>CM071597.1:130427646-135427646 GCA_036435485.1 Saposhnikovia divaricata
ACTACTTGTACAGAAAATCTCTTAGGCACTTCCATCACAGAATGGCTGGAGTCACCTATTATTATAACGATATGAAATATTAAATTGTCAGCTTTGACTTTTATTAGCAATTAAAGTATTTCTAATGATCTAAATGATCCATTTGATAATGGCGGTGATAGTTATCAAGCTGATGTCATTTTGTATGTAGAAGACAAGTCCGAAGATGAGATGATATTATTAGAGGATCAAGTTGAAATATACGGACTTCCTTATGCGGAGTGTTTCAATTAAATGAAGTTTGCATCGAAAAATTATTTATGAATAGTTTCCGCCACTCCGTGTTTGTTTTACACAGAGTATTATGTATCAAGGATTGTGCAGCTGCTGCTTCGGTTGTGGTCCTTTAATTTACCAATTAATCTTTAAATACATTCAGGATGGTGTTATTCTCGGAGCTGACACCAGAGCTACTGAAGGACCTATTGTAGCTGACAAAAATTGTGAGAAAATACATTACATGGCGCCAAACATCTACTGTTGTGGAGCAGGGACTGCTGCTGATACAGAGGCTGTGACAGGTACTTTCAATTTACTTATGTGTGCCATTGCAATACTACTTCATTGCCTATTTATTGAAGTCTTTGAGCTATGTGGAATTATGATTGTTACCTATATTTATGTTAAGTTTGTGACATTTGTCTAATTATGATTGTGATATTATATTATTAGTTAAAAATCAATGACTTTGCAGATAATATTAGCTCTCAGCTGAAGCTGCATCGTTATCACACTGGTAGGGAATCAAGGGTTGTGACAGCCCTCACACTTCTAAAATCTCATCTTTTTAGGTAAGACCATAGTTGGATATGTTTGTCCTTGGCATTATCAGATTTCAATAGTAAAGGGGGTTATAGTTAAAGGCCTTGCCTCTTTACATATTTAGCTATCAAGGTCATGTTTCAGCTGCTTTGGTGCTTGGTGGAGTTGATGTCACTGGTCCACATTTGCACACTGTGAGTTAAGAGTTGGGTTATTGACATCTTATTATGTATTTGTTACAGTAAAAACATTTATAATAGTATCTTTTGATTTTTATAACAGATTTACCCTCATGGGTCAACTGATTCCTTGCCTTTTGCTACAATGGGATCTGGTTCACTTGCTGCGATGGCTGTCTTTGAATCAAGATACGTTGAGGGGATGAATGTAAGTAGTGTGCTTGATATTGTCCAACATAAGGACGGTGCTCTTTTCTTCTAGTTATATTGGGTGATAGTAGCCAGCCGTGTTTTACATCAAACATAAGTCCACACGTCATATCAGTTATTCATTTATTTGTAGAGGGACGACGGTGTTGCTTTGGTACGTGATGCTATTCGGTCAGGCATTTTTAATGACTTGGGAAGTGGAAGCAATGTTGATATATGTGTTATAACTAAGGTATGCTACTTATTCTCATGATCCTTCATGGGATGATATATAACAACGTACTCCTTATCAACCTCCCTAATTATGTTTGTACAGGGGCACAAGGAGTATTTGAGAAATTACGAGATGCCAAATCCTCGCACTTTTACCAGTGAAAAAGGCTACTCTTTCCCCAAAAAGACTGGTTAGTACATTTGTTTGTTTATTTGTCTTTGTCTCAAACATATTTATGTTCTCCAGGATGAACATGTCCATTTGTTTGTTACTTGTAAGTTCAGAAGTGTCCTATATAAGTTCAGACAAGCAAGCCTTAGTACTGCTATTATTAGATGTATTGTGACCGTGGCTTTTTGTAGTAAGCTGTAGGAATTTGAAGCTTGTATAAAAAAGTGAGTAGTGTTTACTTAAGCACAGTGAAAGACTGCTAATGACAGTAAAAATCACCTTGCTTCCACTTTGCACCCCGGTTATAGTTCTTAATTATATGTTAGCTCCACAATGCTTTGTTGCTAAATACAAAATTAGTTTTAGTTTTTTTTTCTAACAATACTTTAGTTTATTTCTAACAATACTTGCAATTATTCTCTTGCAGAGGTTCTTACTGCAAAAGTGACACCATTAAGAGAGCTAGTTGAAGTTGTGGAAGCTGGGGACGCAATGGAAGAATAGATTGCTTATCATTTTTCTTTTAAGTTATTGTACTGAGCCCTACTCAGAACAGTAGGTGAAATTATCGTTTGGAAGGTCATGTATGAGAGACATTCGTACGTTTTAGTGAAATTATCGTTTGGAAGGTCATGTATGAGAGACATTCGTACGTTTTCCTTGTTTACTGTACTTCTATATGTAACATATTTCAGCACTTGTTCACACCATAGTCTTTCCTAGTTTCCTTGAATAATAATGTAGTGTTAGAATTAAATTTTCTTTTACGAGTTTTTAAGCAATGGTAATAACCAATGTCCAACTTAGACTGTTATATTTCAAATGTGCTAGTTTACAAAGAAGGTTTTTTTTTGACTAATTTACACTTTGCATCCCCTTGGGTTGGGCTTATTGCACTTCGCACCCAGTAGTATAATTATATGCATTTTGCATTCCTTAATTTTCTAACCCGCTACACTTTGCACTTTTTTATATTTGCATCGTTAAGTTTTACCATTATCGTTAGTCAAGAGGGGTAAATTAAACTTTTCACAAATGAACGTATAAATTTTTGACACTTTGCATCCCCTTGGTTTAGACTTCTTGCACTTCGCACCCGGTAGCATAATTTTTGGATTGATATTGAGCTCAATTTAGCTGATTAATATTCTTTTTCTATATAATCAAACTTGAAGGAGATAATTTTTATAGAGCAAATAAATAATTTCTCCCCATTAGCTATTTTATAATTTTATTAATCTTTTTTTATTTTCCAACTCTGTTTTCAAGTAAAATTACTTATAAGTATTTTTGTTACTTTATCATTAAATTAATTTTAACTATATATTTTCACGTAAAATCAATTATATGTAATAATGTGATTAATATATGACTTAATATGTATAAATTAGCATTTTTTGATATTTATTTAAAAGTTCAATAAATTTTTCATTCATTATTTTTATTCAATAATATTTTATTAAATTTACCTTAATATCTCTAAGTTAATACTCTTTCGATTACGTTAAAATATGTTGAATTATAAAAAATTATTCTTTATTTTTGTAATTATATATTAAAATTTTAATACAATTTTCAACAGTATATATGGTACTAAAGGAAATTATTTATTATAGAAATTTCAAAACTTCTACATCGGCACAAATTAAATGGGACACCGATACAAATATATACTATTATATTAAAGCCAAACCATGGAAAGTTTTGGTGTTTGGTTTTCGTTTCAATTTATACTAATTATTAATATAAATAAATAATAAAATAATGCTTTATTATTTTCTGAAAAATAAATACTCATGATTTTCTGAAAAATTTTTAAGTCCAAGCTTTGTATTAATATAAGTTTGCAAAGTGTAAATTAGTCTTAATACAAATACAATCTGCAATCTGACCGTTATGCCCTTCAATAATTAGACGATGTTAGTCAATTTTGCTAACCAATCGTTAATGGGGTGCAAAGTGTAGCGGGTTAGAAAGTTAAGGGATGCAAAATGCATATAATTATACTACTGGGTGCGAAGTGCAATAAGCTCAAACCAAGGGGATGCAAAGTGTAAATTAGTTTTTTTTTTTGCTTTTTGCTAAATATAAAGAAGAATATTTAGTATGTGTTCCCTCTAATTCTTTTTCAAACCATAATCTCCCTAACCTGTTCTGTGCAACTGACAGTTGCCGACTGTTGGTAGCGCGTACGTCAAGTGTGCTAATAACAGTTCGTTTGACATTACCTCCGAGGATTTTAATACTTTTCTCCATCTTCATTCAAGGATCACCTTTTTTTAAAAAAATTTAATTTCTCTGCAGCGTTCAAGCATTCTACATTATCGGAGTATTTTTGCTGGCTATCTTACATTGCTGAAAAAGCATTCTACATTATCGTACCAAAGCTGAAAAAGCATTATCGAAGTCTACTTATAGGAATACAATAGTGCCATTGCTCTGCTGCTCAGTGAAGCTAGTTTTGCCGGCTGTCCTACATTTTCAGCTTGGTTCTCTATGGTGTCAGTAGTTTACGGGGGACGCCCAAGCTTTCTAAACTATGAATTTTTATGCAAAACTTGATGCTGGATGGTAAATTGGTTCATGTGACTGCTTGATACACCAGGGCCTACATCCAGTACCAGTAGAGAGTAATCTATACTATATTATAATAAGCGGAAGGGGGTATAATATGTAGTTGGTTATCCCTTATTTTTGGTTATCCTCTTATTTTTGGTTATCCTCATTTACAACCGTTAGATCTTCAATTCAAATAGATCATGACCGTTAGATACAACAATACTAAAAGTTGAAGGTCTAAGGTTCGAATCCCGCCAACAACATTTTAATATAAAATTAATACTAGATTATGTTATATAGAAAGGTTGAAGGTTCGATTCCCATCAACAACATATTAATTTAGATTTAATACTAAACTAAAAATAATGTTTAAAATATTATATATACTAAACTATAAACAAATTTAAAAAAAAATAAAAATAATCCGTGCTTTGTACGCACTACAAGAATCTGGGCTATTTACGACGGTTTTTTTAACTGAAACCGTCGTAAATGGGGTCAATTACGACGGAAAATTTCCGTCGCTTTTGCTCGAGTAGAAAGTTCAGAATTCCGTCACAAATTACAATTTTCATCGCAAATTAGTTTTTCGTCATAAGTTTAACCAAAAGGGCCTACTAAACTTACGACAGAAAAACCGTCGTAATTTAAATAACTTACGACGTTTTTTCGTCGTAATTTATGGAATGGGGCCCACTTGTTGACAAAATTGAATAAACTTACGACGGAACGCTTTGTCGTTTTTTAGTTTCTTACGACAGAAAAACCGTCGTAACGTATCGAATGGGACCCACCTGCAGACCAGGTCGAATTTACGACGGAATATAAATGATGAACAATCGTCGTAAGTTTGATTTTCCAGAATACATAAAATGCTGTTTTTTTAATTTCCAGCCATTTTTGGCTTCCAAAATTAAATCCTAAACCTGCCTAATCATGGCACCATCCAGCCCTCTAATTTTAATATGCAATCAACCACATTACTAAACAAACATAAACATAAAATTCTACATAATCAAACACGATATAATTTACGTAAATAAAGTCATAGATCCATAATTGTTCACATCCAAACATTAAACCATTCTACAGAAACCTAGATCATCATACAACCATCCAAAAGTCAGTTTCAGTTTAGAAACACAACTACCATTATCTTACATTCATCATCCATGTCAAAGTTACAAACATTTTCATCCCTTGATAACAGGACCGCCTCTAGAGACAACATCATAATTAGGCGCACTCATATCACGATCATCATCAGACTCAGTAGTATCACCATTGTCTCGGCCACCATCATCAAAATGATCATTCTCAACTGCCGGGGCCTTCCCCTACAACATAATATAAGTAATTAGCTATAAAAATTTGAATGACAAGTGTAATCAACAATATGATCAGTATCATTCGTTTCTGAAGAATAAAATTTGCTCAGGTGCATAATTTACATAAATTGTGGAATATTCTGCACATAAAATTAAGCAGACTTACACAAATTCTACTGAATTGTCAGCCAATACAAAGACATATTTTGCTAGAGCTGTTTCTAAATGGGATGCGAAATACTATATCAAGCTTGATGCTGAGATATGCTAGTCCTAATTTACTACCGTTTAATCAATTACACACTTTTTATTGTACAGGGAAGTTAGATACCATGAACCTGAATACTGAAAATTTGGGCAGGCAGGAAACAAGTATTTAAAACATGATTCTGCATAAATTTCTACACTAAGTTCTTGGCTATTTCTTACCAGGGTTTCTATTCCTTTACACAAACTCAGAATATGTTTGGGCTTCATTTAAGTTAACTCAGACAATGATTTTGCATTATACATGATTCTGCATTATACAGTTTTACATGATTTTAAGTTATACATTCTCAACAAAAGAAAAAAAGAAGAAAATGCAAATAAGAAGATGTACCTTTTTCGCTCCAGGCCCATCTGTCTTGTATATATTGTTTAGCACATCAACCACCACCCGAATAATGGCATGTCGTGTCTCTCTAGTAATGGGATGGTCTGAAGGTAGAGAGGACTCTCCTTCCACCAAATCCCGTGCTAAGAGACGGATCTGCTCGGGTGTCAACATGTACTCCTCCGGATTGGCTCGAGCCAGCGCCAGGGTCTCATCCACGACTCGCATGAACATGTCATCCTGTAAGCGACCCAAGGCAGTTCTGCCAGAGCTTCTTTCTCCTTTCCGAGGTCGCGGTGGGTGTCTCTCTAACTCTGTGACAATATAACATAAATATGTTATTACTAGGAATAAATGGCATGGGACAAATTAGAGCATGCGAAACACTTCAAGTTATATAACAGAAGAATACCATAGACATCAGAGGCTCGATGTAATAACACTAACTTTAGCAATGCTACAGTGATCACATGAATAGTAAATTTTGAGGAATTAGGAAAATGGTATGTAAGTACTCTATAATAGAAACAGAAAATGAGTAAATAGAAATCATATTAGTGTTGTACTATGAAAATAAGTGACTCGAAATGATAACGGATTTCAGAAATTCCGGAATATGGATTTTTGTGGATTTTGAGTTCGAGCGAGCTTGTATTTATTGGACATTAAGGATCATAGAAATATTAAAGGATTTATATATTAAGGAATTAGTGAATTTAAGTTAAAACAAGGGATTATTAAGTTAAGGAGATATCAAAGGAATTTGGATTGTTAAACGATTCTAGAACCACTGAGATAACGAGGTATGGGAACAAAGCAACCAAGATTAGTAATATAACAAGGCTACATACCATATTACCCTTTACCAAGATTACTAGCATTATACTTAGAAAAAACAAAGCAAAAGAGATTATGAGATCATCAATGTTACATCATCTTCCACTAATTATGTTTAAAGGGCAAAGTAGTCATTTCACCTAAGGATTAATCTAAACTCTTCCATAAACATCTATAATACTCTAGAATTATCAAGAGGATGAGATAAGAACAAGTAAACACACACAAAAAAAATCTCTTCCTTTTCCCCTCACCATTCCATTCGGCCAAAACAGGAACAACCCAGTAAAACGAGCATAATTTCTTCGTTTCTCAGCCAAATTTTGCGTTCTATAGCTTTTTAGAAAGCCCATGAGATAACCTACAAGTCGTATTTCACAAGAGTGTTCCAGAAAAGCAAGGTAAGGGGGTCGTTTTTCATGTTCTTTCAGCTGATGAATAGTAACTCCGAATTGTTAACTTTGTTTTCATGGTTCCTTTAGTTGATTCAAGCTATATTGAGGTTGTTTAAGGAGTACCCAAGGTTTATTAAGTGATGTTGAAGCTACAAGGATGGTATATTACTTGAGACCCTAACTTGAATTATGAGTTTATGATTGATTATGCTTAGTTTAGAAGTTAAGTGATATAAACCATGAAATCTTGATTATATAGTTGTGGATATGTGTTTTGATTTAATATGAAAGGATTATGTGCTTGTAACCATGGCTGGTAAGATGACCACATGGTGTAGGTGATGGTGTATAAGGTGGATGATGGATTTGGAGGAGTAATGTTTTGGAAAGTATGAAAATATAGCCGTTATAATGCCCGATTTTCGTTAGACTATAAACTGCCCTGTTTTTGGACACCAATGCCGTTTGGTAACACACGTCCTAGGGTACCATTCGACCATATAATTATAGAGCTTGGTTCATAGGTTGTTTTGATATAAAGTACGTTAAAATCTGATGAACGGTTTAGGAGAAAAGTCAGTTTTAGTGAAAGACGTTCGAGAACCGAGAAAATGTAATTGTATCAAATTGGAGGCTATGAATACCATACTTAAACATTTTTAAAAATTATAAAATTTTGGGATATTGTAGTGGAGTGGTCAAAGAGTCATTTCCAATTGACCTTACATTAAAATTCGAAATTGAGATTTTCTGAGAATTTTTACAGTCGGGTATGGTTGTTAAGGGAAATGGTGAATAAGCACCGAAACCTTGATTTAACCTAAAATGGTTAGGTTTTTGGAACACTGGGGTTATGAATAACATGTGAAACATATATTAAAGTGTCAAGGGTATTGTTATGCAAGAGTGAGGTGAGTAAGAGATGTGGTATTCTAACGACGGTCCTTTTCGTGTTTATAGAAACTCCGGGAGAGCCACGAGCCATACCTTCAAGACATCGAGATCGAGGAAAGATCTTTTCTATCCCTACTTGGAAAACTATTTATCTTCAAAGAAAATTGATTTCATGGAATATATATGTGATGCTATTATTACTATATTGTGAAGAAATTGTCTTCCTTGAGTATTGATATTGAAAAGAAAGGTATACGAAGATGTATATGAATATGGATATGGATATGAGTACGAAGATGTATATGAATATGGATATGAGTATGAGATGGATATGAATATGGATATGAGTATGAGATGGATATGTATAGAGATGATTATGCATGAAGTGAACATGCCTTATGATTAAGAGAATATGAGAGAATGGTATCAGTTGTTATCTAAAGTAAATAAAAGAATGGTATCAGTTGTTATCTAGGGTTATATGATTTATAATATTTTGCTAAAGATATTCTTTTTAAATATTGTGATTTAATAAGTATTATTTGATTATTATCTACTATTTTTAAAAGTAGATGGAACAACATATATATATGTGTATATAAGAGAGCAAGATTTCTTCTACTCTTACTTTAGAAAACTATTTTATTTTTTTTAAAGTAAAATGATTTCTTGGAATATATATGTTTTTCTACGATGCTATATTGCTAAGGATTTATTTCCTGATTTTGAGAATTAAAGATAGATAGATACGAATATGGATAGAGCGAATATACTTTATGTTCTAAAGGAATATTTGACTTTAATAATTATAGAAAAGATGTATGAGTCATAATTAAAGTATTATGACATATGATTTAAAGGTGATGATAAATGTGAATGGAAATGTGAATGGAAATGGAAATGGAAATGATAAATGTGAGTAGATAAATGATTTGACAAAAAGGGGGATTGCAACAGACTTGCGTAAGTGGTTGTGTCAGGGCTGTGTGCGACACAGTCCAGCATTTATTATTTTATTACGGCACGAAGATGCCAAGGGAGGATGTTAGCAGGTGGCCTTCCTCTAGGGATGATCTTCATTCCTTCTACCGGTAGTAAAAAAGAGAGCAGGTACGATTAGGCGACTGATCATCGTCCTAACGTATCAGGCGACAGCAGATATCCCCAATATTTTTGAAAAGAAAGGGTTGATAATGGTTTTCAGATTTATATGCTGAAACCAAGAAAATGAGATAAGGTGATGGAATTATTTATATGGAATGAAGAGAAATTGATTTTATATAAGTGTCATATACAAGGAAATGGAAAGATTTTATTAAGAGATCTGATTCAAATAGTATATATTATTTTGAAATATTATACGGAAATGAAGTATGGATTATTATAATATTTTAGAAGAGAAACTCATATTATATTATCCTAAATTTCTTTTCCTATCAAGATGAATAGATGGTGTATTTAATAAATAAAGATTTTTCTTTCTTAATAAGTATGATGAATTTCCACACACACACGTATAAATATATATATATATGTGAAATGGTCTATTTCCTTTGATGGTAGTCGATAGAATTTATCTTGCTGAGCTATTTTAGCTCATTCTTGCTATTTATTTTATACAACAGCTAGGCATGCCGATACTCCGCACTACACCCCGCAAGAGGGTAAGTGAAAGGCAACCTTCTGAGAGAACGCTGGCACCTATTCCAGAGGTAGCGTAGACAAGCGGGTCCTGGTAGATTATGTATATTAAATGTGTAAGCTGGTATAATAAACTTTTGATTGTTGAAATGCTTCATGTCGAAGTATTATTCAACAATGTACTTAAATATGATTCTGGGTTGTAATAACTGTTTAACTATAAACTTTTAATATTGTGGATGTTGTTCCCTGAGCATATGACTGGTGTGTGATGATATTAGTGTGGGGTCATTTATGAAAGTATTAATTTGTATTAATTATATATAAAAAAAATCAAAGAAATGTTGTTAATGAATGGAAATTGGACCTTGACGGCCCGGATCCATGACCCCGGATCCAGGGGCGTCACAGATGGTATCAGAGCTTAGAGTCATATGCTTAGGAACAAAAGTGATAATAATATACACATATAGATATATATGTAATGATATAAGATATGAACTCACATCGAGTTCAAGGGGGGTTTATCGAACGAAGTGTTCATTCTAAGTAGTAATTACAATTTTATAGAGTATTACTAATAAAGTTTATGTTTTAGTATAGGTAGAGGAGATTGGTGAGCCAAAGTTAAGGGTATTTAAAGTCTTCTTGTGTTTAAGGGAGTTTGAAGAAATATTGTAAGTGGATTGGTGAACAGACACTGATGGTTTCAATTGATTGTGGAGATGAAATGGTGAAACTGAGGATTGGTCGATAAAGCCAAGATATACCTTAAGGACCAAGACAGACTGAGACATTCCGAGATTGACTTAAATGAAAAGGTTATTATGCTATAAGTGTTAAACTTATGTAGCACACGGGATCGATATGAGAAAGGGAATACTTGATGTATCGGGAAGTGTACGTTAGATAACCTCGTAAGTATAAGTGGTATGTTAGAATACACAATTATAAAATATAGTTTTAAAAGGGTCCTTGATACCGGAGCATTGTCAGGATAAGACGATCAACATTACATAAGTATATCGATTATAATGTTGTGTTCTATTATGGATAAAGGCATAGAGTATCGAGCCAAGTCACGACTAGGTAAATGAAGAAAATTGGGAATAGCAGACGATAGGTTAAGGCTACATGGTGAGTGCCGAATTTAAGAAATTTTGGAGAGTACGCAGTCTAAGATATAAATAGTATTTGAGGAAAATCTTTCATTATGGGGATTTTCAATTGGGCAGAGGCTATTAACAGTACCTATTTTTAATCTCCTAAAGCCCTGCTAAATTATATTATTGAGTTTCAAATTTTCTCAACTAGTGGGTAATTGTTCATTAAGAGCCGGTATCCTTTCAAAACTTTCTGGTACCCTTGGGAATGTGTTTCAAAATTTTATTTATCTATCTTAGTCAAAATATTCCTCTAAGATTATTTTCGGAAGATGGTTTATCATCGTGATTTAAATTTCCCTCTACATTTCTTACTCCAACTAAGAGGAATGACCCTATATGTATATACAAGGACAATCCGTCTGTGTGATAGAAAGTCGGAGGGGACGCCCTCACTTGTGTGACGTACGGGTTCTTCCATCATATTGATTTCCCAAATATTCTTTTGTTTCGAATAAAGATTATTTAAATCTCTCAATTTTATAAATTATTGTGGGACCCTTGCTTGTTTCTGGGTCCGTTTCAATTCAAAGTCTCTTAAATTCTATTAATTATTTCGAATATAAAAGATTTCCTTACTGGATGGAATAATGGAAGCAAGGTTTAAGGTATACGTGATTATACGATGAAACTTGAGATTCCAAGGGAAATTTCAATAAGAGATAATTAGAGCTAGAAGCGTTTCAATATAAGAGAGGAAGGAAATTCGTGAGAAGAAATAAGTATATTTGATGATTAGTAAGAGAAAAGAATATGAGGAATTTTAAGGTATAATTGAGATTTACTATTGAGAGCAAGGTATATTTTGAGGATAGAATTAGAATAAGGATAAACAAAGGAAGTGGGGATAATTAATGAAGGATTTCGAGGTGCAATAACTATTAGTAGGGGAAGACCAATATTGTGACTAATACCCTAAGTAGCATAGAGAGATTAAAGATGTTAAGTATTCAAAGGATTAATCTAAAAGGTATGAATGAGTAAAACTTGGGGTAAAGATTTTGATGAGAATAATAAAGGGAAATTACAGGGGTGGAATAGATTGTATATCATGAAGAAACTAAGGAGGATCAGCAAGATGTAAAGAGTGTATAGTGAACAATAGACATATGGGATGAGGTATCCGGAGAAAATTGCAAGTACGCGCTAATTTGACCTCTTAAGTGTAAGTGTTTGGTTAGGGATTGAATAAGTCAATGAATGGTGTAAATGGGCTGATAAAATAGATAAGAATAATCTATCTGTGAGAAAGTAAACTATGGTGATATAAGAAAGTGAGTTATTCTCATGTCATCCAAATCAATATCTGTTAAGAGTCGGAGAACTCTATAAAAAGGAGATTTGGGAATAATGGGGAAAATGCAAGGAAAACCCTTAGAATGAAGGGAAAGTATCTACTCGTATAAGTACGAACATGAAATATATATTATAATTGATATTTTCTTACAATAGTTTCAAGAAATATTATTACAGCTTATTTTCTGGAAAATTTTACAGAGATGAGATATAGGAATATTGGAGTATTAATATTTTATGTTATCATAGAGATCGTAATATAGTCAAAACATAAGTGAGATACACTACCATTCAGGAAAGGCCAATGTGGTGGCCGATACCTTAGTTAAAAGAGAAAGGAGGAATGAGATAATATAGAATGATGGAAAACAACAGGAGATTTGCAAGGAGAAGATAATGAAAGTGCTGCTATAGATAAGCTAAATGGCATGTTGATGAATGACAAGCAAGTTATGTCGGTGTGTTTGTGTGCAAACAAGATTGAGATATTATAAAGGGAAAACGGATAAAGGAAGGTATGTGGAATTAGAAGGTGTGGTACCTATGAAATTTTCCAACGTGATTCCGGGACGGAATCCTTTTAAGGGGGGAAGACTGTAATAACACTAACTTTAGCAATGCTACAGTGATCACATGAATAATAAATTTTGAGGAATTAGGAAAATGGTATGTAAGTACTCTATAATAGAAACAGAAAATGAGTAAACAGAAACCATATTAGTGTTGTACTATGAAAATAAGTGACTCGAAATGATAACGGATTTCAGAAATTCCGGAATATGGATTTTTGAGGATTTTGAGTTCGAGCGAGCTTCTATTTATTGGACATTAAGGATCATAGAAATATTAAAGGATTTATATATTAAGGAATTAGTGAATTTAAGTTAAAACAAGGGATTATTAAGTTAAGGAGATATCAAAGGAATTTGGATTGTTAAACGATTCTAGAACCACTGAGATAACGAGGTATATTCGAAACGAATCGTAATTAGACGAGTATGGGAACAAAGCAACCAAGATTAGTAATATAACAAGGCTACATACCATATTACCCTTTACCAAGATTACTAGCATTATACTTAGAAAAAACAAAGCAAAAGAGATTACGAGATCATCAATGTTACATCATCTTCCACTAATTATGTTTAAAGGGCAAAGTAGTCATTTCACCTAAGGATTAATCTAAACTCTTCCATAAACATCTATAATACTCTAGAATTATCAAGAGGATGAGATAAGAACAAGCAAACACAAAAAAAAAAAATCTCTTCCTTTTCCCCTCACCATTCCATTCGGCCAAAACAGGAACAGCTCAGTAAAATGAGCATAACTTCTTCGTTTCTCCGCCAAATTTTGCGTTCTATAGCTTTTTAGAAAGCCCATGAGATAACCTACAAGTTGTATTTCACAAGAGTTTTCCAGAAAAGCAAGGTAAGGGGGTCGTTTTTCATGTTCTTTCAGCTGATGAATAGTAACTCCGAATTGTTAACTTTGTTTTCATGGTTCCTTTAGTTGATTCAAGCTATATTGAGGTTGTTTAAGGAGTACCCAAGGTCTATTAAGTGATGTTGAAGCTACAAGGAAGGTATATTATTTGAGACCCTAACTTGAATTATGAGTTTTGGTTGATTATGCTTAGTTTAGAAGTTAAGTGATATAAACCATGAAATCTTGATTATATAGTTGTGGATATGTGTTTTGATTTAATATGAAAGGATTATGTGCTTGTAACCATGGCTAGTAAGATGACCACATGGTGTAGGTGATGGTGTATAAGGTGGATGATGGATTTGGAGGAGTAATGTTTTGGAAAGTATGAAAATATAGCCGTTATAATGCCCGATTTTCGTTAGACTAAAAATTTCCCTGTTTTTGGACACCAATGCCGTTTGGTAACACACGTCCTAGGGTACCATTCGACCATTTAATGATAGAGCTTGGTTCATAGGTTGTTTTGATATAAAGTACGTTAAAATCTGATGAACGGTTTGGGAGAAAAGTTAGTTTTAGTGAAAGACGTTCGAGAACCGAGAAAATGTAATTGTATCAAATTGGAGGCTATGAATACCATACTTAAACATTTTTAAAAATTATAAAATTTTGGGATATTGTAGTGGAGTGGTCAAAGAGTCATTTCCAGTTGACCTTACATTAAAATTCGAAATTGAGATTTTCTGAGAATGTTTACAGTCGGGTATGGTTGTTAAGGGAAATGGTGAATAAGCACCGAAATCTTGATTTAACCTAAAATGGTTAGGTTTTTGTAACACTTGGGTTATGAATAACATGTAAAACATATATTAAAGTGTCAAGGGTATTGTTATGCAAGAGTGAGGTGAGTAAGAGATGTGGTATTCTAACGACGGTCCTTTTCGTGTTTATAGAAACTCCGGGAGAGCCACGAGCCATACCTTCAGGACATCGAGATCGAGGCAAGATCTTTTCTATCCCTACTTGGAAAACTATTTATCTTCAAAGAAACTTGATTTCATGGAATATATATGTGATGCTATTATTACTATATTGTGAAGAAATTGTCTTCCTTGAGTATTGATATTGAAAAGAAAGGTATACGAAGATGTATATGAATATGGATATGGATATGTGTACGAAGATGTATATGAATATGGATATGAGTATGAGATGGATATGAATGTGGATATGAGTATGAGATGGATATGTATAGAGATGATTATGCATGAAGTGAACATGCCTTATGATTAAGAGAATATGAGAGAATGGTATCAGTTGTTATCTAAAGTAAATAAAAGAATGGTATCAGTTGTTATCTAGGGTTATATGATTTATAATATTTTGCTAAAGATATTTTTTTTAAATATTGTGATTTTATAAGTATTATTTGATTATTATCTACTATTTTTAAAAGTTGATGGAACAACATATATATATATATGTATATAAGAGAGCAAGATTTCTTCTACTCTTACTTTAGAAAACTATTTTATTTTTTTTAAAGTAAAATGATTTCTTGGAATATATATGTTTTTCTACGATGCTATATTGCTAAGGATTTATTTCCTGATTTTGAGAATTAAAGAAAGATAGATACGAATATGGATAGAGCGAATATACTTTATGTTCTAAAGAAATATTTGACTTTAATAATTATAGAAAAGATGTATGAGTCATAATTAAAGTATTATGACATATGATTTAAAGGTGATGATAAATGTGAATGGAAATGTGAATGGAAATGGAAATGGAAATGATAAATGTGAGTAGATAAATGATTTGACAAAAAGGGGGATTGCAACAGACTTGCGTAAGTGGTTGTGTCAGAGCTGTGTGCGACACAGTCCAGCATTTATTATTTTATTACGGCACGAAGATGCCAAGGGAGGATGTTAGCAGGTGGCCTTCCTCCAGGGATGATCTTCATTCCTTCTACCGGTAGTAAAAAAGAGAGCAGGTACGATTAGGCGACTGATCATCGTCCTAACGTATCAGGCGACAGCAGATATCCCCAATGTTTTTGAAAAGAAAGGGTTGATAATGGTTTTCAGATTTATATGCTGAAACCAAGAAAATGAGATAAGGTGATGGAATTATTTATATGGAATGAAGAGAAACTGATTTTATATTATTTTTATATAAGTGTCATATACAAGGAAATGGAAAGATTTTATTAAGAGATCTGATTCAAATAGTATATATTATTTTGAAATATTATACGGAAATGAAGTATGGATTATTATAATATTTTAGAAGAGAAACTCATATTATATTATCCTAAATTTCTTTTCCTATCAAGATGAATAGATGGTGTATTTAATAAATAAAGATTTTTCTTTCTTAATAAGTATGATGAATTTCCACACACACACACACACACATATATATATATATATATATATATATATATATATGTAATGGTCTATTTTCTTTGATGGTAGTCGATAGAATTTATCTTGCTGAGCTATTTTAGCTCATTCTTGCTATTTATTTTATACAACAGCTAGGCATGCCGATACTCCGCACTACACCCCGCAAGAGGGTAAGGGAAAGGCAACCTTCTGAGAGAACGCTGGCACCTATTCCAGAGGTAGCGTAGACAAGCGGGTCCTGGTAGATTATGTATATTAAATGTGTAAGCTGGTATAATAAACTTTTGATTGTTGAAATGCTTCATGTCGAAGTATTATTCAACAATGTACTTAAATATGATTCTGGGTTGTAATAACTGTTTAACTATAAACTTTTAATATTGTGGATGTTGTTCCCTGAGCATATGATTGGTGTGTGATGATATTAGTATGGGGTCATTTATGAAAGTATTAATTATATATAAAAAACAAATCCAAGAAATGATGTTAATGAATGGAAATTGGACCTTGACGGCCCGGATCCATGACCCCGGATCCAGGGGCGTCACACTCGAACCCGTGGATGTCCAAGAATCGTGTTTTTTCGAACACCTCCAATAGCCTCTATCCAACTATGGATTTGCCTTTTCTTGGGATCAAGGCCTTTCTTTTGACAGATGCTAACATAATGCTCCTGAAAATAGTATAAGAGTACTCGTGAACTTGAAAAATCAAACTCTGGTGGAAGTGAATATATTTGTGTTGATTGTATATTATTATAATTTATTTATAATCTTGTCTTACGTTTATTTATAACACAAACATATAAGATTATGTATGGTCAATTTACTGCACAAAAAGAGGGGTATCATGTCTAATTTTGAAACTTTGGTTGGTAAGCCTCACTGTAATACTAGTACCTGAAATGATTGTATTTGTTTATAATTAAAAAAAAAACCAATTGGCATGCATTTGGCATGAGTCAGCTGATCATAAAGAAATATGGACTGATTGGCTAGTAATTTCTAAACACACGATACTTACACATGTCTTCATTTATTTGTTAAGAGTAACTACAGATATAAGAGAGGGGAATATAATTTAGCTGAAATAGTGTTAGTTAGCCAAAAATCCATTTTAATTCATTTAAAATTAGAAAGTAGCCTACAATGATAATACCATCCAATTTTTTTGCACCAATACATCATATTATTTATTTATAATATTTCCAAGCCCTCAAATTGCTTAAAAAGTTGCAATGGTGAAAAAAGTTAGTTCGAAATAGTGTTAGTTAGCCGAAAATCCATTTTAATTCATTTAAAATTAGAAAGTAGCTTACAATGATAATACCATCCAATTTTTTTGTACCAATACATCATATTATTTATTTATAAGATTTCCAAGCCCTCAAATTGCTTAAAAAGTTGCAATGGTGAAAAAAGTTAGTTCGTAATAGTGTTAGTTAGCCGAAAATCCATTTTAATTGATTTAAAATTAGAAAGTAGCCTACAATGATAATACCATCCAATTTTTTTGCACCAATACATCATATTATTTATTTATAAGATTTCCAAGCCCTCAAATTGCTTAAAAAGTTGCAATGGTGAAAAAAGTTAGTTCGCAATAGTGTTAGTTAACCGAAAATCCATTTTAATTCATTTAAAATTAGAAAGTAGCCTACAATGATAATACCATCCAATTTTTTTGCACCAATACATCATATTATTTATTTATCAGATTTCCAAGCCCTCAAATTGCTTAAAAAGCTGCAATGGTGAAAAAAGTTAGTTCGAAATTGTGTTAGTTAGCCGAAAATCCATTTTAATTCATTTAAAATTAGAAAGTAGCCTACAATGATAATACCATCCAATTTGTTTGTACCAATACATCATATTATTTATTTATAAGATTTCCAAGCCCTCAAATTGCTTAAAAAGTTGCAATGGTGAAAAAAGTTAGTTCGAAATAGTGTTAGTTAGCTGAAAATCCATTTTAATTCATTTAAAATTAGAAAGTAGCCTACAATGATAATACCATCCAATTTTTTTGCACCAATACATCATATTATTTATTTATAAGATTTCCAAGCCTTCAAATTGCTTAAAAAGTTGCAATGGTGAAAAAAGTTAGTTCGAAATAGTGTTAGTTAGCCGAAAATCAATTTTAATTCATTTAAAATTAGAATGTAGCCTATAATGATAATACCATCCAATTTTTTTGCACCAATACATCATATTTTTTATTTATAAGATTTCCAAGCCCTCAAATTGTTTAAAAAGTTGCAATGGTGAAAAAAGTTAGTTCGAAATAGTGTTAGTTAGCCGAAAATCCATTTTAATTCATTTAAAATTCGAAAGTAGCATACAATGATAATACCATCCAATTTTTTTGCACCAATACATCATATTATTTATTTATAAGATTTCCAAGCCCTCAAATTGCTTAAAAAGTTGCAATGGTGAAAGTTCTTTTTAATTCATTTAAAATTAGAAATCCTATAATGGTACATTTCTTACTCATCTTCCACTTCAATGCTATCTTAACCATCTTCTTCCTCTTCTTCTTCTTCACTTTCCCTTGCATTTTCTTCCTCTACCTCACTTTCTACTTCGTTTTGTTGCTCTTGTTCTTCTTGTAGATCTTCTTCCATATCGTATTGTGAAAAGTCAATAAATAATGATGTCGAGGAAAAATCTAATGCAATGGTATTTGAGACTTCTTCTTGAAGAGGTTCCGAATCAACATCCTTTGTTCCTCCACTCAATAATTGAGGTCTACATGTGATGATCGTGTGAATATTACTATCGGGATTTTTCACACTAGGAGCATAGTACACTTGTGTGGCTTGACTTGCTACAATGTAAACATCATCTCCTTTTAATTTTGAACTAAGATCAATTAGGAGCACCCCATTTTTGTCTTTCTTTACTCCCCTAACATGATCATACCAATGATATTTAAATAAAATCACTTGATTTCCACCACCGTATGTTAGTTTAAGAATATCTTGCAAAGTCCCGTAGTAATTGCTTTCACTATCACCATAACAACTACCCTTCACAAGGACCCCAGAGCTTGATCTTCCTAGGTTGAATAAGTATCCATTGATCTTGTATCTTTTATAAGAAAGCACATAGGAAGTTGGGCCTTGCAACAAATATTGATATCGCTCGTAGTTGTGTTGTACCTGAAATGGAATAATCTCGTCAAACACATGTATATAAACAAATTTAAAAATTACATAAGTTGTTGTGCATTAATGAAATACCTTATTTTACAACCATGTTGCTAAATGAGTTTTTAACATTGTATCCATCTCAGCATCACTCAATATATATGCACTATGATTCCGAACCTCTTCTTCAAACATACTTAAAAAGTGATCATTTTATGTTAGTGCAGAATATTTAAAAGTGTTAAAAAGGAAAGAAAATACTTGAATGCTTACGTGATATAAGGTGCCAGTTCAGGCATGTTAGTAAGAACATAATGTGCTGCAACATGTAGGGAATCCACATCTAAATGAAAACCAGTACATACTCCCAAGAGCTGTACCGGATATGTGAATGCCTCAAGTTTATTTGGGTCACGTGAGTGATCATCAACCACATTTTGACCTAGCAAGTTGTGTGATGTCTCAACTTCAGACTCGAAGTACATGGAACAGAAATGTGTCAACTGTTCATGTACATACTTTTCTGCAATGGAACCTTCAACTCGTGCTTTGTTCCCTACTTTCTGTTTCATTTTGCGTTGTAGCCTTTCAATATTATACATCCACCGTTGTGGGACAGGGCCACCGAGTCTGCACACTTCAGGTAAATGAATGGGAAGATGCTCCATTGGATCAAACATGGCTGGGAAGAATTTAGTCTCTAAAGTCCAAATGATCCCGGCTATGTTTTTTTCCATTTTCCTCAAATTTGATTCAAGTAGTGTAGTTGAGCACAAGTCTTTGAAAAAATTTGAAAGATCACAAAGCACTTTGTTTATATCATCCGGAAGAAGTTCACGAAATGCAGAAGCTAATAACTTCTGCATAAATACGTGACAGTCATGGGACTTCATGCCTTGGAATTTCAACTGAGCTATCTTACAACATCTCTTCAAGTTTGATGAACAACCATCGGGGAGTTTCAATCGATGCACCTATTTACATAACAATTTCAGCTGATCTCGGGTAAGTTCGTATCTTGCTTTAGGCCTTTGTTTACCATTCATCCATAGCTCTTGCATGATGCCCATTGCTTTCAAATCATCTCTTGATCTTGTGGTATCTTTTGTTTTGGAACTACAGATAATAGTATGAAATATGTTGTCAAATACATTTTTCTCCGTATACATGACATCAATGCAGTGACGCAGGCGCAATGAATCCCAATATGGTAGGTCAAAGAAGCTAGTGACATGCGTCTAGTTGTGTAAATCCCCAAATCCATCTGCCCTTTCTTTGCTGTGTGGCTTCCCGGGTGGTGGAAAAATGATACCAGCAACCATGTTACGAACAATTCGACCTCTTCTTCGTACTTTTCGGCGTTTGAGTAGGAATCCCTTATGTAACCCATAAAAACTGGACTTCCTGCTATATGGTAGTTGTTTGGCTTTAACATCACCCATACAAACATGACAGGCCAACTTCCCATGGGTTGACCATCCACTAACCATACCCAACCCGGGAAAGTCAGTGATAGTCCATAACAAAGCTGCCCGCATCATGAAATTAGTCTTCGTAGAAGTATCAAATGTGTGCACCCCAACTTGCCACAAATTAAATAGCTCATCAATCAAAGGCCTAAGATAGACATTCAGATTCCTCCCAGGATCATTCGGCCCAGGTACTAGTAGTGTCATGTACATGTATGGTTCCTTCATGGACATGGTATGTGGAAGGTTGTACACAAGTAGTGCAACAGGCCAAACTGAGTATATAGTAGAAGTAACATTGCTGTACGGGGGGAATCCATCAGTTGCAAGACCAAGTCTAACATTACGAATTTCTACTGCAAAATACGGATAGTTCTTGTCAAATTCCTTCCATTCTTCTCCATCTGCAGGATGACTAAGGACCCCTTTAGTCATTATTCTGTTCTTGTGATACTTCATATGCTCGGCTGTGCGGGTACACATGTACAAATGCTGTAGACGAGGAGTGATTGGGAAATATCTTAAGACCTTTCTCGGAATTGTATCGCTTCCGCCACTAGTTGCAACTCTGTATCGGCTCAACTCACAGTACTTACAATTTTCCAAATCTTTATCGTCACCGTAGAACAACATGCAATCATTCTCACACGCATGTATTTTCTCGTATCCCGTGTTCGGCTTCTTGACTATCTTCTTCACGGCATAATAATTAAAAGGGAGCGTATGCCCCTCGGGAAACACATCTCCAAGTAAAAGGAGCAGCTCATCAAATGCCTTATCACTACATTTATTATGATTCTTCCAATGTAGGAATCTCGTGACAAACTTCAATTGCGTGTACTTGGTATTGCCTGGATATATTGGTTCCCCGACATTATTCACATTGTATAAAATTTAGATGCTTGCTCGTTCGGGTCCTCGTGGTTGCTAATTTCCTCTCCAAAATATTCCCCTCTAAAGGCATCCCTCAACATTTCATATTCATCATACACATCTTGACGATCATTCATTTCTTGAATTTCTTTTTCATGATAACGCCATATGGTGTAGCTCTCAAGAAAACCGGTTGCATATAAGTGGAACTCAACATCGGGAATGAGTTGAAAGAGTTGATTCCTACATGTATTACACGGGCATCTAATCAAAAGTTCCGGATTATCCGGTTCGTTGCTATTATTTTTTGCAAATGCCAAGAAATATTTAACTCCATCAACAAATTCTTTCGAAAAACCATAACCACCGGGAATAGTTCGTTTAGAGATCCAACTAGTATCGTAAGACATCTACAAATGTAAAAAAATATATATACAAATCAATTACAAAGTGCACACATATATATGTTGAACATGTAATGAACTTTAAAATAAATCACATATATTTAAATGCATTAAAATAAAGTAGAGGAGATTAAAATTGAATCCTTACATTGATGATTGTTGTAATCGTTGTCGCTATGTCATGTATTTGATGATATGAAGATGTGTTTTTGTTTAAAAGAAAAATTGGGAGGAATGTGGTGCTAGCTAGAGAATGGACATTAGCTTTCAATTTACACAGGAAAACTTACGACGGATATGAAATTCCGTCGTGAATTCATTAAAAAAATAATTACTTTGAACGGCTAAGTGTAAATGCACTAGGTGGCATTTATATTGTCTGGTAAGCTAACTTTGGTCAGCTAACTTACGACGTAAATTGAATTCCGTCGTAAGTTTTCTGGTAAAGCAAATTTATGACGAAATTTTCCGTCGTAAGTTTACAGCGCAAACGATGTCGTCTCGCCATTAGTAAAATTAATTCCTTTTACAATAAAATTTAATCCCAAAAAACAAATTTACGACGAAATTTCCGTAGTAAATTCACCGTTAAAACGATGACGTTTCATTAAAAGTAAAATTAATTCATTTTACAATTAAATTAAACCCAAAAAAAAAATTTACGACGAACATTCCGTCGCAAGTTGAATGCTGTCCCCAAACTTACGACGGTTTTCCGATTTCCGTCGTATGTTTGGCGCGCAAAAAAAAACGTCGTAAGTTTGCCGTCGTAAATGGCCAGATTTCTTGTAGTGACGGGCTTATCGTAAAAATAAGATGTAGGATGTAAATACTACAATATCAGTGGCAATGGTTTAATTTAAAATTCTTTCGCAGTCTTGCCGGACTTCCTGGCGAGCGGCTGTTGTGCGTAATTGAGCAGCAAATGTTGTACCTTCATATGGGAATTGGAGTGCAGGCATCTCTCGCAAGTAGCACATATTGAGAATCTTTTATCATTATGATGTTAGAAAATGTGGGTTTTAGACCCACATTGTCGAGTCATTTTGAGCTCCGATTTGAGTGTACCTTGTGTGCGTGTTTGCAACAAGTCATGCTTGGTGAGTGTTCTCCTCCTCGAGAGCTTTCCAATGCATATTTAAACACTCAAAATGACTAATGGATGGATGAGTTATGATTACTTAAAGTTGGTCCCTTAAGAGTGGAAATTTTGTTGTTAAACTTGAAGTCCCACATTGATAAGGAAAATGAGTTTTCTTTGCTTTATATAGTACAACACAAGAGGAGTATTCACTTGTGTTGGTTAAGTGTTGCTCCATCTCCTACGCGGGCGCGCAGGGGGGTGCGAATTGTGGGATTTCGAGGAAAAATTCGAGGCTTCGCAAGCCTTCGGGATTTCCGCGTGTGCGACTTGCAGAAAATTGGGCCGAATAATCCCGGACTAGTTTTGCTAATTATTATTTCCAATAATTCAAATTTGGAATTAATTGTGGTAAAATCAATTTCGTTTTTATAACGAATTTTTTGCCACCGCCGAATCAATTCCGTTTTAAGGAGACAGTCACGCAGATTGTCCAACATATGACACGTACTTCTATAAACCTGTTTTAACTGAACCCCACATATTGTCGTTAGCTTGTGTTTCTTTGAGCTCCAAGAGAAATCTTTGTTGCAATCTAACCACAAGAACATCTGGATTAACTAAAGGCACAAATCACAGTTTGCAAGATTTGCGCATTGCTTAAAGTTTGGGTTGGGTTGATCCTTAAAGCCCGAAGCACATAATGCATTAACTTTTGGACAATTGTAATAAACATTATTCCTAATAGACTCCGCCGTGAGCCTATTAAAATTTTGAGGTTGAACATACAGGGACCCTAAAATAGATATTTATATGAATCCAACATCATTTTTTTAATACAACAAAAACTAGTTTGCAGTCTTCAATGTGAATAATGGGACACTCAGAGGCAAGGCAATGTGCAGATAAATAAGCACATTGAAAGTAGCACACCAAAGAGGTGAGAACTATCTATAAACGCAGACTTGCGTGCTTCATTTATATCTACAGATGGCCATCCAGAAGTGTAAAAACGCGGTGTAATGAGAAGGGTAAACTGTATGAATTGTCATTATATACGCGCTTTTTATATCCATCCCCCATGCTGAATTGCTGATTATACAGAAAGGCGAAAGCTAGTTGGCATTACCAGTGACGGACCCTGAACAATATGTGAGGGGGGACCAAAAATTTTAATTTTAATTGAGTGTTATTGTTGTTGCTTGGCACATTTGATTATTCACGGTATTTGAAGTCATTGGAAGTCGAGAAAGAATAAAAAGGTGAAAAAGTTGATAAAATGGGATTCTCGACAAGTCTGCTGTGGCCTGTGAGGAAACGAGGACCAGTGACCAGTTATGCTCGCAAATGGATTTCAGGGTGGTCCAGGAAACATTTTAAATCATTTGGACATGTAGTTCTTCTTTGTCAATTTAATAAAAGACCTGCAAGAATCAGAAACAACAATCATAATGTAAGACCCCTATATTTTTTTTAAATATTTGATTATTAATATTAGTAGCTTTAATTGTGGATAGTATTTAAATACTCTGTGCATGCATGTGTAGCTATAACAGAAAAGATGCTAATTCTTTTGAATTTACATATATTCATATTGGCAAATTTTAGATTTCAGTAGTAGATCTTTTAAGTGAATCATGTATTCTCATTTTTCATAATCATAACATATTTTAGGTGTTTATTATATGGATATAAAGTCATTATTATTTCATTTTTTTTATCATTTTGTCTACGTACAAAAAGGAGAGGCCTTATGATTTAATTATTAAACTTAGAGTTTCAAATTTGGGTGGTAATTTGTATATTAAGACTCTAATATTCGTAATAGTGTATGTTAATTTTTATGAAAAGGAGTTTTGTGCAATTTTGCTTTAAGTATTTAATTCGATCTGATTAGTATGCATAGTACATGAGGCAAAGTACAGTTGATTACATTCATTTTGATTACATGCATTGGTACTAAGTACTAACCGAGTGCACTACCAGTTTTCTCCTACCTAGTGTGTGGATTTTTGTATTAATATTTCATGGTTAAGTGAAGGTATTATTGTCGTATTAAAAAAAATGAATATTTTTAACTGTGTATTATTAATATTTGTTTTATAAAACTTATTTTTATACTTTATTAGTGTGAATTTTAAAATATTTTTATTTCTTAAAAATTTGGAGTCAACTTTACAAATTTCACTTTCTAGGTTTTTAGCGTGATAATTTGTAACAAAATAATGGTTTTTCTTTTTCTTTTTTAGAAAATGAACTAATTATTGGTAGGTACATCCATATAGTACTTACATTGTTATTCATGCATGTAGAATGCTTCTGTCACTGGTTAGTGGTTACTGGCTTGTTTATAGGGAGACGGCTGCATGAATACAAAGGTGCCTATTTGTGTTCTTGATTTAAGAGTAAAGTATACTTTGTGTATTTGAACTTTGCTGAAGACACCATTTGAAATATTATATTTTAAAATCTATCATGTGCAATACTGAACAAACAATTTACTTACACTTAATGTACTCTCGTCTATCTATTTCCAACTCCGTTAAATCATCAAGGGCAAAATAGTCTTTTCTACATGGGCTTTATTTTTATTTTTACTTTTGTTATTCCCTTCACCCCACCTCCCGTGTTTCTCTCTACTCACTCTGTTCTCTCACCCCGCCGTCTTTTTCGGTTTGCCGCCGTCGCCACCATCGTCCACAAAGTTTGGATCCAAACCACTCAAGAACACCACAGAATTGAAGTCCATCGTCTCCTATACCTGCATCAAATAATTGAAATCGAACTTGGGAACCCTGATATTTTTGATAGACTCTTTCACTTGACGAGGGGTGGCATAAGCAAAGCTTCGAAAATAATTAACTTAAGTGAAGACATATTTCCAGGTAAAGCTATTCGTCTTGCCAATATGTCTGTCTTTTATTTAATTGATAAGTAATTAATGATTGATTGTGTAAGTTTTGCAGGTTACAATTCGATTCTACGAGGTGGATATATCACACATCACGAGCATATACAGGTAGGGAAGGGTCGGATGTGGGAATGAATCGAATATCCTGGTTTAAAGCTAAAGTTGCCAATGGAATTGGAGAGCAGACACTTGGTCGCGATTTTATGTTTGTGGGCTTTACCAGGTCAACTCAGGGGAGCACTGAAGTTCATAGCATTAGATGGTGGAGTTTTAGTTCATCTTTTGACCCGAACTTGAAAAACGGGTCGTTTTCGGCTTCCTTACAATTGTGTAAAGAAAGTGTTGGGGCTTTAGTTGGGGTTTTTACTGCTGGGGCATTTGTTTTGGCCTTGATTTGGGGTTATTCCAAAAAAATTAAAGCGTGTGAGGAGAGAGATGAGTGGTGTCAACAGGTTGATTCATTGAAAGAGTCAATTGGGTTGAGGAGAGAGATGAGTGGTGTCAACAGGTTGATTCATTGAAAGAGTCAATTGGGTTGAGGAGAGAGATGAGTGGTGTTTTGAGGGAGATTGAGAGCGAGAGGGTTTCGTCGAGATGGGAAAGAGATGAGTTGAGGAGGGAAATTTATGGTGTGGTTGAGGAGAATAGAGGATTGAAGGTGAGGGGGAGGAGTGGGGAAACACATTTTGTGTCCGTCTATTTGCGTGGGAATGTTTGTGTTTTGGAGGAGAAATGTGGTGAAGGGGAAGCAAAGGTGAAGGAGTTGCGTGGGGAGATTGGTAAGTTGGGGAAGAGTTTAGAGAGTTTGGTTGATCAAAAGGGTTTGATTGAGAAGAAAGCGAAAAGTGTTGTTGAAGAGATTTTGAAAGCAAAGAATTTGAAGAAGATGAAGGAGAAGGAACGGGTAGTACTGTGTGTTTACTGTGTGAAGAACTTCTGTTGCCGCCAGTACAACTACAGAGAACAAACCTCTGAAAATGGCAGGATGTTTTTATTACATAACATGAGTTTAAAGATTTAATGTAATAATAAAAAATATATAAATTAATATAATGTAAGGTGTTGAATAAGTGTTGAATTAATATAAACCTGAGTTAAATATTATTCAGATGGGAAAAGATAGTTTTACCCCTGATATTTAACAGAGTTAGTCACAAATAGACGGTAGTACACTAAGTGTAAGTAAATTGTTTGTTCAATATTGCATGTGATAGATTTTAAACTATAGTATTTCAAGTGGTGTCTTCAGCAAAGTTCAGGTACACAAAGTGCACTTTACTCCTTGATTTAATTGTAATTGATATGTAAACAAATAATTAATATAAGTTGTGATTTAATTTTTAGGTACGACATTGATATCGAGTTAATTGACTTTTCGTTGCTCATTGAATTAAGTTGTTTATTTTATTGAATCTAAAATATTTATTTTATTTAGATTATCGAAATTGTGATATCGAAAATAGAAAAGTTTATTTTATAATTCCCCAATTTTATTTGCTTATCGAATCATAGAATCCGGTCACTGAATAGTGTGACATATAGAACTAGTTTACGTACGTTCCGGAATACATAAATACCTTGTTCAGTGAGACTTAAGGAGGGACGTAAAGTAGCCCCCATCGAATTATAGAAGCCGTGTCACTGGCATAATGTGACCGTATATAGAACTGTGGGATAAAAATTCAAGTGCATTGTTGAAATTTTATCGATTTAAATTTTGAATATTGATTTCAAAAATATTATTGTTAGCCATTAGACGATAGTTACTTCCTGGGCATCGTTGCTCATTATTGTGTAACATTTCAGGTTTTGGCTAGCAAAATGATAAGGAAATTTGAGCATGCTACTTGAATTTTATTTGTTTCGCATATTATTATTGAAGAAATGTGGGAGCTGCGTCTTCAATTTTAGTACTTTAGATTTTGTGTTGATTTTCGATGTCTTGATTCGGAGAATTTTCAGATTTTTGATTTAAAAATTATATTGTTATATTTAAGTGTTTATTTTAGTATTTCGAAAAAGGTCGGGATGTTACACATAAACAATTCTATAGACATGCCTGCACAATATATTTATTAAATGACCTGATTTTATAATGGGATTGGGTTGTGTTGGGTTGAATTGATTTATAAAAATCGAGATTCATAATCATCGTTGATCATAAAAATTTCAGTGTCCAAAACGAATTTTTGAAATGATGTTATTTTTTTTTAAAATTATCGTAGATAACATAGCATTTTAAATAAATGATTTATCGAAACTTTCATTTTAAATTTTAATAATAAATTAGAATATATATTTAACTAAAAGATAATTAATGATACATTTTTATGTGAAAAACATATTAATATATCTATTAAATGTAATAGAAATTAATTTAAAAGTAAATGCTTATGTAACAAATTGATGCGGGAATATTTTACAATTAAACCTCGATAAATGAATACGCTCAGAACCGGAAAATTTTATTCATTAATCGAGATTATTCATTTATCGAGGTCAAAAATACACTGTCTCTATTATGTCAGGACTGGAAAAAATTATTCATTTGATAAGGTTATTCGTTTATCGAATATTCATTTATCTAGATTCTATTGTAGTTACAAATGTTATTGAATTTTAAATTTTAAAGTAAATAGACTCTAGATGTATATGTAATTCAAATTATAAAATTGAAAAAAACTAAAGTTTTCCATTTTTATTAAAAATGACCCTTAACATTTAGAATAAACTTTAAATTTAAATTATCAGTAGGATATATTTAAAATTACGGTTACTAATATAATACAAAAAAGTTACATATTAAATATTCAACATAAATAAAAAGTTGCAACTAATTATAAAAAAAATAATATGAAATAGATAATTTATTAAAAAATCAAAATTTTTTGGAAAAAAATTAATTTAATAAACATATGGTTAATTAATAATTTAAAAAGTATATAAACTTATGGTTCATCCCTGTGATCTTCTCGATCCTATCCAATATCCTCCAGCTAAAAACTGTTGGGATTTATGGGTGATATCTCAGAGAAAACTTGACTAGATTTTATCATGCTTAGTTTTTACTAAGTAGAACATACTGTCACAGCCAGAGTGTGTTCTTGTAATCAAATAAATTACTGTCGTGTAATAATTGTATATCTTGAAAGATGTTCATGTATATGTTCAAGTCTCAAGGAATACATCAGGTCGACAACAAGAATAAATGTTACTGTCATAACATTGACAGTAAGGTTACAAGAAGACAGCGTGTTGCAGGTCATGACAGAATGCTATATCTGACAGCAACATTGGCGGAAGCACTGAGACAACAACTTTTATATATGTATCTCGACAGGAAGTCTGGAATTTTCGACAACAACATACACGGAGAATTCATACTGTCAACCAACGCACATTCACTTGACAGCAGGCTTGGTGGCATATGATACTGTCTCAATGGGATCTATTTGAATTTGGGATTTTCTAAGTCAAATATGTGAAAGATTGGATGTTAAAGATACAGGCGTGCTGTAGTATCCCAATATTGTAGCAGTCCTATGAAGACTACGACAGAAGCTTGAGAGATCACAAGATGGAACTTCTCAATTCGAGGGTATGGTAAATCAACATCTACTAGAATTGTGTAAGCTCAAAATGGAAAATATCTAGATTGATTTTTATGTACAGATAAGATGGGTTGTATAGCAATCTAGGTAAGTCACATGAATGTGCAAGTTGTAAGGAGCTGCCACTTGAAAATGACAACAGCTCCACAACCCATGTAGATAGTGATGGTAGAGAAAAGTTAGATTCATATAGATTCAAATACCATTCTGTCTAGATAAGACTGAAGAGAACGAAATTGTGAGTATCTCTGTATCTCTCGAGAATTCGAAGCTTGAGAAACATTTTTCTCAAGGTTGTTGCAAAACCTTTGTAAAATAAATAAAATATTTATTTTGTGAATTACTTGTGTCAATCTACTTGTGTTTGCATTTCTCTTACTGATAAGTTACAATCTTTATTATTGTTGTTGAAATAAAAATTTGAATTTATCAATATTGCATTCAACCCCCCTTCTGCAATACTCCTCGGGACCAACAACTGGTATTAGAGCATACAGATTGATATACATATCTGAGATCAATGGCGAGTACACAAAAGTCAAGTAGTATCAAGATCCCATCTTTTGATAAAGAGAACTACTATATATGGAAAAAGAAAATCTTGTTGTTTATCAAAACTGCAAATCCACTATATATGGGTATCATAGAGAATGGCGCCTTCATTCCTCTAAAGGAAGTACCAGCTGCTACTGTTAATGATGTAGTGATTCTGGCTCACTGGGTAGCTAAGAGACCATCTGAGTATCTTGACTCAGAAAAGGAGAAAGTAGCCTTGGATGACTACTTGCAACTTATTCTGCTTGATTCACTCACCTTGGACAAAGCCATGTATGGAAATGTTATTGGATGTGCTTCAACCAAGGATATATGGAATAAGATAGAGCTGCTATGTGAAGGAAGTGAAGAGGTCAGAGAAAATCAAAGGCAAATATTGGTGTCACAGTATGAAGCTTTCATGGCCAAGCCTGGTGAGGAGTTAATTCACATGTTTGAGAGATTTAGCAAGTTGATATCTGAGCTACAGATTCATGACAAATACTATGAGAGAAAGAGATAAATATAAAGTTCTTGCTAACTCTCCTAAAACACCTTGAGCGTAGAGTAACAGCCACTCGAGAAGGGAGAGATCTAAGCAATGTCTCCCTTGAAACACTGTATGGTGTGCTAAAATCCTATGAGCTTGAACTCTTTCAAAAGAGAGCCATACAGAATGGATCTAAGGGTAAAATGACAAATATGTCTGGTGCTCTTGTGGCTCAAGAACCAAAGTTTCCTCAACCAAGTGCGCAACTACAGATTCCTCAACAAACACAAGTACCAACCTTAAAGATTGAGGAAGTGGTTGATGAAGAAGAGAAAGTTGTGTTGCAACTGGAGGATGTTGAAGATGAAGACTTTTATACAATAGAAAAAATTGAAAGCATGGATAATCTAACCATGGCTTTTATGGCAAAGAGATTCAAGAATATAAGATTCAGAAGAAACAAGCCATACAAGCCACAGGGTCAAACATCAAAGTTCAACAAAGGGATCTCTTCAAAGGTTGTGAGTGGTACAACCAAAGGAGGATACAAAATAGGGATGATGGATAGATCAAAGTTTAGGTGCTACAACTGCAATGAACTTGGTCATTTTTCTACAGAGTGCAGAAGGCCAAAACAGTTTCAAAGAATGGACAAAGGGTCTGGAAATCAGTACAAGAAGGGTCAAGGTAGAGCCTATGTGGCTGAAGGAAAGTGTTGGGATGAATCTGATAATGAAGAGGAGGAAGAGTATGTAAACTTAGCCCTCATGGCTATATCTGATGATGAAGCATCAAGCTTCTCAAATCAGGTACCATCTCTCATTTTACTTGACATGTCTGTAGCTGATTATAAGCAAACAATTGAGGAAATGAGTGCTGAGATGTTTAATGTTCATACTAGTTTATCTGCTACAAATGAAGAAATTGCTAGATTAACTAAGTTAAATGATTCACTCAAATATGAAAATGAGTTGCTGTTGCTTAGGACCAGTCCATTAGATTCCTTAGCTCAAGAAAACGCTAGACTTAAAAATGAATTAGTCTGTGCTAAGGAAATAGATGAATATCTATGAAAGGAAATTTCTGAAAATGAATTCAAGCTTAAGGCATTTAGAAATTCTTCTAAGGTAGTGCAACGATAACTTGAGAAACACACTAAGAACTAGAAAGTTGGAGTAGGTTTCGAGTATGGTATGAGACCTGGAATGGAAACTGCTGTTAATGATTATCCAGATGATACTGTTGTCAAATCTCACATCCACAAGAATGTGAACAAGCCAATCTTCAAGAGTAAAGGATTCGAGCTTGATGAACTTTCCTTGATCATCAAGCAAGAACTCCTTGATGAAGATGAGAGGGTTGACAACATATCTGAAGGACGGAAAGATTCTGACAATATTCCCATGACAGAAACTTTTCAAAACAATCAGATAGAATGTTCTAAAGATGCTGTCACTAAGGATGAGACAGAAATTTCGAAAGATACTTTCAAGAGAGTACCCAAGACAGTAACTTCCAAACCTACTGTCAAGACAATAGGTGTAAAAGGTGCTGTCAAGGGCAACTCAACAGCAACCTCAGAACATGATGTCCACACAGTTTCTTCCAAGTCTAAGAATAGGAATGACAAGTTAGGAATTGATAAGAAAAATGACTATGCATCTATTAGACATGCTCCTTGGAAACTTTGCAATAACTGTGGCTCCTTTCAACATTTAACACATGTTTGTAAGAAATCAACCAGTAACAAGACTAATGTGACAAAAGTAAATGGTAACTTACATAGAACCCCCATTATGCAAAGAACTATGAGTGTGTGTAATAACACTGATCACATGCCATGTAAGATAACTGCCATGAGTACCTGTTTCAATCTGCCTATACTGTCTATTGAGAAATGTTCCTATGTGTAAACTATCAAGACTTCTGAGCCCACTGATGTTAGTGAGAGCAATACCTACTAATAAAAAGACAAAGTCTTATTCTAAACCTAAGTGGGTAGTCAAGGAAGTCAAACAAAAACTTTCTGATGTTGATGTGAAGATTGATAATGTTTCAAATGATACTAAGGATGCAGGACCCAACAAGGTTTGGGTACTAGATGAAAATTAAGTTTCATATGTTTTGCAGGGAAAAAATAATAAACAAGTCATGTGGATTATTGATAGTGGATGTTCCAGGCACATGACAGGTGATATAGCCTTGCTATCATACTTTGTGGAGAAAGCTGGCCCAACTATAACCTTTGGAGACAACAGCAAGGGTTACATAGTGGGATATGGTTGTTTGGAAGTTGGAAATGTTGTCATTGAAGATATTGCTCTTGTGGATGGATTAAAGCACAATCTACTCAGTGTCAGCCAATTCAGTGACAAGGGATTTAAGGTTGATTTTGACATGATGGACTGCAATATCTACCACAAGAAAAATAGAATCCTTTCTCTTAAAGGAGTAAGGAATGGAAGCCTGTTTGTTGCAGACTTGAACTCAACAAAGGAGGACAAAGTCTATTGCTTCTACAGCAAAGCAAGTGTTGGTGACAGCATGCTTTGGCACAAAAATCTCTCTCATCTCAACTGCAAAACAATGCACATGCTAATGAAGAAGGAGTTATTAAGAGGACTACCCTAATAGGAATTCTGTCAAGAAGGACTGTGTGAGGATTGTCAAATGAGAAAGCTAAGAAAACTAGTGCACAAGTCAAAGCAAGTGAATACCAATATTGAATCACTCAAGTTGATTCACATGGATCTCTTTGGCCTAGTAAATGTTCAATCCTTAGCTAGAAAGAGATATGCTTTAGTCATGGTGGATGACTATTCTAGGTAAACTTGGGTTAAGTTTCTAGAATCAAAAGATGAAGCTACTCAGGAAATCATTGATCATATAAGGGTCCTTGACAGAACCCCAGGTGCAAAAGTTCAAATTTTAAGAAGTGACAATAATACTGAGTTTAGAAATGCAACCCTTGGAAACTTTTGCAAAGATGAAGGCATTGTGCAACAATTCTCTACTTCCAGGACACCACAGCAAAATGAAGTGGTGGAGAGAAAAAATAGGACTCTCATTAAAGCTGGTAGAACTATGTTGGGCAGAAGCAATCAACACAGCATGCTACACATAGAACGGAACCTTATTAAGACTCATGAAAATACACCTTAATATCTATTGACAGGAAAGAAATCTACTATCAAATACTTTCATGTATTTGGAAGTAAGTGCTTCATGAAGAAGGACAACCATGAAAGAAAAGGAAAGTTTGATGCTAAGGCTTATGAAGGCATTTTCATGGGATATGAGATAGAAAGGACAGCATGCAGAGTCTATATCATAGAGCACAAGATTATTGAATAAAGTGTAAATATCACATTTGATGAAACTAAGTTTCCAGGACTGCATGAAGATGGTGAAATGCAGCCCCTTTGATTTGAAAATCAAGGATACTTGGAAGAGGAAGAATTTGTTGGTGAAGAACTAAGCTACACTTAGACTATTGAACATGAGAAAGATACTGTCAATATTCAAAATGCTGATCAGACTCCAGCCCAATCACAGACAATATTAGGCAATAATCAACATGATGGTGACTCTGGAGAAAATGAAGAGCTTGGAGAAGACAACAGTAATGGTGGAGATTCAAACCCTCATAATGGAGATGATCAATCTGATCAATCCAGAAGCTTGCCAAGAACCACCAAGTGGAACAAAGACCATACCAGTAATTTAATTATTTGAAATCCCATTTCTAGTGTAAGGACAAGGAGGAATGTCTCTGCTGATAGCATGTTATCATGCTTTCTATCTCAAATGGAGCCTAAGATAGTTAGTGAAGCATTGTCGGATTCTGATTGGGTGATAGCCATGCAGGAGGAGCTCAATCAGTTTGAAAGAAACAATATTTGGAAGCTGGTTCCAAGGCCTAAAGGAAATTCAGTCATTGAGGCAAAGTGGGTCTTCAGAAACAAGTTGGATGAGAGTGGAAATGTGACAAGAAACAAGTTGGATGAGAGTGGAAATGTGACAAGAAACAAGGCAAGGCTAGTAGCTAAAGGTTACTGTCAACAGGAGGGAATAGACTATGATAAGACATTTGCACCTGTTGCTAAAATCGAAGCTATAAGGATTTTCCTAGCCTTTGCTGCACACTTTAACTTCAAGGTATTTCAGATGGATGTCAAAAGTGCCTTTCTTAATGGAGAGATAGAAGAAGAAGTGTATGTTGAACAGCCACCTGGATTTGAAGATGCTGGGTTGTATGATTTCGCCTACAAGCTGTTCAAAGCACTTTATGGTCTCAAACAAGCCCCTAGAGCTTGGTATGATACACTCTCTACCTTTCTACTGAAAAACCAATTCACAGGAGGTGTTGTAGATAGGACTCTATTCTATAAGCACCATGACAAGGACATCATTCTGGTGCAGATCTATGTTGATGATAAAATCTTTGGTTCTATAAATGAAAAGTTGTGTGAAAGGTTCTCATCCCTAATGAGAAACAAATATGAGATGAGCATGATGAGAGAATTGCCATTCTTTCTTGGTCTACAAATTTATCAAAAGAGTGATGGAATCTTCATTTATCAATCAAAATATGTCAAAGAACTGCTCAAAAAGTTCAACTTAGAAGATTTATCACCTGCCAAGACACCTATCTCTACATCAACTAAACTGGATACTGATCCCAAAGGAAAAAAAGTGGTCTCTAGTGTTTACAGAGGTATGGTTAGATCACTGCTTTATCTAACTGCTCGCAGACCAGATATAATGTTTGCGACATGTCTTTGTGCATGGTTTCAGGCTGATCCAAGAGAGTCACACTTAATTGCCATCAAGAGAATCTTTAGATACCTCGAAGGCACTTCAAATTTAGGCCTTTAGTACCCTAAAGACACAGAATGTGATCTAGTTGGGTATTCTGATTCATACTATGCTGGTTGCAAGTTTGATAGAAAGAGTACTACAGGTAGCTGTCAGTTTCTTGGAGAAAGGTTGGTGTCATGGTTTAGTAAGAAGCAACATTCAGTGTCTACATCAACTGTAGAAGCCGAGTACATTGCAGCTGGAAGTTGCTGTGCATAAATTCTTTAGATCAAAAAATAGCTGTTGGATTATGGACTAGAGTTAACAAACCCAATCTTCTGTGATAACACTAGTTCCATAGCCATCTCAGACAATCCAGTTCAACACTCTAGGACAAAGCACACTGATATACGGTATCATTTCATAAGGGAGCATGTTGAAAAGGGAATTATGAAGCTGGATTATGTACCCACAGACAAGCAACTTGCAGACATATTCACAAAGCCACTGGATGAGGCCACCTTTACAAGGTTGGTAAGTGAATTGGGAATGCTAAATCGGGTATGTTAATTTACTGATTCAACATTGTCATATCTTAATGCAGATTGTGACAATGACTTTCCAAGTTGCTGTCATGAGAAGTTACTGTCTTACGTGTTACTTGTTTTGATAGCATGCTTTTTATGACTATGCTAAGATAAAATTGCATGTTTGTCTTAATTCTAAGTAGTTAGTTGTTGTGAGACAATGGCTTAATTAAGTTCTTAGTTCGAGAGTAATTAGTCAAGGTAATTTAATTTGACTGGTCATATTTGCTTAAGTTTGTTAGGCTAATTTGCAACACTGTTCTTAAATGCTTATGTGGTAGTTGTATCGATTTCCCAAAACTATTGACCATTAGACCTACCTAGTCACTAAGTGTGCTATAAATTGAACCTAAGGCCACATTCTCATCATACTTAGAAGGTAATAAAAATGGAAAAACAAATAGTTGGAATCAAAGTGAAGCCCAAAATCTGGTGCGAGCCAAGAGCAGAAGAGGTCATTGGAGGTTTATTTGACGAGATGGAGGAGATCCTCCAAGAGATAGAGGATGAAAAGGTGAAGGCCAAATTGAAAGAAGAAGAGGACGAACTTTAAGCTCTTATAAAGAAAGAAGGGCTAACAGAAGCAGAAGTTAGCAAGGAGATACAAGGAATACTTTCTAAAGTTTTTAAACAAAAGAACGATTAGTTGTACTTTGTTGTTTACTATCTGATATTAATGAAAAATTTTATTTCAAGTTTTTCTATGTTCTTCACTTGATTGGTGTTTGATGTGTTAATTGTCTGATCATATTTCTGTGCATGAACAAATTCAAGATTAGAATGATTATACATTACTTGTTAACTTTTAATTAAGTGCATTAATGAAACTCTATTAAAATTTCTGTCAAATGATTTTTCTGCTCAAGTCAGTATCAAGGAAAGTTACTGTCACAAGGCTTACTGTTACAGTTAACCTCCTGACAGTAGGAAAAACATTATGTCATGAGTATATAAAGATGCTTTCATTAAAGTAGTTAATGATGACAGTAAGTTTTTGCGCAAAAGTCACTTTCAAGCAAAAACCTACTGTCATCTCTCAAAGTTACTGACAGATTTGTTCTAGCGCACAGGTTACTGTCAAGATTAGTGGACCGTTACAAATTTCATTTTCACATCCACGTTCACAGACAATAAAGTAACTGCCCCATGTGACACAGCTAATGGGGTAAATGGATCAAGACACGAAGACATGTCCCACCTTTTCAGTAAAACGATTGGCATTCTAAATATTACCAATGGTTAATCAATTGTCACTTTCACCTGTAACTCTATATGCCCTACTACTCAAAGCAAGAACCTCTCTCTCTCTCTCTCTCTCTCTCTGTTCATAATATTTTCACAAGCAAACACAACAATGGCACCTCTGCAGTCAATCTCTTAAACTAGTTTTGATGCATATACTCTCCAAATGATGCTAGTGAAAACTTCAAAGGGCTTGTATCCTTTTTGAACAAGTCCTATCTAGGTCATGCTATAAACCTCAACTCCTACTCTGAACCTAGATAGAATTGAGGAATTTTGGAGAATAGCAAGTGCTCAGGGCACTGGTGATGGTGAGTCAATCAAGTTCACACTTAATGATAAATCCCACACTCTCATTATCAAGGGCATAAATGAAGCCTTGGGTATTGTCCTCCAAGAAGGTAAAACTTTCAAGGAGTTAGAAGATGATGACACCTTGAGGAAATTTTTCTTAAAGATTGGGTATTTTGGACCTAAACTTGAAGAAATTTCAGAAAAGTGGTATCCTACTGGGGAGATGGACAGGAAATATTTGAGAAAAGAATGGAGCATGAAATGTAATGGTAAAGGTATTTTCAACCAAATCTACCGGATGGAACGGAATACCCTCCTACATCAAGAAGCTGACTCATTCCTTAGTCCATGGCTACAAGGAACTCTAGACTACCGAAAGCCCAGAAAATAGTCACACAAGAATCCAAGAAAAGACCCCTAGAAACTTGTGTTAGTGGTAGTTCTCAGAGTGCTGAGGGAGTTACTGCACCCAGTACAGCAAATAAGGATGGTAGTGAAACTGAACCCTAGCTCCTTCTGATCCTAAGAAGAAAAGACCAAGAAGGACTAAAGCTGCTTTCAGCTACCCTACTGTCTCCCAAAAGACTGTAGAGGTTAACAGGGACACAAACACATCCCTAGATGCTTCTTCTCAACAAGAAGTATCTATTGAAACTGGCCTATCTCCCAAGGCATCTTGTAAAGAGTCTACACCACCTCATGAACCCACTCATGAGGAGCCCCCACTTGCAGATACACACATGGAGTTAGGGCACAGTAAGGATATACCCTCTATTTTTTATGTTCCACATATTACCTCTATGGAACAGCCAGAAATCTCTACTGCACTTCTACCTTCTTCCTTCCCTCCTACACCAATTATTTCTTCTCAACAACCTAGAGAGGGGGACAGTCCTAACCCCTTAGGTTTTGATCATCCATCTTCTATCATGGATGAGCCCCCATCTAGCGGTCCACAAGAACCCATTTCTCAAAGTGAATTGGACACCACTCCTTCAAACACTGAGCTAGAACAAGGTGGATCTCTGCCCATAAATGAAATAGCCAACATCTTGTTCGAACTCCATCAAGAAATTGACCTTAGGGAAGTTGCTGTCACAGCCCCAGCTGCTATCAATTACACCACAGGAGGTACTATCAACGAAGTAACCAAAGTCGCTGTCACAGCCTCAGTTGCTGTCAAGGACACCCCAGAAGTTGCTGTCACTCAGCTAATTGATAGTAACCTTTTGGGAAAAATAGATGTCACCACCAGTCAGCCTATGCCACAAGAAAGAATTGTTGAGGATGTCTCTGAAGATGATGTGCCTCTTTATCTTGCTTTTAAGGTAAAATCTAAAACCTCTGTTTCTTCTACTTCAATGCATGTTAGTACTGCTCATACCCATGCATTTAGGATGCGTGAGGGAGTGGAAAAGAAAAAGAGATAAAAGAAAATAGAAGTGAGCATAAAAATGAGAGGCAACCAAATGAGCTGAAAAAAGGTGAGGGATTTGAGCATGTCCAAAGTGAAATTGAGGGAACCCCATAACATCAGGTTCTAGGCCTTGAGAGCTCTTATGTAAGGAATGATGAGATCACTCAGAAAAACAATGAGAGTGTGAGAAAGCCCTTGGCCTCCTTGCCCCAGTCTTTTCCTTTACCTCCAAAAAGGTTAAGATTTGGTGGTCCTTCTAAACAAGCTGATTCAAAGTTGAAATCTCTTGAGGGCAGATGTGCATCTATGGAAGCTAAAATTGACAAGCTGTCCACTATGGTAGCTACTGGTTTTGCTGAGATTCAAGCAACTATTCTGTCATTTTCTACCCTTCTTTGTGCTGTCAACTTAACTAAGAGGGAGAAAGTGATAGATCAGAATATCACACAGCCAATAGACAAGAAGAAACAAGGTGGAGCCACAAGCAAGGGTGAGTCTAGGAGTAAGGGGGTGCAAGAGAAAATTGAAGCTGTAAGAAAGAGGTAGGAAATTGAAGACATTGAAGAAGAAAGAAATTTTAGTAAAGAGCTGAAAGCTTCTGGAGATGGTGATTTAATTGAACATTAAATGGATGGTGAGACAGTGTTGGTTGTAACACCCTCACTTACTATTATTAAAATTATATACTTTTTATAATGAATTAAACATTAATGTAGGAGAAATTTTAGAAAATTCGGCATGATGTGTTCGTAAATCGAACTAACCACCTGTAATCCAGCCAAACCATCACTACTTCTAATCATCTTGTCCACATGCATAATAAAGTTCAAACCAAATAACTACATATAAATACTACTATCCAAGACTGCTCACAGGTCACAGTATGAAACAACATCCACTAGTTATTACAAACCAAATCCAAACTACATAATAATATTTTACAACCCAAAAGCCAAGTGAACTGTCTGGACTGATATTACAACAATATAATATAAAATAGAGCTGACAACAGACTACCCGTCCTAGAACCTTAACTCGCTGGCTGCCTCTATGAGACTGTCCGCTCCTCCTAGACATCTTCGAATTTAACTGAAGAAAACAGGGTTAACACAAAAGTGAGCCAATGATGCTCAGCAAGTATAATAATAAATATATAAATGGAAGCATAAACTAGAATTAAATCTGCAAGTCTGATAAAGATAAATGATTACCAAAAATTTCAGGTGCTCGGGGAATCTGGAAATATAACAACTTATTTAAGTCAAGAAATGGAATAGAATTGGACTATTAAGTATTTTATAAATAAAACAATAATAAGGTTAGGCTGCTGATCAGTCACGCACTAACCCCGGACAAACGCACACAACAATGTCCTTTAATGGATCCACGGCACACATTGGCCTTAACATTTGACCACAAATCTGGTCCACCCCGAAGGGCCTCAATTTTAAAAAAAAAACAACAGTCCAATCCTATAATCTGAATGCCAGGTGTCGGAACAATCGATCACCTCGACCAGCCAAACATACTGGAATCTCACGTTCCAGGTCAACAGCTCAAATCCCAAGAATAAATGAGGTCTAATAACATCTGACCTAGATATCGACATGTTCGATATAAAGAAGGTACTGATTTGGAATATGTCACTAGGAAAAGAATCAACAAGTTCAATTTTTATTGTTCGGGAATAGGACAAATAGGTATGCATATTCGTTGAAAAATAACTGAACAATAGTATCGACAGTAAATCAGACTAATATACTGAACAAGTAATGATAAGCATGTTTCACTTGAATGATAAGTGAAATAATGTACTTCCCTTAACCAGGTATTTACTGAAGTCGCTGATTCCCTACGTCCTCAACTTTCGCCTTTCCTTTGTCCTTGGGATCTACACACAATATAAACACTATATTAGAATTCTATTCGACGCTCGCTGATCGTTACCACTAGTTAACCTTAACCTACCCTTGCGAATAATCCCCTAAATTCATTTATTTATTCATATAACATCAATTTATAATCCCTAACATAAGCCTTATCCATAACCAACAAACACTTATCAAATCATCAACAAATAATTACATATAACAATTTATACTTATACTAGTAGTATAATCATATACATATATATATTCGAAAAGTAAATTTAGAATTTTAGAAAAATTTTGACGGCATCCCCTTTATACGGGTGACTGCCAGTCGGGATACAACCGACACAACCAACACAATCATCATATTTCAGAAGTTATCCAACCATTCAAACTTATATTACTCTAATCCGAATAATCCTTAAATTAATCAATTTATGTCAACAAAATATGAAATCCTGTAAATTAAGACACGAACTAAAGAATATTGTATAATTTATAAAATAATATTTGGCTCAGAAAAATCATCATTGCCAATTACCACCGACTCAATTTGTTTTTAATATCACTGTCGATAGGGCAAAGTCCCGGTGGTACCCTAAATTGGATTTCCAAGACACGGGACTTCGCACAAATAATTATACGAATAATTATCAATTTATCCCTCAAAATTCATCATACAGAATATGTAATTGTAATCAATTGAATTCGCCAAAATACTCAACAAAGTACTGCAATGTATTAGCATAGACGAATCACCACAATTAACCCGTACAAGTCATGGAGAAAATTAACAGGGCACTAATTCGAAGCAAGAAAGGACCCCCACGAATCACAACCCAACTGTTACAACATCACACACGGCCAAAACACATGACCAACTCATACAAAAACTTGATTTTTCCACACCCACATGGCCAAATACCTTAAGCATACCATCATAATAAATCGACTGAAACAGGGGAGGGGAAAACCATCAACACAACTCACACTACACTACAACTCAACACACACACAGCAGCTCGGTTTACACACCCACACAAAATTTCATAATAACACACGCACCCCCTTGATATACACACACAAAACAGTGATTGCAGAGGCAGGGGCGAGCAAGGAAGGGAATACATGAACTTTACCGACTGAAACCGAACGGAATTAGCTCAGTATGCCGGAAAATTCGAGGGAGAGGGAAGAGAAACTTCGAGATTTTTCAGGAGAGAGCAGGTCGAGAGAGACTGATGTTGTTTTTTGGTTTTGGAATGTCCAATTAGGAGTTTAAAGAAACAAGATTTGGGGAAAATGAAAAAAAAATAGATTTCTTTAGGATTTACTTAACTAAAAAAATTTACTAAAATAAACCTTAAAATCACAATTAAATACAAAAAAATGGGTGGAATATTAAATTTTAAAATTTTAAAATGACAAATACAAAATTACGATCACCCACATATTTTTAAAATATTTTTAGGATTAAAAACGAATTAAATATGGATTTTACAAGATTAAATCCATATAATGGAAAAATAATTCATAAAAATCATTTTAAAATCCTTGAAACCCAAAAATAATTCACCAAATATTTTTAAAAGTCATATAAACTAATAAAGTTAATAATGAAAAATATTTCAGGATTTCCACTAATCCCGAGGATTTTATAAAATTCACAGAAGGTAAATATAACACTATTAAATAGGGATAAATCCCCAAAAATATAATTAAAAATCCCGAGGCTTACACATCACATATAAATCATCAACTAGGCCCACAAATATTATTCCACAGATACTCCACCTCCTCAACAAATTCTATACGCCACATAATTCACATTTAATATTAAATAAATAATTATTATTACTAAAAATTTCTAAGGCGTTATACCCTTCCCCCCTTAAAAGGATTCTGTCCCCAGAATCTCACCTAAGTGAATAAATGAGGATAATTCTCGAGCATGTCGCTTTCAAGCTCCCAAGTTGATTCCTCCACTCTGGGGTTTCTCCACAAAACTTTTACTATAGGTATTGTCTTATTTCGCAGGACTTTCTCTTTACGATCTAATATCTTGATGGGTTGTTCCACATAGGATAAATCTGGTTGTATCTCTATCGGCTCATATTCGATGACATGTTTGGAGTCTGGGTGGTATTTCTTAAGCATTAATATATGGAACACTTTGTGAATATGTTGCATGTGAGGCGGTAAGGCTAACTCGTAGGCAACTTTTCCAACCTTCTTTAATACCTCAAAAGGCCCGATAAATCTTGGACTTAATTTTCCCTTCTTACCAAGTCTTACTAACCCTTTCCACGGAGATACCTTCAACAAAACTTGTTCTCCTTCTTCGAACTCCATATTCTTTCTGGCCAAATCAGCGTACTTCTTCTGTCGGTTCTGAGCTGTCACTAACCGTTTCTGAATAAGTTGAATTACTTCCTTGGATTGCTGTACTAATTCTGGTCCGAGTATCTTTCGCTCACCAACTTCCTCCCAGTATACTGGAGATCGACACTTCCGCCCATATAATGCTTCATACGGTGGCATACCAATGCTTGCATGAAAACCGTTGTTGTATGAAAATTCCACTAATGGCATGTGTTCATCCCAACTTCCTGCGAAATCCAGTGCACAAACTCGGAGCATGTCTTCAATTGTTTGAATCGTTCTTTCACTCTGACCGTCAGTCTGAGGATGATAAGCAGTACTCATTTTTAATTCAGTGCCCAAACATTCTTGAAAACTTCTCCAGAATCTCGAATTAAATCTTGGATCTCGATCTGAGACTATTGATACTGGAACTCCATGTCGCACCACAATCTCTTTTATGTATAGGTGAACCAATTTGTCAAATGAAAACCTCTCATTTATTGGAAGGAAGTGTGCAGATTTCGTTAATCGATCAACAATTACCCAGATAGCATCATGATTAACTCTCGTCCTTCGTAATCCTACCACAAAATCCATCGCGATATGCTCCCATTTCCACTCGGGAATTTCTAATGGTTGTAGCATCCCACTTGGTCTCTGATGTTCAGCTTTTACTTTCTGACAGGTCAAACACTTACTCACCCATTCGGCAATATCCCTCTTCATATCCGGCCACCAGAAGTTTCTTTTCAAGTCTCGATACATTTTCGTACTTCCCGGATGAATCGAATATTTCGAACTGTGGGCTTCCTGTAGAATTTCATTCTTCAACTCTGTCACATTCGGTATCCAAAGGCGTGAAGAAAATCTCAATATTCCACTGTCATCTACTTGAGTGCATATTTCCTCACCTGTTAACTTGTTAACATCTCCTCTCATGACTTCCTCCTGACATCTGCGAATCTTTTCTAACAATTCGGGCTGAAACGTCATAGTGTAGCCCTTATCTGTACTACTTGTAGGCACGCAGACTTCTATCTCTAATTTCTCCCTATATAACTCCTCAAGTAGTGTAAACATGTTAATTTTCTCCTTTCTACTTAGAGCGTCTGCCACTACATTCGCTTTCCCGGGGTTATAGTTAATTGTACAATCGTAATCCTTGAGCAATTCTAACCATCTCCTCTACCTCATATTTAAGTCTTTTTGGGTGAAAATATACTTTAAACTCTTATGGTCCGTGTAAATTTCGCACTTTTCCCCACACAAATAATGTTTCCAAATCTTCAAGGCGAAGACAATCGCAGCCAATTCCAAATCGTGAGTAGGATATTTCTGCTCGTGAGGTTTCAATTGCCTCGAAGCGTAAGCAATTACCTTACCGTGCTGCATTAATACACATCCTAAACCCTTGTGAGATGCATCATTGTAGATCACAAAATTTCCTTTTTCGTCTGGAAGTGTCAACACAGGTGCAGTCACTAATCTCTTTTTCAATTCCTGGAAACTTTCTTCACATCTCTCATTCCACACAAACTTTTCATTTTTCCTTGTCAACTTTGTTAGTGGTGTGGCTATCTTCGCAAAGTCTTGAACAAATCTTCGATAATATCCCGCTAATCCTAAGAAGCTTTGAACTTCTGTAGGTGTTTTAGGTCTCTCCCAATTCATCACAGCTTCAATCTTAGCAGGATCCACTTTAATCCCTTCACTGCTGATGACATGCCCTAAAAACTGCACCTCTTTCAACCAAAACTCACAATTAGAAAACTTTGCATACAATTTCTCTTTTCTCAACGTTTCTAGAGCTATCCTCAAATGCCCTGCATGTTCTTCTTCGGTCTTTGAGTATATCAAAATATCATCTATAAACACAATCACAAACTTATCCAAATATTTCTTCAAAACCCTATTCATTAAATCCATGAACGCCGCTAGTGCATTGGTTAGCCCAAACGCCATGACTAAAAATTCATAATGCCCATACCTAGTCCGAAACGCGGTCTTTGGGACGTCTTTCGGTCTAATCTTCAACTGGAAATACCCTGACCGTAGATCAATCTTAGAAAAACAAGTCGCTCCCTTCAGCTGGTCAAACAAATCGTCAATTCTTGGTAAAGGGTACTTATTCTTAATGGTCAACTTATTTAACTCTCGATAATCGATGCATAATCTCATACTCCCATCCTTCTTCTTTACAAACAATACCGGAGCTCCCCACGGAGACACACTAGGCCTGATAATACCTTTTTCTAAGAGGTCTTGTAACTGAATAGCCAATTCTTTCATCTTTACAGGTGCCATTCGATAAGGAGCCTTTGACACGGGTTCGGTTCTTGGTGCTAAGTCGATGGTAAATTCTATTTCTCTATCCGGAGGTAACCCGGGAAGTTCATCTGAAAAAACATCGAGAAACTCATTCACCACTGGTATTTCCTCTATCTTAGGTACCTCTTGCTTGGTATCCATGACATAAGCCATATAACCTACGCATCCCTGTCTCAACAGCCTCTTAGTTTGCATGATCGTTAAAAATCTCCTAGTCTGTCTCTGACCTCTTAAGGTAACTTCTACATTATCAGGGGATCTTAGTATCACCTTCTTATTCCTACAGTCAATTTACGCATTGTTCTCTGTTAACCAATCCATTCCCAAAATTACATCAAATTCGCCTAACTGGAAAGGTATTAAATCAGCATAAAAACAATGCCCTGAAATGTCTACCTCACAACGAGGACATACTTGAGTAACTGGGATTCGCTCTGAATTAGCGATTTCTATAACTATAGCTTCATGTAGCATACACATTTCACAATTCAACTTTCGAGCAAATTCTATAGATATAAAAGATTTCGTAGCCCCTGAATCAATCAATACTTTGGCATGTACAGAATTTATAGGAAGCGTACCTGCCACCACATCAGAATCCTTAACAGCTTCGTTCATGGTCATATTAAAGGTCCTAGCCAATGGTCGAACATTCACTGGTGGAGGTGCCTCTATTGCATGAATCATGGGATTAGCCAGAACTAAAGGCTTGACTAAAGGTACCTTACAATCTTTCATCACATGCCCTGGCTTTCCACAGCGATGACAAACAATCCCTACTTTACATTCCCGAGCATAGTGTCCCTTCTGATTGCACTTATAACATGTCACCTCTAACTTAGCACACACTCCTGAATGCCTTTTCCCACAAGTCTTACATTCTGCCAAAGGTGGCCTAAGAAGCTTTTGTTGATTTGAATCTTGAGGTCGACTTCCTTGTCCTCCATTTCCCATTCCTGGTTTCTTAGAATTTCCATTCTTCCCTGGTTGGAACCCCGGTTTCTTATTCAGGACATTCTGAGAACTACCATGCATCTGTCGTCCTTCTGTTGCTCCTGCCTTCCTTTTCCTTCCCTCCTTCTCCTTAAAATATAACTCACTTTCTCCTTCTGCAATCATTACCTTCTGCACCACCGCTGCATAGGTATCCAACTCCAAAACCGCCAACATACTGCGAATCCACGGCTTTAACCCTTGCTGAAACCTTTTTGCTTTCTTTTTGTCTGTATCCACATATGTCGGGACAAACCTCGCTAACTCGGTAAACTTAGCTTCATATTCCAGCACACTCATATTACCTTGTTTCAGTTCTAGGAATTTCATCTCCATCTGATCCTTTATGAAATCTGGAAAGTACTTTTCTAGAAACAACTCCGTAAATCTTGCCCAAGGAATTACCTCTGTAGCTTCCAGAGCCTTCACTGACTCCCACCAGTACATAGCCTCATTTTTCAGAAAATAACTCACATATTCAGTTTGCTTATCTGCTGGAACCCCTACTAACTCAATAGCTTTCTCCATCTTCATTTTATAATGATCTCGCTTCTATGGGATCTGCTGCCCCCTTGAACTCTGGAGGTTTAACTACCTGAAAAGACTTAAAGGTGACTACCGGAGGCACGGGTTGTTGTTACTGCTGCTGCTGTTGCTGTTGTTGCTGCTGTTGCTGAGCCAATAGCTGCTGCTGTAACTGTTGCTATTTCTGTGCTAGAGTAGCAGTTTGCTGAACAAGGGTCTTCAATATTTGAGCCAAAGCAGGGTCTATTTGACCTACAGGGAAGGGGGTTGGCTTGTTCTTCCTGATTGGGGGAGGCATATTTCTGAAATCAACGGACAATCATTAGGTTCAGATTCAAGAATCAATAAATCAAAAGAATCTAATTTAAGCTGACAGTGAATATACTATTGAAATATAATTCAAGGTTCCCAGCCATTAATCGGGTCAACAATTGGTTTACAAGGTGTAACAGGATACAAAAATCAAAGTTATACAAGGTATTCATGAATATCCGGTAGATGCATTAACTGAACAATAAACATAATGCTGAAATTAAATACGATACTGAAAGTAAATGTAGTACTAGAAAAAGAAGCAGTGCTGAAAATAAATTCAATGCTAAAAGGTAAATATGATGCTTAAAATAAATGACAATATGAAAGGAATTTAACGCAGTTTTGAAGAAAGGGATCATCATATATATCTGGTACAAGCGTAAAAACAACGCTTCGATAAAGGTACAACATAACACTAAAAGAGGAAACTGCTAGCATCTAGTCACAGTACAACAGATATCTACAACAAAACTGGTTGTACTGTAAGTTCCGATATACTACTACCATCATACTATGCCTCTATATACAAGGTGTGTCATCGTGCTATCCTAACCATCACTGGTCCCCGCCTGATCCTCCCCACTGAGCTGGTCGAAGAATATTATCCAGGTCCGCCATCACCAAGGCTAGAGTCATCTGATGTGTAACAACTGCCGGCTCATCTCTAGGCATATTCTTTGTCCGAATCGAAATAAGATTCCTGATCGCCTGCAAGCGTCTCCGAATCTCCTCCAGCTCCGTCAATGCTCTGTCTCGCTGTCTCACCACATCTGTATCAGCCGCCCTCATGGCCTGCAACTCTGCCACCTGACCCAAGAGATAATCCCTCTCTCTACCCAATCGCTCATGCTCAAAGTACGAAACTGGAAATGGGGTATAACGATAAGCTGGCCCGTTAACCGAGCTCCGAGATCCTATATATGGCTGCATAACCCTAGGTGGTGCCTGCCGTGACACTGGAGCCACTCCTACTGAGCCCTCATCTGGATCGGAGTCTAAGCTAGAGCTAGGGGCCTGTAATAACATAATTACATTATAATTAGATATACTAACTCTCGTATAACGATCCTAATCCTTCCTATTACTCTAACCCAGCTCCCCACCTAATTGTTTCAATGACTGTGACCTGTAGCTCTGATACCAACTTGTAACACCGTCACTTACTATTATTAAAATTATATACTTTATATAAAGAATTAAACATTAATGTAGGAGAAATTTTAGAAAATTCGGCATGATGTGTTCGTAAATCGAACTAACCACCTGTAATCCAACCAAACCATCACTACTTCTAATCATCTTGTCCACATGCATAATAAAGTTCAAACCAAATAACTACATATAAATACTACTATTCAAGACCGCTCACAGGTCACAGTATGAAACAACATTCACTAGCTATTACAAACCAAATCCAAACTACATAATAATATTTTACAACCCAAAAGCCAAGTGAACTGTCTGGACTGATATTACAACAATATAATATAAAATAGAGCTAACAACAGACTACCCGTCCTAGAGCCTCAACTCGCTGGCTGCCTCTATGAGACTGTCCGCTCCTCCTAGACATCTCCGAATTTAACTGAAGAAAACAGGGTTAACACAAAAGTGAGCCAATGATGCTCAGCAAGTATAATAATAAATATATAAATGGAAACATAAACCAGAATTAAATCTGCAAGTCTGATAAAGATAAATGATTACCAACAATTTCAGGTGCTCAGGGAATCTGGAAATATAACAACTTACTTAAGTCAAGAAATGGAATAGAATTGGACTATTAAGTATTTTATAAATAAAACAATAATAAGGTTAGGCTGCTGATCAGTCACGCACTAACCCCGGATAAACGCACACAACAATGTCCTTTAATGGATCCACGGCACACATTGGCCTTAACATTTGACCACAAATCTGGTCCACCCCGAAGGGCCTCAATTTTAAAAAAAAACAACAGTCCAATCCTATAATCTAAATGCCAGGTGTCGGAACAATCGATTACCTCGACCAGCCAAACATACTGGAATCTCACGTTCCAGATCAACAGCTCAAATCCCACGAATGAATGAGGTCTAATAACATCTGACCTAGATATCGACAAGTTCGATATAAAGAAGGGTACTGATTTGGAATATGTCACTAGGAAAAGAATCAACAAGTTCAATTTTTATTGTTCGGGAACAGGACAAATAGGTATGCATATTCGTTGAAAAATAACTGAACAATAGTATCGACAGTAAAGCAGACTAATATACTGAACAAGTTATGATAAGCATGTTTCACTTGGAAGATAAGTGAAATAATGTACTTGCCTTAACCAGGTATTTACTGAAGTCGCTGATTCCCTACATCCTCAACTTTCGCCTTTCCTTTGTCCTTGGGATCTACACACAATATAAACACTATATTAGAATTCTATTCGACGCTCGATGATCGTTACCACTAGTTAACCTTAACCTACCCTTGCGAATAATCCCCTAAATTGATTTATTTATTCATATAACATCAATTTATAATCCCTAATATAAGCCTTATCCATAACCAACAAACACTTATAAAATCATCAACAAATAATTACATATATTGATTAATACTTATACTAGTAGTATAATCATATACATATATATATTCGAAAAGTTAGTTTAGAATTTTAGAAAAATTTTGACGACATCCCCTTTATACGGGTGACTGCCAGTCGGGATACAACCGACACAACCAACACAATCATCATATTTCAGAAGTTATCCAACCATTCAGACTTATATTACTCTAATCCGAATAATCCTTAAATTAATAAATTTATGTCAACAAAATATGAAATCCTGTAAATTAAGACACGAACTAAAGAATATTGTATAATTTATAAAATAATATTTGGCTCAGAAAAATCATCATTGTCAATTACCATCGACTCAATTTGTTTTTAATATCACTGTCGATAGGGCAAAGTCCCGGTGGTACCCTAAAATGGATTTCCAAGACACGGGACTTCGCACAAATAATTATACGAATAATTATCAATTTATCCCTCAAAATTCATCATATAGAATATCTAATTGTAATCAATTGAATTCGCCAAAATACTCAACAAAGTACTGCAATGTATCAGCATAGACGAAGCACCACAATTAACCCATACAAGTCATGGAGAAAATTAACAGGGCAGTAATTCGAAGCAAGAAAGGACCCCCACGAATCACAACCCAACTGTTACAACATCACACACGGCCAAAACACATGAACAACTCATACACCAACTTCATTTTTCCACACCCACACAGCCAAATACCTTAAGCATACCATCATAATCAATCGACTGAAACAGGGGAGGGGAAAACCATCAACACAACTCACACTACACTACAACTCAACACATACACAGCAGCTCGGTTTACACACCCACACAAAATTTCACAATAACACACGCACCCCCTTGATATACACACACAAAACAGCGATTTCAGAGGCAGGGGCGAGCAAGGAAGGGAATACATGAACTTTACCGACTGAAACCGAACGGAATTAGCTCAGTATGCCGGAAAATTCGAGGGAGAGGGAAGAGAAACTTCGAGATTTTTCAGGAGAAAGCAGGTCGAGAGAGACTGATGTTGTTTTTTGGTTTTGGAATGTCCAATTAGGGATTTAAAGAAACAAGATTTGGGGAAAATGAAAAAAAAATAGATTTCTTTAGGATTTACTTAACTAAAAAAATTTACTAAAATAAACCTTAAAATCACAATTAAATACAAAAAAATGGGTGGAATATTAAATTTTAAAATTTTAAAATGACAAATACAAAATTACGATCACCCACATATTTTTAAAATATTTTTAGGATTAAAAACGAATTAAATATGGATTTTACAAGATTAAATCCATAGAATGGAAAAATAATTCATAAAAATCATTGTAAAATCCTTGAAACCCAAAAATAATTCACCAAATATTTTTAAAAGTCATATAAACTAATAAAGTTAATAATGAAAAAGATTTCAGGATTTCCACTAATCCCGAGGATTTTATAAAATTCACAGAAGGTAAATATAACACTATTAAATAGGGATAAATCCCAAAAAAATATAATTAAAAATCCCCAGGCTTACACATCACATATAAATCATCAACTAGGCCCATAAATATTATTCCATAGATACTCCACCTCCTCAACAAATTCTATACGCCACATAATTCACATTTAATATTAAATAAATAATTATTATTACTAAAAATTTCTAAGGCGTTATATTGGTGACCAAAGAAGTAATGGAGGAATTACAAGAAACTCGGAAATCTAAAAGACCAATACTGCCTCCTATGCAAATTAATGAGCCAATTCCTAAAATCATGGAAACTCCACTACAAAAACTATGGAGAGAAAAAGAGGAGCAAAACAGACTGGGAAAAGGCAAAGAAAAAATGCCTGAGTATGTAAATTTGACTATTGGAAACACTTGGTCTGCTGGAAGTTAGTTTAGCCCGGAAGAAGCAGGAATAATGATGATTAGTCACATGGAGAGCACTTTGAACAACAAAGATGAAGAGTTCTGTATGGTGGTGGATAGTGCCTTAAGAGAGGCAGCGGGAGTATTTAACTAACTATCACCAATATTGAAGGACAAAATAACAAGTATCTCTGTGAAGATTAATTTGAAGAAAATATGGGCAATTGATGTATATCTGAAAACTGGAATCTCTTTATTCATCACAATGAAACTACTACAAAGTCTGCAAGCAAGAGTGCTACAAATCTTAGCAACAAAAGTGAAAGCCAACTCAACAACTTTTGATGAAAGTCTGTTAGCACAAATCAAGAAGCTTGTTGAAGAAAAACTCCCAGAAGAAATTTAGGATCCATATGGTGTCTGCTATAGAATGGTCATAAGTATAAGAGGAAAGAGAAATAGCTTTTTGTCCAAAAGTGGAGAGTCAAAGATGAAAACTGACTCAATTATGGTGGTACTGAAACAGATTCTCAAGTCCAGTATAAATAAGGATAAGTTCAAAGCTGTCAAAGATATTCACAAGCTACTGGCAAAGAGAGATAAAAATCTTAGCTCTCAAGTGATGGAATTAATTTCTAATTCCAATGCCAAGAGGTGAAAAAGGTGGAAGCTGCATCTATGATGACACTTTGGAGGATGAGAATGAAAATGAAGGAAGTGGTGGATCTGGGGTAGCCAGGAATGTTGGTGAAGAAGCTTCTGGGAATGTAGGGACACAAACTCAGAAGGATGTGATGGTGAAAGAAAAAAGAGCTCCCAGTACTGAAAAGAAGGATGCTACTACTGGTGAAGGGAAGAAAAACACGCTTGAAGCTTTGGAGGCCAATATGTTAAGAACTGAAATTGACAGTATCAATGTTGAAAAAGATACTGTCAACAAGGAAGCTGTCAAGGATAATGAAGACACTGTCGAGAAAGCTGATGTCAGGAAAGATACTATCAAAGATAACACTGTCATGAAAGATGCTGTCATAGATGACACAGTTAAAGAAGACACTGTCTTGGACAACACTGTCAAGAGCATAAATGAAGATGCTATCAAAGATGAGGTTGCTAAGACACCCAAATCTAGGAAAAAGAAGAGAAAGGCAAGGGCTTGGGCTGCAAACCTAAGGAGAGGTAAAATAATGTATTCAGGTAGGAAAAAGGCTACTGGTCTAGGTGCAAAAAGACCCATTGGGAAAAGAAAAATGAACAGCTTCAAATGCCAGAAAGAACAAGCTGAAAGAGGCATCACATCTGTTTCAATGGAGCTAGTGACACTAAGGAGAATGCAACCAAATACATTCTTTGGTAGGAAAGATCTTGACTCATGGAAGTTGAAAAGGACTTCACTATGGTAATTGAGTCTAAAGTGATATCTAGTGACCTCAAAGTAAGATCTGAAACAGTGAGGCGCAGAGTTAACTACTTTGTGTTGGAGAGGATGGTTGAACTTCTGGAATATTATGACAATGTTCCCAGCAAATTCATGGAACGCATTCAGAAATATCAAGCTGAAAGATATGCATAATTCTACGAGCAGTATGGTGACTAGAGAGCACATGATGATGCTGATATGGGTATAAGTTCAGATGAAGAAAAAATTTGTCCTGACTATGATTGGACAGGAATACTTTCTCCCTATACAAAGGCAGCAATGGCAGCTAATGAAGCAGGAAAGGTATTCAAATCTGCTAGAGAAGCATTCAAATTTGCTAGCAGACCACCCAAGCCTACTAAAGAAATTGCTGATCAAGTTGAAGCTAAATTGAAAGAAAGATATAAGGAGCTCAACAAGATTAGCAATGATGAACCAAATTATCAACCTTCTAATTTTATAAAGTACGCAGGGTTGATAACTTATCAGTAAGAGAATGCAATACTGATAAACTTCTTTTATGAAATACTTGTGTCAATCTACTTGTGTTTGCATTTCTCTTACTGATAAGTTACAATCTTTATTATTGTTGTTGAAATAGATATTTGAATTAATCAGTATTGCATTCAACCCCCCCATTCTGCAATACTCCCCGGGACCAACAAAAACATTTTCAGTATAAAATAATTTTATAAAGTAAGATTACTCATTTTTCAAAATTAATATTTAGTAGATTAAAATAAGTTACATATATTAATATATTATTAATATCAATCATTCAAAAATTTAAAAATTGATTCATAAGATGCAAAAAACAAATTTGAAAAATACAATAACATTATAAATAAATGAAACTTGAGTATTTAAATAAACATATTATATTAAAACTTAAAGCATCAAAAGATAATATGAAAACAATAAAAATAAAGATGACAAAATTTTACTATTACTAATTGTTGGGGAATAAAAAGTAGGGTGTATTTATTACTAGGATTAGAGAGCTTCGAGCTTCTATGGCTGATCAAGTGTTTCGTGGCTCAATCTGTCCTTACAAGATGCCTCGTATCTTGCAAATATCAAGAATCAAGCCAATAACACGTAGTTCTGAGAATGAGGGGTCATACATAATCTGTCCTTTATATAGGCTTGAGAAGCCTAAGAAATAGAATAGGGTTAGGTGACTTGGTGGGAAAGGCACCTCCTTGAATAGGATTCTAGATCCTTCTTTGTGGAAGTCTGTTTCCATGTATGATTAGGTGCCTTGGAGGCTACTCTTTGTAGAATTTATATCCATGTTTGACTCCTATTGCTGAGCAATTATTTGGCCTTAATATTAATTACGAAATTAATATTTAATTAGGGATTTTGGGCCTCATTAATGGGCCTCGTATTTGGACCAGGACATGTCTAATTAATGTATCATTAATTGTGTCTATAGGGCTTATTTTTTGCCCATATCATTTGCCCCCAACTTCTAGGAAAACTGATCAGGTTTTCGTAGAAGTTATAATTATTTTTTCGGAGACTCATGGTCGTTTTTATCTCTTATCTAGGACTCCTTAATTTTCCTACCCTTATATAGAGATTTTGGTTTACACTAGTGTTGCACATATATCACCTTATTGTAAAGTGTGGAGCAACCTACACATTTACGACGATTTGCCTTATTCGAGGTTTTAACTTGTGCTTGCATTTTTGAAAGTTTTGGAAATAATTTTTATAATTATTTCTCTCTTTTTTGATTTTTCCAGGGGATAAGTTGCAACTTTGTAAACTTCAGGAGCTTATTTGCTTATCTACAAATTGTGGGGGCTGATTTGTTAACCAAGCGAAACCTCAAGGATCAAACAGTAGTTTTGCCATGCAACCTCCTTCCCCGTCGAATTCCCATTCGAAATTTCTTTTTTCCATTTTTTTTACGAATGAGTAATTCTGTCGTGGGGTCCTACCCTTTTTGCCTCCTGAACGAAAAACTTCACTCAATTTTTTTTTTAAAATTTTTGAATGAAAAAATTTTGGGGGTCCCAAACCTCTTTTGCAACTCATTCGAAAAAGCACACTCGGAAATTCCTTTTTCTTTTTCCTTTTTTTTGAGGGACCACCCCTTTTTTGTTGTTCATTCGAAATAACCCATTCGAAAATTCCTTTTCATTTTTTTATAACTTTCGAATGAAAGTTTTGTTGTGGAGCCCTGCCCTTTGATCCTCCTAGTCGAAAATTTTGAGCCGAAGTATTTTTTTTTGAATTTTTGAATGAAAATTCTTTATGGGGCCCAATCCTTTTTATCCTTCTGTTTGAAAACTTACAATCGAATTTTCCTCTTGTTTTTTCAATTTTCGATTGAAAATTCTCAGGTAGGGCCTAGCCCATTTTTGCTTCTCTCTCAAAAATTATCAGTCGAAATTTTTTATTTTTTTTTTAATTTTTGATTGAAAATTCTTTGATGGGGGCAACTCTTTTATTTTCCTATTCGAAATATCTTGCTCGAATATTATTATTTCGAATCTTATTTTTTCGAGTGGGATTTTCTGAAGGGGGCTCTTGTCTTACTTGAAATTTTCAATTTTTCCTTCCTAGTCAAAAAATTCGAATCGAAAAATATTTCTTCTTTACCTTTCATGATTATGGAACTAACTTTCAAAATTTTAAACTTTGAAAATTTCCCACCTATTGACTTATTTTTAAATTTTGAATTTCACATTCCCCCCCTCTTATGACCTGTAACCTTCTACAGAAGGTTAAGGTGACCTGCTAGGCCTGCTATATAAGAGTAGTAGAAGTGAACTTCTTACTCACACTTCTCATTCTCAAAATTTCAAATTCTCTCTCAAATTCTTAGTAGGTTTAGAAGAATCACTCAAGCTCTTGAGTGTTCTTGAGTTTTTCTTGCTTTGGAGGGCACTTTTTGGAGCTTGATTCAAGAATTTAAGTGTTTATTTCTTAAACACTTGAAGTTTCGAAGTTTTGAAGATCAAAGGAGGCTTTTTGCAAGTTTTTGATTGAAGATCAAGGATTTTTCTTGAAGAATTTGAAGTGTTCTTCATCTAGTTCATCCATTTTCTCAACATTTTATCCTAAAGATTCAAAATGGCTGCAAGTTTGTTTGGAGATATTGCTTCAAAGATTGCTACTAGATCTATTGGAAGAGATAAATCTCCTCCTTCACTTGTTTTAGAGCATAGGTTTTGTTAGTCACAGAGGCATGCCTGTATACATCTAATAACAAGCCTAATTGTCTGTAATGCTTTGCATTACCTACATGACCTCTTAACTGAGGGAACCTCTAGTTGTAGAGTTTCTACTTGTTGTAGTACTTATAACAGGCATCAAATTCTACCTGTGTAACTGTAATTAAAGTCAGAGAATAATGCTTGAAAGAAGTTCCAAGGATCATGCCTCAAGCTTGAAGACCAAGACTGTCAAAATAAACACAGTTGGAATTTGGAGAATGAAGATTTGCCTAAGTACCAATTCGAGAAGTGTTTTGATCTATTCGAGAAGTCTAGCATTCGACAAGTCAAGGATTCGATATCTACAAGGACACTGTTCGATATCTCTGGAAGTCAACCAGTCAAAGCCTCATTCGACAACTCAGAGATTCGACATGTCTAATACTCTATTCGAGAACTCAAGAAGTCAACAAGTCAAAACATCATTCGAGTTCTCTAATAGTCAACAAGTCAAAGAAGCTATTCGACATCTCAAGGACTCCATAAACTAAAAGCTCTATTCGACAAGTCAAGGATTCCTGAAGAAAAGACTAACTCGAGAAGTGATTCAATATGTCAATTATACAGTATTCGAGAACTCAGAGTTATCTATCAATTCAATTCTAGTTCTCGAATCAACCACTTAGTTACTTCTCGAATGCAGTCTTGGAGACAAAATACTGGAGAATTGTACAAGTTAGAAACCTGCAGCAAGCCAAAACACTTTCAGAACCACAGTACTGTAAAGTAATTTTGGAAAGACTACAAGAAGCTTAGAGAGATGTCTTAGGAGACAAGCTGCTAAAGAAGTGGATCTGAACAGAGTTAAAGAAAGTCAAATCTCAAGCCGTTTGGATATTACTCAAAAAGGGATAGACATATTAGAAAGTAATTTTGTATGTCACCCTGTTTGTAGTAAGTAGCTGTACTCATGTTCTATAAGAGTACAACCTCACTTCTCTAGTAGTTAAGCTTTTCAAGAACATTTAGATATATACATTTTCTCTGAGAAAAGTGAAGCTGAGAATACTAACATTTGTATTCACAGTTTGTAGCAAATCTTTATCTAATACATTATTAGATTAAAGTGAGTGATCGTGTTCTTGTGTTTATATTCCGCACTTACATAATCTATTAAACACACACTTTGTTACACAACCAGATTCAAACCCTTCAAACAACCTTCACCTAAAACAATTATCAGAAGAAAAGTTTGAGAATCCATTCACCCCCCCTCTGTATTCTCTTCGGTATATTCAATACTTAACAAGTAGTATCAGAGCAGGCTGTTTATTTAAAAACAGAAAAAGATCATGAATACACCAAAGACTACAGGAACAGTGAAGGTCCCTAAGTTCGACAAATAGAATTACAACCTCTGGAAGATTAAAATGTTGTTGTTCATCAAAGCTGCTAACCCTCTATATCCTGAGATACTCAAGAATGGTCCATTTGTTCCACAACAGGAGATTCCTGAAAAGACTGTTGGAACTGTAACCATTCCAAGGTCCTATGTGGCTAAAGAACCATCTAAATGGACAGAGATAGAAAAGGAGATGGTTACTCTTGACAGTCATCTCATTTTATTAATCATAGATTCGATGGAACTATCAATGTTTGCTAACATAGCCTCTTGCAAAACAGCAAAGGAGATGTGGGATCATATTGAGGTGTTATGTGAAGGAACAGAGGAGGTTAGAGAAAACAAGAAACAGATACTGGTCTCACAGTATGAAGCTTTCTTGGCTCAGACCAAGGAAAGCATTACTGACATGTTTGAAAGGTTTCACAAGTTGGTGACTGAGCTACAGATGAATGGGAAGGTTTATAGCACCAAGGAGTTGAACATGAAGTTTCTATTGTCTTCACCAAACTATCTAGAGCAAAGGGTCATTTCTCTAAGAGAAAGAGATTTGAACAAAGTCACATATGATGTGCTCTATGGGGTTTTAAAGACTCATGATCTTGAGTTACTTCAGAAGAGGGCTATCCAAGCCAACCAAGGCAGAATGATAAACACATCATGTGCCTTGATTGTCAGCAAATTTGTTCAAGACCTAGAACCATCTACAAGTCAGCTGAGGATAGAAGAGATAGTAGATGATGAAGAAAATGAAGGTGAAGTGACTGAACCTGTTGAGGAGAAGGAATAAGAAGAGTTCTATACTCTTGAAGAGCTAGATGGCATAGAAAACACTTAATATGCTTTCATGGCCAGAAAGTTTCCAAACATCAGATTCAAGAGGAACCAACCCTTCAAATCTAGACCCCAAAACCATTCATTCAACAAGAGCAAGGCACCTGTGAAAGCAAACAAGAATAAAATCAAAACCAGCCATGTGGATAGGTCATCTGTAAGGTGTTATAGATGCAATGACCTAGGGCATTTTGCCAGTGAATGCAAGAAGCCTAAAAAGAAGGATAAGGAGTTTCTAGAACTTGAAGCTAAGTATGAGGCCCTTCTGAAAAAGCAAACACAAGGCAAGGCCTACATAGCTGAAGGGAAGTGTTGGGATGACTCTCATAGTGATGGAGAGGAGCAAGAATTCTGCAACTATACCTTGATGGCTGATTCCAAGGATGAACAATCTCTATCTGACTCTCACCATCTCTCACTACTATAGATATGTCTGATTTTGAGTATAAATGCATGGTTGAACAACTATCTATTGAAATGTTTAATATTCATAATAGTATGACTGCTGCTAATGAAGAGATTGCCAAACTGTCTGCTAAGAATGAATTGTTAAACAAGAAGAATGAGGAACTTGAGCTAACTGCTATGCAAGTAGATAACCTTAAGAAAGAAGTTGAATATCTGCAGAATAAGGTTCTATGTGCTAGTCAGGTTGAGAATGCTCTTAGGGATGAACTAGCTGAAAATGAATTCAAACTGAAAACCTTTAAGAACTCCTCTAGTCTATTGCAGTCCTACCATGAGAAAAACCAAGCTAAACCCAAGGCTGCCATTGGACTTGACTATGGCACTATTAAACAGAGGAAAGGCTATGATGTCATTGAAGATGACATAGTTGTTCAGGATGAAGTGCCTCACATTTTGAAAAAGACTGAGTCTCCAATTTTTAAAGAACCAACATTTGAAATTGATGAGGATGCCTTACTCATTAAGCAAATGTTGAATGATGAGGATGAGGCACAGTCTAGTGAACAACTAGCATCCTCTAAGAGTGAGAATGTCAAGGTAAAAGGCAAGAAGCCAGTAGGAGGTAGACCTAGACCTGAGAAGTTTGTGAAGTTTGTTTCAGCTGGGAAAAATGAATCTGAGAAGAAAGTGGCTAATAAGAAACAAAACAGGAATGGCAAGCTAGGGATAAACAAGAATAATAATTATGCTTATGTGCCAAATGCCCCTAGAAAAGTTTGTCAAAACTGTTTTAGCACTAATCACTTAACTCATGCATGCAAGAAACCAACTGGTAGTAGCTAAGCCTTTCTATGATTGCTCTGTGCCTTTAAAACATAGAGATTCACCTTTCTGTGATAAACTAGACTGTATACCATGCAACATGAATGTTATGACTAGCTGTTTTAATTTGAGAAGACAATTCAAGGATGGTTGCATCAGTCACAACATTCACACACACTACACAAGGCCAGAGTCTTCAAGTCCTCCGTACCTCTGTCACCTAAGTCTAAGAATTCAGATTCTAAGACTTCTAATAGTGACAAGAAGACTAGTCCTAAGAAAGTAGATAAGCATATTGTTTTTGATAAATCTGTTTCTAAGCCAAGTGGACCCAAACTTGTTTGGGTACCAAAGAAAAAGTAATACCTTTGTGCTTGCGGGGCAAAGAAAGTGGAAAGAAGGTCATGTAGATTTTGGACAGTGGATGCTCAAATCACATGACTGGTGATATGGCCCTACTATCACAATATGAGGAGAAGGCTGGCCTAATGGTTGCTTTTGGAGATGACAGCATGGGTAACACATTGGGATATGGCAAGTTAAAAGTTGGTAATGTCATCATTGAAGATGTAGCACTAGTCAAGGGTCTCAAGCATAATCTGCTAAGTGTTAGTCAGTTTACTAATAGAGGATTCAAGGTAAATTTTGACAAAGATGAATGTTTGATCCCCCACAAGAAGACTGGTGATTTTGCTCTATCTGGAGTAAGAAAATGGAGCCTGTTTGTAGCCAATATGGACTCTACAAACAAGGACAAAGTTTGTTGCTTCTACTCAAAAGCATCAAATGAAGATTGTTGACTATGGCACAAGAAGTTATCACACCTGAACTTCAAGGCCAATAATTCTATAGTCAAAAGAGAGTTAGTGAGAGGCATGCCCACACTTGAATTCTGTCAAGAAGGAGTGTGTGAGGCTTGCCAAAAAGGAAAGATGAAAAGGTCAAGCCACAAGTCAAAGACAGTGACATCAATCACCAAGCCCCTACAATTAATTCATATGGATTTGTTTGGGCCTGTCAATATTATGTCACTCTCAAGAAAGAAGTATGCCCTAGTGATGGTTGATGACTACACAAGGTATACATGGGTGGAATTTCTAGCATCAAAGGATGAGGCTCCACAAGTAATCATTGAGCACATAAAGAAAGTTGATAAGGAAGCAAAAACCAACAATGCAAGTGTGATTGCATTGAGAAGTGATAATGGAACAGAGTTCAGAAATGCCTTACTTGAAGCATTTTGCAAAGAGAATGGCATTTTTCAACAATTCTCAGCTCCAAGGACTCCATAACAAAATGGAGTAGTTGAGAGTAAGAATAGAACTATAATTGAGGCTGCTAGAACAATGTTGCTTGATGCAAAGATTCCTACATGTTTTTGGGCTGAGGCTGTGAGCACTGCATGCTATATCCAGAACAGAACCCTCATCAACAAAAACACTGGAAAGACACCTTACAATTTGATGACCGAAAAGAAGCCTACTCTAAAGTATGTTCATACTTTTTGGAAGCAAATGCTTTGTGTTGAAAGACAATTCAGAATATGTTGGGAAGTTTGATGCAAAGGCATTTGAAGGAATTTTTCTTGGCTATTCTATGGAGAGAATTGCATACAAAGTTTATGTCATCAGTCAAAAGAAAGTTATGGAAAGCACAGATATGACATTTGATGACAGCAAACTACCTGGATTAGAAGAAGCGAATGATGAAGATAGAGATCCATTAAAGTTTGAAAATCTAGATGATTCTGATGAAGAGATTGAAACTGAAGTTGAAACTCTAGTTCAACAAACTCAAGTGAATGATGAAGCAAGAGAAGAATCTGATCCAATCAACAGTCAATAGACTAGCATCCAAGACACACCTGTGAATAGTAGCAACTTCACAGGGGGAGGAAATGAAAATGATCATGTCTTGGATGATGAAACAACATCAAGGTTGAGAAATCAAACTGAGCACTCAAGGAAATGGGATAGGTCACACACTGCAGAGCAAATTATTGGAGATCCAAATGCAGGATTGAGAACTAGGAGAGCAACTCAAAATGAGTGCCTTTATGGTTGCTTTCTATCTCAGATTGAGCCTAAGAAACTTGATGATGCACTGCTGGATCCAGATTGGATTATTGCTATGCAAGAGGAGCTAAATCAATTTGAAAGAAACAAAGTATGGGAACTTGTGCCTGCACAAAAGAACAGAACCATTGTTGGAACAAAATGGGTTCTGAAGAATAAGATGGATGAAGATGGTGTAATAGTAAGAAACAAAGCAAGGTTGGTTGCAAAAGGATACTCTCAACAGGAAGGCATTGACTATGATGAGACATTTGCTCCTGTTGGTAGATTGGAAGCCATCAGAATCTTCTTGGCATTTGATGCTCATTCAAACTTTAAAGTCTATCAAATGGATGTCAAGAGTGCATTTCTGAATGGGGAGTTGGAAGAAGAAGTTTATGTGCAAAAACCACCTGGCTTTGAGGATCCACATTTCCCAGAATTTGTCTACAGATTGCTTAAGGCATTGTATGGACTTAAGCAGGTTCCAAGGGCATGGTATGACACTTTATCATAGTTTCTTCTTGAAAATCAATTCACTAGAGGCACATTGGACAAGACACTGTTTTACAAGAAGCATGGTAATGATATTATCCTAGTTCAGATCTATGTGGATGATATCATATTTGGCTCTACAAATGAGAAGCTGTGTGAGAAATTCTCTAAGCTCATGCAAAGCAGATATGAGATGAGTATGATGGGAGAGTTAACATTCTTTTTTGGATTGCAAGTTAGTCAGAGGAAGGATGGTATCTTCATCAGTCCAACCAAGTACATCAAGGATTTATTAAAGAAGTTTGACTTAGAAGACTGCTCACCTGCAAAGACACCCACGGCCACTGTCACCAAATTGGATGAAGATGTCAAAGGCAAGAGAGTAGATATCTCAGTCTACAGAGGCATGGTTGGTTTTCTACTCTATCTCACTGCAAGTAGGCCAGACATCATGTTTGCTACATGTTTGTGTGCAAGGTTTCAATCAAATCCAAAAGAGTCACATTTGATTGCTATAAAAAGGATCTTTAGATATCTGAAGGGCACTCCAAACTTGGGTTTATGGTACCCTAAGGACACAGAGTTCAATCTGGTTGGTTATTCTGATGCTGATTATGCTGGATGCAGAGTGGATAGGAAAAGCACCTCAGGTAGCTGCCAATTTCTTGGAAAAAGGTTAGTCTCTTGGTACAGCAAGAAACAACAATCTGTGTCAACTTCCACAGTTGAGGCTGAATACATAGCTGCTGGAAGTTGCTGTGCTCAAGTGCTTTGGATTAGAAATCAGCTTAGAGATTATGGACTTGTGTTGGAAAGAATTCCAATCATGTGTGATAACACAAGTGCAATCTCTATAGTTGCCAATCCTGTCAATCATTCTAGGACAAAGCACATTGACATGAGATATCATTTTATTAGGGAGCATGCAACTAATGGAACCATTGAGTTGCATTATGTCCCTACAGATAAACAGTTAGCTGATATATTCACTAAGCCATTGGATGAAGCCACCTTCACAAGGTTGGTTAGTGAGATTGGAATGCTGAATTCTTCAGAATCTGGCTAAGTGAAAATATCAACTAAATTGTTGCAGCAGTAAACACTTACTTTATCTAAATTCTCAATATTTTTGAAGTAAGTGTTGGCTGAAATATGATTTATAAATATTTCAAATCTGTTGCATATGCTGAAAATCATATTCGAATTAGCTTGAAATTTCTATGAATTTTTAAGATTATCACTATTTAATTTGTTAGAATATTCTTCATTGAATAACTCTGGTGAATTTTAAAAAGATAGTGAAAATTAACTTTTATGAGTGGAAACCTTAGCTCGATAAGTCAGACTTCTCTAATGACTTTCATGTCTATGGTCGACTTCTCTAACAAGTCTATTTGGAACACACTTGAGTTCTCGAATAGTGCATTTTGGAGAAATCGAATAGAGACTTGCTTGACTTCTCGAATAGGACATTTGAGTTTTCTAATGACTGAGTTCTCGAATAGAACATTTGAGTTATCGAATCATTTGAAAAGGCTGAAATTTAGCTGAATCTTAACCGTTTTGGGATTTTTATTCAGAATTTTAAAATCACTCATAAAAACATATTTTATTTAATTTGGAATTATTTCTAAGTTAGATAATAGCCAGCTGTGAGTTACAAACTGCTTGAGATATCGATTAAGCCTCTCTTGACTTATCGAATAGTTGATTTCTACTTCTCGAATGCCTAACTTGTCGATACAAAACATATATCTAATCGATAATTGTACTTCATACTTATACAGTTTTACATCTATTCGTTTCATTTCATTCGATTTCTCAAGCATCTAAAGTTCCAAAACCTCTAAAAACCCTAACTTCAAAAGCTAAATTTCTTCTTCAACCTTCATTCTCTTTTCTCGTCTCTCTGTGTAACAATGGCAAATACCCAACTCATAATTACTACCCACACCAACTTCATTGCCATTACTAGTGATGTGGAAGCACCCAATGCTAATTTCAAGTGCTTCGTTCGCTAGATGTCTGAGTCATACATCAAGGATGCACTCTCAGCCAACCCAACTCCGTACCTAGATCTCCTAGAACAGTTTTGGAGGATAGCCACTGTGGAAGTTATTGCTCTCGAAAATGCAGTAACCTCTTATATCATCTACTGCAAAATATAAGAGAAAGAGGTTACTATCACTACAGAGGATATGAATCAAGCACTAGGACTTCATCAGGAGCTGTATCACCCTCTGGTATCTGATGATGATTTTATTACATTTGTCGACTTTATCAGATATGCTGATACAATCAAGATTGGAAAAATGAACCGGAAGTGTCTCAGAAAGGAATGGAGTTTTGTGTTTGCCACACTATTGCAGGTGTTCACTACTAGAAAGTCGAGTTTTGATCAAATCAGTTTACCTGCACAACAAATTGCATACTCCCTGGCATATGATAGGAAAATCAATATGGGTAATCTAATTATGCAGGAGCTATATGGGAGACTTGGTAAGAACTCAACCAAGAGAGGTACTAAAATTTTCTTTCCTCGTTTTATTCAATCAGATCTTAATTTTATAGATAATAAACTGAATGAATTTCCTGGGATAGATAGAAATAGAATAGGCTATCCGAAATCCATGACCAAACTCATTTTTGGTAACTTGGAGACTAGGAATGATGTGGATGTTAGTCTTGTAATAACCCTTCATATGCAGAGGTTATTTGAGTCTTACCCCCACAACATGCCAACATTTGCCTCTAAGTCTGAGTTAGCACAGCCCAAGCAAGTAGAACAAAATGCTAACCAAGGGCCTGCTAACCAACCCCCTCAACCAAACATTGTACCAAACACAGAGCCACCTGCATCATCCTCTCAACAGGGTGGTGTTAGTAAAAGGAGAAAAAGAAGAGAAAATAGATTGTTTCTGAACCATTGAATATCTTAACTAAAGCAGCATTGGCTGTAGAATTAGGTTTAGAAAGTGAGGAACCTGAGTCACCCTTACTAAGGCCAAAGAAGAAGAAATCTAAAGCCACCTCTTCAGTCACACAAATGGCTGAAGTTGTAAAATCAGGGGCAAACAACTCACTAAATGTACCCTCTTAACAGGGTGCATCTATAGAATCAAGTATCCTCCCCAATGCACTATCTTGTAATGAGTCAGCACCTGGGAGTGATAAGGCTGGCACAAAACTGAGTGGAGAGCACATCACACTTGAAACTCCCTCTATTTCTCAGGGGTAGTTGCCAAAATCCAATCTACAAGACACTCTTCTTTCAGAATCTTACAATGATATTTCTTTGGAGCCTACAACTCAAGTAATTGAGGAGCAAGGCATTGATAACCAAGAATTCTATTCTCTTGGTGAGCCAATGGACTCAAGTGACTTAGTGCATGACACTTTGTTCACCACCCAGGAACCACACTTAGATGGTGAGGGAATGCAAGCTGGGGCATATCCTAATGACACCATCACAAACATAGAGGATTAACTAGTTTTCACTAGAGACTCTGTGACTGTGTCAACTACTGTTGTAACTCATCCCACACCTGTGGAGACAACAGTAGTAGAGTCAATCCATCCGGTTGGAGAAGTTGCATCTGTAACTGAGGAGTCTAGCTTGCCTAGCTCTAGCTCTCACTTCATAAATCAATGGCAGAAGCTTGTGCAACATGGCAGTGCTTCAGGATCAGGATCTGCCCCACCATAATTAACGATTGAAGCACTTCAAAGCTTAGTTGTAGATCAGATTCCTGAGTTTGTAAATATTGCTCAACACCTTGTCACTTCCAACTTGCCAAATCCACAGTATGAAGCCATCTTGCTCTGTCATAAAGAAGATGTGGAGAGTCAAAAGCAGAAAATAGCAGATGAGGCTGAAAGAGATGGTAATGTGGATGCTTGGCTGCAAGGTTCTTATGACATTGCTCTCTCAGAAGGTCTTCAATTTCTTAGAGAAGAGTACATCACCTCACTAGGGTCATGTTAGTGTAGGTGCCCTAGAGGCAATACATTGTTTCTTAAATAAACCTTATGTCATTTGATTATTAAATAAATGTATTTATTATGACTCTAATTACTGCGATATTTGTTAGCATAATAAATGTCCTTAGAATAATGATACACATTATATAGTTTAAGTTTACAACTTGAATTTGAGATTATATAATATCATATTCTTAAAGGTCCCTAGTCGAGTATTATTATACAGGACAATAATAATACATAAATAGACTAATATGTTTTTGACTGATAACCACATCTCATTGGTTATAAGTATGGAGATACTAAAGTCAATACATAGGTACATGTAGGGTACATGGTACTGGACAGACCCACCGTGAGATTCTTCATGTTAATTAAGTCATAAGAAAGACTCACAGTGATAATGGTGTAATGATCCTTTGACTTGAGATCATTATATTTCTATACGAGGATAATATACTTTGACTACATTAAAAGTTACCTTTGACCGGGTAATGATAAAAGTGGACATCGGGTATATTGTGAATCGTATGAGAAATATGAATGATAGATAAAGGATTTAACCCTCCTATTATTTGGAGAGATATTATTGGCCTCTTGATTGAGTGAGACTATAAAATGCATGGCCGTGCTCAAATAATGATTTGTTATTAATAGTCTACTCATGGATCAAGTAAACCCGGATTAAATTATGAAGAGGATGACATGAAACATGCCTCGAGTTTAATCTATAATATTTGGCTAAAGGGATTATATTACACGGGAACATTAATCACAAAAGGTTTTATCGAATCACGATTTAATTATTATTTAATTGGGTAGCAATGATGTATTACTAGATGCCGCTCATTGTTTATAATTTTATTAGAGAATAAAATTATTGCCAATTAAATGATAGCCTACAGGGTCACACACATAGAACATTTTAAGGAAGAATTAATTTAAATTATGAATTTAAATTAATTAAATGATTAGTTGTATTTTATTATATTAATTAAGTGGGACTTAATGAAGATATAATAAAATACAAATGAGACATGATTTTAATAATTAAGTATGACTTAATTATTATTTATTTAAATAATAGGATTTGATTCTATTATTTAATTAATCAAACTTGGGCTAGGTTTTTAGTTGGGCTTTTACCTTACACTATCATATAAATATATGATGATAGGTAAAGAAGGTAATTAATTTTGTACGACAAAAATTATCCCCAGCCGCTTGAACCAAAACCTAAAAAGAAGATCTCATATTTTCATTGGAGGCTAGTACCTCCCTTCCAATCAAGAATCGTTCTTGGAGTGTTCGTGTGGATACCGTAGAGGAGGCTTCGAAGAGGAGCACTCAACGATCGTGAAAGCTTGGATATCCATTAGACATACAATCGTAAAGCTTCTTTAAGGTAAATCATCAATCTCCGAATTAAATATCATGTTTTTGCATGGATCCTGCGGTAGGGTTTCGATAATTATTGTTTTGTTTTAATTTTCCGCTGCGTTTGATGCTCAAAACCCTTCAATGGCATCAGAGCTACTTGCAAAAACGTTTTAATTCGGTTATATGTTACAGTTTTGATATATATACGAGCACGTTTGATGATTGTCATGTATGATGCGTTGATTTTGATATATATATATGTATAAACTGTATGTTAATGATGATTGGGATGATCATATGATGATCATATAATCTGTATGTATATTGATATATACATGATTTTTGTTTGTTCATGATATGGGGATTGTATACGATACGATTTCTGTATACACTGCGCAGATCTGGTGAAATCTGTGTCCAGTGTCAGATTTTCGCAAACGATATGTGTTTTCTGACTGGAAACGAGTGTCTGAACAAAACTGATACCGACTCGTCTGTAAGGCGTTTGACGCCGTTTAGTGCATGAAAAACGCGATTTGTTGTTTTCAGAATTTGATTCTGATTTTCTGATTTTTGCGTTATATGATTTCTTTGATTGGATCATCTGAAATATGATATGGTATAACATGATTAGATAATATGACATGTTATTTAATTGTTACTTGAGCATGGTGGATGGTTATGGCCTTGAGACCCATAGGATAGAGGTTTTTGTTTATGGTTTGGTTTCTAAATACGACTTGCATGTCGTCATTCCTTGTAATGATTAAATCTCGAATGTAACTCGAGTTCTCCTTGTAAGTATATTAGTATAGTTGTTTTGTTTATGTAATGTACATGAATACATGAAGACAAGCAAGCAAGGAGGCGATCCAAGGAGGCATTGTAGCAGCAAAGAAGAAGACATGTAATAGTATAGTATTTTAAACCACCCATAGATTGTCCTTGATCCTTTCATTAGCTTGAAAGGATCATATAGGATAAAGGCCATAACCAATCACGTTTACATAATGCACTTACTTTACATATGATGCATGTGTAGAGTAGCAAATGTATGCATGTTTTAATTAGATTAATGATGTATGCATGTATTAGATACGTCACCCATACCATGCTTGCCATGCTAAACAAGATAAAATCTGTAACGATTCCAGATTTTAAAATGAACAAACGATCATGAGATTTCTGTGTTTATGAAACACGGAATTAAATATAAATTTTCAATGATTTAGATATGGGGAGATTTTGTCAAAAACGGGTTTTACCTGTAAGGAAGTTGGGTATTAAGTGAGGCCACTTGTGACTCCTCCAACAACCTGGAAATCAAACTATTGATGAATATTGATTTGAAGTATTTAATTCAAGGAAAAATTGGGAATCTCTTTATGATGGGATCATGGTCGTTTTAAATCAAAACCCCTTAACAAAATATTAAGTTCTTTTATCGGATGCTTTCCAATGAATGAACACTCATTGAATCCTAGATCGATAAGGGAAATGACTGCCAGTGGCAGGGGACTCCTGTCTATCATGGTGAGATGTGACGAATATAAGCGGTTATATTCGACCGTTGTATCATTGGGTTTAACTTAACTGAGTCGTCATAATAAGGTGAAAATAAACGGTTATATTCAATTATTATGAACTTAGAAGCATAGAGTTTGGTTCAAAATCTATTAGATAGACAAGAACAATTGTTGTTCACCAAACTATCCAAGAATTATATATGATATAATTGACAACTGTTGTCTACCTAAATAATCATGTTTTAAGGACTACCAGTGGTTGACTTAGGATATGACGAAATATGGATCTTGGCTCACTAGAAAGATTTATGAGATATTCTTTCGGATTTAATAGTAAGGGCTATTAATTTGATAAAAATAGTGGGAGATATATTATTAATATGTCATAATCACTTGAACATAATTAATGTAACAATCTAACTTATCTTATGCATTTTATCATTGTAGAAAACAAATGGCACAAAATACAAACAACACTTTCTCTGTGCGATCAGTCCTTGAGAAGGACAAGCTGACAGGATCGAACTTCCTTGACTGGTCTAGGAATTTGAGAATTGTTCTCATGCAGGAAAAGAAATCTTATGTGATTGATATTCCTCCACCGGCAGCCCCTGCTAACAATGCCACTGCTGCTCAACGAAATGCTTATCAGAAGCATATTGATGATGCAACTGATGTGGCTTGTCTTATGCTTGCTACTATGGATGCTGAGCTCCAGAAGCAGCATTTTGATATGAATGCTTATACTATGTTTGAACATCTTTCAACGATGTTTCAATCACAGGCTCGTGTTGAAAAGTTCAACACAAGCAAAGCGCTCTTCGGCAATGGACCAGTCGGACCACATGTTCTAAAGATGATTGGGTATTGTGATTACCTTGCTCGTTTGGGTTTCCCGCTTCAGCGAGAGGCTCAAGTCGATATAATCTTGCAATCTTTGAACAGCGACTATGCTTAGTTCATAATGACTTTCAATATGGTTGAGCAAGATAAGACTCCTATGGAATTGTTGGCCATGCTGAGGACCACTGAAGCAAATATGGTCGCACCTGAGAAGGCTCCCATAATGATGGTGGGCAAGAAAGGTGCTAAGGGAAAGGGGAAATGGAAGGGCAAGAAAAAGGTTACACCGAAAGATCTTGGTCCTTCTAAGCCCTCTTTCAAAAAGGCTAAAAAGCCGAAGGGAGATGTCGCAAAGGCTGACAAAGGTGATTGTCACTATTGTCACAAGCCTGGTCACTGGAAGAGAAACTGTCATGCTTACTTGGAGGATCTGAAGAAATTGAAGGGTGTTCAGATTTCTGGATCAGGTATTTATGTTATAGAAGTCAATCTGTCTATTTCTACATCTTGGGTATTGGATACTGGATGTGCTTCTCACATTTGTATAAATGTGCAGGAACTGCAGAGAAGTAGGACTTTGGCTAAGGGAGAAGTGGACCTACGAGTAGGCAATGGAGCAAGAGTTGCTGCTTTAGCCGTAGGAACTTATTATTTATCTTTGCCCTCTGGGCTTGTTTTAGAACTAAATGACTGTTATTACGTGCCTGCGATTCGCAGAAACATTATTTCTGTTTCTTGTTTGGACAAGAAAGGTTTTTCGTTTACAATAAAGAACAACAGTTGCTCTTTTGCTTTGAATGATTTAACCTATGGTGTTGCGCGTTTATTTAATGGTTTATATGTTCTTGATTTAGATAATCCTATCTGTAACATAGAAAACAAACGACTTAAAGTTAATGATTCAAATCAAACATACCTCTGGCATTGTCGTCTAGGCCATATAAATGAGAAACGCATTTCCAAATTACATAAAGATGGATACTTGGATAAGTTTGATTTTGAATCATACGAAAAATGCGAATCTTGTTTGCTTGGTAAGATGACTAAAGCTCCTTTTACTGGTAAGGGTCAAAGGGCCACTGAACGTTTGGAGCTAATACATAGTGATGTATGTGGCCCAATGCGTGTGATGGCTAGAGGAGGCTACTACTACTTCATAACATTTACTGATGACTTCAGTAGATATGGATATGTATATCTTATGAAGAACAAATCCGATTCTTTTGAAAAATTCAAAGAATACAAGGCTGAAGTAGAGAAGCAAATAGGCGGAGGTGCAAGTATTAAAATCTTACGATCCGATCGTGGGGGTGAATACTTAAGCACCGAATTTAAAGAGTATTTAAAGGAGTGTGGTATTGTATCACAACTCACTCCGCCAAGTACTCCTCAATGGAATGGAGTTTCAGAGAGGAGAAATCGTACCCTGTTAGACATGGTACGATCGATGATGAGTCATGCAGATCTTCCAATAAGTTTCTAGGGTTATGCTCTAGAAACAGCGGCTTTCACACTTAATCGTGTTCCAACCAAGAAGGTTCAAAAGACTCCATATGAGATATGGGAGGAGAAACAGTCAAGCATGAACTTTATGAAAGTTTGGGGATGCAAGGCGTTTGTAAAACGTCAAGTATCTGACAAGCTTGGACCTAAATCCGAAGAGTGCAATTTTGTGGGATACCCTAAAGAAACAAAGGCGTATTATTTTTATAGTCCTTCTGAGCAGAAAGTGTTTATTGCTCGAGATGCTATCTTCATGGAAAAGGATTTTGTTTCCAAAAGGGACAGCTATAGATCTCGATGAAGATCGAGAACCACAAAATAGCATTGAACCTGAGGTGGAACAAGAGCAGAATAATGATAATGCTCAAGAAACACAGGTTGTTCGTAGATCTGGTAGAATTTGCCATGAGCCAGAGAGATATGGATTTCTTTTGACTAAATGTGGGGATTTGATGCTCATAGATGAGGATGAGCCTCTCACATACCAAGATGCTATGAACAGTCCAGACTCTAAGAGATGGCTTGAAGCCATGAAATCCGAGATGGATTCCATGTACGAAAACCAAGTTTGGGATTTGGTTGATCCACCTGAAGGGGTAAAACCCGTAGGGTGCAAGTGGGTTTTCAAGAAGAAAACTGACATGGAAGGAAATGTTCAGACCTATAAAGCAAGACTGGTTGCGAAAGGGTTCAAACAAATTCATGGTATTGACTATGATGAAACTTTCTCACCAGTTGCCATGGTCAAGTCCATACGGATTTTGCTTGCAATTGCAGCATTCCATGATTACGAAATCTGGCAAATGGATGTCAAAACAGCTTTCCTTAATGGGAGCCTTGAAGAGGATGTGTACATGACACAACCAGAAGGTTTTGTCGATCCAAGGAATGTTGGCAAGGTATGTAAATTACGTCGATCCATTTATGGATTGAAGCAAGCCTCTAGGAGATGGAATATTCGTTTTGATGAAACAGTCAAGGAGTATGGCTTTATTCAAAACGAGGATGAACCTTGTGTTTACAAGAAGGTTAGTGGGAGCCATGTGGCATTCATAGTACTGTATGTTGATGACATACTACTAATGGGGAATGACATACCTTCTCTAAAGGCTGTTAAGACTTGGTTAGGGAGCAATTTCTCTATGAAAGATTTAGGAGAGGCAACCTACATTCTAGGAATGAGGATCTATAGAGATAGATCTAAAAGGATGATCGGTCTAAGTCAGAGTACATACATTGATAAGGTTTTGCATCGTTTTGGTATGCAAAATGCTAAAAGGGGATATGTCCCTGTGTCTCAAGGAATAACGATTTCTAAAGACCAGTGTCCGAAATCATTAGATGAGAAGGACCACATGAATAAAGTTCCATATGCATCAGCAATTGGATCTATCATGTATGCAATGGTATGTACTCGACCAGATGTTTCGTATGCTTTGAGCATGACGAGCAGATACCAGTCTAATCCAGGTGAAGGTCACTGGACGGCAGTCAAGAATATTCTAAAGTACCTGAAAAGGACTAAAGATTCATTCTTAGTGTATGGAGGAGAGGAGAAGCTGGTTGTAAAAGGTTACACCGATGCAAGTTTCCAAACAGACAGGGATGATACTGTATCACAGTCTGGTTTTGTATTTTGTCTAAATGGAGGTGCTGTAAGCTGGAAGAGTTCAAAGCAAGAAACAGTAGCTGATTCTACAATGGAGGCTGAGTACATTGCAGCTTATCAAGCGGCTAAGGAGGCTGTTTGGATTCGAAAATTCATTTCTGATTTGGAAGTGGTTCCATCGATTGCAGATCCCATTGATCTATACTGCGATAATAATGGGGCCATCGCACAGGCTAGAGAGCCTAGATCGCACTCCCGATCCAAACTATACTCAGAAGATATCACCTCATACGAGAGATTAATGAAAGGGGTGAAATACATATATGTAAAGTGCATACAAATGATAACATTGCAGATCCACTGACCAAAGGCCTGTCGCAGCAGAAGCACGACGGTCACACTAGTTCCATGGGTATTAGATACATGGGTGATTGGCTCTAGTGCAAGTGGGAGATTGTTAGTGTAGGTGCCCTAGAGGCAATACATTGTTTCTTAAATAAACCTTATGTCATTTGATTATTAAATAAATGTATTTATTATGACTCTAATTACTGCGATATTTGTTAGCATAATAAATGTCCTTAGAATAATGATACACATTATATAGTTTAAGTTTACAACTTGAATTTGAGATTATATAATATCATATTCTTAAAGGTCCCTAGTCGAGTATTATTATACAGGACAATAATAATACATAAATAGACTAATATGTTTTTGACTGATAACCACATCTCATTGGTTATAAGTATGGAGATACTAAAGTCAATACATAGGTACATGTAGGGTACATGGTACTGGACAGACCCACCGTGAGATTCTTCATGTTAATTAAGTCATAAGAAAGACTCACAGTGATAATGGTGTAATGATCCTTTGACTTGAGATCATTATATTTCTATACGAGGATAATATACTTTGACTACATTAAAAGTTACCTTTGACCGGGTAATGATAAAAGTGGACATCGGGTATATTGTGAATCGTATGAGAAATATGAATGATAGATAAAGGATTTAACCCTCCTATTATTTGGAGAGATATTATTGGCCTCTTGATTGAGTGAGACTATAAAATGCATGGCCGTGCTCAAATAATGATTTGTTATTAATAGTCTACTCATGGATCAAGTAAACCCGGATTAGATTATGAAGAGGATGACATGAAACATGCCTCGAGTTTAATCTATAATATTTGGTTAAAGGGATTATATTACACGGGAACATTAATCACAAAAGGTTTTATCGAATCACGATTTAATTATTATTTAATTGGGTAGCAATGATGTATTACTAGATGCCGCTCATTGTTTATAATTTTATTAGAGAATAAAATTATTGCCAATTAAATGATAGCCTACAGGGTCACACACATAGAACATTTTAAGGAAGAATTAATTTAAATTATGAATTTAAATTAATTAAATGATTAGTTGTATTTTATTATATTAATTAAGTGGGACTTAATTAAGATATAATAAAATACAAATGAGACATGATTTTAATAATTAAGTATGACTTAATTATTATTTATTTAAATAATAGGATTTGATTCTATTATTTAATTAATCAAACTTGGGCTAGGTTTTTAGTTGGGCTTTTACCTTACACTATCATATAAATATATGATGATAGGTAAAGAAGGTAATTAATTTTGTACGACAAAAATTATCCCCAGCCGCTTGAACCAAAACCTAAAAAGAAGATCTCATATTTTCATTGGAGGCTAGTACCTCCCTTCCAATCAAGAATCGTTCTTGGAGTGTTCGTGTGGATACCGTAGAGGAGGCTTCGAAGAGGAGCACTCAACGATCGTGAAAGCTTGGATATCCATTAGACATACAATCGTAAAGCTTCTTTAAGGTAAATCATCAATCTCCGAATTAAATATCATGTTTTTGCATGGATCCTGCGGTAGGGTTTCGATAATTATTGTTTTGTTTTAATTTTCCGCTGCGTTTGATGCTCGAAACCCTTCAGGTCATGCCAAATCCCTAACCCCTAGTGATTTGTATAAGGCAATTAATGAAACCTACAAGGGAATCTTGAAAGTTGCACACTACCTTGGCAAGGGCCTAAAGATAGAAATCAATGAAGTGTGTTCAGCCACAATCCATCAAGTTAATGACATCAAGAGGGATTTTGCTGCAAAGTTTCCTACTATAGGCCCTGTTCTCAGAGAAATTCAAGAATGCAAATCTACCTGCACCAAGATGGACAATGGCTTGGCATTGGTTCAAGGGGCTGTGAAGAATATGGCACTTCAAATGGAGAAACTATCTGGTCAGATAGCTAATGCCAATGCCATGCTAAGGACTCTTTTTGCAAATCAATATGGAGATAAGCTGGTGACTGAAGTTCCTGTTCATGAAATGACAAAATTTGAGGTACTAAGGCTCAAAGAACAATCCCTATCTGGCTTTAAATCTACTGAGTTATTCAACAAAGTGGATTCTCTGGAAAAAGAAGTGACCTTACTCAAGCAATCCAATGCTCATCTTACAGACACAGTTGCAACACTTACTGAATAGTTGAACACTCAGGCCACCACAATAGCTGATGTTCTTCTACATCAACAACTGATGTTGTCTGCTATGATGAAGCATATGGGGCTCCCTCTACCTGATGAATATGTTAATCCCACCTCTTCCAACCCAAGGGTCTCTACCAAAGCCTCTGTGCCTGACAACAAGCCTAAGGGGGAGAAGAGGAACTTAAGGACACCAAAGCCTAAGGGGGAGCAGCAGACTAAGGGAGAGAAGCCTAAGGAGAAGGGCATAACCATAAATGAACTTCATATTCTAGGCAAAGGAAAAGCAAAGATTTGGTAAAGAAGGAGGAATCAAGGTATGGTCTACAGTCCTCATTTAATCCATTAAATCTTCTTGAAATCAAAGTTGTGTCTTTGAGATAAATAGTAAGCAATCATCTTGTTCTTGATTTTCATGAAAGATTAAGGTTATATAAGGTTAAAGGAGGATACTACAAGCTTTTACAATCTTAATCAGTGGTATAGCAAGCTCAAGAAGGTATAACCGTGATCTCACTCTCTTGATATAGCTTGGTTTTGAGTTAGGAATGATTTAATGATTTTAAGTGTTAGTATTTGGTTATTAAACTTTAAAGTTGTTTGTTTGGTAAAATTGTGATAGTGTTGATTTGGAGGATGTGTGGGAGTTTGTATGACTTGGTTTAATTGTGATATAAGGGTGGATTGAAATGGTTGATTGTTTTGATGATAATTAAATTTTGGGAATGTTAAGTTTATAGACGTCGTAATGCCCGATTTTCGGTAACCAAAGTTTTAGCAGAAAATTCAAGTAAACATAAGGTCTGCCCTATATCATCTCTGACCATAAGCTTATAGAGCTTGATTTCTAGTTTATTTTGGCGCTTGAATCATGTTAATCGGATTTACGAATAAGGAGAAAACGATGTTTTAGTGAGGAGTGTGCTGGACACCCGAACCTCTCGGGAATCAAACTTTAGAGCCCTATTTCATCTAGTTAAACCATATGAATTGGATTGAAAATTTTATTTATGATAAAGGAAGGAATTATAAAGATTACAAAAAAGGTTTCTTATAAAAATATCGATTTTTCAATTTATTAAAAATTCTAGAGTGCGAGTGGTACGAAACAGACCCCTCTATCCGTGAGTCAAGTTCGGGAGGGTGTTTGGTTTAGATGAACTGGTCTTTGTAAACTGAAATTTTTATGATGGAAAGACAAAATGCTTAAGTTTGTAATGAAAGTGGTTTGGTGCACAAACAATGATTTTTCGATTTATGGAAATTGTTAGAAGCCGAGATACGCAGAATCGACAAACTGTGTTTGCAATAACTTTGGATTGGTTACCCACCTAGTTATAAGGATTGTATTGAATTAAGAATCTTATGGTAAACAGAGGTAGTCTTTGGGATCATGTTAAAAAGAGATTCGTATCAAAAGGATAAATTGTTAATTTATTAAAAATGTTGGAGTCAAGGGTGTGCGAGATGAAATCTTAAGCGGTAGCTTATAAGAACAATTAAGAATAAAGGTCCAAGTTGATCTTTGAAGATGAGTTGGTCACAAACCTTAAATGGAGAATATGGATTAACGTACTACATATATAGTGACTTAAAGGGTGAAGAAGAATGAGCTAATACGATGAGCGCGTAGTATTAATGTAAATATATGACTGCTAAAAGAGAATTGTGGTGTTACTGTCGATTGATTAAAGTTTATATGGTGATGATTGTAGAAAATTCAGAAGGGTCAGCATCTAGGAGAGCTACCTACAAACAGAGTACCAGTGAGAGGCCGGTTAAGAGCCAATACAAGAATAATGGGGAAATTTTGAGAAGGAAGATAATTATGGGGATTGACGAGTGTGCTCATGTAGAGGCTGACAAGTGACAAAAGAAAGACGGATGTGTGATCAAATAAAGGCCAACTTATAAAGAAGTAGAGACGAATGTAAAGTGAGTATCGAATCGATATGTTGGAATTGAGAGCTTCATGTGTTGAGGCAAGTATACTATCCCTCACTTATCGTTCAAGTGATGTGAAACTTTTTATGTTATTTATACGATGTTTCTTTAAAATCAATTTTTCTTGTGTCTATTCCCTTTCTTTTTATTTTGAATGCATGAATCTATTTCTACTAATTGTAAGGTTTTTCTTCCAAATCTTTTGCTCGGGTCTATGCCCCCTTTCCTTTGTTTTAAGTGACATTTTCCTTTAACCAACAATTAAATAATTATTCTCAAATTATTTTTCAATTGTTGATTCTCTTCACCTATTGTTCAGGTGTTGATTTTTTTAAAATTAGTTTATATAAATAGTCCTCATCTCTATTAATATTCTTCAAGGAATGTTTTCTTCAAATTGTTATAAACTAATTTGAGGTTTATATTGTTGTTGAAGCATGTGTTGCTCGATGACGGTTAAAACCGAGAATGAATTGAGATATTATTATTTATTCAAACTCATTACTGTCAGGCTGGTTTCTGGCAACTAAAGCCTATGAGTGCTTAGCCGACAAGAGTGAGACCTTGAGTAATTGAGAATTTCTTAAATCTTTGTTTTAACTATTTCGAATCCTTTATGCTAGTTCAAGTTTTACAACGGAATTTCATCAATTGATAATCTTTGAAATAAGTGGTTATAGCCAGTGCAGTAACTTAAATCTTCTGCTGAACTTCAAATTTTCTTTATTCCCTGATTTTTCAATAATTGCTATTCAATTTCTGGAATCTCAATAATTGCTTCGTTATTTAATTGATTTATGTTTCCTTGTTGATATATGATTCTATCTTGCTGAACCCTACCATGTTTAGTTAAATCTTATTGCTTTATTGTCAGTATTCCTTATATCGAATGCTTCTCTCTCCCTTAATCTTCTATTGTTGCTCATTAAAATGGTTTAATTAAATAAAGATGTTTTTAAAATTCCTTATACTGGGCTGATCTGTTATCAGTGAGTATAAGGACTTGAAAATGAAATGTTTTAAAGGTTTTGAAAGGTTTTAATGTGGGGGATTCCGTTAAAATGTTTTCCACGGATTCCTTCAGATTGGAGGCGTAAGAGGCTAGGGTGGTCCTAGTCCAACATTTTTTTTTATTTAGCGTAAGAGGCTAGGGTGGTCCTAGTCAAGCATTAAAGGCCAATGTGTTGCCTAATTTGGAATCCAATTTCAAGGTCGAGAGGGACTTCGTGTCCGGCATGGGGACTTTACGTAGCTGATCACCGTATTGTCCGATGTTAAGGGAAAAACTCCAGTCAGCTTAAATGTTTTTAAGAGGTTTTATGAAAAGTATGTTTAAAAAATGGAATAGTTCTAAGAAAAGGAATGTTTTATTGAAAAGTTATAACGACCTAGAAGATCGCGAATTTAGAATTTCTTATTTAATATTAATGTGGATTATATGGTATGAATATATTTTTAGAAGGTCAATATATGTGATATTGTGTTTATGTGTTTACATTTTGATTTGTGTGTGCTGTGTAAGTCTGTGTATTTTTTATTTGTATTTTTGAGGATTTAAATATGTTTAAATCATGCATTTTTGATCCTCTGGCAATTTTATAAGATTATCGGAGTTATTAAAAATCATGAAATCTTTTATGTTATTATCTTTATAATATTATTTAGTGTAAAGAATAATGTAATGTAATATGTAATAGAGACATATATAACTCAACTAGGATAAAAGATAAATAATATTAACTCTATACCGGGATCGTGAAATTTGAAGAACATGCATCAACAAGGATCAAGTCGCTGAAAGAAGTTCATTAACATGATCAAGCCTCAGTGACAAAATAAGATGTACAGATGATTCAGTTGAAGGGCCAAAAGATTCCAGTGATAAAGTTTTTATGGTTGCACAATTCTTAGCAGTGTTCTTAAAGACATGATACGAAGACCACGAGTGAATGTTAGTCGTCTGTGAACCAGACCAGTTGCACTAGGCGTCAACACTCCACGAAGGAATCGAAGTATCTAACTCAGAAAAACTGTTAAGAGGTATGATTGAGTTTAGAGCAGTGTTGATATCCTCTAGTTAGTTGGAAGCTGAATATTTAAGGATGTCAAATTAAGAGGAAAATGAATAGTATCCGAAATTACTATTCATATGAATAGTATCCGAAATTACTATTCATATGAATAACTAAAATTACTATTCATATGAATAGTAACTATTCATATGAATAGTAACCGGAATTACTATTCATATGAATAGTAACCAAAAGTTTCAATCAGCAAAAACAAATTACATCAGGTGGGGCCATATTCAAATTAGCTTTTGAAATTAGAAAGGTTCGGCTGGAATAAGCAGGCGGCAGCATCGTCATCCGTTACGTATATTAGCTGCATAGTGATTTTCTATAACCTATAAATAGGCCTGCTGTATTTCATTTTTAAACACACCACAACTCACAACTCTCTCTTCTCTTTCTTATATCTTCTCTGTGTAAGCTGCTAGAAAGTTCATCTAGTAGGAAAGCCGGCTTTGCCCGCTTTCAGGAAGTGTCGGGTAGAAGGTCCTCGTGCCTAAACTATCCTTAGGAGTGTTCTGGTTTTGAAGCTAATCCATTGGATTAGAAGTTGTAACTCCCCTTCGATTTTATTATCAATAAAGATATATTCTCGGAATTATTTTTTATTTTTGGTAGTATCGTATTCAACCCCCCTTCTACGATACTTCGGGACCTAACAATTGGTATCAGAGCAAGCTTCTAACATACAAGAAGTTTAAAGATCAGTACCATGGGAATTAAGGATATAGGCGTGAAGATTCCAATGCTTGACAAAGATAATTACTTTCACTGGAAAGTAAAAATGCACCTTCATCTCTCAGCCATCGATGAAGGCTATGTAGATTGCATAGAGAAAGGACCTCATGTTCCAATGAAGGCCAACTCTGGGATTGGTCAAGATGCTGGCACTATAGCTGTTGTAAGGCCTATTCCAAAGAATCAAGCTGAGTACACAGATGTAGACTTGGAGAAGATTCACAAAGATAGGAAGACCATGAACATTTTGTTCAATGGAATCGATCAAGATATGTTTGATAATGTCATTAACTGCACCACTGCTAAGCAAGTATGGGACATTATCCAAACCATCTGTGAAGGAACTGAGCAGGTCAGAGAGAACAAGATGCAACTCCTCATACAACAGTATGAACACTTCCACAATAATTCTGGTGAAAATTTAACAGATATATTCAGTAGATTTCAGAAACTACTGAATGGCCTGAAGTTGTATGAGAGAACATATGAAGTCAAAGACTCCAACTTAAAATTTCTGAGATCACTTCTTAAGGAATGGAAGCCAGTTACAGTCTCGTTGAGAAACTCCCAAGACTACAAAAGTTTTACACTTGAGAGACTGTATGGCATCCTAAAAACATATGAGCTTGGAATGCGGCAAGATGAGGAAGTAGAAAAGAGCCAGAAGAAGAGTGGAGCTATAGCCTTAATGGCCAACAAACCAACAATCCAAGGTGGTGGAAGAATGAAGAGTGTAGAAGCGACACCAAGTTCAAAAACTTGTAGATGATTGAAGAACCTGATGCAATAAGTGAGGATGAAGCTGAAGATCTAGATGAGTATTTGGCATTTCTATCAAAGAGATTTTCGAAGCTAAGATTTAAGAAGAATCCAGCAGGAACCGGGCAATTCAAGAAAAGCTATCAACCAAACAAGGATGTGGTTGAAAGATCAAAAATCAAATGCTATAGCTGTGGAATTGCTTGTCACTTTGCCAATGAAAGCAGGAAATCTCAAGCTGAGAAAGAGAAGAAGCAGTTTGAAGCTGTTGATTACAAGAAGAAATATTTTGATCTTCTCAAGCAACAAGGGAGAGCATTTGTGTCAAAAAATAGTGTCTGGGCTGCTGGAGGTGACTCAGATGCAGAAGAGGAGTTTGTCAATCTTGCACTCATGGCAAACAAAACTGATGAAGAGGCTCGTTCAGCAAGCAACCAGGTATACTCTACAAACCTAACTGAACTTTCCAAAGATGAATGTGATAATGTTGTTAATGAAATGTCTAATGAATTGTATAACATGAATGTCACATTAAAATCGCTTAACAAGGAGAACAAAAAGATTAAAGATCTTAATGCTAAGATAGATGATAGGAATACTCTGTTAGAAACTCAACTAATTGAGTTTGAAACAATGAAGAGAGAATGCCAGGATACTAAGAATGAGTTACTTGAGGCTCTGAAAAGAGAAGAGTGTTTAATAAAATAATTAAAAGAGGAACAAGACTTAATTGCTAGGTGGAAGAGATCAAAGGGTAAAACTGAAGAAATTTATAGTATACAAGGAGTTGATTCTTTTAACAAATTAGCAGAAGTAAAGTTAGGAGTTGATGGGGAGACTGCTTCATACAGTGACTCATTGGATTTGGCATGTCCATTGAAGTTGGAACCTGTCAGGAAAGCAACCTTGATTAAACTAAATAATCAATATGGACCTGTCAGCAAAAACTTTGTAGTTGGAGAGTGCAGCAAAACCAAATCTGTTGAACAAGGAAACATAGGCCATTTATCCATTAAGAAATTGAAGGATAAATTAGAAAAGGTAGAACCAAAGGCTAAGGCTAAAAAGAAGAATAGAAATGGCAAAGTAGAAATTAACAAACACAGCAATTACACAACTAATAAGTATGCTCCTAGGAAAGAATGTGTAAAATGTGGTAGTGTTAATTATTTGTCTGTCAAATGTAAAACTGTTAAAAATGCTTCTGTGCCTAGTATGCCTATATCTGTGCCTATGCCTGCTATGAATGTTACACCTAACATGTTTGTCCAACCTGCTCATGCATCTAGTCAGTATGCTAACATGCCATTCATGCATAATCCATATTACAATAATTTTCACATGCCTCAGTTGCCATGGATGATGAATAACATGTTTGCACAGACTATGCCAAATTATACATCTAGTTTTAATGCATGTGAGCAAATGAAACAACCTATTTTTTATTAACCTACACCAAGAGTTAAGGTTGATTTAACTCAATCATAACCCCTGGGTAATAAGGACGTGAAAAATAAGAAAAAGGCTAACAAGGCAGGACCCAAGAAAACTTGGGTACCAAAATCAACTTGATTTTGTTTTGATGTGTGCAGGGAAACAGAAAGAATCTTTGGTATCTGGACAGTGGTTGTTCTAGGCATATGACTGGAGATTCTACCCTGCTCACTAAGTTTGAGGAGAGAGCTGGCCCTAGCATTACCTTTGGAGACAACAGCAAAGGATATACTAGAGGATATGGCTTGATTTCACAAGGGAATGTTGTCATTGAAGAAGTAGCACTGGTTGATGGACTTAAGCGTAACTTGCTAAGTGTCAGTCAACTGTGTGATAAAGGCCAGAATGTCTGGTTCACATCTGAAGCTTGTGTCATTTTTAAGAAAAGTGACAACAAGGGTAGTGTTGACAGGAGATAGAAGAGGAAATGTGTACATTGCTGACTTCAATTCAACAAATGCAAACATGACTACATGTCTTCTCGGCAAGGCAATTGTAGATGAAGGTTGGCTTTGGCACAAAAGATTGTCACACTTGAGTTTTAAAGCAATGAGTGAGTTGGTAAAGAAGGATTTGGTTAGAGGTATTCCAAAATTGGATTACTCCAAGGATGATTGTGTGATGCATGCCAGAAAGTGAAGCAGAAGAAGGCCTCTTTCAAATCAAAGTCAATGTCATCAATTGATCAACCCTTGCAACTACTTCACATGGATCTCTTTGGACCAGTCAATGTGTTGTCAATCTCAAAGAAGAAATACTGTCTTGTGATTATTGATGATTTCTCAAAATTCTCTTGGACATTCTTTCTGCACTCTAAGGATGAGGCGGGTGAAGTCATTATACATCACATCAAGATAGTCAACAATAATCCTCTACTCAAAGTAAGGAGAATTAGAAGTGACAATGGAACTGAGTTCAAGAATTCTGTAATAAGAGAGTTTTGTGAAGAAGAAGGAATTATCCAAGAATTCTCTGCACCAAGAACTCCTCAACAAAATGGTGTAGTGGAAAGAAAGAACAGAACTCTAATTGAAGCTGCAAGAACAATCCTTGAAGAGTCTAAGCTACCAACATACTTCTGGGCAGAAGCTATAACCACTGCATGCTACACCCAGAATATTTCTTTGGTCAATCAAGCAAAAGGCATGACACCTTATCAACTTTTCAAAGGCAAGAAACCAACAATCAACTTTCTGCATGTCTTTGGATGCAAATGCTTTGTACTGAAAAATCATGGTGAGCATCTTGGAAAATTTGATTCAAAGGCAGATGAAGCTATCCAATGACTAAATATTGAGTCTACAACCTAAGACTAAACATTGTAATTGAGTCCATACATGTTGTCTTTGATGATAAGAAAATATCTGGTCTAGTAGATGAAGGTTTTCATGAGTCTCTCTCATTTGAGAATGAGAGAAGTGGTGAAGAAAGTGAAGATGATGATGAAGAATGGAGATCAAATGGTGTGAGAAACAGACAAGGATCATCAGTTGAAGTGCAGAATGAACCACATATTGAAGAACAACTTACACCATCAGTTGGAAATCAATTTGAAGCATCTGTAGAAAATCAAAGAGAAGCATCTGTTGATGAATCTGCAAGAACTCCATCAATCTTGAGGGCCATACACTCAGGGGGAGTTTCTCACAATCAAAACTCAACAACAAGCCACAATGATCAACACAGAGAAAATGAAGCCACTTCATCAAGGTCAAACTTGCCACCACAAGAAAATGGACCAGGGATCATCCATTTGAACTTATCATTGGAGATCCTAATGCAAAGGTCCAAACCAGAAGAGCAACTCAAGAAGAATGCTTATATAGCAGTTTTCTATCCAAAGAGGAACCAAAGAGAGTTGAACATGCTCTTCTGGATCCAGACTGGGTTTTAGCAATGCAAGAAGAGCTAAACCAGTTTGAAAGAAATGAAGTATGGAAACTTGTACCCAAACCTAAAGACAAATCAGTGATTGGCACTAAGTGGGTGTTGTAACACCCCCAGATCCAGGGTCCGGGATCCGGTCGTTACGGTCTCCATTTCTGTCCACAATACTTGAACTTACTTCAACATAAAATAAATTACATCTTTATGACCCAACACAACAATATAAAACACACCCGTTATAGTCCCAGAGATGAAATCAGAGTAACAACCAAATTTTATTAAACACATTATGAGTTCTTACAACCCAAAAGAGTTACAATATGAATACATACTCTTTGCCATCCATTTGCATAAGTCATACTAGACCATATACTTGGTACTGAAAGAATGAATCTATCCTACCAATAGCTTCTTCTTCAGCTCTAGTAGTCTCATCGTCCTCGCCCGCGTCGAGTGCGCCTTGTGCGAGTCATCTGGTCTAGCTGTTGTTGTTATATAATAATAATAAAGCGAGGGTGAGCAATAGCCCACCAACAATAATATATAACTGAACGATAATATATAACATTTCAAAAGTATCTTTCAAACCATATGCCATGCATTTACGGAAATGATGCCAGTATAACATAAACGATGAAGTTACAAGGTAACTCAAAATGCATATATAGGTGGGAATATCTGCTATGTCAAAGATAAGCCAGATATCATCATTTATCATAAAAGAGGAACTTACAGGGAAAATATTGCAATTCCAACTATGAATACTTTTCCAATACTGCCAACAATGATAATGTTGCACAAAATAAAAGAATTGAATGATGAACTTATGCTGGAGTATTCACCGCGCCCACTGTCCAATCCTTACGATGATCAGTCACAGATTGTACAGCTCAATTTAGATTTACTACCGGTAGAAGGAAGAGCTGACGGATTTACTTGTCTACCGCCCTATTAGATCTCCCCGGCCAACGGTTGGGTCAATTGGGATGGACCGGCGCTACTCGGCCTCTTACACGACTCCAAGTTCGAAAAAAAGTTCTTGACTCTGAACGTAAAGTTCGTTCCCCTTTCCCCAAGTATGATACTTGTTGATAATACTCCACAAAGTAGTTGTTAGGCCGAATACACACTTATAATCAACTAAGTATGAGAGAATAACAATAAGTTCTTTAAAAGCTTTAAAAACTGTTTGAATTAACTTCTCTCTCAGTGATGTAAATTATCACAGAGAGTTGCTTAGGTTACAATGAAAGATATTGTATTACACAATCGATACCCTTCTAGGGTTAACCTAACTGTATTTATAAAATATACAGCTGCTATACAATCGATAATTGATACTCCTATAAATTAGTTGTACAATTGATATCAATTACGATTGCTACTCGTCTCCTTAGTCAACTCAATCTCTTTGACAACTATCCAATCTTCAAAGATATTGCTTCCATAATTATCTTCAATAATTCTTCAAACACTGATGACAAGTAACGCTTCCTCCAGACAGTGTTTAACAAACTTTGTCGAGCTTCCACTGTCAGCGTATAGTAAACTCTGTTCAGCTTCCAACTGTCAGAGTTTAACTAAACTTTGACTGTTTCCTGTTTCAAATTAAACTCTGTTTTTCCCTGTAAAACTTAAACACTGATATTAACCATATCAATTATATTTAACAATCTCCCTCAACTTGTTCATTAGTAAAAATGCACAAGTTAACAATAATTGATGATGTCAAAACAATTTCATACAAACACAGTGTTTATTAAAATAAGCAGAGTTTAAACTTGACTTAACAAAAATCTACAGAAAACAAGAAAAATTCTTACAGACTTTAATCTCTAATCTCCTCAAGATCTGGTGTTGTTCTGAGATAATCTATAAGCAATCTTCTCTCTGCATTTTCAAGCTCAATCTTTATAGCTTCCTTAATCTCTCTTAGCTGAGGATCACTCTAATCTGTCTGATAGATAGCAGATCTAAGATCATAGATTTTGTTTCTCCTCATCTCATTTCCCAGCCTAATAAATTTGACTTCCTCTGACTGTGAATTGAAGTCAAGTACTGTGATTCCCAAATCAGTCTTTAATTTTGCAGTACCCTTCTTCATTTCAATAAGATTTCCATTCCAGTCTCTGTACTTAGGAACATATCTGCTATTGCACTTCATCCCTCTGATTGCCAAATTCTGGAGCATTTTCTGTCTGAGCACATTTGCAACTGATTGAGTCCTCTGACTATTCACCTTGAAAAGATATAGAACATATTCTAATTCTTCCCAATATTTCAAGCCAATATGATTCTCACCAATTCTAAATACTGTTCCATCAGCCATGAAGTACAAGAGAAAATCCTTCTTTAAACTCTTCTGATAAACTAACTATACTGATTCCAGTCTGTCCAAACTCTCTTGAGTGACACCACGACCTGGAACAGCCAGTGAAGAAGGATCTCTGGGACCAGTATATTGCCTTCTGTCTTTGTGTGAGCCTAGACCAACCTTATTGTTTCCAACCTTACCAGAAAAAGCTCTTCCATCAGAAAAATCCATAGAGGCTCCAGATAATAGATGTGGATCATGAAGTGTTCCTTTACCAAAAACTGATTGCAACTGAGAAGATAAAGGTCTAGACACAACTTGTGTAGCAACAGATGTTGTGTTTTCTTTCTTCTGTACAACTTGTGTAGAAACAGAGGTTGTATCTTTCTTCTTTGAAACTTCTCCTTCAATGCCTTTCAGCTTGAGTTTAGCTTCTGCTTCTGTTGATTTCTTTGATAAATGTGATCTTTGACCAGCATCAACATTTTCCTTGATCACAATGCCTTTAAGAACAGGCCTAGGAGCTTTTCCTTTCTTTAACTTTCCAGACTTTAAAGCTTTGAGATGTTGTTCTTGTAAACTCTTTTCTTCAGCTTTAATATCTTCGATTGTAGCTCCTTCCTCATTTTCTTCAATAAACAACTTAGCAGCCAACTCCTCATCAGTCTGTGGATTAGAAGAGAATACCAAACTCTTGGTCTTTGAAGTACCTTGAGTATCAGTGTTTATCCCAGAAAACTGTGATTTAGAAGACCTGCTAGATTTCAGAGTTTGAAATTCTTCAGTTTTGCCCCTGCCTTTATTACTTGCTCCTCCATCTCCAGCATTATCCTTTCTGATCAGAGTTTGAGATTGCTTGAATTTGTCTTTAGCAACTCTCTCCCCCTTTTTGACATCATCAGGCATAATAATAGATGTGATTAAATCCAGGGAGGTAGCAATAGAATCAATCTTTAAAGACATAGAATTTTGTTTTTCTTCAACTTTGCTCAGCCTGTGAGACAAAGTTTCTTGATTCTGAGTAAGATAGTGAAATTTGTTCTTGTTGTCAAGTTTAATCATATCATCTCCTCTAACAACATCACCTCGAACATCAGAAATTGCCTTTTGACAAAGATCAAACCTAGAATTGAGAGTCTACACTTGAACAACTGTAGCCTTGAGACAAGATAGAATCTCAGGATTTGTAATTGTTCTGGAAGTTCTCTTGACAAATTCAGCTGCTCTTGCAACAGGAAAGATACAAGTGTCCTTGTACCAGTCATTTGAAAATTGTTCATAGTGTTCTTCTTCAGCATCTGCTTGATTTGAAGGACCATCAAAATCCTTAACTTTAGCATGAGTCTGGACTGGTAAACTCTGAGAAGAGCTTGACTCAGTATTCCCTTCAGTTTCAACTTCAATCTCAGCTTCAACATGATGAGTGGATTCAGGAATTGGAATAGATGCATCAACAGTTTCAACAGTCTCAACAACATCCTCTACAACAGTTTCAGCAGTAGGTTCAACATTCTATGCAACAGACTTTACAATATCCTCTTCAGATTGCACAATAGGCTCAGAGTTTATCTCCTTAGGTGGTTGATCAATTTCCTCACCCTGTTCAACAGATTGATGAGCATCAGAGATTAACTCAGTATGAGAAGCCACTGTTTCTTCATGTACCAAGGTGGTTTGATTTACTCCATCAGTTGCCTCAGAGAATACAGCAGGTGAAGAGATTGGAATGTCCATGTTCTCAGAGAATGGGAACAATGGTTCAAGAATTTCATCCATTTGAGCATCAGCATTTCCATCTCTTTCTATCTTAACAGCAGGTAGTTCCTTAGAAATATCCTCTGGAGCTTCAATATTCACATCTTCATCAGATTCTTCAAGAATTAATCTCATTCTCTTAGCTGGAGGATTCACTTCTGCTCTCTCTTCTTCTGAGACAGAATCATTTAGTATAGATGGAGATTTAGGTTTGTTAGCCCTTTCCTTTCTAGCCCTCTTTGGCTTAGAAGCTTCAGCAAGCCTTTCTTTTCTTGATGGCCTTATAGCCTTGCTTTTCTTTGGTTTCTTTGGTTTGGATTGTGGTTGAGGTTGAGGATGTGATGAAGAATGTGGTTGTGAAGTAGTAGTAATTGTGGGCGGAGATGTAGGTTTAGTGATTGGTTCAGTCTTTATGGTTTGAGGTGGGTCAGTGTTTGTGGGTTGAGAAGGTTGAGTGTTTGTGGGTTGAGGTGGTGACTGTGGAGGTTCAATGATTGGTTCGGGTTGTGGTTCTTGTTGTTCTTGTGGTTGGTTGAGAAAGTTTCTGAGGGCAAGAGGATAGATAAACTCTGGTACTTGCTCTTTGTTAGCATCCTTATTTGTCAAATCAGAAAACATTCTCTTATGACATTGGAAAGGTTGTATAACATCCTCATCAGCAATTGCCAAATTAGGTAAACAAGCAGAGAATAAACATTGACAGAAACGTGAGAAATAAACAGTTGTATTAGACTCTACAAGTTTTTCACCTAAATTCATAAGTACAAGACGACCAAAATCAAAGTTACTCCCATTAAGAAGAGAATACCCGATTTGAAGACTTTCACCAGGAATTACATCCCAGTTGGTGACCTTCTTGCCAAACGCTCGAGTAATGCAGTCAAAGAAAAAGCTCCACTCCTTCCTGAGCCCTGGCCTTTTGACATTCCCAATCTTATCCAAAGGAGCAGAAAACCTTATTTGCTGTAACATTTTCTTTAATTGACTCTCAACAGCCACAGAGTATGAAGTGTGAGTGTCAAAATCCAAAACCTCATGAACAGTTGCAGGAGTTATGACAAACTCTTGATCTTCATAGGTAAACACAATTGATGGAGTCCCATTCTCTCCCCCATCATCATAAACCGAGTTTCTCCAGAAGGTAGAGATTTGTGTGGCCGAGAGTTTTTCTGGTTGGACAAGAGCGTGTCCAATTTCAGAATCTCTTAAGAAGTTCTGAATCAGATGAAATGATTCTGGGGCTTTAGCAGTGTCTAGTATTGCAGCATAGTTGTTTGTGACGAAAGTTAATCCCTGAGCCACAAAATTCTTGGTTGCCATTAGAACAGTGTAATAGAGAAGAGAGTGTGTGGAAAAGTGTTTGTGAAAATGCTTAAGTGTTAGTAACAGAGAAATTGTGTGTGATGTTGTGTGTTCGTGGATGTAAAGATGAAAAAGTGAATAATGAAATGATTTTGATTAGATCTGTAATTGAAAATCAAAACCCAATCGTTTTAGACTTTAAACACGCAACCAATTTCTTGTTAAGTGTGTGAGTGGGACACGTGTCACATAAACAGTGGAATAGTTATTTACACGCGCAGTAATAATGCCTATTATTACTGCTGTTCTCTCTCCTATTTCCAATAAGCTTTAACTGTCTAACACAATTAAACAACTGGCACATATTACATGCAAATTTCAAAAACTCTTTGTGTACTCCAAGTATATGTTTTGTCTGAAATAAAATATTACCTTAGAGTACTCAACAAACTCCAACAGTGTTTATCAATTCTCCAACTTAATTATTGTTATCCTTTCAAACACTGCACAGTTGTGAATATACGTGTGTGTAGAGCAGAGTTTACTAAATCAGTATTTAGAGCATATAGTATTTCATAAAAGCCATAAAATAAATCAGTAAACACTAGATGCACAAACTCTCATATTAAACACTGAATATATGATGAATGCTAAACTCTGTAGTAACCAGTTTATATACAGTAATATTTAACTAATCTATAACCCCCATTTTTTTTTCTCCAGTAATCAGAGGTTAAAACTAGTAACCAAAAATCCTATAATTTTAGCCCTTATCAATTTGATAAGTTCTTGGATCTTCCTAGCTTTCGACTAGTCACCAAAAATTAGAGAATTTTAGCCCTTACTATATACCAGTAAGTTCCTGGGTCGTCCTAGTTACAAACATGATCTCAAAGGAGTTCTAACAGTCTATATATTTTAGCTTTGAGGTTATTCTAATAACAGAATCTAATTTAACAGTGTATAACTAACAGAGTTTAGAGCTCATCAACATCAGAAATTATTTATGAGAGGCAATGCACACAGTATTTACAGACTCAGAGTTTAGGATAAATAAACTAAGAGATGTTATAAATATAGAACAGTATCATGCTGTGTTAACTTTCTGCACAGTTTAAGATTAAATCACAGATAACTTAGAAGGATTCATGACTAATTACTGAGAGTAATGTTTCGTACATGTATCTTCATCGGTGTTTATGTTCAGAAAGAAACATTATCAGAGTTACTCAGAGTTTATTTAACGGTTAACAGTGTATGTCTTAAAAAGCATGCTCACAGAGTTTAACAGTCATTGAGCAGAGTTTGCATATAAGAGTTTAACATACCACAGAAATATGAGCAACACAGTACATAAGTAAAGTTTTGAGTCTAACCAATATCTCTAGTCAAAACCAGAGACCATTCCTAGTTCATTTACCAGCCTTGTAAATATAGCTTCACTCAATGGCTTGGTGAAGATGTCTGCAAGCTGTTGTTCTGTAGACACAAAATGAAGCTCAATATTCCCTTCTTCTACATGTTCTCTGATAAAATGATGCCTTATGCTGATGTGCTTGGTCATTGAATGCTGTACTGGATTACCTGTCATAGCAATAGCACTTTGATTATCACAGTAAATAGGTATTTTACTGTACCTCAATCCATAATCCAGTAATTGATTCTTCATCCACAGAATCTGTGCACAACAGCTACCAGCAGCAATATACTCTGCTTCAGCTGTAGATGTAGAGATTGATTTCTGTTTCTTGCTGTACCAAGAAACAATTCTATCACCAAGAAATTGACAACTTCCACTAGTACTTTTTCTGTCTATCTTACAGCCTGCAAAGTCTGCATCAGAGTAACCAAGAAGCTTGAAGTCTGATTCTCTTGGATACCACAAACCTAAAGTTATGGTTCCCTTAAGATATTTGAAGATTCTCTTCACAGCTATTAGATGTGGTTCTCTTGGATCTGCCTGAAATCTTGCACAAAGACATGTTGCATACATGATGTCAGGTCTGCTAGCTGTTAGATAAAGAAGTGACCCAATCATTCCTCTATAGTTTGTCATATCCACTGGTGAACCTGTGTCTCTATCCAACTTCGTTGCTGTTGCCATGGGAGTTGTTGCAGATGAGCAGTCAAGCATGCCAAATTTCTTAAGAAGATTTCTGGTATATTTTTCTTGATTGATAAAAATTCCATAATCTCTTTGCTTCACCTGTAGCCCTAGAAAATAACTGAGCTCTCCCATCATGCTCATTTGATACCTAGACTGCATGAGCTTGGCAAACTTCTTACAGAGTTTATCATTAGTAGATCCAAAGATTATGTCATCTACATATATTTGAACTACTAACAGATCACTACCAAGATTGAAATAGAACAAGGTTTTATCAATTGTACCTCCGTGGAACCCATTTTCTAAAAGAAATTGAGCCAGAGTTTCATACCATGCTCTTGGTGCCTGTTTAAGTCCATAGAGTGCCTTGTCAAGCCTGTAGACATAATCTGGATACTTGGGATCCACAAATCCTGGTGGTTGTTCAACAAACACTTCTTCTTCAAGTTTTCCATTCAGAAAAGCACTTTTCACATCCATCTGAAAAACCTTGAATTTCTTGTGAGAAGCATATGCTAGAAAGATTCTTATTGCATCCAATCTTGCAACTGGAGCAAAAGTTTCATCATAGTATATTCCTTCTTGCTGTGAATAGCCTTTGGCCACAAGTCTGGCCTTGTTTCTAGTAACAACCCCATCACTGTCAGTTTTGTTTCTGAAAACCCATCTAGTACCAACAACAGATCTATTCTTTGGTCTAGGTACAAGGGTCCATACTTCATTTCTCTCAAATTCATTTAACTCCTCCTGCATTGCTGTTATCCAGTCAGCATCTTGAAGAGCTTCTTCCACTTTCTTTGGTTCAGATTTGGATAGAAATGCATGGAACAGACATTCATTTGTTGTAGCAGTTCTTGTCCTAACTGTTGCATCTGGATCTCCAATGATTAAATCAGGTGTATGTGATTTTGTCCATTTCCTAGCTGTAGGTAAATGACTTCTGTCAACAGTTGATCCTCCCCCTTGATCAATGTTCTCCTGATTATCTTGATGCCTTTCTTCATTCTCTGAGGCTCCCCCTGAATTTGATCTCTCAGAGTTTGAACTGTCAGAATTTTGGACTTTCAGAGTTTGAGTCATCAGAGTTTGAATTTGATCCAGAATTTTCAGTTGACTCACTATCAGAATTTGAGTCATCACTATGATCATGCTCCCCCTCAACTGGTTCTCCTCTTTGTTCAGACTGTGCTATTTCTTCTGTGTGTACCAGTAGAGGTTCAGAGTTTCCATCAATAGAGTTTGTTGGACTAGTGTCATCAGAGTTTATTTCATCAGAGATTAGATCTTCATTTTCGAAATGCAACAGATCATGTTCATCAACATCTTCAAGTCCAGTGATTTTCCTGTCATCAAATGACACATGAATAGATTCCATAATCACCCTTGTTCTCAGATTATAAACTCTGAATGCCTTGGTTGACACTGGATAGCCAACAAAAATTCCTTCATCTGCTTTCAACTCAAATTTGGTCAACTGTTCAGAATGAGTTTTCAACACAAAGCATTTGCACCCAAAAATATGAAAATATTTCAGGTTTGGCTTCTTTTCCCTCACCATCTCATATGGTGTTTATTCCATGCTTGTTGATCAGTGTTGCATTTTGAGTAAAACAAGCAGTTTGAACTGCTTCTGCCCAGAAATAAATTGGCAATTTTGCTTCATCAGGCATAGTTCTGGCAGCTTCTATCAAGGTTCTATTCTTCCTCTCAACTACACCATTTTGCTGTGGTGTACCAGGTGCAGAAAATTCTTGCTTCACTCCTCTGTTCTTGCAGAATTCTTCCATTGTTGCATTTCTGAATTCAGTTCCATTATCACTTCTGATTATTTTGACTTTGTGTTTTGATCCTTTGTCCAGTATCTTTACATGCTCCATCAGAGTTAATGCAGTTTCATCCTTCTTTGCTAGAAAATACACCCAAGTGTATCTGGTATATTCATCAACAATAACTAGAGCATATTTCTTTCTTCCAATTGACAAGACATTTACTGGTCCAAAAAGATCAACATGTAACAGATGATATGGATCAACAATTGAAGATTCAGACTTGCTCTTGAAAGAGGTCTTCCTCTGTTTGGCCTTTTGACATGAATCACACAGACCATCAACATTTAGCAAAGACTTTGGAAGTCCTCTAACAAGATCCTTTCTTATCAGCTCATTCATGTTGTTCAGATTCAAATGAGAGAGTTTCTTATGCCACTTCCAACTCTCCTCATTGGACATTCTTGTTGACAGGCACATTGTTTTTCCATCAGAGTTTGTCAACAAGCTTGCTTCATAGATATTGTTGTGCCTTTGTCCAACTAAAACAACTTTCCCTGTGGTTTTGCTGATAACTTCACAGTATTCAGGTTGAAAATCTACATGAAAACCTCTGTCACAGATTTGAATCACAGATAACAGATCATGCTTGAGTCCTGGACCCAGAGCTACATTTGTGATGATGACACTTCCAAGATTAATATTGCCATATCCCAGAGCATGTCCTATGTTGCCATCTCCATAGGAAACTTTTGGGCTAGCCTTCTCCACATACTCTGATAGCAGGGCTTTATTTCCAGTCATGTGTCCTGAACATCCACTGTCCACTACTAGGATGCTTTCCCTGATGCCCTGCAATCACAAACAATTTACTGAGGATTAGATTTAAGGATCCAGACTTGCTTGGATCCTTTGGCTTTCTTAATTTTGTTAGCTTTAGCAGCGGAATTTTCATTATCAGAGTTTAAGCTAACTTTATCAGAGTTTACACTTGCAGAATTAACTCTAACCCATTTCAGATTAGGTTTCAGTTCATAGTAATTATGATAAATAGCATGATAATTTCTGCAAGTATAAATAGAATGCCAAGTGCTTCCATAGTGTTTGCATAAAGTCTGTGGCTTAGTTCTAACATTATCTTTCATTACTTCAGACTTGGAAGGTAAAGAATTAATGTCTTTGTTCTTCCTGCAAAAACTAGCAAGATGGTCAGTACTACCACAGTTATGACATGTCTTTCTTGGAGCTAAAGTAGCAAGCATTGGATAATTGCCTTGAGTAATGCCTACTTTACCATTTCTGTTCTTTCTAGACACTTTCTGTTTCTTAACAGATTTTAACTCCTTAAGCTTATGCTTAAGTTGTTTATCTGTCATTAAACCAATATTAACCTGTTTAACACTAGTTTTTACTAGTTCTTTCTTAACAGCTTCTTTTCCACCTTCAAACCTAGGTTCACTTATTCCATTAACAAATGTTCCAAATTTCTTAGGTGGAAGAGGTGGTCTAATCTTGACTGTATTCTGAAACCTAAGTTCATCTTTCTCAGAATAACCTAGACCTACAGTTTCAGATTGAAAAACTTCTTGAGTGTCTTTTCCTGAGTGAGTCCAAGTTTTAATAATGTGATTTGCCTTTTCCAACTCAGATTCTAGTTGTTTATACTGACTTAACAACTCTTGTTCAAGATAGACAGCATCATCTCTCTCCTTTTGAACTTGCTGCATGTTAGCAAGTTTCTCTTCTACAACCTTATTTCTCTCTTTGAGTTCATAATTCTCAGTTTTAATTCTCTCATTCTCTAAAGTTTGATCCCTATAACTGATATACAAAGCCTTAAGATATATTCTTAATTCAGTTATATCATCAGTATTATAAGCATAGGTAGTTAGAGGTACCTTGTTTTCAGAATCCTCAGCTTCATCAACAGTAGTAGCCATGAGAGCATAGTTTACATCCTCATCTGAGTCAGAGGTGTCTGCCCAATCTCTGCCTTTAGTGAAGAGTGCCTTCTCAGTTTTACCCTTCTTGCACTCAGGAGCATAATGACCCATCTCCTTACACTTGTAGCATTGAATCTCAGACTTATCTCTTTTCCCAGATTTGGTATCCTTTCTCTCAGATTTTCTGAAATTCTTCCTGTCAAACTTTGAATCATTCTTGGAGAATCTCTTTCCTTTCTTGAAGTTCTTGAAACCCATCTTCTTGAAAGTCTTTACCATCAAAGCAACCATTTCCATCATTTCCTCATCATCTTCAGAATCAGATGATTCATCTGCATTTGAGTCAACTTCAGAGTTTGATGACTCACTTTCAGAATGAATGACCAAGGCTTTTCCTTTTGACTTCTTCCTTGATGCTTCCTTCTTTGAGGGTCTTTCTTCAACTCTTAGAGCAACAGATTTTGACTTTCTACCTAATCTTCTGCTTCTGTGTTCCATTTCTAATTCATGAGTTTTGAGTAGCCCATAGATCTCATCAATATCAGTATCAGCCAGATCATAGTTGTCTCTAATAGTGGTTGTCTTAACATCCCACTTTTCAGGTAGAGAAAGAAGAAACTTGAGATTTGAATCTTCTAGATCATATTCTTTATTAACCAATGACAGATCATTTAGAAGCTTACAGAATCTGTCAAAGGATTCTGTCATTGATTCTTCAGATTTAGCCTCAAAGTGTTCATACTCCTGTGTGAGTATGTTCCTTCTATTCTTCTTAATTGCAGCAGTTCCCTGACATCTAACCTCTAGAGCATCCCAAATCTCTTTTGCAGTTTTACAATTGATCACTTTGTTAGACATGACATTATCCAATGAACTATGAAGCAGATGTCTAACCTTTGCATCCTTACCAATGGATGAAATATCCTCAGGAGTCAAATCTTTCTTCTCCTTTGGAATAGATTTAGCTTCCTGTCCAGCAGCAACAACAGATAATTTTGTAGGCTTATGAGGGCCTTCATAAATTCTGTCAAGATATTCTGGATCTGTAGCTTCCAGAAACATAGCCATTTTCACCTTCCAGGTTGAGTATTCTGCTGGCTTAAGAATAGGAACCCTGATTGTTTCATATCGACTCACAGTTGTAGGTTGAGCCTTCTCAGCACTAGAGCCTGATGTAGGAGGAGGAATTTCTGCCATTGATTATAGTTGTTTGTGTATGGATCTTAAATTGTATTAAATTAACAGATCAAGCTCTGATACCAATTGTTAGGCCGAATACACACTTATAATCAACTAAGTATGAGAGAATAACAATAAGTTCTTTAAAAGCTTTAAAAACTGTTTGAATTAACTTCTCTCTCAATGATGTAAATTATCACAGAGAGCTGCTTAGGTTACAATGAAAGATATTGTATTACACAATCGATACCCTTCTAGGGTTAACCTAACTGTATTTATAAAATATACAGCTGCTATACAATCGATAATTGATACTCCTATAAATTAGCTATACAATTGATATCAATTACGATTGCTACTCGTCTCATTAGTCAACTCAATCTCTTTGACAACTATCCAATCTTCAAAGATATTGCTTCCATAATTATCTTCAATAATTCTTCAAACACTGTTGACAAGTAGACGCTTCCTCCAGACAGTGTTTAACAAACTCTGTCGAGCTTCCACTATCAGCGTATAGTAAACTCTGTTCAGCTTCCAACTGTCAGAGTTTAACTAAACTCTGACTGTTTCCTGTTTCAAGTTAAACTCTGTGTTTCCCTGTAAAACTTAAACACTGATATTAACCATATCAATTATATTTAACAGTAGTCGTATCTAGTTGGAAAGGAAAATTCAACAACATATCTCCCAAGCTGCTGCTTGTTAGAGGATACCATCTTGTTCCAATAATCTTACCCCTCGAATGATGAGAAGGTTACTCAAAGATTCAATTGATAAACAGCAACCAAGTTGCGAGTGAAAAGAATAGTTTCACAAGATTTATGACCGGGAAGTCAAAAGATAAATAACATTGCTCAAGTAGGTCCCTTATAATACGGAAGTTTGAACGAGCATTTAAATCTTTTAAGATAGATTTAAATGAAAAATAAAGGGTTGGGAACCTTTCCTTTATAAAATAGTCGTAAAAAGACTCCGAAATATTTTACATAATATCTGGAGGTGAAAGATAATCTCCAAATAATATTAATCATTTTAAAAAGAATTTAAAAGAATTAAATAAATATTCCAAGAATATGTATTGACTCAATAATAGTTACGGAATATTATTAAATCATAATATTGCTCGTAGGTAATCCTCGAATGAATATATAGAATTATTTACTAAATAAATCCCTCCTTAAATGAATATTCAAAAATAATATTCATTAAATAATTAAGCTCCAATAATTATTTAAAATAATATTCAATAAATTAGTCAAACCTTAAATGAATATTTGAAATTAATATTCATTTAATAAATAATCTTCTAAATGAATATCCAAATAATACTCATTTAGTAATCAAAACTTTAAAGGAATAATCGAAATAATAATCCTTAAGTAAATAGAACTTCCAATGAATATTTTAAAATAATATTCATCAAGTACATAAAACCTTAAATGAATATTCGAAAGTAATATTCATTTAATAAATAACATTCTAATGAATATCAAAATAATACTCATTAAATAATCAACTCTAAATGAATATTCGAAACTAACATTCATTTAATATCTCTCGACTGAGATAATACTCGAATAACATTCCTCGAAATATTTCCAAGTAATTGATACTTTATGGAAATATAAATAACGTTTAATAATAACATTCCTCAAAATAAATAATAATCTACCGTTGGAATCCCTCCGGGTTTCCTCGACTATCTATATCTAAAAATACCCACTCCCGGTCTATATTTAAGAATGAATATCATATGCCCTTCGCTAAGGGCCTTACCGAAACAATCCGGCTTATAACTGATAATTCGTATCTAGTCTATAAGCCAATATAAATTCATGGAACAGGTATCGTAATATAATTTGACAATAGGCATGCATGCTATGGCATATGTAAAACGGCAATCATATATATATATATATATATATATATATATATATATATATATATATATTATCACAATAACAGGTTCAAAGTTTTGAACACTTGCCTGGTAATCGGGTGTTGGTGGAGATAGCGTGTCCTGGGTCTGCTCGATGATCTAAAAACAATCAGAACATTCGAGATTAACCACTTAACACGTTTTAAAAGTCTAGGTATGAACTTCACTTAAATCGAAACACATTTTCGAATTATCTCGTTATACACCTTTTAGTGTAACTCTTTTTATCACCGATACGATCCGACAGTTGTTCGCTATTAAGACATGTCATCATACCCACACTTGGTATATACTTAAGTCATATAAGTTCTAAAGTCGATCGATTACGAACCGAGATTACACCTCAAGTTTTATCGTTCGTTTTCTAAGTTATAACCAAAGTTATACTTTTAAGGGGTTCGTCTGCGTTTAACCTTGATTCAAACATTTTTATAAAATCGGAAAACGATTCGTTTGATATGTGGTTTTCTTTCATATTTTCCTTATGACCCCTAGTATTTATTTACCAAGATTCGCCACTGAGTAACATGCTTTACGAGGGTTCAATTGAAGTTACGAACTTTTACTTACGGTTCCGAACCAATTTTAGTAATTTGATCATAACTCCTAAACCGTAAGTCGGAATGTTTCGATTCTTACACCAAAACGATCTATGGCTCGAGATCTACAAGGACCAGTCATAATATTATCAAGGTCAGGAATTATATTAACTGTCATGCTCGGTTTCTAAGTGTTAACAAAAATTCGGCATTACGACGGCTATATATCGAACATTCTAAAAATCATAACAATTCAACCAAGCCACACCGGGCATCCAAACAACTCATACACATATTTCTCATCCTCAATCTATCCAAAATCAACTACTAACATCATATCATAACCATGTTTGGATCCACTAACAAAATCCATAATCATGCTTATAATCATGCTAATACTATAACTACTCTTATATCATCAAGAACATGCTTAAATCTTCAAAACAAAGCTAGGGTTTCAAGTGGATTACCTTCCTTGGGATATGTCCTAGCCTTAATAAGCCTTGTATGTGCCTTTCCTAGCCTTAACAAACCTTAGATCATCATGGAAATCAAGATAAACAAAGTTAATTCAAGAAGGTTACTATTCATCCCCCCCTTTCATGATTTTTTTGAAAATGGAAACTAAGGAATTTGAACTTGAAATTTCTAGGAGATTAGTTTCTTGAATTATAGGACTCACCTTAAAAATTACAAGATCAAATGATGGTTGGAAGTGGGATTTGTGTTCTTGAATTTAGCCAAAAGGCCGAATGGTGTGAGATTGGAGAGAGCTTGGTGTTTCTTTGCTTTCTTTTGCCAATAATGCATAAAGTGAAGTGGTTTAACATAATATCTCACTCTTGGTTGCTTTAATAAAGTGATGATGCATGGGGTGATGTATTTGGCAAGACATGTGTTGAGTTTTGGATGGTGTTAAGGCTAACCAAGTGGTTTCTTGCTAAGTACTAGTTTAAATCTCTAAGCATGCTAGTTACTTGAGTCCACTTGGTTGCTAGATATTTTCTAGTAGCTTAGGCATGACTCTTGCTTCCTCTAGTTGTTTCTTTTGTCCGGTTATTGCTCGTTTTGATTGATCGTTCGTAGGAATATTTCACGGATTTCTAATTAGGGTTTACAGGGAATCTTCTTAATATTAATACTATCATTCTCCATCTTTCTTACTAACTTTCGAATTTATATTCCTTAAATTCCTTCGTTAAATTCTTAAGTCTATCAGTGTCCAGGGAACTCTCGGAGAAAATAAAAGTGCGGTTTTTCAGAATCCGACAGCTTTTACATACACTCTTTTCCCCCCTGGATCACTAATACGAACTCAGAATTTCGTTCCGGGTACTTCTATATAGTGTCATCTCATAATATTCTCATTTCCACCAAAAACACTATTCATACTTTATTCTTTACTTATTCTCTTAGGGTTGTACAATTGTCCTTGATCTCTTTCGATCGTTCCTTAACCTTTTTACGGACCCACTGGACCAATAACAGATATCGATTTGGATGACATAAGAATAATCTCTCCTTTAGAATTATCAAATCTCAATTCCCTAGGAGATAGATAATTCTTATCTAAAGTGTCAACCAATAGTATTCTTCATGGCATATAAACATTTTAATCCAAATCTATTCCTTTCATTCATTATCTCAATCGTTACATCGTAGTCCTAATCACTATTCACCATTACCTCAGTACATAATAAAAAGTTTTAATTATATCCAAAATTTGGGGTTCTTACAGTGGGTATTCAAGAACAAGATGGATGAGAATGGCATAGTCACAAGGAATAAAGCTAGATTAGTTGCTAAAGGCTACTGTCAAGAGGAAGGAATTGATTTTGAAGAAACCTTTGCTCCAGTGGCAAGGTTAGAAGCAATAAGGATCTTCCTGGCCTATGCATCGCATGCCAATTTCAAAGTCTATCAAATGGATGTCAAGAGTGCATTTCTGAATGGTATTCTGGAGGAGGAGGTGTATGTTAGTCAACCGCCTGGTTTTGAAGATCCAGATTTTCCAGAATATGTGTTCTTTCTACTCAAAGCACTCTATGGCCTGAAGCAAGCACCTAGAGCCTGCTATGACACACTCTCGCAGTTCCTTATAGAGAATTACTTCATTCGAGGTACTATTGATAAAACTCTCTTTTATAGAAATGTCAATGGCTCTATGATACTTGTCCAAATTTATGTAGACGATATAATATTTGGGTCTACAGACGAGAAACTTTGCAAGAGATTTGCCAAACTCATGCAAAGTAGATATGAAATGAGTATGATGGGTGAATTAACTTTTTTTCTTGGTTTACAAGTTAAACAAGTGAATGAGGGAATTTTTATAAGTCAAATAAAATACATTTATGATCTTTTAAAAAGGTTTGATTTAGCATATTGCTCTTCTGCAAAAACACCCATGGTCACTGCCACTAAGCTTGAACTGAATACTAAGGAAAAGAAGGTGGACATCACAAGCTATAGGGCCATGGTTGGATCTCTTTTATACTTAACAGCTAGTAGACCTGATATTATGTTTGCTACATGTTTATGTGCTATATTTCAAGCTGATCCTAGGGAATCTCACTTAGTAGGTATTAAAATGATTTTCAGATATCTCAAGTGTAAAGCATAATGTAATGTAATATGTAATAGAGGATATATATAACTCAACTAGGATAAAAGATAAATAATATTAAATCTATATAGGGATCGTGAAATTTGAAGAACAGGCACCAACAAGGATCAAGTCGCTGAAAGAAGTTCATTAACATGTTCAAGCCTCAGTGACAGAATAAGATGTACAGATGATTCAGTTGAAGAGCCAAAAAGATTCCATGTATTTACATAATTTGAAGATACTGCTACAGGCTAATCAATTGGAATGTAACGAAGGTGTGAAGATCACGATCAGTGCTAGTCACTTGTGAACCAGACCAGCGCACTAAGTGTCAGCACATACGAGAAGGATCAAGACATTAATTTACAGAAAGAATTGCCAAAGCCTATTGACGATCAAAGACAAACATAATATTTAAAGGTATTGTCAAAAATTAATTTACTCTGAAAATTAAATAAGTAACAGATTAATTAATTATTTATAACAAATAATTAAATTAATCTAGTACTTGAATTATTGTCAGAGATGAATTAAAACAGCAGAATAAAACAGAAGAAAGAAGCCCAAGAGATACAAAAATAGTATTACTATACGCAGTTACTATGCAAAGTTACTATGCATGGTTACTATTTGGGGTTGGTGTAATAGTGTCCGGTTACTATTTGGGGTTGGTGAAATAGTGTCCGGTTACTATTTGGGGGTTGTTGGAATAGTGCTCGGTTACTATTTGGGGGTTGTTGGAATAGTGTCAAATAGTGACTTTCTATAATCTATAAATAGGCCTGTTGTATTTTATTTCAAAACACACCTCAACACACAACTATCTCTTCTCTCTCTTATATCTTATCTGTGTAAGCTGTTAAACAGTCCATCTAGTAGGGAAGACGGCTTAGCCCGCTTTTAGGAAGTTTCGGGTAGAAGGTCCTCGTGCCTAAACTATCCTAGAAGTGTTTGATTTTGTAGCTGATCCATAGGATTAGATTGTGTAGCAAACCTTCGGGTTTTATCTATTCAAAGATATTTCCCAAACAGTTGTGTTATTTCGATTCAGTATTTTTGATCTCATATTCACATCAAAATATTTCTAAATAACGTATTCAACCCCCCTTCTACGTTATTCCGGACCTAACAATTGGCATCAGAGTCACTCTGTTATTATACAACAGTTAAGATCCAAAAAGTATGCAATCATGACAGAGAAAACACGAAGAGATTCAAATTCCGAAAAGAAGAATTTCAGAAAAGCTGAGGGAAAGGAAGGCAGGTCTGGGAAAGTGGACAAGTCCAAGATCAAATGCAATAATTGTGGTGAGAAAGGACATTTTGCACCTGAATGCAAGAAAGCCAAAGCTGATAAAGGTCAAGCTTACATCACAAAGAAGAAGGACTGGGCTGACACTTCAGACTCTGAAGATGAGGTGAACTATGCCTTGATGGCAAATGCTGATAGTATCTCTGAAGCTACTGAGACCAAGGTACCTCACTCTACTCTAGCTTTTGATACTACTGATATATCTGAGTTAAGACTCTTTCTTAAAAACTTGCATGTTAGCTACAGAGATCAGACTTTAGAAAATGAAAGAATAAAATCTGAAAGTCTAGACTTTAGAAAGAGAAATGACTATCTAGAATTAGAATTAGTCCAGATGTTAAAAATTCAGAAAGAGAGAGATGATGCTATTATTGTTAAAACTGAATTATTGAAAAAGCATGTTTATCTTGAATCTGAACTTGCTAAAGAAAGAAACATTATTAAAACTTGGACTAACTCTGGTAAAACTACTCAGAGTATCTTAGAGAATGGTTGTTGGAAACAAGGTCTAGGTTACACTGATAAAAAGAAAACTGCCAACCTAGAAGCTGAGACCTCTAAACCTGTATTTACTGAAAGGGCTGCAAAGCCCAAAATTAATACTGTGAGGTTTGTACCAAAATCTGATAAATCAAAATAGGATGAAGTCAAATCATTAAATATTGACTTAATGTCTTAGAAACAGCTTAAACACAAGCTGAAGGAGATAAAAAGAGTGAACAAGGTAAAAGAACCTAGGAAAAACAGAAATGGAAAGGTAGGCATCAATAAAGCAATAACTATATGCCTATTCCCAATGCTCCTAGGAAGATATGTCACAACTGTGGAAATCCTAACCATCTTGCTACTTTTTGTGGGATGAATAAAAATATAAACTCTATACCTCCTAAGTCAGGAGTTAAGAGTTGTTCAGTTAGGTTTAAGCCACATAATCCTTGTTTTCACTGTGGCCGTATTTGGCATTCTATTTATACATGCAAAGAGTATAATAATTTTTATTATGATTATTATGAACTTAAACCCTCTTTGAATAAATTCAAGATTGATTCTTCATGTATAAATTCTGATAAAAAGAATGTTAGCACAAACTCTGATAGGACTTCTGCTGCAAAAGCTAACAAACTTACTAAGGCCAAAGGATCGAAGCAAGTCTGGGTCCTTAAAACTAATCATTAGTGGTTTTTGTGATTGCAGGGTAACAGGAAAAATATCCTTGTTCTGGACAGTGGATGCTCAGGACACATGACTGGAAATAAAGCCCTGCTATCAGAATTTATGAAGAAAGCTGGCCCAAGTGTTTCTTATGGAGATGGCAACATAGGAAGGACTCTGGGATATGGCAATATGAATCATGGGAATGTCATCATTGAAACTGTAGCTCTAGTCTCAGGACTCAAACATAATCTGCTAAGTGTGAGTCAAATCTGTGACAGAGGTTATCATGTGGATTTCTTTGAAGAACACTTTGAAGTTATAAGCAAATCTACAGGCAAAGTTGTTCTGAAGGGATACAGGCATGGTAACATTTATGAAGCCAAGGTTTCAACAAACTCTGATGGCTCTGCAATCTGTCTACTGAGTAGAGCATCAATTGAAGAAAGTTGGGATTGGCACAAGAGACTTTTTCATCTGAATTTCAACAGCATTAATGAGCTAGTGAAGAAAGATCTTGTGAGAGGATTGCCCAAATCAGTTTTTACTCCAGATGGCCTATGTGACTCATGTCAGAAGGCAAAACAAAGGAAAACTTCATTCAAAAGTAAGACTGAATTCTCAATTCTTGAGCCATATCACTTATTGCATGTTGATTTATTTGGTCCAGTAAATATAATGTCTATTGGAAAGAAAAATATGCTTTGGTTATTATTGATGGATACACCAGATATACATGGGTGTATTTCATGCACAAGAAAGAAGAAACTGCAGCAATCTTAACAGAGCATGTCAGACAACTGGATAAAGGATCTAAGCATACAGTGAAAATCATAAGGAGTGATAATGGCACTGAGTTCAAGAATGTAGCCATGGAAGAGTTTTGTAAAGAAAATGGAATAAAGCAAGAATTCTCTGCACCTGGAACTCCATAACAAAATGGAGTAGTAGAGAGAAAGAACAGGACTCTCATAGAAGCTGCAAGGACCATGCTTGATGAAGCAAAGCTGCCAACTTACTTCTGGGCTGAAGTTGTGCAAGCTGCTTGTTTCACACAGAATGCTACACTCATAAACAAGCATAGAAAACACCATATGAGATGGTGAAAAATAAGAAGCCGAACCTGAAGTACTTTCATGTGTTTGGATGTAAGTTTTTTGTTCTTAAGACTCATCCAGAACAGCTTTCCAAATTTGATTTAAAAGCTGATGAAGGAAACTTTGTTGGATACCCACTATCCACAAAAGCATTCGGAGTCTACAATCTGAGAACAAAAGTGGTCATGGAATCTATCCATGTGTCTTTTAATGATAAGAAGATAACAGGACTTGAAGATTTTGATGAACATGACCAGCTGAGATTTGAGAATGAAGAAATAAATGTTGATCTACAAAATTCTGATACTCTTTTAGACTATATTGTTCAATCTATACAAGTAGATCAGACTGCAGCACCTGTTGAGGGGGAGCAAGTGAACGATGAAAATGAACCCCAATCAAGTGAAGAAACATCAAAGAATGCATCTACTGCTAATGATTCATTAAACTCTGATTCATCAAACTCTGAAAGCAACAGCTCAGGGGGATCAAACAATGATTTTGGATCTACTAGTCACCACACTCAACACAATTATGAACTTGGGGAATCATCAAGATCAAATCTACCGAGACAAAGGGTATGGAGTAGAGCGCATCCCTTTGAACAGATCATTGGTGAACCGGACACGGGTGTACAGGCTAGAAGAGCAACACAGAATGAATGCAATTTCGCAGGATTTTAATCTCAAATTGAACCTAAGAAGGTTGATGAAGCTCTAGATGATCCAGATTGGGTAACTGCAATGCAGGAAGAACTCAATCAGTTCGATAGGCGGAAAGTATGGAAGCTGGTGCCTAGACCAAAAGATAAATCTGTAATTGGCACTAGATGGGTGTTTAGGAATAAACTGGATGAAAATGGTATTTTTACGAGGAACAAGGCTCGATTGGTAGCAAAGGGTTACTCTCAAGAAGAGGGAATTGATTATGATGAAACCTATGTTCCAGTTGCAAGGCTTGAAGCAATCAGGATGTTCTTAGCATTTGCTGCACACTCCAACTTTAAGGTTTTTCAGATGGATGTGAAGAGTGCATTTTTGAACGGAGATCTAGAGGAAGAAGTCTATGTTGAACAACCCCCTGGGTTCGAAGACAAGGAATTTGAATGTTTTGTATACTTTCTCTTCAAAGCTCTCTATGGTCTCAAGCAATCTCCTCGAACATGGTATGATACTCTCTCCAAGTTCTTACTCGAAAATGGATTTACAAGAGGTATCATCGACAGAACTCTCTTTCATAAAAAGTATAAAAATGATATAATTCTGGTGCAAGTATATGTGGATGATATAATATTTTGTTCTACTAATGATTTGCTATGCAAGAGATTTGCTAAGCTAATGCAGAGTAAGTACGAGATGAGCATGATAGGTGAGTTGTCCTTCTTCCTTAGACTTCAAGTTGTTCAGAAGCCTAATGGTATTTTCATCTACCAGTCAAAATACATAAAGGATCTTCTGAAGAAGTATGGGATGGAAGAAGCAGCTCCTGCCAAGACCTCGATGCCAACTGCTGTCAAGCTTGATCAAAACAAATCTGGTAAGTCAGTTGACATCACGAAGTATCGAGGTGTGATTGGCTCTCTCTTGTACTTAACTGCTAGTAAACCAGATATTATGTTCGCAACTTGTTTATGTGCTAGATTCCAGGCTAACCCTAAAGAGTCACATCTTATAGCTGTTAAACGTATTTTAAGATACCATAAGAGAACCCCCAATCTTGGGATTTGGTACCCTAAAGGAATAGGTTTCGACCTAGTTGGCTATACAGATTCTGACTTCGCAGGTTGTAAGATTGATCGGAAAAGTACTTCTAGAAACTGTCAATTTCTAGGAAGAAGGTTGGTATCTTGGTACAGCAAGAAGAAACACTCAGTATCTACCTCGACAGCCGAAGCAGAATACATTGCGGCAGGTAGTTGTTGTGCTCAGATCCTGTGGATGAGGAATCAACTTCAGGACTATGGACTCATGTTGGACAAAATTCCAATTCTATGCGACAACATGAGTGCCATTGCCATTGCCAATAATCCAGTTCAACATACCAGGACTAAGCACATTGATATCAGGTATCATTTCTTACGAGAGCATGTCATGAATGGAACTGTGGTATTATATTTTGTTCCCACAGATCAACAAATTGCAGACATCTTTACTAAACCACTGGATGAATCCACTTTCTCCAGGCTAGTTGGTGAACTTGGGATGTTAAATCTGTCTAATTAATTTTGGATAATCAATAACTACAATTTGTTATAAGTTCACATGTATTTTAAATGTCCATATGTTTAGGATTTGTGAATTTATTTGCATCCAGTCCTCATATTACAATTATCTCTATATTAATTACCATGTTTATAAATGCTATATTTTACGGTAATTAGTTAGTAAATAATCGTGTCAATTGTAGCATAATTAAATAAATATTTTATTGACATATATCAATTAATGATACTTTGTTAATTTTATTTCTATTTAATTATGAGTTTGTCTGATTATTGTGGAATAATTCTTGAATTATTGATTGGTTATTTTAAATCCACAATAATTAAAAATAATAAGTGTGTATGTGTGTGTGTACATAGGCTAATAGGTTTCGGTGATAAGATGTTTTTTCGGCTGACAGGTTTCGGTGATAAGATGTTTTTCGGCTAAGTAGGTTGTTAGGTGAGAAATTATTGAGCGGTGTAATTTTTCAAACATAACCTGTCATGTTCTCACTTAACCCACTAGTCCTTGAAACCTTATAAATGATGAGTTTTTGTTTGTGTTTAACATCATCATTTTTCAGATATACAGAGCATATACACACAATTGCTGAATATTTCGTGCTTTGATTGGAAAGATCTCTCAATCTAGCTGGTGGTTTTTAGATCGGATTTCATATTCTTGCTTTATACATCATCCTTTATAAAAACTAACCCTTGTTTTTGAATTTCCTCAAAGTTTTGAAAATGGCATTGCAGGGAAGCTTTTTAATTGCTAAAGTTAATCCTATTTCCATTCAGCAAATCGAAACCATTCTTGATGAGCAATTTCTGGCTTGGACACAATTTCTGAATGAACATTCATTAATTCGTTGTGCTTTAGTTACACCAGTACAGCTTAACCATGATGCATTGCGTGAACTATATTGCAGTGCGGTTAACACTTCTCGACAGGAAGGGTGTGCAATCACATATCGACTGTTTGGTAGGTCGATTAGGGTCACTGAACGAGATGTTAGTCGAATTCTTCATTTTCCTATGGAAAATCTTGTTTCTGATCCTACACCTGAACAGATTGAAATGTTCTTTCATTTTATAAGGTACCAAGATGGCAATTTCAATACTGGTAATCTTTCTAGAACGTTTCTAACTCAATACTGGAATTTCTTCTTTCATACTCTTAACCATGTTTTTTCCTCAGATAGAGCAAATCAAGATCGAATACCTGAATTTATTCAAAAAATAATTTGAGGATTAATGTAACACCCCCAGATCCGGGATCGGGGATCTGGTCATTACGGTCTCAACTCCAACAATAATACTTGAACTTGAATCAAAATAAATAAACTACATATTATGACCCCATAAACAGTTATAGTCCCAGAGATGAAATCAGAGTAATCTATCGTATATTATTAATCACTGGATTGAGTTCTTACAACTCAAAAGAATAACACTCAACTTACAAACTCTTTGCCATCCATTTACAAGTCATATAAATAAATATAACTGGTACTCAGAAGCTGAAGATTAGTCTACCCCTGGCTCTCTGCTCCGTAATGGTAGCCACATCGCCCTCAGGTTATGGACCATCTGCTCTATCTGTTGTTGTGATATAAATAATAAAGCAAGGGTGAGCCAAAGCCCACCAAAATAATATAATTGGACAACAATATATATAATAGTTCAAACGATTTTTTAAACCATATGCCATGCATTTAATGAACATAATGCCAGTATAATATAAACAATAAAGTTACAAGGTAACCCAACATATACTTTCCATAGAAGTATCTGATGTGCAAAAATAAGAACAAGATGTCATCATATATCACAAAGAGGAACTTGCAAGAAATAATGCAATTCCAGTTTTGAACACTTTTTAACCCTGCCAACATAGAGAATGTTGCAAAAAATTTATAACTTTGAAAGATGAACCAATCCCGGAGCATTGATGCCCCAGGAGCCATAACATTGACGATGATCAGTCGCCAGTTATGCTCCCCATCATTGTTTTCTACATGTAGAAGGAAGCACCGACGGATTTACTTGTCAACCGCCCTCTGGAACTCCCCGGCCAACGGTTGGGCCATTGCCGGACCGGCGCCACTCGGCCACTTACGCGGCTCCTAGTTCGAATAACATCCACGACTCTGAAACGTAAAGTTCCTCCCCCTTTCCCCAAGTATAATAGTTGTTGATAGGACTCCACAAAGTAGTCGTATCTAATTGGAAAGGAAAATTCACCATTATTTCTCGAGCTGATGCTCGTTAATGGATATCGACTTGTTCCAACAATCTTTCCCCTCGAACGATGAGGAGGTAACACAACGATTCAATAGATAAACAGCAACCGAGTTGCGAGTGAAAAGAATAATATCAAAAGATTTATGACCGGGCAGTCAAACAAAATAAATAACAGCTCTCAAGTAGGTTCCCTTATATTTGAAAGTTTTGAGCGAGCATTTAATTCCTCCTATAGGATGGATTTGAATGGAAAAATAAAGTAGTGGGAACCTCCCTTGATAAAAATAATCATTATATAGCTCAGAAATATTTTTTATAATATTTGAAGATCAAAATAATATTTGATCGAAGTAATATATATTTTAAAGCTTAGTTAGCAAGAATTACATAAATAATAAAGGAATATTTGTCATCTCATAATATTTAAAGAATATTCTTAGAATAGATTATTGTTCAAAATAAGCTTCGAATGAATGTAGGTTATTTATTTAATAACTAAGTAATTCCTCGAATAAATATTTGGAATAATATCCAATAAATAAATCAACCTTAAATGGATATTCAAGAAGATTTTCACTAAATAAATAAAGATCAAACGAATATTCCAAATTATATTCATCTAAATCAATACCTCAAACGAGTATTAACTATTATCATTAAATAAATAAAGTTCAAATGAATATTCAAAATACTATTCATTAAATGAATAAATACTTAAATGAATATTCAATAAATAATATTCATTAAATAAATCCAACCTTAAATGAATATTCAAAAGTAATATTCATTAAGTGAATCAAATCTTAAATGAATATTCAAAAATATTATTCAATAGTATTTCTCGACTAAGATAATACTCAAATAACATTCCTCGAATGATTTCCAAGTAATTAATACTTTATGGAAATATAAATAATGTTCGTAAATAACATCCCTCAAATAATTTGTCAATGGAATCCCTCCGGGTTTCCATGACTATCTCTATATTACAAAATACAGACTCCCGGTCTTTATTAAAAGAATGAGATCATATGCCCTTCGCTAAGGGTCTTAACACAATCCGGCTTATAACTAATATATCATATCTAGCTTATAAGCCAATTTAGAATCAGGGAACAAGTATCACAACATACTTTGAAAACAGGCATGCATGCTATGGCATATGTAAAACAGCAATCACATATATATATTATCAAAACAACATGTTCAAAGGTTTGAACACTTGCCTGGTACTCCCGCTGTGCTAGTGGTATGACTCGGGGTGGTCCGGCAATCTATAAAAAACCAAAATTATCCCGGGTTAATCACCTATCACTTTGAAACACCAAGTGAATGCTTTACTCAAGCTAAAGCACGTTTTCCAAGTTATCGCTCATTAACACCGTTATGACCCGACACTTGCTAGTTATTACGGCTTGTCATTACACTTACACTTGGTATATACTTAAGTCATGTAAGTGCTAAGGTAGGTCGTTTACGAACCAAAGTTGTACCTCAAGTTTTATCGCTCGTTTTCTAAGTGATTTACCAAAGTTATAACCAAGTGTACTTTTAATGGGTTCATTCGTGCTTAATCTCAATTCGAACATTTTTATAAAATCGGAAAACGATCCGTTTGACATGTGGTTTTCTTTCACACCTTCCTTATGATCTATAATATTTAATTACCAAGATTCGCCACTGAATTAACTTCGTTAAGGGGTTTCAATTTCAATTACGAACTCGCATTTACGGTTTCGAACTACTTTTAGTAAATCGGCCATAAATCCTAAACCGTAAGTCCGTTTGATTCGATTCTTTTTCCAAAACGATCTATGACTCGAGCTCTATAAGGGTGGGTTAACTATTCATCAAGTTCAGTGAATTATCGAAACTGTTAAGAATGGATTTTTAATGGTTAACGAAATTTTGACATTATAACGGCTATAATCGGACTTTTCCAAATTTACCACAATCAAACAGGCCTCTTTACCAACATGTTCATTATTCCTTAAATCACTAAATCAATCTCATAATCATGCTAGTTATAACACCATAATCATGACTTACTTAACAATCACCAAGAACATCCATAAACTTAAAGTAATAGCTAGGGTTTTGATGAGATATACCTTCCTTAGAGAGTGTTAGAGCCTTACTAAGCCTTGTTCTAGTCCTTGTGTGGCCTAATCAAGCTTAGATCAATCAAAAGAAACCATGAAAATAAAGATTAGTTCATGAGAGTTACTATTCAGCCTCACCTTCTTGATTTTATATCTCAAGATTGGTATGGAATTTGAAGATGATATTCATAGGGTATCTTAGTTAGGAAATATAGGACTCACCTTAATTTTCTTGAGATTTAATCATGGATGGAAGTTGGATTTCTCCTCTTGAAAAAGAGGGCAGGTCGAATGGATGTAAATGGAAGGGGAGAGAGTTTGTTTGCATCTTTTGCTTGGTTTCTTGTGCTAAATGAATTATTGGGATGAGGTTTTGATAATATCTTGGCCAAAAGTCACTTTAATAAAGTGATTATGTCATGGATGGTGTTTAAACAAGTGGACAAGTGGTGTGTCATGTACTAATATCTTGTATCCTTGGTTTGATTCTTAGTGTGCTAGTTACTCTTACAACTAGCTTAGTTACTTGATCCCATCCACTTGCACATGTATGTATCTTGGTTCTCTGCTTGTTTCTTTGTCTGGTTATTGCTCAATTTGACTGCTCGTTCGGAGGAATATCTTAAGGATTTCCAATTAGGGTTTTACCGGAAACCTTCTTAATATTTATTATAATATTCTCCATCATTCTTAATAATTCTCGAATCCATATTCCTTAAATCCTTTTAATAACCACTTAGGTCTTTCAGCGTCTAGGGAAATCTCGGAGAAAATAAAAGTGCCATTTTTCAGAATCCGACAGCTTTTATATACACTCTTTTTCCCCCTGGATCATTAATATGAACTCAGAAATTCGTTCTGGGTACTTCTATATAGCGTCGTCTAATAATATTCCTAATCCATCAAAATCACTATTCACCACTTGTTCTTTACTTATTCTCTTAGGGTTATACAAATTTCCTTGTTCTCTTTCGAGCGTTCCTTAACCCTTTTTCGGAACCACTGGACTAATAACAGACATCGATTTGGATGACAAAAGAATAACCTTTTCCTTTGGAATTACCAAATCTTAATTTCCTAGGAGATAGATAATTCTAAATGGTCAACCAATAGCATTCGTCATGGCATATAGATATTCGAATCCGAATCCATTAAATAGTCGTTCGTTAAAACCACTGTTACATCGTAGTCGTAATAACTATTCATTTCTACATCAATACTTAGTAAAAAATTTTAATTCTATCCAAAAATCTGGGGTCTTACAGTCTCCCCTCCTTAAAAGGATTTCGTCCCGGTATCAGGTAGGAAACAATCGGGTACTTGTTTGTCATCTAGCTTTCCAGTTCCCCGGTTTATCCTTAGCATTCCAATCCTTTCTCAGCACACCTACTGGTGCCACACTACACACTTTATCCTTTTATTCAACTTTGCTGCTTTTCGTACAACACACTATCCGGGTTATGCTCTTACTCAGTCATATACTATTATCCTTATTAGTATCTGCAGTGACTTTGGTATCACTATCGCACTGCGAATTCGGAGATAACCTCACTCGCACTATGCATTTTCTGATCGCTTTAATCTTCGCAATTTCGATCCATTCAGAGAAGTGGAAAGATTTATTGAGAGATCATTATGATCAATGAACATTTGTTATATTGCATAGTTAGTACAGAAGGGGGCCAGCCTTTAGTACTTGACAAACAATTAAACAAGTTATGGTATTCCACTTAGACTTCTATCACACAGACAGATAGTCACGTAGCAGTACCTCCCCTCCTTAAAGGGTTGTTCTTCTCAATTAAAAAAGGATGATGAATAATAGAGAAGAAAGAAAAGGATTTCAAAGAATTATTGAAAATTTTCATGATTGCAAAATCTGATACTTAGAATTTACCTCTGAACGATAGAGGTTCATCAGAGAAGAAAATAATCATAATTGTATCAAATACTATTTGATCGTAATCTCACGTGTCAACATATCTTGCTACTTTGTCCATTATTCTATGGACCTATACTCTGGTTCAACCTTAGCAACACTTACTTTTGGAAATCCTTCAACCTCTCAGGTCAAATCTTAGATTTCTCGCTTGTCATCATTGTTACTGATATTCCATGCCACGCTACTAGCTCTTTCATAATCATAATACTAACACTATCAGGTTGTCATCTCGGGAGTTCGTCAAAGAACCCATTCATCAGACCATTCGTAGCATTCCTTGCTTCACGTTCCGTAATTACTTCCCAATCTTTTCTTTATCAATCACATCCATCTTATTGTCTGATTCTTATTCCCTTCCGTTATTTACCTCCACTGTTATCTCATTATCAAGAAATACTTTGTACTTGGCACCTTCTTATTGGTATCCCGTCAAATTTACTCAATAATCATCACATTCTTGGGGTCAAACTTTCCTCTGTTTAATCATCTAAGTCCTCACTTTTTCGATCCACGAGGCTCCTTATTACTCAATCAATCTATTTCCTCGAATTCTCCTACTTAAGGGGAGTTAATTTTTAGGTCTCTTATGCGTTCAATTTCAACTATAATCTCTTTATGAGCCATCATAGCATTATCATTTATTTCAAACATCACACCATTCCAATTTAAACCCTCAGAAATAAATCTTTCTGATTTCTCTAACTTAGATCCAATATAATCTATTTCTGCCAAACTTGTCCCTCCACATCTCATTAATCCTTCCCACGGGGATACTTTTAGCATCATGAGTCTCCAATCTCATATTCTCTATCTTGTTTGCGCAGAAATACACCATCATAAACTTGCTTGTCATTCATCAACATGCCATTTAGCTTATCAATAGCAGCACTATCTTTTATCTATGTGTTGTCATCTAATTCCTTAGAAGAATCGCCACCACATTAATGTAGCCCTTTGTTGAATCACCCACATTTGCTGTTTACGTAGTGCGTTAATAGCTAACCATACGGGTTTCAAATCCTCTAGGGAGACAAAGTAATCACTATTCCTTATCCATAAGGAATACTTCCTGAACTTGATGTAGATATTACATGAAGTAGATAAAATTGCAGAAGAGTTTCAAGCATCGCAGCTATGTCAGGTTGATGAAACTATCACTTATGCATCTTCCATAAAAGACTGGAAACTTAACGGTTTACTTCGTCAATTTTGTATCATAGTCCTGGTTTACCTTAACAGAGGACCTCCTAATGTAGGTAATATGCTTAAGACGATATCTGGAATCGAATCTTTACTTAAACTATTATTACCATTGATCCTTACACAATCATCAGAGGGAGCATAATTTCCTCCACCCTATTTTGCCCTCCAGAGTTTTCCTCAATATCACTCTATTTCTTGGATATGAGCATTCATAATTACTCCCATATACTGAGAGTGTCGGCCACCTCATTGGCCTTTCCTGATAATAATAATTCCTTGCAGTCAATGTTTTCTGGATCTATTCCAACTCAAAATTTATTATTATTATTTTCTACCTCAATCATTCTCCCTTTAACTCTGCTGAAGGAGAGAGATATATATCAGTCTTTTTCCATAAGTCATTGCTTCCACCTTTCCGTGCGAACTTTATCACGGTTACTCCCAATCATACCTAGGATATTTCTTTTCTTAGTTCTTTCTTGTTTTAGGATAATTTCAACCTTTATTGGTTCAATCCATACCTCCTCATGGTTTCATACATGCCCCATCTGGCATTACTGTTATTATGTCATACATTCCCTATCAGACTTTCATTTTGAATCTCAAAACATTAGCTTTCTATTTGTAAAGTCTCTTAGGTCATCTTCATCATTCCTCCTGTATTTTCTAGGTATCGGGTTTATCAAAATATCCTTAATTGATCCTATAACAATTCTGTCTATGTACTTTCCGAAACTCCTTTTAATAATTCCTCAAAGATTATTGTTGCCTTAGTCAATCCAACTTATATCACTTGAATTCAGTATGTCTTTATTAGGGGTAATGTCATCCTTTGTGCATTCCCAGAGTTCCGTCTTACTTTTATGGATATTCTACCCTCAATTCTATTTTCAGGATATACTTTCATCCTTTAAATGGACCATCAAATCATATACCCTTTATAAGGGTCTCTTTTCTATCATTCTCATCAGGATAACCCATAGGTAGCTTAATGCTGACCTCTTCTTTCGAACGGATGTCAGTCTGCATGACCTTCCAAAAGACAACATATATCTGTCTGCTCTTCTTTCAGAATTTGATAATGGTAACAGGGATGTTCTGGAAGATATTGGTCATGTTCAATGAGAATCCCTTAGTACTTATCACTCTTCTTAAAGATACTAAGTTTCAGATAACCTTTATGCATCATACTGCACAATCTTTGACAATCTCCATAAGCCTTTCATTGATCACTTTCCTCAATCATACTATGTCCATTGTTTTATAACATCCCAACATTATGTACCTCAATTCACTGTAATTAGATTTCTAGCTCATAAGCTGGTCAATCATATACACCTGAATCACTTCACTTTGCATCAAAGTTCTCGCGGTTGGCGCTTAGTCAGAAGCAACCCCCGCTTTGTCCTTACATTGCTGGTCTAGTCATCTTATAATCCTTTTGTGACATGGCCCCAACTAGCCAAACTAAAATATGTGAGTTTAGGGTTAGCTAATAGCATTACTTTTCTAGCAATTTCCGGCATAGTGCCTCCTTCGTCCATAGCGAAGATAAGTTATCTGGGATAGGTTACGCTTATCAATATGTTTTTTCTTGCGTACTCTTAAACTTCTCTTATCAATCCCACGTGCTACATAAGCTTAACACTCTTGGCATGATAACCTTTTCATTTAAGTTGTAAGAACCCCAAATTTTGGATATAATTAAAACTTTTTTTATTTTGTACTGAGGTAATGGTGAATAGTGATCACAACTACGATGTAACGATTGAGATAATGAATGAAAGGAATAGATTTGGATTCAAATGTTTATATGCCATGAAGAATGCTATTGGTTGACACTTTAGATAAGAATTATCTATCTCCTAGGGAATTGAGATTTGATAATTCTAAAGGAGAAGATTATTCTTATGTCATCCAAATCGATATCTGTTATTGGTCCAGTGGTTCCGTAAAAAGGTTAAGGAACGATCGAAAGAGATCAGGGACAATTGTACAACCCTAAGAGGATGAGTAAAGAAAAATGGATGAATAGTGATTTTGGTGGATTTAGGAATATTATTAGACGACACTATATAGAAGTACCCGGAACGAAATTCTGAGTTCGTATTAGTGATTTAGGGGGAAAAAGAGTGTATGTAAAAGCTGTCGGATTTTCAAAAATAGCACTTTTATTTTCCCCGAGATTTCCCTGTTCACTGAAAGACTTAAGGAATTATTGAAGGGATTTAAGGAAAATGGATTCGAGAATTATTAAGAATGATGGAGAATGGTAGTATAAATATTAAGACAGTTTTCGATAAAACCCTAACTAGAAACGAATGAGTTATTCCTACGAACGATCAATGAATTAAGCAATAACCGGACAAGTGTAAGAACCCTAATTTTTGGTAATATTTCCTTTTTTTTAATATCTTGTGACATTGTCATTATGGAACCTTTCTAGTCATCCCTGTCGATTAATAGAATTGATTGTCTGAGAAACTGCGTTGTTGCATTTATTATGTAGTATAAAAAGGAAGATTGTGAAGGCAAGAGTCTTATTGTCAGTAATATTTATAAAACTTGGGATTTGAGAATGGTTAGAGTATTAAAGGATTTATTAAGAATTGTGACGAGGAATTATGGACATTCGAGGAATTTACACAATAAGTACTTAAGGAATTATAGGGGAAATTTCTACGCGACGAAATATTATTACGAGAGAATAATTAAGATACGATACGAATTAAAGATTAAATAATAAGCATTGGTGGAAGAATAATAATACAAGGAGTAGTATTGCATGCAAGCCCATGCAAGCAAGTGGTTAGAAATCAAGTAAGCTAGTTGGCCATTGGAAGATGAATAGTAATTAGTTGGTTACTTTTTAAAAAGAGGGAACACATAGTACATGACCCATGCTTGCTAGTACACTACCTATGCTTACATGTGATATGTATCACCCAACCTAAATAACCTAACATCAATTATTACCAACACAAACACAAACACAAAACACAAACTTTTCTCCCCCCCTTGAATATTTCCTCTCGGCCAAGGCTCCAAGGAGAGAAGAAAATTCTTCTCCTCCCCTCTTCCATTACTCATAAATCTTGCCATAATTCCTAGGTCATCTACATCATATATACAAGGTATGCTAGCAATTTCACTCCATTTTATCCACCCAATTTCAAGTTACTAATTATTCAAGCTTTGGTGAGTAGTAACCAAGTTTGTTTTTCCTTTAGATCTTGCATTGTAAGTGTTGTAGGAGGCCATCTAAGGTGTTTTTGAGTTGTGTAAAGATTGTCCAAGGCCTCTAGGAGCTCAAGAAGGTATAAAAATCTCAAACCCCCTTGGTTATGTATTGTTTATATAGTATGGTAGTAGATCCATGTGTTTTAGGACTAATCTTGGATGTATATGTATTGGATAGCATGGATCTTGAGTTTTGATGTTGATATTGTGACTTTTATGACTATGGTTAATATATATATCTCCATGAGTGTTATGAACCATGATCTAAGTGTATTAGTGGTGATTATGTTATGGAAGTATGAAAAATGGTTGATCTAAGTGGTTTGAGCTTGCTGAGTTTTGTCCAGGAACTTTGATCTGTATTGTAGCACAATTTTGAACCCCCAAATGATGTCCCCTGATGTCCTACCTTATATTGTTGGAAAGATAATTGAATGTAATTTCTGGAAATGTAAGGTTCATAGCTAGGTGATGTGTAGATTTTTAGTTATGGCCGGAGGAGTGAATTGTGTTTCTGGACTATGGACTGCATTAAGTGACCCCCTTGTGAACCTTGTTTAAACACCTTAAAATATATGTGAGATCATGGAAAAATTTGAGAATGTAGGGAATGCAGTGGTGAAGACCACCCAAAAGGAATTGGATTAAAATATGAATTTTTGGATTTTATAAAAATGCTAGAGTAAAATTCGCGCAATGGAAAAAGTCGATTAGTGGAACATGATTCTAGGGTTAGTGGTTATGATTCGAACGTGGTAACTAAATTAAGTCGAGTAAGTGACGAGCGTAATCGAGTGATGACATGGACCTATAGTGGGGCTAGGGAGTCATAAGACGAAGTCGTTAAGTTAATTTCGTACCCCCTTAAAACCCCGTAATTAAAGAGAAATTGTTAAGGTACTAACGAACGATTATTGCTTATATATAGATCGTTCGAATTCGCACGCTCGACCACCCCAATCAAACCAAGGCAAGTTTACTTTTCAAAACTTATCCATATACAAGGACTTTTACTGTTGTGTTTGTAGTTTCAAATTATATCAAATGCTATGTTTATCGAGGTATTGATGCAATTGAGATTGAACAAGTACATGTATGCTTTTACCCCTTGAACTTAGATTGAAATGTTTTCTTCGGACAACGACTCTAGTAATAGAGGTCGTAGCGGTCCGTATATACTATTGACCGGGGAGCGGTATATTATTATATCGTATCTAGATTGCGAAAACCCGAAGGGTCATTCGGGTGGTATCGTATACTCAAATAACTATTGTTATATCTTCGTAAATACTCGAAACCCTATCTTGGATTAAAAGTTTATTTTATCGAATAATTATTTTATTAATTATTAATATTAAATCTTAAAATACTATTTATTAATCATTGTTCATTATTTAAAGACAAAGTTAATCCAAGATACTTTTTAATACTTTCAAACTCGAACTCTTTCGAACTCAAAACATTTTCGAAAACCCCCGGTCAGATTCTGCTTCTTGTATGATTTCAAGAATCATCGGTCGACTGATGTCGGACCTCAATTACTCTGTTTTCAATCAAAATCAAGTTTTAAAAGAAAAGAAAAAGGGACTCTGGCAGGTGTGGGAACCGTTGACAAACGATTCCCGGGATGTGTAAGCGGCCGTGAGCCAGGCGGTCCATCACTTATTATTCCGGCCCAGGTGTTGCCGAAGGATGATTACGGATGTAGTTTTCATCGAGGGTGATTACGGATATAGTTTTCACCCGAGGGATAGTTACGGATGTAGTTTCTATCCTTCTACCGGTAGAGAAGACCCGCGGATGATTGGACTTGGATGTGGCGACTGATCATCGTCAATCCTTGGCAGGTTTTGTGTTTTCTTTAAGTCCCATTCCTCCATTTTGGAAAAATGCTTTGACACTGCTTCTTAGGCTTTTGTGCCAAGTTGCTGATAGTGTTCTATTTTGATGATAAAGATGTTGATTCAATGCAGTATCTAGAACTGCAAGTTTATTTTGAAAACAAGGGCACATATTGTTGCACCTTCGAGATTTATCAACTATGACAAGTGATTTTATAACTGATTGAAACAAACAAGTATATCAACTGCCAATCATATGAAATGTTATATTGCTTACCTTATACTTATATTCTTGCCGAGCTATAGTTGCTCACTCTTGCTTGTTTTCAAATTTTACAAACACAACAGCTAAGCGAAATGGCAAGACCCAGGCAGACTGTTCGAAAGCAGGTGACTAGGCCCGAGCCACCACTTGAGATTCCACCGGTAGGCCCCATTAGCCGGATTGGTTGGCAGCTTTTGTTAGTTCGTTTTATTTATCAGTATGACCTGTGCAAGGCAGTGTATCGTAACAAACTTTCAAGCCGCCAACTTCGCTTCATATTGAAGTGTTGCTGGTAGCATAAATACTATTTAATTCGGTCTGTAATAACTCTGATAATTTTAATTCTACTTAATCAATGTTGTGACGTTTCTGAGGCTCTAACCTGTGTGTGTGAGTGTGGTGTGAGTTTATTGTGGGGTCGATGGCTGTGTTATTTATATTATTTGCAAGAACAGGTATGTTACTAATGGAAAATGGACCGTGAGCGCCTAGATCTCCGACCCCGGATCTGGGGGCGTCACAACAAGGAAACAAGCTGGGGATCAAGATACATGCATGTGCTAGTGGATAACATCAAGTAACTAAGTAGTTACAAGAGTAACTACCATACTTAAAAACATAACCAAGTGCTTAGCTTAATCTAACCATTCAATCACAAAACCACCAATACTTATCCATCCAAAAGACATCATCCATGACACACCACTTTATTAAAGTTACTTTACATGAGATATTATCTAAAGCACATCACTTTATGCAAAATTATCAAGCAAGCCAAGCAAGAGAACTCCATTCTCTCTCCATGTATTCCATTCGACTTCTAGCTAATTCAAGAAGCAAAATCCCACTTCCAACCATCTTTTGATCTCCAAATTATTATGGTAAGTCCCATATTTCATATAAATGCCTAGAAATCCTAGCTTCAAAATCCTTTATTTTCATTTTCAAATAAATCACCAAAGTTTAGGGTGAATAGTGATTTTAAGAACTAACTTTGATTTCTTGATTCTTTTGAATGATCCAAGCTTTGTTAAGGTGTTCTAAGGATTGATTAAGGTTTATTAAGGTCTTACATACTCCAAGGAAGGTATAAACTTCAAGAACCCTAGTCTTTGATTTGAGTTTTAATGGAGTTTTGGATGAGTTTTAGTGATGTTATGCATATTTAGAGTACTAGATCTATGTGTGGGTTTTATGAGATGATAATATAGTTTATATGAACGGAAAGACATTGCTTGGTCTTAGTTCAAGGATAAATAACATGTATGTGTGATTTGGAGTGGATTGTATAATAACTGGAGGGTTTTGATTTTGGAATTATCCGAGTTATAGCCGTCGTAATGCCCGATTTTCGTTAGACCTTAAAAACTCGATCATTAGAGTTGATATAATTCCTGACCTTGGTAATATTGTGACTGGTCCTTGTAGATCTCGAGCCATAGATCATTTTGGCGTGAGAATTGAAACATTCCGACTTACGGTTTAGGAGTTATGGTCAAATTACTAAAATTGGTTCGGAACCGTAAGTAAAAGTTCGTAACCTCAATTGAACCCTCGTAAAGCATGTTACTCAGTGGAAAATATTGGTAAATAAATACTAGAGGTCATAAGGAAGGTATGAGAGAAAACCACATGTCAAACGGATCGTTTTCCGATTTTATAAAAATGTTGGAATCGAAGTTAAACGCGAACGAACCCCTAAAAACTCGCTTGGTTATAACTTTGGTAAAACACTTAGAAAACGAACGATAAAACTCGAGGTATAATCTCGGTTCGTAATCGATCAACTTTAGAACTTATACGACTTAAGTATATACCGAGTGTGGGTATGATGACATGTCGTAATAACGAACAAATGTCGGATCGTATCGGTAATAAAAAAGAGTTACACTAAAAAGTGTATAACGGGATAATTCGAAAACGTGTTTCGACTTAAGTGAAGTTTATACTTAGACTTTTAAAACGTGTTAAGTGGTTAATTGATAGGTCCATAATTAATCATATTTTTAATACCTATTTTATGTCCGTTTTCGTAATTTTATTAATTAATAAATTGTTTTATTTTGTTTTGTAGGAAAATAAATAAAAACAGATTTCAAGCAGGAAAAGGTGCAAAAAGGGAAAGGAGGTGGAAAATACTTGAAGTCAAGGAAACTGGAGGGAAAATCGATTACTTATCGGAGAAGAAAAGGAAATTGAAGAAATTATATTCAAGATTGGATTGTAATCAAAGGGGCCAAACCCAATATTTTCCCCTATATATATGGCCTTCTCCCTTGTAATTTAGACACCTAGAATTTTATAACTACTTATCTTCCTATTTTATAGTCTCGCCGGTGGTTATTATCCGGAAAACTCGTTTGTGTTATTAATATATTGTTAGTTCAAGTTTTTAATACAGTGCTTGATTTTGTTTCGTTGCCATTGACTTCTTTTATTGTCCAGGTGGTTATATTATTAGTTTATGCAAGTTTCTTTCATCACGTCTTCATCTGGTATATGTTACATAATATTAGTTAATTGGTATTCAAGTGCTTAACTTGTCTTGCATGTTTCATATGTCATATATTAATTGTTTTGTTATTCTAATAATTATGCGTAGCTAATTTTCTTACCCTAGGATGAAGATGAAGTTAATTTAATTACTTTTGATCTCTTCTCGTTCCTATTAATTGATTCTCGTAATTTTTCTTGGTGCTTAATTGTTCAATTGACAAAGTGATTTTGATATATTATTGTTACCGGATTTGTTTTTCATAGCCTATGCTTGCTTCTTGAAGTTTTGATAGGTTATTGTTAGATAACAAGTTTCATAGTATATGCTTGTCTCGTTGATTGATATATCTTATTTGTGAAGAAAAGAGGATTGATTTTAGGGCGAGTTGATATTAATTGTGATTGATTAACGGATTCGGATTCCTAGGTTTTCCATATTATTTGATAATCTTTGTTAATTAGTTTAATTAGGTTAATTAAAACTCATCTCAAACCTATTTGTCTAGTTCGCCTGATTTAATTATTAGGGTTTTGAAAATTCATAGTCTTTGTGGATCGACCTGTATTTGCTACAATTAACCACTGTGCGCTTGCAGTTATTTTACACATCAAGTTTTTGGCGCCGCTGCCGGGGACTATTGGTATTTTTCACTCCTTGATATTAATTCTTCGGATTAGTTTCTTGTTTTCTTTTGTTTGTTTTTTTTGGGAATAGTGAAGCGGAGAAAAGTTTGGACAAGAAGATCGCTGGAAGGCCTCGTTGTCTCTTTTGAAATTGTTGGAAGCGCTTTTCGGTATTCCGTATCACCTCTTTCTATTTTTTTTCTTTATTATTATTGAAAAAATAAAAAAAAATTAAATATTAAAAAAATCCAAAAATATTAGTTAGTTGATTGTTTGTTAAAAACCAATTTGTTGCATCATTCACTCTCTCACATAGGATCACATCATCTAGATTTCTTTATTGTATTTATTGATTTCCCACGTAGTGTAGTGCATCCATAAGTGTTTATTTTCTTGTTCCTTTTTTTTTTGTTGCATCATTCAATAAATCTTAAGGGTGCCACCCAATTACAAGATAAGGTGAGGGATTTCATCACCCTTTCCTTGGCCCACAAATCACTAATTCGTTCATCTTGCATTCCCCTTTCCTTAATAAAATTAAGTAGACGTTGGCCCCTAGGATCTCGCGCTCAATTAGGAAGAGAATCTAGGAGGAACAAATCACTAAGCATTCTTTCGTTTGGTGTCTAGGCAAGCGTCACGCTTACCTGGCTAATTTGGATTGGTGTCTAGAAAGGTGTTTAGCCTCTCGGCAATGCTTGCACCTGCCTGGCCAGTCAGGACGAGTGCTTTTTGAGTTGTGACTTTTAGTAGTATCTTATTGTTAGGAGCAAGGTCTAGATTTTTCTTAGGATAATATAGATTTTTTCTTTTTGATTTTTCAATTTTTTTAGGTGTTTACTTATAGCTCTTGTCTGCTACGTGCTTAATTGTTTACTTCTCTTGTATGCAAAGTGCTTGGGTTCGAGACACTTCATCTAGATTAGTAAGACAAACCAATCTGTCATCTCCTAAAGTAGTGAGGCAACTCGAGTTCTCTTCACCCACTAGAATTGAGTCAAAAGAATTAGAAGTTCAACCCGTAGTCATGGCTGTTTCACTTAAAGATCGTTGTTACCCCGCTCGTACCGCTCAACCCTCATGCATAGTCTTACCCGCAGTAACCGCGAATAACTTTGAAATCAAACATCACAACATTAGCATGTTACCTAGGTTTGATGGGGTAGAGGGAGAGGATCCATATCTTTTCATTCGAGAGTTTGAGGAAGTGTGTGCATTACAAAAACTTCAACAACTGAGTGAGGATTCCATTAGGCTCAGGCTTATTAATTTTGCTTTGAAAGAAGATGCTAAACAGTGGTTGTATAGTCTACCCGTTAATTCTATTTCCACATGGGAGGGATTTGTTGCTATCTTTCTTAAAAAATATTTTCCAAACCATAAGGCAAACAGACTTAGGAATGAAATCAACCAATTTCAACAAAATCGGAATGAATCTTTTTGGAAATATTTTGATAGATTTAAAAAGTTGTTGTCTAAATGTCCTCAACATGGTATAGAAAAATGGAGACTTTGTAAAATTCTTTATGAAGCCTTAGATAGCCAAACCACTGCTTTGTTAGAGTCTATGTGTAATGGTAAGTTTATGGACAAAGATGAGGATGAAGCTTGGCAATTTTTTGAGGAGTTAGCTGAAAGAACAATGTTGTGGGAGTCAACTAGGGAACCTAATCAGGAAGCTGAAAAATCTAACTCATCTAAGGGCTTACACACAGTTGGTAATTCTATTGCTACCGAAGCTAAGTTAGCTACACTCACTAGACGTCTAGAAGCCTTAGAAACCAGCAGTGCGTCCTCTCAAATGTCTCTCTGTGCAAACTGTAGTTCTCCTAATCATGTGGTAGAGAATTGCCCTGAAATTGAACAAGTCAATGCCATGTTTCAACCTAGAGTTAGGAATGATCCTTATGCACCCACATATAATCCTGGTTGGAAGAGTCACCCAAATTTCTCATGGAACCAAGGTCAATACAATCAGTATAATCAAAACCCTCAACCTGCTTTTCAAAAGCCCAATCCTAATTCATATCCACCTCAAAATCTTGGTCATTATCCAAACTCAATCCCCATGAATCCTCCTGGTTTTAGTGAATCTGATAAGAAATTGAATTCTATTGAAAAGAGTATGTAGGCATTACTCAAATCTCAACAATCTTTCATGCAAGCTATGACCCAAGATAGGCAGTTACTAAATTCCAACACTCAAGCCATATCTAAGCTAGAGGTCCAAGTCAGTCAATTGGCAAACACAATCAGTGAGAGAGAGAAAAATAGATTTCCTAGTCAACCCGAGGCTAATCCTAAATTTCATCCAAATCAAAAGTCTCATGAAAATGTAAATTCTGTTATCTCTCTGAGGTCTGGTAATCAATTCAACAATCATGCTGGTGTCAATACTCAAGAAGAAGATAAGCTAACATCTGAACCAAATCCTTTACTCTTGAATCCTAGTCTTAAGCAATCTTCAAATTCCGAGAGTTCTGAAGTAGATAAAGCTGATGAGTCATCACCATCCGATGAACCACCTTCGAAACCCCACTCTGATGTGTCTAATGAAAAAGTCTTTAAGCCGAAAGCCCCGTTTCCTCAAAGACTTACTTCAAACAAACAATCTGCTCAGTTAGATAAGATTTTGGAAGTCTTTAAGCAAGTCAAGATTAACATTCCTCTTTTAGATGCGATTCAACAAGTTCCCTCTTATGCTAAGTGTCTAAAAGATTTATGTACTCATAAAAGAACCACTCATGTTCCTAAGAAAGCTTTCCTAACATCTCATGTTAGTTCTATTTTGTCAAATCAAATCCCTGTGAAGCATAAGGATCCTGGTTGTCCTACCATCTCTTGTGTCATAGGTGATACTTTCATTGATAAAGCTTTACTCGATCTAGGAGCTAGTGTGAATCTTCTTCCATTATCTGTCTATCAAGCCTTGGGTTTAGGTGAACTTAAGAAGACTAGTATCTTCTTCCATTATCTGTCTATCAAGCCTTGGGTTAGCTGATCGTTCTGTTAAAACTCCTATAGGTATAGTGGAAGATGTGTTGATTAAGGTTGGTGATTTTGTCTTCCCCGTCGACTTTGTTGTTCTAGAAACTGAACCAGTCAAAAATCTCAAAAATCAAATTCCCATAATTTTAGGAAGACCTTTTCTTGCCACGTCTAATGCCTTAATTAACTGTAGGAATGGTTTAATGAAGCTAACTTTTGGAAACATGACAATTGATCTCAACATTTTCAATGTAGGAAAACAACCCAATGACTATTTTGACCAACCCATAGAAATTAACATGATTGATAAGTTAGTTGATAATGAAGTCATGAATGTTGATGATGTGCTTAGCTTTTGTCAAAACTACTTTGGTCAAGAATGGGATGATACTTGTCATGAAAATGAGGTCAATGAAATGTTAGAATCCACCATTCCTAGTTCCAGCCAAGAGTTAGAACCTTCTCCTTCGCCACTTTATGAAGCTAATGAATCAGTTGAGACAAGTCCACCAGAATTAGAACTCAAACCTCTTCCCGAAACTCTTAAGTATATGTTTCTAGGCCCTTCTGAGTCTTTCCCAGTCATAATTGCATCTGATCTGTCACCTTCTCAAGAGGAAGAACTCTTACTTGTACTTAGAGAGAATAAGGAAGCCATAGGGTGGAGCATATCCGATATCAAGGGAATTAGCCCTGCCATTGTCCAACATAGGATTCACTTAGTTGATGATGCTAAACCAGTTAGGGAGCCATAAAGGAGGTTAAACCCGACTCTTAAGGAAGTTGTTAGGAAGGAAATCCTTAAATGTCTAGATAATGGAATCATCTATCCTATATCTGATAGTTCTTGGGTCAGTCCTGTTCAAGTAGTGCCTAAAAAGTCAGGGATCACTGTAGTTGTCAATGAGGATGATGAACTAGTTCCCACTCGTGTCCAATCTGGTTGGAGAATGTGTATTGATTATAGGAAACTAAATGCTGCCACTAGAAAAGATCATTTTCCTCTACCCTTCATTGATCAAATCTTAGAAAGGTTAGCAGGTCACTCATACTATTGCTTTCTAGATGGATTTTCTGGCTATTTTCAAATTCCCATTGCTCTTGAGGATCAAGAAAAGACCACCTTCACTTGTCCATTTGGAACCTTTTCCTATCGTCGTCTAGCTTTTGGTCTAACCACTGCCCTTGCCACCTTTCAAAGATGTATGATGAGCATTTTCTCTGACATGGTAGGAGAATTCCTAGAAATCTTTATAGATGACTTTTCCATCTTTGGTTCTTCTTTTCATCAGTGTCTTCATCATCTTGACTTAGTTTTAAAACGATGTAAAGAAACAAACCTTGTTCTTAATTGGGAAAAGTGTCATTTCATGGTTAAAGAAGGAATTGTTCTTGGTCATAAAATTTCGTCAAAGGGAATTGAAGTTGATAAAGCTAAAATTGATCTCATTGCTAATCTACCTCCACCAAAATCTATCAATGAAATTCGTTCCTTTTTAGGGCATGCTGGTTTTTATAGGCGTTTCATTAAAGATTTTAGCAAAAAGGCTAGACCATTGACCAATCTTCTTTCCAAGGACATAAAATTTGAATTCTCTAATGAATGTCTTCAATCATTTGATCATCTTAAGAAAGAATTGACCTCAGCCCCTATCATTCAGTCCCCTGATTGGAATCAACCTTTTGAGCTTATGTGTGACGCGTCTGATTATGCCGTAGGAGCAGTTTTGGGACAAAGAATTAATAAGATACCTCATGTCATATACTATGCTAGTAAGACTTTAAATGATGCTCAACTCAACTACTCCACTACTGAAAAAGAACTTCTAGCTGTTGTTTTTGCTCTTGAAAAGTTCAGGTCGTATCTTATAGGTTCCAAAATCATTGTTTACACAGACCACTCTGCTATTAGATATCTCTTCTCTAAGAAAGACTCAAAAGCCCAATTGATTAGGTGGGTCTTGTTGCTCCAAGAGTTTGACCTAGAAATTAGGGATAAGAAGGGTTCTGAAAATGTTGTTGCTGATCATCTTTCCCGTCTAGTAGTAGAGTCCACCATTGATATGCCTTTGAATGAGTCTTTTCCTGATGAGCACCTTCTTTCCATATCTACCACTCCTTGGTTTGCAGATATTGTTAACTACCTTGTCACTGGTGATATTCCTTCTCATTGGTCTAAGCAAGATAAATCCAAATTTCTCTCACAAGTCAAATACTTCTTTTGGGATGATCCCTGTCTTTTTAAGTATTGTTCGGACCAAATCATTAGGAGGTGTGTTCCAAACCATGAGTTTAGAAGTATACTTTCCTTTTGTCATGATCAGGCCTGTGGAGGTCACTTTAGTGCTAAAAAGACTGCTGCTAAAATACTTCAATCTGGTTTCTACTGGCCCAATCTGTTTAAAGATTCTGCTGAATTTTGTGCCGCTTGTAGTAGGTGTCAACATTTAGGAAAGATCACTAGAAGAAACATGATGCCAATGAATCCAATCTTAGTTATTGAGATCTTTGATGTTTGGGGAATAGATTTTATGGGTCCCTTTCCTAACTCTTTTGGTAACCTCTACATTCTCTTAGCGGTTGATTATGTCTCTAAATGGGTCGAAGCCATACCAACTAAGTCTAATGATAACAAGGTAGTTCTTAAGTTCTTAAAGGAGAATATCTTTTCTAGATTTGGTACGCCTAGAGCTATAATTAGTGATCAAGGTAAGCATTTCAAAAACCATCAGTTTGAGTCTCTTTTGAGGAAGTATTCCATCACTCATAAGATAGCCACACCTTACCATCCTCAAACTAGTGGTCAAGTTGAGGTCTCTAATAGGCAGATTAAACAAATTCTAGAGAAAACTGTCAATTCAAATAGGAAAGATTGGTCTGTTAAGTTGTTAGATGCACTTTGGGCTTATCGCACTGCTTTTAAGACTATTTTGGGTATGTCTCCTTATAGGATTGTGTTTGGTAAAGCATGTCATCTTCCCGTTGAACTTGAACATAGAGCTTTTTGGGCCATTAAAGAGTTGAATTTTGATTTACCCACTGCTGGTAGTCATAGGAAGTTACAACTGTCTGAGTTAGAAGAAATCAGGAATGATGCCTATGAAAATGCTAAGATTTATAAGGAAAGAACTAAAATTTTGCATGATAAATCTATTTTGAGAAAATCTTTTTCTCCTGGTCAAAAAGTTCTTTTATACAACTCTAGGCTGCATTTATTTCCTGGCAAATTGAGATCTAGATGGGAGGGCCCGTATGTTATTAAAGTTGTTTTTCCTCATGGTGCTATTGAAATTAAAAATCCTAAAACTGGTGAAACATTTAAAGTTAATGGTCAACACCTTAAACCATTTTTAGAACTACCAGTTGATTATGAGGAGGAGGTGATCCACCTCCTTGATGCGTGACTCAAGTAAGTTACCTTGTTGTACATAGTAGTTAGTTCTATTCCTTTGTCTTGCCCTTATCAGGTATTCTCGTCCTTTTATTTTTTTTCTCTCATTTGCATACATTGAGGACAATGCATGATTTAGGTATGGGGGAGGGATTTAGTAGTATTATTTAAAAAAAAACCCAAAAAAATTGAAAAATGGAAAAAATACAAAAATAATTCTAGCCTTGTGAAATGATTACTTATTATAAGTTGGCTTGATGCACCCTTACATGCTATAGTACTCTTGTGATTCTGATGCTTTTGATTGAGAAGTGATATGCTAAGTTCTTGTGCACACACATACACTAGCAAGTTGAAACTAGTAGACTTATTGAATGTTGTAAGTAATTAAAAGGACATGAATATGTGCAAGAAGATTTGGTTTCCATGCTTTGAGTACAAGTAGGTGCATTAAAGAGACTTTTTCTTGGGATTGATTATGTTTTGCCACCAAGTGAGATTTTGAGCCTATATGCATATCTTTTGCATTTTATATTCGTTTGCTTGAGTGTCCACATGTTGTTTGCATTGCTAGCACTTGTTTGAGACCTTTCTTGAAATGCATGACATTATTTGATGATAAGATGATAAAGGCATTTAGGAATAACCAATTATTATCCAAATTACCACACCCTTTATATATGATCAATTAGTTACCCCTTTGAGCTTAATCCTATTTTTTCGGTGACACACCACATTACTTGCCTAGACCTTTTTGTTGTGCAGCCTAACGTATACTTGATCCCAATTGTCAAAGGCTAGTAGGAAGTTGAGGGAGTAATAAGGTGTGTGAGATGGGGTTTACTTTTGTTCATTACTTTTTGGGAAATATTGGGTTTTGTTGCTTACTTGTCAGTCGTTATTCAATAAATTCTTGAAGAAGGATTGTGGTTTCTTATATATTTATATTATCTATCTTAGCTCTCCAGGAAAAAAAAAGAGAAAAAAGAAAGAAAAAAAGAGAAAAAAAATTGAAAAAAAAAAAATCATATGAGAGCATACTTATGTTTATGTGTTTTGTGCGATCCTTCTTCATTCGACTAGTTAAGCAGTTTGTTGGAAGAAAATTAGAAATCCATGTATGGGGAGGATGTATGGTGTTGTGTATGATTTATTATGGTTTCTACTAGCTTTTGACACTTCACCTTATTTGGCCTTACTTGACATACCTTGTCCCTAGCCCCGTTACAACCCAAATAAAAGACCTTTTGATTATCATCATTAATGTATGTTGTGTTAAAGTTAGATTGATACCAAATGTCAAGCATGCTTATGATTTTGTTGGAATGGAGTGATACACTTACCCTTGTTCTTGAGTGAATATTCTTTTGTGAGTGAAAGGTGAGTTATTGCTTGTTTTGTGCATAGGAGATCCCAAGTTTTGACTCTAAGTTGTACTCTTGTGGGCTTAGCATGGTTACCAACTCATTTTTACACTTGACGTGGACTTCTAATGACCTCTGCATATTTCTTTGACACTACGCCATAGATGGGCATATGTAACGCCTCTCTGATGTTACAATAGGCCCGAAAAACGTTACATTAGATCTATTGTAACACCAGGAGGCGTTACGTTTACGAGCATTACAATAGATACCCTAATGTAACGCTTTTCTTCTCTATTGTAACAGTAGCAAAAGTATTACAATAGGCACCTATTGTAACACCAGGGGCCCAATTGTAACACATTTTGAGTGTTACAATAGCTCAGTTCAATTTTTTCAGACGTGGCACCATGTGCATACGTGGCATTACGTGGCACCACGTGGCCACGTGGCAACACATGTTGCGCCACGTGGCACACTGTGTACACGTCACCAGCCTCTATTGTAACACTATACTGGGCAATTGTAACACATATTAAGTGTTACATTTGACTTGGTAAATATTTTATATTTCATCTTGGTAAATATTTTATATTTCAAAAGCAGGCAAGAAACTCTCATGTCTTAAAATGTTGCTTAATGTTTATAAGATGGAAAATGCAACTATGTCAAAACATTCATCCAAGTTAGACTTCTACAATAATCATAAAAACTGGCAATTCATGGTTTTTCCTACTTAAAATGAAACAACTAGTTCCAAGACATGATAGACTACCAATAACTTCAATAAGCAACTGCACCACCATAAGTTCCTAATAAATGTAAACGAATTCTATATTTCATCTGGTGGAACATCCCATCTTGTCTTCCGTCTTGGTTTCTCTGGTAATCTGGCTGGTGGTTTCTCCGGTAATCTGGCTGGGACATACACGATATCATCACTTTCCTCATCTTCGTCACTAACCCACCCGTAGCAAGGCTTGCGTCGTGGGTTTGGAATGGTTCCAACGGGTGGTTGTGGAGGGATGACAGCAAGGGGAACGACACTGTTAGTGATATCAAGGTTACCATCTGGGTTGATGGCAGTGACATCATTATTAGCATCAGCTCCACGGGACTCTTCCACACCTACAACAAGAACATCATTTTGATCATTTAATCTGTAATGGCCAATATTACATTCTGTAATGTAATATTTTAGTAACCACAAGACATGTACATGCACACCATCAATTAAGTACAACCAGATACCCAAATCAATATTTACCTGCAAAATTTCCTTTCCTTTCTTCTACCAGATGCATCATAATATTCACTCATCTCTGCTAATCCTTGCTTGCAACGCTTTAACAGAATCTGATTAACCAGTCAAGAATCTGCCAGAAGACGGTTATTATTGAACTAAAACAATATGCAATAAAAATTTCACTTTGTTTATTTCCAGTAGAAAAGTACATTTATATCTTCTCATTACTACATAGCTGAAGACATTCTCTCATGCGATGTAACTCGTTTATCAGGGAAAGCAAATATACCTCCATTTGTTTAAAATCTGCATTACCAACTCCATCAATAAGAATCGAAAAGGGTAGATCAGAAGCCTCGATTATAGCATCTTTAGTTTCTTGAAGATCTGTAAGGACTCCATCCTACATACATGATCCAGGTCTCATTGTCGGAAGAGAAAATATATCAAGATTATGTATACATGCGTCTGTGCATGTGGTGAGACAGAGGGAAACAATAAAAAATGAAAAGTTAATCTTGGACAAGTACCGTAATTATTAGTAAGACAAAGTATTTGCTAGAGTTATATGACAGGGACTGGCCAGCCAAATCTGCCTCCCAGTTGATCACTTGACTGAATAAAGTAGGTCCTGAAAGGGTAACATTCTGCAACGCACTTGCATATGCAGCCATGATTCCTTCAACTCCCTCAACCTGTGAAATTCAAAGGTCAATTACAATCGCATGCACATAATACTTCAATTCCTCAACTAGTGAAATCATAACAATGACAATGGCACTGTTGACATGTACATAAAAAAGTACCTAATAACCCAAGTAGATGAAACTTAGATATCATCAAGGTATCATCCCATTACCTGCTGGTACGCATTCAACCGACCAGAAGGATCAATATAGTGCAGAGAACCTTGACTCCGTGGATGTCCATTAGATGCTGGAATTATTAAAAGTTAATGCACCATACAACAAATGCAAGGCATACATCTTCTCGCATTTATTAAGATTAGACAGATCAAGTTACCAGTAAAATTACCTGGGCTTGCATTGTATCACCTAGTGCTTCTTGTGGTATGTCACACAGAAGATAAGATAAACTACATCAAGTAATTATAGTTGGAGATACCACTGGTCCGTAATTAACAAACTGCAAGACCGATAAGAACTTTGGTGCCATTTGTTCAATGCTCCATGTTTCAGATATCGAGAGACAGTCTTGTAACGACAGATAGAAAATTCTTCTATCTACCCACCTGCATTAAAAGAATCAGTTTAAAGATCTTAATATCCTCACAAGTAGGCAACAACACTAAGATTGACACTAAAAGATATCTTCAGCATTCCAAATTAGCAAAAATGCAGTATCACCTCTACAATTTAACAATAAACTCACCTAAACTGGTTAATAAACTTGATTAAATAAATAATTTTATTTGTCCTAATTACAAGAGACACAGGACATTTCTTTTTACCTCAATCAATTAACCTCTAGTTTTTGTTATACATAGATAAACAATAAACACCCAACTAGTTAACTGGAAACTGGCTAACAATAGAAAATAGCAATAGAAATGGCAACTGACCTTGAAGATATGTCAAAATCGCCAATAACGCCTTCGACTTATAAAGTAAACCGGCAACAATCTTCACTTACAAATCTCCTGTATAGAAATGGCGGTAGAGCTCCTTCAAACAATGCTCCTGTATAAAAAACAAAATAAAAATTAGTGAATCAAAATAATTAATGCTTACCCAAACAAATGTTTCTTGTAAGTAATGCTCCTGTATTAAAAACAAAAAGAAACTAATTAAAAACTTAGGGTTTCGATTTAAAAGCCCCAATTTACAATGAAATCGAACTAATCCAACTTTTATTACAAAATCAGGTTTACCCACTTACAAATCGAACTAATTCAAGCTTTGAACAAATCGATTTCGAGCGGATTTGAGCTTTGAGTAGTGAGAGAGAGCGGATTCGAGTATGAGACAGATGAGCGTGAGAGAGATTTAGAGAAATCGTAATTAGGGTTCGAGACAGAAAAGTGAGGGATGCGGGTGAGAGAGACAGAGAGAGAGGGTGGAGTAGTGATGAGAGTGTGTGTGAGAGAGAGAGAGAGAGAGAGAGAGAGAGAGAGAGAGAGAGAGAGAGAGACGGCTGTGTGATATGAGAAGGGGGAAATGATAGGGCAAATGTAATTAGGGGGAATGTTACTTAGGCGGGGGAATGAAAATTTTGTAAGGGGGGAAATGTTTAATAGAAATTGGGGGGAAAATCTGAGGCGCGTGTTTTTTTATTTTTTCAACAATCATTTAGACATTGGTTATTTTAGCAAGCGATGTCCAGAAATCAGTTTAACATCGCTTTTAAAAAAACTGATGTTAAAAACATTTTTAACAACGGTGGCTTTTCAAACCGATGTAAAAAGTGTGATGTCTAATCCACATTTTCTAGTACTGTCATGTAAAAAAATATAAAATTATCGAAGAAATCATTTTTACATATAATTTTATATGTAAAAATATAAAATCGTCGAAGAAATCATTTTACATATAAAATCATCTACTTTGACCAGTTTGACCGTTATAAAGTCAAACCAAATGCATCTAGGAATATTTTTAAAAAAATTACCACATCACTAAAATCGTTAGATCATGACATCCGTACATTTGGACCGTCGAAAAAATAATTTAATAAATAGATTCATCATTCGAGACAAGTCTACTTAAAAGGAAAGTCTACTTTGACCGGTTTGACCGTTATAAAACCAAACCAAATACATCTAGCAAATTTTTTAAAAATTTACCACTTCACTAACATATTTATTTTATTTAGTACTTATTATTATTATATGAATTTCTAAAATTAATATTTAATCCAAATAAGGAGTTCGTTAATTTAAAATCAAAGAGGGTTTTCATTTTCCGGAAATTGGGTTAAAGAGTAATAGATTTATTAATTAAAAGTTATTAAAAAAATAAATATTAGTATTAAAAATTTTAAAAAAATAGTAAAATTCAAAAACTAGTATTACCTATTGTAACACCACGGTGTGGTGTTACATTTCACGTAACACCGTAATTTCAGAGTAACACTAGATATATGGCTAATGTAACACCAATCGAGCGGTGTTACAATAGGTATGAACTTTACTAGCTATTGTAACACTATTTGTGTAACGCTTACAAAAAAGCATTACAGTAGCCCACTTATGGCGTAGTGTGAGTAGACTATGTGAATACTTGCACCTTACACACCAAGACATTGCAAATTCATTTTGATTTCTTAAGTTGATGTAGCATGAGATGACTTGTATGTGTGGTGTTGCATTGAGCAATCTTTTACATGAGCTAGATGGATTTTGTGGGTACATTCACTATAGGCCCTCACGAGACCTCACTCGTCCACTAGGGCTGCCTAGGGGTTTAAAGGGCTTGTTGCATATGCCAAATGCAACCGTGATCACCTACGGAAGTGGTATTATATATTTAGGTAGTATTTTATTATATATTTTTCTCGAGGACGAGCAAAAGATAGGTATGGGGGCATTTGATAGGTCCATAATTAATCATATTTTTAATACCTATTTTATGTCCGTTTTCGTAATTTTATTAATTAATAAATTGTTTTATTTTGTTTTGTAGGAAAATAAATAAAAACAGATTTCAAGCAGGAAAAGGTGCAAAAAGGGAAAGGAGGTGGAAAATACTTGAAGTCAAGGAAACTGGAGGGAAAATCGATCACTTATCGGAGAAGAAAAGGAAATTGAAGAAATTATATTCAAGATTGGATTGTAATCAAAGGGGCCAAACCCAATATTTTCCCCTATATATATGGCCTTCTCCCTTGTAATTTAGACACCTAGAATTTTATAACTACTTATCTTCCTATTTTATAGTCTCACCGGTGGTTATTATCCGGAAAACTCGTTTGTGTTATTAATATATTGTTAGTTCAAGTTTTTAATACAGTGCTTGATTATGTTTCGTTGCCATTGACTTCTTTTATTGTCCAGGTGGTTATATTATTAGTTTATGCAAGTTTCTTTCATCACGTCTTCATCTGGTATATGTTACATAATATTAGTTAATTGGTATTCAAGTGCTTAACTTGTCTTGCATGTTTCATATGTCATATATTAATTGTTTTGTTATTCTAATAATTATGCGTAGCTAATTTTCTTACCCTAGGATGAAGATGAAGTTAATTTAATTACTTTTGATCTCTTCTCGTTCCTATTAATTGATTCTCATAATTTTTCTTGGTGCTTAATTGTTCAATTGACAAAGTGATTTTGATATATTATTGTTACCGGATTTGTTTTTCATAGCCTATGCTTGCTTCTTGAAGTTTTGATAGGTTATTGTTAGATAACAAGTTTCATAGTATATGCTTGTCTCGTTGATTGATATATCTTATTTGTGAAGAAAAGAGGATTGATTTTAGGGCGAGTTGATATTAATTGTGATTGATTAACGGATTCGGATTCCTAGGTTTTCCATATTATTTGATAATCTTTGTTAATTAGTTTAATTAGGTTAATTAAAACTCATCTCAAACCTATTTGTCTAGTTCGCCTGACTTAATTATTAGGGTTTTGAAAATTCATAGTCTTTGTGGATCGACCTGTATTTGCTACAATTAACCACTGTGTGCTTGCAGTTATTTTACACATCATTAATCTCGAATGTTCTGATTGTTTATAGATCATCGAGCAGACCCAGGACACGCTATCTCCACCCACACCTGAATACCAGGCAAGTGTTCAAACCTTTGAACCTGTTGTTGTGATAATATATGTATATGATTTCTGTTTTACATATGCCATTGCATGCATGCCTGTTTCCAATTATATTGTGACTCTGGTTTTTGTGATACTTGTTCCCTGAATTGATATTGGCTTATAGACTAGATACGATTTATCAGTAATAAGCCGGATGGCTTTGGTAAGACCCTTAGCGAAGGGCATATGATATTCATTATAAATATAGACCGGGAGTCGGTATTTTGAGATATAGATAGTCGTGGAAACCCGGAGGGATTTCAACGACAGATTATTATTTATCTGAGGAATGTTATTGGTAAACGTTATTATATTCCATAAAGTATCAATTACTTGGAAATATTTCGAGGAATGTTATTCGAGTATTATCTCAGTCGAGAGATAGTAAATGAATGTTAGTTTCGAATATTCATTTAGAGTTGATTATTTAATGAATATTATTTTGATATTCATTAGAATGTTATTTATTAAATGAATATTACTTTCGAATATTCATTTAAGGTTTTATGTACTTGATGAATATTATTTTAAAATATTCATTGGAAGTTCTATTTACTTAAGGAATATTATTTCGATTATTCCCTTAAAGTTTTGATTACTAAATGAATATTATTTGGATATTCATTTAGAAGATTATTTATTAAATGAATGTTATTTGGATATTCATTTAGAAGATTAAATATTAGATGAACATTATTTTCAAATATTCATTTAAGGTTTGACTTATTTATTGAATATTATTTTAAATATTTATTGGAGTTTAATTATTTAATGAATATTATTTCGAATATTCATTTAAGGAGGGATTTATTTAGTAAATAATTCCATATATTCATTCGAGGATTACTTACGAGCAATATTATGAGTTAATAATATTCCGTAATTATTATTGAGTAAATAAATATTTTAAATTCTTTTTAAAATGATTTATATTATTCGGAGATTACCTTTCACCTCCAGATATTATGTAAAATATTTCGGAGTCTTTTTACGACTATTTTATCAAGGAAAGGTTCCCAACTCTTTATTTTTCATTTAAATCTATCTTAAAAGGATTTAAATGCTCGCTCAAACTTCCATATTATAGGGGAACCTACTTGAACAATGTTATTTATCTTGTTGACTTCCCGGTCATAATTTATCATTTTCACTCGCAACTTGGTTGCTATGGACTCATTAAGTCTGTGTGTACCTTCTCATCATTCGAGGGGTAAGATCGTTGGAACAAGTTGATATCCATTAACAAGCAAAAGCTTGGGAAATGATGGTGAATTTTCCTTTCCAACTAGATACGACTACTTTGTGGAGTTTTATCAACAAGTATTTCACTTGAGGAAGGGAGGACAAACTCTACGTTTCAATGCTGTGGATTTATTCGAACTAGGAGTCGTGTGTAAGAGGCCGAGTCGCCCGGTCCATCACAAGGCCTAACCATTGGCCAGGGAGTTACTATTAAGGCAATCTATAAGTGGAGCCGTCAGTTCTTCCTTCTACCGGTAGTAAACTATATTGGGCTGACCATCCCCGACTGATCATCAGGGAGTGGGACAGCTGGCGCGTAATAACTCCAGTATTGGTTCATCCACCAAATTGGGAATTCCCTGCAACACGTATCGAAGAGACTTCTTTCAGGTTGACGGTGTCTTCCGCAACACGTATCGAAGAGACTTCTTTCAGTTTGTAGGACTTCGAAAAATGTTAATAACTGGAATTGCAATATTTTCCTGCAAGTTCCTCTTTTATGATAAATGATGATATCTGGCTTATCTTTGACATAGAAGATATTCCCACCTATATATGCATTTTGAGTTACCTCGTAACTTCATCGTTCATGTTATTCTGGCATCATTTCCGTAAATGCATGGCATATGGTTTGAAAGATACTTTTGAACTGTTATATATTATCATTCAGTTATATATTATTGTTGGTGGGCTATTGCTCACCCTTGCTTTATTATTATATAACAACAACTGCTAGACCAGATGACTCGCACAAGGCGCACTCGACGCTGGCGAGAACGATGAGACTACCGGAGCCGAAGAGACAGCTATTGGTAGGATAGATTTATTCTTTCAGTACCAAGTATATGGTCTAGTATGACTTATGTAAATGGATGGCAAAGAGTATGTATTTATATTGAAATTCTTTTGGATTGTAAGAACTCATAATGTGATTAATAAAATTTGATTGTTACTCTGATTTCATCTCTGGGACTATAACGGGTGTGTTTTATATTGTTGTGTTGGGTCATAGAGATGTAATTTATTTTATGTTGAGGTAAGTTCAAGTGTTGTGGACAGAATTGGAGACCGTAACGACCGGATCCCGGACCCCGGATCTGGGGGTGTTACATAAGTCAACCCCGGACTTTCTCAGCCCGTTTTGGTCCTTGAATGCAGTTCTCCTTCTACCATTCAATCTCAACTATATCATTTTATCTCCACAATCCATTGTAACGATCAGGGTCGGTTTGCCAACCCATGCAACAGCTACCTTACCCAATCCATAGGGTTCGCTTCAGTTTCCACTTTTCTTTAGTGACATTTTCTGATAATCAGAAAGACAAGGTTAACCAAAATTTATTGAATTCTTTCCAGAATCAGGGAAATTTTGGTCAACCTATCCACCCACTGGAAATTCTAAGAACATTAATTCTGAAGCCTGAAGAACATTCTACGAACATCCAAGCGGGTAGAATCGTAAGTAGTTATAATAACAGAATGATTAACATAAAGTTGGAAGTGTAACCACTGGAAGGGAACCAGATATTCACATCCCATAGAAGGGAAAATCAAAAAGTTTCAAGCTGAAACATGACACATCTTCCTGGTACATATACGTCCTAATAATCAATACTACCAAACGTCAGTCTACCTAACTACTAGTCTCAGAAGAAACACTAGCTTCAGAGTTAGTCGTTCCACAAAATTGGCACTACCAAGGCCATCCGACTCTGGTGAATCGCGCTGCCCGACTGCATCCACAATCACTCTGCCGTGCTGCATAAGCACACCACCTAAACCTGTATGAGATGCATCGTAATAAATCATAAGGTCTCCCTTCTTCCATTAGGCAACGCCAACGCTGGGTCATCACCAATTTCATCTTTTAACTCCAGGAAGATTTTCTCACATTTTTCTGTCTATTCAAACTTCTTTAGTCTTACAAATAAGTCGGGTTACGGGACTGCCATCTGTGTAAAATTCTGAACAAATCTTTGGTAATACCCTGTGAATCTTATGAAATTTCTAACCTTTGTTGGTGTGGTTGGTATTTCTCAATTAAAACTGCCTTTAACTCGGCGGGGTCAGCCAACACTACTCACTATTGGTCGCATATCCTAATAACTGAACTTCACCTTGCCAGAATTCATACTTCGAGAACTTTGCATACACTTGCTCTTTCAGGTTTCATCCTAAAACATTCTCACTCACTTCTTAACCACTGATCGTATTTCTTGATCCATTTGTGATTGAGCATCGGAACAATCTTAATGTAACTTACTATAATCCATTCAAGGAAAATAAAGAATTTAATATTCCTCTGAATGACATGCATCTAATATTTCTGGTTCATCATTTCACTGAGTTGAAATAAAACTATACTTAGTCCCTGACAGTAGTCTTAGTACGAGTTTATCATAGGCTCACCGGTCTTTTCCTCTTGTAGGTTCTGAGATCATCGTCTCGCTTACGGCTACCTTATATACTTTATCCAATCATGCCATCACTTCCCAGTTTGACTTTATCAATTATAACCTATGAAATCTGCCTTCTCCTGGCGAATTACTATTGACCATATTCATACTAATCCATTTATCGATGTCTCAACTGCTCAACAGCTCCTGGAGACTCTGCTCAACTGCTCCTGGAGACTCTGCTCCCCGTTCTATATCGATGTCTTTGATAATTATGCATCATTCTAGCTCTTTTCTCATTAATCTGAAAGTCTCTAAGGATTCTTATCTATTCTCATATAAGATCTCAAGTAATTCTTCCAATCCGTCTTACTTGTTGGTACTTCATCTGGTAGTCCGGCTATGAATCCAATATTGCATCTTTAGTTCTTTTAATAATATCTCAGTTCTTTATGCTCACTTCTCTGAGCACTATACCTTAACTCTTACAGTCTCTCTGGCTGCAACCCTCATTTCCTCAAGGGTAAACTCTTTATCCTTAACATGATTCTCCTTCTTAGCCGGAACCTCCTTCGGGTTCATAGTAGGGTACTTTTATTGAGTATTAAAGCCGATCATCAACATATAATAAAGCATCCTCGTGCTGCCGCTCACAAGCCTCAAGGTCTGTCACCTTGCTAAGTTACTACCATGATACTTATAAGTTCCCGTAAGGGTTTTTGGTGAACTTGGCAAGAGTTCTTATTATCTTATTGAATTTATTGTTATAACGTCGCCTCATCTCTGGGATATATAACTCTCGCTCTGATACCGTTTCTGTAACACCCCCAGATCCGGGGTCGGGGATCCGGTCGTTACGGTCTCAACTCCAACAATAATACTTGAACTTGAATCAAAATAAATAAACTGCATATTATGACCCCACAATAATATCACACCACACAAACAGTTTTAGTCCCAGAGATGAAATCAGAGTAATCTATCGTATATTATTAATCACTGGATTGAGTTCTTACAACTCAAAAGAATAACATTCAACTTACAAACTCTTTGCCATCCATTTACAAGTCATATAAATAAATATGACTGGTACTCAGAAGCTGAAGATTAGTCTACCCCTGGCTCTCTGCTCCGTAATGGTAGCCACATCGCCCTCAGGTTACAGACCATCTGCTCTATCTGTTGTTGTGATATAAATAATAAAGCAAGGGTGAGCCAAAGCCCACCAAAATAATATAACTGGACAAAAATATATATAATAGTTCAAACGAGTTTTTAAACCATATGCCATGCATTTAATGAACATAATGCCAGTATAATATAAACGATGAAGTTACAAGGTAACCCAACATATACTTTCCACAGAAGTATCTGATGTGCAAAAATATGAACAAGATGTCATCATATATCACAAAGAGGAACTTGCAAGATATAATGCAATTCCAGTTTTGAACACTTTTCAACCCTACCAACATAGAGAATGTTGCAAAAAATTTCTAAGTTTGAAAGATGAACCAATCCCGGAGAATTGACGCGCTAGGAGCCATAACATTTACGATGATCAGTCGCCAGTTATGCTCCCCATCCTTGTTTTCTACATGTAGAAGGAAGCACCGACGGATTTACTTGTCAACCGCCCTCTGGAACTCCCCGGCCAACGGTTGGGCCATTACCGGACCGGCGCCACTTGGCTACTTACGCGGCTCCTAGTTCGAATAACATCCATGACTCTGAAACGTAAAGTCCCTCCCCCTTTCCCCAAGTATAATACTTGTTGATAGGACTCCACAAAGTAGTCGTATCTAATTGGAAAGGAAAATTCACCAATATTTCCCGAGCTGATACTCGTTAATGGATATCGACTTGTTCCAACAATCTTTCCCCTCGAACGATGAGGAGGTAACACAACGATTCAATAGATAAACAGCAACTGAGTTGCGAGTGAAAAGAATAATATCAAAAGATTTATGACCGGGCAGTCAAACAAAATAAATAACAACTCTCAAGTAGGTTCCTTTATATTTGAAAGTTTTGAGCGAGCATTTAATTCTTCCTATAGGATGGATTTGAATGGAAAAATAAAGTAGTGGGAACCTCCCTTGATAAAAATAATCATTATATAGCTCAGAAATATTTTTCATAATATTTGAAGATCAAAATAATATTTGATCGAAGTAATATATATTTTAAAGCTTAGTTAGCAAGAATTTAGATAAATAATAAAGGAATATTTGTCATCTCATAATATTTAAAGAATATTCTTAGAATAGATTATTGTTCAAAATAAGCTTCGAATGAATGTAGGGAATTTATTTAATAACTAAGTAATTCCTCGAATAAATATTTGGAATAATATCCAATAAATAAATCAACCTTAAATGGATATTCAAGAAGATATTCACTAAATAAATAAAGATCAAACGAATATTCCAAATAATAATCAATACCTCAAACGAGTATTAACGATAATATTCATTAAATAAATAAAGTTCAAATGAATATTCATTAAATGAATAAATACTTAAATGAATATTCAATAAATAATATTCATTAAATAAATCCAACCTTAAATGAATATTCAAAAGTAATATTCATTAAGTAAATCAAATCTTAAATGAATATTCAAAAATATTATTCAATAGTATTTCTCGACTAAGATAATACTCAAATAACATTCCTCGAAAGATTTCCAAGTAATTAATACTTTATGGAAATATAAATAATGTTCGTAAATAACATCCCTCAAATAATTTGTCAATGGAATCCCTCCGGGTTTCCATGACTATCTCTGTATTACAAAATACAAACTCCCGGTCTTCATTAAAAGAATGAGATCATATGCCCTTCGCTAAGGGTCTTAACACAATCCGGCTTATAACTAATATATCATATCTAGCTTATAAGCCAATTTAGAATAAGGGAACAAGTATCACAACATACTTTGAAAACAGGCATGCATGCTATGGCATATGTAAAACAGCAATCACATATATATATTATCACAACAACAGGTTCAAAGGTTTGAACACTTGCCTGGTACTCCCGCTGTGCTAGTGGTATGACTCGGGGTGGTCCGGCAATCTATAAACAACCAAAATTATCCCGGGTTAATCACCTATCACTTTGAAACGCCAAGTGAATGCTTTACTCAAGCTAAAGCACGTTTTCCAAGTTATCGCTCATTAACACCGTTATGACCCGGCACTTGCTAGTTATTACGGCTCGTTATTACACTTACACTTGGTATATACTTAAGTCATGTAAGTGCTAAGGTAGGTCGTTTACGAACCAAGGTTGTACCTCAAGTTTTATCGCTTGTTTTCTAAGTGATTTACCAAAGTTGTAACCAAGTGTACTTTTAATGGGTTCGTTCGTGCTTAATCTCGATTCGAACATTTTTATAAAATCGGAAAACAATCCGTTTGACATGTGGTTTTCTCTCACACCTTCCTTATGATCTCTAATATTTAATTACCAAGATTCTCCACTGAATTCACTTCGTTAAGGGGTTTCAATTTCAATTACGAACTAGCATTTACGGTTTCGAACTACTTTTAGTAAATCGGCCATAAATCCTAAACCGTAAGTCCGTTTGATTCGATTCTTTTTCCAAAACGATCTATGACTCGAGATATACAAGGGTGGTTTAACTATTCATCAAGTTCAGTGATTTATCGCAACTGTTAAGAATGGATTTTTAATGGTTAACGAAATTTTGGCATTATAACGGCTATAATCGGACGTTTCTAAATTTACCACAATCAAACCAAGCCACACCGGGCATACCATACATCTCATACACGTAATATGCATCTCAACAAGTCCATAATAGGCCTCTTTACCAACATGTTCCTTATTCCTTAAATCACTAAATCAATCTCATAATCATGCTAGTTATAACACCATAATCATGACTTAACTAACAATCACTAAGAACATCCATAAACTTAAAGTAAGAGCTAGGGTTTTGATGAGATATACCTTCCTTGGAGAGTGTTAGAGCCTTACTAAGCCTTGTTCTAGTCCTTGTGTGGCCTAATCTAGCTTAGATCAATCAAAAGAAACCAAGAAAATCAAGATTAGTTCATGAGAGTTACTATTCACCCTCACCTTCTTGATTTTATATCTCAAGATTGGTATGGAATTTGAAGATGATATTCATAGGGTATCTTAGTTATGAAATATAGGACTCACCTTAATTTTCTTGAGATTTAACCATGGATGGAAGTTGGATTTATCCTCTTGAAAAAGAGGGCAGGTTGAATGGATGTAAATGGAGGGGGAGAGAGTTTGTTTGCATCTTTTGCTTGGTTGCTTGTGCTAAATGAATTATTGGGATGAGGTTTTGATAATATCTTGGCCAAAAGTCACTTTAATAAAGTGATTATGTCATGGATGGTGTTTAAACAAGTGGACAAGTAGTGTGTCATGTACTAATATCTTGTATCCTTGGTTTGATTCTTAGTGTGCTAGTTACTCTTGCAACTAGCTTAGTTACTTGATCCCATCCACTTGCACATGTATGTATCTTGGTTCTCTGCTTGTTTCTTTGTCCGGTTATTGCTCAATTTGACAGATCGTTCGGAGGAATATCTCAAGGATTTCTAGTTAGGGTTTTACCGGAAACCTTCTTAATATTTATTATAATATTCTCCATCATTCTTAATAATTCTCGAATCCATATTCCTTAAATCCTTTTAATAACCTCTCAGGTCTTTCAGCGTCTAGGGAAATCTTGGAGAAAATAAAAGTGCCATTTTTCAGAATCCGATAGCTTTTACATACACTTTTTTCCCCCTGGATCATTAATATGAACTCAGAAATTCGTTCCGGGTACTTCTATATAGCGTCGTCTAATAATATTCCTAATCCATCAAAATCACTATTCACCACTTGTTCTTTACTTATTCTCTTAGGGTTATACAAATGTCTTTGTTCTCTTTCGAGCGTTCGTTAACCCTTTTTCGGAACCACGGGACTAATAACAGACATCGATTTGGATGACACAAGAATAACCTTTTCCTTTGGAATTACCAAATCTTAATTTCCTAGGAGATAGATAATTCTAAATGGTCAACCAATAGCATTCGTCATGGCATATAGATATTCGAATCCGAATCCATTAAATAGTCGTTCGTTAAAACCACTGTTACATCGTAGTCGTAATCACTATTCATTTCTACATCAATACTTAGTAAAAAGTTTTAATTCTATCCAAAAATCTGGGTTCTTACAATTAATTTTGGAAAAATAGTGCTTGGTCAAATCATTTTAAAGATGAAACACTTGGGAACAAGAGATGTTCGGACTCAAAATGTCAAATGTCTATATCCAAGGTTTCTACAGCTAATATTAAATGATATTTGAATGATGAAGGCATGGTACACTTGGAAAATGGTCAAAACGTGGAATGTTCTTACATGAAGACGAATGTAAATAATTACATAAGCAAAAAGAACTATACGGATGTGCCTACAGTCCTAACTGAATATCTAAAGACTGTCCCACTTCCGTTGTTACCAAGACCAGTGAGAGCAGGTATACGACAAGGTAATATTTCAATCCCTGCTATTCCAACCTCTGTATTCCCTGTTGTGTCACAGGAAATACAGTTTCTACAGCCCCTAGTGGCCATCTTACCCGACCAAGAGCAGGAAATCCCACTGACTCTAACACAGGTCGAAGAGCCCATTCTACAAATGCAAACACAAACACAACAAACTCCTACACCTCAATTGTCACTTAAACAACCAGTCATCAACACTTTTGAGGGAGATAGTGCCTCAGCAGCACCACATAAGGAGTTAGTTACATCAGCAGCTCTACCTCATTCTAAAAGAAGTAAACCAAATGAACCTGAGGTAACTGCAACTATTAGTGAAACAATTCTTCCTTGTCAAATGAGTGAAAATGTAAATAAGGTTGAATTGACGGGAGCAACTATCTTGAGTTCCATTTCACGGAACATAAGAGTGGTTGATGATCTTTCTAAAGATCAAATGCCTTCATAGTCATCCGAGGTGGAATTACTTACCTCAATAACTGCTGGTGTATCTTCCATTTTACGGAAAGATCCATCGGTAGGTGGTTCTTTTATGAACCAAGTGTCTTCACAGACATACAAGGGAAACTTTGGTTTTGTGCCATTTAATCGATTCAAGTTTAATCTCCCAGAGGGAAAATCTCTGGATCTCTTTCGAGATTTACCACTCTTTACCAGTGGTCGGCAACTCGCTTCACGCAAGGAGGAAAGCTCACGAACTTTCATTGCACCATCCATGACCTCTGAAAAAGGGGCTAGGATGATTTCATTTACAGGTACACATATCGGTGGAAGCTCTGGAGGAGAGTTGAGGGAAACACGAATAGAACATGCAAGTGTAACCCAAACCACTAAATTGGGTGAATATAGAGTGTTGAGTGAAACACCTGCAGAACGTATGAGTGAGCAACCTACTCAACCACATGCACCTGTAACCAGAAAGGAATACAACAGACTCCTTATACAGTTCCAAACAATGGAGAAAGAGTTATCAAATATCTGTAAGTCCATTGTAGAAATCCAAAATTTGCAACTTATTCAACATGATGTATTCCAGATTCAATTGAATACCATGGCAACCCAGTTTAATGATGCAATCAACTCCTTCGTAAAGTCATCTTCGTCTAATTTACCAACTTCACATCCTACTACTCTGGAGGATAACCTAACTGAGGGGGAGAAGGTGGATGACCAAGAAGCTACTAGGCGTAATAAGGGCAAGGAAAATGTTGTTGACACGGAATTAACTTTATTTTGGGAAAGGAAAAGCTAATGGGAGTATTAGTGCTATGTGGAAAGAAAGCAAAGGCAAACTTGAAGAGATGTTCAGTCTAAAGGAACAATTGTCTTAAACTTGGTTAATTTTAGAAATCTGGAAAATGTATATATATGATCCAGAATGCGCTTTAATATTATTTATCTTTGTATTTTATTTTTGTTGTATCAGTTGAGTTATCCTCTAGGGATTTGCTTGTCAAACCCTAACAATCAAATAGGGGGAGATTGTAAAGCATAATGTAATGTAATATGTAATAGAGGATATATATAACTCAACTAGGATAAAAGATAAATAATATTAAATCTATACAGGGATCGTGAAATTTGAAGAACAGGCACCAACAAGGATCAAGTCGCTGAAAGAAGTTCATTAACATGTTCAAGCCTCAGTGACAAAATAAGATGTACAGATGATTCAGTTGAAGAGCCAAAAAGATTCTATGTATTTACATAATTTGAAGATACTGCTACAGGCTAATCAATTGGAATGTAACGAAGGTGTGAAGATCAAGATCAGTGCTAGTCACTTGTGAACCAGACCAGCGCACTAAGTGTTAGCACATACGAGAAGGATTAACATATTAATTTACAGAAAGAATTGCCAAAGCCTATTGATGATCAAGGACAGGCATAATATTTCAAGGTATTGTCAAAAATTAATTTAATCTCTGAAAATTAAATAAGTAACATATTAATTAATTATTTATAACAAATAATTAAATTAATCTAGTACTTGAATTATTTTTAGAGATGAATTAAAACAGCAAAATAAAACAGAAGAAAGAAGCCCAAGAGATACAAAAATAGTATTACTATGCGCAGTTACTATGCAAAGTTACTATGCACGATTACTATTTGGGGATGGTGTAATAGTGCCCGGTTACTATTTGGGGTTGGTGAAATAGTGTCCGGTTACTATTTGGGGGTTGTTGTAATAGTGCTCGGTTACTATTTGGGGGTTGTTGGAATAGTGTCAAATAGTGACTTTCTATAATCTATTAATAGGCCTGTTGTATTTCATTTCAGAACACACCTCAACACACAACTCTCTCTTCCCTCTCTTATATCTTCTCTGTGTGAGCTGCTAGACAGTCCATCTAGTAGGAAAGCCGGCTTAGCCCGCTTTCAGGAAGTGTCGGGCAGAAGGTCCTCGTGCCTAAACTATCCTAGGAGTGTTTGCTTTTGTAGCTGATCCATAGGATTAGATTGTGTATCAAATCTCCAGGTTTTATCTATTCAAAGATATTTCCCAAACAGTTGTGTTATTTCGATTCAGTATTTTTGATCTCATATTCACATCAAAATCGAAATATTTCTAAATAACGTATTCAACCCCCCTTCTACGTTATTTCGGACCTAACAATTGGCATCAGAGCCACTCTGTTATTATACAACAGTTAAGATCCAAAAAGCATACAATCATGACAGAGAAAACACGAAGAGATTCAAATTCCAAAAAGAAGAATTTCAGAAAAGCTGAGGGAAAGGAAGGCAGGTCTGGGAAAGTGGACAAGTCTAAGATCAAATGCAATAATTGTGGTGAGAAAGGACATTTTGCACCTGAATGCAAGAAAGCCAAAGCTGATATAGGTCAAGCTTACATCACAAAGAAGAAGGACTGGGCTGACACTTCAGAATCTGAAGATGAGGTGAACTATGCCTTGATGGCAAGTGCTGATAGTATCTCTGAAGCTACTGAGACCAAGGTACCTCACTCTACTCTAACTTTTGATACTACTGATATATCTGAGTTAAGACTCTTTCTTAAAAACTTGCATGTTAGCTATAAAGATCAGACTTTAGAAAATGAAAGAATAAAATCTGAAAGTCTAGACCTTAGAAAGAGAAATGACTATCTAGAATTAGAATTAGTCTAGAGGTTAAAAATTCAGAAAGAGAGAGATGATGCTATTATTGTTAAAACTGAATTATTGAAAAAGCATGCTTATCTTGAATCTGAACTTGCTAAAGAAAGAAACATTATTAAAACTTGGACTAACTCTGGTAAAACTACTCAGAGTATCTTAGAGAATGGTTGTTGGAAACAAGGTCTAGGTTACACTGATAAAAAGAAAACTGCCAACCTAGAAGCTGAGACCTCTAAACCTGTATTTACTGAAAGGGCTGCAAAGCCCAAAATTAATCCTGTGAGGTTTGTACCAAAATATGACAAACCAAAACAGGATGAAGTCAAATCAGTAAATATTGACTTAATGTCTCAAAAACAGCTTAAACACAAGCTGAAGGAGATAAAAAGAGTGAACAAGGAAAAAGAACCTAGGAAAAACAGAAATGGAAAGGTAGGCATCAATAAAAGCAATAACTATATGCCTATTCCCAATGCTCCTAGGAAGAAATGTCACACCATCTTGCTACTTTTTGCGGGAAGAATAAAAATATAAACTCTATACCTCCTAAGTCAGGAGTTAAGAGTTGTTCAGTTAGGTTTAAGCCACATAATCCTTGTTTTCACTGTGGCAGTATTTGGCATTCTATTTATACATGCAAAGAGTATCATAATTTGTATTATGATTATTATGAACATCACAAAGAGTATTCGATATATGCTTTTGTGACTGTTAGTTGCTATTTATTATTGTTGTGTAATAATTAGAGTTATAATTTCGGAGGTTAAAATTTAGGTGTCGCAAGTTTGGGCGGGTACTTTTCTTACTTGTTTACTTTTTGTTGCTGCAAGTTGAGGCAGCTTTATTTTCATATGGTTTATAAGGTTAAATTGTTGAATTGAAAAACAGGTGGATAGTCCTATTTACGAATACTTCATGTCGAAATTTTCAAAAATTCCCTTGTAAATCTATTTAACTTATTTGATTTTAAAGATCTGGAAGTATGCTATGACTGCTAAGGGTCAAGGCATATGTATTAGTTGATTGTTTCGAGGACAGATTGTTGTTTTGAGGAGTAAGTGGTTGTAATTGTTTTGAAGTGTTTGGCACCGAAAAGTTTTCAAGTATTAAATGGCAATCTATGTTAAGTGTTTATGTGACGTGTTTATGTGACCTAGCTACTTATACTAAAACTAATCTATGAATATAATTGGATATGTCTATGTGTGTAAGCATTATAGGATGCGTATGGGTAGAATAGAGCAAACAATAAGGTTTTGCTTGGTTGATACTGAAATAGTACTTTCCTTGTAAAGGTACGAGTAGGAGACTTGGCCAAGAGTAGTGCACGGGTAAACGGGAATTCGAACAAAAGGATAATTATCGAAGTACACGAATGTATTGATGTGAAGATTATTGAATTATGAAGGAAAGATGGAGGTAGAGCCGAGTAAGAGGCCAACATGCAAAGAAGTAGAGACTGACGTGAAGTTTAGTCGTGGATCAATGTTAGGATCAAGAACTTCGTGTATCGAGGCAAGTGTTGTTGCTCCTTACTTATTGTTCAAGTGATGCAATTCTGCTCCTTTTTATGGTATAAAATGATTCGGACAAATTTATGTTTACAAAATGATGTACTTCTTCAAATGACGTGCAAATGTTTATATTTTCCACCCACAGCTCAAGTGCACATTTTCAAATGATCTTACAAATACCCTTTTCTTCAGTAATATTTTTAAAACATGGTATGTTATTGGATTCCTCAGGAGTGTACCGTTTATTTTATTTTATTTTTCTTCAAAAATATTTAAAGGACGTTCAAAAACAGAGGAAATCCAAGATTTTAAAATCTTATAAAAAATCTTTTAACATGATTCCTGATTATAACATAATTTCAACCGATAGACCCTCTTTAAGGGGTGTTTTCTTCAAACTGATATACAAATTGACTATCCTGAGATTATTTAACAAATGTTCATTTTAAACCACTTATTTCACTTATGTTGGTGCAAACTTAAAATATGTTGGAAAATTTATTAGATGTTAGCACTTGACTATATCCTTTACCTTGTAGTCTCAGTTGTTGTTACTCATATTGCAAGTATTTTCACTTCACTTCTTATTCAGGTGAAATTTACTTTTAATTATTTCAGATTATGATGTCACCCCATTTATTGTCGATGTTGTCACCCCATTTATTGTCGATCTCATCGATATTTATTGTTATTGTTGTTCATTCAATTGTTATCCCATTTATTGTCAATCTCATCGACATTTATTCTTATTGTTGTTTATTCAGTTATCACCCCATTTATTATATCGATCTCGTCGATATCCAGGATAGAACTGTTGATTCCCTTTATTCTACCAGTTGACTTGTTATTCTGGAATGTGAGTTTCCCAGATTGTTTGATTGAAAGAGGTTGTCGATTGTTCCAACACCTTGTGCATTGGATATAGAATTGGAATGTTTTTGGTGTCCCTTCGGGGAGACCGTATTATGGTCAACGGAGTCCCTTCAGGGAGACCAGTTTAATGTCAAAAGTTGAGGCCAATGTGTGTCGTGGATCCAGTTAGAGGGATTTTACTGTGTGCATTATCCAGGGTTGGTGCGGGACTGATCAGCCGCCTAACTCCGCTATTTTTTTAAAATATATAAAAATCCAATTCTAATCTATACATTGACGTTGAGTTGCTTTAAAGCCTGATTCCTTTGAAGCCTATGATGATTATTCTTGTTGATTAGAACCTATATTGTTCTTGATATTGCTATAGCTGTTTACACTTGCTGAGCATTGTTGGCTCACTCTTGCTTGTTTATTTTTCTGTAGTTAATTGAGGAGATTAGTGGACCCTGTGGTCGGTGAGTTTTCCTGCTCCAGCAGTGAGAGGTGACGTTCGAGTTGTTGGTTTCGCTGGGTAGTGATTTGAGCTGGTCAGAGGTTGGTTTACTAGTTGGGTAGACGAACTTAATGGTTATCAATTTGTATAACAATGTTATTCTGAGATTGGATTGTAATAATTAATTTGATAGTTTGTTTCATACCATAACCTGTAAGCGGTCTTAGATTAGGGGTATTTTAATAATATTTTTGGCTTATGTCCAGGTTTGTGTTGTGTTGGTTGTGGTCCGTGGCCCCATATCTGTACCCCGGATTTTTGGGATGCCATAGTTGGTATCAGAGCTATGGGTTATGGTCACTGAAATAGATTAGGAAGGTTAGGCGTACGTGTATAAGATAGACATCGGGTAGAATGATTTAGGATAAGGATCGCCTTAGGATACTTCTGCAGGTATTGCGACGTTATATGGTCATTCGGCATATCGCGCGGATAGAAGATCAAATCGTTTGAGGATTAGGCTAGGAGCAAGACAGCAAACCCGAAGCCGCATAAGCTAAGTGGGGAGCTGGAGCTACCAGTCTAGGGGGACGTTATCTTGAGATTCTCGCGTATATTTTAGAACTTTTCTGCGATATTAATTACAGTGTGAACATCATGGAAAGGTTATGAGAAGGTTATGAACACGAAGCGGAAAGTGATTATTGGCATGGGTTGGAAGTTAAGGCATAACTGTGCACCCCTAATCATTGATTTCGTTCAATCTATTGCCTAAAGAAATTTCCTATTCTTCTTTTGAATTGTCGTAAATTAATTCTCGTTTGGTATCGTTGCTGAGGCATTTGTTGCGCAATGACGCTCCAAAATCGAGAATGAATTGAGATCTTCTTATTTATTCAACTCATTATTGTCAGGCCGGTATTGGCAGCTAAGTATATTAGTGCTTAGTCGACAAGAGTGAGATTATGAAAAATTAGGAATTTCTTGAATGTTTATATGATCAATAGTTGATGCATCCAATGAGGAGTCCACTATACACCAATTGATGATGAGTTTTGTATATCAGATTTATTCGAATTCAATCTCATTTATTCAAAAATATCTATATTTTCAGAGGACACTTGATCCAACTTTACATGAAAATTTTTTGAAACTCTTAAACCCCTTCCATTTTTCATGAATACTTGATCATCTTTATTCCAGCTGAGGTGAACAACCTATACAGATAGGGGATTTAGGGACATCTTATCTTTGTGATAGAACCGGTGGGACGCCACTGATTTTGTTTGTCATGAAAGTACTAAAGACTGGCCATCTTTATGTACTGTGGTGGTTGACCAAGTGACAAATGCAACGTGATAATAGTTCAAAGATCATATTGATCTCTCGGTTAAAATACTCTATAAAAGTTTTATCAGACAAACTCAGTGTATATTCATGCTTGATGCCCATTCATTCTATTGACTCCTTTTGTTAGAAATCCTAATGATTTCAGAATTACTAGCTATGAAGAGATGCAAAGATAGATGCAACGACATCTTAAATGATTGAAACTACAATTACACTGACGAAGAATTGGTTGTGCAAGTTTAAGAATTTGGGTGTTAAGACAGATATGTCGTGTCAAATTGGATTGTTTATTGGATCGATAAGACATGGACAAGATTTGAGACTACTGAGAATTGAATAAAGGAAAAGAGCAATAAATAAGAGCACATGATTGCAAATAATGTTGAAGGGCGAAAAGAGAATGATGATGGAGATGCTCCGTATAAAATATTCAATGCTGATGGAAGATTGTTTTAGACACCTATTGAATGGCGGAGATAGTAAATGGAATATCATAAGATTTTGAATGTTTTGAACCCGTTGTTGGATATAAGGTTTAGAATCAAGGAGGGATAACTTTAGTAAAGCAGAGTGAAGCAAAATGGATTGATTTGTAAGAATTAGCAGGAGGAACTAAGATTGAGTGAAGGGTAAGGTGATTATATGTAGTAAATAACTTATGCGAGCCAGTTTAAAGAGTCATGATTATTAAGGATGGAGGAGAGTTGACCAAGAAGGAACAAAATGACAATAAGAAAAAGACAGAAAAAAACCAGGAAGTTTCCAGAAGCATTTAAATAGAAGACATATAAATTAGTTAAGGGAAGGATGTGGAATCCTAAAGATTTGGAGTTGGAAGAGTGAGGGCACAATAGTTGCCTATAGGATGAAAATTAGCAGAGGTTAACAATATCCCATGATCTGAAGATAAGATTTCGAGAGAAGTGTCCTTATAGATTTTGTTGAGATAAATGTGGAGAGTTATGGCTGTAACCAGAAGGGTAGTGTGGTAACAAGTAACAGAGTCAGAAGTTAAAGCTATGTGTTATGAGCTTGGAAAGATAGGAATTTTTGCCAGAGATTGTATCATATCAATATTAGTGGAACCTATGTTGAGAGTGACAAGACTGTTTTCTATAATTATTAAGGATCTAGAAATTCAACACGATCATGAAGGAAGTTAGCAAGAAGTGGATTGTGATTCAGGATTGGATTTATTTCCTAACAATGAAGTACGAGCAAATCGCGAGGACAAGAAAATGAGACTTTGATTTTAAATAAATAAATAAATAAATTTAAAGGTAGTGTTTTGAGGCCAGAAGCAGACAGAGGTCTTAACGACCAGGCATATCAAGAAGTTGTTATACCAAGGGTATGAAGTCGTTTTGTACAAAAAGGAGATATCAGAAAGGAAACAGTTAAGTCGAAGCATATTTCAATGAATAAGATTTCAAACAACATTCGGACGAAGAATTTAATGATGTTCATGGATGACATTCCAAGATGTTTGAAGACTTGTGAAGCATATGCAAATTAATCGAGAATGACTTTAAGAGGTCCCAAGAAAAGGAAGAAAATGTTGCACAAGAATTTCAATGTGAATTTTTGGATGTCATGATTTTGTGGTTAATGTGAGTAGTGTTAAATGTTGAAGTTGTAGTGCGTAGAGTCAAATTCGAGGACTCATCAAGTATTCAAAGTTGTGATTCGGAAGTTGATTTCAGAGGATGCGGGATAGTGAAGTCACAAACAAGTTGTTTCAAATATTATGTTATTGTAGAGAGCTATGTCGAAACCAAGGTTATGGAGTTTATTTGTTTTCAAATATGTAATTGTCGAGGATAAAATGTTTTCAGAGATATTTTGTTTCAAAAGCTTTTTGTTTAAAACTTTATTATTTTAAATATTTTTAAAATGATTTTGAAAATATTTTTCAAAAGGATTTTCAGTGGATAGAAATAATCCTTGATTTGTTTTAAACCAACAAAATATTTGAGGTTTTTTCTTAAATGTTTTAACAAACCAATGTTTTTGGGAGGGTGAAAATTGAGCTGTAAACCGAATTGTGGTTGACGCGCATACCATGCTGTGAAAGTTGAACGTGTTGTTTGGTATCAAAGATACGACTAGGAATAGATGGTATAAAGTTAAGTTTTTTTTTAAATTAGGTACTCGGTAAAATAGTGGGATTAAGGATAGACAGAAATTTCCTAGTTATTCCCTTCTCGATCGACATTGTACATTGAAAGTGAAGTAAGAATGATCGGGGGATTTCTTGATATTCTTTTTTTTCTCAAAGTGTTATCTGAGGCCGTGTGGATATGAGTAGGAGCGTGGGAGTCGTACCGAATGTATGATGTTGCGAGTCAAGGCAGATTACGCGTTTGCGCTATTGAGAATGATTGGCTTGGTATTATAAGTTTTTACGCAGGGTATAGTCCGTTACTCGGAAAGGACATGCCGATTTCCGAAGAAAAGATATCCGCATACGTATGGTAAACGTCTAGAGTTAATGAGACTCGGAAACCAAAGTTTGAGGTTATTTCGAAATTTGAGGGCTCACAGGATGAGCATATTAATGTATGAGTTGATATAGGGAATCCCGGAGTTGAAGATACAACCTGGGAATTAGAAGCAAGATGTTCGAGAAGTATTGTTACTGGTGTCCTTAGGATTGATTCTGAGGACAGAATCCTATTAAGGGGGGAAGGATATAACGACCTAGAAAATCGCGAATTTAGAATTTCTTATTTAATATTAATGTGGATTATATGGTGCGAATATATTTTGAGAAGGTCAATATATGTGATATTGTGTTTATGTGTTTACATGATGATTTGTGTGTGCTGTGTAAGTCTGTGTATTTTTTATTTGTATTTTTGAGGATTTAAATAAGTTTAAATCATGCATTTTTTATCCTCTTGCAATTTTATAAGATTATCGGTGTTATTAAAAATTATGAAATCTTTTGTGTTATTATCTTTATAATATTACTTAGTTTTTAAGATTATTAGGTGAATTAATTTGGGTGTTTTAGTATTTTAAAATGATTTTAAGAGTTTTATGATATTTAAAGGATCAAAACTTGTAAAATCAATATTTAATTCGTTTTTTATCCTAAAAATATTTTAAAAAACACGTGTCTGCTCGTAATTTTGTACTCTTTATTTTAAAAATGTGAAGTTTAATTTTCCTAATTTTTTATTTAATTTTGATTTGTAAAAGTGGTGTATTAGTTTTAAATGCGAATAAGTAGTATTTTATTTGGACCCAGAATAAATTGTTAGTAGTTAGCATATAAGATTTGGGCAAGCCCATTAAGCACAAAACACAGAAAGCGTTAAGAGAGAAAGACAAGAAGAGAAAAGGGGGAAAATTTAGGGTTTTTAGGAATTGAATTGGGGGAGATTATGAAATCAATTAGTGTTATACATATATATGTGCACGTGTATATGTGTGTGCAGCAGGGGGGGTCGAGTTTTGTGCAAGTGAAAGGGGGTGGGGGATGCAGCAGTTGCAGCAAAAGGTAGGGAGGGGGGTAACCCCACCACGCGGCAGCGGCAGCCAGCGGTGGTGGTGGGTTGTGGCCGGAATCGCGAGGGCAGCAGAAAGGGTGGTGGCGCGTAGCAGCAGAAGAAGAAGGAGGTAGTGCTATGGCTGGGCAAAGAGAGAGAGAGAGAGAGAGAGAGAGAGAGAGAGAGAGAGAGAGAGAGAGAGAGAGAGAGAGAGAGAGAGGAGAGGGGAGTGAGATGGTGGAGATGTTGGTGGTCACTGAAAAGGTATAAATTGCGAAAACTCGTATATTGTGTATAACTATCGTAGTTTAATTATTTAATTGCTGTAATTAAATTAGATTTAAATTGTGATATTAATGTTTTAATTTTCGTAGTTTAATTTGGAAAGCTTATAGTTGTTAATTATAATTGTGGGATGAAATGTGAATCCGATATATGCTTTTGTGACTGTTAATTGCTAATTATTATTGTTGTGTAATAATTAGAGTTAATAATTTCGGAGGTTAAAATTTGGGGATTTTGACGAATGTCGGAGTTGAATATTTTGTTTTAGTTGCTTATATTAATGGGTAATTTATGTTATTGGTTATGGTATTTAGTTTTAATATATTAGTTTGAATTGTTAAATTGTGGATGTCAATGTTTCCGACTATTTAGTGTTGGTTCATTCGGGAGTTATATGATTGTTAGTTATTAATTATTATTCGTCGTATAATGTTGGAGTTTAAATGACCTTATTAATTGTAAATGGTTTATATGGGTTAAATGTCGTAGTCGAGTCATAGTATTTGTTGAATGTTATACTTGTCAAATGCTTGGTGGTGAGCTATATGTGGATAATTGATTGTCGGTTAGTAGCAATGTTTAAGTTGTTGCGAATTGGGGTGATTGGTTGTTGAGGGGCTGTGACCCCAGGATAGTCCAATTTTTAAAAAAATTATTTTGAAAGTTTTCTTATAATAAGAATACGTTTACTGGTTGTATAGTTTTCAAATGTGGTCTATAGCAAGGAAAAACCGTTAGTTTACTTTCTTGATTGTTTACTTTCTTACGTGTTTAGATGCCGCAAGTCTGGGCGGGTACTTTCCTTAATTGTTTAGGTGCCGCAAGTCTGGGCGGGTAGTTTTCTTACTTGTTTACTTTTTGTTGTTGTAAGTTGAGGCAGCTTTATTTTCATATGGTTTATAAGGTTAAATTGTTGAATTGAAAAACAGGTGGATAGTCCTATTTACGAATACTTCATGCCGAAGTTTTCTAAAATTCCCCTGTAAATCTATTTAACTTATTTGATTTTAATGATCTGAAAGTATGCTATGACTGCTAAGGGTCTAGGTATATGTATTAGTTGATTGTTTCAAGGATAGATTGTTGTTTTGAGGAGTAAGTGGTTGTAATTGTTTTGAAGAGTTTGGCACTGGAAAGTTTTCAAGTATTAAATGGCAATCTATGTTAAGTGTTTATGTGACGTGTTTATGTGACTTAGCTGGTTATACTAAACTAATCTATGAATATAATTGGATATGTCTATATGTCTATGTGTGTAAGCATTTGTTTGCACTAAATCACGCAAGCGCACGTGATCACAAGTAATATAGAATAAAGTAGAGTTCGTTCCCACAGAGATTGTATAATTTAGTTCATGTACCTAAGCATCAATGTATGATTATCGTTCAATGCTAAGACAATGGACAAATTGGGTTTGATTATCTAAATTAACTAAGAAGAAGTACTTAACAACTAAATTAAATTAACTAAGTGAATTTGAATTACTTATGAGATGGAAACATGGGATCCTAACTTTAATACAAACTTCCTTTAGAGATCATGCCCTTATATCAATACATGTGGTGGTTACGATAACTAATCGGACAACACGAAATAAGTATTCGTTACCTTTCAGTACACGCACACCAATCTACACAATATCCACATAAGATAGAAATCATGTAGGCACCAATTATGCTTAGACCCTATATGTCTATAGAATTTGAAAACATAATGGTTGAAGATCAAGTGTCCATAAGATTACATAAGGTAGTATGAGACGGTTAGAAGCACACCACAAACATGAATAACATTCATGGACTTATGCTAGCATGGCAAGTTCTAAATCTAAAGATCCACTGTCGCTTCACTAAAGATTAACAAGATAGATGTTAGCTACGCATCTATATGAATTAAATACAACTTTGCAAGGATATCGCAAATTCACCACACATATATCAAGTTAGACAAACAACATCTAAATTCCATAAGTAAATCCGTTAGGACCCCATGACGGCGATTAGTTCATAATCGAACCGTTCGTCATCATGGGATTTGATGAAAGCATGACAAAGATGAAGAGAATAATGATGAATAAATCAATGGTAACAACGGTTAGAGAACAAATCCGAATAATGATTAAGCATCCAAAAGATACGCCTAGTAAGAATACAAGAAAACTATGTCTAGATCTTCTTGTTGTCACGATCCTCGCCTTGGCTTCTCAATCTCGTGCTCAAAAGTGTGTATGTGATGTGAAGTAATCTGATCTCTGGTGTATGGTGTTGTGTTGGTCTGACCTCCCAGCATGTGTATTTATAGCTCAATATTGCCTCTTCTCCAAGCAATTGCCATTCTTGAGTAGGAATTGAAATTGACAAGTTTCCATCTTTGAATATGATATAAATTGCAAATTCCCTTGTCAAATAATGTTTCTAGACTATTCCCACCGTCCAAGATTATTTCCATGTCGAATAGGAGAAGAAAACGGCAACATTCCTTATTAAAATCTGAATCAGCAAAGTTCCTGTCGGTCAGGTTTACCACAGCGCGGTCGCGCTAGCTTCCTTTGTTATTTCCGCGCGGTCGCGCTCTACACAAACGGGCAATTCCTCTCATTCTTCTTAGCGCGGTCGCGCTGGTCTGCAGTACAATATTGGCGCGGTCGCGCTCTTATAATGCTGTCTCTGCAGAATTTCCTTTGGAGATTAATTCTTCGCGCGCCATTTGAACCACAACTAACTTCTGTTCCAAAAGCCACAAAACACCATAACTACTTGCAAAACATAATTCCTGCACAAACTCCACAAAACACATTAAACCACACAAATACTTGAGACTTGAGCGATCAATTCAAGCCAAAATAGAACGATCCAAGTGGATAAAAATCCACTTATCACACCCCCAAACTTGAACCGATGCTTGTCCTCAAGCATAAAACAACAAAACTATCTATACTAGCTAGTACCACTTCCGTAGGTGATCACGGTTGCATTTGGCATATGCAACAAGCCCTTTAAACCCCTAGGCAGCCCTAGTGGACGAGTAAGGTCTCGTGAGGGCCTATAGTGAATGTACCCACAAAATCCAACTGACACAAACGACACAAACAATGCAATGCATGAATGCAACTAAATATGAATGCAAAGGATCCCCTCAAACTAACCAACACCACTTAGCAAGCAAACATCTCAATGAATGCAATCAATTCAAACAGAGCTCGACTAAATTCCGGTATACTAACAATACATGATCAGAACGTGCGTGTGTGCGATGCTCGACAGATATACCCCCAAAACCGGATCAAAACCATACATATTCTTTTCCAAGACAATCACAGGTTTATAAATAGAATGAACGTTAAACTCAAGATCACTTCAGATACACCTCCATACTCCTCTAAAGTAGACAGAAATTAATGCTTTATTACGACACAGACACAATATATACACAACATACATGCTTATTTGATCGTGCAATGGATGAGACCCCTAAAGGCTTATACAATAATACCCATGTAGCGAGCGTTGGGTTAGTGGATCCCAGACTATAAAAAGCCTTAGGTCACTAGGCACAAAGTCCCCAAGAACTTAATTGCTCGAGTATTAAAGAGCTCACCCTGATCAATTCTGCATACTCACACTCTCACAAACACTCATTTTTTTTCTTTTTTTCTTTTTTTTCTTTAATTTCTTTCTTTTTTTTTCTTTTCTTTTTCTTGAATTTTTTTCTATTTTTGTTTTTTTTTTCACACGTGGAATCTGGAATGAGAATTCTCAATTCCAACCCTAGACTACTCATAAACACGAGCCGGCTACTAGCCATTTGACACCTAGCCAACAAACACAAACACATTAGCATGAAATTCCTGCTTTCCCCCAAACTTATATTTTGGTGTTCCTTAATCATCAAGAGAATAAAGCAAATTCTATCGATAAACAAGTGATTAAATCCTAAATCCAAACAAGCATGACTCAACCTAGCCCAAGAGCAAACGACGAGACTGTGTAAAAATTTTGTTCATGAAACATGCACGTCAATTTCATCAAAATTTAAAATCAGCCCTCTGTTCATCATTTTCACACCCACATCAACATCTACCTACCTCATGGCATCAGCTCATTCTAAGGGATCATGAAAAATGCATGTAATGCAACTATATGAACTCACATACAAAGCACACATGCAAACAGATTGCTCTATATGACAGGTATCATGCATGAAACTAAAACTACACATACAAATATGATGCAATATGAATTCCTACATGCCACAAATATATCACAACAATATATCACAACAACTACTAATTCCCAAATCCACCCCCAAACTTAAAATTTTCAATGCCCTCATTGAAAGTAAATAAGGGAAAAGTAGAAACATACCTACTGACCACCTAGACCACCCTCCTGAGGGGGAGAATCCGGTGGAGGATATACACCATGTGCCCCAAAAACAGGCCAATCCACCTGCACTCCACTTGCAGCAAAAGCAGTGCCCAGCGCCTGAGTCAACTCCTGTGCAAAACGGCTCTGAGAATCATACATAGCATCCACGCGACGCATCAGCCGTCTGTACTGAGAGGCAACAGGAATATCCTCGGGAACCTGAGGCGGCGGAACAGCACCAGCAATCTCATAACCCAAACCCCTAGGATGTGAAACGCCGCCCGGCCACTCCACCATCCTCGCAATAGTCCTAGAATCAATAGCACCACTCGGCAACTGTATCGGCTCGTCCTCAGCCCATCTCACTCCAACCGTCTGACACAAACTAGTAACCACAGAACCATATGGAATCCCCCCTGTAGTACTCGCTGTCAAAAACCTCAAGATATTTTGGCTAATCATGTAACCAATGTCAATATAAAAACCATTCAGAATCGCCCACAGCAAAATACCCCTCTCCACATTAACCTCATGCTGATGTGTGGTAGGCAAAAAATTAGCACAGATAAACAAATTCCATGCTCTAGCATACCTGTTCAGCGCAGAAGTAGGGAAATGCAAGTGCTCATTACTCCCTGGCTTCACCTTCCACACAGTACCTGGCACACACAACCTAGTCACAATAGCATCCAAATCTACCTCTGTCCTGGACTTGAAAGTCCAATCCTCAGCACCTGCAGGTCTGGCAGGCAAAGCAAGCAAACGACTGATGGCAGGCGGTGTATAGTCAACTGTCATACCCCTAACCACTGAATAACCATTCCGTTCAGCCTTCGCATTCGCATAGAACTCGCGAACAATAGCCAACGGAATATCCATAGCCAACTGACAAATAGCCTCCCAACCTCGCGACTGAATCATCGCCACAAGATCTCCATCCAACGGACCAGCTAAAAACATCCTATCCTTGATTATCGTCTTAGACATCAACCTGTTATACTCCGCCCGGGCCTCCACTGAAATAAACTTTTCCCCGGGTCCCTCCGTATTAGAATCATAATCGGATGAATGGTGTTCACTAGAACCACTAGTAAAACGGGTTCTTTTTGGAGCCATTACACAATCTCCAACAAGCAGAAAATACACAAAAATAATAACCACAGCAACCCACAGCAATCTAACAGCAGATAACCCAAAATATGCAAGCTACAATTCGTAAGAACAAGAATAATCAAGAAATTACCCAAAAACGAATCTGTAGGAGAGGTAGCACTGCGTAGTAAGCCTCCAATCGATGAATGAACATAAATCCCGAAGCTCCAAAGTGGTGGGTTAGGGTTTAAGTGTGTATGTATGTGTATATGAGAGATATGTATAAAAATATGAGGGTTAGATATAGTGACTGATAACACGAAATTAAGGATTTATAGAGGGATTAGGAGAAGATTTGGGCTGGGTTTAGGGTTTAGAATTCGAATTATGGGCCAAAATCTGTTCCTGCCAATTTCTTCTGCACTCCAGAATTCGAAGTAGCGCGGCCACGCTATAAATATACTGCCACACAGCGCGGTCGCGCTGTCCTTTTTTTTTTTTTTTTTAAATGAAGAACAAGGAATACAACAATGATACCAAAATCACATGGGTTGCCTCCCACGAAGCGCTCGTTTAATGTCATTAGCTTGACTTGCTGCCCGATCGTTACGTTTCTGCCAATTCAACGGAATCTGTTTCACGAACCAATGGATCACCTACAAAATAATGCTTCAACCGCTGACCATTCACCTTGAACGCCGAATCAGGTGACTTTTCAAAAATCTCAACTGCTCCATGCGGAAATACGGTTTTAACAGTGAACGGCCGTGACCACCTTGACTTAAGCTTCCCAGGAAAAAGCTTGAGGCGCGAATTAAACAACAAAACCAACTGACCAGGCACAAAGGCCTTAGGAATCAACCTCTTATCATGCCACCTCTTCACCTTCTCCTTGTATATCTTGTGGTTCTCGTAAGCCTGAGATCGAAACTCCTCTAACTCATTCAACTGCAGTAACCGTTTCTCACCAGCTGCTCTAATATCAAGATTCAACTTCTTAATTGCCCAAAAAGCTTTATGTTCCAACTCCACTGGTAGATGACATGCTTTCCCAAAAACTAACTGATACGGAGACATTCCCAAAGGTGTTTTGTAAGCTGTTCTATAGGCCCAAACAGCTTCATGTAACTTCAAAGACCAATCCTTCCTCGACGGATTCACCACCTTTTCCAGAATTCTCTTGATTTCACGATTAGATACCTCCGCTTGACCGTTTGTTTGGGGATGATATGCTGTAGCAACACGATGTGTCACCCTATACTTTGCCAACAATGCAGTGAATTAACGATTACAAAAGTGAGTCCCCTCATCACTAATAATAGATCGCGGAGTTCCAAAGCGTGTAAAGACCTGTTTATGAAGAAAGTTCAGCACCACCTTAGCATCATTGGTTGGTAAGGCCTTCACCTCAACCCATTTAGAGACGTAGTCCACAGCTAGCAAGATGTACTGATTATTACAAGACGAAACAAAGGGTCCCATGAAATCAATACCCCATACATCAAAGATCTCTACCTCAAGAAGCATATTAAGAGGCATCTCATTCCTCCTAGAAATATTACCAACTCGCTGACAACGATCACACCTCGAAATGAACTGATGAGCAACCTTAAATACTGTAGGCCAAAAGAAACCTGCCTGAAGAACACGAGCTGCTGTCTTCTCTCCACCATAATGACCTCCATAAACAGTGGAATGGCAATCTCGCAACACACTCTCAGTCTCACTATAAGGAATGCAACGTCGAATAATCTGATCAGCACCCTGTTTGAACAAATACGGCTCGTCCCATCGGTACCACTTCACATCATGTAAGAACTTCTTCCTTTGAGCATAAGATAACTCAGGAGGGATGATGTCACTGACAAGATAGTTCACAAAATCTGCAAACCATGGCTCTTCCACTTGTACCCCTAAAAGCTGCTCATCCGGAAAAGAGTCATTAATAAGAGATTTAGCCTGTGAATTTTTACCATGGTCTTCCAACCTCGAAAGATGATCTGCCACCTGGTTTTCAGTTCCTTTTCTGTCTTTAATCTCCACATCAAATTCCTAGAGCAATAAGACCCATCGAATCAACCTAGGCTTCAAATCCTTCTTTGTCATCAAATATCTGATAGCCGCATGATCTGTGTAGACAATGACTTTCGTGCCAATTAAATAGGCTCGAAACTTCTCAAAAGCATAAACAACGGCCAAGAGCTCTTTTTCCGTGGTGGTGTAGTTCAACTGCGCATCATTAAGGGTTTTACTAGCATAGTAAACCACATTAAATATTTTCTCCTTTCTCTGACCAAGAACAGCACCAACGGCATAGTCACTAGCATCACACATTAGCTCGAATGGCTCACTCCAATCTGGTGCAGTAATAACAGGTGCGGTAGTCAACTTCTTCTTCAAAAGCTCGAAAGCATCAAGACAAGCTTCATCAAATTTGAAAGGAACATCTTTCTCCAACAGATTGCACAAAGGTTTAGAAATCTTCGAAAAATCTTTTATAAACCGGCGATAGAAACCCGCATGACCAAGAAAGCTGCGAATTCCTCTAACAGAGATAGGAGGAGGAAGCTTCTCAATAGTGTCAATTTTTGCTTTATCCACCTCGAGTCCTTTGCTAGAAACCTTGTGCCCAAGAATGATTCCTTCTTGCACCATAAAGTGACATTTTTCCCAATTCAACAACAGATTAGTCTCCACACATCTCTTCAAAACCAAACCAAGATTATGCAAGCACTCGTCATATGAAGAACCAAACACTGAGAAATCGTCCATGAAAACTTCCACATTGATACCAATCATGTCTGAAAAGATAGCCATCATACACCTCTGAAAAGTGGCTGGAGCGCCACAAAGTCCGAACGGAACTCGTCTGAATGCAAAGGTGCCAAAGGGACATGTGAATATAGTCTTCTCTTGATCCTCAGGTGCAATGCAAATCTGATTATATCCAGAATAACCATCTAGAAGACAATAGTACTCGTGGCCTGCCAACCTGTCTAACATCTGATCCACAAACCGAAGAGGAAAGTGATCTTTTCTCGTGGCTTTGTTCAACTTGCGATAGTCCATGCAAACTCTCCACCCTGTAACGGTACGTGTAGGGATGAGCTCATTCTTCTCATTAGCAACCACTGTCATACCTCCCTTCTTCGGCACACACTGTGCTGGACTCACCCAAGAACTGTCTGAGATAGGGTAGATAATACCAGCATCAAGCCACTTCAAGATCTCCTTCTTCACCACTTCCTTCATAATAAGATTGAGACGTCGCTGATGCTCCACAGTAGGCTTGCAATTATCCTCTAGCAGAATTTTGTGCATGCAATACGAAGGACTGATTCCTTTGATGTCTGCTATAGTCCACCCAATGGCTGTCTTAAACTGTCTCAATATCCTCAAGAGCTTCTCCTCTTCACTATCTGTCAAGTTAGCGGCAATGATTACAGGCAAAGTAGATGCTTCACCTAAAAAGGCATACCTCAAGTGCTCTGGTAGCTGTTTAAGCTCAAGTGTAGGGGCTTCCTCAATAGATGGTTTGAGACGACTCTGTGACTTTTTAAGCTCCTCAAGCCCAAGTGACTCAACTGGCACTTCAAAACTCTTTCTCCAGGGAATTGCCCTTAACTGCTGAAGTTGCTCTTCTCTTTCTTCGTCTTCAACTACAGAATCTCCTAGCAAAGCTCTCTCCAATGGATCAGCCAACAGTAACTGATCAAAGTTCAACTTCACTGACGACTCCACCAAGTCCACCTGAAAACATTCCTCATCATCTGAAGGTAGCTTCATTGCATTGAAAACATTGAAGGTAACATTCTGATCTTGCACCCGCATCGTGAGCTCCCCCTTCTAAACATCAATCAAAGTACGGCCAGTAGCTAGAAAAGGCATTCCTAAGATGATAGGAATCTTCTTATCTTCTTCAAAGTCAAGAATCAAAAAATCTGCTGGAAAGATGAGTTTATCAACCTTGACCAAGACATCCTCAACGATACCCCTCGGGTATGTAATAGAACGATCCGCTAGCTGTAGAGAGATGTTGGTAGGTTTAGGATCCGGAAGACCAAGCTGCATGAAAACTGACAATGGCATGAGATTGATACTAGCACCCAAGTCACACAAACATTTGCTGAAAGACAAATTCCCAATGGTGCACGGGATAGTGAAACTGCCTGGATCCTTTAGCTTAGGTGGTAACTTCTGCTGTAAAATGGCACTGCACTCTTCTGTTAATGCTACTGTATCCAATTCTTCAAGTTTCAACTTCTTTGAGAGAATACCCTTCATAAACCTTGCATAGCTCGGCATCTGCTCCAATGCTTCAGCAAAAGGAATATTGATTTGAAGATTTTTGAATACCTCGAGAAACTTGCCAAACTGTCTGTCATTCTTCTGCTTCTTCAATCTGCCTGGATATGGAGGAGGAGGAAAGATTTTCACGTTCCCTGTAGACTGCTTTGAAGAAACTTCCTTAGCAAAATTTTTAAGATTTTCCACCTCACTAACCAACTGCTCAGCTATTTTATCAGTCTGGACTTGTTCCTTATCTGCTGTAGGTGCCACATGTCGCTCTTGAACCTCTTCTTCTTCCTCAACGGCTGAATTCTGATTGCCAGTCACCTTACCAGATCTCAAAGTAACTGATTTGACATGCTCTTTTGTTTCCCTCTTGCCTGGATTGGCTTCATTGTCACTCGGAAGAACTCCAGATGGTCTGTTCAAAAAAGCACTAGCAAGCTGCCCGATCTGACTTTCCATGATCTTCATAGATGCCCCCTAACTTTTTACCATCATCCTCAACTCCTCAAGTTCAGATTTTTCATTAGAAGATTGAGCAGCATTCCCATGAGATTGTTGCTGGAAACCTGGAGGCTGAAACTGTTGCCTGGGCTGGTACTGCTGCTGTTGAAATCCTTGATTGAATGGCCTAGCTCCGAATTGCTGTCCTTGATTCTGCCGAAAGGGCTGTTGTTGCTGCTGATTACCACCTTGATTGTTACTCCAGCTAAAATTTGGATGATTGCGGTTATTCGGGTGAGAGGTGGCTGGAACTGGCTGTTGTGGCCTCTGGAAGTTACTCACAAAATGTGCTGATTCAGAAGATATGGCACATTGAGTTGTATCATGTGCGCCCGCACACAACTCACAAACACTAGCTACCTGCTGAACTCCCATGTTAGCCAAAGAATCAACCTTCATCGACAAGGCCTTCAACTGAGCTGCAATGGCTGTAGCTGTATCAATTTCAAGAACACCTGCTACCTTGCCTTGAGATAACCTCCCTGTAGGATTCTGATATTCATTAGCAGCCATCATCTCAATCAATTCATAAGCTTCTTCATAACTCTTGGCCCACAAAGCTCCACCTGATGCTGCATCTAGCATGGGTCTCGACTGTGCACCCAAACCATTATAAAAACAGTTGATTATCATCCAATCAGGCATCCCATGATGTGGACACTTCCTTAGCATCTCCTTATATCTCTCCCAAGCCTCGCATAGAGATTTTCCAGACTGCTGTGAAAACTGAGTGATAATAGCATTCCTGATAGCTGCTGTCTTCGCCATGGGGAAAAATTTGGTAAGAAATTTCTGTGCAAGATCTTCCCATGTAGTGATAGAACCTGCTGGTAAAGAGTGTAACCAACTCTTAGCCTTGTCCCTCAGAGAGAATGGAAATAGCCTTAACTTAACAGCATCCTCAGACACCCCGTTGGTTCTGAAGGTATCACAGATCTCTATGAAATTTCGAATATGCATGTTGGGATCTTCGGTAGGAGCACCCCCAAACTGAACTGAGTTCTGGACCATCTGTATAGTGCTAGACTTGATCTCGAAGGTATTGGCTGCGATTGCTGGTCTGACAATGCTCGATGCAATGTCATTGATCTTTGGCTGCGAGAAATCCTTAAGAGCCTTAGTTGCTGCTACTAGTTCTCCCATATCTTCTACAACTTGAATCACTGGAACTTCTGTTTCTCTTTCTTCTTTATTTTCTAACTTCTTCTTATTCGCTTGAGATCACGTTCGCATACACGCTCAAGTACCTGAAAACACAAAACAACACAAGAACTATTAGTAACCGATCCGAGTCAGTAAATTGTAACGACCACTGATGTCAAGCACATAAACTATAACAAATCCCCGGCAGCGGCGCCAAAAACTTGTTTGCACTAAATCACGCAAGCGCACGTGATCACAAGTAATATAGAATAAAGTAGAGTTCGTTCCCACAGAGATTGTATAATTTAGTTCTTGTACCTAAGCATCAATGTATGATTATCGTTCAATGCTAAGACAATGGACAAATTGGGTTTGATTATCTAAATTAACTAAGAAGAAGTACTTAACAACTAAATTAAATTAACTAAGTGAATTTGAATTACTTATGAGATGGAAACATGGGATCCTAACTTTTATACAAACTTCCTTTAGAGATCATGCCCTTATATCAATACATGTGGTGGTTACGATAACTAATCGGACAACACGAAATAAGTATTCGTTACCTTTCAGTACACGCACACCAATCTACACAATATCCACATAAGATAGAAATCATGTAGGCACCAATTATGCTTAGACCCTATATGTCTATAGAATTTGAAAACATAATGGTTGAAGATCAAGTGTCCATAAGATTACATAAGGTAGTATGAGACAGTTAGAAGCACACCACAAACATGAATAACATTCATGGACTTATGCTAGCATGGCAAGTTCTAAATCTAAAGATCCACTGTCGCTTCACTAAGGATTAACAAGATAGATGTTAGCTACGCATCTATATGAATTAAATACAACCCTGCAAGGATATCGCAAATTCACCACACATATATCAAGTTAGACAATCAACATCTAAATTCCATAATTAAATCCGCTAGGACCCCATGACGGCGATTAGTTCATAATCGAACCGTTCGTCATCATGGGATTTGATGAAAGCATGACAAACATGAAGAGAATAATGATGAATAAATCAATGGTAACAACGGTTAGAGAACAAATCCGAATAATGATTAAGCATCCAAAAGATACGCCTAGTAAGAATACAAGAAAACTATGTCTAGATCTTCTTGTTGTCACGATCCTCGCCTTGGCTTCTCAATCTCGTGCTCAAAAGTGTGTATGTGATATGAAGTAATCTGATCTCTGGTGTATGATGTTGTGTTGGTCTGACCTCCCATCATGTGTATTTATAGCTCAATATTGCCTCTTCTCCAAGCAATTGCCATTCTTGAGTAGGAATTGAAATTGACAAGTTTCCATCTTTGAATATGATATAAATTGCAACTTCCCTTGTCAAATAATGTTTCTAGACTATTCCCACCGTTCAAGATTATTTCCATGTCGAATAGGAGAAGAAAACGGCAACATTCCTTATTAAAATCTGAATCAGAAAAGTTCCTGTCGGTCAGGTTTACCACAGCGCGGTCGCGCTAGCTTCCTTTGTTATTTCCGCGCGGTCGCGCTCTACACAAACTGGCAATTCCTCTCATTCTTCTTAGCGCGGTCGCGCTGGTCTGCAGAATTTCCGTTGGAGATTAATTCTTCGCGCGCCATTTGAACCACAACTAACTTCTGTTCCAAAAGCCACAAAACACCATAACTACCTGCAAAACATAATTCCTGCACAAACTCCACAAAACACATTAAACCACACAAATACTTGAGACTTGAGCGATCAATTCAAGCCAAAATAGAACGATCCAAGTGGATAAAAATCCACTTATCAGCATTATAGGACGCGTATGGTTAGAATAGAGCAAGCAATAAGGTTTTGCTTGGTCGATACTGAAATAGTACTTTACCTTGTAAAGGTACGAGTAGGAGACCTGGCCAAGAGCAGTGCACGGGTAAACGGGAATTCGAACAAAAGGATAATTATCGAAGTAGACGAATGTATTGACGTGAAGATTGGTGACTTATGAAGGAAAGATGGAGGTAGAGCCGAGTAAGAGGCCAACATGCAAAGAAGTACAGACTGACGTGAAGTTTAGTTGTGGATCAATGTTAGGATCAAGAACTTCGTGTATCGAGGCAAGTGTTGTTGCTCCTCACTTATTGTTCAAGTGATACAATTCTGCTCCTTTTTACGTATAAAATGATTCGGACAAATTTATGTTTACAAAATGATGAACTTCTTCAAAAGACGTACTTCTTCAAATGACGTGTAAATGTTTATATTTTCCACCCATAGCTCAAGTGCACCTTTTCAAATGATCTTACAAATACCCTTTTCTTCAATAATATTTTTAAAACGTGGTACGTTGTTGGTTTCCTCAGGAGAGTACCGCTTATTTTATTTTATTTTATTTTTCTTCAAAAATGTTTAAGGGACGTTCAAAAACAGAGGAAATCCAAGATTTTAAAATCTTATAAAAAATCTTTTAACATGATTCCTGATTATAACATAATTTCAACCGATAGACCCTCTTTAAGGGGTGTTTTCTTCAAACTGATATATAAATTGACTATCCTGAGATTATCTTACAAATGTTCGTTTTGAACCACTTATTTCACTTATGTTGGTGCAAACTTAAAATGTGTTAGAAACTTTTATTAAATGTTAGCACTTGACTATATCCTTTATCTTGTAGTCTCAGTTGTTGTTACTCATATTGCAAGTATTTTCCCTTCACTTCTTATTCAGTGAAATTTACTTTTAATTATTTCTGATTATGATGTCACCCCATTTATTATCGATCTCGTCGATATTTATTGTCATTGTTGTTCATTCAATTGTTATCCCATTTATTGTCAATCTTGTCGACATTTATTCTTATTGTTGTTTATTCAGTTATCACCCCATTTATTATATCGATCTCGTCGATATCCAGGATAGAACTGTTGATTCCTTTTATTCTACCAGTTGAGTTATTATTCTGGAACGTGAGTTTTCCAGATTGTTTGATTGACAGAGGTTGTCGATTGGATATAGAATTGGAATGTTTTTGGAGTCCCTTCGGGGAGACCATATTATGGTCAACGGAATCCCTTTAGGGAGACCAGTTTAATGTCAAAAGTTTAGGCCAATGTGTGCCGTGGATCTAGTTAGAGGGACTTTGCTTTGTGCATTATCCGAGGTTAGTGTGGGACTGATCAGCCGCCTAACTCCACTGTTTTTTTAAAAATATATAAAAATCCAATTCTAATCTATACATTGACGTTGAGTTGCTTTAAAGCCTGATTCCTTTGAAGCCTATGATGATTATTCTTGTTGCTCAGAACCTATATTGTTCTTGATATTGCTATAGCTGTTTACACTTGCTGAGCATTGTTGGCTCACTCTTGCTTGTTATTTATTTTTCTTCAGTCAATTGAGGAGATTAGTGAACCCTGTGGTCAGTGAGTTTTCCTGCTCCAACAGTGAGAGGTGACGTTCGAGTTGTTGGTTTCGCTGGGTAGTGATTTGAGCTGGTCAGAGGTTGGTTTACTAGTTGGGTAGACGAACTTAATGGTTATCAATTTGTATAACAATGTTATTCTGAGATTGGATTGTAATAATTAATTTGATAGTTTGTTTCATACTATAACCTGTAAGCGGTCTTGGATTAGGGGTATTTTATTAATATTTTTGGCTTATGCCCAGGTTTGTGTTGTGTTGGTTGTGGTCCGTGGCCCTATATATGCACCCCGGATTTTTGGGATGCCACAAAAGTGATGAAAGAAATGAATGTTTTGATGAGATATATATGTTTCAAGGTAAATGGTCATACTTTCAAAATTGTGGATATCAGAGTTCGTAGTTTTAAATCTTTATCTAAATTGGGAACTCAGTAAAACAATGGGATTAATGATGGAGAGAAGTTTCCCAGTTATTTCCTTCTCGAGTAACATTGTACGTTGAATGATTGGGGAATTTCTTGATATTCTTTTTCTCAAAGTTTTATCTGAGGCAGTATGGTTGAAGAAAATGGAAAATTCTTACTCTATGATGGAAATTGAATGCTCTTTTGAGATAATTAATCATTGATATTGTTCATCAATGAAATGTTGATATATTGTTGTTTCAATATACAATTTACCTACTGAGAATTTTTGGCTCACTCTTGCTTTGTTTTTACCTAACCCTTGCAGTTAAGTTAAAGGATGACCTATCCACCCTTTTACAATGCGAATGAGAGTCAGCCTAGATACATATGGTAATGGACCGCGCTACGAATAAGAGGTATAGATCAATTATGTTCCATCAATAAAACCTTTAAAACCAATAATTCTTGGAAATCAGTAAAAGATGTTCGACAACAATTTCCTAGAAGCTTCATTGTCCAATCAGGAGGTAATTATAATAAGAGCTATTTTCATTCTTTCGGGATAGCTATTTTCTTGTCAATTAGTGGTGGTGCATCATTCGTATCACTGAAGAAATTTATTTGTGTTCATATAATTAATCTATTGTTCAGATTAATTGTGATTTTGTGAAAGTCTTGATGACGGATCAGGCTAGAGAGTAATTTTATTCAAAATGGAAGAGTTCTTTTCTGAGGTGAGACGTTTATACTCGGGGAAAATCTGGTACAAACTTGTCAATACGGGCATTTACCCGTGGTTTTGACATGGTATATTATCCATGATTTAGGTAATAATGACACTAATGTTGCCATATTTGAAAATGATAACCCATTTTATGCTAGCAAACAAATATTTTTAGTGGTACCAAAATATAGTCGTGATCGGGCTGTGTAGGGTATCACAGGAGGAGGATACTTTCGGCATGGTAGTTGATCGCACCATGGGGGTACCGAGCGGTTGGAAGACCAGTAATCTTTATTCGAGACTGGAATGTCAGAGTTATAAGATGATCTTTGGAGTCTCTTTAATTTGAAGTGATTCATTGATCCTTTCTATTTTACTTTTGATCGATGGATATATCCAGTGACGTTATTATTATGTTATTTTATTTCCCTTGAGTAGTGAGCTTGCTAAGCAATCATTTGCTCACCTTTTCTATAAATCTTAATCTTTTAACAATCAAAGGCGAATATGGCTCTTATCTTACGGACAGCCAAAAAGCGGATCATCTCAAGAATAAGGGGAAGGAGCATGTCCAGAGCAAGGATTAGAAAAGTTACCTTTCTTAATGTATGCTCAGTACTATCTGTTAGAACATCTTTTGTAATATTTTAAGTATTTTGTACTTTAGGATTGTAAGGTATGTAATAGTATTAGTAGACAGTGGAATTGTAAGACGGATGCTTGATCCTTGGTTCTCTGGGGCGAGATAAGAAGTTTTATTTGTATGTTTCACAGTACAGGTATTTGCAATGGTGATGTTATGACCCGAAGCCACTTGTAGTGGGTTTGGGGGCGTTACAGGTTTGGTATGAAAGTGGTAGTTATATTCTTAGAAAAACGTGAACACCTAGGAATATAGCTTACGGTAGTTCTTAGCCAAAGAGAGGAATTAGTAAAGTACATAAGTTAAGTATAAGAAAGGTTCCACTAAGAGTTTAGTGAAACCAAAACCTTAGATGTCTTAAATGAATATATATGTATGTATGTATGTATATATAGGGTCTTGTTCTAATAGAAACTAATTTAGAATAGAAACTAGAAACCAAACCCAAATTAAAAATTGAAGCTAATCAAATGACCAAACTAGGGGTACCCCAATACAAAAAATGCACAATAATCTACAATTTATTTAGCAAAAATAATTTACTGTTCACTGTGCTGATGTGGCAGTGATGTCAGCGTGAACAATTTTTTTTTTTTTTTGCTAAGCATTGGTGAGTTAATTTATGACATTTTTTGTGAAGGTGCCCCCAGCCGGGCCCTTAGAATAAATGAAATATAATATATTTAGTGTTAGTTTCTAGTTTCTATTCTAAGATTGGTTTCTATTTGAACGCTAGCCTATATATATATATATATATATATATATATATATACTATTAAGTAGTGATAATGTTATAATACTATCCTTGTCCCTTGTGTAGATGGTAGATTATCGATCAGTTCGGGACAGATCTCTGACCCCTTATCCACGAGAGCGCGTGGATTCTAGTTCTGACAGTGATCATTCTGAGGAGCATATGACCGTGGATCTTGATACTGAGGATTCATCTGTGCAGATCTTAGTACCCCCATCTCCCCAGATCATAGACTTGGTGCCAGATGAGGATGTAGATGACTCTCCACCATCAATGACTAACTTAGTTGAGGCTCCACATCAGGAGAAGCCATTGACTTCGGTTTTTGCTTCCTTACCTGAGGTGACCCAGATTTCCACTGTACCTGTTACCACTTTGACCTCAGCTTATGTGGCTCCTGCTACCGAAGAGGGCGATCATGGGATTGCTGACCTACTCAGTCACATTCATCCGACTTTACTAGAGGCCACTCTTGTGATCCCTGCTATGCTGATTTCTACCAGATATCATACTGAGATTCTTCCACCTGTTACTACTGAGTCTTTTGGAGATTAGCAGTTCACTCTTTGTCGTACCGAGGTTTTTACTAGCTTTAATTTATCAAGTTTTGAGACAGGAGTAAATGTACCTCTAGCAGCCATCTCTGGGATGTTTAGGACTCCAGCAATAACTTAATTTGGTGCCACAACCAATACAATTAAGTATAACTTAATTATACCAACGACCCCTTAATGAGGATCGATCTCAGGTTATAGTATGAAACAAGAATATAAACTACAACACATATTATAACTACTATACCTCCTTATCTGAAGCGTAGCTCATTACTGTAAGTGTCCATGCTGACTCTTAAATCTATTCTTTAGAGACCACCTCATCGCTCTCATTCGAATTGCCATTCGTAGGTAGTCAATCCTTAACCCTAACTGAAAGGGGAGGGAAAACAAAGCAAGAATGAGCCAACAATGCTCAGCAAGTTAATAATATAGTGAAACAACAATATTTCGACAATTCATTGATGAACAATATCAATGATCAATTTAAGTGAATGGAGTAATTCAACTTCCATTAGATGATTAAACTTTTCATTCTTCAAAACATTCCTTTCATAAAACCTTTTAAAAACATTAATATATCACATGGTAAACCAATTTCATTTCACAGTATTTAAAACATATGTATTTTAAAAAAATTGATTGGAGGTTCTTACTCACAACAGACAATACGGGTGATCAGCCACCTAAAGTCCCCATAACGGACACAAAGTCCCTCTGAACATCAATCCTTTCATTAGGATAGCTTGGGTTCCCAAGAGGCAACATATTGGCCTATAAGGGTATTGGACTGGTCATACCAGAACTACACCATAATATACACAAACAGGCGGAACCAGCATTACCCGTTCGCTCATGCCTCTCCAATCATTAGGAATCCGTATAAACCATTTTGACGGAGTTCCTAACAGTATATAAATCACATTTTAAAATAGTAAAGCTCAGAAAAGCTTTCAAATCTCTAAAGCATTTAAATAATTAAATCATTTCGATGAGCAGTGGTAAATGGATTATGGATCAGAATATATGTGATACAGATTTGCAATAACTGGAATAATAAGGTAAAACACTTAAGTAAGCGAAACATTCAAAAACCTTCACCTTGAAGTACATGAAACTCACTGATAATAGATCAGCCCAGTCTAAGTAGCTTCAAAGTATTTTAAGAAAACAACTCATTTTGATTGGAAATGATAAGAGTTCAAGGGTGTAATCATCTTTAAGATCTAGGTTGTACAACGTTATGGTTAAGGAAACTTGAGTATATGTTTTAAAACATTAAAGCAGGGTAATAAATCAGTTTATGAAGATAAAGGTCTTCAATAAAATAATGGTTAAACAGGGTATAACAAAATAAGTCTCACTTTTCTAAATCAAGGTTTATTTGATTACGAATTTTAAAACAGAGTTTAAAACATGGTTCATAGAAACCTGGTTCTTTAAAATAGGGGTTCAATAAAATTTGGTTCACTAAAATAATGCGCAGTAAGATTGTAGTTAAAGAAACATGAGTAAGTAATACTTGAGTTAATAAAACAGGGTTTGATAACTATAAGAAGAGTTATCAATCAATAAATTATAAAACAGGCGATAAGTTTTAAAAATCGTATTTAAGATCTGAAAGCCCGATTGGGTCTATAAGATATAAGATACTACATGTAGTAAAGGTCTAAGTTTAAAGCAAGAGGCCGGTTATAGAATCAAAGCTCATTGTTGATCTAAAGAAAAGTGGTGATAAGGTTCATAGCAATCAATGCATATCAAAAGACAGATCACAAGATAGCCTAATGGAATGATACCAAAAGGTACAGATTACTTGCACATTGATATGAATGAAACAATGATAAATAGCAGGAGCAGATATGCTTCACTTGAACAATAAGTGAGGGATAGAAACACTTGCCTTAATATATGTAGTTCTGATTTCAACACGTCGATTCATTACTCTCTGTCTCTAATTCTTTGTACATCGGTCTCTTCTAGACTCCACTTCCGTCTTTCTTCTATAACTCATCAGTCTCAATACCAATGCACTCGTCAACTCCGATAATTATCTTCCTTCTTAAAATTCCATTTATTCTCGTACTGGTTCTTAACCGATCTCTAACTGATACCTATATAAAGGTAAAGTACTACTTTAGTACACTTATAACCTTAATTGTCTAACTATATTCTACCCAACGAATCCTATTACGTCTTACAAACACAACATGTATAATATATAATGATCATACTTATAGAACATTGTAGTATAATCAGATAATCCACATAGCACATAGCACATAGCACGTATTAATCACATTACCCAAAATAGTACAGTATAATCATATAAATCACATAAGCACTTAACACATGTTATTTAACTTACACTCATACTTTATAACACATATATCTCATTGATTAACACATAGTTCTTATCAAATTACTAAATAAATTAGAAAATAATACTAACAAAAATTGGACAGTACCTCCTTTATAAAATAGACTAGCCGTCGGGGAAATATCCGACTCAAATTCACAATTCAATCTGATGGATTTAAAATCCACCTACAAGCCCAAAATTATACTAATCAACTCTAAATCATAAAATCTCTAATTATTAATGACAATCCCAATTTTAACATGAATCAATTACCACTAATCACATTTTTATTCATATACATTCGAATTTAATTCAAATAAATAAATAAATAAATAAATAAATATATATATATATATATATATACATTCGAAAATCTAAAAAGAATCAATTCATTCGAATTAATCACAAAATTCGAATAAAAATTATCAAGAACATGTTATAAAAATTCTCAAAATATACATGCACGCACTGAATTAATAAAAACTGAAAATATAAAGGTTTATAGGTCTCAAATTCATCATCGACCACCACCGATTCACCGGAGTTCATCACCGGTGGCGGCAAAGTCCGGAGGCTCCCCTAAATTCAGGATTCCAACCACGAACTTCACCGATTATAAATTATAAGTTTAACCCAGTGCTAACAACTCGCAACATCATCATAATCAGCGAAACCAAGTACCAAACTGAAGCTATACATACAAACCACATATATATATATATATATATATACACGATTTGATAAAAAGAGGGTAGCAGTAGATAGAGAATAGGGAGAGGAGCACGAATATATAAAAATCGTAGCAAAAGGGTAAGATTAAAGGCTTGCATGCAATGAAGCACACAAATCGAGGTGAAGAACTAACAAGGGGGAGAGAACGGAGAGATTGATGGTCGAGGGAAAATGAAAAGAAGAGAGTGAAGAGGCTGTTGCCTTTTGTTAATAAAATAGGGGCATAAAACTAATTTCCCATGGCTGAAAATCAACTAATAATTCTGAAAAATCATTTTATAAAATTTTTTTTTTTTATCATTTTAAATTCGAAATAAAATAAAAGATCTTGGGGAGAAATATTTTTGAAAATTCTACAATAAAGTTTATGAAATTAGGAACATCCCCATATTTTTAAAATAATAATTGAGTCAAAATGGGATTTTATACGAATTTTTGAAATAAAGGACCTTTTAAAAGAAATAAAGATTTTTAAATCATATTAAAATATTAAAACTAAAATTTAAATACTCACACAAATTTTTAAAACTAACTAATATCACAAGGATGATAATGCAAAATATTTTAAAAATGCATATTAAAAGATGTTTTAATGCACTAATAATGAAAATAAAATTCTACGAACACATACGACACATACCAATCATCATATAATCATATAAACATGATTTCACACATACTTTAACTTCACAAAAATATTCATAACACATAATTCACCTTTAACAATTAAATAAACGCTTTAAATAATTACAAAAATTCTAGGTCGTTATATCCTACATCGACTGTGCTAGTTTCTGCTATTATTTTGGATGTAGTTGGATCTTTTGCTGCTGCTTCCCCACCTTTAGTTGGTAAGATGGGTATGTTTGGTGAGACTGTGCCTACTGCTGTGTACATGGACCTTTTACAACACTATCATGGTGTATTTTCTAGGTTTGTGGAGATATTCCTTACTCGAGATGCTTTACTTAGGTTGATGGTGATCGTGGGTGTACCGAGGGCCCCTCAGGGTGGTGGTGCTATAGCTAGGGATGTATCTATGGAGGTTGTACATCAGATTGCTACATCAGTTCTCGAGGGACTTCGGGCAGGTATAGCAGGACTACCCTCTTCTAGCTCAGGATAGTTGGATTGGACTGTTATGTCTGCAATGGTGGGACAGGCTATGTCGGAGTTATTCGGGCCCCAGTGCCAGATGACTGAGTTATTCGGGCCCTAGTGCCAGATGACCGGTGACGTGGATAGCCACTTTTGGACTTTTGTGGGATGACATATATGGATACTTGTACATCCCTACTTCTTTTGTGATAGAAATATGGTAGATGATGCAGACCTAGATGGAGTTGGTTGCAGATCCTTTTGTTTTGATCCTGATCTATTTAGCTTCGTGTCAGTGGTAGATGTTATTAGGTCTAGTTTATGGATAGTTTGTATCTTTTGTTATGTATCTAGTTGGCTAGGTGGATATTATCAGATGTACTTATGTTGACTCGGACTCTATGATGATGTACTTATTATCCTGACTGTTGATGTATTGAATCTTAGTAGTAGATGATGGATGACTGTTGTTTATCATTTGTGGTATTATTGATCTTATTGTCTTCGTTTATTATCGACTTGTTAAATTTACCAATGCATTTATAATTGAAACTTCCAAATATTTCTATGAGATTATTTTCCCTTGCTCAAACCAAATTGAAACAATTTTTATTAAACACAATGAACCACTTGAAAGTTTTAGCATTGTTCTATCATTGATAGTATTTAACTCGTATTCAAATGTTGTACCAAATTTTCAATTGATTTTTAAAAAAATAATGTTAAAAACCATTTATTTGAGCAAAACCATGTGTGAGAATTTTAGAATCAGACAATTGTCCATTTATGAGTAGATTTAATTGCTTCTTTATATTACTTGTTCTATATAATCAACTTGTGATTTTCAATCTTAATAGAAAAAAATGCCCCCAAGAAGAGGAAGACCCCGAAGAAACCCAATAAATCCCCCAAAAGAAAACTCGAATGAAGAAGTAATACCTCAAATCCAAAACCTAGAACCAGAATCTCAACCAGAACCAAGTAACCTTAACAACAATAACAATGATCCTATGCACCTACTATTGGAATTTCTTCGACAACTTAAACAGAATCCCCAGGTTATGCAAGACAAACCTCCACGAAGAGCGGATATACCCCCAAATCAACAAACACAATCCACTGTAACCTTTAAAGCATCAATTATGGAAAGCGTCAATTATGGAAAGCGGAAGTGAGCTCTATACGAAAGATAATAATGAAAAGAAAAGAAAGATTCCACAACATGATGATAAGTCAGGAAAGAGATTTAGGAACCAGAATGCGAAGAAGCCATTTGTGAAGAGGTAGGAAAAATAGGATGGTAATGTGCGAAATCTGAACAAGGGCAATTGAGAGGGTAATAAAAAGTTTAGACCCCCGTAGACTACAAACTTACTTCAGGGAAGACCTCCTTTGCCAGAATGCAAAAATTGCAGAGAGAAACATCCAGTGCCTTGTTATCAAGAATCCGCTAATTGTTATAATTGCGGATAGAAAGGACACTATGCTTCAAATTGTAAGGAAAAGGTGGTGGTATGTTACAACTGTGGAAGGAAGGGACATGTCTCACGTGATTGCATGCAACCACGCAAGGAAAGCTCTGTACTCAAACTCATGGCACCTCCGATGTAACGCCCCGACTTCCCAATACTATAAATATACTTTTATAATAAATTATTGGATTTAATTAGATAAAATGGATTTTTAATACAGGGAAATTTTGTAAAATTTCGGCATGTAGTATTCTTAATACGGACTATCCACCTGTAATTTGTATCCAAACCAATTCATTCCAACACCAACAACAATTTCAACTACTAAAAAAATAATACAAACGCATGTTCAACCTGTCCTAACTGATCAGATGAACCATACCAAAATGCCCTCCCGATCAGAGTAAAGATCGGGGCATCACAATACCAACTAAAAACATAAACCTTGATAACAAAATAATAACAAATAAAAACAACCCCACTACTAACCCAGATCTCTAACAAGTAGTGGTATGAAACAAGCAACTACTAACTAAATTATTACATTACAATACTAAATCCTTAATTAAAAGATACATACACTCCACAAATATAAATACAACCAACTAGAACTATTACACAAATTTTTACTGAAACCCAAAAGTCCAACCTTCTAGCAGAGTGCAACTAGGCTGCCTAAGGTCCACAACAAGTTCTTCTCGGATATAGCTCCTACTTCGTATCTTTTTCTTCTTTAACTGGAAAAGGGTTAGAAACAATAGCAAGGAGTGAGCCAAATGCTCAGCAAGTGATAAAAATAAAAATAAAGAATCCACAACTGTATGCTGACTACAACAATATAAGGGTACCAAAGAATATTCAGGATGTTCAGATTTTAATTCACAATCTAAAGATAAAACTGTCTAGCAATACTGTACTCTGTTTATGACATTTCAAAACCATCCTTTGAAAATTTCTAAAATATTTCTTTTAAATCAGAGATTCATCAATTCTTTTTTTTAAAATAAACTTTCATTTTTAAAACATTTAAATTTGATTGGAGGTTTTTCCCGACTCCGGACAATACGGGTGATCAGCCAAGTAAAGTCCCCAGCCCGGACACTCGGTCCGTCTAGACATAAAATTGGGTTCCCAATTAGGCAACACATTGGCCTATAAGTTGCTGGACTGGTCCCACCAGAACTACAACATAAAATAAAACATGCTGGATCGGCGTCACCCGGCCTCTTACGCTCTCCAATCTGAAGGAATCCGTAGAAAACATTTTTTTTTGACGGAATCCCTCACAATAAATCTTCAAACTTTTAAAACCATTCATTTTCAAGTCCTTTATACTCACTGATAACAGATCAGCCCAGTATAAGGAATTTTTAAAAACATCTTTAATAAATAAGCCATTTTGATTTGCAATTATAAATGATTAAGGGTCAGGGAAGCAGTTAAGAGTAATTTCATAATATACACATGGTAGGGGATTCAAGTATGATTATTTAGGATAAATGTTTGCCAAGCACCAGGTATTAAAAAGGGTTGATGTAAAATAAATATTTAATTAAATCTGGTAGGTTTCAGTAAACAGGATTATATCAGCAAAAAGGGGTCATTAGCTAATAAGGAAATTAGGTAAGGGTTAGGGTTTTAGTCTTAAGGTTCTAGGGAATTATAAGCAGGATTTTATTTGAGTATATTAGGAACTAAGTGTAAAGAAAAGTTTATGACTGAGCAAGGCATGAATTATAATATAAGGTTTATAGTTTAGCAAGTATTTAGTGTGATAGTGGGGTGCAGAAAGTTTAAACAATTAATCGTGGCATAAATCAGAAGGTACAAGGGTTTAACAATTAGTTCACAAAGGTAGATAACAGGGTACAAAAGGTAAACAACAAGTTATAAGGAATAAGCAGTAAGGTACAAAAGATTTCACAATAATTTGAAAAGGGTTACAGTATGATATAAACGTTTAAGCAGATATTCATAAACAGTTGAAGGAATCTGAACTTAAATGCAAGGTTCGAATCACTTGCCTTAACCAAGTACTTTCACGCTAGTCACTTAGCTCAAAAACCCTCAGCCTTTGCCTTTCCTTTATTTCTTGAGTCTACGTCCTTCAAATCGAGAAGGAGATTTTGAGAGATTGAGAGAAACGGGAAGGGACTAGGGAGTTCGAGAGAGATTGATGTTGGGGAAAGTAGCTGATAATTTAGGGATTGGAGGATAAAAGGGAATAAAAGTTTGTTTAGGAATTCTTCTGATTAAAAAATTAAAATTCCATCTCGTAAAATAACAAATAAATAGGTAACAATTGGGAAAAATCCAAATTTCATTTTTAAAATGTAGAGGATGAAATTATCTACCTCCCCGTATTTTTAAAATATTTTTAGGATCAAAAACGAATTAAATATGGATTTTACAAGATTAAACCAATAAGACACAAATAAATTCATAAAATCATTTTAAAATCCTTAAAAATCAGAATATATCCATCTAATATTTTTAAAAGTAAAATAAACTAATATAATTAATAATAAAAAAGATTTCATGATTTTTACTAATCCCGATAATTTTATAAAATTCTCAGAAGATGAATAGCACATGATTTAAATAGGATTTATTCATCAAAAAATAAAATTAAAACTACCCGAGCTTAACCAACACATATAAATCATCAATTAAACCCATAAATATGATATGCATATTTCACCTCCTCAACAATATTCACGCCATATAATTCACATTTAATATTAAATATTTAATTATAAATATTAAAAATTTCTAAGGCGTTATATCCGAGTAGTAGCAACAACAAGGCTACAGCGCGCACTTTTAGCATGACTATAAAGGATGCTATTGTGGATAATGATGTGATCGTAGGTACGCTTTTGATTAACTCTGAGAATACTTGTGTATTGATTGACTCTAGTGCTACCAGATCTTTTTTCTCTGAAAGTTTTATGCATAAATTGGGTATCGAGTCAGTATCTTTAGGAGAGACTATGACGATAGAGATAGCAAATCAAGAAGTAATTTCTGTAGACCAGGTATGTCCCAATTACGAAGTAGTGATATAGAAGCAACGATTTGACATAGATCTTATTCCTTTTAAGTTAGGGGAATTTGATGTAATATTAGGAATGGATTGGCTGACCCGATATGATGCTTAGATTAATTATCGTTTGAAGCGAGTGAGTTTAAGAGGAACGAATGGAAAGAGGATTATGTTACGAGGTCAGAAACAAACAAGGAAGTTTTTAACAATGGTTCAAGAAAGGTGATTACTTCGGCATGGATGTCAAGCTTATTTAGCACATGCAGTAGATACCGAGAAGCAAAGTCCTAAAATAGAAGAAATCTCTGTTGTTAACGAGTATACAGACATTTCCTGATGAATTGCCTGGATTACCACCTGATAGAGAGATAGAGTTCACAATTGATCTTGCTCCGGGAATAGTGCTTATATCTTAAACTCCTTATCGAATGGCACCAGTGGAAATGAAAGAGCTGGAGACTCAACTGCAAGAGCTACTAGATAAAGAAGTGATTCGTCCAAGTATGTCCCATTGGGGAGCTCCAGTTTTGTTCGTTAAGAAAAAGGATGGATCCATGCGTTTGTGCATAGATTATAGGGAGTTGAAAAAGATTACCATAAAGAACAAGTATCCCTTGCCTACGATTGACGATTTGTTTGATCAATTAAAAGGAGCATCGTATTTTTCAAAGATTGACTTGAGATCAGGTTATCACTAGTTGAAGATTAAACCAGAGGATGTCCCTAAGACAGCCTTTCAGACACATTATGGACATTATGAGGTTTTAGTGATGCCTTTTGGACTGACCAATGCTCCAACCGCTTTTATGGACTTAATGAATCGTGTTTTCAAGAGGTATTTGGATAAATTTGTAATTGTATTCATTGATGATATCTTAATCTACTCGAAGACTTTGGAGGAACATGCAGATCATCTACATTTAGCCTTGGATATTTTAAGGAAGGAAAAATTATATGCAAAGTTCTCCAAATATGAATTCTGGTTATTAAAGGTTCAGTTCCTTGGTCATGTGGTGAGTCGAGATGGAATATCAGTGCCGGCAAAGGTAGAGGTGGTAGCAAATTAGGAAAGACCTATGAGGCCGACTGAAGTAAGAAGTTTTCTTTGATTAGCAGGATACTATCGAAGATTTGTGCAAGATTTTTCAAAGATGGCTACCCCATTGACAAGGTTGACCAGAAAGAATGAGAAATTTGAGTGGACATCAGAGCGTGAAGAAAGTTTCTGGGAGTTAAAGAAGAGACTAATGACGACACCTGTGCTGACCTTACCTGAAGATACAGGAAATTTTGTGATATTTAGCGACGCTTCTCATAAAGGATTAGGATGCGTGTTGATACAGCATGGAAAAGTAATTGTTTATGCCACTAGACAGTTAAAAGTATATGAGTTGAAATACCCAACCCATGATTTAAAACTGGCTGCCATTGTGTTTGCACTCAAGATATTGAGACATTCTATGTACGGGGAGAAGTACAAAATATATACGGACCATAAGAGCCTGAAATATATCTTCACGCAGAAGAAGTTAAACATGAGACAAAGAAGATAGTTGGAATTAATTAAGGATTATGATTGTACAGTTAATAATCATTCAGATAAAGCTAACATGGTAGCCAATGCTTTAAGCCGGAAAGAGAGACTTAAGTGCTGGTTTCATCGAGAGAGCTAATTCAGGAGATCGAAAAAATGGAGTTGGAGATAAAGATTCCAGTTCAAGCCAATGAGAAGATTTTTGAGGTGTTGGTACAGCCGGAGCTACTTGTCACACCCTGACTTCCCGATACTGAAAATATACTTTTTAAAAAGTATATACATTAATTCTCTAAAATACTTTTGTAATGCGAAAGCTAAAAACTTAAGAAAATGTGACTCACTATACACGTAACACTTAGCAGTTAAAGCATGCTCTCAACTATTAGAATTAATTAGATAAAATAGACTTTGATACAGGGGAATTTTAGAAAATTTCGGCATGAAGTATTCGTAAATTGGACTACTCACCTGTAATTCAAACCAAACCAAATTCCATTTAACAACCAAACAACAATTCCAACTTTTAAAAGAAAAATAACCACAAGTTCAACCTGTCCTAACCGATCAGGTGAAAAACTATACAATACAACTCAACACGATAACTCAACATTTAATCTTAATAGCAGAAATAAAAACTTAACATATTTATATATGCAAATACTGAGGAGGAGGGACTCTGGAGATCCAGCTGGCCGACCATGCAACTTAACCTGAAAAACATGAGCAACTTTAATGAGTCGCAACTTAGTGAACATATATCATCATATAATATACTCTGGTAATATTTACATATTTCTAAACCGATAATCCAGTATTTCGCATTTTATAAAGATATCTGTATATACCTGTTAACTCGTAAAAACTCGTAGTGTCATTACATGTACCTGTAATTCATTCTCTCTTTATTTACCCAACTCTCCTTGTATCATCCCTGTTATTAGTTCAACGATTCTAATCTACACATTTATTATTACAAACAATTTTATATATAAGATCTGAATATTTTCCGTATATAACATGGAAGTCATCTATGGACTTGACAGTCATCTGTATATTTGTGATAATTAGTTAAGCCATTCACATTGAACCCTGTAGGCTAATCATATATATATATATATATATATATAACGAGTACATATCATTCAATCATATCTTTGACCAAAATCATAACCCTCAATCCACATTATATCTTCCTCCTCACATAATCAAAACCTTCATCAACAACAACACAATCATTACAAGCTCATACTCCTCATATTTTTAACATAACATCATCTAAATCTATTATTACTAATGATAAAAGAATGATTAAAAGAAAGTATACCTCTAAATCCATGGCAAGCTCTACCAATCCAATCCAAGCATATTTTCCCCAATTTTCATCAAAAATCAGCCCCTTCTTGAAACCCTAATCCATTGATTAACAAGTGTTTTTGTAAGAACCCAGATTTTTTGTAGTAATTAAAAACTTTTATTATGTAATGGAGCATAAGTGTAACAGTGGTTCTAGTGAATGAATATTTAACGAATTTTGATTCAAATGTTTATATGCCATGAACAATGCAATTGGATGACAACTTAGATTAGAATAATCTATCTCTAGGAAAGTAAGATATTTTAAATTCCAAAGAGGAAGGTTATTCTCATGTCATCCAAATCGATATCTGTTATAAGTCTAGTGGTTTCGTAAAAGGGTTAAGGAACGCTCGGGAAAGCGCGAGGACATTTTTCTAATTATAAGAATTAAAGAGGAAATAAGCAATGAATAGTGTTTTTGGTGGAAATTGGAATATTATCAAACGACGCTATATAGGAGTATTCGAAACGGATTTCTGAGTTCGTATTAATGACCGATAGGCAATATAAGTGTACGTAAACGATATCAAATTCAGAAAAATAGCACTTTTATTTTCCCCGAGATTTCCCTAAACACTGAATGATTTAAGGATTTAATATAAAGATTTAAGGAATTTAAATTCAAGAATTATCAAGGAGGATTGAGAATGGTAATATAAATATTAAGAAGGTTTCCGGTAAAACCCTAACTAGAAATGCTCGAGATATTCCTCTGAACTATCAATGAAATTGAGCAATAACCGGACAAAGAAACAAGCAGAGAGCTAAGGTGTATGCATGTGCAAGTGGATATTGTAACGCCTCCATTACTGACCCAATCATCCATAATAATTCATTCATATACAATACTAAAACAAAACCTGCCTTAACCTGCAACAAACATATAAACGAAGAAATTTGCCTTAACTTGAAGTAAACGGGTAAATAATTAAATCTTTAAGACGAATTCCACGCGACTAAAACAATTGGTACCACTTCCACGCTCCTACTCATAATTCAGATTGCCCCAAATAAAACTTTGAGATAAGAATATCAAGAAATCCCCCAATCATTCTTACTCCCCTTTCACGTACAATGTTACTCGAGGAGGGAATAACTGGGAAACTTCTATCCATCCTTAATCCCATTGTTTTACTGAGTAACCTTTTTTTTGAACTAACCATTTACCTTCAAACGTATATATCTTTTTCGCGATACAAACTACCCGAGGTCACAACCTTCCAATACCATTCACAAATCAAACTTCTAATCCAATTAAGCGCTAGTAATTCTAACATCGGATAAAATCAACACTTAACTTAACATACGTAAAGCAAAGTATACATCACCCATAATTAACTTACTACGTGCAAAACTCATGTAAACTTCACTGTATCCAATTCCCAAGAAATCGAATTCCAAAACATTACTCTACATACTCTACAAATCCTCAAATTTAAACTTTTACATTATAACTCCAACATTTATCAATAACCGAATAAGCGAAATAAGATACGCGTCCACCACTCATTTCTTTGAACGATTCCATTATTCTACAGTCCACTTCTTCACATTCTACTTCGATCAACTCATCTTGGTACATCTCAATTTCCTCTAATAATTCATTTGCAATAATCTAGACCTTTGGATCTTTCATCTCCACCTTTATCCCTTCGTTTCCTGATTAGTAGGCTTGTTTACTATTGTAGCTATCTTGGTAATACCTTTGACAACCTTCAATAATTCTTAGCCGGTCCTTCAAACTTTTTGATCTCCACTAGCGTTTAGGCTTTTCCCGATTCATTACTGCTTCGTCATCACGGTATTCATTTCGATCCTTTCGTCATATCCTGAAAATTTTAGTTCTTCCAATTGCAAAGCTCGTACTTAGTAATCATATGCATGTCCTTTCTATATCCTCAAATATCTTGTGATGTCTTCTGATGTTAAATCTTTGAACTTGATTACATTCCTGGTTGTAATTAATTAATCAACTTTATATCTCTGTCTGTTGATAATCCTGGTAATTTATCAAGTCATATATCCGAGAAATCTTGATCACTGAAATTCGCTTCACTTTAATTATCTCCTTATCGATATCTCCCACATATATAAAATAACCTTAAAATCTTATCATAATAGCCTCTTAGTCTGCGTAACCATTAAAACTCCTTAATGCACTTTCTGACTTGAAAGAAAACTTACATATCTCTTGAAAATCATAATTTCACCTTCGTATCCTCACACCTTGCCTGTACTTTATAATTAACTATACAATCCAATTCTAACACACACTCAACTCTTTTAACAGCCATCACTTTAATATTCTTCATATCATCATTCAAAATCACATGGAACTTCTAGTTTCTAATTCTGTCACTTCTCACCTTACTGTTCTTTCTGCTTACAATTACAGCTTTTCATTTTAATCTTGGTGCAATTAAAGTAGGCTTCCTCTCAAAATCATACCTTTCGATAATGGTGGTCCTGCTAGTCCCAGTAATTCATATCCTATAGGTAGCTATCTATCCTCGTTATTCTGGTTTTCAAAATCTACTAATTCTTACATTCCTTTCTAGCCAAATCTTGCATCTTCGGCTAACACAATTCCTACAATTTCCTGTTTCTCTATCCTCCTTTTCTTACTGTCTTCTTCCGTCATTATCAACTCTCGTTTACTCTTAATATTCGTAATCCTTAAAACTATGTTCACCTAGGTGCTATCTCCAACACAATCTCTTTTCTCCTTTATCCAGAGTTCCAGTTCTTATTGAAGTCTGTAAAACAACTGTCTAGCTCGACCTTGCTTCACTCAAATTTTCCCACTTCGCTAATAAAATTTTTATGTCCAACAATTGGTCTCAAAACATTTAAAATCTCATAATATTCCCGTTTCCGTATCCAAATTGAAATATGCAATAAACAAATGTTCTTCAACAATCTTTCTTTAACATAACTATCATATACTAACTATATCCATTTCCACTTTACTTTTGACCTTAACCAAATTATTATTTCGTGTCCTTGTCATCTGCTCCTTAACCATACACAGTTCTCCATATTATCGAGTCTTGCACGTGTATTGTCGATCCAAAGAATAATCTAACTTGATATTCAATCCTTGCTTTAATGAAAAATTCTCAAACCTGATCATCCAATTCTCTGTCGATATAAATGTATCTTGTACCACTTAGTTGTCATCGTCTCCATTTTTTTTCTGCATTCAATTATTGATAGCTTTAGGAATCATAAGGGTTTATAGCAAAAGAAATCAATACAATGGACAGGTGTTATCATGTATGAATACAAGTTTAGTTTTGTTTGATAAGAATTTTATAAAAGAATTTAACTGAGATCAATATGATCATTGAACTAATTTCAGGTTGCATTTGTCACTTAGGTCAACCGCTATAGCACAAGAAGGGGGCCAGCCTTCTGTACTTTCATGACAAACACAATAAGTGGCGTCCCACCAGACTTCTTGTTGTGCTAAGAATAATTAAGACATTTGAATCGCAAGCGCACAATTCGTTTCGTTGTAAAATTTATGATTCCTTCCACGGAGACTAATGTTTTCGCAAACCTTAATAATTAATTTAATCGAACTAGAACAATTTTGGATTTTTGGAAAATTTAGAATTTACACTATTTAATTACTAAAAAGAAATCCATTTTAAACTAATTTAATTAAAACTAATTTATTCTCCACTATTAAAAACTTAATTTTATTCTAAAACACACATTTTTTTTAAATAAAAAAAAACAGTAAAACAGAAATAAAACAATACTCAGCACAGCTCGATTTAAACATGGAAACACACAAAAACCCTATTAAATTATAAACAACTACTCGACCACATCAAAAGAAAAACTCGTCTACAAAACAACCAGAAAAAGAGAGTCGCGCCAGCAAAAGAAAAAAAACCTGCAGAGAACACATTCAAAAAGAAAACCAGTCACAAACAAATTAAATTCCAATTTTAAACAGAAAAGAAAATCGCGCATCATGCAATACGAAACAACGAAGATTCCACACCTGGTATCTATGTCTTCATCTTTTTCATTATGTATATATTGAAGTTTAACCGTGATTTACTGTACGTTTAATGTACTCTATTAATTTGGAAAAACTGTTTACCGGGCAAACTCACAAACAAACTTAAAAACAAAGTAAAAAGGGAATTTAAAATAAAAGGGGAGAGAACCGTTGGGGGTAATTGGGGATTTGCAGTGAAGAAGAAAGGGAAATGAAGGAGTAAGGAGAAGAGGGGTGTGTATGGGGAAGGAGAGTAAAAACAGGAAATAAAGAGATTTGTGTATGTAAGAAAGAGAGAGAGTGTTGCTGGGTTTTGAAACAAAACAGGGGAAAAGGTTTTGGACATAAAGAAGCAGGGGGTGAAAATTAAAAACTGATTTGCTTCGAATTATTCTAAAAAAAGGAGTAAAAACGTACTCAAATTTTTACACTAATGTTTTTGTTAATTTTTTTTATAAGTAAAATACGAAAATAAATAATTAACTACAAAATAAAAAATTATACTACTAAACTATGATTTAAAATTAAAGTGCCCACAATAAATTGGAAATTCAAAGGGGCGAGATTACGATTTAAAACTAAAAAGAAGAAATTAAAAATCGTTACTTTCAACCCCAAGTGGTTAGCAACGGGATTTACGAAAATAACGAAACAAGGCAACAATAACGAAAGAGCAAGACAAGAAGTAAAGAAAATAAAAATTGCATTAATTATAATAGGAGTGTTTACAAAATTTGAAACTAAGAAAAGAAATACAAGAAATTAAAACTACCCTAAAATCTAAGTTACCAAATACAAGGGGGGTGAGGGGGTATTTATAGGATAGGAATTAGGGTTAAGGGGGGTGTTGGGTAAATTACCACCATACATTTGGGTTGTGTGGTGGTGAAATCCTAGTCATCTATTTGTTTCCTTCCCCCTTAAGCTTTGAAGAGTTGATCTTGGCCATACACTTTTCTAATGTGTTGGGATGATCTCCACCTTCCACTTGTCTTGAAATATTCCTTTTGCTCCAAGCTCCTAATTCTTTTCCTTCTTTCATTTTTGGTCCTTTTTCTTCCTCTTTTTCCCTTCCTTGCACTTTATTTATTTATTTTTCCATTTCTTTATTTATTTACGAATTTCCTGAAATGCAACAAAATAAATTATTAAAATACGAATTCAAGCAAATAAATAGGTAATAAAAATATGCAAAAATATGCACTTATCAAATGCCCCCGTACCTATCTTTTGCTCGTCCTCGAGTAAAACAAAAACAAAAGGAAAATCTAGATGAAAAGTCCTATACTCCTTTTCGTAGGTGTGACGGATGCATTTGGCATATGCAACAAGCCCTTTAAACCCCTAGGCAGCCCTAGTGGACGAGTGAGGTCTCGTGAGGGCCTATAGTGAATGTACCCACAAAATCCATCTAGCTTGCATAAAAGACTACATGGCAATGCACACCACACATACATGTCCTCTCATGATACATCAACTTAAGAATAAAAATGAAGTTGCAAAGTCTTGGTGTGGAAAGTGCAAGGATTCACATAGTCTACTCAAAGAACCATGCAAGAGGTGATTATAAGTTCATGTCAAGTGCAAAAATTATTGGTAACCATGCTAAGTCTACAAGAGCACACTTTAGAGTCAAAACATGAGATCTCATATGAAAAACAAGCAATACCTCACATTTCACTCACAAAAGAATATTCACTCAAGAACAAGGGTAAGTGTATCACTCAATTCCAACAAAATCAAATGCATGCTTGACATTTGGTATCATCCCAACTTAAATCACAACATACATTAATAACGACAATCAAAAGGTCTTTATTAGGGTTTTAATGAGGCTAGGGACAAGGTATGTCAAGAAAGGCCAAAGCAAGGTGAAGTGTCAAAAGCTAGTAGTCACCATGAATATCATGCACAACACCAAACTTCCTCCCCACAAAATTTATTTTCATTTTTCAACAAAAAGACTTGACTAGTCGAATGAAGGAGGATTACAAAAAACATAAGTATGCTCTCATATTTTCTTTTCTTTTTTTCTTTTTTTTATTTTTTTTTATTTTTTTTTATAAAGGAAAATGATAAATGTAACAATAATCCTCCTTTAGATTTAATTTTGAAAATCGACTATCAAGGTAACAACAAATATTTCCTCTAAAGTTATGAACAAAAGTAAACCATATTTCACACACCTTATTGCTCCCTCAAGTTCCTATTAGCCTTTGACAAAATGGGATCAAGAATACGTAAGGCTAAACAAGAAAAAGGTCTTAGGTGAGTAATGTGGTGTGTCACCGAAAGAAAATGATTAGGCTCAAAGGGTTAACTAATTGATCATATAAGAATGGTGTGGATAATTTGGAAATATAGGTTATTCCTAAGTGCCTTTATCATTTTATCATCAATTAATGTCATGTATTTCAAGAAGGAACTCAAACAAGTGCTAGCGATGCAAATGACAAGTGGACACTCAAGCAAACGAATATAAATGCAAAAGATGTGCATATAGGCTCAAAACTCACTTGGTATGGTAAAACATAATCAATCTCAAGTAAAGGTATCCTCAATGCACCTACTTGTACTCAAAGCATGAAGACCAAATCATCTTACACCTAATCATGCCCTTCTAATTTCATGCACAATTCAAATAAGTCTACTACTTTCACCTTGCTAGTGTAAGTGTGTGAACAAGAACTTTAGCAAATCACTTCTCAAACAAAAGCTAATGGATCATAATATTATCATAGCATGCAAGGGTGCATCAAGCAACTAGCAATCAATTAACAAGACTAGAATACGAAAAGAACTCTTTTTGTGATTTTTTCATTTTTTAATTTTTTTGGATTTTCTGATTTTTATATTTACACTAAAAACCCTCCCCCATACCTAAATCATGCATTGTCCTCAATGTATGCAAATGCAAGAGAAATGAGCAAATGAGAATGAGGAGATAATACCTTACAAGAGATAAAGGAGAGAATTTACCTACCGAAAGAAACTTACATGAATCACGGGTCGATGAGGTGGGTGACCTCATCCTCGGGATCAAATGGCAGCTCTAAAAATGGTTTGAGTCTTTGTCCATTAACTTTAAATACATCACCATTTTTAGGATTTTCAATTTCAACAGCACCGTGAGGAAAAACGGTCCTAACAATGTAAGGACCTTCCCACCTAGATCTCAATTTCCCGGGGAATAAATGAAGCCTAGAATTGTACAAAAGAACTTTTTGACCCGGAGAAAAAGATTTTCTCAAAATGGATTTATCATGAAAAAGTTTTGTTCTTTCTTTATAAATTTTATCATTTTCATAGGCCTCATTTCTTAATTCCTCTAGTTCTGACAATTGCAATTTCCTATGACTACCGTGAAGGGTTTCGGGGCATAAACGCAGCGAAAACAGTCGTAAAACAATAAAAATCCAAAACCCTAATCATAGGATCCATGTATAAGACATGCTGATTATGGTGAATAGAATCAGTACCTTTACAAAGCTTTACGAATTCGGTTGACAGATGGAGGTCCTAGATTGTGATCACCACGCAGCCCTTGATGCAAGATCCGCGTCTCTAAATCGTCCACACGAACGTTCGATCGTCCAACGATCCAAGGAGCAGGTACTAGCCAAAATCAGCTTCTCTCTCTCTCTCTAGCCTCTCAAAGAATAGAGCAGCTAGGGTTTTTAAGAAAAACGATTTTGCAAAAGTGTTACCCTAACCAATACATCTTTATGTATTTATAGAGAGAAAGATGGGCCTAACCCTAATCAGCTTGGGCTTCAATTAAAACAAACTGATTTGGGTTTTTAATGAATTAAATTCGAAATAACATTTAATTAACTAAGTCCAACTCAATTAATTATTTATCCAATTTCGAATTTATAATCATTTAATTAAAAACGAAATCTGATTCCATAATCAATTTCGAATTTTAATTATTTAATTTAAATCTGATATTTAAATTAAAACTCCTTTTAAAACGTTCTTATTGTGTAACCCTTTAGGTTATTATTACGTTGGCAATAATTTTAATATCCAATAATAAAATTATAGACAATGAGTGGCATCTAGTAATACATCATTGCTACCCAAGTAATAATAATAATTGGTGATCCAATTAAACCTTTCGTGATAAATGTTTCCATGTAATATAATCCCTTTAACCAAATATTATAGATTAAACTCGAGGCATGTATTTCGTCATCCTCTTCAACATTTAATCCAGGTTTACTTGATCCATGAGTAGACTATTAAAACAAATCAATATTTGAGCACGGCCATGCATTTTATAGTCTCACTCAATCAAGAGGCCAATAATATCTCTCCGAATTCTAGGAGGGTTAAATCCTTTATCTATCATTCATATTTCTTATACAACTCATAATATACCCGATGTCCACTTTTATCATCACCCGATCAAAGGTAACTTTTAATGTAGTCAAAGTACATTAATCCTCGTATAGAAATATAATGATCTAAAGTCAAAGGATCATTACACCATTATCACTGTGAGTCTTTCTTATGACTTTATTAAACATGAAGAATATAACTTTGGGTCTGTCCAGTACCATGTACCCTTACATGTACCTATGTATTGACTTTAGTATCTCCATACTGATAACCAATGAGATGTGGTTACCTGTCAAACAACATACTAGTCTATTTATGTATTATTATTGTCCTATATAATAATACTCGACTAGGGACCTTTAAGAATATGATATATTATATAATCTCAAGTTCAAGTCATGTACTTAAACTATACAATGTGTATCATGATTCTAAGGACATTTATTATGATAACAAATATATCGGAGTAATTAAAGTCATAATAAATACGTTTATTGAATAATCAAATGACATAAAGGTTTATTAAAAGAACCAATGTATTGCCTCTAGGGCACCTACACTAACATACCGGTGGTTGGTAAGTCAAAGTTCAAATCTCTTATGGCCCACAAGGCCCTATGCTCTTGTTCAACGGGCAAGTGACAGGCTTTGCCAAAAACAATTCTGTAAGGGGACATGCCCAAAACAGTCTTAAAAGCGGTTCGATAAGCCCATAAGGCATCTATCAGTTTGATTGACCAATCCTTCCTGTTCGAGTTTACAGTCTTTTCTAAGATTTGTTTGATTTGCCTATTCGAGACTTCAACTTGACCACTAGTTTGAGGATGATAAGGGGTAGCCAGCCTATGAGTAATTGAGTACTTTTTCAAAAGGGACTCAAATTGACGATTCTTAAAGTGCGTACCTTGGTCACTAATGATAGCCCTAGGTGTGCCAAATCGAGAAAATATATTCTCTTTTAAGAATTTAAGAACGACCTTGTTATCATTGGACTTAGTCGGTATGGCTTCTACCCATTTAGACACATAATCAACCGCTAAGAGAATGTAGAGGTTGCCAAAAGAGCTAGGAAAGGGACCCATAAAATCTATGCCCCACACATCAAAAATCTCAATGATTAAGATGGGACTCATTGGCATCATATTTGTCCTAGTGATCTTTCCTAAGTGTTGACACCTACTACAAGCGGCATAGAATTCTGCAGCATCCTTGAACAAACTAGGCCAATAAAAACCGCTTTGGAGGATTTTAGTTGCTGTTTTCTTAGCACTAAAATGACCTCCACAAGCTTGATCGTGACAAAAGGAAAGGATACTTCGAAACTCATGGTTTGGGACGCACCTCCGAATGATTTGATCGGGACAATATTTAAAGAGATATGGGTCGTCCCAAAAGAAGTGTTTGACTTGAGAGAAAAATTTTGATTTATCTTGTGTAGACCAATGAGAGGGAATGTCGCCGGTTGCAAGGTAATTAACAATATCGGCAAACCAAGGAGGAGTAGAGATAGAAAAGAGATGTTCGTTGGGAAAAGATTCATTCAAAGGCGAGTCAGTGGTGGACTCCACCACTAATCGAGAAAGGTGATCGGCAACGACATTTTCGGACCCCTTCTTATCCATAATTTCTAGGTCAAACTCTTGGAGCAACAAGATCCACCTAATCAAACGGGCCTTAGAGTCTTTTTAGAGAAGAGATATCGATGGGCGGAATGATCGGTGTAAACAATGATTTTCGAACCAATAAGATACGACCTAAACTTCTCGAGGGCAAAAACTACGGCTAGAAGCTCCTTCTCGGTGGTTGAATAATTGAGTTGCGCATCATTTAAGGTCTTACTAGTGTAGTATATGACATGAGGTATCTTATTGATTCGTTGTCCTAATACCGCCCCTAATGCGTAATCAGATGCATCACACATTAACTCGAAAGGTTGACTCCAATCGGGAGACTTGATAATCAGGGCCGAGGTCAACTCTTTTTAAGGTGTTCAAAAGATTTTAAACAATCTTTATTGAACTCGAATTTGACATCTTTACCAAGAAGGGTGGTCAAGGGTCTAGCCTTTTTGCTAAAATCTTTAATGAAACGCCTATAAAAACCCGCATGTCCTAAAAAGGAACGAATTCCTTTGACCGATGTTGGTGGGGGTAGATTGGAAATGAGTTCAACTTTGGGTTTATCTACTTCGATCCCCTTTTCAGAAATTCTATGACCAAGAACAATTCCTTCTTTAACCATGAAATGACATTTTTCCCAATTAAGAACGAGGTTGGTTTCTTTACATCTCTTTAAGACTAACTCAAGATGGTTTAGGCATTGATGAAAAGACGAACCAAAGATGGAGAAGTCATCTATGAAAATCTCTAGGAATTCACCTACCATGTCAGAAAAGATGCTCATCATGCACCTTTGGAAGGTGGTCGGGGCAGTGGTTAGACCGAAAGCTAAGCGACGATAAGCAAAGGTTCCAAAGGGACATGTGAAAGTGGTTTTCTCTTGGTCTTCGGGAGCTATAGGAATTTGAAAATAACCGGAATAACCATCTAGAAAGCAATAGTAGGCATGACCCGCTAACCTTTCTAACATTTGATTTATGAATGGCAAAGGAAAGTGGTCTTTTCTAGTGGCATCGTTGAGTTTCCTATAGTCTATGCATACCCTCCAACCGGATTGGACACGAGTAGGAACTTGCTCATTGTTCTCGTTAGTCACCACGGTAATACCCGACTTTTTAGGTACTACCTGAATCGGGCTAACCCAAGAGCTATCAGAAATGGGATAAATGATTCCATTATCTAGACACTTAAGAATTTCCTTCCTAACGACTTCCATCATGGTAGGGTTCAACCGCCTTTGTGGCTCACGAACTGGTTTGGCATCATCAACTAAGTGAATTTGATGTTGGACAATGGCCGGACTAATTCCTTTAATATCCGAGATACTCCAACCTATGGCTTCCTTATGCTCTCTAAGCACACTTACAAGCTCATCCTCTTGTGTCTTGGTCAAATTAGAGGCAATTATAACGGGAAGAGACTCGTTAGGACCTAAAAAGGCGTACTTAAGAGTGTCGGGAAGAGGTTTGAGTTCTAAATCGGGCGGCTTTGACTCAACGGGTTCACTAGCTTCGAAAAGTGGCAAAGGAGGTGGTTCACATGCTTGGTTATTTGTAGGAATGGTGGAATCTAACATTGCATTGACCTCATTTGTATATTCAGAATCATCCCAATCTTGACCAAAGTGTTTTAAACAAATATCAAGAGCATCATTAGGGTTGATGAATTCTTGATCAACTATATCATCAATTAAATTGACATCCATAGGTTGATCATAGAGATCATCGGGTTGTTTCCCTATGTGAAAAATATTGAGGTCAATGGTCATGTTCCCAAATGTTAGTTTCATTAATCCATTTCTACAATTAATCAAAGCATTGGAGGTGGCTAGAAATGGCCTTCCTAGAATGATAGGAATCTGATTCTTAGGGTTCTTGACCGGTTCGGTTTCTAGGACGACAAAATCAACGGGAAAGAAAAAGTCACCCACTTTAATTAGCACATTTTCAATAATCCCCTTAGGAACTTTGACAGACCGATCGGCTAATTGAAGTGTAACATTAGTTCTTTGAAGCTCTCCTAAGCCTAGGGCTTGATAGACCGAAAATGGAAGCAAGTTCACACTAGCGCCTAAGTCGAGTAATGCCTTGTCCACAAAGGTATTGCCTATGACACATGAAATTGTAGGACAACCGGGGTCCTTATATTTCACGGGAATTTGGTTCGAAAGAATTGAGCTTACTTGGGACGTCAAGAAGGCTTTCTTAGGGACGTGAGTAGTTCGATTATTTGTGCACAAATCTTTTAGACATTTCGCATACGAAGGAATTTGTTGAATCGCGTCTAAAAGAGGAATGTTGACTTTGACTTGCTTAAAAACTTCTAAGATCTTGTCCATTTGGGCCGTTTGTTTAGGAGAAATGAGTCGTTGGGGGTAAGGAGCTTTTGGCTTAAAGACTCGTTCATTAGGTTCTTCGGGGATGGGTTTTGTCCCACTCGTTGATCCTTGTTCCTTAGAACTCTCGGGTTCAAGATTAGCGTTTGGTTCAGAATTTGACTCGTCTTCTTCGGGAGACTTGTCACCGACATGATTTTCAACTTGCTTACCGGACCTTAAGGAAATGACAGCGTTCACATTGTGAGGAGGTCTTTGATTGATAGGAAATTTAGGGTTTACCTCGGTTTGACTTGGAAGTTTGTTCTTCTCTCGTTCACAAATGGCGTTGGGTAATTGGCTTACTTGAACCTCTAACTTAGATATGGCTTGAGTACTAGCATTTAAAATTTGCCTATCTTGAGTCATGGTTTGCATGAAGGTCTGTTGAGATTGAGCCAAATTAGTTGTTGATTTTAGAAGCGCATCGAGAGTCTTTTCCAAGGAATTAATTCTCTTATCCGACTCATGAAAGCCGGGTGGGTGGGCGGGTGCTTGATTTTGATAAGGAATGTGATTTTGAGTCGTGTTTGAAAAAGGAACTTGGTTTGGATAGTTCAGCTTTTGAAAAGATGGTGGAGATTGGAAATTTTGGCCTTGGTACCACGAGAAATTCGGGTGGTTCTTCCACCAGGGATTGTAAGTCGGTGCAAACGGGTCATTCCGAGGCCTCGGTTGGAACATTGCGTTCACTTGCTCAAAATCGGGACAAGGTTGAGACTCAAAGTTCGAAGAATTAAAATTTGGGTACATAGACATTGGTGGGGGACTACTATGAGTTTCTAAAGCTTCGAGTCTCCTAGTAAGGGTGGCTAGCTTGGCATCGGTTGCAATATTGTTTCCAATTGAATGTAGACCCCTAGAAGAACTAGATGACTCGTTGGACTTGTGAGGTTCCCTAGTAGACTCCCACAACATAGTCTTCTCGGCTAATTCCTCGAAAAACTCCCACCCTTCGTCTTCATTTTTCTCCATAAATTTTCCTTGGCACATAGACTCTAACAATGCGGTTGTTGGACTATCTAGGGCCTCGTAAACAATCTTGCAAAGTCTCCATTTTTCTATTCCGTGGTGGGGGCATTGTGATAAGAGATTTTTAAAACGATCAAAATATTTCCAAAAAGACTCATTTTCCTTTTGATGAAATTGATTTATTTCGTTTGTAATCCTTGTAGTCTTATGGTTTGGAAAATATTTTTTTAGAAAAATTATCACAAATCCCTCCCACGTGGAAATAGAATTAACGGGTAGACTATACAACCATTTTTTGGCATTTTCTTTTAAGGAGAAGTTGATAAGTCTAAGCCTAATGGAGTCTTCGGTCAATTGTTGGAGTTTTTGTAGAGCACAAACCTCCTCGAATTCATGAAAGAAAATATACGGATCCTCACCATCACTCCCGGTAAACTTAGGTAACATGCTAATATGGTGAGCTTTGATCTCGAAATTATTACCATTTACGGGAGGAAGAGTGATGCACGAAGGTTGAGCGGAACGGGTGGGGTAGCAACGGTCCTTAAGAGACATGGTCATGTTTACTACGGGATCGGAATAATCTAAAGACTCGGAATTAGATGATGAAGAAATCTCAAATGATCTCACTAGTCTAGAAGAATTATCCCTAATCCAAATAGTTCGCATAAACCATGTAAGGAAACACGTAGCAAGAAAGTACGATAAAATAAACACACAAAAAGAAAGGGGTGTAAAATTAAAAGAAAAATTCTAAACCTAAGGTTCCCTAATAAAATAACTAGACCTTGCTCCTAACTGTAATGGATACCAAAAACTAGGTAAATCAATAATTATTCGAACCAGCTTGGCCAGTTAGGTGCAAGCATTGCCAAGAGGCTAAACACCTGCCTAGACACCAAACCTTAATTGGCCAGGTCAGCTTTCGCTTTCCTAGACACCAAAAATTTGGAATAATTAAAGATTACTTCGTTTCTTAAGCACCTTCCTAAATGAGCGCGAGATTCCTATGGCAAACGTCTAATTAATTTTATTAAAGGCTAGGTATGCAAAATAAGGGATTAAATTGTTTTTGGGCTAAGGAAAGAGTGATGAAATCCCTTCCCTTATCTTTTGAGAGGTTTTGCCCTTAAGATTTATTTACAAAATGATGCAACAAACAAAGAGGCATATAAAAAAAACTATAAACATTTATGGATGCTTTAAATTACGTGTTCTAGCTAAAGAAAGAATTTAACGTACCTTGGAGTCCTCCAGCGATCACCACAATTTATAGGGTACGAAAAATTAAAAACAATAAAATAAAAATCTAGATGATGTGCCCTAAGTGATTAAATGCATGATGCAACAATTATTTATTTACAACTAATTTTTTTGGATTTTTAATTTTTAATTTTTTTGTGATTTTCGTGATTTTTCTAAATAGGGAAAGAAAAACGAAAGAGGAGAGAGATACGGTTTACCCAAGCAAAGCTTCCAAAATTCCGAGAAAATTCTTCCGCTTTAATCCAAGTCACCCGAATTTTCCTCCAAATTCCTCGAAAAAATATGCAAACAAGAAAAAGGGTGGGAAAAGAGCTAATCCGAAAAATTAAAAGCTAAGGTGCGAAAAATAATTATTCCCCGGCAGCGGCGCCAAAAACTTGTTGTGCTAAGAATAATTAAGACATTTGAATCGCAAGCGCACAATTCGTTTCGTTGTAAAATTTATGATTCGTTCCACGGAGACTAATGTTTTCGCAAACCTTAATAATTAATTTAATCGAACTAGAACAATTTTGGATTTTTGGAAAATTTAGAATTTACACTATTTAATTACTAAAAAGAAATCCATTTTAAACTAATTTAATTAAAACTAATTTATTCTCCACCATCAAAAACTAAATTTTATTCTAAAACACAAATTTTTTTTTAAAAATAAAAAAAACAGTAAAACAGAAATAAAACAATACTCAGCACAGCTCAATTTTGGATTTTTGGAAAATTTAGAATTTACACTATTTAATTACTAAAAAGAAATCCATTTTAAACTAATTTAATTAAAACTAATTTATTCTCCACTATTAAAAACTAAATTTTATTCTAAAACACACATTTTTTTTAAATAAAAAAAACAGTAAAACAGAAATAAAACAATACTCAGCACAGCTCGATTTAAACATGGAAACACACAAAAACTCTATTAAATTATAAACAACTACTCGACCACATCAAAAAAAAAAAAACTCGTCTACAAAACAACCAAAAAAAGAGAGTCGTGCCAACAAAAGAAAAAAAAAACTTGCAGAGAACACATTCAAAAACAAAACCAGTGACAAACAAATTAAATTCCAATTTTAAACAGAAAAGAAAATCGCGCAGCATGCAATACGAAAAAACGAAGATTCCACGCCTGGTATCTATGTCTTCATCTTTTTCATTATGTATATATTGAAGTTTAACCGTGATTTACTGTACGTTTAATGTACTCTATTAATTTGCAAAAACTGTTTACCGGGCAAACTCACAAACAAACTTAAAAACAAAGTAAAAAGGGAATTTAAAACAAAATGGGAGAGAACTGTTGGGGGTAATTGGGGATTTGCAGTGAAGAAGTAAGGGAAAGGAAGGAGTAAGGAGAAGAGGGGTGTGTATGGGGAAGGAGAGTAAAAACAGGAAATAAAGAGATTTGTGTATGTAAGAAAGAGAGAGAGTGTTGCTGGGTTTTGAAACAAAACAGGGGAAAAGGTTTTGGAAATAAAGAAACAGGGGGGTGAAAATTAAAAACTGATTTGCTTCGAATTATTCTAAAAAAAACGAGTAAAAACGTACTCAAATTTTTACACTAATGTTTTTGTTAATTTTTTTTATAAGTAAAATACGAAAATAAATAATTAACTACAAAATAAAAAATTATACTACTAAACTATGATTTAAAATTAAAGTGCCCACAATAAAATGGAAATTTAAAGGGGCGAGATTACGATTTAAAACTAAAAAGAAGAAATTAAAAATCGTTACTTTCAACCCCAAGTGGTTAGCAACGGGATTTACGAAAATAACGAAACAAGGCAACAATAACGAAAGAGCAAGACAAGAAGTAAAGAAAATAAAAATTGCATTAATTATAATAGGAGTGTTTACAAAATTTGAAACTAAGAAAAGAAATACAAGAAATTAAAACTACTCTAAAATCTAAGTTACCAAATACAAGGGGGGTGAGGGGGTATTTATAGGATAGGAATTAGGGTTAAGGGGGGAGTTGGGTAAATCCCCACCATACATTTGGGTTGTGTGGTGGTGAAATCCTAGCCATCTATTTGTTTCCTTCCCCTTAAGTTTTGAAGAGTTGATCTTGGTCATACACTTTTCTAATGTGTTGGGATGATCTCCACCTTCCACTTGTCTTGAAATATTCCTTTTGCTCCAAGCTCCTAATTCTTTTCGTTCTTTCATTTTTGGTCCTTTTTCTTCCTCTTTTTCCCTTCCTTGCGCTTTATTTATTTATTTTTCCATTTCTTTATTTATTTACGAATTTCCTGAAATGCAACAAAATAAATTATTAAAATACGAATTCAAGCAAATAAATAGGTAATAAAAATATGCAAAAATATGCACTTATCCCTTCTATCACATAGATAAGATGTCCCTGAATCCCCTACATACATAGGGTTGTTCATCCCAGTTTGAATAAAGAAGGTTAAGTATTCGAAGAGAAACAAAAAGAATTCAAAAGTTTTAAAAGTTTATATATATATATATATATATATATATATATATATATATATATATATATAATGTTGAATAAGGAATAGCAACTATTCGGGGAAAAATAGAAAGAATTCAAGAGTCTCAATAATATATATGTGTCATGTTGAATCAAGTGATCCCCTGGAAAATAGAGGTGTCTCTGGAAATTAGAATGTGTTTAAATGAATCTGAAAAATTTGTCATCAATTAAGGTATAGTTGATTATCAAAGGTGATGGGGTATTATCAAAATAAGAAGAAACAGAAGGAAAGGTTAAATCTCTTTAATCAATAAACTGAATGAAATCACGGCTAGCAATGAATAACCACTCCATTCCTCCAACCCATGCCAGTAATCGTATTTCACATCTTGTTTACAATCCTTTCGCACTTTCTATATCGCTCGCGGGGTAACTAAAGTCGCAAAAGAAACTCTAGAAGGTACACGAGGGTCTACAAGTAGCGTCTTCCAAGCTGATAGCTCCGGTCGTCTATTTAGCGTATGCTGTTCCGAATTATCTGCCTCGTCCTATATTGAGTCTCCAAATGAATCGAATTGCTGCTCGCGTGATATATTGGGAAGCAAAATAATGTCGCAACACTCGTCGTAATTACCTAAGGCGAACCTAATCCTAAATCATTATATCTAACGTCTAACCTACATACGTACACCTAATCATCCTAACTTGTTTCAGTGACCATAACCTGTCGCTCTGATACCAACCTGTAATGCCTCGACGTCCCAATACTGAAAATATATTTTTTATAATAAAATAGACTTTGATACAGGGGAATTTTGGAAAATTTCGGCAAGAAGTATTCGTAAATCGGACTATCCACCTGTACTTCAACCCAACCCAAATTCAAATTAACAATTACAAATAAAACTTAAAACACCAACGATTCCTCACCGAGGATCGATTCCAGGTTATGGTATGAAACAAGAATCTATACTATACAAATTATTACAACTTCTATCTCAAATTCCAATTGCAAACCTTTATACCGTCTAAACCATAGCGCAAGCCCATTTAGCAAATGCCCGTGCTGGCTCTGTATCTAACTTTTAAAGAATGCACCTTCGCTCTCACTTGAATTATAAAGCGTAGGTATCCAACTCCTTAACCCTAACTGTAAAGGAAAGGTAAAACAAAGCAGGAGTGAGCCAACAACGCTCAGCAAGTTAATAATATAGTGAAACAATAATATTTTAGTGATTCATTGATGAACAATATCAATGACCAATTTCTCTCAAGGGAATAATTCAATTTCAATCATGGAATAAGTCTTTTCATTTTCTGCATTCATATTCCCTCATCAAAACATTCCTTTCTTTTAAAAAAATCATTTTTATCATTTAACATATTTTTTTCATAAAAACTTTTTTAAATCATTTAAGTTGATTGGAGTTTTTCCACGACTCTAGACAATACGGGTGATCAGCCACGTAAAGTCCCCATACCGGACACGAAGTCCCTCTGGACATAAAATTGGGTTCCAATTAGGCAACACATTGGCCTATAAAGGTGCTGGACTGGTCCCACCAGAACTACAACACAAAAATAAAACATGCTAGACCGGCAGCACCCAGCCTCTTACGCCTCCAATCTGAAGGAATCCGTGGAAAACATTTTAACGGAATTCCCCCACAATAAAATCTTTAAAACCTTTAAAACATTTCACTTTTTAAGTCCTTTATACTCACTGATAACAGATCAGCCCAGTATAAGGAATTTTTTTAAAACATTTTTAATTAAATAAGTCATTTTAAAGAGTAACAATAAAAGTTTTAGGGACAGTGAAGTATTCGATATAGGGAATCATAAACAACAAAGCAGTAAGATTAAACTAAGCAGGGTATAGTTCAACAAAACAGAATCATATATCAACAAGGAACATGATAAATTAAATAACTGAGCAATTACTTAGATTCTAGAAATGGAACAACAATTATAAAGAAAGCAGGGAATAAAGAAAATTCGAAGTTCAACAGAAGATTTAAATTACTGCACTGGCTAACCATCAATTAATCTCAAGATAATTTAAGTGAGTCCTACAATTCCTAATTAAGATACCCTCTAAGTTTGAGCTTCAAATTCTACTCCATTCATGAGATATAAAATCATGAAAGTGGTGATGAATAGTAAATCTTAGAAACTAACTTTGAGTTCTTGTTTTCTTTGGTTGATCTAAGTTGTATTAAAGCAATACAAGGACAAATCAAGGCTTAGTAAGGTCTTAGCACACTCTAAGGAAGGTAATCATCTCAAGAAACCCTAGCTCTTAGTTTAAGTTTTGATGATTATTGGATGATTTTAGATTAGCTATGGTTTTGGTGTTATTAATATCATGTAAGCATTATTAGTTAGTGATTTAGTTGATCTAAGTAATATGATGCATATGATGGTAAAATCAGATGTTTGTGGACTGATTATAATGTATGTATGCCCGGTGTGGCTTGGTGATTGATGTAACAATTTAGAAACGTTCGAATTATAGCCATCATAATGCCAAAATTTCGTTAAACCCTTAAAATTCATGCATAACAGTTGAGATAATTTTCTGGCCTTGATGAATAAATGACATACCCTTTTAGATCTCGAGTCATAGATCGTTTTGGCGCGAGAATCAAAGCAAACGGACTTACGGTTTAGGAGTTATGGTCAAATTAGTAAAAGTGGTTCGAAACCGTAAGTGCGAGTTCATAACCGAAATTGAACCCCTGTAAAATAAGTAATTCAGTGACAAATCTTGATAATCAAATATTAGAGATCATAAGGAAGGTGTGGGAGAAAACCTCATGTAAAACGGATCGTTTTTCGATTTTATAAAAATATTCGAATCAAGGTTAAGTGCGAATGAACCCCTAAAAAGGATACTTGGTTATAACTTTGGAAAACCACTTAGCTAACAGGCAATAAATATCGAGGTATAATCTTTGTTAGTAAACGACCGACCTTAGAAATTTTGTGGCATAAGTACCTACCAAGTGTAAGTGTAATGACAAGCCTTAATAACGAACAAATGTCGGGTCATAACGGTGTTAATAAGAGTTACACTAGAAGGTGTATAACGAGATAACTTGAAAACGTGTCTTAATCTAAGTTAAGTATATACTTAGCCTTTCAAAAGTGTTAAGTGATTAATCTCGAATACTTTGATTATTTATAGATCACCGAGCTGACCCAGGATACGCTACCCCTACTCGACTACCAGGCAAGTTTTCAATACTTTGGAACTGCTGTTGTGATAATATATATATTTTTTTTTTGTCAAGAATATACATTCTCGTATATGAATTGTATCGAAATACAATACCGGCAAAACTGGAGAAAAGGGTTTAGTTTCTTTCATTCGATAAAGTTTATCATCTAACTGAAGGGCATGCATAGATGCCCTCGGAAATTTAGATAATAAGACTTTAAAGTCCGAAAAGAGACTTCCCAAAGTCTTCTGACCTGAAAAAACAACAAGAAAATTGATTAAAAAATAATATTTATAATTAATATTAAAGTAAATAATACAGCAAAAATTATTCCTAAATCCTAGTGATATTAAAAAACATTATTTCAATGAAAAGAAAAGTAAAATCTAATCAACTATAAAAATAAAATCTAATCAAAGGTAAAAATAAAATCTAATCAAAGGGAAATCCTTTGATTAGACACAGTAACACACATCTATACCTATAAAAGTAAAGTACACACACAAACAACTAACTAATAGTCACAACTCACAATAAGTAGTTTACTATACCGGCCTCCTGAAGTCAATTACAAATATAACAGAATAATAATCATCAATAATGACCCAACTCGTCAAAAGACGACATCAAAAAACCCAAAACTGGGCCAAAAGCCACAATAAATGGAAAACCCTTAAAGGTACAAACCATATAAAATGGTACAATCATATTATTAAAGACTTTTCAAAATAAGAAAAATCATACCAAAAAAAAAACACGATCAATTAGTCCACTTAAAAGTCAAAACCTCAAAAAACAAGAATCAATTAGCATTTAATAAAAACTGATTTCAAATCCTCATTAAAATTATCAAAAAAACAAATTAATCATTTATATATAATTACCATTCACCAATTAATCCCTCAAATAACTCCTCACCAATTAATCATTCTCTTAACTCCCGTCAAGAAATGACATACACATTTAGTCAAACTAGCCCATAAAATCACCATAAAAAATATTGACTTTGCATAAATTAATGCCACTTAATTGCCAAACAAAATTATTGATAACTAATACAAGGAAATACTATATTAAAACAATTCAACTAAAACAAGATAGTGGCACATATAAATGCAAGAAATTAATAATATAAACAAGCACCAATTAGTACACATATGAAACGTATATTAAGCATTTAATTACCATAAATTATGACACCCAATTTATGATCATAAAATCTGCCATTATTGAAGTAATGGATCTACTCCCGAAACACACGCAAGAGACAAAAACTCAGCAACAAATCATGCGGTAAAGTTTATTGAATTATGATAATTGTGACCAAAAGACTCAATTAAGAAATAAGAGATCATAAACAAAGTGACCAAGTAAAACGGTGAAAGAGCAATGTCTCAAAACCCTACAAAGATAGAGTGAAGACAAAAATACCGAAGGCAATACCATTCTTAACATATGCAAGAGCAATTTTAAATAAGATAACAAATTCACTAAGTGTTAGTCTAATCCAAGTGACCAAAACAATATCATACTAGATACTAAACCAGGGCAAAGAGACAATAAAAGTAGCAAAAACTAGAACTATAGGTTAAGTGATAGAACATCTCTCTCAACAAGTTGTCTCTAAAACAATATATATCATATTTCATTCAAAATCACTCAAGTAAAACAGTAACAAGTCCAAGTGTTAAGAAGGGAACCTGGGCTACGGTGGTAATACACATAGCATATATTACTCCAAATCACATAACAAGGCAAAACAATGCTAAAAACAAAGTTACCATTTGAAGAAAATCGCACCGAGTCAGTAACGAGTCTCCGCCAAGTCGAGCGTCAAAACACCGGAAATGGACTCCTTTACCGCCATTACCGTTCGGTCCAACCACTTTTCACCCGCAGGAAGGCTTTGAAATCCGTGTGTTTGACTATGTTAGCTGATTCATGGCAGGATGAAAATACACTGTTGGAAAAACCAACCTCCGCTTGATATTCATATTTCTCAGATGGTGGATCTAATGATTCAGAAGCTGCAGCAGTTGATTCAGAGAGACCTAACACTTTGTCTATTGTTGATATTGTTATCTACTATATCGATAGAGTTTGTTGTGATAATATATATGATTGATTGTTGTTATACATATGACATAGCATGCATGCCTACTTTCCAAAATTATATTGTGATACTTGTTCCCTGATTTGATATTAGCTTAAATATAGACCGCGAGTTGGTATTTTGTAATATAGAGATAGTCGTGGAAACCTGGAGGGATTCCAGTGACAGATTATTCGAGGAATGTTATTTATGAACATTATTATATTTCCATAAGTATTAATTACTTGGAAATTATTCGATGAATGTTATTTGAATATAATCTCAGTCGTGAAATACTATTTGGATATTATTTTTGAATATTCATTTAAGACTTGATTTATTTAATGAATATTTATTTGAGGTTATTGATTTAGATGAATATTATTTTGAATATTCATTTGAGCTTTATTTCTTTAATGAATATTATCTTGAATATTCATTTAAGGTTGATTAAGTTATCGGATATTATTTTAAATATTTATTCGAGGAATTTTTTATTTCGTGAATATTTTATATATTCATTCGAGGGTTACTATGAGCAATATTTTATAATTAAGAATATTCTTTAAATATTTATGAGTTAATAAATATTCTTTGAATATTTATTTAATTCTTTTAACTAGTTTTAAAATATATTATTTTATTCAATTATTATCTTCGACCTTCAAAATTTATGTAAAGTATTTCTGAGTCTTGTTATGGCTATTTTTATCAAGGGAAGGTTCCCAAAATTCTTTTCTTCACTCAAATCTATCTTCCAAATTATAAGGGAATCTTACCTGAGGGCTGTTATTTATTTTTGTTTGACTTTCCGGTCATAAATCTTTTGAAACTATTCTTTGCACTCGCAACTTGGTTGCTATTCATCAGATTGAGTCTTTGTATTACTTCCTCATCATTCGAAGGGTAAGATTGTTGGAACAAGTCGATATCCATTAACAAGCAACAACTTGGGAAATATTGGTGAATTTTCCTTTCAAACCAGATACGGCTACTTTGTGGAGTCCTATCAACAAGTATTACACTTGGGGAAAAGGGGACGAGCTTTACATTTCAGAGTCATGGATTTACTCGAACTAGGAGTATTTGTATAAGAGGCTGTGGGACAGTCCATCATTGAAACTTTGTGTAAGAGGCTGTGGGACAGTCCATCATTGTAAACTGGTATAAGAGCCTATGGGACAGTCCATCCTGGAAATAGGGTTCGAGTCCGGCCCCGACTAAGCCTAAAGATGGCTAAGGAGATCCGGCGTATGGTGGTGTCCATATGTTCTTCCTTCTACATGTAGAGAAACAAATTTTGAGATGCACGACCTGCGACTGATCATCATAAGGTGGTGTCATCCGGTGTGACATACTCCAGCATTGGTTCATCATCCAAATTTAATTATTTTCTGCAACATGAAGTATCACTCATGCTGACAGGGTTTGAAAACTGTTCAGAACTAAAAGTACTCTGAAATACCTCGTAACTTCATCGTTTATATTATATTGGCACTATGTTCGTTAATGCATGGCATATGGTTTCAATAATACTTTTAAACTATTATATATATATTATTGTTCAGTATACATTATTGTCGGTGGGCTATTGCTCACCCTTGCTTTATTATTTATATCACAACAACAGCTAGGTTTGATGGCCCGCGTAAGGTGCACTCGGTGCAAGCAGGTGACTCCAATCGTAGGACTACCCGCTGATATGGTTGCTGCCATTGCTGAGGTAGACAGGCAGCTTTTGTTTTCAGCCTTAAGTATATGTATAATTAATGTTAATCAACGGCAAGAATTTTTAAACTTATGTTGTAATCATTTTGGGTTGTAATAACTTATATTCGTGGATCCTATTAGTAGAGACTTATTTCAATTTCATCTCTGGGACTATAATTGTTTGCGTGTGATGTGATATTATTGCGGGGTCATAGTATACTGTTTATTTATTTGGATTCAAGTTCAAGTATTATTGATGGAATTGAGACCATAACGCCCAAGTCCCCGATCCCGGATCTGGGGTTGTTACAGAAATGGTATCAGACCCGGAGTTATATATCCCAAGAGATGATGCGACGTTATATAATAATAAATTCACTAAGATAATAAGAACTCTTGCCAAGTTCACCTAAAATCCATACAGGAACTTTTTAAGTATCATGATAGTAACATAGTTCGTATTGTGTAGATAAGTGACATCTCCGATCCAAAGGCTTTTGAGAGACAGCACGACTAGGTGAACCTGGCCGCCGAGGATAGGGCGGTGGTTGATTCTGATGACTTGTTCAGGACCAGAGATCCATATTATGAGCGTCTGGGAGATGAGAATTCGGAGGAGGAGGACCGGGAGGTGGTCCCGGCAGTCGAGGATACCGAGGTCGTTGAGTTTGAGGAGGAGGACCCGGAGGGGGTCGAGATAGCTGAGGATACTGAGGTTATTACTGAGGAGTCTGATGATGAGGATCCGGAGGAGATCCGGGCGATATCTGATGTTAGGGTTATGGAGGAGGACACCGACATGACTACTGAGCAGGTTATGGATGCAGTTTTAGAGCAGACAATGGATGAGGGTGCTGAAGGAGATATTGATGAGCCAGTTGATGATGCTATTGGGAGTTCAGGACTTCGTGTACCACCACTCTCTACTGAGAGGGCCCCTACCCCACCACCCTTGCCTGTGAACCCTGTTTCTGAGGAGTTTGAGGAGCTGACCCCCGAGCCGCAGCAGGCAGAGGCCACACCTCCAACAGAGCCATCTACCCCACCCCATATTCCAATAGAGGGGATACCAGTGTGTGTGCATAACTGGGTTGTGAGCAGACTTTCTACAGACTTAGCAGTGGATGAGGCCAGGTTAGCAGAATCCAGGGCGGAGCTCGCAGCTGAGAGAGTTGCTAGGTTGGGAAGCCAAGGTGGCGGGAGGCGTGCTAGAGCTCGAGAGATGCATAGGGCAGTGACCCGTATTGAGCTAAAGGCCCGGATGAGGGTCCGTACTTTACCTACCGATGGACATGGCATGGTATCCAGGATTGATGCTGAGGAGATCTTTCGCATTGCTATGGCGAGGGTCAGAGCTTTGGGCCATCATGGTGGCTGATTATAGAGACAGTGATGTAGTAGTCTAGTCTTCTAGTCATGTACGGACATAGTAGTGCCGACTTTTGTGGGATAGTTTCATTGTATTTAGTTTCCCTTTTACTGACTAGACGGATAGACCATGTATTTCACTTTTGACTAGATGTTGTTAGGATGGTTGTACTCCTAAACTGTCGATGTGACTCAGATGATGTATCTTTCAGCACTATGTATATATTTGTATCCTTTCAGTCATTTCAGTTCTGTTGTGACGCGATCACCATTTTATTAGCGTATTTACTACACGTACTGCTTTCAATTAAGTTGCCATGAAATATAGAACTATGGAATCCTAAATCCAAATATGTAACGATTATGCAAGGAGGAATCTTTAAAAACAAGTGAATTAGCCTAATGTGTAATTGTACAAATTTTCAGTAAGATGCCTCCACGAAGAATGGGAACTAGGGCTAACCCCCGTGAGTCTACCGATCAAGAAAGTCACAATCAACATAGGGAAGATCCCGAATATGATGGAGCGCAAGATGAGGATTATAATGAGCAAGAGGATTCCCAGTATGGGACAGCAGACGAAACTTTTTCACTGGAGAATTCGAAAAGAAGTAGAAGGGGAAGAAGTTGAAGTTGAGCAAGAAAGGGAGAACCAGGATAGAGACCCCATGGGTCAATTTATAGATCTGCTTAGGCAAAATTTGAACCGTTACCCCCAACCACCCCAGGGAAACAACAGTACCGTGGCAAACTCTTTCAGGGCCTTTAAGTCCCTTAAGCCCCCAGAATTCCACGGATCAGCTGACCCAGTCGAGGCAAGAGCCTGGATAAAGGAAATGGAAAAGTCATTTGAGATTCTAAGCATTGAGGAGGCGCAAAAGACTGTTTTCGCCACTTACCTTCTGAAAGGAAAGGCCAATTATTGGTGGGAGACCAAGAAAAACATGGAGACGGATGCTATCATAACCTGGGATAGGTTCAAACAATTGTTTCTGGAAAAGTACTTCCTGAGGTTTATGAAAACTCAAATGGAGCTCAAGTTTTTAGAACTAAAATAGAACAATTTATCAGTGGCTGATTATGAGGCCAAGTTTACCGAGCTATCAAGGTTTTTACCAGAATTTGTGGATACTGAGGAGAAGAAAGCGAATAGGTTTCAGCAAGGGTTGAAGCAATGGATTCAGAATCGGGTAGCAGTCTTAGAGCTTACAGACTATGCCACCTTGGTGCAGAAAGCAACAATTGTGGAAGCACGGAGTGATCAGATGCAGAGGGAAAGAGAGTAAGGGGGAATAAAAAGGAAGCATGCCAGCATGGGTGGAGGTTCCGCGGGAGGAAAACCCCTGAATAAGTTTAACCGAGGACCAGTTTCCCTACTTGGAAGGAGAATGGGATCCAAACAATCTGTGAGCGCAAGTGTGAGCAAGGGCAGCAAGTAATCAGGAGCAATCCACTCCCACCATTCTAGACCTCCATTACCCATGTGTGCAACTTGTGGAAGGAAACATTCCGGTACATGTCACCAAAAACCGGTAACCTGTTTTAAGTGTGGACGGGCAGGCCACTATGCTACCTCTTGTACCACAGTTATCCCTACTACCAACCAAAGCACCACTTGTTTCTAGTGCGGACGTCGAGGTCTCTTGAGGAAGGATTGCCCAATGAACAAGCCAGCAGCATCAGGGGCAAGCAAGGCTGCCTCCAATAGGCCACCAACTGCTAGAACTTTTAATTTGACGATGCAGGATGCAGTGAAAGACACGGACGTGATAGTAGGTACCTTTTCTCTCAATTCAGTTAGTGGAAACGTCTTATTTGATTCTGGAGCAACTAAGTCTTTTATATCGAGAGATTTTGCTCGTAAATTGAAACTTAAAACCCAATCACTAAGGGATTCCTTACAAGTAGAGATAGCCAACCAGGAAGTCGTTCCAGTTAATCAGATTCACCCCGATTGCAAATTGGACAATATTTCTATGTCGATTTGATTCCTTTTAAGCTAGGGGAATTTGATGTTATTTTGGGAATGGATTGGTTATCTCGTAATAATGCTCAGATAGATTGTAAAGGGAAAAAGATTAAGTTGAAGACCCCAGGAAAGAAGAAATAGTGTTTCGAGGGATATGATAGACCAAGAATATTCTAACCATGGAGCAAACCAAAAGATTGTTACGAAAAGGGAACGAGGCTTACTTAGCTTATGTTATCGACACTCAGAAGGAAACACCTAGGTTGCAAGACATTCCGGTAGTTAATGAGTTCGAAGATGTGTTTCCACAAGATCTTCCCGGATTACCACCTGATAGAGTAATTGAGTTTGCTATTGAGTTAGCCCCGGGGACGGCACCAGTTCCGAAGGCCCCGTACCGATTAGCCCCAGTAGAAATGAAAGAGCTAGCTAAGCAATTACAAGAACTGTTGGATAAGGGTCTGATAAGACCTAGTGTGTCACCGTGGGGGGCACCAGTGTTGTTTGTTAAGAAGAAGGACAGGAGTATAAGGTTATGCATCGACTGTCGAGAGTTGAACAAGCTAACCATAAAGAATAAGTACCCGCTACCCATAATAGACGACTTGTTTGACCAGCTAAAGAGTGTTGTGTACTTCTCAAAGATTGACCTGAGAACTGGATATCACCAACTGAAGATTAAACCCGAAGATATCCCAAAGACTGTGTTGGTCTCGGAGTATATTACAGAAGGGGGGGTTGAATGCAATATAGATAATTTCAAATCTTTAGCTCAACAACAATGATAAAGATTGTAAACTATCTACACAAGAATTGCAAACATAAGTAGTAATTCAAGATATTCTCACAAAATAAATATTTTATTTATTTTGTAATGTATTGCTATAACCTCGAGAAAAATGGTTTTCTCAAGCTTCGACTTCTTGAAAGAAATCACTTCAGAAAGAATGAGAGATATGTCTCTATATAGACTAATCTTTCTCTAACATCTCAGTCACATGGGTCGCGGAGCTGTTGTCGTTTTCAAGTGACAGCTCCTCACAAGTTGCCCACCCATGTGACCTTTCCAAAAATGCTATACAAACAGAGTTATCATTAAGCATAAGGCATCCTGGGTTCTTTCTAAAATTAGCTATAACAATTCTCATAGATGCAGACTTGTCATACTCTTGAATTGTCGAGCCTCGTCTTGTGATCTCTCAAGCTTCTGTCGTAGTCTTGCAGGTCTGCTACAATCTTTGTCGAATTGCAGCAAATCTGTTTCTCGAACATCTAAACTATCACGGGGGTTTGACTGAGATAAAATCTCCAAATCAAATAATTCAGTGAGACAGTAACCTTTGCCGCCAAGTTTGCTATCATAGGAATATTCAGTAGTTGACAGTATGAGCTCCCGCCAATGTCACTTTCGGAACTCCAAACTTGCTGTCAAGTGTGAGAATGTTGCTGTCCCATGCTTCAGCCAATGTTACTGTCAAATGAGACTTGTTGTCGTGACCTTTCAACATGCAGTCTTCTTGTAATGTTACCATCAATGTATTGACAGTAACTTTATTATTGCTGTCGAACTGATGTATTCTCTTGAGGCTTGAACATATCAATGAACTTCTTCCAAGATACATACTTATTACATTTCAGCAATTATTTGATTACAAGAACATACTCTGGCTGTGACAGTATGTTCTACTTAGCCTATACAAATAAATTAAGTACTAGTTAAGTTGTCTCTACGCTATCACCCATAAATCCTAACAATCTCCCCCAATTTGTTTTTATGGACAATAACAACAAATTCTCAATACAAGCATGCTGACAACTTAACTAACATAGATCAGAATAGGATTCTAAAACATTTCCAAGCATTTAGCATTACATAGGACAATGATCTAAAGCAAAACAAGTACTCCTCGAGGTTGAGTAAATATGAGATTTACTTATCTTGTTATTAAGCTTTCCTGTTCTGTCTGTTCTCTCTCTTTCTGTGGAGAGTTTCTTCCAAGTACTTTCTAAGATCTTGCACTAGCTTCTTTTCATCAGCAGATACAGCATCATCTTCAATCTCATCAATGTACTGTTGGATTTGTTTAGAAGAGACATTCTAAACATCTTTCAGATCAAACCATGATTCAAAATCATAGGTGTAAGTTCTGAATTTCAAGATGTTGTTCTCAATCTTGAATCTTCTGCCAGGAAAAGAATTCAAGGTCACTCTTCTGTTTCTGTCAAGTTTTGGATCTTCATCTCTCCTACTATCAAAAATAACTTCCAATTCCCATGCACACAGCATTTCCAGTTTGTGAGATGATCCAACAACTTTCCAGTATAGACTTTTCAGTACACTGGTCCTCAGCTTATGAAAACTATCTGCATAGATTTCTTCTTTGCCATCTATGATCCTGAGAGGATTTTCCAGTGCACATGGCTGATAGTTTGGAGCTTCACTGTTCATCTTGTTGACTTTCTTGCATTTTTCTTTCAGCTCAGCTTCCATTACCTCAGTAGTCCGTTTACCAATATTAGCTTTTCTCCTAGCAACTTCAGCAGCTAATTCGGCTTCGTAGGAAGCCATTGCTTCAGGTGTATAGGAGGGCATCCTCTCTGTCCAAACATACTTAGACACAAGTTCTTCCTCATCTATACTCACATCCTCATTCGCATCATCGATATCTCTCCAGTCACCATATTTCTCATAAAGTTCAGCATATCTTTCAGCATAGTACTTTTGGATGTGTTCCATGGCTTTCTTAGGAACATTTTCATACGTCCCCATAAGCTCCACCATTCTTTCCAGCATGAAGTAATCAACTCTACGCCTTACTTCTTGTCATGTTTGTTTGAGAGTGTATCTGCCAATTATTGTTGACGTCTTCACCATAGTGAAATCCTTCTCAATAAACATGACTTTTGCTTTATCTTTCCAAAGAATGTATCTGGATGCATATTCCTTAAAGTTATCCAGCTCCAATTTGACTGAAGTGATATCTCTTGTCACAGCTTCCTTCTGAATTTTGAAGCTATTTGTTTCTCTTCTTCGAATAGGCTTCTCACAAATCACCACTCCATGCTTCTTTTTCCTTGCTGCAGCCTTTGTCTTGCCCTTTCTTGGAATTGTACGCCAGGCTTTTGCTCTTTGTTTTGTCTTTTTAGACTTGGATGTCTTGACAGTTTTGCCTGTGACAGCTTCTTCATTCAAGCTCTTGACAGTGTCTTTCATGACAGTGTCTTCTTTGACAACATCTTCTTCGACAGTAACTTCACCATTCTTGGCAGCTTCCTTGTTGACAGTATATTTTTCAGCATCAAAACAGTCAATAACAAATCTTAAGATACTTCCTTCCAGTGTGTCAAGAATGTCTGTCTCTCCCTCATTTTTAGCCTCAGCATCTTTCTTATCATTCTTGGGAGCTTTTTCCTTTATTTCCTCCTGAGTCTGACTTCCAGTAATCTCGGCAGTTTCTTGACCATTTCCAGTTGTACCAGATCCTCCAGTTCCATCAAGATCATCATCATCAAGGGTGTCATCATATGTGCAACTTCCACCACTTTCATTTCTTCTGGCATTAGCTTCAGAAATGAATTTCTTCACTTGAGAGCTAAGACTTTCATCTCTCTTTTCCAGCAGTTTGTGAATATCTTTGACAGCCTTGACTTTGTCTCTGTTTATCTTAGATTTGAGGATTTGTTTCAGCACTCCCATAATTATGTTAGAATGCAATCTGGGTTCTTCACTTAGGATCAGAAATCCAATCCTTTTAGCTCATGTGCTTGTGGTTGTTCTGTAGCAAATACCATAGGGTTCTTCAATCACTTTTGGTAGCTTTTCTTCAACAAGACCTTTAATGTGTGCTAGCAGATCGTTATTGAAGATTGTAGAATTGGCTTTCACTTTCATTCCCATGGCATTCAGCACTCTAGCTTGCAGACTTTGCAGTAGCTGCATTGTAATGAATATAGAGATGCCAGTTTTCAGATAAACATCAACTGCCCATCTTTTCTCCAAATTCACCTTCACAGAGATACTTGTTATTTTGTCCTTCAGTATTGGTGACATTTTGTATATACTCCTCCTGCCTCTTTTATGGCACTATTCACCAATGCACTGAATTCTTCATATTTGTTTTGCAAAGTACTCTCCATGTAGCTAACCATCATCGTTTCTGCCTCTTCTGGACTATATCCACTTCCATCAGACCAAATGTATCCTGTTAGGATTTACCTTTTTAGGCATTTTGTCTTTGCCTTTGCCGAGTCTGTTGGACTCTTCCATTTCTCTCCAATGTTTCTGCAGTGGAGTTTCCATGACTTCAGGAACTGGTTCATTGATTTCCAGAGGAGGCAACGTTGATGTTTGAGCCCTTTGTAATTGCTCCAATATTTCTTTAGTCACCAACATTGGCTCACCATCTACTTCAACAAATTCACCAATTCCACTAGCTCTCAACTCTTCACCAAAGAATCTATCTTCATTTGCATTTTGCTCCCCCTTACTTCCATCTCCATCTTCTTCCATTTGCTCCCCCTCTCTACTAGACTCCCCCTTGCTTGTTGTTCCACCTTGTGTCTCCTTCTCTACTAGACTTACAGTATTCTGATTTTGCACTTTATTCTGATCTACCACTGTCTCCCCCTTAGTTAAGTTGACAGCACTAAGGACAGCAGAAAACGATAACAGATTTTGTTGAATCTCAGCAAAACCAGTAGCTACCATGGTGGACAGAGCATCAAGTTTAGCTTCCATGGATTCACATCTGCCCTCAAGGGATTTCAACCTTGATTCAGCTTGTTTAGAAGGACCATCAGACCTTAACCTTTTTGATAAGAAAGGAAAAGACTGAGGCAAGGAGGCTATGGGGTGTCTAACACTCTCATTGTTTTTCTGAGTGATCTCATCACTCCTCACAGAATGACTCTCAAGGCCTAATGCCTTTTTGTGTGGGGTTCCCTCAAATTCATTCTGGACGTGCTCAAGTCCCTCTCCTTTTGCCAGCTCATTTGGCTGCCTCTCATTTTTATGCGCACCTCTCTTTTCTTTTATCTCTATTTTCTTTTGCACTCCCTCACTCATCCTAGATGCATGGGTATGAGCAATACTTACATGCATTGAAAGAGAAGATTTAGACTTTACCTTTCTGAAAGTAGAGATTGGCACATGATCATTATCAGAAGCATCTTCAACAATTACTGAATCTTGATCAAACTGTGAAAAGGTGACAGCATATTTGCCCAAAATGTTACTGTCCAGAGGTGGGTTGACAGCAACTTTTACGGTGTCTTTGACAGCAGCTGAGGCTGTGACAGCAACTTCCTGAAGGTCAGTTGCTTTTTGGAGGTCGACCAAGATGTTGGCTGTTTCATTTTCTGGCAGATTGCCATCTTGATCTAGCTCAGTGTTTGAGGGAGTGGTATCCATTTCACTTTAAGAAATGGGTTCTTGTGGACCACTTGATGGGGGCGCATCCATGACTTGAGGTGGATGATGAAAACCTGAAGGGTTGGGACTGTCCCCCTATGTAGGTTGTTGAGAAGAAACAATTGACGGATTAGAGAATAAGGAAGGTGATGGTATAGAAGAGATTTCTGGTTGTTCCACAGAGATAACATGTGGAACATCAAGAGTAGAAGTTTTATGACCCTCACTGTGCCCTAACTCCGTGCGCATTTCTGTAAGTGTAGGCTCCTCATGAGTGAGTACATGAGGTTGTGCAGACTCTTTATAGGATGCCTTGGGAGACAGGCCAGTTTCAATAAATACTTCTTGTTGAGAAGAAGCACCCAGGGATGTGTTTGATTCCCTTTTATCCTTCACATCCTTTTGTGAGACTGAGGGGTGGCTGATAGTGGTTTTGTCCCTCTTAGCTCTCTTCTTCGTAGACTCAAGAGGAACCACTGTGGGTTCACTTTTACTAACATCCTTATTTGCTGCATCAGGTGTAGTTTCTCCCTCAACATTCTCAGAACTACCACAAACTCCAGTTTCCAAGGGTCTTTTCTTGGATTCTTGCAAGGCTATTTTTGTGGCTTTTGTTTGTCTGGAAGGTCTGATTGGAACAAATGGTGTAGAATGTGGGTTAATTGATGTTTACACAATATCACGCAAGTATACGTGGTCACAAGTAATACAATTAAAGTTCGTTCCACTGAGATCTGGTTATGGTTCTATTCAGTTCATGCACCTATTCAACAATGTATGGCTTTAATTCACTGCTAAGACAATAAACAAATATGGGTTTTAATTAACTAAATTAAGCTAAGATGCAAAGTAAGAACTAATTAACTAATGAGAATTAAATCTGAATTACTTATAAGAATAAAAACATGGGATCCTAACTTCATTATCTACTTCACTTAGAGTCGATGCCTTTAATCAATACATATGATGGTTTTGATATCTGATCGGATAACACGAAACAAGTAAAAGGTACCTCTCGGTATACTAATACCAAACTACGCATGCATCCACAAAAGAGATAGAAGATGGGTAGACACCAAATATGTTTAGACCCTATATCTCTATAGAATTTGAAAACATAAAGGTTTAAGCACAAGTTATCCACTTAGATCACATAGGGTAGCATAATATCTCTATTTACGCCACAAATCATGATGTTAAAACATCAACCTATCCTATGCTAGCATGGCAAGTTCTAAACCTCAAGATCCACTCTCGTTTCGCAAGAGATTAACAAATTAGATGTTCGCGACACATCTAAATACATGAAACACAACCATACAAGGATATCAAGAATTCGCCACACATAAATCTTTAAAGCATACAAACTACTAAGCTACATAGATAAATCCGTTAGAATCCCATGACAACGATTAGCTCATAATTGAATCGTTCGTCATCAAGGGATCTGATGAAACCATGATATAAAACAAGATATGAATGAAAGAAGTAATAATATTAATAAAACAAAGAGTTAAGAAAACAAATCTAGAATCCAGAATAACACAAAAGATGAAGTAGATCTAGATCCGTTGCTTGTCACGAGCGTTGAATCCTTCTCTCCTTTTCTCCCTTGCAGATCTAAGCTATGTTACAATAATAAAACTATCTAATTACAATGCTAAGATGTGTTTAAATAGGCTCTAGATTTCTTGCCCAGCAAGAAATTACCTTCTATTACAATTAGAATTCAATTTAGGTACTAAAAACTGCCCAAAATACAATTAGAACTTGAAAAGGGCAAAACAGTAATTTTCCAGCCTTGCTTCACAAAGAACACGTGCGCGAATTTTAACTACACGCTCCCTGCACCTGCTATCTATCCCAGGTTGTAGAAAATCTCCCAAGCTTCGCGTGAGCTGTAAGATCCCTGAAAACGGACTTCTAGAACTCCAGATACGGCCAAAACAGTGTAGACTGCGCAACCTTCCCGGAAAATCCGAATTTTAATCAATTAATCCTCCAAACACGATAGAAGCATCACCTATAATCAACATTCTTGTAAATCTGCACAACTAAGCAAAACGCATCAAAACTACAATAAACTTGAGTCCAAGACAATCAATTTAAGCCGATATGGAATGCTCTAAGTGGATATAAAATCCACTTATCAATTGAATTTGGGTCTAATTCAGCTTCATTCTCAAGGGAGAAGTTAACATACCTAGAAGGTAGTTTAAAATAAAGATTTGGCTCTTGATCAGCCATGTGCTTGGTGAAACAGAGTGGAATATGTGCATTCAAATTTTGTGAATTGAGTGATGTGTGTGTATTTCTTTTCAAAACATTGCACTCCATAGTTATAGATGCATTATCATCAATACCACATAATGAATTTAAACACATTGTAAGAAAGCAAGGATAGACATGTACCTTCCTGCTCAGAGCTGACTTTCTAGGATATTCAGCATCAAAGGCATTCAAAGTGTACAATCTTAGAACTCACATTGTTATGGAATCAATTCATGTTGCATTTGATGATAAGAAGTTTGGAATTTTGCAAACTGATGAAAGCCATGACAATCTGGAATTTGAAAATCTTAAGTATTCTGAGATTCTCTCTAGTGATGATGAAGGTTCTCCAGAGGAAATCTCTATTGCTTCTCAAAGGAATGCTACTGTTGAGGGGGAGCAATTCAATCAAAGAGAACACAGTACTGGTCAGGATTAGACTAGTTTTTCAGAGTCTACTTCATCAGGAACTGATCCTTCAGAGTCTAATGAAGGAAGATCAGAAACTAGCAGCAGTATTGAATCCACTGATTCTACTGATCAAGGTGGAGCTTTTGAAGGCAGAGAAAGTTCTTCTACAAGAAATACCACTAACTTAGGGGGAGAGTCTAGCAGGAGCAATCTACCACCTGTCAGAAAATGGACAAGGGATCATACTGAGGATTTGATAATTGGTGATCCAAATAGTGGTGTTCGAACTAGAAGATCAATTCAAAATGAATGCTTGTACAGTTGTTTTCTCTCAAAGAATGAACCTAAGAAGGTTGAAGAAGCCTTACAGGATCCTGATTGGGTAATAGCAATGCAGGAAGAATTGAATGAGTTTGAGAGGAACAAAGTTTGAAAACTGGTACCAAGACCTAAAGATAGATCTATTATTAGTGCTTAATGGGTTTTCAGAAACAAGCTGGATGAATCTGGTATGATTGTAAGAAACAAAGCAAGACTGGTGGCCAAGGGTTATTCTCTGGAAGAAGAAATTGACTATGATGAAACCTTTGCACCTGTAGCAAGATTGGAAGCAATCAGAATGTTTCTTGCATTTGCAGCTCATTCAAAATTCAAGGTATACTAGATGGATGTAAATAGTGCTTTTCTTAATGGTAAGCTTGATGAGAAAGTGTATGTGGAACAACCACCTGGTTTTGTTGATCCAAAGTTTCCAAATCATGTCTACAAACTTGACATGGCACTCTATCGACTAAAGCAGGCACCAAGAGCATGGTATGAGACTTTGTCTAAATTTCTTCTTGAAAATGGCTTCACAAGAGGTACAATTGACAAAACTCTATTCTTTAGAAAGATAAAAGGTGATTTGCTTTTAGTTCAAGTTTATGTTGATGATATTATATTTGGTTCTACTAATGAAAAGTTATGTGCTAAGTTTAGCAAGCTTATGCAGTCTAAGTATCAGATGAGCATGATGGGTGAACTAAATTACTTTTTAGGCTTGCAGGTCAAACAGACTGAGACTGGTATTTTCATTAATCAGTCAAAGTATATAAAAGAACTTTTAAAAAGATTTGACTTTCAAAATTGTGCAATTGCAAAGACACCCATGGCAACAACCACTAAGCTAGACTCTGATCCTAAGGGAAAGAGTGTTGATAACACTAGCTATAGAGGCATGATAGGTTCACTGTTATATTTAACTGCAAGTAGACCAGATATAATGTTCTCTACCTGTTTATGTGCTAGATTCCAAAGTGATCCTAAGGAATCTCATTTAATTGCTGTGAAGAGAATTTTTAGATATCTCAAGGGAACTCCAAATCTTGGTTTGTGGTATCCAAGAGAATCTGATTTCTCTCTAATTGGCTATTCAGACTCTGATTATGCAGGGTGTAAAATAGACAGGAAAAGCACTACAGGTACATGTCAATTCTTGGGAAACAGATTGATTTCTTGGGCAAGCAAGAAGCAGCAATCAGTTTCAACCTCAACTGCAGAAGCTGAATACATTGCAGCAGGCAGTTGTTGTGCTCAACTCCTTTGGATAAGAAATCAGTTGATGGATTATGGTATGACATTTAGTAATATTCCTATGTTTTGTGATAATACTAGTGCTATCAAAATTGCAGAAAATCCAGTTCAACATTCAAAGACCAAGCATATTGATGTAAGGTATCATTTTATTAGAGAACATATTGAAAATGGTACTATGGAACTTCATTTTGTTCCTACTGACAAACAGCTTGCAGATATTCTAACTAAACCACTTGATGAGGCCACATTCATTAGATTGGTTAGTGAGTTAGGAATGTTAAATTATTAGACCTTTAACATCTGCATAAGTAGCAAGGTATGTTGTTTCAGCTTATAGACTTGATATTTTTGTCAGGATCTATACTTGATTGTTAAATGCTTAAGCTGTAACACTTTACTTTGATAAATTACAGTATGATATACTTGTTAATAAACATCAGGATTGCTATCAGTATTGACATCATCAGGATGGTATCGTCAGTATCAGGATTGTGAAATTTGTGTGTCTTACTGTTGTAAATTCTGAAGTTCATGTTATTTAGTGGTTCAATTCTGAGTTTTGTTAAAGTCTATGTTAGCAAGTTTTATCACATGCATACTGATAATTTATATCATTATTCAGATCAGTCGATAAACAACGATAGACAAGTAGATAATAAGAAAACTTGTATTTTCATTAATCAAAAGCATTACATACATGGAAATGAAATACAATTCTTCTTTTTGTCTAACTACTACTGATAATTCTATTCTTGTCTAAAGTTGTTGCTGCTTCAATCCTCAATGATCGACTTCAGGACAAGGAGCACCTCAAGAATGAATTCCTTGTCTGGGAAACTTGAATGAGAGCAGCTGACTCATCTTCATGCTTATTGAAGAAGATGAATAGCATCTCCATCAAGTTCAACCTCAAACTCTTCACCAAATTCTTCATCCTCAAGGTGTGAAGAGATTAGAGAAGGATTGTATTCGACTGGTAGATGTTTTAGAGGAGATTCGTGGAAATCATCTTGGTTAAGACCAATCATATCTGACTCGATGAGAAAAGTCATCTCTTCTAAGAGATAGTTTATTTGCTCCTGATCATCAAGAGTAAAGAACTTCTCAGTGGTAATGAACCAAAATCTAGGGTTCATATGAAGAATTGGGTTGAAAGCCATGATAGAAAGAGAAGAGAATGAAAAGGTTTTGGAGAATGGCATATGACGTCGGTTTCTTTTATAGAAAGACGTGGGAAGCTGAGCAGTCATTTGGGAGATATCAATGCAGTCAGTCATAATTATGTGTGACTGTATTTCTTGTATTTTCAAGAAATATTGAATGAATCTAACCTATTGATTTTGTTCAGATTTTATTTATTTCTTTTACAGGAAAAAGAAAATGCCACATGGAAACTCCATTTAGTCTCTGAAATCGGGATGATATTGATCAGGAATACAAGTGTGTTCACATCAGGATTGGTAATTCTTTTTATTCAGAAATCACATTGAATTGTGTGATTATCTTGATGAGAAGATCACATCAGGAAAAGGAAGCTGATCAGTATTGATTTTTATCTTGATTTTACCTTGATTTAATTTACTTGAAATTAATTTTGGATTTTATTTTCCAGAAGTCGTGGGTAACTGTATTTTTCAGGGACTGACACCTGTCAACCTACGTGTCAACGTGGGATAATGGGTCTGAAGAATTTTTGAAAATATAATTATTTTGAAACTCTAATCGTGTAATTGCTTTCTCTAATTTCATTCTCTAAAGCAAAAACACTCTCGAGTTCTCAAAATCTCTAAACAATTTCAAAGATTTCTTAAGTTCTTTTCAGATCAAAATGGCAACTCAACGAAGACTACCCAAATCAGTAGCTTTCAAGTTTGGTGACTTTGATTTTATGATGAACAATCATGTTGCAGCTATCATGTAAGAACCCCAAATTTTGGATATAAAAAAAAAAAAACTTTTTATTATGTACTGAGGTAATGGGGAATAGTGATTACGACTACGATGTAACGATTGAGATAATGAATGGAAGGAATGGAATTCGATTTAAATATTTATATGTCTTGAAGAATACTATTGGTTGACACTTTAGATAAGAATTATCTATCTCCTAGGGAATTGAGATTTGATAATTCTAAAGGAGAAGATTATTCTTATGTCATCAATATCGATATCTGATATTGGTCCAGTGGGTCCGTAAAAAGGTTAAGGAACGATCGAAAGAGATCATGGACAATTGAACAACCCTAAGAGGATGAGTAAAGAAAAATGGATGAATAGTGATTTTGGTGGATTTAGGAATATTATTAGACGACGCTATATAGAGGTACCCGGAACGAAATTCTGAGTTCGTATTAGTGATCTAGGGGGAAAAAGAGTGTATGTAAAAGCTGTCGGATTCTGAAAAACAGCACTTTTATTTTCCCCGAGATTTCCCTGGACACTGAAAGACCTAAGAGATTATTAAAAGGATTTAAGGAATATGGATCCGAGAGTTATTAAGAATGATGGAGTATAGTATTATAAATATTAAGAAGGTTTCCGGTAAAACCCTAACTAGAAATCCTTGGGATATTCTTTCGAACGATCAGTGAAATTGAGCAATAATCGGACAAAGAAACAAATAGAGAATCAAGAGATGAGCATGTGCAAATTGGTGGGAGAATAATGAACTATAAGGACTTACATGAAAGTCAACTAACAAGCAAATGGTGTAGTTGCACTTTAACAAAAAGGGGTATGCATAATGTGGTGCCAACAAGTTTAACAACATGGACCATTGAGAAGCAAACAACACAAAAGGAGATGATGCATCCAAGTAATGTAGCAATAATACATGAATTAGAGGATATTTGTTCATAAAGCAAAACAAAGAGCAAGGAACACCATCTCTCCCAAAACTGCCCAGCAAAACCAAGCTCAAAGAAAAATTTATATCTCAACTTCTACCCATTCATAAATCACCAAATTTTAATCATAGCTTCCTCAATATATGTAGAGTATTCTTTCAAAATTTCATGGCAATCCAAGTAGTATAGCCTAGTTAAATCCCTCCCCAAAGTTGAAGAAACCAAACTGATCTGTGCTTGACAGTTTCTGTCCAGAGGAGAAAGGGGGCTCAAAACCCTAGCTAGGAAGCTTCAAATCTGATGATATAGGACTCAAAACAAAGCTTATGAAGAGGCCAAGATGTGGTAAAAATTTGAGAGACAAACTATTATTTTTCTATTTTCTATGATTTTTACAAAAGTGATGATGAATAGTAACCCTTAGAAACTAACTTTGTTTTCTTGGTTTTCTTTGTTGCTCTAAGCTATATTAAGGTGATCCAAGGACTAGATCAAGGCTTGTTAGACTCCTAGACACACCAAGGAAGGTATAACTCTCTTGCAACCCTAGGTTTTACTTTAAGTATATGCATGATCTTGATGAGTTTTAGTATAGTTATGATATTAGCATGGTTATAAGCTTGATTAGCATGATCTTGTAGTGGTTGAAACATATGATGATTATAAGGATGAAGTGATATGATCTTGGACAGATTTGGATGAGAATCATGTATATAAGATGTGTATTATGCCCGGTGTGGCTTGGTTTTGATGTTATAATTTTTGGAATGCTCGATTTATAGCCGTTATAATGCCGGAATTTCGTTACACCTTGAAACTCGTGCATAGCAGTAGCTATAATTCACTGATCTGGTTAAGTATATAACATACCCTTGTAGATCTCGAGTCGTAGATCATTTTGGAAAAAGAATCGGATCAAACGGACTTACGGTTTAGGATTTACGGCCGATTTACTAAAAGTATTTCGAAACCGTAAGTACGAATTCGTAACTGCAATTGAACCCCCTTAACATGAGTAATTCGGTTGCTAATCTTGGTAAATAAATACTAGAGGTCATAAGGAAGGTATGAGAGAAAACCACATGTCAAACGGATCGTTTTCCGATTTTATAAAAATGTTGGAATCGAAGTTAAACGCGAACGAACCCCTAAAAACCCGCTTGATTATAACTTCGGTAAAACACTTAGAAAACGGGCGATAAAACTCGGAGTATAATATTGATTCGTAACGATCGACTTTAGAACTTGTATGACTTAAGTATGTCCCAAGTGTAAGTACAGTGACATGTCGTATTAACGAACGAATGTCGGGTCGGATCGATGACAAAAGGAATCCACTAAAAGGGGTATAACGAGATAACTCGAGAACGTATTTCGATTTAAGTATAACTTAACTTTTAAGATGTTAAGTGATTAATCCCGAATGCCTTGGCTATTTATAGATCACCAAGCAGACCCGGGACCCGCTACCACTACCGCTTACCGTACTCGACTACCAGGCAAGTTTCAATTCCATTCTTTTAGGCTGTTGTTGTGATTATATATATATATATATATATATATATATATATATATATATATATATATATATATATATATATATATATAATATATATATATATATATATATATATATATATATATATATATGTTTTCTGTTATACATATGCCATAGCATGCATGCCTACTTTCCAGTTATATCGTTATGCTTGTTCCCTGATTGTTGATTGGCTTATAAATTAGATAGCTAACTTATCGATTATTAGCCGGTTATTGTAAGACCCTCATGGAAGGGCGTATACATCTTATTCATCAAATATAGACCGGGAGTCAATATTTCTTGATATATCGAGATTACCTCGGAGGAAAATATTTAAGTAAATATTTTCCATTATTTGGGCGACGAATATTATTTGAATATTCGTTCGAGATTATTTATTTAACGATCCTTACTTCAAATAATTATTTGAACGTAACCATTCGACGAATAATATTTTTCAATATTCATTCAGAGTCGAATAGATTAGCGCTTATTATTCCGAATATTCTTCCAAAGATTGGACTACTAAATGAATATTATTTGAATATCCATTTAGAATATTATTTTATTAAATGAATATTACTTTTGAATAATCATTTAAGATATTAATTACTTGATGAATATTATTCTAATATTCATCTGAAGCTTGATTTATTTATCGAATATTATCTCGAATATAATCCTTTAAAGCTTGGATTACTAAATGAATATTACTTGATATTCATTTAGAATATTATTCATTAAATGAATATTACTTTTTGAATATTCATTTAAATTCCTAATTAATGATGAATATTATCTTAAATATTCCTTTCAGATCTTATTTAATTAATGAATATTATTTTCAATATTCATTTAAATATTTATTTATTCAATAAATATTCTCCTGATATTTCTTCAAGGATTATTTTGAGAAATACTCTGATTAAAGATATTCTTTCATATTCCTAAATATTCTTTAAATATTTTTAATTCAATAAATATTCTCTGAATATTTATTCCCTACTTAGAATAACCTCACTAAGGTTTATCTTCTTCCATTATTACAGAAAATATTTCAGAGTCATATTATTATTAATCTTATATCAAGAAAGGTTCTCAGACATCATTCTTCTTTGAGTCTATCTCCCTAATAATAAGGGAACCTTACTTGGAAAATGATATTTATCTTGTCGACTTCCCGGTCATAAAGTATTCTCTTCACTCGCAACTCGGGTGCTATTGACTTATTAAGTCGTTGTTTACCTTCTCATCTTTCGAGGGGTAAGATGGTTGGAACAAGTTGATATTCGTTACCAAGCAATAGCTTGGAAGTTATTGGTGAATTTTCCTTTCCAACTAGATACGACTACTTTGTGGAGTCTTATCAACAAGTATTATACTTGGGGAAAGGGGGACGAACGTTATATTCAGAATCATGAATTCTATTTGAACTAGGAGTCGTGTAAGAGGCCGAGTAGCGCCGGTCCATCCCCTTTGGCCCAACCGTTGGCCGGGGAGAGCTAGTAAGGCGGTAGACAAGTAAAGCTGTCAGTTCTTCCTTCTACCGGTAGTAAATCTAATTTGAGCTGTACGATCTCGACTGATCATCAAGATTGGAACAGCGGGCACGGTGAATACTCCATCATTGGTTCATCATCCAAACTTATTTATTTCCTACAACATGATTACTGTTGGCAGAGCTGGAAAAGTGTTCATAACTGGAATTGCAATCTTTTCATGCAAGTTCCTCTTTTAATGGCAATGAGAATATCTCGCTTACTTTTGATGTAGCAGATATTTCTACAAACAAATACTTTGAGTTACCTGGTACCTTCATCCTTTATATTATACTGGCAATAACTTCATTAAGGCATGGCATATGATTTCAAAGGATATTTTGAACTACTGTATATATGTATCACTGTTCAGTTATATTATTGTTGGTGGGCTTTCGCTCATCCTTCCTTTGTCCATATTATGTCACAACAACAGCTAGGGCAGATGGCTCGCGTCAGGCGCACTCGGCGCAAGCGGGTTACCCGACCCACCGGACTCCCCGCTGAGATGCTAGTCGCCATTGCTGAGGTAGCATAGTTAGACAGCTTTTGTTTCCTGTTTAACTATATGTATAATTAATGTAATCAACGGCAAAACTTTTAAACTTATGATGTTATCCTTTTTGGATTGCAATAACTTTCATTTGTAAACCCCTTTTATGTAAGACTTATTTCAATTTCATCTCTAGGACTATAACTGTGTGTGTGTGAGTGGATATTATTGTGGGGTCATAGCATGCTACTTATTGATTTTGGACTCAAGTCAAGTATTGTGTATAAGTTATGAGACAGTAACGACCCGATCCCGGACCCCGGATCTGGGGGTGTTACAGAAGTGGTATCAGAGCGTACGTTATAAACCCCAGAGATGAGGCGACGTTAAAACAATAAATTCACTAAGATGATAAGAACTCTTGCCAAGTTCATAGTCGGACTACTTAATGTAGTGATGACATATAAAACCCTTATGGGAACTCTTAAGTATCATGATAGTAACTTAGCTCATTCTCGTATCGACTAGTAAGGCGACAGACCTTGAGGCGTACGAGCAGTAGCATGATGATGTTTTATTATATGCTGACGATCGGATTATGAATTCGATAGAGTACCCTATTGAGGACTCGAAAGAGGTTCCAGTAGAGGAGAATCCTATTGAGGATGAGGAGTTTACTCCAAGGAATGAGGGATACAGCCAGAAAGACTGAGATGATTAAGGTATAATGCTCAGAAAAGTGAGCATAAAGAGCTGAGCTATTAGCAAGAGAACCAAAGATTCATGTTGGATTCGTAGCCGGACTACTGGATGTAGTACCAGCGAGTAAGACGGATTGGAAGAATTACTTGAGATCTTATACGGGAATAGACGAGAATCTTCAGAGACTTTCATATTAACGAAGAAAGAGCTAGAGGGATGTATGATTATCAAAGACATCGATTTAGGGCGAGGAGCAGAGTCCCTAGAAATAGTTGAGAAGGAGGCAGTAAGTGCCATATCTTTTGACAGATGAATTAGTATGAATATTGTCAGTAATAATTCGCCATGAGAAGGGAGATGTCATAGGTTGTAATTTATAGAACCAAATTGTGGTTGATGAAGTTGTTTTACTCAGGAAAATGTCCATTTTATGAATGAATCAGTTAGAAAGTGAAAACATTTGGAAGTGACAGCATGATTGGATAAAGTTATATAGGGAAGTAGTAAGCAAGACAATGATCTCAGAACCTACCGGAAGATAAGACCAGTGAGTCAAGATGAACTCGTAATGAGACTATTGTCAGAGACTGAGTATAGAGTTATCGCAACATAGTTAAATGATGAACAAGAAACGTTAGATGCATGTAATTCAGAGAAATATTAAATTCTTTCTTTTCGTTGAATGGATTATAGTAGTTACCTTAAGTTTACTCCGACGCGGAATTATAATGGATCAAGTAATACGATCAGTAGTTAAAGAGAAAAATGTGAGAAAATCTTCCTGGAGCTAAAAGATGAAATTGGTAATGACCAAGAGTTGGAATTGCTTAATGGAAAAAGGAGACTTTGTGCTTCCAACGACGCTTCACATAAAGGATTATGATGTGTGCTTGCGCAGCACGACAAAGTACTTGCGAATGCATTCGAACAGCACGGTCCACCAGATCGGATGGCCTTAGTAGTGCCAATTTTGTGGGACAACCAACTCCGACGGTAATGTTCCTTCTGAGACTAGTAGTCAGGTAGACTGACATTTGGTAATATTGAATATCAGGACGTGTATGTATCAGGACGTATAGGCATCAGGACGTTGTGACAAGTTTCAGTTTAAAACTGTTGATTCCCTTCTAAGGAATATATATAATTGGTTCCTCTCCAGGGGTTAAACTTCCAACCTGATGACGATTATTTCGTTAATTATGACTGCCTACGGTTCTACCTGCTTGGAGGTTCATTAAACTATTCTTCAGGTTTCGAAATCGGTCTCCTTAATGTTACCAGTAGATGGATAGATTGACCAAAATTTCCCTAATTCTGGGAAGAATTTCAACGAATTTTGGCAAACCTTGTCTTTCTGATTATCAGAGAACATCATGGAAGAGAGTAGAAACTGGGCCGAACCCCGTGAATTGGGTAAAGTAACCGCTATATGGGTTGGTGGACAGACCCTGGTTATCGCGATTGATTGTAGAAATACAATGATGAAGTGAGATTGGACGAAAACAGGAAATGTAAGTAAGAAACCAGCCGGACTGAGAAACTCCAGGATTGACTTAAGTGAAAAGGCTGTTATGCCAGGAATGGTAAGCTTGCGTGGCACGTGGGAGTGATAAGAATAGTTGAAAAGATAAAAATAGAGGAAAGGTGACCGGAGACGGCGCTGAGTAGCCGATTAAGACTTATATGAAGTAAAGTTTTGGAAAGGTAGAAAGGTATCAAAGAAGAAGGCACTATGCCAGCAATTGCTAGAAAAGTAATGCTATTAGCCAACCCCTAAAATCATATATTTTTATCTTAGTGTGGCCAGTTGAGGCCAAGTCACAAAGGACTATCAAGTGACTAGACCAGCAATGAAAGGACAAAGCAGGGTTTTGCTTCTAAGTAAGCACCGACTGCAAGGGCTTCTGATATGACGGAAATATTAATGAGATTGTAGGAATCTTCTACTGAACCTTTCGCAACCCATGTTTGGATTGGGAATTTACTAGACTGTTGAAATGGGGTCACCCGTACTAAAGTGATTCATGTGTATATGATCGTCCAAGATTACCAAAAAAAATGGAAGTATAATGACTTGAGATGTATGATGTTAGGGTATCATGAATACCATGAATATATTATGACTAAGGAAAGTAAACAACGAAGGTTTATGAAGAGAGTATAGAAATGGTCAGAGATGGATCAGTATGCTATAGAAATTTCGTCTAAGGCAATTACCTTTGAGAAGAACGATAAGTACTAAGAGATTCACGTTGAACTCGACTCGACCAATATCTCCCAGAACATCCTTGCTACCAATACCAAGTTCTGTAAGAGAGCAGATAGACATACATTGTCTTTTGGAAGGTCAAATAGGCTGACAACTATCTGAAAGAAGAGGTTAGCATTAAGCCACCGGTCGATTATCAAATGAGAATGATTGAAAAGAGACCCTTATTAAGGATACATGATTTGATTGCCAAGTCTAGGATGCAAGATTTCCTTGGCAGTTGAATTAAGGATAGGATATCCATAAAGTAAGGCAAACCCTGGGGAATGCACAAGAGATGGCACTAACCCTAATAAAGACATTGTGAATTCAGATGATATGAGTTGGATTTGCTAAGGCAACAATGACCTGTAAAGATTATTAAAAAGAGTTCTGGAAAGAACAGAGATAGAATTATTGGAGTATTGATCAATGACATTTTGATATACCCTGCACCCAGAAAATACAGGAGGAATGATGAGGATGACCTATGAAACCTTACAAGGAAAAAGGTAATATTCCGAACTTCAAAATGGAAGTTTGGTAAGGAATGTATGACATAGTAACAATAATGCCAGATGAGGCATGTATGAAACCCTGAGGAAGTATGGATTGAACCTATAAAGGTTGAGATTATCCTAAGATAAGGAAAGAACTAAAAAAATAAGTATCCTAAGTAGGATTGGGAATAAACGTGATAAAGTTCCCACGGGTAGGTGGAAGCAATGACTTATGGAAAAAAAAAGACTGATAGATATATTTTCTCCTTCAGCAGAGCTTAAGGGAGAATGCTTTCACCCAACAGTGATGGGAATGAGGTAGAAAAATTTGAGTTAGAATGTATCCAGAAAACATGGATTACAAGGAATTATTATTATCAGGAAAGGCCAATGAGGTGGCCGACAGTCTAAGTATAAAGGAATAATTACAAATGTTCATACCGAAGAAACAAAATGATATTTGGAAAGACCTTGAAGGTCATATCGGAGTGGAGGAATTTACATTCCTTTTGATGATTGTGCAAGAATCGAAGGTAATAATAGTTTAAGTAAAGATTCGATTCCTGATGGAGTCTTAAGCATATTACGTACCTTAGAAGGTCCTGTTTTGAGGCAAACCAGGACCATGATACAAAATTGACGAAGTAAACCGTTAAGTTTCCAGTCTTTTATGGAAGCTGCATGAGTGATAGTTTCATCAACCGGACCTAGCTGCGATGCTTGAAACTCTTCTGCAATTTTATCTACTTCATGTAATATCTACATCAAGTTTAGGAAGTGTTCCTTATGGATAAGGAATAGTGATTACTTTGTCTCCCTAAAGGATTAAAACCCGTATGGTTAGCTATTAACGCACTACGTAAATAACAAGCGATGGCAATTCTTCTAAGAAAGTAGATGACAACGTAAAGATAAAGAAAGTGCTGCTATTAATGAGCTAAGTGGCATGTTGATGAATGACAAGCAAGTTTGTGTTAGTGTACTTCTGCACAAACAAGATAGAGAATATGAGGTTGATGATTCATGATGCTAAATGTATTCCCGTGGAAAGAATTAATGAGACTTAGAGAGAAGGGTAGTTGAGCCGAGACTTATTAGGCCACCTGAGAGTTAAAAGTGTTTGGAAGGTGGCATTCGAGCCAGTTTTACCCCCAAAACTTATAGCCCGGTCATAACAGGTTTTCATGTGGCAAGGCTACGCCAGTAAAATGCAGATGCTCGATAGATGATAAGAGTACGAGCAAGTAGATATACGACCTGGTCTGACTTACGAAGAACAACCTGTGGAAAACCACGGGTAGAAAAGAACAAGTGATGAGAAACAAGGTTGGCAGAAGTAGATTATATTTAACGGATCGGGCCAGATTCATTTCGGAAAGTTTAAATTGGAATAACGTGATGATTATAGAGTAAATGTGATGGAATATCGATAAGGAGGTACCAAGTGCAAAAGGTGTCTCAATAAAGAGATGAAGGTGAAAGTAAATAATAGAAGTAAATAAGAATCAGATAATGAGAAGGATGTGATTGATAAAGAAAAGACGGGGAAAGCAACTACGAAATATGAAGCAAGGAATGTTATGAATGGATTAATAAATGGGTTTTCCGATGAATTCTCGGGATGACAACCTGATAGTGTTAATATTATAGATATGAAAAAGCTAGTAGCGTGACATGGAATGTCAGTAACAATGGTGTCAAGCGAGAAACTAAGATTTAACCAGAGAGGTTCAAAGATTTTCCAAAAGTAAGTGTGCTAAGGTTGAACCAGAGTATAGGTCCATAGAATAGTGGACAAAGCAGCAAAATATGTTGATACATGAGGTTACGATTAAATAGTATTGGATATAATTATGATTAATTTCTTCCTTAATGAACCTCTATAGTTCAGAGGTAAATTCTGAGTATGATCTTTTACAATCGTGAAAACTTTCTATAATCCTTTATAATTCTTTTCTTTTCTTCTCTCTTATTCATATTCTTTATGAATTGAGAAGAACAACCCTTTAAGGAAGGGAGGTACTGCTACGTGACTATCTGTCTATGTGATAGAAGTCTAAGTGGAATACCATAACTTGTTTAATTGCTTGTCAAGTACTAAAGGCTGGCCCCCTTCTGTACTAGCTATGCAATATAACAAATGTTCAATTGGTCATAGTGATCTCCCAATAAATCTTTCCACCTCTCTATATTAATCGAGATTGCGAAGATTAAAGCGATCAGGAAATGCACAGTGCGAGCGAGGTTACGTCCAAATTCGCAGTGGGATAGTGATACCAATGTCACTGCAGGTATCAATAAGGATAAGACTGAGTAAGATCATAACCCGGATAGTGTGTTGTACGAAAAGTAGCAAACTTGATGGAAAAAGGATAAAGTATGGATTGTAGCACTAGAAGAGGTGCTGAGAAAGGGTAGAATGACTAAGAATTGACCGGGAAGCTAAAAAGTAAACGACAGACAAACGACTCTTTGCTTCCTACCTGATTCCGGGATGGAATCCTTTTAAGGAGGGGAGACTGTAAGAACCCCAAATTTTTGATATAAAAAAAAACTTTTTATTATGTACTGAGGTAATGGGGAATAGTGATTACGACTACGATGTAACGATTGAGATAATGAATGGAAGGAATGGAATTCGATTTAAATATTTATATGTCTTGAAGAATACTATTGGTTGACACTTTAGATAAGAATTATCTATCTCCTAGGGAATTGAGATTTGATAATTCTAAAGGAGAAGATTATTCTTATGTCATCAATATCGATATCTTATATTGGTCCAGTGGGTCCGTAAAAAGGTTAAGGAACGATCGAAAGAGATCAGGGACAATTGAACAACCCTAAGAGGATGAGTAAAGAAAAAATGGATGAATAGTGATTTTGGTGGATTTAGGAATATTATTAGACGACGCTATATAGAGGTACCCGGAACGAAATTCTGAGTTCGTATTAGTGATCTAGGGGGAAAAAGAGTGTATGTAAAAGCTGTCGGATTCTGAAAAACAGCACTTTTATTTTCCCCGAGATTTCCCTGGACACTGAAAGACCTAAGAGATTATTAAAAGGATTTAAGGAATATGGATCCGAGAGTTATTAAGAATGATGGAGTATAGTATTATAAATATTAAGAAGGTTTCCGGTAAAACCATAACTAGAAATCCTTGGGATATTCTTTCGAACGATCAGTGAAATTGAGCAATAATCGGACAAAGAAACAAATAGAGAATCAAGAGATGAGCATGTGCAAATTGGTGGGAGAATAATGAATATAAGGACTTACATGAAAGTCAACTAACAAGCAAATGGTGTAGTTGCACTTTAACAAAAAGGGGTATGCATAATGTGGTGCCAACAAGTGTACCAATGGATGGGCAACACATGGACCATTGAGAAGCAAACAACACAAAAGGAGATGATGCATCCAAGTAATGTAGCAATAATACATGAATTAGAGGATATTTGTTCATAAAGCAAAACAAAGAGCTAGGAACACCATCTCTCCCAAAACTGCCCAGCAAAACCAAGCTCAAAGAAAAATTTATATCTCAACTTCTACCCATTCATAAATCACCAAATTTTAATCATAGCTTCTTCAATATATGTAGAGTATTCGTTCAAAATTTCATGGCAATCCAAGTAGTATAGCCTAGTTAAATCCCTCCCCAAAGTTGAAGAAACCAAACTGATCTGTGCTTGACAGTTTCTGTCCAGAGGAGAAAGGGGGCTCAAAACCCTAGCTAGGAAGCTTCAAATCTGATGATATAGGATTCAAAACAAAGCTTATGAAGAGGCCAAGATGTGGTAAAAATTTGAGAGACAAACTCTTATTTTTCTATTTTCTATGATTTTTACAAAAGTGATGATGAATAGTAACCCTTAGAAACTAACTTTATTTTCTTGGTTTTCTTTGTTGCTCTAAGATATATTAAGGTGATCCAAGGACTAGATCAAGGCTTGTTAGACTCCTAGACACACCAAGGAAGGTATAACTCTCTTGAAACCCTAGGTTTTACTTTAAGTATATGCATGATCTTGATGAGTTTTAGTATAGTTATGATATTAGCATGGTTATAAGCTTGATTAGCATGATCTTGTAGTGGTTGAAACATATGATGATTATAAGGATGAAGTGATATATTCTTGGACAGATTTGGATGAGAATCATGTATATAAGATGTGTATTATGCCCGGTGTGGCTTGGTTTTGATGTTATAATTTTTGGAACGCTCGATTTATAGCCGTTATAATGCCGGAATTTCGTTACACCTTGAAACTCGTGCATAGAAGTAGCTATAATTCACTGATCTGGTTAAGTATATAACATACCCTTGTAGATCTCGAGTCGTAGATCATTTTGGAAAAAGAATCGGATCAAACGGACTTACGGTTTAGGATTTACGGCCGATTTACTAAAAGTAGTTCGAAACCGTAAGTACGAATTCGTAACTGCAATTGAACGCCCTTAACATGAGTAATTCGGTTGCTAATCTTGGTAAATAAATACTAGAGGTCATAAGGAAGGTATGAGAGAAAACCACATGTCAAACGGATCGTTTTCCGATTTTATAAAAATGTTGGAATCGAAGTTAAACGCGAACGAACCCCTAAAAACCCGCTTGATTATAACTTCGGTAAAACACTTAGAAAACGGGCGATAAAACTCGGAGTATAATATTGATTCGTAACGATCAACTTTAGAACTTGTATGACTTAAGTATGTCCCAAGTGTAAGTACAGTGACATGTCGTATTAACGAACGAATGTCGGGTCGGATCGATGACAAAAGAAATCCACTAAAAGGGGTATAACGAGATAACTCGAGAACGTATTTCGATTTAAGTATAACTTAACTCTTAAGATGTTAAGTGATTAATCCCGAATGTCTTGGCTATTTATAGATCACCAAGCAGACCCGGGACCCGCTACCACTACCCCTTACCGTACTCGACTACCAGGCAAGTTTCAATTCCCTTCTTTTAGGCTGTTGTTCTGATTGAATATATATATATGTTTTCTGTTATACATATGCCATAGCATGCATGCCTACTTTCCAGTTATATCGTTATGCTTGTTCCCTGATTGTTGATTGGCTTATAAATTAGATAGCTAACTTATCGATTATAAGCCGGTTATTGTAAGACCCTCATGGAAGGGCGTATACATCTTATTCATCAAATATAGACCGGGAGTCAATATTTCTTGATATATCGAGATTACCTCGGAGGAAAATATTTAAGTAAATATTTTCCATTATTTGGGCGACGAATATTATTTGAATATTCGTTCGAGATTATTTATTTAACAATCCTTACTTCAAATAATTATTTGAACGTAACCATTCGACGAATAATATTTTTCAATATTCATTCAGAGTCGAATAGATTAGCGCTTATTATTCTGAATATTCTTCTAAAGATTGGACTACTAAATGAATATTATTTGAATATCCATTTAGAATATTATTTTATTAAATGAATATTACTTTTGAATAATCATTTAAGATATTAATTACTTGATGAATATTATTCTAATATTCATCTGAAGCTTGATTTATTTATCGAATATTATCTCGAATATAATCCTTTAAAGCTTGGATTACTAAATGAATATTACTTGATATTCATTTAGAATATTATTCATTAAATGAATATTACTTTTTGAATATTCATTTAAATTCCTAATTAATGATGAATATTATCTTAAATATTCCTTTCAGATCTTATTTGATTAATGAATATTATTTTCAATATTCATTTAAATATTTATTTATTCAATAAATATTCTCCTGATATTTCTTCAAGGATTATTTTGAGAAATACTCTGATTAAAGATATTCTTTCATATTCCTAAATATTCTTTAAATATTTTTAATTCAATAAATATTCTCTGAATATTTATTCCCTACTTAGAATAACCTCAATAAGGTTTATCTTCTTCGATTATTACAGAAAATATTTCAGAGTCATATTATTATTAATCTTATATCAAGAAAGGTTCTCAGACATCATTCTTCTTTGAGTCTATCTCCCTAATAATAAGGGAACCTTACTTGAAAAATGATATTTATCTTGTCGACTTCCCGGTCATAAAGTATTCTCTTCACTCGCAACTCGGGTGCTATTGACTTATTAAGTCGTTGTTTACCTTCTCATCTTTCGAGGGGTAAGATGGTTGGAACAAGTTAATATTCGTTACCAAGCAATAGCTTGGAAGTTATTGGTGAATTTTTCTTTCCAACTAGATACGACTACTTTGTGGAGTCTTATCAACAAGTATTATACTTGGGGAAAGGGGGACGAACGTTACATTCAGAATCATGAATTCTATTTGAACTAGGAGTCGTGTAAGAGGCCGAGTAGCGCCGGTCCATCCCCTTTGGCCCAACCGTTGGCCGGGGAAAGCTAGTAAGGCGGTAGACAAGTAAAGCCGTCAGTTCTTCCTTCTACCGGTAGTAAATCTAATTTGAGCTGTACGATCTCGACTGATCATCAAGATTGGAACAGCGGGCGCGGTGAATACTCCATCATTGGTTCATCATCCAAACTTATTTATTTCCTGCAACATGATTACTGTTGGCAGAGCTGGAAAAGTGTTCATAACTGGAATTGCAATCTTTTCATGCAAGTTCCTCTTTTAATGGCAATGAGAATATCTCGCTTACTTTTGATGTAGCAGATATTTCTACAAACAAATACTTTGAGTTACCTTGTACCTTCATCCTTTATATTATACTGGCAATAACTTCATTAAGGCATGGCATATGATTTCAAAGGATATTTTGAACTACTGTATATATGTATCACTATTCAGTTATATTATTGTTGGTGGGCTTTCGATCACCCTTGCTTTGTTCATATTATGTCACAACAACAGCTAGGGCAGATGGCTCGCGTCAGGCGCACTCGGCGCAAGCGGGTTACCCGACCCACCGGACTCCCCGCTGAGATGCTAGTCGCCATTGCTGAGGTAGCATAGTTAGACAGCTTTTGTTTCCTATTTAACTATATGTATAATTAATGTAATCAACGGCAAAACTTTTAAACTTATGATGTTATCCTTTTTGGATTGTAATAACTTTCATTCGTAAACCCCTTTTATGTAAGACTTATTTCAATTTCATCTCTGGGACTATAACTGTGTGTGTGTGAGTGGATATTATTGTGGGGTCATAGCATGCTACTTATTGATTTTGGACTCAAGTCAAGTATTGTGTATAAGTTATGAGACAGTAACGACCCGATCCCGGACCCCGGATCTGGGGGTGTTACATATCACCAACAAGGAAGGGGTGTCAACTGATTTTCACCCAATTATGGACTTTATAGTGAAAGGACCATTAAGTTATGCCTTGACAGCATCTCCACAAATTAATCAAGTAGTTGTTTCACAAGCTTGGGAGAATGCTGAGGTAATTGATTCTACTCAGAGTCAATCAGGTAAGATTGTTCTACACTTAGGGCAAGACGCATTTGATATTACTGAATCTGTTGTTAATTCAGTACTTCACTTACCTGTTAGTACAAATTTTGAGAATGTACCATCTGATGATAATGTTAGAACTATGTTATCTGAATTAGGTTATAATGGACCTCTAGATAACATGAGCCAGTTAAATAGATCCTTTCTTAGGAAAGAATGGTCTTTCTTCTTTGATCAAATTGCTAAATGTTTTACTGGTAAATGTATTTCTTTTCAACAAATTACTGCTGTTACATCACATATTACATATGGCTTGCTTTATAACAGAGTAATTAATTTGGGTAACATTATCTTAAGTCAGATGTGTATTAAGCTTGGGTCAAGAGATCATGACAGGAATATGGTTTATTATCACAGATTCATGCAACTGTTTATTAACCATTTCATTCCTGATGTTGAAGCTAGATTTGGTAGAAAATATTGTGTTTCTTCTTATGTACAGCAAAAGAGAATTTTCTCTGACATTACAAAGAAGGACAGTGAAAAGAATCTAGATGAAATACCTGCATTACACTATCCAAATCATGTTCAGGTACTTCTAAGCACTCATCTTCCTACTATCTATAATTCTTCTTTCTTTGGTGGTGAAATGACATAGGAATCTCAATTGAAGGAGAACCCCCCTGTGTCTACCCAAGTAACCAAAAACATTACAGTCTCTGGAACAAGTCTAGAACCAAATTTTAATCCACAACCTATTGTTTCAAAGAAGCCAACCTCTGGTGTTTCTCAAAAGACATCAGTTGTAAGGAAGAGAAGATTTGTCATTTCAAGTAGTAGTTCTAGTGAAGATGATGATAATATATCTCTTGCTGAGAGAGCAGAATTGAAGGCTGCAATTCAACTTTCTAAGCTAGGAGAAAGAGATGGAACACCTAGTCACAGCAAGGCTGCAGTCTCCCAAAAGGCTGTAGTTCTTAAAAAGGGAAAACAGTTACTGGATACTGTCTCTCAAAAGACTGTGTCTATTGAAAAAGGATCTCATCCCAAGATCACTTCTGTGTCTACACCTCTTGAGTCTTCTCAAGATAAATCTGTTTCTCACTATACTAGGAGAACAAGGAGAAAGATTCATTTGTCACCTACACACACACAGTGTCTAGTCCAACTAACATTATGCAGGTCTCTACAAATAATGCTATATCCACGTCAGTATCTGATAAGAGAGATCTGGATCTTGATTCTTCATGGGAAACTACATTGACATACAGACTGCCTATGGAACTTATTTCTCTGAAAGTGAAGCTTTCCAGGCCTGTTCTAGATTTTCTGATTAAAAGAGTTCCCAAACTTTCATTTCCTGGAGAATATGGACTGTTACATCAAAGGCTTGATTTAATGAAGATGTACTTCTATGTATCAGTCAGAAAGGAACTGCACAAGAAATTTGGACTTCCTAAGCATGTTGCACTTCAATCACTTTATGCGTATTTATTTGACAAGGATGTCATTGTTGAAGATGCTTCAACTCAAGGTGAACAAGAGGAGGTAGTTGATAGAGGGAAGTAGTCAACAGAAGATACTATTGCACCAGTGGTGAATAGTAGGATAGATCAGATCACAGTCACTACAACACAAGAACCATCTAGTCAGAGGTTGGATGACTCAGGAACTGTGATTGATGATGCTAAAAGGTCTTCTGTGATGACTAAAATTGTAAATGAGAAACCCTATGATATGGGAGGAATGACTTTGATTGATTTTCCTGAAGATCAAACCAATATTGTTCTTTCAGAGTCTATCCACCTTGAGGGTGTGTCTCAGCAACCAACACTTAAAGACGGTGACATACTAACTATGGTGTCTAATGAAGTATTACTGAAGACATCAGAGTCTAGTGTAAAACCTGAAAGTGGTATACTGGAACCTGTAGTTTCTGGAAAGAAAGTAGATGTTTGTAAGGGTTCAGAGACTATAGCAGCTCACTCCTTGGAGAAAACCTCAAGCCCCATGCCATATGAGGAACCCTCTCTCCACGTGAGTTCAGGTATAAAAACTTCTTCTAACCCCTATTTTTCTGTAGGTCATGAGAGCACTTATCCAAATTTGAGTGATACACTTGAAAAGATGGACATAGATCCACACACATAGAGGCTAGCTCCTGACCAGGCAAAAGGAGAGGTAGAAAGAGTGTTGACTTTAGATAGTCAAAGTGAGAATGAGGGTATGGATGATCAACTCCATAGTGAGGGAGAGAAAATTAGGAAACCACCATCGCTTGATTTCTGGGATCAGGTTTTTCCTGAATCTTGGTCTGAAAATCTTGGTATGGATGCTGGTACTTATTCTTTTATCAAGATGTATGAGAAGAATGACTTAGCACATCACAATGCAAAGCCAGAAGTTAAAGCTCAGAAACAGAAAGAAAGGCTTGCAGGAATCATTAACAAAAGAGGTGAAAGGCTAAGACAAACTTCTACTTAACCAGTACCAGAAGTTATTCCTAATGATCCTAGTATTCCTTTGTATGTACTTCCAATTTCAGCTAGATTTGGTACATCAACAATATCTGATCAATCTAAGGAGGAGTCAAGATTTGTAGATGTTAGTACATAGAATACTGGTGACGGACAGGATGATCATACTTCAGCTCCAGATCAGAAAGATGAGGATGTTTGTACTTCTACTCAAGTATTATTACTTGACTATCTTTCTCAACAGGCAACTTCTTCTACAAGACTTGAAGATAAGGTTCTTTCTGTATCTTACTCTGAAGATACAACAAGCACTTCCAACATTGAAGTCAATTCTGAACTTCTTAAGGACATTCAAAAATCTCAAAGTGATATTCAATCGAGACTTCAAATTCTTGAAAATAACCAGGTCACTATTATGGACAATCAAGCAGTTCTGATGAATCTCATTTGTTCTGTTACTGAATCTCTTGGAATTAATGTTGCTGATGTCAAAAAGGGGGAGATAAAGACAATTCAGAAACAACAACAACAACAATAGACTGGGGGGGATAAACAGACTGGGAGCAGAATTAAGGGTGACAGAGTTGGTAAATTTCATCATGGAAGTGGTAAAGGAAAAGAAGCATCAAATAGTTGAATTCTTTCTTCTAAGTACTAGATACATATCTACATCTGAAGAAGGAGGTACTTAACTTCATGATCTTAAATTCATAAATTATATTCTGGTTGTATTGTTATATGTTTTGACATCTACAACTTAGATTTATGCTTCAGATTCTAAAGCATAAATAGGGGGAGATTGTTAGGAATAATTCATGAGTTGTGATGTTAAGAATAGAATTTTGCTAATACTTCTTATATATCCTGATCTTATAAAGGATTTAGCAATTTGTATAGGATATATGTGTTAGATAGTAATCTGTAGAGTTTAGTCAGGAACAGTGCATCAGAGACTACATTTCAGGAACTAAGAGCAGATCCTGATACAGCAAGTCAGATCCTGATCAAATACTGATGGATGATCAGATCCTGATGCAATGGGAAATCCTGATATCAGTCCCGTTACTGATGATGTCATTATGGATTGTTGAGTAATGAATACAGTAAAAGAATACAGAGGGGGGTGAATGGATTCTTGAACTTTTCTTTGTTCTTGAATCTTTGCAGCAAGATATGTGTTGAGTGTGTGAGATATGTAAGTGCGGATAACAAAGACAAACACAACACAATATCACTTTAATCTAATATTTTATTAGATAAAGATTTTGCTACAATCTGTGAATACAAATGATAGTATTCTCAGCTTCGTTATTCTCAGAGAGATATTTCTTGTGATGTATATTGAAAAACTTAAAACTTATCTGCTAAGGAAGTGAGGCTGTATCCTTATAGACATGGATACACCTACTTACTACAAATAAGGTAGGTAAACAAAATACTTTCCAGTATGTCTATCTCATTTGAGTAAGAGTCCAAACGGCTACAGATTTGACTTTGCAAAGCCTGTTCAGATCCACTTCTTTAGCTCCTTGTCCCTTGTCTTATCTCTCCAAGCTTCTTTGTTGGCTTTCCAACGTGCTTTATAGTACATAGTCAAATAAAGCATCCTGGCTTGTTGCAGGTTTCTGACTTGTGCAATTCTTCAGTATTTTGTCTCCAAGAATGTATTCGAGAAGTGGCTAAGTGAATGATTCGAGAACTAGAATTGTAATAACCCTAACTTTAGTAAGGCTACAGTAATCACATGAATATTAAATTTTGAGGATTTAGGGAAATGATATGTAGGTACCCTATACTTGAGACAGGAGATGAGTAAACAGAAAACATATTAGTGTTGTACATTGAAAATAAGTGACTCGAAATGACGATAGATTCCAGAAATTCCAGAATATGGATTTTTAGGATTTTGATTTCGAATAAGCTTCTTTTTGATATTAGGGAGCATAGAAACCCTATAAGAATTATATATTGAGGGATTAGTGAATTTAGATTAAACCAAGGGATTATTAAGTTAAGAGAATACCAAAGGAAATTGGATTTGTAAATGATTTCGAAAACCACTAAGATAATGAGATATACTCGAAACGAACCACAATTAGACGAGTATGGAGACCAAGCAACCAAGATTAGTAATCTCACAAGGATGCATACCACATTATTATTATCCAAGATTAATAACATAATACTTAGAAAAACTAGAAATGAGAATATTAGGTCATCTTAATGACACCATTAGTGATGTCACACTCCACTAACTCAAAATTAAGGGTAAATTAGTCAATTGCCTAGGAAAATATCAACCAAGGCTTCCAAGACAATCTAGAATACAAGATTAAGCAAGATAATCATCAAAGAAACACAAAAATCTCTCCCCACCTTCTCCAATATTCCATTCGGCCAAATAGAAGAAAAAAGGAAGAAAAAAAAAATAAAAACCAAAACCCTAGCTCTCTTCAATAACAATTCAAGGGAAAAATCATGGAGCTTCTAGGAGGTTAGGAAGGATCACCTACAAAGTTTCATAGCAAACCAACATCATTTGCCAAGGTAATAAAATCATAGAAGTTGTTAGAAAAGATGATGAATAGTGTTTTCAAGTGTTAACTTTGTTTTAATGGTTTCTTTTAGTGATTCAAGCTAGTATAAGGTTGATTAAGGATATATCAAGGATTTTTAAGGGTTATCAAAGCTTCAAGAAGGTATAATCATGCTTGACCTTTTATATTTATGATGGATATTGTGTGGTTTAGTGATTAAGTGGTGTGAATGTTAAGATTATGATAATCCATGTGTTTGTAAGTGATTAAAGTTGAATATGGAAGTGTTTGGGATTTGTAACCATGGCTGGTAATGAATACCACATGGTGTAGGTGATGATTATTGTGTTTGATAATTGATTTGGAGGAGTTGGATTTATGGAAAGTATGAAAATATAGCCGTTATAATGTCCGTTTTTCGTTAGAACTACAAACTGCCCTGTTTGGTGACCCCTGTATTCGTACGGTACCTCACTGCCTAGGTGACCAATTGACCATGAAATGATAGAGCTTAGTTCATAGATCGTTTTGATATAAGGTACGTTAAAATCTGACGTACGGTTTAGGAGAAAAGTCAGTTTTAGTGAAAGACGTTCGGAAACCGAGAAAATGTAATTGTGTTAACTTTGAGGCTATAACCACCATACTTAAACATTTTTAAAAATTATGAAACTTTGGGATAGTGTAGTACGGTCGTCAAAGAGTTGTTACCAGTTGACCTTGTGGTAAAATTCGAAATCCATATTTTCTGAGAATTTTTACAGTTAAGTGTGATCGTTAGGGGAAATAGTGAAAACCCCTGAAACTTCGATCAAGGTTTTAAATGGTTAAGTTCTTGAACCTTTGGAGTAATAGTAATACGTTAAACATATATTAAAGTTCAAAGGTAATGTTATACAAGAGTGTAGTGAGTAAGAGATGTGGTTCTAACGACGGTCCTTTTGTGTTTATAGAAACTCCGGAAGAGGGACGAGCCATACCGTCAGGATACCGGAACCGAGGCAAGATCTTTTCTATCCCTACTTGGAAAACTATTTATCTTCAAAGAAACTTGATTTCATGGGATATATATATGTGATGCTATTATTACTATATTGTGAAGAAATTGTCTTCCTTGAGTATTGATATTGAAAAGAAAGGTATACGAAGATGTATATGAATATGAATATGAGTACGAAGATGTATATGAATATGGATATGAGTATGAGATGGATATGTATAGAGATGATTATGCATGAAGTGAACATGCCTTATGATTAAGAGAATATGAGAGAATGGTATCAGTTGTTATCTAAAGAAAAGAATGGTGTCAGTTGTTATCTAGGGTTATATGATTTATAATATTTTGCTAAAGATATTCTTTTTTTTAAATATCAGTGGTTTAATAAATATTATTTGGTTATCATTTACTACTCTTTAAATAGACGGAATATTTTCGGAATATAAAAGTATATTTGATTTCTTGATTATGAAAGAGATGTCTGGATCATGATCAAAGCATTATGTTATATATATATATATATATATATATATATATATATATATATATATATATATATATATATATTTTATAGAAGTAATGTGCGAGAATGGAAATGATATGAGTGAATGATATGTGGGAATGAAAGCGAGAAAATGGAAATGTGGAATGATATTTTAAAAAGGGAATAATGATGTGATAAAAAGGGGGATTGCAACAGACTTGCGTAAGTGGCTGTGTGCGACACAGTCCAGCATTTATTATTTTATTACGGCACGAAGATGCCAAGGGAGGATGTTAGCAGGTGGCCTTCCTCCAGGGATGATCTTTTTTCCTTCTACCGGTAGTAAAAAGAGAATCCTTCTCCAGGGAGGATGATCATCGTCCTAACGTATCAGGCGACAGCAGATATCCCCAATGTTTTTGAAAAGAAGGTGTAGACAATGGTTTTCAGATTTCTATACTGAAAACAGAATAATGATATGAGATGATGAAATTATGGTTACAGATGAAGAAAAACTGATATTATATTATTTGGGATTTCTTTCTTATAATAGTAAGTGGATGATTTATTATTAAATAAGAGCTTTATTCTTCCCTAAGGATTTTAATTGTTTCCTGCTATTATATATGCATGTACATATATGTATACCTGTTCACATTTTAAATTCTAGTTTACAGTATTGTCTTGCTGAGCTATTATAGCTCACTCTTGCTACTTATGTATATAGCAGCTAGGTCCCATGCCGATACTACGCACTACACCCCGCAAGAGGGTAAGGGAAAGGCGACCTTTTGAGCGAGTGCTGGCAACCATCCCCGAGGTAGTGACAAGCGAAAAGGGGCTTAGTAGACTTATGTAAATTAAGGGTGTAAGTTTGTAATAAACTTTTGGTTGTTGTAATGCTTCCTGTAGAAGTATTATTCAACAATGTACTTAGTAGAATTCTGGGTTTGTAATAACTGTTAACTTTAAACTTTTAATGTTGTGAATGTTGTTCTTTGAGCATATGACTGGTGTGTGTGTACTAGTATAGGGTCAATAGCTTAATTATTAAATATAAAAAAAACTCAAGAGATATTGATATTGAATGGAAATTGGACCGTGATGACCTGGATCCTTGACCCCGGATCTAGGGGCGTCACTGTGACGCCCCCAAATCTGAGGTCAGAGATTCAGGTCGTCACGCCACCAATCAACCATATCATACCTGTATTAACTTTACAACTCAACAATACATCCATTCATACCTCAATCTTACACACAATCAAGTTAGAGTCTCAGAAACGATAATCAAAAGTGCCACTAAATATTACAATTCATTTGTACAAATCAGAGTCTTACGCAATTCCACTTATACAACTACACTTGAAGACAAGTCTTACTATTACAGTTGAAAACCTATCAGACTCACTCTGCAGTATTTATCAGGAACTAAATCATCTCTGGGGTAAATCTTCTACTCCTCTTCTGCTGTCGCGGAGTTAACCGAGCAAATTCTTCTCTTTCTGAAAAGTTTTTATAAAGCAAGAATGAGCTACATAATGCTCAGCAAGTTCACCATTTTGTAAAATAATAATGTGGTTCATTTCGAAAACGTTCCCAACTATATGGGCATATATCTCAGATTTCAAAACATAATTGGACAATATATATGTCCGAGTTTGAATAAAACATCTATACTCACTAGGGAGCTTTATGAATAACATAGGAACCCTTTATAAGGTTCCCATTTCAATATATCTCAAGTTTGAAAATATATACATATGAGTATATCATTTTCGGCAAAACACTCTACGATCATCATACTGTACAGGGAATATATCATTTCAAACCTCTTTCCTTCCTTTAGCTTAGAAGGCTTCTCATACAAAAACATTTCATTCGTTGAAACAATTGCAAGAGTGCACTAACACGTGCCAATCTTTATAGAAAATCTTGCAGTTCAAGATACTGCACGATGTCAATATTTTCTCATCAAAAACAACACTATCAGCAACTTGGCACTTAGGCCCAAGAAGCAGTGTTTGAGTATTTTTCCAAAGTGGAGGATGGGACTTAAAGAAAACATAAAAACCTGACAAGGATTGACGATGATCAGTCGCCACATCCAAGTCCATTAATCCGCGGGTCTTCTCTACCGGTAGAAGGATAGAAACTACATTCGTAACTATCCCTCGGGTGAAAACTACATCCGTAATCACCCTCGATGAAAACTACATCCGTAATCATCCTTCGGCAACACCTGGGCCGGAATAATAAGTGATGGACCGCCTGGCTCACGGCCGCTTACACATCCCGGGAATCGTTCGTCAACGGTTCCCACACCTGCCAGAGTCCCATTTTCTTTTCTTTTAAAACTTGATTTTGATTTAAAACAAAGTAATTGAGGTCTGACATCAGTCGACCGATGATTCTTGAAATCATATAAGAAGTAGAATCTGACCGGGGGTTTTCGAAAATGTTTTGAGTTCGAATGAGTTCGAGTTTGAAAATATTAAAGTGTATCTTGGATTAACTTTGTCTTTAAATGATGAACAGTAATTAATAAATAATATTTTAAGATTTAATATTAATAATTAATAAAATAATTATTCGATAAAATAAACTTTTAATCCAAGATAGGGTTTCGAGTATTTACGAAGATATGAACATAATATTTGAGTATACGATACTCCCCGAATGACCCTTCGGGTTTTCGCAATCTAGATACGATATAATAATATACCGCTCCCTGGTCAATAGTATATACGGACCGCTACGACCTCTATTACTAGAGTCGTTGTCCGAAGAAAACATTTCAATCTAAGTTCAAGGGGTAAAAGCATACATGTACTTGTTCAATCTCAATTGCATCAATACTTCGATAAACATAGCATTTGATATAATTTGAAAACTACAAACACAACAGTAAAAGTCCTTGTATATGGATAAGTTTTGAAAAGTAAACTTGCCTTGGTTTGGTTGGGGTGGTCGAGCGTGCGGATTCGAACGATCTATACATAAACAATAATCGTTCGTTAGAACCTTAACAATTTCTCTTTAATTACGGGGTTTTAAGGGGGTACAAAATTAACTTAACGACTTCGTCTTATGACTCCCTAGCCCCACTATAGGTCCATGTCATCGCTCGATTACGCTCGTCACTTACTCGGCTTAATTTAGTTACCACGTTCGAATCATAACCACTAACCCTAGAATCATGTTCCACTAATCGACTTTTTCCATTGCGCGAATTTTACTCTAGCATTTTTATAAAATCCAAAAATTCATATTTTAATCCAATTCCTTTTGGTTGGTCTTCACCACTGCATTACCTACATTCTCAAATTTTTCCATGATCCCAAATATATTTTAAGGTGTTTAAACAAGGTTCACAAGGGGGTCACTTAATGCAGTCCATAGTCCAGAAACAAAATTCACTCCTCCGGCCATAACTAAAAATCCACACATCACCTAGCTATGAACCTTACATTTCCAGAAACTACATTCAATTATCTTTCCAACAATATAAGGTAGGACATCAGGGGACATCATTTGGGGGTTCAAAATCGTGCTACAACACAGAACAAAGTTCCTGGACAAACTCAGCAATCTCAAACTACTTAGATCAACCATTTTTCATACTTCCATAACATAATCACCACTTAATACACTTAGATCATGACTCATAACACTCATGGAGATATATATATTAACCATAGTCATAAAAATCACAATCTCAACATCAAAACCCAAGATCCATGCTATCCAATACATATACATCCAAGATAAGTCCTAAAACACATGGATCTACTACCATACTATATGAACAATACATAACCAAGGGGGGTTTGAGATTTTATACCTTTTTGAGCTCCTAGAGGCCTTGAACAATCTTTACACAACTCAAAAACACCTTAGATGGCCTCCTACAATACTTACAATGCAAGATCTAAAGGAAAAACAAACTTGGTTACTATTTACCAAAGCTTGAATAATTTGTAACTTGAAAATGGTTGGATAGAATGGAGTGAAATTGCTAGCATACCTTGTATATATGATGTAGATGACCTAGGAATTATGGCAAGATTTATGAGTGATGGGAGAGGGGAGAAGAAGAAATTTTCTTCTTCTTCTTTTGCTTGGCCGAGAGCAACTTCAAGGGGGGGGGAAAGACTTTGTGTTTTGTGTTTATGTTATGTTTGGTAAATAATTGATGGTAATAGGTTGGGTGATACATATCACATGTAAGCATGGTGGTGTACTAGCAAGCATGGGCTCTTGTACTATGTGTCCCCTTTTTTGAAAAAAGTAACCAACTAGATACTATTCATCTTCCAATGGCCAACTAACTTGTTTGATTTCTAACCACTTGGTTGCATGGGCTTGCATGCAATACTACTCCTTGTATTATTATTCTTCCACCAATACTTATAATTAACTCTTTAATTCGTATCGTATCTTAATTATTCTCTCGTAATAATATTTTGTCGCGTAGAGATTTCCCCTATAATTCCTTAAGTACTTATTGTGTAAATTCCTCGAATGTTCATAATTCCTCGTCATAATTCTTAATAAATCATTTAATACTCTAACCATTCTCAAATCCCAAGTTTTATAATTGTTACTAACAATAAGACTCCTGCCTTCACAATCTCCCTTTATATCTTACATAATAAATGCAACAACGCAGTTTCTCAGACAATCAATTCTATTAATCAACAGGGATGACTAGAAAGGTTCCATAATGACAATGTCACAAGATATTAAATAAAAGGAAATATTACCAAAAATTAGGGTTCTTACAGCCTTCCCTCCTTAAAAGGATTCCGTCCCGGAATCAGGTTGAAAACAGTTGGGGGTGCTTTTCACGCATCGCGCTCTCTAGTTCCCATGTTGATTCTTCGACATTCTGATTCCTCCACAAGACTCTCACTAGTTTGACAACCTTGTTCCTCAGCACCTGTTCTTTTCTATCCATGATTTCTACGGGTTGCTCGACATATGTTAAGTCTGGTTGCAGATCCACTTGATCATGTTCTATCACATGTCGGAAGTCGGTATGGTATGGTCGTAGCATGGACACGTGGAACACATTATGTACTTGCTGTAAGCTCGGAGGTAAAGCCAATTCATAGGCTAACTTCCCAACTCGTTTCAAGATCTCAAAAGGTCCAATAAATCTCGGGCTTAGTTTTCCCTTCTTACCAAATCTCATCAATCCTTTCCACGGTGATACCTTCAACATCACAAACTCTCCTACCTCGTATTCTTTGTCCTTGCGGGTCTGGTCCGCATACTTCTTCCGTCTGTCTTGGGCCGCTACCAGCCGTCCTCTTATGAGCTTGATAGTTTCTCTTGTCTGTTGGACCAGTTCAGGCCCTAAAATCTTCCGCTCTCCAACTTCTTCCCAACACAAGGGAGGCCGACATCTTCGTCCGTATAAAGCTTCATATGGGGGCATGCCTATACTCGCATGGTAACTGTTGTTGTAGGAAAATTCGATCAACGGCAAGTGGTCATCCCAACTTCCCTTAAAATCAATGGCACATACTCTCAACATGTCCTCTATGGTCTGGATGGTTCTCTCTCTCTGTCCGTCTGATTGGGGGTGGTATGCAGTACTCATGATTAATTTGGTCCCCACACAATCCTGAAAACTCCTCCAGAACCTGGGGTTGAACCTTGGGTCTCTAATACTCACAGGAACCCCATGCCTTACCACGATCTCCTTAGATATCTCATAAAATTTGACCATTCGAAATAATGGGTCTCATAGAAAAAAAAAACTAATGACTTTTACATACACTCGTCTGTACCGTAAAGACGTAATATCAATTCGAAATCTTCATTTAATAATTCGTACATATCGTGATTGCAAAAATCTCTCATCCACCCATAAAATTACTATTCGTCCAGGTTTCGAATATTCCCGAAAGTTAGGGTTAATGCAGTCTTCTCTCCTTAAAAGGATTCTATCTTAAGAACCTAGGGAAAATAGTTATGGATACAATTCCAACTTTACCCCTTCCAACTCTCAGGTTGACACTTCAACCCTTTTGTTCTCTCACCTTGGTCTCACCATCGCTTTAATGTTGTTTCTCAACGCATGCTCTCCTCGACCTGTATTCCTTATCGGTTGTTCTATGAATGAAAATTTCTACCCCACTACTTATACGTTTCTCTTCTACCTTGTTCATAGTATCTGTGTTGAGTCCGTGTATCGTTGGCCCGTGAATACTTTGTGGTCGTGTTTTAGAAACGTCAATACGCACGGTATTCCTCATATTCCTTCGCTTGATTAGCAGGCCTGTGTTGCCTCCCGCCAGCCGTTACCACTTGCTATGGATACTGTATAGTCTTCGGTATACGTCGAACCAGTTCAGCTACTATATCCCTCGTTCATTGACTTCTTCGTAACGCAAGAAAAGCGAAACTTCTTCTTTCGCAGTACGCTTTACAAGAGACGTCCTTACGTTCGCATGGTGACGATCGTGATAACAACATTCATTTCATAGATAAGTTTTTATTCTCGATTTCCCCGTGAAATCCAAGGCACGACACTAAATACAAATTCGATCGTCTAGATAATTCTTCTTCCATGTCCATCAGCCACAGATTAAATTAGTACATACGCTCAATCTCTTCGTTAAAATACTTGGAAGCACCTTCAATATTCGAAGTTTAACCTTAAGTCTTTATCTGACGTAATCGCTGCAGAAGTTTTATATTGCACCACCATCTCTTCCGTATATAAATCGATAATCTTCTAAATGGAAAGTATCTCGTAGGTAAATCACTTGATCTAGCATTTATAAATCAACTAGGGTCATCTCTTGGCTCGGTCTTCGGCGACCTACTCATGAAATTCATTATAATTCTGTCCACGTTCAAGATTTCCTACGGGCGGAATCGATCCACTAGATCTCCATCATTTTGTTGTTGACATGTTGCGTTTGTACTTAATAGTTTGCCAATACCATTCTTCATTTCAGTTTACCAAACATTCCCTTAATTCTCTGTACATCTTTGTCCTTCCCATAATTTAGTCATTTTCCTCTAACATTATTCTTTATTGTATATACTCTATTTTCTTGGTCAATACTGACTGAATTCCAATTTCGAATAATCCCTTCTATAGGTATCGGCCACCACACTGGCCTTTCCTCGGAAATAACAAATTTCTATATTATACTCCCTGCTCTTTTTCGTCACCTTCTCTTTCTTATGTTCAGTCCTAATATGAAGATATACTTATGGCACTTGTGGAAAATTTTCACACTTTTCTCATAAGGTTAACGTCTCAGTTTTTATGCGTGAACGCCATCATGACTAATCCCAGACTCACGGTTAGTGCTATCTCATAACCTTTATGTTGTTTAGAAGTATAGGCTATCATCCTTTTTCTACTGCATCAGCACACCTCTTAAACTCTCGAAAAATGCATCATCGTGACTCTCAAAGTCCTCTTTTTATCATCAAGTATAGCTAACAACGAGGTTGTTGCTAATATCTCATTTCATCCCAAAACTTTGTTCATTAATCCATAAAGGCTTCTGACTCATTAGTCCATTCAGACGATACTACCACAATTTTATAATGTTTATATTAGTGTGAAATGCCAACTTTGGCACAGTACAAAGGTCGATCTTGAGTTGGTAAAACCTTCCCTTCAACCTTATCTTTGAAAAACAACTACTCATTTCAACTAGTCAACAATTCCTCCATTTTCGATAAGGGTATCAGTTCTCGATGGTATATGTAAGATGTCATACGCTCGTCCTCCTTCACAACTGGCGCCAATCAGCCTGGGGCCTGCATGCGGCTGTGATTCCCAATAAGCTTGATTAGGTGGTAATCTCGAAGGATCATTGGCATATCTCCATGCATCCATTTGCTATTAGGGGCCTGTTAAACTATATGTCTCTCTATGTGCATCAATCCCTTTAAGCTAAGTAAAGCTTCACATTCTTGCCACGATATTTCTTCCTTTCTCGTCCATCTCACTTCCATGTTAGTTTCCTCCAAGGATATGTTTTATATCGCGATCGATTTGCATTTCTTGGATCAGGAAAGGCTTGGTAACTCCAGAATTCATTAATATAACATCCTGACAACGGTTGGTAGGAGCGTGCCCCCAACCACCTCATCATTTCTTATAACTTTCCCCACACCAATATTAAAGGTCTTGTGGTATGCCCTGACATGTTATCTCTACTTCAATAATTACTTGGCACAACGCTCTGGCTGCACAATTACAACATTTGGTTTTTGATCTCATATTGGTGTAACGGTTCACAATTGTACCTCCCGTTCACCTTAGAGTAATCACTTCGAAAGGAATGGTTTCAAAATAACAAGGTCCAATAGATAATCTCAATAAGAATTCCACATTGGATGTTCCAAGAATGTTGATGGTTCCAAATACTAGGAGTCTCGATTTTCGGAGATGTAAGGATGGACAGAAAGAGTACAACAAGGTTTATTCCTTCAGGTCCTGATAATTCTGTAATATGATATCATAGAGAATGTTGCACGAGGGCAACGATTGTTGGATACAAAAGTCATAAAGACGGTCTTTATACAATTCTTACATCGGGTGGATACTTTTCCTCCTGAATAATAAAAGGAAATCTAAAGTCGCATTGATGAAGGTCAGCCAATAGAAAGCAATTCTACTCCATGACAATTAAAGAATGAAGTAGTTTGTCATTCAAGTAATCAATGGTTTTAAATGAATTCTCATTGTATGAATGAAAGAATAAAATATTAAAGTGATAAAAAGTCTGATACGAAGATGAGTAAGAGTTCGAGTCGAGTGGGCGACCTCACTAGGTCTCAATCAAGTTATTCGTCAAAACCTTCATCATCATACTTTACCACATGCAAAAATGCATTGCGGAATGAATTAAATTGGGAGTTGGACCAGTGGAACAATAACTAGTCCTTTTCAAGAAACACTAGCAACTAGCTAGAAAAAATTTGCTAGTTCACCTGTTTGAGTCATCACCACTAGCTAGGACAATTAGCTAGGTCTTCTTCACAGCATTACAATTTTGACTAGTTAGAACAATCAACTAGTCATTCATATTGACATATCAACTAGCCAGTTTCAATTGGCTAGAACGGAATTTCAACATCGTAGCCATTGAAGAAACTTTAGGCTTCTCGGATAACGAATGAAAATAAGAAGTTATTAAGTTTGAAGAAAAGAAAACTATAAAATCTGAAGAGAATGTTCTAGGTATCGGAACAATCGATAAGCTCTCATCAAATATTACTTATCAGTGAAACGGTCCACCCAAGGGTGCCTCCGTACACATGCTTTATCAGATCCGACAATAGAATTAAATTCGGAATACCAATATCAAAATGATATCCTTACTATGATTTCAATGTACGATGTACAATCTCATCTTGAATAGAAGAAAAGAATTCATGAGGGATGTCTGGACATTAGATCATCCCTGTCCTCAGTAATTTATTGAATATTTATGAGCTCAACTGAAGAATGCAAGTACGAAAGAAGCAATCAAATATCGATATTCGTTAAGTAGTATTCGTCGATTAATTAAGGAAATATTTGTGGAACATTCCTTGGATAATTGAAAGAGAGTGTAAATAGTCCTGAGCAGAAATAATTATAAACTTCAAATAGAATGCTCGGGCTCAATTAAGATACCTTGGATGAGTCCCGGTTTAGAGAAAGTATATCACTGGTTGTTATTCCACAAGTTTGAAGTAGAAAGCTAGGAGGGTTACCTGATATAAGCTAATCGAGGTAACATGGTTAGTGAACGGTTTAAAATGAAGTAGTGCACCAGCCGGTAGTTATCAAAATAAGTTAATAATCATTCTTGCATCTCATTATCACCACTATGAGGGTAACTCCCTCTCTTCGTCTTCGTAATACAAGACACCAACAAGTGCGTCTCTCAATCATCATCTTAAGGTCATTTATCGAGTTAGGGTTTCACCAATATATCTGTCATTTCCGTGCTTTATCTTAAAGACCAAGCTTCACATCATTCCGGGGACACCTGCTAAGTTTATGGGGTCCTACTTCATGCCTTCCGACATGAATCACAAGTGGCCAGTTCCCCCTGGGAACAGATCAAAGAGATCTCTCAGGGATCTCAGTGCAGTCCATAGGTTCAGTGGCGGGTGTGTGTATGTGAACATATGCCAAAAATATTGAGGTCTACAATACGTATATACGTAGTCCATGCTAACATCTCTATCAAAGGATCCCACTCTAGACCTGCTGGTCTTTTCTTTTGGTAGGCTCTGAGATCACTGTATCGCTCGTTGCGACCATGCTCAACTTCTCTTGAGTCCCTTTGTTAATTCTACTTGTTTGTTCTCTAAGTTGAACTACCATGTTCTAGCGTCTGAATCATGCGTGGCATTATCTAGCACGCTCATCTTATGATAACATCCTCGTATAACACATGTAAAATTCGTCATCAAGGGTAATGGAATCCACAACGACATAGTGACCAACCTTCAGGTAAACCCGTTACTTATCGAAAATCGGGTCTTATAACCAAAGTAAAAGAATTTCATTACTCCAAGTACTAAGTACCCTTAATTATGTAGGGAAGTCCAAACTTCTTGATTCTTAAAATGCCGCCTCCTAAACTCTGGAGGACTGTGGGCCATAGAATTTATGCCAGTCTAGCCATCCGATCATATTGGCAATATCGCCTCTACATCAGCTGCTCTTGAGATTTCGCTCTGCTTCCTATATCATTATCAATGATAGGTCATGTACGACTCTCAAACCTCTATTCATCATTCTGAAGGTCTCTAAAGATTCTATCGACCCTAGTATAATACCTCCAGTAACACTCCAGTCCATTCTACTCACCGGTACCTCTTCCGGTAGTCCAATCATAAGTTTACTACGATCTCTTATGTCATTCTCCTACTTAGACTTAACTCTCAACACTCTCGTTTCTGAGTACTGTAACTTATTGCTCTGATACCATTTCTGTGACGCCCCCAAATCTGAGGTCAGAGATTCAGGTCGTCACGCCACCAATCAACCATATCATACCTGTATTAACTTTATAACTCAACAATACATCCATTCATACCTCAATCTTACACACAATCAAGTTAGAGTCTCAGAAACGATAATCAAAAGTGCCACTAAATATTACAATTCATTTGTACAAATCAGAGTCTTACGCAATTCCACTTATACAACTACACTTGAAGACAAGTCTTACTATTACAGTTGAAAACCTATCAGACTCACTCTGCAGTATTTATCAGGAACTAAATCATCTCTGGGGTAAATCTTCTACTCCTCTTCTGCTGTCGCGGAGTTAACCGACCAAATTCTTCTCTTTCTGAAAAGTTTTTATAAAGCAAGAATGAGCTACATAATGCTCAGCAAGTTCACCATTTTGTAAAATAATAATGTGGTTCATTTCGAAAACGTTCCCAACTATATGGGCATATATCTCAGATTTCAAAACATAATTGGACAATATATATGTCCGAGTTTGAATAAAACATCTATACTCACTAGGGAGCTTTATGAATAACATAGGAACCCTTTATAAGGTTCCCATTTCAATATATCTCAAGTTTGAAAATATATACATATGAGTATATCATTTTCGGCAAAACACTCTACGATCATCATACTGTACAGGGAATATATCATTTCAAACCTCTTTCCTTCCTTTAGCTTAGAAGGCTTCTCATACAAAAACATTTCATTCGTTGAAACAATTGCAAGAGTGCACTAACACGTGCCAATCTTTATAGAAAATCTTGCAGTTCAAGACACTGCACGATGTCAATATTTTCTCATCAAAAACAACACTATCAGCAACTTGGCACTTAGGCCCAAGAAGCAGTGTTTGAGTATTTTTCCAAAGTGGAGGATGGGACTTAAAGAAAACATAAAAACCTGACAAGGATTGACGATGATCAGTCGCCACATCCAAGTCCATTAATCCGCGGGTCTTCTCTACCGGTAGAAGGATAGAAACTACATCCGTAACTATCCCTCGGGTGAAAACTACATCCGTAATCACCCTCGATGAAAACTACATCCGTAATCATCCTTCGGCAACACCTGGGCCGGAATAATAAGTGATGGACCGCCTGGCTCACGGCCGCTTACACATCCCGGGAATCGTTCGTCAACGGTTCCCACACATGCCAGAGTCCCTTTTTCTTTTCTTTTAAAACTTGATTTTGATTTAAAACAGAGTAATTGAGGTCCGACATCAGTCGACCGATGATTCTTGAAATCATACAAGAAGCAGAATCTGACCGGGGGTTTTCGAAAATGTTTTGAGTTCGAATGAGTTCGAGTTTGAAAATATTAAAGTGTATCTTGGATTAACTTTGTCTTTAAATGATGAACAGTAATTAATAAATAATATTTTAAGATTTAATATTAATAATTAATAAAATAATTATTCGATAAAATAAACTTTTAATCCAAGATAGGGTTTCGAGTATTTACGAAGATATGAACATAATATTTGAGTATACGATACTCCCCGAATGACCCTTCGGGTTTTCGCAATCTAGATACGATATAATAATATACCGCTCCCCGGTCAATAGTATATACGGACCGCTACGACCTCTATTACTAGAGTCGTTGTCCGAAGAAAACATTTCAATCTAAGTTCAAGGGGTAAAAGCATACATGTACTTGTTCAATCTCAATTGCATCAATACTTCGATAAACATAGCATTTGATATAATTTGAAAACTACAAACACAACAGTAAAAGTCCTTGTATATGGATAAGTTTTGAAAAGTAAACTTGCCTTGGTTTGGTTGGGGTGGTCGAGCGTGCGGATTCGAACGATCTATACATAAACAATAATCGTTCGTTAGAACCTTAACAATTTCTCTTTAATTACGGGGTTTTAAGGGGGTACGAAATTAACTTAACGACTTCGTCTTATGACTCCCTAGCCCCACTATAGGTCCATGTCATCGCTCGATTACGCTCGTCACTTACTCGGCTTAATTTAGTTACCACGTTCGAATCATAACCACTAACCATAGAATCATGTTCCACTAATCGACTTTTTCCATTGCGCGAATTTTACTCTAGCATTTTTATAAAATCCAAAAATTCATATTTTAATCCAATTCCTTTTGGGTGGTCTTCACCACTGCATTACCTACATTCTCAAATTTTTCCATGATCCCAAATATATTTTAAGGTGTTTAAACAAGGTTCACAAGGGGGTCACTTAATGCAGTCCATAGTCCAGAAACAAAATTCACTCCTCCGGTCATAACTAAAAATCCACACATCACCTAGCTATGAACCTTACATTTCCAGAAACTACATTCAATTATCTTTCCAACAATATAAGGTAGGACATCAGGGGACATCATTTGGGGGTTCAAAATCGTGCTACAACACAGATCAAAGTTCCTGGACAAACTCAGCAAGCTCAAACTACTTAGATCAACCATTTTTCATACTTCCATAACATAATCACCACTTAATACACTTAGATCATGACTCATAACACTCATGGAGATATATATATTAACCATAGTCATAAAAATCACAATCTCAACATCAAAACCCAAGATCCATGCTATCCAATACATATACATCCAAGATAAGTCCTAAAACACATGGATCTACTACCATACTATATGAACAATACATAACCAAGGGGGGTTTGAGATTTTATACCTTCTTGAGCTCCTAGAGGCCTTGAACAATCTTTACACAACTCAAAAACACCTTAGATGGCCTCCTACAATACTTACAATGCAAGATCTAAAGGAAAAACAAACTTGGTTACTATTTACCAAAGCTTGAATAATTTGTAACTTGAAAATGGTTGGATAGAATGGAGTGAAATTGCTAGCATACCTTGTATATATGATGTAGATGACCTAGGAATTATGGCAAGATTTATGAGTGATGGGAGAGGGCAGAAGAAGAAATTTTCTTCTTCTTCTTTTGCTTGGCCGAGAGCAACTTCAAGGGGGGGGGAAGACTTTGTGTTTTGTGTTTGTGTTATGTTTGGTAAATAATTGATGGTAATAGGTTGGGTGATACATATCACATGTAAGCATGGTGGTGTACTAGCAAGCATGGGCTCTTGTACTATGTGTCCCCTTTTTTGAAAAAAGTAACCAACTAGATACTATTCATCTTCCAATGGCCAACTAACTTGTTTGATTTCTAACCACTTGGTTGCATGGGCTTGCATGCAATACTACTCCTTGTATTATTATTCTTCCACCAATACTTATAAGTAACTCTTTAATTCGTATCGTATCTTAATTATTCTCTCGTAATAATATTTTGTCGCGTAGAGATTTCCCCTATAATTCCTTAAGTACTTATTGTGTAAATTCCTCGAATGTTCATAATTCCTCGTCATAATTCTTAATAAATCATTTAATACTCTAACCATTCTCAAATCCTAAGTTTTATAATTGTTACTAACAATAAGACTCCTGCCTTCACAATCTCCCTTTATATCTTACATAATAAATGCAACAACGCAGTTTCTCAGACAATCAATTCTATTAATCAACAGGGATGACTAGAAAGGTTCCATAATGACAATGTCACAAGATATTAAATAAAAGGAAATATTACCAAAAATTAGGGTTCTTACAGCCTCCCCTCCTTAAAAGGATTCCGTCCCGGAATCAGGTTGAAAACAGTTGGGGGTGCTTTTCACGCATCGCGCTCTCTAGTTCCCATGTTGATTCTTCGACATTCTGATTCCTCCACAAGACTCTCACTAGTTTGACAACCTTGTTCCTCAGCACCTGTTCTTTTCTATCCATGATTTCTACGGGTTGCTCGACATATGTTAAGTCTGGTTGCAGATCCACTTGATCATGTTCTATCACATGTCGGAAGTCGGTATGGTATGGTCGTAGCATGGACACGTGGAACACATTATGTACTTGCTGTAAGCTCGGAGGTAAAGCCAATTCATAGGCTAACTTCCCAACTCGTTTCAAGATCTCAAAAGGTCCAATAAATCTCGGGCTTAGTTTTCCCTTCTTACCAAATCTCATCAATCCTTTCCACGGTGATACCTTCAACATCACAAACTCTCCTACCTCGTATTCTTTGTCCTTGCGGGTCTGGTCCGCATACTTCTTCTGTCTGTCTTGGGCCGCTACCAGCCGTCCTCTTATGAGCTCGATAGTTTCTCTTGTCTGTTGGACCAGTTCAGGCCCTAAAATCTTCCGCTCTCCAACTTCTTCCCAACACAAGGGAGGCCGACATCTTCGTCCGTATAAAGCTTCATATGGGGGCATGCCTATACTCGCATGGTAACTGTTGTTGTAGGAAAATTCGATCAACGGCAAGTGGTCATCCCAACTTCCCTTAAAATCAATGGCACATACTCTCAACATGTCCTCTATGGTCTGGATGGCTCTCTCGCTCTGTCCGTCTGATTGGGGGTGGTATGCAGTACTCATGATTAATTTGGTCCCCACACAATCATGAAAACTCCTCCAGAACCTGGGGTTGAACCTTGGGTCTCTAATGCTCACAGGAACCCCATGCCTTACCACGATCTCCTTAGATATCTCATAAAATTTGACCATTCGAAATAATGGGTCTCATAGAAAAAAAAAAAACTAATGACTTTTACATACACTCGTCTGTACCGTAAAGACGTAATATCAATTCGAAATCTTCATTTAATAATTCGTACATATCGTGATTGCAAAAATCTCTCATCCACCCATAAAATTACTATTCGTCCAGGTTTCGAATATTCCCGAAAGTTAGGGTTAATGCAGTCTCCTCTCCTTAAAAGGATTCTATCTTAAGAACCTAGGGAAAATAGTTATGGATACAATTCCAACTTTACCCCTTCCAACTCTCAGGTTGACACTTCAACCCTTTTGTTCTCTCACCTTGGTCTCACCATCGCTTTAATGTTGTTTCTCAACGCATGCTCTCCTCGACCTGTATTCCTTATCGGTTGTTCTATGAATGAAAATTTCTACCCCACTACTTATACGTTTCTCTTCTACCTTGTTCATAGTATCTGTGTTGAGTCCGTGTATCGTTGGCCCGTGAATACTTTGTGGTCGTGTTTTAGAAACGTCAATACGCACGGTATTCCTCATATTCCTTCGCTTGATTAGCAGGCCTGTGTTGCCTCCCGCCAGCCGTTACCACTTGCTATGGATACTGTATAGTCTTCGGTATACGTCGAACCAGTTCAGCTACTATATCCCTCGTTCATTGACTTCTTCGTAACGCAAGAAAAGCAAAACTTCTTCTTTCGCAGTACGCTTTACAAGAGACGTCCTTACGTTCGCATGGTGACGATCGTGATAACAACATTCATTTCATAGATAAGTTTTTATTCTCGATTTCCCCGTGAAATCTAAGGCACGACACTAAATACAAATTCGATCGTCTAGATAATTCTTCTTCCATGTCCATCAGCCACAAATTAAATTAGTACATACGCTCAATCTCTTCGTTAAAATACTTGGAAGCACCTTCAATATTCGAAGTTTAACCTTAAGTCTTTAACTGACGTAATCGCTGCAGAAGTTTTATATTGCACCACCATCTCTTCCGTATATAAATCGATAATCTTCTAAATGGAAAGTATCTCGTAGGTAAATCACTTGATCTAGCATTTATAAATCAACTAGGGTCATCTCTTGGCTCGGTCTTCGGCGACCTACTCATGAAATTCATTATAATTCTGTCCACGTTCAAGATTTCCTACGGGCGGAATCGATCCACTAGATCTCCATCATTTTGTTGTTGACATGTTGCGTTTGTACTTAATAGTTTGCCAATACCATTCTTCATTTCAGTTTACCAAACATTCCCTTAATTCTCTGTACATATTTGTCCTTCCCATAATTTAGTCATTTTCCTCTAACATTATTCTTTATTGTATATACTCTATTTTCTTGGTCAATACTGACTGAATTCCAATTTCGAATAATCCCTTCTATAGGTATCGGCCACCACACTGGCCTTTCCTGGGAAATAACAAATTTCTATATTATACCCCCTGCTCTTTTTCGTCACCTTCTCTTTCTTATGTTCAGTCCTAATATGAAGATATACTTATGGCACTTGTGGAAAATTTTCACACTTTTCTCATAAGGTTAACGTCTCAGTTTTTATGCGTGAACGCCATCATGACTAATCCCAGACTCACGGTTAGTGCTATCTCATAACCTTTATGTTGTTTAGAAGTATAGGCTATCATCCTTTTTCTACTGCATCAGCACACCTCTTAAACTCTCGAAAAACGCATCATCGTGACTCTCAAAGTCCTCTTTTTATCATCAAGTATAGCTAACAACGAGGTTGTTGCTAATATCTCATTTCATCCCAAAACTTTGTTCATTAATCCATAAAGGCTTCTGACTCATTAGTCCATTCAGACGATACTACCACAATTTTATAACGTTTATATTAGTGTGAAATGCCAACTTTGGCACAGTACAAAGGTCGATCTTGAGTTGGTAAAACCTTCCCTTCAACCTTATCTTTGAAAAACAACTACTCATTTCAACTAGTCAACAATTCCTCCATTTTCGATAAGGGTATCAGTTCTCGATGGTATATGTAAGATGTCATACGCTCGTCCTCCTTCACAACTGGCGCCAATCAGCCTGGGGCCTGCATGCGGCTGCGATTCCCAATAAGCTTGATTAGGTGGTAATCTCGAAGGATCATTGGCATATCTCCATGCATCCATTTGCTATTAGGGGCCTGTTAAACTATATGTCTCTCTATGTGCATCAATCCCTTTAAGCTAAGTAAAGCTTCACATTCTTGCCACGATATTTCTTCCTTTCTCGTCCATCTCACTTCCATGTTAGTTTCCTCCAAGGATATGTTTTATATCGCGATCGATTTGCATTTCTTGGATCAGGAAAGGCTTGGTAACTCCAGAATTCATTAATATAACATCCTGACAACGGTTGGTAGGAGCGTGCCCCCAACCACCTCATCATTTCTTATAACTTTCCCCACACCAATATTAAAGGTCTTGTGGTATGCCCTGACATGTTATCTCTACTTCAATAATTACTTGGCACAACGCTCTGGCTGCACAATTACAACATTTGGTTTTTGATCTCATATTGGTGTAACGGTTCACAATTGTACCTCCCGTTCACCTTAGAGTAATCACTTCGAAAGGAATGGTTTCAAAATAACAAGGTCCAATAGATAATCTCAATAAGAATTCCACATTGGATGTTCCAAGAATGTTGATGGTTCCAAATACTAGGAGTCTCGATTTTCGGAGATGTAAGGATGGACAGAAAGAGTACAACAAGGTTTATTCCTTCAGGTCCTGATAATTCTGTAATATGATATCATAGAGAATGTTGCACGAGGGCAACGATTGTTGGATACAAAAGTCATAAAGACGGTCTTTATACAATTCTTACATCGGGTGGATACTTTTCCTCCTGAATAATAAAAGGAAATCTAAAGTCGCATTGATGAAGGTCAGCCAATAGAAAGCAATTCTACTCCATGACAATTAAAGAATGAAGTAGTTTGTCATTCAAGTAATCAATGGTTTTAAATGAATTCTCATTGTATGAATGAAAGAATAAAATATTAAAGTGATAAAAAGTCTGATACGAAGATGAGTAAGAGTTCGAGTCGAGTGGGCGACCTCACTAGGTCTCAATCAAGTTATTCGTCAAAACCTTCATCATCATACTTTACCACATGCAAAAATGCATTGCGGAATGAATTAAATTGGGAGTTGGACCAGTGGAACAATAACTAGTCCTTTTCAAGAAACACTAGCAACTAGCTAGAAAAAATTTGCTAGTTCACCTGTTTGAGTCATCACCACTAGCTAGGACAATTAGCTAGGTCTTCTTCACAGCATTACAATTTTGACTAGTTAGAACAATCAACTAGTCATTCATATTGACATATCAACTAGCCAGTTTCAATTGGCTAGAACGGAATTTCAACATCGTAGCCATTGAAGAAACTTTAGGCTTCTCGGACAACGAATGAAAATAAGAAGTTATTAAGTTTGAAAAAAAGAAAACTATAAAATCTGAAGAGAATGTTCTAGGTATCGGAACAATCGATAACCTCTCATCAAATATTACTTATCAGTGAAACGGTCCACCCAAGGGTGCCTCCGTACACATGCTTTATCAGATCCGACAATAGAATTAAATTCGGAATACCAATATCAAAATGATATCCTTACTATGATTTCAATGTACGATGTACAATCTCATCTTGAATAGAAGAAAAGAATTCATGAGGGATGTCTGGACATTAGATCATCCCTCTCCTCAGTAATTTGTTGAATATTTATGAGCTCAACTGAAGAATGCAAGTACGAAAGAAGCAATCAAATATCGATATTCGTTAAGTAGTATTCGTCGATTAATTAAGGAAATATTTGTGGAACATTCCTTGGATAATTGAAAGAGAGTGTAAATAGTCCTGAGCAGAAATAATTATAAACTTCAAATAGAATGCTCGGGCTCTATTAAGATACCTTGGATGAGTCCCGGTTTAGAGAAAGTATATCACTGGTTGTTATTCCACAAGTTTGAAGTAGAAAGCTAGGAGGGTTACCTGATATAAGCTAATCGAGGTAACATGGTTAGTGAACGGTTTAAAATGAAGTAGTGCACCAGCCGGTAGTTATCAAAATAAGTTAATAATCATTCTTGCATCTCATCATCACCACTATGAGGGTAACTCCCTCTCTTCGTCTTCGTAATACAAGACACCAACTAGTGCGTCTCTCAATCATCATCTTAAAGTCATTTATCGAGTTAGGGTTTCACCAATATATCTGTCATTTCCGTGCTTTATCTTAAAGACCAAGCTTCACATCATTCCGGGGACACCTGCTAAGTTTATGGGGTCCTACTTCATGCCTTCCGACATGAATCACAAGTGGCCAGTTCCCCCTGGGAACAGATCAAAGAGATCTCTCAGGGATCTCAGTGCAGTCCATAGGTTCAGTGGCGGGTGTGTGTATGTGAACATATGCCAAAAATATTGAGGTCTACAATACGTATATACGTAGTCCATGCTAACATCTCTATCAAAGGATCCCACTCTAGACCCGCTGGTCTTTTCTTTTGGTAGGCTCTGAGATCACTGTATCGCTCGTTGCGACCGTGCTCAACTTCTCTCGAGTCCCTTTGTTAATTCTACTTGTTTGTTCTCTAAGTTGAACTACCATGTTCTAGCGTCTGAATCATGCGTGGCATTATCTAGCACGCTCATCTTATGATAACATCCTCGTATAACACATGTAAAATTCGCCATCAAGGGTAATGGAATCCACAACGACATAGTGACCAACCTTCAGGTAAACCCGTTACCTATCGAAAATCAGTCTTATAACCAAAGTAAAAGACTTTCATTACTCCAAGTACTAAGTACCCTTAATTATGTAGGGAAGTCCAAACTTCTTGATTCTTAAAATGCCGCCTCCTAAACTCTGGAGGACTATGGGCCATAGAATTTATGCCAGTCTAGCCATCCGATCATATTGGCAATATCGCCTCTACATCAGCTGCTCTTGAGATTTCGCTCTGCTTCCTATATCATTACCAATGATAGGTCATGTACGACTCTCAAACCTCTATTCATCATTCTGAAGGTCTATAAAGATTCTATCGACCCAAGTATAATACCTCCAGTAACACTCCAGTCCATTCTACTCACCGGTACCTCTTCCGGTAGTCCAATCATAAGTTTACTACGATCTCTTATGTCATTCTCCTACTTAGACTTAACTCTCAACACTCTCGTTTCTGAGTACTGTAACTTATTGCTCTGATACCATTTCTGTGACGCCCCCAAATCTGAGGTCAGAGATTCAGGTCGTCACGCCACCAATCAACCATATCATACCTGTATTAACTTTATAACTCAACAATACATCCATTCATACCTCAATCTTACACACAATCAAGTTAGAGTCTCAGAAACGATAATCAAAAGTGCCACTAAATATTACAATTCATTTGTACAAATCAGAGTCTTACGCAATTCCACTTATACAACTACACTTGAAGACAAGTCTTACTATTACAGTTGAAAACCTATCAGACTCACTCTGCAGTATTTATCAGGAACTAAATCATCTCTGGGGTAAATCTTCTACTCCTCTTCTGCTGTCGCGGAGTTAACCGACCAAATTCTTCTCTTTCTGAAAAGTTTTTATAAAGCAAGAATGAGCTACATAATGCTCAGCAAGTTCACCATTTTGTAAAATAATAATGTGGTTCATTTCGAAAACGTTCCCAACTATATGGGCATATATCTCAGATTTCAAAACATAATTGGACAATATATATGTCCGAGTTTGAATAAAACATCTATACTCACTAGGGAGCTTTATGAATAACATAGGAACCCTTTATAAGGTTCCCATTTCAATATATCTCAAGTTTGAAAATATATACATATGAGTATATCATTTTCGGCAAAACACTCTACGATCATCATACTGTACAGGGAATATATCATTTCAAACCTCTTTCCTTCCTTTAGCTTAGAAGGCTTCTCATACAAAAACATTTCATTCGTTGAAACAATTGCAAGAGTGCACTAACACGTGCCAATCTTTATAGAAAATCTTGCAGTTCAAGATACTGCACGATGTCAATATTTTCTCATCAAAAACAACACTATCAGCAACTTGGCACTTAGGCCCAAGAAGTAGTGTTTGAGTATTTTTCCAAAGTGGAGGATGGGACTTGAAGAAAACATAAAAACCTGACAAGGATTGACGATGATCAGTCGCCACATCCAAGTCCATTAATCCGCGGGTCTTCTCTACCGGTAGAAGGATAGAAACTACATCTGTAACTATCCCTCGGGTGAAAACTACATCCGTAATCACCCTCGATGAAAACTACATCCGTAATCATCCTTCGGCAACACCTGGGCCGGAATAATAAGTGACGGACCGCCTGGCTCACGGCCGCTTACACATCCCGGGAATCGTTCGTCAACGGTTCCCACACATGCCAGAGTCCCTTTTTCTTTTCTTTTAAAACTTGATTTTGATTTAAAACAGAGTAATTGAGGTCCGACATCAGTCGACCGATGATTCTTGAAATCATACAAGAAGCAGAATCTGACCGGGGGTTTTCGAAAATGTTTTGAGTTCGAATGAGTTCGAGTTTGAAAATATTAAAGTGTATCTTGGATTAACTTTGTCTTTAAATGATGAACAGTAATTAATAAATAATATTTTAAGATTTAATATTAATAATTAATAAAATAATTATTCGATAAAATAAACTTTTAATCCAAGATAGGGTTTCGAGTATTTACGAAGATATGAACATAATATTTGAGTATACGATACTCCCCGAATGACCCTTCGGGTTTTCGCAATCTAGATACGATATAATAATATACCGCTCCCCGGTCAATAGTATATACGGACCGCTACGACCTCTATTACTAGAGTCGTTGTCCGAAGAAAACATTTCAATCTAAGTTCAAGGGGTAAAAGCATACATGTACTTGTTCAATCTCAATTGCATCAATACTTCGATAAACATAGCATTTGATATAATTTGAAAACTACAAACACAACAGTAAAAGTCCTTGTATATGGATAAGTTTTGAAAAGTAAACTTGCCTTGGTTTGGTTGGGGTGGTCGAGCGTGCGGATTCGTACGATCTATACATAAACAATAATCGTTCGTTAGAACCTTAACAATTTCTCTTTAATTACGGGGTTTTAAGGGGGTACGAAATTAACTTAACGACTTCGTCTTATGACTCCCTAGCCCCACTATAGGTCCATGTCATCGCTCGATTACGCTCGTCACTTACTCGACTTAATTTAGTTACCACGTTCGAATCATAACCACTAACCCTAGAATAATGTTCCACTAATCGACTTTTTCCATTGCGCGAATTTTACTCTAGCATTTTTATAAAATCCAAAAATTCATATTTTAATCCAATTCCTTTTGGGTGGTCTTCACCACTGCATTACCTACATTCTCAAATTTTTCCATGATCCCAAATATATTTTAAGGTGTTTAAACAAGGTTCACAAGGGGGTCACTTAATGCAGTCCATAGTCCAGAAACAAAATTCACTCCTCCGGCCATAACTAAAAATCCACACATCACCTAGCTATGAACCTTACATTTCCAGAAACTACATTCAATTATCTTTCCAACAATATAAAGTAGGACATCAGGGGACATCATTTGGGGGTTCAAAATCGTGCTACAACACAAATCAAAGTTCCTGGACAAACTCAGCAAGCTCAAACTACTTAGATCAACCATTTTTCATACTTCCATAACATAATCACCACTTAATACACTTAGATCATGACTCATAACACTCATGGAGATATATATATTAACCATAGTCATAAAAATCACAATCTCAACATCAAAACCCAAGATCCATGCTATCCAATACATATACATCCAAGATAAGTCCTAAAACACATGGATCTACTACCATACTATATGAACAATACATAACCAAGGGGGGTTTGAGATTTTATACCTTCTTGAGCTCCTAGAGGCCTTGAACAATCTTTACACAACTCAAAAACACCTTAGATGGCCTCCTACAATACTTACAATGCAAGATCTAAAGGAAAAACAAACTTGGTTACTATTTACCAAAGCTTGAATAATTTGTAACTTGAAAATGGTTGGATAGAATGGAGTGAAATTGCTAGCATACCTTGTATATATGATGTAGATGACCTAGGAATTATGGCAAGATTTATGAGTGATGGGAGAGGGGAGAAGAAGAAATTTTCTTCTTCTTCTTTTGCTTGGCCGAGAGCAACTTCAAGGGGGGGGGAAAGACTTTGTGTTTTGTGTTTGTGTTATGTTTGGTAAATAATTGATGGTAATAGGTTGTGTGATACATATCACATGTAAGCATGGTGGTGTACTAGCAAGCATGGGCTCTTGTACTATGTGTCCCCTTTTTTGAAAAAAGTAACCAACTAGATACTATTCATCTTCCAATGGCCAACTAACTTGTTTGATTTCTAACCACTTGGTTGCATGGGCTTGCATGCAATACTACTCCTTGTATTATTATTCTTCCACCAATACTTATAATTAACTCTTTAATTCGTATCGTATCTTAATTATTCTCTCGTAATAATATTTTGTCGCGTAGAGATTTCCCCTATAATTCCTTAAGTACTTATTGTGTAAATTCCTCGAATGTTCATAATTCCTCGTCATAATTCTTAATAAATCATTTAATACTCTAACCATTCTCCAATCCCAAGTTTTATAATTATTACTAACAATAAGACTCCTGCCTTCACAATCTCCCTTTATATCTTACATAATAAATGCAACAACGCAGTTTCTCAGACAATCAATTCTATTAATCAACAGGGATGACTAGAAAGGTTCCATAATGACAATGTCACAAGATATTAAATAAAAGGAAATATTACCAAAAATTAGGGTTCTTACAGTCACAAGAATTGACTTAATCGATAACTCTGAGTTCTTGAATAGTGTTATATTGACATATCGAATCACTTCTCGAATAGCTCTTTTCTCTGGGAGTCCTTGAGATATCGAATAGAGCATTTTGACATATCGAATCCCTGAGACGTCGAATAGCATTTTGAGTCTTTGAGATATCGAATATAGATTTGACTTGTTGACCCTTTTGAGAACTCGAATATCACCTTTGACCTGTTGACTCCTTGAGTTCTCGAACAGAGTAATAGACATATCGAATCTCTGAGATATCGAATGAGATATCGAACAGTGTATTCAGAGATATCGAATAGTGTCTTCTGAGATATCGAACCCCTGACTTCTCGAATGCTAGACTTCTCGAATAGACAAATGTACTTCTCGAATTGGTACTTAGGCAAATTCTTCATTTCTTCAAATCCCAACTGTGATTATTTGGCAGTCTGTATCTCCTTGCTTGAGGCATGAACCTTGGAACTTCTTTCAAGAATTATTCTTGACTTTATAAGTACAGTTACACAACTAGGATTTGATGCCTATTACAAGTACAGAACAAATAGAAACTTTACAACTAGAGGTTCCCTCAGTTAAGAGGTCATGTAGGTAATGCATAGCATTACACATACTTAGGCTTGTTATTAGATGTATTCAGGCATGCCTCTGTGACTAACAATCTCCCCCAAATTGTGAGTAAGACCCTTAGTCACAATTTCATGTCTAATAACAAGCCTAACATACACAAAGATAAATCTTGAAAGTACATGTATGAATTTTGATTAGCAATGTGGATAGAACTACGGGGTGAGTAATCTTACAGCTTATGATGAATTACTAGCCATTGTCATTTGTTTCCCTTGCCATAGATTTGGCTTGCAAATCATCATATGCTTTCTGACTTCTTTCTTTCTCCTTCCTTGTATTCTCATCCATAGCTTTTATTATTTCTGCCATAGCATCCAATTCTTCAAGCAAAATTTAGTCTTTGAAATCTTCAAGTACTAGTTTCAGAATGTTTGCAGGATAGTGGTTGAGTAGGTTCATTCTGATGTGGACCTGATCCCCATTTCTCCTCCTATACTTCACCACATAGGGATTAAACTGAACTCTACACAATCCCTTTGCCCTTAGCTTTTCTGCTTCAATCTCCAGTCTCTCAATTTCTTTCTCCCTTGCTAGCCATTTCTCAAGACACTCTTTTCTGATTCTCTCCTCATGATCTCTCTTCATCTTCAAAAAATCAATTAGCTCCAGCTTCCACACTCTTTCCACTTTATCTTTTGAGCTTAACAATGCAATGATTCTTTCTATGTGATGTAGCTTGCCCCAGTGTTGACATCCTCCTTGTTTGAATTTCTCCTCCCTTCCATCAGTATATTTGATCTCAAGGCAGTTATCAACAATGGCAACATGGTAGATTATTTGAGCTTGTAAGAATTGTAGTTGATTTTCATCAAAATCCTCATCTAGTGGTTGGAGTTTTAAGCCTGGATAGATTGTCAGAGTCCTTGATTTGGATAGCTTTGGTTTCCTTGCAGCTTGTTTGAATTTGATCCTTTTTACATGGTTGCCTGGCAGTAGCATGTGACCTTTGTTTGTAGACCATTGTAGTATTCCATTGGCAGTTTGCTTTTTGAAACACACAGATGGTTTCTTGACTTGAATAATCATCTCTTCTTGAGGTGGCAAAACAGTTGCAGAAGCCATAGATGTAGATTTTGCTAGGTCACTACTAACAGTATTCACCCTAGACTTAGAGTCTTGTGTTGTGGTGAGGTTACTATCAGCAATGCCTAAGGCTTGCTGTTTTCCACTTTTACTCTCAGAGACTTTACCTTGATCATAATCATTTTTCTTATCCTTGTCACCCTTCTTCTTCTTCTTATCTTCATCACCCTTATCACTCCTGTGATGTCTTCTCCTTCCATCACTTCTGTCTCCATCCTTGTCTTGATCACCATCCTTGCTTGGGTTGAACTTAGCAGATTCAGGTACAATGCCAGTTGCAATGTATGACCTGAGATAAGATATAGCTTCCATTTCCTCTGCTGTTCTTAAACCCTTCTTCTTGTTCAGCTGCTCAATGATGGCAATAATGAGAGATTTGTTCTGAGGAGTTAGATGCTTAGGAATGACCAGCTGCTTGATATCATCAATTCTTGTTGCAGCCAGATAGATGATGGTTCTAGGATTTGTGAATACTTCAGGTAGCCTTGCTGGTTGACCATTCCTTAACTCATCAAAGAGACTCTTGCTGTTTTGATCCTTCTTTTCAATCAGTGCAAGGAACACATCCACTTCTGAGTGCTTTAGACCCTGTAGAGTGTTGATGGTTAAGTGCCATATCTTATTCTTTCCTACCATCATTATCTCTTTGAGCCATAGGCCATTAACTCCCTTTGGTACTACAGTGAGATAGTCAATCTGACTCTTCAAACTCCTATGATATGATAAAGCATCACCAGCCTGTTTTCTTGAGACTTTCAGAAACTCAAAGAATGCATCATCATGATAGACATTTGAGTTTGCAATTTCTTGTAGCTTGGCCTCAGTGACCACCTTCACTTCTACTGGCTTGGAACTCTTAGATATGGAGAATGGAGGTTTGTCAGATGGCATACTCCCTGCAACCACTGTGGTTGTGATAGATTTCTTTTGACCACTGGGAGTAGTGATGTGCACAGTTGGTAGAGTGACAACTGGCAGAGAAGTAGGAGGCTCATCAACTTTGTCTTTTCCTTTTCCAGGCACATGAGTTAAAGATTTTGAAGCTCTTTGATGGCCACCCTCATTGAACTTGATGCCCTTTTCTAGTGGTCTCTCCCCCTTTGGATTTGAGTTTCTTGATGTCCTCTTCTCCCCTTAGGCTTGTTGTCAGGAACAGAGGCTGTAGGAGTGACCTTTGGGGTTGAAGATTCTTCAGGTAGAGGGAGACCCATGTGCTTCATCATTGCAGACAACATTGATTGTTGATGCAGAAGAACATCAGCTGTGGTGGTGGCTTGAGTGTTCAACTGCTCAGTCAGAGTGGTTACAGTGTCTGTAAGTTGAGCATTAGACTGTTGGAGAGAAGCTACCTCCTTTTTAAGAGTATCCACTTTAGTGAAGAGCTCATTGGCCTTAAAACCAAATAGGGATTGATCCTTCAGTCTCTGCACTTCAAACCTTGACATCTCATGCACAGGGACCTCAGTGATCAGCTTGTCTCCATATTGATTTGCAAAGAGGGTCCTGAGCATGGCATTGGCCTCAGTTGTCTGATTAGTGAGATTTTGGAATTTGTGCCCCAGTCCTGTGACAGCATCTTTGAGAATGGCTAAACCATTGTCCATCTTAGTGCAGGTAGACTTACAGGCTAGAATATCCTTGACTACAGTCTCCAATTGAGGGAATTTGGAATCAAAAGTCCTCTTTATCTCTCCCACAGACTTGTTTGTTGCATCACTTACCTTGTTGACTTCTGATTTGACACCTTTACCCAGGTAGTGTGCAGCCTTGAGGAATCCCTTGTATGAGTCATTGATGGCTTCATACACTTCACCAGGAGTTAGGGATTTAGCATTTTAGCCCAGTGAAGCGATGTATTCCTCTCTTAGATACTGAAGAGCTTCATTGAGAGTGAGATCATAAGTTCCTTGCATCCAGGCATCTACATTGCCATCTCTTTCAGCCTCATCAAGTATCTTTGTTTTCTGCATCTCCACATTATCTCTATGATAGAGCAATATTGCTTCATAATCTGGATTTGGCACATTGGAGGTGACCAAGTTCTGGGCTATCTTTACAAACTCAGGAATCTGATCCACAACTAAGCTTTGAAGTGCTTCAACAGTCAATTGTGGTGGAACAGATCCTGATCCTGAAGCACTGTCATATTGCACAGGCTTCAGCCATTGTGACAGAAAGTCAGAGCTAGATCTAGGCAAGCTAGACTCCTCAGTTACAGATGCAACTTCTGTAACCGGATGGAAAGACTCCACTACTATTGTCTCCATAGGAGTGGGATGAGTTACAACAGTAGTTAACACAGGCACAGAGTCTCTAGTTAAAACTAGTGAATCCTCTGTGTTTGTGATGGGTTCATTAGGAGATGCCCCAGCATGCATTCCCTGACCATCTAAGTGTGGTACCTGGGTGGTGAGCAAGGTGTCATGCACCAAGTCACTTGAATCCATTGGCTCATCAAGAGAAAAGAATTCTTGATGATCAATGCCTTGCTCCTCAATTACTTGAGTTGCAGGCTCTAAAGAAATATGAGTGGTAGATTCTGGAAGAGAAGTGTGTTGTAGATTAGATTTTGGCAACTCCCCCTGAGAAATAGAGGGAGTTTCAATTGTGATGTGCTCTCCACTAAGTGTTGTGCCAGCCTTATCACTCCCTTGTGCTGACTCTTTACAGATAGGTGCATTGGGGAGGATGCTTGATTCTATAGATGCACCCTGTTGAGAGGATACATCTAGTGAGCTTTGTGCCCCTGATTTTACAACTTCAGCCATTTGGGTGACTGAAGAGGTGGTTTTAGACTTCTTCTTCTTCTTTAGGCTAATGATAGGTGACTCAGGTTCCTCACATTCTAAACCTAGTTCTACAGCCAAGGCTGCTTCAGTTAAGATGTTTAAAGGTTCAGAAGCAACCTGTTTTCTCTTCTTTTTACTAACATCACCCTTTTGAGAGGATGATGCAGTTTGCTCTGTGTTTGATAGAGTGTTTGTCTGAGAGGGTTGGTTAGCAAGCCTTGGGTTAGCATTTTGTTCTTCTTGCTTAGGCTGTGCTAACTGAGACTTAGACTCAAATATTGGCATGTTGTGGGGGTAAGACCTAAACAAACCCTCCATGTGGGGAGTTATCTTAAGCCTTACATCCACATCATTCCTAGTCTCCAAGTTACCAAAAATGAGTTTGGTCATGGACCTAGGATAGCCTATTTTACTTTTATCTATTCCAGGCAAATCAACCAATGAAGCATTTTTAAAATTAACTACTGATTGAATAAAGCGAGGAAAGAAAATTTCATTACCTCTCTTGGCTGTGTTCTTACCAAGTCTCCCATATAGCTCCTGTAAGATGAGATGTCCAACATCTATCTTTCTCCCATGAGCCAAGGCATAGGCAAGCTGCTGCACAAGTGTACTAATCTGGTCAAAGCTCGATTTCCTTGCAGTGAATACATGAAGGAGTGTAGCAAAAACATAGCTCCATTCTTTTCTCAAGTACTTCATATTCAGCTTCCCAAGTTTAATAGCCTCGTAGTAGTTGATAAATTCAAAGAATTCTTCCAACTCAGCATCGGTGGCCAGGGAGTCATATGCCTCTTGCTGCAAATCCAAGGCTTGATTCATGTCTGCGGTAGTGATAGTAATATCCTCGCCTTGAATCTTGCAGTAGACAACATATGAGGTGATAGCATTCTCAAGGGCGATGACCTCCACTGTAGCTGTCCTCCAGAATTGTTCTAATAAGTCTATGTACAGGGTTGGGTTGGTTGAGAGTGCACCTTTGATGTAAGATTCAGACAACCATCGAACAAAGCACTTGAAATTAGCATTTGGTGCCTCCACATCACTGGTAATTGCGATGAAATTGGTTTGAGATGGTATGGTGAGTTGAGTGTTTTCCATTTGGGTAGAAAAGAAAAGAATTAAGGTTGAAGAAGAAATTCGCAGTTAGGGTTTTCAGAGGTTTCAGGAGTTTAGATGCTTGAGAAATCGAACGAAATGAGTTGAATAGTTGTGAAATTGTATATATGTGAGTGACTTGAGTTGTCGATTAGATATAAGTTTTGTATCGACAAGACAGTCATTCGAGAAGTATAAAACAACTATTCGATAAGTCAAGAAAGGCTTATTCGATATCTCAGGCAGTTTGTAACTCACAGCTGGCAGTTATTTAACTCAGAAAATAATTCTAAGTTAAATAAAATATGTTTTTATGAGCGAAATGAAATTTTGAATATAAATCCAAAAAGCGATTAAGTGTCAGTGAAAAATCAGCCTTTTCAAATGATTCGATAACTCAAATACAGTATTCGAGAACTCCATCACTAGAGAACTAAAATACTCTATTCGAGAACTCAGAGTGTGCTATTCGATTTCTCCAAAAGATACTATTCGAGAACTCAAGAGGGTTCTAGATAGGCCTATTCGAGAACTCGAGCCATGACATAACAATGAACCATTCGAGAAGTCTGACTTATCGATCTATACTTTTCACTCATAAAATTCAATTTTCACTATCTTTTAAAATTTACCAGAAATATTCACTGAAGAATATTCTACCAAATTAAATAGTGATTCTCTCAAAATTTCACAGAAATTTCAAGCTAAAGATATATGATTTTCAACATATGCAGCATTATGGAATATTTATAAATCATACTCCAGCCAATACTTACTTCAAAAATATTGAGCATTTGATAAAGTAAGTATTTACTGCAGCAACAATCTAGTTGATATATTCACTTAGCCAGAATTTGAAGAATTCAGCATTCCAATCTCACTAACCAACCTTGTGAAGGTGGCTTCATCTAATGGCTTAGTGAATATGTCAGCTAGTTGTTTTTCTGTGGGAACATAATGTAACTCAATGGTTCCATTAGTTGCATGCTCCCTTATGAAGTGATATCTGATGTCAATGTGCTTTGTCCTAGAATGATTGACAGGATTTGAAACTGTAATAACCCTAACTTTAGAAAGGCTACAGTGATTAAATGAATAGTGATCTCGAGGAATTTAGGAAAATGGTGTGTAGATGCTCTATATTGGAAATGGAAAATGAGTAAACAGAAACCGTATTAGTGATGTACTATGAAAATAAGTGACTCGAAATGATAACGGATTTCAGAAATTCCTGAATATGAATTTTTGAGGATTTTGAGTTCGAGCGAGCTTCTATTTAATTGGATATTAAGGAGCATAGAAATATTAAAGGATTTATATTTTGAGGAATTAGTGAAATTAGGTTAAACCAAGGCGAGAGCAAGTCAAGGGAATTTGGATTGATAAACAATTTAGAACCACTTAGATAACGAGGCGTATTCGAGACGAATCGTGATTAAACAAGTATGGAAACCAAGTAACCAAGGTTAGTAAATAATAAGGAGATTTACCACATTAGTATTTACAAAGGTTATTAGTATTTACTTAAGGTTAAAGAACCAAGCTTACAAGATACTCTTCTATGACATAAGCAGTGATATCACCTTCCACTAACACTTAATTAAGGGGTAGATTAGTCATTAATCAAGGTAAATATCTACACCATTCCACAAGACTCTAGAATTTACAAGATTAAGGAAGATAAGATCAAAAATCAAGAGCAAAATCTTTCCCCCTCCATTTCTTGCAAATTCGGCCAAAACAGGAACAGCCCAGTAAAATGAGCATAACTTCTTCGTTTCTCAGCCAAATTTTGCGTTCTATAGCTTTTTAGAAAGCCCATGAGATAACCTACAAGTCGTATTTCACAAGCGTTTTCCAGAAAAGCAAGGTAAGGGGGTCGTTTTTCATGTTCTTTCAGCTGATGAATAGTAACTCCGAATTGTTAACTTTGTTTCCATGGTTCCTTTAGTTGATTCGAGCTATATTGAGGTTGTTTAAGGAGTACCCAAGGTTTATTAAGTGATGTTGAAGCTACAAGGAAGGTATATTACTTGAGACCCTAACTTGAATTATGAGTTTATGGTTGATTATGCATAGTTTAGAAGTTAAGTGATATAAACCATGAAATCTTGATTATATAGTTGTGGATATGTGTTTTGATTTAATATGAAAGGAGTATGTGCTTGTAACCATGGTTGGTAAGATGACCACATGGTGTAGGTGATGGTGTATAAGGTGGATGATGGATTTGGAGGAGTTGAATTTTGGAAAGTATGAAAATATAGCCGTTATAATGGCCGATTTTCGTTAAACCAAATTGATACCCTATTTTTGGTCCCTATACTCGTACGGTAGGTTTCTGTCCAGAGCACCCACTGATCATGAGAGGGTAGAGCTTGGTTCATAGATCGTTTTGATATAAAGTACGTTAAAATCTGATGAACGGTTTAGGAGAAAAGTCAGTTTTAGTGAAAGACGTTCGAGAACCGAGAAAATGTAATTGTATCAAATTGGAGGCTATGAATACCATACTTAAACATTTTTAAAAATTATAAAATTTTGGGATATTTTAGTGGAGTGGTCAAAGAGTCATTTCCAGTTGACCTTACATTAAAATTCGAAATTGAGATTTTCTGAGAATTTTTACAGTCGGGTATAGTTGTTAAGGGAAATGGTGAATAAGCACCGAAACCTTGATTTAACCTAAAATGGTTAGGTTTTTGGAACACTTGGGTTATGAATAACATGTGAAACATATATTAAAGTGTCAAGGGTATTGTTATGCAAGAGTGAGGTGAGTAAGAGATGTGGTATTCTAACGACAGTCCTTTTCGTGTTTATAGAAACTCCGGGAGAGCCACGAGCCATACCTTCAGGACATCGAGATCGAGGCAAGATCTTTTCTATCCCTACTTGGAAAACTATTTATCTTCAAAGAAACTTGATTTCATGGAATATATATATGTTATGCTATTATTACTATATTGTGAAGAAATTGTCTTCCTTGAGTTTTGATATTGAAAAGAAAGGTATACGAAGATGTATATGAATATGGATATGGATATGAGTACGAAGATGTATATGAATATGGATATGAGTATGAGATGGATATGTATAGAGATGATTATGCATGAAGTGAACATGCCTTATGATTAAGAGAATATGAGAGAATGGTATCAGTTGTTATCTAAAGTAAATAAAGGAATGGTATCAGTTGTTATCTAGGGTTATATGATTTATAATATTTTGCTAAAGATATTCTTTTTAAATATTGTGATTTAATAAGTATTATTTGATTATTATCTACTATTTTTAAAAGTAGATGGAACAACATATATATATGTGTATATAAAAGAGCAAGATTTCTTCTACTCTTACTTTAGAAAACTATTTTATTTTTTAAAGTAAAATGATTTCTTGGAATATATATGTTTTTCTACGATTCTATATTGCTAAGGATTTATTTCCTGATTTTGAGAATTAAAGAAAGATAGATACGAATATGGATAGAGCGAATATACTTTATGTTCTAAAGGAATATTTGACTTTAATAATGATAGAAAAGATGTATGATCATAATTAAAGTATTATGACATATGATTTAAAGGAGATGATAAATGTGAATGGAAATGAGATGAGTGAATGATATGTGGAAATGAAAGCGAGAAAATGGAAATGTGGAATGATATTTTATAAATGGAATAATGATTTGACAAAAAGGGGGATAGCAACAAAAAGCGTAGGAGGCTGTGTGCGGCACAGTCCAGCAATCAATATTTTATCTCGGCCCAAGAGTTGCCGAAGGAGGATGTAGTGGTGTACCTTCCTCCAGGGGGATGTAGTGGTGTACCTTCCTCCTTCTACCAGTAGTAAAAAGGACGGGTATGGAGGGCGACTGATCATCGTTCTTACGTATTCGGCAACAGTGAAAATCCCCAAAAAACTTGAAAGAAAGAGTTGAAAATGATTTTCAGATTTCTATATTGAAAACAGAATAATGATATGAGATTATGGAATTACGGTTACAGATGAAGAAAAACTGATATTATATTATTATAGATTCCTTTCTTCTAATAGTAAGTGGATGATGTATTATTAAATAAGAGTTTTATTCTTCCTTAAGGATTATAATTGATTTCTGCTTATATATGTATATATATGTATACCTGTTCACATTTTAAATTCTAGTTTACAATATTATCTTGCTGAGCTATTATAGCTCACTCTTGCCACTTATGTATATAGCAGCTAGGTCCCATGCCGATTCTACGCACTACACCCCGCAAGAGGGTAAGGGAAAGGCGACCTTTTGAGCGAGTGCTGGCGACCATTCCCGAGGTAGTGACAAGCGAAAGGGGCTTAATAGACTTATGTAAATTAAGTGTGTAAGTTTGTAATAAACTTTTGGTTGTTGAAATGCTTCTTGTAGAAGTATTATTCAACAATGTACTTAGTAAGGTTCTGGGTTTGTAATAACTGTTTAACTCTAAACTTTTAATATTGTGGATGTTGTTCTATGAGCATATGACTGGTGTGTGTGTGTGTATTAGTGTGGGGTCAATTGTACAAGTATTAAGTAAAAAAAAACTCAAGAGATATGGATATGGATCGGAAATTGGACCGTGATGACCTGGATCCTTGACCCCGGATCTAGGGGTGTCACAGATGGTATCAGAGCTTAGAGTCATATTGCTCAGGAACAAAAGTGATAATAATATACACATATAGATATATATGTAATGATATAAGATATGAACTCACATCGAGTTCAAGGGGGGTTTATCGAACGAAGTGTTCATTCTAAGTAGTGATTATAATTTTATAGAGTATTACTAATAAAAGTTTATGTTTTAGTATAGGTAGAGGAGATTGGTGAGCCAAAGTTAAGGGTATTTAAAGTCTTCTTGTGTTTAAGGGAGTTTGAAGAAATATTGTAAGTGGATTGGTGAACAGACACTGATGGTTTCAATTGATTGTGGAGATGAAATGGTGAAACTGAGGATTGGTCGATAAAGCCAAGATACACCTTAAGGACCAAGACAGACTGAGACATTCTGAGATTGACTTAAATGAAAAGGTTATTATGCCAAAAGTGTTAAGCTTATGTGGTACACGGAATTGATATGAGAAAGGGAATATTTGATGTATCGGGAAGTGTACGTTAGAGAATCTCGTGAGTATACGGGATATGTTAGAATATACAAATATAAAGTATAGTTTGAAGGGTTCTTGATACCGGAGCAGTGTTAGGCCAAGACGATCAATATTACGTAAGTATATTAATTAGAAGGTTGTGTTTTATTGTGGATAAAGGCAGCGAGTATCGAGCCAAGTCACGACTAGGTAAATGAAGATAATTGGGAATAGCAGACGATAGGTTGAGGCTACATGGTGAGTGCCAAATTTAAGAAATTTTGGAAAATACGCAGTCTAAGATATAAATAGTATTTGAGGAAAACCTTCCATTATTGGGATTTTCAATTGGGCAGAGGCTATTAACAGTAACTACTTTCAAATTTCCTAAAGCCCTGCTAAATTATATTATTGAGTTTCAAATTTTCCTCCACTGGTGGGTAATTATTCATTAAGGGCCAGTATTTTTTTTAAAAACTCTCTGGTACCCTTGAAATGTGTTTCAAAATTGTATCTATCTTAGCCAAAATATTCCTCTAAGATTATTTTCGGAAGATGGTATTTATCATCGCGATTTATATTTTCTTTATATTTCTTACTCCAATTAAGAGAAACAATCCTATATGTATACAGAAGGACGATCTGTCTGTGTGATTGAAAGTCGGAGGGGACGCCCTCACTTGTGTGATATAGGGGTTATTCCATCATATTGATTTCCCAAATATTCTTTTGTTTCGAATAAGAGCTATTTAAAACTCTTAATCTTATAAATTATTGTGGGACCCTTGCTTGTTTCTGGGTTCGTTTCAATTCAAAGTCTCTTAAATTCTATTAATTATTTCGAATATAAAAGATTTCCTTACTGGATGGAATAATGGAAGCAAGGTTTAAGGTATACGTGATTATACGAGGAAACTTGATATTCCAAGGGAAATTTCAATAAGAGATAATTAGAGCTAGAAGCGTTTCAATATAAGAGATGAAGGAAATTCGTGAGAAGAAATAGGTATATTTGATGATTAGTAAGAGAAAAGAATATGAGGAATTTTAAGGTATAATTGAGATTTACTATTGAGAGCAAGGTATATTTTGAGGATAGAATTAGAATAAGGATAAACAAAGGAAGTGGGGATAATTAATAAAGGATTTCGAGGTGCAATAACTATTAGTAGGGTAAGACCAATATTGTGACTAATACCCTAAGTAGCATAGAGAGATTAAAGATGTTAAGTATTCAAAGGATTAATCTAAAAGGTGTGAATGAGTAAAACTTGAGGTAAAGATTTTGATGAGAATAATAAAGGGAAATTACAGGGGTGGAATAGATTGTATATCATGAAGAAACTAAGGAGGATCAGCAAGATGTAAAGAGTGCATAGTGAACAATAGACATATGGGATAAGGTATCCGGAGAAAATTGCAGGTACGCGCTAATTTGACCTCTTAAGTGTAAGTGTTTGGTTAGGGATTGAATAAGTCAATGAATGGTGTAAATGGGCTGATAAAATAGATAAGAATAATCTATCTGTGAGAAAGTAAACTATGGTGATATAAGAAAGTGAGTTATTCTCGTGTCATCCAAATCAATATCTGTTAAGAGTCAGAGAACTCTATAAAAAAAGGAGATTTGAGAATAATGGGGAAAGTGCAAGGAAAATTCTTAGAATGAAGGGAAAGTATCTGCTCTTATAAGTACGAACAGGAAATATATATTATAGGTATATTTTCTTACAATTGTTTTAAAGAATATTAGTAGAGCTTATTTTCTAGAAAATTTTACAGAGATGAGATATAGGAATATTGAGGTGTTAATATTTATGTCATGATAGAGATCAAAACATAGTTAAACAATAGTGAGATATACTACCATTCAGCGAAGGCCAATGTGGTGGCCGATACCCTTAGGAAAAAGAAGAAGGAGAGATGAGATAAAATAGAATGATTGAATACAGGAGGAGATTTGCAAGAAAAAGATAGTGAAAGTGCTGCTATTGATAAGTTAAATGGCATGTTGATGAATGACAAGCAAGTTTATGTTGGTGTATTTCTGTACAAACAAGATAGAGATGTTTAAGGAGAAACTAAAGGATGGAGGAAGTAATATGCGAATTAGAAGGTGTAATGTGAGAAAGGTATTCGTCAATATCTTCAACATGATTCCGGGACGGAATCCTTTTAAGGGGGGAAGAATGTAATAACCCTAACTTTAGAAAGGCTACAGTGATTAAATAAATAGTGATCTCGAGGAATTTAGGAAAATGGTGTGTAGGTGCTCTATATTGGAAATGGAAAATGAGTAAACAGAAACCGTATTAGTGATGTACTATGAAAATTATTGACTCGAAATGATAACGGATTTCAGAAATTCCTGAATATGAATTTTTGAGGATTTTGAGTTCGAGCGAGCTTCTATTTAATTGGATATTAAGGAGCATAGAAATATTAAAGGATTTATATTTTGAGGAATTAGTGAAATTAGGTTAAACCAAGGCGAGAGCAAGTCAAGGAAATGTCAAGGGAATTTGGATTGATAAACAATTTAGAACCACTTAGATAACGAGGCGTATTCGAGACGAATCGTGATTAAACAAGTATGGAAACCAAGTAACCAAGGTTAGTAAATAATAAGGAGATTTACCACATTAGTATTTACAAAGGTTATTAGTATTTACTTAAGGTTAAAGAACCAAGCTTACAAGATACTCTTCTATGACATAAGCAGTGATATCACCTTCCACTAACACTTAATTAAGGGGTAGATTAGTCATTAATCAAGGTAAATATCTACACCATTCCACAAGACTCTAGAATTTACAAGATTAAGGAAGATAAGATCAAAAATCAAGAGCAAAATCTTTCCCCCTCCATTTCTTGCAAATTCGGCCAAAACAGGAACAGCCCAGTAAAATGAGCATAACTTCTTCGTTTCTCAGCCAAATTTTGCGTTCTATAGCTTTTTAGAAAGCCCATGAGATAACCTACAAGTCGTATTTCACAAGCGTTTTCCAGAAAAGCAAGGTAAGGGGGTCGTTTTTCATGTTCTTTCAGCTGATGAATAGTAACTCCGAATTGTTAACTTTGTTTCCATGGTTCCTTTAGTTGATTCGAGCTATATTGAGGTTGTTTAAGGAGTACCCAAGGTTTATTAAGTGATGTTGAAGCTACAAGGAAGGTATATTACTTGAGACCCTAACTTGAATTATGAGTTTATGGTTGATTATGCATAGTTTAGATGTTAAGTGATATAAATCATGAAATCTTGATTATATAGTTGTGGATATGTGTTTTGATTTAATATGAAAGGAGTATGTGCTTGTAACCATGGTTGGTAAGATGACCACATGGTGTAGGTATTGGTGTATAAGGTGGATGATGGATTTGGAGGAGTTGAATTTTGGAAAGTATGAAAATATAGCCGTTATAATGCCCGATTTTCGTTAAACCAAATTGATACCCTGTTTTTGGTCCCTATACTCGTACGGTAGGTTTCTGTCCAGAGCATCCACTGATCATGAGAGGGTAGAGCTTGGTTCATAGATCGGTTTGATATAAAGTACGTTAAAATCTGATGAACGGTTTAGGAGAAAAGTCAGTTTTAGTGAAAGACGTTCGAGAACCGAGAAAATGTAATTGTATCAAATTGGAGGCTATGAATACCATACTTAAACATTTTTAAAAATTATAAAATTTTGGGATATTGTAGTGGAGTGGTCAAAGAGTCATTTCCAGTTGACCTTACATTAAAATTCGAAATTGAGATTTTCTGAGAATTTTTACAGTCGGGTATGGTTGTTAAGGGAAATGGTGAATAAGCACCGAAACCTTGATTTAACCTAAAATGGTTAGGTTTTTGGAACACTTGGGTTATGAATAACATGTGAAACATATATTAAAGTGTCAAGGGTATTGTTATGCAAGAGTGAGGTGAGTAAGAGATGTGGTATTCTAACGACGGTCTTTTTCGTGTTTATAGAAACTCCGGGAGAGCCACGAGCCATACCTTCAGGACATCGAGATCGAGGCAAGATCTTTTCTATCCCTACTTGGAAAACTATTTATCTTCAAAGAAACTTGATTTCATGGAATATATATATATATATGATGCTATTATTACTATATTGTGAAGAAATTGTCTTCCTTGAGTATTGATATTGAAAAGAAAGGTATACGAAGATGTATATGAATATGGATATGGATATGAGTACCAAGATGTATATGAATATGGATATGAGTATGAGATGGATATGTATAGAGATGATTATGCATGAAGTGAACATGCCTTATGATTAAGAGAATATGAGAGAATGGTATCAGTTGTTATCTAAAATAAATAAAGGAATGGTATCAGTTGTTATCTAGGGTTATATGATTTATAATATTTTGCTAAAGATATTCTTTTTAAATATTGTGATTTAATAAGTATTATTTGATTATTATCTACTATTTTTAAAAGTAGATGGAACAACATATATATATATATATATATATGTGTGTGTATATAAAAGAGCAAGATTTCATTTACTCTTACTTTAGAAAACTATTTTATTTTTTAAAGTAAAATGATTTCTTGGAATATATATGTTTTTCTACGATGCTATATTGCTAAGGATTTATTTCCTGATTTTGAGAATTAAAGAAAGATAGATACGAATATGGATAGAGCGAATATACTTTATGTTCTAAAGGAATATTTGACTTTAATAATGATAGAAAAGATGTATGAGTCATAATTAAAGTATTATGACATATGATTTAAAGGTGATGATAAATGTGAATGGAAATGAGATGAGTGAATGATATGTGGAAATGAAAGCGAGAAAATGGAAATGTGGAATGATATTTTATAAATGGAATAATGATTTGACAAAAAGGGGGATAGCAACAAAAAGCGTAGGAGGCTGTGTGCGGCACAGTCCAGCAATCAATATTTTATCTCGGCCCAAGAGTTGCCGAAGGAGGATGTAGTGGTGTACCTTCCTCCAGGGGGATGTAGTGGTGTACCTTCCTCCTTCTACCGGTAGTAAAAAGGACGGGTACGGAGGGCGACTGATCATCGTTCTTACGTATTCGGCAATAGTGAAAATCCCCAAAAAACTTGAAAGAAAGAGTTGAAAATGATTTTCAGATTTCTATACTGAAAATAGAATAATGATATGAGATGATGGAATTACGGTTACAGATGAAGAAAAACTGATATTATATTATTATAGATTCCTTTCTTCTAATAGTAAGTGGATGATGTATTATTAATTAAGAGTTTTAATCTTCCTTAAGGATTATAATTGATTTCTGCTTATATATGTATATATATGTATACCTGTTCACATTTTAAATTCTAGTTTACAATATTATCTTGCTGAGCTATTATAGCTCACTCTTGCCACTTATGTATATAGCAGCTAGGTCCCATGCCGATTATACGCACTACACCCCGCAAGAGGGTAAGGGAAAGGCGACCTTTTGAGCGAGTGCTGGCGAACATCCCCGAGGTAGTGACAAGCGAAAGGGGCTTAGTAGACTTATGTAAATTAAGTGTGTAAGTTTGTAATAAACTTTTGGTTGTTGAAATGCTTCCTGTAGAAGTATTATTCAACAATGTACTTAGTAAGGTTCTGGGTTTGTAATAACTGTTTAACTCTAAACTTTTAATATTGTGGATGTTGTTCTATGAGCATATGACTGGTGTGTGTAAGTATTAGTGTGGAGTCAATTGTATAAGTATTAAGTAAAAAAAAACTCAAGAGATATGGATATGGATCGGAAATTGGACCGTGATGACCTGGATCCTTGACCCCGGATCTAGGGGTGTCACAGAAACTATAGATATTGCACTTGTGTTGTCACACATGATTGGAATTCTTTCCAACACAAGTCCATAATCTCTAAGTTGGTTTCTGATTCAAAGCACTTGAGCACAACAACTTCCAGCAGCTATGTACTCAGCTTCAGTTGTGGAAGTTGACATAGATTGTTGTTTCTTGCTGTACCAAGAGACTAACCTTTGTCCAAGAAACTGGCAGCTACCTGAGGTGCTTTTCCTATCCACTCTGCATCCAGCATAATCAGCATCAGAATAACCAACCAGATTGAACCCTGTGTCCTTAGGATACCATTACCCCAACTTTGGTGTGCCCTTCAGATATTTAAAAATCCTCTTTATTGCTATCATATGTGATTCCTTAGGATTTGATTGAAACCTTGCACACAAGCATGTTGCAAACATGATGTCTGGCCTACTAGCAGTGAGGTAGAGTAAAGAACCAACCATGCCTCTGTAGATTGAGATATCTACCTTCTTGCCCTTAACATCTTCATCTAACTTGGTGGCAGTGGCCATAGGTGTCTTTGCAGGTGAGCATTCTTCCAAGTCAAATTTCTTTAATAGATCCTTGATGTATTTGGTTTGACTTATAAAAATGCCATCCTTCCTTTGACTAACTTGCAACCCAAGAAAGAATGTTAATTCTCCCATCATACTCATCTCATATCTGCTCTGCATGAGCTTAGAGAATTTCTCACACAGCTTCTCATTTGTAGAGCCAAATATGATATCATCCACATAGATTTGAACTAAGATAATATCATCACCATGTTTCTTGTAAAATAGTGTCTTATCCAGTGTGCCTCTAGTGAATTGAATTCTCCAGTAGAAATTGTGATAATGTGTCATACCATGCCTTAGGAGCTTACTTAAGTCCATACAATGCTTTAAGCAATCTGTAGACAAAGTGAGGGAATTGTGGATCCTCAAAGCCAGGTGGCTGTTGCACATATACTTCTTCTTCCAACTCCCCATTCAGAAATGCACTCTTGACATCCATTTGATAAACCTTGAAATTAGAATGTGCAGCAAATGCCAAGAAAATTCCGATGGCCTCTAGTCTAGCAACAGGGGCAAAAGTCTCATCATAGTCAATGCCTTCTTGTTGAGAGTATCCTTTTGCAACCAACCTTGCTTTGTTTCTTATGACTACACCATTTTCATCCATCTTATTCCTCAGAACCCATTTTGTTCCAACAATGGTTCTATCCTTTGGTGCAGGCACAGGTTCCCATACTTTGCTTCTTTGAAATTTATTTAGCTCCTCTTGCATAGCAATTATCCAATCAGGATCCAACAATGCATCATCAAGTTTCTTAGGCTCAACTTGGGATAGAAAGCAACCATAGAGACATTCATTTAGAGTTGCTCTCCTTGTCCTCACTCCTGTATTTGGATCTCCAATTATCTGATCTGCTGTATGTGATCTATCCCATTTCCTTGTATGTTCAGATTGATTTCTCAGCCTTGATGTTGCTTCATCATCCAGATCATGATCATTTACATTTCCTCCCCCTGTGAAGTTGCCACTAATCATAGGTGTGTATTGGATGCTTGTTTCTTCATTGTTGGTTGACACAGGTTCTTCATTCACTTGAGTTTGTTGGATTGTGAGCTCAGATTCAGTTTCAATCTCCTCATCAGAATCATCTAGATTGTCAAACTTCAAAGGATCTTTATCTTCATCATTGGCTTCTTCTAATCCAGGTAGTTTTCTGTCATCAAATGTCACATCTGTGCTTTCCATAACTTTCTTTTGACTGATGACATAAACTTTGTATGCAATTCCAAGAAAAATTCCTTCAAATGCTTTTGCATCAAACTTTCCAACATATTCTGAATTGTCTTTTAACACAAAGCATTTGCTTCCAAAAGTATGAACTTTAGAGTAGGCTTCTTTCCAGTCATCAAGTTGTAAGGTGTCTTTCCAGTGTTTTTGTTGATGAGGGTTCTGTTTTGGATATAGCATGCAGTGCTCACAGCCTCAGCCCAAAAACATGTAGGCATCTTTGCATCAAGTAACATTGTTCTAGCAGCCTCAATCAGAGTTCTATTCTTCCTCTCAACAACTCCATTTTGTTGTGGAGTTCTTGGAGCTGAGAATTGTTGAGAAATACCATTCTCTTTGCAGAATGCTTCAAGCATGGCATTTCTGAACTCTGTTCCATTATCACTTCTTAATGCAATCACACTTGCATTGTTGGCCTTTGCTTCCTTGTCAATTTTCTTTATATGCTCAATGATTACTTGTGGAGCCTCATCCTTTGATGCCAGAAATTCTCCCCATGTATACCTTGTGAAATCATCAACCATCACTAGAGCATACTTTTTCCTTCCTAGTGACATAATATTGACAGGCCCAAACAAGTCCATATGAATTAGTTGTAGGGGCTTGGTTATGATGTCACTGTCTTTGACTTGTGGCTTGATCTTTTCATTTTTCCCATTTGACAAGCCTCACACACTCCTTCTTGACAGAATTCAAGTATGGGCATGCCTCTCACTAACTCCATTTTGACTAGAGAATTAATGCCTTTGAAGTTCAAGTGTGATAGCTTCTTGTGCCACAGCCAACTATCTTCATTTGATGCTTTTGAGTAAAAGCAACAAATTTTGTCCTTGTTTGCAGAGTTCATATTGGCTACAAACAGGCTTCCTTTCCTTACTCCAGATAGAGCAAAGTCACCAGTCTTCTTGTGGGTGATCAAACATTCATCTTTGTCAAAATTCACTTTGAAGCCTCTGTCAGTAAATTGACCAACACTCAGTAGATTATGCTTGACCCCCTTGACCAGTGCTACATTTTCAATGATGACATTTCCAATTTCCAACTTGCCATATCCCAGTATGTTGCCAATGCTGTCATCTCCAAAAGCAACCATTGGGCCAGCCTTCTCCTCATACTGTGATAGCAGGGCCATATCACCAGTCATATGGTTTGAGCATCCACTGTCCAAAATCCACATGACCTTCTTTTCACTTTCTTTGCCCTGCAAACACAGAGGTATTACTTCTCCTTTGGTACCCAAACAAGTTTGGGTCCATGTGGCTTAGCAACAGTTTTATCATAAACAGCATGCTTATCAATTTTCTTGATGTTAGTCTTCTTGTCACTGTTAGAAGTCTTAGAATCAGGGTTCTTAGACTTAGGTGACAGAGGTACCTTCCTAACTTTAGGAGGACTTGAAGACTTTGTTCTTGTGTAGTGTGTGTGAACATTATGACTGATGCAACCTTCCATGAATTGTCTTCTCAAATTAAAACAACTAGTTACATTCATGTTACATGGCATACAATCAAATTTATCACAGAAAGGAGAGTCTCTATGTCTTAAAGGCACAGAGCAATATAGAATGGTTTAGCAACACTACCAGATGGTTTCTTGCATGCATGAGTTAAATGATTAGTGCTAAAACAGTTTTGACAAACTTTCCTAGGGGCATTTGGCACATAAGCATAATTGTTGTCCTTGTTAATCCCTAATTTGCCATTCCTGTTTTGTTTCTTTTTAGCCACTTTCTTCTCAAACTCATTATTCCCAGCTGAAACAAACTTCACAAATTTCTCAGGTCTAGGTCTACCTCCTACTGGCTCCTTGGCTTTGTTTTTGACATTCTCACTCTTAAAGGATGCTTGTTGTTCATTTGATTATGCCTTATCTTCATCATCCAACATTTGCTTAATGAGTAAGGCATCCTTATCAATCTCAAGTGTTGGTGTTTTAAATATTGGGTTCTCAGTCTTTTTCAAAACCTGAGGCACTTCCTCTTGAACAACAATGTCATCTTCAATGACTGCATAGCCTTTCCTCTGTTTAAGAGTGTCATAATCAAGTCCAATGGCAGCCTTAGGTCTAGCTAGATTTTTCTCATGGTAGGACTGCAATAGACTAGAGGAATTCTTAAATGTTTTCAATTTAAATTCATTTTCAGCTAGTTCATCCCTAAGAGCTTTCTCAACTTGACTAGCACATAGAACCTTATTCTATAGATATTCAATTTCTTGTTTAAGGTTTTCTACTTGCATAGCAGTTAGTTCTAGTTCGTCATTTCTTTTGTTCAACAGTTCATTCTTAGTAGATAGTTTAGCAATTTCTTCATTAGCAGCATTCATACTAGTATGAATATTAAACATCTCAACAGATAGTTGTTCAACCATAGATTTGTATTCAGAAACAGACATGTCTATGGTAGTGAGGGATGGTACCTGAGAGTCTGATGCAGATGGTTCTTCCTTGGAGTTGGCCATCAAGGCATAGTTGCAGAATTCTTGTTCTTCTCCATCATTATCAGAATCATCCCAACACTTCCCTTCAGCTATGTAGGCCTTACCTGGTGTATGCTTCTTTAGAAGAGCCTCATACTTAGCTTCAAGCTCAAGAAACTCCTTATCCTTCTTTTTAGGCTTCTTGCATTCACTGGCAAAATGCCCTAGGTCATTGCATCTATAACATCTCACAGATGACCTGTCCACATAGCTGGTTTTGAATCTGTTTTTGTTTGCTTTCACTGGTGCCTTGCTCTTGTTGAATGAATGATTTTGAGATCTAGGTTTGAAGGGCCGATTCCTCTTAAATCTGATGTTTGGGAATTTTCTAGCCATAAAAGCATATGAAGTGTTTTCCATTGCATCCAACTCTTCAAGAGTGTAGAACTCATCTTCTTCCTTTTCATCAACAGGTTTAGTCACTTCTTCTTCAGTTTCTTCATCATCTACTATCTCTTCTATTCTCAGCTGACTTGTAGATGCTTCCAGGTCTTGAACAGATTTGTTGACAATCAAGGCACAGGATGTGTTTATCATTCTGCCTTGGTTGGCTTGGATAGCCCTCTTCTGAAGCAGCTCAAGTTCTTGAGTCTTCAAAACCCCATAGAGCACATCATATGTGACTTTGTTCAAATCTCTTTCTCTTAGAGATATGACCCTTTGCTCTAGATGGTTTGGTGCAGATAGTAGAAACTTCATGTTTAACTCCTTAGTGCTGTAAACCTTCCCATTCATTTGAAGCTCAGTCACCAGCTTGTGAAATCTCTCAAACATATCAGTAATACTTTCTTTGGACTGTGCCATGAAAGCCTCATACTCTGTGACCAGTATCTGTTTCCTATTCTCTCTTACCTCCTCTGTCCCTTCACATAACACCTCGATGTGGTTCCACATGTCCTTGGCTGATGTGCATGATGCTATGTTGGCAAACATCGACATATCCATGGAGTCTATGATCATCCATTTGGATGGCTCTTTTGCAACATATGATCTAGGAATGACTATTGTGCCCACTGTAGATTCAGCAATTTCTTGTTGTGGTACAAATGGACCATTCTTGAGGATGTCAGGGTAGAGAGGATTGGCAGCTTTGATGAACAACAACATTTTTATTTTCCAGAGGTTGTAATTGTAACACCCCGACTTCTCAATACAGAAAATATACTTTTTTTAAAATAAAATAGACTTTGATACAGGGGAATTTTAGAAAATTTCGACATGAAGTATTCGTAAATAGGACTATCCACCTGTTTTTCAACCCAAAAACAAATTACAATTTAACAATTACAAATAAAACTTAATACACCAATGATTCTTCACCGAGGATCGATTCCAGGTTATGGTATGAAACAAGAGTCTAGTTAATACAAATTTTTACAACTTCTATTTCTGATCTAATCTCAACTATTGTATCGTCTAATCTGAAGCTCATACCAAATCCGTGCCTGCTCGCGCTGGCTCTGAAATCTGTCTTGAATAGAATGCCTCATCGCTCTCATTCGAAGGAAAAATGTAGGTAGATCATCTTTAAGCCTAACTGCAAAGGGTTAGGTAGAAACAAAGCAAGAGTGAGCCAAAGAACGCTCAGCAAGTGCATAGTATAGTGAAACACCAATATATCAATATTTCATTGATGAACAATATCAATGATCAAACCATCTCGAGGAAATAACTCAATTCTCTTCATAAAATAAAACTTTCCATTTTTTTTATTCTAAACCATAACTCTTTCTCAAAACATTTCTTTCCTTCCAAAACATGCTTTTCATAAAACTTTTTAAAACATTTAAGTTGATTGTATTATTATCCTAATTACGGACAATACGGGTGATCAGCCACGTAAAGCCCCCTCCTTCCTTTGAAATTGGGTTCCCAATTAAGCAACACATTGGCCTTTAATGCCGGACTAGGACCACCCTAGCCTCTTACGCTATATAAAAGTGCTGGACTAGGACCACCCTAGCCTCTTACGCTTTTCCAATTTATAAAAATAATTATTATTAATTATTTAAATATTTCACTTTTTAGTCCTTTATACTCACTGATAACAGATCAGCCCAATATAAAGAATTTTAAAACATCTTTAAATAATTAATCCACTTTAATGAGTAACATTATAAGATTGAGAGTCAAGAAAACAATTGATATAATGGATTATAAATAGGAAAGCAATAAGATTAAACTAAACGTGGTATGGTTCAATAAGATTGAATCATATTTCAACAAGGGAACATAAATCAATCAAATAACGGACCAATTATTAGGATTCTGGATATGAGACAACAATTATAAAGAAAGCAAGGAATATAGGAAATTCAAAGTTCAACTGAAGATTTAAGTTACTGCACTGGCTAAATCCACTCATTTCAAAGATTATCAATTTATATAATTTTTTATGGCAAAATTTGAATTTACATAAAAGAGTTGAATAATTTAAACCGAAGAATTAAGAAATTCTCAATTACCCAAGGTCTCACTCTTGTCAGCTAAGCACTCATAGGCTTCAGCTGCCAGAACCGGCATGACAATAATGAGTTTAAATAATTAAGAAGATCTCAATTCATTCTTGGCTTTAACCGTCACTGAGCAACACATGCCTCAGCAACAGTATAAACCTCGAATTAATTTACACAAATTTGAAAGAAAATATATTTTGAAGAATATTAGCATAGACGAGGAACATTGAAATAAATTAATTTTAAAATAAATCAACACCTGAACGATAGGTGGGGAAAATAAACAAGAATAAGTTGAGAATAAATGTTTGTAACTTAACAGAAAAAAATGTAACTGGGAATAAAAATGAAAAGTATAGGCACTAGCAAAATGATTTGAAAGGAATATCGTTTAATTAGCAACACAGGTTCACGTTATTCAGAATAAATGTGAAGAATACAATTGCTTGCAAGAAGGAATTTCGAAAGAACAATAAATAACACAGAAGGTTTCACATCACTTGAACAATAAGTGAGGTATAGTAAACTTGCCTCAATACATGCAGTTTTCAATTCCAACATCTCGATCCTTTACTCACTTTACATTAGTCTCTCCTTCTTTATACATTGACTTTTATTCGATCACACATTCCGTCTTTCCTTTATCATTTGCCAGTCTCTACACGAGCACACTCGACAATCCCAATGATTATCTCCTTCTTCTATATTCCATGTACACAGGCACTGGCTCTTAGCTGGCCTTCTATTCGTACCTATATACAGGTAAAGTACAATTTCAGTACGCTAAAATCGTAGCCATCAAACTCTATTCTACCCAATCGTGTCCTATTACACCTTACAATATAACACGCATTGCACATGTTGACCACATTATCAAAATAGTGTAGTATGACCATATAGATCACATAAGCACTTAACACGTATTATCCACTTACACTCATATCTTCTACTACGTATATCACATCAGTTTACAAATAATTCTTATCAAATTACTATAACAATTATAAAATAATTTTAATAAAAATTGGACAATACCTCTTCTAAAATATGACTAGCCCGTCGGAATAGAACCGACTCAAATAAACTCAAACAACCACTTAAGGCAACAATCAACAATTTTCACGTTTGACACAAGATTATAACAATTGAGGTAGTGAACAACTCAATTTATAACTACAAAATCGAACAATTCTTCATATCCATTAAATTACACTAATCCAGATACATAATTCAAAAATTAAATACAAGAATTTAAGAAATGCCTCATAATCGATAGAATAATTAATTTCGGAATTCACAAACATGAACGAAAAATATCGGATAATTAACAAAATTTATTTATGGAAAATTTTTAGGAAAAATTTGACATGTAGTGCTTGTAATTAGAACTAGCCAAAAATCAATCAACACCAATTTGCGAAACCGGTAAACAATTAAACAATATTCGAAACCTAGCCTGCACAATAACTGTAATAGAACATAAAAATCGGTACACAATTAAAATTGAACAACTAGATCAACTACATCACTAACATAAACTAATGAACTCAAAGATTAAAGGAATTCAAAATCCCCCTTCGATTCAACAGGATACTCGCAAAAACACCTTCCCACAGCATGACGAACCCATCATCAACACACAGTGGCCATAACCAAATCGTAACGAACTCATACAGGGGAGAAACGAACTATTCACAGGAGGCTTTTATGGAATCGCGAGGATTCACACACACCATATATGCACACCACATCACTTATACTCGGACACACATCAAGCCACACAGCAACACCACAACAGGGCAGCAGGAAACGCAACAAAGGAGAGGGGAGGGGAGTTTAATTGACCACAAAAATCATCACCACTTCAACACACACACACTCCCAAAATACACATGGATATATAGGAGGACAGGGGGAAAATGAGTGAATTAATTCACCACATAATTATACATAATCGAAATCAAACCCATCCATAACAGCTACACACGCAGTGTTCGATTTTACAGCAGATGGAAGGGAGAGTTCGAGGGTCTCCAACGACTAGAGAGGAAGCAGCAAGAGAGAGATTGAAAGAAAAAAACGGGAAAGAGGTAGGGAGATTGAGAGAAAGAGATAAGAAAATGGAGAAATTTTGGAGAGTTTGCAGAGAAGAACAATCGAGAACAATCAAGAAAATGGGAGATAGGTGATGGTTTTCTACTGGAAAAGATACAGGGGCAAAAAGGGAATTACACAGCTGAAAAACCATATTTAATTGATTTAAATCATTCCTAAATTTGAAATTAAATAGCAAATAGATGGAAAATTAAATTTAAAATTTATAAAATAAAGACCATCAAATTAAAAGCACTCACATATATTTTAAAAATATTTTTAGAATCAAAAATGAATTAAATATGAATTTTACAAGTTTTGATACTTTAAAAGCCATAAAACTCTTTAAATCATTTTAAAATACCAAAACACCCAAATTAATACATCTAATAATTTTAAAAACTAACTAAATATACAAAGATGATATCACAAAAGATTTCATGATTTTTAAATACTCATATGATTTTATAAAAAAATTCAAAGATCAATAATGCATGATTTAAATAGATTTATATCGTCAAAATTCAAATAAAATTACACGGGCCCACATTTCACATATTCATCATCATATAAGCACGTAAACATGATGTCACATAAATTCAATCCTAAAAAAAAATTCACCTCATATAATTCACATTTAGTATTAAAATAATAATAATTATAAATACGAAATTTCTAAGGCGTTATAGTAATTCTCTTTGTCGAACTTAGGGACCTTTACCGTACCTGTAGTCTTTGGTGTATTCGAACTCACGATCGTTTTCTGTTTAGATTAAACAGCCTGCTCTGATAGCACTTGTTGAGTAATGAATACAGTAAAAGAATACAGAGGGGGGTGAATGGATTCTTGAACTTTTCTTTGTTCTTGAATCTTTGCAGCAAGATATGTGTTGAGTGTGTGAGATATGTAAGTGCGGATAACAAAGACAAACACAACACAATATCACTTTAATCTAATATTTTATTAGATAAAGATTTTGCTACAATCTGTGAATACAAATGATAGTATTCTCAGCTTCGTTTTTCTCAGAGAGATATTTCTTGTGATGTATATTGAAAAACTTAAAACTTATCTGCTAAGGAAGTGAGGCTGTATCCTTATAGACATGGATACACCTACTTACTACAAATAAGGTAGGTAAACAAAATACTTTCCAGTCTGTCTATCTCATTTGAGTAAGAGTCCAAACGGCTACAGATTTGACTTTGCAAAGCCTGTTCAGATCCACTTCTTTAGCTCCTTGTCCCTTGTCTTATCTCTCCAAGCTTCTTTGTAGGCTTTCCAACGTGCTTTATAGTACATAGTCAAATAAAGCGACTTGGCTTGTTGCAGGTTTCTGACTTGTACAATTCTTCAGTATTTTGTCTCCAAGAATGTATTCGAGAAGTGGCTAAGTGAATGATTCGAGAACTAGAATTTACTTAATCGATAACTCTGAGTTCTCGAATAGTGTTATATTGACATATCGAATCACTTCTCGAATAGCTCTTTTCTCTAGGAGTCCTTGAGATATCGAATAGAGCATTTTGACATATCGAATCCCTGAGATGTCGAATAGCATTTTGAGTCTTTGAGATATCGAATATAGATTTGACTTGTTGACCCTTTTGAGAACTCGAATATCACCTTTGACCTGTTGACTCCTTGAGTTCTCGAACAGAGTAATAGACATATCGAATCTCTGAGATATCGAATGAGATATCGAACAGTGTATTCAGAGATATCGAATAGTGTCTTCTGAGATATCGAACCCCTGACTTCTCGAATGCTAGACTTCTCGAATAGACAAATGTACTTCTCGAATTGGTACTTAGGCAAATTCTTCATTTCTTCAAATCCCAACTGTGATTATTTGGCAGTCTGTATCTCCTTGCTTGAGGCATGAACCTTGGAACTTCTTTCAAGCATTATTCTTGACTTTATAAGTACAGTTACACAACTAGGATTTGATGCCTATTACAAGTACAGAACAAATAGAAACTCTACAACTAGAGGTTCCCTCAGTTAAGAGGTCATGTAGGTAATGCATAGCATTACACATACTTAGGCTTGTTATTAGATGTATTCAGGCATGCCTCTGTGACTAACATGGATGCTACAGAAACTGGCAAGTGCTATAAAACAGGATCGTTGTTTTGAAAAACAAGCAAGAAGATATCGTGAAGGAAACGAATTCTCTATTGATGGAAACTATCAACTAGACGGTAGAACATTGTCATAGATAGATTATAATTCTGTTATTAGTTGATAGGTAGCATTATAAATACTCTCTCAATATCATTGTAAAAAGAGCGGATTGAGAATTGTAGAGTGCATATCGTGTGAAGCTCTGTATAAGGTTTGTATTCGAGAGTTCGAAACAAACAGAGAGAGAGATTTGTATTATCAGCAGCTGCTAAAGGTATTGTACACCTTTGGTAGAGTTTGTATTTGATTTATTTAATACAAACAAAGTTTGATTCATTCGTTTATTGTTGTTCATCTAATAAAGCAAAAATCAGACACGATTATATAACTTGTATTCAACCCCCCCTTCTACAAGTTATTCGAGTTAACAGGCGGCTCGACACCTGCACCTCACAGAATACAATACCCAACTATAACTCTGCACATACACACAACAACGAGCCATATATCAATATTACCACACACACGCAGGTATCTAAACACACACACGCTGCTCTTACTCACACAGATACACACGATGCAGAACACATATATATCCACACACACCCAGCAATTGACACACCCACAGCCTCTGTACACACAAGCACAATAATATCGAAGCACACACAACACATCCCACGACCCATACAATCAACACATCGCGAACAAGGACTGCAGGAAGGGTAGAGAAGAAATAAAACGAATTTGTAGCAGGGGTTAAGAAAGGCTTCGAAATGGAATCTCACATGAACTGGGGAAAGGAAGGCGTCGAATGAAATCGAGAGACGTGAGGGAGAGAAATCTCGATTTTGAGGGAGAGATATATTGAGAGATTGAAAGGAGAGAGATAAGAGATTGAGAGAGATTGCCACCGAGAGAGAGATAAGGACAGCGAGAAAACTCGAGAGAGTTCTCGAAAGCAGGATTGAAATTTGTAATTGGGGGAAAACACTGTAATTTAGGGATTTAAAGAAGCTAAGGGAATTTTGGTAATTTTATTAATGCTAAAATACAAATAAAAAAATCACTTCAAATCAATTTTATAAAATCGAAATAAATTAGAAAATTAATAGAAAAATAAATTTTAAAATTTTAAAATATATTTTGTGAAATTATAAACATCTCCATATTTTTAAAATATTTTTAGGATAAAAAAATGAATTAGACATGAATTTTACAAGTTTTGATCCTTTAAATGTAATAAATCTTTTAAAATCATTTTAAAATACTTAAACATCCAAAATAATTCTCCCAATAATTTTAAAAACTAAATAATATTATAAATATAATAACACAAAAGATTTCATGATTTTTGATAACTCCGATGATTTTATAAAATTCTCAGAAGATCAATAATGCATGATTTAAATAGACTGTAATCATAAAAATTCAAATAAAAATACACGAACCTACACGACACACATACATTACCATATAAACATGTAAACATGATGTCTCATATTTTTAACTTAAAAAAATATTCACACCACATATTCCACATTTAATATTAAATAATTAAATAATAATAATAATATCGATATTTTCTAGGGCGTTATATCCTTCCCCCCTTAATAGGATTCTGTCCTCAGAATCGACCGTAAGAAAACATATGACGGTATTCTCAAACATTTCTCTTCGAATTTCTTTTTTTTCAAATCATTTCTTTCATTCTAGAATTCCTTTAATCCAATTCACATATTGATATGCTCATCCTGTAAGCCTTCGAATTTTCAACATAAAATTAATTCTTTGGTTTACATGTCTCATTACTTCTAAATACTTATCACTCGCACGTGACGATCCTTTCTATCGAAAATCAGACCTGACCTATTCGTATAATAAACTATGTCCTGTATGAAAGTGCCTCAATTACTAATCCATTCATCCATAACCAATTCATTCATATAAAATACTAAAACAAATCTTGCCTTGACTTGCAACAAACATATAAGCGAAGAATCTGCCTTGACTTGCAGTAAACAGGTAATAATTAAATCTTTAAAATGAAATCCACGCGACTAACCATTGATACCACTTCCACGCTCCTACTCATAATTCAGATTGCCCTAGATAAAACTTTGAGAAAAAGAATATCAAGAAATCCACCAATCATTCTTACTCCCCTTTCACGTACAATGTTACTCGAAGAGGGAATAACTGAGAAACTTCTATCCATCCTTAATCCCATTGTTTTACTGAGTAACCTTTTCGAAACTAATAATTGTTTACCTTGAAACATATTTATCTTATTCGCGATACAAACTACCCGGGGTCACAACCTTCCAATACCATTCACAATAATCTAGACCTTTGGATCTTCCATCTATAACTTTCGAAATTCTTTGAACATTTCCTTGAGCATTGTATGCGTATTTAATCTTTCCTGGTTCATCCGATTGCATTGAAACTTGAGCGGTTTTCGATCTCTTCTTTGACTTCTAAAAGCTCTCTTCACCTTTATCCATTCGCTTCCTGATTTGTAGGCTTGTTTACTGTTGTAGTTATCTTGGTAATACCTTTGACAACCTTCAATAATTCCTAGCCGGTCCTTTAAAGCTTTTGATCTCTGCTGGCATTTTATGCCTTTCCTGATTCATTGCTGCTTCGTCGTCTCGGTATTCACTTCGATTCTTTCGTCATATCCTGAAAATTTTAATTCTTCCAATTACAAAGCTCGTACCTAGAAATTGTATATATGCTCTTCTCATGTTCCTGAATTTCTAGAGATGCCTTGCGATCTTGGCTCCTAACGTAACAACCTCTTGGTCTACGTGACCGTTAAAACTCCTTTATCCGCTTGCGGCCTCGAAACACAACCTCTACATTCCTTGGGAATCATAACTTCACTTACTTGTCCTTACAATCTTTCTTGCACCTCGTAGTCGATCAATTGATTCGATCCTAGAATCGCACCTTATTCTCTTTACTGTCACCATATCCATACTCTTAGCAATATCACTTATAATCACATAAACTTCTAATTTCTAATTCCGTCACTTCTTACAATATCATTCCTTCTGCTTATACTTACATCTTCCCCCAGTAATCTTAATTAAAATATGCTTACTCTCGAAATCTTATCTTCCGATAATGGTGGTCCTGCTGGTCTCCTTAATTTATATCCCATGAGTAGCTATCTTGTCTCGTTATTCTGGTCTTCAAAATCTTCTAGATCCTACATTCCTTTCTGGCCAAATCTCACGTCCTCTGCTAACACCATTCCTGCAAGTTTCCTGGTTCTCTGTCTTCCTCTTCTTGCTATCTTGTTCCATTTGAGTCAATTTATTCTCACTCTTAATATTCATGATCCTCCGGAACTACATTTACCTCACTCTTTATCTCCAACACAATCCTCTCTTTCTTTCTTTCTTTTTTATCCAAAGTTCTAATTTTCATTGACATTTCTTAAAACAACTGTCTAACTTTACTCTGCTTCGCTCAAATTATTCCATTTTGATTCTAAAACTTCTATATCCAACAATTGGCCTCAAACCTTTAAAATCTCCTGATATCTCTACTTTAATATAAATTCCTCAAACTTGATCGACCAGTTATCCTTCAACGTAATCGGATCTTAGACCACTTAAAATGTCATCCTCTCCATCTATACTGCATTCAACTCCTTGATAACTTTAAAACTCGTAAGGGTTTATAACAAAGGTATCAATATGATAGACATGAATTAGCATGTATGAATATAAGATGAGTTTTGTTTAATAAGAGTTTTATAAAAGAATTTAACTGAGAGATCAATATGATCATTGAACTAATTTCAGGTTGCATTTGTCACTTAGGTCAACCGCCATAGCACAAGAAGGGGGCTAGCCTTCTGTACTTTCATGACAAACACAATCAGTGGCGTCCCACCAGACTTCTATCACATAGATAAGATGTCCGTCGAATCCCCTATATACATAGGGTTGTTCATCCCAGTCAGAATAAATAAGGTTAAGTATTCAAAGAGAAACAAAAAGAATTCAAAAGTTTCAAAAAGTTTGTAGATATACAATGTTGAATAAGGAATAGCAATTATTCGGGGGAAATTAGAAAGAATTCAAGGGTCTCAATAATTTATATGCATCATGTTGAATCAAGTGATCCCCTAAACAATAGAGGTAACTCAGAAAGAATAGGAACGTGTTTAAACAAATCGGGTACATAAAGTTCATCATGAAATGAAATATAATTGATTATCAAAGGTGATAGGATACTGACCAAATAAGAAGGAAAAGAAACGAAGGTTAAATCTCCTTAAATGATAAGTTAAATGAATTCAATGGCTAGTAGTTAATAACCACATCCTTACTCCAACACATGCCAGTAATCGCATTTCGCATCTTGCTTACCATCTTTTTGTACTCTCTATATCGTTCACGCGGTAACTAAATTCGTAAAAATAAATTCTGGAAGATACGTAAAGGTCTATAAGTAGCGTCCTCCATGCTGGTAACTCTGATCGTTTATTTAACGTATGCGGCACCGAATCAACTGCCTCGTCCAAAGTCGTACCTTCGAATGAATCGAATTCTGGCTCGCACGATATGTCGAATTACTAACGTCGCAACCGTTGTCCTAATAACCTAAGGCAAATCTTATCCTAAATCATTCTATCTAACGTCCCACTTAAATACGTATAATTAATCATCCTAACTTGTTTCAGTGACCATAACCTGTCGCTCTGATACCAACCTGTAACGCCCCTCACTTCCCAATACTGAAAATATACTTTTTATAATAAAATAGACTTTGATACAGGGGAATTTTTAGAAAAATTTCGGCATGAAGTATTCGTAAATCGGACTATCCACCTGTATTTCAAACCAACCCAAATTCCATTTAACAAATACAATTAAAACTTAATACACCAACGATTCCTCACTTAGGATCGATTCCAGGTTATGGTATGAAACAAGAATCTATACTATATAAATTATTACAACTTCTATCTCAAATTCAAATTACAAACCTTTATACCGTCTAAACCACAGCGCAAGCCCATTTAGCATATGCCCGTGCTGGCTCTGTATCTAACTTTTAAAGAATGCACCACCGCTCTTACTTGGATTATAAAGCGTAGTTATCCAACTCCTTAACCCTAACTGAAAAGGGAAGGTAAAACAAAGCAAGAATGAGCCAACAACGCTCAGTAAGTTAATAATATAGTGAAACAACAATATCTCAATAATTCATTGATGAACAATATCAACGATCAATATTTCTCAAAGGAGTAATTCAATTTCCATCATATGATTAAACTTTCCATTTTCTTCAAATCATCTTTCATGAAAACATTTCTTTTCTTAAAACCATTTCATCATTAAAACATACTTTCCATAAAATCTTTTTAAAATCATTTAAGTTGATTGGAGTTTTTCCCCGACTCCGGACAATACGGGTGATCAGCCACGTAAAGTCCCCAGCCCGGACACTCGATCCGTCTGGACATAAATTGGGTTCCCAATTAGGCAACACATTGGCCTTTAAAAGGTGCTGGACTGGTCCAACCAGAACTATAGCACAAAAATAAAACATGCTGGATCGGCATCACCCGGCCTCTTACGCCTCCAATCTGAAGGAATCCGTAGAAAACATTTTGACGGAATCCCCCAAAATAAAACCTTTAAAACATTTCACTTTTAAGTCCTTTATACTCACTGATAACAGATCAGCCCAGTATAAGGAATTTTTAAAAACATCTTTAATTAATTAAGCCATTTTCATTTTCAATTATAAAAGACTGAGGGTCAGGGAAGCAATTGATATAAGGAATCATAAACAGCAAAGTAGTAAGATTGAACTAAACATGGCATGGTTCAGCAAAAATTGAATCATATATCAACTAGGAGACATGATAAATTAAATAACTGAGCAATTATTTAGATTCTAGAAATGGAACAACAATTTATAAAGAAAGCAGGGGAATAAAGAAAATTCGAAGTTCAACAGAAGATTTAAGTTACTGTACTGGCTAACCACTTATTTCAAGGATTATCAATTTATGAAATTTCGCTGTAAAGTTTGAACAACAGAATAGATTTGAATAGATTAAAATGAAGATTTAAGAAATTCTAAATTACTCAAGGTCTCACTCTTGTCGGCTAAGCACTCATAGGTTTTAGCTGCCAGAACCGGCATGACAATAATGAGTTTGAATAATTAAGAAGATCACAATTCATTCTCGATTTTAACCATCACTGAGCAACACATGCCTCAACAACAGTATAAACCTCGAATTAGTTTACAATAATTTGAAGAAAAATGCTCTTTGAAAAATATTAGTAAAGACGAGGAATATTTAAACAAATTAATTTTAAAAGAATTCAACACCTGAACAATAGGTGAGGAACATAAACAATGATAGAATAATTTGAGAATGAGTGTCTGTAGATTAATAGAAGAAGAATGTCACTAGAATAAAAAAAATGAAAAGTATATACACTAGCAAAATGATTTGAAAGAAACATCATATAATTAACAGAACAGGTTAACATTATTCAGAATAAATATGAAGAGTACAAGAAAGGATTTCGAAAGAACAATAAATAACACAAAAGGTTTCACATCACTTGAACAATAAGTGAGGGATAGTATACTTGCCTCAATATATGCAGTTTCCAATTCCAACATTTCAATCCATTACTCACTTTACATCATTCTTTACTTCCTATTCACTGGTCTTTACTTGGTCGTACATTCGTCTCTCCTTCATCACTTGTCAGCTTCTATAGGCTCACACTCGCCAACTCCAATAATTATCTCCTTCCTCGAGATTCCATCCTTACGTACTGGCTCTTATCGGCCTCCTACTAGTACCTATATAAAGGTAAAGTACTACTTCAGTATGCTTATAACCTTAATCGTCTGACTCTACACTACCCAAACGTGTCCTATTACACTTTACAACATAACACATATAGTACATATTAATCACATTCTCAATTTAGTACAATATAACCATATAAACCACATAACACTTAGCACGTATTATTAACTTACACTTGTATTACATAGCACACCTATACCCTTTACACATAAAAAATCTTTAACAAAATACTCTTAAAATAATAAAATAATTCTAATAAAAATTGGACAACACCTCCTTTAAAATTTGGCCTAACCTGTCATATTAAAATCAACCAATCTAAATCATAACATCATTTGTTTTGCAATCACTCAGTGCAAATCTCATATCCATCACAATCATACTAACATACACTTTGTACAACTTCTAACAACCCGTTTCACATATCCATTCATACTTATACAATCTCACAATCCGACTACAATGCATTTATAGCTCCCTTTATTCCTACAAATCATTTTAATATCCTTAATAAAGAATTAACAATTATAATTATCACTCTGAATACAACATGCAATTTAATACACTACTAAACAGTCCAAGATCAATTTACAATTCAAATACAATAATCTACCACTTAGTACTAAATAAAACTCGAATGCCATTAGTAATACATATATTATACTGGAGAAAATGTAAATAAGTAAATAATATTTTTAGAAAATTTTGACGGCATCCCCTTTGTACGGGTAGCCTACCAGTCGGAGCACAACCGACACAACCAAACAACAATCCATCACATTCGAATCATAATTACACTACATCAGAAATAAACAATTCAAATTATAATTATTCCCTAAACCGAACAATACTCATATTAAACTAATCATACCTACCGAATATAAAATTTACAAAACAATTAATATCGTAAATGTATAAAATTAATTTCGGCTCAGGAATCCATCATAGCCTTTTCCACCGACTCAATTTAAATCATCGTCGATGGGGTAAAGTCCCGGAGGTACCCGTTTTTGGGTTTCCAATCACGAAAATCTACACGACATAATTATACGGACCATTTAACAAAAAAAAAATATTCCTCGAATCTAATCCAAATCAGAGCACCATTGTAACAAAACCAAATCATGCAAAATCAACATTACCACAATATGTGCCACGGTGGAGTGCCCAAAATGGGCGGCTCGACACCTGCACCTCACAGATTACAATACCCAGCTATAACTCTGCACATACACACAACAACGAGCCATATATCAATATTACCACACACACGCAGGTATCCGAACACACACACGCTGCTCTTACTCACACAGATACACACGACGCAGAACACATATATATTCACATACACCCAGCAATTGACACACCCACAGCCTCTGTACACACAAGCACAATAATATCGAAGCACACACAACACATCCCATGACCCACACAATCAACACATCGCGAACAAGGACTGCAGGAAGGGTAGAGAAGAAATAAAACGAATTTGTAGCAGGGGTTAAGAAAGGCTTCGAAATGGAAGCTTACATGAACTGGGGAAAGGAGGGCGTCGAATGAAATCGAGAGACGTGAGGGAGAGAAATCTCGATGTTGAGGGAGAGATATAGTGAGAGATTGAAAGGAGAGAGATAAGAGATTGAGAGAGATTGCCACCGAGAGAGAGATAAGGACAGCGACAAAACTCGAGAGAGTTCTCGAAAGCAGGATTGAAATTTGGAATTGGGGGAAAACACTGTAATTTAGGGATTTAAAGAAGCTAAGGGAATTTTGGTAATTTTATTAATGCTAAAATACAAATAAAAAAAATCAATTCAAATCAATTTTATAAACTCAAAATAAATTAGAAAATTAATAGAAAAATAAATTTTTAAAAATTTTAAAATATATTTTGTGAAATTATAAACATCTCCAAATTTTTAAAATATTTTTAGGATAAAAAAATGAATTAGATATGAATTTTACAAGTTTTGATCCTTTAAATGTAATAAATCTTTTAAAATCATTTTAAAATACTTAAACATCCAAAATAATTCTCCCAATAATTTAAAAAACTAAATAATATTATAAATATAATAACACAAAAGATTTCATGATTTTTAATAACTCCGATGATTTTATAAAATTCTCAGAAGATCAATAACGCATGATTTAAATAGACTTTAATCATAAAAATTCAAATAAAAATACACGAACCTACACGACACACATACATCACCATATAAACATGTAAACATGATGTCTTATATTTTTAACTTAAAAAAATATTCACACCACATATTCCACATTTAATATTAAATAATTAAATAATAATAATAATAATAATTACGATATTTTCTAGGGCGTTATACTGGCAACAGGTGCAAATGTTTCATCATAGTCTATTCCCTCCTGTTGACAGTATCCTTTGGCCACTAGTCTTGCTTTGTTCCTTGTCACGTTTCCACCTTCATCCAGTTTGTTTCTGAAGACCCACTTTGTGTCAACAACTGATTTCCCTTTGGGTCTAGGGACTAGCTTCCATACATTGTTTTTCTCAAATTGGTTGAGCTCTTCTTGCATAGCTATCACCCAATCTGAATCCAACAATGCTTCATCAATTGACTTTGGCTCAATTTGAGATAGAAAGCAAGAGAACATGCTGTCAGCAGAAACATTTCTCCTTGTCCTTATACCAGTAGTGGGATCACCAATGATTAGATTGCTGGTGTGATCTCTGTTCCACTTAGTGGTTCTAGGCAAGCTTCTTTCTTGATCTGCTTGATCAGTTCCTCTTTGAGGAGTTGATTCTCCACCATTGATGGTTTCTCCTTCATGTTCTTCAACATCTCTAGACTCATTCTCATTCTGATGATTGGGAGTTATTGTTTGAAACTGAGATGGAGTTTGAGTAACATCATTGGTGTTGACAGCATCTCTTTCAAACTTAATGGTCTGAGTGCAAGTAGGTTCATCAGTAACAACTTCTTCTTCCTCCAAGTAACCTTGATTTTCAAATCTAAGAGGCTCCATTTGACCATCCTCTTGTAATCCAGGGAACTTGGTTTCATCAAATGTGACATTTACACTTTCTTCAATGACTTTGTGATCAATGACATACACTCTGTACGCAGTCCTTTCCAATCCATATCCCATGAAAATGCCTTCATAAGCTTTAGCATCAAACTTTCCTTTCCTTTCATGGTTGTCAATCATCATGAAACATTTACGCCCAAATACGTGAAAATATTTGATAGTTGGTTTCTTTCATGTTAACAAATAGTAAGGAGTGTTTCCATGAGTCTTGTTGATCAAGGTTCTGTTCTGTGTGTAGCAAGCTGTATTAATAGCTTCTGCCCAGAAATATGTTGGTAATTAGAATCATTCAACATAGTTCTCGCAGCTTCAATGAGAGTTCTATTCTTCCTTTCTACAACTCCATTTTGTTGTGGTGTCCTGGCAGTGGAGAATTGTAGGACAATGCCTTCTTTCTTGCAGAAGTTTCCCAATGTGGCATTTCTGAACTCAGTACCATTGTCACTTCTCAGATATTGAATTTTTGCATTTGGGGTTCTATCAAGAACTCTTATGTGATCAATGATTTCTTGAGCAGCTTCGTCCTTTGTCTCTAAGAACTTTACCCAAGTGTACCTCGAGTAATCATCCACCATTACCAGGGCATATCTCTTTCTTGCAAGAGATTGAACATTTACTGGACCAAACAAATCCATATGAATTAATTTGAGTGGCTCAGTTTTGGTATTCACTTGCTTTGACTTGTGCACTGATCTTTTCAATTTACCCATTTGACAATCCTCGCACAATCCTTCTTGACAGAATTCCTGTTGAGGTAGTCCTCTCACAAAATCCTTCTTCATCAGAATATTCATATTCTTGAAATTGAGATGGGAGAGCTTCTTGTGCCAAAGCATGCTTTCACCAACTGATGCTTTACTGTAAAAATAGTAAGCCTTGTCTTTCTTCACAGAATTTAAGTCTGCAACAAACAGGCTTCCTTTCCTGACTCCTTTCAAGGAGAGGCTTCCATCCTTCTTGTGATAGATATTGCAGACCATCATATCAAAGTCAACCTTGAATCCCCTGTCACTGAACTGGCTGACACTAAGTAAGTTATGCTTCAATCCATCTACAAGAGCAATGTCTTCAATGACAACATTTCCAATTTCCAAACAGCCATATCCCACAGTGTAACCTTTGCTGTTGTCTCCAAAAGTTATGATTGGGCCGGCTTTCTCCAAAAAATGTGATAGCAGGGCTATATCACCTGTCATGTGTCTGGAACATCCACTATCAATGATCCATATGACTTGCTTCTGCTTTTTGACCTGCAAAACAGATGATTTTAATTTGCATCTGGTACCCAAACTCTGTTGGGTCCTGCAGTTATGGCATCATTATTCATATCATTCTGTTTCACATTTGAATCAACACTAGGATCCTCCTGTTTGACTTCTTTCACAGTCCACTTAGGCTTAGAGTTAGATTTGGTCTTTCTCTTGGTGGATGTTGCCTTTTTACCAACATAGACAGGCTTAGAAGTCTCAATAGTTTGCATATAGGAACATCTTTCAGTAGACAGAATAGGAAAATTGAAACAAGTACTCATAACAACAAATCTTGCATGGCATACAGTCAATATTATTACAGATGTCAACTTCTCTTTGCATGATGGGGGTTCTATGTAAGTTACCACTAACATTGGTCGCATTAACCTTGTTCTTGTTGGGTTTCTTACAAACAAATGTTAAATGTTGAGATGAGCCACAATTATTGCAAAGCTTCCTAGGAGCGTCTTTAACATGAGCATAGCCATTCTTCTTGTCAATTCCTAACTTGCCATTCCTATTCTTAGGCTTGTAGGCATTTACCTTGACAGTATGTTCTGAAGTTGCTGTCGAGCTACCTTTGACAGTACTTTTCTTTCCCTCTGTCTTGACAGCAGGCTTGAAAGTTGTTGTCTTGAGTTCTCTCTTAACAGTATCTTTTGAAGTTTCTATCATATCCTTGTTGACAGCTACTTTAGAACATTCTGTCTGATTGCTTGGCAATGTTTCTATCACGGGAGACTTAACAGTATCTTTCCCTTCATCTAGTGTGCTGTCAATGCACTCATCCTCATCAAGAAGCTCTTGTTTGATGAACAGGGAGGTTTCATCAAAATCAGCTTGAAGATTTTTGAAAATCGGTTTGTAAACTCTTTTGAGAATATGAGGTTTGACAGCATCACTATCATCAAGAGCAATTGCCTTTCCATGCCTCCTACCATACTCGAAGCCTATACTTATCTTTTGATTCTCAGTGTGATCATCATGATATTCCTGGACTAACTTAGAAGAGTTTCTAAATTCTTTGAGTTTAAACTCATTTTCTGCAATTTGATTCCTGAGAAATTCTTCTATTTCCTTAGCACAGACAATATCATTTTTCAATCTAGTATTCTCTTGAGCTAACAAATCTAGAGGACTGGTTCTAAGCAATAACATTTCATTTTCAGATTTAAGAGTTTCATTTTGTTTAGTTAACTTAGCAATTTCTTCGTAAGCAGCAGATAAACTAACATGAATGTTAAACATCTCAGCACTTAAATCTTCAATGGTATGCATGTATTCAGTTTTAGACATATCAAGTAAGACTAGAGATGGTACCTGAGTTGAGGAACTAGAAGCTTCATCATCAGATTTAGCCATGAGGGCCAAGTTTACAAACTTTTCTTCTTCCTCATCTTCAGAATCATCCCAGCATTTTCCTACAGCCACATAGGCTTTACCTTGATTCCTCTTAAACTGATTTCCAGATCCTTTTCCTTGATTCTATTTTGGTCTTTTGCATTCAGTAGCAAAATGACCTAGCTTATTGCAATTGTAACACCTGAACTTCGACCTATCCACCATCCCGGTCTTGTATCCAGCTCTCGTGGCACCACCAGCAGCTTTTGAAAAACTCCCCTTGTTGAACTTAGATGTTTGACCCTGTGGCTTGTATAACTTGTCCCTTCTGAACTTGATGTTCTTGAATCTCTTGGCCATATAAGCCATGGTTGGATTATCCATGCTTTCAATCTCTTCTATTGTGTAGAAGTCTTTATCTTCAACGTCTTTGAGCTGCAGAACCACCTTCTCCTCATCATCCAACACCTCTTCAATCTTCAATGATGGTACTTGTGTTGGTTGTGAACTTTGTGAGGATTCAATTGGACAAGCTACTTGTGGTTCATGAGCTACAAGGGCTCCTGACATGTTTGCCAACTTTCATTTGGTTTCAGTTTGAATAGCTCTGTTTTGAAAGAGTTCGAGTTCGTATGATTTGAGCACACCATAAAGATTTTCTAGAGAGACATCATTCAAGTTTCTTCCTTCTCTTATGGCTGTGACTTTGTGCTCAAGATGCTCAGGGAAAGTGAGCAGAAATTTGATTTTGATCTCCTTTCTACCATAGAACTTCCCATGAATTTGTAACTCAGCTATTAGCTTACTGAACCTTTCAAACATGTGTGTGAGTTTTTCGCTTGGCTTGGCCATGAAGGCTTCATATTGTGATACAAGGATTTGCCTTTGATTTTCTCGGACCTCTTCACTTCCTTCACACAGCAGCTCTATCTTACTCCACATCTCTTTTGCAGATGAACATCCCATGAACCACACATGGCTTTATCTAAAGTGAGAGAGTCGAGCAAGATAAGTTGTAAGTAGTCATCCAAGGCTACTTTCTCCTTTTCAGTCTCTGTGTATTCTGAAGGCCTCTTGGCAACCCAATGGGCTGGAATGACTTCGTCATTTACAGTAGCAGCAGCTACTTCCTTTTGAGGAATGAAGGGGTCGTTCTCAAGGATTACCATGTATAGTGGATGGACAGCTTTGATAAATAACAAGACCTTTCTTTTCCAGAAATGGTAGTTCTCTTTATCAAAGACTGGAATCTTGATACAACTTGACTTCTGAACACTCGTCATGATCTTCAGATTTGTATATCAATCTGTAGCTCTGATACCAGTTGTTGGTCCCGGAGTATATGGTAGAAGGAGGGTTTGAATGCAATATAGATAATTTCAAATCTTTAGCTCAACAACAATGATAAAGATTGTAAACTATCTACACAAGAATTGCAAACACAAGTAGTAATTCAAGATATTCTCACAAAATAAATATTTTATTTATTTTGTAATGTGTTGCTACAACCTCGAGAAAAATGGTTTTCTCAAGCTTCGACTTCTTGAAAGAAATCACTTCAGAAAGAATGAGAGATATGTCTCTATATAGACTAATCTTTCTCTAACATCTCAGTCACATGGGTCACGGAGCTGTTGTCATTTTCAAGTGACAGCTCCTCACAAGTTGCCCACCCATGTGACCTTTCCTAAAATGCTATACAAACAGAGTTATCATTAAGCATAAGGCATTCTGGGTTCTTTCTAAAATTAGCTATAACAATTCTAGTAGATGCAGACTTGTCATACTCTTGAATTGTCGAGCCTCGTCTTGTGATCTCTCAAGCTTCTGTCGTAGTCTTGCAGGTCTGCTACAATCTTTGACGAATTGCAGCAAATCTATTTCTCGAACATCTAAACTGTCACTGGGGTTTAACTAAGATAAAATCTCTAAATCAAATAATTCAGTGAGACAGTAACCTTTGCCGCCAAGTTTGATGTCATAGGAATATTCAGTAGTTGACAGTATGAGCTCTTGCCAATGTTGCTGTCAGAACTCCAAACTTGCTGTCAAGTGTGAGAATGTTGTTGTCCCATGCTTCAGCCAATGTTGTTGTCAAATGAGACTTGCTGTCGTGACCTTGCAACATGTAGTCTTCTTATAACGTTACCATCAATGTATTGACAATAACTTTATTATTGCTGTCGAACTGATGTATTCTTTTGAGGCTTGAACATATCAATGAACTTCTTCCAAGATACATACTTATTACATTTCAGCATTTATTTGATTACAAGAACACACTCTGGTTGTGACAGTATGTTCTACTTAGCCTATACAAATAAACTAAGTACTAGTTAAGTTGTCTCTACGCTATCACCCATAAATCATAACAGACTGCATTCCGTACCAGATATGGACATTATGAGTTCCTGGTGATGTCATTTGGATTGACCAATACCCCAACAGCTTTCATGGATTTAATGAATAGGGTGTTCAAGGAGTATTTGGACCTGTTTGTAATAGTTTTCATCGATGATATTCTTATCTACTCAAAGACAGAGGCAGAACATGCTGAACATTTGAGGATAGCTTTAGAAATACTCAGGAAAGAGCTGTTATATGCCAAATTCTCGAAGTTTGAGTTCTGGAAAAATGACATGCAATTCTTAGGGCACGTGATCAATAGAGAAGGAGTGTTGGTCGACCCCTCCAATATAGAGGTAGTTGCAAACTGGGAACGGCCAACCACTCCAACAGAAGTAAGGAGTTTCATCGGACTGGCAGGATATTATAGACGATTTGTTCAAGATTTTGCAAAGATCGCAGCTCCGTTAACTCGACTTACCCGTAAAACTGAGAAATTTGAATGGACTAAAAAATGCGAGAAGAGTTTTCAAGAGCTGAAGAAGAGGTTGGTGACGGCCCCAGTGTTGACATTGCCTGATGGAAAAGGAGATTTCGTAATTTACAGTGATGCTTCGCATAAAGGATTGGGATGCGTGCTTATGCAACGCGGTAAGGTAATCGCGTATGCGTCAAGGCAGCTAAAGGAATACGAGATTCGATATCCCACTCATGATCTAGAATTAGCAGCAATAGTTTTCACCTTAAAGATTTGGAGGCATTACTTATATGGAGAGAAGTACGAGATTTACACTGACCATAAGAGCCTCATGTACATTTTCACTCAGAAAGAGCTTAATATGCGCCAGAGAAGATGGCTGGAATTAATCAAGGATTATGATTGTGAGATTCGTTATCACCCGGGTAAAGCCAATGTGGTGGCTGACGCCCTCAGTAGGAAAGAGAAACTCAAAATGATAACCTCAGAGGAAGAATTGGTGAGAGACCTCGAGAAGTTGGAAATCGAGGTCAAGCTACCAGGAGATGGTCAAGAAAGGTTAATGGAAATTCGAATCCAACCCCCATTATTGGAAAAGATTAGACTATGTCAAGAACGGATAATGGAGGAAGAAGAGAACTCAACGGAAAAGATAATGACCAGAGACGAAATTAAGTGTGAAAGAGACAAAGAAGGAATCATGAGGTACACATGCAAGATATGGATTCCAAATGTGCAGGAGCTCAAGGACTAGATTCTATATGAGGGACACAACTCAAGGTACTCAGTGCACCCCGATAGTACCAAGATGTATAGAGATTTGAAAGAGTACTACTGGTGGCCTAACATGAAAAAGGATGTAGCAGAGTGGGTAAGAAGATGCTTGACCTGCCAACGAGTGAAAACAGAGCACCAAACTTCTACACCCGTTAGAGATTCCCGAATGGAAATGGGAACACATAGCCATGGATTTCGTAGTAGGTTTACCAAGAACCAAAGCTAATCATGACGCCATATGGGTAATTATAGACCAACTAACAAAGTCAGCTCACTTTCTCCCGATCAATGAATGGTATACGGTCGACCGACTAGTAGATATCTACTTAAAAGAGATAGTGGCACGACATGGAGTCCCACTCACCATAGTATCCGATCGAGATCCCAGATTTAACTCCAGGTTTTGGAGAAGCTTTCAAGAGTGTGTAGGAACCAGGCTAAACATGAGTACAGCCTATCATCCCCAGACAGACGGGCAAAGTGAAAGGACCATCCAAACGCTAGAGGATTGTTGAGAGTCTGAGCTATAGTCTTTAAAGGAAATTGGGATGATCACTTGCCATTGATTGAGTTCTCCTACAACAATAGTTTTCATTCAAGCATAGGAATGCCGCCTTACGAGGCCCTTTATGGAAGAAAATGCCGATCTCCCTTGTATTAGGATGAAGTTGGAGAGAGAAAGATGCTCAGGCCCGAAGTGGTCCAACGGACAAAGGATGCAGTAGATCTAATCAGAGGACGGCTGGTAACAGCCCAAGATCGACAAAAGAGATATGCCGACTTAGCTCGGAAAGGCAAGGAATATGAAGTTGGAGACCTAGTGTTTTTGAAGGTATCTCCTTGGAAAGGTTTAATGAGGTTTGGGAAGAAGGGAAAGCTGAGTCCTAGATACATTGGACCGTTTGAGATCATAAGACGCATCGGGGAACTAGCTTACGAACTAGCATTACCCCCAAATCTGCAACAAGTACACAATGTGTTCCATGTTTCGATGTTGAGGAAATATAATCTGGATGCCAAGCATATTGTGGAATATGAGCACGTAGACATGCAACCGGACCTAACCTACATGGAGCAGCTTGTGGAAATCATAGACCGAAAAGAACAAGTGCTCCGAAACAAGGTCATCCAGCTAGTCAGAGTTTTATGGCAGAACCACAACGTGGAAGAGTCAACTTGGGAATTGGAAAGCGCAATGCTAGAGAAATATCCCCATTTGTTTTCAAACTGATTCCGGGACGAAATCCTTTTAAGAAGGGGAGACTGTAAGAACCCATAATTTTGGTAGTAATTAAAACTTTTATTATGTAATGGAGCATAAGTGTAACAGTGGTTCTAGTGAATGAATATTTAACGAATTTTGATTCAAATGTTAATATGCCATGAACAATGCAATTGGTTGACAACTTAGATTAGAATAATCTATCTTCTGGAAAGTAAGATATGGTAAATTCCAAAGAGGAAGGTTATTCTCATGTCATCCAAATCGATATCTGTTATAAGTCCAGTGGTTCCGTAAAAGGGTTAAGGAACGCTCGGGAAAGCGCAAGGACATTTTTCTAATTATAAGAATTAAAGAGGAAATAAGCAATGAATAGTGTTTTTGGTGGAAATTGGAATATTATCAAACGACGCTATATAGGAGTATTCGAAACGGATTTCTGAGTTCGTATTAATGACCGATAGGCAATATAAGTGTATGTAAACGATATCAAATTCAGAAAAATAGCACTTTTATTTTCCCCGAGATTTCCCTAGACAATGAATGATTTAAGGATTTAATATAAAGATTTAAGGAATTAAAATTCAAGAATTATTAAGGAGGACTGAGAATTGTAGTATAAATATTAAGAAGGTTTCCGGTAAAACCCTAACTAGAAATGCTCAAGATATTCCTCCGAACCATCAATGAAATTGAGCAATAACTGGACAAAGAAACAAGCAGAGAGCTAAGGTGCATGCATGTGCAAGTGGATATGACCAAGTAACCAAGTAGTTACCAAAGGAGCTAGATCAATTAGGAACTAACTAAATACTTAGCTTACAAACCAAGAGAAACCAACACTTGTCCACTTGATCTCATCATCCATGACATACTATGTGACGCCCCCAGATCCGGGGTCGGAGATCTAGGCGCTCACGGTCCATTTTCCATTAATAACATACCTGTTCTTGCACATAATATAAATAAAACAGCCATCGACCCCACAATAACTCACACCGCACACACACACACAGGTTAGAGCCTCAGAAACGTCACAACATTGATTAAGCAGTAATAAAAGTATCAGAGTTATTACAGACCGAATTAAATAGTATTTATGCTACCAGCAACACTTCGATATGAAGCGAAGTTGGCGGCTTGATAGTTTGTTACGATACACTGCCTTGCACAGGTCATACTGATAAATAAAACGAACTAACAAAAGCTGTCAACCAATCCGGCTAATGGGGCCTACCGGTGGAATCTCAACTGCTGGCTCTGGTCTAGTCACCTGCTTTCGAGCAGTCTGTCTGGGTCTTGCCATTTCGCTTAGCTGTTGTGTTTGTAAAATTTGAAAACAAGCAAGAGTGAGCAACTATAGCTCAGCAAGAAATATACGTATAAGGTAAGCAATATAACATTTCATATGATTAGCAATTATTAAACTTGTTTGTATCAGTCAGATATAAAATCACTTGTCATTGTTGGTAAATCTCGAAGGTGCAACAATATGTGCCCTTGTTTTCAAAATAAACTTGCAGTTCTAGATACTGCATAGAGTCAACATCTTTCTCATCAAAATAGAACACTATCAGCAACTTGGCACAAAAGCCTAAGAAGCAGTGTCAAAGAATTTTTCCAAAATGGAGGAATGGGACTTAAAGAAAACACAAAACCTGACAAGGATTGACGATGATCAGTCGCCACATCCAAGTCCAATAATCCGCAGGTCTTCTCTACCGGTAGAAGGATAGAAACTACATCCGTAACTATCCCCGGGTGAAAACTACATCCGTAATCACCCTCGATGAAAACTACATCCGTAATCATCCTTCGGCAACACCTGGGCCGGAATAATAATTGATGGACCGCCTGGCTCACGGCCGCTTACACATCCCGGGAATCGTTCGTCAACGGTTCCCACACCTGCCAGAGTCCCTTTTTCTTTTTCTTTTGAAAACTTGATTTTGATTGAAAACAGAGTAATTGAGGTCCGACATCAGTCGACCGATGATTCTTGAAATCATACAAGAAGCAGAATCTGACCGGGGGTTTTTGAAAATGTTTTGAATTCGAAAGAGTTCGAGTTTGAAAGTATTAAAGGTATCTTGGATTGACTTCATCTTTGAAACAATGAACAATAATTAATAAATAATATTTTAAGATTTAATATTAATAATTAATAAAATAATTATTCGATAAAATAAACTTTTAATCCAAGATAGGGTTTCGAGTATTTACGAAGATACGAACATAATTGCTTGAGTATACGATACTCCCCGAATGACCCTTCGGGTTTTCGCAATCTAGATACGATATAATAATATACCGCTCCCCGGTCAATAGTATATATGGACCGCTACGACCTCTATTTCTAGAGTCGTTGTCCGAAGAAAATATTTCAATCTACGTTCAAGGGGTACAAACATATATGTACTTGTACAATCTCAATTGCATCAATACTTTGATAAACATAGCATTTGATACGGTTGAAAACTACAAACACAACAGTGAAAGTCCTTGTACATGTATAAGTTTTGAAAAGTAAACTTGCCTTGGTTTGGTTGGGGTGGTCGAGCGTGCGGAGTCGAATGATCTATACATAAGCAATAACCGCTCGTTAGTACCTTAACAATATCTCTTTAATTACGGGGTTTTAGGGGGGTACGAAATTAACTTAATGACCTCGTCTTATGACACTCTAGCCCCACTATAGGTTCATGTCATCGCTCGATTACGCTTGTCACTTATTCGACTTAATTTAGTTACCACATTCGAATCACAACCATTAACCCTAGAATTATGCTCCACTAACGACTTTTTCACTTGCGCGAAATTTACTCTAGCATTTTTATAAAATTCAAAAATTCATATTTTAATCCAATTCTTTTTGGGTGGTCTTCACCACTGCATTCCCTAACTTCTCAAATTTTTCCACGATCCCACATATATTTTTAGGGGTTTAAACAAGGTTCACAAGGGGGTCACTTAGTGCAGTCCGGAATCCAGAAACACAATTTACTTCTCCGACCATAACTAAAAATCTATACATCACCTAGTTATGAACATTACATTTCCAGAAACTACATTAAATTATCTTTCCAACAATAAATGGTAGGACCTCAGGGGACAAGATTTGAGGGTTCAAAACCAAGTTACAAGACAGGTCAATGTTCCTGGAAAAACTCAGCAAGCATGTATTACTTAGATCAACCAATTTTCTCAATTCCACAACACAACCAACACTTAATTCACTTAGTTCATGCTTTATAACACTCATGGAGATACATATACTATCCACAATCATAAAAATCACAATCACAACATCAAAACTCAAGATCCATGTCATCCATTACATATACAACCAAGATTAACACTATAACACATGGATCTATCACCAAATACTATAAACACTACATGACCAAAAGGGTTTGTGATTTTTATACCTTCTTGAGCACCTAGGAGCCTTGGATAAGCCTTACAAAACTCAATAACACCTTGAATGGTCTCGTACAACCCTTACAATCCAAGATCTAAAAGAAAAACCAACCATGGTTACTATTCACCAAATCTTTAACAATTTATAACTTGAATTTGGATGGATGAAATGGCTTGAAACTCTTAACATACCTTGCTTAGATGATGTAGAGGGCCTAGTAATTATGTCTTGATTTATGAGTGATGGGAAATGGGGGAGGAAGAATTTTCTTCTTCCTTTTTATGCTAGGCCGAGAGCTTTCTCTTCCAAGGGGGGGGAGAGCTTTTGGTTTTTTTTTGGTTTTTGTGTTGTTGGTTGAAATAATTGATAAAGTTAGGGTTGGGTGATACATAATGTGTATGTATAGCAAGGTACTAGCATAGGTATGGTCACATGTACTACTTGTCTCCCCTTTTTGAAAAGCAAGCTAACTAGTTACTATTCCCCTTCCATTTGGTTAACTAGTTTGCTTCCTCCTAACTACTTGGTTGCATGGGACTTGCATGCAATACTACTCCTTGTATCATTATTCTTCCACCAATGCTTGTCATTTAATCTTTAATTCGTATCGTATCTTAATTAATCTCTCGTAATAATATTTTGTCGCGTAGAGATTTCCCCTATAATTCCTTAAGTACTTAATTGTGTAAATCCCTCGAATGTCCACAATTCCTCGTCATTATCCTTAATAAATCTTTTAATACTCTAATCATTCTCAAATCCCAAGTTTTATAAATCTTACTAACAATAAGACTCTTGCCTTCACAATCTTCCTTTTATCTTACATAGTGAATGTAACAACATAGTTTCTCAGACAATCAATTCTATTAATCAACAGGGATGAACGATGAAGTTACAAGGTAACTTAAAGTATTTGTTTGTAGAAATATCTGTTACATCAAAAGTAAGCGAGATATTCTCATTGTTATTAAGAAGAGGAACTTGCATGAAAAGGTTGCAATTCCAGTTATGAACACTTTTCCAGCTCTGCCAACAGTAATCATGTTGCAGGAAATAAATAAGTTTGGATGATGAACCAATGATGGAGTATTCACCGCGCCCGCTGTTCCAATCTTGATGATCAGTCGAGATCGTACAGCTCAATTTAGATTTACTACCGGTAGAAGGAAGAACTGACGGCTTTACTTGTCTACCGCCTTACTAGCTCTCCCCGGCCAACGGTTAGGCCAAAGGGGATGGACCGGCGCTACTCGGCCTCATACACGACTCCTAGTTCAAATAGAATTCATGATTCTGAATGTAACGTTCGTCCCCCTTTCCCCAAGTATAATACTTGTTGATAAGACTCTACAAGGTAGTCGTATCTAGTTGGAAAGGAAAATTCACCAACAAATTCCAAGCTGTGGCTTGGTATCGAATATCAACTTGTTCCTACAATCTTACCCCTCGAAAGATGAGGAGGTAAACAACGACTTAATAAGTCACAGCACCCGAGTTGCGAGTGAATAGAATACTTTATGACCGGGAAGTCGACAAGATAAATAACATTTTTCCAAGTAAGGTCCCCTTATTATTAGAGAGGTAGACTCAAAGAAGAATGATGTCTGAGAACCTTTCTTGACATAAGAGTAATAATAATATGACTCCGAGATATTTTCTGTAATAATCGAAGAAGATAAACCTTATTGAGGTTATTCTAAGTATGAAATAAATATTCAGAGAATATTTATTGAATTAAAAATATTTAAAGAATATTTAAGAATATGAAAGGATATCTTTAATCAGAGTATTCTTCAAAATAATCCCTGGTGAAACCTTAGGGGAATATTTATTGAATAAATAAATATTTAAATGAATATTCAAAATAATATTCATTAATTAATAAGGCCTGAAAGGAATACTTAAGATAATATTCATAATTAATTAGAAATTTAAATGAATATTCGAAAAGTAATATTCATTTAATGAATAATATTCTAAATGAATATCAAGTAATATCCATTTAGTAATCCAAGCCCTAGAGGAATATTCGAGATAATATTCGATAAATAAATCAGGCTTCAGATGAATATTTAAAATAATATTCATCAAGTAATTAATATCTTAAATGAATTTTCAGAAGTAATATTTATTTAATAAAATAATATTCTAAATGAATATCCAAATAATATTCATTTAGTAGTCTCATCTTGAGAAGAATATTTGAAATAATAATCGATAAATAATTCGACTCTGAATGAATATAGAAAAATAATATTATTCGCCGAATAGTTACGTTCAAATAATTATTTGAAGTAAGGATCGTTAAATAAATAATCTCGAACGAATATTCAAATAATATTCGTCGCCCGAATAATGGAAAATATTTACTTAGATATTTTCTTTCGAGATAATCTCGATATGTCAAGAAATATTGACTACCGGTCTATATTTGATGAATAAGATGTATACGCCCTTCTCTGAGGGTCTTACAACAACCGGCTTATAATTGATACGATAGCTATCTGATTTATAAGCCAATAACAATCAGGGAACAAGCATAATGATATAACTGGAAAGTAGGCATGCATGCTATGGCATATGTATAACAGAAAACATATATATATATATATTATCACAACAACAGCCTAAAAGAAGGGAATTGAAACTTGCCTGGTAGTCGAGTACGGTAAGGGGTAGTGGTAGCGGGTCCCGGTTCAGCTTGGTGATCTATAAATAGCCAAGGCATTCGGGATTAATCACTTATCATCTTAAAAGTTAAGTTATACTTAAATCGAAACACGTTCTCGAGTTATCTCGTTATACCCCTTTTAGTGGATTCCTTTTTATCACTGATCCGACCCGACATTCGTTCGTTAATACGACATGTCACTGTACTTATACTTGGGACATACTTAAGTCATACGAGTTCTAAGGTCGATCGTTACGAACCAATATTATACTCCGAGTTTTATCGCCCGTTTTCTAAGTGTTTTACCGAATTTATAAAAGAGTCGTCTTTTAGGGGTTCGTTCGCGTTTAACCTCGACTCGATCATTTTTAATAAATCGAAAAATGATCCTTTTGACATACGGTTTTCTTTCACACCTTCCTTTTTACCTCTAGTATTTATTTACCAAGATTCGCCATGACGTTACATAGTTTACAAGGGTTCAATTTCAGTTACGAACTTTCGTTTACGGCTTCGAACTACTTTTAGTAAATCGGTCATAAATCCTAAACCGTAAGTCTGTTTCACGTGATCTTTATATCAAAACGAAGCTTAGAACATTACCTATCCTATCATGGCAGATAAAGTTTCTGGACAGTAGGTTTTTGACACGGAAAATGGCATACAAAACATGGTATTGTAAAATCGGACATTATAACGGCTGTAAATCGAATATCTACCAATTTCAAATCTTCCCATAAACATGGTATCCATTCCAAACAACATATACATGATTTATATACATGAACTGAGGCCAAGAAATGCCTTTCCGTTCATCTAACTGTTTTCATCATTTATCCAAGATCCATACATAATCATGCTTATAATCTTAACATAACCATAACTAAGCTATATCTATCATAAACATACTTAAATCTCAAACAAGGGTTAGGGTTTCAAGAGCTTTATACCTTCCTTAGATAGTGATATAGCCTTACTAAGCCTTGTATGGTCCTTAGGAGTGATTAAGCTTGCTAGATCAACCATGAAAAATCAAGAAAACAAGGTTAGTACATGATGAACACTATTCACCCTCCTCTTGTTTGATTTTTTTTGAAAATGGAAACAAAGGAGTTTGGTGCTAAGATTTTGAGGAGATAAGTTTTATGAAATATAAGACTCACCTTAAAAATTTCAAGAACAAACAATGGTGGGAAGGTTGAGTTTGGATTTGGAATTAGGGGTATGGCCGAATGGAATATGCAAGGGGGGGGATAGTGTTTTTGCTCTTCTCTTGCTTTGTTAGTGATAAAATGAATTATTAATGATATGTGTGGATAATATCTATCATAAAGCTACTTTAATAAAGGTGGTTATGTCATGGATGAGGTATTTCAAGAGACAGGTGTTGGTTTTTAGTGGATTGATGATGGAATGAGCTAAGTACTTGGTTTTGATTCTAAGTGTGCTAGTTGCTTAAGTAACTACTTGGTTGCTAGATATTTTCTACTAGCACATGCATGTAGCTTGATTCCCGGCTTGTTTCTGTGTCCGGTTATTGCTCATTTCGATTGATCGTTCGTGGGAATATTTCACGGATTTCTAATTAGGGTTTACCGGGAATCCTTTTTAATATTAATACTATCATTCCCCATCTTTCATTCTAACTTTCCAATTTATATTCCCTAAATCCATTCGTTAAATACTTAAGGCTATCAGTGTCCAGGGAACTCTCGAAGAAAATAAAAGTGCGGTTTTTCAGAATCTGACAGCTTTTACATACACTTATTTTCCCCCTGGATCACTAATACGAACTCGGAAATCCGTTCCGAATACTTCTATATAGTGTCGTCTCATATTATTCTATACTCCCACCAAAACACTAGTCATTCTGTATTGTTTACTTGTTCTCTTAGGGTTGTACAATTGTCCGTATTCTCTTTCGATCGTTCCTTAACCTTTTTACGGAACTACTGGATTAATCGTTATCGATCTGGATGACATGAGAGTATTCTCCTGCTTGAAGTTGCCATATCTTATTCCCTTAGAAGATAGATTATTCTTACCTATGTTGTCACCCTTTAGCATTCTTCAAGACATAAACATAATAAAGTCGAATTCCATTCATTCTTTCCAAATATCAATTATTACATTGTAGCCGTAACCACTATTCATTCTTACATCATTAAATACATAAAAGTTTTAATTCCACCCAAAATCTGGGTTCTTACAGTCTCCCCTCCTTAAAAGGATTCCGTCCCGGAATCAGTTTGAAAACAAGTGGGGGTACTTCTCTTGCATTGCGCTTTCAAGTTCCCAGGTTGATTCTTCTACATTGTGGTTCTGCCACAAAACTCTGACTAGCTGAATGACCTTGTTTCGGAGCACTTGTTCTTTCCGGTATATGATTTCCATAGGTTGCTCTACATAGGTCAAGTCTGGTTGCATGTCCACTTGCTCATACTCTACAATATGCTTGGCATCCGGATTATACTTTCTCAGCATCGAAACATGGAACACATTGTGCACCTGCTGTAGATTCGGAGGCAATGCGAGCTCATAAGCTAGTTCCCCAATCCGTCTCAAGATCTCAAATGGTCCAATGTATCTGGGACTCAGCTTTCCTTTCTTCCCAAATCTCATTAAACCTTTCCAAGGTGACACTTTCAAGAACACTAGGTCCCCTACTTCGTATTCCTTGCCTTTCCGAGCTAAGTCGGCATATTTCTTTTGTCGATCCTGGGCCGCTACCAACCGTCCTCTGATTAGATCTATTGCATCTTTAGTTCGTTGGACCACTTCGGGCCCGAGCATCTTTCGCTCTCCAACTTCATCCCAATACAAGGGAGATCGACATTTTCTTCCATAAAGGGCCTCATAAGGTGGCATCCCAATGCTTGAATGATTACTGTTATTGTAGGAGAACTCAATCAATGGCAAGTGATCATCCCAATTTCCTTTGAAGTCTATCGCGCAGACTCTCAACATATCCTCTAGCGTTTGGATGGTCCTCTCACTTTGCCCATCTGTCTGGGGGTGGTAGGCTGTGCTCATGTTCAGCAGGGTCCCTACACATTCTTGAAAACTTCTCCAAAACCTGGAGTTAAATCTAGGATCTCGATCGGATACTATTGCGACTGGGACTCCATGTCGCGCCACTATCTCTTTTAAGTAGATGTCCACTAGTCCGTCGATCGTGTACCTTTCGTTGATCGGGAGAAAGTGAGCTGATTTCGTCAGTCGATCTACAATTACCCATATGGCGTCATGATTAGCCTTGGTCATTGGTAAACCTACTACGAAATCCATGGCTATGTGTTCCCATTTCCATTCTGGAATCTCTAAGGGATGTAGAAGTCCGCTGGGCTTCTGGTGCTCTGCTTTCACTCGTTGGCAGGTCAAGCATCTGCTTACCCATTCTGCTAAGTCCTTTTTCATGTTGGGCCACCAGTAATACTCCTTCAAATCCCTATACATTTTGGTGCTACCGGGGTGCACTGAGTATCTTGAGTTGTGTGCCTCATTTAAAATCTCATCCTTGAGTTCCTGAACGTTTGGGATCCATATCCTGTATGTGTACCTCATGATCCCTTCCTTGTCTCTTTCGCACTTAATTTCCTCTCCGGTCATTAGCTCTTCTGTGGAGTTCTTTTCTTCCTCCATCATCCGTTCCTGGCACGGTCTAATCTTTTCTAACAATGGTGGTTGGATTCTAATTTCCATCAACTTTTCTTGGCCCTCTCCAGGTAACTTAACCTCAATTTCCAATTTCTCAAAATCTTTCACTAGTTCTTCCTCTGAAGTTATCATCTTGAGCTTTTCTTTCCTACTAAGGGCGTCAGCCACCACATTGGCTTTGCCCGGGTGATAGCGAATTTCACAGTCGTAATCCTTGATTAACTCTAACCATCTCCTCTGGCGCATGTTAAGCTCTTTCTGAGTGAAAATGTACTTGAGGCTCTTATGGTCAGTGTAAATCTCGCATTTTTCCCCATACAGGTAGTGTCTCCAAATCTTTAAAGCGAAGACTATGGCTGCTAGTTCTAGATCATGCGTGGGATATCTGACCTCATAATCCTTCAATTGCCTAGACGCATACGCTATTACCTTGCCGTGCTGCATAAGTACGCATCCCAGTCCTTTATGCGAAGCATCACTGTAAATCACGAAATCTCCTTTTCCATCAGGTAATGCCAGCACTGGGGCTGTCACCAGCCTCTTCTTTAACTCTTGGAAACTCTTCTCGCATTTCTCAGTCCATTCAAATTTCTCAGTTTTACGGGTAAGTCGAGTTAATGGAGCTGCGATTTTCGCAAAGTCTTGGATAAATCTCCTGTAATATCCGGCCAGTCCAACGAAACTCCTCACCTCGGTTGGAGTAGTTGGCCGTTCCCAGTTTGAAACTGCTTCTATCTTGGAGGGGTCAACCAACACTCCTTCTCTATTGATCACGTGCCCTAAGAATTGTACCTCATTTTTCCAAAACTCACACTTGGAGAACTTGGCATATAACTGCTCCTTCCTGAGTATTTCTAAGGTTATCCTTAAATGTTCAGCGTGTTCTGCCTCTGTCTTTGAGTAGATGAGAATATCATCAATGAAAACTATCACGAATTTGTCCATATATTCCTTGAACACTCTATTCATTAGGTCCATGAAGGCTGCTGGGGCGTTGGTCAATCCAAATGACATAACTAAGAACTCATAATGTCCATATCTGGTACGGAATGCAGTCTTCGGGATATCTTCAGGTTTGATCTTCAGTTGGTGATATCCCGTTCTCAAATCAATCTTAGAGAAGTATTCAGCGCCTCTTAGCTGGTCAAACAAATCGTCTATCCTGGGCAATGGATACTTATTCTTTATGGTTAGCTTGTTCAATTCTCTGTAGTCGATGCATAACCTCATACTTCCATCCTTTTTCTTAACAAACAACACTGGTGCGCCCCAAGGCGACACACTGGGCCTTATCATGCCATTATCCAACAATTCCTGTAATTGTTTCGCTAGCTCCTTCATTTCTACTGGGGCTAGTCGGTACGGGGCCTTCGAAACCGGTGCCGTCCCCAGGGCTAACTCGATGGCAAACTCAATTACCCTATCAGGTGGTAGTCCGGGAAGATCTTGTGGGAACACGTCCTCGAACTCATTAACTACCAGAATGTCTTGCAATCTTGGCACTTCCTTCTGAGTGTCTATAACGTAAGCTAAATAAGCCTCGTTCCCTTTTCGTAACAATCTCTTGGTTTGCGCCATGGTCAGAATTTTCTAGGTCTGTCGCATCCCCTTAAACACTATTTCTTTCTTCCCTGGGGTTTTCAACTTAACCTTTTTCCCTTTACAATCTATCCGCGCATCATTGCGAGACAACCAATCCATACCCAAAATGACATCGAATTCCCCTAGCTTAAAAGGAATTAAATCGACATAGAAGGATCGTCCTCCTATTTCTAGCTTACAATCGGGGTGAATTTGATTAACCGGTACGATTTCCTGATTAGCTATTTCTACTAGTAAGGAATCTCTTAGTTGTTGGGTTTTAAGTTTCAACTTATGCGCAAAATCTCTAGATATAAAAGACTTAGTTGCTCCTGAATCAAATAAGACATTTGCACTGACTGAATTGAGAGAAAATGTACCTGCTATCACATCTGTGTCCCTCACGGCATCTTGTACTGACATATTAAAAGTCCTAGCAGTTGGTGGCCTATTTGAGGCAACCTTGCTTGCTCCTGATGCTGCTGGTTTGCTCCTTGGGCAATCCTTCCTCATGTGCCCTCGCTGTCCACACTGGAAACAGGTTGTGCTGTTAGGGATGACCGTGGTGCAAGAGGTAGCATAATGCCCAGCTCGCCCACACTTATAACAGTTTATCTGCTTCAGGTTGCACACCCCGGAGTGCCTCTTCCCACAAGTAGCACACAATGGCAATGGAGGTCGAGAAGGGTTGGAACGGGACATTCCTGATTGATGGCCGCCCTGGCTCACACTTACACTCGCAGATGGTTTAAACCCTACATTCCTCCCTGGTAGGGAAACCGCTCCTCGATTAAACTTGGTTGGGGGTTTTCCTCCAGCGGATCTTCCGCCCATACTAACGTGCTTTCTCTTTATCCCCCCTTTCTCTCTCTCTCTCTGCATCTGATCACTACCAGCCTCCACAATGGTTGCCTTCTGCACCAAGGTGGCATAATCTGTAATCTCTAAAACCGCCACCCTATTCTGGATCCACTGCTTCAGCCCTTGTTGAAACCTGTTAGCTTTCTTCTCTTCTGTGTCTACAAACTCTGGCACAAATCTCGATAGCTCAGTAAATTTGGCCTCATAGTCCGCCACTGACATATTGTTCTGTTTCAGTTCCAAAAACTTAAGTTCCATCTGGGTTTTCATGAACTTCGGGAAGTACTTCTCCAGTAACAATTGTTTGAACCTTTCCCAGGCTATGACAGCATCAGTCTCCATGTTCTTCTTGGCTTCCCACCAATAATTGGCCTCTCCCTTTAGTAGGTAAGTAGCAAAAATAGTCTTCTGAGCCTCATTGATACTCAGAATCTCAAAAGATTTTTCCATTTCCTTGATCCAGGCCCTCGCCTCAACGGGATCAGCCGATCCGTGGAACTCTGGGGGCTTAAGGGACTTAAAGGCCCTAAAGGAATTTGCCACTGAAGTGTTGTTTCCTGGTGGTGGCTGGGGGTATTGGTTCAAATTCTGCCTAAGTAGATCCATAAACTGGCCCATGGGGTTTCCGCCCTGGTTCTCCCCTTCCTGTTCTACTTCAGTTTCTCTACCCTCGATTTCCCCCTCAAATTCTTCAGAGTACAGGGGTTCATCCTCTGCTCCATACTGGGAATCTTCTTGCTCATTATAATCCTGATCTTGTTCTTCACTACTTTCATGGTTTTCCTCGTGTTGGTTATGACTCTCTTGGTCAGTAGATTCTCGGGGGTTAGCCCTAGTGCCCATTCGTCTTGGAGGCATTTTACTGAAAATTTGGAAAATTATACATTAGGTTCACTTACCTGTTTTAAAGGATTTTTCCTTGCATAATTCTTTACATGATTGGGTTTAAAATCCCACAGTTTTATATCTCATGGCAATTTAATCGAAAAGTAATACATATGCTAATAAACTCGTGATCACATCCCAACAAAATTGTAATGACTGAAAGGGAAACAAATATATACCAGGTACCGAAAAGGTACAACATCCGAGTTACAACAATAGTTTAAAGTACAGCCATCCTAACAACAACAACAAGTCAAAAGTGAAATACGCTGTCTATCTGTCTAGTCTGCAAAAAGGGAAAACAAGTACAAGAAACCATCCCTACAAAAGCCGGCACTACTACGTCCGTACATGACTAGACAACTAGACCACTGCATCACTACATCTGAAATTAGCCGCCACGACGAAACATCCTCCGAACCCTCCCCATGGCGATGCGGAAAATCTCCTCAGCCTCTGCTCTGTCTACCCTACCATGCCCATCAGTAGGCAACTATCGCACCCTCACCCGAGCCCTCAGCTTGATGCGGGTCACAGCCCTATACCCAACCCTTCACTGATAGTCCTCCTGCCCTGCAACCTCATCCGGGCGGCTCTCTCTGCTGCTAACTCCCTCCTAGACTCTGCCAACCTGGCATCTGCCACAGACAACTCTCGATAAAGCCCGTTCACAATCAAGTTGTGAACACATACTGGGACTCCTCCTATCGGGGCATGAGGTGGGGTGGATGGCTCAGCTGGAGCGGCAATCTCTGTCTATTGGGGCTCTGGGGTAAGCTCCTCAAACTCATCGGGGTATGGGCTCACAGGTAGTGGTGGTGGGGTAGGGGCTCTCTCAACAGAGAGGGGTGGCACTCGTAGTCCGGAACTCCCTACTGCATCTTCCACTGGCTCAACCTCATCCACAGCCTGTCCAACAACAGCAGCCATGACCTGCTCAGTGGTCATATCAATATCCTCCTCCATGGTCCTAATCTCAGATACCACCCAATAATCCTCATCCTCAGTAACTAACTCAGCATCATGTCCTGTCTGGATCCCCTTCGGGTCCTCCTCCCCCTCAGTCTCAACAACATCTGTGTCAACATCAACCTGGACCTCCTCAGGGTCCTCCTCCTCAGACTCGATCACATCAGTATCAGCATCAACCTGGACCTCCTCAGCGTCCTCCTCCTCAGGCTCAGTATCCTCCTCAGGCAAGTGCTCATAGTACGGGTCCCTAGTCCGTAACATGTCCTCATCGTGCTGTCTCGCAGCTGCCTCCTGGGTCGACATGTCGCTCGCCTACACAAGACGAACTATGTTACTATCATGATACTTAAAAAGTTCCCATAAGGGTTTTAGGTGAACCTGGCAAGGGTTCTTATCATATTATTGAATTTATTATTATATAACATCGTATCATCTCTTGGGATATATAACTCTCGCTCTGATACCATCTCTGTAACACCCCCAGATCCGGGGTCAGGGATCTGGTGGTTACGGTCTTACATCCATTCATAATACTTGACTTGAGTCCACAATAAATAAATCACATGCTGTGACCCCACAATAATTTCCACTCACACACACAACAGTTATAGTCCCAGAGATGAAATTGAAATAAGTCTTACATTAAAGGGTTACGAATAAAAGTTATTACAATCCCAAAAGGATAACATCATAAGTTTAACAGTTTTGCCGTTGATTACATTAATTATACATATAGTTAAACAGGAAACAAAAGCTGTCTAACTAAGCTACCTCAGCAATGGCGGCTAGCATCTCAGCGGGTAGTCCGGTGGGTCGGGTAACCTACTTGCGCCGAGTGCGCCTGACGCGAGCCATCTGTCCTAGCTGTTGTTGTGACATAATGTGAACAAAGCAAGGGTGAGCGAACGCCCACCAACAATAATATATAACTGCACGATAATATATAACAGTTCAAAAGTATCTTTTAAACCATATGCCATGCATTTACGGAAATGATGCCAGTATAATATGAACGATGAAGTTACAAGGTAACTTAAAGTATTTGTTTGTAGAAATATCTGTTACATCAAAAGTAAGCGAGATATTCTCATTGTTATTAAGAAGAGGAACTTGCATGAAAAGGTTGCAATTCCAGTTATGAACACTTTTCCAGCTCTGCCAACAGTAATCATGTTGCAGGAAATAAATAAGTTTGGATGATGAACCAATGATGGAGTATTCACCACGCCCGCTGTTCCAATCTTGATGATCAGTCGAGATCGTACATCTCAATTTAGATTTACTACCGGTAGAAGGAAGAACTGATGGCTTTACTTGTCTACCGCCTTACTAGCTCTCCCCGGCCAACGGTTGGGCCAAAGGGGATGGACCGGCGCTACTCGGCCTCTTACACGACTCCTAGTTCAAATAGAATTCATGATTCTGAATGTAACGTTCGTCCCCCTTTCCCCAAGTATAATACTTGTTGATAAGACTCTACAAGGTAGTCGTATCTAGTTGGAAAGGAAAATTCACCAACAACTTCCAAGCTGTGGCTTGGTATCGAATATCAACTTGTTCCAACAATCTTACCCCTCGAAAGATGAGGAGGTAAACAACGACTTAATAAGTCACAGCACCCGAGTTACGAGTGAATAGAATACTTTATGACCGGGAAGTGGACAAGATAAATAACATTTTTCCAAGTAAGGTCCCCTTATTATTAGAGAGGTAGACTCAAAGAATAATGATGTCTGAGAACCTTTCTTGACATAAGAGTAATAATAATATGACTCCGAGATATTTTCTGTAATAATCGAAGAAGATAAACCTTATTGAGGTTATTCTAAGTATGAAATAAATATTCAGAGAATATTTATTGAATTAAAAATATTTAAAGAATATTTAAGAATATGAAAGGATATCTTTAATCAGAGTATTCTTCAAAATAATCCCTGGTGAAACCTTAGGGGAATATTTATTGAATAAATAAATATTTAAATGAATATTCAAAATAATATTCATTAATTAATAAGGCCTGAAAGGAATACTTAAGATAATATTCATAATTAATTAGAAATTTAAATGAATATTTGAAAAGTAATATTCATTTAATGAATAATATTCTAAATGAATATCAAGTAATATCCATTTAGTAATCCAAGCCTTAGAGGAATATTCGAGATAATATTCGATAAATAAATCAGGCTTCAGATGAATATTTAAAATAATATTCATCAAGTAATTAATATCTTAAATGAATTTTCAGAAGTAATATTTATTTAATAAAATAATATTCTAAATGAATATCCAAATAATATTCATTTAGTAGTCTCATCTTGAGAAGAATATTTGAAATAATAATCGATAAATAATTCGACTCTGAATGAATATAGAAAAATAATATTATTCGCCGAATAGTTACGTTCAAATAATTATTTGAAGTAAGGATCGTTAAATAAATAATCTCGAACAAATATTCAAATAATATTCGTCACCCGAATAATGGAAAATATTTACTTAGATATTTTCTTTCGAGATAATCTCGATATGTCAAGAAATATGGACGCCCGGTCTATATTTGATGAATAAGATGTATACACCCTTCTCTGAGGGTCTTACAATAACCGGCTTATAATTGATACGATAGCTATCTAATTTATAAGCCAATAACAATCAGGGAACAAGCATAATGATATAACTGGAAAGTAGGCATGCATGCTATGGCATATGTATAACAGAAAACATATATATATATATATATATATATATATATATATATATATTATCACAACAATAGCCTAAAAGAAGGGAATTGAAACTTGCCTGGTAGTCGAGTACGGTAAGGGGTAGTGGTAGCGGGTCCCGGTTCAGCTTGGTGATCTATAAATAGCCAAGGCATTCGGGATTAATCACTTATCATCTTAAAAGTTAAGTTATACTTAAATCGAAACACGTTCTCGAGTTATCTCGTTATACCCCTTTTAGTGGATTCCTTTTTATCACTGATCCGACCCGACATTCGTTCGTTAATACGACATGTCACTATACTTATACTTGGGACATACTTAAGTCATACGAGTTCTAAGGTCGATCGTTACGAACCAATATTATACTCCGAGTTTTATCGCCCGTTTTCTAAGTGTTTTACCGAAGTTATAAAAGAGTCGTCTTTTAGGGGTTCGTTCGCGTTTAACCTCGACTCGATCATTTTTAATAAATCGAAAAATGATCCTTTTGACATACGGTATTCTTTCACACCTTCCTTTTTACCTCTAGTATTTATTTACCAAGATTCGCCATGACGTTACATAGTTTACGAGGGTTCAATTTCAGTTACGAACTTTCGTTTACGGCTTCGAACTACTTTTAGTAAATCGGTCATAAATCCTAAACCGTAAGTCTGTTTCACGTGATCTTTATATCAAAACGAAGCTTAGAACATTACCTATCCTATCATGGCAGATAAAGTTTCTGGACAGTAGGTTTTTGACACGGAAAATGGCATACAAAACATGGTATTGTAAAATCGGACATTATAACGGCTGTAAATCGAATATCTACAAATTTCAAATCTTCCCATAAACATGGTATCCATTCCAAAAAACATATATACATGATTTATATACATGAACTGAGGCCAAGCAATGCCTTTCCGTTCATCTAACTATTTTCATCATTTATCCAAGATCCATACATAATCATGCTTATAATCTTAACATAACCATAACTAAGCTATATCTATCATAAACATACTTAAATCTCAAACAAGTGTTAGGGTTTCAAGAGCTTTATACCTTCCTTAGATAGTGATATAGCCTTACTAAGCCTTGTATGGTCCTTAGGAGTGATTAAGCTTGCTAGATCAACCATGAAAAATCAAGAAAACAAGGTTAGTACATGATGAACACTATTCACCCTCCTCTTGTTTGATTTTTTTTGAAAATGGAAACAAAGGATTTTGGTGCTAAGATTTTGAGGAGATAAGTTTTATGAAATATAAGACTCACCTTAAAAATTTCAAGAACAAACAATGGTGGGAAGGTTGAGTTTGGATTTGGAATTAGGGGTATGGCCGAATGGAATATGCAAGTGGGGGGAGAGTGTTCTTGCTCTTCTCTTGCTTTGTTGGTGATAAAATGAATTATTAATGATATGTGTGGATAATATCTATCATAAAGCTACTTTAATAAAGGTGGTTATGTCATGGATGAGGTATTTCAAGAGACAAGTGTTGGTTTTTAGTGGATTGATGATGGAATGAGCTAAGTACTTGGTTTTGATTCTAAGTGTGCTAGTTGCTTAAGTAACTACTTGGTTGCTAGATATTTTCTACTAGCACATGCATGTATCTTGATTCCCGGCTTGTTTCTGTGTCCGGTTATTGCTCATTTCGATTGATCGTTCGTGGGAATATTTCACGGATTTCTAATTAGGGTTTACCGGGAATCCTTTTTAATATTAATACTATCATTCCCCATCTTTCATTCTAACTTTCCAATTTATATTCCCTAAATCCATTCGTTAAATACTTAAGGCTATCAGTGTCCAGGGAACTCTCGGAGAAAATAAAAGTGCGGTTTTTCAGAATCCGACAGCTTTTACATACACTTATTTTCCCCCTGGATCACTAATACGAACTCGGAAATCCGTTCCGAATACTTCTATATAGTGTCGTCTCATATTATTCTATACTCCCACCAAAACACTATTCATTCTGTATTCTTTACTTGTTCTCTTAGGGTTGTACAATTGTCCGTATTCTCTTTCGATCGTTCCTTAACCTTTTTACGGAACTACTGGATTAATCGTTATCGATCTGGATGACATGAGAGTATTCTCCTGCTTGAAGTTGCCATATCTTATTCCCTTAGAAGATAGATTATTCTTACCTATGTTGTCACCCTTTAGCATTCTTCAAGACATAAACATAATAAAGTCGAATTCCATTCATTCTTTCCAAATATCAATTATTACATTGTAGCCGTAACCACTATTCATTCTTACATCATTAAATACATAAAAGTTTTAATTCCACCCAAAATCTGGGTTCTTACAACTAGAAAGGTTCCAAATTGACAATTCCACATGATATTAAATAAAATAAAATATTACCAAAAATTAGGGTTCTTACAGTCTCCCCTCCTTAAAAGGATTCCGTCCCGGAATCAGGTTGAAAACAGTTGGGGGTGCTTTTCACGCATCGCGCTCTCTAGTTCCCATGTTGATTCTTCGACATTCTGATTCCTCCACAAGACTCTCACTAGTTTGACAACCTTGTTCCTCAGCACCTGTTCTTTTCTATCCATGATTTCTACGGGTTGCTCTACATATGTTAAGTCTGGTTGCAGATCCACTTGATCATGTTCTATCACATGTCGGAAGTCGGTATGGTAGGGTCGTAGCATGGACACATGGAACACATTATGTACTTGCTGCAAGCTCGGGGGTAAAGCCAATTCATAGGCTAACTTTCCAACTCGTTTCAAGATCTCAAAAGGTCCAATAAATCTTGGGCTTAGCTTCCCCTTCTTACCAAATCTCATCAATCCCTTCCACGGTGATACCTTTAACATCACAAACTCTCCTACCTCATATTCTTTGTCCTTGCGGGCTGGTCCGCATACTTCTTCTGTCTGTCTTGGGCCGCTACCAGCCGTCCTCTTATGAGTTCGATAGTTTTTCTTGTCTGTTGGACCAGTTCAGGTCTTAAAATCTTTCGCTCTCCTACCTCTTCCCAACACAAGGGAGACCGACATCTTCGTGCGTACAAAGCTTCATATGGGGGCATGCCTATACTCGCATGGTAACTGTTGTTGTAGGAAAATTCGATCAACGGCAAGTGGTCATCCCAACTTCCCTTAAAATCAATGGCACATACCCTCAACATGTCCTCGATGGTCTGGATGGTTCTCTCACTCTGTCCGTCGGTTTGGGGATGGTATGCAGTACTCATGTTTAACTTGGTCCCCACACAATCCTGAAAACTCCTCCAGAACCTGGAGTTGAATTTTGGGTCTCTATCTGACACAATGCTCACAGGAACCCCATGCCTTACCACAATCTCCTTTAAGTAAATATCTGCCAGTTTGTCGACAGTGTATCTCTCGTTGATTGGAAGAAAATGTGCCGACTTGGTCAATCTATCGATAATTACCCAAATGGCATCATGATTAGTCTTGGTCCTTGGTAATCCGACCACAAAGTCCAACGCAATTTGCTCCCACTTCCACTCGGGTATCTCCAAAGGTTGCAACAATCCACTGGGCCTCTGGTGTTCGGCCTTTATTCTTTGACATGTCAAGCATTTACTTACCCACTCTGCCACGTCCTTCTTCATATTTGGCCACCAATAGTATTCTCTCAAATCTCTATACATCTTAGTGCCTCCAGGGTGAATTGAGTACCTCGAACTATGAGCCTCTTGCAAAATCTCGTCTTTTAGTTCTTGAACGTTCGGGATCCATATCCTAGATGCGTACCTCATAATTCCATTCCCGTCCTTCTCACACTTAATTTCCTCGCCAATCAAAATTTTCTCCATCGAATTCTTTCCTTCTTCTATCTTCTTTTCCTGGCATAACTTAATCTTTTCCAATAGCGGTGGTTGGACTTTTATTTCCATTAGACTCTCTTGTCCAATTCCTGGTAACCTCACCTCAATCTCCAGTTTCTCGAGGTCCTTGATCAATTCGTCCACTGACGTTATCATCATGAGTTTCTCCTTTCGGCTAAGTGCATCGGCCACCACGTTGGCCTTCCCTAGGTGATAATGAATCTCACAATCATAATCTTTAATTAGCTCTAGCCATCTCCTCTGCCTCATGTTTAACTCTTTCTGAGTGAATATGTACTTTAAGCTCTTGTGATCCGTGTAGATTTCACACTTTTCTCCGTAAAGATAATGTCTCCAAATCTTCAAAGCAAAAACTATCGCTGCTAATTCCAAATCATGGGTGGGGTATCTCATCTCGTACTCCTTAAGTTGTCTGGATGCATACGCGATCACTTTACCGTGCTGCATAAGCACACACCCTAAACCTTTATGGGATGCATCGCTATAAATAACAAAATCTCCCTTATCATCAGGTAGGGCTAGTACTGGTGCTGTCACCAACCTCTTCTTCAACTCTTGGAAGCTCTCTTCGCATTTTTCAATCCACACAAACTTCTCGGTCTTGCGAGTTAGTCGGGTCAAAGGGGCTGCTATCTTGGCAAAGTCTTGGACAAACCTCCTATAGTAGCCAGCCAACCCTATAAAACTTCTCACCTCTGTCGGAGTGGTTGGTCTCTCCCAATTTGATACAGCCTCTATTTTGGCTGGGTCCACTAGAATGCCTTGTTCGCTAATCACATGCCCTAAGAACTGAACTTCCTTCAACCAAAATTCACACTTCGAGAACTTAGCGTACAACTTTTCTTCTCTCAATGCTCCCAATACAATCCTCAAGTGCTCTGCATGTTCCTCCTTCGTCTTGGAATAAATCAAGATGTCGTCGATGAAGACTATAACACACTTGTCCAAGTACTTCTTGAAGACTCGATTCATTAAATCCATGAAAGCTGCAGGGGCATTCGTTAACCCAAATGACATCACTAGGAACTCGTAGTGTCCGTACCGGGTGCGAAAGGCCGTCTTTGGTATATCTTCTGGCTTAATCTTTAACTGGTGATACCCGGTCCTTAAATCAATTTTGGAAAAATAAACTGCGTCTTTCAATTGATCAAACAGGTCATCTATCCTGGGCAAGGGATACTTATTCTTTATAGTCACCTTGTTCAGCTCTCTGTAGTCTATACATAACCTCATACTACCATCCTTCTTTTTCACGAATAACACCGGGGCTCCCCACGGTGACACACTAGGTCTTATCATCCCTTTATCCAACAACTCTTGTAACTGAGTGGCCAGCTCTTTCATCTCCACTGGGGCTAGCCGATATGGGGCTTTCGAAATTGGGGCCGTGCCCGGAACTAAGTCTATAGCGAACTCGATGTCTCTATCAGGTGGTAGTCCTGGAAGATCATTCGGAAATACGTCCGCGAACTCATTAACGACGGGGATTTCCTGTAGGTTTGGTGCCTCTTTCTTGGTATCCTTCACATAGGCTAAATAGGCTTCGCATCCTTTACGTAACAGCTTCTTAGCTTGAATCATAGTCAGGAACTTTTGGTTTTGCCGTTTCCCACTAAACACTACTTCTTCATCCCCTGGCAGTTTCAAACTTACTTTCTTCTTCACACAATCAATCTGGGCTCCGTGGGTTGTTAACCAATCCATTCCTACTATTACGTCAAACTCTCCTAGTTTAAAAGGTATTAAGTCTACCCGAAAGTGTCGCCCTTCTATTTCTAGGTCACATCCTGGACATACGTGGCTAACGGGAATAATTTCATGATTAGCTATCTCTATTTGCAGTCTGTCTTTCAATGGTTCAGTCTTAAGGCCTAACTGACATACAAAATCTAGAGATATGAAAGACTTGGTAGCTCCCGAATCAAATAAAACATTTGCCTTAACTGAGTTGAGTAGTAGGGTACCTGCAATCACATCCGTGTTCCTCACGGCATCCTGCACCGTCATGTTAAAAGTTCTTGCAGTAGGGGCCTTGTTAGAAGCAGTTCCACTCACCCTCGATACAGCTGGCCCAGAGGACATACATTCCCTCATTCGGTGCCCTGGTTTTGCACACTTGAAGCAATTACCTCCGGCACTGGTGTTGTTACTAGTTCCTCGACAGGCGTTAGCATAATGTCCTGTCAGCCCACACTTGAAGCACTTCACATCTTGCAGGTTACACACGCCCGCATGTTTCCTTCCACATTTATTACATTCTGGGGGTTGGGCTCGGGATAGGGTAGAGTAAGACGATCCCTGTGGTCGGCCGCTCTGGCCCACACTCCAACTTTCAGCTCTTTTGGTTCCAAAGTTCCCACTGGGTTGGGACATCGTTCCTCGCTTAAATTTGCTCGGAAAGCTCCCTCCCGCAGAGTTTCCCTTTCGACTATCAAACTTCCTCTTCTTTCCTTCCCTCTCCTTCTGCATCTGTTCACTCCCAGCCTCAACAATTGATGCTTTCTGTACTAGGGTGGCATAGTCTGTCAGCTCAAGAACCGCCACACGACTCTGAATCCATTGTTTTAGCCCTAATTGAAATCTTCGGGCCCTCTTTGCCTCAGAGTTCACATATTCCGGCACAAACCTCGACAGCTCAGTAAATTTGGCCTCATACTCGGCCACCGTCATGTTACCTTGCTTCAGTTCCAAAAACTTCAGCTCCATTTGTGTCTCCATGAACCTAGGAAAGTACTTCTCCAAGAACAGCTCGTTAAACCTCTCCCAGGTCACCACACCGCTTCCTTCCAAATTCTTCTTAGCTTCCCACCAATAGTTCGCCTCACCCTTCAGAAGGTAAGTGGCGAAAATAGTCTTCTGCTCCTCAGCGACACCTAGTATCTCGAAAGATTTTTCCATTTCCTTCAACCAGGCCCTTGCCTCGACCGGGTCGGCAGTTCCTTTAAATTCTGGGGGTTTCAGGGATTTGAAGTTCCGGAAAGCATTAGCATTAGCATTTTGGGGTGGTTGCTGAACTGGGGGACGGTCCAAGTTCTGCCTAAGTAACTCCATGAACTGTTCCATAGGGCCTCCCCTAGGATGTTCTTCCTCTCGGGTGTCATCACCAGCTTCTTCTTCTTCATACTCAGAGTCATCAAACAAGTTATGATCGTTGCCCTCACTCTCACTCAGGTTGACATTCTCCCCTTCACGGTTCTGGTGGCCTCCGGTTCCATGGTGGCTACCCTGGCCCTCAGAACTGATCGGGTGAGCTCGAGTGTTCATTCTTCTGGGTGGCATGATTCTAATAATAAAACAAGAAATGGGTTAGGGTTTTCCAATTACCTGACAGCGTTTGCACGGGTCAGGAACGTATCGTTCCTTCTCATAAGGGTGGAAGTTGCAAAAGTTTTAATAACCCGATGCTGGAGATAAAACGTCAAAACATTTTTGAAAAAAATCTCAATGGGATGCGAAAACATTTGCAAGAGTTTTCAAAATTTCGAAACCTCAAAATTTTTTTTTTTTTGAAATATTTATTTTAAAAATTAGAGGAACATTTTTGGAAATTGTAGAGAACAATTTGAAATTGCATATCGTAAATTTGAAACAGCATGGTTGTATTTGTGGCTTGTAGCAATTGTATAATCACAGTTGTATATCAAAACAGTAGAGCATGGCATCGGAAAGTAAAGCAGTTGAGAAAATATCAAGGAAACTAAAACTAAATAAGTACGGTACAAGGGTTATCACAAAGTTTGGATGTTAGAGCCAAATACATAGTTCCGAGGTCAAAGTCTAGCAAAAGTGGAACAAATACAAGTACATCATCTGAATAGTCAGGGCTACACAAAAGTAGGGCTACATCCGTACATACTACCCGAAATCACATCTACATATCTGTAGGTCAGTCTACTCATCCACTGGTCAGAAAGGATACCACTGCACAAGTCAACTATCCCGCAAAATTGACACACTAATGTCATCTGAACCTAGGGGACTGAACTATCAGTAACACATCACGGGGCCGCACCACGGCGGAGCAAGGTCCTCACTCGGGCAAATGCACGACGCACAACACGCCTAGCATCCCTAGCCTGGATCACTCCGCCCCCGCGGATCCTTAATCCAAGAATCCTCTCGCGACTCCTCCTCTCAATCCTATGGAGTCGAGCCCTAGTCCTCCTAGCAACAGCGGTCCTCATCTCAGCCTGGATCCTCAAGCGCGCCTCGCGCTCCTCCACTAGTGCCCGCCTCGCCTCGTTAAGTCGGGCCTCCGCAGAAAGTAAGTCTCGGGTCAGGAACTGTACCACGTAAGCGTGCTCAGTACCCGACACTGGGGGTAGGTCCATCGGTGGAGGTGGTATGAAAGGAACAGGAGCAGGTGCAGCAGCAGTAGCAGGAGCAGTAGCAGGGGTAGGGTCAAGCTCCTCCTCGCCAGAAGTATCATCCTCGGAGTCACCGTCCGATGAAACAGGGCTAAATGTCTGTAGAGAAGGTGGGGGTGACACAACACGACCCTCACCGGATCTCACACTCTCCTCATCAGTAGCTACAAGAGATGGGGTAACAGGCTCTGGCTCAGGCTCAGGCTCAGGCTCAAAGGGCTCCTCAACGGGATCCTCATCATCAGTATCTCCTATCAGCGTAATCCAGGGGCCGAGCTCAGAGTCAGCACCCATGTCCTCCTCAGGATCCTCGGTATCTCGCATCAGTGCCTCGTCATGCTCTCTCTCGAAAGCCTCAGGGTCTGGTATCTCCTCCATCTACACAAGGGAAATAAGGTGGGTCACTAACCATAAAGAAAGGTTTAAGGAGTAGTTCCCTCGCGGGCCTTAAAGTCAGGGCTATATCCGATAACCCGACTACAAACTCGATGAGAGTTCTAAGTATTATTAAGGTTGTTATTAGGGTTATTATTATTGTTATTATTATTAGGGTTGCTTTCTTAAATTACTATCGTTTCTGAGAACTTTAACCTCGCTCTGATACCATTTCTGTGACGCCCCCAGATCCGGGGTCGGAGATCTAGGCGCTCACGGTCCATTTTCCATTAATAACATACCTGTTCTTGCACATAATATAAATAAAACAGCCATCGACCCCACAATAACTCACACCGCACACACACACAGGTTAGAGCCTCAGAAACGTCACAACATTGATTAAGCAGTAATAGAAGTATCAGAGTTATTACAGACAGAATTAAATAGTATTTATGCTACCAGCAACACTTCGATATGAAGCGAAGTTGGCGGCTTGATAGTTTGTTACGATACACTGCCTTGCACAGGTCATACTGATAAATAAAACGAACTAACAAAAGCTGCCAACCAATCCGGCTAATGGGGCCTACCGGTGGAATCTCAACTGCTGGCTCTGGTCTAGTCACCTGCTTTCGAGCAGTCTGTCTGGGTCTTGCCATTTCGCTTAGCTGTTGTGTTTGTAAAATTTGAAAACAAGCAAGAGTGAGCAACTATAGCTCAGCAAGAAATATACGTATAAGGTAAGCAATATAACAGTTCATATGATTAGCAGTTATTAAACTTGTTTGTATCAGTCAGATATAAAATCACTTGTCATTGTTGGTAAATCTCGAAGGTGCAACAATACGTGCCCTTGTTTTCAAAATAAACTTGCAGTTCTAGATACTGCATAGAGTCAACATCTTTCTCATCAAAATAGAACACTATCAACAACTTGGCACAAAAGCCTAAGAAGCAGTGCCAAAGCATTTTTCCAAAATGGAGGAATGGGACTTAAAGAAAACACAAAACCTGACAAGGATTGACGATGATCAGTCGCCACATCCAAGTCGGGTTAAATGGCAGTTAAGTCACTCAACTGACTCAAAACTTTCAGTTGAGTCATCCAACTCAAAAAACTTTCAATCAGGTCACTTAGCAAATAAAACCTTTCAATCAAGTCATTAAGCACGTTAAAAACTTTCAATCAGGTCATTAAACACGTTAAAATCATGTCATTAAACACGTCAAAATCAGGTCATTTAACATGTTTTATGACGTGATTGAAAGTTATTATTTGTTAAGTGACCTGGATGAAAGTTTTTTGAGTTGGATGACCCAACTGAAAGTTTTGAGTCAGTTGAGTGACCTAACTGCCATTTAACCCCATCCAAGTCCAATAATCCGCGGGTCTTCTCTACCGGTAGAAGGATAGAAACTACATCCGTAACTATCCCCGGGTGAAAACTACATCCGTAATCACCCTCGATGAAAACTACATCCGTAATCATCCTTCGGCAACACCTGGGCCGGAATAATAATTGATGGACCGCCTGGCTCACGGCCGCTTACACATCCCGGGAATTGTTCGTCAACGGTTCCCACACCTGCCAGAGTCCCTTTTTCTTTTTCTTTTGAAAACTTGATTTTGATTGAAAACAGAGTAATTGAGGTCCGACATCAGTCGACCGATGATTCTTGAAATCATACAAGAAGCAGAATCTGACCGGGGATTTTCGAAAATGTTTTGAATTCGAAAGAGTTCGAGTTTGAAAGTATTAAAGGTATCTTGGATTGACTTCATCTTTGAAACAATGAACAATAATTAATAAATAATATTTTAAGATTTAATATTAATAATTAATAAAATAATTATTCGATAAAATAAACTTTTAATCCAAGATAGGGTTTCGAGTATTTACGAAGATACGAACATAATTACTTGAGTATACGATACTCCCCGAATGACCCTTCGGGTTTTCGCAATCTAGATACGATATAATAATATACCGCTCCCCGGTCAATAGTATATATGGACCGCTACGACCTCTATTGCTAGAGTCGTTGTCCGAAGAAAATATTTCAATCTACGTTCAAGGGGTACAAACATATATGTACTTGTACAATCTCAATTGCATCAATACTTCGATAAACATAGCATTTGATACGGTTGAAAACTACAAACACAACAGTGAAAGTCCTTGTACATGTATAAGTTTTGAAAAGTAAACTTGCCTTGGTTTGGTTGGGGTGGTCGAGCGTGCGGAGTCGAATGATCTATACATAAGCAATAACCGCTCGTTAGTACCTTAACAATATCTCTTTAATTACGGGGTTTTAGGGGGGTACGAAATTAACTTAATGACCTCGTCTTATGACACTCTAGCCCCACTATAGGTTCATGTCATCGCTCGATTACGCTCGTCACTTATTCGACTTAATTTAGTTACCACATTCGAATCACAACCATTAACCCTAGAATTATGCTCCACTAACGACTTTTTCACTTGCGCGAAATTTACTCTAGCATTTTTATAAAATTCAAAAATTCATATTTTAATCCAATTCTTTTTGGGTGGTCTTCACCACTGCATTCCCTAACTTCTCAAATTTTTCCATGATCCCACATATATTTTTAGGGGTTTAAACAAGGTTCACAAGGGGGTCACTTAGTGCAGTCCGGAATCCAGAAACACAATTTACTTCTCCGGCCATAACTAAAAATATATACATCACCTAGTTATGAACCTTACATTTCCAGAAACTACATTCAATTATCTTTCCAACAATATATGGTAGGACCTCAGGGGACAAGATTTGAGGGTTCAAAACCAAGTTAAAAGACAGGTCAATGTTCCTGGAAAAACTCAGCAAGCATGTATTACTTAGATCAACCAATTTTCTCAATTCCACAACACAGCCAACACTTAATTCACTTAGTTCATGCTTTATAACACTCATGGAGATACATATACTATCCACAATCATAAAAATCACAATCACAACATCAAAACTCAAGATCCATGTCATCCATTACATATACAACCAAGATTAACACTATAACACATGGATCTATCACCAAATACTATAAACACTACATGACCAAAAGGGTTTGTGATTTTTATACCTTCTTGAGCACCTAGGAGCCTTGGATAAGCCTTACAAAACTCAATAACACCTTGAATGGTCTCCTACAACCCTTACAATCCAAGATCTAAAAGAAAAACCAACCATGGTTACTATTCACCAAATCTTTAACAATTTATAACTTGAATTTGGATGGATGAAATGGCTTGAAACTCTTAACATACCTTGCTTAGATGATGTAGAGGTCCTAGTAATTATGTCTTGATTTATGAGTGATGGGAAATGGGGGAGGAAGAATTTTCTTCTTCCTTTTTATGCTAGGCCGAGAGCTTTCTCTTCCAAGGGGGGGAGAGCTTTTGGTTTTTTTTTGGTTTTTGTGTTGCTGGTTGAAATAATTGATAAAGTTAGGGTTGGGTGATACATAATGTGTATGTATAGCAAGGTACTAGCATAGGTATGGTCACATGTACTACTTGTCTCCCCTTTTTGAAAAGCAAGCTAACTAGTTACTATTCCCCTTCCATTTGGTTAACTAGTTTGCTTCCTCCTAACTACTTGGTTGCATGGGACTTGCATGCAATACTACTCCTTGTATCATTATTCTTCCACCAATGCTTGTCATTTAATCTTTAATTCGTATCGTATCTTAATTAATCTCTCGTAATAATATTTTGTCGCGTAGAGATTTCCCCTATAATTCCTTAAGTACTTAATTGTGTAAATCCCTCGAATGTCCACAATTCCTCGTCATAATCCTTAATAAATCTTTTAATACTCTAATCATTCTCAAATCCCAAGTTTTATAAATCTTACTAACAATAAGACTCTTGCCTTCACAATCTTCCTTTTATCTTACATAGTGAATGTAACAACATAGTTTCTCTGACAATCAATTCTATTAATCAACAGGGATGACTAGAAAGGTTCCAAATTGACAATTCCACATGATATTAAAAAAAAGAAAATATTACCAAAAATTAGGGTTCTTACATACTACCTTTATTAAAGTAGCTTTTGGCCAAGATATTTTCCAAGACAAGCAATAATACACCAAAATAGATGAGATGAGAGCAAAAGAGCAAGAGCAAAATAAAAAGCAACCAAGCCATTATCCTTAGAGAAGCTCTCGGCCAAGCTCTTATTTCCAAGGGAGAATCCAAGTTCCAACCATCAATTAATCTCAAGATAATTTAGGTGAGTCCTACAATTCCTAACTAAGATATCCTCTAAGTTTGAGCTTCAAATTCTACTCCATTCATGAGATATAAAATCATGAAAGTGGTGATGAATAGTAAATCTTAGAAACTAACTTTGAGTTCTTGTTTTCTTTGGTTGATCTAAGTTGTATTAAGGCTATACAAGGACAAATAAAGGCTTAGTAAGGTCTTAGCACACTCCAAGGAAGGTAATCATCTCAAGAAACCCTAGCTCTTAGTTTAAGTTTTGATGATTATTGGATGATTTTATTAGCTATGATTTTGGTGTTATTATTAGCATGTAAGCATGATTAGTTAGTGATTTAGTTGATCTAAGTAATATGATGCATATGATGGTGAAATCAGATGTTTGTGGACTGATTATAATGTATGTATGCCCGATGTGGCTTGGTGATTGATGTAACAATTTAGAAACGTTCAAATTATAGCCGTCGTAATGCCGAAATTTCGTTAAACCCTTAAAATTTGGGCATAACAGTTGAGATAATTTTCTGGCCTTGATGAATAAATGACATACCCTTGTAGATCTCGAGTCATAGATCGTTTTGGCATGAGAATCGAAGCAAACGGACTTACGATTTAGGAGTTATGGTCAAATTAGTAAAAGTGGTTCGAAACCGTAAGTGCAAGTTCGTAAATGAAATTGAACCCCTGTAAAATAAGTAATTTAGTGGAGAATCTTGATAATTAAATATTAGAGATCATAAGGAAGGTGTGGGAGAAAACCTCATGTAAAATGGATCGTTTTTCGATTTTATAAAAATATTCGAATCAAGGTTAAGTGCGAATGAACCCCTAAAAAGGATACTTGGTTGTAACTTTGGAAAACCACTTAGATAACGGTCAATAAATCTCAAGGTATAATCTTTGTTAGTAAACGACCGACCTTAGCACTTTTGTGGCATAAGTACCTACCAAGTGTAAGTGTAATGATAAGCCTTAAAAACGAACAAATGTCGGGTCATAACGGTGTTAATAAGAGTTACACTAGAAGGTGTATAACGAGATAACTTGAAAACGTGTCTTAATCTAAGTTAAGTATATACTTAGCCTTTCAAAAGCGTTAAGTGATTAATCTCGAATACTTTGATTGTTTATAGATCACCGAGCTGACCTAGGACACGATACTCCTACTCGACTATCAAGCAAGTTTCCAATACTTTGGAACTGTTGTTGTGATAATATATATGATTGATTGTTGTTATACATATGCCATAGAATGCATGCCTACTTTCCAAAATTATATTGTGATACTTGTTCCCTGATTTGATGTTGGCTTATAAGTTAGATACGAGATATACTAATTATAAGCCGGATATTGTTAAGACCCTTAGTGAAGGGCATATGATCTTCGTTCCTTAAATATAGACCGGGAGTCGGTATTTTGTAAAATAGAGATAGTCGTGGAAACCTGGAGGGATTCCAGTGACAGATTATTTGAGGAATGTTATTTATGAACATTATTTATATTTCCATAAGTATTAATTACTTGGAAATTATTCGAGGAATGTTATTTGAATATAATCTCAGTCGAGAAATACTATTTGGATATTATTTTTAAATATTCATTTAAGACTTGATTTATTTAATGAATATTCATTTGAGGTTATTGATTTAGATGAATATTATTTTGAATATTCGTTTGAGCTTTATTTCTTTAATGAATATTATCTTGAATATTCATTTAAGGTTGATTAAGTTATCGGATATTATTTTAAATATTTATTCGAGGAATTATTTATTTCGTTAATATTTTATATATTCATTCGAGGGTTACTATAAGCAATATTTTATAATTAAGAATATTCTTTAAATATTTATGAGTTAATAAATATTCTTTGAATATTTATTTAATTCTTTTAACTAGTTTTAAAATATATTATTTTATTCAATTATTATCTTCGACCTTCAAAAATTATGTAAAATATTTCTGAGTCTTATTATGACTATTTTATCAAGGGAAGGTTCCCAAAATTCTTTTCTTCACTCAAATCTATCTTCCAAATTATAAGGGAACCTTACCTGAGGGCTGTTATTTATTTTTGTTTGACTTCCCGATCATAAATCTTTTGAAACTATTCTTGGCACTCGCAACTTGGTTGCTATTCATCAGATTGAGTCTTTGTATTACTTCCTCATCATTCGAGGGGTAAGATTGTTGGAACAAGTCGATATCCATTAACAAGCAACAGCTTGGGAAATATTGGTGAATTTTCCTTTCCAACTAGATACGACTACTTTGTGGAGTCCTATCAACAAGTATTACACTTGGGGAAAGGGGGACGAGCTTTACGTTTCAGAGTCATGGATTTACTCGAACTAGGAGTATTTGTATAAGAGGCTATGGGACAGTCCATCATTGAAACTTTGTGTAAGAGGCTGTGGGACAGTCCATCATTGTAAACTGGTATAAGAGCCTGTGGGACAGTCCATCCTAGAAATAGGGTCCGAGTAGCGCCGGCCCTGACTAAGCCCAAAGATGACTAGGGAGATCCGACGTATGGTGGTGTCCATATGTTCTTCCTTCTACATGTAGAGAAACAAATTTTGAGATGCACGACCTGCGACTGATCATTGTAAAGTGGTGTCATCCGGCGCGACATACTCCAGCATTGGTTCATCATCCAAATCTAATTATTTTCTGCAACATGAAGTATCACACATGCTGACATGGTTTGAAAACTGTTCAGAACTAAAAGTACTCTGAAATACCTCGTAACTTCATCGTTTATATTATATTGGCACTATGTTCGTTAATGCATGGCATATGGTTTCAATAATACTTTTGAACTATTATATATATATTATTGTTCAGTATACATTATTGTTGGGGGGCTATTGCTCACCCTTGCTTTATTATTTATATCACAACAACAGCTAGGTTTGATGGCCCACGTAAGGCGCACTCGACACAAGCAGGTGACTCCAGTCGTAGGACTACCCGCTGATATGGTTGCTGCCATTGCTGAGGTAGACAGGCAGCTTTTGTTTTCAGCCTTAAGTATATGTATAATTAATGTTAATCAATGACAACAATTTTTAAACTTATGTTGTAATCATTTTGGGTTGTAATAACTTATATTCGTGGATCCTATTAGTAGAGACTTATTTCAGTTTCATCTCTGGGACTATAACTGTTTGTGTGTGATGTGATATTATTGCGGGGTCATAGTATACTATTTATTTATTTGGATTCAAGTTCAAGTATTATTGATGGAATTGAGACCGTAACGCCCAGGTCCACGACCCCGGATCTGGGGATGTTACAGTTTTGGTGGTTTGGAATGGAAGAGATTACTAGTAGTTAAAGGGGTAATGATTAAGCAAAGTGTTTATGAATTTACAAGCAACTTGAATTAAGAACAAAGCCAAGAAAAATGAATTTTCTCTCCTCCATTTCTTCCTTGCTTCATTTGACCAAAGTGATGAAAAAAAAAAAGTAGATGATAAGTTTGGTGTTAGCTTCTTTAGAAAGCTTTGACTTGATTTTTAAAGTCTATTTCCCATTTCTTTTAATCTAATAGCTTCCTTAATAAATCAAGAAATTAAGCTACTAATTTCCACTTCTTTTTCCTGAAAATATTCGACCAATAATAATGTAAAAGTGGAAAGTTTGATTTCTCGTACTCGTTAATAATGTACATTAATAATACGGTAACAAATCTTATGTTCTATGAGTCGCATCGAGAATTTTCCTAAAAATAAATAACTTCACTCCTTAGAGTATATCCTGACGTAAATCTTAATACATATTCTCCATTCTCATTAAATAATAAATAATGAGAAAATAAATAATAGTGAAAAATAGATAAATAATTATATTTATTCGAATATAATATATGTGCTAGGAAAGGGATGTCACACTACTGGAAAAGATTAGACATTGTCAAGAGAAGAAGTGCACAGATCTGAGCTAACAGGGGAAGAGTATTTGAGCCCAAAAGATGATAAAGTTAAGAGGTTTGCTGCAAGGATTTGGATTCCAGATGTTGCTGAGTTAATGGATGAGATTTTGAGTGAAGCGCACAACTCGATGTATTCCATTCACCCAGGATGTACGAAAATGTATCAAGATGTTAAAAAGAATTATTGGTGGCCAAATATGAAGAGAGAGATTGCGAAATGGGTAAGTAAATGTTTAACTTGCCAGAAAGTAATGGCTGAACACCAGAGACCTAGTGGACTGTTACAACCATTAGAGATTCCTGAATGGAAGTAGGAACACATAACCATGGATTTCATTGTTGGATTACCGCGGACTCGGTCAAATCATGATGCGATATGGGTTATAGTAGATAGGCTTACCAAATCAACAAATTTTCTCCCAATTAATGAAAGATACACTATTGAGAGGTTAGTGAGCCTGTATTTGAAAGAAATTGTAACTAGGCATGGAGTACTCGTATCCATTGTATCAGATAGGGTTGCCCGATTCACATCAAGATTTTGGAAGAGTTTTCAGGATTGTTTAGGAACAAAGTTAAATTTGAGCACTGTATACCATCCACAAACTGACGGACAAAGTGAAAGGACAATTCAGACCATTAAGGACATGTTGAGAGCGTGTGCATTAGATTTTAAAGGAAGCTGGGATGATCATTTACCTCTAGTGGAATTTGCTTAAAATAATAGTTATCATTCTAGTATTGGTATGGCCCCTTACGAAGCTTTACATGGAAGAAAGTGTAGGTCCCCTCTCTGTTGGGATGAAGTTGGAGAAAGAAAGATACTAGGACTAGAATTAATCCAGCAAACCAAGTAATCCATAGAAAATATAAGGAAAATATTGGTGGCAGCTCAGGATCGCCAAAAGAAATATGCAAATCAAGGAAGAAAGGATCGTACATTTGAAGATGGAAAGAAAGTGTTACTAAAAGTTTCACCTTGGAAAGGAGTGATGCGATTCGGGAAGAAAGACAAGTTAAATCCTAGATATATTGGACCATTTGAAATCTTGAGGAAGGTGGGAGCGGTGTCATACCAATTAGCCTTACCACCAGATCTTCAGTACATTCATGATGTTTTTCATATTTCGGCATTGAAAACGTACAAGGCTGATAATCGACATGTTCTCGACTATGAACCAATAGAAATACAGCCTGATCTGACGTATAAAGAGTATCCTGTGGAGATTGTAGATAGGAAAGTCCATGAATTGAGAAACAAAAAGATTAACTTGTTCAAGGTAGTTTGGAAAAATCATGTAGTGGAAGAAGCCACATGTGAATTGGAGGAAGAAATGTTCGAAAATTACCCCTCACTATTTGATGACAACGTTGATTCCGAGGGGAGAGAATGTAACGACCATGAAATTTTTTGGTAAGATATTTCATTATTTTATTATTTATCGAATTAAATCGTTGAATCGCGAATAGGTGTACTTGAATTTTTTGGATTTTTAACGAATGGCTATTTACTCTTTATGAATGTCGTGCGAGAAGAGTAGATTGAATTATCGATTTCATTTTTTATTATTTTAATTTTGGAGGATTCTATAAGTATTTGATTCAATCAATTGATTTTTTGAGAAACGGATTATATTATTAGTGAGTAATTTTCTAGATCTCGTTATAAATATTCAAGGTAGTCATGTTAATTACATTTATTTTATTTTAATATTATTATTGTTGTTAGCACTAATAATAAAAATAAGATAAATAAGAAAGAGGGTTAGGTAATAATTAATTAGCAAATTTTATAATTATATACATTATTCTAGAAAAGGGTAGAAGCAAAATTTACAAGCCTAAATATTATCCTTATTATTGTTACAAAGCGGATCAACTTTATTTGGATTTGGGGAAAAATAAAAGCGGTTTCCGATTGCTACTCAAGTTAAGGTAATTTCTTTACTACTTCTATTTATAGTATTTAATTGGTATGGTGTAAGTAGTATGGATACCATATTAATAGATTCTAGATGACAACCTAATATTCCTTGCTTTTGTGGATTTCAAATTTGGGAATTAAGCACGTTTTTGAATTTACATGTACTGTTATGGTTTAAGTGAATCAGCAGTTGGGTTGGGGGAGTAAAATAGAGACAAAGTAAATTAGGGTCCCAAAGAGTATAACCAAACCCATATTCAAACATTAGGGTGTTTATCAATTTGGGGCTTTCTTAATTTTCTTTTTGTTTAATGAAATTGTTGATGTATAATTCATTGTGGATGTTGGATAAACGGAGTTAGAGTAGTTTTGCTACTCAGGATGGCCGGAATCAGAGGAAACCGCCACGACAGTTATCACCGGCGGTGGCGGTGGCGATTGAGAGTGTAGACAAGCAGAGGGAGGTGTGTGCGTGTTGTGTGTGTGTGTGTGAGTGAGTGGGTGGTATGTGTGTGTGGTGTGAGTGTGTCAGAGTGGGCGTGTGTGAGCGGGGAGGAGGCCACCACCGTGGTGGTGGTGGAGGTGCGATGAGAAGAGGGGGAAACAAGGAGGCAGTGTGTGTGTGTGTGTGTGTGTGTGTGTGTGTGTGTGTGTGAGAGAGAGAGAGAGAGAGAGAGAGAGAGAGAAGGGGTGGCGGGGACGGTTGCCGGGAAAATTTTCTGGCCGGCGCTTGACGGAAACTGGAGAGGGAGAGGGGACAGTTGGGTGAAGGAGAAGAAGGGGGGAGGGGCAGTTTGGTAACATGACAATATTGATAATAATAATTAAATAAGTAGAATAAATAAGAGTATTTATAATAAATAAGAAAATAGTTGTTTGTGCAAATATTTATTTAAATGAGACAAATGACTAATAAATATTTGGAGAGTTAATTAAAGGGGCTAATGAATTAGATTGTGATTAGAATATTAAAATGGGATTATAAGGTGCTTAAATAATTATTTTTGGATAAATTATTCTGTAGTTATTAAGTGGACTTAACGATAAATAAATGAATTAAAATTCGAGGACTGAGAACCATATTAATTCGAGAATTCAGGAATTGCGAATATATATTTGAAAACACATATTTAATAAGGAATTTTTAATAATTAATTAGTTATTGTTTGTTAAGTTGATTTATTGATAAAGAAATGAGTTAGTATTCGAAGGATTAAGAATCGTATTTTCGAGAATAGCTGGGAACTTGTAGGTTTTAAGATACTTATAATTATTGAGGATTTTATGAACCGAGTTTTATATATTAATTTGGGTACGAACGGAATAAATATTTACTTATTAATATAAATGAATATAGTGCAAAATTTGGAGTTACATTTTATTTGTAAATTATACTGAGCTATTTCTTTTGATTAATATTTTATTAGAAGCGTAAATAGCTAGGGATTTGTAAATCTCGGAGATTAAGTCGTAAGTGGATTTAGGCGAGCATCAGGACTGAGGCAAGTTCACTCTTTTCCCTGATCTTTGAGAATTTTTAAGAGATTGTTTGTGAATTTATTCCTTTTGTGATTATTTATTATCTCTTTAATAATCTTGTCACCCTTTTATTTTCACGTTAACCATAATATCTTTGCATCGAGTATTTATTACATTATATGAGGATTCCTATTTATACTGGATCCGAGTTTCTTCTAAAATCTCTGCCAGACCTATTATTTGGAGTGATCTCTTTTCACCAATAAATCTAATCTTATCGTTCAAGATAGCTGTAAGCTTATCAATTATTAGTTAGATTTATCTTTCAAATCTTGACTAATTTCATTCTAAATAAGTGGTTCATTGTTCGAATTATTTTCGCTAAATAAGATCAATTATGTTCCATCAATAAAACCTTTAAAACCATTAATTCTTGGAAATCAGTAAAAGGTGTTCGACAACAATTTCCTAGAAGCTTCATTGTCCACTCAGTAGGTAATTATAATAGAAGCTATTCTCATTCTTTCGGGAAAGCTATTTCTTGTCAATTAGTAGTGGTGCATCATTCGTATCACTGAAGAAATTTATTTGTGCTCATATAATTAATCTATTGTTCAGATTAATTTAATGTTGTGAAAACCTTGATGACGGATCAGACTAAAGAGTAATTTTATTCGAAATTGAAGAGTTCTTTTCTGAGGTGAGGCGTTTCTACTCGGGGAAAATATTGTATAAACTGGTCAATGCGGGCATTTATCCGTGGTTTCGGCGAGGTATATTATCCAAAGATTTGGGTAATAATGGCACTAATGTTGTCAGCATTGAAAATGATAACCCATTTTAAGCTAGCAAACAGAAAATTTTGGTGGTACCACAGTATAGTCGTGATCAGGCTGTGTAGGGTATCACAGGAGGACGGTACTTGCGGCATGGTAGTTGATCATACCATGGGGGTACCGAGCTGTTGGAAGACCAGTAATATTTATTCGAGACTGGATTGTCAAAGTTAATAAGATCATCTTTAAAGTCTCTTTAATTTGAAGATTCCTTGATTGTAACACCCCCAAATCCGGGGTCAGGGATCTGGTGGTTACGGTCTTACATCCCTTCATAATACTTGACTTGAGTCCACAATAAATAAATCACATGCTGTGACCCCACAATACTATCCACTCACACACACAACAGTTATAGTCCCAGAGATGAAATTGAAATAAGTCCATAATATCAGAGTTTACGAATAAAAGTTATTACAAGCCAAATGATATGTTTAAAGGTTTTGCCGTTGATTAACGTTAATGTTACATATAAATAGACTGATAAACAAAAGCTGCCTATCTATGCTACCTCAGCAATGGCAGCAAGGACATCAGCGGGTAGTCCTCGAACGGCGGTAACCTGCTTGCGCCGAGTGCGCCTGACGCGGGCCATCTGTCCTAGCTGTTGTTGTGACATAATATGAACAAAGCAAGGGTGAGCGAAAGCCCACCAACAATAATATAACTGAACAGTGATACATATGTACAGCAGTTCAAAATATCCTTTGAAATCATATGCCATGCATTAATGAAGTTATTGCCAGTATAATATAAAGGATGAAGTTACTAGGTAACTCAAAGTATTTGTTTGTAGAAATATCTGCTACATCACAAGTAAGCGAGATATTCTCATTGTCATTAAAAAGAGGAACTTGCATGAAAAGATTGCAATTCCAGTTATGAACACTTTTCCAGCTCTGCCAACAGTAATCATGTTGCAGGAAATAAATAAGTTTGGATGATGAACCAATGATGGAGTATTCACCGCGCCCGCTGTTCCAATCTTGATGATCAGTCGAGATCGTACAACTCAAATTAGATTTACTACCGGTAGAAGGAAGAACTGACGGCTTTACTTGTCTACCGCCTTACTAGCTCTCCCCGGCCAACGGTTGGGCCAAAGGGGATGGACCGGCGCTACTCGGCCTCTTACACGACTCCTAGTTCAAATAGAATTCATGATTCTGAATGTAACGTTCGTCCCCCTTTCCCCAAGTATAATACTTGTTGATAAGACTCCACAAAGTAGTCGTATCTAGTTGGAAAGGAAAATGCACCAATAACTTCCAAGCTATTGCTTGGTAACGAATATCAACTTGTTCCAACCATCTTACCCCTCGAAAGATGAGAAGGTAAACAACGACTTAATAAGTCAATAGCACCCGAGTTGCGAGTGAAGAGAATAATTTATGACCGGGAAGTCGACAAGATAAATATCATTTTCTGTAACACCCCCAGATCCGGGGTCCGGGATCCGGTGGTTACGGTTTCCAATTCTGTCCACAACAATTGAACTTTCCTTAACATAAAATAAATTACGTCTCTATAACCCAACACAACAATATAAAACACACCCGTTATAGTCCCAGAGATGAAATCAGAGTAACAATCAAATTTTTATTAATCACATTATGAGTTCTTACAATCCAAAAGGATTTCAATATAAATACATACTCTTTGCCATCCATTTACATAAGTCATACTATACCATATTCTTGGTACTGAAAGAATAAATATACCCTACCAATAGCTTCTTCTTCAGCTCTGGTAGTCTCATCGTCCTCGCCCGCGTCGAGTGCGCCTTGTGCGAGTCATCTGATCTAGCTGTTGTTGTGATATAATAATAAAGCAAGGGTGAGCAATAGCCCACCAACAATAATATATAACTGAACGATAATGTATAACAGTTCAAAAGTATCTTTCAAACCATATGCCATGCATTTACGGAAATGATGCCAGTATAATATGAACGATGAAGTTACAAGGTAACTTAAAGTATTTGTTTGTAGAAATATCTGCTACATCAAAGTAAGCGAGATATTCTTATTGTTATTAAGAAGAGGAGTTTGCAAGAAAAGGTTGCAATTCCAGTTATGACCCTTTTCCAACTCTGCCAACAGTAATCATGTTGCAGGAAATAAATAAATTTGGATGATGAACCAATGATGGAGTATTCACCGCGCCCGCTGTTCCAATCTTGATGATCAGTCGAGATCGTACAGCTCAATTTAGATTTACTACCGGTAGAAGGAAGAACTGACGGCTTTACTTGTATACCGCCTTACTAGCTCTCCCCGGCCAACGGTTGGGCCAAAGGGGATGGACCGGCGCTACTCGGCCTCTTACACGACTCCTAGTTCAAATAGAATTCATGATTCTGAATGTAACGTTCGTCCCCCTTTCCCCAAGTATAATACTTGTTGATAAGACTCCACAAGGTAGTCGTATCTAGTTGGAAAGGAAAATTTACCAATAACTCCCAAGCTATTACTTGGTAACGGATATCCACTTGTTCCAGTAATCTTACCCCTCGAAAGATGAGAAGGTAAGCAACGACTTAATAAGTCAACAGCACCCGAGTTGCGAGTGAAGGGAATACTTTATGACCGGGAAGTCGACAAGATAAATAACATTTTCCAAGTAAGGTTCCCTTATTATTAAGGAGATAGACTCAAAGAAGAATGATGTCTGAGAACCTTTCTTGATATAAGATTAATAATAATATGACTTCGAAATATTTTCTGTAATAATCGAAGAAGATATACCTTATCGAGATTATTCTAAGTATGGAATAAATATCCAGAGAATATTTATTGAGTTAAAATATTTAAAGAATATTTTGGAATATGAAAGAATATCTTTAATCAGAGTATTTCTCAAAATAATCCCTGAAGAAATATCAGGAGAATATTTATTGAATAAATAAATATTTAAATGAATATTCAAAACAATATTCATTAATTAATAAGACCTGAAAAGAATATTTAAGGTAATATTCATAATTAATTAGGAATTTAAATGAGTATTCAAAAGTAATATTCATTTAATGAATAATATCCTAAATGAATATCAAGTAATATTCATTTAGTAATCCAAGCCTTAAGGAATATTCGAGATAATATTCGATAATTAAATCAAGCTTCAGATGAATATTAAAATAATATTCATCAAGTATTTAATATCTTAAATGAATATTCAAAAGTAATATTTATTTAATAAAATAATATTCTAAAAGAATATCCAATTAATATTCATTTAATAGTCTCATCTTTAGAAGAATATTCGAAATAATAGTCGATAATCAATTCGACTCTGAATGAATATTGAGAAATATTATTCGTTGAATAGTTACGTTCAAATAATTATTTGAAGTAAGGATCATTAAATAAATAATCTCGACCGAATATTCAAATAGTATTCGTCGCCTGAATAATAGAAAATATTTACTTAAATATTTTCTTCCGAGGTAATCTCGATATATCAAGGAATATTGACTCCCGGTCTATATTTGATTAATAAGATGTATACGCCCTTCTATGAGGGTCTTACAATAACCGGCTTATAACTGATATATAACTATCTAGCTTATAAGCCAACAATAACCTTCAGGGAACAAGTATATCAATTCAACTTGAAAGTAGGCATGCATGCAATGGCATATGTATATCAGCAATCATATATATATATTTATTCAATCACAACAACAGCCTAAAAGAAGGGAATTGAAACTTGCCTGGTAGTCGAGTACGGTAAGGGGTAGTGGTAGCGGGTCCCGGTTCAGCTTGGTGATCTATAAATAGCCAAGGCATTCAGGATTAATCACTTAACATATTAAAAGTTAAGTTATACTTAATTCGAAACACGTTCTCGAGTTATCTCGTTATACCCCTTTTAGTGGATTACTTTTATCACTGATCCGACCCGACATTCGTTCGTTAATACGACATGTCATTGTACTTATACTTGGGACATACTTAAGTCATATGAGTTCTAAAGTCGATCGTTACGAACCAATACTATACTCCGAGTTTTATCGCCCGTTTTCTAAGTGTTTTACCGAAGTTATAAAAGAGTCGTCTTTTAGGGGTTCGTTCGCGTTTAACCTCGACTCGAACATTTTTAATAAATCGAAAAATGATCCTTTTGACATACGGTTTTCTTTCACACCTTCCTTTTTACCCCTAGTATTTATTTACCAAGATTCTCCATGACGTTACATAGTTTACGAGGGTTCAATTACAGTTACGAACTTTCGTTTACGGATTCGAACTACTTTTAGTAATTTGGTCATAAATCCTAAACCGTAAGTCCGTTTCACGTGATCTTTATATCAAAACGAAGCTTAGAACATTACTTATCCTATCATGGCAGATAAGGTCTCTGGACAGTAGGGGTTCGACATGGAAAATGGCATACAAAACATGGTATTGCAAAATCGGGCATTATAACGGCTGTAAATCGAATATCTACTAATTCGAATCTTCCCATAAACATAGTATCCAACCCAAACAACATATACATGACTTATATACATGAACTGAGGCCAAGCAATGCCTTTCCGTTCATCTAGCTATTTACATCATTAATCCAAAATCCATACATAATCATGCTTATAATCTTAACATAACCATAACTAAGTTATAACTATCATAAACATGCTTAAACCTCAAACAAGGGTTAGGGTTTCAAGAGCTTTATACCTTCCTTGGAGTGTGTAAAGACCTTTCTAAGCTTTGCATAGTCCTTGTATACCCATAACCAAGCTTAGATCATCCTAGAAATCAAGAAAATCAAGAGTTGTTCTTGAAAATCACTATTCACCCTAGTCTTTGATGATTTCTTTGAAAATGGAAACAAGAGAGTTTGGCTTTGAAAGTTTTAGGGGATCACTTTTAGGAAATGTAAGACTCACCATAATTTTTACAAGATCAAGAGATGGTGGGAAGAGGGGTTTTGATTTTGGAATTAAGAGCATAAGCCGAATGGTGTTTTTCAAGGGGGGGGAAGAGTTGCTTGGTTTATGTTGTTTTAATCTCATCCACTCTCATCTATTATCAAGATAATATCTTGTATAAATTCACTTTATTAAAGTGATGAGGTGTTGGATGAGGAAATACCATGACAAGTGTTGAAAATGTGATGGTTTTAGCCTAACTACATGGTTGCCTTGCTAAGTACTTAGTTGCATTCTCTAGGGTGCTAGTTCCTTGATTCTAGTTTGGTTACTAGATATTTTATGCTAGTAGCTTGCACAAGACTCTTGCTTCCTCTGCTTGTTTTTGTGTCCGGTTATTGCCCGTTTCGATTGATCGTTCGTAGGAATATTTCACGGATTTCTAATTAGGGTTTACCGGGAATCCTCTTTAATAATAATACTTTCATTCTCCATCTTTCATTCTAACTTTCCAATTTATATTCCTTAAATCCATTCGTTAAATACTTAAGGCTATCAGTGTCCAGGGAACTCTTGGAGAAAATAAAAGTGCGGTTTTTTCAGAATCCGACAGCTTTTACATACACTTATTTTCCCCCTGGATCACTAATACGAACTCGGAAATCCGTTCCGAATACTTCTATATAGTGTCGTCTCATATTATTATATATTCCCACCACAACACTATTCATTCTATATTCTTTACTTGTTCTCTTAGGGTGGTACAATTGTCCGTATTCTCTTTCGATCGTTCCTTATTCTTTTTACGGAACTACTGGATTAATCGTTACCGATCTGGATGACATGAGAATATTCTCCTGCTTGAAATTGCCATATCTTATTCCCTTAGAAGATAGATTATTCTTACCTATGTTGTTACCCTTTAGCATTCTTCAAGACATAGAAATAATAAAGTCGAATTCCATTCATTCTTTTCAAATATCAATTATTACATTGAAGCCGTAACCACTCCTCAGTGGTTTCCTACCTTCATTCTTAAATCAAATATACTAACATCCCAAAATATCAAATCCTCAAAGTTAATATCTCAATTCTTGGATTATAATAATATTTAATCCACTGTCCGGTCAAATATTATACCGAAAGAATTTTGGAATTTCTGAATTCCGATCGTCTCTGCATTCACTTATTTCCTCCGCGTATTACTAATATGACTTCGAAACATCCATATCACGTCCCGTACATAGGGTGGAGTGAAAAGTTTTCCAACTTACAAAATCACTATTCATCCACCAAATTACTATGCACGTACAGGAAACACTATGCACGTACGGGAAACACTATGCACATACGGGAAACACTATGCACGTACTCATTTCCCTTCAAGGATCCATTAGCTCCTTCCTGGATGGTAGATTATTCTTATCTAGGTCCTCAACCATCGAATTACTCTATTCTGACAATATACCAATGCATCAGGATCATTGTCCAAAGCAATATCCATTCATTACAATCATTGTTCTTTGAAACCACCATTCATTAGAGCTGGTGACCTTGGTATCGGAATCATTGTTCCTCATTTTATCATTACTTAATAAAAAGTTTTAATTATATCCAAAATTTGGGGTTCTTACAGTCTCCCCTCCTTAAAAGGATTCCGTCCCGGAATCAGGTAGGAAGCAAAGAGTCGTTTGCCTGTCGTTCACTTTTTTTTGCTTCCCGGTCAATTCTTAGTCGTTCTACCCTTCCTCAGCACATCTTCTAGTGCTACGATTCATACTTTATCCTTTTTCCATCAACGTTGCTACTTTTCGTACAACTCACTATCCGGGTTATACTCTTACTCAGTCTTATCCTTATTGATACCTGTAGTAACATTGGTATCACTATCACCCTACGATTCGGAGGTAACCTCGCTCGTACAGTGCCTTTCCTGATCGCTTTAATCTTCGCAATCTCGATCAATATAGAGAAGTGGAAAGATTTGTTGAGAGATCACTATGATCAATTGAACATTTGTTATATTGCATAGTTAGTACAGAAGGGGGCCAGCCTTTAGTACTTGACAAGCAATTAAACAAGTCATGGCATTCCACTTAGACTTCTATCACATAGACAGATAGTCACGTAGCAGTACCTCCCCTCCTAAAAGGGTTGTTCTTCTCAATTCATAAAGAAGATGAATAAGAGAGAAGAAGAGAAAAGAGTTCTAAAGGATTATAGAAAGCTTTCATGATTGTAGAATATCATACTCAGAATTTACCTCTGAACTATAGAGGTTTATCAAAGAAGAAATTAATCATAATTATATCCAATACTATTTGATCCCAATCTCACGTGTCAACATATCCTGCTGCTTTGTCCATTATTCTATGGACAAATACTCTTGTTCAATCTTAGCGATACTCACATTCGGGAAATCCTTCAACCTTTCAGGTTAAATCTTAGATTTCTCACTTGACATCATTATTACTGACATCCCATATCATGTTACTAGCTTTTTCATACTATAATATTGACACTATCAGGTTGTCATCCTGAGAATTCATTAGAAAACCCATTCATAACCTTCCTTGCTTCTCATTCCATAGTGGCTTTCCCAGCCTTTTCTTTATCAATCACATCCTTCTTATTATCTGATTCTTACTCATTTCTATTATTTACTTTCACCTTTACCTCTTTATTGAGACACCTTTTTGCACTTGGTACCTCTTTATCGGTATTCCGTCACATTATTCTATAATCATCACGTTATTTCAATTTAAACTTTCCGAAATGAATCTGGCCCGATTCCTTTAACTTAGATTCATATAATCTACTTCTGCCAACCGTGTTTCTCATCACTTGTTCTTTTCTAACCGTGGTTTTCCACAGGTTGTCTTTCGTAAGTCAGACCAGGTCGTATATCTACATGCTCGTACTCCTATCATCTGTTGAACATCTGCATTTTACTGACGTAGCCTGGCCACATGAAAACCCGTTATGACCGTGCTATAAGTTTTGGGGGTAAGGCTGGCTCGAATACCGCCGTCCGAACACTTTAAACTCTCAGGTGGCCCAATAAGTCTCGGGCTCAACCGCCCTTCCCTCCAAGTCTCATTAATTCTTTCCATGGGAATATCTTTAACATCATGAATCATCAACCTCATATTCTCTATCCTGTTTGCGCAGAAGTACACTAACATAAACTTGTTTGTCATTCATCAACATGCCATTTAGTTAATCAATGGCAGCACTTTCTTTATCTTTACATTGTCATCTACTTTCTTAGAAGAATCACCATCATTTATTGTTTACGTAGTGCATTAATAGCTAACCCTACGGGTTTCAAATCCCTTAGGGAGACAAAGTAATCACTATTCCTTATCCATAAGGAACACTTCCTGAACTTGATGTAGATATAACATGAAGTAGATAGAATTGCGGAAGAGTTTCAAGCATCGCAGCTAGGTCCGGTTGATGAAACTATCACTTATGCATCTTCCATAAAAGACTGGAAACTTAACGATTTACTTCATCAATTTTGTACCATGGTCCTGGTTTGCCTCAAAACGGGACCTTCTAAGGTACGTAATATGCTTAAGACTCCATCAGGAATCGTATCTTTACTTAAACTATTATTACCTTCGATTCTTGCATAATCATCAAAAGGAATGTAACTTCCTCCACTCCAATATGACCTTCAAGGTCTTTCCAAATATCATCCTGTTTCTTCGGTATGAACATTTGTAATTATTCCTTTATACTTAGATTGTCGGCCACCTCATTGGCCTTTCTTGATGATAATGATTTCTTGTAACCCATGTTTTCTGGGTACATTCCAGCTCAAGTTTTTCTACCTCATTCCCATCACTGTTGGGTTAAAGCATTCTCCCTTAAGCTCTGCTGAAGGAGAAAAATATATTTATCAGTCTTTCTCCCTAAGTCATTGCTTCCACCTACCCGTGGGAACTTTATCTCGTTTATTCCCAATCCTACTTAGGATACTTCTCTTCTTAGTTCTTTCCTTATCTTAGGATAATCTCAACCTTTATAGGTTCAATCCATACTTCCTCCGGGCTTCATACATGCCTCATCTGGCATTATTGTTACTATGTCATACATTCCTTACCAAACTTCCATTTTGAAGTTCGGAATATTACCTTTTTCCTTGTAAGGTTTCCTAGGTCATCCTCATCCTTCCTCCGGTATTTTCTGGGTACAGGGTATATCAAAATGTCATTGATCAATATTCTAATAATTCTATCTATGTTCTTTCCAGAACTCTTTTTAATAATCCTTACCGGTCATTGTTGCCTTAGCAAGTCCAACTCATATCATCTGAAGTCATAATGTCGTTATTAGGGTTAATGCCACCCCTTGTGCATTCCCTAGGGTTTGTCTTAATTTATGGATATCCTATCCTTAATTCAACTGCCAAAGAATTCTTGCATCTTATAATTGGCAATCAGATCATGTATCCTTAATAAAGGTCTCTTTTCAATCATTCTCATTTGATAATCGATCGGTGGCTTAATGCCATCCTCTTCTTTCAGATAGTTGTCAGCCTATTTGGCCTTCCAAAAAGGCAACGTATGCCTATCTCCTCTCTTACAGAACTTGGTAATGGCAGCAAGGATGTTTTGGAAGATATTGGTCGAGTTCAACGTGAATCTCTTAGTACTTATCGTTCTTCTCAAATGTACTTGCCTTAGACAAAATTTCTACAGCATACTGATCCATCTCTGACCATTTCTATACTCTCTTCATAAACCTTCGTTGTTTACTTCCCTTAGTCGTAAGATGTTCAGGGTATTCATGATACCCTAACATCATACATCTCAAGTCACTATACTTCCATTTTACTCGTAATCTTGGACAACCATATACACATGAGTCACTTTAGTACGGGTTACCCCATCCCAAAAAGGTCTAGTAAATTCCCCATCAAAACATGGGTTGCAAAGGGTTTAGTAGAAGACTCCTACGATCTCATTAATATTTCTTTTATATCAGAAGCCCTTGCAGTCGGTGCTTACTTAGAAGCAACCCTGCTTTGTCTTTTCATTGCTGGTCTAGTCACTTTATAGTCCGTTGTGACTTGGCCTCAACTGGCCACACTAAAATAAAAATATATGATTTTAGGGGTTGGCTAATAGCATTACTTTTCTAGCAATTGCCGGCATAGTGCCTTCTTCTTTGATACCTTTCTACCTTTCCAAAACTTTACTCCATATAAGTCTTAATCGACTACTCGGCACCGTCTCCGGTCACCTTTCCTCCACTTTTATCTTTTCAACTATTCTTATCAATCCTGCGTGCCACACAAGCTTACCATTCCTGGCACAACAGCCTTTTCATTTAAGTCAATCCTGGAATTTCTCAGCCCGGCTAGTTTCTTACTTACATTTCCTATTTTCGTCCAATCTCACTTCATCATTTTATTACTACCGTCGATTGTAATGCTCAGGGTCCGTTTACTAACCCATTTTACAGCATCCTTACCCAAATCACAGGGTTTGCTCCAGTTTCTACTCTCTTCCATGACATTCTCTGATAATCAGAAAGACAAGGTTTGCCAAAATTCACCGGATTCCTTTCCAGACTCAGGGAAATTTTGATCAATCTACCCACCTACTGGTAACATTAAGGAGACCAGTTTCGAAACCTGAAGAATAGTTCTTTGAACCTCCAAGCAGGTGGAATCATAAGCAGTCATAGCTAACGAAATAATCATCATCAGATTGGAAGTTTACCCATTGGAAAGGAATCAATTATATCCATCCCTTAGAAGGGAATCAATAGTTTCAAACTGAAACCCGTCACAACGTCCTGATACCTATACGTCCTGATATTCAATACTACCAAATGTCGGTCTACCTAACCCTTTATGCGAAGCGTCGTTGGAAGCACAAAGTCTCCTTTTTTTTTTCCATTAAGCAATGCCAGCTCTTGGTCATTACCAATTTCACCTTTTAGCTCCAGGAAGATTTTCTCACATTTTTCTCTTTAACTACTGATCGTATTACTTGATCTATTATAATTCCGTGTCGGAGTAAACTTAAGGTAACTACTATAATCCATTCAAAGAGAAGAAGGAATTTAATATTCCCCTGAATCACATGCATCTAACGTTTCTGGTTCATCATTTAACTGAGTTGAATTAACTCTATACCCAGTCTCTGGCAGTAGTCTCATTACGAGTTCATCTTGACTCACTGGTCTTATCTTCCGGTAAGTTCTGAGATCATTGCCTTGCTTACTACTTCCTTATATAATTTTACCCAATCATGCTGTCACTTCCCAATGTCTTTACTCTCTAAATGATTCATTCATAAAATGAACATTTTCCTGAATAAAACAATTTCATCAACCTCAATTTGGTTCCATAAATTACAACCTATGACATCTGCCTTCTCATGGCGAATTATTACTGACCATATTCATACTTATTCATTTATCAAATGATATGGCGCTTACTGCCTCCTTCTCAACTATTCCTAGGGACTCTGCTCCTCGCCCTAAATCGATGTCTTTGATAATCATACTTCCCTCTAGCTCTTTCTTTGTTAAGATGAAAATCTCTAAGGATTCTCATCTTCTTCCGTATAAGATCTCAAGTAATTCTTCCAATCCTTCTTTCTTGATGGTACTACATCTAGTAGTCCGGCTATGAATTCAACATGCATCTTCAGATCTCTTAATAATATTTCGGTTCTTTATACTCACTTTTCTGAGCACCATATCTTAATCATCACAGTCATTCTGGCTGCGACCCTCATTACCCATGGGTAAGCTCCTTATCCTAACAAGACTGTCCTTATCTTCTGGAACCTCTTCTGGGTCTCTAGTAGGGTACTCGATCGATTTATCCGCTGATCTTCAGCATATAAAGCATCATCGCGCTGTTGCTCGTATGCCTCAAGGTCAGTTGCCTTACTCGTCGATACGATATCGAGCTAAGTTACTATCATTATACTTAAGAGTTCCCCTAAGGGTTTTATATGTCATCACTACATTATGTAGTCCGACTATGAACTTGGCAAGAGTTCTTATTATCTTAGTGAATTTATTGTTTTAACGTCGCCTCATCTCTGGGGTTTATAACGTATGCTCTGATACCACTTCTGTAACACCCCCAGATCCGGGGTCCGGGATCCGGTGGTTACGGTTTCCAATTCTGTCCACAACAATTGAACTTTCCTTAACATAAAATAAATTACGTCTCTATAACCCAACACAACAATATAAAACACACCCGTTATAGTCCCAGAGATGAAATCAGAGTAACAATCAAATTTTTATTAATCACATTATGAGTTCTTACAATCCAAAAGGATTTCAATATAAATACATACTCTTTGCCATCCATTTACATAAGTCATACTATACCATATTCTTGGTACTGAAAGAATAAATATACCCTACCAATAGCTTCTTCTTCAGCTCTGGTAGTCTCATCGTCCTCGCCCGCGTCGAGTGCGCCTTGTGCGAGTCATCTGATCTAGCTGTTGTTGTGATATAATAATAAAGCAAGGGTGAGCAATAGCCCACCAACAATAATATATAACTGAACGATAATGTATAACAGTTCAAAAGTATCTTTCAAACCATATGCCATGCATTTACGGAAATGATGCCAGTATAATATGAACGATGAAGTTACAAGGTAACTTAAAGTATTTGTTTGTAGAAATATCTGCTACATCAAAGTAAGCGAGATATTCTTATTGTTATGAAGAAGAGGAGTTTGCAAGAAAAGGTTGCAATTCCAGTTATGACCCTTTTCCAACTCTGCCAACAGTAATCATGTTGCAGGAAATAAATAAATTTGGATGATGAACCAATGATGGAGTATTCACCGCGCCCGCTGTTCCAATCTTGATGGTCAGTCGAGATCGTACAGCTCAATTTAGATTTACTACCGGTAGAAGGAAGAACTGACGGCTTTACTTGTATACCGCCTTACTAGCTCTCCCCGGCCAACGGTTGGGCCAAAGGGGATGGACCGGCGCTACTCGGCCTCTTACACGACTCCTAGTTCAAATAGAATTCATGATTCTGAATGTAACGTTCGTCCCCCTTTCCCCAAGTATAATACTTGTTGATAAGACTCCACAAGGTAGTCGTATCTAGTTGGAAAGGAAAATTTACCAATAACTCCCAAGCTATTACTTGGTAACGGATATCCACTTGTTCCAGTAATCTTACCCCTCGAAAGATGAGAAGGTAAGCAACGACTTAATAAGTCAACAGCACCCGAGTTGCGAGTGAAGGGAATACTTTATGACCGGGAAGTCGACAAGATAAATAACATTTTCCAAGTAAGGTTCCCTTATTATTAAGGAGATAGACTCAAAGAAGAATGATGTCTGAGAACCTTTCTTGATATAAGATTAATAATAATATGACTTCGAAATATTTTCTGTAATAATCGAAGAAGATATACCTTATCGAGATTATTCTAAGTATGGAATAAATATCCAGAGAATATTTATTGAGTTAAAATATTTAAAGAATATTTGGGAATATGAAAGAATATCTTTAATCAGAGTATTTCTCAAAATAATCCCTGAAGAAATATCAGGAGAATATTTATTGAATAAATAAATATTTAAATGAATATTCAAAACAATATTCATTAATTAATAAGACCTGAAAAGAATATTTAAGGTAATATTCATAATTAATTAGGAATTTAAATGAGTATTCAAAAGTAATATTCATTTAATGAATAATATCCTAAATGAATATCAAGTAATATTCATTTAGTAATCCAAGCCTTAAGGAATATTCGAGATAATATTCGATAATTAAATCAAGCTTCAGATGAATATTAAAATAATATTCATCAAGTATTTAATATCTTAAATGAATATTCAAAAGTAATATTTATTTAATAAAATAATATTCTAAAAGAATATCCAATTAATATTCATTTAATAGTCTCATCTTTAGAAGAATATTCGAAATAATAGTCGATAATCAATTCGACTCTGAATGAATATTGAGAAATATTATTCGTTGAATAGTTACGTTCAAATAATTATTTGAAGTAAGGATCATTAAATAAATAATCTCGACCGAATATTCAAATAGTATTCGTCGCCTGAATAATAGAAAATATTTACTTAAATATTTTCTTCCGAGGTAATCTCGATATATCAAGGAATATTGACTCCCGGTCTATATTTGATTAATAAGATGTATACGCCCTTCTATGAGGGTCTTACAATAACCGGCTTATAACTGATATATAACTATCTAGCTTATAAGCCAACAATAACCTTCAGGGAACAAGTATATCAATTCAACTTGAAAGTAGGCATGCATGCAATGGCATATGTATATCAGCAATCATATATATATATTTATTCAATCACAACAACAGCCTAAAAGAAGGGAATTGAAACTTGCCTGGTAGTCGAGTACGGTAAGGGGTAGTGGTAGCGGGTCCCGGTTCAGCTTGGTGATCTATAAATAGCCAAGGCATTCGGGATTAATCACTTAACATATTAAAAGTTAAGTTATACTTAATTCGAAACACGTTCTCGAGTTATCTCGTTATACCCCTTTTAGTGGATTACTTTTATCACTGATCCGACCCGACATTCGTTCGTTAATACGACATGTCATTGTACTTATACTTGGGACATACTTAAGTCATATGAGTTCTAAAGTCGATCGTTACGAACCAATACTATACTCCGAGTTTTATCGCCCGTTTTCTAAGTGTTTTACCGAAGTTATAAAAGAGTCGTCTTTTAGGGGTTCGTTCGCGTTTAACCTCGACTCGAACATTTTTAATAAATCGAAAAATGATCCTTTTGACATACGGTTTTCTTTCACACCTTCCTTTTTACCCCTAGTATTTATTTACCAAGATTCTCCATGACGTTACATAGTTTACGAGGGTTCAATTACAGTTACGAACTTTCGTTTACGGATTCGAACTACTTTTAGTAATTTGGTCATAAATCCTAAACCGTAAGTCCGTTTCACGTGATCTTTATATCAAAACGAAGCTTAGAACATTACTTATCCTATCATGGCAGATAAGGTCTCTGGACAGTAGGGGTTCGACATGGAAAATGGCATACAAAACATGGTATTGCAAAATCGGGCATTATAACGGCTGTAAATCGAATATCTACTAATTCGAATCTTCCCATAAACATAGTATCCAACCCAAACAACATATACATGACTTATATACATGAACTGAGGCCAAGAAATGCCTTTCCGTTCATCTAGCTATTTACATCATTAATCCAAAATCCATACATAATCATGCTTATAATCTTAACATAACCATAACTAAGTTATAACTATCATAAACATGCTTAAACCTCAAACAAGGGTTAGGGTTTCAAGAGCTTTATACCTTCCTTGGAGTGTGTAAAGACCTTTCTAAGCTTTGCATAGTCCTTGTATACCCATAACCAAGCTTAGATCATCCTAGAAATCAAGAAAATCAAGAGTTGTTCTTGAAAATCACTATTCACCCTAGTCTTTGATGATTTCTTTGAAAATGGAAACAAGAGAGTTTGGCTTTGAAATTTTTAGGGGAACACTTTTAGGAAATGTAAGACTCACCATAATTTTTACAAGATCAAGAGATGGTGGGAAGAGGGGTTTTGATTTTGGAATTAAGAGCATAAGCCGAATGGTGTTTTTCAAGGGGGGGGGGGGAAGAGTTGCTTGGTTTATGTTGTTTTAATCTCATCCACTCTCATCTATTATCAAGATAATATCTTGTATAAATTCACTTTATTAAAGTGATGAGGTGTTGGATGAGGAAATACCATGACAAGTGTTGAAAATGTGATGGTTTTAGCCTAACTACATGGTTGCCTTGCTAAGTACTTAGTTGCATTCTCTAGGGTGCTAGTTCCTTGATTCTAGTTTGGTTACTAGATATTTTATGCTAGTAGCTTGCACAAGACTCTTGCTTCCTCTGCTTGTTTTTGTGTCCGGTTATTGCCCGTTTCGATTGATCGTTCGTAGGAATATTTCACGGATTTCTAATTAGGGTTTACCGGGAATCCTCTTTAATAATAATACTTTCATTCTCCATCTTTCATTCTAACTTTCCAATTTATATTCCTTAAATCCATTCTTTAAATACTTAAGGCTATCAGTGTCCAGGGAACTCTTGGAGAAAATAAAAGTGCGGTTTTTTCAGAATCCGACAGCTTTTACATACACTTATTTTCCCCCTGGATCACTAATACGAACTCGGAAATCCGTTCCGAATACTTCTATATAGTGTCATCTCATATTATTATATATTCCCACCACAACACTATTCATTCTATATTCTTTACTTGTTCTCTTAGGGTGGTACAATTGTCCGTATTCTCTTTCGATCGTTCCTTATTCTTTTTACGGAACTACTGGATTAATCGTTACCGATCTGGATGACATGAGAATATTCTCCTGCTTGAAATTGCCATATCTTATTCCCTTAGAAGATAGATTATTCTTACCTATGTTGTTACCCTTTAGCATTCTTCAAGTCATAGAAATAATAAAGTCGAATTCCATTCATTCTTTTCAAATATCAATTATTACATTGAAGCCGTAACCACTCCTCAGTGGTTTCCTACCTTCATTCTTAAATCAAATATACTAACATCCCAAAATATCAAATCCTCAAAGTTAATATCTCAATTCTTGGATTATAATAATATTTAATCCACTGTCCGGTCAAATATTATACCGAAAGAATTTTGGAATTTCTGAATTCCGATCGTCTCTGCATTCACTTATTTCCTCCGCGTATTACTAATATGACTTCGAAACATCCATATCACGTCCCGTACATAGGGTGGAGTGAAAAGTTTTCCAACTTACAAAATCACTATTCATCCACCAAATTACTATGCACGTACAGGAAATACTATGCACGTACGGGAAACACTATGCACGTACGGGAAACACTATGCACGTACTCATTTCCCTTCAAGGATCCATTAGCTCCTTCCTGGATGGTAGATTATTCTTATCTAGGTCCTCAACCATCGAATTACTCTATTCTGACAATATACCAATGCATCAGGATCATTGTCCAAAGCAATATCCATTCATTACAATCATTGTTCTTTGAAACCACCATTCATTAGAGCTGGTGACCTTGTTATCGGAATCATTGTTCCTCATTTTATCATTACTTAATAAAAAGTTTTAATTATATCCAAAATTTGGGGTTCTTACATTTTCCAAGTAAGGTTCCCTTATTATTAGGGAGATAGACTCAAAGAAGAATGATGTCTGAGAACCTTTCTTGATATAAGATTAATAATAATATGACTCCGAAATATTTTCCGCAATAATCGAAGAAGATAAACCTTATTGAGCTTATTCTAAGTAGGGAATAAATATTCAGAGAATATTTACTGAATTAAAAATATTTAAAGAATATTTAGGAATATGAAAGAATATCTTTAATCAGAGTATTTCTCAAATAATCCATGAAGAAATATCGAGAGAATATTTATTGCATAATTAAATATTCAAATGAATATTCAAAATAATATTCATTAATTAATTAGGAATTTAAATGTTTATTGAAAAAGTAATATTCATTTAATGAATAATATTCTAAATGAATATCAAGTAATATTCATTTAGTAATCCGAGCTTTAAAGGAATATTCGAGATAAGACTCGATAAATAAATCAAGCCTCAGATGAACATTAAAATAATATTCATCAGGTAATTACTATCTTAAATGAATATTCAAAAGTAATATTCATTTAATGAATAATATTCTAAATGAATATCCAAATAGTATTCATTTAGTAGTCCAACCTTTAGAAGAATATTCGAAATAATAATCGATAAATAATTCGACTCTGAATGAATATTAAAAAAAATATTATTCGTCGAATAGTTACGTTCAAATAATTATTTGAAGTAGGGTTCGTTAAATAAATAATCTCGAATGAATATTCAAATAATATTCGTCGCCCGAATAATGGAAAATATTTACTTAGATATTTTCCTCCGAGGTAATCTCGATATATCAAGAAATATTGACTCCCGGTCTATATTTGATGAATAAGATGTATACGCCCTTCTATGAGGGTCTTACAATAACCGGCTTATAATTGATACGTTAGCTATCTAATTTATAAGCCAATAAACAATCAGGGAACAAGCATAAAGATATAACTTGAAAGTAGGCATGCATGCTATGGCATATGTATAACAGAAAACATATATATTATATATATATATATATATATATATATATATATATATGTATATATATTCAATCACAACAACAGCCTAAAAGAAGGGAATTGAAACTTGCCTGGTAGTAGAGTACGGTAAGGGGTAGTGGTAGCGGGTCCCGGGTCAGCTTGGTGATCTATAAATAGCCAAGGCATTCGGGATTAATCACTTAACATCTTAAAAGTTAAGTTATACTTAAATCGAAACACGTTCTCGAGTTATCTCGTTATACCCCTTTTAGTGGATTCCTTTTTATCATTGATCCGACCCGACATTCGTTCGTTAATACGACATGTCACTGTACTTATACTTGGGACATACTTAAGTCATACAAGTTCTAAGGTTGATCATTATGAACCAATATTATACTCCAAGTTTTATCGCCCGTTTTCTAAGTGTTTTACCGAAGTTATAATAGAGTCGTCTTTTAGGGGTTCGTTCGCGTTTTAACCTCGACTCGAATATTTTTAATAAATCGAAAAACGATCCTTTTGACATACGGCTTTCTTTCACACCTTCCTTTTTACCTCTAGTATTTATTTACCAAGATTCGTCATGACTTTACATATTTTACGAGGGTTCAATTTCAGTTACGAATTCTCGGTTACGGTTTCGTAATAGTTTTAGTAAACCGGCCGTAACTCCTAAACCGTAAGTCCGTTTCACACGTTCCTTATACCAAAACGAAGCTTGGAACATTATCTATCCTATCATGGCAGATTGCAAAGCTAGGCAGTGAGTTACATCAAGTTGTTTTTCCTAAGGTTAACGAAATTTTGGCATTACGATGGCTATAAATCGAATATCTACCAATTTCAAATCTTCCCATAAACATGGTATTCACTCCAAACAACATATACATGATTTATATACATGAACTGAGGCCAAGCAATGCCTTTCAGTTCATCTAACTATTTTTAACATTTATGCAAGATCCATACATAATCATGCTTATAATCATGCTTTAACCTTAACATACCCATAACTAAGCTATATCTATCATAAACATGCTTAAATCTCAAACAAGGGTTAGGGTTTCAAGAGCTTTATACCATCCTTAGAGAGTGATATAGCCTTACTAAGCCTTGTATGGTCCTTAGGAGTGATTAAGCTTGCTAGATCAACCATGAAAAATCAAGAAAACAAGGTTAGTTCAAGAAGAACACTATTCATGCTCCTCTTGAATGATTTATTTGAAAATTGAAACCAATGAATTTGAGCTTGAAATTCCTAGGAGATTAGTTTCTTGAATTATAGGACTCACCTTAAAAATTACAAGATCAAATGATGGTTGGAAGTGGGATTTCCCCTTTTGAAATTAAGAAAAGCCGAATGAAGAACAAGGAGAGAGTGTTGGTGTTCTTTGCTTGGCTCTTGGAAAATAATTGCATAAAGTTAAGGCCTTGGATAATATCTTGGTTAAAGTAGCTTTAATAAAATGATGATGCATGCAATGAGGTATTTGTGAGGACAAGTGTTGAAGATTGGATGGTTTAAGGCTTAACTAAGTGATTTGTTTCCTAAGTACTAGTTGCATTCTAATTGGTCTAGTTACTTGCTAGTCACTAGATCTTTATCACTAGCTCATGCATGTATCTTGCTTTCTCTGCTTGATTCTGTGTCCGGTTGTTGCCCGTTTCGATTGATCGTTCGTAGGAATATTCCACGGATTTCTAATTAGGGTTTACCGGGAATCTTCCTAATATTAATACTATCATTCTCCATCTTTCATTCTAACTTTCCAATTTATATTCCTTAAATCCATTCGTTAAATACTTAAGGCTATCAGTGTCCAGGGAACTCTCGGAGAAAATAAAAGTGCGGTTTTTCAGAATCCGACAGCTTTTACATACACTCTTTTTCCCTCTAGATCAATAATACGAACTCAGAATTTCGTTCCGGGTACTTCTATATAGCGTCGTCTAATAATATTCTCAATTACACCAAAATCACTATTCATCCTTATTCTTTACTTATTCATCTAGGGTTGTACAATTGTCCGTATTCTCTTTCGATCGTTCCTTAACCTTTTTACGGAACCACTGGATTAATCGCTATCGATCTGGATGACATGATAATATTCTCCTGCTTGGAATCGCCATATCTTATTCCCTTAGGAGATAGATTATTCTTACCTATGTTGTCACCCTTTAGCATTCTTCAAGACATAGAAATAATAAAGTCGAATTCCATTCATTCTTTTAAAACATCAACTATTACATTGTAGCCGTAGCCACTATTCATTCTTACATCATTAAATAAATAAAATTTTAAATTCTACCCAAAATTTGGGTTCTTACAGTCTCCCCTCCTTAAAAGGATTCCGTCCCGGAATCAGGTAGAAGACAATTGAGTACTCGTGGGTTATTTCACTTTCCAGTTTCCCAGTCAATCCTTAATCAATCCCAATCCTTTTTCAGCACATCTTACTAGTGCTACAATACATCCTTTTATCCTTTTTCATTAATCTCTGCTACTTTTCGTACAATACACTATTCAGGTTATGCTCTTACCCAGTCATATACTATTTTCCTTATTGGTATTTGCAGTAACATTGGTATCACTATCCCACTGCGAATTTGGAGGTAACCTCACTCACACTGTGCATTTCCTGTCGCTTAATCTTTGCAATCTCGATCAATATAGAGAAGTGGAAAGATTTATTGAGAGATCACTATGATCAATTGAACATTTGTTATATTGCATAGCTAGTACAGAAGGGGGCCAGCCTTTAGTACTTGACAAGCAATTAAACAAGTTAGTGTATTCCACTTAGACTTCTATCACATAGACAGATAGTCACGTAGCAGTACCTCCCCTCCTTAAAGGGTTGTTCTCCTCAATTCATAAAGAAGATGAATAAGAGAGAAGAAAAGAAAAGAGTTCTAAAGGATTATAGAAGGTTTTCATGACTGTAAAATATCATACTCAGAATTTACCTCTGAACTATAGAGGTTCATTAAAGAAGAAATTAATCATAATTATTATCCAATACCATTTGATCGCAATCTCATGTGTCAACACATCTTGCTGCTTGGTCCACTATTCTATGGACCTATACTTTGGTTCAACCTTAGCAACGCTCACTCCAGAAAATTCCTTCAACCTTTTAGGTTAAATCTTAGGTTTCTCGCTTGACATCATTGTTACTGACATTCCATGTCACGCTACTAGCTTTTTCATATCTAGAATATTAACACTATCAGGTTGTCATCCCGAGAATTCATCAGAAAACCCATTTATTATTGCATTCATAATATTCCTTGCTTCACATTCCATAGTTGCTCTCCCAGTCTTTTCTTTATCAATCACATCCTTCTTATTATCTGATTCTTATTTACTTCTGTTATTTACTTCCACCTTCATCTCTTTATTGAGGCATCTTTTGCACTTGGCACCTCCTTATTGGTATCCCGTCACATTTACTCTATAATCATCACATTATTTCAAATTTAAAACCTCCGAAATGAATCCGGCTGATTTCTTTAGCTTAGATCCAATATAATCTACTTCTGCCAACTTGTTTCTCATCAATTATTCTTTTCTACCCGCGGTTTTTCATAGGTTGTCTTTCGTAAGCCACACCAGGTCGTACACCTACCTGCTCGCACTCTTATTATCTATTGAGCATCTGCATTTTACTGGTGTAGCTTTGCCACATGAAACACGTTACTACCATGCTATAAGCTTTGGGGGTAAAACTGGCTCGAATGCCACCTTCCAAACACTTTTAAACTCTCAGGTAGCCTAATAAGTCTCGGGCTCAACTGCCCTTCTCTTTAAGTCTCATTAATTTTTTCCACGGGAATACATTTAGCATCATGAATCATCAACCTCATATTCTCTATCTTGTTTGCGCAGAAGTACACCAACACAAACTTGCTTGTCATTCTTCAACATGCCATTTAGCTTATCAATAGTAGCACTTTCTTTATCTTTACGTTGTCATCTACTTTCTTAGAAGAATCACCATCGCTTGTTGCTTACGTAGTGCCTTAATAGCTAACCGTACGGGTTTCAATCCTTTTAGGGAGACAAAGTAATCACTATTCCTTATCCATAAGGAACACTTCCTGAACTTGATGTAGATATTACATGAAGTAGATAAAATTGCAGAAGAGTTCAAGCATCGCAGCTAAGTCAGCTTGATGAAACTATCACTCATGCATCTTCCATAAAAGACTGGAAACTTAATGGTTTACTTCGTCAATTTTGTATCATGGTCCTGGTTTGCCTCAAAACGGGACCTTCTAAGGTATGTAATATGCTTAAGACCCATCAGGAATCGAATCTTTACTTAAACTACTATTACCTTCGATTCTTGCACAATCAGCAAAAGGAATGTAAATTCCTCCACTCCGATATGACCTTCAAGATCTTTCCAAATATCATTTTGTTTCTTCGGTATGAACATTTGTAATTATTCCTTTATACTTAGACTGTCGGCCACCTCATTGGCCTTTTCTGATAATAATAATTTCTTGTAATCAAGGTTCTCTGGATACGTTCCAACTCAATTTTTTTTTTCTACCGCATTCCCATCACTGTTGGGTTAAAGCATTCTCCCTTAAGCTCTGCTGAAGGAGAAAATATAACTATCAATCTCTTTCTATAAGTTATGGCTTCCACCTACCCGTGGGAACTTTATCACGTTTATTCCCAATCCTACTTAGGATACTTCTTTTCTTAGTTCTTTCCTTATCTTAGGATAATCTCAACCTTTATAGGTTCAATCAATACTTCCTCAGGGTTTCATACATGCCTCATCTGGCATTATTGTTACTATGTCATACATTCCTTACCAAACTTCCATTTTGAAGTTCGGAGTATTACCTTTTTCCTTGTAAGGTTTCTTAGGTCGCCCTTATCTTTCCTCCTGTATTTTCTAGGTACAGGGTATAACAAAACGTCATTGATCAATACTCTAATAATTCTATCTCTGTTCTTTCCAGAACTCTTTTTGATAATCTTTACAGGTCATTGTTGCCTTGGCAAATCCAACTCATATCATCTGAATTCACAATGTCTTTATTAGGGTTAGTGCCATCCCTTGTGCATTCCCCAGGGTTTGCCTTACTTTATGGATATCTTATCCTTAATCCAACTGCCAAGGAATTCCGGCATCCTATAATTGGCAATCAAATCATGTATCCTTAATAAGGGTCTCTTTTCAATCATTCTTATTTGATAATCGATCGGTAGCTTACTGCTAATTTCTTCTTTCAGATAGTGCTCAACCTATTTGACCTTCCAAAAGACAACGTATGTCTATCTGCTCTCTTACAGAACTTGGTACTGGTAGCAAGGATGTTTTGGAAGATATTGGTCGAGTCGAGTTCAACGTGAATCTCTTAGTACTTATCGTTCTTCTCAAAGGTAATTGCCTTAAACGAAATTTCTACAGCATACTGATCCATCTCTGACCATTTCTATACTCTCTTCATAAACCTTCGTTGTTTACTTTCCTTAGTCATAATATATTCATGGTATTCATGATACCCTAACATCATACATCTCAAGTCATTATACCTCCATTTTACTCGTAATCTTGGACAACCATATACACATGAGTCACTTTAGTACGGGTGACCCCATCCCAAAAAGGTCTAGTGAATTCCTAATCAAAACATGGGCTGTTCAGCAGAAGATTCCTATGATCTCATTAATGTTTCCTTTATATCAGAAGGCCTTGCAGTCGGTGCTTTCTTAGAAGCAACCCTGCTTTGTCCTTTCATTGCTGGTCTAGTCACTTGATAATCCTTTGTGACTTGGCCTCAACTGGCCACAAAAAAATATATATATATATGACTTTAGGGGTTGGCTAATAGCATTACTTTTCTAGCAATTGCCGGCATAGTGCCTTCTTTGATACCTTTCTACCTTTCTAAAACTTTACTTCATATAAGTCTTAATCGACTATTCGGCACCGTCTCTGGTCACCTTTCCTCTATTTTTATCTTTTCAACTATTCTTATCACTCCCACGTGCCACGCAAGCTTATCGTTCCTGGCATAACAGCCTTTTCACTTAAGTCAATCCCGGAGTTTCTCAGTCCGGCTGGTTTCTTACTTACATTTCCTGTTTTCATCCAATCTCACTTCATCATTGTATTTCTATAATCAATCGTGATAACCGGGGTCTGTCCACCAACCCATGTAGCGGCTACCTTACCCAATTCACGGGGTTTGCCCCAGTTTCTACTCTCTTCCATGATGTTCTCTGATAATCAGAAAGACAAGGTTTGCCAAAATTCGTTGAAGTTCTTCCCAGAATTAGGGAAATTTTGGTCAATCTATCCATCGACTGGTAACACTAAGGAGACCAGTTTCGAAACCTGAAGAATAGTTCTATGAACCTCCTAGTGGGTAGAACCATAAGCAGTCATAATTAACGAAATAATCGTCATCGGGTTGGAAATTTAACCCCTGGAGAGGAACCAATTATATACATCCCTTAGAAGGGAATTAACAGTTTTAAACTGAAACTTGTCACAACGTCCTGATACCTATACGTCCTGATATTCAATATTACTAAATGTCAGTCTACCTGACTACCAGTCTCAGAAGGAACATTACCGTCGGAGTTGGTTGTTCCACAAAAATTGGCACTACTAAGGCCATCCGAACCTGGTGAACCATGCTGTCCGAATGCATCCGCAAGTACTTTGTCGTGCTGCGCAAGCACACATCCTAATCTTTTATGCGAAGCATCGTTGGAAGCACAAAGTCTCCCTTTTTCCATTAAACAATGCCAACTCTTGGTCATTACCAATTTCATCTTTTAGCTCCAGGAAGATTTTCTCACATTTTTCTCTTTAACTGCTGATCGTATTACTTGATCCGTTATAATTCCGCGTCGGAGTAAACTTAAGGTAACTACTATAATCCATTCAAAGAAAAGAAAGAATTTAATATTCCTCTGAATCACATGCATCTAACGTTTCTGGTTCATCATTTCACTGAGTTAAATTAACCCTATACTTAGTCTCTGGCAGTAGTCTCATTACGAGTTCATCTTGACTCACTGGTCTTATCTTCCGGTAGGTTCTGAGATCATTGTCTTGCTTACTACTTCCTTATATAACTTTATCCAATCATGCTGTCACTTCCCAATGTCTTTACTTTCTAACTGATTCATTCATAAAATGAACATTTCCCTTAATAAAACCACCTTATTAACCTCAATTTGGATCCATAATTTACAACCTACGACACCTGCCTTCTCATGGCGAATTATTACTGACCATATTCATACTAATTCATTTATCAAATGATATGGCACTTACTGCCTCCTTCTCAACTATTCCTAGGGACTCTGCTCCTCGCCCTAAATCGATGTCTTTGATAATCATACATCCCTCTAGCTCTTTCTTCGTTAATATGGAAGTCTCTAGGGATTCTTGTCTATTCCCGTATAGGATCTCAAGTGATCCTTTCAATCCGTCTTACTTGCTGGTACTACCTCTAGTAGACCGGATACGAATCCAACATGAATCTTCAGTTCTCTTGCTAATAACTCAGTTCTTTATGCTCCCTTTTCTGAGCACTATACTTTAATCATCACAGTTTTTTCTGGCTGCAACCCTCATTCCTCAAGGGTAAGCTCCTTATCCTAACAGGATTTTTCCTTATCTGCTGGAACCTCTTCCGGGTCTCCAGTAGGGTACTCCATCGAATTACCCGCTGATCTTCAGCATATAAAGCATCATCGCGCTGCTGCTCGTAGGCCTCAAGGTCTGTCGCCTTACTCGTCAATACGATATCGAGCTAAGTTACTATCACGATACTTAAGAGTTCCCATAAGGGTTTTATATGTCATCACTACATTAAGTAGTCCGACTATGAACTTGGCAAGAGTTCTTATTATCTTAATGAATTTATTGTTTTAACGTCGCCTCATCTCTGGGGTTTATAACGTACGCTCTGATACCACTTCTGTAACACCCCCAGATCCGGGGTTAGGGATCTGGTGGTTACGGTCTTACATCCCTTCATAATACTTGACTTGAGTCCACAATAAATAAATCACATGCTGTGACCCCACAATACTATCCACTCACACACACAACAGTTATAGTCCCAGAGATGAAATTGAAATAAGTCCATAATATCAGAGTTTACGAATAAAAGTTATTACAAGCCAAATGATATGTTTAAAGGTTTTGCCGTTGATTAACGTTAATGTTACATATAAATAGACTGATAAACAAAAGCTGCCTATCTATGCTACCTCAGCAATGGCAGCAAGGACATCAGCGGGTAGTCCTCGAACGGCGGTAACCTGCTTGCGCCGAGTGCGCCTGACGCGAGCCATCTGTCCTAGCTGTTGTTGTGACATAATATGAACAAAGCAAGGGTGAGCGAAAGCCCACCAACAATAATATAACTGAACAGTGATACATATGTACAGCAGTTCAAAATATCCTTTGAAATCATATGCCATGCATTAATGAAGTTATTGCCAGTATAATATAAAGGATGAACTTACTAGGTAACTCAAAGTATTTGTTTGTAGAAATATCTGCTACATCACAAGTAAGCGAGATATTCTCATTGTCATTAAAAAGAGGAACTTGCATGAAAAGATTGCAATTCCAGTTATGAACACTTTTCCAGCTCTGCCAACAGTAATCATGTTGCAGGAAATAAATAAGTTTGGATGATGAACCAATGATGGAGTATTCACCGCGCCCGCTGTTCCAATCTTGATGATCAGTCGAGATCGTACAGCTCAAATTAGATTTACTACCGGTAGAAGGAAGAACTGACGGCTTTACTTGTCTACCGCCTTATTAGCTCTCCCCGGCCAACGTTTGGGCCAAAGGGGATGGACCGGCGCTACTCGGCCTCTTACACGACTCCTAGTTCAAATAGAATTCATGATTCTGAATGTAACGTTCGTCCCCCTTTCCCCAAGTATTATACTTGTTGATAAGACTCCACAAAGTAGTCGTATCTAGTTGGAAAGGAAAATGCACCAATAACTTTCAAGCTATTGCTTGGTAACGAATATCAACTTGTTCCAACCATCTTACCCCTCGAAAGATGAGAAGGTAAACAACGACTTAATAAGTCAATAGCACCCGAGTTGCGAGTGAAGAGAATAATTTATGACCGGGAAGTCGACAAGATAAATATCATTTTCCAAGTAAGGTTCCCTTATTATTAGGGAGATAGACTCAAAGAAGAATGATGTCTGAGAACCTTTCTTGATATAAGATTAATAATAATATGACTCCGAAATATTTTCCGCAATAATCGAAGAAGATAAACCTTATTGAGCTTATTCTAAGTAGGGAATAAATATTCAGAGAATATTTACTGAATTAAAAATATTTAAAGAATATTTAGGAATATGAAAGAATATCTTTAATCAGAGTATTTCTCAAATAATCCATGAAGAAATATCGAGAGAATATTTATTGCATAATTAAATATTCAAATGAATATTCAAAATAATATTCATTAATTAATTAGGAATTTAAATGTTTATTGAAAAAGTAATATTCATTTAATGAATAATATTCTAAATGAATATCAAGTAATATTCATTTAGTAATCCGAGCTTTAAAGGAATATTCGAGATAAGACTCGATAAATAAATCAAGCTTCAGATGAACATTAAAATAATATTCATCAGGTAATTACTATCTTAAATGAATATTCAAAAGTAATATTCATTTAATGAATAATATTCTAAATGAATATCCAAATAGTATTCATTTAGTAGTCCAACCTTTAGAAGAATATTCGAAATAATAATCGATAAATAATTCGACTCTGAATGAATATTAAAAAAAATATTATTCGTCGAATAGTTACGTTCAAATAATTATTTGAAGTAGAGATCGTTAAATAAATAATCTCGAACGAATATTCAAATAATATTCGTCGCCCGAATAATGGAAAATATTTACTTAGATATTTTCCTCCGAGGTAATCTCGATATATCAAGAAATATTGACTCCCGGTCTATATTTGATGAATAAGATGTATACGCCCTTCTATGAGGGTCTTACAATAACCGGCTTATAATTGATACGTTAGCTATCTAATTTATAAGCCAATAAACAATCAGGGAACAAGCATAAAGATATAACTTGAAAGTAGGCATGCATGCTATGGCATATGTATAACAGAAAACATATATATATATATATATATATATATATATATATATATATATATATATATATTCAATCACAACAACAGCCTAAAAGAAGGGAATTGAAACTTGCCTGGTAGTCGAGTACGGTAAGGGGTAGTGGTAGCGGGTCCCGGGTCAGCTTGATGATCTATAAATAGCCAAGGCATTCGGGATTAATCACTTAACATCTTAAAAGTTAAGTTATACTTAAATCGAAACACGTTCTCGAGTTATCTCGTTATACCCCTTTTAGTGGATTCCTTTTTATCATTGATCCGACCCGACATTCGTTCGTTAATACGACATGTCACTGTACTTATACTTGGGACATACTTAAGTCATACAAGTTCTAAGGTTGATCATTACGAACCAATATTATACTCCGAGTTTTATCGCCCGTTTTCTAAGTGTTTTACCGAAGTTATAATAGAGTCGTCTTTTAGGGGTTCGTTCGCGTTTTAACCTCGACTCGAATATTTTTAATAAATCGAAAAACGATCCTTTTGACATACGGCTTTCTTTCACACCTTCCTTTTTACCTCTAGTATTTATTTACCAAGATTCGTCATGACTTTACATATTTTACGAGGGTTCAATTTAAGTTACGAATTCTCGGTTACGGTTTCGAAATACTTTTAGTAAACCGGCCGTAACTCCTAAACCGTAAGTCCGTTTCACACGTTCCTTATACCAAAACGAAGCTTGGAACATTATCTATCCTATCATGGCAGATTGCAAAGCTAGGCAGTGAGTTACATCAAGTTGTTTTTCCTAAGATTAACGAAATTTCGGCATTACGACGGCTATAAATCGAATATCTACCAATTTCAAATCTTCCCATAAACATGGTATTCACTCCAAACAACATATACATGATTTATATACATGAACTGAGGACAAGCAATGCCTTTCCGTTCATCTAACTATTTTTAACATTTATCCAAGATCCATACATAATCATGCTTATAATCATGCTTTAACCTTAACATACCCATAACTAAGCTATATCTATCATAAACATGCTTAAATCTCAAACAAGGGTTAGGGTTTCAAGAGCTTTATACCTTCCTTAGAGAGTGATATAGCCTTACTAAGCCTTGTATGGTCCTTAGGAGTGATTAAGCTTGCTAGATCAACCATGAAAAATCAAGAAAACAAGGTTAGTTCAAGAAGAACACTATTCATGCTCCTCTTGAATGATTTATTTGAAAATGGAAACCAATGAATTTGAGCTTGAAATTCCTAGGAGATTAGTTTCTTGAATTATAGGACTCACCTTAAAAATTACATGATCAAATGATGGTTGGAAGTGGGATTTCCCCTTTTAAAATTAAGAAAAGCCGAATGAAGAACAAGGAGAGAGTGTTGGTGTTCTTTGCTTGGCTCTTGGAAAATAATTGCATAAAGTGAAGGCCTTGGATAATATCTTGGTTAAAGTGGCTTTAATAAAGTGATGATGCATGCAATGAGGTATTTGTGAGGACAAGTGTTGAAGATTGGATGGTTTAAGGCTTAACTAAGTGATTTGTTTCCTAAGTACTAGTTGCATTCTAATTGGTCTAGTTACTTGCTAGTCACTAGATCTTTATCACTAGCTCATGCATGTATCTTGCTTTCTCTGCTTGATTCTGTGTCCGGTTATTGCCCGTTTCGATTGATCGTTCGTAGGAATATTCCACGGATTTCTAATTAGGGTTTACCGGGAATCTTCCTAATATTAATACTATCATTCTCCATCTTTCATTCTAACTTTCCAATTTATATTCCTTAAATTCATTCGTTAAATACTTAAGGCTATCAGTGTCCAGGGAACTCTCGGAGAAAATAAAAGTGCGGTTTTTCAGAATCCGACAGCTTTTACATACACTCTTTTTCCCTCTGGATCAATAATACGAACTCAGAATTTCGTTCCGGGTACTTCTATATAGCGTCGTCTAATAATATTCTCAATTACACCAAAATCACTATTCATCCTTATTCTTTACTTATTCATCTAGGGTTGTACAATTGTCCGTATTCTCTTTCGATCGTTCCTTAACCTTTTTACGGAACCACTGGATTAATCGCTATCGATCTGGATGACATGATAATATTCTCCTGCTTGGAATCGCCATATCTTATTCCCTTAGGAGATAGATTATTCTTACCTATGTTGTCACCCTTTAGCATTCTTCAAGACATAGAAATAATAAAGTCGAATTCCATTCATTCTTTTAAAACATCAACTATTACATTGTAGCCGTAGCCACTATTCATTCTTACATCATTAAATAAATAAAATTTTAAATTCTACCCAAAATTTGGGTTCTTACATTGATCCTTTCTATTTTACTTTTGATCGGTGGATATATCCAGTGAAGTTATTATTGTGTTATTTTATTTCCCTTGAGTAGTGAGCTTGCTGAGCAATCATTTGCTCACCTTTGCTATAAATCTTAATCTTTTAACAGTCAAAGGCGAATATGGCTCTTATCAAACGGATAGCCAGAAAGCGGATCATCTCAAGAGCAAGGGGAAGGAGCATGTCCAGAGCAAGGATTAGAAAAGTTGCCTTTCTTAATGTATGCTCAATAATATCTGTTAGAACATCTTTTGTAATATTTTAAGTATTTTGTACTTAAGGATTGTAAGGTATGTAGTAGTATTAGTAGATAGTGGAATTGTAAGACTAATGCTTGATCCTTGGTTCTGTGGGGCGAGATAAGAAGTTTTATATGTATGTTTCATAGCACAGGTATTTGCAATGGTGATGTAATGACCCGAAGCCACTTGTAATGGGTTTAGGGGCGTTACAATTTTAATACAAAAATGATTTTAAATCGAATCCCCGGAGATTTTGAAAATAAGGTTTTAACGGATAAAGATGTACTAATTGAACGAATCACGAAAAAGACTTTTTGATTTTATCCATTAGCACATATTTAACACATAATAAACACATACGGGGATCTTTCAATCATTTTAACACTTATCCACAAATACCACATAGCATTTAGCATCGTGACTCGTCAAATTGGAATAAAATAAATAAATAAAATAAAATAAAAATATTTTACTCCATTTACACAAAAATAATTTAACTTAATATACACGGTTCTTACACATACTCTCTTCTTTTGCCTTGTTTAGGTTTCTGACACTCGGTTGCAAAGTGTCCCATCTCATTGCAATTGAAGCAACGAATCTTGATTCTATCCACCATCCTAGTCTTATAGCCACCCCTTGAGCTACTTGAGGAAGAAGAACCTTCTCGTTGGAATTTGTTGCTAGTGGACTTGAATCTAAGATTAGGATTTCTTCTAAATCTGAAATTACAAAACCTCTTCACAACCAGTGCCATTAACTCATCTTCTAGTTGCTCTAGCTCCTCCATTGAATAGAAGTCACCATCACCCTAACTAGCAGCTGTTTCACCATACTCTACCACTATCACTTCCTTGTCAGAACTGTAAGGTTGAACAACCTTAGCTTCCACTTTCTCCAGAGCCTGAAACACTAAAGTAGTAGATGTGCTGACAACTCTACCTTTGCCATATAACTCCTTCTGTTGAATTTGTTCCAGCTCATATGTTTTAAGAATACCATAGAGTATTTTTAGAGACTCTTCATTCATGTCTCTAGACTCCATTATTGCAGTAATCCTATGTTCCAGATGCGAAGACAGCGTCAGCAGGAACTTCTTATTAATTTCTTTGAGTGTGTAGTACTTACCATGAAGGTGTAGGTTGTTAATCAGCTTGTTGTATCTCTCAGTGACTTCAGAGATACCTTCCCCAGGGGCTGATCTAAAATGCTCGTACTCAGATGTTAGGATTTCCAATTTGTTTTCCCTAACTTCTTCAGTTCCTTAGTTTATAGTTTCAATGATTTCCCAGATGTGCTTAGCATCTTTGCAGTTCACAACATGGCTGTACATAACTGCATCCAGGGATTCCACCAAAATGAGTTGTAAGTTGATCTCCAGGGAAGAATCCTCCATTTTAGTAAGAGCACAAGAATTGAGGTCCTTTGGATATGCCCTTCCAGGAGTACCAACTACTCCATCCACAATTACTTCTTTTTCAAAGACCATAGGAACTTTTGGTTCACTCTTTAATACATCGAAATATTTGGGGTTGGTAACTTGAAGAAAAAGTTTCTTCCATAATTCGTAATTTAATCTTTCAAACACATGTATTTTTAAACCGCTAACTCTTTGGGTAGACATGATGAATATTTTAAGTTTGTTAAAAAATTCGAGCTTGAATTAATTGACACAAATAGGATCTTTGATTTTTGCTTCAATCAAATGGCTCGAATATCAATTGTTAGGTCCTGTAAGTTTGTAGAAGGAGAGTTACATACAAACTATATTGATTTCTTGAAATTTGTCCAGTTGATTCAAAGTTAGTTCAACACAAATTTATGTGAAATTAAATGAAACAAGATTGAAGTTGAATATAAATTATATTAAATGTGATAGGTTCTTACAAATTCAGTACAGTGTAATATCTCACTAATAAAAATAAATTAGAAAATTCGACATAAACTTTTCTATATTTGTTAATAAAAGTACGAATGCTAAAAAGTAGTTCGAGATATAAATTAGGAGCAAAAACTCGATAGATAGTACAAGAGTTACAAGTGATCAAGTTCTGTCGGATAGAATATTATAATAACAAAGAACTTGATTTTCTAAGGAATTAAATAGCTCCTATGGATTTTGTTAAATATGAGAGAGAAGAGAGAACTTGATCTAAATGCTTCTTTCTTGATATTTTCTATGTTGTTTGATAAAACAGCCGCCTTGAGATATTTATCAAATTGATCTGCCAAGTTTTTCAAGTCCCTGCCTCTTTTGCATTTTGTTTGTACATGTATAACATTCGGTATGACCTTTATGTCATGGCAGCTTTGACTTCATATGACATTCTTCTTTTTTTCTTGGACATTCGGTATGACATTTATGTCATGGCAGTTTTGACTTTTTATGACATTCTTTTTTTTCTCTTGTATGACATTTGAGATGACATTCCCAGTAAGCTTGTATGAAAAGGTAGAGGATAGACAAATCAAACAAAATATTTAATTATATCATGAAGTTGTTCCAAAGAAAATTTTTAATCCAAATTATCAAATAGATGCAATTCCAATAGTGTAGAGATACAATTTTATAAATTTGAAATCGTTCAATCATCTACACCGATTTTTTTTAATTATCTTTCTTCGTACTAATTTGATCATGCATAAAATGTAAATTGAACAAAAACCCGTGCGGGGCACGGGTGGCTATCTTAAATTGTATTTTTAAATTAAATTGTGCATGATCAACGTCTTTTGAAGTATATTATTGATTTTAATAGAATTTTGCTTGTTAATGGCATATGTGGCTATTGTGTATTTATTTAAGTATGTTTAAATTTGTAATCTAAAAAATAATATTTGTAATATTGATAATAGTCATGTTAGTTTTTTTTGTGAGTCATAGATTAGAATTGGAGTGTTTTATGGGCGTCGTCTAATTAAGATGACTTTTCAGAACACTTACAATACTAAATTGTTATTCCAATTCTTCGAAAATGATACATCCATTAAGTTGGATCTCCAATAATATTCAAGATAGAAACTAAATAGCCTTCAAGATATTGCATTCTAAGAGTGTAGGTACTCTTAATTTTAATCAAAAACTTCGTAAATCTTCTAATACGCTACTCAGGTCTTGCGCTTCCACTTCTTAAAACTATCTTTCTAACTCTTTCATATATTTTCTATCTAATTTCTTCATTTTAAGCATAATTTGCCTTTATTACTCTTCTTCTGTCCGTTAGACTTTTAAAACACCAGATAATTCTAATTGACTAAGTGAATATATCTTGTGTAACTACAAAATTGTCACACTTGAGAATATTTTTTCGTAGTTCTATCAATAAGTTGAAGTTGCTCATATGCCTTATGTTCATTCTTTGACAATAAATTCTTCCTCTTTTTTTTCAAATATAGCTTCATCCAAAGATACTATTTGGAATGAACAGATAGACCAAAGTTTGAATGAGTTTATTGTTTCTCTTTGCGAATCACGAGCCTCTAGCTTTACTTATTTTCCAAAATTTATTATAATTTTTAATTGATATTTTAATTATTTAAAAAATTATAAAAATTTACCTTTTAATTAATTATGTCTTGGTAAATAAATATTTGAAAAATCAATAAATTCGTCAAATAAATAATTTATATAGTTCTAAATATTGACATCGATAGAAAATAATATTAATAAATGATATAACTTAATATACTATAATCTGAATTAATAAATGTAAAAATAAAATATAGCCAAAAATTGTTAATATGATGCAATAATTAAAATATCAAAATTTGTTTCACTCAAGCAACATGCACACACATCTATAATGTGTATGATTTAAAACACATGTGACTGAGTGGTCTAGTGATTGAGAGATGTGTGAATTAAATCGGTGACCCTACAATTATTATTATTATTATTAGAGAAACCTGTGCCTGAGGACGACCTCAGGTAGTACCCTGAGGTTAGGTTATTTTTCCATAGAATACAGCAGGGTAGTTTTGTAGTTACACAGCTGAAGTTCAAATTTAAAAGTATACCCTTATGATTTTACATGTATTAATCATCTAATCTCAGGGTTTCAACTTGAGGATGACCTCAGGCCCATTTAACTCTTATTATTATTATTATTATTATTATTATTATTATTATTATTATTATTATTATTATTATTATTATTATTATTATTATTATTTTAAAATGTATAAACTAACTGTATATTATGTATCACTAATCGATAATTTGATATAATATCATTTATTATGATCCAAATTAATTAAATATGAAAATAAAATTATGACCAAAGATTGCTAATATGTCACAATAATTATCATATTAGATTTTGTTTCACTCAAGCAACACACACATCTATTATGTGTTGATTTAAACTACATGTGATTGATTGGTCTAGTAGTAAAAAATGTGTTAATTAATTTATAGACCCAAGTTCAATCCCTTCCAACAACAATTTTTTTTAAAAGTATAGTAAACACATCGATAATTAAGTCATTTTCAGTTGAATACAGTGTCTCACCATTCATGCTTAAATAAAATGACATAATAAATAATAGATTTTAATTATTATTATAACAATATTTTAAATAACTAAAGAATGTATAACCAAACCAAAATTTATATATCATTAATTTATTTTTTTATATAATATAATATATAATAATCTGAATAAATGAATGTAAGAATCAATGAATGTAAGAATAAATTGATGACTAAAATTTGTTAACACCTCGCAATAGCTCAAAAATTTGTTAAAATGTCGCACTAACTAAAGTACCATATTTTTTTTACTCACACAACACACCTGCACACATATAATGTGTATCATACAAAAACACATAAGAGTGAGTGGTGTGGTGGTAAGAAGCTTTCTATACATTATAGAGACCTAGGTTTAATTCCCTCCAATATCATGATTTAAGATGGAATAAAATGTTTCAATAATTATAGCCCTTGTTGGGCTATGTCGCACTAACTAAAGTATCATATTTTTTTCACTCACACAAGACACCTGCACACATATAATGTGTATCATACAAAAACACATAAAAGTGAGTGGTGTGGTAGTAAGATGCTTTCTACACATTATAGAGACCTAGGTTTAATTCCCTCCAATATCTTAATTTAAGATGGAATTAAAATGTTTCAATAATTATAGCGCTTGTCGGGCTATTATCTATACTAATATATAATAAGCAAAAAGGGGTATAATTTGGTTGTTTAGTTCAACCATCTAAAAGAATAGTGACGGTTAGATATTTAGTAAATAGATGATAGACGTTAGATCAAATAATAAGGAATATTTTTTTTATTTAAATCCCTCTTTTAAAGATCCAAGGTTCGAATCCCGTCAACAACAAATTTATATTAAGGTTTTATATTATTAGTTCTAATCAATACATATCATTTATTAAATAACTATTATTATTACTAATTAATTAATATTACAAAGATAAATTATATTTATAATAAAATATTATACTCTATTTTATTTAATCATATAATTTTAAATATATTTAAAAATAATTCGTGCTTTGCACGGGCTATAAGCTAGTATATATAGTAGACTGAACAACATATTAAACTGATAGCATTACTATCCTTTAAAATGTAAATGTGAAAATAAATTTTTTGAGTGATACGCCATTTTGAAGTGTTTATTATTTTTCTTCTTATTTCGCATCCAAATTATTTTGACATTTTAAACCTTTTACATTAAGTAAATATTGAATCTTCATTGACTACTATTTAAATATTGAATCGATCTAATAAATTTAAAAAATTATCAATAATAATTGAATGAGGTTATAATAAAAATGCACATAGGTGTAATTATAATATCATAATAATTTTTATATATTTATAAAATTATCACTATCTTTTTGTACTAAAAAGCTTTTATCTTGAGCGCGATTGGATTGCCCAATTGATAACGGGTGTATTCTCTGTCGTTCCAAGTCATGGTTCGACTTTCGCTCACCCCAAAAATTATCGTAGAATAGATATTAAATTGTAAGGCATATAAGTCTACATAGTAAAAAAAAAAAAAAGAAGCTTTTATCTTAAGTAATTTCCTAAGATGAATCTCACAATTTTTTTTGGCCGTAAATAAATAACCCTTTTCCAGTAAATAAAAGAAGAGAATAATGAGCTTGAGATATACTGTATCTCACATAACTTCTCAGAGATACACAAATTTTTGTATGCAAACATGAGAACATTTTTGTAAAATCAAGATTCATTTAAAATTTTATTAATTAATCATGCGAATCCAATAAACTTAAAACTTATTTTTTTAAATATCTTAGAAAATTTTCCTAAGATTAATCTGAGAATTCTTTTCTCATAAAACAATAAAAACTTTGAATATAAAATTTATTTAACGCTGAGAGACTATTTTAATAGTGAACCAATGGAAAAGTTGCACGTCAGCCATCTCCCCACAACATCTCTCTCCACGTCTCTCTCTCCTTCTCTCCACTTAAAAAAGAGAGAAAAGGGTAAATATTAAATATATACATACAGGAGTATATGTAACTGCAAACAATTGCGCGATCTATACTAGTATGTCGAAACCATGGGGAAACATCGGGGCTTGGGCGGCTGAAGCCGAGCAAGCCGAGTTGGAAGAGAAACAACAAGCCGAAGCTTTAGCTGCCGCCGCCGCTCAAAGCTATCCTTCCTTGAAAGAAACTCTTAATTCCGGGTCGGGTCGGAATAAGAAGAAGAATAAGATGAGTTTACAGCAGTTTACTTTATCTACTGGGTCGGGTCGGGTCGGTTTGACTCCTGATGAGATGATGATGCTTCCCAAAGGTCCGCAATCGGGTCAGGATGGGTTTGTTCAGTCGGGTCGGTTTAATTCGTACGGACGGGGTAGTGGGCCCCAGAGAGATGATCATCGTAGGTCTTATGGTGGATTTGATGATGATGGCAGGAGAGGGGGCCCACAAGTTAGGGTTTCAGAGTATGATCAGCCTTCTAGGTCTGATGGAGTTGCCAATTGGGCAATGTCGAAGAAACCGATGATGAATTCGTTTGATCGGGGTGGCCGAAATGAAGGGTTTTCGAGGGGAAGTGGGAATGTAGGTGTTTCGAGGGCGGATGAGGTTGGGAATTGGGGAATGGGGAAGAAACCGGTGAATGTGTTTGATGGGGGTAATAGGACTGCTAGTAGGTATGGTGCGTTGGGTTCGGGTGGTGGAAATGATGGAGTTTCAAGGGCTGATGAGGTGGATAGTTGGGCTGTTGGGAAGAAACAGCAGGTTTTAGCAGCCGGGCCAGTCAGATCGTCGGGTTTTAGTGGTTCTGGGCCTGATCGATGGACACGTGGAGGAGGTGGAGGGTTAGGTGGTGAGGAACGGATGAGAATGGTGTTTGATAAACCGAGGAGTGATGGAGTTGTGAGTGAGAGTATTGTCAGTAAGGGAGGGGGGAATAGACCGAATCCTTTTGGAGCGGCTAGGCCTAGGGAAGAAGTGTTGTCTGAGAAGGGAGTGGATTGGAGAAAAGTAGATATGGAGATTGAAGCGAAGAAAAGTAGTAGTAGACCGAGTAGCGGACAATCTAGTAGGCCTGGTAGTGCACAGTCTGAGCATGCTGAGGGAGGTCTAGCATTGCAACAGGGAGTAATGAAGCCAAAAGTTAACCCGTTTGGTGATGCCAAGCCTAGGGAGGTTTTACTTGAAGAGAAAGGGTTGGATTGGAAGAAGATTGATTTAGACTTGGAGCGACGTCGTGTAGACAGGTTTGCTACTCTTACTCTTCAGTTTATTTATCATTGATTTGTTTTGATCTGTACATTGATGTCATTACCCTATGGGCTATGCGATTCCTTGTGTTATTTTGTGTTTGGACAGGTTTTTTTGCTTAGTTTGGTTTAATTTTAAGCTTCAAAGAAAAGGTACTGAAAAGAAGACAGAGTGTCAGTAGATTGCTCTAATCCTTACTTCCTAGAGTTGTAGTTAGTGCTTTTAGTAAGTTGAGCTTATCTACTAGTGGCCCTAATATGATATCAACAATCAGAGGCTAGCTAAATTGTTATGTAACTTTATTTGGTAGTCCCTTTCATATGCATAAAAAGCGTTCGTTTCTTGTTTTCTCCTCCAATGTAAACATGTTTAAGAAAGTGTGAGTTTTACTCCATCATGTTTTACACAGTAATGTTTTTTTTATTAGTATGTAGAAAGACACTATAAGGCAACGTGCATCACTACATTGTTACCCATGCATTTTTTTGATATTGTTGGGAATATATTCATGACATCCTTATTAGGGTAAGACCATAACTGTAGTAGCTTATTTTAACAATAAGATACATAGATTGGTATAGACTTAATTGCAATTTGATGACCTCAACTATTATATTTTTGCACAAAAATTGCTCTTTTATAATTGTTGACATTTTATGTACAAGATTATTATTATTTTTTTAACAACTGATTGCATTCCGTCAAAACTTCGTAACGGACGTTAGTGGATTCACTTTTTAATTTTTATTATTGCACTTTGATGGCTTAACTAATATTTTTTTTTTTGCAAAAAAAATGACTCTTTTATATATGTCGACCTTTTTAAAGCAAAATATTATATAAAAATAATTTAACAGAACTTTAGTGTTAGAGTGCCCAATCGACTTTAAGATTTTTTATTGTATAATTATTGTACATGAATCTTAGGCACGGCTACTAGAATACCAAGAGAAATTGAAAAATGTGAAAATAAATTCTTGAGTAGGTTCGACAAATGAAAGACGAAAAACCTAATGAGTTTGCCATCAATCATCATATTAGATTTTTCACCTTTCATATGTCGAACTTTCTCAACAATTGTTTCTTACATTTTTCAGTTTCTCTTGTTTTTCTGGTACTGGTACCTAAAAATCATGTAAAATAATTATACAAATAAAAAAGCTCAAATTCAGTTGAGCATTCTAGAAGTATAATTTAGTTAAATTACTTTTTAAATAACAATTTGGTTAAATAAAGAGCAACATAAATAAAAGAGTCATTTTTTCGCAAAGAAAATAACAGTTGAGCCATCAAAATGCAATAATAAAAATTAAAAAGTGAATCCGTTAACGTCCGTTTAAAAAATTTGACGGAATGCAATCATCTATTAAAAAAAAAATAATAGTTTGGTACATAAAATGTCAACAATTATAAAAGAGTCATTTTTGTGCAAAAATATAGTAGTTGAGGCCATCATACTGCAATTAAGTCATGATAGATCTATGGTGGCTTGTGTATTAATTTTGCAATTGCAATCACATAGTTAACGAATATGTGGACACTAATACTCCTTTTGGCAGTAGAGTGTGGCTATAGAAAGGTATGAATGAAAAAACTTGAACAAATTGGAAGGTAAATTAAGGATATGAGAGGGATGCAAATTATTAATGATGAGGTTTGTGTAGAGAATGATATGTTAAGTATCAGTTATTCATCTCTATAAGTCTAGTACACATTATTATAATATTAATAACTAGCATTCAAGAACTTAAAATTAAATGAAGGTAACAATGCTCATGAGGTCATAAGAAAACTAACAGGTCACAAGTCATCACATCTTAAGCATTTCATAGGTGATAAAATATCGCAAGGCTAAAGTAACTAGCAAGTCGGCAAGTAGCTGATTCAAATATAATCAACTAGGATAAATAAATCTGAGCTGAAAATATAAAGTACAATAAATTAGAATAAAATTGACAGCAAACAGCCTCGTGTTATTAATGAGACTATGTTCCAATTGTACGGTTAGATGTTTAATAGTCAGCACTGTATTAATGATTTCCGTAGTTGGGTAGATGTTTAATGGGTTGGTCTGCCCGGTTTTTGTTTTGTTCTTTCTATTTTCAATCTGTTGCCTAGGTTGATCATAGATAGTCCCCTCTATGGCTTGTCATAGAGCACGGGTCAACCCCTGTATTCTGTCTTCTTTTTCTATGTATATATGCAGATTAGCAAAAAAAAAAAAAAGATTATATAGGATGCATTTATTTTCCTAGCATTCTCGGTACTGGATTGATTTATGATATGACTGGTACTAGTTAATTTGGAGCTTGAATGAATCATGCATAAGAAGAAACTGAATTCAGCTGGTTGGAAATGAAATTTCAATTTTTTTTTTTATTACTGAAAACTAGTTACCAAGTATTACTTGAACTTGGGTCGCTCTTTCATTGAAATTGTTAATGTGGCTCTTGATCATATATTATAGTTGGGTGGAACTGTTATGAGTTATATATGATGTATTTAAATCTTTCCACTGCCTTGTAATTGAACTATAGGTTTAGCTGTAACATGTGAGTTTTTTACATACCATTTTTTGGGCATCAATTATGTTTAATCAATACTATATTATGGGATGGGAATTATTATTATTAGCTAGTCTTTGAAGTGATCTACCTATTACACCTGTTCAATTACAACTGGCATTAGCTAGAAATATGCCCATGACCGCTCTGAAGATGGAGATGGCTCAATATTCTATCCTGATTATAAAATGGCAATAGATATTTCATTTTAGCTGCAACATTGATAAAATCTTAGTAGTTTGGTTCAAGTTCAAGCTTAAGAGAAAAGGTTTATTACTAATTCAGTCTTCCTTTTGCTTCAATATCAATAATTTATCCGTGCAAGCCTCTGATTAGAGGTATAAAGTGCCAGATGATTACTCAAATGCTTACTTCTAGTTGGTTCTTTAAGTACGTTGATCTTATGTACTAGTGGCCCTAGTATAATATTAAGCATCAGAGGCTAGCTAAATGATTATATAACTCTATCTGGTAGACCCTTTCATATTCCTATAAGATGTGTGGATTAATATCTTCCTAATTTATTTGCATACCTCCTGTTTTATGTACATTAACCAGCATGATCTCTTATAATAAAGTAAGGTGGCTTTTGAATATGTAATTATAATAACGTTAAGTGTTAATAAATATGTGGACACTAATGCTCTATTTTCTAGGAGAGTTTGGCTGTAGAAAGGAATATATGAAAAAACTTGAAGAAAATTAAAGGTAAAGTAATGATATTAAAGGGAAGAGATTAATGAATTGGCAGTGCAAATTTTCTATTCTGAGGTTTTTGTAGAAAATGAGTAGTATGGTGTAGCATTCATCTACAAATTTTTGGGGCTTTGAAGCAAGCGCTAATTTAAAATCTGTAGGTATGGAACGGAGGAAGGAATAAAAATGATAAAATAAGTACTTATAAATTAGTAAGAATTTCATTCTGTTCCAACCTTAATTATTCCCTCCAACCAAACAAAGCAGAAGATACTAGAAATATTTTAATGCGATTCACATCTACTGGATTCTGATAATAATACAAGAATTGATATGGCCTGTCCATTTATTACATATTTAGTCACTTGTCTTCCTTGGGTTATGCACTTACCCCCTACATGCACAATTGTCCTTAAAAAGTTACTCCACTTTACTTCCCGCTTTTATTATGTCTTATTTCTAACCATTGTTTCAAGCGTCTTTGTCATTGGCATGCTTGTTACGGCACCACAGTGATCCATGGCGCTTGAGGACCTTGTTGCATTTATATGTAAAGTATCAGTTATAAATTTATATAATTCTAATAGACATTATTGGAAATATTGACTAGCAAAAAATTAACTAGCACTCAAATGCACAGAAATATAGAATTAAATGAAGGTATAAATACCAATGAAGTCATAAGAAAACAGCAAGTCCTAAGTCCTAAGCAATTCATAGGTGATAAAATGTCACTTGTCATAAGAGTCCATTTATTACATATTTAGTCACTTGTCTTGGGTTATGCACTTACCCCCTACATGCACAATAGTCCTTAAGAGGTTACTCCACTTTACTTCCCACTTTTATTATATCTTATTCCTAACCATTCTTTCAAGCGTCTTTGTCATTGGCATGCTTGTTATGGCACCACAGTGATCCATGGCACTTGAGGACCTTGTTGTGTTTATATGTAAAGTATCAGTTATAAATTTTTATAATTCTAGTCGACATTATTGGAAATATTGACTAGCAAAAAGTTAACTAGAACTCAATGCATAGAATTAAATGAAGGTATAAATACCAATGAAGTCATAAGGAAAGAGCAAGTCGTAAGTCCGAAGCAATTCGTAGGTGATCAAATGTCACAAAGCTAAAGTAACTAGCATGTTGACAAGTAGCAGTTTTAATGTAATCAACTTGCAGAAAGAATAAATCTAATATGAAAGCAAAAAGTACGATAAAGTAAAATAAAAATGACATACAACAGCCTTGTGAAGATCAGCGATTTCCAACATGTTCAAACACAAGCTCACAGTTGACAACATATCATTATGCAATATAGATATTAACCTATCATTATACAGTACAGATATTAAATTATCTTAATGCAATATAGATATAAATTATTATCTAGTAACACCAATTAAGTTAAAAGAAATGAAAATGGTGAAGAGAGAGAAGTAAGAGATCTGAGTAGTGTGGCATTGTCAGTCCTCATCTCTTATCTTCTATGATGTCTGGAACGTCCTTTGATGCTTTGTGGCATCTGGCACGCCTTAGTGCAGCAAGTCAGACACCTTATGGTTTCTGTACGGCACAACACTGTGGTGGATTTGGCATCCCATAACAACCATGATCAATGTCAATTTTTTTTCTCCATGCATGTTCTGGTAGTTGCAATGCAGTATCTTAGCTAGTGTCTGACATGCATACTTGTATGGCTGAATGCATGACTGTGAAAGTGTAACAAATCTTATGTATTATTGCTTGTTGAGTTATTGTAAGATATTTCTGGTCTCTAATTTAGACTATCTCTTCAGGCCTGAGACACAGGTGGAACTGAATTTGAAAGTTGAAATAGACCATCTGAAAAGGGAACTTGAAAACGAATCTGCTTCAAATGTTAACAGGGAATCTCAGCAAGTATCTGGCCAAGAGCAAATAAGTGTGCGTGATAGGCTCCTTCAGAAAGAGAGAGAGTTAGAGCAGATTACCCGTGAACTGGATGACAAAGTTCGGTTTAATCAGAAGCCCACAGAAAGGCCGGGGTCTGGATCAGGGAGGAGTGTTTCCAGTTTCGAGAGGCCACCTTCTCATTCAGGATCATTTGAAGACTCCAGAAACACAGAAATTATGCAGAGGCCTCGCTCACGTGGCACTGGAGATGCGTGGCCAAGTCAGCGGGATGAAAGACGAGGGTTTCAAGGTGGGAGAGAAAGAGGATTTTTGGGTAGTAGATATGTTGACAGGTATGCATTGTGATCTTGATTGTTTTTCCCAATTTCTTATGCAGTGTCGGCTAATTGGATAGTCAATTACCAAGTGAGATACATTTAAATATTTATTCAGATGTGCTTAAAGGTAACCTTCTGTATTGGCTGTTGGAAATAAGTAACAAAATCTGTCTCCCAAGTATTCTTAAAGCTAATGTGACTGCACAGAAACTATGTTCTGATCTAGTGTCACATGTCAATTAACGGCACGATGTGTTAATTTATTATTAATTTTGTTTTGGGTTATTAAGATATTGCCCCTCGAAGTTTGGCCAGATGTACACATAAATCCTCAAAGAAAAAATGTACTTTCTTATCCCTTAAATATGTCTTTTGTACATCTTTCCCTATTTCCGTTCAAATAGTCCAGAATGTTCATATCGGCATATCCGACTAGGAGCAAAAAAGTACTTTCCACTCTTTTTGTAATGTTACATAGACGAACGGAAAAAAAGTACATTCCACTCTTTACACCCTTACTCTTAATTAGAAAAGCCGATATGAATATTCAGGCCAATTTGAACGGAAAAATGGTTAATGTGTACATCGGACTTTGTTTAAGGGCACAGAGGTACGCTTTTTTTTTTTTTTTTCCTTTAAGGATTTATGTGTATATTTGGCCAAATTTCGAGAGCCAATGTCTTAATAACCCTTTTGTTTTATACAAACTCAAGTTGTGTTGTACATGTTCAAATTAATGCATATTCAGTGTTGTTGATTATGGGGCATAATGTGGTGTTTTCCTTTGATAGGTCGGGCGAGAGATGGTGAACTTCAAATTTTGTGGATTTTTTTACTTCTATCTCTACCATTGACAGACATGGACCGGAATAATTTTTTTGTGACCTTAAAAATTCTTACTCATGATTTCTGTGAACGGAAAGGGGCTATGGTATTGTTTATGGTTCGAGAACAAGTTACTATATTGTTGGATCCTGGAACATCTGCATTAGCCTTTACTTTTTTTTTTTCTTTTTTTTTTTTGTAGTTTGGCATTTATAGTTTTAGGTGCAGGAGCAATAGGATAAGTGTTATTGATTGTCAAGGTAACTTCAGTGAACATCTATGATTTTCCTTGTTTGCTAACTTCTTTTTTGCTTTATTACTTGCATAGTTTATGTCTCTCATCCTTTCCATCATATATAGTATGTTGTACCTTTGGGAGTAGACCTGTCAAAATGGATTCAGATCCAAAGAACTAAACTGAACTAAACCGAAAAACATGGAACTGAGCTCTGATTCTTTATTCAAATTAGATAGTACTGATACTAATCCGATTTCCAACTTGATTAGATCTAAAAATTACTGAAAATAATCCGAAATGTGAAATATTCGATATGGTAACGATTTGAAATTATTGAATATCAAATAATAAATTATCCGAATCGAATAGAAGTGAAGAGTTGGGAATAAGAAAAGTGGTGAATAAATGTTATAAAGATTTGGACTTTGATGAAACGACTCCGCCTAACAATGTAATATCTCTGCATTAGCCTTTACTTTTTTTTTTTTTTTGCTTTTTTTTTTTTTTCTAATTTGTAGTTTGGCATTTATAGTTGTAGGTGCCGGAGCACTAGGATAAGTGTTATTGATTGTCAAGGTAACTTCAGGGAACATCTATGATTTTCCTTGTTTGCTAACTTCTTTTTTGCTTTATAACTTTCATAGTTTATGTCTCTCATCCTTTCCATCATACTCCCTCTCTTCCCACCGATTCTTTACATTGGAGAACGTAATTCTGGCACAGATTTTAAGGTGTATTTTGTGGAACTATACTTTTTAAGAGCCTTAAAATGCATGTCAAACAGTGAAAAAAAACTGTAAAGAAATGGGAGGGACAGAGAGTATATAGTATGTTGTACCTTTGGGAGTAGACGTGGCAAAATGGATTCACATCCAAAGAACTAAACTGAATTAAACAGAAAAACATGGAACTGAGATTTGATTTTTTTATTTTTTATTCGAATTAGAAAATATCGATAGTAATCCAAATTTCGATTTAATTAGATCGAAAAATTATTAAAAATAATCCGAAATACGAAATATTCGATATGGTAATAATTTGAAATTACTGAAAATCAAATAATAAATATTGGAGTGAAAGAAGATATTGGAGTTGCGTGGGGAAGCACATTTCTCAGTATCCCAAGTGAGTCCGGTGACTCGTGACCGATTCTTTGGCTGGTAATTCATTCCTGTTCTCTTATTGTTTTTTTTGTTTGTTTGGAATAAGGATGGAAGCAAAAAATTTCTTCAAAGGGGCCAAAATAAATTATATAATTTATATTACATAAAAATAAATATTGTTTTAATACATTAAAATTGAGATCGGTGCTGTTTTAAATCACAAAATTCATCGATAATGACATCTATGTTAATATTATTAGTAATTTTTTCTTAATTTATAACATCAAATAATTTGAGATATACCACCGCACCGGCCACCGGAGAAACAAAGATTTAGAGATGCTGATGCCGGGAGATGTAGCTTTTTTTTGTTTTCTAATATAACGAGGCGCCTCTTTATTTTTAACTTCACTCTTTACAATTGGGTTATTAAGTAAGGGTCCTCTTCTACAGCCACAATTGGATATTTTTCAATATTGATCTAACCCATCTATAACCATCCACTAAAAATATGGACAGCTGGGATTTAAAAGTATACGCTATATTATATAGCGTAGTACGCTATATTATACAGCGTAAGCCTTTTTACATTTTTATACCTAAATCTGCCACGTGCTGCCAGGTGCCGGTTTAAACTTACGGTATATAATATAGCGTAATACGTTACCGGATTTATTTTACACAAAACATAATATAGCGTATTGTGGTTGCATATACATTATTTTACAAAATATTAAGTTAGTAAATCATTCACAAATCACCGGAAATCGCAAATCCACCGGAATCGGAAGTAAATCATCATCAATTTCATCATTTCTTCATATAAAGTGAGTAATTTCGTGTTTATTTCTTGTATCTATATGTCATCTAATTGTTAATATGTGTGTAGATTTGTGTACATGTATGTATGTATCACCAAAATCATCTAATTGTAGATTTGTGTACATGTATGCATGTATGTATATAATTTTCGAATAGGGTCGAATTAAGGTTCGAATTTGTGGATAATTTTCGAATTAGGGATCGAATTTGTTGATAATTTTTCGAATTAGGGTTCGAATTTGTGTATAATTTTCGAATTAGGGTTCGAATTTGTGGATAATTTTCGAATTAGGGTTCGAATTTGTGTATAATTTTCGAATTAAGGTTCGAATTTGTGGATAATTTTCGATTAGGGTTCGAATTTGTGGATAATTTTCGAATTATTAGGATTAAAATTTATTGGATTAAAGTTTGAATTATGGATTAAGTTTGGATTTGTGTAGTTTGGATTTTTTTTGTATGCATTAAAGTTTTTTATATGTATTGGATTTTAGATGTAAGATTTTTGCGGTCCGGTTGATCCTTCTCTCCTTACCGACCAAGATAACCATATAAGTAGTAGAATATGGGTTGGTGATCATCGAGATAAACTTACAATCCGTCAAAGTACCTCGTTGCTTAATCAATGGGAATTAGAGCCTTATCAAATTCATCTTTTACAACATTGGGGTTTCGGAATGTTTACCAACCCAAGAGCCGTTATGCAAAATGATGTGTCTTTAATTACGTCATTAGTGGAGCGTTGGAGGTCGGAAACCAACACATTCCACTTTACTTTCGGGGAGATGACGGTGACACTTGAAGATGTGTACATGTTGACGGGGCTTTCGGTTGTTGGAGAGGCGGTAACTTTGAGTGACACAATTAACGTAAAAAATCTTTGGTTACGTGATTGGCCGGATCCGACACTCTCATTTGAGGAAAGGGATAATGCTTTGGAGAGAGGTGGTGTGAAATTAAATTTTTTGAGGGAGAGATATCGCAAATGCCCGAACAAGGAGGATCGGGAGCTTCTAGAAATATATACACGGGGGTATGTGTTTTATTTGTGTGGGGCGATATTGTTCCCCACAAAATCAAACAATGTTTCTCATCCAAAATTAATTCCCTTGTTGATTGATACTTTTAAAATTTTTGGGTATGCTTGGGGTGCAGCAGCACTTGCCTATCTATATAGGAATTTATTTGAGGCAAGTCATAAGGATTGCAAGTCCATTTCGGGATGCTTGACAATATTGATGCTTTGGGCACGTGAGAGGTTGCGCCCGGGACAACCTATGCTAGCATCTCAAACCGAGTATATATGGCCTAGGGCTTTGGCATGGGCGGTTGCTCCCGTTGGCCCAGGAAAATCTAAGTACTTCAATGTCCATCATAATATTGATGCATATCGCGGGATGTTCGATAACTTTGATGCACAATGGGTTAAGTGGAGGCCATATGCTCGCTTCTATCGGCCTTTTGATCTTCAATTTCAGTGGGCCCTTATAGTCGGTTTAGCTTATGTGCCCCTTGTGTTTTTTGAAGATGTTGAACATCAACTTCCTAAAAGGGTGAGAAGACAGTTTGGTTTTCCATTAAGCATTCCGCCGCCGCCACCGGATGATATGTCAACCGGATGATATGTCAACGTTGAGGGTGAGATCTGAACATTCTTTTGTATATCAACATTATCTCAATTTTGCTCGATATGTAGTTGTTTGGAATGAATTTGTGAATAATGGTATTGGTATTTTGGGACCACCTTTGAATGTCATATCTCTAGAGGAGTATATGGATTGGTACTATAATGTTACCAAATTAAAGATTTTGCCGCCTTCAAAACCAATCAAGGATCCGAAAATATTCCAACAACCGAAAGACAAGTTCGACAATCCCAAGGCAATGGACTTGGTACGTATTTTTTATAACATGGAGTATGTTATTTGAGATAGTTTCGTTGAATATTAATGTATTTATATTTATACTTTGTCCTTGCTTCATATGTATTGTAGATCATATGTACCGCGCGAGACATGAGTAGGCTTTGCTCTTATGATATGCCTAGGATTTTTCACGAGGAAATATTGCCAAATTTCATGAATAAATTTGATGAATTAATGCTCGAGACATATGGCCCGTGTAGCATCCCAACATCCGGGGTACAGATATGGGGCCACTAGCCACTAACAACATTATACAATCCTGGATATAAACAACATATAATAATAAAACCCCTTAACCAAGATCATATACAGGTTATGGTATGAAACAACTGTCAAATTACTATTACAATCCATCCTCAGAATAAAATATTATACAATTCTATGAATAAATAAAATCACTGTCTAACTGAATATCCAACCTTGACGAATTCCCAACCACTAACCAATGAGAATTCGCAACCCGATCGTCTCCTCTGCTGCTGGAAAGCAACACCAATGACCATTACTAGGTTCACTAACCTTCTCTATTAGCTGAAGAAAACAAACAAGCAAGAGTGAGCCAACAATGCTCAGCAAGTGCAATAGTGACAACAATTTCAATAACGATGACAATTCTGATAAATAAAGGGGTTTCATTTCATTCTATGAAGGAATCAGTTATATTAACTTTTAGATTGCCATGAGGGCCAACAATTCACCATTAATAACGTGCATCAGAAACTAGAACCGATAAGAGTTCCGATATCAAAATATTATTAAAACAGACTTCCAAGGAGTCAAGAACTGAACATCTCAATCTCAGAGTATAGATTAGAATTGGAATTTTTATTTATTTTAAAAAAACATCAAGGTTAGGCTGCTGATCAATCACGCACTAACCCCGGACAAACGCACACAGCAATGTCCTTAATTGGATCCATGGCACACATTGGCCTTAATTTCCGACCATAATATGGTCCCACCCCGAAGGGTTTTACGCTCCAAGGGCCACTTTTAAAAACATTTCCAATCCTATATCATCCACACTAGGTGTCGGGACAATCGACAACCCTTGATCTCCAAACAACTGGAAACTCACGTCCAGAATACCAACTCAAGATTAGGAGTTAGATAGAAGCGACATCATCGTCTAGTATCGACAAGTTCGATACAACACAGGGAATAAACGAACAACCAAGATTCTCAACTAATATCGACAAGTTCGATACCAAATAGGGTGGGGATTATAAAGAACGTCAGTTCGAATAGGTATCAACAAGATCGATACGAATAATAATTAGAATTATAACATCATCAACTTATCTAAAGGGAAATTTCATTTGAGCAAGAATAAGGATATAAATTTCAATAAGATTTTCAACATTTGAAATTCCAGACTAACGCAAGGATATGGTCAATTATTGGGCATTTAATAAAACTTATACACACTGAAGAGCTTGAGTTTCCATAAGTGGATAAAATAGCATAGAACAAATATTTGCAAAACAGTTTCAATATGGAAAGGTTCAGAACAACTTAGAGAAAACATTGTTCAAATGGGAGTCCATTGTTGAAAATATGCTAGATCAGGAATTTTTCCAGCAGGTTTTCGTAAAAGTTAAAAAACTTATATTTCCTTGTTTAGAAAATTTCTTAAGAGTATTTGACGAAAACAGAAGAAATGGCATTCCATTGTCAAAATGTGAAAAGGGTTATTTGCAAAATTCTTTGTAAAACCGACATGTGAATTATGGGTAGGGAAAGTAAACAGCATCACACTAATTTCAAGAAGTATATATGACATCTTTCAACTATACTTGACCAAATCATTTCATACTACAAATAAACTAAATTGCATCACTTGAACAATAAGTGAATAGCAAGAACACTTGCCTCGATTCACTGAGTTCCTGATTTTCCCATCGATCCTCAACTCAGTTTCATGACAGCCTTTAGTTGCTAGCCTTTATTTGGCCCTACTTCCCTTTTCAACTTCGTAACTCATCAATTTCCACGCCCATTCACCCGTCGGCTTTAATACTCGTCCTTCTGTTCGTCTTTCAGATTACCCGCGCACAGTCCTTGGCCAGGTTTCCTATTCGAACCTTTTCAAGGTCAAATACTATTTTAGAATCCAACTAAGCAAAAATCTTTTTGTTTTGCTCTATTCTACCCATACGCGTCCTATATCACTTATACATATATCATCTATATATGCATATACAATCACATTCATAGTATAGTCCTAGTATAATTAACTAGATCAAATAAGCATCTAACACATATAGTCTCTTAACACTTGAATATTATCCAGGCATCCACTTTACAACAAAATCACACCTCAAACTTTCACGCCAACTATTACATATACATTTAGACTTTCGATAATCAAGACATACTTTCAAATCATCAAATCAAATACATTAAATAGATTTTAAATAGATTTGCAGGGGAATTTTAGAAAATTTCGGCATGTAGTATTCGTTTATCGGACTATCCACCTGTTTTTCAATTCAACCATTTACCAACCAAATTATATAAAAATAGAGCTACCTCAATTTGTAGCAACATAAAAGTAAACATATAAGAAAAGTACCCGCCCTGACATGCGGCACATAGCACATAAGGAATTCTGCCTCGACATGCAGTAAACACATAATAATTTATATTAGCATTAACTACTACTTACGGTACATCAATAATCGTATCACTCACGCATTTTAATGATACACGTGACAATCAATTATTGATATTCGTAAGCCCTAGGGAACAACCCCTAGCATTAACTATTACTTACGCTATATCAATGATCATATCACTCAAGTATATTAATTATACTCGTGATAGTTAATCATTGATATTCGTAAGCCCGAGGAACTAGTTGAAGAGAATTACACAAGTCCTTAAATAGTGACACTTAAGACTTGTGATCTCATTGCAACTCCTCGCAGATAAACGCATAAAGGAATTTACCTGAATATTAACGACACCACAAAATGATTCCGACAATTACAATTAGCAAACTCATATAAACTCCAACATTATACGACAAATAATCAATAGCAACTAAAAGTCATTTAACCACATATATTTCACCACCAGGAATTTAACAAATAAGCACCTAGCAAATAAACATTTACAACAAAGCTCCCTTATACGGCTCTCCATCTTATACAACGAATAATAAAGATCAACTTATAATCAATTAACTATTTACAAACTAACAACAAGTAGTCAACAATTATGACGTTCAACGATTTCTACGACTCGACTATAAAACATTTAGCACATAGATATTCACAACTTAGTAGAACCATATAACTCAACATATTATCCGACAATTAACAATTAACTATCAACAATCATTAATCCCGGATATTTTCCGAGCTCCCAAAAATTATATTCCCGAAATTACAACTTTACTACTTAACAACTTTCTAGATTTAAAAATCAAGGAATATACCTCTAACAATTAAAATCGACATTTATAAACTATCCGAATTAAATAATGGGAATTAAACAATATTCATAATCTAAAACTAATTAAATTACAACAATTAACACAATTCATCAAAATTGAAAATTACATAATTACATCGAAAAATAGAATAAATAAATAATTACAGAAAATGGATACCTTTCCGATTCCAATTCTTTTCCAAACAATCTTCTCTCTCTCTCTCTCTCTCTCTCTCTCTCTCTCTCTCTCTCTCTTGCCCAGCTGCTGCACACCACACATTACTCCACCTGATCGCACTCCGGCCACACCACCAATAATCACATAATAATATTCATAATTATATCAAATAAATAATTCTAAATTCGAAATTTTCTAGGTCGTTATAGCCCAACTTATGAAAGGCCCGATTTCAAGAGTTGTTTGCCTAAAAAAAAGGCAAGAAAGGCAAAAAATACCCAAGAAATTAGTCCCGAGAAGGAAAATTATTTCGAGGGTTATGAACGCTATGACCATCCTTATGATACTCAGGAAACTTTTATTGTTGGTCATAGTGCTCCAATTCTTAATCCTACTCAATTCGACGATGATCCTAGTGCACACTTCGAAGTGGAAGAGGCTCCAATTGAGGTATAATTTCTTATTTGTAATTTCACAATGCCACTTTGTCAATTAGTATGTCATTAATAACTCATTTGTTCACTATGTTCATTTTAGGGTTTATTAACAAATCCAAGGGACATGGTTGGTCCTAGTGCTCAATTTGATAAAGGATCCCTTATAAAGCCGATCAAGATAAATAAAGTGGATTGGTTGAATGAAAATTGGTGGGAATGTGATAAGCCTATTAATCTTCCGCGTAATTGTAGTGCAAAAGCCATTATTTCTTTGAAACCGGGCAATGAAGTGGAGGATACTATAGTCGATTGCTATACTGTATTGCTTGAAAAAAGAGAAAGAACCCTTTTGGTCATCAAATTGGTGTCGTCAAATATTACTTCATGTCTCCGTGGTTCTTCCAAGTAATGGGGGCTCATCATTGCAAACCTATGAAGAAGAATCCCGCAAAAAGGAAAGCTAGTGAATGGACGGCCATTGATAGGGACTTTAGAGCATATGGCATAAAGGAAGTGGGGAAATGGTAACCAATTTCGACTATATTATCATGCCAGTTGCAACGAGCGGTCATTGGATCCTATTCTTGTGGTCAATGACCACTTTTAGAGTATCTTTGTTTGATCCTCTAAGGGACGATACTAAGCACATGAAATTAAAAGAGCTATACAAGACGGAGTTCTACATTGTGGTATATTTTATCTTCCTTTTTTTTTAATTTCTAGTAGTCCATATTGTTTGATACATTACTAAGACAATTCATGTTTGTTTGATAGGAAAAATTGGTCCCTCTCATGTTGCATCGGTTGGATCCTACAAAATTTGAACATGTCGTATTCTCTGATGTTGAAAACGTCTATGAACGACCTAGGCAAACCAATGGGGTTGATTGTGGAGTTTTTGTTATGAAATATATAGATTGTATATTGACTTGCAATACCCAAGCTTGGTGTGGTGTCCAATGGGATGAAGATGTGATTGAAACATTCCGACGGCGTATTGGTTGGGAGCCCCATAAAAACGAAGCTCGGAATTTGTCTTTGTATTCCCACGATTGTAGACTAGCGGGATTGTAGGTTACTAGTTTGTTTTTGGAAATTTTAGAGATTGTAAGTTACTAGTTTGTTTTTGAAATTGTAAGTTACTAGTTTGTTTGATTTTGAATTGTAAGTTAGAGATTTTTATAGATTGTTGAATTGATTTTGAATTGTTGAAATTTTTATAGATTGTTTTTAGAGATTGTGTTTCAAATGTTGAAATTTTTAGGGATTGTTTTTAGAGATTGTGTTTGAAATGTTTTTAGAGATTGTTTGGAATACTATATAGGGGGTGTTTCAAAAACAGGGGAAACAGGGCAAAAGAGCCATGTACTTACGCTCTATAATATAGTGTAAGTGTTAAAAAACAGGGGAAACAGGGCAAAAGATCCCTGTACTTACGCTTTATAATATAGCGTAAGTGTTAAAAAAATAGGGGAAGCGCGATGTTTTTCAACACTTACGCTCTATTATAGAGCGTAATTACAGAAAATTTTTTTTTTGCTCTGTTTTTTTCTTTTTCCCTATACCAAATTCAAGCACCAAATTTCTACTAAAATCAAAAGCACCAAATTCCAAATTGAAAATTGCTAACTAAATCAACGAAATCAATACCAAATTCACTCAAAAGTAAAATCAAAAGCAACAAATTGAAAATTGCTAACCAAATCAACAAAATCAATACCAAATTCACTCAAAAGTAAAATCATGAATTACATTTCCTTGGTTTTTTTGAGTTGGACTTTTCGGGAATCGACTCTCATAATTTTTTTGGACAATTTCGTGAATCATGTTTAGCATCAAGTTCTTTGCAACAATTACATTTCCTTGGTTTTTTTGAGTTGGACATTTCAATGCCACTCTTCACTCTTTCCCTCTTGCGACCTTTAGTGGTGGAAATTATAGGGTCTTCCAAATTTTTCAAAATCTTCAAATCCATCAAAATCTTCACCTCCACGTTCATCCTCACATGATGGAGTTTTTTTCGTAGAAGGCTTCTCTATAGGAAAATTTTCCACAACTTCCACCTCTTTTTCAATCAATCCCATGACATATTTAAATCTTGGAATCGAAAAACTTCCACGAGCTGCTAAATCTTGAAAGGCTTTGCACAAAGTTGTATATCGGGCGGGTTGTGATTGAAGAATATTGCCAATGATAGGACGTTTATACGATATAGACCCGGCAATTTTATTTGCTCCAATTGTCCATCTCAAGTTAATTAAATAGTTATGGATCTCCGTCCATTGCATCATATTCAAGTATCGAATAACATGACGACAAATCATTCCCGAACTTTCAAATTTCTGACAAATACAATTTATCATATCATTGGTCACGGTTATTTGATACACTTTTCTATTTTCCTCCGCCACCGTGGTCTTATATGCTTCGTACACCTTAAAAGGCATAGTACTCATGGAATCTATCTCATTCACAACATAGGCTCCACTTTGTTTAAGTTCATGTTGAAAACGTCTAAACATTTCCTTTGTATAAATACATGCCGCATGATTCTCCAATGAGGAGGATGTTATTCTTGACCTTTCCTTTGTTTCATAGTCCGCTTCTTTCTCACGAAGATATTGTTTCTCCAATGATTTTTGTGAATTCTCTATAAACTCTTTCAAACCGGTTCTAGCATTTACATACTCGTCAAAAAATGCATTCATTGACTCACTTATCGAGGTAGTGGTTATCCCGGTAGTGAAATGAAGTTTACTGTACACACGAACCCAGTTATGTCGAACGGAATACATTTCTTGCAACCAACCATGATCAACCAAGTTATATTTTTCAACCAAATCATTCCACCTATCTTCAAATTGTTCAACCGTCATTGACTTGTACAAACATAAGTTGAAATCTTCTTTGAAATGTGGTTCATATGCGTACAAACCGGATAACTTCTCCCCGAATTTGGTACTTATATGCCAAGTACAATAAAGATGGTTCGTGTTTGGTAAAACTTCGGCAATTGCATTTTCAAGTGCAATGTCTTGATCGGTGATGATGGAGATTGGAGGGTTGTTTCCTATAGCTTCCAACCAATTCTTCAAAACCCATATATAAGAACTTTCTTTCTTATCCCTTATTAGTGCAAAACCAAACAATATGGATTGGTAGTGGTGGTTCACCCCCGTAATAGGTACAAATGGCATACTATACCTATTTGTGCGGTATGTGGAGTCAAATACTACCACGTCTCCAAAATTTTTATATGCATTTAATGATCTTGTATCAACCCACAACATGGAACGCACCCGATTATCCTCATCAACATCTACTCGATAGAAAAATTCCCCAAAACTATTACATTTCAATTCTTGGAGTAATGTCAAACCTTCTTTGGCATCACTCGAATCAAATACATGATGTCAATATCACGCAAAACATTCCGAATGTCTTGACTAGTAAATCCAGTATTCTCTAAGCTTCCCGTACGCTCATCCATTACATTCAAAGATTGTTGAGGCCCAATACCCGACTTACTCAAAATTATAATCAATTCTCGCATGATGGGTGTTATGTTTCTTGGCCTTTGCATGAAATGTACCTTACTAGGTGAAACCATCTCATGATTGTGTACCAAATGAACCAATGTTACCTCCCACTTATTTGATTTCTCTCTATGAACAACATACATTCGCGCCTTACATTTTGTTCTACCAAGAGAATCTCTATTTCTCTTTTTTTTCGGAACTTCATCTTCATCATCCAAAGTTTTTGAGGCTAATCTCCCACCCTTTTGACATATATACAAACGCGAATAAATCTTGTTATTTTTTGAACGTTTATGTGTAGTTCTAATTATTACTTCAAAACCAATACGCCTACCATAATCTCTATAGAACCTCTCCGCTTCATCTAAACTATCGAATAATTGACCAACACATGGGCAAACATCATTCAAATCATCCAAAGAAACACCATTCTCAACATCTTCAACATCATCACCATCATCAACATCTATACCATCATCAACAACATCATAGACAACATCACCATCATCATTCTTAACATCTTCATTATTATCATCATTAAGATCTATTATTTTAGGTGTGTGTGAACTTTCGTTAACATCTTTATTTTCTACCTCAATCTCAATCTTACTAGGTGTCTTATTAGGAGATTTTAACTTTGAAAAAATGAAAGAATCCATGGGTTAAACAGAGAGCTAACCTTAAATACCAAGCTCAATCTTCAAAAATCTTAATTTGGGATTTGTACACCAAGCTCAATCTTTAAAATCTTCAAAATCTTCAAATTTGGGTAAGATTTGACAAATAAACTAAGATTGGTAGAGTAGAAATAGGTATAGATTGGTGTAGATTAAGTTTGTGATGGTGTAAAATATCTCCAAATGATTTAAGATTGGGTATAAACTCAAGAACACTCACAAAATGATATTTCAAACATGAAGGGCTGTTTGAGCTGAAATTGTTGTAGTTCTCAGCTAAGATATATAATAGAGCGGAACAGATTAAGGGTAAAATGGGAATTTTTGTTACGCTATATAATATAGCGTATTACACTTTATAATAGAGCGTATACGCTGTATTATATAGCGTAACTCTAGTCCATCCTGACCGTTGACTGGACGTTTTAATGGTATAAAATGGGTTGGTTGGACATATTAAAATATCCAACTGTGGCTGGTGACCAGTTTCCATTAAGTAATGGTTATGCCATTTTTTAATTTACGGGCTTATACTATTGACCAACTGGGCCAGAGAATTGAAAGATGGTTGGGGCCGAATAATCCAAATTACTTAACTATAGTCACACATATACATTTAAATACTTTGGTGGGGGCCACAACCACCAGCGATCATACTATGCGTCCGTACATGTTTGGGGTTACATTGCTATATGTATGATCACCATAGCCCAAGTTTCCTTATAAATTATTAGTTTTATCACTCTTCCTATTGAGATATTGTCTGAAAAATTGTTATGTTGATTGAGTTTGGGACATTATTTGTTGAATATTTTGTTAGTGTTTGAGGTACTGCTGCTATGAATTGTGGATCCTTGTACTCAGTATCATCTTATCAGTTTGGTTGAGATATTTGCCTGAATATCTCTATGTTATTATGGATTGTAAGAATACTGATTGATTGTTGATCTTGAGGACTTTGTGTTTTTGCATCTATGTAGGTAGCTTTGTCTCGACTGCTTAACATTGCTCTATTTATTATATTTCTACTTTGTTTGATCCTTGCTTTGTATAATTAAATGTTGCCTTTGTTCATGCGGATGTGTGCTGTGTGTATTTGATGTTAAAAATCCTAATTCATTATGTTATAATTATTTTTGCATGATTTAATGGATTTTCTTTTAAATGTCTTAATTTAGTGCCTTTAAATTTTGTGTAATTAGGGTACCACTAATTTAGCTTTTAGTTCCCATTCTTGTTTATGTGATTTTAATTGGTTATTGTTTGTCAAAATCAAATTTATGTTTTAAATTGCCTATAATGCATATATTTGTGGTAATTTTACCTTTTTAATCATGGATTATGTAAATGCCTAATGTTTTAAATACTCTTTCCTTATTTTATGTGATTTTAATTGGTTATTGTTTGTCAAATTCAAATTTATGTGATTAAATTGCCTATAATATATGTATTTGTGGTAATTGTATTTTTAGAGGTAGTATTTAATCATGGATTAGGGCAAAATTCTAGCAATTTTGTTATTCACTAGATGTCATTTATGTTTTGAATGGCACTAAATAAGTCTATACACCCTTTTATCTCTTAATTCCAAATTTTGTTTAATTGAATGTTTTGGTAACGGTTTTTATATGCATTTAAAGGTAATCAAAGGGTTTCCCTTTGATTAGATTTTACTTTTACCTTTGGTTAGATTTTACTTCTATTTATTCCTTTTAAATAGTATTTTAATATTATTAGGATTACGAATTATTTTTTCTTTGATGTGTTATTTACTTTAATATTATTTTAGAAAGATCTTTTAATGAATTTTTTTTTGTTTTTATAGGTGAGAAAATATTGGGAAGTCTCTTTTCGGACATTAAAGTCTTATTATCAAAATTTCCGAGAACATCTGTGCATGGCCATCGGTTAGATGATAAACTTTCTTGAATGAAAAAAACTAAATTCCTTTCTCCGATTTTACCGGCATTGTATTCGGTACAATTCATATACGAGAATGTATTTTCTTGAACAAAAAAATAAATAAAAATTATTCGAATGGAATATGTTTTGAAGATATGGAAATAAGAAAAGTGGGGAATCAATTATAATAAAGATTTGAACTTTGATGTTAAAGTTAAAAACGACTCCGCTGGGGATCGAAACCAGAGTCTCTGGTTTCGTAGACCAGCGCCTTATCCATTGGGCCACGGAGTCGAAGTTATATGCCTGGTCGAAAGTATGAACACTACCACACTTCCTACAACTACATAATAGTACATGTATTGGAATTATTGTTCAAAAAATTGTAGTGGAAACAAGAAATACATCAACATTACAAACATATGTTCGATCTTTATACAGTACTATACTATCTATTTTTCTGGCACAACATTTTTTTTTCTTTTTCCAAAAGAGTAAAAGGAAAATGTAAAGTATTGTACAAATAAGGGAGTGACATAGTGGGTGTTTGGGGTATCTTAAAATATGTAACTTATAACTTAAATGAATAAGTATCATATAGCTGCCCACAAATGAGAGTCGACTCTCTCCTCTCCCTCTAACTTATCTGCCGCCGCCCTCCCCTTCTTCCTCCCTTCTTCATCCCGCCCCCTCCCTTCTTCCTCATTTTCTTCATCCGTCCCCCTCTTCATCCTCTCCTTTTCTTTCCCTCTTCCAGATCTACCCCATCTTCTCTCTTTTTTCTTGTTAATAAGTTCATTAATCTTCATCTTTGGGTGAGATTTGATTATTTTCGTCCATCTTTTTGGGTGATTTTATGTCTCTTCTATGTGAGAGTTTTGGTTTTCGCTTCTTAATTGTGAGCGGGGTTTTGTTGAAAATGATTTTGTTGATGTTTTGGAGAATCTGGAAAACCCGCATTGAAACTGGATTGGTGGTGATTATTGCAAGAGCTCACCTTTCACAATTAAAGATTGTTCATTCGTTATCGGTTTTCACTTTCGGCATGTTTATAGCTGGTATCCGGCATTTAGATAGCTGGGGTGAAGAATCCATTTTCGGCACGTCTATAGCTGGTATCCGGCATGTAGATAGCTGGGGTGTCGCTCCTACAATTGGGGTTTTTGAACACTGGGCTAATTGTTTTTATGTGATATGGTCATTTGTGATGCTGCTGCTTTCCGGGATGTTGGTGCAATATGGATTACTCGGGATGTCTTCGACTTCGTTTTTAATTTCAAGAATTTTTAATTTCTATGTGTTAAACGATCAGAAAACAAATTAGCTAATTATGTTTAGTTTGTTATTTGTTTCTCAATCTGATTGTAATGGCAGTTGGAGATTTGTTCGGACTGTATTATGTGATTTTTAATGAAATACTGCATTTTGCATCAAAAAAAATAAGTATCATATAAATGGTAAGTAGATGAATTCTTATAAGTTATACAAGTGTTTGGATAAATTTACTTATAAGTTGGTGAAATATTTATTAAAGTAAATTATAAAAATATTAATTATTTAATATAATAATCTCAATATATGTATATGACATTTATAATACAAATGTAAAAATATAAAATATTAAAAAAATAAAAAAATTAAGTAATAAGAAATAAATTGGGAAAAAGTACATCGTTACTAACTTTCAACTTATCAACATATAAGCTATAAATTGAATTAATAAATTGGATAGACAAACACATAGATAAATTGAAATAGACTTATAAGCCGCTTATAAGTTGCTAGCCAAACAGGCCGATAGTTTTTGTCATAGACATAAGAAGACAAAGCTAAGAAACTTAGTAGTACTCGCTCCGTCTCTTAAAACATTTCCTGTTTACTATTTCGGGACGTTCAAAATACTTTTCCCCTTTCTCTTTTAAGCCATATAAAACAATATTCAATACCCACTACTCCACCCACTAATCCTTAAAAACAATATTCAATATCCACTACTCCTTAAAAACAATATTTAACACCCACTACTTCACCCACTACTCTTTAAAAACAATATTCAATACCCACTACTCCACTCACTATTCTTTAAAAACTATATTCAATATCCACTACTCCACCCACTACTCCTTAAAAACAATATTCAATACTCACTATTCCTTAAAAACAATATTCAATACCCATTACTCCATTAAAAAACAATATTCATTATCTACTGTCTTAAAACCCGTGTTTTTAGTCAAACAGGAAAGGTTTAAAGAGACGGAGGGAGTAGTATATAATAAAACTGATTAAGGGGTCAGAAAACAATAAACAGAGTGATAATTACAGATAGGGCTGTCAAAAAAATTCGAAAAATCCGATCCGAATATTCGAGTTCGTATCCGGAAAAAACCGGATATTATCCGTATCCGAAGTCAACCGGATATTATCCGTATATGTGTCCGAACATTTAGGATACGGATATGGATATAGGCGTATCCGTATCCGAAAATATCCGTATCCGAAATTAATTAATTAATTAATTAATTAATTAATTATTATTCATAATATATTTTATATTTTATGTATGTACTTATATAAATTGGAGATCCTAGTAGATCACTACTATTTTCAATGTGACTCGTAACTAGTGCTTTGTCACAGATTATTGTTTTTATATTTTAAAAAATATTTTTGAACGATCCAACCGTACGGATGTCAATATATATCTAATATAATGATATTCCCAAATTTTCAGAAAATAAAAAATTAATTTGATTGGAGATCTTAGTAGATCACTACTATTTTCAATATGACTCGTAACTAGTGCTTTGCCACGGATTATTGTTTCTATTTTTTAAAAAATATTTTTGAACGATCCAACCGTACGAATGTCAATATATATCTAATATAATGATATTCCCAAATTTTTAAAAAATAAAAAAATTAATTTGATTGAAGATCTTAGTAGATCACTACTATTTTCAATATGACTCGTAACTAGTGCTTTGTCACCGATTATTGTTTCTATTTTTTAAAAATATTTTTGAACGATCCAACCGTACGAATTTCAATTATATCTAATATAATGATATTCCCAAATTTTCAAAAAATAAAAAATTAATTTGATTGGAGATCTTAGTAGATCACTACTATTTTCAATATGACTCGTAACTAGTCCTTTGTCACGGATTATTGTTTCTATTTTTTTAAAAATATTTTTGAACGATCCAACCGTACGGATGTCAATATATATCTAATATAATGATATTCCCAAATTTTCAAAAAATAAAAAATTAATTTGATTGGAGATCTTAGTAGATCACTACTATTTTCAATATGACTCGTAACTAGTGCTTTGTCACGGATTATTATTTTTACTTTTTAAAAAATATTTTTGAACGATCCAACCGTACGGATGTCAATATATATCTAATATAATGATATTTCCAAAATTTCAGAAAATAAAAAATTAATTTGATTGGAGATCTTTGTAGATCACTACTATTTTCAATATGACTCGTAACTAGTGCTTTGTCACGGATTATTGTTTCTATTTTTAAAAAAATATTTTTGAACGATCCAACTGTACGGATGTCAACATATATCTAATTTAATGATATTCCCAAATTTTCAGAAATTAAAAAATTAATTTGGTTGGAGATTTTTATAAATTACTAGCAAATTTAAAAATATATTTAAACTTAACTTATCTTTAATTATTTCCCTTCTCAACACAAGAATCTTGTAGCCCAGTTGGTTGTGATATTCCACAAGACTCAAGGGTGCCCCAGGTTCGACTCCTTGCTCATGCAACATTTTGAAAAAAAAACATCAGATTTCCGGATAACCTCCGCCGGATCCGGATTCGGATATGATTTTCAAATATTTTCGAATCCGGATACGGATTCGGATATGATCAAAAAATTTCGGATCTGAATTCGGATATGGCAATATCCGTGTCCGTTTTATCCGGTTGACACCCCTAATTACAGATAATCTTCCAAGATACCTCAACATGTACTCATTCATGGTGCCCCAGGTTCGACTCCTTGCTCATGCAACATTTTGAAAAAAAAACATCAGATTTCCGGATAACCTCCGCCGGATCCGGATTCGGATATGATTTTCAAATATTTTCGAATCCGGATACGGATTCGGATATGATCACAAAATTTCGGATCTGAATTCGGATATGGCAATATCCGTGTCCGTTTTATCCGGTTGACACCCCTAATTACAGATAATCTTCCAAGATACCTCAACATGTACTCATTCATGTACGTAACACATTTGTGTAAGTTCAGAATATAGTAAATTAGAATCGGAGGGTTCTTTCTGAGGTTAAAAGTTTTCAATACAAATTTAAGGGTGTTTAGGTAAATTTACTGAGAAAAAAAATTAAAATTTACAAAAATGCCCCTGCGGAACCACTTAATTTATAGACTATTTGTATTATAACCTCAGGAGAAATCCTGAGGACAACCTCAGACCCATTTTTCTCAACTAATTTAGTTGCACAAAAAATAAAAGTTTAAACAGAACAGAAGAAAACGAAAAAGAAAAGCTAGCTGCTACCTTCACATTCATTCACATTAACATAATTATTATTATCACTTTTTTTTTTTTTTTAAATGAATAAATGGAACTCCAACAACAAACCCGTGCTTCAAAAACTCACTTACATTTTAAAGCTACTAGTAGTGTAACAAACAGTGATTCTAATATCTTATCCATTTGTTTCTTTATTCTCTAGTTATCTTTCGGATGGAGAAGTGCACAAAGTTTGTTACTCTACTAGTAGTGTCACTACTTTCACAAAATGTCACAAACGCTAGTGGCACTGAATGTCATTTTCCGGCTATATACAATTTCGGAGACTCAAACTCCGACACCGGTGGATTATCAGCTGCATTTGGTCAGGCTGGATCACCTAGTGGCCAAACTTTCTTTCAGCAACCTGCTGGTCGATACTGCGATGGTCGTCTAATTATCGATTTTATTGGTACGTATTCCGTATGTACGCTTCATGTGTAGTGTGTTCTACTATAATTTGTTGCAAAATGTTTCTTGAAACTAGATATATGATTTCTATGCACACACAATATTTATGAATTATTAGTGATAAACAACGAGGGGTGAACTTAGATAATTACAAAAGGTTTTAATGTTTGCTACTGTAGAATTTTGTCATACTTGTAACTTAAGTGCAATTCAATTTAAATTTTGAAATTTGAAATTTAGTATTTACAAGTATGTAATTTCATCCCAACTCATTATTTTCTCGTTAGTAGCATGTTTTAGTTTTGCTGTGGCCTTGGTATTTTGTTGACATATTATCACATTTTTTTACTAAATAATATATTACTCAAAAAGTTTATGAAGTTGATAATCTTTTTTACTTGATTGTGATGGTGATCAGCACGGAGTATAGGACTACCATATTTGAGTGCATTCCTTGATTCAGTTGGTTCAAATTTCAGTCATGGAGCCAATTTTGCAACTGCTGGCTCGACGATTAGACCTCAGAATACAACACTGCATCAATCTGGTTTTAGTCCTTTCTCTCTGAATGTCCAGTGGTATCAGTACAACGACTTTCATTGTCGCTCTCAGGTTTTTCGTGCCCAAGGTACATTTTTTTTAATTTTTATGTATCAACTGCTTTTACTAGTGGCGAAATGTTGTGGTACTTGTCTTATGTTGCTACAACAAATTGACAAGTGTGGATCAGCCTCCACATACATCATTTTGTTTAATATCGACGGTGATGAGAGCAGTTTATATTCCATCAATATTTCATTTAAATGTTTGATTATATAGGAGAGGTATTCAAGCAAATGTTACCGGACGTACATACCTTTCCTGAAGCCTTGTATCATTTGACATTGGCCAAAACGATTTGACTGCCGGATTATTCCTTGACATGTCCACCGATGAAGTTAGAGCATATGTACCTGACGTAATAGATCAATTCAAAACTGTTGTCAATGTATGAATCTAGAGTTTCACCTTATCAAACTGTAAAATTTTCTTCTTCTTTTTTATTTTCAGAATTTTTTCCTTATGTGAGATGTTGCATACTGCTTAATCTAAATGCAGAATATATATGGTCAAGGTGGAAGATCATTTTGGATACATAATACAGGGCCGGTAGGGTGTTTACCATATGTCATGGACCGTCTCCAAATCACTGCTGGACAGATTGACAGGGTTGGATGTGCAGACCCTTTCAATGAGGTTTGCCGATTTTACAACACCAAATTGAAAGAAGCTGTACAACAACTCCGGGAAGATCTTCCATTGGCAGCTTTTACCTACGTTGATATCTACTCTGTCAAGTATGATCTCATCAGTAATGCTTGCAAATATGGTACTTGCGAGATACTTCTCCATTATTCTATTTCATGGGCACATTGTGTGTGTGTGTGTTGTAAATTACATATTTTTCAATGCATTAAGACTTTTTGTTATTAGGATGTAATGATTTTTAAAATATTTAGGAAACTCTGTTTGCAATAGATTTATAGTGTACACGAAGAGGGTGGTGAGAAACTGAGAATAGCACTCTATACCTCATCAGTCATTTACACTAGGAGCAGTTTTGTCACTGCTGAACCAATCGTGATCGCCCTGTGTACAATAATCATCTATGTTTTTGTGTAATTATGCAGGCATCAATAGGTGTTGGTATATATTATTGTGACATGTTAGTTGGGATTTATTGGGTTGATTTGGTGCAGGGTTTGTCCACCCACTAAGAGCTTGTTGTGGGCATGGAGGAAAGTACAACTACAACATAGATGTAGGGTGCGGAGGAACGATAAAGGTGAATGGTACACAAGTGGTGATCGGATCATGTACAGATCCATCGGTAATGATTAACTGGGATGGTGTGCACTATACAGAAGGAGCAAACAAATGGATCTTTGATCGGATTGTAGACGGTTCATATTCAGACCCGCCAAATTCTTTGAAAATGGCTTGCAACAAAAGCTAGCCAGAGCCTGGTTCTTGAATCAGTATCGTCACCATGTTTTGCAAAACTCCATCAAATCTCCAATTGTACTTATTTCCAGTTTTGAAATTGTAGAATTTGGCGTGCTTATCAACTACATGGACATTTATGTAACGCAAACATGGATAGCATAAGTTAAACAAAGGGTATTTACTCATCACTAAAGAGCTCTTCTTCTACCGGTATTCTCCTCATTCCCTCTCTTTAGCAGGTATCCATTCTAGCCCATTTGGTTTATATCACAAGTAACATTTAAGTTAATATTGTAGCTTTTTTACAGCTTATAAGTGTTTCACAAATTAATAAAGGACTAGCTTAAAACCCGTGCGATGTACGGATTTTTTTTAATATTATATGAATTTTTTTCATTAATTTGAATTATTTTTTTAAACACATGAATTTTGGAGGCTTAAATTTTTAAATGAGATGATTTAATCATAATTACATAAATGTTATCTATGATATTTCTAGAAAATAAGGGATTTTAATTAGATAATACAGAAAAGATGATAGGTTTTAGTTGAAAAATGTAATCAGTTAATTATTAGTAATTATAAAATTATTATTTTATTTTATTTTATTAAATAACATGCCCGTGATATAATTGGAAAAAGATAGATATTAGTTAGAGAAAATTAAAAAGGTAACATGTTTTAGGTGAAAAGGGTAATTAATTAGTTTATAGTAATTATAATTTAATTATGTTATTTTATTAAATAAAATTGCTCGTAATATTTTTAGAAAAAGAGAAATTAATGTTGCCCGTGATATTTCTGGAAAAAGAGGAATTTTAGTTAGAAAATATAGAAAAAAAAAATATGTTTTCGCTGGAAAAGGTCATCGGTTAATTATTAGTATTATATTATTATTTTATTTTAATAATTAAAACCACCCGTGATATAATTGGAAAAAAGAGATTTTGTGAAAAAAAAAAGGATAGATTTTAGTTTGGGAAAATAGAAAAGGTAACGTGAAAATTAAAAAGGTGACATGTTTTAGGTGAAAAAGGTAATTGATTAGTTTATAGTAATTATAATTTAATTATCTTATTTTACTAAATAAAATTGCTCGTATTGTTTTTATAAAATGAGAAATTATTGTTGTCCATGATATTTCTAGAAAAAAAGGGAATTTAATTTACAAAGATGGGAAAAAATGTTACGTTTTAGCTGAAAAGGTAATCAGTTAATTATTAATATTATAATATTATTATTTTATTTTTATTAAATAGAACCGTCCGTGATATAATTGGAAAGAGAAATATTTTACTTAGAGAAAAGAGAAAAGGTAACGTGTTTTGACTGAAAAAGGTAATTGCCCGTGATATAATTGGAAAAAAAAATTTTAGTTAGAGAGAAGAGAAAAGGTAAGTCCTCAGTAATAAATAAAAAAAGGGAATTTAATTAGAAAAGATGGAAAAAAAATAATACGTTTTATATGAAAAGATAATCAGTTAATTATTAATATTATAATATTATTATTCTATTTTTATTAAATAGAACCGCCCGTGATATAATTGGAAAAAGAGAGATTTTAGTTAAAGAAAAGAGAAATGGTAACGTGTTTTGGATGAAAAAGGTAATTGCCCGTGATATAATTAGAAAAAAAGAAATTTTACTTAGAGAAAAGAGAAAAGGTAATTTGTTTTGGCAGAAAAAGGTAATTAATTAGTTAATAGTAATTATAATATAATTATGTTATTTTATTAGACAAAATTGCTCGTAATGTTTTTAAAAAGGAGAAATTTTAGTTAGATAAAATGTAAAAGATATTGTAATTTACTTGAAAAAAGACATTATTTAGTTTTGAAAAATATAAAAGGTAATATGTTAACCTGAAAAAGAAAATTGATTAGTATAAAGGAGAAATTTTAGTTAGATAAAATATAAAAGATATTGCATTTTACCTGAAAAAGGAAATTATTTAGTTATTGAAAAATATAATAGATAATATGTTTAACCTGAAAAAGGAAATTGATTAGTTAGTAGGATGGATTTTATTTGTAATTAAGTAAGGGTAAATTAGTAAAATCAACAGGTATCGTACCGACCAACCAAATTTTTAATGTTTCGACTTTTATATAATAACAGTATAGATTTATAGGAAACCAACTAAGACATCCCGTGCGATGGACGGATTTTCTTTAATATTATATGAATTTTTTCATTAATTTGAATTATTTTTTTAAAACATGAATTTTGGAGGCCTAAATTTTTAAATGAGATGATTTAATCATAATTACATAAATGTTATCCGTGATATTTTTAAAAAAGGAGGGATTTTAGGTAGATAATACATAAAAGATGATAGGTTTTTGTTGAAAAAGGTAATCAGTTAATTATTAGTAATTATAAAATTATTATTTTATTTTATTAAATAAAATTCCCGTGATATAATTGGAAAAAGAGAGATATTAATTAGAGAAAATTAAAAAGGTAGCATGTTTTAGGTGAAAATGGTAATTAATTAGTTTATAGTAATTATAATTTAATTATGTTATTTTATTTTATTAAATAAAATTGCACGTAATGTTTTTAGAAAAGGAGAAATTAATGTTGCCCGTGATATTTCTAGAAAAAGAGAGATTTTAGTTAGAAAATATAGAAAAAATAATTGTTTTAGCTGAAAAAGGTCATCGGTTAATTATTAGTATTATATTATTATTTTATATTATTAAATAAAACCACCCGTGATATTGTTTGAAAAAGAGAGATTTCGTGATAAAAAAAGGAGAGATTTTAGTTTGAGAAAATAGAAAAGGTAACGTGAAAATTAAAAATGTGACATGTTTTAGGTGAAAAAGGTAATTGATTAGTTTATAGTAATTATAATTTAACTATCTTATTTTACTAAATAAAATTGCTCGTAGTGTTTTAATAAAATGAGAAATTAATGTTGTCCATGATCTTTCTAGAAAAAAATGAATTTAATTTAAAAAGATGGAAAAAATATTACGTTTTAGCTGAAAAGGTAATCAGTTAATTATTAATATTATATTATTATTATTATTTTATTTTTATTAAATAGAACCGTCCGTGATATAATTGGAAAGAGAGATATTTTAGTTAGAGAAAAGAGAAAAGGTAATGTGTTTTGACTGAAAAAGGTAATTGCCCGTAGTTAGAGAGAAGAGAAAAGGTAAGTCCTCAGTTTGTAAAATAAAAAAAAGGGAATTTAATTAGAAAAGATGGAAAAAAATGATACATTTTAGTTGAAAAGGTTATCAGTTAATTATTAATATTATAATATTATTATTCTATTTTTATTAAATAGAACCGCTCGTTATATAATTGGAAAGGAGAAAGATTTTAGTTAAAGAAAAGAGATTAGGTAACGTGTTTTGGATGAAAAGGGTAATTGCCCTTAGTTAGAGAAAAGAGAAAAGGTAATGATTTTTGTTAAAGAAAAGAGAAAAGGTAACGTGTTTTGGATGAAAAGGGTAATTGCCCTTAGTTAGAGAAAAAAGAAATGAGAAAAGAGAAAAGGTAATGTGTTTTGGCTGAAAAAGGTAATTAATTATTTAATATTAATTATAATATAATTATGTTATTTTATTAAACAAAATTGCTCGTAATGTTTTTAAAAAGGAGAAATTTTAGTTAGATAAAATATAAAATATATTGTACTTTACTTGAAAAAGGAAATTATTTAGTTTTGAAAAATATAAAAGGCAATATGTTTAACCTTAAAAAGAAAATTGATTAGTATAAAGGAGAAATTTTAGTTAGATAAAATATAAAAGATATTGCATTTACCCGAAAAAGAAAATTATTTAGTTATTGAAAAATAGAATAGATAATATGTTTAACCGGAAAAATAAAATTGATTAGTTAGTAGGATGGATTTTATTTGTAATTAAGTAAGGATAAATTAGTAAAATCAATAGGTACCGTACCGACCAACTAAACTTTTAATGTTTCGACTTTTATATAATACTAACTTATAACCCGTGCGAAGCACGGGTTACTTTAAATATTTTATAAAATTTTCTTAAAATAAAATTTAAAACTTTTGGTTAAATTACATTTTTTTTATGTTTTGAAAATGCTTTAAATTTACATTCATTCACTGACTTTGAAGACCGGCTTTGTTAACGAGGTTTTAAGAAGTGAAGTATATATACCATTGGAATTAGAAATAATGTAAGTACATGGAAGCAATTGTCACCCTTATATTTTATGGTAGCCAATCAGTATTCTAACTGAATCCAAAATTTGTGCTGGATTTCTGATTGCATTGGGTTTTGTATCATTTACATATAATTTAAATAATTGTTTGTAAGGTAATTAATCTCCCGTGCAAATAGAAGTCCAGAATATTATTTGTTGGAAACGTAGATGGGACAACAACAATTTATATATAAGAAGAAATTACAATTTCTTTTCTTTCTCTCACACAAGAGCTTCAGCTCTTTCTTTCTCTCTCTTACACTTCAGTATATTTTTCTTGGTGTGTTATTAAATGAACTAGCTTGATTTCTATTTATAAGCTATAAAAAACTAACATACACATCATTCCTTACATCACCTATTTTAACTTCCTAGCTAGCCTACCTTAATTTTAGGATGCATGACCTTAATTTTAGGATGCATGATTCAACTATGGCTGCACCATCCACCTTTTTTTTTCTTTGGACACCACCTTGTTTTTCTTTATTTCACATACATGCTTCTTTTGTTGACTATATTTTAGGGACAATTTGAGTTTGAATTCTAACACTCCCCCTCAAACTCGATTTTCCATTCCGAGCTTCTTTTTCATTTTCTGAAATGTCTCTGTCTTCAATGGCTTCGTAAATATATCCGCTAAATTTTCTTCAGTTCTGCAGTGCACCAACTCCACAATTTTGTCATTCACCTGCTCTCGTATGAACTGATATTTGATGTTGATGTGCTTGCTTCGATTGTGTGACACTGGATTTTTCGCAAGCGAAATAGCAGATTTATTATCCACATAAATAGTAACCGGATCCTCTTTTGCAAGTTTTAACTCGCTCAGTATGTAGCCTACATAGCTTGACATGCGCATGCTGCTGCGATGTATTCTGCCTCACATGATGAGAGAGCAATTGTCTTTTGCTTCTTTAATGACCACGAAAATATTCCTGAACCGATATGAAAAGCATATCCTGAAGTGCTTTTCCCGTCATCCAAGTCACCATCAAAATCACTGTCTGAGTAGCCAACTAATTTTGAATTTTGAGAATGCGTGTAGAACAGACCATGATTAAGTGTACCTTTTATGTACCTCAAAATTCTTTTAGCTGCCATGAAGTGATCTTGCTTCGGCTTCTCCATGTACCTACTAACCAGTCCAACTGCATACATGATATTGGGACTAGTGAAAGTTAGGTACCTCAGACTTCCAACCAGACTTTTGAACAATGTCGGATTTACCGACTCCCTTGTTGAATCAACTCTCAGCTTTATGCTTCCTTCTGCTGGCATGCTCACTGGCTTGCAATCTTCCATTCTGAACTTGCTTAAAATCTTCTTGGCATATTTTTTCTGAGATATAAAAATCCCGTCTTTGCTTTTCTTGACTTCGACTCCAAGAAAGTACGACATTTGACCAATATCTGTCATCTCAAATTCGTTAGTCATGACTTTCTTAAAATCATCAAACATACCAGGGTTATTGCCGGTGAAGATCATGTCATCGACGTACAAGCACACGATCATAATATCTCCCCTGAATTTGTTTTGGTGTAGAGTGCATGCTCGTATGGACTCTTCACAAAACCGTTCTTCTGAAAGTATTCATCAACCCTTGTATTCCATGCTCGCGGAGCTTGCTACAGACCATACATGGCTTTCTTCAGTCTGTAGACTTTATTTTCCTGGCCTTTCTGAACATATCCAGGTGGTTGCTCGATGTAGACTTCTTCTTCAAGATAACCATTCAGGAATGCGGACTTCACATCCATCTGGTAGATCTTCCACTGGTTCTGAGCTGCAATTGCTGTAAGAAGTCTTATGGTATCAACTCTTGCAATTGGAGCAAATACCTCATCATAGTCAATCCCGTATCTCTGCTTGTAGCCTTTAGCCACCAACCTCGCCTTGTGCTTTTCCATTTTTCCTTCTTGATTTGTCTTGGTCTTTTAGACCAATTTGACACCAATTGCTTTGTGTCTTCTGGAAGACTTGTAAGCTCCCAAGTATCATTCTTCTTTATTGCGCCAATTTCTTCATCCATGACTTTGTTCCATTTGCTTTCTTCAGAAGCTTCCTCAAATGTAACTGGATCACATTCAGCCATCAAACAAAATAAAGAATAATCAAAAGATGTTTGTATCGGACTTGTTGCCTCATAAATACTATCCAGACTCCGAATTTTTCTCGGTGCTCCCCCTGAACTGCTACTACTGCTGCTTCCTGACGTCGATGGTGTCGATGCAGGAGTTTGTTGATTCGGACTTTGTGGAGGAGTTGGATCATCATCTCCACCATCTTCTATGTTGGAGTCATCACCATCATCATCATCATCATCATTAAAGAATAAGCCTGCAACTTTTCTTTCTTCCTCGCTCCATCTCCAATAATCAGATTCATCAAACTCAACATCTCGAGAAATGATTAATTTCTTCGTAAAGGGATTATAGAGTCTGTATGCCTTGCTCCTTTTATCATATCCTGTAAAGATGCACTTCTCACCTTTATCATCCAGCTTCTTTCTTTTCTGATCGGGAACATGGGCATAAGCAATACACCCAAAAATTCTTAGATGCCCAACTGATGGTTTGCTACCACTCCATGCTTCATTTGGAGTTTTGTTCCTGACACTTTTTGTTGGACAGCGATTCAACAAATAAACTGCACATAGAACGGCTTCAGCCCAGAAAGTCCTTGGCATGTGCTTTGCTTTCACCATACTCCTTGCCATGTCTAGAATGGTGCAATTCTTCCTTTCTGCAACACCATTTTATTGTGGGGTATATGCCGTTGTCAATTAATGATTGATTCCATGTGCTCGGCAGAAGTTTTTGAACAGATTTGAAGTATACTCGCCTCCTCTGTCCGATCTAAGTACCTTCAAATAATGACCACTTTGTTTTTCTGCCAAAGCTTTAAACTCCTTGAATTTATCAAGAGCCTCCGCCTTTTCTTTCAGAATATACACCCAACTTTTCCTGCTAAAATCATCAATAAAAGTTAGGTAATACCTATTTCCGCCAAGTGATGGAATATCAAATGGACCAGCAATATCAGTGTGAATAATCTCTAATGGCCTTCTGGCTCGCCATGATTTTCCAACTGGAAAGCTTTGTCGATGTTGCTTTCCTTTAACACAAGCTTCACACAACTGATTTGGTTCGTTGATTGCTGGCAAACCGTCCACCATCTTTGTTTTTGACAATAACTTCAGACCAGAAAATCCAAGATGACCAAATCTTAAATGCCATAACCACGAGTCATTTTTAATGATTGACTTCAAACACTTCTGCACCTCCGTCTGCAAATCAAGAGTGAAGAGACAATTCTTTTCTGATGATCAGAGAATTATCCTGCATCTGAATATTATATCCCTTTTTCACAAGTTGGCCAAGACTGATGATATTACTTTTCAAAGCAGGTATATAATAAACATCATTTATATTCTTCTTATCACCTTTCTTTGACACAATCGTAACAGTGCCTTTTCCTTTGACTGGAATCTTCGATGAGTCACTAAAAGTAACTTCTCCACTGTTGGTGTTGTCTATCTCCGTAAATAATTCCTTATGGCCACACATGTGATTGCTGGCTCCTAAATCAAGATACCATGTATTCTTCTTGCCTTCATCATCTCCTTTGTAAGTGAGGAACATAGCAGAACCCACATCTTTGTCTTCTTTTGCTGCGGCAAAATGACTTCTTTCTTCCACTTTTGGAGATCTACACTCATAACTGAAATGACCGTATTTGTTGCAATTATAACATTGTAATTGAGACTTATCACCTCGTTGTTGGAATCCGCCTCTTCCTCGACCTCTGAAATTTTGACCCCGACCAGATGGTTGATAACCTTGAGACTTCTGGCCTCTGTTGAAAGATTGTCTTCCACGTCCTTGTCCACCTTGGTATCCACCTGTGCCATGTGAAGAACTGCTACTGCCAGAACTGTCATTGATGGATACTTTACTTTGCAACGCCTTTTCCAAATGGCTTGCATCATCATATTGGTTCATCCGCTGCTCATGCGCTTGAAGTGAACCAACTAGCTCATCAATAGAAATCGTGGACAAATCTTTCGACTCCTCGATAGCAGTAACAACATAATCAAATTTTCTTGTTAGCGAGCGAAGGAGCTTTTCCATGACCCGAACATCATCGAGACTTTCGCCATTTCTTTTCATTTCATTTGTCACCGTTTTCAAACGCGTAACATATTCACCGATATTCTATGAAGTCTTCATTTTGATATTTTCAAATTCGCCATGAAGAACTTGGAGCCGTACCTTTTTCACTTTCTCAACACCTTAGAATGATTTTTGTAAAATCACCCATGCCTCTTTTGCTATCTTTGCATTTGAAATTTTTTCGAAGGTGGATTCGTCGACACCTTGAAAAATTGTGTATAACGCTTTATTGTCTTTTTTTCGAAATTCTTTTAATGCCGTCTTCTCGGCATTAGGAAGTGCTGCTTCAGCGGTAGCATCTTCGGGCTCGTTATAGCCGCTTTCAACGATATCCCAATTATCGTACGAACCGAGTAACACCTTCATTTGGATACTCCAGTTTCCATAATTTGTAGCCGTCAACTTTGGAATATTTTGTTGTACCATATTCGCCATGTTTTTTTTTCAAAAAAAAAAGTTTCCTTGAACAATATAAGTGAACAGTACCGTATGAACAGTACCGTATGAACAGTGCCGTATGAACAGTCCTTCATCTTCTCCGATGATGAACAGTACCATATGAACAGTACTTCGTCTTCTACGACGTGAACAGTGCCTTCTTCTCCGATGATGAATAGTGTTTTCTGACAGAAATAGTGACCGGAATTTTTTTTCCAGAAATTTGCCAATTTCTTTTCCGAACGAAACCTTAGCTCTGATACCACTTGTTGGAAACGTAGATGGGCACAACAACAATTTATATATAAGAAGAAATTACAATTTCTTTTCTTTCTCTCACACAAGAGCTTTAGCTCTTTCTTTCTCTCTCTTACACTTCAGTGTATTTTTTTTGGTGTGTTATTAAATGAACTAGCTTGGTTTCTATTTATAGGCTATAAAAAACTAACATACACATCATGCCTTACATCACCTATTTTAAATTCCTAGCTAGCCTACCTTAATTTTAGGATGCATGATTCAACTATGGCTGCACCACCCACCTTTTTTTTTTCTTTGGACACCACCTTGTTTTTCTTTATTTCATATACATGCTTCTTTTGTTGACTATATTTTATGGACAATTTGAGTTTGAATTCTAACATTATTTGCCTCAAAATTATCTTTTTACAGGTATCTCTTCTCCAATATTTTATTCATCGGTGACAGAGTAATACTCTTCTAAGAATTCTCTGAATTCCTCAACCATCACAATTACTCCCTTTCTCGTCAGAATTCAAGAACTTTTTACCTGAAACATTCAAATTATAATACTATAAAATATTCTGTAACAGTTGATGCCTAAGCAAGACGCACTCCAAATGATGCGTATAAGTAATTACAGAGACATCAAAGAGCTGACATTAACACAACTACAATACCAAATTAACAAATATACATATGATCTCATTCCTTCTAACATTGTGCTGAAGTTAGGATGATTATTAAGGTGTAAACATTAGTCTAAATTTATCAAACCAAGTGTACTAAATACAGAATATCTATTGTGTTCCCACTAAAAACAAAGGTAGAGTTTTATCACTTGTCCTCTTGCAAATTCTTGGAATGAAAGTCTTCTCGTCATATGATTACTGGTGATTATCACACCCCTCTATACCTTGTGGGCGTTGCGTTATAATTAGTCTAGTTCCATTACGGAAACCCTTTATAGGTGCCAAATTAATCGGAGCTCCAATTTTACCTACAACTTTGATCGCGTTCAAATATTCAAGCGAGTACATGCTCTCCAGTGACTCATAGTTTAACCGTGCTCTTGCAAATAGAATCAATATTGCAATATACTAATTTTGTCCAACAAAATAATGTGTTTTGCGAAACCATTAGTAAATATAGTTGATCAATAGGATAGATAACTAAAATAACCGTATACCTAAATCTGAGTGTGACTTATATATGTGTTTTTACATATATGTACAACAACGAAAAAAGGCATTATGGAGTTTAGGAAATTCTTAACACTTGTGAGCCAAATTTCTTTGCTTTAATAAGAGGAAATTAAATAAAAGTATGACAAACAATGGTGGTGTTTGGCTGGGCTTATAAGCCCGGACTTATAACTTATTTTCGGGTAAAAATTTCATATTTTGATAATTTGTTTTTATGGTTGTATTTAATGTATGTTTGAGATTTCATAAGTTGCAAAAATAAGTTGGAAAATAAGTTGGAATGTTAGGAATCTCTAACATTGACTTAAAATAAGTTGACTTATTCTGGAAATAAGCTCCCCCAAACACCCCCAATGATACTCTTTGGTTTTCCTTTCCATCCAAAGTTATAAGTCGAAGATTGCCTGATGAAACTGACCCACACATAATCTTCTCAGGTATTCTTCCTAGAATTTTTTTAGGTACTAGCTTATAACCCGTGCAATGTACGGCTCTTTTTCTAATATTTATTATATTATTATTTTTATTATTTATTTGTTATTAGTTTACATATCAAATTGTTGTTATGAAATTGATATATATATATATATATATATATATATATATATATATATATATATATATATATATATATATATATATAAGATTTTACACGTTCAATTTATTATATGTTTTGTCTTGAATTCTTAAAACTTGATTTGGATGATTTTACGGCCTACGTGAAATTAACAAAATAATCTTTAATTTAGTTATGATTTAACAATTTTCTCCAATTAAAACTACCAAGAAACAAAAGAGAGATGAAATTGACAATTTTTTATATTAAAAATTCTATTCTATTTAGAAAATCTACTTATAGTTTGTTTTGATTATCAAAATAGCCTTCTTATTATTTGAAGATAGTTGTACTAACAACCAAACACAGTTTTAATAATAAGTGTATGCGGGATTTTGTCCAAAATTTTGGTAGTTTGTAGTCTGGTCCTCAGTACGATAAAATAAATAAGAACTGTTAGATCTTAAAATAAATAGATAAAAAACGTTGGATCTAGCATAAAAAATATTTAATATTTTAACATGTAAACTAAAAAGTGTATTTATATTGAAATACGAAAAAGTGCTTGTCAATGATTTAAATCAAATATGATTAGGTTTTCTATATTGAATAGAATTATTAATGTAGGTATTCTACACTAAATAGGATTAATGTAAAAATTCGTAATTATATTTTCTCTTGAGATTCTGAGTGTTTTCATTTGGATAATAATTGTTAAATTATCACTAAATTGAAGATAATTTTATGAGTTTCGCGTAGACTCTAAAATCATCCAAATCTAATGTCTATATCTCGAGATAGAGCCTTAATAGTAAATATGAACCTTTTTTTAATATTAATAAGTAAATAAATAAAATTCAATTCTAATACAATCTTTTATATCCTTTTCAGATTATAGCTTCTTTTTAAAATTCAATTCTAATACTACCTTTTTAATTATATCCTTTTTAGATTATAATTTTATTTTTAATATGATATAATCTTGATCGTCTATTTTTAAAAATATTATATTCGACGGTTGAAATTATTTTGGCGGTACAGTGACCAAACCAAAATTATGGATAAGATCCCTCTTAGGCTTATTATATATAAGGATATAATGCAATGCCAATAAATTATCAATGAGATCATTGATACTTCTAAACTATGGTATATTTACGTTCATAAAAAGTGAGTCTTTAAACATAACTCAGTTGGCCCTTAATTATCCTACATTATTGTTAAAAATACCTACCTTTACTTCTGAAAGAAGGTTTATTGATAGTTCCGCAATTGCTTGAGCTCGATGTAGGATCCTTGTTGTCATATAGTTTATTTTTAATATATATTTAACTTATAGAAAAGAAAAACCCATCCATTATGTTATCTTATCGCTTCCCAGTTCCTAATTTGTTAACCCACATTGGTTGTCATGGTAACATCATTTTGTAAGGAGTTGTAATGCAGGATAGCCAGGACTTGAGAAGAAAGCTATTGCCACATTTTTTAAGGTCGACTATAACTGGATCATCCTAAAATAACTAATTGTGATTCTTTAATGGTGGTCAGGTTGATTAGCAGTGGCAGAGTTTACATTAATTATTCCCTTTTAGTCAAGCATCTATTAAATATTGTTATTTTAGTGTTGTTTATACTAAGTTTGCAGAACAAAATCGCTTTTATTTAGAATGTTCCTGGCAGTAAACTATACACTGTTGAAAAGATAATGGATTCTAATTTCTACGGAAATTGCCGGTTCACTGATTCAATACTTTTACATGGAGTTATTGTAGTTTTAGCGCAGGCATGTCTATCTGTCCAGATCTGTTTCCACCCATTAAACCTACATAATTCTTGTGGTTTAAAGAGGATTTTTCCAACATGAGTAACACCGTGATATTCTTGAGTTGTCTTGATATTCATGTGACTATGTGTATGTTCGATAATTAAACCAAATGATAATTTAATTTTTTTGTGTTTTTAACAATAATAGAGAGCAAAACAGGGAGCACGAGATAACAAAGTCTATAAACAATAACACATGCATACACACATATAACGTCTATTCAATGAAAGTAAAATCATTACTAACCTGGGAAGCATTCTAAGACCTCTTTATTAATGTTCAACATCTTCATTCAGTGGTGCCAAGATAGCATGGTCCCTGAAATAATGCGACTCGTCAGGTTTCTCACACAATTACGACATCTATTATGACCTTTTTCCCATTGTCTTTTGGATTAAGAAATAATTCTTGAGTAATTTCAATCCAGCACGGTCAATTCCTTTCACTGATGAAACTTTAGGTACTTGTCCATCACCAATGCTAATTACCCAATCAGTAAATGGAATTTTTTTTCCTGAAACTGTTACTGGTGGTTCTCCACATTCAAGCCACATATTTATATCCAGTATAAACTGTTGGAATTCGGGCATGATAACGCAACGGAAATAACAATTAAAAATGAATTCCAAAGCCCGGATCCATGTATAAAATGATGATCATGGTATAAAATTTCTCAAGAACAAGATAGTACCTTGTTAAAGCTTTCCAATGGATGACAAATGGAGGTCCTAGCTTGTTGATTTTGAGAGCTAAAGCTTGTTGATCTTGAGAGCTAGAAGTGTAACTCCTCCACCGGTATCCACACTTGAATGCTTGCTTGAATCGTCGAACGATTACGCCATGGAATTTGGTACTAGCCAAAATAAATAAACTGGATGTGTTCTTGACTTGTGCTTGATTTCTCCCTTGTGTTTATGAACTGAGATTTCAGTTGTGTTCATCTTAAATGACTTGCCAACTCTTGGCTTATAAAGAGAAATAAAGCAAAATGAGGCCTTAAACAATTAGGCCATTTTTATTTAAACAAATCTTATTTATTTAAATAAATTAATTAAGTCATACTTAATTAATCAAATAAGTCAAGAAAATACATCTTCAAATTTTATCTTTAACTAATCAAGTCTCACTTAATTAATTTTATAAAATTCGAATTATTATTTATTATTAATTTAAAATCATAATTTAAATTATTATTAATTTAAATTCATGAAATAAATTAATTTCCCTTTTAAACATTCTTTGTGTGTGACCCTGTAGGTTATTATTTAATTGGCAATAATTTTATTCTCTAATAAAATTATAAACAATAAGCGGCGTCAAGTAACACATTATTGCTACCCAATAAAACAATAATTAAATCAACGATTCAATCAACCTTTTATGACTAATGTTCCATGTAATATAATCCCTTTAAATCATGATATTATAGATTAAACTCGAGGCATGTAATGTGTCATCCTCTTCATAATTTAATCTTCATTTTCTTGATCGATGAGGAGACTATTTAATCAAATCAACATTTGAGCATGGCCATGCATTTCATAGTCTCACTCAAACAAGAGGCCGATAATATCACTCCTTTATCAGGAGATTTAAATCCCATCTAGATCGTTCATATTTCTCACATGATTCATAATATATCCGATATTCACCTTTATCATTATCCGGCTAAAGATAACTTTTGACGAATTCAAAATATATTAATTCTCATGTAGAATTATAACGACTTCAGGTCTAAGGATCATTACACCATTATCACTGTGAGAATACATATGACACATTTATTATTTACCATGATGTATCTCACTGTGGGTCTGTCCAGTACCCTGTACTCGTACAGTTACCTATGCATTGCTTTTAGTATCTTCATACTTATGACCAATGAGATGTGGTCATCAGTCAATTATCATACTAGCCTCAGTGTATTATTATTGTCCTAAGTAATAATAATACTCGGCTAGGGACATTTAAGAATATGATACAATCATTATATAATCTCATGTTCAAGTCACATACTTGCAACTATATAATTTGTATCAAGGTTCTAAGGACATTTATTATACTTTATTTATTTCGCAGTAAATAAAGCCAATAATAAACATATATATATCGAATATATAATATCACTCAAACATAAATATAATGTATACATTGCCTCTAGGGCACCAATACTAACAATCTCCCACTTGCACTAGAGCCAATCACCCATGTATCGAATACCCATGCTACTAGTGTGACATTCATGCTTCTGCTGCGACAGAGCCTTAGTTAGCGGGTCTGCAATATTATCATCAGTATGCACTTTACATATGTGAATATTTCCTCTATCATTTATCTCTCGAATAAGGTGATATCTTCGAAGTATATGCTTTGTTCTGCTATGAGCTCTCGGCTCCTTGGCTTGTGCTATAGCTCCATTATTATCGCAGTAAAGATCTATGGGATCTGCGATCGATGGAACTACACCAAGTACTGTAATGAACTTTCGTATCCATACAGCCTCCTTGGCTGCTTCACATGCCGCAATATACTCGGATTTCATTGTAGAATCAGCTACTGTCTCTTGCTTCGAACTTTTCCAGCTTACAGCACCTCCATTTAGGCAAAACACAAATCCAGACTGAGAAACAGCACGGTCAATTCCTTTCACTGATGAAACTTTAGGTACTTGTCCATCACCAATGCTAATTACCCAATCAGTAAATGGAATTTGTTTTCCTGAAACTGTTACTGGTGGTTCTCCACATTCAAGCCACATATTTATATCCAATATAAACTTGACAACTATTCCATAAATATGATGTATTCATAGATGCCATGGCTATATCGTCACATCCTTTCTTTGGTAAAACTAAAATATTTGTCTAAAAATCACTGCCTAATAAGTAATAAGATCGTCTTTCCTCCCAATGGTTTGTCCAAGTTCCTAGCATCTTTGTGTCGCATGATATCGCGAATTGATCGTTCAAAAGGGCAAGTGTGCAAGTGCAATGAATTTAAATCATCAGGCCCTAACAGACCATGGTGAAAGCAAGCTAGCAAGCTTCCTTTGTATGTGTTACACAAACACCTTTAACTGTACGGATAACCTCGAAAGATATTACACCCCATACAATGCCAATAACAATATTGGAGAAAAGAGAATCATAAAAACTATTTAATAACCATGAAAAAAAAGGAGAAATACAAAAACAAATGAATGGAAGGGATTGCACAATTACCTCCAATATTAGAGACACTTAAAGAGCTACTAACTGTGTCATGCATGTGATATCTTATAGTTGACGGTTACCAAAGTTTGCTACAGCAGGGGAGAATCAATGGTTAGGGTTTCTACTTATTATTCAAGAATTAGCCAACACTCAAATTCAATATAATAGAAGACAATTATAATTGATGGTGATACCAACAGTCGTAATCTTGAACAGAGGAGTCGTAGATGCGAGCTATCGGCTATTTTTGAGAGAGTTTTGTTTTAATTAGGTTATTATTGAAGATGAAGATTAGGTTTTTTAATTAAAAATATGATCATTTGTTAAAAAATTGCTGGTTTTGTAATATAATAATTTTAATTTTTTTATTATCTTAATAATTAGGATAATCAAACCGAAAACCAAAACTTTCAATGTTTCGTCTTTAATATAATAGTATAAATAGATAGATAAGTATAGATGTGTGAATGTGTTCAGTTTAAAAAATTGTGAACGAGCGTATCAATGAAAATTATCTTCTCATCAAATCAACCAAAATGGCACACATACAATAAGCGCAGGAGGCAGGACCAAGTATTTCTGACAACTTTTTCGTGGGAACATGTTTTCACCTAGAATTATTAAAACATTGATCCTCGAAATTTGGTTAAATATATACATAAATTCTTAAACAAAAATGTATTTTTGTGTCCTTTAAATATGTTCGATGTACACCTTAACCATTTTTCTGTTCAAATTGACCTAAATATTTATATCGATTTTTCTGATTAAGGGTAAGGGTGTAATGTCCAATGTGTTGTAACGTTTTATAAGTAAATAAATACATTCACTTATTTGGACATATGAACACATTCAACAAAAAAAAATTCTGTATAATTCTTATTTACAGTAAGACTAGACCAAACAAAAAAGGTATAGAATCGACCGAGATCTAATTTAATTTGATCCAAAAATTACTCGAGCCGAAAGTCTTCCAAAATACTAGGTCTATTGGTGACTTGTTAATCAAATAAAAATTTGTCTGAATCGAATAATACTCAAATTACGGAATCCAACGTAAATCCGAACTGAAAAAGTGATAAATTGAATTTAGGTTTAGTTTTTATAACTTTTATGTGTCATAACCTATATTACATAAATATAATCTCTCTTTTTATTCATTTAATTTATCCATATTTTAAGCAAAATTCATATTTACAATTATCCGATCTAATAATAAAAATTTGAAAAGATAATAATTAAATTTAATCTAAACCTCTCAACTCTTGGTGTAGCAGTATTTGACTCGCTCCCTTAACAGGATGGGCTTGAAGCTTGTCAAATATAAGGTGGGTGTGTGGGTGTGTGAGTGTTTAAATTTATAAAAAAAAGAATGTAATCTTAACCGATTTTGATCCGTTATTAATCCAAAATTCATACGATTTCAATTGGGTAAAATGGTTAATTGGTCACTATAGTCACTAGTAACTTGCAAATAGGTCACGAAGTTAAAAAAATTTCGCATAACTAAGCTACACATATTTATCAACCGTATCACGAAACCTGAAATAAATTTCACGGCCGTTAAAAATCCTTGACTTTTAATGGTACAATGTTAGTTTATGACGTCCATCACGCCAGGTAGGATCCATATTACGCCAACTTAGCATCCTTGTAATGTGACCCATACCTGACCCGAAAATATAACCCAATTCAGATAAAATGATTAGAAATCAATTATCAACAATTAGTCTAAACACAATATTAAGGCACGACAGAGCTGAGGTGACAAAGACGATCGAGAGAGGCAATAATATTTATGTTCTATGAGTTCTCTCTTCTTCTCTCTTTATCTCCGATTACTTACTTTTAAAAATTATTTATGTTCACTTGTTTATGTTCATAAATTATAATGATTGAAAATCCTTTTTTTCTTCAAATTCCTAACTTATGTATGTATAATGTTTGCATATAGAACATGCCGCTAAGAGTTGTTTATTACAATGAGGCTTATGTTGCGTCTCCTTATACTGGGGTTAGAAGATACAAAGCTAAGAAAAAGAAGGTTAAAAATCATGTAGAAGCTGAGAAATTAATTGTCCAAGATAATAAGAATATGTTCTCTTATTCTGTCGGTCCACATGATTGCTTGTGTTATTTGCATAATGGAATTACTCCCAGCAATGGGTATAAATTACTTGAAGGGATGATCAAGTAGCAGAATTGTGTCATCTGGAAAAGAGATTGGTGGGGGAGGAGTGGTAAGGTATGTTGTATACCATATGTACTTTGATAATTGGGGACTATCTGAGACAGAAGATGAAGTTAATGCTTGGAAAGAAACTAAGAAACTGGTACGTGGGCATGGGATGAAGAATGGTGCAAATGTTGGAGAGAATATAGAGTTTGGTGAAAATTGGGTAAATAATGATATTGAGATGGGTGAAGACAATGATAAAGTTGAAAATCACAGTGACTGTTATGCCATATTTTTGGCATTTCTAATAATTTCCCAAATTTCTGATTTTTATTAATTATTAATTCAGATTAATAATTATTGATTAACGCCTAAGTTTTATCCTCGCTATGAAACGAGGAAATAGTCAATCTCAATCAATCAATAACGGAAAATATCTCCAAACGATATTCTTCAAATCAGGAAGATATCACAACGCTGAGATTAAATTAGATAAAATCAGTAATTAACACATTAACAAAATTTATCCCTAAAGTCTATTAGGGATAGACACAATTGCACAGAACTGCGTAGGCTTGATCCTATAAAAACATAGGTGCGCAGTCATCTTGGCATATGGGATCCGATACATGAGGTAAATCGAGACACCTGCCAAGTCCATCCCCTCTTTTTTCATAAACCCTAAAACCCTAAAAACAGCCATATACTCATAATTTTGCTCTACTATTCCAGCACCACTCCGATTTCACGTTGTTACGAAATTCCTTTAACAACATTGACAATGATGAGGATTATGAGGATCAAACTGATGGTGAAAATGGGGAAGATGGTGAAAATGAGGAAGATGGTGAAAATGGGGATGTTGTTGAAAGAGATCTAGGAAATGGTAGTGATTCAGACTTGTTTGAGTGTAGAAAAGTTAAAGAGAAGGTTAGAAAAGAACAGGAAGCACTGGATAAGGAAATGAGCCAGGAAATTAGGGACACTTTGGATAAGTATAAGAATATAGGAATGGAGTCTGATTCTGATTCAAATTATCGTGGGTCATTTGACAGTGATGAAGAGACAGATGAGAATGTAGCATGTGGTGAACCAAGTGCAAATAAAAAGAAAAGAATGAAATGTCAAGTTTTTAACATTACCACATGTGATGATATGAAGTGGGTTCCAGGATTGACATTTGGGGATAAGGGTAAAGTCAAAGCAACAGTTAGGACCTTTTCTATTGAGACTCGAAGACCACTTAGGTATAATGTGGATGACCTGCTGTAAAATCCTGTAATTTTATTTTAATTTTATTATTAGATATTATATTTTAGAGTAATTTTTTTATTTGTTTATTTAGATAATTGTTTTAGTTATAAAATTTTAGAGTTCTTTTTGTGCAAGATATTTTGAATAAAAAAAAATGATATTTGTCATTAAAGGAAAGAAGCGTGAGAATATTATAGACGATTGATATCTTTTATTTAAATTAATTGTGAATATTAGAATAATTAATATTAGAAATTACTTGGAAATGTTGTAAAATTTTAAGAGGAAAGTTTTATAATTACCAAAATAAAATTAGGGTTAAATGCCTATTTAAGAACCCGTTAAGATATAGAAAAAGGCCGTGCAGGCTCCTAAACTGATATTTTTATATTCTTAAGCTTAATCATATTTTTATGTATACATGATTTAAGTGATTATTAGCTTAAAACCCGTGCGATGCACGGATTTTTTTAATATTTATGAATTTTTTTCATTAATTTAAATTATTTTTTTAAAACATGAATTTTGGAGGCTTAAATTTTTATATGAGATGATTTGATAAAAAAATATATAAATGTTATCGGTGATATTTCTAGAAAAAGGAGATATTTTAGTTAGAAAATATAGAAAAGATGATAGGTTTTAGTTGAAAAAGGTAATCGGTTAATTATTAGTAATTATAAAATTATTATTTTATTTTATTAAATAATATTCCTGTGATATGATTGGAAAAGGAGAGGATTTAGTTAAAGAAAATTAAAATGGTAACATGTTCTAGGTAAAAAAAGGTAATTAATTAGTTTATGGTAATTATAATTTAATTACGATAGTTTATTAAATACAATTGCTCGTAATGTTTTTAGAAAAGGAGAAATTAATATTGTCCGTGATAATTATATTAAAAGAGGATTTTAGTTAGAAAATATAGAAAAGATGATACATTTTAGCTGAAAAAGGTAATCAGTTAATTATTAATATTATAATATTATTAGTTTATTGTTTTAAATAGAACTGCCCGTGATATAATTGGAAAAAAAAAAGATTTTAGTTAGAGAAAATAGGAAGGTACCGTGAGAATTAAAAAGGTGACATGATTTATGTGAAAAAGGTAATTGATTAGTTTACAGTAATTATAATTTAATTATGTTATTTTACTAAATAAAATTGCTCATAGTGTTTTTAGAAAATGAGAAATTAATGCTGCCCATAATATTTCTTGAAAAAAAGTGAATTTAACTAGAAAAAATAGGAAAGATGATACGTTTTAGCTTAAAAGGTAATCTGTTAATTATAAGTATAATAATATTATTATTTTATTTTTATTAAAAAGAAACACCCGTGATATAATTGGAAAAATAGAGGTTTTAGTAAGGAAAAAAAAAGGTAACGTGTTTTGGTTGAAAAAGGTAACCGTCCACGATATATTTGGAAAAAAAGAGATTTTAGTTAGAGAAAATAGAAAAGTTAACGTGTTTTTGCTGAAAAGGGTAATTGATTAGTTAATAGTAATTATAATATAATTATGTTATTTTATTAAACAAAATTGCTCATAGCATTTTTTAAAAAAGAGAAATTTTAGTTAGATAAAATGTAAAGGATATTATTTTTTACCCGAAAAAGGAAGTTATTTAGTTATTGAAAAATAGAAAAGGTAATATGTTTAACCTGGAAAAGGAAATTGATTAATAAAGGAGAAATTTTTAGTTAGATAAAATATAAACGATATTGTATTTTACTTGAAAAAGAAAATTATTTAGTTATTGAAAAATAGAAAAGATAATATGTTTAACTTGAAATATGAAATTGATTAGTAGGATGGATTTTATCTGGTAATTGAGTAAGGGTAAATAAGTAAAATCAACGAGTACTGTACCGACCGACCGACCCAACTTTTAATGTTTTGGCTTTTTTTTTAAATAAACCGTACTTGCATTAATCAAATAATATCCGAAACCAATACATGATTAATAAATTCGGGTGGATCTACAATCCACTCACGGAGGTGAGACGTAGAATAAGTAGTTAACAAATGTGCCACATTATTCGCAGACCTATTAACATACTTGATTAGCACATAATCAAAGTGCTTATATAAATCAACACAATCTCCGACAATAGTGTGAAAATAACTCTCGCCTTTTCGTCCTTTACAAGCCTCCACCAGATTCTTCGCATTTCGTTTCAAAGACACAACGATCGAGACCTAGATTTTTCATCCAAGCCAATGATTCCTTCAAGCTCAAAGCCTCAGCCTCTCGAGGTTGCCAGTTGCCCTGAATTCGCCTGCATCGACCTTTAATGAACTACCCATTCGCGTCTCTGATCACCTGTCCAACCCCAATATACCCATCCTGAAACACTACTGCATATATATTATTTTGTACCATCCTTCAAGAGGTCTGCTCCAGCTCCTACCTCTACTATTTACCTGCTGTGCTTTCTTCTCAACTTCACGAGCCTTTCTCCAGTCCATTAGCAAGTTCAGAGCTGCAGATTTTGCTCCAAACACCGACCCAGTAACTCTATCACATATCAACTTATTTCTATGACTCCATAAACTCCAGCACACCATTCCTACTAGTGCACACTGATCTCTCGTACATACATTAAATATTCTACGTATAACATCAAATCCCGAGTCACTCTGAACCACTACAACCTGATTCAGTAGCCCTATACTCGCCCAAACCTTCCTTGTAAATTCACACTCAAACAGTACGTGAACATCCGTTTCATTACACCTATGGCACCACGAGCACAACACATCAACATTTACATGCTTCATTGCTAACGCTACTGTTGTAGGTAGACATCCAGTACAAACCCTCCACATAAAGTTAACGACCTTTCCTGGAACTTTAAGAGCCCACAATTGCTTCCAGAACTTACTATTTGTCATATCCTGAACGCCCTGCAATCTTTGATACACACTCCTCACTGTCAACCGTCCATCCTCTTCAAATTTCCAACACCAAGAATCCTCCATTCTCCTACTCGATAATGTAATTCTTCTTATAAGATTCTTATCTCTGTCGTTAAAGATGTCATTTATAATATCATGATCCCACATACCTGTATCCATATTAATCAAACCTTGTACTTTAGCATCATGTAATTCATGTGGCATTACCGTAGTAACACACCCATTCAGCTCACATGGAAGCCAAGGTACTTCCCAGACCTTTGTACTTGCCCCATCCCCAATCCGTCTTCGACATCCCTCCTTAAGCACCTCCTGTGCAGACAAGAGACTACGCCAAGTATAGCTCGGGCTTGCCCCAACTTCCGCATTCAAGAAATCTGTATCTGGGAAATATTTTGCCTGCATAATTCTTGACAATAAAGGATTCTCTCCTTTCAAAATTCGCCACCCTTGCTTGGCTAACATGGCAGTATTAAACTCCTGAAGACTACGAACCCCTAACCCACCAGCAAACTTCGACACACTCAATCTTTTCCAAGACATCCATCTAATGCCCCTACTATTTGAACCATTACCCCACCAAAAACCATTTAGTTGTCTTTCTATTTTTTCACATACACTTGCAGGAATCATGAATATACTCATCCAGAAATTCGGCATGGATTGAGCTCCAGACTTTATAAGTGTAAGTTTTCCACCCTTAGACAACACCTTATTACTCCACCCCTGCACTTTATTCCACACACGGTCAATTAGCGCCCCAAACACCTCCGTTTTATTCCGACCAATACACATAGGCATGCCTAAGTACTTACCCGGCTCATTTATCTCCTGAACTCCTAGCCTTACACACACTTTAGCTCTGTCATCCACCTTAGTATTAGGACTAAAAGTGATATTCGACTTGTTGTAATTAATTTCCTGGCCAGAGAACATCTCATATCTTTGCAACACATTTTTCATAGTACCAGCTTCCACCTCATTTGCACGAAAGAGCAAATAACAATCATCAGCGAAAAATAGATGTGAAATCGATGGTGCGCCTCTAGCTATACTACACCCATGTATTAGCCCCACACTTTCATTCCTTCGAACAATTGCTCCCAACCCTTTTGCACACATTATATATATATATAGAAATAGAGTCCCCTTGTCGGATCCCTCTTTGAGGAAGAACATTACCAAAAACTTCTCCATTATTCAGAAAACCATATGACACCGTCTTGACACAACCCATAATTCTATCAATCCACCTCTGATGAAAACCGAATTTAACCGTCATATTTTCAATAAAATTCCACTCAAGCCTATCATATACTTTCGAGACATCAATTTTTAGCCCAGCAAATCCATTTTTTCCTTGAGTTTTCCTCCGTATATAATGGTTCACCTCATATACAATTAGAGTATTATCAGTCAACAACCGCCCCTATACAAATGCGCTTTGTATATCCGATATAATAGTATTCAGACATGGCTTCAATCGATTAGCCATTACTTTTGACAGAACACGCATAAGCACATTGCAAAGTGAAATGGGTCTTAAATCTTGCATCTGTTGTGGCTGTGTTACCTTTGGAATCAAACACACAATTGTATGATTTATACCTGTTGGTAGCTCTCCAATACTAAAAAGTGTATTTATATTAAAATACGGAAAAAGTGCTTGTCAACGATTTAAATCATATATAATTAGGTTTTCTATATTGAATATGATTATTAATGTAGGTATTCTACACTAAATAGGATTAATGTAAAACTTTGTAAATATATTTTTCTTGAGATTCTGAGTGTTTCCATTTGGATAATAATTGTTAAATCATCATTAAATTAAAAAAATTATGACTTTCTCATGGACTGTAAAATCATCCAAATCTGATTTCTATATCTCGAGATAGAGCCTAAATAGTAAATATGAACCTTTTATAATATTAATAAATAAATAAAATTCAGTTCTAATACAATCTTTCATATCCTTTTTAGATTATAACTTCTTTTTAAAATTCAATTCTAATACAACCTTTTTAATTATATCCTTTTTAGATTATAATTTTCTTTTTAACATGATATAATCTTGATCGTCTATTTTTAAAAATATTATATTCAACGGTTGAGATTATTTTGGCGGTACAGTGAACAAACTAAAATTATGGATAAGATCCCTCTTATGCTTACTATATATAAGGATATAATGATTCAATGTAGAAGAAATAATTATTCTTCTATCTTTTGTTTCTATGTAGTTTCAATTGAAAAATAATTATTAAACCATTACTAAATTAAAGTTTATTTTTGTTAATCTCATGTGGGCTGTAAAATCGTCCAAATCAAAATTTAAGAATTCAAAACAGAGCACAAATATTAAATTGAAAGTGTAAAATTATATATATATATATATATATATATATATATATATGCACTCTAGGAAGAACAACTTATATAAAGAACAATAAAGAACACCATTATAAAACTTTATTTTTCATAAAAATTGATTTGTTACGATAAGAATCACAAATTTTAACAACAATAAACTTAACATATCGAATCTAACATAAAATCTTATCTAAATTTCAAAATCAAATGTTACATAGAATCCACTATAGAATCTTACATATATATTCTTAACAATAAAATTATGTGTAATCATGTTATATTTGATCCTAATTTTTTGTTAAAATCTATATTTATTCATAAAATATCATTTTGGATGTGAAAAGTAGAATCTAAATGCGATTTTATGTAAGATTCTATGATGTTCTTTATTGTTCTTTATATAAGAGTGTTCTTCATGGAGAAATGACATATATATATATATATATATATATATATATATATATATATAAAGGACCCTGAGATTAATCTCAGGGAAGTTTTCTAAGATACTTGGAAAAATAAGTTTTAAATTTATTGGGCCCGCAGGGCTAATTAATAAAATTTTAAATGAATCATAAATTTACAAAAATACCCCCTATATTTGCATACAAAATTTTTCAAGCTGTAATTTATGAGAAATCTATCATCTGTACATATTTTTAATTACTTATTATATTTTTAGATTAATTCATTTTCTTTGAAAATATTTTTCTCGAATTTTACAAGCTGTAATTTATGAGAAATCTATTTTTCTTGAAAATGTTATTGTTTTTAATTCAGTTTGATTATTTTTGTTGTTTAAATAAATCATAGTTTCTTTTTGAATAATTTTCTATATGGAAATTGTTTTATTAGAAAATTTATAGATTTATTAACTCATCAGAAATAATTATGTAAATATGTAGTATGATTATTTGGTTTTATTTTATTTTATTTGATTTGTAATGTTTGTCCTTCTGTTATTAATGTTTGATTTCGTAAAAGGGACTGCATATGATCGTTTTTATAATTTTTATTAGGTTTTATAATTTTAGTATAAATTAATTTGCTATTTTTTGTTTATGTAAATTATTAATGTGATTTTCTTGTTAAAATTCTGTTAAAATTCTGTTTTTAGTTAGTTATATTAACTGTTTTGTTAGAATATAACTATCGGTATAACAATCTACTTGATTGTTATATTCGAACTTGTGATTAGTTATATTAGTTATAAATGGTGTAATATAACTTAGTAATAAATTAGATATAATTTTGTTTTTGTTTAAATATAACTGTTAATTAGATTATAGTTATATTGTGTTTTTATAGTAATATAACTATCGGTATAACTGTGATTTTATTGTTATATTATGTGTTTTTCGGTAGTTATATTAGAGATTAAGTGTGATATAACTTACTGCCAAGGATAGTCATATTACGTTTTAAACGTAATATAACTATCGGTATGACTATCACCCGATAGTCATATCACAGTCATTTGATATTTAAGAGCTAAGTTATATTCGACAGTCATATCTTTATTTTTGTTATATTGGCGTGTTAAGTCACCCAATACAGTCGAACGATACATACACATATACACACAACTTTCGATCGAATTGCTGCCCAATTTTCATCTCAAAACACGATTCTAAGGACATTAATCGTTTACCCAGTCTATAATCTTCAAAATCACGGTTAAAATGTAAGATTTGGTCGAGGTTTTGAGTTTTTGAGTTTGAAAAGTTCGAATTTTTGATCTAAAAATCTGAACAAATGGTGATGATTTTGTAAAAACTAAAAATACATGTGTGTTTGTATTGCAATCAAGATCTTTGTCTAAATTTTTCAGAATTTTTGATAAAGATTTTGATTTTTCGAATTTTTATTTATTTATTAATTCGAATTTGGTAATTTAATTGGGTTAAATTGTTGAATTTTGCAGATTTATTAATTTTAATCCCTGATTTGCAATGGCTGGTGCTTATAATAATTTTGAGCTTGTGAATCACAATTATATTGGATATTTTAATCCCGAGGATTGCCCAGTGGATCGGTTCAAGTCCTGGATAAAATTCCTAAACGAAGATTCAGATATCTGATCAGGCCTCAAGGTAGCATTGAAACAAGTGGATTCATTTAAGAAGACAGAGATTTCTATTAGTGACAAGAAACAATTTCAGTACCGAATGATTGATGAGAGTGAAGAGTATAAAAAGACCACAGTGTTAAAAGTCACGATGAAGAACAGAGATTGGAGTTAGTCGTTCATGAACCAGACAGTACATCGAACGTCAACATCATGCCAGTGTATGTTCCTTATTATAATTACGTGGTTTTCAGCGGAGTATTGACTATTAAAGAATTTATATTAATTCTATTTTAATTGATTAAGTCAAGTAATTAAGTTAATAAATAAATTAATTCTATCAGAATTAATATATTTGTTAAAGTGATTATTAGATTAATTAAATAAGAATTAATATGAAAAAGGATTAATTAGTTAAATGATTTTTAATAAGTCATTTAATTAATTATAAACTGAAAAATATGATGATATAACTATCAAACTGATAGTTATACCGATAGTCATATTCAGTTTATAAAGGAGATAGTCATATTCAGTTCAAAGGAGATAGTCATATACAGTTCAAAGGAGATAGTCATATTTCATTCAAATGGTAAGTTATACCGAATGTTATATTGACTTGGTAAGTTATACCGAATGTTATATTGACTTGATAAGTTATACCGAAAGTCATATTTAAGCTGGACAGTCATATTACATTGATTTGATAGTCATACCGATTGTCATATTAATGTAAAATGATTGTCATATCAGTTTAAATCAAGTAATATGACTATGGCTGTGTATATAAGGCAGAAGAATGCAGAAGGAAAAGAATCAGTCGAGCTAAACAAGAAAAATACACACAGCAGCTATTTTCTCTCTCTCTCAAGCTCAAGAACACCTCCAAATTTAATTCTGTAAATTCAAGTTCATCTCAGTTGTAATATCCTATCCATTGGAACTTGTTTACTTGTGATTCTTGTACTACTAGCGAATTAAGTTTCCTAGTTCACAAATTGATATCTTGATTTTATTAACTAAATTAGCAAAGTTCATGTTGAATTTTCTAATTAGTTATTAATTACTTGATAATCATTTGGACTGATTTTCTAACACCCATCAAGTTAATATATTGTTATATTCAACTTGAAATTTGTGTTATATTATTCCGCACAAAATATTCGTTTAAGTGAAAATTATTTAACGAATAAGTTTTGAGAAAATGGTATAGATTGTATTCAACCCCCCGTCTACAATCTTATCGGACCTAACAATTGGTATCAGAGCCTATTGATTGATACACAAATCAAGATCCTATTTTTACTCAATCAAAAATCAACCTCGAATTTTTAACTCTCTTAAAAATTCATCATGTCAGCCAAAGGCAATGTTAAAATTCCTATCTTTAATAAAGATAATTATGATATGTGGAAAAACAAAATGGAGTTATTTCTTGATGTAGCAAACCCAAGATTTTTGTGGGTTTTGGAAAATGGACCAGTAACTCCCATGCAACATGATACTGAAACAGTTGTAAATGGAACTGTAACAGTCCCTGCCAAATCCTATCCAAAGGACCCTAAGAACTATACCTCTGAAGATAAGGAGGAAGCTGGATTGGATAAAAATTTGAGACTCATTCTATTGGATTCCCTAGATGCTGTAATGTATAGCCATGTGAGGAATTGTAAAACTGCTAAGCACATCCGGGAAACTATTGAGGTCATTAATGAGGGGACTGATGAAGTCAAGGAAAATAGACTACAAATTCTAACTTCTGAATATGAACACTTTAGAGCTGGCCCTAATGAAGGCATTCAGGAAGTGTTCGAAAGGTATAACAAGATAATCAACAACTTGCAAGTTCATGGCAAGCAATATACTCAGAAGGAGATCAACATGAAGTTTTTACTAACTATGCCTACTCACTTGGAGCATAGAATCACTGCCATCAGAGAATCTAGAGATCTAACTCAGGTTGCTCTTGAAATGCTGTTTGGTGTTCTGAAAACATATGAATCAGAACAAGTACAGCAAAAGGAATTCTATGGCAAAGGCAGAATGGCAAATTCTTCTACAGCTCTAGTGGTTGAGGTTCCTAAGGAAGTGGAAACTAAAGTTGTTCAACCTATCAGTTTCAACAAGGAACAAACTGAAGTAGAACTTGGCCAAACACCAGCTACTCAGGATGGTGGAGAATTTTATTCACTTGAAGAGCTGGATCAATTGGAAGATGAATCTATAGCAATGATGGTGAGACAATTTAGTAACTTCAGATTCAGAAGAAATCCAAAGTTCAGGTTTAAGTCAAATAACAGATTTCAGAGAGGAGGTTCTTCGTCCTCTAGTAACAGGGGAGGTTATAAAACCGGAACTGTTGACAGAAGCAAAATCCGTTGTTTCAATTGTAATGAGTTGGGACATTTTGCTACTGAGTGTCAGAAACCCAAGCAAGCATAGAAGAAAGATTATGCTTCTGAAAAGAAGAAAAGTGGAAGAGCTTATGTAGTTGCTGGTAAAAGCTGGGATGACACAGATAGCGAAGATGAAGAATATGGAAACTTTGCGTTGGTGGCAAATGCTGAATCCTCAACTTATTATACTACACCGGTAATTCTTACTGATGCTCAGTTAATTGATAGTTTATGTAGTTCCTTGAATAATGCACAAAGAGGGTACGAGAGAATAAGTCTTGTTAACACTAATCTTGAAAATCAAATGTTAGATTTAAAAAAGGTGCAGGTTAATCAAGATAAGAATATAGAAGAAATAGCTCGACTTAACTACAGAGAAAAGGGTCTAGGAGAATACATGGTAAAACAAGTTGATAGGATTGCTGAACAAGAAACCAAGATTAGAGAACTTGAAACACAGGTTAGAGCTTGTTATAATACTGTTAAAGTTTCTAAAGAGTTCTTCAATAAACAAGCAGTAGAACAAACTGTAGGAATAGGGTTTGATTACAGTCAAGCTGTTGGTTCTTTGAGTAATCATTCTCCTAATTCTATCCCAGCTAAAGAAAGAGGTATACCACATATTCTCAAGAATGTTGAAAAACCAATGTTTACAAAATCTGATGCTGGTCCACCAGATATTCTTTCTATGGTTATACAAGAAGAAATGAGAAATGAGGATAGTGCAAATGGCACAGTCCTTGTTAAGAATAAATGTGTTAAGGATAAAACTGTTAAGAACTATAATACAAAGAATGTGTCATCCAAGAAAAATGTCACAGTCTTTGTTAAGGCTAAATCAGTTGAGGACGTTAACACAACAAATGTTTCATCCAAGAAAGATGTACCTAAAGTACCAGTCAAAGTTGTTGAATCAGCTAGTTCTTCTAAGACTGGATTAGGTAGTAACAAGTCAAAACAGAAAAATACCATGTCTACTATTGATTCTAATCATAAAGCATGTGGTATTATCAATTGTATGTCTTGTGCTTTTAACAATATGCGTGCTTATTTTAATGGTAATTATGCATGTGTTAAACATAATACTCCTCGACAGCACATGAACAGGAACAATAATGTTCGATCTAAGACTGCTTTTCCTCCTCAAGTTAGGAGAGAGACATTTGTACCTAAGACTAAACAAAAGATTACCAAGAATGTCTACCAGGTCAAATGTCCAGTCAATGACACAAGTGTTACTGCTGCGAGAGAAACATGGATACCCAAGATTAAACAAAAGATTTTCAAATCTGTTTATAAGGTTAAATGTTTATTGACTAAAGAGGTTAAACTTAAAAATGTTGTTTTGCCTGACAAAGGTCAATACTTTAAATACGTAGGACCCAATCAAATTTGGGTCCCGAAGAAGGTTTAACTCATTTGTCATTGCAGGGTATTGAACAGGTTGATCGAGTAACCTGGATCTTGGACAGTGGATGTTCAAGGCATATGACTGGAGATAGAACCCTGCTGACAAATGTGGTGGAGAAGGCCGGCCCAGTAGTTACCTTTGGAGATAACAGCAAAGGTAGAACTGATGGATATGGCAGACTTGAAGCTGGAAATGTTATCATTGATGAAGTTTCTTTTGTGAAAGGACTTGAGCACAATTTGCTCAGTGTCAGTCAATTCTGTGATAAAGGTTATGAAGTTCATTTCAACAAGAAGAGTTGTCTAATTTCACACAAGAGACATGAAAAGCCACAACTGACAGGAGTTAGAAAAGGCAATCTGTACGTAGCCAATATGAACTCAGGAAGCACTGAAGAAGTCACTTGCTTCTACACTAAAGCATCTAATGATGAGAGTTGGCTATGGCACAAGAAACTTTCTCATCTTAATTTTAAGACAATGAATTCTCTGGTCAAAAGAGAATTGGTGAGAGGTTTGCCTTCAATGGAATTCACTCAAGAAGGACTGTGTGATGCATGTCAAAAGGGCAAGCTAAAAAGGGCAAGTCACAGGAGCACTGATACATCTTCAATAACTGAACCATTACAATTACTTCATATGGATTTGTTTGGTCCAGTTAATGTGATGTCTATGTCAAGGAAGAGATATGCTCTAGTGATTGTTGATGATTTTTCAAAATACACATGGGTTCTGTTTTTGAATTCTAAAGATGAGACTCCACAACTGGTGATTGATCACATTAAATTAATTGAGCGAGATTCTACGTATCCAGTGAGAGCTATAAGATCAGACAATGGAACTGAATTCAAGAATGTAGTTCTAAATGACTTTTGCACTGAGAAGGGTATAACCAGACAATATTCAGCTCCAAGAACTCCTCAGCAAAATGGGGTAGTGGAAAGAAAGAATAGAACCTTGATTGAAGCTGCACGTACTATGCTAAGTGAATCAAGGCTTCCATTGTACTTTTGGGCTGAAGCCATCAATACTGCGAGCTATACCCAGAATCGAACTCTAATCAATAAAGATCAAATGAAGACACCCTATGAAATTATGGCTGATAAGAAACCTTCACTCAAATACTTTCATGTATTTGGGGCAAAGTGCTTTGTGCTTAAAGAAGGTGATGACCAAGGTGGTAAATTCGATACCAAAGCATTTGAAGCAATTTTTATTGGTTATTCAATGAGAGCATACAAGGTGTATGTGATTGATGAACAGAAGGTGATGGAAAGTGTCAATGTAACATTTGATGACACTAAACTCCCGAGTATCCAAACTAAGGATCCATCTGAAAAGTTATCTTTCGATGACATGACAGATACAGATTCAGATGATGACAATGCACCTGAGATTTTTACTGATGCTAATGACAACAATGATGATGATCAGGGTGATGGTGATGAAAGCAATGATAGTAGTCAAAATACCCCTGACTCCTCTAAACAATCATCTAGTCAACCCAGCAACAACTCAGGGGGAGATAATCAAGGGTCAACTGGTCACACACAACATCACAATGAAAATCAAGGCGAATCATCAAGATCTAATCTTCCCAGACAGACTATTTGGAATAGAGCTCATCCTTTTGAGCTAATCATTGGTGATCCAGTTGTTGGTGTGAAGACTAGAAGAGCTTTTCAGAATCAATGTAATTACTCAGGGTTCCTGTCTGAAATGGAACCTAAGAAAACTGAAGAAGCTCTTTCTGATCCTGATTGGGTGATTGCTATGCAAGATGAACTCAATCAATTTAAACAACAAGAAGTTTGGAAGCTGGTACCCAGACCTACAGACAAACCAGTAGTTGGCACCAGGTGGGTATTCAGGAACAAACTTGATGAAGATGGTACAGTGACGAGAAATAAAGCAAGACTGGTAGCAAAAGGTTACTCACAATCTGAAGGCATCGACTATGATGAGACCTATGCTCCAGTGGCTAGACTTGAGGCCATAAGAATATTCTTGGCATTCGCTGCATTCTCAAACTTTAAAGTTTATCAAATGGATGTCAAGAGTGCTTTCTTAAATGGCAAGCTAGATGAAGAGGTCTATGTAGAACAGCCCCCTGGCTTTGAAGATCCAGATCTAATTGACTATGTCTACTTCCTTTTCAAAGCTGTCTATGGTCTTAAGCAAGCACCAAGGAAATGGTATGACACTCTCTCTGAATTTTTACTTGAAAATGATTTTGTTAGAGGTGTCATAGACAAAACTCTCTTCACTAAGAAACATAAGAATGATACTATATTAGTCCAAGTCTATGTGGATGATATAATATTTGGGTCTACTAATGATCTTTTGTGCAAGAAATTTGCTAAGTTAATGCAGGGTAAATTTGAAATGAGCATGATGGGTGAGCTGAAGTTCTTTCTTGGATTGCAAATCAGTCAAAGGACAGATGGAATATTTATCTGTCAATCCAAGTATGTCAAAGAGCTCCTCAAGAAGTATCAAATGGAGGACTCTTCTTCAGCAAGAACACCATCATCTATAGCTGTTAAGTTTGGAGCATGTGAAAATTCTGCCAAGGTAGATATCACAAGCTACAGAGGTATGATAGGCTCATTACTTTACCTCACTGCAAGTAGACCTGATATTATGCATGCTACATGCTTGTGTGCAAGGTTCCAAGCGGATCCTAGAGATGTGCATCTCATTGCTGTAAAACGAATCTTGAGATATCTTAAGGGTACTCCTAATTTGGGAATTTGGTACCCTAAAGATTCTGGTTTTAATCTTGTTGGATATACAGATTCAGATTATGCAGGAAGTGTTGTAGATAGAAAAAGCACCTCTGGGAGTTGTCAATTCCTAGGTGGCAGGTTGGTTTCTTGGTACAGTAAGAAACAGCAAACAGTTTCCAACTCTACAGCCGAAGCTGAATACATAGCTGCTGGAAGCTGTTGCGCTCAGATCTTGTGGATCAGAAATCAGCTACGGGATTATGGATTTGTACTTGACAAGATTCCTATCTTGTGTGACAATACAAGTGCCATAGCAATCTCCAACAATCCTGTGCAGCACACAAGAACAAAGCACATTGACATCAGGTATCATTTTATTCGAGAGCATGTCATGAATGGTACCGTGGAGTTACTTTTTGTACCCACGGAAGAACAAACAGCAGATATTTTTACTAAGTCTCTTGACGAATCCACATTTGCCAGAATTGTTGGTGAATTGGGTATGTTAAATAGTCCTAGTAATTAAACTAGTTAATATATGAGGTTTGATCTTTAATAATTTACAAGTGATTGATGTGTCAATATTTGATATTAAATCACTTGTATAATTATTTTTTCAACTTATACCCTTGCTTATTTCATCTTAAATCATTGTTATTATCATCTGTACATATTTTTAATTACTTATTATATTTTTAGATTAATTCATTTTCTTTGAAAATATTTTTCTCGAATTTTACAAGCTGTAATTTATGAGAAATCTATTTTTCTTGAAAATGTTATTGTTTTTAATTCAGTTTGATTATTTTTGTTGTTTAAATAAATCATAGTTTCTTTTTGAATAATTTTCTATATGGAAATTGTTTTATTAGAAAATTTATAGATTTATTAACTCATCAGAAATAATTATGTAAATATGTAGTATGATTATTTGGTTTTATTTTATTTTATTTGATTTGTAATGTTTGTCCTTCTGTTATTAATGTTTGATTTCGTAAAAGGGACTGCATATGATCGTTTTTATAATTTTTATTAGGTTTTATAATTTTAGTATAAATTAATTTGCTATTTTTTGTTTATGTAAATTATTAATGTGATTTTCTTGTTAAAATTCTGTTAATATTCTGTTTTTAGTTAGTTATATTAACTGTTTTGTTAGAATATAACTATCGGTATAACAATCTACTTGATTGTTATATTCGAACTTGTGATTAGTTATATTAATTATAAATGGTGTAATATAACTTAGTAATAAATTAGATATAATTTTGTTTTTGTTTAAATATAACTGTTAATTAGATTATAATTATATTGTGTTTTTATAGTAATATAACTATCGGTATAACTGTGATTTTATTGTTATATTATGTGTTTTTCGGTAGTTATATTAGAGATTAAGTGTGATATAACTTACTGCCAAGGATAGTCATATTACGTTTTAAACGTAATATAACTATCGGTATGACTATCACCCGATAGTCATATCACAGTCATTTGATATTTAAGAGCTAAGTTATATTCGACAGTCATATCTTTATTTTTGTTATATTGGCGTGTTAAGTCACCCAATACAGTCGAACGATACATACACATATACACACAACTTTCGATCGAATTGCTGCCCAATTTTCATCTCAAAACACGATTCTAAGGACATTAATCGTTTACCCAGTCTATAATCTTCAAAATCACGGTTAAAATGTAAGATTTGGTCGAGGTTTTGAGTTTTTGAGTTTGAAAAGTTCGAATTTTTGATCTAAAAATCTGAACAAATGGTGATGATTTTGTAAAAACTAAAAATACATGTGTGTTTGTATTGCAATCAAGATCTTTGTCTAAATTTTTCAGAATTTTTGATAAAGATTTTGATTTTTCGAATTTTTATTTATTTATTAATTCGAATTTGGTAATTTAATTGGGTTAAATTGTTGAATTTTGCAGATTTATTAATTTTAATCCCTGATTTGCAATGGCTGGTGCTTATAATAATTTTGAGCTTGTGAATCACAATTATATTGGATATTTTAATCCCGAGGATTGCCCAGTGGATCGGTTCAAGTCCTGGATAAAATTCCTAAACGAACAAAATCTCTGTAGTCACTCTATAACTGCAAATGTTCCAATGAAATTTGGTCCACTTAAATTAATGTGTACTACAGCTGTCTCAGATGAAAGATCATTTTCATTTGACTTTAATGACAAGACATATACAGTGGATGAATCTGTCTTCAATGCTGCTCTGGGGCTTCCTACTGAACGATTTGCTGAATTGCCTTCAAATGATGAGTTGACTCAATTTTTCACAAATATCAACTATCATGGTCAACTGAATCTTAAGCGACCACTCAAAAGCAATCTGGTTCAAGAATGGAATATCTTCTTCGAGATCATAGCAAAGGTGTTTGCTAATTCTACAAAGAGTAACAATACTGTCATCACAGGTATGTTACAGTCAATTGGTTTCTCGATTGCTCACAATAGAAGAATCAATTTTGGCAGCTTGATATGGCCTATTCTGCTAAATCGATTGAAGAAGGCTACAAAGAACTTTGAAAAAGGTAAACTGGTTAAGTGTCATTATCCTCGATTTTTGACACTAATTTTTAATCATCTAATGCCTAAGGATCAACCTGCTCCATTTCCAAATGATCGAATTTAATGGTCTGGTAAACCAAACAAGAAGTTCTACACCAGGCTGGATACTTCTAAGGTCTTGCTGCATGTTCCTGTAGTCATAACACCATATATGTCTACATACATACATTTGCCAAATGTCATGCCACAGCCACATGCTGAGATTCCTTTAATTCAACAAGCTCCACAGCCTGAAGCAGAACAAGTTCCAGTACCTCAACCTGATCCTGAACCCTTGAATGTTCTTGAACATCAACTTCCAGTGGATCAACACACTCAGAATGAAGATGATGTACATGTCAATGATAAGGTATTTGACTCAACTCCTTTACAATCTCAATATCTTTCTGATAGTCAAATGATTGTGAGAAGTGACCAAGGGGTTGTAGATCCACAACCTTTATCCCAGGTCAATGCACCAAACACTGATCCTAAATTCTCCAAACAATATCGTAGAAAGAAATTGTCATTCAAAAGAGCTATCCCCAGTAGTGATATTTTGAGTGAAACAGATTTGCCATCACAAAAGAAAAGTAAAACCATGTCAAAGGCAATCTTAAACCCATTCATTCCTTCAAGTTCACCCCTGTTACTCACAATGGGGGAAGATATTTTCGCACATGAAGCTGAAAACATTGTTATGCAAGTGGAGCAAGTTACAGTGCCTGCCATTGTTACGGCAGAAGAACCTTCACAGGTTGATCGGGATTTGCGAAATCCCATTGCACCACCACTGACCTTCCAAGAGGAGGCTAGGGTGATCTCTAGTGCAGGTACAATGGATGCAGCTCAGGATTATGAGAGGAGTGATGTGAGAATTACTTCAAATATGAGTGAAACACTAGCACGTGAGGTGAGTGATACTCAGAGAGCTATTGAGGTGAGAGCACACAATGACACATACACTTTATCTCTCATTGCTCAACTCAATCAAATGAAAGAAAGTCTTGCTCAAGCTGAAGAGGACAACAAAAACTTGAGGTTTGATATGGACAACATGAGAACTATCTTCAACAACAAAATCAATGCACTTAAACTCTCTCAACAACAAGCAGTTGAAGACTCTGGAGATGTCACAGTGGCTCAAGATCTTATTATATCATCTATGGCTAATCAGATTGAAGATCTTCAGAACAACATAAATGAAAATCAATTAACCACTGAACATCGTCTCAGTCAGATTGAAAAGCAAAGTGATCATCAAGCAAAGGGGTTGAGACACTTATATAATATCATCAGTAGAACTCACTCACTTACAGCAGAAGAGAAGAAATTCTTTGAAGGTAGTGATGGAAGTGACCCTGGAGCTGGTACAAGTCACAAGACTGTAGAGGATTCCTCAACTAAGGGGGAGAAATCTAGAGGGGGAGGAAGTGCAAGTAAAGAGAAAATTGAAGATAGGAGTGAAGGGAAGAAGAAGACAACTCATCAAGCAGCAGAACAGGAAGATGATGATGTAGAAGGTTTTTACTATACAGGTGAACCTGATATTGATCTGTTTGCTGACTTACAGTTTCCTGATGTTGGTGAAGAATTTGATGAACCAGATCTCAGTTTTTGGGATGATGAAGAGCAAATAATTCCTGATTCTGTTGAAACACAACAAATGAATTTTGAAGCAAACAAAGAACTCGAACAGAATGAAGCTAATCTGGCTATGAGAGAAGAAAGACTCAAGAAGACACTCGAACAATTAGCTCATAATGAAAGACTTCAAAAGGCAGAACAGGAAGCACTTCAAAAGCAACATGCTCAAAAGCTGGAAGCTAGGAAGATGTACATCAAGTACAAAAATGGTGATAAGTGGGAACGTGCTCAAAAGGTAATTGACTCACCACAAACTTCTGACTATGATGATCGTCGGATGATTGCTATTTTTGAAAGCTTTAAACAGAAGAACCCTATACATGATATGTATTTGAAAGCTTTAAAGACAGAAATTGTGAGAATAACCACTGCATCTGATCCTAAGAATGGTGAACTACTTATCTTTGTTGAATGTCATAAGCTCGGATCTCACAAAGTATCGCTTCAGTTCTTCTATGATAGGTCTCTGTCAGAGCTTTGGGTGTTGAGACCAAAAGTAAGAACATCTTCTGAACTAGGCATACTGCTTCATGAAAAATTTCAAGAGTTTGTTGAAAGAGCTGGTCCTGAAGTTATAAATGACCCTCCACAAGTTAAAATTCTTAAGGGAGAAGTTATTCATACTGTTAATCTTCAGACAGACGAATTGTATACACACCTTGCCAGACACTTGGTATATGTTGAATATGCTCTTCGAAATCATGGTTTTGCATCACAAGAAAAGATTGAAGCTGCAAATCATATTCGATCTTATGCTCAGACCAACATGAAGAAGTACAAGCAGAATCAAGGTGAGTTGAGAAAGAAACTTGGAATACCACTGGTCTATCCTACAGATGTGTCATCCAGAAGGGAATTACTTGTTGACTCCGAGTTGATCAAGAATCTACCTAATATGGATGAACAAGAAGAAGGAGAAATCAACGAGGAAGAAGGTGGTAAATGAAGATTAGCTCTACAAGTTATATCTTTAGAGCTTTGATAGAACAAGATAGGATAATTGTCTTATATGATCAGTCTAGAGGATCATCTATCTTGTACTTATCTTTTCTGTTTGAATCTGGATAATGTTAATATAAACCAGAACTTTTACATTATTTACTTAGCATTTAAAGTGTTTTCTTTTACTTGTTTAATTGGGATTAGTTGAAGAATCCTCTAGGTATTTGCTTGTTATTGTATAACAAACAAATAGGGGGAGATTGAAAGGCATATGACTCAGCCTATTTGTAGTTCGAGGATCCTAATCCAATTAAACTAGATTGTAATAAGTAAATAATATCAACTGTCACAGGAATCTCAAAAGATGATAACCGTCAGAAGAAAAATCAACAAGTCAATCTATAGTTTTGATGTTTTACACTGGAAGAAGATTCAGATATCTGATCAGGCCTCAAGGTAGCATTGAAACAAGTGGATTCATTTAAGAAGACAGAGATTTCTATTAGTGACAAGAAACAATTTCAGTACCGAATGATTGATGAGAGTGAAGAGTATAAAAAGACCACAGTGTTAAAAGTCACGATGAAGAACAGAGATTGGAGTTAGTCGTTCATGAACCAGACAGTACATCGAACGTCAACATCATGCCAGTGTATGCTCCTTATTATAATTACGTGGTTTTCAGCGGAGTATTGACTATTAAAGAATTTATATTAATTCTGTTTTAATTGATTAAGTCAAGTAATTAAGTTAATAAATAAATTAATTCTATCAGAATTAATATATTTGTTAAAGTGATTATTAGATTAATTAAATAAGACTTAATATGAAAAAGGATTAATTAGTTAAATGATTTTTAATAAGTCATTTAATTAATTATAAACTGAAAAATATGATGATATAACTATCAAACTGATAGTTATACCGATAGTCATATTCAGTTTATAAAGGAGATAGTCATATTCAGTTCAAAGGAGATAGTCATATACAGTTCAAAGGAGATAGTCATATTTCATTCAAATGGTAAGTTATACCGAATGTTATATTGACTTGGTAAGTTATACCGAATGTTATATTGACTTGATAAGTTATACCGAAAGTCATATTTAAGCTGGACAGTCATATTACATTGATTTGATAGTCATACCGATTGTCATATTAATGTAAAATGATTGTCATATCAGTTTAAATCAAGTAATATGACTATGGCTGTGTATATAAGGCAGAAGAATGCAGAAGGAAAAGAATCAGTCGAGCTAAACAAGAAAAATACACACAGCAGCTATTTTCTCTCTCTCTCAAGCTCAAGAACACCTCCAAATTTAATTCTGTAAATTCAAGTTCATCTCAGTTGTAATATCCTATCCATTGGAACTTGTTTACTTGTGATTCTTGTACTACTAGCGAATTAAGTTTCCTAGTTCACAAATTGATATCTTGATTTTATTAACTAAATTAGCAAAGTTCATGTTGAATTTTCTAATTAGTTATTAATTACTTGATAATCATTTGGACTGATTTTGTAACACCCATCAAGTTAATATATTGTTATATTCAACTTGAAATTTGTGTTATATTATTCCGCACAAAATATTCGTTTAAGTGAAAATTATTTAACGAATAAATTTTGAGAGAATGGTATAGATTGTATTCAACCCCCCTTCTACAATCTTATCGGACCTAACATGGCCACACCTCGGGGCATAAGAACATAAAATCTCGCTCTACTAGAGTCTCTTCTGATGGGGGTACCGACCAGGATTCCAACTCTCATTAGAGTTCCGTTCCTAGGAAGAGTAAGACAGCTTATAAAGATGATGATTCTGGAGGTGACATGTTCTCAGATGGTGAAAATGGACAGTTCAAAATGTCTGATTGGAAGAAAGCTTTGGAAAAAATCAAAGAGGAGAAAAAGTTCAAATCTGGAGCCATTGCCGGTTCGCCATTCTCTAAGAAGGTGAAGAGGGCACCCCTGCCAGGGTTCTTTAAGATGAATACTGACCTGAAATTCGATGGTAGCGCTTTCTTTGCTGTCTTTTTTATTTTGACTTGGTTGGCAGGGTCAGGGCCTTTCTCGCTGCGCGAGTGCATCCGATTCTATCGAGTATTTGAGCTATTTCAACACGGAGATGGATGTGTATCAAGTGGAGGATTTGGCTAGGTGTAGATTACTAGCCTCCACTCTAGGTGGGAATGCCCACCAATGGTTCAAAAGGTTGGCTGAAGGATCAATCAAGTCCTGGAGGAAGATGGGAGATCAATTTATTTCTCAATTTAGGGCTACCATGGTGTATGCCCCACCGGTTAACACCCTAGCCAATATCAAGCAAAAAGAGCATGAAACTCTAAGGCAGTACTTTAAGAGATTTAATGAGGAATTGACTAAGGTGAAGAAGGCTTCCGATGAAACCCTAAAGAATTTCCTGATAGCCGGGGTTAGGCCAGGAACCTAATTTTGGAAGGCTTTGCAAACTGAGGAGCCTGGAACATTGGTAGATTTCTACCAGCAAGTGGAACGCCATAAGGTGATTGAAGAGGCAATGGCGAAACTGTCCAAGGACTCTAAATCCATGAGTTGGAACAAGAACAAGAGAATTCGCTCTTATAGCCCTGGAAACCGGGATTCCAACAAGCGGGCTTTCGGAAGTGGTACTGCCGGTGTGGGAGCCCATCGTTATGATGACAAGACTGCCCCAATTGCTGTCAATGCAACAAAGGACAAAGTTTTCGTCAAGGACAGACTTACCCTGAGGATGAGTTTCCAACGGTATACTGAATATACTCCTTTGACTGTCCCAATTGGCCATATTCTTGAAGTAAATGAGAAGAGTGGACTGTTCCGGAAGCCTTACCGGGCAGGACCCCCAGGCAGGAAGGACCAGGGGAAGTATTATGCTTTTCATGAGGCAAATGGCCATGAGACTGTCGATTACAAGCACTTGAAAGATCAAATCGAAGAATTGATTAGAAATGGATACCTGACAGAACTTGTGGTCCAAGAAGCTAAGAAGTATAAGGAAGGAAAAGACAGTAAGGATAAAGCACCGGGAAACCAGGAAAGAACTACCCGAGCTAATAGCATTCATACCATCTTTGATGGCCCTTAATTGGGGGGTTCCAGCCGGAATGCCAGAGATAGGTACGCTCGGGAGGCCAGGGGGAAGCCCGTAACGAATGTTTTCCACCTTGTAGAAAGGCCCCCTAAGTTGTTCAAAGGGGAAACCGAGGATATTTCCTTTACAGAAGAGGATGCCAAGTGGGTTCACCACCCTCATAATGATGCTTTGGTGGTAACCGTAAGTATTGGTGAGATGAATGTGCACAGGGTGCTGATTGATAATGGAAGCTCAGTGAATATCTTGGCGTACACTACATTCCAGAAACTGGGGCTTCTGGATAAAGAGTTGCTGCCTATTAATAATGAGCTATATGGGTTTATCGGCAACCCATTTCAAATTATGGGAAAGATTAAGCTGCCGTTGGCACTGGGTGTGGATCCTTGCAAGGCCATCCAAATGGCTGAGTTTATGGTGGTAGATGAAGATATCTCTCATAATGCAATTCTTGGGAGACCGGTACTGAAAGACATGATAGTGGTAACCACAATATACTACTTTTCAATGAAGTTCCCTACCCCAAATAGCATTGGGTGTGTGAAAGGATGTCAATATGAATCAAGGGAATGCTATAACAAAGCTGTGAAGGCTACCGAAAAGGCAGATAAATCTATCCAAGTTGAGGAAAAGGCTAGCGGGGAAGCCCTAATGAGAAGCCACGGGCTAGAGCCGCAGAAGTTTTAGAAGGCATCATGTAATGCAATCATGATAGTGGAGCTACGAAAGGAACCTACTGAAGAGGTTCCAGTTTTTCGGGGGGTAGTACCACCTCAAAGTTTGTTGTTGGAAGCTGCCGAAAATGAAGAGAAAATTCAAAACATATCAATGAAAAGCACAGTAGAGGATGCCTCACATGGTGATCTAGATGATGTGATACAAGAAAATAAAGATGGGGTGCCAGCCGGTATGCCTTACGGTTTGTGGACTACCGGGGTTACTTATCACCTAGCAGATGATGAATGGAAAATTTCCTCAAAGGAGTTCACATGGAAGCCCATAATCCAGAGTGGAAGCCAGGAAGTTGTAAAAGGGCTTCCGGTTGAAATTGATATTGATCCCAGGATGCCGGGTACCCTTGAAAAGGCAGGGGCTACCGAAGATACTATTCCCATATTGGTAGATGTTGAAGATCTTAATAAAGTCCTGAAAATTGGGAAGCAGCTAGTTGAAAGGACAAGAGAAAGGTTGACCTCTTTTCTTAAAGGCAACCTGGATGTGTTTGAATGGTGTCACTCAGACATGGTGGGGATTGACCCAAAAATTATGTGTCACCACTTGAATATTGATCCTGAGAGAAGGGGCATCCGACAGTAAAGGAGGCCCATTAGTTGTGAAAGGGCTACCGCCCTTCAGGAAGAAGTAGATCGGTTATTGAAGGCTGGCTTGATCAAAGAGTCCTTCTACCCATCATGGCTGACAAACCTAGTGTTGGTCCGGAAGCCAAACCGGAAATGGAGGACATGTGTTGACTTTACTGATCTGAACAAAACTTGCCCTAAGGATAGCTTCTCTTTACCCAGAATTTATCAACTGGTGGATGCTACAGCAGGCCATGCCTTGCTAAGTTTTATGGATGCCTACTCTAGGTATATCCAAATACCAATGTATGAACCAGACCAGAAGCATACCAGCTTCATAACTGATAAAGGATTGTATTGTTATTTGGGGATGCCATTTGGTCTGCTGAATGCTGGGGCTACCTACCAAAGGCTGGTAAACATGATGTTCAAGGAACAGATTGGTAAGACCATGGAAGTCTACGTTGATGATATGTTGGTTAAGTCAAAGGTGGCAGCCGACCATGTGTTGCACCTATCCGAGATGTTTGATATTCTAAGGAAGTGCCGGAATGAAGCTGAACCTCCAAAAATGTGTCTTTGGAGTGGAGTCCGGTAAATTTCTTGGATTCATTGTGAATCATAGAGGGATCGAGGCAAACCCTGCTAAAATCAAGGCATTGCTGGAATTGAGATCCCCATGGAATGTTAAGGAAGTCCAAGGGCTTACCGGAAGGGTGGCAACCGTAAACAGATTTGTATCTAGGTCTTTCGACAAATGTAGGGAGTTCTTCAAGGCTATCAAGAAGGGTCAAAACTTCGAATGGACCCCGGAATGTGAGGAAGCTTTCATAAAGTTAAAGGAGCAGTTGGGAAGCCCACCACTTCTCTCCAAACCTCTGGAGGGTGAGGTACTCATTTTCTACTTAGCTGTTTCTGAATATTCTATAAGTGTTGTATTGATCCGGGAGGAAGAGCAAGTACAGTATCCGGTTTACTATGTGAGCAAGAGGCTTTTGGATGCGAAATCCCGGTATCCCAGCATGGAGAAGCTAGCATATACCCTGATATTGGCTTCCAGGAAGCTTAAGCCTTACTTTCAGGTCCATAAAATTAAAGTCAGGACATCATTCCCGCTACGGCAGGTGATACACAAGCTAGAAGCCTCCGGTAGAACGATGAAATTGGCTGTCGAGGTGAGACAGTTTGATATAGATTACAAGCCACGAACTGCTATCAAAGGCTAAGCACTGGTTGACTTTTTACTAGAGTTTCCCCCATATTTCGAGGTTACCGGAGAAGAGTGCATACCGGTACCCCCAGATACCGAAGGGGATATTGAGGGTCCCCACTTATGGTGAATCTGTATGTTGGAATAGAGTTGGTAAGCCCAAAGGGGCACCGAATACAGAGTGCCATACACTTTGGTTTCAAGGCTACCAACAATGATGCAGAATACGAGGCTCTGATTGCTGGGCTGAAATTAGCTATGGAAATGAAGGTGGAATACTTGAATGTTTTTAGTGACTCTATGTTGATTGTGTGGCAAATCAAAAGGAGCTTCCAGAGCAGGGGTCCCCGTACTGAACTCTACATGAGGTATGCCCAAGAACTGATTAGTAAGTTCCAAGTACTGAATTTAAATTAGGTCCCAAGGGTGGAAAATGCCAATGCTGATTCCCTTGCTAAATTGTGATCCCAAAAGAGGATACTCTATTGGGAGTGATTCCCCTCGAGGTGCAACTCCATCCAAGAATCCATTGAGAGGAAGTCATGGAGATAGAATTTTCAGCGGAAGGCTAGTGGACAATCCCTGTATGTGAGTACATTACTAAGGGGGTGCTTCCGAAAGATAAATATGAAGCCCGGAAACTCAAATACAAGGCTGCCTGCTATGTAATTTATGATGACATCCTATATAAGAAAGTTTTTAACCAACCCCTACTTAGATGCATATCTGGAAAGGAAGTTCATGAAGGCATCTGTGGCAATCACTCGGGGGGTACGTCCCTTGCCCATAAGGTGCTTTGACAAGGCTACTACTGGCCTACATTGAAGGTTGATGCTTATGACTTTGCTAAAGCTTTTAATCAATTTCAAAGGTTTGATAACTTTAACAGCAACCCAACTGTGGAGTTGAGACCTATTGGAAGCCCCTGGTCCTTTGCAATATGGGGAATTGATATGATTGATGAGCTCCCAAAGGGCAAAGGTGGTGTGAAATATACTGTGGTAGTTGTTGACTACTTTACCAAGTGGGCTGAGGCGGAACCCCTGGCTACCATAACTGCAAGCAAGTTAAAAGAGTTTCTCAAAAAGGCTAACATATGTAGGTACGGGGTACCATACAAATTGATTTCAGACAACGGAAAGCAATTTGATAGTAAGGAAATGAGAAGCCTATGTGAAGACTTGGGAATAAAGAAAAAAAATTCAGCTATTTGCCATCCCCAAAGCAATGGGCAGACGGAAGCTGTGAACATAATCATTAAGCATACTTTAAAAGCCAAACTGGAAGACAGAAAGGGAAACTGGCCAGAGGAGCTTTCATTCGTCCTATGGTCCTACAACACTACTCCCAGGTCTACCACTGGAGAGTCTCCCTTTGTCTTAGCCTATGAATGTGACGCTATTGTTTTCGTGGAGGTAGGAGCGGGATCCTACAAAAGGGATAACTTTAATCAAGAGGTGAATAAAATAAACCAGAGATTGGCCCTTGACTTGGTGGAAGAAATGCGGGCTACCGCATAGTTAAAACTTGCAGCTTACCAATAGAGGACCCGTAAATACTACAACAATAAGATACGCCCTCGACCCCTTAAGGTGGGCGACTGGTACTGAGAAGAATGATGCTCAACATGAGGGTTCCCGGACATGGGACCTTTGGAGCAAATTGGGAGGGGCCATAAAAAAAGTCCATTTTCTGGGAAGGCACCTACCACCTTGAAGACATGGATGGGAACACCATCCCCCATGCTTGGAATATCGAGCACCTTAAGAAGTATTATCAGTAAGATTTCTTTCAAGAAAATGCAGATGTAGGCCTCTTTCAGGCTCAGGATGAATAAAAGCAACCTATTAGTTGTGGTTGTGTCATTTCCCTTTCAGTTCTTAGGATTTCATGATTCCTAGTAGATGCCCAGAAGGTAGTGGATGTACACCTCTTTCAGATGAAGTTTGATGTAATCGTACTCTAATTTTCAGTGAAAGTAGAAGCTGATTGTTTCCTTTTACATTTATCACTTGTAAATTCTTGAGAAAAGAAAGGCATGGAAGCCTCACTTGCATAGTTCTACATGGCAGCCAGGCTACCATCTAGAACTAGAGGGGTAGTAGAGGATACACCTCTCAGCTTGACATGTTAAAATTGTAAGAATTTTAAAATTTTAATGTTTATCTAGGGCATGTGTGGAACCCTGATTGGCACACATGGATCGCTTTACTTTTAGTCATGTGTGGAACCCTGATCGGCACACATGGCTTCTATGATTATTAGGGCATGTGTGGAATCCTGATTGGCACACATGGATCCCTTTACTTTTAGTAATGTGTGGAATCCTGATCGACACACATGGCTTCCATGATTATTAGCGCATGTGTGGAACCCTGATTGGCACACATGGATCCCTTTAGTTTTAGTCATGTATGGAACCCTGATCGGCATACATGGCTTCCATGATTATTAGGGCATGTGTGGAACCCTGATTGGCACACATGGATCCCTTTACTTTTAGTAATGTGTGGAACCCTGATCGACACACATGGCTTCCATGATTATTAAGGCATGTGTGGAACCCTAATTGGCACACATGGATCCCTTTACTTTTAGTCATGTGTGGAACCCTGATCGACACACAGGGCTTCCATGATTATTAGGGCATGTGTGAATCCTGATTGGCACACATGGATCCCTTTACTTTTAGTCATGTGTGGAACCCTGATCGGCACACAAGGCTTCCATGATTATTAGGGCATGTGTGGAACCCTGATGGGCACACCTGGATCCCTTTACTTTTAGTCATGTGTGGAACCCTGATCGGCACACATGGCTTCCATAATCATTAGGGCATGTGTGGAACCCTGATTGGCACACATGGATCCTTTTACTTTTAGTCATGTATGGAACCCTGATCGGCACACATGGCTTCCATGATTATTTGGTCATGTGTGGAACCCTGATCGACAGATATGGCTTCCTTGATTATTTGGTCATGTGTGGAACCCTGATCGGCACACATGGCTTTCATGATTATTAGGGCATGTGTAAAACCCTGATCGGCACACATGGATCCCTTCATTTTTAGTCATGTGTGGAATCCTGATCGGCACACATGGCTTCCTTGATTATTAATCATGTATGGAACCCTGATCGGCATACATAGATTCTTTAATTATTAACCTACGAGGTCCCAGGAGATAGCTCGTAAGGTTTCCCAAATATTTAACTAATGCAACCTTGCAGGAATGGGCTTCCGGCAGTGGGGCTCCCAGGATCAAGCTCCCATACTAGGGGCTTCCAGCTACTATAGGGTTATCGGACGGTACCCCTACACCCAAGGTGGTATCCATGCGAACTAAGGTACGAGTAGTTTTTCATTTTTGTTGGCTGCTTATCCTGGTAAGTGCTGCCACAACTTCACGAATGTATTTTAAAATCGCATTACCATCTAGCTATCCAACTCTTGATTCATGATTTATTGATTATCCATTTAATAGGCGTAAATATGACATATATCCTCTAAGTGTTCGTATAGATGTACTTTAGGATTGGTCAAGGAAAGGATATAACCTATCAGGTTTTGAGGTTTATATCTCATAACTCCTTGGAGTTAACAGGATTTGACTAAATCATAATTATCTTGAATTAGGACTTTAATTTCTCTATGTAGCAGGCACCTTGCCTTGTGGAGAGTGCATCGAGATTCTTATAGCAATTATCCGGTAAATGTTAAGTCTAATTGCTAGATTAATTAGTAACTCGTGTATGGCTTGATTAGAGGGTAACTTGGAGGTCTTAGAGTGGCCATTTGTACCCGGATTAGGGTACCCGATACACGGTGATTAGATACAAGTTTTTACACCTGTGCCTGCTTCGAAACCTTGGGCGTTTCACAATAGTTTGAATTGTAGAATCAACACCTAAGGGAAAGATCCAGCAATCAAGTACGTGGTAAGACATAGAAATGATTAAAAGATAGTACGATTAAACAAGGCAAAATAAGTTCGAAGAGACCGAGGCCCAAGTCCTTAGAACAATTGAGTTATAGAATTCAAAGATTACACTTGTGGAGCGTTAAAGGAGCCCACCCCTTGATTAAAACCATAAAGTTCATAAACCCATGAAATAAAAAGTTCAAGACGATTGAAAAGAAGTTTTTAAGAGGAAGGGTCTTTGGCATCCTCAAAGCCAAGGGAGTCCTCGACGGGATCAACCTTCTTAGTGGAATCACCTGGAGTTGCCTCGACTGCATTGGCGGGAGCCTCTACCCTATTAGCCTGAGCCTCTTCAGTTGCATCCTTCAGAGTGGCTGACGGCTTGGGAGTCACCTTCCCGGCAAGGGTTTGGGACTTGGCAGCCTCTGCTTTGAATCCCTCTACCTGCTTCATGGCATCCTCACCAAGAAGGGCCCAGTCTAGATCCGACATCACTTCCCAGGTAGCCTTCACATAATTGTTAACCGCCTTGGCGAACCCTGTTTTATATCTATCTGGGAGGGCCTCCTTGAGTTTCTTCACAGAGGCCTGGAGTGCATCCACCTGTAACTTCAATTCTTTAACCTCGGTAGCATAGGTTACCACCAGCTCTTTCTTTTCCTTACCTTGAGCAGAAACCAGCCTACCGAGCTTCTCTTTCTCCTTCGTCGCCACCGACACATCACCCTTCAACTTCCTAGCTGCATCAACCAACTTCTTCGTTTCTTCCTCCGCAATATTGAGATCAGACTTCATCTGTTTTAAATCCTCCCTTAGCTTCATATCTCCTCGGGTAGCCGCCACTAGCTGGTTGTCGAGCCTCATTGAATGAAACAAATTCTCTCTAACCAACCAACTATGGCCTCTAGAGGAATTTGCCCATCAACTAACCTGTGGAATTGTTGGATCTCCGGAGGGACACCTGATGGATGTGACACCTTAGCCCACTTGGAAGATCTCGTAATGGGGGTAGAGGCCAAGCTACCGGAAGCCTGGGAGAGTCTTCGTTTGCCGACAGAAACTGAACCAGCCTTACCAGGAGGGGGAGCCCTAGCTTGAGAGATAGGAGTGGCATCATTTGGGGGCTTTACCACAGCCAACTCATCATCTGGGAACAAATCTTCATATTTTTCCGAGGGTTGCATGAAAGAAGGGATAGCTCCTGACATACCTGAAGTGATTCAAAAATATAAGATGTTAGAAACTGCAGCACAAACATAATAAAGTAAAATAAAGATGCAAAACAGACAGTAAACAGTATATAACCAAACAACATACACTTGGAAACCTATGAGAATGCTAATAATGACAAGTAAGAGCAAAAAAAAAAAAGAGGTATGGCACATCAAATAGAGGTGTGTGTGTGTGTGTGTGAATAAGAAACGTAGAAGGTGGCAGCCCAAGCTACTAGGAAGAGAGTCAGCGGAAGCCCAATGTTGATGTAGTTTTTGTGAAGTTCGTTCGCAAGGAAGGAGTAAGATAATATCAATTTAAGTTATGATCTCTTAATATCTAGAAGTGTGAGAAATAATTGTTGTGTTTGTTACTAACCAAAATAAACTAATAATATGCAAGTAAAACTAAGTTTTAACGATGAGGAAAAGCGACCCGAGAACTAGGGTTCTTCAATTGGTTCAATGATGTTGATGTAATGCGATATATATTTCTCGTACTTTGCTAAAAATAATCCTTCTAAACTTTATAATGTTCTCTCCCAAGATACGAGATAGTGCCTACAACCATATCTCAAAAGTCACTCCCATGATCAATCGAAATACAATTATAAACTATTAAGACCCAAGAATTACAAGTTTCACAGTCCTCTTATTAATCTCCCGATTCAATAATCGAACTATGTCTACCAAATAATGAACAAGAATTATGAATCCTCTCCCAATTCATCACAATTCCTACAGATAAAATTAAAGGTTCGCGACTCCTTTAATTGGGTTAATCCCTCAATGATAGATTAGTAAAATTAGAGAATTCGCAATACAATCAAACAAACATATATCACCAACGAATACTACCTAATTCTCGGATTAGAGAATTAGTTACCCATGTTAGACAAAAAAACAAGCATATATTCATGGGTAAAATCATGATTACAAAAGTTTAGAGTAAAGAAAATACAACTTGAAGAATCTCGAAAAGCTTGGATAGAATCCCTTCAATCCTTGCTCTCTTGTTCTCTTACCAAGTGTTTCTCTATCTCTCTCGTTATATCATACAATCAAAATCCTCGTTCCCCTCTTAATATCCTCAGATAGACTTTTTAAAGTCATACATGGTAACTAAAAACTAATTACAAATAACTAAATAAATCTATTTTTATCTAGCTCAAGACCCCTGAATGTGATGCTCATGCCCCCTGAGCTTACTGCAGCTTCCCTCAAAGCCCCAGAGTGCAAGGGTCAGGTCCTCTGACTCCAAAAAGAGAAAATTCTGATCCGCTCAGGGCCCCTGAGCCTAAGCTCAGGACCATTTTCTCTACGATTTGTCTCCTTTCAGTGTGCCCTATTTTCCCCAACACCTTGCTCCTTTGGAATCTCATACAAACATAGAAAACACCCACTTAGCATCCATACAAGTTAAATAACAATTAACATTATTTTTATAGGACTAAAGCATCATAAAATAAGGCTAATGAGGATTAATATGAAGCAAAATATCTACATTATAACTATACATCACCCAACCTTTCTTCCCACATTTTTTGACGGTACCCTGAGTCTCGGGCACCTTCACCGACCCTTCCTCAACCTCAATTCTCTGAGCAGGAGATGAGGGAGTTATAGATCTTGAAAACCCTAACCTCACCAGGGCAGCCGGGGTTAGCAAACTCTCACCATCACCCAATGCAGCAGCCAACCTCGTAATCTTTCTTGCCCTTTCTCCTCAGACCCTTCGAGAGGGGTTTGTTTTGGAATCCCTGAATGAGATAACAGGAAGATAAGAGTTCGATTCAAATTCAACCAAGTAAGGGCTACCATAAATATGTGTGGGAACCGGATGCTTACCAGGAGTCAAGTTAAATTCTTTCCTTACATCTTCACATTCATAGCAGTTTAAAAACTGCTCCAGCCAATTGTACATCCCCCACTTGTTACCCTTGATACACCTACCTTGTCTATTGTTCCAAGAAGTAAGGTAAAAGATACCTACCTTCCTCCCCACGTCCTTCAATTGATAAAAATGCTCTAGCTCCCTAGCAGTGAGGGGGACAGAAAAAGTTTGGTCGTAAAGAATGTACATACACGCTGCTAGAACTTTATATCGAGATTAACCGATAAAGCGAACGCGAAAAAAATTAAGGATTAAATATGGAACGATATTAGGAACCATGAAAGCTCATCTAGGGTTTTATATTAAGTGAATTTGGTGGAAAAATAAATCAAGAAAAAGAAAAGAAAAAGAATTGATGAGGTGTGTGAACAAGAGCAAGCCAACAAGGCTACATGTCACCACATTTCTAACACTCCACACAACCATGACAAGTGTTTTAAGGAGGGATTAAGAGAGTGTATTAGCTGATATACATCACAAATATATTACACAAACATTTCCAACTACTAGTCAAACAATAAAGAAAGAGAGAAAAGGACGAAACCTCCACCATTTCTCTCCAAAGAAAACCTACGGCCATACCTTCAAAAAGAGGACTTCCAACAACTCAAATTTCATGTTCTATATCTTAAAACAAAGCTTATGAAGAGCCCAAGATGTGGTAAAAATTTGAGAACCAAACTCTTATTTTTCGATTTTATATGAATTTTACAAAGTGATGATGAATAGTGGTGAATAGTGACTAACTATCTTTCTAGTTTTTTATCTTTCTATTAAAGCTTCCTAAGGATCCTTTGAGCAAGTTTTAAGAGTTGTGAGACTTTAGTAGCATCTCTAAGCTTCATATCAAGGTAAAACCCTAACCCACCCTTTGAGTTTATATGAGTTTTTGATGTAGTTTTGATGTTATATAAAGATGAGATCATGATTAAGTGATTTAGTGGTTGTTTGGATTTATATAATGTGTAAAATGTTTGGTGTTGGATTTGGGCCACACCACTGACCTTAGAGGTATATAATGGGTGTTTGTTGATGTTAAGGATGGATGTTATGCCTTGGTGATTGGTTTGGAGTGACTGTAAAATGGAAACGATCGATTTATAGCCGTCGTAATGTCGAATTTTTATTAGCCCTTAACAACAGTTAAGCCCGAGTTCAAAAATTCATTTTTAGAACCGCCACTGCCTATGGTTATGTAGGTATGGACGTCTAGTTTATTTTGCCACATGAATCGAGTTAAAGGAGTTTACGGTTTAAGAGTTATGATAGTTTTAGTGAAAGTGGTTCAAGGGATTTCATCGCTGAAATGTAACCACTTTGATGCTAAGTTCGAGACCCTTAACAGTCGATCTAAAATGTGAAATTTGGTGATAAAATGCTAAGGACAGTTAGCAAATTATTTGCGAAGCTTTTGAGTTAAAAGGATTATTTTTCGATTTTATAAAAATGCGTCAGCCGAGGTTGCGCAAGTGAAACCCCTAAGAATACGACTTTGAAACCAATCTTATAAGTGGTTAAGTATAACTTGAATTCGAGTATCGGTTTCGAACCAAACTTATGAATTAAGTATTTGACGAGTAACATGGACTTAGTGCGAGTCTAGGATAAGCCATTAAGTGCTTTGATAGTGGTTTGCTTAAGTACACGAGCATTTAATTATAAGTGGATTATCTAGGGGATTAATCGTATGTTATTGACTTTGTTTTGATTGTCGGACATCGTCGCAAACCCCTACTACGACCAGAGCATCAAGCAAGTTTTCTAAACCTATACCTTTGAAATATTGTTGTATAATACTGCTTTTGCCATATATAGTATTATACAGTTTTGCGATAATTGTTATATCATGTTGAAATTGAGTTTGACTTTTGGTTTATATACTAGCTTCGAGATAAGTAGTTATAAACCGATATACCTTGTAGCTCTAGAGATAAGAGCATAGTTGTTGTTTTCGACTCTAGACCGGGAGTCGGTATTTTGAAATTGTCAGGGAAACCCGAGGGATTCCAGGGACAAGATTATTATTTATTCTGAGAATTGTTTTGATAAACATTATTTATATTTCCAGAAAGTATTAAATACTTGGAAATGATTTAGGAAATATTATTTGAATATTTCTTTTATTATCAGAGGATTATTTTTAAATCATTATTTTATTTTAGAGATTTGTTTAATAAATATTTATTAAATCTCTGTAATTGATTTAAAAATCATATTATTTATTTAAAAATCATTTGAGGTCTTTAAAAATTATTTTAAATATTTTCTGACCTTCAAAAATATTTTCAAAAATTATAAGGATTTCCAAGTAATTATTCCTGATTATTATCGATCAGCTCACTCAAGTCGTCTAAATATTTCGAATTCATCGAGAATTGGGAGTCCAGAGTTTCGGAAGTTAGAATTAATAATTCCTCATCGTTGATACCTCCAAGTGTATTCTGAGATTATAGCCCTACTATTAAGGGTTTCCAGTTTTGTTAAAAGAGTATAAGATTAAATCTTGATTCCATAAGGACTATTCGTAGCACAAACTGAGATTCCGGCTAAAGGCCAACGAGAAATTATTGGTTAGCTTCCTGTCGATTTCGGGAGTAACCAAAAGATATGAGTAAGATTTGCGAACGGAATATTATCCAAGGGACTCTGGCAGTGCAGGACCGTCGACGAATGATCCCAAGATTAGATTAAGAGACCGTTAGCCAGGCGGTCCATCAATCACATATTCTGACTATGCGGCCAAAGGATGATGACATGGAGCATCATCAACGATGATTACAGGGAGTATTCATCGAGGATGATTACAGGGAGTTCTCATCCAGGATGATTATAGGGCGTTCTCATCCAGGACAATTATAGGGAGTTTGTCCTTCCGCTTGTAGAGAAGACTTGCGGCGAACCTAGGAGTGACGACTAATCATCGTCGATCCACGTATCTGCACACCCATATATGCAAATTCAACTAAAATTTACCAACAGCTTGCATCTTGTTGTAAATCATATTTTTGCAAATAAGTGGGTATTTTCATAAATTATTTTTTAAATATTCTTTCAAATATTTTGAGAAATGATAAAATTACAAAAAATACTTAGGAAAAATGATATTTTGGTTAATATTTAAATTTAAACTTAACCAAATAATTTAAGAATTCAATAACCTGTTTGCTGTTGTAATTCAAACTCTTTTCCATCTGTGTTGACTTAATACCCCTTCTTTTGCTAAGCATAAATCTGCTCCACTTTCTATAAATATTTTTTGTTTTATCATTTTTTAGGTTTATATTCTACATATGCTTCTATATAAATTGCTACCATCAATCTGAGTTACTATCAGTAGAGTAGTGATTTATATTTTTTGGTTCCATTTCACTATTATCAGTTTGACTTACATAGAAATCTTCATATTCATACCATTTATCATTATCCTCCTTTATTTGTTCAAGATTCATTATAAATTGTGATGAATTAATATACTTTACACCCTTTTCTTTTAATTTAGGACACTTATTAGCAAAATGTCCTTTTTCATTACAATTCCAAAACTTACATTCACTAATCTTATCTTTTCCTTTAGTGTTAGGTTTTCTTCTGAATTTTCTTTTATTTCTAAATCTATTTCTAGTACTATTAGTATTTCTAAATCTATTAAATTTTTTCTTTTTATATTTGTAATTATTGTAATAATAAGGACTATAATTTTTTGGTTTATAATTTTTACTATAGCTTTTATATTTCTGAGTCTTTTTCCTATATTTTTTTCTTATATTTTTTATATGGCTTTTCATCACATCCAAATACTAATCTTCTTTCAGTTAATCCACATATTTCTCTTAATCCTAATTTTTTATCTTTCTTAACTTTCTGTTGTATTCTATATTCTTCACATTTTCTCATAAGGTATCCTTTTAATACTCTTATCCTTTCTCCTAAAGTATTTTCTCGTGGTTCTAATTTATTATATTCTTTTGTGATTTCAGTATTATAGGGAATTGGTAAATGATCATAATATAATTGTTGATATACCAAACTTTCTTCAGGTAAAAATCTAGCTTTATAAAAGAATTTAGTAAAGCTTATTGTATATTCAAGTAATTTATTTATTTTACAGCATTTCATATTATTTAAATTTATTATTATTTCTATTTTTCTTTTCTACTAGTACTTGATCTCTAGCTACTATCCATGGTTCTCGTAAAAATTCTCTTTTAATATCATATCAAATATTTGTAACATAGATTTCCAATGTCCTGCACTTCTCATTACTTCAGTTCTTAATTGATAATCTATAGATTCTATCCAATATGCTACCTTTCCTATTAATGTTTTAGATATTAAATCATAAATATATTCTAAATTATTAGTATGTGTAGAACTCATTAAAGCTATTTAAGTTCCAAGATTCCAATCAGTAATTCTTCTACTAATTTCTTGGTCTTCATATACATTATCAAAGTCTAAAAAATATCCATTTAAATTAACACCTTGTGACATTGATCCTACAAATTCTTTGAATTATGCATGTTGTCCAATTGGTATGTGGTTGGGTATTTTATTGCTACCTTTTGTTATTACTTCTAAATTTGGGTCAGATAATTCTTCTTCGGGATAATTATCTACATCTTCATTCATTTTTTCATCTGTTTCCAATTCTGTTTCTATATATTCTTCACTTTCTGGTTCTTCTTTTATTATGGCATTTACATTATTCATTTTTCTTTAAGCTTGCATTATTTGATTATTTTCTTTTTCTACTTCTGATCTATCTTCACTTTCTGATTCTTCTATAAAATTTACACATTTTTTAGGGTTATCATATTTTTAGAATTTGAACTTTTTGAACTAGTATTTAAATTTTCTGAATCACTAGTTGTTTTAATGAACTTTCACCAATTATCATTTTTTTCTTTTCCTTTATTTGTGATTTCTTCTTTTAAGAAATTTAATTCTTCTTTGGTTTCTTCTATTTCTCGATGTAATTCATATTTTACTTGTTTTAATTCTCTATTTGTTTCTTTTAGCTCTTTTTTAACATATTTATATTTATCTTTATATTTCTTATATTTGTTATACCATTCTTCATTAATATTTAGTTTTAGTTTATCATTTTCTTTCTTTGCTTCCCTTAATTCTTCTTCTTGTTTTTCTAATTTTAATTGTAAATATTCTATTTTTTTCTTTTCCTATATTACCCTCTTTTTCTATATTACCCTGATTTTCTATATTTTTTTATTCTTTTCTTATTGGTTCATACTTATATTTGTCTCTTTCTAGTATATCTTTTCCATGATTTCTAAGAAATGTTATTACATTATATTTTTGTTTATCCATTTAAAATTTTCCTTCTTTTTGTAATAAAGATAGGTTTTGTAATACTTTATCTACTGATTCTGATATTTTAGGTTTCATTTTACTTATATATACCATAATAGGTTCTTTGGTTCTTCTTCAAGCATTTATTGGTACCATTTCTGATTGTTTATTATTTTCTTTATTTTCTATAATTTGTGAATTTATTACTTTCTCTCCTTCTAATTTAGTTAGTTTTTCTAATATTGTTTTAAATGCTGGTATTTCAGAATTATTCCATAACTTAGTTAATTCTTCTATTATTATTTGTCTTGTTAAAGTACGGTTTTTCTTAATTTCATCCATAATAATCCTTAAATTTTCTATCTTTTCTTTTATTATTATTTATTCCCATAATTCTTTTATTTTATCATTATTTTCATTTTTATTCATCTCTCAGTTTTATTAACTCTTTTCTTCCATCCATTTCCCATATCTATCCATATTTTCTTGACTTTCTTTTCTTCTTTTTCTATGATACTTTCTAATTCTCTTATATCCTTTTCTAATTTTATTTCCTTTTCACTATATTCTAAATATTTTATTTGTGAATATATTCCTTCTTTCAAGGCCTCTTTTATTCTTTGTAATTTTGGTTTTTTTCTTTTCTAATTTCTCCTGTATATTCCTAATTTATTAATGAATCTAATTTTTCCTTGATCATTTATCTCAGTTCCATTATTATTAATCTTGTAATTTATCATGGTTAAGAAGTCACTTCCTAATAATAATAATAGTTAAGGTTTGCCTTGATCACGTGGTTTGCACGCTATTGCGTGAGCCCATGGGTTTACCCAGAGCGCACCCGAAGGGTAGCGGCTGCGGGTTCCCATGTTAAAAAAAAACTATCATATTCTATTACTCCTATATTTATATTATGAGTCACGCTCCAATGAGAACCCTCTTATTATGAGAACTATGAGAACCCACATCTTGATGATGTCAATATAATTTTTTTTAAAAATAATTAAAAAAAATTGGAAAAAAAATTATTTTTTTTTGAAAAAAAATTCTGGAAAAAAATTCTGACGTCACGTCATGCTGACGTCATACTGGTGATTTTTTACGAAATCTGGTGATTTTTGTTGAATTCTTGTGATTTTTTACAAAATCTGGTGATTTTTATAGCATTTTTTTCTTTTATCTCCTAAATATATACGGTTTATTTATCGTTCCGAATATTTCTAAAACCCAAAATGGAAACGTTGAACCTCAAAGGTTAACCGTTGAAACCCCGAGGGAATACAGATAAAATTTAAAAATTTTAATTAAAAAATTGAATCCGGCAGCCTGATTTTTAAACGCTAACGCGTTTAAAAATTAATATAAGTTAGGGTTTAGGATCTAGGGTTTAGGGCCTAAACCCTAAGTTCGTATACGGTTTATTCGTTGTTCCGAATATTTCTACACCCAAAATAGAACTGTTGAACCCCAAAGGTTAACCGTTGAAACCACGAGGGAATACAAATAAAATATAAAAATTAAAATTAAAAAATTGAATTCAGCGGCCTGATTTTTGAACGCTAACGCGTTTAAAAATCAGGATAAGTTAGGGTTTAGGGTTGTAAACAACCCTAAACCCTAAGTTCGCATACGGAACCCTAAACCCTAAGTTCGCATACGGTTTATTCGTCATTTCGAATATTTCTAAAATCCAAAAATGGAAATATTGAACCCCAAAGGTTAATTATTGAACCCCTAAGGTTAATAAATTTATTGTGGTATAAATTATTAATGGATGTAGTATAATATACACACCACCTATTATAGTTATCTTATTATATTGTGTGGTAGAATTTACATAAATTATGTAATAATATTCATTGTAAGGAGAATAAATTTGTAGTTTTTGAATAGGTTTTCACGTTATGTTAGATATAAAAAAATCACCAGATTTCGTAAAAAATCACCAGAATTCAACAAAAATCACCAGTATGACCTCAGCATGACGTTAGAATTTTTTTTCCCAAAATTTTTTTTAGAAAAAAATAATTTTTTTCAAAAAAAATTTTTTTTTAAAAAAATTTATGACTTCATGATGACATCATCAAGGGGTGGGGTTAGTGTGTGTGAGGGTGTAGGCTATTTTGGGTGCCCCTGGCGGGGCCATTAGATTAGATTAAAATGAAGGGATGAGATTAGATCTCATATCTCACCAAAAAAAGAGGTTCTCACTTGAGCAAAAAACTTTATATTATATTCTAAATCTTGTATTTTAAATCTTTAGTTGATACTCTTAATTATTTTTATTTCTCTTTCATTCTCTGGATAATTATAAGTTTGTGGTTCTATTATACAACAATCATTTTCATTAAATTTACTTATATGTATAAAACTTTTAATTGCTCCAGTATTTATTTCAGCTATACAATCTTTTGCTATAATTCCATCAAATATTATTACCTTAATTTTTAATCTATCTGTTCTTATGTTTATTAAATTTATTTGTCTAGGTAAACTATATTGTCTTGTTATCATTTGTTGTCTTGATGTTGATTGTTCTTTTCTAAAACTTAATCTCGATCCTTCTATTCTTGGTATGATTTTGTTAGATGGTTGTATTGTTCTTGTATTAAAATCCATATATATTTCTTCTGGTATAGTTATTTGTGAGTTTTCTTTATGTTCTATTTGTTCTAATATTTCCTGATATATTTTAGGTACTAAAATATTTAATTCATGTTATTTAGTTACTTGATGGTTTCCTGTTAATGCATATATCATTTTTGTTTCAATACTTATTACTTTACTGCCTGGTGTCATTTTTATTCCTTCTAATTTATAATATAAGGTTAATGCTAATTCTTTATGTTCATCTTTTAGTGATATACTAAAATTTGGTTGTACTGTAAATTTTAATTTCTGATATATTAAATTTCCTTTAATTACTGATATTAAAGCATCTTGTAAATTTCCTTATATTCTATCATCTAATATATATATTTGTATTGGTTTTTTCTGGAAATAAGCTTTTATTGTAAATTTCACACCTCCAAAATATATATTTTTATAGTTTTTGCTTCTTTATTTGATAATTTTCTTAATTCTCTTTTTATTATTACATCATTTATTAAACTTATTTTTGTTTTACCATTAATATTAGTAATATCTATTATATTTTCATGCTTTTGTGCTATATATCTAACTTCTTTATTTCTTTCAAACCATTTTGTTTTAAATATTTTCTTTACTGATAATTCTTCTTTTTCATTTTGTATTTTTTGATAGGTTTCAGGTTTAAAACTTAATGTTTGTGATACTCCTCCTTCATAAGTCATAAGTCCTTTAAAACTTAATTATATTTTATATAATTAATACTTTCATAAATGACCCCACACTAATATCATCACACACCAGTCATATGCTCAGGGAACAACATCCACAATATTAAAAGTTTATAGTTAAACAGTTATTACAACCCAGAATCATATTTAAGTACATTGCTGAATAATACTTCGACATGAAGCATTTCAACAATCAAAAGTTTATTATACCAGCTTACACATTTAATATACATAATCTACCGGGACCCGCTTGTCTACGCTACCTCTGGAATAGGTGCCAGCGTTCTCTCAGAAGGTTGCCTTTCCCTTACCCTTTTGCGGGGTGTAGTGCGGAGTATCGGCATGCCTAGCTGTTGTATAAAATAAATAGCAAGAATGAGCTAAAATAGCTCAGCAAGATAAATTCTATCGACTACCATCAAAGGAAATAGACCATTACACACAGAGATATATATATATATATATATATTATATATATATATATATATATATATGTGTGTGTGTGTGTGTGTGTGTGTGTGTGGAAATTCATCATACTTATTAAGAAAGAAAAATATTTATTTATTAAATACACCATCTATTCATCTTGATAGGAAAAGAAATTTAGGATAATATAATATGAGTTTCTCTTCTAAAATATTATAATAATCCATACTTCATTTCCGTATAATATTTCAAAGGCTTAATGGCCTTTTAGCCCTCAAAGTTTCCACCAAAATACCCATCAGCCCTCACTGTTTCAAAACGTTCCTTTTGACCCTCCAAGTATCCGTAAAGGTCCAATTAGCCCTTATACCAGTATAGGAAATGATGAGTTTGGGTGATTGTTGGTTCGTTTTAATCGACACAACAACAATACAGCAAAATTCCGGCTAGAAACCGATTAAAACGAACCAAAAGTCACCCAAACTCACCATTTCCTATCCGGTATAAGGGCTAATTGGACCTTTACGGATACTTGGAGGATCAAAAGGAACGTTTTGAAACAGTAAGGGCTGATGGGTATTTTGGTGGAAACTTTGAGGGTTAAAAGGTCATTAAGCCTATTTCAAAATAATATATACTATTTGAATCAGATCTCTTAATATAATCTTTCCATTTCCTTGTATATGACACTTATATAAAAATAATATAAAATCAGTTTCTCTTCATTTCATATAAATAATTCCATCACCTTATCTCATTTTCTTGGTTTCAGCATATAAATCTGAAAACCATTATCAACCCTTTCTTTCCAAAAACATTGGGGATATCTGTTGTCGCCTGATACGTTAGGATGATGATCAGTCGCCTAATCGTACCTGCTCTCTTTTTTACTACCGGTAGAAGGAATGAAGATCATCCCTGGAGGAAGGCCACCTGCTAACATCCTCCCTTGGCATCTTCGTGCCGTAATAAAATAATAAATGCTGGACTGTGTCGCACACAGCCCTGACACAGCCACTTACGCAAGTCTGTTGCAATCCCCCTTTTTGTCAAATCATTTATCTACTCACATTTATCATTTCCATTTCCATTTCCATTCACATTTCCATTCACATTTATCATCACCTTTAAATCATATGTCATAATACTTTAATTATGACTCATACATCTTTTCTATAATTATTAAAGTCAAATATTCCTTTAGAACATAAAGTATATTCGCTCTATCCATATTCGTATCTATCTTTCTTTAATTCTCAAAATCAGGAAATAAATCCTTAGCAATATAGCATCGTAGAAAAACATATATATTCCAAGAAATCATTTTACTTTAAAAAAAATAAAATAGTTTTCTAAAGTAAGAGTAGAAGAAATCTTGCTCTCTTATATACACACATATATATATATATTGATCCATCTACTTTTAAAAATAGTAGATAATAATCAAATAATACTTATTAAATCACAATATTTAAAAAGAATATCTTTAGCAAAATATTATAAATCATATAACCCTAGATAACAACTGATACCATTCTTTTATTTACTTTAGATAACAACTGATACCATTATCTCATATTCTCTTAATCATAAGGCATGTTCACTTCATGCATAATCATCTCTATACATATCCATCTCATACTCATATCCATATTCATATCCATCTCATACTCATATCCATATTCATATACATCTTCGTACTCATATCCATATCCATATTCATATACATCTTCGTATACCTTTCTTTTCAATATCAATGCTCAAGGAAGACAATTTCTTCACAATATAGTAATAATAGCATCACATATATATTCCATGAAATCAAGTTTCTTTGAAGATAAATAGTTTTCCAAGTAGGGATAGAAAAGATCTTGCCTCGATCTCGATGTCCTGAAGGTATGGCTCGTGGCTCTCGCGGAGTTTCTATAAACACGAAAAGGACCGTCGTTAGAATACCACATCTCTTACTCACCTCACTCTTGCATAACAATACCCTTGACACTTTAATATATGTTTTACATGTTATTCATAACCCAAGTGTTCCAAAAACCTAACCATTTTAGGTCAAATCAAGGTTTCGGTGCTTATTCACCATTTCCCTTAACAACCATACCCGACTGTAAAAATTCTCAGAAAATCTCAATTTCGAATTTTAATGTAAGGTCAACTGGAAATGACTCTTTGACCACTCCACTACAATATCCCAAAATTTTATAATTTTTAAAAATGTTTAAGTATGGTATTCATAGCCTCCAATTTGATACAATTACATTTTCTCGGTTCTCGAACGTCTTTCACTAAAACTGACTTTTCTCCTAAACCGTTCATCAGATTTTAACGTACTTTATATCAAAACAACCTATGAACCAAGCTCTATCATTATATGGTCGAATGGTACCCTAGGACGTGTGTTACCAAACGGCATTGGTGTCCAAAAACAGGGCAGTTTTTAGTCTAACGAAAATCGGGCATTATAACGGCTATATTTTCATACTTTCCAAAACATTACTCCTCCAAATCCATCATCCACCTTATACACCATCACCTACACCATGTGGTCATCTTACCAGCCATGGTTACAAGCACATAATCCTTTCATATTAAATCAAAACACATATCCACAACTATATAATCAAGATTTCATGGTTTATATCACTTAACTTCTAAACTAAGCATAATCAACCATAAACTCATAATTCAAGTTAGGGTCTCAAGTAATATACCTTCCTTGTAGCTTCAACATCACTTAATAAACCTTGGGTACTCCTTAAACAACCTCAATATAGCTTGAATCAACTAAAGGAACCATGAAAACAAAGTTAACAATTCGGAGTTACTATTCATCAGCTGAAAGAACATGAAAAACGACCCCCTTAACTTGCTTTTCTGGAAAACTCTTGTGAAATACGACTTGTAGGTTATCTCATGGGCTTTCTAAAAAGCTATAGAACGCAAAATTTGGCTGAGAAACGAAGAAGTTATGCTCGTTTTACTGGGCTGTTCCTGTTTTAGCCGAATGGAATGGTGAGGGGAAAAGGAAGAGATTTTTTTTTTTTTTTTGTGTTTGCTTGTTCTTATCTCATCCTCTTGATAATTCTAGAGTATTATAGATGTTTATGGAAGAGTTTAGATTAATCCTTAGGTGAAATGACTACTTTGCCCTTTAAACATAATTAGTGGAAGATGATGTAACATTGATGATCTCATAATCTCTTTTGCTTTGTTTTTTCTAAGTATAATGCTAGTAATCTTGGTAAAGGGTAATATGGTATGTAGCCTTGTTATATTACTAATCTTGGTTGCTTTGTTCCCATACTCGTCTAATTACGATTCGTTTCGAATATACCTCGTTATCTCAGTGGTTCTAGAATCGTTTAACAATCCAAATTCCTTTGATATCTCCTTAACTTAATAATCCCTTGTTTTAACTTAAATTCACTAATTCCTTAATATATAAATCCTTTAATATTTCTATGACCCTTAATGTCCAATAAATAGAAGCTCGCTCGAACTCAAAATCTTCAAAAATCCATATTCCGGAATTTCTGAAACCCGTTATCATTTCGAGTCACTTATTTTCATAGTAAAACACTGATATGGTTTCTGTTTACTCATTTTCTGTTTCTATTATAGAGTACTTACATACCATTTTCCTAATTCCTCAAAATTTACTATTCATGTGATCACTGTAGCATTGCTAAAGTTAGTGTTATTACAATTTTTCTTTTTTCTTTTTTAATTATTTGATTAAGAAATTTTATAGCTTGGTCATCATAAACTTTCGAGAATGGTGAGTGACTATTATTATATTTTCCGTTTTTTATCCTTTCTATTTTTCTTCCACACTTTCTTACCTTTTCAAATCTTCTTTTAATTTTATTTCTTATATGAGCTCGGTATATGAAGTAGGATTTATCCATAATAATTAATATTTACCTTTTCCTCAAATTCTTGTTTTATTTCATTTAAATATTTTGTAAGAAATTTTATTATTCGTTCAGTTCTTTCTTTATATTCAGGATATTCTTCTAATGATTTTAATATCTTAATACGTTTTTCGTAATTACAAATTTTTTTAATAGTTTCTTTAACTGATTCTTTTATTTTTGATTTATTTTTAAAATAAGATCTATCCATGACAAATAATATCTATGTCTCTTTTTATTTCTTTCTTTATTTCGTTTACAAATCTTTTAAGAAATTTGATAGTTTGTACTAAATTCTAATAGATAGGACTAATTTCCATTTTTTTCAATAATTTTTCCATTATATTCTATTTTTTGAAAATTTTCTTCAACTTTGTTTTTTATTCCTAGTTTGTATACAAAGTAAGATCTTTCCATATTATCCAGTTAAATTTTCATTTTCTAATAGTCTTTCATGATACCATTTTATATTTATTCTATTTTCTCTATACATTTCCATTATTTTTCCTCGTCTTAGATATAATCTCATTCTTTCTAAATGAGTTTCTTCTGTCCATTTTATCTTGTTAATATTATTTTGAATTTTTTCCATTTCTTGTTCCATTTTTTCTCCAGCTTTTATATAATATTTAAAAATTTCAAACCTTCTATGATATGTCATTCTTTGAATTATCATTTTATTTTATTTAATTTATTAGCTAAATCATTTATTAATTTATATTGTTCTTCTATCACCTTTTTCAATTCAAGCATTTCTTTATTTTTTCTTACTATTAATGTTAAATTCTTTTCTTCTAACATGCTTATTTTTGCATCTTTATCAGCTAACATATCTCTTAATATTTTTATTGTATCTTCTCTTTGATCAATTATTTTTAAACTAATTCTACAACTTTCAATATGTTGATTAATATCTTTATTATAAGTAGGAGTTTTAGTTGCTATTTTTTCAATTCTTTCTAATTCCATTTTCAACCTTGTGTTAGCTTTAGTATAGGTATTTCACTTACTATTCTTGCCACTAGCACACTACTAAGCATTAACACCTCTTTTCCATTCACGTGAACATGTTTTAGTTATATAGTATAATAGCTTACTATTTATCACTATTTTGCACACCATTTTTTCTTCTTTTCCTATTAGATACCAAATTATAGGGGGTACTAGATTTGCAGATAACTTACTCTTATTATGATACATAGTAATATAATAAGCTGTAAACTTATCATAATAAGCATTAGTTTAATAATAAATTGTAAGTTTATTATAATATATATCAGCTTGGATCTCATCATCTATTAACCCTAAAGAGGGAAGGAATATAGATGGTATATTTAACATGGCATGAAACAGTAATTAAAACAAAATTCATTTTTAATTTGAAATTTCTATAATTCCTTTCCAAACTCTAGTATCATAGTCACAGAAATAATTACTTTAATTTAATTATAAACAGTAAATTCTAGTTTAGAACCTTACCTTATAACAGTATATCGGATTACCGGAGTACTCAACTCACCCTGGCTCCTTCCCTTTTCTGCATTTCAGCTACACAGGATATGGCCTAGGTGCTAGGAGATTGCTCCACAGACTCTCTCCAAGATACCATCTTTAGATAATAATTCATGAACTAACAAATACTATTTATAATTATAAAGTAAAATTCTGAAAATATGATACTATGTTTTGGCAGAAATTATAGAAGAGGGGAGTGTTTAGCTAGACATAGAGAAAGTATAAGAACTTCAAAATTTTATTACTGAGAATTTTCGATGATCAATTACATTGCATTGAGGTCCTTTTATAGGCAGCCTTTTACCTTGCTACTTGCTACCGGATTACAACCGTTTCTATTACATAATTCATTCAGTACATACAAATACATCATTTCATGCTTGTTCTTTTTCTTTGTCTGCCATAATTTCCATATTTGCTTGATATTTTCTTGACGTGTTGTCATCTTTCAAAATTTCTTTTGCAGAGTCCCATCTTTCCTATCTTCTTTTTATCTTGTTTTCTCCTTTTGAAGATTCCATTCTCTTTTATTTTCAATCGTCCAGCTGTTGATAATTCCTGCTTGTAGTATGATAATAATATTATGGACCTTCTGTAGTGTGACTACATTTGGTCTATTATTATTATATGGGCTTTGTAGTTTTTAACTACATACGGCCTGTTATAGACCCTTATTGGGCTGATATCATTGGAAGGGATCAGAAGATCCTTCTTCTTTTATGGTGATATTTGTATCATTAGTACCACTGATAGCATTGAGAACAGGTCTTTTCCTTTGACCCGAGATTGCATGATAATGTTCTATGGTCTGTTTAGCATGAGGATTTTGAAGACAAATAATTCTGTCTCTCATCCTTTCCAGTTCCATTGTATCTCTTGATATAGTCTCATTATCATAATAGATGGTAATAATTTCCTCAACTGATCCACCTTTGCTAATACCTATTACATTAGCTTTTCCAGCTCTCAACATGTCATCAATTTTACTTTTCAAGGTAGATAGTCCAATTGCACGTTTCATGCACATCCATTCTTGGAATTTTTCCAGAGTACAAGGTGGTGATAGAGTTAAATCTGCAAAATCTCCTTGTATCTCCTTCTTTCCCATTCGGAACAATTGACATATTACTACAAGTTTCCCCACCAAATCTGTAGAGGCATCAAAGATTTGTATTCCAAAAGTTCCATTTCCATAAGATGCTATCATAGCTTTAACAGACTCAATAATAAGTGATGGTAATTTAGCAATACTATATAGGGTTTCATCCACCATTATTTTATCAATGAATCCATGTGTAAATATTTTTTCTACCACTTCTGGATTTGCCTTCTCACTGCATAAATATCTGGGATATTTACTAAGTTTCAGACTTCTCAAAATATTCATATTTTTCTTGTAGTCATAAAATTTCATGATTTTCTTATAAGCTGTTAAAACTTCATCAAGATATTTGAGCTTATCACTCATGGTTATAACAGGTGATATGGTAGGTGATATCTGGGATGTGTCTGAGGATGATGGCATGGTAGCAAGCTTAGATGTAAAGTATTGAGGTTTTGTAGCAGGGTTTTGTAGGGTTTTCATTCTATTTTTTATGGCTTCATACAGAGATTCCAGGAGATGTTTATTTTCTTGTACCTTGGCATTTATCTCCTCATTTAGCTGGGCAATGGTTTTATGGTTTTTTGTAATAGCAGTTGTAATATTGCTAATATATTCTTCAAAATTATTATTTTCCATTTTTGTACCTGCTAAGAAAATCAGCTAGAACATTCTTAGTACCAGATATGTTTTTAACAGTAAAATTGTAACAACAAAAGAAAGATTGCCATTTTCTTCTTTTATTTAATTCTGGTAATAAATCAATTTTATTAGTAATAAAATCTTTCACCTGAGTATTATCAGTTCTAACTATGAACTTTACTGGTAACAAATGATAATGAAATTTTTTTATTCCAAATTTTACTGCTAGTAATTCTTTTTCATTTATATGATAATTCATTTCATTAGGTTTTCAGGTTCCTCCTGCATATCCACATATAAGTGGTTTTTCTTTATCAATATCATTTTGTTCATAAGCTATGAGGACTGCTCCTCATCCTATATCACTTGCATTAGTAAATAATTCTAATTGATCAGATTCTATAGGTATTCTATGCTTTGGTAAATCTTTTACCTTTTCTTTAAGTGTTTTAATAGCTTTTTCATGTTCTTTTGTCCACTTGAAAGGTTTATTTTTTGTTAATTCTTGTAACGGCTTTCTTAATTGTGGTAAATCTTTTATATAATCTGCTGCATAATTAATTATTCCTAAAAATTGCTGAACTTCTTTTTTGTTTTCTAATTTTTCTTTAAAATTTTGTATCTTTGATACTATGTGATCTTGTAATTGTAATCCTTCTTCATCAATAATATACCCTAAATATTCTATTTTATTTCTAAAAATTTCTGATTTCTTTTCAGATAGTAATATTCCATGTTGTTTTACAGTTTGTATAAACCGACCTAAATGTTTTATATGACCCTCTAAGGTTTCACTATATATTAATATATCATCTACATATACTATACAGAAGTTTTTTAATTTTCTAAATACTTGATCCATTCTTCTTTGAAGTATTTAAGGTGCATTCTTAAATCCAAAAGGAAGTACTATCCACTCATAGTGACCTTGAGGTGCACTAAAAGCTGTTAGAGATCTTGATTCTTTTGTTAATTTTATTTGCCAGAATCCACTTTTACAATCAAATTTACTAAACCATTTTTTATTTCCTAGAATATTAATCAGGTTTCTTTTATATGGTAAAAAGTATCCATCAAATATAGTCTTTTTATTTAATTCTCTATAGTCAATTACCATTCTAGCCTTACCTCTTTTTTGCTCACTATGTTTTCTCACTAGAAAGGCAGGACTACTATGTGGACTTTTACTTTCTTGTATTATTTTCATTTCTAGTAATTCATTTATTTGAGTTTCAAATTCTTTTTGATCTGTTGGGCTATATCTAATAGGTTTAGATCTTACTATATCATTAGGATTTATTGATTTTATTTCAGCATATATTTTTCTTTATCCCATAATTGTACTGGATTTTCTCCAAAATTTGGTTTTAATAACTCTTTATTTTTTGCTATTAGTTCTTGTAGATTATTATTTCTATCAAATCATTAAGTTATTTATCCTTTGAATCCCTACTGGTAATATTCTCTTTAATATTATCCATTTATTTCATGGAGTTTGTAAAATTAAAGTATCTGTAGTTACTACTTAGTGATCTAAGAAATTATTTCCTAATAATTTGATTGTTTCATATTATTTTCTTGATATATTAAGGGAAGTTTAAATATTGTTATATTTAATAATATTTTCATGTTTTCTGCAATTGTATCTAATTCTTTTTTTTGTTCATTAAATCCTGTCACCCTTGCTCTATATAGTTTTTGATCTTTTCCATCTGTGTTGACTTAATACCCCTTCTTTTGCTAAGCATAAATCTGCTCCACTATCTATAAATATTTTTTGTTTTATCATTTTTTCAGGTTTATATTCTACATATGCTTTTATATAAATTGCTACCATCAATCTGAGTTACTATCTGTAATAACCGTAAATTTTCGAAATATATTTTGAGCCGAATTTTAGAGTCTCGTTTTAATTAATCAGCGGGAGAAAAACGAAATCTTTTTATTAAATAATTATATTAAATATTTGCATCATTATAATTGTCCCCCATTTTTATTCTTTTAATTTAATAATTACCCACCTATTAAATAAAAAAATTTATTATGATTACACCACTACATGTTCTACAATGATTTTGTCTCCATGTTTTAAACTTTTAATTTTTTTTATCACAACCATTATCAATATCATGATTATCACAGTAGCTAATCTTTGTTATATAAGGGATTGGTCTTTGCATTAACAACACATCACATACCAAACCTCAGTCTCTTTCCTTTAATTTCCAAAATACTCGACACATTTATATTCAAAACAGAACACTACATAGTACATACACCGAACACAACACACAGAGCAAGAAACGCAGCTCTGTCTCCTTCCCTTTCACCAAAATCTCGAACCCATATACCAACACACAAAACAAAATAAAACCCATTCATATAATCGCAGTTATAAACTCAGGTGGTTATTTTTTTTCTGTTAATTCTTTTATTGTCTTGTCGATTTCGAACCTATTGTGTTCAATACTTGTTTTCTTTGTTGTGGGTTGGTTCGACTTTGGTCGAAATAGAGAGGCACGAGAGAGGCGGAGTGAGAGTGATTATTTTTGTGTTGTTGTGAATTGCGGAATTGTTGTCGATGGTGGGTGGCGTTGGTGTCGGTCGAAGAGGGAGAAACGGAGGGGTGAGGGAGAGATTAGGACAAGATTTAGGAGATGTTTTGGTGTTGTTGTGATGTAATTGAAGGAAGGAGGACGGGGTGGTGTACTCGGCAGTGAGGGGGGATAAGGGAAAAGTGAGTTGTTTGTGTTGTGTTTTATGTCGAGAGAAAAGAGATAGAAGGAGGGGGAGATTGAGGTGGAGTTTGTGAGGGGTGGTTGATTGGTTTCGAGTGTAGTCCATGGTGTTGTTCCGAGTGGCTTGATTGTTGGAGGGAATGAGATTGTTGATGTGTTTGTTGTGGGTTATGAAATTGTTGTCAAAAGTAGTGTTGCTGTTATAGTGCAGAGTCGGGAGAGATTAGAGAGAGTTTAGGGAGAGATTGAGAGAGAGATTGGATGCAGTCGAGAGAGAGATGCAGGGGAGGGGGAAGGAATAGGTGGGGCCCACACGGTGGGACCCACACCGATGTGAAGTTGTGAATAGTAATAAAATATTAACGTATTAATAATTAAAGTGATGTTCGGATATTTTTTTAATCGGGATTTCATAATAATTGGTTTCGTTAAAATTGGTTAATTATTTAAATTGGTGAGAAATAAATAGTTTGATTTAAAATATGATAATTGATTAAATAGAATTAAATAGAATTTTTAGATGTAATTTAGAATTTATTACTTTATTAATTAAATAAGTATTATTAGGTGATTTTGAAAATAATTTAGAGATTTAATATAATTGTGATTTTGGACACAATTTTAGAGATTTATTAATTTGAAATAAAAAGGGGTATATTTGTGAATAAATAGGATAATATATGATTTTATTCTGGAAAGCTGTTTTTAATATTTTCCGATTTATTTTAATTAACCGGATCGAGTCAGATTTAATTTAGAGATTTAAAATTTCTTTTATATTATTAATGAGTTTAGTAAATTAGAATTCTTTGATAAATTAGTTTAAAAATGAGAATAATAAATATGGTTTTAAATTGAATAAAAACGGATGTTTGAATTTTTCATTTTGAGTAAGAATTTAGATTTCCAGATATTAAAAATAGGATATATTCCCCAGATTTAATTCCTGTGTTCGAATAAATATTTATTTATTTATTCCGGAGATTTTATGAGATATTATATTATTATTAATTAGATTATCGGATCGGGAGTATTTTATTCTGAAGAATCGCTTACGTATTTCTGGTTGCTATTTTTAGAAAATAATTCTCGAGACGTAGATCGACGCCAAGTTCACGGGTAGAGTATATATTTTAGCTTCATTCATTCGTACTTCGAGATCGAGGCAAGTTCGTTCTTACCCTAACTTTTGGAAACTGTGAATTTCTGTTCGTGTTATTTAATTCCTTAATTATTTTTGAGATATTATATATTGAGATTATCTGTTGCTCTATATGATGCAATAATTTCTTTTGAGAATTATTTCTTGTTAAATATTATTATATTGTCAAGTTAGTTTATTTGAAAATTATAATCCCTATAAGCATAGAAACAATTTAATTGATATCGGGTCGATCTCATTAATTCGAGACGACTATTATTTTATTCAGTGAAACTAATCTCATTCGTCTGAGATAGTTAAATTTATTCTTTTCGATTGAATTTATTGTACAAATTCAATCGTTATTTATTGATTATCTTTTAGTTAGTTCCTCGTTCGAACTAATCGATAGGAGTTTAAAATTATAATTGTTAGAGATTTTTATTCGTCGATCAAGTGAAAAATATTCTATTTAAACGTTCATCAATGTTGAGTATTATAAATATCGAGAAGTACTATTTGTTCAGTACGACTCCCAATTACTTTAATCTTAGGACTATTCTCATAGATTCGAGATAGTCGATTTTATTGTCAAGGTTTGGCATTTTGTTCATGTCAACCGATAAATTATTATTGAGAATTTACATCAGTCTATTGTTCGGATTGGTGGTAAAATCGAGTCATACTGGCAGTCCGCCAGATTTGTAAATATTTTCTGAAAGAGTTATCTCAAGTTATCTGTACCCCAAATATTCGGGAATTCTGTATTCTACTGGTCAATTTTGGGCAAGAGGCCCTTTATAGAGAAAGAGAGACTCGTGTACCGTTTTACGGACCCGAGAATATTTAGGCATTCGTTGCCTTGGTTGAATTGATAACCATTATGATGCTAGCATTCATACATATATATTATAGTTGATATCGTATTGTAGCCGTGATCGGGCGAAGTGCGGTGTCATCGGAGGCCGGTATTCTTGGTTGGTTAGTTGATCGCCCCACCGAGATACGGAGAGGTGGAAGACCAGTTCATTCTTAAATCATGAGTATCAGAGTTATATCAAATGAGTTATCGAGTATTCTGTTTCGAGATGAGTAATGAGTCTTTTGAGTATTCTGTTTTGAGATGAGTTTGAGCCTTTCGAGTATGATATTTTCCAGATGAATTTGAGTCAAATCTTATTGTGATTTTCAATATTAAAATTTTGAGTATTAATTTCGGTAAACCTTATCATATTTATATACCGAGCAAGAAGAGTACTTGCTGAGCACTATAGTTGCTCATTCTTGCTTTACAACATTTTGTTCAGCTGTCAAGACGGAAAAAGGCGAGACGTCCAGCCAGGGCTATAAAGGCAAGGGGAAAGCGCAAGGCTATGGCGTCAATAATTAGAAGACCCAGATAGAATCTTTATATTTCTACTGATGTGAACCTTTGTAACATATTAATTCGAGATGTATCAAGTTGTTTTGTATTATACTGTGAAGACGATCTTGGACCTGCGGAGTGGGACATTTTATGCTCCGTTGTATTATATATTTTGCTTTGTTATTGCGTAACTTGTGCTACAGGATATTGAGACAATGTGACGACCCGGGTCCCCTGTCAGGGTAGATTTGGGGGCGTTACAGTTTTGGTATCAGACCCATAGTTATATTTTTAGGAATCGTATGAGCCTTGGAGTGTAACCCGATGCGAGCATTTAGAGATATAATACGAACCTAGAACTATAACGCGACGTGAGAATTTAGAGATATGATACGAATTTGAGATTTTGGCACTAAGCGCCTTACGCCTTTATATATATTTATAGGCATAGCTAGTTGATTGAAACCTGACCGAGATTTTCGTACTTTTGTAGATGTCTACTTCCAGACCAGCTGATTTTCGTTCTACCCGAGATAGATCTCCTACACCTTACCCGCATGGACCACTTAGCTCAGGTTCAGACAGTGACCCGTCTGAAGTGTTTATGCTGATGGTTAGTGACACGGAGGATTCTTCAGTTCAGATCCTTACACCTTCTCCTCCACATGTGATAGATTTAGTAGATTCTCCTGACCAGATCATTGAGATAGTCGATTCTCCTCCACCAGTGATTGATTTAGAGGCTCCTACCCCTGAGACGTTCAGAGTTGAGACCCCAGTGCCCGAGATTACTGATCCAGTTGATGAGAGCCAGCTTTCACCCGTCCGTATTGAGGTTGTACCTACCTTGACAGCTCCAGTATCCGGAGTTGATGTACCTACAAGAGTAGCAGCTCTTGCTGAGTTGTTTACTTTACCTATTCCCGTCTATGCTTCGACGCCGACAGTCCCTACCGTGCCTGACTACATGTTTCCACCTGTCAGTGCCATGCCTGCTTGTGATACTACTCCATTTGCACCTACCATACCTGCACCTGCTCCTGCTCAGCCCACTGTGGTTGCTACTACTGTTGCTATGCCACCTGTTCCTTCTGAGCATCCTGATGTGGCCGGAGGGATGGTCCCTTGGCATGTCCACCATACACTGTTCCAGCATTACCGTTGGTTGTGGGCACGTTATGAGGAGATTTTTACTACTAGGGATAGTATTCTTCGACTATTGTCAGTTTCAGAACCTCTTGCCGTGCATCATGGAGGGAGTCTGTTGGTGAGAGACGTACCCATGGAGATTATGCACCAGATTGCCCTGACTGTTTTGACCGGGCTTCAGACTCACTTAGCCGCATTACCATCATCCAGCACAGGACAGATTGATCAGGCCAGAGTTGCCACCCTGGTTTCAGACATTATCAGAGAGTTCCATAGGAGAGTGGGTGAGATGTTTCTTCAGTGATGACGTCGAGATAGACCCTTCTGTAGTAGGGTGCATATATTATGTTGATCCTTGTATTTTAGACCTGATACCCAGCCTGTTGGGTAGAAACCTTTGTTATCTCTACTAGACTAGTATGTTGGCTAGTTACTTTTACGATGTACTTATTATCAACGACCAGTTTGTATTCAGTACCATGACCTGGATTTCACCAGTATGGAATCTTATCAGTATTATATTGTGATCTGCTATAGTATCGTTATCTCATTTTGTTTATTATAGATCTGTGTTATATTAGAATAGCATGTTAGAATAATTTCCATGTTACCCCTGAATTAGTTAACAATTTCTTTTCCGATACTACGACTTAAAAAGAATTTTCGAGAACCAGAGATTTATGATGATTGAATTTTTGAGAACCGCCATTTAAATTGAGATAAATCTTCACGAGTATCTAAAATCTTTTTATATCGAGAAATAAGAGTAACTGCTTATAAGAGACAAGAAAGAGTTGTGATTTTGAGTATTGTGAGGAACCATAAATTTGACCGAGTATTTATTTATGAATGCCTATCATTACTTTGCCAGCAATGGTGTCGTATAATTGCAAACCTGAGATATAATACCATATTGTTTTCATCTTTATAGAAAAAGATGGCACCAAAAAGAGGAAGACCCGCAAAGAATCCTTGTCCTCAACCCGAGGTGAATCCAGGGAATGAGGTTCCACCTCATAACCAAGTTCCAAACCCGGAACCACAACTCGCTCGAGGTCCCAACCAAGAAAATAACCCGATGAGTCTACTTATGAACTTTCTTATTCAGCATACCCAGAACCCTCAGCCTCAGCTATACCAAAATATAGGAGGGAATCCACCTCCAGCTCAACTGACCCAAACTACTGTGAGTTTCAAATCATTCAAATCCTTGAGTCCACCTGAGTTTAAAGGTACCACTAACCCAGTGGAAGCTAGAATCTGGTTACGTGAAATAGAGAAAACCTTTGAGATCGTAGGGGTAGAAGAAGAGAAGAAAACCATCTTTGCAGCCTATATGTTAAAAGGTGAGGCGAATTATTGGTGGGAATCAAAGAGAGCAATGGAAGGGAACGTAGTCATACCCTGGACCAGGTTCACGCAGCTATTTTTGGAGAAATATTTTCCTAAATACTTGGAGAGCCAAATGGAGGTCAAGTTTCTGGAACTCAAGCAAGGCAACATGACTGTAGCTGAATATGAAGCCAAGTTTTCTGAACTCTCTAGGTTTGTGCCTTACCATGTGGATACAGACGAAAAGAGAGCTAAACGTTTTCAACTAGGGCTGAAGCCGTGGATCCAGAATCGAGTTGCGGTCCTAGAAATCACCAACTATGCTACTGTGGTTCAAAAAGCATCTATTGTGGAAAGTGGATCTGAGTTGTACTCAAAGGACAAGGATATGAAGAAAAGGAAGTTTCAGAATCGTGGAAATAATTTTGAGAGGAAGCCGGACAATCGGAATGGAAAGAGACCTTTTGTGAAGCGGGAAGACAGAAGCAATGATACAAAGAGAACTGAGAATCAAGACGCTAGGGGAAACAATCAAAGGTCCAGACCCACTCAGGCAGCCAATCTAATTCAAGGGAGGCCACCGCTACCCGAATGCAAAACGTGTGGAAGGAAGCACCCAGGACCATGTAATCTGGCCAATATTGTTTGTTACAACTGTGGACAAAAAGGGCACTATTCTTCTCACTGTAAGGATAAGGCCGTTACTTGTTTCAATTGCGGAAAGAAAGGACATATTGCACGAGATTGCAAGTCACCACCAAAGGAGACAAATGCACCTAGACTCATGGCACCTCCCAGCAACAAGCCAACTGCTCGTACTTTCAACATGACAGTGAAGGATGCTATTGCTGATAGTGATGTGATTGCAGGTACGCTTTTAGTCAATTCTGTAGATGCATATGTTTTGTTTGATTCGGGAGCAACAAAATCTTTCATATCGGAGAATTTTAGGAATAAATTGAATATTCAGTCCGTACCATTAGGGGAGACATTGATTATAGAAGTAGCAAATCAGGAAAAAGTCCCTGTAGATCAGATATGTCCAGATTGTGGAATCGAAATCCAAGGACAACGTTTCGAAGCAGACCTTCTTTCTTTTAATTTATGGGAGTTTGATATAATTCTGGGAATGGATTGGTTGACACGTTATGATGCTCAAATCAATTGTCGGCGTAAGTGGGTTAGTGTAAAGGGACCCAACGGCAAAAGAATACAATTCCGCGGAAGGAAACCTACTAGTAATTTTCTGACCATGATTCAAGCGAAGAAACTACTAAGGAGTGGGTGTCAAGCCTACTTAGCTTATGTGGTTGACAACGAGAAGCAAGCCCCTGCCATTGATGAAATCCCTGTAGTAAATCAATTCGAAGATGTTTTTCCTGAAGAGTTACCTGGATTGCCGCCCGACAGAGAAATAGAATTCAATATCGATCTTGCCCCGAGAACTGCACCAATTTCCAAAGCACCATACCGTATGGCTCCCGTTGAGATGAAGGAGTTGGCTACCCAACTGCAAGAATTACTTGACAAAGGCGTAATCAGACCAAGTGTATCCCCGTGGGGAGCTCCAGTGCTGTTCGTGAAGAAGAAGGACGGATCCATGCGATTATGTATTGATTATCGTGAGTTGAACAAGATGACCATCAAGAATAAGTACCCTTTACCTCGAATCGACGATCTGTTTGACCAACTTAAGGGAGCTAGATGTTTTTCAAAGATTGATTTGAGATCCGGCTATCATCAACTAAAGATCAAGCCTGAAGATATTCCTAAGACTGCCTTTAGGACCCGATATGGACATTACGAATTCTTAGTCATGTCTTTTGGATTGACGAATGCGCCAGCTGCTTTTATGGACTTGATGAATCGTGTGTTCAAGAGGTACTTGGATAAGTTCGTGATTGTATTTATTGATGACATCCTGATATACTCGAAGTCTCCTGAGGAACATGCTGAACACCTCCGTTTAGTTCTGGAAACGCTGCGGAAGGAAAAGTTATATGCGAAATTCTCAAAGTGTGAGTTCTGGCTAAAAGAAGTTCAATTTTTGGGACACATTGTAAGCGGCGAAGGGATTTCTGTAGACCCCGCAAAGATAGAAGCCGTAGCAAATTGGGAGAGACCCAAGACTCCAACCGAAGTTAGAAGTTTCCTTGGATTGGCTGGATACTATCGAAGGTTCGTGAAGGATTTCTCAAAGATAGCTACACCACTGACTCGACTTACCAGAAAGAGTGAAAAGTTCGAATGGACACCCAAATGCGAAGATAGCTTTCAAGAATTGAAGAAGAGATTGACTACTGCCCCGGTGTTGACCTTACCCGATGAGAAAGGCGATTTCGTAATTTTCAGCGACGCTTCTCACAAGGGTTTAGGATGTGTTTTGATGCAACACGGAAAAGTAATAGCTTATGCCTCTCGGCAACTGAAGGAGTATGAGTCCCGTTACCCTACTCACGATTTGTAACTTGCTGCTATTGTTTTCGCACTCAAGATTTGGAGACATTACCTTTACGGAGAGAAATGCGAGATTTACACGGATCACAAGAGCTTAAAGTATATATTCACGCAAAAGGAATTAAACATGAGACAAAGAAGATGGTTAGAATTGATCAAGGACTATGACTGCTCGATAAACTACCACCCAGGGAAGGCTAATGTTGTAGCTGATGCTTTAAGTAGAAAGGAGAGACTAAACCTGTTGACAACCTCAGAAGAATTGGTCAGAGAATTTGAGAAAATGGAATTGGAAGTCAAGATCCCAGTCCAAAACAATGAAAGAGTTTACAGCATTCAGTTTCAACCGGAGTTACTCGAGAAGATTCGCCGTTGTCAAGAGCAAGTGATGGAAGAAAGAAGATCAGAGTTGACCGGAGAAGAATTTCTAAGTTCAAAAGATGAAAAGGGAATTAAGCGATTTGCATCGAGAATATGGATTCCTAATGTTACAGAGTTGAAGGAAGAAATTATGAGCGAAGCGCATAACTCGAGATATTCCATTCACCCAGGGAGCACAAAAATGTATCAAGACATCAAGTTGAATTATTGGTGGCCCAACATGAAGAGGGAGATTGCAGAATGGGTAAGTAAGTGTTTGACATGTCAGAAAGTGAAGGCAGAACATCAACGACCAAGTGGACTTCTACAACCTTTAGAGATACCAGAGTGGAAATGGGAGCATATCACCATGGATTTTGTCGTAGGATTGCCCCGAACTAGAGCCAGTCATGATGCGATCTGGGTTATCGTCGATAGACTCACTAAATCTGCGCATTTCCTACCAATTAGTGATAAGTATTCCGTTGAGAGATTGGTGAACATATACCTAAAGGAAATTGTAGTTCGTCACGGAGTGCCTGTTTCGATTGTTTCTGATAGAGATGGCCGTTTTACTTCACGATTTTGGAAAAGTTTTCAAGAATGTCTTGGCACGAAGTTAAATCTGAGCACTGCATATCATCCACAGACCGACGGACAAAGTGAAAGGACGATTCAAACAGTTGAAGATATGTTAAGAGCCTGTGCACTTGATTTTAAAGGAAGTTGGGATGAGCATTTGCCCCTAGTCGAGTTTGCTTACAACAATAGTTACCATTCGAGCATATGTATGGCACCTTATGAAGCTTTGTACGGAAGGAAGTGTAGATCACCGTTATATTGGGATGAAGTAGGAGAAAGAAAGATACTAGGACCGGAATTACTTCAACAAACTAAGCAAGCAACCGAGGTTATTCGAAAAAGGTTAATTGCAGCTCAAGATCGACAGAGGAAGTATGCAAATCAAAAGAGGAAAGACAAAGCGTTTGAAGTGGGAGATAAAGTGATGTTAAAAGTTTCACCTTGGAAAGGAGTAATGAGATTCGGAAAGAAAGGCAAGTTAAGTCCCAGGTATATAGGACCCTTCGAGATTCTTAAGAAGATAGGACCACTAGCTTATCAGTTGGCCCTACCTCCAGACCTTCAGCATATACACGATGTGTTTCATGTTTCTGCGTTAAGAGAGTACCATTCTGATTTCAGGCACGTTATAACCTACGAACCAGTGGAAATTCGTCCAGATTTGACATACGAAGAAAAGCCAGTGGAGATCCTAGATTACAAATTGCAAGAGTTAAGAACTAAGAAAGTGAATTTAGTAAAAGTACTTTGGAGAAACCACCAAGTTGAGGAAGCCACGTGGGAATTAGAGAGTGAAATGCGGAATAAATATCCGGAATTGTTTAGTGCATAGTTTTGATTCCGAGGACGGAATCCTATAAGGGGGGAAGACTGTAATAACCGTAAATTTTCGAAATATATTTTGAGCCGAATTTTAGAGTCTCGTTTTAATTAATCAGCGGGAGAAAAACGAAATCTTTTTATTAAATAATTATATTAAATATTTGCATCATTATAATTGTCCCCCATTTTTATTCTTTTAATTTAATAATTACCCACCTATTAAATAAAAAAATTTATTATGATTACACCACTACATGTTCTACAATGATTTTGTCTCCATGTTTTAAACTTTTAATTTTTTTTATCACAACCATTATCAATATCATGATTATCACAGTACCTAATCTTTGTTATATAAGGGATTGGTCTTTGCATTAACAACACATCACATACCAAACCTCAGTCTCTTTCCTTTAATTTCCAAAATACTCGACACATTTATATTCAAAACAGAACACTACATAGTACATACACCGAACACAACACACAGAGCAAGAAACGCAGCTCTGTCTCCTTCCCTTTCACCAAAATCTCGAACCCATATACCTACACACAAAACAAAATAAAACCCATTCATATAATCGCAGTTATAAACTCAGGTGGTTATTTTTTTTTTTCTGTTAATTCTTTTATTGTCTTGTCGATTTCGAACCTATTGTGTTCAATACTTGTTTTCTTTGTTGTGGGTTGGTTCGACTTTGGTCGAAATAGAGAGGCACGAGAGAGGCGGAGTGAGAGTGATTATTTTTGTGTTGTTGTGAATTGCCGAATTGTTGTCGATGGTGGGTGGCGTTGGTGTCGGTCGAAGAGGGAGAAACGGAGGGGTGAGGGAGAGATTAGGACAAGATTTAGGAGATGTTTTGGTGTTGTTGTGATGTAATTGAAGGAAGGAGGACGGGGTGGTGTACTCGGCAGTGAGGGGGGATAAGGGAAAAGTGAGTTGTTTGTGTTGTGTTTTATGTCGAGAGAAAAGAGATAGAAGGAGGGGGAGATTGAGGTGGAGTTTGTGAGGGGTGGTTGATTGGTTTCGAGTGTTGTCCATGGTGTTGTTCCGAGTGGCTTGATTGTTGGAGGGAATGAGATTGTTGATGTGTTTGTTGTGGGTTGTGAAATTGTTGTCAAAAGTAGTGTTGTTTGTGTTGCTGTTATAGTGCAGAGTCGGGAGAGATTAGAGAGAGTTTAGGGAGAGATTGATAGAGAGATTGGATGCAGTCGAGAGAGAGATGCAGGGGAGGGGGAAGGAATAGGTGGGGCCCACACGGTGGGACCCACACCGATGTGAAGTTGTGAATAGTAATAAAATATTAACGTATTAATAATTAAAGTGATGTTCGGATATTTTTTTAATCGGGATTTCATAATAATTGGTTTCGTTAAAATTGGTTAATTATTTAAATTGGTGAGAAATAAATAGTTTGATTTAAAATATGATAATTGATTAAATAGAATTAAATAGAATTTTTAGATGTAATTTAGAATTTATTACTTTATTAATTAAATACGTATTATTAGGTGATTTTGAAAATAATTTAGAGATTTAATATAATTGTGATTTTGGACACAATTTTAGAGATTTATTAATTTGAAATAAAAAGGGGTATATTTGTGAATAAATAGGATAATATATGATTTTATTCTGGAAAGCTGTTTTTAATATTTTCCGATTTATTTTAATTAACCGGATCGAGTCAGATTTAATTTAGAGATTTAAAATTTCTTTTATATTATTAATGAGTTTAGTAAATTAGAATTCTTTGATAAATTAGTTTAAAAATGAGAATAATAAATATGGTTTTAAATTGAATAAAAACGGATGTTTGAATTTTTCATTTTGAGTAAGAATTTAGATTTCCAGATATTAAAAATAGGATATATTCCCCAGATTTAATTCCTGTGTTCGAATAAATATTTATTTATTTATTCCGGAGATTTTATGAGATATTATATTATTATTAATTAGATTATCGGATCGGGAGTATTTTATTCTGAAGAATCGCTTACGTATTTCTGGTTGCTATTTTTAGAAAATAATTCTCGAGACGTAGATCGACGCCAAGTTCACGGGTAGAGTATATATTTTAGCTTCATTCATTCGTACTTCGAGATCGAGGCAAGTTCGTTCTTACCCTAACTTTTGGAAACTGTGAATTTCTGTTCGTGTTATTTAATTCCTTAATTATTTTTGAGATATTATATATTGAGATTATCTGTTGCTCTATATGATGCAATAATTTCTTTTGAGAATTATTTCTTGTTAAATATTATTATATTGTCAAGTTAGTTTATTTGAAAATTATAATCCCTATAAGCATAGAAACAATTTAATTGATATCGGGTCGATCTCATTAATTCGAGACGACTATTATTTTATTCAGTGAAACTAATCTCATTCGTCTGAGATAGTTAAATTTATTCTTTTCGATTGAATTTATTGTACAAATTCAATCGTTATTTATTGATTATCTTTTAGTTAGTTCCTCGTTCGAACTAATCGATAGGAGTTTAAAATTATAATTGTTAGAGATTTTTATTCGTCGATCAAGTGAAAAATATTCTATTTAAACGTTCATCAATGTTGAGTATTATAAATATCGAGAAGTACTATTTGTTCAGTACGACTCCCAATTACTTTAATCTTAGGACTATTCTCATAGATTCGAGATAGTCGATTTTATTGTCAAGGTTTGGCATTTTGTTCATGTCAACCGATAAATTATTATTGAGAATTTACATCAGTCTATTGTTCGGATTGGTGGTAAAATCGAGTCATACTGGCAGTCCGCCAGATTTGTAAATATTTTCTGAAAGAGTTATCTCAAGTTATCTGTACCCCAAATATTCGGGAATTCTGTATTCTACTGGTCAATTTTGGGCAAGAGGCCCTTTATAGAGAAAGAGAGACTCGTGTACCGTTTTACGGACCCGAGAATATTTAGGCATTCGTTGCCTTGGTTGAATTGATAACCATTATGATGCTAGCATTCATACATATATATTATAGTTGATATCGTATTGTAGCCGTGATCGGGCGAAGTGCGGTGTCATCGGAGGCCAGTATTCTTGGTTGGTTAGTTGATCGCCCCACCGAGATACGGAGAGGTGGAAGACCAGTTCATTCTTAAATCATGAGTATCAGAGTTATATCAAATGAGTTATCGAGTATTCTGTTTCGAGATGAGTAATGAGTCTTTTGAGTATTCTGTTTTGAGATGAGTTTGAGCCTTTCGAGTATGATATTTTCCAGATGAATTTGAGTCAAATCTTATTGTGATTTTCAATATTAAAATTTTGAGTATTAATTTCGGTAAACCTTATCATATTTATATACCGAGCAAGAAGAGTACTTGCTGAGCACTATAGTTGCTCATTCTTGCTTTACAACATTTTGTTCAGCTGTCAAGACGGAAAAAGGCGAGACGTCCAGCCAGGGCTATAAAGGCAAGGGGAAAGCGCAAGGCTATGGCGTCAATAATTAGAAGACCCAGATAGAATCTTTATATTTCTACTGATGTGAACCTTTGTAACATATTAATTCGAGATGTATCAAGTTGTTTTGTATTATACTGTGAAGACGATCTTGGACCTGCGGAGTGGGACATTTTATGCTCCGTTGTATTATATATTTTGCTTTGTTATTGCGTAACTTGTGCTACAGGATATTGAGACAATGTGACGACCCGGGTCCCCTGTCAGGGTAGATTTGGGGGCGTTACACTATCAGTAGAGTAGTGATTTATATTTTCCAGTTCCATTTCACTATTATCAGTTTGACTTACATAGAAATCTTCATATTCATACCATTTATCATTATCCTCCTTTATTTGTTCAAGATTCATTATAAATTGTGATGAATTAATATACTTTACACCCTTTTCTTTTAATTTTGCACACTTATTAGCATAATGTCCTTTTTCATTACAATTCCAACACTTACATTCACTAATCTTATCTTTTCCTTTAGTGTTAGGTTTTCTTCTGAATTTTCTTTTATTTCTAAATCTACTTCTAGTACTATTAGTATTTCTAAATCTCTTAAATTTTTTCTTTTTATATTTGTAATTCTTGTAATAATAAGGACTATAATTTTTTGGTTTATAATTTTTACTATAGCTTTTATATTTTTGAGTCTTTTTCCTATATTTTTTTCATAAATTTTTTATAAGGCTTTTTATCACATCCAAATACTAATCTTCTTTCAGTTAATCCACATATTTCTCTTAATCCTAATTTTTTATCTTTCTTAACTTTCTGTTGTATTCTATATTCTTCACATTTTCTCATAAGGTATCCTCTTAATACTCTTATCCTTTCTCCTAAAGTGTTTTCTCGTGGTTCTAATTTATTATATTCTTTTGTGATTTCAGTATTATAGGGACTTGGTAAATGATTATAATATAATTGTTGATATACCAAACTTTCTTCAGGTAAAAATCTAGCTTCATAAAAGAATTTAGTAAAGCTTATTGTATATTCTGGTAATTTATTTATTTTACAGCATTTCATATTATTTAAATTCATTATTATTTTTATTTTTCTTTCTACTAGTACTTGAGCTCTAGCTACTATCCATGTTCTCCTAAAAATTCTCTTTTAATATCATATCAAATATTTGTAACATAGATTTCCAATCTCCTGCACTTCTCATTACTTCAGTTCTTAATTGATAATCTATAGATTCTATCCAATATGCTACCTTTACTATTAGTGTTTTAGATATTAAATCATAAATATATTCTAAATTATTAGTATGTGTAGAACTTATTAAAGCTATTTAATTTCCAAGATTCCAATCAGTAATTCTTCTACTAATTTCTTGTTCTTCATATACATTATCTAAGTCTAAAAAATATCCATTTAAATTAACACCTTGTGACATTGATCCTACAAATTCTTTGAATTCTGCATGTTGTCCAATTGACATGTGGTTGGGTATTTTATTTCTATCTTTTGTTATTACTTCTAAATTTGGGTCAGATAATTCTTCTTCGGGATAATTATCTACATCTTCATTCATTATTTCATCTGTTTCCATTTCGGTTTCTATATATTCTTCACTTTCTGGTTCTTCTTTTATTATGGCATTTACATTATTCATTTTTCTTAAAGCTTGCATTATTTGATAATTTTCTTCTTCTACTTCTGATCTATCTTCACTTTCTGATTCTTCTATAAAATTTACACATTTTTTAGGCTTATCATCTTTTTTTGAATTTGAACTTTTTGAACTAGTATTTAAATTTTCTGAATCACTAGTTGTTTTTAATGAACTTTCACCAATTATCATTTTTTCTTTTCCTTTAAATTTTTTGATTTCTTCTTTTAAGAAATTTAATTCTTCTTTGGTTTCTTCTATTTCTCGATGTAGTTCATATTTTACTTGTTTTAATTCTCTTTTTGTATCTTTTAGCTCTTTTTTAACAGATTTATATTAATCTTTATATTTCTTATATTTGCTATACCATTCTTCATTAATATTTAATTTTAGTTTATCATTTTCTTTCTTTGCTTCCCTTAATTCTTGTTCTTGTTTTTCTAATTTTAATTGTAAATATTCTATTTTTTCTTTTTCTATATTACCCTGATTTTCTATATTTTTTGTTTCTTTTATTATTGGTTCATACTTATATCTGTCTCTTTCTAGTATATCTTTTCCATGATTTCTAAGAAATTTTATTACATTATATTCTTGTTTATCCATTTAAAATTTTCCTTCTTTTTGTAATAAAGATAGGTTTTGTAATACTTTATCTGCTGATTCTGATATTTTAGGTTTCATTTTAGTTATATCTACCATAATAGGTTCTTTGGTTCTTCTCCAAGCATTTATTGGTACCATTTCTGATTGTTTATTATTTTCTTTATTTTCTATAATTTGTGAATCTATTACTTTTTCTCCTTTTAATTTAGTTAGTTTTTCTAATATTGTTTTAAATGTTGGTATTTCAGAATTATTTCATAACTTAGTTAATTCATCTCTTATTATTTGTCTTGTTAAAGTCTGGTTTTTCTTAATTTCATCCATAATAATCCTTAAATTTTCTATCTTTTCTTTTATTATTATTTCTTCCCATAATTCTTGTATTTTATCATTATTTTCATTTTTATTCATCTCTCAGTTTTATTAACTCTTTTCTTCCATCCATTTCCCATATCTATCCATATTTTCTTGACTTTCTTTTCTTTTTTTTTCTATGATACTTTCTAATTCTCTTATATCCTTTTCTAATTTTATTTCCTTTTCACTATATTCTAAATATTTTATTTGAGAATATATTCCTTCTTCAAGGCCTCTTTTATTCTTTGTAATTTTTGTTTTTTTCTTTTCTAATTTTTCCTGTATATTCATAGTTTATTAATGAATCTAATTTTTCCTTGATCATTTATCTCAATTCCATTATTATTAATCTTGTAATTTATCATAGTTAAGAAGTCACTTCCTAATAATAATTCATTAGAACTATCATATCCTATTACTCCTATATTTATATTATATTCTCAATCTTGTATTTTAAATCTTAAGTTGATACTCTTAGTTATTATTATTTCTCTTTCATTCTCTGGATAATTATAAGTTTGTGGTTCTATTATACAACAATCATTTTCATTAATTTTACTTATATGTATAAATTTTTAAGGGTTAAATATCTTGTTGGTCACTGAAGTCGACCTAATGTATCAAGATGGTCACTGAACTGAAATTCGACTCAAACAGGTCACTGAAGTCAGCCTAATGTATCAAGTCAGCCTAAGTCTTTGTTTTTTTGACGGAAACAGACTGCAGATTGACATAAACGCTTATAACTGCAGATTCACTTAACATTTAAAAAATCCGAGACCATATTTGTGTTACCCAGATTATTCTCTTCAAAATAGATACAATATTGATAAGTTTTATTTCAGTTTTTGAAGAAGAACAATTCTAGTTCTTGAATTTTCTTTTTCGATTCATATAAATCTAGAGCTCATAATGAAAATCTAAACAAGTTTTATGAGACCCATAGCATCTAGATTAATACACTTTAATTTCACAAAATTTGGTGGAGATTTTTCGGACAAAATTTTGCGGATAGTAATTTTCGTCAAAAAAATGATCAACTTGATAATCCTGGCTGACTTCAGTGACCTGATTGATACCGTTTTGAGTTCAGTGACCAACTTGATACATTAGGCTGACTTCAGTGACCAACAAGATATTTAACCCAAATTTTTAATAGCTCCGGTATTTATTTCAGCTATACAATCTTTTGCTATAATTCCATCAAATATTATTACCTTAATTTTTAATCTATCTGTTCTTATGTTTATTAAATTTATTTGTCTATGTAAACTATATTGTCTTGTTATCATTTGTTGTCTTGATGTTGATGGTTCTTTTCTAAAACTTAATCTCGATCCTTCTATTCTTGGTATGATTTTATTAGATGGTTGTATTGTTCTTGTATTAAAATCCATATATATTTCTTCTGGTATAGTTATTTATGAGTTTTCTTTATGTTCTATTTGTTCTAATATTTCCTGATATATTTTAGCTACCGAATTATTTAATTCATGTTGTTTAGTTACATGATGGTTTCCTGTTAATGCATATATCATTTTTTGTTTCAATACTTATTACTTTACAGCCTGGTGTCATTTTGATTCCATCTAATTTATAATATAAGGTCAATGCTAATTCTTTATGTTCATCTTTTAGTGATATACTAAAATATGGTTGTACTGTAAATTTTAATTTTTGATATATTAAATTTCCTTTAATTACTGATATTAAAGCATCTTGTAAATTTCCTAATATTCTATCATCTAATATATATTTGTATTGGTGTATCTATATTTTTCTGAAAATAAGCTTTTATTGTAAATTCCACACCTCCAAAATATATATTTTTTTAGTTTTTTGCTTCTTTATTTGATAATTTTTTTTGAAACCCATTTTCGTCAAGGACTAAGCTCCAAGATTAGATTTATAATCGGGTATTCGGATAGAGATAGTAAGAAGGGTTTTTTATAATTACTAAGAACACAATTAGGGTTTAGATATTTGGGGCTGCTTTTGAGAATAATTTCTCTATGAGGTTAGAGTTTTTTCGGATCCCTTCTCATGGTGCCTACGTATCCTTTTATAAGGAATCAAGCCCACGTAGTTCTTTTTCGTATTGACCTCTGTTTAGGCCCATTCTCCTATTCTTTAGGAACAAGCTACCTATTCATGGTAAGTTCCTCGTATATTCGATCCATAATAATATTAAGTTTCTTGTAGTTGAATGCTGATGATGTCATTGTTGAACCGCCACAATATCTTAATCATACTTGTTTGGAAGGTCCAATGGGTCATTAGTCATTGGGCTCAAGAGACGGTCCAATAAATTTATCCAAAACGAATCCGTCATGAATTTAGTGTCAAGCATGCTTCTAGTATCTTGTAGATGAAGACTGATAACGTCAATGTTGTAACCGTGTCAAATAACTTGATGGGTCAGTTTTCAATACGTCCAATGGGTCATCAGTCGTTGGGCCTAAGAGTCGGTCCATTGATCGTCGGACATATGGGTCAGTTTATTGGTCGTCAGTATCAAATTTACTTCCAGTATCAACAATTCCCAAATATTTATCGAAGACATAGACTTCGAAAAATATTATATTGATTGATTTTCAATTCTTATCTTCAACCTACCCTTTGGTAATGAAAGAGACCGATGAGTTTTCAGTTATACAGATGGAGCTTGACTATCGATAAAATAAGTCGGAATAAAATCAGTCCAATAATTGCTTCAACTAAACATGACAATTTCGGATTTTTTTTATACAATGCACCGCTTAGTCACGCATCCAACGAAATAGTCATTGGTTTCAATAAAAACCAACCATGTGTTCAGCTGCGCGACTTAGAATAGTGAGAACCCCGAAGCCCAGTAGTTTCCTGATGGTATTTTGCTAATGATGAACAAAATAGTCTCCAGTAGCTTTTCATAGTCGTTGTCTGATGCTTTTAATAATCCGTTTTTATGCTAGCGATTAGTTAACCAATAAACCAACAGGTGGTTGGTTTTAAACATACCAGATAAGTCCCCACATTTTGGGATGTTCTCCATGATAATAAGAAAAACTCCGTAGGCTCTTGAATAAAATCGATTCTTGGGTCTTCAGCTTTAAATATGCTCGGGCAACTCTAACCCACTCCTTTGTTTTGCTTTTCAGATGTCTTTAGTGCATTCTTCCTCTCATGAAGATGACACTCATGAGGATAATGATTTAGAGATGACAGGGTCTCATGACTCCGAGGAATCTTCACCTATTTATTCTTTGCAGTGTCTTGTCGAGAAGCGAATCTTCATCAACTATGCCAAAGACTCCTCAAGAAGAGGTTCCAAAGGATTCTTCTGTATATATCAAATGTCATCATATCACAACTAACGATGCAATGGTTATTTCTGATGAACCTATTAACAAGAAAATGAAGGACGATGATATTGTTTTTATTCCAAGTCCTCTTGAGAACTCTATTGTCATAGCTTCTGCTGCTTCAGTCACTTTTGGCTAAAATGCTAGCTCTCTTCTTGTTAGCTCTGAAGATCAAGACACACTTGTTTGTTTCACTGGTTCAGCTTGTGGTAATAAGCTCTTTCAGGTACTTGCACTTTAATCTTTGTATTAACATCGGACCTTGCATGACTTGACCCATCTGTTATCATCATTTTACCTCAATGGTTAAGTATTCACTGTACACTTCATTTGATTTTTGTTTGTGGCTTTGAACCATCATAGCACTAAACGCAGTTTTTTGGTTCAACTTCTGCATGTAATCCTCAAAAGTCCATATGATTACCCTTGGTTCGGATTGTGCAACGGTGAGATATACTCTGTGATCTATAAAATGTTAAATCTAAAAAACTGTAGATCACCACATTCTCATCTCCCAACTTTAAAAGTTGGCGGGTGGACCATCATAGCTTCGCACTGAAGCGTATATCCGGCCCTATATCTCTTTCCCCACCAAGTGATGCAGTACTTCTATTTTGAAGTGGTGTATCACTAGTCTGGGACCGAAGATTCTCATGTCCCCAAGTGAGTGTCGACAAATCAAAGTTGGGACAATGAATTGATATTTGCCCCCAATTGATTGTCGATGGGTCACGAGTCTTGTGAGTGTTGATAGATCATAAGTCGGGACTTGTCAAATTTTTTTTCCCTAGTTGATTGTCGATAGGTCACAAGTTTTGGATTAGATCAGTTTGATGCCCCCCAAGTGTTTGACGATTGGTCACTTATTCGGGAGTCCATCGAATTTGTTGCCCCCAGTGACCATCGGTGAACAATTGTTTGGGTTGGATAAATTTTTCAGTCCCCAATGGCTTGTCATTCACAAGGAAATTAAACCACTAAGTTATATCATAACAATAAATCACATATGCATATCAACATTTATATAAGAAATTGAAATTTTATTAATAACTATCTCATATAGCATTATTAAGAAGAAGAAAATCCAAATAAATATTAGAATATATGTCCTATTGAAATAGATAGATTATAAGCTTATCAAAATCAATTTATTTAAACTTATCTGATAATGATGATTCCGAAGATAACCTATTGATAGTACTTCATCAGTTTCGGGCTTCCTGTGCCAAAGACTTCTTCTCTTCGGCGTATGTTTTCTGCCCTGGTGTACATGTCGTTCAAGCTTGCAGGAGGAAATTTAAATAGCGATTTCAATAACTTTCTGCTTCTCTTGTTGTCTAGGCCACTGTAGAAGAATCCCATAGCTTGATTTTCATCCAACGATGACACTTTTTCACATTCTTGCTTGTAACGCTTCATATAAGATGTTAAAGACTCATCAGATATTTATTTCACATTGTTGAGAGAAGCAGTCATTTGGTCGATCCTTCTATTGTAATCATAATGCTTCAAAAACTTAGACCTTAGTTGTTCATAGGAATAGATTGAATTGGGGAGAAGATTCCGGTACCAGCCTTGTGCTCCATCTTTCAAGTAAACTTCGAACATGTTACACATGGTAATTTCATCATGGCCAGCACACTTCATATGCCTCTTATATTGGGTGACACGCTCGTAGGGATCAGTTTTTCCATTATAATAAGTCATCTTTGGAATAGTGTAAAGCATAATTTAATGTAATATGTAATAGAGGACATATATAACTCAACTAAGATAAAAGATAAATAATATTAACTCTATACAGGGATCGTGAAATTTGAAGAACAGGCACCGACAAGGATCATGTCGCTGAAAGAAGTTCATTAACATGATCAAGCCTCAGTGACAGAATAGATGTACAGATGATTCAGTTGAAGGGCCAAAAGATTCCATGTATTTATATTATTTGAAGATACTGCTGCAGGCTAATCAATTGGAATGTAACGAAGGTGTGAAGATCAAGATCAGTGCTAGTCACTTGTGAACCAGACCAGTGCACTAAGTGTCAGCACATACGAGAAGGATCAACACATTAATTCACAGAAAGAATTACCAAAGCCTATTGACGATCAAGGACAGACATAATATCTCAAGGTATTGTCAATAATTAATTTACTCTGAAAATTAACTAAGTAACAGATTAATTAATTATTTATAATAAATAATTAAATTAATCTGGTACTTGAACTATTTTCTGAGATGAATTAATTTAGCAGAATATTTGAAACAGAAGAGAGAAGCCCAAAAGAAGCAACCAAAAATAGTAATACTATGCAAAGTTACTATGCGCGGTTACTATGCGAGGTTACTATGCAAGATTACTATGCGCGGTTACTATACGCGATTACTATGCAGGTACTGTGCAAATAATGATACTATGCAAATAGTGGTTACTGTGCAAATGGCGGTTACTATGCAAATGACAGTTACTGTGCAAATGGCGGTTACAGCTGGTGGGGCCCAAGGGGTTGTTGGAATAGTACAGCATAGTGCAGCACAGTAACTTTCTATAATCTATAAATAGGTCTGCTGTATTTCATTTCTAAAACACACCTCAACACACAACTCTCTCTGCTCTCTCTTATATCTTCTCTGTGTAAGCTGCTAGACAGTCCATCAAGTAGGAACGCCGGTTTAGCCCGCTTTCAGGAAGTGTCGGGTAGAAGGTCCTTATGCCTAAACTATTCTTAGGAGTGTTCTGGTTTTGAAGCTAATCCATTGGATTAGAAGTTGTAACACCCCTTCGGGTTTATTATCAATAAAGATAGATTCCTGGAATTGTGTTTCGTTATTTTGATTTCAAGATCCGAAAAATTGTTATCCGCAAAAATCTTGAAAATCGAAATATTTTGGCAGTATCGTATTCAACCCCCCCCCTTCTACGATACTTCAGGACCTGACAATTGGTATCAGAGCAAGCTTCTAACATACAAGAAGTTTAAAGATCACTACCATGGGAATTAAGGATATAGGCGTGAAGATTCCAATGCTTGACAAAGATAATTACTTTCACTGGAAAGTAAAAATGCACCTTTATCTCTCAGCCATCGATGAAGGCTATGTAGATTGCATAGAGAAAGGACCTCATGTTCCAATGAAAGCCAACTCTGGGATTGGTCAAGATGCTGGCACTGTAGCTGCTGGAAGGCCTATTCCAAAAAATCAAGCTGAGTACACAGATGAAGACTTGGAGGAGATTCACAAAGATAGGAAGACCATGAACATTTTGTTCAATGGAATTGATCAAGATATGTTTGATAATGTCATTAACTGCACCACTGCTAATCAAGTGTGGGACATTATCCAAACCATCTGTGAAGGAACTGAGCAGGTCAGAGAGAACAAGATGCAACTCCTCATACAACAGTATGAACACTTCCACCATATTTCTGGTGAAAATTTAACAGATCTATTCAGTAGATTTCAGAAACTACTGAATGGCCTGAAGTTGTATGGGAGAACATATGAAGTCAAAGACTCCAACTTAAAATTTCTGAGATCTCTTCCTAAGGAATGGAAGCCAGTTACAGTCTCGTTGAGAAACTCCCAAGACTACAAAAGTTTTACACTTGAGAGACTATATGGCATCCTAAAAACATATGAGCTTGAAGTGTAGCAAGATGAGGAAGTAAAAAAGAGCCAGAAGAAGAGTGGAGCTATAGCCTTAATGGCCAACAAACCAACAATCCAAGGTGGTGGAAGAATGAAGAGTATGGAAGCCACACCAAGTCAAAGAACTTGTGAAAGTGGAGCTGCAACTAGTAAAGGTAAAAGCAAGATGATTGAAGAACCTGATGCATTAAATGAGGATGAAGCTGAAGATCTAGATGAGTATTTGGCATTTCTGTCAAAGAGATTTTCGAAGCTAAGATTCAAGAAGAATCCAGCAGGAACCGGGCAATTCAAGAAAAGCTATCAACCGAACAAGGATGTGGTTGAAAGATCAAAGATCAAATGCTTTAGCTGTGGAATTGCTGGTCACTTTGCCAATGAATGCAGGAAATCTCAAGCTGAGAAAGAGAAGAAGCAGTTTGAAGCTGTTGATTACAAGAAGAAATATTTTGACTCAAGCAACAAGGGAGAGCATTCGTGTCAAAAGATAGTGACTGGGCTGCTGGAGGTGACTCAGATGCAGAAGATGAGTTTGTCAATCTTGCACTCATGGCAAACGAAACTGATGAAGAGGCTAGTTCAGCAAGCAACCAGGTATACTCTACAAACCTAACTGAAATTTCCAAAGATGAATGTGATAATGTTGTTAATGAAATGTCTAATGAATTGTATAACATGCATGTCACATTAAAATCGCTTAACAATGAGAATAAAAAGATTAAAGATCTTAATTCTAAGATAGGTGATAGGAATACTCTGTTAGAAACTCAACTAATTGAGTTTGAAACAATGAAGAGAGAATGCCAGGATGCTAAGAATGAGTTACTTGAGGCTCTGAAAAGATAATAGTGTTTAATAAAACAGTTAAAAGAGGAACAAGACTTAATTGCTAAGTGGAAGGGATAAAAGGGTAAAATTGAAGAAATTTATAGTATACAAGGAGTTAGTTCTTTTAACAAATTAGCAGAAGTAAAGTTAGGAGTTGATGGGGAGACTGCTTCAGACAGTGACTCAATGGATGTGGTATGTCCATTGAAGTTGGAACCTGTCAGCAAAGCAACCTTGATTAAACTAAATAATCAATATGGACCTGTCATCAAAAACTTTATAGTTGGAGAGTGTAGCAAAACCAAATCTATTGAACAAGGAAACATAGGCCATTTATCCATCAAGAAATTGAAGGATAAATTAGAAAAGACATAACCAAATGCTAAGGCTAAAAAGAAGAATAGAAATGGCAAAGTAGAAATTAACAAACACAGTAATTACACACCTAATAAGTATGCTCCTAGGAAAGAATGTGTAAAATGTGGTAGTGTTAATCATTTGTCTGTCAAATGTAAAACTGTTAAAAATACTTTTGTGCCTAGTATGCCTATATTTGTGCCTATGCCTGCTATGGATGTTACACCTAACATGTTTGTCCAATCTGCTCATGCATCTAGTCAGTATGCTAACATGCCATTCAAGCATAATCCATATTACAATACTTTTTACATGCCTCAGTTGCCATGGATGATGAATAACATGTTTGCACAAACTATGCCAAATTATACATCTAGTTTTAATGCAAGTGAGCAAGTGAAACAAGCTATTTTTCAGAAACCTACATCAAGAGTTAAGGTTGATTTAACTCAATTAGAACCCCTGGGTAGTAAGGGCTTGAAAAATAAGAAAAAGGCTAACAAGGCAGGACCCAAGAAAACTTGGGTACCAAAATCAACTTGATTTTGTTTTTATGTGTGCAGGGAAACAGAAAGAATCTTTGGTATCTGGACAGTAGTTGTTCTAGGCATATGACTGGAGATTCTACCCTACTCACTAAGTTTGAGGAGAGAGCTGGCACTAGCATTACCTTTGGAGACAACAACAAAGGATATACTAGAGGATATGGCTTGATTTCACAAGGGAATGTTGTCATTGAAGAAGTAGCACTGGTTGATGGACTTAAGCATAACTTGCTAAATGTCAGTCAACTGTGTGATAAAGGCCAGAATGTCTGGTTCACATTTGAAGCTTGTGTCATTTTCAAGAAAATGACAACAAGGTAGTGTTGACAGGAAATAGAAGAGGAAATGTGTACATTGCTGACTTCAATTCAACAAATGCAAACATGACTACATGTCTTCTCAGCAAGGCAAGTGTAGATGAAGGTTGGCTTTGGCATAAAAGACTATCACACTTAAGTTTTAAAGCAATGAATGAGTTGGTAAAGAAGGATTTGGTTAGAGGTATTCCAAAATTGGATTACTCCAAGGATGGATTGTGTGATGCATGCCAGAAAGGGAAGCAGAAGAAGGCCTCTTTCAAATCAAAGTCAATGTCATCAATTGATCAACCCTTGCAACTACTTCACATGGATCTCTTTGGACCAGTCAATGTGTTGTCAATTTCAAAGAAGAAATACTGTCTTATGATTATTGATGATTTCTCAAAATTCTCTTGGACATTCTTTCTGCACTCTAAGGATGAGGCGGGTGAAGTCATTATAAATCACATCAAGATAGTCAACAACAATCCTCTACTCAAAGTAAGGAGAATTAGAAGTGACAAATGGAACTAAGTTCAAGAATTCTGTAATAAGAGAGTTTTGTGAAGAAGAAGGAATTATCCAAGAATTCTCTGCACCAAGAACTCCTCAACAAAATGGTGTAGTGAAAAGAAAGAACAGAACTCTAATTGAAGCTGCAAGAACAATGCTTGAAGAGTCTAAGCTACCAACATACTTCTGGGCAGAAGCTATAAACACTGCATACTACACTCAGAATATTTCTTTGGTCAATCAAGCAAAGGGCATGACACCTTATCAACTTTTCAAAGGCATGACACCTTATCAACTTTTCAAAGGCAAGAAACCAACAATCAACTTTCTGCATGTCTTTGGATGCAAATGCTTTGTACAGAAAAATCATGGTGAGCATCTTGGAAAATTTGATTCAAAGGCAGATGAAGCTATCTTTGTTGGATACTCAGCTGGAAAATCCTACAGAGTCTACAACCTAAGATTAAACATTGTAATGGAGTCCATACATGTTGTCTTTGATGACAAGAAAATATCTGGTCTAGTAGATGAAGGTTTTCATGAGTCTCTCTCATTTGAGAATAAGAGAAGTGGTGAAGAAAGTGAAGATGATGATGAAGAATGGAGATCAATTGGTGTGAGAAACAGACAAGGATCATCAGTTGAAGTGCAGAATGAACCACCTGTTGAAGAGCAACTTACACCATCAGTTGGAAATCAAAGAGAAGCATCTGTTGATGAATCTGCAAGAACTCCATCAATCTCGAGGGCCATACACTCAGGGGGAGTTTCTCACCGTCAAAACTCAATAACAAGCCACAATGATCAACACAGAGAAAATGAATCCACTTCATCAAGGTCAAACTTACCACCACAAAGAAAATGGACCAGGGATCATCCATTTGAGTTTATCATTGGAGATCCTAATGCAAAGGTCCAAACCAGAAGAGCAACTCAAGAAGAATGCTTATATAGCAGTTTTCTATCCAAAGAGGAACCTAAGAGAGTTGAAGATGCTCTTCTGGATCCAGACTGGGTTTTAGCAATGCAAGAAGAGCTAAACCAGTTTGAAAGAAATGAAGTATGGAAACTTGTTCCCAAACCTAAAGACAGATCAGTGATTGGCACTAAGTGGGTATTCAAGAACAAGATGGATGAGAATGGCATAGTCACAAGGAATAAAGCTAGATTAGTGGCTAAAGGCTACTGTCAAGAGGAAGGAATTGACTTTGAAGAAACCTTTGCACCAGTGGCAAGGTTAGAAGCAATAAGGATCTTCCTGGCCTATGCAGCGCATGCCAATTTCAAAGTCTATCAAATGGATGTCAAGAGTGCATTTCTGAATGGTATTCTGGAGGAGGAGGTGTATGTTAGTCAACCGCCTGGTTTTGAAGATCCAGACTTTCCAGAATATGTGTTCTTTCTACTCAAAGCACTTTATGGCCTAAAGCAAGCACCTAGAGCCTGGTATGACACACTCTCACAGTTCCTTATAGAGAATCACTTCATTCGAGGTACTGTTGATAAAACTCTCTTTTATAGAAATGTCAATGGCTCTATGATACTTGTCCAAATTTATGTAGATAATATAATATTTGGGTCTACAGATGAGAAACTTTGCAAGAGATTGACCAAACTCATGCAAAGTAGATATGAAATGAGTATGATGGGTGAATTAACTTATTTTCTTGGTTTACAAGTTAAACAAGTGAATGAGGGAATTTTTATAAGTAAAACAAAATACATTTATGATCTTTTAAAAAGGTTTGATTTAGCAGATTGCTCTTCTACAAAAACACCCATGGCCACTGCCACTAATCTTGAACTGAATACTAAAGAAAAGAAGGTGGACATGACAAGCTATAGGGGCATGGTTGGATCTCTTTTATACTTAACAGCTAGTAGACCTGATATTATGTTGCTACATGTTTATGTGCTAGATTTCAAGCTGATCCTAGGGAATCTCACTTAGTAGCTATTAAAAGGATTTTCAGATATCTCAAGGGAACACCAAACCTTGGCATTTGGTACCCTAGAGATTCTGGTTTTTATCTAACTGGTTACTCAGATGCAGATTATGCAGGTTGCAAAATGGATAGAAAAAGTACCACAAGAACCTGTCAATTCTTGGGAAACAAGCTGGTCTCATGGTTCAGAAAGAAACAGAACTTAGTATCTACCTCAACTGCAGAGGCTGAATACATAGCAGCTGGGAGTTGTTGTGCACAGATTCTATGGATGAGAAATCAACTACTTGACTATGGAGTTAAAGTTGAAAAGATCCCAATTTTCTGTGACAACACTAGTGCAATTGCAATATCACAGAATCCAGTGCAGCATTCTAGAACCAATCACATAGACATCAGATACCATTTCATCAAGGAGCATGTGATGGAAAGCACTGTGGAACTACATTTTGTTCCTAGTGAAAAACAGTTGGCAGACATTTTTACTAAAGTTTTGGATGAAGCAACCTTTTCAAGGTTGATAAGTGAGCTTGGTATGTTAGATTTCACATGATCTTTTAAAATGTTTGTTCAATTAGTTGCAGCCAGTGAATTTCATTCTCTGGATTTTGTTTGTTTTATTTGCTTATCTGCATGATTATTCTGGAGATATCATTGTAGCATAATTAAATAAATATTTTATTGACATATATCAATTAATGATATTTTGTTAATTTTATGTCTATTTAATTGTGAGTTTATCTGATTATTGTGGATTAATTCTTGATTTACTGCGTGATTATTTTTAAATCCATAATAATTAGAAGTATTAAATATGTGTATATGTGTATAGGCTGATAGGTTTCGGTGATAAGATGTTTTTCGGCTGACAGGTTTCAGTGATAAGATGTTTTTCGGTTAATTAGGTTGTTAGGTGAGAAATTATTGAACGGTGTTATTTTTTCAACATAACCTGTCATTATCATACCTAACCCACTAAAACTTGAAACCTTATAAATTATGAGTTTTTGTTTGTGTTTAACATCATCATTTTTCAGATATATAGAGCATATACACACAATTGCTGAAAATTTCAAGCTTTGACCGGAAAGATCTCACAATCTAGCTAGTGATTTTTAGAGCGGATTTCATATTCGTGTTATACGCATCATCCTTTATAAAAACTAACCCTTGTTGTTGAATTTCCTCAAAATTTTTGAAAATGGCATTGCAGGGAAGCTTTCTAATTGCTAAAGTTAATCCTATTTCCATTCATCAAATCGAAACCATTCTTGATGAGCAATTTCGGGCTTGGACATAATTTCTAAATGAACATTCATTAATTCGTTATGCTTTAGTTACACCAGTGCAGCTTAACCATGATGCATTGCGTGAACTATATTGCAGTGCGGTTAACACTTCTGGACAGAACGGGTGTGCAATCACATATCGACTGTTTGGTAGGTCGATTAGGGTCACTGAACGAGATGTTAATCGAATTCTTCATTTTCCTATGGAAAATCTTATTTCTGATCCTACACCTGAATAGATTGAAATGTTCTTTCGTTTTATAAGGTACCAAAATGGCAATTTCAATACTGGTAATCTTTCTAGAACGTTTCTAACCCAGTACTGGAATTTCTTATTTCACACTCTTAACCATGTTTTTCCTCAGATAGAACAAATCAAGATCGAATACCTGAATTTATTCAAAAATTAGGGTATGCGGTCGCCAATAATTTGAGGATTAATTTTGGAAAAATAGTGCTTGGTCAAATCATTTTAAAGATGAAACACTTGGGAAGAAGAGATGTTCGAACTCAAAATGTCAAATGTCTATATCCAAGGTTTCTACAGCTAATATTAAATGATTTTTTGAATGATGAAGACAGGGTACGCTTGGAAAATGGTCGAAAGGTGGAATGTTCTTACATGAAGACGAATGTAATTAATTACATAAGCAAAAAGAACTATACGGATGTGCCTACAGTCCTAATTGAATATCCAAAGACTGTCCCACTTCCGTTGTTACCAAGACCAGTGAGAGCAAGTATACGACAAGGTAATATTTCAATCCCTGCTATTCCAACCTCTGTATTCCCTGTTGTGTCACAGGAAATACAGTTTCTACAGCCCCTAGTGGCCATCTTACCCAACCAAGAGCAGGAAATCCCACCGACTCTAACACAGGTCAAAGAGCCCATTTTACAAATGCAAACACCAACACAATAAACTCCTACATCTGAGTTGTCACTTAAACGACCAGTCATCCACATTATTGAGGGAGATAGTGCCTCAGCAGCACCACATAAAGAGTTAGTTACATCAGCCGCTCTACCTCATTCTAAACGGAGTAAACCCAATCAACCTGAGGTAACGGCAACTGTTAGTGAAACAATTCTTTCTTATCCAATGAGTGCAAATGTAAATGAGGTTGAATTGACGGGAGCAACTATCTTGAGTTCCATTTCACGGAACATAAGAGTGGTTGATGATCTTTCTAAAGATCAAATGCCTTCACAGGCATCCGAGGTGGAATTACCTACCTCAATAACTACTGGTGAATCTTCCATTTTACGGGAAGATCCATCGGTAGGTGGTTCTTTTTTGAACCAAGTGTCTTCACAGACAGTCGAGGGAAACTTGGGTTTTGTGCCATTTAATCGATTCAAGTTTAACCTCCCAGAGGGAAAATCTCTGGATCTCTTTCGAGATTTACCACTCTTTACCAGTGGTCGGCAACTCGCTTCACGCGAGGACGGAAGCTCACGAACTTTCATTGCACCATCCGTGACCTCTGAAAAAGGGGCTAGGATGATTTCATTTGTAGGTACACATATCGGTGGAAGCTCTGGAGGAGAGTTGAGGGAAACACGAACAGAACATGTAAGTGTAACCCAAACCACTAAACCGAGTGAATATAGAGTGTTGAGTGAAACACCTGCAGAACGTACGAGTGAGCAACCTACTCAACCACATGCACCTGTAACTAGAAAGGAATACAGCAGACTCCTTACACGGGACCAAACAATGGAGAAAGAGTTGCCAAATATCTGTAAGTCCATTGTAGAAATCAAAATTTGCAACTTATTCAACATGATGTATTCCAGATTCAATTGAATACCATGGCAACCCAGTTAAATGATGCAATCAACTCCTTGGTAAAGCCATCTTCGTCTAATTTACCAACTCCACATCCTACTACTCTGGAGGATAACCCAACTGAGGGGGAGAAGGTGGATGACCAAGAAAAATCTACTAGGCGTAAGGGCAAGGAAAAGGTTGTTGACACGGAATTAACTTTATTTTGGGACAGGAAAAGCTAATGGGAGTATTAGTGCTATGTGGAAAGAAAGCAAGTCAAACTTGAAGATATGTTCAGTCTAGAGGAACAATTTGTCTTGCACTTGTTCAAATTTTATAAATCTGGAAAATGTATATATGAACCAGAATGCGCTTTAATATTATTTATCTTTGTATTTCATTTTTCTTGTATCAGTTGAGTTATCCTCTAGGAATTTGCTTGTCAAACCCTAACAATCAAATAGGGGGAGATTGTAAAGCATAATGTAATGTAATATGTAATAGAGGACATATATAAATCAACTAGGATAAAAGATAAATAATATTAACTCTATACAGGGATCGTGAAATTTGAAGAACATGCACCGACAAGGATCAAGTCGCTAAAAGAAGTTCATTAACATGATCAAGCCTCAGTGACAGAATAAGATGTACAGATGATTCAGTTGAAGGGCCACAAGATTTCATGTATTTATATTATTTGAAGATACTGCTGCAGGCTAATCAATTGGAATGTAACGAAGGTGTGAAGATCAAGATCAGTGCTAGTCACTTGTGAACCAGACCAGTGCACTAAGTGTCAGCACATACGATAAGGATCAACACATTAATTCACAGAAAGAATTACCAAAGCCTATTGACGATCAAGAACAGACATAATATCTCAAGGTATTGTCAATAATTAATTTACTCTGAAAATTAACTAAGTAACAGATTAATTAATTATTCATAATAAATAATAAAATTAATCTGGTACTTGAACTATTTTCTGAGATGAATTAATTCAGCAGAATATTTGAAATAGAAGAGAGAAGCTCCCAAAAGAAGCAGCCAAAAATAGTAATACTATGCAAAGTTACTATGCACGGTTACTATGCAAGATTACTATGCGTGGTTACTATGCAGGTACTGTGCAAATAGTGATACTGTGCAAATGGCGGTTACTGTGTAAATGGCGGTTACTGTGCAAATGACGGTTACGGCTGGTGGGGCCCAAGGGGTTGTTGGAATAGTACAGCATAGTGCAGCATAGTAACTTTCTATAATCTATAAATAGGTCTGCTGTATTTCATTTCTAAAACACACCTCAACACACAACTCTCTCTTCTCTCTCTTATATCTTCTCTGTGTAAGCTGCTAGACAGTCCATCTAGTAGGAAAGCCGGCTTAGCCCGCTTTCAGGAAATGTCGGGTAGAAGGTCCTTGTGCCTAAACTATCCTTAGGAGTGTTCTGGTTTTGAAGCTAATCCATTGGATTAGAAGTTGTAACACCCCTTCGGGTTTATTATCAATAAAGATATATTCCTGGAATTGTGTTTTGTTATTTTGATTTCAAGATCCGAAAAATTGTTATCCGTAAAAATCTTGAAAATCGAAATATTTTGGTAGTATCGTATTCAACCCCCCCTTCTACGATACTTCGAGACCTAACAAATAGCATGACCAACCCTTGGTACATAGTCTCTGATATTTCTGATCAATAATGATTCTGTTGTGTAGTCTTCGTTTCCTCCTCCTCGCATCTTTCTTTCCAACTTTTTCTATTGCTCTCGTAAAAGGGTTGCTTCATCAGATTGGTTGTTATTATAGCCTCTACCATCAGCATCATACACATTCCTTCTGTGATCTTCATCATTATCACTCCTTTGGTAATCTTTGGTAATCATCATGCCGATTATGGTAATCATCATCATCGTCCCCATAACCACCATTATTGTTACTTCTACGACCTCCACCATTATTACCATGGCCTCCATTATTCCATCTACCATTGTTTCTACGATCATTATCATCACGGGGGGAGTGCCTCTACGAGGTGGTGATCTGCCAGGTGCTGTATGATGCCGATCCCTTGATCTAGATCTTCTCCTCCTTGGTGATCGGTCACTTACGGGAGATAGTCAATTATGTGACCGACCATGTGGGGGTGTTCTTCCACCTAGGTTTTCTCGAAGTCGGCATCGTTCATCGGCTAGTTCATTTTCATGATCTTCCAATTCTCTAATTCTCCTCTGGATTTCTTCATCACGGAGCCTTACAATTTCACGCTGCCTTGCTTCTGATGCTTCTCGATCCACGTTGCCCGATACACGATTGAACCGATTGAACTCTAGTTCAAGGTTTCTTCCCTTTACGGGTGTATCTTCTCTCCTATCCTGAGTATTGGATCTGCCTCTTAATGCCAAAAGGATATTTCTTGTATCCCTAATAGGGGGTTGTTGGTCACCTTGATGATGATGCCCATCATCAGAAGCTCTATCTAGAGGGATTGCACGACTATCGTTGTCAACAACGATTCGGGTGATGGTAGATCTGACATGTTGAGACGTTTCACCGATAGTAAAGTTGCCGAATGGATTGTAGGTACGAATAGGAGTTTGGTAGGATGTTTGACGAGCCATCGGTGACTGACTTGATATAGATATATCTTCTTCTTTTTTCTCTAAATGATTCCCACAGACGGTGCCAAATGTTGAAGCCAATTTTCGTCAAGGACTAAGCTCCAAGACTAGATTTATAATCGGGTATTCGGATAGAGATAGTAAGAAGGTTTTTTATAATTACTAAAAACACAATTAGGGTTTAGATATTTGGGGCTGCTCTTGAGAATAATTTCTCTATGAGTTTAGAGTTTTTTCGGACCCTTCTCAAGGTGCCTACGTATCCTTTTATAAGGAATCAAGCCCACGTAGTTCTTTTTCGTATTGACCTCTGTTTAGGCCAATTCTCCTATTCTTTAGAAGCAAGTTACCTATTCATGGTAAGTCCCTCGTATATCCGATCCATAATAATATTAAGTTTCTTGTAGTCGAAGGCTGATGACGTCATTGTTGAACCGCCACAATATCTTAATCATACTTGTTTAGAAGGTCCAATAGGTTATTAGTCATTGGGCTCAAGAGACGGTCCAATAAATTTCTCCAAAATGAATTTGTCATGAATTTAGTGTCAAGTATGCTTCTAGTATCTTGTAGATGAAGACTGATAACGTCAATGTTGTAACCGCGTCAAATAACTTGATGGATCGTTTTTTAATACGTCCAATGGGTCATCAGTCATTGGGCCTAAGAGTCGGTCCATTGATCGTCGGACATACGGGTCGGTTTATTGGTCGTCAGTATCAAATGTACTTCTAGTATCAACAATTTTCTTAATTCTCTTTTTATTATTTCATCATTTATTAAACTTATTTTTTTTACCATTAATATTTGTAATATCTATTATATTTTCATGCTTTTGTGCTATATATCTAACTTCTTTATTTCTTTCAAATCATTTTGTTTTAAATATTTTCTTTACTGATAATTCTTCTTTTTCATTTTGTATTTTTTGATAGGTTTCAAGTTTAAAACTTAATGTTTGTGATACTCCTCCTTCATAAGTTTCCATCTGATAATATGATTCTCTAGAGTCTTCTGCTAATTCTTTTCCTTTATCCATGACAAATAATATCTATGTCTCTTTTTATTTCTTTCTTTATTTCGTTTACAAATCTTTTAAGAAATTTGATAGTTTGTACTAAATTTTGATAGTTAGGACTAATTTCCATTTTTTCAATAATTTTTCCTTAATATTCTATTTTTTGAAAATTTTCTTCAACTTTGTTTTTTATTCCTAGTTTGTATACAAAGTAAGATCTTTCCATATTATCCAGTTAAATTTGTATTTTCTAATAGTCTTTCATGATACCATTTTATATTTATTCTGTTTTCTCTATACATTTCCATTATTTTTCCTAGTCTTAGATATAATTTCATTCTTTCTAAACGAGTTTCTTCTGTCCATTTTATCTTGTTAATATTATTTTGAATTTTTTCCATTTCTTGTCCATTTTTTCTCCAGTTTTTATATAATATTTAAAAATTTCAAACCTTCTATGATATGTCATTCTTTGAATTATCATTTTATTTTATTTAATTTATTAGCTAAATCATTTATTAATTTATATTGTTCTTCTATCACCTTTTTCAATTCATTCATTTCTTAATTTTTTCTTACTATTAATGTTAAATTCTTTTCTTCTAAACTGCTTATTTTTGCATCTTTATCAGCTAACATACCTCTTAATATTTTTATTGTATCTTCTCTTTGATCTATTATTTTTAAACTAATTCTACAACTTTCAATATGTTGATTAATATCTTTATTATAAGTAGGAGTTTTAGCTGCTATTTTTTCAATTCTTTCTAATTCCATTTTCAGCCTTGTGTTAGCTTTAGTATAGGTATTTTGTAACGCCCCCAGATCCGGGGTCAGGGATCTGGTGGTTACGGTCTTACATCCATTCATAATACTTGACTTGAGTCCATAATAAATAAATCACATGCTGTGACCCCACAATAATTACCACTCACACACACAACAGTTATAGTCCCAGAGATGAAATTGAAATAAGTCTTACATTAAAGGGTTACGAATAAAAGTTATTACAATCCCAAAAGGATAACATCATAGGTTTAAAAGTTTTGCCGTTAATTACATTAATTATACATATAGTTAAACAGGAAACAAAAGCTGTCTAACTATGCTACCTCAGCAATGGCGGCTAGCATCTCAGCGGGTAGTCCGGTGGGTCGGGTAACCTGCTTGCGCCGAGTGCGCCTGACGCGAGCCATCTGTCCTAGCTGTTGTTGTGACATAATATAAACAAAGCAAGGGTGAGCGAAAGCCCACCAACAAATATATAACTGAACGAAAATTTAAAACAGTTCAAAGCTATCTTTCAAACCATATGCCATGCATTTACGGAAATGATGCCAGTATAATATGAACGATGAAGTTACAAGGTAACTGAAAGTATTTGTTTGAAGAAATATCTGCTACATCAAAGTAAGCGAGATATTCTTATTGTTATTAAGAAGAGGGACTTGCAAGAAAAGGTTGCAATTCCAGTTATGACACTTTTCCAACTCTGCCAACAGTAATCATGTTGCAGGAAATAAATAAATTTGGATGATGAACCAATGATGGAGTATTCACCGCGCCCGCTGTTCCAATCTTGATGATCAGTCGAGATCGTACAGCTCAATTTAGATTTACTACCGGTAGAAGGAAGAACTGACGGCTTTACTTGTATACCGCCTTACTAGCTCTCCCCGGCCAACGGTTGGGCCAAAGGGGATGGACCGGCGCTACTCGGCCTCTTACACGACTCCTAGTTCAAATAGAATTCACGATTCTGAATGTAACGTTCGTCCCCCTTTCCCCAAGTATAATACTTGTTGATAAGACTCCACAAAGTAGTCGTATCTAGTTGGAAAGAAAAATTTACCAATATCTCCCAAGCTATTACTTGGTAACGGATATCAACTTGTTCCAGTAATCTTACCCCTCGAAAGATGAGAAGGTAAGCAACGACTTAATAAGTCAACAGCACCCGAGTTGCGGGTGAAGGGAATACTTTATGACCGGGAAGTCGACAAGATAAATAACATTTTTCCAAGTAAGGTTCCCTTATTATTAAGGAGATAGACTCAAAGATGAATGATGTCTGGGAACCTTTCTTGATATAAGATTAATAATAATATGACTTCGAAATATTTTCTGTAATAATCGAAGAAGATAAACCTTATCGAGATTATTTTAAGTATGGAATAAATATTCAGAGAATATTTATTGAGTTGAAATATTGAAAGAATATTTGGGAATATGAAAGAATATCTTTAATCAGAGTATTTCTCAAAATAATCCCTGAAGAAATATCAGGAGTATATTTATTGAATAAATAAATATTTAAATGAATATTCAAAACAATATTCATTAATTAATTAGACCTGAAAAGAATATTTAAGGTAATATTCATAATTAATTAGGAATTTAAATGAATATTCAAAAGTAATATTCATTTAATGAATAATATCCTAAATGAATATCAAGTAATATTCATTTAGTAATCCAAGCCTTAAGGAATATTCGAGATAATATTCGATAATTAAATCAAGCTTCAGATGAATATTAAAATAATATTCATCAAGTATTTAATATCTTAAATGAATATTCAAAAGTAATATTTATTTAATAAAATAATAATCTAAAAGAATATCCAAATAATATTCATTTAATAGACTCATCTTTAGAAGAATATTCGAAATAATAGTCGATAATCAATTCGACTCTGAATGAATATTGAGAAATATTATTCGTTGAATAGTTACGTTCAAATAATTATTTGAAATAAGGATCATTAAATAAATAATCTCGAACGAATATTCAAATAATATTCGTCGCCTGAATAATAGAAAATATTTACTTAAATATTTTCTTCCGAGGTAATATCGATATATCAAGGAATATTGACTCCCGGTCTATATTCGATTAATAAGATGTATATGCCCTTCTATGACGGTCTTACAATCCCCGGCTTATAACTGATATCTAACTATCTAGCTTATAAGCCAACAATAACATTCAGGGAACAAGTATATCAATTCAACTTGAAAGTAGGCATGCATGCAATGGCATATGTATATCAGCAATCATATATATATATATATATATATATTTATTCAATCACAACAACAGCCTAAAAGAAGGGAATTGAAACTTGCCTGGTAGTCGAGTACGGTAAGGGGTAGTGGTAGCGGGTCTCGGTTCAGCCTGGTGATCTATAAATAGCCAAGGCATTCGGGATTAATCACTTAACATATTAAAAGTTAAGTTATACTTAAATCGAAACACGTTCTCGAGTTATCTCGTTATACCCCTTTTAGTGGATTACTTATATCACTGATCCGACCCGACATTCGTTCGTTAATACGACATGTCACTGCACTTATACTTGGGACATACTTGAGTCATATGAGTTCTAAGGTTGATCGTTACGAACCAATATTATACTCCGAGTTTTATCGCCCGTTTTCTAAGTGTTTTACCAAAGTTATAAAAGAGTCGTCTTTTAGGGGTTCGTTCGCGTTTAACCTTGACTCGAACATTTTTAATAAATCGAAAAATGCTCTTTTTGACATACGGTTTTCTTTCACACCTTCCTTCTTACCCCTAGTATTTATTTACCAAGATTTGCCATGACGTTACATAGCTTACGAGGGTTCAATTTCAGTTACGAACTTTCATTTACGGATTCGAACTACTTTTAGTAATTTGGTCATAAATCCTAAACCGTAAGTCCGTTTCATGTGATCTTTATATCAAAACGAAGCTTAGAGCATTACCTATCCTATCATGGCAGATAAGGTCTCTGGACAGTAGGGGTTCGACATGGAAAATGGCATACAAAACATGGTATTGTAAAATCGGGCATTATAACGGCTGTAAATCGAATATCTATCAATTTCGAATCTTCCCATACACATAGCATCCAACCCAAACAACATATACATGACTTATATACATGAACTGAGGCCAAGCAATGCCTTTCCGTTCATCTAGCTATTTACATCATTAATCCAAAATCCATACATAATCATGCTTATGACTTTAACATAACCATAACTAAGTTATAACTATCATAAACATGCTTAAATCTCAAACAAGGGTTAGGGTTTCAAGAGCTTTATACCTTCCTTAGATAGTGATATAGCCTTACTAAGCCTTGTATGGTCCTTAGGAGTGATTATGCTTGCTATATCAACCATGAAAAATCAAGAAAACCAAGTTAGTTCAAGAAGAACACTATTCATGCTCCTCTTGAATGATTTATTTGAAAATGGAAATGGATGAGTTTGAAGCTAAGATTTTGAGGAGATAAGTTTTATGAAATGTAAGACTCACCTTAATTATTTCAAGAACAAACAATGGTGGGAAGGTTGAGTTTGGATTTTGAATTAAGGGGTATGGCCGAATGCTTCTTTGCAAGGGGGGGGGGAGAGTTGCTTGGCTCTTTTGATTTTTTTGTGTTTTAATCTCCTTTACTCTCATCCACTTACAACATAATATCTTGTAAAAGTCACTTTAATAAAGTGGTGAGGTGTTGGATGATCAAATGGCAAGACATGTGTTGGTTTTGTGGTGGTTAAAGCTTAACTAGGTAGTTACTTGCTAAGTACTTAGTTCTTCCTCTAAGTTGCTAGTTCCTTGCTTCTAGTTTAGTTACTAGATATTTATACTAGTAGCTTGCACAAGACTCTTGCTTCCTCTGCTTGTTTCTGTGTCCGGTTATTACCCGTTTCGATTGATCGTTCGTGAGAATATTTCACGGATTTCTAATTAGGGTTTACCGGGAATCCTCTTTAATATTAATACTTTCATTCTCCATCTTTCATTCTAACTTTCCATTTTATATTCCTTTAATCCATTCGTTAAATACTTAAGGCTATCAGTGTCCAGGGAACTCTCGGAGAAAATAAAAGTGCGGTTTTTCAGAATCCGACAGCTTTTACATACACTTATTTTCCCCCTGGATCACTAATACGAACTCGGAAATCCGTTCCGAATACTTCTATATAGTGTCGTCTCATATTATTATATACTCCCACCAAAACACTATTCATTCTGTATTCTTTACTTGTTCTCTTAGGGTTGTATAATTGTCCGTATTCTCTTTCGATCGTTCCTTAACCTTTTTACGGAACTACTGGATTAATCGTTATCGATCTGGATGACATGAGAGTATTCTCTTACTTGAAGTTGCCATATCTTATTCCCTTAGAAGATAGATTATTCTTACCTATGTTGTCACCCTTTAGCATTCTTCAAGACATAAACATAATAAAGTCGAATTCCATTCATTCTTTCCCAATTATCAATTATTACACTGTAGCCATATCCACTATTCATTCTTACATCATTAAATACATAAAAGTTTTAATTCCACCCAAAATCTGGGTTCTTACAGTCTCCCCTCCTTAAAAGGATTCCGTCCCGGAATCAGTTTGAAAACAAGTGGGGGTACTTTTCTTGCATTGCGCTTTCAAGTTCCCAGGTGGATTCTTCTACATTGTGGTTCTGCCACAAAACTCTGACTAGCTGAATGACCTTGTTTCGGAGCACTTGTTCTTTCCGGTCTATGATTTCCACAGGTTGCTCCACATAGGTCAGGTCTGGTTGCATGTCCACTTGCTCATACTCTACAATATGCTTAGCATCCGGATTATACTTCCTCAGCATCGAAACATGGAACACATTGTGCACCTGTTGTAGATTCGGGGGCAATGCGAGCTCATAAGCTAGTTCTCCAATCCGTCTCAAGATCTCAAATGGTCCAATGTACCTGGGACTCAGCTTTCCTTTCTTCCCAAATCTCATTAAACCTTTCCAAGGTGACACTTTCAAGAACACTAGGTCCCCTACCTCGTATTCCTTGCCTTTCCGAGCTAAGTCGGCATATTTCTTTTGTCGATCCTGGGCTGCTACCAACCGTCCTCTGATTAGATCTACTGCATCTTTAGTTCGTTGGACCACTTCGGGCCCGAGCATCTTTCGCTCTCCAACTTCATCCCAATACAAGGGAGATCGACATTTTCTTCCATAAAGGGCCTCATAAGGTGGCATCCCAATGCTTGAATGATAACTGTTATTATAGGAGAACTCAACTAATGGCAAGTGATCATCCCAACTTCCCTTGAAGTCTATCGCACAGACTCTCAACATATCCTCTAGCGTTTGGATGGTCCTTTCACTTTGCCCATCTGTCTGGGGGTGGTAGGCTGTGCTCATGTTCAGCCGGGTCCCTACACATTCTTGAAAACTTCTCCAAAACCTGGAGTTAAATCTAGGATCTCGATCGGATACTATTGCGACTGGGACTCCATGTCGCGCCACTATCTCTTTTAAGTAGATGTCCACTAGTCTGTCGACCGTGTACCTTTCGTTGATCGGGAGAAAGTGAGCCGAATTCGTCAGTCGATCTATAATTACCCATATGGCATCATGATTAGCCTTGGTCCTTGGTAAACCTACTACGAAATCCATGGCTATATGTTCCCATTTCCATTCTGGAATCTCTAAGGGATGTAGAAGTCCGCTGGGTTTCTGGTGCTCTGCCTTCACTCGTTGGCAGGTCAAGCATCTGCTTACCCACTCTGCTACGTTCTTTTTCATATCGGGCCACCAGTAATACTCCTTCAAATCCCTATACATTTTGGTGCTACCGGGGTGCACCGAGTATCTTGAGTTATGTGCCTCATTTAAAATCTCATTCTTGAGTTCCTGAACGTTTGGGATCCATATCCTGTATGTGTACCTCATGATCCCTTCCTTGTCTCTTACGCACTTAATTTCCTCCCCGGTCATTAGCTTTTCTGTGGAGTTCTTTTCTTCCTCCATCATCCGTTCCTGGCACAGTCTAATCTTTTCTAGCAATGGAGGTTGGATTCTAATTCCCATCAACTTTTCTTGGCCCTCTCCAGGTAACTTAACCTCGATTTCCAAATTCTCAAAATCCTTCACTAGCTCTTTCTCTGAAGTTATCATCTTGAGCTTCTCTTTCCGACTAAGGGCGTCAGCCACCACATTGGCTTTGCCCGGGTGATAGCGAATTTCACAGTCGTAATCCTTGATTAACTCTAACCATCTCCTCTGGCGCATGTTAAGCTCTTTCTGAGTGAAAATGTATTTGAGGCTCTTATGGTCTGTGTAAATCTCGCATTTTTCCCCATACAGGTAGTGTCTCCAAATCTTTAAAGCGAAGACTATGGCTGCTAGTTCTAGATCATGCGTGGGATATCTGACTTCATAATCCTTCAATTGCCTAGACGCATACGCTATTACCTTGCCGTGCTGCATAAGCACGCATCCCAGTCCTTTATGCGAAGCATCACTGTAAATCACGAAATCTCCTTTTCCATCAGGTAATGCCAGCACTGGGGCTGTCACCAGCCTCTTCTTTAACTCCTGGAAACTCTTCTCGCATTTCTCAGTCCATTCAAATTTCTCGGTTTTACGGGTAAGTCGAGTTAATGGAGCTGCGAGTTTCGCAAAGTCTTGGACAAATCTCCTGTAATATCCGGCCAGTCCAATGAAACTCCTCACCTCGGTTGGAGTAGTTGGCCGTTCCCAGTTTGAAACTGCTTCTATCTTGGAGGGGTCAACCAACACTCCTTCTCTATTGATCACGTGCCCTAAGAATTGTACCTCATTTTTCCAAAACTCACACTTGGAGAACTTGGCATATAACTGCTCTTTCCTGAGTATTTCTAAGGTTATCCTTAAATGTTCAGCATGTTCTGCCTCTGTCTTTGAGTAGATGAGAATATCATCAATGAAAACTATCACAAATTGGTCCAAATATTCCTTGAACACTCTATTCATTAGGTCCATGAAGGCTGCTGGGGCGTTGGTCAATCCAAATGACATAACTAAGAACTCATAATGTCCGTATCTGGTGCGGAATGCAGTCTTCGGGATATCTTCAGGTTTGATCTACAGTTGGTGATATCCTGTTCTCAAATCAATCTTAGAGAAGTATTCAGCTCCTCTTAGCTGGTCAAACAAATCGTCTATCCTGGGCAATGGATACTTATTCTTTATGGTTAGCTTGTTCAATTCTCTGTAGTCGATGCATAACCTCATACTTCCATCCTTTTTCTTAACAAACAACACTGGTGCGCCCCAAGGCGACACACTGGGCCTTATCATGCCCTTATCCAACAATTCCTGTAATTGTTTAGCTAGCTCCTTCATTTCTACTGGGGCTAGTCGGTACGGGGCCTTCGAAACCGGCGCCGTCCCCGGGGCTAATTCGATGGCAAACTCAATTACCCTATCAGGTGGTAGTCCGGGAAGATCTTGTGGGAACACGTCCTCGAACTCATTAACTACCAGAATGTCTTACAATCTTGGCACTTCCTTCTGAGTATCTATAACGTAGGCTAAATAAGCCTCGTTCCCTTTTCGTAACAATCTCTTGGTTTGCGCCATGGTCAGAATTTTCTGGGTCTGTCGCATCCCCTTGAACACTATTTCTTTCTTCCCTGGGGTTTTTAACTTAACCTTTTTCCCTTTACAATCTATCCGCGCATCATTGCGAGACAACCAATCCATACCCAAAATGACATCGAATTCCCCTAGCTTAAAAGGAATTAAATCGACATAGAAGGATCGTCCTCCTATTTCTAGCTTACAATCGGGGTGAATTTGATTAACCGGTACGATTTCCTGATTAGCTATTTCTACTTGTAAGGAATCTCTTAGTTGCTGGGTTTTAAGTTTCAACTTATGCGCAAAATCTCTAGATATAAAAGACTTAGTTGCTCCTGAATCAAATAAGACATTTGCACTGACTGAATTAAGAGAAAAAGTACCTGCTATCACATCTGTGTCCCTCACGGCATCTTGTACTGACATATTGAAAGTCCTAGCAGTTGGTGGCCTATTTGAGGCAACCTTGCTTGCTCCTGATGCTGCTGGTTTGCTCTTTGGGCAATCCTTCCTCATGTGCCCTCGTTGTCCACACTGGAAACAGGTTGTGCTGTTAGGGATGACCGTGGTGCAAGAGGTGGCATAATGCCCAGCTCGCCCACACTTATAACAGTTTATCTGCTTCAGGTTGCACACCCCGGAGTGCCTCTTCCCACAAGTAGCACACAATGGCAATAGAGGTCGAGAAGGGTTGGAACGGGACATTCCTGATTGATGGCCGCCCTGGCTCACACTTACACTAGCAGATGGTTTAAACCCTACATTCCTCCCTGGTAGGGAAACCGCTCCTCGATTAAACTTGGTTGGGGGTTTTCCTCCAGCGGATCTTCCGCCCATACTAACATGCTTTCTCTTTATCCCCCCTTTCTCTCTCTCTCTCTGCATCTGATCACTACCAGCCTCCACAATGGTTGCCTTCTGCACCAAGGTGGCATAATCTGTAATCTCTAAAACAGCCACCCTATTCTGGATCCACTGCTTCAGCCCTTGTTGAAACCTGTTAGCTTTCTTCTCTTCTGTGTCTACAAGCTCTGGCACAAATCTCGATAGCTCAGTAAATTTGGCCTCATAGTCCGCCACTAACATATTGTTCTGTTTCAGTTCCAAAAACTTAAGTTCCATCTGGGTTTTCATGAACTTCGGAAAGTACTTCTCCAGGAATAATTGTTTGAACCTTTCCCAGGCTATGACAGCATCAGTCTCCATGTTTTTCTTGGCTTCCCACCAATAATTGGCCTCTCCCTTTAGTAGGTAAGTAGCAAAAACAGTCTTCTGAGCCTCATTGATACTCAGAATCTCAAAAGACTTTTCCATTTCTTTGATCCAGGCCCTCGCCTCAACGGGATCAGCCGATCCGTGGAACTCTGGGGGCTTAAGGGACTTAAAGGCCCTAAAGGAATTTGCCACTGAAGTGTTGTTGCTTGGTGGTGGTTGGGGGTATTGGTTCAAATTCTGCCTAAGTAGATCCATAAACTGGCCCATGGGGTTTCCGCCCTGGTTCTCCCCTTCCTGTTCTACTTCAGTTTCTCCACCCTCTATTTCCCTTTCAAATTCTTCAGAGTACAGGGGTTCATCCTCTGCTCCATACTGGGAATCTTCTTGCTCATTATAGTCCTGATCTTGTTCCTCACTACTTTCACGGTTTTCCTCGTGTTGGTTGCGACTCTCTTGGTCAGTAGATTCGCGGGGGTTAGCCCTAGTGCCCATTCGTCTTGGAGGCATTTTACTGAAAATTTGGAAAATTATACATTAGGTTCCCTTATCTGTTTTAAAGGATTTTTCCTTGCACATTTCTTTACATGATTGGGTTTAAAATCCCACAGTTTTATATCTCATGGCAACTTAATCGAAAAGTAATACATATGCTCATAAACTCGTGATCACATCCCAACAAAATTGTAATGACTGAAATGGAAACAAATATATACCAGGTACCGAAAAGGTACAACATCCGAGTTACAACGATAGTTTAAAGTACAACCATCCTAACAACAACAACAAGTCAAAAGTGAAATATGTTGTCTATCTGTCTAGTCTGCAAAAAGGGAAACCAAGTACAAGAAAACCATCCCTACAAAAGCCGGCACTACTATGTCGTACATGACTAGACAACTAGACCACTGCATCACTACATCTGAAATCAGCCGCCACGGCGAAACATCCTCCGAACCCTCCCCATGGCGATGCGGAAAACCTCCTCAGCCTCTGCTCTGTCTACCCTACCATGCCCATCAGTAGGCAACTGTCGCACCCTCACCCGAGCCCTCAGCTCGATGCGGGTCACAACCCTATACCCAACTCTATCACTGATAGTCCTCCTGCCCTGCACCCTCATCCGGGCGGCTCTCTCTGCTGCTAACTCACTCCTAGACTCTGCCAACCTGGCATCTGCCACAGACAACTCTCTATAAAGCCCGTTCACAATCAAGTTGTGAACACATACTGGGACTCCTCCTATCGGGGCATGAGGTGGGGTGGATGGCTCAGCTGGAGCGGCAGTCTCTGTCTGCTGGGGCTCTGGGGTAAGCTCCTCAAACTCGTCGGGGTACGGGCTCACAGGTAGTGGTGGTGGGGTAGGGGCTCTCTCAACAGGGAGGAGTGGCACAAAAAGTCCAGAACTCCCTACAGCACCAACTACTGGCTCATCTATATCTCCCTCAACACCCTCATATACCGGCACCACCTGATCCGTGGTCATGTCAGTGTCACCTCCCAAAGTCCTGATCTCAGTCACAACCCAATAATCATCATCCTCAACCACTAACTCAGCATCCTGTCCTGTCTGGATCCCCTCCGGGTCCTCCTCCCCCTCAGTCTCAACAACATCTGTGTCAGCATCATCCTAGACCTCCTCAGGGTCCTCCTCCTCAGACTCGATCACATCAGTATCAGCCTCAACCTGGACCTCCTCAGCGTCCTCCTCCTCAGGCTCAGTATCCTCCTCAGGCAAGTGCTCATAGTATGGGTCCCTAGTCCGGAACATGTCCTCGTCATGCTGTCTCGCAGCTGCCTCCTGGGCCGACAAGTCGCTCGCCTACACAAGACGAACTATGTTACTATCATGATACTTAAAAAGTTCCCGTAAGGGTTTTAGGTGAACCTGGCAAGGGTTCTTATTATATTATTGAATTTATTATTATATAACGTCGTATCATCTCTTGGGATATATAACTCTCGCTCTGATACCATCTCTGTAACGCCCCCAGATCCGGGGTCAGGGATCTGGTGGTTACGGTCTTACATCCATTCATAATACTTGACTTGAGTCCATAATAAATAAATCACATGCTGTGACCCCACAATAATTACCACTCACACACACAACAGTTATAGTCCCAGAGATGAAATTGAAATAAGTCTTACATTAAAGGGTTACGAATAAAAGTTATTACAATCCCAAAAGGATAACATCATAGGTTTAAAAGTTTTGCCGTTAATTACATTAATTATACATATAGTTAAACAGGAAACAAAAGCTGTCTAACTATGCTACCTCAGCAATGGCGGCTAGCATCTCAGCGGGTAGTCCGGTGGGTCGGGTAACCTGCTTGCGCCGAGTGCGCCTGACGCGAGCCATCTGTCCTAGCTGTTGTTGTGACATAATATAAACAAAGCAAGGGTGAGCGAAAGCCCACCAACAAATATATAACTGAACGAAAATTTAAAACAGTTCAAAGCTATCTTTCAAACCATATGCCATGCATTTACGGAAATGATGCCAGTATAATATGAACGATGAAGTTACAAGGTAACTGAAAGTATTTGTTTGAAGAAATATCTGCTACATCAAAGTAAGCGAGATATTCTTATTGTTATTAAGAAGAGGGACTTGCAAGAAAAGGTTGCAATTCCAGTTATGACACTTTTCCAACTCTGCCAACAGTAATCATGTTGCAGGAAATAAATAAATTTGGATGATGAACCAATGATGGAGTATTCACCGCGCCCGCTGTTCCAATCTTGATGATCAGTCGAGATCGTACAGCTCAATTTAGATTTACTACCGGTAGAAGGAAGAACTGACGGCTTTACTTGTATACCGCCTTACTAGCTCTCCCCGGCCAACGGTTGGGCCAAAGGGGATGGACCGGCGCTACTCGGCCTCTTACACGACTCCTAGTTCAAATAGAATTCACGATTCTGAATGTAACGTTCGTCCCCCTTTCCCCAAGTATAATATTTGTTGATAAGACTCCACAAAGTAGTCGTATCTAGTTGGAAAGGAAAATTTACCAATATCTCCCAAGCTATTACTTGGTAACGGATATCAACTTGTTCCAGTAATCTTACCCCTCGAAAGATGAGAAGGTAAGCAACGACTTAATAAGTCAACAGCACCCGAGTTGCGGGTGAAGGGAATACTTTATGACCGGGAAGTCGACAAGATAAATAACATTTTTCCAAGTAAGGTTCCCTTATTATTAAGGAGATAGACTCAAAGATGAATGATGTCTGGGAACCTTTCTTGATATAAGATTAATAATAATATGACTTCGAAATATTTTCTGTAATAATCGAAGAAGATAAACCTTATCGATATTATTTTAAGTATGGAATAAATATTCAGAGAATATTTATTGAGTTGAAATATTGAAAGAATATTTGGGAATATGAAAGAATATCTTTAATCAGAGTATTTCTCAAAATAATCCCTGAAGAAATATCAGGAGTATATTTATTGAATAAATAAATATTTAAATGAATATTCAAAACAATATTCATTAATTAATTAGACCTGAAAAGAATATTTAAGGTAATATTCATAATTAATTAGGAATTTAAATGAATATTCAAAAGTAATATTCATTTAATGAATAATATCCTAAATGAATATCAAGTAATATTCATTTAGTAATCCAAGCCTTAAGGAATATTCGATAATTAAATCAAGCTTCAGATGAATATTAAAATAATATTCATCAAGTATTTAATATCTTAAATGAATATTCAAAAGTAATATTTATTTAATAAAATAATAATCTAAAAGAATATCCAAATAATATTCATTTAATAGACTCATCTTTAGAAGAATATTCGAAATAATAGTCGATAATCAATTCGACTCTGAATGAATATTGAGAAATATTATTCGTTGAATAGTTACGTTCAAATAATTATTTGAAATAAGGATCATTAAATAAATAATCTCGAACGAATATTCAAATAATATTCGTCGCCTGAATAATAGAAAATATTTACTTAAATATTTTCTTCCGAGGTAATCTCGATATATCAAGGAATATTGACTCCCGGTCTATATTCGATTAATAAGATGTATATGCCCTTCTATGAGGGTCTTACAATCCCCGGCTTATAACTGATATCTAACTATCTAGCTTATAAGCCAACAATAACATTCAGGGAACAAGTATATCAATTCAACTTGAAAGTAGGCATGCATGCAATGGCATATGTATATCAGCAATCATATATATATATATATATATATATATATATATTTATTCAATCACAACAACAGCCTAAAAGAAGGGAATTGAAACTTGCCTGGTAGTCGAGTACGGTAAGGGGTAGTGGTAGCGGGTCCCGGTTCAGCCTGGTGATCTATAAATAGCCAAGGCATTCGGGATTAATCACTTAACATATTAAAAGTTAAGTTATACTTAAATCGAAACACGTTCTCGAGTTATCTCGTTATACCCCATTTAGTGGATTACTTATTATCACTGATCCGACCCGACATTCGTTCGTTAATACGACATGTCACTGCACTTATACTTGGGACATACTTGAGTCATATGAGTTCTAAGGTTGATCGTTACGAACCAATATTATACTCCGAGTTTTATCGCCCGTTTTCTAAGTGTTTTACCAAAGTTATAAAAGAGTCGTCTTTTAGGGGTTCGTTCGCGTTTAACCTTGACTCGAACATTTTTAATAAATCGAAAAATGCTCTTTTTGACATACGGTTTTCTTTCACACCTTCCTTCTTACCCCTAGTATTTATTTACCAAGATTCGCCATGACGTTACATAGCTTACGAGGGTTCAATTTCAGTTACGAACTTTCATTTACGGATTCGAACTACTTTTAGTAATTTGGTCATAAATCCTAAACCGTAAGTCCGTTTCACGTGATCTTTATATCAAAACGAAGCTTAGAGCATTACCTATCCTATCATGGCAGATAAGGTCTCTGGACAGTAGGGGTTCGACATGGAAAATGGCATACAAAACATGGTATTGTAAAATCGGGCATTATAACGGCTGTAAATCGAATATCTATCAATTTCGAATCTTCCCATACACATAGCATCCAACCCAAACAACATATACATGACTTATATACATGAACTGAGGCCAAGCAATGCCTTTCCGTTCATCTAGCTATTTACATCATTAATCCAAAATCCATACATAATCATGCTTATGACTTTAACATAACCATAACTAAGTTATAACTATCATAAACATGCTTAAATCTCAAACAAGGGTTAGGGTTTCAAGAGCTTTATACCTTCCTTAGATAGTGATATAGCCTTACTAAGCCTTGTATGGTCCTTAGGAGTGATTATGCTTGCTATATCAACCATGAAAAATCAAGAAAACCAAGTTAGTTCAAGAAGAACACTATTCATGCTCCTCTTGAATGATTTATTTGAAAATGGAAATGGATGAGTTTGAAGCTAAGATTTTGAGGAGATAAGTTTTATGAAATGTAAGACTCACCTTAATTATTTCAAGAACAAACAATGGTGGGAAGGTTGAGTTTGGATTTTGAATTAAGGGGTATGGCTGAATGCTTCTTTGCAAGGGGGGGGGAAGAGTTGCTTGGCTCTTTTGATTTTTTTGTGTTTTAATCTCCTTTACTCTCATCCACTTACAACATAATATCTTGTAAAAGTCACTTTAATAAAGTGGTGAGGTGTTGGATGATCAAATGGCAAGACATGTGTTGGTTTTGTGGTGGTTAAAGCTTAACTAGGTAGTTACTTGCTAAGTACTTAGTTCTTCCTCTAAGTTGCTAGTTCCTTGCTTCTAGTTTAGTTACTAGATATTTATACTAGTAGCTTGCACAAGACTCTTGCTTCCTCTGCTTGTTTCTGTGTCCGGTTATTACCCGTTTCGATTGATCGTTCGTGAGAATATTTCACGGATTTCTAATTAGGGTTTACCGGGAATCCTCTTTAATATTAATACTTTCATTCTCCATCTTTCATTCTAACTTTCCATTTTATATTCCTTTAATCCATTCGTTAAATACTTAAGGCTATCAGTGTCCAGGGAACTCTCGGAGAAAATAAAAGTGCGGTTTTTCAGAATCCGACAGCTTTTACATACACTTATTTTCCCCCTGGATCACTAATACGAACTCGGAAATCCGTTCCGAATACTTCTATATAGTGGCGTCTCATATTATTATATACTCCCACCAAAACACTATTCATTCTGTATTCTTTACTTGTTCTCTTAGGGTTGTATAATTGTCCGTATTCTCTTTCGATCGTTCCTTAACCTTTTTACGGAACTACTGGATTAATCGTTATCGATCTGGATGACATGAGAGTATTCTCTTACTTGAAGTAGCCATATCTTATTCCCTTAGAAGATAGATTATTCTTACCTATGTTGTCACCCTTTAGCATTCTTCAAGACATAAACATAATAAAGTCGAATTCCATTTATTCTTTCCCAATTATCAATTATTACACTGTAGACATATCCACTATTCATTCTTACATCATTAAATACATAAAAGTTTTAATTCCACCCAAAATCTGGGTTCTTACATATTTGACTTACTATTCTTGCCACTAGCACACTACTAAGTATTAACACTTCTTTTCCATTCACATGAACATGTTTTAGTTATATAGTATAATAGCTTACTATTTATCACTAATTTGCACACCATTTTCTCTTCTTTTCCTATTACAGGCTCTGATACCAAATTATAGGGGTACTAGATTTGCAGATAACTTACTTTTATTATGATGCATAGTAATATAATAAACTGTAAATTTATCATAATAAGCATTAGTTTAATAATAAATTGTAAGTTTATTATAATATATATCAGCTTGGATCTCATCATCTATTAACCCTAAAGAGGGAAGGAATATAGATGGTATATTTAACATGACATGAAACAATAATTAAAACAAAATTCATTTTTAATTTGGAATTTCTATAATTCCTTATCAGACTCTAGTATCATAGTCACAGAAATAATTACTTTAATTTAATTATAAATAGTAAACTTTAGTTCAGAACCTTATCTTGTAACTATATCGGATTGTCAAAGCTCACCTGGCTTCTTCCCTTTTCTGCATTCCAGCTACAGGAGATATGACCTAGGTGCTAGAAGATTGCTCGACAGACTCTCTCCAAGATACCATCTTCGGATAATAATTCATGAACTAACAAATACTATTTATTAATTAGTTAAAACAAAGTCCTGTCAGTGTAACTTTTGGGAATTTAGTTGATGAATAACAGAGGGTAGAAGAAGAACACACTAGATCATCTTCTACCTCCCTCCCTCTCTAAGTATATTTAATTAAGTACATACCAACAAAACCAAAGATCTTGTATATACATACAATAAATTTATATATGTAGTTTTTATCTTTCTTTATTCACGGTTTTCACTGAAGGGAAAAGGGTAAAGTTGTGTTGAACCCACGTTGCTTTGATCCAACAACAATACATTTCTTGTGATTAAGCATTTTTTATCCAACCCCTTTAGATTATTTTCTGGGTTTTGCTTTGCCTACCTTTTTTCAGGTATTTCTCATCTTTTTGTATATTTACATGTAGTGCATATAAGGCTCAAGTTAATTTTTCTGAATGCTAATAGTAAAAAGAATGGCAAGAAATCAGTACAAAGTGAGTTGATTATAGTAATTTCTTTTAGCTTAAGTTGATTATGGTGTAAACATTATTTGCTTATTTAGTCAATAGTCATATATGTAGTGGTTTTAGTTATGTTTTGTATCTTTGCATGAAAGCAAGCTCAACTATCTTAGTCAATAATCATGAAGATTTTCTAACTCTTGTGTTGTGTGTGTATACATATACCTATACTTTTCTGTATTGGTAAATGTTAGTTTAATATACAAGAGGAGAGATTGGTAAAGTTTTCGATTTCAGACATTGAATTAGGTGTTGTATAAATCCTTCTGCTGGTGGGGTAAAATTGAAGCATTGGTTGCTTAGCTTTATGTTAGGGTGGATTGCTTTGAGCCTTTGACTGTGGAAAAAAACACATGTCTAGTTGCTTGACATGAATTATTAATCTTCAATTGTGTCTTATTTTTAAGTTACTTGGATCCTAAGTTCTATAAGCTTAGTATGAAACTGGATCTGTACAAGCGAGTAACTTGATTTTGGGGCTACCTTTGAGGGTTTTATTGGTTCGGTGAAGCACATGTGCAGTGTGGTGGTATTGAATTGGTATTAAAGTTCACTGTTTAATGTGTAAAAGAATCTACCCATGTCTTTCGTCTTTAAAGCATTGAGAGGTTTTTATGTTAAAGATATTGCAGGGAGTGCATGCATGCTAGTTGAGCTGCATCTGATTTACCAGATTAGTGCATAAGAAACTTAAGATCTGGTGGGGGAATTTGAGATGAGATTGCCAAATTAATTGATAATTAGCTCCAGTTGTTGAAGTGACAATTTCACTATTTGTGGATATTTTAGTTCTTTTTGCAACCACTCCAAAAAAAAAAAAAAATTTACCATCTCTTTGGAACTCTAGTTTAATGATTCTGTAACTACTTCTGCCTGCGTATTTATTTCAGTCAATGTTGGTAATTCTTTCCACTGCAGCTTTCTGTCTTTAACAGTCTTTCTACCTTTATGAGAGGAATTTCTGCTTGCAACTTACTGGACAATGCAAAGCTGGTCTCACAGGTTCTTTGATTGTAATGCAGTATCAGAAGACTCTAGCTAAAATGGGACAAATTGGTTGCAGGTTTCTGATTTTGTGATAAGATTATTGTCTGGGTGACCTTATAATTTTGATAACATATATCATCCAATACCATTTTTTCTGTTGCATTTCAGTGCCTTTGTCAAAAAAGCGAGTGACACTACCAGGCTGATGGTAACAACTTTTGTAGGAGTTTTATTTGGCTTCCTGATCGGAGCATCATTTCCTGTTCTATTAATAAGTAAGGTGTGCAGACTTCCCATTATACTCTCTCTTTCTATTCCTTCTGTCTAAATTTTCTTCCTACCACGTAAAATTCCTCCCTACTGTTTTTTAGTGTTGTTTTTGTCATCTATCTCGAGTCATAAACTTGCCTTTTCTGTACTGGCAGCTGAGTCTTTCCACGGGTCATCTTCCCCCTTCGAAATATATTCCAATTACCGATCCCAGTATCCCAACCCATGCCGAAGTTCAAATAAATGATAGGTCGAAGGTATGCTTTACTTTGCTGATTCAAAGTATGATAATCACAAATTCATTAAATGCTATCACGATATTTTTGTACATTCCTCATCAAGGGACTCCTTGTTACCATATAGCAATTTGAATATAAAAGTTGATCGTTCAAGTCTAGCTTCTTGTTCTTACAGATCATGACTTGTTGTTTTCTTTTGCCACTTGCTATTGATAATATTGCCATTTGTGACTATGTTTATATGTATTGGTGGCCATCTTTTTCGGTATCTATAATTTTATGAAGAATGTACCAATTCACATATCCTCCATAAACCTGACAGATTATTTGTATTGTTTATGAACAGTCCCATAATAACCTTATTATGTGGCTGTCTGCTTGCTGGCTATAGATGGACATATCGAAATTGTTGCAGGTGATATATGTATAAGCTTTACATGTTCTGGTTAATATTTTTTTTCTAATAAAACAATTAAACAGTGAATATCTGTTTCGCATTATTGTTATTGTTTGTATTCTTAGCTTCTTCAGTTATTTGTTATAGATTTTGTGTTATGTAGAAGAATGGTAGTTATAAATGTAAATATGGAATGATGAATTTTTAATCATCGAAGGTTTAGTAATAGAACTTGTTAGTATAGACTTGATCTGTAAAGTCAGTCTTTTAATAGAGAACTTATTAGTATATATATACTACATCCTGTAACACAATAGACCATTAGTCTATTACTACATACGGACGTATCAATAACCTTGCCCTTCTTAATAAACCAGAGCATTTTGCTTCATAGGTGCTGTCAAACTGCATCTCAAACTAGTTGCGTGTATCATGCTTAGGTGTCTGTGGACATGGTACAAGTAAAAAGTTAACCTCGTCCCTATACTACCTCTACCAGTAATCGCAATAGTATGCCTTAAACAAATGTCAGATCCTGGTATATGAAGGTAAAAGCTGCTAATGTTTTTATACGAGTTTGTGACCTCCCTTTCCTGATCTGGCATAAGCTTGTCTCTATGATAATCTTATTCTTCTGGATCTTCTTATTACAATTAGTTTCTATTCACAGACTTTTGCTGCCTAAATATATGCAGATTCGGGTCCCATCAAATCCACGAGGTGCTGAAAGATTACCCCCAGGCATTGTTGTCCCAGAGTCAGACTTTTATCCTCATAGATTGTACGGCAAACCCAGCGAGGTTAGTTTCTTTCCGTTAGTACTACCCAAAGGCATGTTTGTATATTCCATAACTGTTATTTTCTGATTGGGTTATGAGTGAAACTATTGCAAGGGATATCAAGAACAAAAATGTAGATTATTATGACACAGTTCCTTAGTTGCATCACCAAGTAAATACAACCGTATTTGGGCTTTTATAAGTAAGAGAAATGTATGTTGAAACCAATGATGCCTATTTTGAAGTAATTGCATTTTTAACTCTTTTAAAGCTAGGATTAGAGCATCTCGAATAGACACTTTAGTCCACTTCTTAAATATAACATACAAAATGGGCTCTTAGTAATTTCATACATAGATATATGAATTTATCTCCAACAATACTCCATATATTCACTCCTTTTTTGATTTTTAATCATTAAAAATACAATGTACCAAGAAAGAGGATGCTTTACATGATTTATTGTATAAAATATAATTTGGGAGTGGGAGAAGGCTCCTTCTAAACAAGGAGTAAACAGAGGCTTTAAGTGATTTTAGGACCACTAGGAGCAACTTTTTAATACTCTTATTTTAACTTAAGAGCCTATATAGAGAGTAGCTTGGAGATGCTCTAAGTGGTTTACATATAGAAAGTTGCTGGGCTTGCTCAGCAGGCCTTAACTCCACATTAGTATGATATTGTCTGCTTTGGATCGAGTCCACGCCCGTCTCCCGCACGGATTTGTTTTTGGCTAACTCCCAAAAGGCCTCATACTAATGGACTTAATCTGACTGCTTATTAACTAGCAACCTGCCACTCCCACAACCGATGTGGGACAACTCCTAACAATCTCCCCTTTCACACATCGGGCTCGACACCTGTCGAACCCTTAGGCTCATACTGGAAAGCCCACCTGCTCCCCTTAAGCCAACCTGGGATAGCCCATCTGCCTTTTCCTTGGATCCATTCTGGAGCCCATTGAGATCGTTATCATGGATCGTTATAACCATAGCTCTAATACCACTTGTTGGGCTTGTCAAGCAGGCCTTAACTCCACATTAGTATGATATTGTCCACTTTGGGCCGCCCGCACGGATTTGTTTTTGGGTAACTCCCAAAAGGCCTCATACTAATGGAGTTATCTGGCTGCTTATTAACTAGCAATCTGCCCCTCCCACAATCGATGTGGGACAACTCCCAACAATCTCCCCCTTCACACATCGGGCTCGACACCTGTCGAATCGACACTTGCTGGGCTTGCTCAGCAGGCCTTAACTCCACATTAGTATGATATTGTCTGCTTTGGACCGAGTCCACACCCGTCTCCTGCACAGATATGTTTTTGGCTAACTCCCAAAAGGCCTCATACTAATGGACTTAATCTGACTGCTTATTAACTAGCAACCTGCCACTCCCACAACCGATGTGGGACAACTCCTAACAATCTCCCCTTTCACACATCGGGCTCGACACCTGCCGAATCTGCCACCATTCTGTGTGATCTGCTCCCCTTGACCCATACTGGAAGTTCCTGGCCATCTGGCTCCCCTTAGGCTCATACTGGAAAGCCCACCTGCTCCCCTTAAGCCAACCTGGGATAGCCCATCTGCCTTTTCCTTGGATCCATTCTGGAGCCCATTGAGATCGTTATCATGGATCGTTATAACCATAGCTCTAATACCACTTGTTGGGCTTGTCAAGCAGGCCTTAACTCCACATTAGTATGATATTGTCCGCTTTGGGCCGCCCGCACGGTTTTGTTTTTGGGTAACTCCCAAAAGGCCTCATACTAATGGAGTTATCTGGCTGCTTATTAACTAGCAATCTGCTCCTCCCACAATCGATGTGGGACAACTCCCAACAAAAGTTTTGCTTGATATTTTGGTTTTGCAGCCTCTCTATCACTACTGAAGATATAACAAACTACAGTAATGGAGGCTACAGCAGATAAAGTTAAAATACAGCTAAAGTAGACTTGCAGAAAAGGAAAGAAACAAAATAACAACTTTCATAATTCCATTCATGGTTTACACAATAAGGGAAACTCAGTTTAAATAGTGACATCCTAACGGTATTGTTGGACCAGGCCCAATAGCAACATAATTTAATTGGGCTTTGGATAACAGGCTGACCCACTACTATTGCCAAACGACATCGTCCACCAAATATTTGAATTTAACCGCCACATTATCCAATTTATCTGAAACCTAATTAATCAATTCATGACAAATTCCCCCATCCTTAAACAGATCCTTGTCCCCAAGGATAGAAATTTGGGAATTTCTTGTTAAGTTCATCCCAGTACTCCCAGGTAGCTTCGCCTTCCTCTCCATTGTTCCACTTAATTAAGACCATTGTTGCTGGGACATTTCCCCTTTTGACCAGTCTCCTCTCTAATACTGCTACTGGCTCAATCTTCATCTCCCCATGGTCGTTGATGCCTGGTAACTCTGTGTGCACCACCTTGCCATTCCCTATCTTTTTCTTCAGCTGAGAGACATGAAAGACACTATGTACCTTCGACCCCTGTGGCAGATCCAGTTGGTAAGCAACAGCCCCAATCTTTTTTAGGATTTTGTAAGGTCCATAGTATTTTGCTGCTAATTTCTGGTTCCTCCGCATCACCACTGAGCCCTGTCTGTATGGTTGTAGCTTCAGGTAAACTTCTTCTCCTGTCGAAAAGTGTCTTTCTGTTCTTTTCTTGTTAGCATACCAGACCATTCGTTCTTGTGCCTTTAGCAAATTTTCTTTGAGTAGCTGCTGCATTTGAACTCTATCTTGCACAAACCTTTTAACAGTCGCTCCTTGAGTTTTAGATTGTTGGTAGTTTAGAGAAGGGAGGGTCTTGGTTGTATAGAGCTTTAAATGGAGACATACCAGCAGCTGAGTGGTGGCAGGAATTGTACCAGAGTTCTGCTAGGGGCAACCATTGGCTCCACTGAGTTGGCTTGAGTCCAGTCATACACCTCAGGTACATCTCCAAACATTGATTCACTCTTTCTGTTTGACCATCAGTTTGTGGGTGATAAGCTGTACTTAGCTTAATTTGAGTCCCCATAGCCTTCATTAATTCCTGCCAAAACTGACTCACAAAGATGGTGTCTCTATCTAAAATGATAGAGTTAGGAGGGCCATGGAGTTTAACTACTGAGTCTAGCAGTTTTTGAGCTATAGTTGTGGCTGTGTAAGGGTGACTCAAGGCTATGAAAGGGCCGTATTTTTTGAGTTTATCCACCACTACTAGGATCGTGTCCTTTCCACTAGACTTAGGCAAGCCTTCGATAAAATCTAGTGAGATAGTATCCCATGCTTGGCCTGGAATAGGCAAGGGTTGTAGCAACCCAGGGGTTGGGATATGCTCTGCTTTGCATTTCTGGCAGGTGTCACACGATCTTACAAATTCCTGAACCTCCTTTCTCAAGGTAGGCCAGTAGAACTTTTCCTCCAGTCTCTTAGTGGTGGTAGTGATCCCAGAATGTCCACCCTCACTACTGTTGTGGAGATTTTCTATAATCTGTCTTCTCAAGTTGTTGCCAGATCCCACATATAATTTGCCATCCTTCCTTAATTCACCCTCAACTAACTCATAGCCCTGGCTATTAGGGTTTGTGACCAACAGTGAAGTCTTTAATTCCTGTGCTACCTGGTCTTCATCCCAGCTGTTGTGCAACTCTTGCTTCCAAGTAGGTAGGAGTGTGTGCATAGCAAGGCACTGTGTCTCATTATCGGTGCACCTAGAGAGAGCATCAGCAACCAGATTATCTCTCCCTTTCTTGTAGATCACCTCATAATCATAGCCTAATAATTTAGATAGCCATTTATGTTGCAGCATAGTAGTGAGTTTATGTTCCATTAGGTGCTTCAGGGCCTCATGGTCAGTTTTGATGATAAACTTGTTGCCAAGAAGGTAGTACCTCCACTTTTGCACTGCCATGATTATGGCCATTAACTCCTTTTCATATGTGGAGAGCCCCAAGTGTCTAGCAGCTAGTGCCTTGCTGAGATATGCAATTGGTTTTCCTTCTTGCATTAAGACTGCCCCAACCCCAGTGTAACAAGCATCTGTTTCCAGTGTAAAGGTTCTTTTGAAGTCAGGTAAGGCTAGGACAGGGGTGGTAGCCATGGCCAACTTGAGTTTTTGAAAGGCTGTTTCAGCCTCTTGAGTCCATTCAAAACTCCCCTTCCTTAAGAGCTGAGTCAGAGGTTTACTTATGGTACCATAATGTGCCACAAATCTCCTATAATACCCTGTGAGGCCCAAGAATCCTCTCAGAGCTTTAACTGTTTTTGGAGTAGGCCACATTTCCATTACCTTGATTTTCTCCTTGTCTGCTTCAACTCCATCACCTGATACAGTATGCCCTAAGTATTCCAACTTGGTCTTGGCAAACTCACACTTGGTTATTTTCACATAGAGCTTGTGCTGCCTGAGTAATCCCAGGACCTCCCTTAGATGTTGTTGATGCATCTCCAAAGAAGGGCTGTAGACTAGGATGTCATCAAAAAATACCAAAACAAACTGCCTTAGTTGTTCAGAGAAGACCTGATTCATTAGGCTTTGAAAAGTAGCTGGTGCATTGGTCAGGCCAAAAGGCATGACCATAAACTCATAATGGCCTGCATGTGTTCTGAAAGCAGTTTTGGGAATATCATCCTCATGCACCCTTATTTGGTGGTAGCCACTCCTGAGGTCCAGTTTAGTATAGATGCAACTCCCTTTTAACTCAGCTAGCAACTCCTCTATTACTGGTATAGGAAACTTATCCTTCACTGTCATAGCATTTAGGGACCTGTAGTCTACACATAGTCTCCAGGAATTATCCTTCTTCTTTACTAGGAGCACTGGTGAGGCATAAGGTAAGCAACTATGCCTCACAATTCCACTGGCAAGCATCTCTTTAACAATACTTTCAATCTCAGTTTTATGAGCATAGGGACATTTATAAGGATTTGAGTTTATGGGCTTACTGTCTGATCAGTGGAATCTTGTGGTCATGGCCTCTCTGAGGTGGAAGGCCTTTGGGGGCTTCAAACACATCCTTGAATTCCTCAATGATGGTGGTTATTTCATCAGGTACCTGGCCTTCAATCTTGGTATCCTCAATAGCACTAACTTGTTTGAGAAAACAAGTATCACCCTTGCTAATCCTGTTCCCACTTTTGGAATCCTGTAGGATTTTGATCTTAGTATTAAGCTCAGTTTGGCTCAAGTTCACCCTCCTCTGTTGCCACCATACACTGATCCGGTCATTCTTGAAATCAAAGACCATGGTGAGACCTGTTTCATCCAATCTACACCAAGGATCACATCATAACCCCCAATGGGCAAAACCATCATACTAGCCTTGAAGGTTACTCCAGCCATTTCCAATTCCAACTCCTTGACTTGTTGATTACACTGCAGCTTATCCCCATTAGCAACTGTGACACAGATGGGTGAGCAAGGTTGAGAGGTTAGATTTAATTGTTTAAGAACAGTGGTGGCCACAAAATTATTGGTGGAACCACTGTCAATTAACACTCTCACTAATTTGCCTTTAATGGTGCCTGTTAGGCTCAGGGTATGTAGGCCACTGGTTCCAGTCAGATCATGGATGGATACCTCAGGGTTTTCTTCCCTTACGCCTTCAACTTCACCCTGTTCCTCCCATATAATTGATAGCTCACCAGGTTGGGCTTCTCTCTGCTCCTCCTCCTCTAAATCAATAGAGAATAGTTGTTTGTTTCTACAGTTGTGGCCTGGGGCAAACTTCTCATCACAGTGTATACACAATCCTTTGTTCATTCTTTCTTTGAACTCATTATAAGGCAGCCTTCTTACAGCCTTATTCTCTTGCTTCTCTGCCCCTTTATACTTGTTTGAGTAATTCTTGGGTTGCTCTGCATCTTTACTATAATTCATCCTCAACCCTGTATTGCTCTGTGGCCCTGTGGTTTTGCTGGCAGGTTTGTTCTTTCTCTCCATTGCTTCTATCACACACTCCTGGGCTCTGGCCTTGTCTCTAGCATCCTTAAGGGTATAGGGTTTATGTAGATAGACGGTACTGGAAATCTCCTCCTTAAGCCCACTTAAGAAGCTGTTTACAAAGTATTGTTCACTCAGGTTAGGGTTCTGCACCATCATATATTTCTTTAATTCCTCGAACTGGGTAATATACTCATCAACTTTTCCTTTTTGTTGCAGCTTGTTAAACTGCCCCTCCAGGTTCTCATACCCTCCCTTGGTGAACCTGTGACATACTAGCCTGGCAAAATCCACCCACATCATGTCATTGTGCTCCAACTGGACTGATTGATACCAAGTGTCAGCTTCACCATCCAGGTGCAAGGCAGCATACACCACCCTCTGCCTATTATCTAAGGTGGGGTTCAACTGAAAAAACTTTTCACATTTTGAGATCCACCCCCTTGGATCCTTTCCCTCAAACCTGGGAAAGTCAATCTTTGGAAACTTGTAAGGTACAAAAGAGTGGTGGTCTCTATGATGATATGGATGGTGGTGTCCTTGTGTTTGTTGCTGGTAAGATGGGTTAAAGGTTTGTTGAGGTTGGTAAGAGCACTGTGGAGAGTAGTGCCCAGTCATTTGTGGGTTCTGGGTGTTGTGTTGAGGGAAGACAGGAGGAGTCATGGTGGTGTACGGTGGGAATGAAACTGGTGGGTAAGGTGGTTGAGAGGTTGGGAGAGGGTTTTGAAAAAAAGATACTAATTGTGACTGGAAACCCTGCTGGTATTGGTTCACAGGTGGCATGGAGCCTTCTGGGACATACCCTATAGAGCTTAGGTATTGTTGAAGGAGTGGTGGGAGTGTGGGGGTTTGACCAGTACTAGGCACTGGGTGTATGTGAGGTGCAGTATAGGATGGTATATGTGAAAAATTGAAATTAGGGTTTACAGTTGTTTGGGGTCGTACCTTGAGATAGTCCAGATTATTCCAGTGTTCCCCTGTTGAACCAGCTACAGAGCTTGTCTTGGTTTTCTTAGCATCCTCCCCAGACCCACAATCGGTTTGTATAGCTTGGTTTGAAGGTGTTTGAGGTAGAAAACCAGGTGGATAACCAGTATTTTTTGCTCCAGGAGGCTGCAGGGTTTTGGTGGAAGAGCCTGCTTCACTAGTATCACCTTCTTTTCCCTTCCAGTTTCTTTTGAAGAACTCCATGGTCTCCATTAATTCTTCTCGGTAGTAGATGTTAGATGGGCCATCTGATTCTTCACTTCTTCAAGGTTCTCAGCATTTCTGTGTGACTCTTCTTCCAAGATTTAGTGCATCTGCTCAAGCTTTGAATCGATGGCAGTAATAGAGGTTTCATGTTTTTGCAGAGTTGTTTTCACAGTTTCAGCCATGGCCCTGGGTTGGCTCTGATACCACTTTTGTCACTACTAAAGATATAACAAACTACAATAATGGAGGCTACAGCAGATAAAGTTAAAATACAGCTAAAGTAGACTTGCAGAGAAGGAAAGAAACAAAATAACAACTTTCATAATTCCATTCATGGTTTACACAATAAGGGAAACTGTTAAATAGTGACATCCTAACGGTATTGTTGGACCAGGCCCAATAGCAACATAATTTAATTGGGCTTTGGATAACAGGCTGACCCACTACTATTGCCAAACGACATCGTCCACCAAATATTTGAATTTAACCGCCACATTATCCAATTTATCTGAACCCTTATTAATCAATTCATGACACTCTCCTAGTAGAATTTGATGGTGTAAATTAGAGAAAGTCATGCAGCTTACAAAATTCGGGAGCTCAAGAGATCGTATAGTAAAAAGATTCAAAGAAATATTTAGTTACATTTCTTCAGCTCACAATCTGTTTGTTCTCTTATGGAACCCTCGTATTTTAAAGTACTCAAGCATGATAAAACTTTACGCAAAGCATGTAAGTTATCACTCATTGTCATTTGCAGGACTTCACCGTCATTCCAAAGTATCTTGTGACATTTACCGTTGGTCACAAGCAGATGCAAAACATTGATGCTGCTATTAAGAAGGTCAGCCTCCCCATCCCCCCCACCCCCCCAACCTTCTGTTTAGTAGACTCTCAGTCTCTCTCTCCTAAACCTGTTTCATTTTACAGTTTTCAGGTAACTTTACTGTCATTCTGTTTCATTATGATAATCGAACAAGTGACTGGGATGCATATGAGTGGTCAAAGAAGGCTATACATATAAGTGCGCAAAAGCAGACAAAATGGTATGTAATTTTGTTGAAAGTGCAAAGCAATTTTCTTTTGAGGTTTCCTCAGTAATACAAACACTGTAATCTATGCATATACTAAACACAATGGAGCTTATTGAAGGTGGTTTGCAAAACGATTCCTTCATCCTGATATTGTTGCGGCCTACGAGTACATATTTATCTGGGATGAAGACCTTGGGGTGGAGAATTTTGAATCTGAAGAGTAAGTAATTTCTGCAGAAGATTGAAGCAGGCTAATTTTCGAAAGCAGTATAGTTATCCGAATAGTTACCACTTTCCAGATATATAAAGCTTGTGAAGAAACATGGTTTGGAGATCTCACAGCCTGGTTTGGAGCCGGCCGCCAAAGGATTAACCTGGCAAATGACAAAGAGAAGAGGCGATCGTGAAGTTCATAAGTAAGAATGATGGCACTGCTATACTGAACAAGCATGATTAAGTTTTTATTTAATTTGGTGCCAACATTATATAATTAACGTATTGACGTCCTCTTATACCTTTCCTTCTTCCCTTTATATGTTATAAGAGAAACGCAGGAGAAACCTGGTTGGTGCCCAGATCCTCATTTACCTCCTTGTGCGGGGTATGAATTGTATTCATTGTTTTGTTTATATTTATTGTTACTGCTTAGTTCTTCTCCATAGGGACCTGCGTAGGAATTACTAGTTATTACTTGTCATCTTCTATCTGCAGGTTCGTCGAAATCATGGCACCTGTATTTTCCCGAGAAGCATGGCGATGTGTATGGCATATGATTCAGGTATGAAGTATCATTGAATTTCTATCAACTCTGGAGATTGTCGTAGATGGTGATATTATCCATATTACCTTACGCCTTTGAATATTTAAATGTCTTTTTGTGGCCTCATAGAATGACTTGGTTCATGGATGGGGTCTCGACTTTGCTGTTCGAAAATGTGTTGAGGTAGGTGTACCTGTTTCCATTTTTAGTTACAAGTCAGTTTGATCCAGAAATATTGTAATTTCAATAGTATTTCTCCTTGTATAGCCTGCTCACGAGAAAATAGGGGTTGTAGATGCCCAGTGGATTGTACATCAAGGTATTCCATCACTAGGAGGACAGGTACGTATGCAACCTGCTTAGTGCACATAATATAGAACTCTGCCTAGCTGTGGATTAATATTAATATCACTTACTATAGGTATCTGATACAGAGTAATTTTGTTTTTTTTTTTCCTGGTAGGGTGAAACAAACGACGGGAAGCAACCATGGCAAGGGGTATTTGATATTGCTTTTATCAAAAATATAATTACATTATAACAATCATTGTGTTGATGTTGATGGTTGACCTCTTGTTCTTGGCAGGTGAGGGACAGGTGTAGATCGGAGTGGAAAATGTTTCAAGATCGTCTTGCCAATGCTGAAAAAGACTATTACAAGTCAACGAAAACTTCCAGTTCCACATAAAAGACCAGCTAAATCAACAAAAGTTGACCATATATGAAATTAGCTTCGTTCTACCATATCTGTAAAATTCAATTATATAGTGTTGAAGTTCAAAATCATTACAAAATTTGAACCCATAAACACATGTATTTCCAAGGGTCATTTATACGTAATAGATTTACACATTAGCTGTTTTCTAGTTTGGAGTTTGAAGTTCAAAATCATTACAAAATTTGAACCCATAAACACATGTATTTCCAAGTTGCGACAATAATTAGCTTGCTAAAAATGCATGAGTACCATTTGATTGTTTTATGTCTCGATTACAAAATTTAACTCTGACTTGCTACAGTTTATTCAATAATCCATCCAAGGAGAAACGTACAAGTGAAAAACGACAGGACAATTGCAATACTACACTTAAGCACTGGTGGAACCAGAAGAATGGAACCGAAAGACTTGATAATACTCTGGGACAAATGAAAACAATTAGTTGTTAATGACTTGATATAAACTAGCTTCATTACCCGTGCAAGATACGGGGATATTCTAATTTTATTATGAAATTTTAATTTTTAATAATTATGATCATGAATATTTTTCAATTTGTTGCAATGTTACCTGATAACTTCAGAACCCGATCAGGTGCCTCCTCAGCCGTTCCCACGCTTGGTGGAGGTGATGTTGGTAGTTAGGACCCTGCAAAACAACTTCGGGAGATGGGTTTGGACCCGCGGCATGAGAATAAGAGCAGATTTTGGAAGGTAATAGATAAGGACTAGAGTATCTAAATGTGGAGGGTGTGTGTATGACTGTGTAAAAGAACGTAACCCCTATACCTTTTTCTCCTGGTCTATTTATAGGCCAAGGATTAGGGTTTAGGGGTTGGTACCTGCAATCATGAGCGTTGGATCCTAGGTATGCTGGACATCTATATGCTATAGATAGTCCCCACCTGTCCAGGTGATAATTGTGGTGGCATGTGCCCCTGGCATGTCAGCAGTCCAGGTTAGCACCAGGCATGTCTGGCACTAATCCCGTTTGGGGCCCAATCCAGAACACCCGCAGCCGGTTCAGTCCAGGTTGGCACCAGACCTGTTTGGCACTAGTCCCGGTTGGGGCCCAATCCTGAACACCCGCAGCCCGGGCCCAATGAGACAACACTACGCCACACTACTAGATGTGTGGTCATGATGGTGGTCCCACATGACAGCGACAAATAAGGAAATCCTATGATTGGCACAATCATGTCCCTATCAATCCACGTGCTGACACGACCCTGGCACACGCCACCACAATTATCTCCTGGACAGGTGGGGACTATCTGCAGCATACAAGTGTCCCGCATACTTAGGATCCGATGCTCATGATTACAGGTACCAACCCCCAAACCCTAATCCTTGGCCTATAAATAGACCAGGAGAAGAAGGTTTGAGAATTACGTTCTTTTACACACTCATAAACACTCACCTTCCACATTTATATACTCTAGTCCTTATCTTTTACCTTCCAAAGCCTGCTCTTATTCTCACACCGGAGGCATCGCGGGTCCAAACCCACCTCCCGGCGTTGTTTTGCTGAGTCCCAACCACCAACATCACCTCCACCAGGCGTGGGAACGGCTGAGGAGGCACCTGATCGGGTTCTGGAGTTATCATTACCTAAATATAAATTAACTTACTATCTTTTCAAGTGCCCTCACTTTATAACAGATTGTGTCCAAAAACTTCTAATATCCAATCAATTAGTCATCTAGTTCAATGATTTTAGTTATAAATTTAAATTCATTATATTTAGAACTAACATGTCACAGTTTCGATTCTGGACAATGTGAATATTAACTAACGTTTTCATAGAATTTGATTTTAGGGGGATTATAGAGTAAAATCATAGAAAATTGGAAGGCATAAATGTGAAAAGGTATTAAATAAAATGTGGAATATTGCGATATTTTTTGTTTTAGTAGTTCGACTTTGTGGTCGTGAACACCTTTTAATTTGTAGCGGTGTTGCCTAAATATAGCTTGACAAACTTTCTTCTCGAGAGCTTCATTTTCAACATGATTTATCTAAGATTTATAAAATCTACTAAGATAGCATTTAATTCAATGTTTTCAGTTGTGAATTTAAATTCATTTTATTCATAATTGAGAATTTAAATCTGATTACTCGCTATGAACTTTCAAATAGTATATTTTAGAGCTTTTTTCAAAAATACCCATGTTGTAGAAACTTTTGTCACAAATACGGTTGCATCCTTTGCAACCTGGTTTGCAACCCCAAATGCAACGTTTGCAACTTGGTTTGCAACCCTAAATGCAACATTTACAACCTCATCTGCAACTTTAGGTAGTATTTTTTAAAATAATTTCAAAAAGTTGGGCATTTTTGTGAATATCCCTATATTATTACAAATGAGACTAATATATTATATACTATCATAATACTAAAATATATATATTTATTATTCTTGTTATTTCCACATTCATTCCCTAATCGTGAACCCAATCGCAAAACCCACTTCATTTTCCTCACTATCTTTAGCATTCTCTTCTTCAACACAAAGAGCATTCAATCTCTCTTTCTTGGGACATTGGCAAAATGCGGCCCTCCACATATGAAACAACCTTTGTCACCAACACCTTGAGACTGCCTATTATCCTTGGCATCACCAGCACCGTTTTTCCCACTGTTCTTCTTGTTTCTACCCTTATCCTTGTGATTCTTCCCACCGTTTTTACCCTTTTCAGTGTCAGAACCAGCATGCTTGTAGTCAAACAAACCATCAGCCGCAGCCACAGCAGTCGGCAAGTCCTTCACAACCAGTCTCCTCAATTCTGCCTGTGCCCAAGGTTTGGGTCCAGCCAAGAAATTGAACAACTTATCCTCATCCGACATGTTATTTATATCAAACAACAAAGAACTGAATTCCTTCACATAATCACGAACAATTCCAGTTTGTTTGAGATTCTTTAAACTTTCTCTAGCAAGCCAAGAAGAAATTGCTCCTTAAGTTCCTTCTTCAATGCCTCAAATGTGGTTATCATCGGCCTATCTACACTCGCATCATCATCAGTACGAGTTCGCCACCAAAATTTCGCATCGCCGACCAAGTACATACTCGTGACTGAAATTTGCTCCCTTTCATCAATATGAGTAGCCTTAAAATATTGATCCTTATCCCATAAGAAATTCTCCAGATCCTTCGCAACCCTTGCGCCACAATATGATTTCAGTTCTGGAATTTTCACATTCGAATGGCCCTCCCTAAAACCATCCGCTACCGCTCACCACAGCCCCCATCATGATAGCAATCTCATTCCCCATCGTTCGCAATTGTCCCCCCACATTCTCAGATGAAGTAACCGTTGTTGCAAATAGATCCGTGAATTTGCCATCACTTGTAGCCATGAACGCAGCAACCATTTCTTTGAATTCATTCAAGTCATTCCTCAAAACTTGAATCTGATTCGCCAAACAAATCTCATCTGTCGACAGAGGCGTGCCCACGAATTCTTCAAGCCTTGCCAACCTTTCACCCATGGAATTTCCTCCCACCATGATTCTGTATAACGAAGCTCTGATGCCAGTTGTCACAGGACAGTTTTTTTAACCCAAACTTCTGACATGTGCGGCTATCCTTTTGCTCGAACGCACCAAGAACAGTCAACCTTCCCGAGAGGTTGTTGCCCAGCAACCCGTTTAAATCTAACACAACGGAATACTAAACCAAAACGCAACACAAGAACCACGGGTGTATATAGGTGTGTCTAATTACCAAGCAAATATAAACACACAACAATTTGCAGGCACCAAGCCCAACCTTTGTATTGCTCACAATATAAAGGATACAACTCAGATTAATGCTTACAGACTTTTCCCTACTGCCTAGCATAAAATAATACAAGTGTAGAAATATATAATGAACTTGTACAACCAACAGAGAATACATATAAAATGCCTATCTCTATATATCAGCCAATACCCATGCTCAGCAAGCCAACTGCCCGGCGGTTACCAGAATTCAAATGCCTCTAGCAGTTATTTCCCATCATTTCCTTGAGCCACAACTGCCAATCAGTTACCGAGCCCACTCATTTTGCATTTTCTCAACAATTACAAATAATATATATCACATATATATGTCATGTGCCCACATTTTTGACTTTGCCTTAGTCATATTTGGACTCTCAGCTCAGCTTCCAGTTCTGTGTTGCCCACATAAAACTATGTTTTAACCAACCTAGCGCCGCTACCCAAACGGTCGCCCATGCTGCCAGCGTCAACCGGTGAAGCCGCCCAGAGCCAACCTGTGAAGTCAACCCACAGCCAATAACCGAAGCCAACCCAGCATCAGTAGGTGAGGCCGCCCCGCTCGGCTCCAAAAATGCTTTCCACACAAAGAATCTTACACTTGTCCTCTTCGTAGATCTGTCTCTGGTGATGACCATTTTTAAGTGTAGTATTCTTATAAAACTTATTATATCAAGGTGACATGACAGTTTTGATCTGCTCAATTTTTATGCCTGTGTGTGTGCGCGCGCTAGATTGACACAGAATAGTTTTGTGAAGAAAATGCAGAGCTAACATTGAACAAATTAATGTCTCACTGTTTCGTCTACTGCCACTACCAGAACATTACAACCTTAAATCTTGTCTCAAGGTTAAATATTTAATACTCAATCCGTTCTAAATAGCCTTCGAGAACTGGCAACTGTTGAACTCCTAAACGAACACAAAAATTCGAACTCCTAAACGAACACAAAAATTCTAAAACTTATCAGAACCACTACATAAAACTCAATGCTCAATATATTAGAGATCATATATTTTACTTGAAGCTAATGCGTATTTTTAACAACGATATCAACAGTCTAGTCTCATTACCAAAATCTCCTACACAATAGAGTGACAACAACCATCGTGTATTTTTTCTGGGGTTTACCTTCAAGGAGGGGGGAGGTTCAGGCTCCACTTACAACAACGATACAACAGCAACTCGGCCGTTCCCTCCATCACAACCTCCCCCAGTTTGCATAATGCATATCGATATGCTCAAGTCTAAGTAAAGATTGACCGCCTTACTATTATATACAAAATATTGCCCCAGAAATCACAATAGGAATCTACACTTCTAAACATTTCTAAAAGAATGATACTAAAATTGCCCAATATGTTGCATTGCCGCAATCATCTTGCTCAGATGAAGCTCCCTTCACGAACCAGCTGCATGTCCCAGCTCCTTTACAAAAAGAGATATCAGCAGTCAGAAATGGTTGAAGATCAGCCACCTTCTCTTATGCAATTCCCGGGCAAAAGATATCTATACATGTCAGCATTCTGCAAAAGATAGGCTGGAAGGTGAACAGCAGAATAGGAATGAGGTATAGGACCCATTTTCCCAATGATATCCCTGAAAGTGTACTCCTCCGGAAGCATATCAAACAGGTCGGCCCCTTTGCAAATCACCTTCTGAATTCGTTTAGGATTCAAAAATTTGTTGAACTTCACTCTGTCAAAATGACTATATGCTTTCATCTTAAATACAAAATCTTTGATACTCCGGAAACAGAAGCTGCAATGCCATCCAGCATCTGCTAAGATGTTGTTTGATTGGCGATAGTGTGCATATTTTGTCTTCCCAGACAGATATCTGTGGACCGAAGCTCTCCAACTATTATTATCCAACAGAAACTCAAAAGAATAAAGGTAGTTCTTCAACCGTAGATGAAGAATTTGAGGGGTGTCATCACACCACCTCAATAGATTAATAGTGTGTCTACTTGGTATCTCATCAACATCTGACATTATCAACAAGTCATCATCTTGAATACCTGCTTGCTTAAGAAGAAAATCCAATGCTAGGCGTTGATATGCCTCCTCAACAAACGGATTTTCACCTTTTTTGAATCTTCCAGCAACTTTCCCGTAAGTTAACCGTGATTCAATAAATTTAAATTTATCTCTGTTGCTGGCAAAAACCAATGGCTTTGGCAATCCAGTGAATGTTGAATTTGACTCGAGGAGAACAAATTCTGTTACATAAGGGTACAATTCTTTCCACCGAATTGTCAGAAGGTCCACTTCATTACTGAACAAAACTGCATCATAAACACGTCTTGGGAACTCACGAATTCCCCAGCCATGAAGTTTGCACAAATTCTCCATTGTTGCATTCTCGTGGTAATAGTGAGGAATTTCATGAAACGGCTTAGGTGGTGCTTCCCATAGTGGCCTCAAGAAATATGATATCTTTTGTCCATGGAAATATACACCAAATACGCAGGTTGGGATCATAATGAAAAGGAAGATATATGTTTTGAAATCCAGACCCCTCATTATACAACGTATTCTTGACATGCTTATAACACGACCAGAATCCTGCAAAACAAAAAATCTTTTCCTTCAAGACTCTGAATGATAACACTCAAAGATAAATATGTACAATACATTAATGGAAATTGCACAATACAGATACTAAAAGACTGTTTGAGAAAGATACATGTATGCAACCACCTACAAGCACATGGCCAGAAGGTAACAGCCTAATTATATAGAGAATAAGTCCTCCAACCTCTACTCTCACTAATTAATAAAGAGTGAGTTACCAAGATTCATATACTATAGAATAAAATAGCTGTCTCCAGTTTAACTTTTCCAATGAACATCACCTAATTGTCACGACTCTAAAAATAATTCCATAAACTAATTTAATAACACATAGAAAAGCAGGAATCTTTCAAACTGGAATTCAGCTCACTAACGAGTTAGGTAAGCAAAACATAACAATATGTTGAAGAAACATGCATTTTGGATCATAACTCCAGATGATCAAGGCTGTATATGACATATATACACATACATATGCTCAACATTTAACACAGAAAAAATCACAAAAAAAAAAAAGACACATATTATTTATTAAGAAAAGTCAATTACTATAGGCAAATTTTCCTAGACCAAATTAAAAACTCATGACCTTAACCCTATTTTCATTTCAATCAGGAAAACCAAAACATTGCCTGAAAGCAAACAAATCCCAGCAATGCAATCACACAAACATATGTAATATTAAAATATTTACCTCATCACAAGTAGATCCACAAAAATCATCAGACTTTTTAGAACAATAATGAGAACCCCCTTCTTCCAAGGCAGAAACTTTGTCATAAAACTTATTCATATTCCACATCCTCTATCTATAATATGAAATGACTTGTTTCAATATACAAACACACACAGATCAAATCTGAGCAAACCCAATCAAGATTTTCAATTAAAATCCCTAACTTCAGCCTAATGGGGCAGTCACCCACTTGAGAATTATACAAGAACCAAACCAAATTATAAGACACCAGAAAATATCTTCTTGACAAAAAAAGATTATATTTTGGGTTTACAATAAAATGATAAAAAGAATCAAGAAAATCTATATGTAGAACAAGAAATATATATATATATATATATAAAATAAAAAATAAGAAAAAAAAGATATCAATAAGAATAAAAGTGAGGCTCTCTCGTTAACGGGTGTCAACCAGTTTTTGTTAAAGGGGGACAGATAGAAAGATAGATATTTCAAGAAAAATAAGTACCCCTCCGTAGTTTACATTGCGATGGACATGAAGACCCAGAAAATGTATAAAAAATGAGTAAAGTTAGATGAAAAGTGGATAAAGTGGTGGGATTTATCAATATTTAATAATAGATTTGAGATAGATTTGAGATAGTGGAAGAAAGTAGTGGATATAATAATATTTTTTATTATTAAATATGAGATAGTGGAGGAAAGTTGTGGGTGTAATAGTGTGGTAAAATTACTATTTATAATAATGTAAAGAAATGAGAGGGACATCTCAAAATAGTAATTGTAAAGAAATGTGAGGGACTGAGGAGTATTAAAGCCGAAGGAGCCGTTTGGTCTTCGTCCTTTTTAGTTTTTACAACTTACAAAAAAATGCACGGCACCTTGTAAAATAAGGGTAATACTAGCGTAAGTAGGGGTGATCATAAACCGCACCAAACCGGAAAAATCGCTCGCACCGCACCAACCCGTACCACACCGTGCGGTTTTTATTTTCTGTGGTGCGGTTGCGGTTTCAAATTTTGACAAACCGCGTGGTGCGGTGCGGGTTGCGGTTTTAATTTTCTGAAATGCGATTCAAACCGCACCGCACCGCAATATTATATAATTATATATATATACATATATTATATATATATATATATATATATATATATATATATATATATATATATATATTAATTATAAATATTATGTTAGTATTTTGTTAATGATTTAAGAAATAGTTTGCAAGTTATTTGCTTCGTTAATGCCTACTGCCTAGTAGTAATTTATTTTAGTGGCTTATGATGGGATTGTACTAATCAATTACATCTTTCTCTAGTTTAGTATCATAATATATTTCATACTACAGTGTTTGTATTTAATTAAGTCTGTAGAGATCATAGTGTGCATAAGAATTAAGAAATGTGGTTGAGTAAGAACTTTAAAAATTAATTTCACATGCATGAAAATTAAAATTTTATATTTATAATTATTTTTATCGAAGTTGCAAACCGCAATAAACCGCACAACACCGCACCGCATTTTCGCGGTGTGGTTTATGCGATTTTAAAATTTCGCGGTGCGGTTACGGTTTGGAAATTTGACCAAACCGCATGCACGGTTTGGTTCACGGTTTTGGGAAAAAATCACACCGCCCGCACCGCGATCACCCCTAAGCGTAAGCGTATGTGCCTTCTGAACTAACTTTTCGTTTGAAATTTTATATATTAAAATAATTTTGTAATTAAAAATGTGATAAATGATAAGATTTCGATTTATCGAATATGTTTGTAGTTATTTTGTAATATTGCATACCAAGTTTTTGAACCAAATATTTTGTAATTTGAATAAATTTCATAAAGTTTGGATAAATATTCCTACGATAATAATCACATCAATACTTATGATTGTTAAATTATTAATTTAATTTTCAATTACGTGAAATAAACTTTATCAATTGAAAATTTGAGTATAATATAAATAATTATCTTAGTAAAATTGTCCGTTTATAATAGAGGCGTATGTAAATTCATTAATTTTGTTGTAAAAAATTAATCGTATATGTAAGACTATATTTTGAGACATATTACAAAATTTCTGAATATTGAATAAAAGTCATCTTATACTTGTCTCAATCATTTTTTCTAAACATTTACATTTATACATGTTGTGGAATAAAAACGAGGGTTTGTAAATTGCGGCTAGGGTTTGTATGTATTAAATACAAGGGATGGTGAGCTTCGAGCTTTAATGGCTGTTCTTACGTTCGAGACTGATCGGTCCTCACAAGATGCCTACGTATCTCTGTATTGCTAGAGAATCAAGCCAACGTAATTCTGAGAATGAGGGGTCAGGCCCTTTATATAGGCTGCGGGAGCCTTAGAATTATGGTAGGATTCGGAGACTTGGTGGACAAGTCACCTCCTTGAGGAAAGTTCTAGACTCCTACCTTGTAGGAGTCAGTTTCCATGTAGAATTAGGTGCCTTGGAGGCTAAGTCAGGCAAGAGTTATATCCTTATTTGACTCTTATTGCTGAGCTGTTTATTACCCCTAATATTAATTACGAAATTAATATTGTTAATAGGGTTTTGGCCCATCTGTTGGGCCCCACGTTTGGACCATACTGGGTCTAATTAATGTGACATTAAATGTGTCTTTAGGGTTTATTTTTAGCCCATATCATTTGCCCCCCAACTTCTAGGAAAACTGATCAGGTTTTCCTTGAAGTTTTAACGGTCCTTTCCAAGACTCGGGTCAGGGTTCATCTTTATACACTAGTGTTTCACGAGTATTGTCTTTATGTAAAGCGTGGAGCGACCGACGCGTTTACGACAATGTTAATTCGATGCTAATCGGCATTAATCAACCTTAACGACATTTAAACAATGTTTAAACGACGTTGAACGGCATAAAACGGCACTAAACGGTACTAACTAGCCTTAAACGACACTTAAACAACGTTTAAGTGACGCCAACCGGCATTAAACGACACTGAACGGTGCTAGAAGACACTGTCGGTGCTAACGACATTACTGGTGCTATCGGCACTAACGGTGCTTATCGGCACTTATTCGGTGCTTATCGGCACTAACGGTGCTAATCGGCACTTAATCGGTGCTTATCGGCACTAACAAGCCTTGAACGACACTTAAACAATGTTAAGCGATTCTAAACGGTGCTAAACGGCACTAGCGGGGGTCCGGGGGCAGCAGCCCCCGGGCGGGGTCCAAGGGGCGGCAGCCCCTGGCGGGGTCCAAGGGGCAGAGCCCCTGGCTGGGGTCGAGCTGGATTTTAATCACAAATTTCGATCAGGAAACTTCACATTTTTCGACCAGGATTTCGACCAGGATTCTGGTCGAAATAAGGTCTGATTTTTCTCCTGGTCGAACGGATTTTCGACCAAGATTCCTGGTCATTTCGACCAGGATTCTGGTCGAAATAAGGTCTGATTTTTCTTCTGGTCGAAATAAGGTCCAAGGTTTCTCCTGGTCGAACGAATTTTCGATCAGAATTCCTAGTCATTTCGACCAGGATTCTGGTCTAATTAAGGGTCCAAAATTTCTCCTGGTCGAACGAATTTTCGATCAGAATTCCTAGTCATTTCGACCAGGATTCTGGTCGAATTAAGGGTCCAAAATTTCTCCTGGTCGAACGAATTTTCGATCAGAATTCCTAGTCATTTCGACCAGGATTCTGGTCGAATTAAGGGCCAAATTCGTGGCCTCGTCGAAGAGTTTTTCGACCAGGATTCTGGTCGAATTAATGGCCTTTTTCGTGGCTCAGTCGAACAATTTTTCGACCAGGATTCTTGGTCATTTCAACCAGGATTCTGGTCGAATTAATGGCCTTTTAATGGCTTTGTCTGTCAAGACCTCGATTTTACGGGACTAAAAAGTAAGGTCTTAATTTTCTTGAGGCCATGACCGTGCCTAAAGCAAACTTCTCTATAGCGGAGTGATTCAGGTCAGCTTCATGAAGCACCTTGGTGACATAGTAAATGGGTTTCTAAACCTTCCACGAGAAAGCTTCAAACTCCTTTCAAAGGTTTCATGCTTGCCTAATCTTACATAGAATTACTTTGAACCTTTCAACCACCTTGTTGGAATGTTGATTCAGTTACTCATTCTTGAGTTGTTCACGAATCTCTTGATCCAAGGTTGGATCTGATAGCTTTGTTGGCCTTCTAAGGCTTCAACTTAGTTCCTTAGCCCTTGATTTATAACACAAGGCCTGGATTCTAAGGTTGATGTTGGTGTTCTGGATCACCAACACGAGGTTTCAGGTCAATAGGAGGTGTTTGTTATGCCTTAAATGGTTTCGTGAACCTTGACTTGTGACCTTCCGGGCCTTAACTTATTTGTCGAGACCTTTGTTTTAAGGTTATTATCAACCCTTGATTCCCTTGATTCTCATTCTAAGATGTAGGAATGATGAAGTCCCTTAGTTCTTGCCCCCTTGCTTCATACGGAGGAGGTCTTACTTTTCAGTTGATCGTTCAGGGAGTTCACTTGCTCCTCAGCGTTTGACTTCAAGTCCGGTGTGTCTTGGCTGGTTGTTAACCTTCTTTTCTTGATTCTAGGTTTCCAACCTTCTTCTTATGCTCACAGGACCTTGCTTTGGTTTATATTCGATTGAAGGCTCTTGATTCAAGTCCTTAAACTTCAAATGACAAATTTGATTGGAGGCAGACAGCCTTTTTGGCCATCAAGGCTAAAATTTTGTGTCGGGATTTGAGATTCAAGATTTTAAGTAAGGAATGACAAAGGACCTCTCATCTCAACACTCTCACTAACTGTTTCTGTGCCTTCAAGGCATTATCAGGGAGCCAACTAGTCTCAAGATGAGCTCGAAGAGGGTCTATCCTTCAGCTTACATCAACTGGTGCTACCAATTTTGATTCGATGGTGGGGTCTTCAGGACCTGGAAGCAAAAGCTCTCTGCATAATTCTTTATCTCAGAAGAGCCATACTTAGACTGGGCTTCGACCTTAATGTTCTTTTCTCTCTTGGGATATACTCAACATGGCATTTATCGAGCGGGGCTATCACGGCTTTCACAATCCTCAAGTATTTGGCCATATTCTTTTCTCTAGCCTCAAACTCTCCATTGACTTGTGAGACTACCAGCTTTGAGTCTCCACAGACTTTCAAGTTCTTGACCCTCAGGGCTCTTGTTAGTCCACGGTCGGCTATCAGAGCTTCATACTCCGCCACGTTGTAGGTTATTTGGAAGTCCAACTTCAAGGCATACTCGAGTGTGAACCCATCGGGGCTTTCCAGAAGTTAACCTGCACCACTGTTTTTTATTTTTGATGCTCCATGAAAATAGAGAATCCAATACTCCTTCTTTTCTTCCAGGGGTTTCTCACCTTGCTGACCTTCCTGGTCTATTACCTCCCCATCAAAATAGAGAATCCAATACTCCTTCTTTTCTTCCAGGGGTTTCTCACCTTGCTGACCTTCCTGGTCTATTACCTCCTGCCCCCCGACTTCTTGGTTGTCAATGGTATATTCAACCACGAAGTCAGCTAGAGCCTGGGCTTTGATGGTCGTCCTATGCTTGTACTTAACATCAATTTTTCCTAGTTCGATTGCCCACTTGATGAGCCTTCCATTGGCTTTCGGGCTATGCAATATGTTTCTTCAGCGGGTGTTCCATCAGGACTTCAACGTTTGTCTTTATCCAGGGTCCTTCAAGGACTTAAACTCTTATCTGCTGTAACCTAACCTTACCATTCGGGGTATGCATTCGTTTGTTTTCATTCGTGTATTCTTTTATTTTCGGTACTTGGTCTTCTTTGACTCACACATCAGGTGCTTGGCACGTAAATAAAATCACAATCAATGAATGGAAAACAAACTTGCATTAATAACTTGAAATGGGTTTAACCCTTACATAGAGTACTACTGTCCTACTCGGAGCAACATGATCTGCAATGGTTTTAATGAACCTTATTTCTACTTCTACTATATAAATATGAAGCTATGTCCTACTAGGATAACTTAAGCCCAATCGGGGTTTTGCAAGACTAGGCCTGCACCACTTGATTTTGTTTTTGATGCTCCATCAAAATAGAGCACCCGCCACTCCTTCTGGTCTCCTCATTCTTATTCTGCAGTTCACTTCCTGCTCGGGGTACTACCTCCTGCCCCCCAGACTTCTTGGTATTCCTTACCTCTACAGACATCCATGTCTTCAATCGAAAGGACCTGCCCCCCGATTCCATCAGGCCTTAACGAGGCTACATAACAGCTTCGTGCCATCTTTTGATCGCCTTTATGTTCTCCAACACCATTCCGGGTTGGGAACTTGATCTTCATATGATAAGTTGAGGCAACAGCCTTGAATGCATGAAGTCCAGTCCTTCCAAGGATAGCGTTGTACGTTGAATCCGCCTTGATTACCAGGAAGTTCAACATCTGAGTGGCCTCCTTGGGCTCTTGCCCAATAGTTACAGGCAGCTGAATAGTCCCTTCAACTTTGGATTTTACTCCATTAAATCCGTATATAGGCATGTTATTGGGGGTAAACTGAGAATCAGTGTATCCCATCTTCACAAACGCATCATGAAACAGAATGTCAACGGAAGCTCCATTGTCTATCAAGACTCGCTTCACCTCCGAGTTTCCAATCATAGGAGTTATGACCAACGGGTCGTCATGGGGGAACTTCACCCCTTCCAAGTCTGAGTCATCAAAACTAACTGCTACCTCAGTTTTTGCACGCTTCGGGGCCTCTCCCACGATGTGCAACACCTCTCGGGCATAAGCCTTTCGAGAGTTCCTAGTTGTCCCGGCCGCAGTTGGGCCTCCTGAGATCATGTTGATTACTGGCCCTCAGGGCTGTGGGTTGCGATCTTGATCGTCATCCCTTCTATTATAGTCTCTTCTCTGATTAGCACGGTCTTCACCCTTAGTGAAGTGCCTCAGCTTCCCTCTACGGATCAAAAACTCAATCTCATCTTTGAGTTGCTTACAATCGTCAGTGTCATGCCCCACGTCTCTATGGAATCTGCAATACTGATTCTGGTTTCTCTTTGTGGGATCACCCCTGAGTGGCTTCGGCCATCTGAAATCCTTATCGTTCTCAATGTCCAACAAGATTCGACTCCTAGGAGTATTCAACCTTGCATACTCAGTGAACCTTGACCCTTGGTTCTTCTTAGGGGCAGAGTCGGAGTCCTCGCTAGTTCGGGGATACTTGTCCCTAGCATCATACTCTTGATCATCATAGTCCTGGTCTTTCTTTCGCTTCTTGGAGTCATTGTTACCTCCTCCTCCACCTACGGTGGTTTCTTTCTTCAAGCTATCCTCGGCTTTAATATACTTATCAGCCCTTCGTTGGAGCTCAGCCATGTTCTCAGGGGGATGCTTCGCCAATGATCTCTTGAAGAAGAGGTCAGTGGTTCCGTGCTCCAGGGCTACCATTGCCACCTTATTTTCCAAATCAGTGATATTCAGGGTCTCCTTAGTGAATCGCTTGAGGTAATCCCTCAGATTTTCATTCTTTCCTTGCACCACACATAAGAGATGCGGAGCTCTTCTCATGCACCCTTCCGCTAATGAATTGGCTAACGAAGGCGGCACTCAACTCCTTAAAAGAGCCAATAGAGTTCGCAGGCAATCGGCTATACCATCTCTGAGCCATGCCCGACAGGGTTTGGGGGAACGCTCTGCACTTTAGGGCATCACTTGCAGGCTGCAGCAGCAGTGCGTTCGAGAATGTTCTCACATGGTTTGCGGGATCACCCGTTCCATCATAAGCCTTTATTGTAGGCATCTTAAACTTCCTAAAGATGTGAGCATTCATCACTTCCTCGGTGAATGGGGGTGTTGGATCATCAGGATCTCCGAGAGGCATCAGATCTTTGGGGTTTCCCTTGGGAATTTCCATCCTTGTGGTTGTTCTTCCGAATGAGGCATCAGCCCTTCTTTGTCTCCTTGAAGACCTCTCCAAATCAATGATGGGAATCGTTCCTGAGGTTGGAGGAGGTCGAGTTTTGAAAGGCAGAGTGTGTAAACTTGTAACACTATAACTAATGTAACTCAACTAAAGGAAAAGATACTTAACCAGAAGACAATCAAGAACAAGAAGTCACAAAGAAATCAACACTAAATGAAGACAAGGTAATTGATACAATTCAACATGTTAACTATGATCAAGCCAAGAAGAAATCATTGAGAGAAGTTCAAGTCAAAGTTGTTCATGCCTCAGTGATTTGAAAAGCCAAGAATCAAGATCATAACTATCAGTATCAATAAGACTAATTGATTTCAAGTGAACAAGAAGGAAAGCAAATATTGGAAAGCCACATTACTAATTGGATATGGTAATTTGTTCAAGAAGCAAAAACACTATCAAGACTAGTCACTTATGAACCAGACCGTTGCATCAAGTGTCAGGACATTGATAGCAAGTTTATGTAAGTAATAAAGATCCATGTTCAAGAGCTTGGTGAAGAATAAAGAAGACATGAAGATATCACAAGTTCAAGATGTGCATTGAAGTTTCAAGTTGAAGGCCAGAATATTTTCTAAGTACTAAATATTCTAGATGACCAAGTAGAAGTTTCTAAGTAGAAGTTCTACTTAGAAATTCGAGATGGCTAAGTAGAAATTCTCAAGTAGAAGTTCTACTTAGAGTGCAGCTTCAAAATGACACATGGCATCTTCTGATTGGCAGATTTCCAAGCTTTCAAGATAAGGCAAGATTTATGTGGACATCATTGGGCCACGTATATCTTAGTCTTTGAAGACTACAGGACATAGATTACATGTAGTATAAATAGAAGTACTTGTGTAATGTTTTTAGTTAGTGAGCAATAGTTGAAGAAAACACAAGAAAAAGAGAGAGAGTGCATTCACAGAGCTTAGTATCATTCACTTCTCTCTGAACTTCTGTCATACTTTGTAATGAATGTTGTAGCAACCCTTTCAAGTTATATATAAGACATATATTCCTTGAATCTGTGTGTTCGTTTATTGCATCGTATTTATTGCTTCTCATATTCGAAAAGTTGTATTCACCCCCCTCTACAACACATTTGGACCTAACAATTGGTATCAGAGCTATATGTTTAACATACAAAACATAGATCCTTGTGTTGAGTAGAAGAATCGTGAGTTTTCATTTTCTAGATCTACTTTTCATTTTCTTGAAAAGTGTGCTTTAAATCGTTTGTATTGAAAACTCATCTGAAAAATTATTTAAATACTCCAGGTGTGATTATTTAGCTTGGATGTATTTTAATTAATTTTTGTGAATTAATCTGGGTACTTTCATATTTGGTGTTCTTGAGTGTTCACCATCTGTTCTTATCAAAGAAGACAACCCAACAACTTTTTGATCTCCTTTTCAAACAGATAAATAGTAAAAGAATAAAAAGGTGTTTTTGGACTTTGTGATTTGCATTATTCACGGCCGAAAGTAAAACAAGACATACTCAGTACCTAGCACGTGGGTTAGGTGGGTTAGGTGAGTAAAGCATTCAAAGTCAAAAGGTGTTAAAGAGATAATATTGTTTATTCAATATTAAAGTAATCTGCAGAAAATTTATTCTAAGGACAAAAGTTCTACATAGAATTTCTACTTGAGATTTTCTACATAGAATTTTGACTTGGACAATTTCTACTTGGTGAATTTCGACTTGAGCAAAATTTCTACTTAGTGAAATTTTGACTTAGGCAAAAGTTCTACATAAATATTCCACATAGCCTAGTCTTGGGTACTTAGAAACTTTTAGTGACCAGAATTGAGATGGCTCCTAAAAATGCATTCAAGATCCCAATGTTCAACCGAGATCACTATGAAGAATGGGTTTTCAGAATGAGACTATATTTAGAGACTGTTAACCCTGAATATCTGGAAGTCCTTGACAAGGGTAAATTTGTTCCATACGACAAACCTTGATGGAATCTCTTGATCATGAAATGTTTAACATAGTCAAAGGTCTGACTACAGCGAAGAAGATTTGGGACAAGATAGAAGTTGTCATGGAAGGATCTGCAGAGGTCAGAAGCAACAAGACACTCATACTCAAGATGGAGTATGACACCTTTAGAATAAGGAAAGGAGAAGGCATAACAGATGTCTATCTACGATTCAGTCAGTTGGTATTGGATTTGAATCTGAGAGGTGTAACTCTCCCCATGGTTGAGACTAATACGAGATATCTGAGGAACCAGCCAAAAAGCATTGAACATAGGGTCTACGCAATAAGAGAAACCAGAGATTTGCATACAACTTCTCTGGAAGAATATTATGGAATATTAAAGACCTATGAGCTGGAAACACTTCAAGATCAAGCATGGGACAATGATTCAAAAGGAAAAGAAACTGCATCAGGATTAGTTGCTGATGAGGAAGAGTCTAAGAAGGCAATGGTTGCAGCAAAGCCTAAATCATCACTTGCACCACATCAAGTTGATAATGATGACGAGTGCACATCAAACAGTGATGATGACTACTACACCCAAGAAGAGCTGGACAACATGGACCATAGTGTCGTGGCATACATGGCAAGGAAGTTCAGCAACATGAGATTCAGAAAGAGCAACCGACCACAAAGAAATTCTTCATCTTTCTATCGGGCTGCTAAGGGTGGTGGTAGTTCGTCAGGCCACCAAGGTAAAGGCAAGAATACCAGCTACAAATCTCCTTTGGATTTCAAAATGAAGTTCAAATGCTATAATTGTGGTGAAGCTGGACATTTTGCCTCGGACTGCAAAAAGCCTAAACAGACTTATCCAAAAGAGACATATGAAGCCCTCAAAAGCAAGTATGAATCGCTGGTGAAGGAAAGACATGGAAAGCGAGCTTTATTGGTGACAGAAGGAAGAGCTTGGGATGATTCAGATGAGGAAGATGTTACTCACGTAGCAAACTTTGCCCTCATGGCTGAGACATCAGAGGAACCAGAGGGCGTTAAGCAGAATAGAAATAAAGTTATATGGGTGCTAGACAATGGAGCATCTAGGCATATGACTGGAAACAAGTCCCTGCTTACAAAGTTGGTTATGAAGGCTGGCCCTTATGTTACCTTTGGAGATGACAGCATAGGTGTGACAAAGGGATATGGCAAACTGAAAACTGGCATTGTCATCATAGAAGATATTTCCTATGTTGAGGGACTGAAGCACAATCTGTTGAGTATCAGTCAATTCTGTGACAAAGGTTACGAAATTGTCTTCAACAAGAAAGGTGTATCAATCACTCACATCAAGGAAGGCTCATTAGCTTTGAGAGGAGTTCGAAAGGCAGATCTTTTTGTTGCAGACATGGATTCAGCAAATCAGAATGAGGTCACCTGTTTCTACAGCAAAGCCTCGGATGATGAAAGCTGGTTATGGCACAAAAAGCTATCTCACTTAAACTTCAAAACGATGAATGCTCTCGCGAGGCGAGAATTGGTGAGAGATCTACCTCAAATGGAGTTCGCTCCAAAAGGACTCTGTGAAGCTTGTGAAATGGGAAAGTCGAAGCGAGCATCGCATAAAAGCAAAGAAATTTCTAGTATTACTGAGCCTCTGCAACTTCTTCATATGGATTTATTTGGCCCAGTGAATGTCCTATCTTTGTCTAGGAAAAGATATGCTTTGGTAATCGTGGATGACTTCTCCAAGTATACATGGGTATTGTTCGCAATGACGAAAGACGAAGTACCTTTCTTAATCATTGATCACATCACTCAAATTGAGAATGTTTCAACACTTACTGTGAAGACGATTAGATCAGACAATGGCACTGAATTCAAAAACGCAGTGCTAAATGACTTCTGTGTATCTAAGGGAATACGTCGTCAGTATTCAGCCCCGAGAACTCCACAGCAAAATGGAGTAGTTGAAAGGAAGAATAGAACTTTGGTTGAAGCAGCAAGAACTTTGTTGTATGATTCAAAACTTCCTTTATACTTCTGGGCCGAAGCAGTGAGTACCGCTTGTTACACTCAAAATAGAACCTTGATCATAAAAGATAAAGAAAAGACACCATGTGAGCTAATGAACAACAGAAGACCAACAATCAAATACTTTCATGTCTTCGGAGCAAAATGCTATGTGCTTATAGATGATGAAAATCTAGGCAAGTTTGCAGCAAAAGCTCGTGAAGGAATCTTTGTTGGTTACTCTACAGATGTGGTGGCAGCTTATAGAGTGTTCTTAGTGAATGATCGAAAAGTGACTGAAAGCTACAACGTCAGATTCGACGATACCAAACTCTCATCAATTTCAAGAGATTCTAGTGAACCTGAGTCCCTAAAATTTCAGAATCTGGACTTAGAAGATCTTGAAGATGAACCTGAGTTGGTTGTTCCATTAAATGTTCCAAGCGTACATGAAGAACCTGAGTCTAGTGAACAAGCTAATTCTACAAGATCAGGAGAGACTTCTTCAGTACCAACCGGCAACAACTCAGGGGGAGTAAATAGCAGCTCAAGGACTACTGTTCAAGGCTCGAGTCGAGTTGACTCTAGTTCTGTAGGAGCTGGCACTAACTCAGGGGGAGTTAGTGAAAATAATCAAAGTAGTCAGCACCCCAACTCAGAAAGTCAAGCTGAATCATCAAGACAATTTCCAGGTGAACGGGTATGGAATAGAGACCATCCGTTTGAGTTAATTATTGGTGATCCAGATGCTGGTGTGACTACTAGAAGAACTGCAAGAGCTGACCTGGCTAATATTTCCTTATATTCTGGGTTCTTATCCAAGCTTGAACCCAAAGAAATAGAAGAAGCTCTTGGCGATGCTGATTGGGTGATTGCAATGCAAGAGGAACTAAATCAGTTTGAAAGGCAGAAAGTTTGGAAACTGGTACCCCGACCAAAGAACATATCGGTAATTGGAGCTAGGTGGGTATTCAGAAATAAACTGGATGAAAACGGACTTGTAACACAAAACAAGGCTCGTTTGGTTGCAAAAGGTTATTCTCAGCAAGAAGGAATTGATTATGATGAAACCTATGCACCGGTTGCAAGACTTGAGGCAGTCAGGATGTTCTTGGCATTTGCAGCACATAAGAACTTCAAGGTTTTCCAGATGGATGTGAAAAGTGCCTTCCTGAACGGAGAGTTAGAAGAAGAAGTGTATCTGGAACAGCCGCCTGGCTTCGTTGATCCAGAACATATAGATTTTGTGTATCTTCTCTTCAAATCTGTCTATGGCCTCAAGCAATCCCCAAGGCGATGGTATGAAACCCTATCCTTATTCTTAATTGAAAATGGTTTTGTTAGGGGAGTAATTGATAAAACATTGTTCTACAAAAATGTAAGAAATGACTTAATACTTGTTCAAGTCTATGTGGACGATATTATTTTTGGGTCATCAAATGAGCGCTTGTGCGAGAAATTTGCCAAGCTAATGCAGGAAAAATATGAGATGAGCATGATGGGAGAGCTGTCCTTCTTCCTTGGATTACAGATCAGTCAGAGAAAAGATGGTATCTTTATCTGTCAATCCAAGTACGTCAGAGATTTACTCAAAAAGTACAATCTAGAAGATGCATCAGCAGCTAAGACTCCCATGGCAACAGCCACGAAGCTTGATGAAGACAAATCAGGTAAATCAGTTGACATCACAAGCTATCGAGGTATGATTGGCTCACTCCTCTATTTAACTGCAAGTAGACCCGATATAATGTTCGCAACTTGTTTATGTGCAAGGTTCCAAGCGGATCCTAGAGAATCACATCTCGTAGCCGTCAAAAGAATTTTTAGGTATCTCAAGGGCACACCAAATCTAGGGATTTGGTACCCAAGAGATACAGGTTTTAATCTTATTGGCTATTCGGATTCAGACTATGCAGGTTGCAGGATTGATAGGAAAAGCACATCTGGTGCTTGCCAATTTCTTGGCAGAAGATTGGTGTCCTGTCAAAGTAAAAAGCAACATACAGTATCTACTTCTATTGTTGAAGCTGAGTACATTGCTGCTGGAAGCTGTGTAGCTCAAATACTGTGGATGAGGAACCAATTGAAGGATTATGGCATGGAGCACAAGAAAATTCCAATCATGTGTGACAACACAAGTGCCATTGCCATAACCAACAATCCTGTAGATCACTCAAGAACCAAGCACATCGACATCAGGTATCACTTCATAAGAGAACATGTTGAGGAGGGGACTGTGGAGCTACATTTTGTGCCCACAATGCAACAAATTGCAGATATATTCACCAAACCTCTTGATGAAGTAACATTCAATAGATTGGTTGGTGAATTGGGAATGCTTAACACAAGTTAGTAAAGTCTTCTATCTGTAAAATCCATGTTTATGTTTGTATGTGCAAGCTACTCAATCATTATGTGCTTAGACTTTAAAATGCCTAATTAATGATTGTTATAGGTTACATATAGTGTGTTTTTGCATAAATTCCTTGTGTTTTAAGTGTCTTTTATAGCACAAATCTGTGAATTTATGCTTGTTAGATTGCATGATCATAGGGGGAGTTAAATTCATAATATTCTAAATATTGCATGATTTTTAGATGAATTTACCTATGAGTTTCATGTAATTAGAGGCCTTAGAATTAAAAAACTTCAAAATTTCGAGTTAGGTTCTATCTCGAAACTCATCTAGAAATTCGACTTGAATTTCGACTTAAGCTGTCAGAGTGAAGTTTTGAAAATTTTAAGTCTGGGAAGAATTTCGAGTTGGCTATCTCGAAATTCATCTCGAAATTCGACTTCGAGTTCGAGTTCGAGTTACCAGTGTGCCTAGTTCTATCTTCAAAATATTCGAGATAAAGTCTATCTCGAATTTTATCTCAAAGGTTGAGATGAGGTTTCCATTAAGGGAATATTTTGAAAAGAACTGAGAATTAACTTCGAGTTAGTCTATCTTGAAACTCAACTCGAATTTCGACTTGATGTTCGAGATAGAGTTCTCAGTTAAGCTAAAGGGAATTTTTCGAGTTACACTCCTAACTCGAAACATATCTTGAATTACCCTGTACTTTTTGCTTCAAGGGGGTATTTTGGAAAGAATTTGAGATTAACTTCGAGTTAGTCTATCTCGAAACTCAACTCGAATTTCGACTTGATGTTCGAGATAGAGTTCTTAGTCTATCTCGAAACTCAACTCGAAGTTCGACTTGATGTTCGAGATAGAGTTAAACTTCTAACTCGAAAAGTATCTCGAATTTCCCTGTTTTTCTTCTAGAGGGGAATTTTCCAAGTTTACTACAAATCAATAATGTTCGAGATAGGATTTCCCTATAGTTTTTGCTGTAAAATTGGTTAAAGTGCTTATTTGTGCTTAATTGTTCGAGTTAACCTCTATCTCGAACTTCATCTCGAAGTTCGACTTGATGTTCGAGATAGAGATGTTCGAGATAGAGTTCGACTTAGGTGTTCCCTGTATGAACTTAGTATTTTTCACTCTTTTTAACAGGGACATTTTTGTCATTTCACAATCATCTATATATACATCTCTAACTCGATGCATCATTCACTTCATACCATTAATCTGTGTTTTTGTGATTAAACTCATACTAATCACGAATTACTGCCAAATTTTTGACTGCTATTCACTGTGTTATCATTAATCTTTGTGTTGGTGTGTTTTGTAACCACATATACACGCGCATATACATACACACAAACATCAAGTGTTTGTGTAACTGTTCAAAACACGATTTCCACATTCTTCATCCATATACACACACGATTTCACTGGTATACACACGAATATTCATCCTATTTGAATATTCAGATTTAGTAATTGGCAACTGTTCATATTCCGTAGTTTAACTTTTCAGATTGTCTTTTGATATTCTCGAAAAATTAAAAGGGATAAAACTGTTAATTCGTAAATTATTTGTTTTTCAAAATTAAAAAAAATCATATCTTTTAAAGAAAAACATTTAATTAAAATGGCTCACCAATTTTCACTTGCTAAAAACAATTTTTATAATATTTCTACGGAAATTGGTGATCAACTCCCGCGGTTTAAGTTTTGGATACGATTTCTTAATTTGTACTCCAAGGCTAGCCATGCTTTTACTGCTAAACCTACACTAGTACATGATGCTTTACAGCAATTATGGACTAGTGCGGTTACTTTTGGGAGCAAAACAACCCCCTTCGGTTTCAGGTTTTCCTTAGCGGGTCAGGAATATGAGGTGACTGAAGAAATTGTCAACAGGATTCTGGGATTCCCGATCAAAGATGCTTATGATCCCGAACCTACAGCGGAACAACGCCTCACATTCTTTGAAGAAATAGGATGTTATCCTCCGACTGGCCGGATCACTGGAAACATCCAAAAACAATTCTTCCATGTGGAATGGAATTACTTTTTCGAGGCCATCACAAGATGTTTTCGGGCACGCGAAAAAGATTTTCATCAAATTCCAATTCCAATGCAAACCTTTGCAGTTGCCCTAGCAAGAGAACTGGATATAAATTATGGACGCATAGTTCTCTCTGAGATAGTGGCTTCAATGGGATCTCCTGCAAGCAGAGATCTCACTACAACTGATGTTGTCTGCTGGTTTCCTCGGTTCCTACAAATGCTGATTAATGACTTAATACCGAAGGATGCTCTTGCTGTTAGACAGGGATTTGCCAGAAGCCCAACATCTGCACCGCTAGGGATGGGCACTAAGTCACTTTCAACCATTGCTAATCAGGATAAACATCAAGGTAAACATATGTCAATTCCTGACAATATTCAAATGTGGCTTAGATATGATGCAGGAGTTACCAATTTGGAGGCATCATCACAAGTTTCATCACATGCTCAAAATCCATCTGTTCATGCTGAGGCATTTGATGAGATTCCTGATGAGCAAAGCGATGATGCACAAGGTAATCAATCAGGTAATCTCTCCTTGCATTCTATTCATTCCTCCTCCTATGTATCTGATTCCGAGACCCAAGAGACTGCTAACCCGCAGGATCTATCCCAGGGTGAGAGCTATATTTCTGAGCCTGATACACACTCTTATTCTCTTTCACCCCTGTTAACGGAAGTCAGAAAGCCAGCACGTGTATATGTAGGAGATGATGAGGAAAGTGAACCCGAAGAGCAGCAACTTATTCGAAAGAAAGCCAAACTTTTTCATGCTGCTACTTCAAAACCACAGTCAAACCCTAGTGTGTCACACGCAACCACTCCACCTCACGAGAGTGGTTCTCCCCTTAAACAATCTGCACATAGGGATTTTGATGACAATTATGTACCTTTTGAAGATCCTGTTGCTTCAAAAGGACATGGAGTTTTAACAACTTCAGCCGTACCTTCACCGGTACGTACTGATGCTGCAAAGGGGATCGGTTCTGATGTCGTACAAGAACACTTTGCAGCCGCTCAGCCTGAGATTCCAACTCAGGACAGAACAGACATAGATCCCATAACTGCCAATTATTTTGCTTATCCAATTTCTGCAGGTACTGCTTCATACTTCGGATCAATAATTGAAGACATACACGAGCGTGAGACAGAGAGTGTGTGTGAGAGGTTAGGGAGAGAGGGACCTTCATTTTTAAGGCCCGAAACAGAGCGCCAAATACCAACAGAACGAGTATTAGAGCGAGGTCACCTAAACCAAACACCGTCCCTTCACATTGAAAATCTTGATACGCGTATGACTTCTATGGAAAATCAGATGAGGCAGTTCGGACAGACGATGGGGCAGTTCGGGATTAACATTGGAAACAATCAAAGGGCTCTAGACGACTACGCAGTAAGAATGGCATGTCAAGCTACAGCTTTTGATGCTTTGACAAATAAGGTCAATGACTTGGGCCATGCTGGTGGTGTCTTGGGAAGCACTCTTAATGAGAGGATGGGGGCAATGGAGTCTACAATGCATACAATGGCTGTGGAGATCAGTAGAATGATGTTCGCAGTCAGGAGTTTTGTGCCCCCGGAGTGTTTCGAGTCGCAACAACCTCCCCCCGATGCTGGTGCAGGTGGTGCTAGTGGAGCGGGAGCCTCCGGTTCTGGTTTTGGAGGTTCTTATGCAGCTGGTGGATCTGAAGACCAAGGTGGAGCTCAGGATAACTCACCTAAGGGGGAGAGTGGAAAGGAGACGAGACAGCAGGCAGTTCACATCGAAGAAATTGAAGAACCCGCTGATCTTGTCAAGGAACCAGAAGTTGAGCCGTCTGTTGATGAAGAGGCTCTGAGGAGGAGAAAGGGTAAGGCAATGATGGTTGATGAACCATTCGTTGACCTGAGTCATCAGGAAACAGTACAGGAGGTACTTGACTCAGATTCTGATATGGAAGACGTACCTTTGGCACATGCTATAAAGAGATCTTTGAAGGAACAAGGTGGAGGTGCTGGGATGTCTTCCGGAATGCCTGAAGAAATTCCTGTTGATGAGGAAACCCTTAAAGCTCAACAGTTAGCCTTGGAACAAGCTCAGTTCCATAAAATGAAGATGATGCAAGAACGTGCTGCCTTCCTAGAAAAGAAAGGAGAGCTCCAAGGGAAGCAGTATGATCATGAGCTTGCAAGGCTAGCTGATCCTCAAGTTAATCTTGACAAAAGGAGGATAGGACAGAAGTGGGATGAAGCAAGGAAGATAATGATGGGACCTTGTGCGAAAGGAGTTCATAACAAGGATGCAGATGATCTGTTCTACAACTTGAATTTGCAGAATCCAATGACTGGGGACTATATAAACGCTTTGAAGAGATTAATTTCTAAAGTCAGGGTTGGATATAATGCAACACTTAAGGAGTGGCAGGTTATTTTGTCTTTGGTAGAAGGAGTCCCAACATCTTTCCTATATGTGGATGACCAATTCATAACGAGAAGATCTGCGTCAGAGTTGTTCTTGCTAGCGACAAAAATTCAATACTCTCATTCTGAGGAGCTAAGCATTCTGTATAGGGATCAGTTAATGCAGCTAGCAGAGGACAAGGGTCCAGAATTCTCAGCATATCCAAATTTTGTCCGGATGGTAGTTGACGGAAAGATGAAGAGGGTTAGCATGGAGGGAAATGATCTAATGGAGCTTTCAGTGGAATCTCTCAAAGCTGTCTGTAGACAAATGATGAGTAAGGGATTCGCTTCTGAGCTTAAAGAAAAATCCGTGAAGATCATTGAAAGAGTCATATTCAAGAAGAGCAATGAGGTGTGGAAGTGTGATATCATTGCTCCAAACCCTCTTGATAACTTGAAGATTGAGCCGGAGCTGATGGAAAAGAAATGGAATATTCTTCAAGCAATGAAGAATGTAGATGAAGCTCTGACTCTTCCTTCTGGAGCACTAGAACAAGGAGAAATAAGGGAGGCTATTGGTGTTCCAGGAAGTGATAGTGTATACTGGATACACGCTTATGTTGAAGATACAGCTGATGCCTTAGTATTCATAGATGCAGACCAGAATCAAACATTCTTGCATATGAGTAGAAAATGGCTGCTACAGACTCACGATGCTGCATTTCTGGAGAGAGTATTACATGTATTCAAATGGAGCGAAGTGGAAGATATGTATGTGGAAGAAAAGCAGAGACTCATGAGTTACCTGTCTGAGGTAGTGGTGGAAAAGAAGCGGATGGAGCGAGATGCGGCCAGTGTCCACAATACTGACCGTGTCAAGGGCTACCCCAAGATGATCTATTGTCAGTTTAAATCTGATAAATCTCACTGGAAACCTCAGCTCATAATGAAGAACTTTGAGGATATTCCAAAGATCAGGACTACTCAGGAGGTGGACAAACTCAGAAGGCTTTTCAAACATCCTTATCCAGAGCCCAAGAATCCTCTAGAAATGGAAGCTGTAAGTCTGTTGAATGCTAGGTGGAAGCAGCTTAGAGATCTAGTGTACAAGAAAGAACAGCAGCAGAAGGAGAAGCGCAAAAGGAAGAAAGAAGAGAAAGACCAAGCTGCTGAATCTAGAAAGAGGAAACGGAATTAGGGTTAAAGGTCAGAGTGGTGTGAACTTGAAGTTGGAAAAACTTCATGTCTTTCGGTTGCTTTAACTCACTTGAGGAAAATTCACCTTAGAGTGAATCCAATAAGGTGATATAAGTTTGACTAAAAGGTATGAAATAATCCAGGTGATAGGAATCACTCAAATGATCTTTAATTCAAAGTTCGAATTCTGTTTCTAGTTTAAGTTCTTTGTATTGTTTTCATGTAAATTTCAATTGTAAATTATTCAAGACTGTAATGTTAATTATCTTTTCTCGTCTCATTGTTTAGTTAAGTTATCCTTCATTAATTTGAATGTCGTTGTTAGACAATCAAATTGGGGGAGATTGAAAGGCAGAGAGTGTAAACTTGTAACACTATAACTAATGTAACTTAACTAAAGGAAAAGATACTTAACCAGAAGACAATCAAGAACAAGAAGTCACAAAGAAATCAACACTAAATGAAGACAAGGTAATTGATACAATTCAACATGTTAACTATGATCAAGCCAAGAAGAAATCATTGAGAGAAGTTCAAGTCAAAGTTGTTCATGCCTCAGTGATTTAAAAAGCCAAGAATCAAGATCATAACTATCAGTATCAATAAGACTAATTGATTTCAAGTGAACAAGAAGGAAAGCAAATATTGGAAAGCCACATTACTAATTGGATATGGTAATTTGTTCAAGAAGCAAAAACACTATCAAGACTAGTCACTTATGAACCAGACCGTTGCATCAAGTGTCAGGACATTGATAGCAAGTTTATGTCAGTAATAAAGATCCATGTTCAAGAGCTTGGTGAAGAATAAAGAAGACATGAAGATATCACAAGTTCAAGATGTGCATTGAAGTTTCAAGTTGAAGGCCAGAATATTTTCTAAGTACTAAATATTCTAGATGACCAAGTAGAAGTTTCTAAGTAGAAGTTCTACTTAGAAATTCGAGATGGCTAAGTAGAAATTCTCAAGTAGAAGTTCTACTTAGAGTGCAGCTTCAAAATGACACATGGCATCTTCTGATTGGCAGATTTCCAAGCTTTCAAGATAAGGCAAGATTTATGTGGACATCATTGGGCCACGTATATCTTAGTCTTTGAAGACTACAGGACATAGATTACATGTAGTATAAATAGAAGTACTTGTGTAATGTTTTTAGTTAGTGAGCAATAGTTGAAGAAAACACAAGAAAAAGAGAGAGTGTGCATTCACAGAGCTTAGTATCATTCACTTCTCTCTGAACTTCTGTCATACTTTGTAATGAATGTTGTAGCAACCCTTTCAAGTTATATATAAGACATATATTCCTTGAATCTGTGTGTTCGTTTATTGCATCGTATTTATTGCTTCTCATATTCGAAAAGTTGTATTCACCCCCCCTCTACAACACATTTGGACCTAACAAGTTTGATTCTGTCTTGCTTGCTCCATTGCTATGTCATCCTTCAGCCTTTGGATCTCAGCCTCGTGAGCCTTAATCCTCTCCTCAGCCGTTGGTGGAGGTCCATCATGGATCCCTTGAGTCCTTCCTTGAGGCTCTCTTCTAGCACGTTGCCTCTTCGGGGCTTCATCACGATCATCATCCTCAGACGATGAATCATCAGTATAAGGGCCGGAGTAGTCATCATAATCTCGGTCCCGGATTTGTAAGGCATGACCACTTGGTCCTGAACCTTGAGTCATCGGGGGGTAGTTGGGCAGACCGTACCTGGGATTAGTGTTCAAGAGGAGATCCGTAGTATGGATCTGTACCCCTGGTGGCGGGTTGTTCGGATCAACAATCTGGAGAGAGTTGGTCGCTTGTCCTGCCTGATTGGTCAGAGGCAACGTACTCTCAGCATGGGGGATCACCCCTGGTTGTTGAGAAACTTGAGAGTGGATGATGACAACTGATGCTGGGGGAGCCTGTTGAATGATCGTCCCTGATGTTGGGGGAGTCTGCTCGGTGAGAGGTGGGGCAGAGCTAACTGGCACGGCCTCAGTTACAACTGGTGTTGTTCTTCGTGTTTGAACCATGGTTAATGTTGTCTTCCCACAGACGGCGCCAAATGTTGTGGAATAAAAACGAGGGTTTGTAAATTGCGGCTAGGGTTTGTATGTATTAAATACAAGGGATGGTGAGCTTCGAGCTTTAATGGATGTTCTTGCGTTTGAGACTGATCGGTCCTCACAAGATGCCTACGTATCTTTGTATTGTTAGAGAATTAAGCCAACGTAGTTCTGAGAATGAGGGGTCAGGCCCTTTATATAGGTTGCGGGAGCCTTAGAATTATGGTAGGATTCGGAGACTTGGTGGACAAGTCACCTCCTTGAGGAAAGTTCTAGACTCCTTCCTTGTAGGAGTCAGTTTCCATGTAGAATTAGGTGCCTTGGAGGCTAAGTCAGGCAGGAGTTATATCCTTATTTGACTCTTATTGCTGAGCTGTTTATTACCCCTAATATTAATTACGAAATTAATATTGTTAATAGGGTTTTGGCCCATCTGTTGGGCCCCACATTTGGACCATACTGGGTCTAATTAATGTGACATTAAATGTGTCTTTAGGGTTTATTTTTAGCCCATATCAATACATTTTTAAACTTAAATGTTTAGTTTTAGTCTAATATTTAGTACACTATATAGAAGTTCAATATAAAATTGGGTAAGTTGAAATTTTTTTATATTATAATTTTGAATTATTTTTTAACTCAATTTTAAAATTTTCTAAATATTTCAGTCAATATAAAATATGACAACCTTATTGACCCGTGCATGTATATGAAATCTAAAATCAATTTTTTTGATTTTATCGTATATTGATTTAAATATATGTTATAACTCAACCATTATATATTATATATTATATTGATCAATATATTATATAAAAATTCATATGTACCACTCTTTATAGTCGAGTTATAATCTAATTAATCATTTTAAATAATTATTGTACTTTTGTAATATTTATTATTCTAAAAAATATATATCTTTTTTAATTTAATTTGAATGTTAATTATATTATTTTTTATATATAACATGGATCATATTTTTAGATTTTGTATCTTTTTAACATAATTTCAATTATTCTTCGTATATATTTAAGTATTTATGTTTTTAGACCAATCATATATTTGAATTGTTGAAAGTCTAAATAGTTGGTCGACCAAAATCCTCTAATATGACTCATGTATTTAAAATTTTATATAAGTAACATTTATGTGATGCAATTATTAATTATGTATGATTTGATAACTAAAATTTACATATTTCTTACAACCAAATCTTATTTTTTTTCTTAAATTTTTAATTATGTAGAGTATGCTCAGTCGATTAAAAATATTTTTTTATAATTTTATCTATACGATATTTTAGAAATAATATGAACCAACATTTCATTTACTTATAAAGAAAGAGGATGAGACAAAAGAGAGAAGAGGTCGTTTATTTTACAGGATTTTTAAACTAAACTGAAAATCAACTGTAGCATAATTGGTTAAGGCATGAGTTTGAGACTAAAAGGTTAATGGTTCAAATCCTAACACAAGCATAATTTAAATTTTTTTACATAATTATTGAATGATGGCATTTTTGTAATGAATGATTTGATAACTAAAATTTACATATTTCTTACAACTAAATCTTAATTTTTTCTTAAATTATTAATTATGTAGAGTATGCTCAGTCGATTAAAAATATTTTTTATAATTTATCAATACGATATTTTAGAAATAATATGAACCAACATTTCATTTACTTATAAAGAAAGAGGATGACACAAAAGAGAGAAGAGGTGGTTTATCTTACAGGATTTTTAAACTAAACTGAAAATCAACTGTAGCACAATTGGTTTGAGACTAAAAGGTTAATAGTTCAAATCCTAACACAAGCATAATTTAATTTTTTTTACCTAATTATTGAATGATGGCATTTTTGTAATGAATAATTTGATTAATAAAATTTACATATTTCTTACAACCAAATCTTATTTTTTCTTAAATTATTAGTTATGTAGAGTATGCTCAGTCGATTAAAAATATTTTTTATAATTTTATTTATATGATATTTTAGATAATATATGCACCATCATTTCATTTACTTAAAAAAAAAAAAGAAAGGGAAGATATGGTTTATCTTATAGAATTTTTTAAGCTAAACTCAAAATCTATTGTAGCGCAATTGGTTAACGCATGAGTTTGAGATTAAAAGGTTAGTGGTTCAAATCCTAAACAAGCATAATTTCATTTTTTTTACATAATTATTGAATGATGACATTTTTGTAATATTTTAAAAAATAGGGATAAAATCATAATTTCACACGCATTAAAATGGCAAACTTTGCCCTTGTGTTGATGTTTAATGTATAGTAATAGATAGATAGATTAGGGAGCTAATAAAAATTTCAAAATATTTTTGAAAATAACGTGATAATTCTGAATTGTTAAAATGAAAAAATATTTAATATTCTGAATACTTTTCTGAAATTTTTGTTTGCAATTTTTTTTTTGTTTTTTTGGAATTTTTCAATAACAAACGGAAGACTTGGCTGGTCAATTATGAGATTGTGGGCACCAGATTCTTAATATTAATAAATTGAAATTATAAATTGCCAATTGACAGAGTATGGTCTTGGATTTTTTTAGTTGATTTCTTAATAATATTAATGCCTACTAGATTATAATTCTAAAGGTCAAATCTTAGCTGAGAAATAGTTGTCTAGACCGGTTATTATTTAATAGAATAGAAATATCGAAAATTCCAAATGGTACCATTGTATAATTGGTTTTTTTTATAGAATATCATTTGCTATTTTTGACTTCTAAACGGTACCATTGTACAATTGGTTTTTTCATGAAATACCAATCTGTCAACCAAAATGTTAGTATCTATATTTTCAAATGGTACCATCGTAAGTTAACTAGTGAATGGTACCACATGGAAAATGGTACCAAATGGAGAAGCCATTTTTATAATGGTACCAAATGGAATATTCCTAAATTATTTTCAACCAGAAAGAACTTTTAATAATAATATTTTAGTTGGTTCATGATATAGGTAATATGTAAAAAAAAAAAAAAAAAAAAAAAAAAAATTCGTCCCAACGCATAATCTTTTTTTACAAAAATTATAGATAATCATAATTTATTGACCATATTTGTTGAACTCAATTCCCTTTAATAAGAATTATTATCATTATTTGTTAAGTTACTAGAGTTCCATTTTTTACTCCTATGTCAAATTTTAATTACTCATTTTGTTCCTCTCATTTCTTTACACTTTCCTTTTTGGTACGTTTCCCAATTCTTTACATTACTAAAACTAGTAACTTTTAACAATAAAATACATTATTACGTCTATTACTTCACTCCATTTTTTCAACACTTTACACATTTACACTCACTACTTCACTTATTTTAACAATAAAATTACTATTACACCCACTACTTCATTTATTTTAACAATGATGCCCAAGATGTGGCCGGGACGGAGGGAGTATTTACTAATTTAAATTTTTATAATTTATTATTTAATTAATCTCATTCATCCCTTCACATTTTTCCTTTTATATGATATCAATCTCAATCAATCAATAACGGAAAATATCTTCAAACGATATTTTTTAAATCCGGAAGATTTCCCAATGTCAAAATTAAATCAAATAAAATCAGTAATTGCCTATATTAACGAAGTCTCTCAGGATAGATACAATTACATATAACTGCATAGGCTTGATCCAGTATAAATTGGTACGCAGGCATATTGGCAAAAGGGATCCGAAGGGTTAGACACAATTGCATAGAACTGTGTACGTTTGATCTAGTATAAATTGGTACGCAGACATATTGGCAAAAGGGATCTGACATCGCCGAGTCCAGCCTCTCTATTTTTTACAAACCCTAATTCCCCAAAAATAGCCACATTCATGCACAAAATCGCTCTATTATTTCAGCACACCTTCAATTTTATATTGTTACAAAAATTTTCCAACAACATTTAATGTTAAAAGGAAGTACTTTTTTAATTATTCGTGAATGAAAGAAGGGGCTTTTTTAATTATTCGTGAAAGACGAATAATTCATAATATATGATATTCAAACACAATCAAAATGATTATGATAAAATAACGATGAAGGAACGTCAATAATCACAACAAACAGCACACGAGACGAGGAAACATATTGGAGCTAAATCACAAAAACAACAGTAGGAAAAAAATATACTCCATAAAATAAGGACCGGGGGCTCCATTGAAAAACAAGAATTTACGAAGGCCATGAGTCCCATGAACCGACCGAGTTACCAACAGGAAGAAAAGTAGTAATCAGCATATTTGGGATATCAAAAAACAAATAATTTATGATTTAGAGTGGATAGTGCCATATAAGTGATAAGTAAATTTTTAATTGTAAGTTATTTAGGTGTTTGGATAATTTTTCGATGACGTGTTTGGTAAATTAAATTTATAAGTTAAAAACATTTTATTGTAAATTGAAAATTTTTAATTATTTAAATAATAAGTATTAATTTTTTGGTTCATACTAATAAATTAATAATGTGGCATTTATAATTTTTTAAGTTTAAAGATATATTAGTTAATTTATTATTAATCTTTAAAATTTATTTTAATACATAGAAATAGAATATTAATTTAAAATTTTGAAATTATCATTTTTAGGTATTGTTGTAATGGGGAGAGAAAATAAATGGACTACAATTAAGCTGAATGTACCGTTGGATAGACCTTCAGCTTAACTTTGAATTATTTTGTCAAAGGGTCATGTTAAAATGCAAACGGGCTTTCAGTCCAAATAAGCCATTTTTTTTATTTGCCAAACATACCTATACTTGTTTAATTGACAAATATTGAATGGGGGCCAAAGCCAAAGCCTTTTAATTCTTTGATTGGTGGCTAGGGGAACAGAGTTTGGTGGAGGTAATTAAGGATGGTTGGAATGAATGCCCTAACCTTCATTTTCATCTCAAGATACGTAACATTAAGAATAAAATTAAGCAGTGGAATAAAACCACCAACGGAGATCTAGCTAAAAGATGGGAAAACATGCAGAGTAAGGCAGATGAGGAGGATTGGAGGGATGATTTGAAAAAGGAGATAAGTGGGAGACTACAAAAATTGTATGATGCAAGATCAAGTAGTCTCAAACAAAAAGCTCGCCTTAATTGGGGCAGATATGGAGATCGCAACACGAGCTTTTTTCATGCTTGCGTGACAAGGAAGCGGAAAAGAAATCAAATCCTAGGGATTTTCCACAATAACAGATGGATCACCCACCCAGTAGAGGTTAAAGAGACTTTTGTTTTCTACTATGAATCTTTCTACGGAATGGATGGGAGAGATCCTCTACTACACATAGGTAACCTTCAGACCCCCTCTTTATCTCAAATGCAAAGAGAATGGCTGGATTCAGAGTTTTCCTTGCTAGAGATCGAAGTTGCTCTCAAGGAAATGAACTCAAGTAAGGCCCCGGGCAAAGATGGCCTCAACGCTGGTTTTATTAAAGCTAACCGGGAATTATTGAGGAACGATTTGGTAAAATTGTTCAAAGAATTTCATTTGAATGGAAATTTCCCAAAAGGATTCAACTCCTCCTTTGTGACCCTTGTTCCGAAAGTAAAGCATCCAAAGAAAATCAAAGACTTTAGGCCAATTAGCCTAATCAATTGCTCCTTACTAAGGTATTGGCTAATAGACTAAAATCAGTAGTAGTGTCGATCATTTCGAATCATCAATCAGTTTATATTAAAGGGAGGCAGATATCGGATGGAGTTCTTATAGCTAATGAGATAGTTCGTGGTCTCAAACTAGGATCGTTGGAGGGTCTAATTCTTAAACTTGACTTTGAAAAAGCTTTTGACTCGATCAGCTAGTCATTCCTTTTTCAATGCCTCAGAAAATTGCAATTTGGAGAAAGGTGGATTAGATGGTTGGAACTCATCTTCTCAACCATAAGGATCTCAATTCTAGTAAATGGGTCCCCGACAAGGGAATTCCAACCACATAGAGGGCTTCGGCAGGGTGACCCTTTATCCCCGCTATTATTCCTCATTCTAGGAGAAATTCTTCATTGTTTACTAAAGGAAGCATTGAGTGTAGACATTTTCACGGGGATCACACTTAATGGTTCAAATGGTAACAAGATCTCGTACCTTCAATTCGCGGATGATACCATACTGTTCATCAATAATGATCTCAAGTCAGTAATGGGTATTAAAAGAGTCTTGCAGTGCTTCGAGTTGTTTAGTGGGCTGAAGATAAATTATCAAAAAAGCTCACTCTATGGGTTTAACGGCAGGACAACAGATATACACTTCTGGGCATCTAGATTAGGTTGTAAGGTGGGTAGCCCTCCAATCACTTACCTTGGGATGCCTCTGGGACTCAACTCTAAACGTAAAGATTTCTAGCTTCCGGTAGTTAATAAGATGAAGAACAGTTTGGCCTTATGGAAAAGCAAGTCTCTAAACCAAGCAGGCAGATTAATTCTACTCCACTCCTCTCTAGACAGCTTGCCTAATTATTGGTTTAATATATTCATGATGCCAAGACAAACTCAGATGAAAGTGGATAAAATACGCAGAAGTTTTTTCTGGGGAGATGTCCTTTCAGGGGATGGTTATAGTCATAAGCTGCACACTCTTAAGTGGGACACCCTATGTCGTCCAAAATTAGCAGGTGGCCTGAACATATCCTCTCTACATAAGAGGAATATAGCGATGATGGGGAAATGGCAGTGGAGAATGCAAGCAGAAAAGGGTTTGTTGTGGCAAGAGGTTCTCGAGAATCTATACGGTGAAGAAATAAATTACGAGTTCCGGTGCCTCAGTTTGAAGCCTACATCGTTTGTCATAAAAGAACTTGTAAAACTGGGATGTTTGCAAGAACCTGGCCAACTCCTTTCCCCTAAAAACTTCGTTTGGCTCCTTAAGGATGGCTCAAAAACATTGTTTTGGAGAGACCAGTGGCATCCCTCCAGCCCCCTCAAAGATAAATTCCCGGATCTTTTTGAAATTTCCAAATTCAAGAGCCTAACGGTGTCTCAAATCTACTGTAAATTCAAAAATTTCGGAGTAGAAGCGAGCAGATGGTGGGAGAGAACACTCGCATAGGTAGAGATATATAGGTCAATACTCCTCTTTAATTTTATAAGTATGTTAACTTTCTGTCGAGGGAAAGACATGAGCCTTCTAAAGGAGTATACACAACAAGAAACTGCTATAAAAAATTGTCAGAGACGTATGAAACCCAGCCGGTATGGAGCAAAATTTGGCAAATTAAAGTCCCACCTAAGGTTCAATTTTTTGTGGAAACTACAACATGAGGTGGTTCCAATGAGTGAGTTCCTAAATTCTCGAATTCCTACTCTGAATTTTCCAAATAAATATGGTTGGTGTCAACTTGACAGCGAAAGTCTAGACCATCTATTTTTCAAATGTGAACTAGCATCATGGGCATGGAGTTTGGTTGCAAGATGGTGGAAAACTGGTCAAGCGATCTTCACTAGAGAGAACTTGTGGAGAAGTATGTATAATATGTTTTGTGGGACTTCATATAGGAAGGCATGGCACCTTACTATTGCAGCGGTGCTTTGGTCAATATGGCTAGCTCAAAATGAAAAAGTTTTCCAAAATATCAAATTATCCAAACATTCATTTCAACGCGTCATCTTGATCAGGTCCTTCAAGTGGGTGGTGGCAAATGACTGGCTGGAAAATGACAGAGAACGAGAGTGGCAGGATAATCCTCAAGGGGCAATTCTAGGCCATGAACTCAAAGTTCAAACTGCGTTTTGGAAAGCTTTAAGTAAAGACTCTGATCTAATTGCAACGATAGATGGGTCTTGGTCAGCAAATTCAGCAACAGGTGGTATAGGCGGGCTCATAAAAGATAAAGAAAGAAGGCTTCGTTTGATTTTCTCAGGCCCTATCTCGACTACTTGAAGCCTGGAGGTTGAAATAGCAGCACTAAGATTCATCTTAGAGGTTAGGGAGTCGTCCTCTTTAGCTACCCAAAGCTTACTCATTTGCTCAGATTCAAAACATATGGTGGATGACTTTGATGGGTTTGTGGCATGTAAAGATTGCTCAAACAAGACAGGGAGTACGCTAAATGAAATCGTGGCTAATCTAAGGGGATTGAGGTTGATCCACATCAAAAGAAATTTTAATTTAGAATCCCACACCTTAGCTGTAATATCCCACCTATTTTTATTTTATTTTATATATATTATATATTTTAATTGAGTACTTATTTATAAACAAATATGTTTTTATTGCAAATTAGATTATTAGTATTTAATAAATTTGAAATTTATTTTATATGCAGATAAGATTTCCTTTGCAATGTGATAAGAATAAAGTTAGAATACTAATCTCTAAAACCTAATTCTAGTGGATTTACATCTATCTACCTAGTTTTATAAATGCATGATATCGGGGGTTAACATATTAGAAAAAGAAAACAGAGGACACAGAGTATACACGAGACAGCATCTAAGGTATCCATGAAGTTTATAAATATGCGTACATGTATTACACCACATTAGCACCATACAATTTTTAGTCCTCTTCCGGAAAGTTTTGACATATTTTGCTTTGTTTACTTTAATTATCATATGTATGTCCACTAGATTTATGTGGCGGATTATATACAAGTTTTGATTAAAATTCTATATGCTCTTTTTTTTTTGAAGCTTCGTTCTGTTTTGTTAAAGGCATGATGAACAACCGTGGTAATTAATTCCAATGCGATTTTCAGGATTCAACATCAATTTATTGTTTTGTATATGTATTATTTATCAGTGAATATCTTGCACATATATATATATATATATATTCATTTTTTAATTGGTTTTAATTTCATTTTTTAATACAAATATAATTTTACTAACTACCTTTGAATTTCATTAGTAATCTGAATTATATACATGTTTGGAACATGAATTTTGTGGTCAAATCTAGTCATATATGGTAATATAAATTTATTGCATTCAATTGGATTATATATTCAAGATTGTCAATTCTATGTTCCTGTCAAATATGTGTTGGTGTTGTTCAGAGGGCATTTTGTCATTACATGAGACCTTGTACACTTCTTTAACAAATCTAAGTATTAGTAAATACTTTAGTGTATGTCTGGTAACTTCCTGTCAAGTCTTGTTATGCATGTACGTAAATAAGTTAATGGATTACAATTAGTTTTTAAATTGAAATTGCTATCTGCATGCTAATATTGCACGGCCATTCATGATTATGTAATTATTCTGATATGAGCTAACAAATCATATGCATGTATGTTTTCATATTAATCATTTAATAATGATATTATTTATCATACGGGTAAGGATGTTAAAAATTATTTATATCATTTTATGATTAGATTGAATTCAGAGCTTACAACGGATTTTTGATAATTTTGAATTAATTTAGACGCTATATTAAGGTACGAATTCCTTATTCTTTTCTCTTTCCATTTAAATTATAAATATTCATTAAATATATTGTTGAGTCAAATTTATTAATTGTCACCTTTTTGTACTCTACTTGATACGAGTTATTTGCTCTCTTTCCCATTATAAAATTTTATTCTTTACTCGTTATATTTATTGTCAATTCAATTTTATAAAATTGTGACCCTTGTATTCTATGTGTACTTTTTAGTGCACATTGTTATTTTCGTTTCGTCTCACTTATTGTTGGAATTTTTATTGCCAGCTCATATATATTTGATTTGTTTCGTTTCGCTAATTTATTGCGACATTGCCTTGTTTATTTTGTTCTGTGCAATGAGTCTGGCAATATTTTTGAAACCTATTTGTTGGGCTCTTAGACCTATCTATGTGGTTAAATCATAGACGAGTTCATGGAGTTCGGAGTGTCTGGTGAACTCGGCACTTAATCGTATCGGTGCTGTGAGTATACGAGCACGTCTCTGGGGTATGAGATTGTGTATAGATCATGATCGCTAATGTGTGTTTTCTTTTTCTGGATTACCGAAGAAGGATTCTCTGTTTTATAGGAATGCTTTGTGCATTTCATGTGTTTTCTTCTCGTGGATTACCGGGGAAGAATTCTCTGTTTTGTACTTCGCTTTGTGCGAGTACATATTTGTATAAGAGACCCTTATGGATACATACCTTACTTGATTCAGCCTTATATTTGTTCTGTTTCAATCAGTATTTTATTCTTGTTGGCTATCTTGCTTATTTTACATTTGGACTTGATCTGAAAATTTTGTGTTGGTAAGACACAATTCATTTGGATATTAGAAACCTTATTTTATTTTTATATTATATTCGTACTGGGCATTTGGCTCACTCGTATTGTTTTCCTTCCGCAGGTAATCAGGGGTAAACGGGGTTGAGATGAGTGATGTCAACCAGACTTTAGCCGCAATCTATATAGTTGTTTAAATAAATTTGAGAACTTACTAGATTTTGTTCTCAGACTTTTCAGTATTTTCATGTGAAAATTTAAACATTAATATTTATTTGGATTTTCGGTTCTTTTATAAATCGATTAAATATAATTTAGATTTCATTACGATATTTGTCTATTATTTAACGATCCGAAAAGTCGGGTTGTTACAGTTGGTATCAGAGCTAAGGTTATAGGTTCTGTAGACTGTCCTTTAGGCATTGACCTGTGAGTTGGGTTTACTTCGCATGGGTAGAATTATGACTTTTAATATCGACCTGTGATATGATTGTTTCGTATGTGCACTCACGAAAATTTTTGCAGAATGCCGCCAAGGAGATCTAATACAAACCAAAACACTGGGGGAAATGTTACTCAGCAAATTGTGATGGATCAAACCACTTTTATGAATATGGTGCAGCAGGTGGCAGCTCAGCAAACGCAGAATCTTGGTGGTAACACACAGAATCAAGAAGGCCAGACTATGTTTGATCGTTTTATGAAACAAAGGCCTAATTGCTTCAAGGAGGCTAAGACCCCCATGGATGCTGAAGCGTGGATTGATCATATGGAGAAGATCTTTCGGGTACTTAACTGTTCTGAGCTGGAAAAGGCTCGTTTTGGCATTTACCGTCTTGAGGGGGATGCTAGCATTTGGTGGAAGTCAGTGGTGGCTTCCCACGCAGCTGGATACGAGAATACTGTCACTTGGAATGTTTTTAAGGCACAGTTTGATCAGAGGTACTTTCCTGCCAGCATTCGTGAGGAGTATGTCAGGGAATATCAAAGCATAACCCAGAAGGAGGATGAATCTGTGGCGGACTTTCAGATCAGGTTTCAAAGGTTGGCTGGATACGCACGATCCGTTGCTGGTGCCGAAGAAGATAAAATTATGAAATTCAAGTGGGCTCTGAAAACTTCGATCCGTAACCACATCATTGCAAATCGCTACACTACTATGGACAGTTTGGTGGACAGTGCCAGAGACCAAGAGCTTCATCAAACTGACTTCCGTAAACAGCAAGACGTGCAGAATCAGAAAAGAAAAAGGGACGATGACTCTACCGAGCAAAGCAAGAACTCTAAAAATAATAATGGGGCTTCTGGAGGATTCGAGAAAAATGATCATGGATATAACACGAAAAACTTTCGACAAAGAAATGGAAACCGGGGAAATCAGAATGAAGCAAAGTCTCATTGCCAGCATTGCGGGAAGATGCATGGTGGAAACACTTGTCATTGGACTACTGGCGCATGTTTTAGGTGCGGAGAACAAGGTCACACTATTCGAAATTGCAAAATACCATCCAACAATCGCAAGGATAACGATGATCAGGGTGAGAATAACAAACAGATAACTGCAAGTGATGCTGCAGATAATTGAGGTACTATTCTGGAAACACATTCTATTTTTGCATTGCATGTTACAATTTTTGATGTGTGCGCGCATAACGAATTCTTGTATTTATAATTCATGATGCTACTTGGGCATCTGATTAATTATGATTATAAGTGAAAGGTTGTTGTCAGTAATTACGTGTTTTAAAAAAAATGTATGATAAGATAATTTTATTAGTTAAATTTGTTTGAAAGGATTTCAATATTTGCAAAATCGTAATATATTTTCCTGAATTGGCATTTATGTTCACTTGAGATATTCGCATTTTTGAATCAGTTATGTCACTTAAATTTCGAGGACGAAATTTTTGTAAGGAGGGAAGAATGTAATATCCCACCTATTTTTATTTTATTTTATATATATTATATATTTTAATTGAGTACTTATTTATAAACAAATATGTTTTTATTGCAAATTAGATTATTAGTATTTAATAAATTTGAAATTTATTTTATATGCAGATAAGATTTCCTTTGCAATGTGATAAGAATAAAGTTAGAATACTAATCTCTAAAACCTAATTCTAGTGGATTTACATCTATCTACCTAGTTTTATAAATGCATGATATCGGGGGTTAACATATTAGAAAAAGAAAACAGAGGACACAGAGTATACACGAGACAGCATCTAAGGTATCCATGAAGTTTATAAATATGCGTACATGTATTACACCACATTAGCACCATACAATTTTTAGTCCTCTTCCGGAAAGTTTTGACATATTTTGCTTTGTTTACTTTAATTATCATATGTATGTCCACTAGATTTATGTGGCGGATTATATACAAGTTTTGATTAAAATTCTATATGCTCTTTTTTTTTTGAAGCTTCGTTCTGTTTTGTTAAAGGCATGATGAACAACCGTGGTAATTAATTCCAATGCGATTTTCAGGATTCAACATCAATTTATTGTTTTGTATATGTATTATTTATCAGTGAATATCTTGCACATATATATATATATATATATATTCATTTTTTAATTGGTTTTAATTTCATTTTTTAATACAAATATAATTTTACTAACTACCTTTGAATTTCATTAGTAATCTGAATTATATACATGTTTGGAACATGAATTTTGTGGTCAAATCTAGTCATATATGGTAATATAAATTTATTGCATTCAATTGGATTATATATTCAAGATTGTCAATTCTATGTTCCTGTCAAATATGTGTTGGTGTTGTTCAGAGGGCATTTTGTCATTACATGAGACCTTGTACACTTCTTTAACAAATCTAAGTATTAGTAAATACTTTAGTGTATGTCTGGTAACTTCCTGTCAAGTCTTGTTATGCATGTACGTAAATAAGTTAATGGATTACAATTAGTTTTTAAATTGAAATTGCTATCTGCATGCTAATATTGCACGGCCATTCATGATTATGTAATTATTCTGATATGAGCTAACAAATCATATGCATGTATGTTTTCATATTAATCATTTAATAATGATATTATTTATCATACGGGTAAGGATGTTAAAAATTATTTATATCATTTTATGATTAGATTGAATTCGGAGCTTACAACGGATTTTTGATAATTTTGAATTAATTTAGACGCTATATTAAGGTACGAATTCCTTATTCTTTTCTCTTTCCATTTAAATTATAAATATTCATTAAATATATTGTTGAGTCAAATTTATTAATTGTCACCTTTTTGTACTCTACTTGATACGAGTTATTTGCTCTCTTTCCCATTATAAAATTTTATTCTTTACTCGTTATATTTATTGTCAATTCAATTTTATAAAATTGTGACCCTTGTATTCTATGTGTACTTTTTAGTGCACATTGTTATTTTCGTTTCGTCTCACTTATTGTTGGAATTTTTATTGCCAGCTCATATATATTTGATTTGTTTCGTTTCGCTAATTTATTGCGACATTGCCTTGTTTATTTTGTTCTGTGCAATGAGTCTGGCAATATTTTTGAAACCTATTTGTTGGGCTCTTAGACCTATCTATGTGGTTAAATCATAGACGAGTTCATGGAGTTCGGAGTGTCTGGTGAACTCGGCACTTAATCGTATCGGTGCTGTGAGTATACGAGCACGTCTCTGGGGTATGAGATTGTGTATAGATCATGATCGCTAATGTGTGTTTTCTTTTTCTGGATTACCGAAGAAGGATTCTCTGTTTTATAGGAATGCTTTGTGCATTTCATGTGTTTTCTTCTCGTGGATTACCGGGGAAGAATTCTCTGTTTTGTACTTCGCTTTGTGCGAGTACATATTTGTATAAGAGACCCTTATGGATACATACCTTACTTGATTCAGCCTTATATTTGTTCTGTTTCAATCAGTATTTTATTCTTGTTGGCTATCTTGCTTATTTTACATTTGGACTTGATCTGAAAATTTTGTGTTGGTAAGACACAATTCATTTGGATATTAGAAACCTTATTTTATTTTTATATTATATTCGTACTGGGTATTTGGCTCACTCGTATTGTTTTCCTTCCGCAGGTAATCAGGGGTAAACGGGGTTGAGATGAGTGATGTCAACCAGACTTTAGCCGCAATCTATATAGTTGTTTAAATAAATTTGAGAACTTACTAGATTTTGTTCTCAGACTTTTCAGTATTTTCATGTGAAAATTTAAACATTAATATTTATTTGGATTTTCGGTTCTTTTATAAATCGATTAAATATAATTTAGATTTCATTACGATATTTGTCTATTATTTAACGATCCGAAAAGTCGGGTTGTTACATTAGCCAACAGGGGCCGTTCCAATGCGAAGTTTTACTAGACTTGGGTCTTTCCTTAAAGATTGGGCTTCGGGATATGGCTAGTTGGGTTAGCATTTACACTGGTCCCGTTACACTCGTTTCTCTAAAATCAAATTAGACGGGGGATTTTTTAATGATAATCCTTTGATTACGATTAAAGAATATTAATTCAAATCGAAGAGGTTATTATTGCTAGTTTAGCGGGTAACGTAAACGCATCCACTGTCTCAGAAAATTGCATAGTCCCAAGAAAAGGAGCCATAAAATGCCTTGGAAATTACCTTCATGCAGCACGCGAGCATATCACATCAAAACCCTCATTATGGTTTGTCTGAGAACACTTCGATGTACGTCACCTGGGCGAATATATATACAGATAGTTCTTCAGTATATGTATCATCCTCTCATTCTCTCCAACCACTCTCTCTTCTTCCCCTTCTCAAACCCTAGAAAATATGAACAGAGTTTGGATTGCTCCCCCCTTTGGCTTTGTAAAGATTAATGTCTTTGAAGCAGTTCCAGATGCGCCTCTAGCAAATGGTAATCAGAATGGAATTGGGATAATAATTCGTGTTCACAATGGTTTTCTCGTTTGGGGAGTGATGGGGCCTGTGAGAGACCTGACTCACTTTCAAACTCATATTTGGGCTATTCACATGGGGATTAAAGAGGCATTCTCTCGTGGTTTTAACAACATGATGATAGAAACAGAGCATGTAGATTCATTTCGAATTCTTCGAAATCAAGACTTTGAACATGCTTCTAGGGAAGGCCTGGTAGCAGCCATACAAGCCATTAACGCTTGTAATCCTCTTGTTCCTACTGATGTTGAACCCATGTGTCGAGTGTATCCCATCTTTGAAGAAAGGAACCAGGTGGCTAGATTCGCTGCAAACCATGGCATGCTTCACTACTCAGAGTTGGTGGAAGTAGACTATAGTTTTCTGGCTTTAAGAGACCTACTAGACATTGATATAGGCTGGGGGCCTCACTTGCCTGCACTCCAAATACAATCAAACTACAGAAGAGGAGAGGTAATTCAAGGCCCAAAACTGAAACGTCACAAGAGGGTGGTGTTAGAAGAAAAAGAATATGAAGCCCTACTTAAGCTCTCAGATAAAGTGGCTCATATGGAAAACTTGCTAGATGAACTAAAATTTATAGGGACTAAAGAAACAGCCTATGCTTTCAAAGCAAAATCCACTTTTGCATCTAAGGCTTCTCTTCAAAATAGAGGCATCAAGTTGTCGGAAGTGAATCAGGTGAGCAAACCTAAAGAGGCAAATCAGGTTAATGCTGAGTGTTCTACAAAAGACAAAGGGAAGGCCAAGATTTTTGAAGGGATGAGTTTTAATAATAGTGGCCTATTGTCGACTAAGGCTATTGAAAGTCTCCAGAGCAAGGGTTTAGAAGGAAAGAACCTGGAAAAGAAGCAAATGGTGTCAGACAAAAGCAGCATTGAATCGAGCTCTATTGCAAAATTACTCGACAAGGAGCTGAGCAATGTGGTTAAAGGAGTGCAAGAAAAGGGTGAGTGTGTTCAGGTAGAGTTTGAAATTGTTAAAGAGGTGTACCAAGGACTGGGAGTAGAAGCTATGGAATATATCCACTCCTCGCTACTGAATATGATGGATTCTCCCCTGTCAACAGTGGAGTTCTTGACTACGGAGGAATTGCTTATGGAGTTTGCAATGATGGAAGAAATCAAAATGAAACAAGCAGAAGAAGAGGCTAAGAAGGCTGATCCTTAGGGGCGGGCAGCAAGTTTGATAATCTCTTTAGTACTATTTAAGTAGTGTTTTATCTATTATGGCCAATGAATCTAAGTGGTTAGGTGTAATAACCGGATTTTTAGAGAATGATTTTATTATTATTTTTATAATATTAATGTTTTTCCTAAAATGAGGAGGAAATTTTTTTAATTAATTTTTTTACTTTATTATTCAAGTTTTTCGGTTAAGTGGAACCGGATCCCTTTTAACTCGAGTCAATAGTTTATTTGGGCAAAGATTTAATTTTTGAAGTGTGGAATTATTCAGTAAATGTTTTGTTGTAAATTACTGAATAATTTGGAGATTTTAAAATCTGTGGTAAATGCTTATTTTATTTATTTGAGGATTTATAGAATTCATCTAGTAATATATATGGATCGAGAATTCAAGAGTTTACTAAAACAATAATGTTCGTGGTATTTTATAAAGTCATGTAAATTGTGATTTGTGAATCACAATTGTTATTTTTATGAATTGTTTTTATAAATTATTAATATTTGTAAAATGCATATCAAATTAGAAAATTTAGATTTAATTCTATTTATTTCTCCAAAAATCTTCAAAAATATTCTAGTATGTAATTACGCTAGAAATATAATTTTTACAAATTATAATTTGCTAGCTCAAATTATTAATTTTTTTTTAAACAAAGCCTAGCCATTTGTTATTCAAAGGAATAAACCAAGCCCTTTTGCAATATTATAGATTAACATTGGCTAGAAGCATTAGACACACTACACTTATATATTATTTGGTTGTTTCTAGAGAAGCCAAGAAGCCTCATTTCTTGTACAAACACCGAACAAGAGAGAGGAGGGAGGGGGAGAGAGATAGATAGATAGGGAGGGAGGGAGGGATGATGATGAAGGAGGATCATCCTCCCAATTCTACACTTCAAAGTCAGCCATGGGAGAGCAAGAGGGGAAGGAAATCAAGATAGGATTTGAAGAAGAAATTGGGGAAAAGTTGATGAAAGCTTGGGATGAACTTGGTGGAGCTTGATGTTGAACAAAGAGGTATAATATCCTTGTCTTAAGCTTTAATTTTGTAAATTTGTCCATAAGCATATATATTTGTAATTAGCAAATCTTGAGTGATGTATTATTGTTTGTTGGGTATTGTAATAATTGGTTGAGGATGTTAATTAATGATAAGTATTGTGTAAGAACTAGAAGGTAGTTTTGAGCTTGTAATCTGCCCTGTTTTGCGTGATGAACTGGTATTCGTGGGTACTGCTCTGTGCAGTGAGTGTATGATAAATTTGTTCCCAATCTTTTCTAGTTTATTTGGGCGCTAATTTTGCGTCGTTTGGATTAACGAGTAAAAGGTTATGCGAGTTTTAGTAATGGACGCGCAGAGCAGAAATTTCTGTCTACGGTTTTTGAGTTTATTAATTCGTTTTTGGTGGTAAATTAAATTATTTGGAGATGAAATTTTTACGGGAACTTCACTAGAGATTCAGGAACATATCTACCAAGTTTCATAGCAAAATGATTATTTTTCAATTTATTAAAAATGTTTGAGTATAGTGTGCGCAGTGGTGGCAGATTTGTTGCCCTATTTTGGAATGTTGTTTTGAGTAAGTTAAATACCTTATTTGAAGGGGATTTATAAATGAAAGTTGTTAGTTGTGATCTTATTTAGTTGGATACCAAGTTTGGTATACAATGGGTTGATAGTAAATGTTTTATTGTAGAATTACTAAGGTGTTATAGTTGAAAATGAAAGATGAATTGTGGTTGGAGATTGTGTTGGATATTGATTGATGTTGTTGATTGTTGTGGTTGTCTTGATTTGATTTGAATTGCTAATTGAGGTGTTTTTACACCGGGCATAGTCCAAGTTATGAATAGGTCATGCCCGATTTTACGTAGAAAATATATTCGCTTAAGTTTAATAACGTTTAGAATCAACGAGATTTGAAAACGAAATGTTTAAATGTAAAACAAAGAAGCATGGCTTAAAAGATATGGTCATCTATTTATGAGTTAATATTGAGGATGTGGGCAAGTTAAAATCATAGCGACATATATAAACACGATTTAAGGAATGTGAGGGTTTATGATGAGATTCGATAATATATTCGGGCTTAGTGGTCGCTAGTGGGTAATTATTAATTGTCGGATAATATGTGGAGTTATACGGTTCTACTAGTTGTAATTGTCTATGTGCTAAATGCCATAAGTGAGTAGTAGTAATTGTGGGATATCATAATTATCAATTACTTGGTGTTGGGTTGTAAGTGGTTGATTGGTTGCTGGTTATTGGTAAATAGTACTTGGGGTTAAGATGATTCGATTAAATAAGGTATAGTTGTTAAAGTGGATGTTTCTGTATAAAGAATGTTGTTAAAGTATGGTCCAGGTTGAGATGGTTTTTGATTGAAATTGAAGGGATGTGACCCCGAGATAGTCTATTTTACAAAAAGATTACTTGAAAGTTTTCGTATAACAAGATTACATTTACTGGTTGTATAGTTTTCAAATGCGGTCTATAGCAAGGATAAACTGTTAGTTTATTTTCGGCAGGTACTTTTTTTACATGTTTACTTTCTTACGTGTTTAGGTGCCGCATGTCTGGGCGGGTACTTTTCTTACTTGCTTACTTTTATGTTGCTGTAAGTTGAGGCAGCTTGATTTTTTTTTTTTTTATGATTACACAGTTGGATTGTTGAATTGAAAAACAGGGGGATATTTCTATTTACAAATACTTCATGCCGAAATTTTCTGAAAATCCCCTGCATTTAATTTATTTAACTTATTTGATTTCAATGGTCTAAAGGCTTGCTCGAGTGTTAACTGTTTATGTATATATGTGTCAAGGGATTTGTTTCGAGGATTAATTGTGTCTTGGGGATTAATTGCTTATTTATATGCTAATTCGAGGATTAAGTACGTTTTGAGGATTATCTGTTAATTGAGTCGTGACAAGAGAATGTCAGTAGTATTATGGTTGAAAGTGTTAAATGGAGTTTGATTAAGTGTTGTAGTGTTATAATGTGTTTAGTACCAGGAAATGTCAACTTTATAAAAGGGGACTCTTTCCGTGTCGTTTGCTATTACTAAATGTGTTATGTGCATTAAGTGGTATTAGAGCAGTCAACTATAGGGAGGACACCTATAGTTTGACTTTAGGTGACTTAGTGATAATTCTGCGTTGTGTCTACTCGAGATATGAGGTTGGACTGACACATACTCGTAACCACACTAGTACAAAACAGGGCTTTTACGTCAACTTTTTTGGTCTTATACGTCGGTTAAATGGCGGCGTATAGAGGGGCGACGTATAAAATATTATATACGTCGGGTAAAAAGACGACGTAATACGGGTAAAAGGTGACGTAATAGGTAGAATATACGTCGGGTAAAAAGGCGACGTAATAGGTAGATAACCGACGTATATTATCAAAAAAAAAAAATTCTTATTTTTTTTTGTACACCCAAATAACGGTTGAACAACAAAAACCAAAATTTGTACAACCAAAATCTTGCAATAATAGAAATTTCTCAACTTTCAAATTATTATAAACATCCATATTACAAAGGGCAAATATCAGCTAAAATACAATTTTACATAAGTTTACATATGTTCACTACCCTAAGCTTACATCATCTTCATCGGGATACTTTCCTGCAGGTCGCTTTTTTCGGATGTCCTGTTGTGAACTGATGGCTCCTTCTTGAAACAGCAACACACCATGTCTTGAAAGAGAGACATTTCCAAGCTGTGGCTCCTTCTTGGGTGCTGGAAGTTCTGCAACATCATACACGTGTTAATTAAAAACCAAAAAAGGCTCATGTTCAAGTCAAGTTCATTAAGAACCATAGGCATCAAAAGATTTTGAGCCTGTTTGGGTGTCATTTTTTTTTAGCTCACTTAAAGTAGTTTAGGGCTGTTTTGCTGTACTGAATAGTAACAAATTAAAGTAGGAATTGGGCTTTAAAAAAAAAAGTATGCTTGAGGTACTTTTTTTTTCCCAAATTAAAGTAGCTCCTTTTCCAACTACAACCAACAAGCTCTGTGGCAACGAACAATCTTCTCTGAAACGGGGAAGCTTGAAGAATCTTCTTTTTTTAACTTATTTTCAAAACATGATTTTTTCTTTAAAATAATAATAATAATAATAATAATTTACTTTTCTTCATAATTTCTGGAATAAATGCCACTAAAGGAAGCATTGTAAGAAAAATCTGAAAATTATTCTTACTTTCCAAAAAAAGAAAGATTTTTTTGAATCATGACAATTTTAAGATATTTTTAAAATTTTATCATCAGTAATTATTTTTCTTATAACCAAATAGACATATAAAAAATATATTTTTAAAATCTTTATTGGCAAGGGCTGAGAGATGTAATTGCCAATGAAATAAGTGAAAGTTAATTTTCATGTACAATAATTTTAAGTTAAAATTTACCAAACACCAAAATTACTTTCAGTTAATTTACCCAAACACATACATTTAACTTAAAATTAAAATTTTCACTTTTAGCTTAAAGTGAATAAGTTACACTTTAAGTTATAAGTGACTAATTTTAAGTTAAGCCAAACGGGCTCTTTGATTCTTACACTATGTTTAGGTTCAGACATCCTCTCTGCCAAATGTGGATTCTCTAATAATTATTTGCTCTCTTCAATAACTCTTTGTGCTATTACAGGCTGTGAAGGCCCAAAGAAAGATCCAAAACTACATAAGATAAACAATACAAGCAAAGATTCAATTTCTGTAAGAACACAAGTTCTAAGTTATGGCATATATAATTAAAAATAATGCAAGAAAACATATCAAAGGAAAAATTATATTAGACTTTCATTTGCATTGAGCTGAAATCAAAGGATCAATTCATTTATGATCTTGTTAGTGCAAAATAGTAATTGCTGAGACATGTCATGTATACCAATCACATCACACATATTTATAACATTTCTTGCGATTAAGACCTCATTTTCAAATTTTCCCTTTTTTAGTTTTCTGCTTCCCTGGATCTCGAGGAGGGAAAGAAATTCACGACAATAACACAGTTTCCAGAATGCCAATTTTTTACATAAAACTTATGTACCTCAACTAGCTGGTCATTTTTCAATTAGATAGAATTTACAACTAAAAGATGCACAACAATAAAACAAACAGAAAACTATAGGAAGTACCCTGTCAGTGTTAATTTTACGTCAAGAGGAGTCCAATCAACACAGTGAAGATCGGCATTGTGAGCTTTCTCAACCTATACAAGAAACAGATTAGGCTCTAAGGCAGGAATCATCACCAACACTGCAAAACTCGTGGGCATTTCGGGATAGAATAATTAAAGTCAAGTGAAGATGCATTAGACAGATAGGTAGATTTACTGGGTTACAAAAAGAATAAGCAGAGCAGCAATCATTATCTACTGACACGTATCTTCCTACGGTGTAATTTCTATTATGACCCATAAAAGGACAACTCAGAAAATTCAAAATTTTAACGCAAGAAGTATATACGTCAATGCACATTCTTTGTCAATGGATATACAATAATATAAATCTAATTTAATGTGGCAGCCATAGTAAATAGTTCAGGCATACAAATAGACTTGGTTTGTGCATAGTCATGTGTTAAAATAGTCTTGTGTTCTGTCTATTATATTGATTTCTGAAATTTTCCAATCCCTTGACACAAATTTCAGCATTAAAGTTCAAGTTTCAAATATTTTCAATTTAGAATAACTAAATTATCTTTTAGGCTCCAAAAGGCAAAGGTAAAATTTTGAAGATGCTTTTGAATTACACAAGTCTATAGCTTACATGAATTAACCAACTGCAGGAAATTGCTTACCTAATCCTAGAGGGTCGAAGCCAAAATATCCAAGGCTACAAAAGTAAAGTTATAAGAGAATCGTGTCAGTGTAAAACATATCATGACAAAATCGGGTTAGTGTAATACATAGAATTACCTATATATTAGAATCAGAATTCATGGTACATAACATAAAAATGTCTGAAGAGTAATACACCTTTTTAACAACTCTAGTATAGACTTGTCAGAGCTTGTGATATATCATTTTAGCAACTAGCAAGTAAATAAGAGAGTCGAGAAAAATGTAGGCTGGCATAAATTCTATGTTCTGCATAACAATCAATTTCATGGATAAACGAGCCAAGAAGATGATATTACTGGACCATCTTTAAAATCACAAAAGACGCTTATTATTCTTAATGCAAACTAATCGAATTCCAGCAACATGAAAGGAATTTGAGTAACCTGTATAGTTACAAAGACCTTTACCTTCCATCAAGCCACTCAGTAGGGGAGGTTCCAGGGAACCAAACAAGCCTATCCAGAGGAAGTGCTCACAAACACTTGAAACTCCTTTCATGGCATTTGTGCAACTTCTCCCTTGTCTTGCTTCTACTGAAATCTTACAACTTTTCCTGTAAAACATTTTCTTGGTACTCCCCTGTTTGTTCACCAAACATAAGGAACACAAAAGTAAAAAAAGAATTAGCAGTGTGCGTTTATATATGTTACACATTGCATCACTCAAGTTCAAAGCCAAGTCACATAATATAAGTCCACAATGAAGAACTGGTGGTCTTAACCTGATTCGAAGACTCGAAAATGCAGTATTGGAAACAATGGCTAAAGCCATTTTCTTACAGATTATGAAGTATCGGGTTAAACTGGCGGCTTAACTTGTTCGATTTCTTGTAATTCAGGCTTCTTCATCGCTTCACTCTCTGATTTCACATCATTCTTCTCCATTTCAACACAATCGAGTGAACACCACGATTCAATTTGTAGCCAATCCAAGGGGATTTTCATATATGATATATAAAACATCATTACGAGAACAAATCGAACAGGAATTGAGTTGAAAAGTGTCCAATTGATGAAGTTCTCAGAGAGGCAATTTCTAGGTTTTTGAGTTTGAGAAATCTGGGACAAGAAATCGAAAACTGAGGGATGAATTCGACGTATTTTGATGAGAAGAACACGAAAATGGCATCCATTTTTGTGAATGATGAAGTGTATGACTGGAAAATCAAAATCGCCGTTTAGGGGAGGCGAGAGAGAAAACTGAGGCGAGAGAAATCGAAATTTGAGAGAGAAAACTGAGGTTATTATTTTTCATAATTTTTTATAGAAGTATATATACGTCGGCTATATGAATGGCGTCGTGTATATATATATATATAGGCAATTATTATAGGGACAACAACTTATATAGAGTACAAGAGAGAACCATCTCCATAAATGTGGATGGTTGAATCTAAATCAAATCCAACGGTTAATAATAATTTATATTTTAAATTAATTTTTGTATTGAAAAAGATGTTAGTTATCTCTCGATTCTTTCTCATTCAATCTCTCAAATCTCTGTCATTCAATCTCTCGAATCTCTCTAAGTGGCACATAACAGGGGTAGCCACTGTGACTGTATCTCTTTGAATATCTCTTTCTGTATCTCTCTCACACGAGCTCTCTCTTTCTCGATCTCTCTCACTCTTCCTATTAATTTAATCACTACGAGATGGCGTCTTCCTCAAATAAGCTCAGTGTTCCTCAAATCAACCTCAAATATGTGAATATGTTGACATTCAGTCGTCATCAGGTTCGATTTAAGAACATCTTTCAATTTTTTAGTTGTTTAACATTCTGAGATTCAGTTTTGTTTAGTTTTGTACTCGTACAGTTGTAATTTTATTATTTTGTGTCAATTCCAGTTGTTAGTTATGTTTTCTTTACGATTTTGTTTGCATCTAAAGTTATGAACAATTTGATTCTACAGTATAAATTGTGTATTTTTGTTGGTTCTATTATAGAATCAAAAAATTAGTTTCCTTATGTAATTTTGTTTTCAAATTTTAGTTCTGCTATAGAACCAAATTAGTTCCATTGGAAGAATTTTTTAATTACAAACTATGTCAATTTTTAAATTATGCAATTTATTTGGGAGAGTAGGGAGCCTGAGATATATCTCAGGTAAGTTCCCTGAGATACATAATTTTTATATATAAAAATAGGATGGGTATTTTAGTAAATTCAAAGATTTTTAATTAGCCCTGCGGGCCCAGCAAGATTTAAAGGATATTTTACATATATTTTAGGAAAAGTTCCCTGAGATATATCTCAGGGTCCTTTTTCTCTTTATTTGGTTCTATTATTGAATCAAAACTTTCAATTTCTTAAATAAATAATTTTGTTTCACAATTGTGTGGTATATGTTTTGGTTCTACTGTAGAATCAAATTAGTTGCATAGTAAGGAGTCGCAGTTAGAAACTATGTACTTTTTAAATTACGTATTTTATTTGGTTATGTTATAGAATCAAATACAGTTGAGCTAATTTGAGTGGTCGTAGTTCGTGTTCCAGTGGTCATTACGAGTAATATTGAACATAATAACATCTCATGGAATTAGCATCCTATGTTTTTGTCAGGGCTATATTTTCCTGTTTATTGTTTTCCCGTTGTAATGTCTTGCTTGTAATTATTTGTACGCGACGTATAGGCAAAAATATTCCGCTCTATTTTAAGCAAGTTGAAACTTGATATATACTAAGTGAATCTCTGCGTTTGCCACTCAATCTTTTGTTAGGTTGAATTTATCTATAATGATTTAATGAACCCTAACGAAAAAATAACATCTTTTTTAGTGATGTAATTATGAACGATGCGACAATATATATAGTCACTACATCCTTTTTAGTGATCTTCTTAAGTTGAAACTAAAATTATGATTATTTACAATAAGTGGAGAAAACTATGGGCTAAAATTAGAGGGAAAAAAAGGTACATACAAGGAATTGGATTAAAAAAAGGACATGCTGTTACGGTATATGAATTATCATGTAATTGAGCTCCTCGGGGACTGCTATGATGAATCTAAGTCACTACACCCTTTTTTCTCCGGATTGTGGTGCCCTAATGTAAAATTGCATGTGTAACACATATCACATAAGATCACTACTGGTATCTTTGATTAAATTGATAAAATATGTGATAGGACAAGCACTCATGGTTTTGAAACAATTTTGTTTGAGAAACGCACGAAGTGAATTACTTAGTTTCTTACTCTCCTACCTATGTAGTGAATGTGCAATTAGCCGATTACCCTAGCAGAGAAACTTTCATGCCTCTTGCTTGTGGTTGATGGGTTTTGATTATTATGGTTTCTTGCTAACTATTGGCAACTTTCATTTTACTAGATATAATTGTGAAAATGGGAAGTGGGGTTAGTGCTGGTGGAGGCAAGAGTTCGTTAAACTATCTGTTTGGAAGTAAAGAAAATTCAATAGCCCTTCACCAACTCAGAACCAGGGATCATATTCGAAGAGTGTTGCTCCGCCAAAGCCTGAAGAACCTTTCAAGCCTGTTGAAACATAGCCCAAGCCTGTTGAAACCAAGCAGAGAGGCCCGGCCTCTGTTCATGATAGTAAAACGAACAATTACCTCAGGTCCGAAGGACAGAACTGTGGCAACTTTATCATGCTATGGCATCATCATGAACGTTAACATGTTTCATACTTTGGCATCTGTAAAGACGTACACTCAATTGCATGATACTTGAGCATTATTACGATCTGAAGTTTGTACCTGAGTCACTTGCAAAGTGTCCTCTCTTTAGTGTTCTTTTCTTTCCGAATGAAGTTTCTTTGTCTTCTAACATAAATTTGATGTTGCTTGCGTCATTATGTCCTCGATATATATTATGACGCTATAAATTTGTTGTTGAACAACAACATTTTCATTAACACAATCAATGAAGTTGGTTATGTCTTATGAGTTATAAGAAGTTTATGAATGGTATGTAGGATATAAGAATATACATGTCTTTCTTAGTATAATAGTTACATTAATGACATGTGATTTTATATTACCAGTTGAATCGAAAGGTTAATTTTAAAAAAGAGTAACAACACTGACTACATATTACTGGAAAAGTTAGTCTCAACTTAACAGCCTGTTTGGCTGAGTCACTTAAAAGGAGAAAGTGACTTTAAGGAGTTTTTGCTTCGTTTGTGTAACTTGCTTAAAACTGGGCTTTAAGTTAAAAAATTCCATTAAGTCATAAGTTTCTTTTAGGTACTTTTGACTTATAACTTATGACTTATCCAATTTTTTATATTTTTTTTTTGTTTCAGGACTCTTGTAAAGTTTAAATGTTATGAATTTAAAAAAAAATTAAGTCAAATTTCACTTTAAATCAAAATTATTAAACCCCCATTTAACTTTAAGTAAAATTACCCAACACATTCATTCAACTTAAAGCAAACAACTTTACTTTCACCATTAAGTTAAAAACACCTCCATTAAGTCAAAAGTAACTTATTTTAAGCAATCTCAAACACCCTCTAAGTCCTAAACCAGTCACAGCAAGCAACTTTTTTTTTACAATTTGGTCGAGTCAAAGCATCTCCAATTTATAACGGCAGACAAAATTAATAGTTCACAACTTAAAATTTAGTATGTGTTAAAAAATTTAATCTTGTCTAATTTTTTATTTTTGGCCGAACACTGAGCAGGAGAGCTTCCATGTGGTTTCTTATGAGCCGAAATCAAGAATTCACAAGGAGATGTGAACAAGCAGTAAAGACCTTATTTCAACTCATTTACAAGTTGACAGGATCTACATCATAGACATGAAGACAAATACACACAATGACACAACAAACAAGTTTGTTCCATAAAAATTTATATTTGCTAAAAATTTATAAGGTTGACACAATGACATAAAAATTTATATTTGCTACCAACTAGCTACTCTTTTGAATTTTTGGCTGCTTGCATTTTACGAATGAAAAGGTATCAAACTTGACTTCTGAATATTTCTCTGCTTCTTGCAATGTCAATGAAATGTCTGCACAAACCCTCAACAAAGTTTGATACCTACTATTTATTTTAATTGAGTCTCCAAAGTATATCACTATATTCCTTTAGTCCTTTATTTTATACATAATAGTAAAGCTCATATGCTTTCAAGCCGCACCCAGCCCAGCAAAAAACTGCATCAGCCCAGAGCAGGGTGAAACAGAGTATTCATGTGGTTTTTTCACCCTGGATCTGCATTTCTCCTTATGTTCATCAGTTAAGATCTGCTTGCAGTGGCACTTTGCACTACAAAACGCCTTCTCACCCCTGTGGGAAATAAACACAAAAATATGAAAAGCTGTTTAATAAGAACACAGACAATTTTATAAATAATCCCACGTAATATCTTTGAGAAAGTGCAGATGAAAACAAATTCACTTTACATAGTTCACTTTTTCCCATATGTTAATTGGAGAACGGATGCATAATAAAGATGCTATAAAACCACCAAAGGGACCTTACATTAGTTATAATAAAGGTATGACACAATATATTGCCACATTTTATCAAAATAGCAACTATTATCAAGTATTAACCAAGAAATAAGAAGTTAGGCATCCCAATTTTTCAGACAGAACACCGCGAATGAAAGGAGTCGTTAACAGAACAACAAAAAGTTGATGTCTATAGGAATAAGAAAGGTGGATGATATTGAAGGCTATATACCTATTGCAACTTCAGCAAAATAATAAAAGCACTACTGCATATTTACATGTTTCTTATCCCAAAGGGCCCAAACCACCACTATTACTGCCTTGAGAGCTTTCTGACAGTTGATCGGTTTGGCGGCTTTGGCTCTTTCAGTTGGTGCTCCCGAAAAAGGTGTCCCTTTATTTGGTGTGTCTGTATACGACCAAGGTTTTGTTTGCCGAGTACTCTAAGTATGCCGGCAAAGCATTTTAGTAAAGAAAACTTCAAGACAATATCTGCCCATTAATAATTATTCAATACTCGCATAGTCATATATTACGGGAATTGATAAATATGCTCTATATTTTACTATTTAAACTCCAATTCCTATTTTCAAGACATGTAAATTACATTATTATCATAAAAATTATGGGTAATTATGACAAAAAATTACAATTGGAGCTTAAATAGTAAACAATAGAGTTTATTTATCATTCCCACATTGTGGTGTGTTGTTGAGCATATACATTTTGGTGTGTTGTTGACTATATTATATATGGTAGAATCAAATGGAAGCATATATTCCAATATATATACTATTTTGCTAAATTTCTCGGTTCTATTATGGAACCATACACATTAGATCAGAACCACATATACAAATATACACGAAAATTGAAATATACAAATGTTCTACTGTAAAACCAAATTTCAGACCTCCAAGTATACATGAAGCTATAAACAAGCCTTAACAGTCAAACCTAGTAAATTTGGTTCTATTACAGAACCACAATTTATACACAAAATCCCTTAAACTCAACTAGCTAATAAAAACCTAAATTTCATATTCAGGTCTTATTACTTAATCAAATCCTTAATTTTCAAGAGATAATGTATGTGTTTAATTGTCTTGTGTAAGTTTTTTAAAAGCTGTTTATCTCATATCGTCGTATGTTGTCATCATTCGGGTGACTGCTGGTTCTTAGGTTTTGACAAACTATAATGCATTGATGCTCCCTAACTCCAATACTAAATTATATTTAAGCACTTCCTAAGAGTAATAAGGCTACTAGTTGCATATCGATCTATTTGTAATATGAGAAAATAAAATGTATATGAACCTCATAGATTGAAATAGCTAATTGACCTGACAGCTGATTCTTATTCTAGTGCAGGATCCTTATTACTTAACCAAATCCTCTAAATACAAATATAAATTTCATATTTAATTCTACAACATAATCAGAACTTATAAACACTAAAAAAAATGATTCTACAAAGTTACTATTGGATTGTGATCAAACATACAATGATGAGTTCTTTTTTATCCAATTCGATAAGTGATATAATAGCTCTTATTAAAGCCAATTGTTTCTCCAAGCTACTAAGTGAACTTGATGTAGTACTTATCAAATCAACACAGTATGAGTAAAGACAATATCATAAAGCCACAAATGATAATAATGTCAATGTGCAGGAGGCAAATAGATTCAACTCAAAATTTGACCAACAGAAGCCTCATTATCCAAACTGTAACAGAAATGCTAGAGATATACGAGATAAAACTAACTTTGATTATATGATAGAACACAATAATTGATTTGTTAATCATATCCACAAAATATTATTTCATTTTTATTTCTATAATAAAATTAAAATAATTAAATATGATTGTATATCAAAATCAAGATACACCCATCAAAAAAATAAATCAGATCCACTATAGAACCAATACATCTACATACAAAAACTACAAAATTATGTAAACATTTTACACAAATAAACAAACTACACATGATTAAAACTCATATATGCTAAGTATGTAAAGAAATTTTCTATGGTTCTACTATAGAATTTCTGCACAACTACAAATTAGATCTAATTACAAGTACACTATTTAATTATTAGCGAATAAAATTCAATTAGCTATTAAATTAGCATTCTACTACAGAATCAAAACTTAAGCAAGAAAAAATGACTTTAAATTGATAACACACAAAGTTGTATTAAGTAGAGAAGGACAGTGCGGTTTAGTATACAGAACCAAAAACTATAAATGGACATATAGTTAAAAAAAAAAAAAAAATTGTTCCTATTACAGAACCTCACTTTTAAAACAAAATTTGGCAAAAATAAGATTATACATGCCTATACTATAGAAACACAGTTTTACCAAATTTGGTTCGATTATAGAACCACAATTTATGATTTATAAACAAAATTCCTTAACCTCAACTTGCTATTAAAGACCTACACTACTTCTATTATACAAGCACAATTTTAAATTTTTTGGTTTTATTATAGAACCTTAATTTTAAAACAAAATTTTGACAAAAATAAATTCATACATGAATCCACTCTAGAACCAGAATTTTAAAAAACTGGTTCTATTACAGAACCACATTTTCTAAAAGAATTTTTCTACGCTTGTACAACTTAGAATCTCTGCACAAATACAACACAACAGATGTAATTTACACATAAAATTAACTATAAACTCGCATTCTACTACGGAATCAAAGTTATAAGCAAGAAAAACTGAATGAGATCAACAAATACCTACAGAATCAAATCTAGTTAAACATGAATATAAATTTTTAAAAGCAAAAACACCTAATAATACCTATTCTTCTCGGAAACATATTAATCTCTACTTTTCTCTATCGACTGAGATTAACATAAAGAAATAACAAAAAAATTAGTTAAATTATGAATTCAAGTCAAAAAAAATTGTAGAACCATTACCTTTTTATTTTGTAATTAACGAGCAAAATTCAATTTGATGATGCAACATGGATTTAAAGTTGGTTGTTTATGTAATGTTTCTTTGTTGAATTGTATGTATAGTGTGTGTAAATATCTGCAGAAAAGCGGGAGTACTGAGTGCGGCTTGTGTGTCTGTTTTAAGGGTTTTTTATTTAGTTTATAAAATGCCTTGAGTTTTTAACTAAATTACGAGTTTGCCATTACTAATATGGGTCATTAAATAAATGGATGGCTTAGATGGTGGTTCTCTCCAATTCTTCATATAATATGGGTCTCCCTAGAATGGGACTCTATATATATATGTTTTATACGTCGGTTAGTCAGGGACGTATATGTGCTAAGACTTTATATGGCGGGTAAAAAACATCGAAGTAAAATGTCCTTTTTTATGTCGATCAAAAATGGATCGACGTATATGTTAATAATATACAACGCTTTTTACTTGAACCGACGTAAAAAGTCATCTCAAAAGGGTTATATACGTCGCTCTTTTAAAAATGCGACGTATAAAGTATTATATACGTCACCTTCCTTTATGTGCGACGTAAAAGAGGCGACGTAATAGGCCAGTTTTGTACTAGTGCCATTACAGTATCGTTAAGGCGTAATCAAGTTGGAGCGACGTGCATCAAAAAGGAAGGATCGAAGCATCGTGCGAAGAAAGTAAATTACCTTTATGGAATTGCTTGGACGAGGTGCGAAGGATTTATTCGCGGCTTTCTGTTCTCTATTAAGGACCAGAGGCAAGTTTATTTATGTATACTCTATCGTTCAGATTATCTGTATTTTGAAATATATGAAATGTGTGGATTAGATTTAAATCCATAATTGCAAGCTTTTCCACTATGTGCTTCCTCATCAAAACCAATATATTTTTGGCTTCGCTAATGTTATTAAATTCTGCCTATGCCAATTGTCAAAACCCCATGACTTATAATACTATTAAGGGGCACCGATATTTTCATGACCCCCCCTAATCTGTATCTTGGGTATACAATACTACTTCAAATATTGTACGTTGGATATTTTCGGTTAAGAATATCTAGAAGGATATTGATGTATCTTATTTGAGTGGTTATTTAATTCAATAAATATTATTTATAATGTTCATTTAAAAGGGATTTCCATACGGAGTATTTATTTCTTATTGACCGGGAGTCAGTGGTAATTATTTTGATAAAATGCTTAAAGTTCGGAGAATGCCGGAGAGTTAATATCTTGATTTTGATTAGAAATATTCCAAGAGTTACAATTGGGTGTTTTGAGGTTATTATATATTTCAATATTAGTACTAAATATTATCTGAATTTTATTTTATTAAATGAGTATTAAATTGAATGTTCTCTTAAAAAGGGGTTATTGAATAATTATTATTTAATAAATACTATATAGATATCTGTTAAATACCCCAAGTGTTTTAAAGGGTATAAGTGATATTTAAAGATTATTTAAGGACTTTCATAGTTGTTTAAAATATTATATTTTAAGTAAAAAAAGTAATAACTTAGGTAATTGGTTGGTTTTATTTAAAATAGTTTTTTTTGCATATTCGATGTTAGGGTTGTCTAAAAATTCGAAAAATTCAATATTCGTTCGAAATATTTTTATTCATATTAAAAAAAATCAAATATTATTCGTATTCAAAATAAATAGGATATTATTCAATATTTGAATCCAACAATTTCGGATACAATTATGAATATAGGCACATGTGTATCCGATAATATCTAAATCCAGAATTAAAAATATATAATATAAATATAAATATTATATTTATATAGTTCAAAAATTATTATGTTGTTTACTCATCATATAATACATTTTTTGTATGAGATCCTTTATTATAATACATTTTTCGTATAAGATCCTTTATTATAACCAATAAGAAAATTATGAATTATTTTAGAACCAATCAGAACTGACTCCTAAATTTTAGACCAATCATGTTATATTAAGAGTTTTCCTTATTTACATTCTCACCATACCTCATTAATAATGGTTGGTTAGCACTTCTAATTTAAATACAATAATGATTTTATTTAACATATTCATACATAAGTACTTTTTAAAAAAAATACTAAAAAATCACTATTTTAAGTTGAAATCAATCACAATATACACTATTTTAAGTTGAAATCAATCACAATATACTATTATATATTTGAAATTAAATTTCATAACTACTCATTCATTAATCAACCACTCTTTTAATATAATGTCAATCACAATCATATTATCATACATTACAATTTGATTTTCATAATATGTATTGTACCATTTTAACCAATTTTAAATAATTATAATCTAACTCAACTTGAAATCTAAAACAATCGGATTTGTAATCAGATTTTAAATAGCTTGGATAAAATTCATACCTTCAAATACTCGATTTTTTTTAAAAGCTCAAAAATATATGTACTCATAATTTGTTAATAAAATTAATTAATAAATGCATATAAGCCAACACTACATATCTTTTAATTATTTAAATTATTAAATATATGGTTGGTGAATAAATTACCAATCAAAAATCAAAAATTATTTTAGAGACAATCATAATTCACTTCTAAATTTTCAATCAATTAGTTAACCGTATACAAAAATTTCATTATTTACCATGCTTATTTTAATTTACTAATCGCGGTTAAATTAAATTTAAATAAAATAATATCTTGATTTAATAAATTTATATATCATATGGTTTTTTAATTTTAAAAAATTACTACTAACCGTAAATAATATTTTCTATAAATTCACATAACAGTAAATTACATATGTTTATATATCTGTTAGTTATGAATTGTTTATGAACATCCTTTATTATAATACCCGGGTCTATCACGTATTAGTTAACCAATCAAAAGATTGTGAATTATTTTAGCATTAATCAGAGTCTACTAAATTTTATACCAATTAAACTTAATGTAACATGTTTCTCTATTGGATCTAGATTCTACATTTCAACCAAGATTAATTTCAACTCAAGTTAAACTCATTAACAATTGATTTTTTATTTTTTTATGTCAATTAATTAAACATAATAACTACTAATTTGTATTTTAACAATTAACTAATAATAAGTTTACATAAAATAAAAATACCTCAAATATAAAATTCTTACAAACTAAAAAACAGAATAATTATATCAATTTAAGCATTACATGAAATATAAGTCACGTATTCCCTATTCCCCATCAGACCTAGCCAACTTTGATGATCTAAGTATCTTCATCAATTCTTCTCCGGCTTCAATTCTCCTCCGGCTTAAATCCTATCAATTTCGGTTAAGGTATTACTTTGTATTTTTTAATTAAATGATAGACTATACTTGGATATATTTTTTTTATTTCGATTATATATATGTATCGTATGTTTTGTGTTTTAATTGTCCAATAAAATCAACCTTCTGACAAAAAAATAATTGAAAATGATTTAGGTTTTCATCATCCCCATTCCAAATCCTCCCAAGGTTACTTATCATCAGAATATTCAGTGGTCAGCTTCAATATTCTGCGACTTGCTAAATTGTAGGCATCACTCCTTACCACATTACATTGATTTGCTTACATTATTAGACATGCCTATAGATAAATATTTTTTTACAGTGTTGGGTTGCCAATGTTATCATTCATAACTTACCTTCAGGATCACTAAAATATATATTGTATCATTGTTCATACATTTAAAAGTACGATATAGTTTTCCTCATATGGCCTTTCTGGTAGAGGTCAGTGCCCATATAATATCAGTTTCTCGATTCCTCTGAAGTAGAATTTTTCTAGACCCCATGGAAGTTAATTATTGGGAAAAACACACAATTCACATTTAATGAATATGCATTCAATAGTTTTTTTCTTCAATACAACAATAAAAAATCACTTTCCTTCATCAACTTAATTGTTGATGAAGTTAATATTGTATATATTGCTACTTCACTAACTTAATATTCAAAGGTACATCATGAATTGCCATAACCATTCAGAAGGCATTTTGAATTCACAACACGAATCAATGACAGAAGGTACAGAATCAATCTTAAAACCATTTATTGTCATTTATTTTGAACCATTTTTTCAATATAATTATAATTTAAAATCAAACCCATTCATTTTTCTATAATTATCATTTTGATTATTTATCCTTAAATTTCTTTTGTTGTTTCCTATTAAATAAAAAAATCCAAGAATATAAAGTCAATTATTAGTAAGTTCACATTAAAATTAATATTAAATTAGATTTACTAATAGTTAAATAACGTTTTGTAATTATCTTTCAAAATCAGAACCATCCATTTTTTCACTATTAGCACTTTAAATATATGTCCTTAAATTTAATTTGTGGTTTACCATTAATTAAATGAAATCCAGGAATGTACGGACAGTTACTTAGTAAGTTCGCAATAGATATAAAATTAAATTAGATGTACAGTTAGCTAAATACATATAAATTTGATGTGATACATGTGTAAATAAAATATTAATTTCAAATATATATTTTTTGAATAATTAGGCTTATATGCCTTAAAAAGTGAGTATCTGTTCTAATAAATCTCGGGGATGAGCGAGAGTCCAACCCAGGACCTGGGGCAACAAGAGAGAAGCCCTTACCACTTGAGCTATCTCATCGCGCTCTCAAAGATGTATTTAATTATTTAAAATTTTTAAATTTATACTTTTCTATGTCTTATATTTTTCTCCGCTTCAAACATTTTTCACCTCCATCTTTTACAAGCTAATCAAATTGATGTATATGAAATATACGCGTGAACTTGACAAATAAAAATTAGTTGAAACTATACCAATGTAAATTTTGTTTGTGGTCTGTTGTGAGACTAACAGACAAATCTACTGCAAAAAATCAACGGGTAAATGGGCATATTGGTCACTGTACTATTCAAAAACTTTCAGTTGGGTCACCAGCCCAAAAAAACTTTCAATCTCATAATTGTACAATCAATTGCTATCAATCGTAACACCGTACCTTATAAAATTTTCATTCCGTTAAATCCGAGTTTGACTTTGACGGAAAAGTTGCAAGTCACCGTTAGATTAAAAAATTTAAAAACTTTGACTCCGTTACTTTCAATTAGGTCACCGAGCATTAAAAAAAATTAATATTTCATAAAAATTATATGAATTCAAGTAATTCATATACAAAAATGATATGAATTTAAGTAAAAAAAATACAAAACGTATATTTTCACTTTTAAATTGTATCTTAAAACGTGAATTGAATGTGTATTTTCAATTTTAAATTTAAATAAATTCTAGTAATTCAAAAAAATTTAAAAATTCAAAAAAAAATTATACTTTTGATTAAAAACATGTGATATCTTAAATATGTCTTCCCATGTATCGATTTATAAGCATATAAATTGAATGTGTATTTTCAATTTTAAATTTAAATAAATTCTAATAATTCGAAAATTTTAAAAATTCATAAAAAAATTATACTTTTGATTTAAAAAACGTGATATCTTAAAATATGTGTTCCCATGTATCGATTTATAAGCATATAAATTGAATGTTTATTTTCGATTTAAAATTTAAATAAATTCTAATAATTCAAAAATTTTAAAAATTCAAAAAAAAAAAAATTACACGATGACCTAAGTGAAAGTTGATAAAAAGTTGAGTGATATATTTTCAATCCCGTCAGCATATTCCTCACTCCGTCACCATTTTTTAACGGGATTAACGGCAGTGACCCAATTGAAATGTTTCGGTAGTTCAAGTGTTTGACTGAAAGCTTTTTTGGGCTAGTGACCCAAGTGAAAGTTTTCGAATAGTAAGTGATCAATTTGCCCATTTACCCAGAAAATCAACCTCTCTACTTTTTTGAGATTATACCACACCCCGGTGGGCATCCTTATTCCTTACTCAAACTAAGTAAGACTACTGTAATTGTATATCTACGAAGTGTTTGTATTTGGAAATTTGAATTATTAGATTGAGAAAAGTTAATGTTTGTGAATGATGCTGTTTTTTTGTATGAGTTAATCACTTTATGTATATACTTTTGATTTTCTTATTAACAAAAATACCTACACACTTATTCACACTCCAAATTAAAGCATATAATTTTTCTCAACTTAATAATACTTATATTAATATATTTGTTCATGTATCGAATACATATTATGCCATAATTTTTTTGTTGTCAGAGTAGTTATAAAAACCACCTATCTATATAAGGTGAATTTTATTTTTTATTTTTTGGAAAATGAATTTTCACTTTGCTTTTATTGGAAGATCACCAGAACATAAGCAAATAAGGCAAATAAGGATATGTTATTAATGGGATATGTACTCACTATAAAGTACTTTATGGTATGGCTACAAAATTTTGTTGTCGCATTTGCATTGGAAAAAGTAAGAAAATATATGATAAGTATGGTCGTTTGACCTGTGTCCTTGTTGGGGTGTCCAGCATCTCCCTAATCAAAATGTGGCGCATATGTCTGACTAAGCATATGGAAATAAAGTTGCACCTTGTTAACACTCCCGAGGGTGCGCAGTGGTAAGTGCTTGATCCTAACAACTGGTATCAGAGCCAAGGTCGTGTGTTCGAGTCCCACGGAGTGCATATTTATGCTAAAGGCATGTTGTGCAGCCATTGTACCCCTACAGGGACTTGTTAGTGTTGGCAGATACTGGGGGGGGGATTGTTGGGGTGTCCAGCATCTCCCTAATCGAAACGTGGCGCTTGTGCCTAGCTAAGCATATGGAAATAAAGTTGCGCCTGGTTAACACTCCCGGGGGTTTTAGCAAAGTGGTAATGATCCTAAAAATTACAAAGGGTTTTAGCGCAGTGGTAAGCGCTTGATCCTAAAAATTGGTATCAGAGCAGGCTGTTAAATAAAATAGAAAAAGATCATGAATACACCAAAGACAACGAGAACGGTGAAGGTCCCTAAGTTTGATAAAGACAACTACAACCTCTGGAAAATCAAGATGATGTTGTTCATCAAAGCTGCTAACCCTCTATACCTTGAGATTCTCATGAATGGTGCATTTGTTCCACAACAAGAGATTGCTGAGAAGATTGTTGGAACTATGACCATCCCAAGATCCTACGTTGCTAAAGATCCATCCAAATGGACAGACTCTGAGAAAGAGAAGGTTGCCCTTGACAGCTATCTCATGCTGTTAATCATAGATTCTATGGAGCTGTCAATGTTTGCCAACATAGCTTCATGCTCAATAGTGAAAGAGATGTTGGATCATATTGAGATTCTCTGTGAAGGGACAGAGGAGGTTAGAGAAAACAAAAAATAGATACTGGTCACACAGTATGAGGCTTTCATGGCTCACCCAAAAGAAAACATCACTGAGATGTTTGAGAGATTTCACAGGTTGGTGACTGAGCTTCAAATGAATTGAAAAGTCTACAGCACCAAGGAGCTACACATGAAGTTTCTACTCTCTTCCCCCAACCATCTAGAGCAAAGGGTTATTTCTTTAAGAGAAAGAGATTTGAACAAAATCACTTATGATGTGCTCTATGGTGTGTTGAAGACACATGAGCTGGAGTGTCTTCAGAAAAGAGCTATTCAAGCTAACCAAGGCAAGATGTTCAATACATCATGTGCCTTGATTGTGAACAAATCCATCCAAGATCTTGAAGCTTCTACAAGCCAGCTAAGAATTGAGGACATAGTAGATGAAGAACCTGATGTTGAGGTGGCTAAGACAGTTGAGGAGAAAGAAGAAGTTGAGTTCTATACTCTTGAAGAATTAGATGCCATGGAAAACACATCATTTGCTTTCATAGGTAAAAAATTTCCAAACATCAGATTCAAGAGGAAGTAATCCTTCAAAGCTAGACCTCAAAATCAGTCATTCAACAAGAACAAAGCACCTATGAAACCAAGCAAGAATAGATTCAAAACTGGCTATGTGGATAGGTCATCTGTAAGATGTTATAGATGCAATGACCTAGGGCATTTTGCTAGTGAATGCAAGAAGCCTAAGAAGAAGGATAAGGAGTTTCTAGAACTTGAAGCCAAGTATGAGGCACTTCTTAGGAAGCAAACACCAGGAAAGGCCTACATAGCTGAAGGGAAGTGTTGGGATGATACTGATAGTGATGAAGAAGAGCAAGAATTCTGCAACTATGCCTTGATGGCCAATTCCAAGGAAGAAACATCTTAATCAGACTCTCAGGTACCATCTCTCACTACCATAGACATGTCTGTTTCTGAATATAAGCATGTTGTTGAACAATTATCTATTGAGATGTTTAATATTCATACTAGTATGACTGCTGCTAATGAAGAAATTGAGAAACTGTCTACTAGGAATGAAGTGTTAATCAAAAGGAATGAGGAACTGGAGCTAACAGCTTTGCAAGTAGAAAACCTTAAGAAAGAAATTGAATATCTAGATAACAAGGTTCTATGTGCTAGTCAAATTGAGAAAGCTCTTAGGGATCAGATAGAAGAAAATTAATTTAAACTTAAAACATTTAAGAACTCTTCTAGCCTATTGCAATCCTATCATGAGAAACATCAAGAGAATGCAAAGGCTGCTATTGATTTGACTATGACACTCTGAAAAAGAGGAAAGGTTGTGCTGTCATTGATGATGACAAGGTTGTTCATGAGAATGTGCCTCATGTTTTGAAAAATGCTAAGGCACCTATTTTAAAGAATCAACACTTAAAATTGATGAGGAAGCCTTACTCATTAAGCAAATGTTGGTTGATGAAGATAAAGCACAATCAAGTGAACAACCAGCACCCTCTGAGAGTGAGAGTGCCAAATTGAAAACCAAGAAGCCTGTTGGAGTTGGACCCAAGCCTGAAAAATCTGTTAAGGTTGAACCAGCTAACAAGAATGAATCTGTGAAGAATGTGGTTAAAAAGAAATGAAACAGAAATGGCAAACTAGGGATTAACAAGGATAATAACTACTCTTATGTGCCTAATGCCCCTAGGAAAACATGTCAAAACTATTTTAGTACTAATCATTTAATTCATGCATGCAAGAAACCTGTTGGTAGTGTGCCTAAACCTTTCTATGATTGCTCTATGCCTTTAAGACATAGAGACTCTCCATTCTGTGATAAATTTGATTGTATGCCAAGCAATATGAATGTTATGACTAGTTGTTTCAATTTGAGAAGAAAATTCACTGATGGTTGTATCAGTCACAATTCACACACACACTACACCAGGTCAAAGTCTTCAAGTCCTCCTAGAGCTAGGAAGGTACCTCTGTCACCTAATTATGAGAATTCAAGTTCTAAGACTCCTTGCTGTGATAAGAAGACTAGTCCTAAGAAAGTTGACAAGCATGCTCTTTATGATAAAAATGTTTCTAAGGCTGGTGGACCCAAACTTGTTTGGGTACCAAAGAAGAAGTAATACATTTGTGTTTTCAGGGCAAAGAAAAGGAAAAGAAAGTCATTTAGGTGTTGGACAGTGGATGCTCAAACCATATGACTGGTATAACCTTGCTATCATAGTATGAAGAAAAGGCTGGCCCTATGGTTACTTTTGGGGATGACGGCATTGGTAACACATTGGGATATGGCAAATTGAAAGTTGGTAATGTCATCATTGAATATGTAGTACTGGTCAGAGGGCTCAAGCATAATCTATTTAGTGTTGGTCAATTTACTGACAGGGATTTCAAAGTGAATTTGATAAAGATGAATGTTTGATCACTCACAAGAAGACCGGTGAACTTTTTTTTTGCTAAGTAAGACTGGTGAACTTGCTCTAACTGGAGTAAGAAAAGGAAGCCTGTTTGTAGCCAATATAGATTCTGCAAACAAGGACAAAATTTGTTGCTTTTACTCAAAGGCATCAAATGAAGATTGTTGGCTATGGCATAAGAAGTTATCACACTTGAACTTCAAAGCCATTAACTCTTCAGTCAAAAGAGAGTTAGTGAGAGGCATGCCCACACTTGAATTCTCTCAAGAAGGAGTGTGTGAGGCTTGTTAGAAATGAAAATGAAAAGATCAAGCCACAAGTCAAAGATAATGACATCAATCACCAAGCCCTTGCAACTAATTCATATGGATTTGTTTAGGCCTGTCAACATTATTTCTCTGTCAAGAAAGAAGTATGCCTTGGTTATGGTTGATGATTTTACAAGGTATACATGGGTAGAGTTTCTAGCATCAAAGGATGAGGGTTCAAAATAAAACCCTTATCAACAAAAACACTGGAAAGACACCTTATAATTTGATGACTGGAAAGAAACATACTCTCAAGCATATCCATTCTTTTGGAGATCCAAATGCAGGAGTGTGAACAAGAAGAACAACTCAAAATGAGTGTCTCTTTGGTTGTTTCCTATCCCAAGTTGAACCTAAGAAACTTGATGAAGCACTGTTGGATCCAGACTAGATTATTGCTATGCAAGAGGAGTTGAACCAATTTGAAAGGAAAAAATTATGGAAATTAGTGCCTGCACCAAAGGACAAAACCATTGTTGGAACAAAATGGGTTCTAAAAAATAAGATGGATGAAGATGGTGTGATTGTAAGGAACAAAGCAAGGTTGGTTGTAAAAGGTTACTCTCAGTATGAAGACATTGATTATGATGAAACTTTTGCCCCTGTTGCTAGGTTGGAAGCCATTAGAATTTTCTTGGCATTTGCTGCACACTCAAATTTTAAATTCTATAAAATGGATGTCAAGAGTGCATTTCTGAATGGAGAGTTGGAAGAAGTATATGTGCAACAACCACCTGGTTTTGAGGATCCACATTTCCCAGACTTCGTCTACAGATTGCTTAGGGCACTATATGGACTTAAGCAAGCTCCTAGGGCATGGTATGATACTTTGTCACAATTCCTAGTTAAAAATAATTTCATTAGAGGTACATTGGACAAGACATTGTTTTACAAGAAACATGGTAATGGTATTATCCTAGTTCAGATCTATGTGGATGATATCATATTTGGTTCTACAAATGAGAAGCTATGTGAAAGATTCTCTAAACTCATGCAGAGCAGATACGAGATGAGCATGATGGGAGAGTTAACATTCTTTCTTGGATTGCAAATTAGTCAGAAAAAGGATGGTATCTTTATCAGTCAAACCAAGTACATCAAGGATTTGTTGAAGAAGTTTGATTTGGAAGATAGCTCACCTACAAAGACACTCATGGCCACTACCACTAAATTGGATGAAGATGCTAAGGGCAAGAAGGTAGATACTTCAGTCTACAGAGGCATGGTTAGTTCTCTTCTCTATCTCACTCCTAGTAGACCAGACATCATGTTTGCAACATGTCTGTGTGCAAGGTTTTAGTCAAATCCAAAAAATCACATATGATTGCTATCAAATGGATATTTAATTATCTGAAGGGCACTCCAAACTTGGGTTTATGGTATCCTAAGGACACAGGATTCAATCTTGTTGGTTATTCTGATGCTGATTATGCTGGATGCAGAGTGGATAGGAAAAGCACTTCAGGTAGCTGCTAGTTTCTTGGACAAAGGTTAGTCTCTTGGTATAGCAAGAAATAACAATATGTGTCAACTTCCACAACTGAGGCTAAATACATAGCTGCTGGAAGTTGTTGTGCTCAAGTGCTTTGGATTAGAAATCAACTTAGGGATTATGGACTTGTGTTGGAAAAGATTCTTATCATGTGTGACAACACAAGTGTGCGGGTCCCGAAAGGGGGGATAATAAGATAGAAAGGGGGGGTTGAATAGCTTATTACCTTTTTAAAAAATTTGCTTGGCATTTTTGTCTTCCGTTTTTAACTTTAAATTCGTTACTAAAAGTAAACGATTTAAAATGCGGAAAGTAAACCAAGAAATAAAAGAAGCAATCACACAATCGATTTTATACCTGACTTGGTGATACAAAACATGTATGTAATCGACAACTCAAGTATCCCTTACCTTTACATCTCTACAACTATTCTATTCATTTCAATCGATCTCTCAAGCACCCACACCTCTGAAAACCATAACCGCTAAAAGACTAAATTTCTTCTTCAACCTTCAACTTCTTTTCTCTCTAATCTCTTACAAATAGCACACAGAAAATTCAACCTTCCCCAAACCACCAATTACATCGCTATCACCAGCGATGTCGAAGCACCCAATGCTAATTATAAGTGCTTTGTGAAGTGGTTGTCCGAATCATACATCGAGGATGCACTAACTGCCAACCCAATTTTGTAACTAACCATCTGTTAGGTCCGATTAGATTGTAGAAGGGGGGGTTGAATACAATCTTTACCTTTTTATCGAAATTTGTCTTTTAAATAAAATTTGATAAAGACAAATTTATGTGCGGAATTATTTAACACAATTTTTCAAGTTGAATATAACTGTATATTAACTTGATGTGGTGTTACAAAATCAGTATAACAACTTATCAAGATGTTAATAACTAATTAGAAAATTCGACATGAACTTTTTTAATTTAGTTAATAATAATCAAGATAAGAACTAGGAAACTTAATTCGCTAGTAGTACAAGAATCACAAATAAACAAGTTCTATCGGATAGAATATAACAAAGATGATGAACTTGAATTTCTGGGAATTGTTTAAGCTTTGGTGTTCTTGATATTCTTGAGAGAGAATTCTGTTCTGGATGTTTTCTGCTGTGTTTCTCCGTTATGACTTAATCTGCTCTGTTCTGTTCTTTTATATCAGTAACAGGTCTTGCTGGCTTTCTGTAGGATATTTAACTGCTCCAGCATGACTTAAACTGCTACCAAGACTTGATTTTCCTTCATTAAGACTTACACAAACCTCCAAGACATAAAACTTGTCGGTATGACTTAACAGAAATTCGATAAGACTTACAACAGCTGGCAACAAGTCGGTAAGACTAAATCAGGTCGGTAAGACATAATCTTCAATTTCAATGCTCGGTATGACTTAACTCAACAGCTGTGTTCGGTATGACTTAACTGATTAGGTCATACCGAATTTTAACCAATAAGACATAATCCTTCCAACTTTATTTAAGTCATTTCTTTAAGTCATATTGATCCAATTAATTAATTAATGATTAACTAATTCACATTTAATTGATACAATAATTAATTTAAATAAATTAATTAATTCTTCTAGAATTAATTCATTTAATTAAATCAACTAAATGATTTATATCAATTACAAATGAATTTAATTAATTAATCTAATTCTTACAAACCACTAAAGGTAGTAAAGAATTACCACTGATTTGTGTTGACGTTCGATGTACTGTCTGGTTCATGAATGACTAACTTCAACGATGCTTCTTCACTTTTGACTTTAGATTGTGGTTTGTTTCTTCTCTCAATTCTCTTGTACTGTAACTGATCTTCAAACTATCACTCGAAAAATCTCTGTCACTGTTCAAATGAATCCATTCACTTCAATGCTATACTGGGGCTTGATCAGATAACTGAATCGTCTTCCAGTGTATGACATCAAAACTATAGATTGACTTTTCTTCTTTCTTCTGACAGATAATACTTCTTGAGATTCCTGTGACAGTTTATATGTATATTTACTTATTACAATTTGGTTTAAGTTGATTAGGATCCTCTAACTACAAATAGGCTGAGTCATATGCCTTTCAATCTCCCCCTATTTGTTTGTTAGACAATAACAAGCAAATTCCTAGAGGATACCTCAATTAATCCAACTTAACCAAATGAAAGATAAAACTTTAAATACTAAGTAAATATTAAAAAAGTTCTGGTTTATATTTAACATTTGCCAGATTCAAACATGAAAGATAAATACAAGATAGATGATCCTCTAGACTGATCATATGATACAAATTCCTATCAAGATTTATCTAAGCTCTAAAGATATAACATGTAGAGCAATTCTTTTTCTTCAGTTGTCTTCCCTTCTGAATTCTCCTTCTTCTGGTTCATCTGTGACTTGAAGTTTCATGTGTAGATCAGAATCAACAAGACGTTCTCTTCTTGATGACAATCCTTGAGGTAAAACTAAAGGAATTCCAAGCTTCTTTCTCAGTTCACCTTGAAATTTCTTGTAATCTTTTATGTTCGTTTGTGCATAGGAACGAATGTGATCTGCAGCTATTACCTTTTCTTCAATCAAGAATCCATGATTTCTGAGAGCATATTCAGCATATACCAAGTGCTTTGCATGATGTTCGTATAACTCATCTGTCTGAAGATTGATTGAGTGAAGTACCTCTCCCTTAAGAAATTTTACTTGTGGAGGTTCCTTAATCACTTCTGGTCCAGCTCTTTCAGCAAATTCTTTGAACTTCTCATGTAACAACACACCTAGCTCAGAAGATGTTCTTACCTTAGGTCTAATTACCCAAATCTCTGTCAGCGATATGTCATAAAAGAACTGAATAGATACTCTGAAAGTTCCAACTTTATGACAATCCACAAATATTACCAGTTCATCAGATTTGGGTTCAAATGCAGTAGTTATCCTGATGACTTCTACCTGTAAGACCTTTATATACATATCATGAATTGGATTTGCCAGTTTGAATTCCTCGAGAATTTGTCCAAGACGACGATCTTCATAATCAGAACTCTGAGGTGAATCAATTGCTCTTTGAGCACGTTCCCATTTGTCACCGCTCTTTAGTCTGATATATGTCTTTCTCTTCTCAACATTTATAGCATGTAATCGTTGTAATGCTTGCTGTTCAGCTTTCTGAAGTTCTTCATTTCGTGCAATTTGCTCTAATGATTTTTGAAGTTTTTCTTCTCTCATTTGCAAATTAGCTTCCCTCTGAGCAAATAATTCTTCAGATTCTTTCTCAGCTTGTTGAGCTTCAAATTCAGATGTCACTGGTCCTTCATCTTCCCAGTGACTAAGATCAGGTTCAGGAAGTTCTTCACCTTGATCAGGGAATTCAAGATCAGCAAAAACATCGAAGTTATCCGGTTCACCCGTGTAATAATAACCTGTGTTCTTGTCTTGAATTTCTTCTTCAATTTCTTCAACTACTTTCTTCCTCTTATCTTCACTTTGGTCAGATTTTCCAGATTTTCTCTCTCCTCCCTCTCTTTCTTTAGTTTTATCTTGTGACCCTTGTGACCCCTTTGATTTCTCCCCCTTAGTTGAGGAATCCTCTACAGATTTATCAGTTGCTCCAGCTTCAGGATCTTGTTCATCATTATCACCACCCTTACTTGTAAAGAATTCAATTTCTTCATTTATAGGTTTGCGACTTTGACTTACAAGATTAAACAGATGTCTTAACCCTTTAGCCTGGTGTGCATTTTGCTTTTCGATCTGGTCCAGACGAGAATCAGTAGATTCCTGATTGTGCTGTACCTCTGACTGTAGAGTATCAACTTTCATGGAAATCTCAGAAATTAACATGTCTTGAGCAACAGTAATATCTCCAGAGTCATCAAGTGACTTTTCATGAGAGAGTTCGAGAGAATCTATCTTCTTGGTGAAGGATGTCTTTAAGTAGTTTATGTCCTTCTTGATTATAGCAAGCTGACTGTTGACAGAGGTGGATGAAGAAGATCGGTCACCTACTTGTGCTTTAAGGATTTCTGTTTCAGCCTTGCTGACTGCAAGTTCTTTCTCTAAGGCAGTTATCTTTTCTAATAGTGAGAGAGTGTATGTGTCAGTGTGTGCGCTCACCTGACGTTCACTTTGAGATCCACTCACCTGAAGTGCATGTGTTTCACTCAATTTTATGGTATTCCTCACATCACTCCTCTCAGATTCCTTAGCTGCTTCCAGATTTGTACCTGCATGTAAAATCACCCTAGCCTCCTCTGGGAAGGTCAGTGGTGGTGCAATGGGAGTTCGCAAATCCCTTTCCTTAATCAAATCTACTTGAACATTTGAAATTGTTGACTGAATTGCTTCAGTAGTAGATTGATCAAGTTGCCTTCCACCTTCTCCAGTCGAAACTGCGAGTGGAAAATCCCTTGAGGGAGCCAGGAGTGTTTGTCCTGGGAGGGGAGATGATGGTTCTATTAAAGTTGGCTGAGAACCAAGATTTCCCTCTAAAGTCTGTGAAGACTCTTCTATCGTAACTATGGTAGGCACTGTCATATTTTCTACGTGCTCTCCTTGCAGTGTGTCCTGAGACTCATCTAAAGGTATGTCTTCCCCCATTGTGAGTAATAGGGGTGTGCTTGACTCACTACAAGGTGCCACGGCCCTATGGCGAATTTCAATAGAATCATCCTGTTGAGAAGATGATTCTAGTAACTGTGTAACAGCCATATCAACTTCCATATCCTGTTGGGAGGATATAGACGGGCTTACAGTTGCCTCAGTTTGAGTTCTACTTTTCTTTTCTAGAGGCATAGCTGTGGGTTCACTCATACTACCACTACTGATTCGACTTCTTTTAACTTGCAATTTCTTTCTGGAGTGAAAAGATATGAGTTTTGTTGGTTGAGTATTTGGCTCTACGACCTTGGTTAGAGGTTGTGGTACTACAACCCCTTGGTCAGACCTACCAACCACTTGGGTTCCAGAAATAGATTGAGAAGTAGTAGTTTGAGGAACAGAAGGCAATACCTGGTCAGCTGATTCCGCAACAGTCTCTGATAAGATGGGTTGATCTGATTCAGGTTCAGGGACAGATGCAGTTTCTTGCACTGGATGTTCAACAGCAAGTGCAGCTGGCTGAGGAACAATTTGCTGAGCAGGTTCAACTCGTTGATTGCCTTGATCTTCATTATCAACAAGTATGTTTTCCACTGGTGGTTCAGGGTTTTGTTCAGGTTGTTCAGGTTCTGGTACAGGTTCAATAACAGGTAGTTGTATATAGTTTGACATGTATTGGGTGACAACTACAGGTATGTTTGTGAATTTAGGCTTGTTGCTGTACTCCGTGAACAATCTGGTAGTAGGTTTACCTGACGTCAGTGATTCTTCATTCAGGAATTGGGCTTGGTTTTCTAGTTCCACAAGATGATTAAAAATCAATGACAAGAATCTTGGATAATAACATGATACTTTATGTCCATTATCAAAATTCTTCTTTGCATTAATGATTCTTCTAACCATCGGAACACACAGTAGTCTACCAATATTAATTCTTCGGTTGTGTGCAACTGCATATCCAATATGCTGCAAGAAGGATGGTAATACCCCGAAGTTCCCTTTAGTAGAATTGGCAAAGACTCTACCTAATGTGTCAAACAGATAGTCCCATTCCTGAACAAAGTTCTTTTTATTCCAGACAGTTTGATCAGGACTGTCTTGATAGAATACACCATTCAAAAAATTTATCAATTCTTGATCTGATGGTAATTCTTCGAAATTTTCAGTTGGAAAATTTATGACCGTATTTATTGTATTTTCATTCACTGTGTACTGATTGTCTCCTACAGAGAAGACAAATGATCTGTTATCATTAGAAACGACAGCAGTAGTACACATGATTCGCAAAGGTTCAATTTTTAATGGAGCATCCAATCTCAAATCATTGCGAACCAGTGAATTTTCATTTAAAAATCGAATCCACGGTCGAAAACGTTCAACTGAACATTTTTCTGGATCAAAATAACCGATTAAATTATGTTTAATAATTTCAAATCGATCAGCCATTTTAATCAAGATTTAATTTCTTTGAAAATTTCAGATTTTACAAAATTATAATTTAAAAATTAATTTTTCGAATTAATAATTAATTAAAAATTCGAAAAAATCAAAATTTCTCCAAAAATTCTGAAAAATTCACACAATGAACCTCTTACACACACACGAACACATGTATATTTTTAGATTTGCAAGAATCGAACTCAGTTTTTCAGAAAAACAGATCTTGAAAAACGATTTTCGAAACTAAAAACCTTCAAAACTGAACCAAATCACGTTTTTAAGCAATCAAATTGATGAGAATTGAACAAGGAATCGATTAAACGAGTTTAGAGCTTGATTCCAGTTAGATTCGAGTGAAAAATCCGACAGCAATTCGACAGTAATGGTTGTGTGTATCGTATGTATCGGTTTGGTTCTCTAAGACTTAACTTGAGAGAATAACTTAAACTGAGATTATGACTTAACATTACTTAACTACTAAATATATAATAATTAACCGAATAAGACTTAAAAAGATAACTAATAAGACTTAAAACTTAAATAAAATACATATTATGTATAAGACTTAGATTAATTACAGACGTGTAAGACTTAAATAAAATACATATTACGAATAAGACTTAGATTAAAAACTCGCTAAGACTTAACTTATATACAGGTGAATAAGACTTAATTTATATATATATATTAATTATAATTGATTAAGACTTAATGCAAACAGACTAGCGAATATGACTTAATTTTTAAAAAAAAACTCGGTAAGACTTAACCTGTTTAAGTCATACCGATTTTAGGTTAAGTCATATTGACTGTTTTTCCTAATTTTAAGTCATATTTACTTTAAACAAACATTAACAACACACTAAAATATACAATTAACTTATAAAAATAATAAAAATATTATAGAAAATTAAACAAATAATAAAAATAATTATAAATACCATATGCTAACCTATTAACGAAAACAAAGCAATATTAACAGGACAAACATTACAAAACATATGATAAATTAATTAATAAAATAGAAATAAATATCTACAAATATTCTAAAAATACAGAAGTATGAAGTATTAAATAATATGAATAAACAGAGTGAAAAATAACTAAACAAGCAAGAAAATCAGATGGTAAAATAATAATACAAGTGATTTCAAACAACAAATATTCACAGAATATTCACTTGCAAAATTATTAAAGATCAAATTTCAAATATTAACAGTATTAATTACTAGGACTGTTTAACATACCCAATTCACTAACAATTCTAGTGAATGAGGATTCATTATGCGACTTAGTAAAAATATCTGCAGTTTGATCTCCAGATCCTACAAATAGTAGTTGTACTGTACCATTCATTACATGCTCTCTTATAAAATGATACCTTATGTCAATGTGCTTTGTCCTTGAGTGCTGCACAGGATTGCTTGCGATTGCTATGGCACTTGTATTATCACATAAAATAGGAATATTTTCCAATACAATGCCATAGTCCATTAATTGATTCCTTATCCATAAGATCTGAGCACAACAGCTTCCAGCAGCTATATATTCAGCTTCGGCTGTAGAGTTGGAAACTGTTTGCTGTTTCTTACTGAACCAGGATACCAATCTTCCACCTAGGTATTGACAACTCCCAGATGTACTCTTCCTGTCTACAACACTTCCTGCATAGTCAGAATCTGTATATCCAATTAAAGTAAAACCAGTTTCATTAGGGTACCAGATGCCTAAATTAGGCGTACCCTTTAGATATCTTAAGATTCTTTTGACAGCAGTGAGATGGATTTCTTTAGGGTTCGCTTGGAACCTTACACACAAGCATGTGGCAAACATTATATCTGGTCTACTAGCAGTTAGGTAAAGCAATGAGCCAATCATACCTCTATAGCCTGTGATATCTACCTTGGCAGAACTTTCACATAAACCAATTTTGACAGCTATAGTTGATGGTGTCTTTGCTGATGAGCACTCCTCCATGTGATATTTCTTGAGGAGCTCCTTAATGTACTTAGATTGACAAATAAATATTCCATCTTGGCTCTGACTTATTTGTAATCCAAGAAAGAATTTCAGTTCTCCCATCATGCTCATTTCAAACCTACCCTGCATTAACTTAGAAAATTTCTTGCATAGAAGCTCATTAGTAGACCCAAATATAATATCGTCCACATAGACTTGGACTAATATTATATCATTCTTATGTCTTTTAGTGAAGAGCGTTTTGTCTATGACACCTCTTATAAAACCATTTTCTAATAGAAATTCAGAAAGAGTGTCATACCATTTTCTTGGGGCTTGCTTAAGACCATAGATAGCTTTGTAAAGAAAGTAGACATAGTCCAGATGATCTTGATCTTCAAAACCAGGGGCTGTTCTACATACACTTCTTCATCTAGCTTACCATTCAGAAAGGCACTCTTGACATCCATTTGATAAACTTTGAATCTTGAATAGGATGCAAATGCCAAGAATATTCTGATGGCCTCAAGTCTTGCCACTGGAGCATAGGTCTCGTCATAATCAATGCCTTCAGCTTGAGAATAGCCTTTAGCTACCAGTCTTGCTTTGTTTCTTATCACAGTGCCATCTTCATCTAGTTTGTTTCTGAATACCCATCTTGTGTCCACCACTTTTCTATCTTTAGGTCTGGGTACCAGCTTCCATACTTCTAGTTGCTTAAATTGATTGAGTTCATCTTGCATAGAAATCACCCAATCAGGATCCGATAGAGCTTCTTCTACTTTCTTAGGTTCCATGACAGACAGGAACCCAGAATAGTTACATTGATTCTGATAAGCTCTTCTTGTTTTCACACCAACATCTGGATCACCAAGTATTAGCTCAAAAGGATGAGCTCTATTCCAAACAGTTTGTCTGGGAAGAATTGATCTTGATGATTCGCCTTGATCTTCTGTATGATGTTGAGTATGACTTGTTGACCCTTCATTATCTCCCCCTGAGTTGTTGCCAGTTTGACTTGTTGATGGTTCAAGAGTATCAGTGGTGTCTTGAAAATTATCATTGTTTTCACCAGCATCACCTTGATCATTACCACCAACATTTGGATTATTATTATCAGCAACAACGTCAGGTTGATTGTCATCATCTGAATCTGAGTCTGACATATCATCAAACTTAAGCTTTTCAGATGGATCTTCATTTTGGACACTTGGGAGTTTTGTGTCATCAAATGTAACATTGACACTTTCCATAGTTTTCTGTTGATCAATAAGATACACCTTGTAGGCTCTTCTAGTATAACCAATAAATATTGCTTCATGTGCTTTTTCTTCAAATTTACCACCTTGATCATCTCCTTCTTTCAGCACAAAGCATTTTGTCCCAAATACATGGAAGTACTTGAGAGTTGGTTTCTTGTCATGTAGAGCTTCATATGGTGTCTTCATTAAGTCTTTATTGATAAGTGTTCGATTCTGGGTATAGCATGCAGTGTTGACAGCTTCAGCCCAAAAGCTCAATGGAAGCCTTGATTCACTTAGCATAGTACGTGCAGCTTCAATCAAGGTTCTATTCTTTCTTTCAACTACCCCATTTTGTTGAGGAGTTCTGGGAGCTGAGTACTGTCTTGTTATACCCTTTTCAGTGGAAAATTCATTCAGAACTGCATTCTTGAATTCAGTTCCGTTGTCTGACCTTATAGCTCTAACTGGACGATTAGAATCCAGCTCAATTAACTTAATGTGATCAACTACCAGTTGTGGAGTTTCATCTTTTGAGTTCAGAAATAGTACCCATGTGAATTTTGAGAAATCATCAACAATCACTAGAGCATATCTTTTCCTTGACATAGACATCACACCAACTGGACCAAACAAATCCATATGGAGAAGTTGTAATGGTTCAGTTATTGATGATATGTTAGTGCTCCTATGAGTTGCCCTTTTTAACTTCCCTTTTTGACAAGCATCACATAGACCTTCCTGAGTAAATTCAATCGAAGGTAAACCTCTCACCAACTCTCTTTTCACTAGAGAATTCATTGTTTTGAAGTTTAGGTGAGAAAGTTTCTTGTGCCATAACCAACTTTCATCAGTGGATGCCTTTGAATAAAAACATCTAATTTCTTCTGTGCTTCCAGAGTTCATATTGGCTATGTACAAGTTTCCTTTTCTTACTCCAGTCAACTGTGGCCTTTCATTTCTCTTGTGTGATATTAGACAATTCTTCTTGTTGAAATGAACTTCATAACCTTTGTCACAGAATTGACTAATACTGAGCAAATTGTGCTCAAGGCCGTTCACAAAAGAGACATCTTCAACGATAACATTTCCAGTTTCTAATCTGCCATATCCATCAGTTTTACCTTTGCTGTTATCTCCAAAGGTAACGACTGGGCCGGCCTTCTCCACCACATTTGTCAGCAGGGCTCTATCTCCGGTAAAATGCCTTGAACATCCACTGTCCAGAATCCACATGACTCGTTCAACCTGTTTCAAACCCTGCAATGACAAATTGGTTAGACTTTCTTCGGAACCCAAATTTGATTGGGTCCGGAGTACTTAAAGAATTGACCTTTATCAGGTAAAGCAACACTTTTTATTTTAACAACATTTTCTTCAGGTACTGGACATTTAACCCTGTAAACAGCTTTAACTTGTTTTGATTTCAGCTTGGGTAACCATGTCTTTACCATATCCTGAGAAGGACTTGGAGTCCTAATCTTAGAATTAGGTGATGTTACAGTCCTGGATCTAACATGTTTATTTCTGCTCATATGCTGTCTAGGAACATTCTTATCAACACATGCATGATTACCGTTAAAGTAAGCAGACATTATATTAAAAGCACAAGACATACAATTAACAGCATTGCATTTCTTTTGAGCAGTATCAATAACAGGAATAGCATTCATGGTAGATATGTTGTTGCATTTATTCATGTTGTTACTTCTACTACTAGTTTTCAAGGAACTAGTAGACTCACCAACTCTTTCTGTTTTCTTAAACACAGACTTTCTATCTTCATCATTTTTAACAACTTGATTACTTTCTAAGACTATGCCATTAGCTAAATCCTCAATGCGCATCTCTTCCTTAATGATTAAAGATGTTGTATCCAAAGGTTCTGGTATGAATGTCTTAAAGAGTGGGTTACTAACACCCTTAAGCACTAATGGTATACCCCTATCTACAGCACTGACACGATTAGGGGTAATAATGCTTTTTCGTCCAATAGCTTCATTATAATCAAACCCAATTCCTACGGTTTGATTAATAGCTTGTTGGTTAAACAACTCTTTAGCGACTTTACATGAATTAGAAGTAGCACTAACCCTTATTTCTAGCTCAGCTATTGTTTCACGTTGTTGAACCACTATCAACGCTAGAGACCTCTCAAGTTCTTTTAGAATTCTTATTTCTGATTTTTGTTTATCATGGCAATTTTGTACATCGTGTAATTCTGATAATTGATTACTAAGATCTGTATTTAACAAATTGATCCTTTCAATCTCTCTATTAGCATTACCTAGTGTATCACTAAGTTGATAAATATATTGACTTTCAGTACATGATACCTCAGATGAAGTACCACTGGAGTTATCAGATTTTGCCATCAGGGCAAGATTGCCATACTCTTCATCTTCAGAGTCTGTATCATCCCAACTCTTTCCAGCAGCCACATAGGCTTTACCTGTCTTCTTCTTCTCAGATCCAAAGTCTTTTCTTTGGTTTTGTTTTGGCTTCTGACATTCAGTAGCGAAATGTCCAAGTTCATTACAGTTGTAGCATCTAATTTTACTTCTTTCAACTGTTCCAGTTTTGTAACCTCCTCTGTTACTTGAGGATGAAGAACCTCCTCTCTGGAACCTGTTATAGTTAGATTTGTACCTGAACTTGGGATTCTTCCTGAATCTGAAGTTGCTGAATTTTCTTACCAACAAAGCCATGGACTCATCTTCCAACTGATCTAGCTCTTCTAACGAATAGAAGTCTCCTTCATCTGGACTAGCATTCGTTTAACCAACTTCAACTTCAAGTTTACCACTATCAACATTACAAGGTTGAATAACCTTATCTTCCACTTCCTGTTTGTTCTCAACAATAAGAGCTGTAGAAGTATTAGCAACTCTTCCTTTTCCATAAATCTCCTTTTGTTGAGATTGTTCCAGTTCATAGGTTTTTAAAACACCAAAGAGTCTTTCTACAGTAATTTCACTTAGATTCCTTGACTCTCTGATAGCTGTAACTCTATGTTCTAGATGAACAGGCATTGACAGTAGAAATTTTCTGTTGATCTCTTTCTGAGTGTAGTACTTGCCATGCATCTGTAAATTGTTGACAAGTTTGTTATATCTTTCAAACACATCTTGAATACTTTCATTGTATGCTGATCGAAAGTGTTCATACTCAGATGTCAGAATTTCTAGACGATTCTCCCTAACTTCCTCTGTTCCTTCATTCACAGTTTCAATGGTTTCCCACATTTGTTTTGCAGTCTTGCAGTTAATCACATGACTGTACATGACAGAGTCTAGAGAATCTATTAAGATCAGTCTTAAATTAATGTCAAGTCCAGCTTCTTCTCTTTCAACAAGAGTGTACTCAGAAGAATCTTTGTGTACAAACTTTGCAGGGGAAATAACTTTTCCATCAGTAACAACTTCAGGAATTAATCCAAAAGGTATTATTGGTCCTTCTGATAAGACTTTCATGTATTTAGGATTTGCAACCTCGAGGAACATTAACATTTTGTTCTTCCACATATCATAACTGTTTTTGTCATATATGGGAATTTTCACAGTTCAAACTTTAGAAGACATGATGAATTTTTTAAGAGAGTTAAAAAATTCGGGGATGATTTTTAATCGAGTAAAATGGGATCTTTGATTTGTGTATCAATCAACCGGCTCTGATACCAATTGTTAGGTCCGATAAGATTGTAGAAGGGGGGTTGAATACAATCTTTACCTTTTTATCGAAGTTTGTCTTTTAAATAAAATTTGATAAAGACAAATTTATGTGCGGAATTATTTAACACAATTTTTCAAGTTGAATATAACTGTATATTAACTTGATGTGGTGTTACAAAATCAGTATAACAACTTATCAAGATGTTAATAACTAATTAGAAAATTCGACATGAACTTTTCTAATTTAGTTAATAATAATCAAGATAAGAACTAGGAAACTTAATTCGCTAGTAGTACAAGAATCACAAATAAACAAGTTCTATCGGATAGAATATAACAAAGATGATGAACTTGAATTTCTGGGAATTGTTTAAGCTTTGGTGTTCTTGATATTCTTGAGAGAGAATTCTGTTCTGGATGTTTTCTGCTGTGTTTCTCCGTTATGACTTAATCTGCTCTGTTCTGTTCTTTTATATCAGTAACAGGTCTTGCTGGCTTTCTGTAGGATATTTAACTGCTCCAGCATGACTTAAACTGCTACCAAGACTTGATTTTCCTTCATTAAGACTTACACAAACCTCCAAGACATAAAACTTGTCGGTATGACTTAACAGAAATTCGATAAGACTTACAACAGCTGGCAACAAGTCGGTAAGACTAAATCAGGTCGGTAAGACATAATCTTCAATTTCAATGCTCGGTATGACTTAACTCAACAGCTGTGTTCGGTATGACTTAACTGATTAGGTCATACCGAATTTTAACCAATAAGACATAATCCTTCCAACTTTATTTAAGTCATTTCTTTAAGTCATATTGATCCAATTAATTAATTAATGATTAACTAATTCACATTTAATTGATACAATAATTAATTTAAATAAATTAATTAATTCTTCTAGAATTAATTCATTTAATTAAATCAACTAAATGATTTATATCAATTACAAATGAATTTAATTAATTAATCTAATTCTTACAAACCACTAAAGGTAGTAAAGAATTACCACTGATTTGTGTTGACGTTCGATGTACTGTCTGGTTCATGAATGACTAACTTCAACGATGCTTCTTCACTTTTGACTTTAGATTGTGGTTTGTTTCTTCTCTCAATTCTCTTGTACTGTAACTGATCTTCAAACTATCACTCGAAAAATCTCTGTCACTGTTCAAATGAATCCATTCACTTCAATGCTATATTGGGGCTTGATCAGATAACTGAATCGTCTTCCAGTGTATGACATCAAAACTATAGATTGACTTTTCTTCTTTCTTCTGACAGATAATACTTCTTGAGATTCCTGTGACAGTTCATATGTATATTTACTTATTACAATTTGGTTTAAGTTGATTAGGATCCTCTAACTACAAATAGGATGAGTCATATGCCTTTCACCATCCTAGAACAATTTTGGGGTACTACTACTGTTGAAGTAAATACCCTAGAGAATGCTACAGTGTCTTATACTGTCTTCTGCAAGATTCAAGGGAAAGATAGCACAATCACTACTGAAGACATGAACAAGGCACTGGGACTTCAACAAGAGTCATATAATCCATTGGTAAAGGATGAAGAACTGGTGGACTTCTTTACGTTCATCAAGTATTCAAGTAACATCAATGTTGGGAATCTGAATAGGAAGTTTCTAAGAAAAGAATGGAGCTTTGTGTTTGCAACTCTTCTGCAAGTATTCACTGCCAGAAAGTCAAGCTTCGACCAACTAAGTGCACCTGTGCAACAGATAGGCTATTCTTTGGCCTATGACAGGAAAATCAATGTTGGGCTGCTTATAATGCAGGAGCTGTATGGGAGACTTGGAAAGAATCCATCCAAGAGAGGTAATGACATGTTTTTCCCTCGTTTTATTCAATCTGCACTTAATTATGTAGATGATACTTTGATTGAATTGCCTGGGATAGATAAAAGTAAAATAGGCTATCCTAAATCCGTGTACAAACTCATTTTTGGAAATTTGGATACAAGGAATTTTGTGGATGTAAGACTTGAGATTACTTCTCATATGAAGAAAATCTTTGAGACTTACCCCCGCAACAAGCTTACATTTGATTCAAAATCTCAGTTAGCAAAGCCCAAGCAAGTAGAACAAACAACTAACCCAGGGCCTGCTAGCCAATCTCCTCAGCCAAACACAACTCTACCAAACACTGAGCCAACTGCATCATCCTCTTTAAAGGGTGATGTTAGTAAAAAGGAGAAGAAGAAGAGAAAGCAAATTGCTTTTAAACCATTAAACATGTTAACAGAGGCACCTTTGAATGCTAAATTAGGCTTAGAAAGTGAGGAACATGTGTCACCCTTACAGAAGCCAAAGAAGAAGAAATCAAAGAAAACCACCTCTTCAGTCACACAAATGGCTGAAGTTGTAAAATCAGGGGCAAACAGCTCACTAGATGTGCTCTCTCAACAGGGTGCATCTATAGAATCAAACATTCTCCCCAATGCATCTCCTTGTAAGGAGTCTGCACATGGGAGTGATAAGGCTGGCACAACACTGAGTAGAGAGCACATCACACTTGAAACTCCCTCTATTTCTCAGGGGGAGTTGACAAAATCTACTCTACAAGACACTTCTCTTCCAGAATCTACAATTAATATTTCTTTACAGCCTGCAACTCAAGCAAATGAGGAGCAAGGCATTGATCATCAAGAATTCCTTTCTCTTGATGAGCCAATGGATTCAAGTGACTGGGTGCATGACACCCTGCTCACCTCCCAGGAATAACATTTGGTTGTTAAGGGAATGCATGTTGGGGCATCTCCTTATGACAACATAAAAAACATAGAGGTTCCACTAGTTTTTACTAGAGACTTTGTGATTGTGTCACCTAGTGTTGTAATTCATCCCACTTCTGTGGAGACAACATTAGGAGGGTCAATCCATCCGGTTACAGAAGTTGCATCTGTAACTGAGGGATCTAGCTTGCCTAGTTCTAGCTCTAACTTATTGTCACAATGGCCGAGGCCTGTGCAACATGACAGTGCCTCAGGATCATCATCTGTTCCACCACAATTGACGGATGAAGTACTTCATGATTGCTTAAATGTGGAACAGATTGATGAGATCTCAAAAATTGCTCAAAACCTCCCTACATCCAATCTGCCAAATTCTGATTATGAGACTACCCTCCTCTGCCACAAACAAGATGTAGAGAAGCAACAAGAGAAAATTGCAGATGAAGCCGAGAGAGATGGTAACATTGATGCCTGGATGGTAACATTGAAATATTTCCGAAAAAATATTTTTCGAAAAAATATTTCCGAGAAAAATATTTCCCGAAAAAAAATTTTTCGAAAAAATATTTCCCGAAAAAATATTTCCGAGACAAACATTTTTCGAAAAAATATTTCCAAGAAAAATATTTTCCAAAAAAATATTTCCGAGAAAAATATTTCCCAAAAATATTTCCGAGAAAAATATTTTTCGAAAAAATATTTCCGAGAAAAATATTTTTCGAAAATATACTTCCGAGAAAAATATTTTCTGAAAAAATATTTCCAAGAAAAATATTTTTTGAAAAAATATTTCTGAGAAAAATCTTTTCCGAAAAAATATTTCCGAGAAAAATATTTTCTGAAAAAATATTTTCGAGAAAAATATTTTCCGAAAAAATATTTCAGAGAAAAATATTTTTCGAAAAATTAGTTCCGAGAAATATATTTTCCGAAAAAATATTTCAGAGAAAAATATTTCCCAAAAAAATATTTCTGAGAAAAATATTTCCGAGAAAAATATTTTCTGAAAAAATATTTCCGAGAAAAATATTTCCCGAAAAAATATTTTGCCGAAAAATATTTCGTAGAAAAATATTTTCTGAAAAAATATTTTACCGAAAAATATTTTCCGAAAAAATATTTCCGAGAAAAATATTTCCCGAAAAAATATTTCCGAGAAAATATTTCGAAGAAAAAATATTTTCCGAAAAAATATTTCGAAGAAAAATATTTCCGAGAAAATATTTTCCGAAAAAATATTTCCAAGAAAAATATTTTTCAAAAAAATATTTCCGAGAAAAATATTTTCAGAAAAAATATTTCCTAGAAAAATATTTCCCAAAAAAATATTTCTGAGAAAAATATTTCTGAGAAAAATATATTCCGAAAAAATATTTCCGAGAAAAATATTTTCTGAAAAAATATTTCTGAGAAAAATATTTCCCGAAAAAATATTTCTGAGAAAAATATTTTCCGAAAAAATATTTTTGAGAAAAATATTTTCCGAAAAAATATTTCAGAGAAAAATATTTCCCAAAAAAATATTTCTGAGAAAAATATTTCCGAGAAAAATATATTCAGAAAAAATATTTCCGAGAAAAATATTTTCTGAAAAAATATTTCCGAGAAAATATTTTCCAAAAAAATATTTCCGAAAAAAATATTTCCCAAAAAATTATTTATGAGAAGAATATTTCTCAAAAAAAAATTTTCGAGAAAAAAAATTTTCAAAAAAATATTTCCGGAAAAAATATTTTGGAAAAAAATATTTCCGGAAAATATATTTTGGAAAAAAATATTTTCGGAAAAAATATTTCCAAAAAATATTTTCCGGAAAAATATTTCCTGGTTTTCAGAAAAATATTTCCGAAAAGAATATTTCTGGAAAAATTCCAGATATTTTTCGATATAAAATTTTCCAAAAAAAAAAAAATTTTCCAGAAGAATATTTCCCAAAAAAAATATAAGAATTTCTCATTTTTTAAGAAATATGTTTTTTAATTAATTTTATTCATTTAAAAAAATAATAATTAATTATTATAACCCCTTCCCAACCTAACCCTCCATCCAAATAAGATAGGGGTTGAACCCTTCATTACTCAACCCTCACATCCAAACAAGGTAAGCGTTCAACCCAACCCATCCCTTACCAACCTAACGCATCCCACTCTAACCCAACCCAACCCCTCCTAACCCCCATCCAAATAGGCCCTTAGGATCCATAGCCCTTTTCACAAACACACGACGGCTACTCTCATCTTCGTCATCAGCACGAGTTCTCTTGTCATGACGTTCCACAACCTCACCTTCATCAATCCTCTTTCCAGTGACTGTTGAGCTTGTCAAGCAGGCCTTAACTCTACATTAGTATGATATTGTCCACTCTGGACCGAGCCCGCACGGATTTGTTTTTGGGCACATCCCAAAAGACCTCATACTAATGGAGTTAATCTGGCTGCTTGCCCCTCCCACAACCGATGTGGGACAACTCCCAGTGACAACACGTTCATCTACCTTACCAACAGTAGGAGACTTTGAGACTTTAGACTCTTCACCATTGATAGCCGATTTAGCAGTCGACCTCTTCGCAAGAACAAACATTGCCTCATTCATTTTTCCTCGATCCTCGCTACACAGAATTTCCTTCAGAGTTTTCCCAGCTTCTACAAAACAACAACAAAAAAAGAAAAACAATAACATTATCCTAAATTAAGTGATAAAGACAAAAAATGAAAATAAAAATCAAATCTTACGATGGTGAATTTCTAAAAATGAGGGATCCTTCAACTGATTGTAATCATACAGGGGCTTTAAACCTTGGAATCGATTTTAAAAAAATCCTGTCAAACTTTGGCAATCTCATTGCCCTATCGATAAGGACTTGACTAATCCTCTGACATGGCTTCACAAACTCTAAGTCGGGTCCATAGAAATGCATCCATTTACCATGCCAACCGGAGTTTGAGGTCTTAACATGAACTAATTTAGACCTCCCTGACCTCTCATTAAAATAAACTAGACCATCTTGATACTTGACATCAAAAATAAAAAAAATTCATGAGGGAACCTGACCTACTTCAACACAATGAGGGGATAATTACGCAAACCCACAACCAATGAACTCGTAAATCGATAAGTGGAATAGATGCATCGGCAAATGTAGTCCATATTCGAAATGAATTATCAGAATACCATGCATCCCATACTCCGCCATCTACCAAATTTAGTCAGTAGGATTAGGAACCTCGCACCTATACCCGTTTCCCAAAACAACCCATGACCCAATATCTACATTCAAACAACGATTCACATAAACACTGGAATACTACAAGTTAGACTTATCATCAAACTCGAGGGGACCATTCATGGCAGCCTCAACCACGACCCTCTCCCTAACGGCTACAGTCCCGGGGCTTAAAGGCGGTTGAACTTGAGCATCACCGCTCTCACCCTCTATCTCATCTAAAAGCCCAAAGATATCCCGTGATTTATTGTCAAGGATTTCTAGATGTTCCAAATCTATTGGATTGTTTTCATCCCCAACATCGGTTGTTTCTCAGGATTCCGTTCGGGAGTATGAGAAGAAGAAGAAGAGGTAAGGAGAAAAAGAGTTAAAAGATAGAAGAAGGAACTTACAGAATGACAAAAGTCCAATTGCTCCGAATAAAAACCTCCAAAATCTTTAAAGAGGATTAATTACACCCACCTCGGAAACTGAATCGACAAAAGACTCCTATAATAACACTCAAGAGCACAAATTATTAAAGAAAATGACCTATTTATACACCTCCAAAATAATAATAAATAAATAAATAATAAAAAATATATACAAAAAATATATATTTTTTTTTAATTTTTTTTACAGGTACTTAAAAGGGAATCTAAAGATATCCCTCCTTACTAGGGGGGACAAATTTTGGGCTACGAAGCCCACTTAAATAGATTGTATTCGATCCAAAGCCTTGTAATTGTTATTGGGTCTTGAAGCCCACTAATGTAATAGCTTAACAAGCATGTAGGTTAGTTAGAGGAGGATCCCACAAAGGAACTCCTATAAATACAAACCATTTGTCCCACTTGCAAAAAGTTGACAATTTTAATAAGAGAGAAAAAACCTCTTGATTGTAGAGAAAGAAACACTTATCAAGAAAATATCTTATTCTGTAGCCTTTAGTTCGTATTACAAAATTGTTAAATATATCATTACTCAATATCGATTCTCTACGATCATCAATATGGTTAAGAAACAGTTAATACCTTTGTGTCTTTTTTCTTTTTGGTGATCAATATAGTGTCTGAAGATAGTGTAAGCCAATAAAAAGGTGAAAGGTTGTTAAAAACATAGTCATTAACCAGAAAAATACAACATATATATATATATAGTACTCTATTGTACTGTAAGAGAGTCAGAGGCTTGGACGTGGCAATGGATAATAGCATTCAGGAGGAAAAGGGTGACCCATAATTCTCTATTTTCTTCGATTCTTTTCTTTTATATTTTTTATTTGCTTCTCTTTCAGATAAACCTATGAGTATCTCTTTCTCTTTCGATTTCGGTAATGAGTGAAGTTTAGAAAACTGATCTGTTGGGCCTTAATTCGATTCTTTTATTCTTTAAAGGATGTCTGCACCAGAATCTAAATTTTCCTAGTTCACCATTATCATGTCAATTTCTGTTTTAAAGTTTATCAAAATTTGATACAAATAATAATAATAAATGTACACGATTAGATTTAAACAAACAAATTATTTAAGATCATATTCGAATTAATTGAGTTGCACCAAGTCATTTTCAAATTTTGTTTCGGTAATTGTGTCACAATCTGGTTTGGATTTGAGGTGAGTTCCATGTAGTGTTAGTCGTTACTACCCGGACAAAGAGTTGTAGTAGCTCAGTGTTGTGGAAAAAATTAATAATTATAATGTAGACAGAGATTCTTTGACTATTCCGGCTCAATCCTCCAAGTCCAAGACAATGTAGATAGGAATATTTCCTTTGGCTATTTGTCCAAGCTCAATCCTTCAAGTCCAAGACAATGTAGATAGGAATATTTCCTTTGGCTATTCCTCGACCTCAATCCACCAAGTCTAAAACACTGGGTTATACACGTAGTGCGTGACTTGACAGGAGGGCAGGGAGGACGATCGCCTGCAACCACAAATATTAGAGGACCCAAATTTTCAAATATTTTACCAAGTATTTATATACATATATGATTTTAAATAATTTGAAAGCATCATCGAGTTTATTTTTGATTTAGAATTTTTGAAGCGTCTTGAGGAATTAAAAGAATATTCCAAGAATGTGATAACTACTTTTACTCATAATGGTTCATCATATTTTGGATTAAATGCTCTTACTCAAGATTATAGATATATCTTCGAGATGAGTTCATGTCTGCATTTGAGATTCTTGAGTTTGTTCCATCTTTTGACTTTCTTCCAAATGTTGCAATTGTTTATTGAATCCTATTGTATGTGCTTGTGACTGTTGCATCAGCTGAAAGAAATTTTTCAAAGTTAAAAAATTGCTGAAAAATTACTTTAGATCATGAATGTCATAAGAAAGATTGAACGGCCTTGCTCTACTATGCATTGAGAAAGATTTGTTGGAGAAGATTGACGTAGATAAAATAATTAACGACTTTGCATTTAGAAAAGCACGAAGAAATTGTTTCTCATAATCTTAATTCCACGTTTTTGGTTGTTTTTGCTCCGAATGTTAATTTTTTTACATTATTATTATTATTATTATTATTATTATTATTATTATTATAATAATTATTATAATTATTATAATTATTATTATAATAATTATTATTATTATTATTATATATTTTTATTATTATTATTATTATTATTTATAATGATATATATTACTAATTAATTTGTTTTTATGATAAATAGATGTTTTGTCATTTTTATTTTATTCTTTTAGTTTAAACTTTCATTTTAAATTTGCATACTCGTTAGGGGTGATCATAAACCGCACCAACCCGCAAAAACCGCCCGCACCGCACCAATCCGCACCACACCGCGCGGTTTTTATTTTCTGTGGTGTGGTTGCGGTTTCAAATTTTGACAACCGCGCGGTGCGGGTTGCGGTTTTAGTTTTCTGAAATGCGGTTCAAACTGCACCGCACCGCAATATTTAATATATTATACAATTATATATATATATATTAATTATTTATATACATATATATATTAATTATATATATATATATATATATAGGGCTTAATGATCCTATAGTTAACTATAGGTAATATCCTAAAGTTAAGTCATATTTTAATACAAAAGTAAGGGTATTTTTGTAAATAGAGGGGGTGAATTCTATTATTACAAAAATGCCATCTAACTTTTGTATGTAAAATGCAAATGACTTTAGGTAATTTTCCTACAGTTAACTGTAGGAACATTTTTCTCATATATATATATATATATATATATATATATATATATATATATATATATATATATATATATATATATATATATTATGTTAGTATTTTGTTAATGATTTAAGGGATAGTTTGCAAGTTATTTGCTTCGTTATTGCCTATTGCCTAGTGGTAGTTTAATTTAGAGGTTTATGTTGGGACTTACTGATCAATTATAATGGGTTAGCCCATCTTTCTCTAATTTAGTATCACAATATTTCATACTATAATGTTTGTATTTCATTGAGTTTGTAGAGGTCGCGGTCTACATAAGAATTAAGAAATGTGGTCGAGTAACAATTATAAAAATTAATTACACATGAAAATTAAAATTTTAGATTTATAATTATTTTATCAAAGGTGTAAACCACAACGAACCGCACCGCACCGCATTTTCGCGGTGTGGTTTATGCGGTTTTAAAATTTCGCGGTGCGGTTGCGGTTTGGAAATTTGACCAAACCGCAACCGCACCGCGATCAACCCTAATACTCGTCTAGGCATCATAATTAAGGGTCCATTCTTCTGTTTCGCCCCTAGGCCTCTGAAATCTCTCAAGAACGGCCGTGAATACACGGTGAAGGCATGACGAAGTTAAGAATTGATACCAGGATTAAGAAGCAAGAGTCTTTCCCCCTGTTGAGATATTTCATCCATACCATATAGGTCTTCTGTAAGTAGCCATTCTCACACTTCAAGCCATTAAAGTCTTTGATGCTAACAGTTGAAATGACTCAAATATGGCAGACAGAGTTGCCAACCGCAGATCTTCTATTGCATCAAAGTTCTTTAGTAAGGTCTGGATCTTCTAAATGAAGCCTGTCGTTATGGAGCTAAACTAGTAAACGTATAATATTATAAAGTGAACTTGTTTCATTTTGTATCCAGAGATGGGCCAAGCAAAAGAACCGTTGTTATCATTCTGTTGGGCCGCCAGCACGCCTTAACTCCACAATAGTATGATATTGTCCGCTTAACTCCACAATAGTATGATATTGTCCGCTCTGGACCGTGGCCAAGCCCGCACGGATTTGTTTTTGGGTCACTCCCAAAAGGCCTCATACTAATAGAGTTTATTTTGGTGCTTTATATACAAGAGAACTTTCTCTTATCTCCTCGATGTGGTACTTGGGTTGACACTACCCAACAATCCTCCCCTCAAACCAAGAACCACATAACTCATGGTCTTACACCCACGATAAATCTGTCTACATCTTGCACCGCTGCCACACCTGCAGAACCCGCCGCCTGAACACCTTTCAGGAAGACTTTCGACACAAGGAACCCAACAGATCTCCAATCGCCACCGAGGGGAACCTCCCACATCGAACACTTGCAGCCCATTACCCCCAAGATCCAATTACCGAACCTGGCTTTGATACCACTTGTTGGGCCGCCAGCACGCCTGAACTCCACAATAGTATGATATTGTCCGCTCTGGACCGTGGCCAAGCCCGCACGGATTTGTTTTTGGGTCATTCCCAAAAGGCCTCATACTAATAGAGTTTATTTTGCTGCTTTATATGCAACAGCCCGACTTTTCGGACTATTAACAATCAATCAAATTATCGAACAAAATTCAAATTTAATAAACTCATAAAATGAAATCCAAAAATATCGTAAAAATATTCTAAAATCTGGAAATGATACTAAATGAAATAATCCAATGTAAAACCAAAATCCATAGAGACGCAGCTCCTCAAATAAAATAGCTAGAAACTAGAACGGTTATTAAGTTACATAATTCAACTCTAATCCAATCCCCAAGCAAGCTCATTCGCTAAGTACCTGAAAATTCACAAATAATGAGCTACACGGCCCAACAAGAAAACTAATCGAACTAACCAGTGGATCAAGTAAGTTTCACAAAACTATTTTACAAAAATTCATAAATCAAAGTTCACAATTTCATAGTTCGTAAATCCACAGTTTCAGAATCAAAAGTTCAAAAACGTATAATAAATTCCACAGTTCGCTAAGGTCAAAAATACCTGATGACACAGTATCATAGGTTCATAGGTGTCAATAATACGCCCCTTACTAAGGTATCACAAAGTGTGCGCTCCCGAAGGCATCATAAAAAGCACGCCCTAGTAAGGTATCATAAGCTAGTTCCGGAACTATACGCAATTACTAACGGGTTCATAAGTCATAGCTAGCTGGGAATTCTTATATCTAAAATAGCATTCTTGATCCAAATTTTTGTAACAAAAATAATATAAATATAAAACATTTAAATGCATTTCATATATCAAAACATTTTAAAAATATACCGGAGAGTACGAAAAGCTAACTTACCTTAGTGTCTCGAATGAGTCCAAATTAAATGCCAATTAAATCCTAATTTAAATCAAATCGAGTAAATTAGATTAATAACTAACTCTTTTAATAAACTGTCAAAAATAAAACATACACATCACTTTAATTCGTAAACAGCTTGGCCATATAAAGTGGTTAATCAATCTGTGTTTGAGTCAGTCTAATGATAAACACATGCAGGGGTCACTGGACATGTACGTGACAATCAAAACAAAAGACTTATGCATAGAATTTAATATCCATATACACAGTACACTATAAATAATTACACACAATCACTAAGATAATATATTTAATATATAAATAAAAGTGTCAAGATAATCTAGAAAAATAAATACTTTCTTTCAAACTTGAATTACCAATTAGCCAAAATTTCTAAGTAGCAGTAAAAATAATAAAAATAATAATAATGATGATAATAATCATAACAATAATAATAATAATAATAATAATAATAATAATAATAATAAATTAAATTACATATAAATTAAACAACATACAAAGATTTCATGTATAAATCATTCAATCAGAAGAGATTATCAACTTATCAAAATCTAAAAGTACATTATATGATTTTCTGTTTATAAAAAAAAAATATGTTAAAACTTACATCATGTTGGACATACTTACTATATTAAAAGATGTGAATTCATACACAAACACACTTGACATCACTTGAGAGAAAATAATAGATAAATGAGTATAAATGCGACAAATAAGAAAAACGTAAGTATTCTTTAGAAAAAATATATTTTATTAGTGATAACACATAACTCAAACATGCTTCTAACCGCATTCAAACAGTGTCATGCTATATAAAAAGGAAGCCAATAATCTGCAGTAAACATAACGTAATGATAATAATTTAACTACAGGTTAAACATAGTTTAATCATGTACAAAAGTTACAACAATACATCATGATAAAATATGATTAAAAAAAACGTTTAGAAAGAAGAAGTAGGATGGACTTACTTGAAAAAAGATTGTTGTACAAAAGTAACTAAGAGCATCTCCAATGGTATTGACTAAAATGGGTGGCTAAAATGATATAAAATATTGATTATGTAAAATTTATTGAATCTGTAAGGTGTTGTACTCCAATGGAGTTGGCTATAATGATTAGTCATATTTTAAAAATAGCAAGCTATTATTATTTCAAATTGTTAAAAATAGAATGTATTATTTTAATATGGTAATATTAATGATGTGGAGTTTTACTACAGATCACTAGAGGTTTGACAAATATAGCTAATATGATAGGATTTTAGAGGATTATCTAAAATTTTAGATAACAGTAATGTCCTGTTGGAGATGATTCTTTTTACACAATATCTATAATTTTTATTTAAGGCATGTTGGACACACTTTTGGTAAGGAGTTTCTATGATTGAAGATGCTCTAACATAGCTATACATTATTTATACACAAAGTTTATTCAATAAGCTCCTAATTTAGTGGATTTGATGGGCACGTAACCACTACTTTGAACATGATCTTTCTAATAATTATCGGAACCGTTTTGACTTGAGTCTTCAGATATACATAACACATATTTATATAATTTTTCAAATTAACTGTACTTATCTAAAAAAAAATGTAATCATAATAGAAATGTATTGTAAATCAAAATGCACAAAAATATAAAGTTTTTTTTTTAAGTATAAAAACAACAGGTTATCACATTATATACAAGAGACTTCTCGATGTGGTACTTGGGTTGACACTACCCAACAATTGGGCCGCCAGCACGCCATTACTCCACAATAGTATGATATTGTTCGCTCTGGATCGTGACCAAGCCCGCATAGATTTGTTTTTGGGTCACTCCCAAATGGTCTCATACTAATAGAGTTTTTTTGGCTGCTTTATATACAAGAGAACGTTATCTTATCTCTTCGATGTGGTACTTGGGTTGACACTACCCAACACATTCCACCATTCACAGTAAACAAATCATTATGGCCAGCTAGGTACAATGCAGAACGTTCAGAGTATGGACAGACAGCGGAGAACTTAGGGGGCATTTGTTAACAACTGGATGAGTGAATCTGGACTGGATGATTATGTTTTGACCATTCATATTGTTTGCTTTGCATTTTTGAAATCCAAATTTTTCTGGACGTATCAATTTTTTGCTGGACAATTGCCCCTTCAAAATGTATCTGGATGGTTCAAATAATAGATAATGTATCATTCACTCACCTCATACAGGATGCTTTAAAATAATTCTCCTTAAGTATTCATCTTTATTTTATTAAAAAGTAATTTAAGGGTTTGTTATAAAAATGAAATTACTGTAATACATGATTTTTTTCCCTCAAAGCTTTCAAATTAATTTATTTGCTTTCCAAATATTATGCTATGACATTAAAAAATTTGGTGTTAGTATAAGTATTTATGTTTTTTATAAATATTATATTTAGAGTAAACATTGGGTATCAAAATTGTTACAAAATAATTTGGCATCAATGATGTGACAATACTAAATTTTATTATTAGTTGATATCGATGTGAAAATCCGTTACATTTGACTAAAGTTAGAACCAATTATAATCTAACACGTTGCATTTTGTAAACATTGTTGTATTTAATTTGGTATCTCTAGTATTTTTCTTAAATTTATATTATCCAAATAAATAAAAAAATTTAAATTAATTTAATCAATTTTAGTGAGTAAATATTTCATTCAGAAAATTTAAAAACTATTTATCAAACGACATTGTTCATCCATCATCCAGATTTATCATTCATCCAGATTTTAAATCATTCGTCCGCAAGGGTTGTCTCAGTTGGTTAAAGAGAGGTCATCTCACCTCTTGGTCACAGGTTCGACTCCCATGGGAGGCGGATTTGTGATTATGCCATCCTGGGGCAGAGCCTGTCGCACTTGTGCGGTTTGCCTTGGATCACGTGGTTTGCAGGCTATTGCGTGAACCCATGGGTTTACCCAGAGCGCACCCGAAGGTAGCGGCTGCGGGTTCCCATGTTAAAAAAAAAAAGATTTTAATCATTCAGAAAATACGGTTCAGATCCTTGGATCACGTGGTTTGCAGGCTATTGCGTGAACCCATGGGTTTACCCAGAGCGCACCCGAATGGTAGCGGCTGCGGGTTCCAATGTTAAAAAAAAAAAAAAAGATTTTAAATCATTCAGAAAATACGGTTCAGATTTAACAAATGACCCCTTAGTCAGTTGCAGCTCTAAGAGGCATTGTAATAAATAACAACCGGGATTATAACAAAATAAGAAACCAGTGGTAGTTTTTAAAAAAGAAAAGAAAAGAGATGCAATCTACCAGTAAAGTACTTGTACAAATTTATACATTTATATGGTGAGGCGATACATCTGCCAACAGTATTTCCTAGGAGAATATGTTGTAATATGAAATTTTATGCAAGGGCAAGTGTATAACAATGCTCATTGCCAACTGCCAATAGTCAAGAATTTTCAAGATTGCTAATGAACCAGGAATATCTACACCAATATCCTGTAAAAATAGAAGCTGAGAAAAAGTGTTAGGAAGAGCTCGAATCTGATTGTTACTAATGTCGAGCTCCTTTAGATTTGACAATTCTCCAATCATGTCAGGAATACTGGTCAAATAGGTAAAATTGCTACTTAAGTTCAAGACCTCAAGATTCTTCAATTCGCCAATAGAATATGGCAGACCATGAAGCTCATTAAAATGAACATCCATATATGTCAAAGATACCATTTCACAAATAGATGCTGGAAGGTAGCGGATCTTATTCAGTTGGATCGAGAGTCTCTTAAGATTGACTAGCTTGTGGCCAACAGTATTTGGTAAGAACATAAGATCATTAAAGCTTGCATCAAACTCTTCCGGTTCTTTTATATTCTCTCTTTATTTTATAATTGATACGTATTACTAGTTGAGTAATTTTTCAGGCAATATTAAAGAGACAAAAGGTCACAATCCATAACGCACTCGAGACATAAGTTTTATTTTTAAATACTGCATTACTATCTTTGAATAAGCTCTAACTTGTATTGATATTTTTCATCCCACGAACCAAAATTTTAAAACCAATATTTTATGTGTGAATGAGATAGAAAAAGGTTTTTGAAGTGCTAATGAAATACCAAAAAGTGACATGACTATGTATTATATTTATGATATGGTTGGTTTTGTTATATTTTATTTTTAGATTTATGTTTTTGTTTTGTACATGTTATTTTACTTTTTAATAATTTAATTTGTAACAAAAATTGTTTTTCAGCCTAGGGCCAAGATATTTATTACATAAGGAATCCCATAAAAGATATCAGTAACGGATGAACCTGGAGTCCTACGAAAGATTAGGATAGGGTTTTAGGATAGTACCATGAAAATTTAAAAAAATGGTCCTCAATATGGACCTCATAGTATATCAACTAAGTTTAATTAGAATTAATTATTAAATTCAAAACATGTGGACAAAATTAACAAGAAAGTAAGGTTTACAACATTTTTTATAAAAAGATTCAATTGACTAATTTATATAGTATTGAAATTATAATGTTATTTTTATTTTTTTTACATTATAAAAATGATTCATATACTTTAAGAAAATATATAAAAATATTATAACGTCGTCGCGAAACGCGGCTTAGTAAACTAGTATAATATATACCATACACTTTTTCGTATGACATTATATATTTATAATATTTAATAAATTACTCCTTCCGTCCCGCCCATTTATTAACGTTTCAAAATAGGGTGTCTGACACGCATTTTAAGGTAGATTTTAAAGATAGTTCCATAAGTTATTTTTGAAATTTTCTTTTTTTGTATAAAAATAGAACAATCCTATTTTTATACAAAAAAAAAAATTTAAAAATAAGTTATGGAACTATCCTTAGAATTCAGCTTAAAATGCGTGTCAGAAACTGACAAAAAAAATGTTAAGAATTGGGAGGGACGGAGGGAGTATAATTTTATAATAGTTTTATATACTATGTACTTAAAATAATGTAGAATGTATTCTAAATTATATGCATTTACTTTACTTTTAATATTATATAATTAATATTATATAATACATATTAAAATTTAATTTTAAATACATTTATTTTAAATTCTTAAATGGGGACGGGAAGGGTCGGGAACTTAAAGTTGCCCAATGGGACAGGAATGAGGATAAACAAAAAATTATGGTAAGGAAACATGACGGGAATGGGACAAATATATTTGATGTGGGACGGTTACGGAAATGATGATCCCTGTCCCGAATCTCCCGCAACTAAACGCATCCTGTACATGCGTGTACAAGCAAACGCTACGCATTACCACATTTTGAAGATGGGTCTCATGTTAGAACAATATATACGTGCATATCTCACATGCGGAACCGTGTACACATTCAGCTCAGCTGTTACGTAGTTAAAGGACATGGCTTCACGATATTAGGTAATTTGGGCGGCATAGGTTAAAAAAGATGATAAATAGATCATTTGTTCTGCATTATATGGATATACATGCACTTTTTTCAAATTTCTAAATATACACATTAACGAAATATGTGATGTAAATCTCTACTTAAAGATATGGTTTATCAAATGTGAGGGTACACAATAAGAGTTTAGTTAGGCACTTTTTGATTGTTTTATATTAATTAATAATTGACCCCTTACATGCACAAAAATCTCAATTAATTAAAATTTACCAATTCACAAAAAAGTAATTGTTAGAGTATGTCCTTGGACACACTAAAAGCACCCTTAAAAATAATCTGCCCATAATAAATTTTTTCTTCAGTCCCGACAAATATTTACTGTAGTGAGTCTCTAAAATCATGCAACTCTAGGTATGAGACAAAAGTAGCATAATCTGAGTATGCTATATATCACCAGGACATAAATCTTTAATACTGAAGATATTTCGCCTCCACCATAAAAATTTGTTCCAGAATAACTAAATGTTACTACAATGGATTGCAGGGCAACTTCAGAATATAATTAATAAAATAAAATTACAGCATTTTTGAATTAAAATAAAAATAGCCAAAACAAATCCAAACAACAGTTTTAAGCCAGCTCCTGTTTACAATTTTCCTCCCAATATGCAGTGAGAAAATTCAGCCAATGGTATGCCTTCATCTGATTGCGATGAGACCTTAGATGACAGCTTTTAATCTTTCATCACTAACATCATGCTCAACCTAGATATTCAAACGATGACAAGAAGTTAAGCATGGTCAGTAGTTGTGAATACAAGCTATCAAGAGCAAGATACAACTTAATTTACTTAGAGTCTTCAACAACACTGGCATATATAAACAAGCAAGCTCTATCCTACGCAAACATAATGGAACTACACATCTGCACAACCGTATTTAATAACTCCCGTCTATTAAATTGGAAAAGACAGAAAAAAATGGACTAGTCAGCAGACAAGATCATTGGACATATACACAAAAATAAAAATGTAACCTGTATTCTTTAGTCATTAATCTAGAGCAAAATAATGTGTTAAAAGTTAAAACTCTTTACCTCAACGTGTACTCTTGGTTTCTTCTTTGACTTGGCGTCAGGTCCATCTTTGCCAAGCTTTTTCCGCCCAAGTGAAGAATCTTTTCTCTCTCTTTTCTGATTAATTGCAACTGTCAATTCATCATCTTCGTCCGTTCCATCTGTAACATCAACTGCTGGTTTTAAACATAAGCATGATCATAGAGCAATTATAACTTATAATTACCAAAAAAAACGATAAAGAACCATACCATTATCACCATCAGCATCACTTTCTTTTATTGCAAGTCCGCCAAAATCTTCCATATCGTCCTCCACTTCAAGGTCTTCATAGCCTTCAACATATTCTGTCTCAAGCTCCTGCTTTTACATATTATACAAATATAAGAAACAGCTCTTATTATTTTAGTTTCTAGCCATATCCCAGAGCTATTAGGAAGCATTTAGTCTTTTGCCGAACAGATACCACACAAGAGAAAAGGAGAAATGAATAAAAGGAAAAAACAACCTCCTCCTCATCTTCACTAATAGCATCCTTCACTTCCATATCATCGAGAAGCTTATTGTACTTTTCGACAGGATAGTTGTATATATCCCCATAGACACCTTTCTCCAGACGTTCAAGCAATTCCTTTTCAATACTCTGCAAAACAAATAGATGCTTTCAACAAGGTAACAGTAATGTTGACTAGTGAGATACTTTAGCAGCAACGAGCAACCAAAAATTTAACCTTGTCCAAGATTGCTGCCTTTTCAGCTTTTTCCTCTCTCCTAGACTCTCTCTTTATCTCTTTCCTAGGTAAAGTCATTATCTTCTCCCTGTGTGAAAAAGATGAACATAATATGTTTCAGACTCCAGGGATTTAAGATCTATATGATATTACACCTATGTAGCAAAGCAGCAGGCCAGTAAATACGGAGTAAGAGGTGAAGAAAAGATTGACTTGGGACAGTGCCAAACAATACATATGGACAGAACTTAATTATGTAGATCCGAAAAGATTTATGTTGACAACAGTATCAGTCATACACACAAAATCTAAACAGTTGACTTCTTTTAAAGGGAAAGATGAAAACAGTGTCAATTCCTAGTTAGAATTCGGCATACCAAGGAAACCATATTCATCTATATGCCAAAGAAATCAACTTGAAGACTGAAGAATCCTATGTATCAACAACTAGATATGTACCTACTACAAGTTTAGGCTTAAGAATGACAACTTTGACTCTGCACAATCTATAACCATAATTACTCCAGTTTCTGGACAGATGTCTGCATGCGGATTATCAATCAACTGTCGCATAGAAAAGCACAAGTTGAACTAATAATAAACAAATTTATTTAGTTCTGAAGTCTGATACCATCTAGTATGCCCTTCCAAATGCAATTTCCCCTTTTCAGTTTTTTCCTCTTCTACAGAATCATATTTATAACACTTAATGTTATGGAGAAGATTAATTCAATTTTATATCGGTAATCTTATCACATCTCACAATCCAAATGCAAAAAATGTAATTTTATTCCTGATATCCGATGTTGCTACTTGACATAAAACACTCACATACAAAAGTACAAGTTGAATTTATAGTAAACAAATTTATTACGGTTCTGAAGTCTGGTCTTATCACCCTAATGTATATTGGGGCTTTCCTCCTTACTTTTACTAAATAGTTATTACTCCAAACACAAACTTCCCCTTTTCAGTTTTTTCCTCTTCTAAGAAATCACCTTTCATGTTATAAAGCAGATTGATTCAGTTTCATAAGTGCAATCATATTACATCCCATAATCCAAAAATAAAACATGTAATCTTATTCCTGACTTTCTATGTTGGTACTAGACATCGTCTCATATTGATATCGCCTAAAAAGTATCAAGGTTCTTTTAACCTATTATTTTACTTGTCAGCAGTCTTGCTCTGAATACAAAAACATGAAACAAATGTATACTAAGCTAAAAGTTCTAACAATAATGTAAAAACGATATGGGAATAATTCATTGCCGTTATAAACAATAACTGTTCTGTTTGAGATCTAAATATACTGCATCATGCCAAGAATTTTAAATATAAGGAATATAAAAATAAACCAAATTAGATAAGACTGATATGGAATATTTTATTGTATTAATATTGAATAATATGAAAAGACTAAGTACATGAGATGTTATAAACATGGTAATCATATAATATTATGAACTGCCCCCTACAACATGACGGTTTGTTAATGAATATATCACGTGACCTTGTTTTCAAGGCAAGCTTCCTCATGCGTATCCGCATTTGAGTCATTTTGGTCAAACGTTGCTTTGTTTTGTGTACAAGAAATTTGGGCCAATACATCTGCCAGAAAATCAGACACTTTCATGAACTTTAGAAGCAAAAAGAAAGGGGCAAACTTAGCAAAAAACAAGTTACTGACTCATATAATAAGCTAGAAATTACTATACCAGATTTTGGTCAATAATCTCGAGTGCTTTTTCATAGTTTCTGGGCAATTTAATTCTCTCCCATAACTTGTTGGGCATATGAGCCCTTTCTGCAGTCTTCATGTACAAATAGAAGACCCCTGTACAACCAAAATTGAAAAAAAGATAAACACGCTTTTCTTGTTGCTAGTTCGAGTTCTGACATTTATATAAAGTTACTACTGTTGTACAACTTGCATACTCCCTATCTCTCAACTGTTTCCACTGGACTCACCCTGCAACAGTTATACTAAGATAATTGTGGTAAAAGGCACAAACTGATAAAACGAGCAAGAGTCAATTCAAAATCGCAACTGACATTCCACAACTGAATGTGCACTTTTCAGCCAAAAAATAAAACTAACGAAGATAATTCTAATACATCCAAATACACACTCCGTAGAACAAATTGGTTGCAGCTGGTTCAAATAGTTAACAATATCATAGTAATTGAAATTGTTTAAAACATAATAAAAGTAGGTCGCTTAACATCAATCAACCAAAGCTCTAAAACTATGCTTCGAAATCGTTTAGCACGATCCTCGAGCGCTCAAATTCTTAATGTATTCTCTTCATCTTTGTCTACGAAGTTGAAACAGAATCAACAAATTCTGCCTTAAAGGAGCAAGATGGCTATATTTTTGTTTATTTGTTTCCTATACAATAAAGGTCACTTCGACTCTAAGCATAATATCTCTAACTTTACACTGACTCGCACTCTATTATCAAACTAACTATAATCCAACTAATTAAAATCTGCAGATACATATGTAATATGTTCCCTGTCGGTGTACAAGCTAGAAACCACTGACAATTTAATGGAACTGATTAAAACTCAAATAACAAACAAAAAAAATATATTACTCAACTATACAACAAATTAGAAATGTAAAATTAGAACATATCAAGATAACATAATCATTATATAGGCACCTTCGTGATCTCGAATAGTAGCGTATCGACTATTAGCGAGAGGGCAAGAGCTCCGATTACAAGTCCCCGTAACATTGTACGGATTTCGACAAAAGATTCCAGTTTCAATTCTACAAAATTAGACACAAACAATCAAAAAGCTATAAAGCATATCAAATTTAATCATTAAATTAAATAAAAAAGAAAGAGAGAGAGAGAGAGAGAGAGAGAGAGAGAGAGAGAGAGAGAGAGAGAGAGAGATTAGGGTTACATACTTGCTCATGAAACTGCAGTGCTTGTGTCTGATAACTTGCCATACAACTTCATCGCTCTGCATTTCTACTTAATCAAATGTGTTCTTACAATCAAGATATAGAAATAGATGTGTATATGTATATGTTCGGGTAAGAGTTTGGAGAAGATAATGAAAGAGGGGTGGGGGGTTGTTAAATGGCGGTTTTGGGAGCGAGGGGCTTTGATTAGGGTTTATGCTTCCCCTTGCTGCTCTTTCCCATTTCATAAATATATATACTATCTTAAAAAACTGTGCCATGCGTTAAATTTTTTTAATTTTTTAAAATTTGAATTAAAAAATTTTAGACATGAATTTTGTATTCTTAAAATTAAAAACTATGATTTGATAATAATTATCTATATATATATATATATATTGTTTGTAATTTTTTAAATTAAAAAATATAGAAAAGATGAGATGTTTGAGCTAACTAAGGTAATCGATTACTCATTAGTTGCTATAATATTATTATTTTATTTAAATAAAATTACTCGAATAGTTTTTAGTCAGAAAAAAGAGAAAATGTTACGTGTGTTTTAGGTAAAAAAGGTAATTTGGTTAGTTATTAGTAATTTTTATTTTATATATTAAATAGAATCATCATAGTAATTTTAACTATTATATAAAAGCCGAAACATTGAAAGTTTTGGTACCTGTTTTTTGGTACCTATTTTTTTTTACTTCGTGAATTTACTTATTTATCCTTTATTATAAAGAAAAATAAATACACCTAAAATAAATAATAACATAATATAATTAATGGTAATTGGTCGAGATATTACCTTTTATAAACACCTAAAAACATCAATCGTATCATATCTTTCCGTCATTAATATTCCCGTTCGAATTAAAACACGTTATAATTAATGGTAATTATAACGTAATAAAATTAATGGTAATTAGTCGATTGCCATTTTCACATTAATATAATAAAATTAATGGTAATTAGTCGATTGCCTTTTTCATATTACTTTTAGTTGAACATATTACATTTTATAAACACCTAAAAACATCAATCGTATCATATCTTTCGATCATTAATATTTTTCTCGAATTAAAACAAGTTACCTTTTTAATTTAAAACAGTTCTTACAATCATTACTCTCCCGCTAATATTGGCCACAATTCCATATTTGTTTATCCCAAAACTATGAGTAATGCTAGGGATCCCAAATTTTTTTCCCAAAAATTGTCCCAAATGATGTTGCATGAATGAGTTGATAGTATGAATGATTTTAATTGGTGAGATTGATGTGACATTGGCGGGTTCATTAAAATTATAGCCAATCAGGAAGTGACACACATTGGGACAATTTTTGGGAAAAAATTTGGGGAACCTAGCATTTTCCCAAAACTATTGTCCACATTTCCTTAACAAAGCAAATTATGTGTCAAATTTGTTAAGTTTTCATAAATATGTTAATAATTATGGTAATTATAACTTAAACACTAAATACATGGATTTTGGATGGTGGCCAATAATTATGGTAATATATACCCGAAAATATCACACCATAATTTTCAAGAAAAATATAACACCCAAAATAAATAATAACATAATATAATTAACGGTAATTAGTCGATTGTCTTTTTCACATTTACTTTTAGTTGAAGATATTACCTTTTATAAACACCTAAAAAGATCAATCGTATCATATATTTCAATCATTAATAATTCTTTTACAATTAAAATACATTACCTTTTTAATTTATAACAAATCTTACAATCTTTAATATATACCCGAAAATATCACACCATATTTCTCAATTATTAATAAAATATATTAAAAATCGTATACGTTGTTTATAATAAGAAAACATTAGTATAATCCATAAACATGAGTATATAAAATTATATCAAATTAAAATTAAAAAACTTATTAAAAATAATGATTATATAAATACATAATTATAATATTAAATAAAATTTATGATATAATACAAGAAACCCGTGCATTGCACGGGTTATAAGCTAGTATTTTATAAATAAGTAGTTATTTAGAAATATTTTATATATATCTAAGTAAGATAATCAAGTAAAAACAGTTATTAGGAGAGATTTTATATCTATAATCTATCTATCTATACGATCTATACTATATCACAATAGCCGAAACATTAAAAATTTTGGTATCTATTTTTCGGTACTTCATATTTTACTTAATTACCCTTACTTATATGTCAATATGTTTCAATTTTCTTTTTCATGTAAAGCATGTTTACCATATATCTATACTCTCTATATTATATTATAATGATCGAAAAATTTAAAATTTGGGTACAAATTTTTTATGTAACAATTATAAATAATTAATCAATTTTATTTTTTACGTAAAACATGTTACCTTTTATATTTTTTCAATAACTAATCAATTTTCTTTTTCAGGTAAAATTTACTTTTTCAATTCAGTAAAATATTGTAATTACTAATAACTTACTTTTCACTACAGGTAGCTACAGGTTCGACAAACTTAGCCAATATGTTTAGGTTGGTTAAAATTTTAGACAGGGATGAGCCATTAGAGTAAATTTTTTTAATCTGTATAATTCTTATTTATGGCAAGTGTTAGTGTAGGTGCCCTAGAGGCAATACATTGTTTCTTAAATAAACCTTATGTCATTTGATTATTAAATAAATGTATTTATTATGACTCGAATAACTGCGATATTTGTTAGCATAATAAATGTCCTTAGAATAATGATACACATTATATAGTTTAAGTTTACAACTTGAATTTGAGATTATATAATATCATATTCTTAAAGGTCCCTAGTCGAGTATTATTATACAGGACAATAATAATACATAAATAGACTAGTATGTTTTTGATTGATAACCACATCTCATTGGTTATAAGTATGGAGATACTAAAGTCAATACATAGGTACATGTAGGGTACATGGTACTGGACAGACCCACCGTGAGATTCTTCATGTTAATTAAGTCATAAGAAAGACTCACAGTGATAATGGTGTAATGATCCTTTGACTTGAGATCATTATATTTCTATACGAGGATAATATACTTTGACTACATTAAAAGTTACCTTTGACCGGGTAATGATAAAAGTGGACATCGGGTATATTGTGAATCGTATGAGAAATATGAATGATAGATAAAGGATTTAACCCTCCTATAATTAGGAGAGATATTATTGGCCTCTTGATTGAGTGAGACTATGAAATGCATGGCCATGCTCAAATATTGATTTGTTTTTGATAGTCTACTCATTGATCAAGGAAACCCAGATTAAATGTTGAAGAGGATGACTAACAACATGCCTCTAGTTTAATCTATAATATTTGGTTAAAGGGATTATATTACATAGGAACATTAGTCACGAAAGGTTTAATCGAATCACCGATTTATTATTATTACTTGGGTAGCAATGATGTATTACTAGATGCCGCTCATTGTTTATAATTTTATATTGAATAATAAAATTATTGCCAACGTAATGATAACCTACAGGGTCACACACTAAGAATGCTTGAAGGAGAATTGATTTAAATTATGAATTTAAATTAAATATTAATTTGAATTTATTTATGATATTAATTAAGTTAGACTTAATTAATTAATTAAATAGATATTCGAATTTACTAATTATTAGAATTCGAATTATATTAGAATATTAATTAAGTGTGACTTAATTAATTATTTAATTAAGAATTCGAATTTGAGTAAAAGGCCAAAATGATTGGGCCATGGAATACTGATTTATCTCTCTATATAAACATCTTAAAGTCTCAAATTAGGGTTAGACCTTTTAGAGAAAACCCTAGCCATTTGAGAGAGAAGATGGAGATGGAGAGAAATTAGTTTCCGGATGCTAGTACATCGCTCCTTCGAAGATCAAGCATTCGTGTGGATACCGGTAGAGCGTAGATCGTGAGAGCAGGATGCGTGGTGATTCAAGTAGCTAGGATCTCTGATGTTCATCCGTTATTAAAGCTTCTTTAAGGTAAATCATCAATCTCCGAATTAAATATCATGTTTTTGCATGGATCCTGCGGTAGGGTTTCGATTTTTATTGTTTTTCGCGTTTAATTCCGCTGCGTTTGATGCTCGAAACCCTACAGCAAGTTATATACATTTTTAGCTAAGGGTTTTATATGGTTGGAGATGTTCTTACCTTCTATAATCACACCCAAAAAATACAAGTTATACTACATCTTCCCGATTGCCTTTCTTGATTAATGCATGTTATCTTTTAGTTAAAAATGTTACCTTCTATAATCACACCTAAAAACTACAAGTTATATTACTTCTTCCCATCACACCTATTTCCGATCATAATTAAAACACGTATTGCCTATCTATACCTGTTAGGATTTATAAGTGATTGCTCTAGAAGACAACTCACTATGTGAGACATACTATCACAGCCAGAGTATGTTAGTTGTACAAATAAATGTATTGTAAATCAAAGTGCAATAAACAAGTTAACTTGGAAGAAGCTCATTACAATGATCAGGCCTTAAGTTAATGCTTTTCATGAACAGTACATAATAAAGTGCTGTCAAGCCTTTTACTCGATAATATGATTACAACCTCAACAACATGTTCTTCAAGACAGCATAATTTCGAGTAGTAACTTTTGAAGTCTTGATAGAAACATTGGCGGAAGCTTGAAATAGCATCTATACAGTTCTTGACAGCAAGACTGCCAGGTCACGACAACAAAATATTCCTGAAATATATATTGGCGGAGTAAACACACTGTCGACAATTGAACATTCCTGACAACTGCCTATGCGGAAAGAAGTCACAATCTCAAGATAAGGCAGAATTTGAATTTGGGGAATCTTGTCAAATGTGTGACAGATGCTCTGGAACAGGTTTTGGTGCAGAAGTCACATGCGCCTGCAACAGTCATGGAGAAGACGACGACAGGACCTTGAGAGAGAACAAGACAAAGTTTACCAATTCAAGAGTATGCATAATCAACATCAATTGATATTATGTAAACTATAAACAGAATGCATCTAAATTGCTTTTTATTTCATTTCATGTAAATTACCACGGGGTCCCCGGTTACATAAACCTCAAACGGGAGCTTTATATGGAAAATTGGGAAAATTCATGCCCGCCATTTTTTGGATATTTTCATGTAATTTGATATTATGGATTTATAGAATTGTAAAAAATTCATTTGGGACAGTCAGGACCTAAATCGAAGCAGATACCATCGGGCCCCCGGTTGCGTATACCTATAACGGTAGTCTTATAGGGAAAATTGGGAAAATTCAAGCCGACCATTTTTTGGATATTTTCACGTAATTTGACCCTTTAGAATTATAGAATTGAAAAAACTTCATTTAGGGCTGTTAGGGAATAACTTGGAGCAGATACCACGGGGCCCCCGGTTACGTATACCTCTAACGGCAACTTACAGGGAAAATTAGGAAAAACTCAAGTTTGCCATTTTTTTTGGATATTTTCACGTAATTTGACCCTATGGATTTATAGAATTGTAAACAACAACATATGTGGGCTATCAGGGCCTAAATCGGAGCAGATACCACGGGGCCCCCGGTAACGTATACCTCTAACGGTAGCTTTGAAGGGTTTCGAGCATCAAACGCAGCGGAAAACAATAATTAAAACAATAAAATCGAAACCCAATCGCAGGATCCATGCAAAACAAGACGTTTAATTCGTAGTTATGAACGTTTACCTTAAAACAAAGCTTTAACAAATTGATGACAGATGGAGGTCCAAAGCAATCACCACGTAGCCCTCTTCGAGATCTACGTTTTGTTCAAACGCTCGTGTCCAGTCAGAAAACACATATCGTTTGCGAAAATCGGACACTGGACACAGATTTCACCAAATCTTAACGGCGTATACAGAAATCGTATCGTATACAATCCCCATATCAAGAACAAACATAAATCATATATATATATATATATATATATATATATATATATAACAATATATATACAGATTATATGATCATCATCAACACATCATAACATATAATATCCAATATGATCTAATTTTCAGAAAATTCGAGATTAAATCACAAAACCATAAATCGCTGTTTACAGGCAGTAAACTACGTCAAACAGCTTACAGATGCAAACCTGACTTTGTCAGAGTGGCCCGATTCCAGTTAGAAAACACATATCATTTGCGAAAATCGGACACAGTATGCATATTTCACTAAATTTGCATAGTTTTCCGGAAATCGTATCGTATACAATCTCCAAAATAAGAACAAGCATGTATCATATACACTCAGCAATTTATACAATCATCCCATGATTATACAATCCACTAATATATCATATGTTCAAAACATATACATACACATCTCGTATAATCACAAAACCATGGCAAATCACATACATGCTTACATACACCAAAACTGTTAAACACCTAACCGAATTAAAAGCGTTTTGCAAGTAGCTCTGATGCCATTGAAGGGTTTCGAGCATCAAACGCAGCGGAAAACAATAATTAAAACAATAAAATTGAAACCCAATCGCAGGATCCATGCAAAATAAGACGTTTAATTCGTAGTTATGAACGTTTACCTTAAAACGAAGCTTTAACAAATTGATGATAGATGGAGGTCCAAAGCAATCACCACGTAGCCCTCTTCGAGATCTACGTTGCCAAAGTAGTCCACACGAACGCTTGATCGTCCAACGATCACAGGAGCCGGTACTAGCCGAAGAACCTGCCTCTCTCTCTCTCTAGCCTCCCACACGTTTTAATGAATTGCAAAAGTGTCACCCTAAACAATACATCATAATGTATTTATAGGGAAGAGAGATTGGGCTAAAACCCTAAATCGAATTGGGCTTCTCCAAATCCATTCTGATTTGGTTTTATTATTAAATTCGAATTCTCTTTAATAATTAATTAAGACCAGCTCAATTAATTAATAACCAATTTCGAATTTAATGATTTAAATTCATAATTTAAATTTAAAACTACTTTTAAACGTTCTTATTGTGTAACCCTTTAGGTTATTATTACGTTGGCGATATAATTTTAATATCCAATAATAAAATTATAAACAATGAGCGGCATCTAGTAATACATCATTGCTACCCAAGTAATAATAATAATTGGTGATCCAATTAAACCTTTCGTGATTAATGTTTCCGTGTAATATAATCCCTTTAACCAAATATTATAAATTAAACTTGAGGCATGTTTTTGGTCATCCTCTTCAACGTTTAATCCGGGTTTCCTTGATCAATGAGTAGACTATTAAAACAAATCAATATTTGAGCATGGCCATGCATTTTCATAGTCTCACTCAATCAAGAGGCCAATAATATCTCTCATAATAATAGGAGGGTTAAATCCTTTATCTATAATTCATATTTCTCATACGACTTATAATATACCCGATGTACACTTTTATCATCACCCGGTCAAAGGTAACTTTTAATGTAGTCAAAGTATATTAATCCTCGTATAGAAATATAATGATCTCAAGTTTAAGGATCATTACACCATTATCACTATGAGTCTTTCTAATGACATTATCAACATGTAGAATTTCACCGTGGGTTAATCCAGTGCCATGTATAAAATTACATGCACCTATGTTCTTGACTTTAGTATCACTATACCTATGACCAATGAGATGTGGTCATCCGTCAACAAACATACTAATCTTTATGCATTATAATTGTCCCATATTAATAATGCTCGATTAGGGATATTTAGGAATATAAACACTATTCATATAATCTCATTTTTAAGTCACATACTTAAAGATATAGAATACATGTTCTATATTCCAAGGACATTTATTACTCTTATATTTATATCGCAGTAAATTAAGACATAATAAATTAATGTAGAATAATCAGTAGAACATGATCATTAAATAACAAAATAGTTATTCCTGGAAGCACAACTACATTGTCTCTAGGGCACTAACACTATCAAGCTTTACAAGAGAAATTAGGAAAAATTCAAGCAGGCCATTTTTTTGGATATTTTCATGTAATTTGACCCCATGCATATTAGAATTGTAAAAAAATTTCATTCGAGGCTATCAGGGCCTAAATCGGAGTAGTTACCACGGGGCTCCCGGTTAAGTATACCTTTAACAGCATCTTTATTGGGAAAAATTCAAGCTGGCCATTTTTTTGATATTTTCACGTAACTTGTCCCTATGGATTTATAGAATTGTAAAAAACTTCGTTTCGGGCCCGTCAGGGCCTAAATTGGAGCAGATACCACTGGGCCCCCGATTACGTATACCACTAACGGTAGCTTTACAGGGAATATTGGGGAAAAAAATCAAGCCGACCAATTTTTGGATATTTTCACGTAATTTGACCCAATGGTAAAAAATTTCATTTGGAGCTATCAGGTTCAAAATCGGAGCAGATACCACGGTGCCATAGGTAACGTATAACTCTAACTACAACTTTACATGAAAAATTAGAAAAAATTCAAGTCTGCCATTTTCTGGATATCTTCACGTAATTTGACCCTATGGATTTATAGAATTGTAAAAAGTTTAATTTAGGGCTGTCAGGGCCTAAATTGGAGCAGATACCACAGGACCCCCCGGTTACGTATACCTCCAATGGCACCTTTACAGGGAAAATTTGGAAAAATTCAAGTCTAGCGTTTTTTTTGGATATTTTCATGTAATTTGACCCTATAGAAAAACTTCATTTGGGGTCGTCAAGGCCTAAATCGGAGCAGATACCACGGGGCCCCGGTTAGGTATACCTCTAAAAGGCAGTTTTATAGGGAAAATTGGGAAAAATTCAAGCCGACCCTTTTTTTTGGATATTTTCGAGTAATTTGACCCTATGGATTTGTACAATTGTACAAAACTTCATTTGGGGCTGTCAGGACCTAAATCGGAGCAGATACCACGGTGCTCCCGGTTACGTATACCTCTAAAAGGCAACTTTACAGGGAAAATTGGGAAAAATTCAAGCCGATCTTTTTTTGGATATGTTCACGTAATTTGACCCTATGGATTTATAGAATTATAAAAAACTTCATTTTGGGCTTTCAGTGCCTAAACCGGAGCAGATGACACGGGGTCCGAGTTACCTATATCACTTAAAATCAGTTTACGTGAAAAATTAGGAAAAAATCAAACGGGCCATTTTTTGGATATTTTTAAGTAATTTACCCCATAGATTTATAAAATTGTAAAAAACTTCATTTGGGGCTGTGAGGACCTAAATCGGAGCAGATACCACAGGGCCCCGGCTACGTAAACCTCTAACGGTAGCTTTATATGGAAAATTGGAAAAATTCAAGCCGGCCATTTTTTGGATATTTACACGTAATTTGACCCTATGGATTTATAGAATTGTAAAAACCTTCATTTGGGGTTGTCAGTGCCTAAATAGAAGCCGATACTACTGAGCCCCCGGTTACGTATACTTCTAAAAGGCAGCTTTACAGGGAAAATTAGGAAAATTTAAGTGGGCCATATTTTGGATATTTTCACGTAATTTGACCCTATGGATTTTTAAAATGTCAAAAACTTCGTTTGGGGCTGTCAGGGCCTAAATCGGAGCAGATACCACGGGGCCCCCGGTTAAATATACTTCTAAAAGGTAGCTTTACAAGGAAAATTGGGAAAATTTCGAGCAGGCCATTTTTTGGATATTTTCACGTAATTTGACCCCATGCATATCAGAATTGTAAAAACTTCATTCAGGGATGTGACATCCATAATCTGGGGTACAGATTTGGGGCCACAAACCACAACTAATACAATACACACCAGTACATAATCCAAATATAACAATAAAATACCCCTGATCCAAGATCGCATACAGGTTACGGTATGAAAAAACCATATTACATTATTACAATTCAACTTCACAATAAATTTGTTCTACAACTCGATAACAAACTAGGTTTATCAATAGAACCAGACAACTAACATCTAGCATAGCTCATGGATCACTATCCTTCTAATGACAACAACGCTCGCTCTACCACTAGATCTATTCATCTTCTCTCTTCACTGAAAAATGAAATCACAACAAAGCAAGGGTGAGCCAAAAGTGATCAGCAAGTGTATAATTAAACATCAATGTCAAGAACAGATATAATTTTTGATAACCAAAGATAATCATCATAGGCTTCAAAGGAATCAGGCTTTAAAGCAATTCAAACTCAATGTATAGATTAGAATTGGTTTTTTTATATATTTTAAACACAACGGGGTTAGGCGGCAGATCAGTCCCGCACTAATCCCAGACAATGCACACAGCAAAGTCCCTCATAATGGATCCACGACACATATTGGCCTTAACCTTAGACCACGAATCTGGTCTACCCAAAAAGGGTCTCTACCAAAAAAAGGGTCTCTATTTAAAAACCTTCCAATTTTATAACAAACGCACTAGGTGTTGGATTAATCGACAACCTCAGTCAGGTCAATCAACTGGATATCACAAATTCCAGAAGAGCAGCTCATACAGTAGAATGAAGAAACAACAGTAGCATCACTAGGTATCGACGAGATCAATACAATTAAGGGGTGATAAATGAATAAACAAGATCATCAGTAGGTATCGATGAGATCGATACAATAAATGGGTGATAATTGAATAAACAAGATCATCAGTAGGTATCGACGAGATCAATAAAATAAATGGGGTGATAGATTAAGAAACAACTATAATAACAAGTGTCGATAAGATCGACACAATAATTGGGATAATAATAAATAAAGAACCATAATCTCAAAAAGTATCGACAAGATTGATACGAACAGCTGGGATATGATTATAATCACAATAATTATAGAATTAATTCACTTGAACAAAAAGTGAAGGGAAAACACTTGCCTGTCAAATCACGGTAAACTCCTCTAACCGCTCGGCTGACTACTCGACTATAGACTTCCTTTTGTCCCTCTTACTTGACTCTATAATAATTAGATTAAAATAAATTATCAAACGTCACAACTTATTCTAATTACTCGTCACATTCGTCTTAACTCAATTAAGGCATTTACACAATTAATCTCGATTTATGACTCACAAGTAACTATTTCATGTAATTCACATAGCAGGTAATTCATTTAAATTGCACCAAATAATTCATATAATTCACGTAGCACATAGATAAGATAATGAAAAGAATTTATCCGGTGTTTTTAAAATAGAAAACGGGTCAAAACCCTAATCACCAGATATCACCGGCTTATTAAAAAGATTAGTAAAAATTTGACCCGAATTTAAAAGTTGAATTTTAACTTAAAACCATTTTTATAAGAACCGGATCATTTTTCTGATTCCAGAAATACCTTTCTTGTTAAAAACGGACAAACAGTTTAATTAATACGTAATTAATAAGAATAATTAAATTAATAATTAAAGTAATTGAATATTCAAATTAATTATCTATTAATCAACTCATAAAAATAATAAATCTTTTATCATAATAAGATTTAAATTTAATTAAGTCAATTATATATTTAAATAATGATTAATTAATATAATTAATCAATTAATTAAATCAATTAAATTATTATTTAAAAATAATTAATTAATTAATTTTAATTTTTTTTTTGAAATTAAAATAATAATTTATAAAAAGAATTGTGAATTTTATAAAATTTTAATAAAAACTTGACTCAAAAACAGTTTTCTGAAAATTTTTACAGAGAAAACGGATTAAACAGCACTATTCATCACGTTCTTCACACATTCAAGCCTATGAATGCTTAACACCCAACAATGGAGGTTGTCGGTCGGAAACCGGCGACTCCATTTCCGGTCAACACCAAAAATGCAGCAAAACATGCATAACAAGTATGGATCTGGAAGCAAAACATGCAAGGAACTCAAATTTGCGGTTGATTCAACCAAACAAGCAACGAACTAACTAGAAAAATTAAATAAAAACTCGCCACCGGCGAGCTTAACAAAAATTCGACCAAAATCATGATTTTACTTAAACCGAACCAAACATCAAGATTTTGGAATCAAATCAAAGCTTAGAGCATATACAAACTACTCATGGAAAACAATCTTACGAACAATTAACGAATAAGACGAAAAATTGATACATAAATTCGGTTAAAATTTTGAAACTTGTTTACTACAAAAATGGAATCAAACAACAAAATTGAACACATTAAAATACTCCATAGGATCATATGAAGCTATACAAACACTCAAAAGGACGGGACAATCACGGATTTGAAAAGCCCCAATTCTTTGTAAGAACCCTAAAATGCAGAATTCTTCAAAAATTCATATAAAACCGAAAATTTACTAAAACTGAGATTTGTTGAAGGATTTGGGAATTAGATTCCAAGAGCTTCGATTCGAGTACATGACCTCCAAAATCCGATATCGTTAACATCTTCAAATTGGCTGCGATCCTCAAGAATAGGAGAGAGAATATATAATTTTTCTTTTAGTTAAAAAGATTATTATGATTTTAATCAATAACTAAAAATAATTATTGGCTATTTATATTTACGGGAAAAATAATACCTCTCTGAATGAACGGAACCCCGAATAAAATTTTAATTGGCCTCGAAAGTACCAATTAATTTAATTATGGGTCCGATACGAAAAAAATATCTTTACTAAAAATAACGAATACAATTTGAATAATTTGTAAAGACTGCGAAACGAATAAAATATGAGTTTCGAATATTTTGAAATTCAACTGATAGATTTTGATATGAAAATGATTTTAAATCAAAGCCCCAGAGATTTTAAAACAGGATTTAACGGATAAAAATGAACTCTTTGGCACGCATTATGAAAAAGACTTTTGATATTATCCTATAACACATAACACATAATAAACATATACGGAGACCTTTTCAATCATTTTAATACTTAACCTCAGATACCAATTTAACATTTAACACATTGATTCGTCAAACTGGAATAAAATAAATTAAAATATAATCATTCCAATTTACACAAAATAGTAATTACATTAACTTAATATACACGGTTCTTACAGTCTTTCCCCCTAAATAGGATTCTGTCCTCAAAATCAAGTTAAGTAAACAAGTGGGGGCACTTCTCTGACATATCACTCTCAAGTTCCCAGGTAGACTCTTCCTCCTTAGGATTCCACCACAAGACTTTTACCAACGACATTGTCTTATTCCTCAACACTTTCTCTCTACGATCTAGTATTTCTATCGACTACTCTATATAAGCCAAACCTGGCTGAATCTCTACCATTTCATATTCTCTGACATGACTAAAATCAGAACGATATTTCTTAAGCATCAATACATGAAACACATTATGGATTTGCTGCATATGAGGCGGTAAAGCTAAATCATAGAACATCCTTCCCAACTCTCTTCAAATCTAAAAAGGTCCAACAAATCTTGGACTCAGCTTTCATGGTTACCAAATCTTACTAATCCCTTCAATGAAAATAGTCTCAGCAAAACTTTGGTTTCCCTTCTTCAAAATCTACTTCTTTCTTGGCTAAATTAATGTATTTCTTCTGTCAACTTTGAGCTGTCATCAACCTTTCTGAATAAATTCGATCACCTCCTTAGTCTGTGGCACCAACTCTGGTCCTAATATTTTTCATTTCACCAACTTCTTCCCAATATAATGGGGATCGATACTTTCGTCTGTATAGTGCTTCTTAAGGCGGTATAACAATGCTAGCATAAAAACTGTCGTTATAGGAGAATTCTATCAATGGCAAATGATCGCCTCAATCACCTTCGAAATCAAGCGTATCTATTCTAAACATGTATTCGATGCTTTGAATCATTCTTTCGCTTTGACCGTCAATCTGAGGATGATAAGCAGTACTCACATATTTCTCGGTGCCTAAGCACTTTGAAAACTTCTATAAAATTTTCTAGCTGAATCTTGTGTCTCTTATGAGCCATAATACTCCATAATAAACTTGAACGTTTACAAGCCCCGTTAATTCAAACACTTACTAATCATAGATGAATGTCTTATCCACTAGAAAATCGGGCATAACCTTTTCGTATAATGAAGTATACCCTACATAACCACTACAAATACCAACCCAATCACTCATAAACAATTCATATTCATGCTCTATTCATTCACAATCTTAACTCATTCATATACAATGCTAATACACAATCTGCCTTGACTTGCAGTAAATATGCAAATGAATAAATCCATGATACACCGATTCAAATCTGTAAATTAAATCTCATAACATCTACTCTTTGATAGCGTCTTTGAAATCGAAAAGTATAGTTAAACAAATACGTCATTACATGCTCACCAAACACAATTCGGTTTATAACTCGATTCTCACTTTTATAAAAAAACATTTTAGGTTGCTAAAGCGTTTGAAATACACCCTCGAATATTTTATTGGTTTAAAATAAATTAAAAAATCATTTTTATCAACTTACAATCCTTTGAAAATACTTTCAAATTTATTTTCAAAAACATTTAAAATAATTAATCTTAAAAGAAATTTTTTTAAAACAAAATATCTCCGAAAACATTTTTATCTTTGATGTTTCTAATTTTGAAAACTTATTAATCTTCATAACCTTTACTTTGAAATATTATCCCACTACAAGGACAAATTTGAAATAACCTGTTTATAACATTGACTATCCTGGGGTCACAGCCCCCTCGATAACAATCATAAAACAACTTTCATTCCAACAATCTCCAACAAACTCTAACTTTTACTAATATGAAAACTTTTCTTGACATACGTTAATCCCATTATACGTGTCCAATAAATAATTCATAATCTTCAGAAATCATCTAAACTCCAGTATTTCGAGTACTCGAAATCAACTCCCGAAACATAACTCTAAATACGCAACAAGGCCTCCCTGAATATCACAATTCTAACATTTGACAGCAATCAAATTAACTACGCAAACTACAGCATTAATAGATAATTTGCCCTCGAAACATATAAAATAAAATACGCGTCCATCAATTATCGCTTTTAACTACTCAATTCCTCCCCAATCAACTCTATCACATTCTGATTCATCCCTTGATCTCAGTACCTCTTAATTCTCTAATAACTCAGGCCGAAATGTCATGATATAGATCATATTTGTTTATAGAACTAGGGAAAACTTGGAAAAATTTTACGTATACCTCTAACGGCAGCTTTACAGGGAAAATTTAGAAAAATTCAAGTCTGCCATGTTTGGATAATTTTACGTAATTTGACCTTATGGATTTATAGAATTGTAAAAAACTTCATTTCGAGCCGTTAGGGCCTAAATCGGAGCAGATATCACGGCCCCCCGGTTACGTATACCTCTAAAAGGCAACTTTACAAGAAAAATTGGGAAAAATTCAATCCAGTCATTTTTTTGGATATTTTCACATAATCTGACCCAAAGGATTTATAGAATTGTATAAAACTTCATTTGAGGCTGTCATGGCCTAAATCGGAGCATATGCCTTACAGGGAAAATTGGAAAAAATTCAGGCCGACCATTTTTGGATATTTTCAAGTAATTTTACCTTACAAATTTATAGCATTGTAAAAAACTTCATTTGGGACTTTCAGGGCCTAAATTGGAGCAGATACCACGGGTCCCCCGGTTACGTATACATCTAACGACAACTTTACAAGGAAAATTGGGAAAAATTCAAGCCGGCCAGTTTTTGGATCTTTTCACGTAATTTAACCCTATGGATTTATAGAATTGTAAAAAACTTCTTTTGGGGTTGTTAGGGCCTAAATCGGAGCAGATACCATGGGCCCCCCGGTTACGTATGCCTCTAATGGCTACCTTACAGGGAAAATTGGGAAAAATTTAAGGTGGCCATTTGTCGGATATATATTTTCACGTAAATTGACCGTATAGATTTATAGAATTGTAAAAAATTCAATTAGGGCTGTTATGGCTTAACTCGGAGCAGGTAGCACGGGGCCCCTAGTTACGTATACCTCTAACGGCAACTTTACAGGGAAAATTAGGAAAAATTCAACTATGTCGTTTTCTGGATATTTTCACGTAATTTGACCCTATGGATTTATAGAATTAAAAAGAACTTCATTTGGGGCTGTAAGGGCCTAAATCGGAGCACATAGCATGGGGCCCCTGGTTACGTATACTTCTAAAAGGCAGCTTTACAGGCAAAATTAGGAAAATTTAAACGGGCCATTTTTTGGATATTTTCACGTAAACTACATTTGGGGTAGTCATGGCCTAAATCGGAGCAGATACCACGAGGCCCCCGGCTACGTATGCCTCTAATAGCAACCTTATAGGGAAAATTGGGAAAAATTCAAGCCAGACATTTTTTTGGATATATATTTGCACGTAATTTGACCCTACGGATTTACAGAATTGTAAAAAAACTTCATTTTTTAATGACAACTTTACAAGGAAAATTGGGAAATATTCAAGCCAACCATTTTTTGGATATTTATATGTAATTTGACCCTATGGATTTATAGATTTGTAAAAAACTTCATTTCAGGCTGTTATGGTCTAAATCGGAGCAGATACCACGGGGCCCCCGGTTACGTATAAATCTAACGGCATCTTTACAGGGAAAGTTGAGAAAAATTCAAGCCGACCATTTTTGGAATATTTTCACGTAATTTTACCCTATGGATTTATGGAATTGTAAAAAACTTCATTTCAGGCTGTTATGGTCTAAATCGGAGCAGATACCACGACGCCCCAGGTAACGTATATCTCTAACTGCAGCTTTACAGGGAAAATTAGGAAGAATTCAAGTATGCCATTTTCTGGATATTTTCACGTAATTTGACCATATGGATTTATAGAATTATAAAAAACTACATTTGGGCCTGTCAGGGCCTAAATTAGAACACATAGCACGGGGCCCCCGGTTACATATACTTCTAAATTGCAGCTTATAGGCAAAATTAGGAAAATTTAAACGGTCCATTTTTGGATATTTTCACGTAAACTTCATTTGGGGTTGTCATGGCCTAAATCGGAGTAGGTACCACGGGGCCCCTGGTTACGTATGCCTCGAACGGCAACCTTATAGGGAAAATTGGGAAAAATTCAAGCAATCAATTTTTTTGGATATATATTTTCACATAATTTGACCCTGTGGATTTATAGAATTGTAAAAAACTTCATTTGGGATTGTTAGGGCCTAAATCGGAGCAGATACCACGGGGCCCCCGGTTACGTTTAACTTTAACGGCAGCTTACAGGGAAAGTTGGGAAAAATTCCAGCCACCATTTTTTGGATATTTTCACGTAATTTGACCCTATAGATTTATAGAATTGTAAAAAACTTCATTTGGGGCTATCAGGGTCTAAGTCGGAGAAGATACCACGGTGCCCCATGTGACGTATACCTCTAACTGCAGCTTTACAGGGAAAATTAGGGAAAAGATAAAGTATGCAATTTTCTAGATATTTTCACGTAATTTGACCCTATGGATTTATAGAATTGTCAAAAATTTCATATGGGGCTGTTAGGGCCTAAATCGGAGCAGATACCACAGGATCCCCGATTACCTATACCTCTAACGGCAGCTTTACAGGAAAAATTCAAGCGAGCCATTTTTTGGATATTTTCAAGTAATTTGACCTGATGGATTTATAGAATTGTGAAAAACTTCATTTTCGACTATGAAGGGCTAAATCGGAGCAGATACCACATGGTCCCGTTTATGTATACCTCTAACGACAACTTTATGATATGTGCATATTTTTATTACCTATTTATTGCTTGAACTCGTATTTTAACAATTTATTTTGTTGCATTTCAGGAAATTCGTGAATAAATAAAGAAATGGCAAAATAAAGAAATAAAGAGCAAGGAAGGGAAAAAGAGGAAGAAAAAGGACTTCAATGAAAAAAGGAAAAAGAATTAGGAGCTTGGAGGAAAAGGAATCTTTCAAGACACATGAAAGGTGGAGATCATCCCAACACACTAAATAAGTGTATGGCCAAGATCCACTCAACAAAGCTTAAGGGGGAAGGAAACAATTGGATAGCTAGGATTTCTCCACCACATTAGAAGGTGTATGGTGGAGATTCACCCAACACACCCCTAAACCCTAATTCTTATCCTATAAATACCCCTTTACCCCCTTGTATTTATGAACCTAGATTTTATTGTAGCTTTAGGGTAGTATAATTTTCATTTCTTTTCTTGTTTTGTAGTTCTAAATTTTGTAAACACTTCTTTTAAGTTTAATGCAATTTCAAGTTTCCTTTATTTTCTTGTCTTGCTCTTTCATTTATGTTGCTTCGCTTTCGTTATTTTTGTAAATCCGTTTAGTGGACAAAGTAGCGAAATGCTAACCACTTGGGGTTGAAAGTAACGATTTTATTTAATTTCTTGTTCTTAGTTAATAATCGTTTTTGAGCCTCTTTAGATCTCCATTCTATTGTGGGTTTATTTTAAAATTTTGTTTTCACTTTTGTAGTTAATTTTTATTTTAGTTTCGAAAAAAAAAAATTATTAGTGGATTTATCAATTTCCAGCATTTGTTTTCTGTCTTTTTTGTGTTGTTAATTCAAAGCTTTTACTCTGTTTCCCCCTTGTTTAACCCAGCACTTTTCTCTCCTCTTTTATTTTATTTTCTTTCGTTGAAAAATCTCAAACCCATCTTCATTCTTTCTTGATTTCGTCTTCTCTTTTGTTCTCCATCTTCACTTCCCAATATATACACAGACCCCTCCTGTCCTCTTTCTTTTTCCTTTCATACACACAAAAAACAACCCAAATCTCTTTCTTTTCTCTCTCAAACCCCTGTTTCAGTTTCGTTTGATTAAAGTTTTAGAATTAAGTTTGGTAATTGCGTATATATGTTGAGTCGTCACTTCTTACTGAGTCTCTTTTGCCGAGTTTTGAGTCGGGTTGTTCGAGTCAATGGGTTGAGTTAAAATATGAGTCGTTGCATTTGAGTAGTGTTCATTTTTACAGTCTTTTTAACGTTCTTCCAAATTATTGCTGTTGTTTTTCTGAGTTATTGTCGAGGTCGCTGCTGGTTTTCTGAGTTCGAGTTTGAATGCTGAGTTACCGAGTTACTGATTTGGTTTCGTTGGTTCATGGCTGGGTTTTTTTGTGTTTTGCATTATTTTTTTGTTTTCTGCAATTTTTGAGTTCTTTGTCTAGTGTTGTAGAGCTAGGTTTTGAGTACTGAGTTATATTGCTGAGTTGAATTGCCGGTTTCTGAGTTGTAGAATCGAGTTGCTGAGTTTGGTTCCATGAGTTTTGTTTCCGATTTCATTCAGTCGAGTTTCTGTCCTGGTCTGCGTCATTGATGCTTGATATGTTTGTTTTTGTTTATATTTATGTTTATTTTCGGTTTGTTTTAATTATAGTAAAGTATGACTAGTTTTAAGTTAATTTTTGAGTTGTTGAATTGAAAATTCTTGTGATTGGTGTCTTCTTGGCTAGTTCTGTTTACGAAGCAATAATGTAAATTTTTTTTAAAAAAAAATTTTGTAAATAAATTTTAATTCAAAAACGAAAAAAAGGGTTTTAGAATAAAACTAGTTGTAATTCAAATTTAGAATTTTTAGAAATAAGTTTTTAGAATAATTCAGTTTTAGAATAATTAAGAATTTTAATAATAATTTAGAATTTAGAATTAGGAATTAAATATTAAAATCCAAATTTTCCAAAACCCAAATTGTCTAGTTCGATTAAATTAAATTTTAAGGTTTGCGAAAATAATCAGTCTCTGTGGATCGATATCTAATATATTAAAATGACTAAATTGTTCGCTTGCAATTTAAATCTTTATTTCTAGCACATCACTTTACAGGAAAAATTGGGAAAAATTCAAGCAGGCCATTTTTTGGATATTTTCACATAATTTGACCCTATAGATTTATAGAATTGTAAGAAACTTCAATTAAGGCTTTCAGGGCCTAAATCGGAATAGATACCACGGTGCCCCCGGTTACGTATACCTCAAACGGTAGCTTTATAGGGAAAATTAGGAAAAATTCAAGTTTGCCATTTTCTGGATATTTTCACGTAATTTGATCCCATGGATTTATAGAATTGTATAAAACTTCATTTGGGACTGTCAGGGCCTAAATCGAAGCAAATACCAGGGGGCTCTCGGCTACGTTTAACTCTAACGGTAGTGTTATAGGGAAAGTTGGGAAAAATTCAAGCCGGCCATTTTTTGGATATTTTCACGTAATTTGACCCTATAGATTTATGAAATTGTAAAAAACTTCATTTGGGGCTGTCAGGGTCTACATCGGAGCAGATACCAAGGTGCCCCAGGTAACGTGTACCTCTAACTACAACTTTACAGGGAAAATTAGGAAAAATTCAAGTACGACGTTTTCTAGACATTTTCACGTAATTTGACACTATGGATTTATGGAATTGTAAAAAACTTCATATGGGGCTGTTGGGGCTTAAATTGGAGCAGATACCACAGGACCCCCGGTTACATATACCTCTAACGGCAGCTTTATAGGGAAAATTAGGAAAAATTCAAGCGAGCCATTTATTGGATATTTTCAAGTAATTTTACCATGTGGATTTATAGAATTGTAAGAAACTTCATTTGCGTCTATGAGGGCCTAAATCGAAGCAGATACCACAGGGCCCCGGTTACGTATACCTCTAACGGAAACTTTACAGTAAAATTTGGGAAAAATTCAAGCCGACCATTTTTTGGATATTTTCACGTAATTTGACCCTATAGATTTATTGAATATTAAAAAACTTCATTTGAGGCTGTTAGGGCCTAAATCGGGGCAGATTCCACGGGGCCCCCGGTTACGTAGATCCGGTAGCTGTCAGTTCCTAGGTGGTAGACTGGTTTCTTGGTACATCAAGAAACAGCAAACAGTTTCCAACTCAACAGCCAAAGCTGAATATATAGCTGCTGGATGCTGTTGCGCTCAAATATTGTGGATTATGAATCAGCTACGGGACTATGGCTATGTAATGGACAAGATTCCAATCTTGTGTGACAATACCAATGCCATGGCAATCTCCAACAACCCTATACAACACACGAAAACCAAGCATATTGATATCAGGTATCATTTTATCCGAGAGCATGTCATGAATGGTACTGTGGAATTACACTTTGTACCCATGGAGGAACAAACGGAGGATAATTTTACTAAGTCTCTTGACGAATCCACATTCACCAGAATTGTTGGTGAATTGGGTATGTTGAATAGTCCTAGTAATTAATCTACTTAATATCTGTTGGTTGCTCTTAAACAAATTTGCAAGTGAAAATTTTGTTAGCATTTTCTATTAAAATCATTTGTGAAATTACTTTATCAACTCAGTTTATTACTTGTCAATTTCAATAACCACTGTGTTAATCACTTCAATATTACACTCCATATTTCTATATTTTTAGAATAATTAATTTTCTCTAAAAAAATTTTTCTCAATTTTTCAAGTCAGAATTTTTGGGAAATCTATTTTTTGTTGAAAATATTAATATTTTAAAGTACTTTTGGATATTTATGATATTTTTGTAAATCATATTTTCTATCTAAATAATTTTCTACAAGAAAGTTATTTTATTAGAAAATATATTGATTTATTAATTTGTTATAAATATTTTTTATAAATATATAATATTTTATTTTAATGTTTTGTAGTGTTTGTCTTTCGATCTATTTTTATTTTCTGCTCAAAAGACTATCCATAGTCTTTATAGCATTTTTTAATTTTATTTCTTTTTTTTCAATATGTTATTTCGAAATTTTCATTAAGTGATAATAAGTCTGTATAGGTCTGTATTGAAAAGACTATCTGTGTTAGTCTTTTTGAGATTTTGTATTGAAAATTTCGTTAATAATAAATAGTCTTTCAAAATTTGTACTAGGAAGACTATCGGTAAGACTATCCCAATAGTAATACTAGATAGTCTTCCCAATATATATGTAAATATTTTGTATTTTCATTTCTATTCCTATTATATTTTGTTTATTTGTTTTTAGTCTTTTGTATTAGAAAGACTATCGGCAAGACTATCCAGATAGTCTCACCGATAGTCTTTCCAGCTTTAATGTACTTATACTTATTTTAACACTCCAAAGACTATCTAACTTAGTCTTACTAAACAAACATTGGAGTTTTCACTCAATGTACAAGATATACACACATATACATACAAAAACAGTCGAACCGCTGCTCGATTTTTTCCAAATCATTTGACTCAAATCTGAATCATTTTAAAAACTGAGACCATGCTATTGTAGATCGTGTAATAAGCTTTCTATTGATACATTAAAATCAAGATTTCATTAAGATTCTAAAATCAAAGTTTTTGACAAACCCTTCGATTTCTTGACTTTAATCGAAGTTTAAGTTTAAGGTTGTAAAAACTAAAAATATGTTTGTGTTCATGTTCATCTAAACTATAACATACATTAATTTGGTAATTTTTGGTGAAGTTTCAATTTTGGGATTTTTAATTAATTTTTAGTTAATTTTTAATCCAAAAAATTCGAATTAATTAAATTATTGAATATTTGTGTGTGTCTTTGATTCATAAAAATGGTTGATAATTTCGAAATCGTCAAGCATAATTATGTCAGGTTTTTTAATCCCGAAGATTGTTTGGTCGAAAAGTTTAGGCTGTGGATTCGATGTAATAACCCGAATTTTCGGTAGAATTAAAACTTTTCTTATTATGATGAAGTGCATCAGTGAATAGTGATTTTGGTGGATGAATAGTGATTTTGAGGATTAAGAAATTTTTCATGCCACCTATGTACGAGACATGGTATGGATATTCCAAGGTCATATTAGTGATCTACGGAGTAAATAAGTGTGTGTAAAGACGATCGGAATTCAAAAATTCCAATTTCTATTTTGGTGTGATATTTGACCGGGCAGCGAATTATATATCAGTATTATCAATAAATGAGATATTAAATTTGAGGAATTGAGGAATTAATATTTTGGAATGTTATTATAATTGATTTTAGAATTTAGAACGAAAACCACTGAGACACTGAAACGAACGTTTTAGAAACCGCTGAGACTTTATAACGAGATTAAACGATAAAGCGAACGAATTATGGATTTTGGATTGAGTTCATTACAAGATTAAATATCCTACATGATCATCAAGAGAATTATATCAAGTGGATTGAATGGTTTAACCAAAGATTAAATCAAGAGCAATTAGGATTTAAGTGATTAAAACACTTAAATCATTTCTAAAAACAAAACAATTAGCAAAGCTTATCCAAGACTCTTTGCACAAGCCTCAAGGGGATCAACACAGCCACACACATCTGATAATATCAAGATATTATGTCCATAAAGTGGTTTGACAAGTCAAGAGGGTGTGAAGGAAAGAAAGAAAGCATGAACCCATTTCCCTTAAGAAAAATATGGTCCTTTTTAGCAAATTCAAAGTGTCACTTCCAAGCATCCAACAATGGTGATCTATAGCTTAAAACAAATCTCTTTTATAGGAAAAGGTATGGTAAAAATTTGAGAACCATCCAAGGACTTTTCCATTTTCAAATAATTAGTGAAAGTGATGATGAATAGTGTTCTAACTTGTTTCCATGGTTTTTATCTTTATGTTATGGCCTTCCATGGATCATCCAAGCAAGGTTTAAGTGTTGTGAGACCTTACTAGCATCTTTAAGCTTCCTAGGCAGGTATAACTCTCTCCAATGCCTTGTATGTTTGTGAGATTTTAGAGTGTTTTTGAGTTATAGTTTCATTGTTATGGTTTTAAGTGGATGACTTGCATATTGATCTTGTATGAGTTTTATAAAAATGGAAAACCATGTTTTTAGCCTCCAAGTCAGTTGACAACTTGAGATAGATGATGAATAGTGAATATGAGTCTTGAGAATTGATTGTAAGCTTGGTTGGGTTGGTTAAAATTTATAAATGTTCGAGTTATCGCCGTCGTAATGGTGAAATTTCTCTAAGTCTTAAAAACAGTAGAGCCCGAGACCTTAAAATTGTTTAAAGGACAACCACTTCATATGGTAGTGTAGATTTTGGTTTCTAGTTTACGTGGCCGCAAGAATCGTGTCAAATGAGTTTACGGATTATGAATTATGACAATTTTAATGAAAGCGATTCGAGGAATGAAGTCGAAGAAGCGTACCAACTTTATGACTATGTTTGAGACCCTTGAAAGTCGAACTAGAGTATGATATTTTGAGAATAAATGATAAGGTCAGTTAGCAAAGTATGAGAGAATGTTTTTAGTCCAAAAGATTATTTTTCGATTTTATAAAAATGCGTTAGCCGAGGTTGCGCAAGCGAAAACCACCAAGGACATGACTTAGAAACCAATGTTGAAAATGGTTTTGTATAACTTGAATTCGAGGATTGATTTCGAACCAAACTTATGACTTAAGTAATTGTCAACTAGAATGGACTTGGTGTGGGTCTAGTATGAGCAAATAGTGCTTTGGTTGTGTTTCGCTTACGTGTTTAAGCATTGAGTTATAAGTGGATTATTTAGGGGATTAATCGTATGTTTTCTTTTAGCTTGTCTAGATTGTCCGACATTGTCGCGAACCCCTATCACTTCTCGAGCATCAGGCAAGTTTTCTAAATCTATACTTTGAAGTATTGATTATAAAACTGCTTTTGCCATGTATAAAGTTGTATAGTTTTGCGATATATCTTATTTCCTGTTGAAATAGAATTTGACCTTTGAATTATATACGATCTTTTGAGTTAAGTATTTATGAACCGGTATACCTTGTAGCTCTAGAGATAAGAGCATATTCTTTGTTTTCGACACTAAACCGGGAGTCGGTATTTTGAGATATAGAGATAGTCGTGGAAACCCGGAGGGATTCCAGCGACAGATTATTATTTATTTTGAGGAATGTTATTTATAAACATTAATTATATTTCCATAAAATATTAATTACTTGGAAACCATTCGAGGATTGTTATCTGAATATGATATCATTCGAGAAATTGTATTTGCTTACTATATCTTTCGAGGAATGTTATTTGAGTATTATCTCAGTCGAGAAATACTATATGAATATTATTTCTGTTAAATATGCTATTGGAAGGCATAACTGTTTTCGTAAGTATATTGTGATACTTGTTTTACGAATTGATATTGGCTTATAAGCTAGATATGAGATATATTAGTTATAAGCCGGATGTTTTGCTAAGACCCTTAGTGAAGGGCATATGATTTCCATTCTTTAAATATAGATTGGGAGTCGGTATTTCTGTATATCTGGTGATTAATTTCTGAGGAAAATATTAGATAAATGTTTTTCCATTATTTCTTTAATGAATATTATTTTGAATATTAATTTGAGTTCTCTTTATTAAATGTATATTATTTTGAATATTCATTTAAGGATTTGATTTATTTAATGAATATTATTTTGAATATTCATTCAATGATTTATTTATTTAGTGAATATTTTTTCATATATTCATTCGAGGATTATTTATAAGCAATATTTTCGATTTAAAGATATTCTTTAAATATTTATGATTTAATAAATATTATTTGAATATTTATTTAATACTTTTAACTAGTTTTAAAGATGATTTCTCTTATTCAAACTTATCTTTGACCCTCAAATATTATGTAAAATATTTATGAGCTTTATTATGATTATTATATCAAGGGGAGGTTCCCAAAACTCTATTTTCCATTTAAATCTATCTTATATGAAGATTTAAATGCTCGCTCAAAACTTCCAAATTATAAGGGAACCTTACTTGAGAACTGTTATTTATGATTGACTGCCCGGTCATAGATGTTTTTTTTAAGTATTACTTTCACTCGCATCTTGATTTCTAAATCATCAAATGAGTCTTTTGTTACTTCCTCAACACTCGAGGAGTAAGATTGATGGATCAAGTCGATATCCATTAACAAGCAACAGCTTGGGAAATATTGGTGAATTTTCCTTTCCAATTAGATATGACTACTTTGTGGAGTCTTTTCAACAAGTATTATACTTGGGGAAAGGGGGACGAACTTTACATTTCAGAGTCATGTATTTTACTCGAACTAGGAGTCGTGTAAGTGGCCGAGTGGCGCCGGTCCATCATTGGCCCAACCGTTGGCCGGGGAGTTCCAGGGGGCGGTGGACAAGTAAATCTGTTTGGTCTTCCTTCTACATGTAGAGAACAAATCATGAGATGCATAACGTACGACTGATCATCGTAAAGGTTATGGCTTCTGAGCGTCAATACTCCAGTATTAGTTCATCTTCCAATTTGGATATTTTCTGCAACATTATCGAGAGAACCCGGATCGGAAAGCTACGGTCGGGTGACCGATAAGTGTTAGCAGGGTTTGAAAAGTGTTCCAAACTGACGTTACAATGAATTACCTTGTAACTTCATCTTTTATCTTATATTTTATGACTCTGTTGGTACCTTACATAACATGAGTTGTGATAAGGAGGTTTTTTTTTTATATTGGATCATCTTATAACTTCATCTTTTAAGTTATATGTTGATATTCTGCTTATATTTTATACAGCAGATATTTTACGGAAAGGTTATATTGAATTACCTTGTAACTTCATCTTTTATATTATACTAGAACTTGGTTCATAGTAAGAATATCGAAAGTTTGCAGAGATATTATGAAAATGATATTTGAAGTACTACAATGGTACTGTTTTTGAATATATTCCGATAAGGAAATACTTTCGGTAAAAAGATATTTTGACAATTATTGTCTTATACCCGCTATATAAACTGGGTTTGAATTAAAGGCAGAATTATGCCATACTTTCATTACCTTGCTGAGCTATTGATAAGTGCATATTTTTGCATATTTTATTTACCTATTTATTGCTTGAACTCGTGTTTTAATAAATTATTTTGTTGCATTTCAGGTAAATCGTAAATAAATAAAGAAATGACAAAATAAATAAATAAAGTGCAAGGAAAGGAAAAAGGAGGAAGAAAAAGGACCAAAAATGAAAGAAGGAAAAGAATTAGGAGCTTGGAACAAAAGGAATATTTCAAGACAAGTGGAAGGTGGAGATCATCCCAACACATTAGCAAAGTGTATGGCCAAGATTAACTCTTCAAAGCTTAAGGGGGAAGGAAACAAATAGATGGCTAGGATTTCACCACCACACAACCCAAATGTATGGTGGGGATTTACCCAACACCCCCCTTAACCCTAATTCCTATCCTATAAATATCCCCATCATCCCCCTTGTATTTTCAACTTAGATTTTAGGGTAGTTTTATTTTCTTAGTTTCAAATCTTGTAAACACTCCTATTATAATTAATGCAATTTTATTTTCTTTAATTTCTTGTCTTGTTCTTTCGTTATTGTTGCCTTGTTTCGTTATTTTCGTAAATCCCGTTGCTAAACACTTGGGGTTGAAAGTAACGAAACTTTAATTTCTTGCTCCCTTGTTTTAATTCGTAATTTTGAGCCCCTTTAAATTTCAATTTTATCGTGGGTCATTTAATTTATAAATCGTCGTCCTAGTGTAAATTTTAAATCTCGTAGTTTAATTTCCTTGTTTTTCTTTAATCATAGTTAATTAAAAAAAAAACAAAAAAAAAATATTAGTCTAAATTTCCTGTTTATTGCTTTCAGTTCGTAATTTCTATTCATGTAGTGTTTTATTCGAAGCCACTTCCTGTTTTATCCATTTCCTTTTACTATACATTACACAAACATTTCACACCTCTTTCTTCTTTTTCTCAGCATAAACCCAGCCCACTTCTTTTTTTTTCTTCTTAGCTTCTTACCTTCTTTTACTCTTCTTCTCCACAATACACACAAAAACGCCCCCTGTCCTTTTCTTCTCATTCAAAGCTCCACACCAACAACACCTTTTTTTTTCCTTTGCTTTTAAAATCGTTTTGTTGTTTTTCCCGAGTTCCATTTGCTGTGTTGATGAATCGATTTGTGTTTATTTGAATTGATGAGTTTTCGTTTGAATTGATGAATGGAATTTCTGTTCGTAGTTCGTACCAAACTGCTATTTGTGTTTCAGGTTGTAAAATTGTAGTTTGTATGTGTATGTAAAATTGTGGAGTCGTGTTCCTATTTTCGCTGTCTGAGTCCAAATCGCTCGGTATTTGAGTAGTGCAAGTTATGTTTGTAGTTCTATAAATTTGTTGAATGTGTGTTTGGTTTTCGTTGTTTACGTTGTGCCTGCGTTTTTTTTTATGTGGCTTGTGCTGAGCTAGTTGTTAATTGAAAGTCCAGTTCATGTTTTTGATTTAGTGAAATGTCAAGTAATTTTTTTTTCCTGGTCTCCGAGTTGGTGCTGCAGGTTTTAATCGACTGAGTTACTGAACTTGTTTGTAGAGTTGCTGTGATGTCTGAGTCCTTAATCTGTAAACTGAGTTCCGTTGTTTTATTTTCATTTTTAAGTTTTAGATTTCTTGGGTATTGTATGTGTTCGAACTGCGAGTTGATCTGTCGAATTTGTTTTTTTTTTTTACGAATTCATTTTGAAATGAATTGATGTCGTTAGTTGTTGAAATGAAATGGAGTAAATCGAGTTGTTTCTTGAGTCCATATCAATTGCTGTGTTTTGTGGTCGAGTATTACGAGTCCTGTTTTCTGGTTTCTGCGTTGTCCTGTGTAAATTAGATTTGTGTTTGTTAATTTGATCTTTCTTGCGAGCAGAGTTTCTGAGTTGAATATGAACCCAGTAATTTCCCTTCCCCCTTTCCGTCGTTTATTTTTTTTTTTAAAAAAAAACAATGTTCGAGTTTGCTGGTTCCGAGTTTAATGTTCAATTTTTTTTGAAAAATTTTCTATAAATAAATTTTAATTGAAAAAAAAAGGGTAGATTGAAATTTAGTTTTATTCGAAGTTAGATTTTTTTTTTTTAGATTAATTTAGTTTAAAAAAAAATAGATTAAAATTTAGATTTTTTTTATTAAATTTAGAGTAATTTAAAATTTTCCAAAATCAATTGTTCTAATTCGATTAAGTTAGAAATTAAGGATTTGCGAAAATTTTAGTCCCTGAGGAACGAATCATTAAATATTACAACGAAACGAATTGTGCGCTTGCGATTCAAATTTAATCATTATTTTTAGCACAACAAGTTTTTGGCGCCGCTGCCGGGGACTAATTATTTTTCGCGCCTTAATTTTTAATTTTTCGAGTTAGTTTTATTTCTTGTCTTATTTTTCTTTCGTTCTTTTTAGGAAAGCTTGAGATTTCGGAACTCTTCTCAACGAAGCGTGGAAAAATTGGAATTTATGGAAAGCAAGCTTCGGTAACCGTATCTCACTCTTTTCGCCCTTTTTATTTTTAGAAAAACACAAAAAAAATTAGAAAATTCAAAAAAATCACAAAAAATTTGAAAAATAAAAAATCCAAAAAAATTAGTTGTAAATACATAATTGTTGCATCATGCATTTAATCACTTAGGGCACATCATCTAGATTTTTATTTTCTTGTTTTTAATTTTTCGTACCTATAATTGTGGTGATCGCTGGAGGACCCTAAGGTACGTTAAATTTCTTTCTTTCTTTAGATTAAATCACGTAGTGTAAGCATCCATATTTGTTTATAATTTTTTTATATATCATTGTTTGTTGCATCATTTTGTAAATAAACATTAAGGGCAAAACCTCTCAAAAGATAAGGGAAGGGATTTCATCACTCTTTCCTTAGCCCAAAAACAATTTAATCCCTCATTTTACATACCTAGCCTTTAATAAAATTAATTAGACGTTTGCCCCTAGGAACCTCGCGCTCAATTTGAAGGTGCTTAAGAAACGAAGTAATCTTTAATTATTCTTACTTTTTGGTGTCTAGGAAAGCGAAAGCTGACCTGGCCAATTAAGGTTTGGTGTCTAGGTTGGTGTTTAGCCTCTTGGCAATGCTTGCACCTACCTGGCCAAGCCGGTTCGAATAATTATTGATTTACCTAGTTTTTGTAGCCCTTACGGTTAGGAGCAAGGTCTAGTTATTTTATTAGGGAACCCTAGGTTTAGGATTTTTCTTTTAATTTTACACCCTTTCTTTTTGTGTGTTTTAATTTTTCGCACTTACTTGCTACGTGTTTCCTTTTGTGGTTTATGCGAACTACGTGGCGTAGGGATAATTCTTCTAGACTAGTGAGATCTTTCGAGACTTCTTCATCGTCTAATTCCGAGTCTTTAGATTATTCCGAAACCGTAGTAAACATGGCCATGTCTCTTAGGGACCGTTGCTATCCAACTCGTTCCGCCCAACCTTCGTGTATCACCCTTCCTCCCGTTAATGGTAATAATTTCGAAATTAAAGCTCACCACATCAGTAAGTTACCTAAATTTAACGTGAGCGAGGGTGAGGACCCGTATCTCTTTCTCCATGAATTTGAGGAGGTTTGTGCCTTACAAAAGCTCCAACAATTAACCGAGGACTCGATTAGGCTAAGACTCATTAATTTTGCGCTTAAAGAAAATGCTAAGAAATGGTTGTATAGCCTACCGGTTAATTCTATTTCCACGTGGGAGGGATTTGTGGTGATTTTTCTTAAAAAATATTTTCCAAACCATAAGACTACAAGAATTACAAATGAGATAAATCAATTTCATCAAAAGGAAAATGAGTCTTTTTGGAAATATTTTGATCGTTTCAAAAATCTTTTATCACAATGCCCCCACCACGGAATAGAAAAATGGAGGCTTTGTAAGATCGTTTATGAGGCCTTAGATGGACCAACAACCGCGTTGTTAGAGTCTATGTGCCAAGGAAAATTTATGGAGAAAGATGAGGACGAGGGGTGGGAGTTTTTCGAGGAATTAGCCGAGAAGACTATGTTGTGGGAGTCTACTAGGGAACCTCACAAGTCTAACGAGTCATCTAGTTCTTCTAGGGGTCTACATTCAATTGGAAACAATATTGCAACCGATGCCAAGCTAGCCACCCTTACTAGGAAACTCGAAGCTCTAGAAACTCATAGCAGTCCACCACCCATGTCTATGTACCCAAATTTTAATTCTTCGAACTTTGAGTCTCAATCTTGTCCCGATTTTGAGCAAGTGAACGCAATGTTCCAACCGAGACCTCGGAATGACCCGTTCGCACCAACTTACAATCCCGGGTGGAAGAACCACCCTAATTTCTCTTGGAACCAAGGCCAAAATTTCCAACCTCCACCATCTTTTCAAAAGCCGAACTATCCGAACCAAGTCCCTTTCTCAAACACGACTCAAAATCACATTCCTTATCAAAATCAAGCACCCGCCCACCCACCCGGCTTTCATGAGTCGGATAAGAGAATTAACTCCTTGGAAAAGACTCTCGATGCGCTTCTAAAATCAACGACTAATTTGGCTCAATCTCAACAGACCTTCATGCAAACAATGACTCAAGATAGGCAAATTTTAAATGCTAGTACTCAAGCCATCTCTAAGTTAGAGGTTCAAGTAAGCCAGTTAGCCAACGCCATTTGTGAACGAGAGAAGAACAAACTTCCAAGTCAAACCGAGGTAAACCCTAAATTTCCAATCAATCAAAGACCTCCTCACAATGTGAACGCAGTCATTTCCTTAAGGTCCGGTAAGCAAGTTGAAAATCATGTCAGTGACAAGTCTCCCGAAGAAGACGAATCGAATTCTGAACCAAACGCTAATCTTGAACCCGAGAGTTCTAAGGAACAAGGATCAACGAGCGGGACAAAACCCGTCCCCGAAGAACCTAATGAACGAGTCTTTAAGCCAAAAGCTCCTTACCCTCAACGACTCATTTCTCCTAAACAAACGGCCCAAATGGACAAGATCTTAGAAGTTTTTAAGCAAGTCAAAGTCAATATTCCTCTTTTAGACGCGATTCAACAAATTCCTTCGTATGCGAAATGTCTAAAAGATTTGTGCACACATAAGCGAACTACTCACGTCCCTAAGAAAGCCTTCTTGACATCCCAAGTGAGATCAATTCTTTCGAACCAAATTCCCGTGAAATATAAGGACCTCCGGTTGTCCTACAATTTCATGTGTCATAGGCAATACCTTTGTGGACAAGGCATTACTCGACTTAGGCGCTAGTGTGAACTTGCTTCCATTTTCGGTCTATCAAGCCCTAGGTTTAGGAGAGCTTCAAAGAACAAATGTTACACTTCAATTAGCAGATCGTTCCGTCAAGGTTCCTAAGGGGATTATTGAAGACGTGCTAATTAAAGTAGGTGAATTTTTCTTTCCCGTTGATTTTGTCGTCCTAGAAACCGAACCGGTCAAGAACCCTAAGAATCAGATTCCTATCATTCTAGGAAGGCCATTTCTAGCCACCTCCAATGCTTTGATTAATTGTAGAAATGGATTAATGAAACTAACATTTGGGAACATGACCATTGACCTCAATATTTTTCACATAGGGAAACAACCCGATGATCTCTATGATCAACCTATGGATGTCAATTTAATTGATGATATAGTTGATCAAGAAGTCATCAACCCTAATGATGCTCTTGATTTTTGTTTAAAACACTTTGGTCAAGATTGGGATGATTCTGAATATACAAATGAGGTCAATGCAATGTTAGATTCCACCATTCCTACAAATAACCAAGCATGTGAACCATCTCCTTTCCCACTTTTCGAAACTAGTGAACCCGTTGAGTCAAAGCCGCCCGATTTAGAACTCAAACCTCTTCCCAACACTCTTAAGTACGCCTTTTTAGGTCCTAACGAGTCTCTTCCCGTTATCATTGCCTCTAATTTGACCAAGTCACAAGAGGATGAGCTTGTAAATGTGCTTAGAGAACATAAGGAAGCCATAGGTTGGAGTATCTCGGATATTAAAGGAATTAACCCGGCCATTGTCCAACATTGGATTCACTTAGTTGATGATGCCAAACCAGTTTGTGAGCCACAAAGGCGGTTGAACCCTACCATGATGGAAGTTGTTAGGAAGGAAATTCTTAAGTGTCTCGATAATGGAATCATTTATCCCATTTCTGATAGCTCTTGGGTTAGCCCGATTCAGGTAGTACCTAAAAAGTCGGGTATTACCGTGGTGACTAACGAGAACAATGAGCAAGTTCCTACTCGTGTCCAATCCGGTTGGAGGGTGTGCATAGACTATAGGAAACTCAACGATGCCACTAGAAAAGACCACTTTCCTTTGCCATTCATAGATCAAATGTTAGAAAGGTTAGCGGGTCATGCCTACTACTGTTTCCTAGATGGTTATTCCGGTTATTTTCAAATTCCTATAGCTCCCGAAGACCAAGAGAAAACCACTTTCACATGTCCCTTTGGAACCTTTGCTTATCGTCGCTTAGCTTTCGGTCTAACCACTACCCCGGCCACCTTCCAAAGGTGCATGATGAGCATCTTTTCTGACATGGTAGGTGAATTCCTAGAGATTTTCATAGATGACTTCTCCATCTTTGGTTCGTCTTTTCATCAATGCCTAAACCATCTTGAGTTAGTCTTAAAGAGATGTAAAGAAACCAACCTCGTTCTTAATTGGGAAAAATGTCATTTCATGGTTAAAGAAGGAATCGTTCTTGGTCATAGAATTTCTGAAAAGGGGATCGAAGTAGATAAATCCAAAGTTGACCTCATTGCCAATCTACCCCCACCAACATCGGTCAGAGGAATTCGTTCCTTTTTAGGACATGCGGGTTTTTATAGGCGTTTCATTAAAGACTTTAGCAAAAAGGCTAGACCCTTGACCACCCTTCTTGGTAAAGATGTCAAATTCGAGTTCAATAAAGATTGTTTACAATCTTTTGAACACCTTAAGAAAGAGTTGACCTCGGCCCCAATTATCAAGTCCCCCGATTGGAGTCAACCTTTCGAGTTAATGTGTGATGCATCTGATTACGCATTAGGAGCGGTATTAGGACAACGAATCAATAAGATACCTCATGTCATATACTACGCTAGTAAGACCTTGAACGATGCGCAACTCAATTATTCAACCACCGAGAAGGAGCTTCTAGCCGTAGTTTTTGCCCTCGAGAAGTTTAGGTCGTATCTTATTGGTTCGAAAATCATTGTTTACACCGATCATTCCGCCCTTCGATATCTCTTCTCTAAGAAAGACTTTAAGGCCCGATTGATTAGGTGGATCTTGTTGCTCCAAGAGTTTGACCTAGAAATTAGGGATAAGAAGGGGTCCGAAAATGTCGTTGCCGATCACCTTTCTCGATTAGTAGTGGAGTCCACCACTGACTTGCCTTTGAATGAATCTCTTCCCGATGAACATCTCTTTTCTATCTCTACTCCTCCTTGGTTCGCCGACATTGTCAATTACCTTGCAACCGGCGACATTCCCTTTCATTGGTCTACACAAGATAAATCAAAAATTTTCTCTCAAGTCAAACACTTCTTTTGGGACGACCCGTATCTTTTTAAATATTGTCCCGATCAAATCATTCGGAGGTGCGTCCCAAACCATGAGTTTCGAAGTATCCTTTCCTTTTGTCATGATCAAGCTTGTGGAGGTCATTTTAGTGCTAAGAAAACAGCAGCTAAAATCCTCCAAAGCGGTTTTTATTGGCCTAGTTTGTTCAAGGATGCTGCAGAATTCTGTGCCGCTTGTAGTAGGTGTCAACACTTAGGAAAGATCACTAGAAGAAACATGATGCCAATGAGTCCCATCTTAATCATTGAGATTTTTGATGTGTGGGGCATAGACTTTATGGGTCCCTTTCCTAGCTCTTTCGGCAACCTCTACATTCTCTTAGCGGTTGATTATGTGTCTAAGTGGGTAGAAGCCATACCGACTAAGTCCAATGATAACAAGGTCGTTCTTAAATTCTTAAAAGAGAATATCTTTTCTCGATTTGGCACACCTAGGGCTATCATTAGTGACCAAGGTACGCACTTCAAGAATCGTCAATTTGAGTCCCTTTTGAAAAAGTACTCAATTACTCATAGGTTGGCTACCCCTTATCATCCTCAAACTAGTGGTCAAGTTGAAGTCTCGAATAGGCAAATCAAACAAATCTTAGAAAAGACTGTCAACTCGAATAGGAAGGATTGGTTAATCAAACTGCCAGATGCCTTATGGGCCTATCGAACCGCTTTTAAGACTGTTTTGGGCATGTCCCCTTACAGAATTGTGTTGGGCAAAGCTTGTCACTTGCCCGTTGAACTAGAGCATAGGGCCTTGTGGGCCATAAGAGATTTGAACTTTGACTTACCAACCGCCGGTAGTCATAGGAAATTGCAATTGTCAGAACTAGAGGAATTAAGAAATGAGGCCTATGAAAATGCGAAAATCTATAAAGAAAAAACAAAACTTTTTCATGATAAATCCATTTTGAGAAAATCTTTTTCTCCGGGTCAAAAAGTTCTTTTGTACAATTCTAGGCTTCATTTATTCCCCGGGAAATTGAGATCTAGGTGGGAAGGTCCTTACATTGTTAGGACCGTTTTTCCTCACGGTGCTGTTGAAATTGAAAATCCTAAAAATGGTGATGTATTTAAAGTTAATGGACAAAGACTTAAACCATTTTTAGAGCTGCCATTTGATCCCGAGGATGAGGTCACCCACCTCATTGACCCGTGATTCATGTAAGTTTCTTTCGGTAGGTAAATTCTCTCCTTCATCTCTTGTCAGGTATTATCTCCTCATTCTCATTTACTCATTTCTCTTGCATTTGCATACATTGAGGACAATGCATGATCTAGGTATGGGGGAGGGTTTTTAGTGTAAATAGAAAAAATCAGAAAATCCAAAAAAATCAAAAAATCAAAAAAAATCAAAAAGAGTTCTTTTCGTATTCTAGTCTTGTTAATTGATTGCTAGTTGCTTGATGCACCCTTGCATGCTATGATAATCTTATGATCCATTAACTTTTGTTTGAGAAGTGATTTATTAAAGTTCTTGTTCACACACTTACACTAGCAAGGTGAAGCTAGTAGACTTAATTGAATTGTGCATGAAATTAGAAGGACATGATTAGGTGTAAGATGATTTGGTCTTCATGCTTTGAGTACAAGTAGGTGCATTGAGGATACCATTTCTTGAGATTGATTATGTTTTACCACACCAAGTGAGATTTTGAGCCTATATGCACATCTTTTGCATTTATATTCTTTTGCTTGAGTGTCCACTTGTCATTTGCATTGCTAGCACTTGTTTGAGTTCCTTCTTGAAATGCATGACATTAATTGATGATAAAATGATAAAGGCACTTAGGAATAACCTATATTTCCAAAAATATCCACACCATGCTTATGTGATCAATTAGTTAACCCTTTGAGCTTAATCTTATTCTTTCGGTGACACACCACATTACTCGCCTAAGACCTTCTTCTTGTTTAGCCTTACGTATTCTTGATCCCATTTTGTCAAAGGCTAGTAGGAACTTGAGGGAGCAATAAGGTGTATGAAATAGGGTTTACTATTGTTCATAACTTTCGAGGAAATATTTGTTGTTACCTTGATAGTCGATTTTCAAAATTAAATCTAAAGGAGGATTATTGTTGCATTTATCATTTTCCTTTATATAAAAAAAAAGAAAAAAAGAAAAAAAAGAAAAAAAAGAAAAAAAAAGAAAAAAGAAAATGAAAAAATTTACATATGAGAGCATACTTATGTTTTTGTAATCCTCCTTCATTCGACTATTCAAGGCTTTTTGTTGAAAATAAAAATAAATTGTGTGGGGAGGAAGTTTGGTGTTGTGCATAATATTCATGGTGACTACTAGCTTTTGACACTTCACCTTACTTTGGCCTTTCTTGACATACCTTGTCCCTAGCCCCATTACAACCCTAATAAAGACCTTTTGATTATCATTATTAATGTATGTTGTGATTTAAGTTGGGATGATACCAAGTGTCAAGCATGCATTTGATTTTGTTGGAATTGAGTGATACACTTACCCTTGTTCTTGAGTGAATATTCTTTTGTGAGTGAAATGTGAGGTATTGCTTGTTTTGCATATGAGATCTCAAGTTTTGACTCTAAGGTGTGCCCTTGTAGACTTAGCATGGTTACCAATAATTTTTGCACTTGACATGAACTTATAATCACTCTTGCATGGTTCTTTGAGTAGACTATGTGAATCCTTGCACTTTCCACACCAAGACTTTGCAACTTCATTTTGATTCTTAAGTTGATGTATCATGAGAGGACATGTATGTGTGGTGTGCATTGCCATGTGATCTTTTATACAAGCTAGAAGGATTTTGTGGGTACATTCACTATAGGCCCTCACGAGACCTTACTCGTCCACTAGGGCTGCCTAGGGGTTTAAAGGGCTTGTTGCATATGCCAAATGCAATCGTCACACCTACGAAAAGGAGTATAGGACTTTGCATCTAGATTTTCATTTTTTTTTTATTTTCCTCGAGGACGAGCAAAAGATAGGTATGGGGGCATTTGATAAGTGCATATTTTTGCATATTTTATTTACCTATTTATTGCTTGAACTCGTGTTTTAATAAATTATTTTGTTGCATTTCAGGTAAATCGTAAATAAATAAAGAAATGACAAAATAAATAAATAAAGTGCAAGGAAAGGAAAAAGGAGGAAGAAAAAGGACCAAAAATGAAAGAAGGAAAAGAATTAGGAGCTTGGAACAAAAGGAATATTTCAAGACAAGTGGAAGGTGGAGATCATCCCAACACATTAGCAAAGTGTATGGCCAAGATCAACTCTTCAAAGCTTAAGGGGGAAGGAAACAAATAGATGGCTAGGATTTCACCACCACACAACCCAAATGTATGGTGGGGATTTACCCAACACCCCCCTTAACCCTAATTCCTATCCTATAAATACCCCCTCATCCCCCTTGTATTTTCAACTTAGATTTTAAGGTAGTTTTATTTTCTTAGTTTCAAATCTTGTAAACACTCCTATTATAATTAATGCAATTTTATTTTCTTTAATTTCTTGTCTTGTTCTTTCGTTATTGTTGCCTTGTTTCGTTATTTTCGTAAATCCCGTTGCTAACCACTTGGGGTTGAAAGTACGAAACTTTAATTTCTTGCTCCCTTGTTTTAATTCGTAATTTTGAGCCCCTTTAAATTTCAATTTTATCGTGGGTCATTTAATTTATAAATCGTCGTCCTAGTGTAAATTTTAAATCTCGTAGTTTAATTTCCTTGTTTTTCTTTAATCATAGTTAATTAAAAAAAAAACAAAAAAAATATTAGTCTAAATTTCCTGTTTATTACTTTCAGTTCGTAATTTCTATTAATGTAGTGTTTTATTCGAAGCCACTTCCTGTTTTATCCATTTCCTTTTACTATACATTACACAAACATTTCACACCTCTTTCTTCTTTTTCTCAGCATAAACCCAGCCCACTTCTTTTTTTTCTTCTTAGCTTCTTACCTTCTTTTACTCTTCTTCTCCACAATACACACAAAAACGCCCCCTGTCCTTTTCTTCTCATTCAAAGCTCCACACCAACAACACCTTTTTTTTTCCTTTGCTTTTAAAAACGTCTTGTTGTTTTTCCCGAGTTCCATTTGCTGTGTTGATGAATCGATTTGTGTTTATTTGAATTGATGAGTTTTCGTTTGAATTGATGAATGGAATTTCTGTTCGTAGTTCGTACCAAACTGCTATTTGTGTTTCAGGTTGTAAAATTGTAGTTTGTATGTGTATGTAAAATTGTGGAGTCGTGTTCCTATTTTCGCTGTCTGAGTCCAAATCGCTCGGTATTTGAGTAGTGCAAGTTATGTTTGTAGTTCTATAAATTTGTTGAATGTGTGTTTGGTTTTCGTTGTTTACGTTGTGCCTGTTTTTTTTATGTGGCTTGTGCTGAGCTAGTTGTTAATTGAAAGTCCAGTTCAAGTTTTTGATTTAGTGAAATGTCAAGTAATTTTTTTTTTCCTGGTCTCCGAGTTGGTGCTGCAGGTTTTAATCGACTGAGTTACTGAACTTGTTTGTAGAGTTGCTGTGATGTCTGAGTCCTTAATCTGTAAACTGAGTTCCGTTGTTTTATTTTCATTTTTAAGTTTTTGATTTCTTGGGTATTGTATGTGTTCGAACTGCGAGTTGATCTGTCGAATTTGTTTTTTTTTTTTTACGAATTCATTTTGAAATGAATTGATGTCGTTAGTTGTTGAAATGAAATGGAGTAAATCGAGTTGTTTCTTGAGTCCATATCAATTGCTGTGTTTTGTGGTCGAGTATTACGAGTCCTGTTTTCTGGTTTCTGCGTTGTCCTGTGTAAATTAGATTTGTGTTTGTTAATTTGATCTTTCTTGCGAGCAGAGTTTCTGAGTTGAATATGAACCCAGTAATTTCCCTTCCCCCTTTCCGTCGTTTATTTTTTTTTTTAAAAAAAACAATGTTCGAGTTTGCTGGTTCCGAGTTTAATGTTCAATTTTTTTTGAAAAATTTTCTATAAATAAATTTTAATTCAAAAAAAAGGGGTAGATTGAAATTTAGTTTTATTCGAAGTTAGATTTTTTTATTAGATTAATTTAGTTTTAAAAAAAAAAGATTAAAATTTAGATTTTTTTTATTAAATTTAGAGTAATTTAAAATTTTCCAAAATCAATTGTTCTAATTCGATTAAGTTAGAAATTAAGGATTTGCGAAAATTTTAGTCCCTGAGGAACGAATCATTAAATATTACAACGAAACGAATTGTTCGCTTTCGATTCAAATTTAATCATTATTTTTAGCACAACAGCTATTGCTCACTCTTGCTATTGTTTTATGTATATTATATAGCAGCGAAGCAGGATTCCAATGGGACGGCACATACCCCATAAGGCGTTTCCATAAACAGTTTCTAGCAGTGATCCCGAGAGTAGTACGAACCAGTCGAATCAAGCTACAGCTTTTGGTATTCATCTTATGTATAGATATGAATGGTATGAGAGGATTGTGAGCATCAGAAGGCTAAGTTGGTAATGTAACATTACTTAGAAGTTGTATCAGTGACAGATTCAAAAGACATTTGGGTATTATAATAAAAATTAATTATTCTGCAGTTGTTATATTGTGTCATTTCTGAGACTCTAACCTCTCCGTGTGTGTGAGATATATATTGTGGGGTCACAAGCAGTTGAATTATGTGCATTACAAGTAATACAGGTAAGGCAAGGAGTAAACGGATCGTGACTACTCCAAATCCATGACCCCGGATTTGGGGCTGTTACAGAAATGGTATCAGAGCGTCAGGTTACAGTCCTCAGAAACGATAGGAGATCGAGTCTTACAATACCCTTAAGAATGATGACAATAAAATCAAGTTCGTAGTCGGGTTAGAGGACATGACCCTAACTGTTTGAGATGAAGCCCGAGAGGGGACTTTTTCTAGGAAACCATACTTAGGACTTCATGGTAAGTCACCTTGATTCGTACGAGTTATAGATAGATGGGATTCTGAGATACCAGACCCCGAGGCCTTCAAGTAAGCATTTAATGTTGCGCTCCTTGAGATGGATGGAGACCCGATAAAGGAAGATCCATCGGAGGATGTAGAGGAAAACCCGATGGAGGGTCGAAAGAAGAATCTTTAGAGGTCGATTAAGTGACGAGACGAAAGTTTAGAATCGTTTTTGATTCATCAAGAGATATGACAAAGAGAATAGAGTAGAGTATCAAGATCAGATGAGATAGAGGCGGTATAGCAAGTATCAGTGGATTGATTCGACTTGAACGAAACCTGTTACTCGTAGTCGGTTATAGTTGCCCCTAAGGAGGCGACATACGTAAGAACCAAGATGTTCAGATTTTCACGTACGATTAAGGGTACTTAGTTGCCTAGAATAGTGGAAGGAATTGCTTTAGCTATGAGGTTTCAATCCCCCACGACCAGCGATTCCACTGGAAATAGTGTCTATTACATCATTGAGGGATTTTATTATCTCGAGGAGAATTTTGGGTATATGTACCACGCGAATGTTATTGTAAGACAAGCACGCTAAGACGGAACCATGAACGAGATTTACCACCCTCAGGAAACCAGGAGGGAATTATGAGGATAGAACTGAGAGGCCGGAAATCAGATCCGAGTATTACTAGTGGGTAAATAGATTGATCAAATTTCCCTGATTTTGGAAAGAAATTCAACAAATTTTGGCAAACCTTGTCTTTCTGATTATCATAGAATGTCACCGAAGAGAGTGGAAACTAGAGCGAACCCTGTGGATTGGGTAAGGTAGCCGCTATATGGGTTGGTGGACAGACCCTGATTGCTACAATTGATTGTAGAGATAAAATAATGATGTTGAGATTGGATGGTAAAGGAGAAATATATTTAAGGACCCAGACGGACTGAGAAATTCCAAGATTGACTTAAATGAAAAGGCTATTATGCCAAAAGTGTTAAGCTTATATAGCACACGGGATTGATACGAGAAAAGGAATGTTTGGTATGAAGATGGTTATAATAGTAATTGGATTTAAACATGTAGTTTCTAACGATCTTCCTGAGTACCGCCTATTCGAAACGAGGAATTCGTCATTTCTTGGGGCGACACCGGCATCGCAGTCTTCATATAAAAATAGAACGGTTGCTTGAGATACTTTTGTCTAGATGAATAGAACTGCCTGCGATTGAAAATGTCGATGGTTGAATCCTTAGCGACTATTATGAGTCAACGATGATGTAAGTATCGAGCACCTTAGGGTGTACATGGAAAATAAAAGCTTTAGAATCAAACGATTATCCGTCAGAGGAGCCGACATAAAAAGGCATCTGTAGAGACCTTGGCAAAACCTCCCCAATTTATAATCTATCTTGGCCTCTTCTTAGAAAGAATTTCGATAAAAGATATGCTCCCTCTTCGAAGTTGTTTATAACACTTGTGTTAAACCATATTCAATTTCAAATGTGCCAGAAGCTGTCACGATACCTACTTTTAGGTTTTTGAAGCCCTGTCAAATGATGTTATTCCAGCTTTCACTTTTCTTCAAATAATGAATAATCCTATAGTGAGACCTCACCACTTGCTTGTTGAATACCAGTATCTTTCTGGCTATCCTTTTCTTGTAAATCGCACCTTGGAAGCTGTTCAATTTTTTTTATTTTATCCAAGGTGTCCATTTGAGAATTATTTGTCGAAAGACGATAATTAATATTTTGACTTTTAATGCTTTCATACTTCTCAACTTCCACTGAGACGAACAACCCTATATTTATAGGGGCCACAAGGACTATCTGTCTCTGTGATAGAGGTCTGACGGGACGTCGTCACTTGTGAGTTATGAAATACAAGAAGGCTAATTACCTTTAGTAATGTCTTAATTGAGACACGCAACATTGAGTTCTTATGATCATATTGATCTCTCAGTAAATTCTCTCATCTCAAATAAGGTTACCTTAAAACTCATAACCTTATAATCACCAGTGTGTGACATTTTCCTTGATATGGAAGCTATCTTTTCAAAGCTCCATGATTCTTGTTATCTTTATTGAATTCCAAGAGGAGGCCAACCAAGTCGAATGAGTCAAAAATTTGCTGATAGTAATTAGATTCGCAACGAAATCGCCTATGACAAGAGCGGATCCCTAAGACGACTAAAATATCAGTGATATATCAATGAATTAGTTTATTCTCTCTCTCTCTCTAGGATATTATGATAGTGGAAAGTTGGTCAAGCGATATATGTGAAAGGAATAACGATGTATCGTGAAACTCCAATAATAACGGAGTCAGGTAGAAACCCCCAGAATTCCATGAAACCACTGACCCAATAGAGGCCAGGGCTTGGATAAAAGAGATGAAGAAATCAATGGAGATACTGAGTATTGCAGGAAACCAGAAAACAGTGTTCGCCGCCTACCTCCTGAAGGGAGAGGCGAGTCACTGGTGGGAATCTAAGACAAACCTAGAGGGAGATAGTGTTGTGACTTGGAAGAGATTCAGCTTGTTGCTTTTAGAGAGATATTTTCCAAAATATATGAAGACCCAGATGGAAATAAAAGTTTCTAGAGTTAAAACAAGGAACCATGACTGTGGCAGAGTGTGAGGCCAAGTAATCCGAGTTGTTGAGGTTTGTTCCGGAGTTGTGGACACAGAAGAGAAAAGAGCCGTCGGTTTCAACTATGGCTGAAACAATGGATCCAGAATCGCGTGGCGATGTTGGAATTAACAGATTATGCTACATTAGTGCAAAAGGTATCGATTGTGGAAAGCTTGGACACAAGGCTAAGGAATGTCCATCAACTGGACCAGCTATACCCAGAGTTAATAAGGCTACCTCCAACAAGCAGCCCCTGCCAGGACTTTCAAAATGACCTTGCGAGGTGCCGTGAGAAACACGAACACGATAGCAGGTACCCTCCTACTTAAAATCAGTTGGTATTAACATTTTATTTTAGAACTGTTAAGTACCTTGCACCTCAAGATTGTGCATGACAATTAGACCTTAAGGTTGAACCCTAACGGAGTGATTGCAGGTAAAGATGGTCGATCAAGAGATTTTCCCGTGGAATTGGTACATTCAGGTGGTAAACTAGAAATATGAGATCGACACATTTATTAGATTTGATTCCTTTTTAAGTTAGGAGAATTTGATATTATAATAAGGATGGATTGGTTGGCACCCAATGAAGCCAATTAATTGTAAGAGAAAAGAGTAATAATTAAGGGACGGAGACAAATTCAGAAATTCTTGAATATAGTGCAGACTGAGAGATTATTAAGCCAGAGATATGAAGCTTAATTAGCTCTTATAGTTGAGGCCGAGAAAAGAGACACCAAGTATAAAGGAAATTACAGCGATTTTGGGAGGCTGTACAAGGTTTTAATGAGCTACCAGATATCGATTTGGATGACATGAGAATGAATACCGAGTATTCAAGGTACAATACCGCATCTCCTGTTAGCCCCAGTTGGAATGAAAGAGTTAGCGACTCAGTTACAAGAATTGTTGGGCAAGAATATGATAAGACCCAGTGTACCACCGTGGAGAGCCCGGTGTTGTTGTAAGAGAGAAAGATGTTAGCACGAGATTGTGCATCGAACCTCGAGAGTTGAATGGGTTCAACATTAAGTATAGGTACCTGTGTAGATGATTGATTGATCAGATGAAGGACGCTGTGTATTTTGGTTCAAACTTATTTAAGAACTGGATATCACTAGTTGAAGGATAAACCCGAGGATATACCCAAAACTGCGTTTCGCACTAGGTATAGACACTACGAATTTTAGAGATGTCATTTGGGTTGACTAATGCACCCGCAACTTTTATGGATTTAATGAATTGGTTTAGAGTTAGTCACAATAGTTTTCGCCCTAAAAGATTTGGAGACCGTATTAATATGGAGAAAAGTGTGAGATCTATATTGATCGCAAGAACTGGAGGTATATGTATATATCCACTCAAAAAGAGCTAAACATGAGATAGAGAAAATGGATAGAATTGGTATAGGATTGTGACTATGAGATACGCTACCATCCAGGGAAGGCCAATGGGGTGGTCGATACCTTTAATCAAAAAGAGAGAGATGGATTCCGAATTCTCAGGAATTAAAGGATGAGATTTTACATGAGACCCATAGATCGAGATATTCTATGCACCTAGGCGGCACCAAAAGGTATAGAGATAGTACTGCTATGGATAAGTTAAATGGCATATTGATGAATGACAAGCAAGTTTATGTTGATGTATTTCTGTGCAAACAAGATACAGAATACGAGGTTGGAGATTCGTGATGCTGAAAAGTATCCCTATGAAAAGAATTAACGAGATTTGGAAATGAAGGGTAGTTGAGCCCGAGATTCATTGGGCCACCTGAGAGTTTAAAAGGGTTCGGAAGGTGGCATGCGAGCCAGCCTTACACCCCTAAACTTATAGCCGGTTCATAACATGTTTCATGTGGCAATGCTACACTAGTGAAACGCAGATGCTCGACAGATGATAGAGTACGAGCAGGTAGATATACAACCTGGTCTGACTTACGAAGAACAACCTGTAGAAATCACGGATAGAAAAGAGCAAGTGTTAAGAGACAAGGTTGTCAAGCTAATAAGAGATTTGGGGGAAATCAAGAAGTGGAAGAATCTACCTGGGAATTAGAAAGTGCAATGGGAGAATAGTACCCCCAGCTATTCCTAAACTGATTCCGGGAGGAGGGGAGACTGTAATAACCCGAATTTTCGGTAGAATTAAAACTTTTCTTATTATGATGAAGTGCATCAGTGAATAGTGATTTTGGTGGATGAATAGTGATTTTGAGGATTAAGAAATTTTTCATGCCACCTATGTACAAGACATGGTATGGATATTCCAAGGTCATATTAGTGATCTATGGAGTAAATAAGAGTATGTAAAGACGATCGGAATTCAGAAATTCCAATTTCTATTTTGGTGTGATATTTGACCGGGCAGTGAATTATATATCAGTATTATCAATAAATGAGATATTAAATTTGAGGAATTGAAGATTTAATATTTTGGAATGTTATTATAATTGATTTTAGAATTTAGAACGAAAACCACTGAGACTTTATAACGAGATTAAACGATAAAGCGAACGAATTATGGATTTTGGATTGAGTTCATTACAAGATTAAATATCCTACATGATCATCAAGAGAATTATATCAAGTGGATTGAATGATTTAACCAAAGATTAAATCAAGAGCAATTAGGATTTAAGTGATTAAAACACTTAAATCATTTCTAAAAACAAAACAATTAGCAAAGCTTATCCAAGACTCTTTGCACAAGCCTCAAGGGGATCAACAAAGCCACACACATCTGATAATATCAAGATATTATGTCCATAAAGTGGTTTGACAAGTCAAAAGGGTGTGAAGGAAAGAAAGAAAGCATGAACCCATTTCCCTTAAGAAAAATATGCTCCTTTTTAGCAAATTCAAAGTGTCACTTCCAAGCATCCAACAATGGTGATCTATAGCTTAAAACAAAGCTCTTTTATAGGACAAGGTATGGTAAAAATTTGAGAACCATCCAAGGATTTTTCCATTTTCAAATAATTAGTGATAGTGATGATGAATAGTGTTCTAACTTGTTTCCATGGTTTTTATCTTTATGTTATGGCCTTCCATGGATAATCCAAGCAAGGTTTAAGTGTTGTGAGACCTTACTATCATCTTTAAGCTTCCTAGGCAGGTATAACTCTCTCCCATGCCATGTAAGTTTGTGAGATTTTGGAGAGTTTTTGAGTTATACACTACACCATATAATGGCTATTGCAACCATATTTTTGAAGGTTTGTCGAAAAACGTTGCTATTGAGAAACCAAATAACACAAATTGCAACGGCTTTGAAAAACATTGCAATAGCATTGAAAAAATTCAAGAGAGTTAAAAACATTTTGTCTATTGCAAAAGTTTTCTTAAATTGTTGCATTAAATTTGACTTTTGGGCCAAAAAAATTGGCGGGCTTGTAAATGTGTCCTAAATTGTGTGAGAGCGGGATTTCCTTAATATTTTTGCCGGGCTTCCAAAATTAACAAAAGAAAAAAGAAAAGGGGTAACATAACACACAACACCACACAGACTCAACACACAGACACAAACACGCAGACACACAGACTAAACCCAGATCTCAAGCTCGAAGAGAGAAATTCAAGGTCGAATACTCAAGCTCGAAGAAGATTAAGGCTCGACAAAGGTAAACCATCGATCCTCTTCCCTCAAATTAATTACAAATCGAGCATGCATGTTCTTTAGAGTAGAAGATTAAAGCTCGAATGTTCCTCCTTGTTCTTTGTTTAGTTTTGAATCAAAGATTAAGGCTCACATCTTCGTTATTCTTCTTTAATTGTTCTTTTTTTGTGTTCTTAATTAGGGTTTTAATGTTTCTTATGTTAATTTGAATTATGTAATTGGGTATTTATCTTTGTTTATAGGGTTCATTTTGTAATTGGGTTTATCTTTGTTCTTAAAGTGTTTATTGTGTTCTTAAGTATGTTATTTGCTAATTTTTCTTTTTTTTTTTGTAAAGAAATTTGTAATTGGGACTTGTCCATTTTGCTGCTCAGTAAAATAGTTATGTTTATAGTGTTCATTCTTCTATTAATTAAATTTTGTACATGCCCTCTTAATGCAAATCTTATATCCTTTATTTTTGTTTTGTTTTTGCTTCTCTGTGTAGAAGATAAGTTAGTGACTTACAAATATGACGTGGGTTTCACTTTCAAAGTATAGTGAGGCTTATAGTGATGGGGTGATGGATTTTGTTCGAAACGAATTTGATAATTTTGCCGTAGGAGATGAACTTAAATGCCCCTGCAAAGATTGTAGTAATCGTTTCTGGTTCTCTGAAGAATATGTGCATAACCATCTGATAGCTAATGGTCCGTGTCCATCATTTAGTAATTGGATATATGAAGTGTCGACCCCAAAGTTTAGAAAGCCTAATGATGGCAGGGACTGCGAGGGGGGTATGGGCCTAGGTGATGATTTTGATCAGATGATTAACAATGAAGGTAGAGTTAGAAATGGAATGAGTAATGATGCAAAAGATTTGCATAAGGTTATTGAAGAAGGGAAACAGCCTCTGTATCCCGGGTCTGAAAAATGTACTCGTTTAGGTTTTATCATCAAACTTTACCTACTGAGGTGCACTCATGGTTTTTCCGAGTCTACCTTCAGCAATATTCTAGAGTTGTTAAAGGAGGTATTTCCCAATATAAATCTGCCTTCTTCTTTTAATGTTGCCAAAAACATGATTAGAGATTTAGGCCTTGATTATCAGAAAATACATGCTTATCCGAACAACTGCATGTTATATTGGGCTGAAAATAAAAATGAAATCGAGTGCAAATTTTGTGGAGTTTCAAGATGGAAAGTTCACAAAAAAGATACTAATGCATCTACTTCTAACAACTTCCAAGAAAAATCTAAAATTCCTACAAAAGTGTTGAGATACTTCCCATTGAAACCGAGGCTACAACGTTTGTTCATGTGTAAAGAGTATTCTGAACTCAGGATCTGGCATGCAGTTGGACGGATAAAAGATGGGAAGTTAAGACACCCGGTCGATGCAGAAGCTTGGAAGTCAATGGATGCTAGTCATCCATTTTTTGCAGAAGAAACCCGAAATGTTAGGTTAGGCTTAGCGGTAGATGGCGTTAATCCTTACAGAGCAATGAATATAGGTCACAGCACTTGGCCCGTTGTTCTAGTCAATTATAATCTTCCTCCTTGGTTGATTATGAAACCTGAAAATTTAATTCTTTCAACCCTAATCCCTGGACCTGCATACCCTGGTAACGACATAGATGTATATATGCTGCCACTTATTACCGAGTTAAAAGAATTATGGGAAGTAGGTTTAGAAACCTACGATGCCTTTTCTGCCAAAACATTTATGTTACACGCGAGTCTCCTCTGGACCATCAGTGATTTTCTAGGGTATGCAGTCTTATCGGGTTGGAGCACAAAGGGTAAATTAGCTTGTCCCAACTGCCACTACTGTACTTCTTCATCATACTTAAATCATAGTCGAAAAGTTTGCTATATGAATCATAGAAAATTCCTTCCCCAGGACCACAAGCTTAGGTTCGATACTAGAAGATTTGATGGTAAGGTTGAAACAAATGTTCCTCCAACTCCATTATCTGGAATGGATGTTGAAGAACTATTGCACGGATATGAGAATTATTTTGGGAAGCGAAATGCGAAGAAAAGGAAAAGGGAGAAAGATTGTCCGTTTAAGAAGAAGTCCATTTTCTTTTCAATTACCATATTGGAGAGATAATTTAGTTAGGCACAATCTCGATGTCATGCATATAGAGAAAAACATTTGTGATAAAATATTAGGGACTCTGTTGAATATTGGTGGGAAGACGAAAGATAATCTCAACGCTCGAAAAGATTTGCAAGAAATGGGTATTAGGAAGGTTTTTCACCCCGTTAAAATTGGCGATACCAATTAGTACGAAATCAGGGCAGCAAATTTTGACATGACGAAGAAGGAAAAAGAAAGCTTTTGTTCAGTTTTCAAGAATGCTAAACTGCCACATAGAACTACATCTAATATTAGTCGTTGTGTGCAAATTGATGAAAGAAAGATATTTGGGTATAAAAGTCATGATGCACACTATATTCTCCAGTATTTACTACAATTCGCTGCTGTAAAGACCTTAAAACCAGAGGTTGCAATACCTTTAGTCAGACTGGGTGCATTTTTTAGGGGGATATGCGGAAAAGTTATTGCATTGGAAGATGTTCAGAAGTTGCAAGAAGAAGTTATTGAAATACTCTGTCAATTAGAAATTAACTTTCCACCGGCATTTTTTGACATCATGGTTCACCTGCCAGTTCACTTGTGTAAGGAGGTCGAGTTTGGAGGACCAGTGCACCTTAGATGGATGTTTGGAATTGAGCGATATCTGTGTAAATTGAAGTCGTATGTCCGTAATAGAAGTAAACCAGAAGGGTCCATAGCCGAAGGGTACTTGGCGGAAGAATGCCTGACATTTTGTTCTAGATTTCTAAATACTGATGCCAACAAAACAAAGCCTAAGGAGAATATAAATGTAGGATACCCCATCGGATCGAGAAAAAACAAAGATGGAAAAGCTGTACACTTGGCAGAAAAACAAAGACTAGATTTCTTGTGTATTGCGAATGAATTTGAGTAATAATTTTTTATGTCGTAATGTTGTAGGTCCTGATTTTCAACTAAAACGAAAGTTTGTGACAATTCAAGATCTTAAACAACAGCAAATCGATAAGAAGAAGTCGGCAATTGAAGCCCAGAATGAAAAGGTACATGATACATGTGGTGCTTCAAAACAAGAAAAAGGCAAGTGAAAACAACAAAAATGCTGGTGATCAGAATGCCATTCGAAAGGAGAAAACAATTCCAACTGTAAAAGAGAATGAAAATGCAAGTGGCGTGGTAATTTTTTTTATTTAAGTTTGTTAATGTTGTTATCATATTGTATGATTTGTGTTTTATTACTGCAATATTTTTGATCAATTTGTTATTTGCTACTTTAATTTAGGGGAAGATTGCAGATTATGAAGCGAATAGACGAAAGAGAATGGAAGAAAACAGGCAACAAGTCAAAAAAATGAAACTGAAGAAGAAGGCAGATGAGCTTAGTAACGCTGCTCCAAAATCCAAAAAACCAAGAAAAAAAGTGTTTATAGAGGATACGATTTTGCAGTGTGATAGGGAGTATGTTCCTGGACATGATAGTCTAAGTGAAGAAGAAGTTGTATATTTAGTTCCTCAGGTATGACCTAATTTAAAAATTAATAGTTCAAATAAAATCTGATCTGGAAATTGTAGCATATATAATCAGTTTAATTTTGTTTATTTTGCACAAAAAGAAAGTTGTGAAGGTCAAGGATGTTATCAGACTAAGAACCCGATCATGTTCAGTAAATAATGCTCCAAAAAGAATAGAGGTGAGTAAATTTTTATACATCTCAATTTTTATGTTCAGTTATGGTAATGTCGACTATAATTTTGAGGTATATTTTAACTTAGTTTCATATGTATGTGTTTATTCTGGTAATGTCGACTAATAATTTTGAGGTATGTGCTTTTTTGTTGTATTTTTTGTAAGGTGACTGGGGAGACAACACCTCCCCCATTAGTACTACCACCTCCACCTCCCCTACCTGTTGATCGTACACAAATACTGAGGGCTCCTACCAATGAAGGAATCGGTTCGATGGGCACATACATAGAAATACAAAAGCACAAAAAAATATGGAAGAGCAACAAAAGCATGTCAATGATGTGGGAAACTATGAAGTTCATGACAGTAGCCACATACCTGCAGGTGGCAGTGTTTTTGAAAAAGGTTTGTTTCCATATATTTGTATAGGTATTTAACTTACTTTTTAAAAGTAATGGTTACGTATACTATTTTGTGTCTACTTTCATAGGTGAAAATAGTACCAAAAGTAAAAAGCGCAGAGGACCTACAAAGATGAATCATGTCTTCACAAGGAAACTCGATGAAAGGCCAGTTGTTGCCTTAAATAATGAGTTCCAGCCTGTTTCGAAGAATAGTAAAGTAGTTACTGAATTGAGCAGTTTCTTAGGGACGATAGCTAGGCTATACATCCCGCTTGATTTCGTTAACTGGTCTAGAGTTCCACTATAAGAAAAAATGGGGTGGTGGGAATATGTTAAGGTAAAAAGCACTACATTTTTTTATTGACTTATTGAAATTCAGGTAAACAAGCTATTACTGTTTCGATGATTTTGTTTTTGATTTACACAATTATTTAGTTGATTGTTTGATAACTGTCTCACTGTGAAATTACTTAGTTTAAGCACTATATTGTACATTTTATATAAGTAATGAATATTCTAATTTACTTGTTCAGACAAAGTATATTATTCCTGAGGAAGGTAAAGATTGGGTATTGAGGACGCTTGATGATAATTGGCGGGTACACAAAAGTCGCGTCAAGAGCAAACACTATAATAAATACAAGAATGATGAGGAAAGGATAAGAAACAAGCCTGCAACCATTCCATTGGAACAGTTCAAGGTGTTGATGAAGTACTGGAGTGATGAGGCAATCCAGAAGAAAGCTTCAAAAAATCTAGCAAATCGGAAAAAGGTGACTGATACTCATACTGCTGGTCATACCAGTTTTGCTCAGATTCGTAGTCAAATGGTATAATCTTTTATTTTATAACTTGATTTTATTGCACATACTTTATTTCATTTCTTAACGAATGCTCACTTTAATTATTATATTTCATGGTAGAAAAATGTTAAGTCGGCTGATGCAAAAGAAACAAAGTCTTGGGTTTACCCAAAAACCCGCAAGAATCATCTTGATAAGGTAACAAATAGCCTTTTTACCTTTTCTAACCATTTTTTTCTGGCAATTTGCCTTTTTGGAATTATGTCATTAGTATTTACAAACTAATCCATTTGTGAACATTTGTAGGCAAACCAAAATGGTGAAAATCATGAACAATCTGATGAGGATGAACAAATTGTTGAGCTTGATCTTGCAGCTCATGGACCAAATTGGCTTGTTGGTAGAAGTGGCAGAACAAGAAAAACGAAGAATACTTTGCCAAAAAATGTGAACATATATTCTTCAGAATTAACAAAGATGAGAGAAGAATTAGCCGCTGAAATGGAGGAAAAGATGAATAAGAAACTGAGCAAGATCTTTGAAAAACTGGGTGAAATGAATCCCACTTTGAACATCAGTGTGGAAGATTTGTGTGCTGCAAGTTCTGTTGATGAGGTTGATGCAGAGGAAGTTGGAGATGCGGACATCGATGGATCAGATGAGGAGGATGGATCAGATGAGGAGGATGGATCAGATCATGAGGAGGATAGATCAGATGTGGGGAATAGAGATGATCCAGATGATGAAGATGAAGATGACGACGATGACGAATGAGTCGTTTCTGTCACTATGTTTAAATTATGTGTTAACAGTTGGTAGACTCCATGTACCTTATGTTTAAATTTGCGCATGACTGCTTCGTAGATATTTGTATGCGCCTTAGTCGTTTTAATTTTGCTTTACATTTTGAATGGTTTGTACGACCACGTCGTTACATGGGTTGCTTTTGAATTGTTGGTCATAGCCCTGTAATGGTACATTTGGATATTTGGCATTAAGTTGCCCTGGTTTATGAAATATTGATGATGCTTGGATTGTGGCTATAAATTGCCTGGTTTAGTGTATTTTCAGCATCACTCTACTAATTTTTTTTTTGAAAAAAATGTTACAATAAGGTCAAAATATGTTGCATTAATCTATAAAAAATCATTGCAATTGGTCTGAAAAATGTTGCTTTTAAGTGTCAATAAACTACCTTCTTGTGCTACTGCAATAGTTTTTAATTGTTGCTATAGAGTCTAAAATGTTGCTACTGAAATTTATTGCAATGATTTAATTATGTTGCTGTATTTAACAAAGTATAAGAGAAGGTTTCGAGTCCAAAATATTATTTTTCGATTTTATAAAAATGCGTTAGCCGAGGTTGCGCAAGCGAAAACCACCAAGGACATGACTTAGAAACCAATGTTGAAAATGGTTTAGTATAACTTGAATTCGAGTATTGATTTCGAACCATACTTATGACTTAAGTAATTGTCGACTAGCATAGACTTGGTATGGGTCTAGTATGAGCAAATAGTGCTTTGGTTGTGTTTCGCTTACGTGTTTAAGCATTGAGTTATAAGTGGATTATCCAGGGGATTAATCATATGTTTTCTTTTACCTTGTCTAGATTGTCCGACATTATCGCGAACCCCTATCACTTCTCGAGCATCAGGCAAGTTTTCTAAATCTATACTTTGAAGTATTGATTATAATACTGCTTTTGCCATGTATAAAGTTGTATAGTTTTGCGATATATCTTATTTCCTGTTGAAATAGAATTTGACCTTTGGATTATATACGATCTTTTGAGTTAAGTATTTATGAACCGGTATACCTTGTAGCTCTAGAGATAAGAGCATATTCTTTGTTTTCGACTCTAAACCGGGAGTCGGTATTTTGAGATATAGAGATAGTCGTGGAAACTCGGAGGGATTCCAGCGGCAGATTATTATTTATTTTGAGGAATGTTATTTATAAACATTAATTATATTTCCATAAAGTATTAATTACTTGGAAACCATTCGAGGATTGTTATCTGAATATGATATCATTCGAGAAATTGTATTTGCTTACTATATCTTTCGAGGAATGTTATTTGAGTATTTTCTCAGTCGAGAAATACTATATGAATATTATTTATGTTATATATGCTATTGGAAGGAATAACTGTTTTCGTAAGTATATTGTGATACTTGTTTTACGAATTGATATTGGCTTATAAGCTAGATATGAGATATATTAGTTATAAGCTGGATGTTTTGCTAAGACCCTTAGTGAAGGGCATATGATTTCCATTCTTTAAATATAGATCGGGAGTCGGTATTTCTGTATATCTGGTGATTATTTTTCGAGGAAAATATTAGATAAATGTTTCTCCATTATTTCTTTAATGAATATTATTTTGAATATTCATTTGAGTTCTATTTATTAAATGAATATTATTTTGGATATTCATTTAAGGATTTGATTTATTTAATGAATATTATTTTGAATATTCATTCAATGATTGATTTATTTAGTGAATATTTTTTATATATTCATTCGAGGATTATTTATAAGCAATATTTTCGATTTAAAGATATTCTTTAAATATTTATGATTTAATAAATATTATTTGAATATTTATTTAATACTTTTAACTAGTTTTAAAGATGATTTCTCTTATTCAAACTTATCTTTGACCCTCAAATATTATGTAAAATATTTCTGAGCTTTATTATGATTATTTTATCATGGGGAGGTTTCCAAAACTCTATTTTCCATTTAAATCTATCTTATAGGAAGATTTAAATGCTCGCTCAAAACTTCCAAATTATAAGGGAACCTTACTTGAGAACTGTTATTTATGATTGACTGCCCGGTCATAGATATTTTTTTTAAAGTATTACTTTCACTCGCATCTTGATTTCTAAATCATCAAATGAGTCTTTTGTTACTTCCTTAACACTCGAGGAGTAAGATTGATGGAACAAGTCGATATCCATTAACAAGCAACAGCTTGGGAAATATTGGTGAATTTTCCTTTTCAATTAGATATGACTACTTTGTGGAGTCTTATCAACAAGTATTATACTTGGGGAAAGGGGGACGGACTTTACGTTTTAGAGTCATGGATATTACTCGAACTAGGAGTCGTGTAAGTGGCCGATTGGCACGGTCCATCATTGGCCCAACCATTTGCCGGGGAGTTCCAGGGGGCGGTGGACAAGTAAATCCGTCTGTTCTTCCTTCTACATGTAGAGAACAAATCATGAGATGCATAACGTACGACTGATCATCATAAAGGTTATGGCTTCTGCGCGTCAATACTCCAGTATTAGTTCATCTTCCAATTTTGATATTTTCTGCAACATTATTGAGAGCACCCGGATCGGAAAGCTATGGTCGGGTGACCGATAAGTGTTAGCAGGGTTTGAAAAGTGTTCAAAACTGACGTTACAATGAATTACCTTGTAACTTCATCTTTTATCTTATATTTTATGACTGTATTGGTACCTTACATAACATGAGTTGTGATAAGGAGGTTTTATTTTGTTATTGGATCATCTTATAACTTCATCTTTTAAGTTATATGTTGATATTCTGCTAATATTTTATACAGCAGATATTTTACGGAAAGGTTATATTGAATTACCTTGTAACTTCATCTTTTATATTATACTAAAACTTGGTTCATAGTATGAATATCGAAAGTTTGCAGAGATATTATGAAAATGATATTTGAAGTACTACAATGGTACTGTTTTTGAATATATTTCGATAAGGAAATACTTTCAGTAAAAAGATATTCCGATAAGGAAATACTTTCGGTAAAAAGATATTTTAACAATTATTGTCTTATACCCGCTATATATTCTGGGTTTGAATTAAAGGCAGAATTATGCCATAATTTCATTACCTTACTGATCTATCGCTCACTCTTGCTATTGTTTTATATATATTATATAGCAGCGAAGCAGGATTCCAATGGGATGGCACATACCCCGCAAAGCATTTCCATAAACAGTTTCTAGCAGTGATCCTGAGAGTAGTACGAACCAGTCGAATCAAGCTGCAGCTTTTGGTATTCATCTTATGTATAGATATGAATGGTATGAGAGGATTGTGAGCATCAGAAGGCTAAGTTGGTAATGTAACATTACTTAGAAGTTGTATCAGTGACAGATTCAAAAGACATTTGGGTATTGTAATAAAAATTAATTATTCCGCAGTTGTTATATTGTGTCGTTTCTGAGACTCTAACCTATGTGTGTGTGTGAGATATATATTATGGGGTCACAAGCAGTTGAATTGTGTGCATTACAAGTAATACAGGTAAGGCAAAGAGTAAACGGATCGTGACTACTCCAAATCCCTGACCCCGGATTTGGGGCTGTTACATTCGATTTTTGAACGAGCATTCAATTATTAGTCGTGATATCACTCTTGATGCTCCGTTAAAAAATAATCCACTATGGTTGATTTGCTGCACTGCTGTTGTTTCCCCTGATTCAATTCTCTCACATTTTCTGTGGTAAACAAATAGTATGTGGTGGACGAGTCGGTCATTAATACGGTCTTAAATCTTTCGACAGACGATTTTGTCGATCCACCCTCTAATGATGTGTTAAGAAGATTTTTTAGAGATATTAGAGTGCTGTGGATCCCTTGGATTTAACCAAACTTACTAATAAGAACCTGGTTTGTGAATGGGATTGTTTCTTTGACACCCTTGCTAAGGTGTTTACCAACTGTATTAAAAAAACTTTTACCAACATTCCATCTCTTTTACTGTATATTGGTTATTCGATAGTTAATAATCGTAAAATCACTATTGGCAAATGACTGTTTGGTGTCATTGTGAATCGTCTTAGAGCTGGCAGAAGAGATCTTACTGCTAGTGAGAGAGTCTTTTTTTATTATCCTCGCTTATTAATGCAAATCTTTAATCACTTGGTCTTTGCTGAGCAACAACCTCTATTTCTTAATGATAAGTTTAAAGTGTCCATGCGCACCCACAGTAAGTTCTTTACAAGGTTAAACACTGCGAGGAAGTTTCCAAACATCCATGTGCTTATCACATCTCATATGGCTAATTTCATTAACTTACCAGTTATACCTGTTCTAGCTCTTGAGCAACCTGCTCTAGCTCTTGATGTGACACCCCTAGATCCGGGGTCAGGGATCCAGGTCATCACGGTCCAATTTCCATTTAAACATATTATACCCTTGATACTTAATTAATTTAATGACATTATATACACACACTATTGACCCCACACTTATAACAACATACACCAGTCATATGCTCAGAGAACAACATCCATCATTAAAAACAGTTAATGTAAAGTTATTATTACAAACCGAGAATATTTAAGTAGCATTGTTGAAAATACTTCTGCAGGAAGCATATCAACAACCAAAATATAATACAACAGACTTTTGATTAACTTACACACGTCTACTCATACCCTGGATATATATATAGGCTACCTCAGCAATAGGCGACAGATCCCTATCATATATCCCCGCCCTTACCCGCTTCCGGGATGTGGTGCGACGTATCGGCGGCATCTGCTATAGTTGTGATATAAACATAGGCAAGAGTGAGCTAAAATAGCTCAGCAAGATAAAGTTTTAAATCCTGTTTGAAGTAAAACAATTTATAAAAGTTTTGGAAGTGTTGGTTGTTCATTTAACAAAGTTGTTTCAATAAAGAATAACCGATGAAGTTACAAAGTAAAGTAGGGAAAACATTTTCAGAAATATCTATATTTTTTTTGCGCAGCAATACACCAACATAAACTTGCTTGTTATTCATTATAAAGATATAATATCAGTTTCTCTTCTAATTCCTTGATACCATTCATTGTTCCATACCATTTCATTCTTTTCCAACATAATAGTGCAATGAAATTTTCAGCAATTATTTAAGAGTTTAGGGGATCTATATCATTACCAGATATGACAGGACGATGATCAGTCGCCCTATACGTACCTGTTCCTGTTTACTACTAGTAGAAGGAATGACCCTCTCCGGTAATCATCCCTGGAGGAAAGTTCTCCACAATCCCCCCCTCGGCAACACATGGGCCAGAAATAAATATTGCAAGCTGGACTGCATTGAACTCAGCCCCAAGATAGAATCCCCATTATCAAAGTTCTTATTCCATTTATTCCGAAAAATTTCCTTTTTATAATACCATTTACCAAATTACCCCCTTTTATTCACGAAGTACCTCGCATTATTGGTATTCATAAATAATTTCAAAAATCAGAAACATGTCCATTGCATCGCAATAATATGTAATCATGTGTACATATATACATTTTCAACAAAACCATTTCCTGGAATTTTATAACTTAATAGAGTAAAGATAAAAGAACTCTTGCTTGGAAGGGTCGTAGGGGTAACGTGTCTCCGATCAGTCCGGTGATCTATAAACAATCCCAAAATTATTCAAGATTAATCACTTAACATTTTTGAAAAGCTAAGTATATACTTTACTTAGGTTAAACTCATTTTCAAGTTAACTCATTGGACATCCCCCTAATCATAACTCTTTATTATCATCATTATAATTCAACACTGGCTCAATATCAAGGCATTGCATGGTACTTATTCTTGGGGTACTTAAGTCATATAAGTTCTAGTGTCGATCGTTTACTATAAAAGATTACACCTCGCGAGTTATTGACCGTTTTCTAAGTGATTTCCCAATGTTATTACTAAGTACGCTATTAAAGGATCCGTTCGCACTTAACTTAGATTCGAACATTTTTATAAAATTGAAAAACGATCCAATTGACATGGGGTTTTCTCTCACACCTTCCTTGTGGTATCTATTATTTAACTACCATGATTTTCAACCAAATTATACATATGAAGGGGGTTCAATTCCGGTTAGGAACTCGTACTTACGGTTTTGAACCACTTTTAGTAATTCGGTCATAACTCCTAAACCGTAAGTCCGTTTGTTTCGATTCTTTCGCCAAAACGATCTATGACTCAAGAACTACAAGGATAGGTCAGGTTCTTGTTAAGGTCAGAGGTTATTTATCTCGGGTATGCTCTGTTTTAAAGGTTAATGAAATTTCGGCATTACGACGGCTGTAAATCAGATATTTCCAAAATCAAATCTTTCCATTAACCATGGTTTCCACTCCAAATCACCCATACATGTTATTTACCTTTGAACTAAGGCCAAGCACTGCCTTTCTGTTCATATAAACTACTTTAGCAACTATCAATACCCAATCATAGTTTTCATGCTTTAAACATACATAATAGCACTAAACTCAAACAATTCTCATAATCCATCAAGGGTTTCAAGTATTATACCTTTGTTTCAAGCTTTATAAGGCTAATATACTCTTACAATCCTTGAACCTTGCTTATAATATCCTTTAGAAGTCATAAAACAACAATCAAAAGAAAAGAAAATTGGTAAGTTACTATTCATCATCACTTTCAACAAACTTTTGAACAAGCTAACTTTAAAGAATGATGCTAAGGTTTTGAATATACCTTCTCCTAATCTCAAGCTTTGTTTTAAGCTCTAGATTGTAGCAAGAAAATGGTGGCAAGTCCTTCCCCCCCCTTTTTCTTCTTCTTTGGCCGAGAGTGACAAAGAGAGGATGGTGTTTGTTTTTCTTTTCTTTAGTTTGTATTATTATCTCTTAATACATGTATTATTGATTTCAATCTAAATATTGGATGCATCCTCTTCCTTGTATGTTGTCTAATTATCATTTGTCCAAGTGTCATCACCACATTATGCATCCCCCTTTTTGTACAATTACAACTAAACCATCCTTTTATTTGTTGACTTGCACTTAAGTCACTTAATTCCTCCTTTTTCCACCAATTTGATTCTCTTTGTAACTCGTTAATAAAATCAATACGTTACGACTTATAAGTAACATTCCATTGCTTTAATGTGACACAATTCCTTAACTCCATATTATATCCCTTGATCCTTTTGTACCTAGGAAATTTTTGGGTAAAATAAAAGTGCTATTCTTCAAATTTCAATATCATTTACATACACTTATTCTATCCATGGATCATCAATACGAACTCAGATATCCGTTCCGAGTACTTCTATATAGTATCGTCTAATAATATTCTAGTTTCCACCAAAACACTATTCATCAATTATTTTCTTTTATTCCTTATATATTGTAAAAATGTCCTTGTCCCCTCTCGAGCGTTCCTTAACTTTTTCTCGGAACCACTGAACTAATAATAGATATTGATTTGGATGACATGAGAATATTCTTTCTCCTTGGAATTACCATACCTTACTTCCCTGGGAGATAGATTATTCTTACCTAAGTTGTCAGTCCGTTGCATGGTTCATGGCATATAAGCAATTGAATCCAAATCCATTCCATAATCATTCATTATGACCACCGTTACACTGATACTCCATTACATAATAAAAGTTTTTTAATTCTTCCAAAAGTCTAGGTTCTTACAGTCTCCCCCCTTAAAAGGATTCCGTCCCGGAATCAGTTTGAAAATAGATGGGGGTACCTTTCCAGCATTTCGCTCTCTAGTTCCCAAGTCGATTCTTCCACATTATGGTTCTGCCACAAAACTCTGACTAGCTTGATAACCTTGTTTCGGAGCACTTGTTCTTTTCGATCTATGATTTCCACAGGTTGCTCTACATAGGTCAAGTCTGGTTGCATATCCACTTGCTCATACTCTACAATATGCTTGGCATCCGGGTTATACTTTCTCAGCATCGAAACATGGAACACATTATGCACCTACTGTACATTCGGGGGCAATGCCAGTTCATAAGCTAGTTCCCCAATCCGTCTTAAGATCTCAAATGGTCCAATGTATCTGGGACTCAGCTTTCCTTTCTTTCTAAATCTCATTAAACCTTTCCAAGGTGAAACTTTTAAGAACACTAGGTCTCCCACTTCGTATTCTTTGCCTTTCCGAGCTAAGTCGACATATTTCTTTTGTCGATCCTGGGCTGCTACCAGACGTCCTCTGATTAGATCTACTGCATCTTTAGTTCGTTGGACCACTTCGGGCCCGAGCATCTTTCGGTCCCCAACTTCATCCCAATATAAGGGAGATCGACATTTCCTTCCATAAAGGGCCTCATAAGGTGGCATTCCTATACTTGAATGAAAACTATTATTGTAGGAAAACTCAATCAATGGCAAGTGATCATCCCAATTTCCCTTACAGTCTATAGCACAGACTCTCAACATATCCTCTAGCGTTTGGATGGTCCTTTCACTTTGCCCATCTGTCTGGGGGTGGTAGGCTGTGCTCATGTTCAGCCGGGTTCCTACACATTCTTGAAAGCTTCTCCAAAACCTAGAGTTAAATCTAGGATCTCGATCGGATACTATTGCGACTGGGACTCCATGTCGTGCCACTATCTCTTTTAAGTAGATATCCACTAGTCTGTCGACCGTGTACCATTCATTGATCGGGAGAAAGTGAGCTGACTTCGTCAGTCGATCTATAATAACCCATATGGCGTCATGATTAGCCTTGGTCCTTGGTAAACCTACTACGAAATCCATGGGTATGTGTTCCCATTTCCATTCTGGAATCTCTAAGGGGTATAGAAGTCCGCTGGGCCTTTGGTGCTCTGCTTTCACTCGCTGGCAGGTCAAGCATCTGCTTACCCACTCTGCTACGTCCTTTTTCATATTGGGCCACCAGTAGTACTCCTTCAGATCCCTATATATCTTAGTACTACCGGGGTGTACTGAGTATCTTGAGTTATGTGCCTCATATAAAATCTCGTCCTTGAGTTCCTGAACATTTGGGATCCATATCCTCCATGCATACCTCATGATCCCTTCTTTATCTCTTTCACACTTAATTTCTTCTCCAGTCATTATCTCTTCCTTCGAGTTATTTTCTTCCTCCATTATTCGTTCTTGGCATAGTCTAATCTTTTCTAATAATGGGGGTTGAATTCGAATTTCCATCAACCTTTCTTGACCATCTCCTGGTATCCTTACCTCGATTTCCAACTTCTCGAAGTCTTTTATCAACTCTTTCTCTGAAGTGATCATCTTTAACTTCTCTTTCCTGCTAAGGGCATCAGCCACCACATTGGCCTTACCCGGGTGATAACGGATCTCACAATCATAATCTTTGATCAATTCTAGCCATCTTCTCTGGCGCATGTTAAGCTCCTTCTGGGTGAAGATATACTTAAGGCTCTTATGGTCAGTGTAAATCTCACACTTCTCTCCATATAAATAATGTCTCCAGATTTTCAACGCGAATACTATGGCAGCTAACTCCAGGTCATGGGTAGGGTACTTTAACTCATACTCCTTCAATTATCTCGACGCATATGCAACCACCTTGCCGTGTTGCATAAGTACACAACCTAAACCCTTATGGGATGCATCACCGAAAATTATAAAATTCCCTTTTTCATCTAGTAAGGTTAATACTGGAGCTGTCATTAATCTTTTCTTTAGCTCCTGGAAACTCTCCTCACACTTATCCGTCCACACGAACTTCTCAGTTTTACGAGTGAGTCGGGTTAATAGTGCCGTTATCTTGGCAAAATCCTGAACAAACCTCCTATAATACCCAACCAATCCCACAAAACTTCTTACTTCCGTTAGAGTCTTTGGTCTTTCCCAATTTAAAATTGCTTCTACCTTCGCGGGATCAACTAACACTCCTTCCTTACTTATCACGTGTCCTAGAAACTGGACTTCTCGCAACCAGAATTCACACTTCAAAGTTTTAGCGTACAGCCGCTCTTGCCTCAAGGTTTCTAAGACTATCCTCAAATGCTCCTCATGTTCTTTCTGAGTCCTTGAATAAACCAATATATCATCAATGAAGACTATAACAAACTTATCCAGATATTTCTTGGAGATCCTATTCATTAAGTCCATGAAAGATGCTGGCGCATTAGTTAAGCCGAAAGACATTACCAAGAACTCATAATGCCCATGACATGTGTGGAATGCCGTCTTGGGAATATCCACAGGTTTAATCTTTAGTTGGTGATATCCGGATCTTAAGTCTATTTTTGAAAAGTACTCGGCACCCTTCAATTGGTCGAACAAATCATCTATCCTCGGTAATGGATATTTATTCTTGATCGTCAACTTGTTCAGCTCTCTATAATCTATGCACAGCTTCATACTCCCGTCCTTCTTCTTAACAAATAAAACAGGTGCTCCCCACGGAGATACACTAGGTCGAATAAAGCCCTTATCAAGAAGTTCTTGCAATTGGGAGGCTAATTCCTTTAGCTCAATCGGGGCTAGCCTATACGGGGCTTTTGAAACTGGTGCTGCTCCTGGCACCAAATCTATAGCAAACTCTATCTCCCTATCAGGTGGCAATCCAGGAAGATCTTCTGGGAATACATCCGCAAACTCATTAACTATAGGAATCCTACTTAAGTCAGGTGCTTTCTTAGTGGCATCCATCACGTAAGCTAAGTACGACTCACATCCTTGGCGTATCAATCTTTTAGCTTGTATGCTAGTCAGAAATTCTTTACTTTGTCTTTGCCCTTGCAGTCAATATTAGCTTCATTCTTTGATAACCAATCCATTCCTAAGATAACATCAAACTCTCCTAATTTCAGAGGAATCAAATCTACTTGAAGTTGACATCCTTCGAATTCTAGGTCACATTTTGGATATACTTGTTTAACTGGAATGACTTCCTGATTAGCTATCTCTACCCGTAAGGGTTCTTGTAATAATTCCGCCTTAAGTTTCAGTTTACTAGCAAAGTCTTGAGATATAAAAGATTTGGTCGCCCCCGAGTCGAATAGAACATTTGCACTTAAAGATTTGAGTTGGAGCGTACCTGCAATCACATTTGGATGCCTCACCGCGTCCCTCAATGTCATATTAAATGTTCTGGCAGTAGGAGGTCTATTCGAAGCACTACCACTTTGCCTTGTTGCAGATGAACCACCAGAACGGCAATCTCTAGCCATGTGTCCCAATTTTCCACATTGAAAACATTTGAGGTCTCTCTTGGCATTGGTGTTAGTTTCTTGACATTTGTCAGAATAGTGCCCTTTCTATCCACACTTGTAACAAGTTATTCCTGGTAGTCTAAAGATGCCCGTGTGCTTCTTACCACAAGTATTACAATCAGGTAGAGGTGGCCTTGATTGATTAGGCTGGGATGCTCCCGATGGTTTACTTCCCTGATTGACTGTCTCACCTTGACTTCTACTAAATCCTGGATTCCTTGTGATTTGAGACCCCTGTCCTTTACTGAATTTGCTAGGAAAATTCCTTCCACTTGAACTTAGTTTCTGACTTTCAACTTTCCTTTGCCTATTCTCTCGGTCTCTTTGCACTTGTTCGCTTCCTGCCTCTATTATTGATGCCTTCTGAACTATCGCGGCATAATCAGTTAATTCGAAGGTTGCCACCCGAGTCTGTATCCATGGTTTCAACCCTAACTGAAATCTTCTTGCTCGCTTCTCTTCGGAATTTACGAACTCCGGTACAAACCTAGACAGTTCCGTAAACTTAGATTCATATTCAGCCACTGATAGATTATTCTGCTTTAGCTCCAGGAATTTTGTCTCCATTTGGTTTTCCAGGTATTTAGGTGAATACTTGTCCAGAAACATCCTGGTAAATCTCTCCCAAGTTATTACTCCTGCTCCTTTTAAGTTCCTTTTTGCCTCCCACCAATAATTAACTTCTCCTTTTAGGAGATAGGCAGCAAAGATCGTTTTCTGTCCTTCATCTACATTCAGTATTTCAAAAGCTTTCTCCATTTCTTTCAACCATGCCCTGGCTGCAACTGGATCGGTAGTTCCTTCAAATTCAGGGGGTTTCAATGACCTAAAAGCACGGAATGAATTGGCTACAGGATTTGGTGGAACTGGTGGTGGTTGAGGGTTCTGATGCATAGCTAAATTCTGCCTCAATAAGTCCATAAATTGATTTAAGGGATCTCCTCCCTGGTCCCCTTCTTGATCAGCAAATTCATATTCTTCTTCTTCATAATCTGATTCATCAATAGCCCTTTCATTTTGTCTAATATTCTCTACGGTATGGCTGCCCTGGTCCGCAGCATTTGGATTTGATCTTGTATTTCTTCTAGGCGGCATGATTCTGTAAATAACAATATTCTCCATTAATTACCCAAATTGGGGCACAATATTCATTATTCCCATATTCCATAATATATCACTAATTAACAAATTTATATACCACCATTTTAATTAACAACAAGGTATAAGATGACTTAAACAGAATATAATTAAACTGCATTGGTTAAGATAAATACATCACAACCTGCGAATAACATTTTCATTACCATATATGCTTCATAATGTACACAGTTTAAGCCTCAAAAGATACTGATACATGCTAATTCTGATACAACAAAAGTACTATCACCAGTCCTCTAATCAAACTAGGATTAATATAGTAAACATACTAGACTAATCCTCCAAAATGACACCACTAAGGTGACTATAGTCTGATCAGTGACTGAGAACTACGAACTACAGATCATGGCAATCCTGCTCTGATAATATCCCTCAGCTGAACCATTGCAGACGTAATAACCTGGTCTACCTCATCTCTCCACTCTGGTGCCCCTCTCCCTGCCGTCAACTCCCTAATGCGAACAAGTGACCGCATCTCTACACTGATCAGCCCTACAGATATCCCCTCTGGAATCTGGGTTGCCCTGCCCGTAGGTCCAGCCAACCTCTGCAACAACATATCCACCATACGGCGGGACTCTGACAACTGTCCCTCCAAAAGCTGATAATCTGGTAATAGAGTAACATGAATAGCATTTCCTGCTGGTGGGTGGGCCTCTAGTAGGGGTGCCTCTACAGGTGAAGGTGGAGCTACAGATGGCGGTGGATCATCAAAGGGGACTGTATCTGCCTCTGAATCCTCCAAAGGGTCTACCTCCTCCTCAAGGTCGTCCAATGGGTCTGGACTCGGTGCCGGTGATGGCACTGGAGCAGGTGGAACAGGAATCATCTGAATATCTCTAAACACCGGCTGCTCCTCTACCTCAGTCTTAATCCTAGGTCGTCTAACTGGTTGAACGTCCTTCTCCGGAATCTCTGGCCTCACCCTAGAGAGACCTGCCTCACCCGACCCGACTGCTGGTCTCTGTCCCCTCACATATGGCACTACTGCCATAGCCTCTAAATACTGCTTCTATGTCTGACCTGGACTCTCCTCCTCAAACCTATTACGACATGCGAGGGAATCTCAATACCGCGCTCCTCTAACTGTACAGCCTCCTCCTCTGTAATCCCTCGCCACCCATCATGACTCACCTCACCAGTCCGCTCCTCCTCCTATAATAAAACATAACTCTTATTAGTAATAATATATAAAATCTTAATCCCTACTTAGGGTCAGTACTATATCCGATAGACCGACCTTGAACTCGATACGAGTGCACGCATTTTATCACATATATATTCATATATCTTTACCTTATTAACACTCTTGTTCCTGAGCAGTACGACTCTGAGCTCTGATACCATTTCTGTGACACCCCTAGATCCGGGGTCAGGGATCCAGGTCATCACGGTCCATTTTCCATTTAAACATATTATACCCTTGATACTTAATTAATTTAATGACATTATATACACACACTATTGACCCCACACTTATAACAACATACACAAGTCATATGCTCAGAGAACAATATCCATCATTAAAAATAGTTAATGTAAAGTTATTATTACAAACCGAGAATATTTAAGTAGCATTGTTGAAAATACTTCTGCAGGAAGTGTGACGCCCCCAGATCCGGGGTCGGAGATCTAGGCGCTCACGGTCCATTTTCCATTAATATCATACATGTTCTTGCACATAATATATAAAACAGCCATCGACCCCACAATAAACTCACACCGCACACACACACACAGGTTAGAGTCTCAGAAACGTCACACAATTGATTAAGCGGAAATAAAAGTATCAGAGTTATTACAGACCAAATTAAATAGTATTTATGCTACCAGCAACACTTCGATAAGAAGCGAAGTTGGCGGCTTGAAAGTTTGTTACGGTACACTGCCTTGCACAGGTCATACTTATAAATAAAACGAACTAACAAAAGTTGCCAACCAATCTGGCTAATGGGGCCTACCGGTGGAATCTCAACTGCTGGCTCGGGTCTAGTCACCTGCTTTCGGGCAGTCTGTCTGGGTCTTGCCATTTCGCTTAGCTGTTGTGTTTGTAAATTTGAAAACAAGCAAGAGTGAGCAACTATAGCTCAGCAAGAAATATATGTATAAGGTAAGCAATATAACATTTCATATGATTAGCTGTTATTAAACTCGTTTGTATCAATCAGATATACAATCACTTGTCAATCTTGACAAATTCCGAAGGTGCAACAATATGTGCCCTCGTTTTCAAAATAAACTTGCAGTTCTAGATACTGCATAGAGTCAACATCTTTCTCATCAAAATAGAACACTATCAGCAACTTGGCACAAAAGCCTAAGAAGCAGTGTCAAAGCATTTTTCCAAAATGGAGGAATGGGACTTAAAGAAAACATAAAACCTGACAGGGATTGACGATGATCAGTCGCCACATCCAAGTCCAATAATCCGTGGGTCTTCTCTACCGGTAGAAGGATAGGAACTACATCCGTAACTATCCCCGGGTGAAAACTACATCCGCAATCACCCTCGATGAAAACTACATCCGTAATCATCCTTCGGCAACACCTGGGCCGGAATAATAATTGATGGACCGCCTGGCTCACGGCCGCTTACACATCCCGGGAATCGTTCGTCAACGGTTCCCACACCTGCCAGAGTCCCTTTTTCTTTTTCTTTTGAAAACTTGATTTTGATTGAAAACAGAGTAATTGAGGTCCGACATCAGTCGACCGATGATTCTTGAAATCACACAAGAAGCAAACCTGACCGGGGGTTTTCGAAATTGTTTTGAGTTCGAAAGAGTTCGAGTTTGAAAGTATTAAAGGTATCTTGGATTAGCTTTGTCTTTAAAATAGTGAACAATAATTAATAAATGATATTTTAAGATTTAATATTAATAATTAATAAAATAATTATTTAATTACATAAGCTTTTAATCCAATTCTTTTTGGGTAGCCTTCACCACTGCATTTCCTAGCTTCTCTAATTTTTCCATGATTCCACATAAATTTTTAGGGGTTTAAACAAGGTTCACAAGGGGGTCACTTAGTGCAGTCCGGAATCCAGAAACACATTTTACTTCTCCGGCCATAACGTAAAATCTATACATCACCTAGTCATGAACATTATATTTCCAGAAACTACATTCAAATACCTTTCCAACAATATATGGTAGGACCTCAGGGGACAAGATTTGGGGGTTCAAAACCATGTTACAAGACAGGTCAAATTTCTGGAAAAACTCAGCATGCATGTTTCACTTAAATCAACCAAGATTCTTACTTCCACAACACAACCAACATCTAATTCACCTAGTTCATGATTTATAACATTCATGGCGATACATATACTAACCACAATCATAAAAATCACAACCACAACACCAAAACTCAAGATCCATATCATCCATCACTTGAACATCCAAGATTAACACAAATATACATGGATCTATCATTGAACATCATAAACACTACATGGCCAAGAGGGGTTAGGGTTTTTATACCTTCTTGAGTACCTAGGAGCCTTGGGTAAGCCTTACAAAACTCAAGAACACCTTGAATGATCTCCTACAACCCTTATAATCCAAGATCTATAAGAAAAACTTAACATTGTTACTATTCACAATAACTTTAACAATTAATATCTAGAAATTTAATGGATGAAAGGGCTTGGAAATCTTAGGATACCTTTATTAGATGATGTAGAGAGCCTAGGAATTATGCCTTGAATTATGAGTGAGGAGAAATGGAAGAAGGAAGAAATTTTCTTCCCTTTTTTGGTCTTGGCCGAGAGCTTTCTTCAAGGGGGGGGGGGAAGAGCTTTTTGGTGTTTTGATTTTTTGTGTTTGTTTGAATAATGGTAAAGTAGTTGGGTGATACATATTAGTGTGTGTATATGCATGGTACAAGCCTAGGTATGGCCTCCTTGTACTCTTGTCCCCTCCTTGGAAAAAGAAATGCAACTAGTTACTATTCCTCTTGCCATTTGGTTTAACTAGTTTGTTTTTTCCTAACTACTTGGTTGCATGGGACTTGCATGCAATACTACTCCTTGTATCATTATTCTTCCACCAATACTTGCCACTTAATCTTTAATTCTTATCGTATCTTAATTAATTCCTCGTAATAATATTTTGTCGCGTAGAGATTTCCCTCGTAATCCCTTAAGTACTTAATTGTGTAAATTCCTCGAATATCCATAATTCCTCGTCATAATCCTTAATAAATCTTTTAATACTCTAATCATTCTCAAATCCCAAGTTTTATAAATCTTACTAACAATAAGACTCTTGCTTTCAACAACCTTCCCTTTATCTTATATAGTGAATGTAACAACATAGTTTCTCAGACAATCAATTCCATTAAACAACAGGGATGACTAGAAAGGTTCCAATTTGACAATGTCACATGATATTAAATAAAAGAAAATATTGCAAAAATTAGGGTTCTTACAGCCTCCCCTCCTTAAAAGGATTCCGTCCCGGAATCAGGTTGAAAACAGTTGGGGGTGCTTTTCACGCATCGCGCTCTCTAGTTCCCATGTTGATTCTTCGACATTCTGGTTCCTCCACAAAACTCTCACTAGTTTGACAACCTTGTTCCTCAGCACCTGTTCTTTTCTTTCCATGATTTCTACGGGTTGTTCCACATAGGTTAAGTCTGGCTGCAGATCCACTTGATCATGTTCTATCACTTGTCGGAAGTCGGTATGGTAGGGTCGTAGCATGGACACATTGAACACATTATGTACTTGCTGCAAGCTCGGGGGTAAAGCCAATTCATAGGCTAACTTTCCAACTCGTCTCAAGATCTCAAAAGGTCCAATAAATCTTGGGCTTAGTTTCCCCTTCTTACCAAATCTCATCAATCCCTTCCACGGCGATACCTTTAACATCACAAACTCTCCTACCTCATATTCTTTGTCCTTGCGGGTCTGGTCCGCATACTTCTTCTGTCTGTCTTGGGCCGCTACCAGCCGTCCTCTTATGAGCTCGATAGTTTCTCTTGTCTATTGGACCAGTTCAGGCCTTAAAATCTTCCGCTCTCCAACCTCTTCCCAACACAAGGGAGACCGACATCTTCGTCCGTATAAAGCTTCATATGGGGGCATGCCTATACTCGCATGGTAACTATTGTTGTTGGAAAATTCGATCAACGGCAAGTGGTCATCCCAACTTCCCTTGAAATCTATCGCACATACTCTCAACATGTCCTCGATGGTCTGGATGGTTCTCTCACTCTGTCCGTCTGTTTGGGGATGGTATGCAGTACTCATGTTTAACTTGGTCCCCACACAATCCTGAAAACTCCTCCAGAACCTGGAGTTGAATCTTGGGTCTCTATCTGATACAATGCTCACAGGAACCCCATGCCTAACCACAATCTCCTTTAAGTAAATATCCGCCAGCTTATCGACAGTGTATCTCTCGTTGATTGGAAGAAAATGTGCTGACTTGGTCAATCTATCGATAATTACCCAAATGGCATCATGATTAGTCTTGGTCCTTGGTAATCCGATCACAAAGTCCATCGCAATATGCTCCCACTTCCATTCGGGTATCTCTAAGGGTTGCAACAATCCACTGGGCCTCTGGTGTTCGGCCTTTACTCTTTGACATGTCAAGCATTTACCTACTCACTCTGCCACGTCCTTCTTCATATTTGGCCACCAATAGTATTCTCTCAGATCTCTATACATCTTAGTGCCTCCAGGGTGAATTGAGTACCTTGAACTATGAGCCTCTTGTAAAATCTCGTCTTTTAATTCCTGAACATTCGGGATCCATATCCTAGATGCGTACCTCATAATTCCATTCCCGTCCTTCTCACACTTAATTTCCTCACCAGTCAAAATTTTCTCCATCGAATTCTTTTCTTCTTCTATCTTCTTTTCCTGGCATAACTTAATCTTTTCCAATAGCGGTGGTTGGACTCTTATTTCCATTAGACTCTCTTGTCCAATTCCTGGTAACCTCACCTCAATCTCCAGTTTCTCGAGGTCCTTGATCAATTCGTCCACTAACGTTATCATCTTGAGTTTCTCCTTTCGGCTAAGTGCATCGGCCACCACGTTGGCCTTCCCTGGGTGATAATGAATCTCACAATCATAATCCTTGATTAGCTCTAACCATCTCCTCTGCCTCATGTTTAACTCTTTCTGAGTGAATATGTACTTTAAACTCTTGTGATCCGTGTAGATTTCACACTTTTCTCCGTAAAGATAATGTCTCCAGATCTTCAAAGCAAAAACTATCGCTGCTAATTCCAAATCATGGGTGGGGTATCTTATCTCGTACTCCTTAAGTTGTCTGGACGCATACGCGATCACTTTACCGTGCTGCATAAGCACACACCCTAAACCTTTATGGGATGCGTCGCTATAAATCACAAAATCTCCCTTATCATCCGGTAGGGCTAGTACTGGTGCTGTCACCAACCTCTTTTTCAACTCTTGGAAGCTCTCTTCGCATTTTTCAGTCCACACAAACTTCTCGGTCTTGCGAGTTAGTCGGGTCAAAGGGGCTGCTATCTTGGCAAAGTCTTGGACAAACCTTCTATAGTAGCCAGCTAATCCTATAAAACTTCTCACCTCTGTCGGAGTGGTTGGTCTCTCCCAATTTGATACAACCTCTATTTTGGCTGGGTCCACTAGAATGCCTTGTTCGCTAATCACATGCCCTAAAAACTGAACTTCCTTCAACCAAAATTCACACTTCGAGAACTTAGCGTACAACTTCTCTTCTCTCAATGCTCCCAATACAATCCTCAAGTGCTCTGCATGTTCCTCCTCCGTCTTGGAATAAATCAAGATGTCATCGATGAATGTGACGCCCCGGAAACCCGGTGCCACTAAAAAATAGAATAATAAATAAAGACTAACACGACCCCACAAGGTAGGACCGTCAACAGTTCATGGCATCAAAACAATACTACTTAAACAAAAGTTATTACAATATCTTATGTTATCAGTACATCTTCGAGAAGAGGATTTCTGATAACCAAATGTCTAGATGATATTACAACGTGAATTCGGACTTAAATTCTTCAACTAGTTATTACATAACTTAACAACTAAAAGTACGGCACACCTGGATGGGAAACACAGGGTATCTATACCGTCCTGAAGTCTGCTTACGGGTGGTTTGGTAAGTACGAGCCATCTGAAAAGTAAAGTAGTTTTGCAAGAGTGAGCGAAGACGCTCAGCAAGTATATGAAAATATTTAACACTATATATATATACACCAATTCCTGTAAAAGAAATGATATATCCATAGCAAAAGAGTGTAAATTTTTGTAACAGTATCTTTTATTAAAACAACAATATTTCCTGCCAAAACTTAAATTTTTCCCTTAAGTAATATGTGGAATATCAACAGTTGCAAGAGTTAAGCCGATGATCAGTCCTGCTTAACCCAAAACCATGCACACATGATGTACAGGCTATAAAAAAAAATATGGATCCTGATGGCACTTATTGCTATTGGCCTTAAGATGACACTGATTGGCATTGGTACATCTCAAATAAAAGCTGGACCTGCAACCGGCCTCTTACGCTAAACATATTCACATATTAAAACAAAACATTTTGTCTAGAGATCAAGGGATAAGCATCTCTATAATTTCATTCCTAACATATATCGTAGGAACAACATTTCAAAATAATTGGGTAGTAACACCACCAAATCAATGTAATCTTTTAAACAGGTTAAACACATGCTCAATAATAAATTTCACATGCTCTAACAGAAATGGAAATAGTAAAAAAAAAATCGATTGAATTACTTAAAGGTTTTCGTAAAAATTTTGAGTTGTTTAAATAAAACATCCCGCTAAAAAATTTAAAGTAAAGACATATTCTGAATAAAGGAGTATGGATAGGGAAACTTGCCTTAAGAGTAGAATCTAGACGTATAACTCAGGGAGATCCAAAGTTAGCTACCCTTCGTGTCTACTAGATCCTATCAGTAAAGAATATAACGTTTAGGTCACTAAAGTTGATATACTAAAAATTTAATTATCCTAACACATATCATATAATGTTATACAAATTTAATTGACTCGATTTAATCATAATAACACATAGCAGGTATCAATTAAAATAATTTAACTCAACTATAAACAGTTATTTGACTCGAAAAAGAATAATTAGTTCGACATTTATAAATGTCTTTAATAAAAATAATTAACAAATATTATCAACGTACTATAATACGTGTCTAATTGATAGAATAATTTTTAAGAAAATTTTTGAATTTTATTAGGGCCGTAAATAAATTTTTATCCCATTTTTAACTGAAATTTAGATTTTAGGATTAATCTCCTAATTTAAAATAATATAAATAATTATTCATAAATTATGAAATTTTTATTTAAGATAAAGTAAATTTTAATCTAATTTATAAATAAATTTTTAAATCTTACTTAAGATAAATAAAATGATCAAAGTCTGAATTTTAATTCAAATTCTAATTAATTTCATTTAAATTAATCAATAAATAAAATCAATTCCTATTTAAACTAACTTAAAATAAAATAAATAATTTTCGTAAATTTTATTTAAAGTAAAGTAAAATATTTACTTTAAATAAATAAATAATTAAAAATTATTTTTGAAATTAAATTTAAATAAATTATTAATTAAATAAAGATTTTTCGAAATAAATAAATAATAAATAAATAAATAAATAAAATTTCGAATTAAATAAATAACAAATATTAATCTTTTAAATAATTAAATAACTCAAATAATAATTAAATAATTAAATAAAAGTATTTTTCTGATTTTTAGAAAAATAAAATATTAAAAATAAAATTTTTAACCCAAAAACACTATTCATCTTCTTCCCCACCTGGGAAAGAAGATCAAAGCACTACTATTCATCGTCTTCCTCATGAAGAACACGAAGAACACGATGAATGCTCCTCGCCGGCAATGGCGGTTTCCGACGCCGGCCGCCGTCCGCCGCCGCCGCCGGCCAATTTTCCGGCAACACTACGTAGCCCAGAAAATTCCCAGAAAAACCTATTTCGACTCTAATTCACGTTTTAAACACAATGGCAAGCTCAGTTTTTACCAAAAACGTACCGAACAAAATTCCGGCCAAAACTAAATTTTACGACGAAAAATCAAACTTCACAGAAAATTCCAAATAAAATATATATCATACTACAACCATCTAGCAACACAGTAATCAATTCAGAATCATAAAACAACCAAGAACTCGCCGGAAATAAAATTCACAAAAATCGACCGAAATTTTCCGGCGGTCCAAATCGTGATCAATTCCAACACTTTTATACATGAATCGACTCTAAACAATGTCCTAAGCATGATTCTAACATTCATACAATCAAACAATCACCCAAACAGAAATTCGATCAAAAATTTTAAAAATGGGTTTTTAAAAATCAAAATCATCCGATCATGGTTTTCTACGTTTGATAGCTTAAATTGATGCTGTGATTACCAGGAATTTATATATAGAATTGCATGCAAGATTGAACTAGGTTTTAGAAATCAAAATTTCAAAAATTTTAACAGTGTGTGCATGTGTGTGTGCGTGAGTGCGTGTGTGAGTGCGTGTGTTAGTGTGTGTGTGTGTTTTGAGAGAAATAAGGAAATAATTGCTAAAAGGAAAAAAAACGTACCTTGGTTACTAATTAACGAATCAACTTTAGCTATTTATACTTTTTAAAAATAATACCCGCAATTTATATATTTGTTTCGTAAAATCTATTTATACGATAGAAAAATATATCTATAACGAATCTTTCGTGTCGTTTAAAAGAATTTCAAAATTCGATACTTTGTAACTCAAAAATTTAAGAAACGAATGAAACATACTAGCACGTATCGTTTATTTATTTAAAATAATAAACTTATATAACAATAGTAATCAAATCATACCTCTTTGAAAAGAAATCGTATCTACAATAATTTTAATAATACGTACAATTTAAACAATTAACACATAACATTTAATATTACACATAATTTCTAATTTAACGATGGAAATGCATCAAACTGGAACCTATTATTATAATAACTTCTTATTCTACTAATATATCCGCTACTAATATTACGAATGTTACATCCTCCCCCCCTTAAAAGAATTCTGACCTCAGAATTTACCTTAAGAAAATAGATGAGGATACTTTTCCAGCATTTCGCTTTCAAGCTCCCAAGTTGACTCTTCGACCTTGGGATTCCTCCACAAAATCCTTACTAACGCCACTGTCTTATTCCTTAGAATCTTCTCTCGGCGATCTAATATACGCACTGGCATCTCGACATAGGATAAATCTTGCTGAATCTCTACCGGCTCGTGCTCTATAACATGCCTAGAATCAGGTGTATATCTCTTAAGCAAAGATACATGGAAAATGTTGTGGATATGGCGCATGGATGGGGGTAATGCCAACTCATAAGCAACTCTTCCCACGCGTCCTAAAATCTCAAATGGTCCAACAAATCTGGGGCTAAGTTTTCCCTTTTTCCCGAATCTGGATAAACCTTTCCAAGGTGATACTTTCAGCAGCACTGGCTCTCCTATCTGAAATTCTATATCCTTCCTTTTTAAATCTGCATATTTTCTTTGTCTGTTCTGAGCAGCTTGGATCCTTTTCCGAATAAGCTCTATTGATTCTTTAGTTTGCTGAATTATCTCCGGACCCAAAATTTTTCGTTCACCAACTTCATCCCAATATACCGGAGATCGACAACGTCTTCCATACAAAGCTTCATAGGGAGGCATGCCAATACTTGCGTGATAACTATTATTGTACGAGAATTCTACCAAAGGTAAATGGTCATCCCAATTTCCTTCAAAATCCACTGCACACACCCGAAGCATATCTTCAATTGTTTGAATGGTTCTTTCGCTCTGTCCATCCGTCTGAGGATGATATGCAGTGCTCATGTTTAACTTGGTTCCTAAACTTTCTTGAAATTTTCTCCAAAATCTTGAGTTAAACCTTGGGTCTCGATCTGACACGATTGATACTGGAACTCCATGACGCATTACAATTTCTTTGAGATAAAGTTTGACCAATTTATCCATTGAAAACCTTTCATTGATTGGAAGAAAATGCGCTGATTTCGTTAATCGATCTACGACAACCCAAATTGCATCGTGGTTTGCTCTTGTCTTTGGTAGCCCTACTACAAAATCCATGGCAATCTGTTCCCACTTCCATTCGGGAATTTCCAATGGTTGTAACAAACCACTGGGTCTCTGATGTTCTGCTTTTACTCTTTGACATGTATAACACTTACTGACCCATTCTGCTACTTCCCTTTTCATATCCGGCCACCAATAATTTTCTTTTAAATCTCGATACATCTTCGTACTTCCGGGGTGAATTGAAAACTTTGAATTATGTGCTTCATGTAAAATCTCATCTTTCAATTCCTGTACGTTTGGCACCCAAATCCTCGAGGAAAAACGTAAGATTCCTTTATCATCCTTTTGGCTACTCAATTCCTCGCCTGTTAGACTTTCAGTATTCTGGTTCATCACTTCTTCTTGACATTTCCTAATCTTTTCCAACAACTCTGGTTGAAACGTCATCGTATATAACATCTCATTGGCTGAATCAGGCATTCGAATATCAATTTCCATTTTCTCAAATTCCACTTGTAACTTTTCTTGTATCGTTAGCAAATTCAGTCTTTCTTTCCGGCTCAATGCATCCGCTACAACATTAGCCTTCCCTGGATGATAGTTGATACTGCAATCATAATCTTTGATCAATTCTAGCCATCTTCGTTGTCTCATGTTTAACTCTTTCTGAGTAAATATATATTTTAAGCTCTTGTGGTCTGTGAAAATCTCGCACTTCTCTCCATATAAATAATGTCTCCAAAGCTTAAGTGCAAAAACTATCGCAGCTAACTCCAAATCATGTGTTGGGTATTTTTGCTCGTGTTCTTTCAACTGCCTTGAAGCATACGCAATCACCTTCCCATGTTGCATTAATACACACCCCAATCCTCGTTGAGATGCGTCACTGTAGATCACAAAATTCCCTTGTTCGTCTGGTAATGCTAAAACTGGAGCAGTTACCAATCTCTTTTTCAGTTCCTGAAAACTTTCTTCACATTTCTCATTCCATTCAAACTTCTGATTCTTCCGGGTAAGTTTAGTCAAAGGAGTAGCTATCTTAGCAAAATCTTTCACAAATCTTCTATAATAACCTGCCAATCCCATGAAACTTCTTACCTCAGTTGGTGTCCTTGGTCTCTCCCAATTCGTCACTGCTTCAATCTTAGTTGGATCTACTTTAATTCCATCTTTACCAACTACATGTCCAAGAAACTGTACTTCTCTTAACCAAAATTCGCATTTCGAAAACTTTGCATATAATCTTTCTTTCCTTAGAATCTCTAGTGCAATCCTTAAATGTTGTGCGTGATCTTCTGCTGTCCGTGAATAGATCAAGATGTCATCAATAAATACTATCACGCATTTGTCCAAATATTTCTTGAACACTCTATTCATCAAATCCATAAAAGCTGCGGGCGCATTTGTTAAACCAAAAGCCATTACTAGAAACTCATAATGTCCATATCTGGTTCTAAATGCCGTCTTAGGAATATCTTCCGTCTTCACTCTTAATTGGTGGTAGCCTGAACGTAAATCAACCTTTGAAAAGTACTTGGCACCCTTCAATTGATCAAACAAATCATCAATCCTCGGTAAAGGATATCTATTCTTGATAGTTAACTTGTTCAATTCCCTATAATCAATGCATAGCCTCATGCTACCATCCTTCTTCTTTACGAACAACACTGGTGCACCCCACGGGGATGTACTGGGTCTGATTACTCCTTTCTCCAACAGATCTGACAGTTGTATGGCCAACTCTTTAAGTTCTACTGGTGCCATCCGATACGGAGCTTTCGAAACTGGTTCTGTGCCAGGAGCTAAATCAATGCTGAACTCTATTTCTCTATCTGGAGGCAATCCTGGAAGTTCATCTGGAAACACATCTTGGAATTCGTTCACCACTTGAATTTCTTCTATCTTAGGAGCTTCCTTCTCCAAGTCTCTTATGTGAGCCAAATAAGCCTCACATCCTTTACGCATCAGTTTCTTAGCTTGCATTATAGTTAAAAATTCCTTGTGTTGTAATTTTCCTTGGAAAATAACTTCTACGCCCTCTGGGGTTTGCAACGTTACTCTCTTCTTCTTACAATCTATCTGGGCATTATAAGATGCTAGCCAGTCCATTCCTAGGATTACGTCAAATTCTCCTAACTCAAAAGGTATTAAATCAGCAGAAAATGAATATCCTAGTATATCTATGCGCATCGAGGACAAACTTGATTTACTAACACTTTATGTTGATCAGCTGTTTCTATCATTAAAATCTCATCCAAAAATTCAACTTTCCATTTCGTTTTAAACAAAAATTCCTTAGACACAAAAGATTTACTTGCACCAGAATCAAATAAAACTTTAGCATCCACTGTATTGACAGGAAATGTACCTGTGACTACATCCTTGCTTTTACCGGCATCTTTCCTTGACATGTTGTATGTCCTTGCAGTCCGCTGTTGGTTTGCTTTCATCATATTGTTTGCTGCCGCAGGAACCTTGCAATCCTTTGTAATATGTCCAGTCTTTCCACACTTAAAGCACTTATTTCCCACCTTCTGACCACTGCACTCATTTGCAAAATGTCCCTTATCTCCACACTTATAACATGTAATGTTGACCTTGCACTTTCCTGGAGCATGATTCTGATTACAATCCCTGCATCTTGATAATGGTGGTCTCTGCTGATTATTATTCTGGAAACGACTTCCTTGAGTATTCTGGGAAACATTCCTTGTTTCTGGCTTCTTATAATTCATATTCCTTCCTTGCTGAAATCCTGGTTTCCTATTAGGAGCTGTCTGATGATTTCTTGCATAATGACTTGTAGTCTCAGTAACCTCAAACTTCCTCTTAAGCCCATCCTTCTCTCTCTGTTGTGCATTACTTTCTCCTTCGGCGATCATGGCCTTCTGTACTATTCCTGCATAAGTAGTCAGTTCCAATATCGCCAATTTTCCTCTTATCCAAGCTTTCAGTCCTTGCTGGAATCTCATTGCCCTCTTTTCATCCGTATTCACATACTCTGGCACAAATCTGGATAATTCAGTGAATCTGGTCTCATACTCTGCTACACTCTTATCACCTTGCTTCAATTCTAAGAACTCCAACTCCATCCTACTTTTCATATAACGAGGATAGTATTTTTCCAAAAACAACTCTGTGAATCTTTCCCACGTAATATTCTCCTCTTCTTCCAAAGCCTTTACTGAATCCCACCAGTAATTTGCTTCATTCTTCAAAAAGTAACTGGCAAAAACTGTCTTCTGATTTTCTTCTACCTTTACTAGCTCAAATGCTTTCTCTATCTCTTTCAGCCAAGTCATGGCCTCAATCGGATCATCTGAACCCTTGAACTCTGGCGGCTTAACAGATTGAAATGATTTGAAGGTAACAGCAGGATTTACATGATGTTGTTGTTGCTGAAGTTGTAATTGCATTTGCTGCTGCTGCTGAGCAATTGTATCATTCTGCTGCTGCATCATATCCATCATCCGAGCTAAAACTGGATCCATCTGACTATTGCTATTTCCAGCAGTAGTAGTATTTTTCTTTGGAGGCATTGTTCTGATAATAAACAAACAAATTTTTATTTATTTTTGGTAAATTCTGTTTGTTATTATAAGATTTGCAAACAAGGAAAAATCTAGATACTGAAACTAGAAATAAAACTAATCCATAATTGAGAAAGTATATCCACTAAACCAAAAGCTTATATAACATAAGAACGTTCTCGATAATCCATGGTTTCCACAAAACAACATCTAAGTCAACAAGATGGCCCAACCAACAGCAGATACAAACATCTGATATACAATCCAAAAGACTGACCCGTAAGGTCTAACTATATAACATGGCATCAACTACACCAAAATACAACATACTGCCTATACATATACTAGAGAAACATCTAAGTCCAAAAGATCAGGATCTAAGTAATCACTCCTGGGGAGCACGGGAACTGGCCTCAGAAGGGTCCAACATCTGCATCAACTCTCTATTCTGACCAAGCAGGAAATCTCTTTCCTTAGCCATATCAGCAAAAACATGATATGGAACAGGAGCGGGTCCTCTCATCTCAGGAGGTGACACAGAACAAGCAGAGGGGGCTGAAGCAACTGGCGATACAAAAGATGTGGGAATCGCCCTCAAGGGTACTGGCATAGGAACAGGAGCTGGTATGATAGCTAAAGGTCCATAAGTGGTATCTATCTCAGGAGAAACTGGAACTGGGTACTCTGGCTCAACTGGAACTAACACTGGGTGCTCAGACTCATCACTAATCTCCATGGAAGGATCATCCTCCTCTCCAGGGGTCTCCATCTCAAACTCAGTATCACTCTCAACATCAATGATCTCAATCTCTCCCTCAGAGTCACTCGATATCTCAATAATCTCAACACTTGATAAAGACTCTGTCGATCCACCAGAACTCGAACTGCCACTAGGTGTCTCAGGAAACTGCAATTACATAATATCCATAAGTTCTAATTAGTAGCTTATCATAATAATATTAATTAGTTAAGATTGACTCCAGCGATCTCAACTCAAACCCGTTGTGAGTTTGATTAATCGTAACTACACTATCTATATCTGTCTATCCTTATCTTATATTCAATTTTCCTATTATTGTTTTTATTTGCCAAAACTGTTGCTCTGATACCAACTTGTGACGCCCCGGAAACCCGGTGCCACTAAAAAATAGAATAATAAATAAAGACTAACACGACCCCACAAGGTAGGACCGTCAACAGTTCATGGCATCAAAACAATACTACTTAAACAAAAGTTATTACAATATCTTATGTTATCAGTACATCTTCGAGAAGAGGATTTCTGATAACCAAATGTCTAGATGATATTACAACGTGAATTCGGACTTAAATTCTTCAACTAGTTATTACATAACTTAACAACTAAAAGTACGGCACACCTGGATGGGAAACACAAGGTATCTATACCGTCCTGAAGTCTGCTTACGGGTGGTTTGGTAAGTACGAGCCATCTGAAAAGTAAAGTAGTTTTGCAAGAGTGAGCGAAGACGCTCAGCAAGTATATGAAAATATTTAACACTATATATATATACACCAATTCCTGTAAAAGAAATGATATATCCATAGCAAAAGAGTGTAAATTTTTGTAACAGTATCTTTTATTAAAACAACAATATTTCCTGCCAAAACTTAAATTTTTCCCTTAAGTAATATGTGGAATATCAACAGTTGCAAGAGTTAAGCCGATGATCAGTCCTGCTTAACCCAAAACCATGCACACATGATGTACAGGCTATAAAAAAAAATATGGATCCTGATGGCACTTATTGCTATTGGCCTTAAGATGACACTGATTGGCATTGGTACATCTCAAATAAAAGCTGGACCTGCAACCGGCCTCTTACGCTAAACATATTCACATATTAAAACAAAACATTTTGTCTAGAGATCAAGGGATAAGCATCTCTATAATTTCATTCCTAACATATATCGTAGGAACAACATTTCAAAATAATTGGGTAGTAACACCACCAAATCAATGTAATCTTTTAAACAGGTTAAACACATGCTCAATAATAAATTTCACATGCTCTAACAGAAATGGAAATAGTAAAAAAAAAATCGATTGAATTACTTAAAGGTTTTCGTAAAAATTTTGAGTTGTTTAAATAAAACATCCCGCTAAAAAATTTAAAGTAAAGACATATTCTGAATAAAGGAGTATGGATAGGGAAACTTGCCTTAAGAGTAGAATCTAGACGTATAACTCAGGGAGATCCAAAGTTAGCTACCCTTCGTGTCTACTAGATCCTATCAGTAAAGAATATAACGTTTAGGTCACTAAAGTTGATATACTAAAAATTTAATTATCCTAACACATATCATATAATGTTATACAAATTTAATTGACTCGATTTAATCATAATAACACATAGCAGGTATCAATTAAAATAATTTAACTCAACTATAAACAGTTATTTGACTCGAAAAAGAATAATTAGTTCGACATTTATAAATGTCTTTAATAAAAATAATTAACAAATATTATCAACGTACTATAATACGTGTCTAATTGATAGAATAATTTTTAAGAAAATTTTTGAATTTTATTAGGGCCGTAAATAAATTTTTATCCCATTTTTAACTGAAATTTAGATTTTAGGATTAATCTCCTAATTTAAAATAATATAAATAATTATTCATAAATTATGAAATTTTTATTTAAGATAAAGTAAATTTTAATCTAATTTATAAATAAATTTTTAAATCTTACTTAAGATAAATAAAATGATCAAAGTCTGAATTTTAATTCAAATTCTAATTAATTTCATTTAAATTAATCAATAAATAAAATCAATTCCTATTTAAACTAACTTAAAATAAAATAAATAATTTTCGTAAATTTTATTTAAAGTAAAGTAAAATATTTACTTTAAATAAATAAATAATTAAAAATTATTTTTGAAATTAAATTTAAATAAATTATTAATTAAATAAAGATTTTTCGAAATAAATAAATAATAAATAAATAAATAAATAAAATTTCGAATTAAATAAATAACAAATATTAATCTTTTAAATAATTAAATAACTCAAATAATAATTAAATAATTAAATAAAAGTATTTTTCTGATTTTTAGAAAAATAAAATATTAAAAATAAAATTTTTAACCCAAAAACACTATTCATCTTCTTCCCCACCTGGGAAAGAAGATCAAAGCACTACTATTCATCGTCTTCCTCATGAAGAACACGAAGAACACGATGAATGCTCCTCGCCGGCAATGGCGGTTTCCGACGCCGGCCGCCGTCCGCCGCCGCCGCCGGCCAATTTTCCGGCAACACTACGTAGCCCAGAAAATTCCCAGAAAAACCTATTTCGACTCTAATTCACGTTTTAAACACAATGGCAAGCTCAGTTTTTACCAAAAACGTACCGAACAAAATTCCGGCCAAAACTAAATTTTACGACGAAAAATCAAACTTCACAGAAAATTCCAAATAAAATATATATCATACTACAACCATCTAGCAACACAGTAATCAATTCAGAATCATAAAACAACCAAGAACTCGCCGGAAATAAAATTCACAAAAATCGACCGAAATTTTCCGGCGGTCCAAATCGTGATCAATTCCAACACTTTTATACATGAATCGACTCTAAACAATGTCCTAAGCATGATTCTAACATTCATACAATCAAACAATCACCCAAACAGAAATTCGATCAAAAATTTTAAAAATGGGTTTTTAAAAATCAAAATCATCCGATCATGGTTTTCTACGTTTGATAGCTTAAATTGATGCTGTGATTACCAGGAATTTATATATAGAATTGCATGCAAGATTGAACTAGGTTTTAGAAATCAAAATTTCAAAAATTTTAACAGTGTGTGCATGTGTGTGTGCGTGAGTGCGTGTGTGAGTGCGTGTGTTAGTGTGTGTGTGTGTTTTGAGAGAAATAAGGAAATAATTGCTAAAAGGAAAAAAAACGTACCTTGGTTACTAATTAACGAATCAACTTTAGCTATTTATACTTTTTAAAAATAATACCCGCAATTTATATATTTGTTTCGTAAAATCTATTTATACGATAGAAAAATATATCTATAACGAATCTTTCGTGTCGTTTAAAAGAATTTCAAAATTCGATACTTTGTAACTCAAAAATTTAAGAAACGAATGAAACATACTAGCACGTATCGTTTATTTATTTAAAATAATAAACTTATATAACAATAGTAATCAAATCATACCTCTTTGAAAAGAAATCGTATCTACAATAATTTTAATAATACGTACAATTTAAACAATTAACACATAACATTTAATATTACACATAATTTCTAATTTAACGATGGAAATGCATCAAACTGGAACCTATTATTATAATAACTTCTTATTCTACTAATATATCCGCTACTAATATTACGAATGTTACAATGAAGACTATAACACACTTGTCCAAGTAATTCTTGAAGACTCGATTCATTAAGTCCATGAAAGCTGCAGGGGCATTCGTTAACCCAAATGACATCACTAGGAACTCATAGTGTCCGTACCGGGTGCGAAAGGCCGTCTTTGGTATATCTTCTGGTTTAATCTTTAACTGGTGATACCCGGTCCTCAAATCAATTTTTGAAAAATAAACTGCGTCCTTTAATTGATCAAACAGGTCATCTATCCTGGGCAAGGGATATTTATTCTTTATAGTCACTTTGTTAAACTCCCTGTAGTCTATACATAATCTCATACTACCATCCTTCTTTTTCACGAATAACACCGGGGCTCCCCACGGTGACACACTAGGTCTTATCATCCATTTATCCAACAACTCTTGTAACTGAGTGACCAGCTCTTTCATCTCCACTGGGGCTAGCCGATATGGGGCTTTCAAAATTGGGGCCGTACCCGGAACTAAGTCTATAACGAACTCGATATCTCTATCAGGTGGTAGTCCGGGAAGATCATCCGGAAATACGTCCGCGAACTCATTAACGACAGGGATTTCCTGTAGGTTTGGTGCCTCCTTCTTGGTATCCTTCACATAGGCTAAATAGGCTTCGCATCCTTTACGTAACAGCTTCTTAGCTTGAATCATAGTCAGGAACTTTTGGTTTTGCCGTTTTCCACTAAACACTACTTCCTCGTCCCGTGGCAGTTTCAAACTTACTTTCTTCTTTACACAATCAATCTGGGCTCCGTGGGTTGTTAACCAATCCATACCTACTATTACGTCAAACTCCCCTAGTTTAAAAGGTATTAAGTCTACCCGAAAGTGTCGCCCTTCTATTTCTAGGTCGCAACTTGGACATACTTTGTTAACAGGGATAATTTCATGATTAGCTATATCTATTTGCAGTCTGTCTTTCAATGGTTCAGTCTTAAGGCCTAACTGACATACAAAATCTAGAGATATGAAAGACTTGGTAGCTCCCGAATCAAATAAAACATTTGCCTTAACTGAGTTGAGTAGTAGAGTACCTGCAATCACATCCGTGTTCCTCACGGCATCCTGCACCGTCATGTTAAAATTTCTTGCAGTAGGGGCCTTGTTAGAAGCAGTTCCACTCACTCTTGATGCAGCTGGCCCAGAGGACATACATTCCCTCATTCGGTGCCCTGGTTTCCCACACTTGAAGCAATTACCTCCGGCACTGGTGTTGTTACTAGTTCCTCGACAGGCGTTAGCATAATGTCCTGTCAGCCCACACTTGAAGCACTTCACATCCTGTAGGTTACACACGCCCGCATGTTTCCTTCCACATTTATTGCATTCTGGGGGTAAGGCTCGGGATGGGGTAGAGTAAGACGATCCCTGTGGTCGGCCGCTCTGGCCCACACTCCAACTTTCAACTCTCTTGGTTCCAAAGTTTCCGCTGGGTTGGGACATCGTTCCTCGCTTAAATTTGCTCGGAATGCTCCCTCCCGCAGAGTTTCCCTCTCGACTATCAAACTTCCTCTTCTTTCCTTCTCTCTCCTTCTGCATCTGTTCACTCCCAGCCTCAACAATTGATGCTTTCTGTACCAGGGTGGCATAGTCTGTCAGCTCAAGAACCGCCACACGATTCTGAATCCATTGCTTTAGCCCCAATTGAAACCTTCGGGCCCTCTTTGCCTCAGAGTTCACATATTCCGGCACAAACCTCGACAACTCAGTAAATTTGGCCTCATACTCGGCCACCGTCATGTTACCTTGCTTTAGTTCCAAAAACTTCAGCTCCATTTGTGTCTCCATGAACCTAGGAAAGTACTTCTCCAAGAACAGCTCGCTAAACCTCTCCCAGGTCACCACACCTCTAGCTTCCCACCAATAGTTCGCCTCACCCTTCAGAAGGTAAGTGGCGAAAACAGTCTTCTGCTCTTCAGCGACACCCAGTATCTCGAAAGATTTTTCCATTTCCTTCAGCCAGGCTCTTGCCTCGATCGGATCGGCAGTTCCTTTAAATTCTGGGGGTTTCAGGGATTTGAAGTTCCGGAAAGCATTTGCATTAGCATTGCTGGGTGGTTGCTGAACCGGGGGACGGTCCAAGTTCTGCCTAAGTAGTTCCATGAACTGTTCCATAGGGCCTCCCCTTGGATGTTCCACCTCTCGGGTGTCATCACCAGCTTCTTCTTCATCATACTCAGAGTCATCAAACAAGTTATGATCGTTGCCCTCATTCTCACTCAGGTTGACATTCTCCCCTTCATGGTTCTGGTGGCCTCCGGTCCCATGGTGGCTACCCTGGCCTTCAGAACTGATCGGGTGAGCTCGAGTGTTCATTCTTCTGGGTGGCATGATTCTGATAATGAAACAAGAAATGGGTTAGGGTTTTCCAATTACCTGACAGCGTTTGCACGGGTCAGGAACGTATCGTTCCTCCTCATAAGGGTGGAAGTTGCAAAAGTTTTAATAACCCGATGCTGGAGATAAAACGTCAAAACATTTTTGGGAATTGAAACAGCATGGTTGTATTTGTGGTTTGTAGCAATTGTATGATCACAGTTGTATATCAAAACAGTAAAGCATGGCATCGGAAAGTAAGGCAGTTGAGACAATATCAAGGAAACTGAAACTAAATAAGTACAGTACAAGGGTTATCACAAAGTTTGGATGTTAGAGCCAAATACATAGTTCCGATGTCAAGATCTAGCAAAAGTGGAACAAATACAAGTACATCATCTGAATAGTCAGGGCTACACAAAAGTAGGGCTACATCCGTACATACTATCCGAAGTCACATCTACATATCTGTAGGTCAGTCTACTCATCCACTGGTCAGAAAGGATACCACTGCACAAGTCAACTATCCCGCAAAATCGACACACTAATGTCATCTGAACCTAGGGGACTGAGCTATCAGTAACACATCACGGGGCCGCACCGCGGCGGAGCAAGGTCCTCACTCGGGAAAATGCACGACGCGCAACACGCCTAGCATCCCTAGCCTGGATCACTCCGCCCCCGCGGATCCCTAAACCAAGAATCCTCTCGCGACTCCTCCTCTCAATCCTATGGAGTCGAGCCCTAGTCCTCCTAGCAACAACAGTCCTCATCTCAGCCTGGATCCTCAAGCGCGCCTCGCGCTCCTCCACTAGTGCCCGCCTCGCCTCGTTAAGTCGGGCCTCTGCAGAAAGTAAGTCCCGGGTCAGGAACTGCACCACGTAAGTGTGCTCAGTACCCGACACTGGGGGTAGGTCCATCGGCGGGGGTGGTATGACAGGAACATGAGCAGGTGCAGTAGCAGTAGTGGGAGGAGGAGCAGGAGCAGGGGTAGGGTCAAGCTCCTCCTCTCCAGAAGTATCATCCTCGGAGTCACCGTCCGATGAAACAGGGCTCGATGACTGCGGAGAAGGTGGGGGTGACACAACACGACCCTGACCGGATCTCACACTCTCCTCATCAGTAGCTACAGGAGATGGGGTAACAGGCTCTGGCTCAGGCTCAGGCTCAGGCTCAATGGGCTCCTCAACGGGATCTTCATCATCAGTATCTCCTATCAGCGTAATCCAGGGGCCGAGCTCAGAGTCAGCACCCATATCCTCCTCAGGATCCTCGGTATCTCGCATCAGTGCCTCATCATGCTCTCTCTCGAAAGCCTCAGGGTCTTGTATCTCCTCCATCTACACAAGGGAAATAAGGTGGGTCACTAACCATAAAGAAAGGTTTAGGAGTAGTTCCCTCACGGGCCTTAAAGTCAGGGCTATATCCGATAACCCGACTGCAAACTCGATGAGAGTTCTAAGTATTATTAGGGTTATTATTATTAGGGTTGCTTTCTTAAATTACTATCATTTCTGAGAACTGTAACCTCGCTCTGATACCACTTCTGTGACGCCCCCAGATCCGGGATCGGAGATCTAGGCGCTCACGGTCCATTTTCCATTAATATCATACCTGTTCTTGCACATAATATATAAAACAGCCATCGACCCCACAATAAACTCACACCGCACACACACACACACAGGTTAGAGTCTCAGAAACGTCACACAATTGATTAAGCAGAAATAAAAGTATCAGAGTTATTACAGACCAAATTAAATAGTATTTATGCTACCAGCAACACTTCGATAAGAAGCGAAGTTGGCGGCTTGAAAGTTTGTTACGATACACTGCCTTGCACAGGTCATACTTATAAATAAAACGAACTATCAAAAGTTACCAACCAATCCGGCTAATGGGGCCTACCGGTGGAATCTCAACTGCTGGCTCGGGTCTAGTCACCTGCTTTCGGGCAGTCTGTTTGGGTCTTGCCATTTCGCTTAGCTGTTGTGTTTGTAAATTTGAAAACAAGCAAGAGTGAGCAACTATAGCTCAGCAAGAAATATATGTATAAGGTAAGCAATATAACATTTCATATGATTAGCTGTTATTAAACTCGTTTGTATGAATCAGATATAAAATCACTTGTCATTGTTGATAAATTCCGAAGGTGCAACAATATGTGCCCTCGTTTTCAAAATAAACTTGCAGTTCTAGATACTGCATAGAGTCAACATCTTTCTCATCAAAATAGAACACTATCAGCAACTTGGCACAAAAGCCTAAGAAGCAGTGTCAAAGCATTTTTCCAAAATGGAGGAATGGGACTTAAAGAAAACATAAAACCTGACAGGGATTGACGATGATCAGTCGCCACATCCAAGTCCAATAATCCGTGGGTCTTCTCTACCGGTAGAAGGATAGGAACTACATCCGTAACTATCCCCGGGTGAAAACTACATCCGTAATCACCCTCGATGAAAACTACATCCGTAATCATCCTTCGGCAACACCTGGGCCGGAATAATAATTGATGGACCGCCTGGCTCACGGCCGCTTACACATCCCGGGAATCGTTCGTCAACGGTTCCCACACCTGCCAGAGTCCCTTTTTCTTTTTCTTTTGAAAACTTGATTTTGATTGAAAACAGAGTAATTGAGGTCCGACATCAGTCGACCGATGATTCTTGAAATCACACAAGAAGCAAACCTGACCGGGGGTTTTCGAAATTGTTTTGAGTTCGAAAGAGTTCGAGTTTGAAAGTATTAAAGGTATCTTGGATTAGCTTTGTCTTTAAAATAGTGAACAATAATTAATAAATGATATTTTAAGATTTAATATTAATAATTAATAAAATAATTATTTAATTACATAAGCTTTTAATCCAAGATAGGTATTTTGAGTATTTACGAAGATATAAAAATAATTACTTGAGTATACGATACTCCCCGAATGACCCTTCGGGTTTTCGCAATTTAATTACGATATAATAATATACCGCTCCCCGGTCAATAGTATATACGGACCGCTATGACCTCTATTGCTAGAGTCGTTGTCCGAAGAAAACATTTCAATCTAAGTTCAAGGGGTACAAACATATATGTACTTATACATCTCAATTGCATCAATACTTCGCTAAACATAACATTTGATATGATTGAAAACTACAAACACAACAGTGAAAGTCCTTGTATATGTAAGTTTTGAAAAGTAAACTTGCCTTGGTTTGGTTGGGGTGGTCGAGCGTGCGGAGTGGAACGATCTATACATAAGCAATAACCGCTCGTTAGTACCTTAACAATATCTCTTTAATTGCGGGGTTTTAGGGGGTACGAAATTAACTTAATGACTTCGTCTTATGACACTCTAGCCCCATTATAGGTTCATGTCATCACTCGATTACGCTCGTCACTTATTCGACTTAATTTAGTTACCATATCCGAGTCATGACCATTACCCCTAGAATTATACTCCACTTAACGACTTTTTCCCTTGCGCGAATTTTACTCTAGCATTTTTATAAAATTGAAATATTCATATTTTAATCAAATTCTTTTTGGGTAGCCTTCACCACTGCATTTCCTAGCTTCTCTAATTTTTCCATGATCCCACATAAATTTTTAGGGGTTTAAACAAGGTTCACAAGGGGGTCACTTAGTGCAGTCCGGAATCCAGAAACACATTTTACTTCTCTGGCCATAACTTAAAATCTATACATCATCTAGTTATGAACCTTATATTTACACAAACTAAATTCAAATACCTTTCCAAAAATATATGGTAGGACCTCAGGGGACAAGATTTGGGGGTTCAAAACCATGTTACAAGACAGGTCAAATTTCTGGAAAAACTCAGCATGCATGTTTCACTTAAATCAACCAAGATTCTTACTTCCACAACACAACCAACATCTAATTCACCTAGTTCATGCTTTATAACATTCATGGAGATATATATACTAACCACAATCATAAAAATCACAACCACAACACCAAAACTCAAGATCCATATCATCCATCACTTGAACATCCAAGATTAACACAAATATACATGGATCTATCATTGAACATCATAAACACTACATGGCCAAGAGGGGTTAGGGTTTTTATACCTTCTTGAGTACCTAGGAGCCTTGGGTAAGCCTTACAAAACTAAAGAACACCTTGAATGATCTCCTACAACCCTTATAATCCAAGATCTATAAGAAAAACTTAACATTGTTACTATTCACAATAACTTTAACAATTAATATCTTGAAATTTAATGGATGAAAGGGCTTGGAAATCTTAGTATACCTTTCTTAGATGTGTAGAGAGCCTAGGAATTATTCCTTGAATTATGAGTGAGGAGAAATGGAAGAAGGAAGAAATTTACTTCCCTTTTTTGGTCTTGGCCGAGAGCTTTCTTCAAGGGGGGGGGAAGAGCTTTTTGGTGTTTTGATTTTTTGTGTTTGTTTGAATAATGGTAAAGTAGTTGGGTGATACATATTAGTGTGTGTATATGCATGGTACAAGCCTAGGTATGGCCTCCTTATACTCTTGTCCCCTCCTTGGAAAAAGAAATGCAACTAGTTACTATTCCTTTTGCCATTTGGTTTAACTAGTTTGCTTTTTCCTAACTACTTGGTTGCATGGGACTTGCATGCAATACTACTCCTTGTATCATTATTCTTCCACCAATGCTTGTCACTTAATCTTTAATTCGTATCGTATCTTAATTAATTCCTCGTAATAATATTTTGTCGCGTAGAGATTTCCCTCGTAATCCCTTAAGTACTTAATTGTGTAAATTCCTCGAATATCCATAATTCCTCGTCATAATCCTTAATAAATCTTTTAATACTCTAATCATTCTCAAATCCCAAGTTTTATAAATCTTACTAACAATAAGACTCTTGCTTTCAACAACCTTCCCTTTATCTTATATAGTGAATGTAACAACATAGTTTCTCAGACAATCAATTCCATTAAACAACAGGGATGACTAGAAAGGTTCCAATTTGACAATGTCACATGATATTAAATAAAAGAAAATATTGCAAAAATTAGGGTTCTTACAGGAAGCATATCAACAACCAAAATATAATACAACAGACTTCTGATTAACTTACACAGGTCTACTCATACCCTGGATATATATATATATATATATATATATATATATATATATATATATATATATATATATATATATATATATATATATATATGTAGGCTACCTCAGGAATAGGCAACAGATCCCTATCATATATCCCCGTGCGGTGCGACGTATCGGCGGCATTTGCTATAGCTGTGATATAAATATAGGCAAGAGTGAGCTAAAATAGCTCAGCAAGATAAAGTTTTAAATCCTGTTTGAAGTAAAACAATTTATAAAAGCTTTGGAAGTGTTGGTTGTTCATTTAACAAAGTTGTTTCAATAAAGAATAACCGATGAAGTTACAAAGTAAAGTAGGGAAAACATTTTCAGAAATATCAATATTTTGTTTGCGCAGCAATACACCAACATAAACTTGCTTGTTATTCATTATAAAGATATAATATCAGTTTCTCTTCTAATTCCTTGATACCATTCATTGTTCCATACCATTTCATTCTTTTCCAACATAATAGTGCAATGAAATTTTCAGCAATTATTTAACAGTTTAGGGGATCTTCATCATTGCCAGATACGACCGGACGATGATCAGTCGTCCTATACGTACCTGTTCCTGTTTACTACTAGTAGAAGGAATGACCCTCTCCGGTAATCATCCCTGGAGGAAAGTTCTCCACAACCCCCCCCTCGGCAACACAAGGGCTGGAATAAAATATTGCAAGCTGGACTGCATTGAACTCAGCCCCAAGATAGAATCCCCATTATCGAAGTTCTTATTCCATTTATTCCGAAAAATTTCCTTTTTATAATACAATTTACCAAATTACCCATTTTTATTCACAAATTACCTCGCATTATTGGTATTTCATAAATAATTTTAAAAATCAAAAACATGTCCATTGCATCGCAATAATATGTAATCATGTGTACATATATACATTTTCAACAAAACCATTTCCTGGAATTTTATAACTTAATAGAGTAAAGATAAAAGAAGTCTTTCCTGGAAGGGTCGTAGGGGTAACGTGTCTCCGATCAGTCCGGTGATCTATAAACAATCCCAAAATTATTCAAGGTTAATCACTTAACATTTTTGAAAAGCTAAGTATATACTTTACTTAGGTTAAACTCATTTTCAAGTTAACTCATTGGACATCCCCCTAATCATAACTCTTTATCATCATCATTATAATTCAACACTGGCTCAATATTAAGGCATTGCATGGTACTTATGCTTGAGGTACTTAAGTTGATAAGTGCATATTTTTGCATATTTTTATTACCTATTTATTTGCTTGAATTCGTATTTTAATAATTTATTTTGTTGCATTTCAGGAAATTCGTAAATAAATAAAGAATTGGCAAAATAAATAAATAAAGTGCAAGGAAGGGAAAAAGAGGAAGAAAAAGGACCAAAAATGAAAGAAGGAAAAGAATTAGGAGCTTGGAGCAAAAGGAATACTTCAAGACAAGTGGAAGGTGGAGATCATCCCAACACATTAGAGAAGTATATGGCCAAGATCAACTCTTCAAATCTTAAGGGGGAAGGAAACAAATAGATGGCTAGGATTCCACCACCACACACCACAAATGTATGGTGGGGATTTACCCAACACCCCCCTTAACCCTAATTCCTATCCTATAAATATCTTGTCTTGCTCTTTCGTTATTGTTGCCTTGTTTCGTTATTTTCGTAAATCCAAGTAGTGGACAAATAGCGAAAGCTAACCACTATGGGTTGAAAGTAACGATTTTTAATTTCTTGTTCTTAGTTTTAATTCGTAATTAAGCCCCTTTAAAAATCTCAATTTTATTGTGGGCCATTTAATTCCAAATCATCATTTAGTGTAATTTTAATTTACTAGTTAATGCTTTTTTTTAATTTCGTAGTTAAATTTTATTTTCGTATTTGTTTAAAAAAAAAAGTTATTAGTTCTGTTAATTCTTTTACCTGTTTTTATTTCCTAAATTCAAAGTTTTTATTTTTCAGCCTGTTTTTTTATTCGAACACACCAGTTTCATTTTTCATCTCTTAACTGCATCACCCTTTTCTTCTTTTTGCTTAAACCAAACACTCAATTCTGTTGATTCCGTTGTCACTCTCCCCCTTCCCCTGGCAAATTGATCGAACGCAACTCCAGCCTCCCTCCTTCCTCTCTCTCTCTCTCTCTCTCTCTCTCTCTCTCTCTCTCTCTCTCTCTCTCTCTCTCTCTCTCTCTCTCTCTCTCTCTCTCTCTCTCTCTCTACTTCTCCTTCTCTATTTCTGTTCCCATACAACTCCCCCATCCCCTTCTCCGTCTGCCCCAAACCCAACACCTGTAAACACAAACCCAATCTTCACTGTTCGCGATTTTCTGAATTCGGTCCTTGAGTTTTTATTCGCAGCCCATCTTGTTTTCTTCGTTAAATAAAAGCACGAATTCCTAGTTTTTTTTGTTTCAAATCGAAAACCCCTCTCCTATACGTTTTAATTCAAAATTTGGTTAGTATGGGTTTGCTGTTTCTGGTTGTTATTGGCTGTTCTTCTAATTGTTCTAAGCCGCTGTTTTCATCGAATTTTGTCTGGTGTAATTGCTGGGTTTTGTAATTGCTGGTGTTTACTTCACAGTTTTTTTTTTCTGAGTCTAGCTACGATTTTTAAGCTTGTTTCGGCCTTTCCCTTTGTTTTCGTACGTAACTGAGTTGTGTGGATGATTTGAGTTGCTGTTTTACTTAATTGGTTGCTGTTGGTGTATTTTATGAGTTTTGTACTGATTTCCTGAATTCCTGAGTTCAGAGTTGTCTTCGATTCATTGCTGTAGAGTTATTTTTCGTCGAGTTCATGGCTGTGTGTTTTATTTCTGGGTACTGTGTGTTTGTGCGTGTTATTGGGAATTGTTTGTGGGCTTTGTGTTCGTTGTAATTGCCGAATGTAGAAACTGTGCTGTTTTCTGATTCGTTGAATTTTGTTTACTGGTTTACTGTATTTAATTTTAGAGTCTGTGTTTTAGTTGAATCCAGGATTTATTGTATTTAATTTTTAGTCTGTGTTATTAGGATTGATTGTTTTTTAAAAAAGAATTTTTGCAATTAATTTCTAATTCAAGAAAAAAAAATGGGTTTTAGAATAAAAGTTAATTTTAATTCGAGTTTTGAAATTTAATCTTGATTTAATTTGAATTTAGAATTCTTTAGAATAATTTTAGTTTTAAAATAATTTAGGACTTTTAGAATAAATAGAATTTTTAGAATAATTTAGTTAGTTTAATTTTCTTTTAGGTTTTAATTATTAGAAATCAAAATTTTCCAAAAACCCAAATTTGTTCTAATTCGATTAAGTTGAAAGTTAAGGTTTGCGAAAATATTAGTCTCCGAGGAACGAATCACAAATTTTACAACGAAACGAATTGTGCGCTTGCGATTCAAATGTCTTAATTATTTCTAGCACAACAAGTTTTTGGCGTCGCTGCCGGGACTAATTATTTTTCGCGCCTTAATTTTTAATTTTTCGAGTTAGTTTTATTTTCTCTCTTATTTTTTTTTATTTCGTTCTTTTTAGGAAAGCTTGAGATTTCGGAACTCTTCTCAAAGAAGCGTGGAAAAATTGGAATTTATGGAAAGCTTGCTTCGGTAACCGTATCTCACTCTTTTCGCTTTTTTTTTTTATTTTTTTTTTTATTTTTAGAAAAATACAAAAAAATCAAAAAATTCAAAAAAATCACAAAAAAATTGAAAAATCAAAAATCCAAAAAAATTAGTTGTAAATACATAATTGTTGCATCTTGCATTCATCACGTAGGTGCACATCATGCTAGATTTTATTTTTTGTTTTTAATTTTTCGTACCTATAATTGTGGTGATCGCTGGAGGACCCTAAGGTACGTTAAATTCTTTCTTTTCTTTAGTTAGATCACGTAGTGTAAGCATCCATATTTGTTTATAATTTTTGTATATATCATTGTTTGTTGCATCATTTTGTAAATAAACATTAAGGGCAAAACCTCTCAAAAGATAAGGGAAGGGATTTCATCACTCTTTCCTTAGCCCAAAAACCATTAATCCCTCATTTTGCATACCTAGCCTTTAATAAAATTAATTAGACGTTTGCCCCTAGGAATTTCGCGCTCAATTAGGAAAGTGCTTAAGAAACGAAGTAATCTTTAATTATTCCTACTTTTTGGTGTCTAGGAAAGCGAAAGCTGAATGGCCAATTAAGGTTTTGGTGTCTAGGCTGGTGTTTAGCCTCTTGGCAATGCTTGCACCTACCTGGCCAAGCCGGTTCGAATAATTATTGATTTACCTAGTTTTTGGTAGCCCTTAAAGTTAGGAGCAAGGTCTAGTTATTTTATTAGGGAACCATAGGTTTAGGATTTTTCATTTAATTTTACACCCTTTCTTTTTATGTGTTTTAATTTATCGCACTTACTTGCTACGTGTTTCCTTTTGTGGTTTATGCGAACTACGTGGATTAGGGATAATTCTTCTAGACTAGTGAGATCATTTGAGATTTCTTCATCGTCTAATTCCGAGTCTTTAGATTATTCCGAACCCGTAGTAAACATGGCCATGTCTCTTAGGGACCGTTGCTATCCTACTCGTTCCGCCCAACCTTCGTGTATCACCGCTCCTCCCGTTAATGGTAATAATTTCGAAATTAAAGCTCACCACATCAGTATGTTACCTAAATTTAACGGGAGCGAGGGTGAGGACCCGTATCTCTTTCTTCATGAATTTGAGGAGGTTTGCGCATTGCAAAAACTCCAACATCTTTCCGAGGACTCCATTAGGCTAAGACTTATCAACTTCGCTTTAAAAGAAAATGCAAAAAAATGGTTGTATAGTCTACCCGTTAATTCTATTTCCACGTGGGAGGGATTTGTGGTTATTTTTCTAAAAAAATATTTTCCAAACCATAAGACTACGAGAATTACAAACGAAATAAATCAATTTCATCAAAAGGAAAACGAGTCTTTTTGGAAATATTTTGATCGTTTTACAAATCTTCTATCACAATGCCCCCACCACGGAATAGAAAAATGGAGGCTTTGTAAGATCGTTTATGAGGCCTTAGATGGACCAACAACCGCGTTGTTGGAATCTATGTCCCAAGGAAAATTCATGGAGAAAGATGAGGATGAGGGTTGGACATTTTTTGAAGAATTAGCCGAGAAGACCATGTTGTGGGAGTCTACTAGGGAACCTAACAAGTCTAATGAGTCGTCTAGTTCATCTAAGGGTTTGCATTCGATTGGGAGTTCGATTGCAACCGATGCCAAATTAGCCACTCTAACTAGAAGACTCGAAGCCCTAGAAACTAGTAAGGCCCCCTCAAATGTGTCTATGTGCCCTAATTTAAATCAAGGTTTTTCGGACTATCCCGCTTTTGATCAAGTTAATGCGGTGTCTCAACCACCCACTAGGAACGACCCGTTTTCTCCTAATTACAATCCCGGATGGAGGAATCATCCGAATTTCTCGTGGAACCAAAGCCAAAATTACCAAAATCCACCTTCTTTTCAACCTCCTTTTCAAAATGCTCCTTCTTTCCAAAAACCCAATCAAAATTCTTTCTCGACTCCAAATCAGGGTCCCTTTCTAAACCCTACTCAAAATCTCGGTCCTTATCCGACTCAACCTTCTTATTCAAATCAAGCACCCGCCCACCCACCCGGCTTTCATGAGTCGGATAAGAGACTTAATTCTTTGGAAAAGACTCTTGATGCGCTTTTAAAATCAACGACTAATTTGGCTCAATCTCAACAAACTTTCATGCAATCCATGACTCAAGATAGGCAACTTTTAAATTCTAGTACTCAAGCCATATCGAAGTTAGAGGTTCAAGTGAGTCAATTAGCCAATGCCATGTGTGAGCGAGAGAAGAATAAATTCCCGAGTCAACCGGAGGTCAACCCTAAATTCCCTATAAACCAAAGACCTCATGAAAGTGTGAATGCTGTCATTTCTTTAAGGTCGGGAAAACAAGTCGATAATCAAGTAGGAATCGAGTCTTCCGAAGACGAAAAAGACGAGTCAAATGTTGAATCCAATCCTAAACTTGATCCTTCAAACCATATTCCAAATCCCGAGCCTTTCAAGTCATCTAATCTCACACCTTTAACTCTTGAACCTTCATCTTCCAAATCTATTCCCGAGTCATCAAAATTCTCTCATTCACCAATTTCACCGAATGAACCTTCGTCTCTTTGTAAATCACCTCAAAAATCTATTCCCGAAGAACCTATCGAACGAGTCTTTAAACCAAAAGCTCCTTATCCGCAAAGACTCCTTCCTAATAAACAATCGCCTCAAGTAGAAAAGATTTTGGAAGTTTTCAAACAAGTCGAGATCAACATTCCTCTTTTAGACGTGATTCAACAAGTTCCCTCCTATGCGAAATGTCTTAAAGAGTTGTGTACTCATAAACGAACCACCCAAGTCCCTAAGAAAGCCTTCTTGACGTCCCAAGTGAGCTCAATTCTTTCTAACCAAATTCTCGTGAAGTACAAGGACCCCGGTTGTCCAACTATTTCATGTGTCATAGGTAATACTTTCGTGGACAAGGCTTTACTTGACTTAAGCGCTAGTGTGAACTTGCTTCCATTTTCCGTTTATCAAGCCCTAGGTTTAGGCGAGCTCAAAAAGACCAATATGACACTTCAACTTGCCGATCGTTCTATAAAAATGCCCAAGGGATTAATTGAAGATGTCTTGATTAAAATTGGTGATTTTATCTTCCCGGTTGACTTTGTTGTCCTCGAGACTCAACCCGTCACAAATCCTAAGAACCAAATTCCTATCATTCTAGGACGACCTTTTCTTGCTACATCGAATGCCTTGATTAATTGTAGGAATGGTTCGATGAAACTCACTTTCGGTAACATGACCATTGACCTTAACATTTTCAACGTCGGAAAAGAACCTAACGACCTTTTTGAGCAACCAATAGGAGTCAATGTGGTTTACAAGTTTGTCACATGGTCTAGCTTTGAGGATAGTGAGATTGAGTCTCTTCTCAACGAGGATTTCAAAGTCAACTATGAGTCTAATCGAGAGTATGTTGATTCGTTAAGGGATATGACCTCGGAAGAAATGATGATGGAATTAGACGAAATTTGTTCTAAGTGGGAAACCAAACCCGTGGAGGTCTCTTGTAAACCAATTCTTATTGCTAAAACTCCCGTTGGTGAACCACCTACATTTGATAAGTCATTAGGAGATTTGAATGACAATTGTTCCAAGTGGGTGACCCCACCCGAGTTTGTTAGTAGTGAGCCCGTTCTTAACACTTCCGTTCTTAAGAGTCTCGTGGGTACACCACCCGCATTTGCCTTAACTCTTTATCATCCCGAATTTGATCAACAGCCGTTAGGGAAAGAGGAACCCTTGTCTCATGTTATTCCTAGTGATTCGAACCCTAACCAGACTTTCATTATCTCTAATTTGCTTTAACAAAATAAAGAAGCCTTAAGTTGGTTTAGGGAGAACATTAGTGACAATTGCTCTTTAGGGTTGAATGATTCTATGTTAATTGAGAAAATCTTTGCTCATAAAAATTTTCATAAATTCCTTGATATTTTCTCAAAGTTCCACCCTAATTTTCCTACCGGCATCGGCTAATTCGGTTTTACTCTTTTGCCTCCCCTCGTGTAAGATAGGTATGAGGGAGGATTTGTGTGCGTGTGTGTGTTGTTTTCTTTCGTAATTTTTAGAAATTTTCAGTCTCCGTCATCCCTTATCATGTATTTCCTCAACTTTCTCATTTCTCTTTTCTTTTGCATTTGCATACATTGAGGACAATGCATGATTTAGGTATGGGGTGGGTTTTTAGTGTAAATATAAAAATCAGAAAATCCAAAAAAATTAAAAAATCAAAAAATCAAAAAGAGTTCTTTTCGTATTCTAGTCTTGTTAATTGATTGCTAGTTGCTTGATGCACCCTTGCATGCTTTGATAATTTTATGATCCATTAGCTTTTGTTTGAGAAGTGATTTGCTAAAGTTCTTGTTCACACACTTACACTAGCAAGGTGAAACTAGTAGACTTATTTGAATTGTGCATGAAATTAGAAGGGCATGATTAGGTGTAAGATGATTTGGTCTTCATGCTTTGAGTACAAGTAGGTGCATTGAAGATATCTTTACTTGAGATTGATTATGTTTTACTACACCAAGTGAGATTTTGAGCCTTTATGCACATCTTTTGCATTTATATTCGTTTGCTTGAGTGTCCACTTGTCATTTGCATCGCTAGCACTTGTTTGAGTTCCTTCTTGAAATACATGACATTAATTGATGATAAAATGATAAAGGCATTTAGGAATAACCCATATTTCCCAAAATATCCACACCATTCTTATGTGATCAATTAGTTAACCCTTTGAGCCTAATCATTTTCTTTCGGTGACACACCACATTACTCACCTAAGACCTTTTTCTTGTTTAGCCTTACATATTCTTGATCCCATTTTGTCAAAGGCTAGTAGGAACTTGAGGGAGCAATAAGGTGTGTGAAATAGGGTTTACTATTGTTCATAACTTTCGAGGAAATATTTGTTGTTACCTTGCTAGTCGATGTTCAAGTTAAATCTAAGTGAGGATTATTGTTACATTTATCTTAGCTCTCATAAAAAAAAAATAAAGAAAAAAATGAAAAAAAAAGAGAATATATATATATATATATATATATATATATATACATGAGAGCATACTTATGTTTTTTGTAATCCTCCTTCTTTGCGACTATTCAAGGCTTTTTGTTGAAAATGAAAATAAATTGTGTGGGGAGGAAGTTTGGTGTTGTGTATGATATTCATGGTGACTACTAGCTTTTGACACCTCACCTTGCTTTGGCCTTTCTTGACATACCTTGGCCCTAGCCCCATTACAACCCTAATAAAGACCTTTTGATTGTCATTATTAATGTATGTTGTGATTTAAGTTGGGATGATACCAAGTGTCAAGCATGCATTTGATTTTGTTGGAATTGAGTGATACATTTACCCTTGTACTTGAGTGAATATTCCTTTGTGAGTGAAAGGTGAGGTTTTGCTTATTTGTTTTTGCATAAGAGATCTCAAGTTTTGACTCTGAGGTGTGCCCTTGTAGACTTAGCATGGTTACCAATAATTTTTGCACTTGACATGAACTTATAATCACTCTTGCATGGTTCTTTAAGTAGACTATGTGAATCCTTACACTTTCCACACCAAGACTTTGCAAATTCATTTTGATTCTTAAGTTGATGTATCATGAGAGGACATGTATGTGTGGTGTGCATTGCCATGTGATCTTTTATACAAACTAGATGGATTTTGTGGGTACATTCACTATAGGCCCTCACGAGACCTCACTCGTCCACTAGGGCTGCCTAGGGGTTTAAAGGGCTTGTTGCATATGCCAAATGCAATCGTCACACCTACGAAAAGGAGTATAGGACTTTTTATCTAGATTTTATTTTTCTTTTTGTTTTACTCGAGGACGAGCAAAAGATAGGTATGGGGGCATTTGATAAGTGCATATTTTTATTACCTATTTATTTGCTTGAATTCGTATTTTAATAATTTATTTTGTTGCATTTCAGGAAATTCGTAAATAAATAAAGAATTGGCAAAATAAATAAATAAAGTGCAAGGAAGGGAAAAAGAGGAAGAAAAATGACCAAAAATGAAAGAAGGAAAAGAATTAGGAGCTTGGAGCAAAAGGAATATTTCAAGACAAGTGGAAGGTGGAGATCATCCCAACACATTAGAGAAGTGTATGGCCAAGATCAACTCTTCAAATCTTAAGGGGGAAGGAAACAAATAGATGGCTAGTATTCCACCACCACACACCACAAATGTATGGTGGGGATTTACCCAACACCCCCTTAACCCTAATTCCTATCCTATAAATACCCCCCACCCCCCTTGTATTTAGTAACTTAGATTTTAGGTTAGTTTTAATTTCTTGTATTTTCTTTAGTTTCAAATATTGTAAACACTCTATTATAATTAATGCAATTTTTATTTTCTTTACTTCTGTCTTGCTCTTTCGTTATTGTTGCCTTGTTTCGTTATTTTCGTAAATCCAAGTAGTGGACAAAGTAGCGAAAGCTAACCACTATGGGTTGAAAGTAACGATTTTTAATTTCTTGTTCTTAGTTTTAATTCGTAATTAAGCCCCTTTAAAAATCTCAATTTTATTGTGGGCCATTTAATTCCAAATCATCATTTAGTGTAATTTTAATTTTCTAGTTAATCCTTTTTTTTTAATTTCGTAGTTAAATTTTATTTTCGTATTTGTTTAAAAAAAAAGTTATTAGTTCTGTTAATTCTTTTACTTGTTCTTATTTCCTAAATTCAAAGTTTTTATTTTTCAGCCTGTTTTTTTTTATTCGAACACACCAGTTTCATTTTTCATCTCTTAACTGCATCACCCTTTTCTTCTTTTTGCTTAAACCAAACACTCGATTCTGTTGATTCCGTTGTCACTCTCCCCCTTCCTCTGGCAAATTGATCAAACGCAACTCCAGCCTCCCTCCTTCCTCTCTCTCCCCCCTCTCTCTCTCTCTCTCTCTCTCTCTCTCTCTCTCTCTCTCTCTCTCTCTCTCTCTCTACTTCTCCTTCTCTATTTCTGTTCCCTTACAACTCCCCCATCCCCTTCTCCGTCTGCCCCAAACCCAACACCTGTAAACACGAACCCAATCTTCACTGTTCGCGATTTTTTGAATTCGGTCCTTGAGTTTTTATTCGCAGCCCATCTTGTTTTCTTCGTTAAATAAATGCACGAATTCCTAGTTTTTTTTTGTTTCAAATCAAAAACCCCTCTCCTCTACGTTTTAATTCAAAATTTTGTTAGTATGGGTTTGCTGTTTCTGGTTGTTATTGGCTGTTCTTCTAATTGTTCTAAGCCGCTGTTTTCATCGAATTTTGTCTGGTGTAATTGCTGGGTTTTGTAATTGCTGGTGTTTACTTCACACTTTTTTTTCTGAGTCCAGCTACGATTTTAAGCTTGTTTCGGCCTTTCCCTTTGTTGTCATATGTAACTGAGTTGTGTGGATGATTTGAGTTGCTATTTTACTTAATTGGTTGCTGTTGGTGTATTTTATGAGTTTTGTACTGATTTCCTGAATTCCTGAGTTCAGAGTTGTCTTCGATTCATTGCTGTAGAGTTATTTTTCGTCGAGTTCGTGGCTGTGTGTTTTATTTCTGGGTACTGTGTATTTGTGCGTGTTATTGGGAATTGTTTGTGGGCTTTTTGTTCGTTGTAATTGCCGAATGTAGAAACTGTGCTGTTTTCTGATTCGTTGAATTTTGTTTACTCGTTTACTGTATTTAATTTTAGAGTCTGTGTTTTAGTTGAGTCCAGGATTGAGTCCAGGATTTATTGTATTTAATTTTTAGTCTGTGTTATTAGGATTGATTTTTTTAAAAAAAGAATTTCTGTAATTAATTTCTAATTCAAGAAAAAAAAATGGGTTTTAGAATAAAAGTTAATTTTAATTCGAGTTTTGAAATTTAATCTAGATTTAATTTGAATTTAGAATTCTTTAGAATAATTTTTGTTTTAAAATAATTTAGGACTTTTAGAATAAATAGAATTTTTAGAATAATTTAGTTAGTTTAATTTTCTTTTAGGTTTTAATTATTAGAAATCAAAATTTTCCAAAAACCCAAATTTGTTCTAATTCGATTAAGTTGAAAGTTAAGGTTTGCGAAAATATTAGTCTTCGAGGAACGAATCACAAATTTTACAACAAAACGAATTGTGCGCTTGCGATTCAAATGTCTTAATTATTTCTAGCACAACATAAGTCATATAAGTTCTAGTGTCGATCGTTTACTATAAAAGATTACACCTCGCGAGTTATTGACCGTTTTCTAAGTGATTTCCCTATGTTATTACTAAGTACGCTCTTAAAGGATCCGTTCGCACTTAACTTAGATTCGAACATTTTTATAAAATTGAAAAACGATCCAATTGACATGGGGTTTTCTCTCACACCTTCCTTATGGTATCTAGTATTTAACTACCATGATTTGCAACCAAATTATACATATGAAGGGGGTTCAATTCCGGTTAGGAACTCGTACTTACGGTTTTGAGCCACTTTTAGTAATTCGGTCATAACTCCTAAACCGTAAGTCCGCTTGTTTCGATTCTTTCGCCAAAACGATCTATGACTCGAGAACTACAAGGATAGGTCAGGTTCTTGTTAAGGTCAGAGGTTATTTATCTCGGGTATGCTCTGTTTTAAAGGTTAATGAAATTTCGGCATTACGATGGCTGTAAATCGGATATTTCCAAATCAAATCTTTCCATTAACCATGGTTTCCACTCCAAATCACCCATACATGTTATTTACCTTTGAACTAAGGCCAAGCACTGCCTTTCCGTTCATATAAACTACTTTAGCAACTATCAATACCCAATCATAGTTTTCATGCTTTAAACATACATAATAGCACTAAACTCAAACAATTCTCATAATCCATCAAGGGTTTCAAGTATTATACCTTTGTTTCAAGCTTTATAAGGCTAATATACTCTTACAATCCTTGAACCGTGCTTATAATATCCTTTAGAAGTCATAAAACAACAATCAAAAGAAAAGAAAATTGGTAAGTTACTATTCATCATCACTTTCAACAAACTTTTGAACAAGCTAACCTTAAAGAATGATGCTAAGGTTTTGAATATACCTTCTCCTAATCTCAAACTTTGTTTTAAGCTCTAGATTGTAGCAAGAAAATGTAGCATCCCATAATCCGGGGTACAGATTTGGGGCCATTAAGCACCATCAATTTCTTACAACTCTGATTATAAACATTATATGACAATAGGAAACAATAAAAAAAAACCCCTTAACCAAGATCGCATACAGGTTATGGTATGAAACAAACCATCAAATTATAAATTTACAACCATTCTCAGAATAAAACTGTTATACAATTTTTATAACTACATGAGATTTCTGTCTATTTAAATGTCCCACCTTGACCAATTCCCAACCACTATCCGATGAGTTCTATAACCCGATCGTCTCCTCTCGCTGCTGGAAAGCAACACCACTGACCATTACTAGGTCCACTAATCCTCTCCACTAACTGAAGAAAACAAACAAGCAAGAGTGAGCCAACAATGCTCAGCAAGTGCAACAGTATAACAATTTCAATAATGATGACAAATCTGATAAACAAAGAGGTTTCATTTCATTCTATGAAGGAATCAGTTATATCAACTTTTAGATTGCCACGAAGGCCAGCAATTCACCATTAATGAGGTGCATCAGAAACTAGAACTGATAAGAGTTCCAATATCAAAATATTATTAAAACAGACTTCCAAGGAGTCAAGAACTAAACATCTCAAGCTCAGAGTATAGATTAGAATTGGAATTTTTTTTTATTTTTATTAAAAAACATCAAGGTTAGGCTGCTGATCAATCACGCACTAACCCCGGACAAATGCACACAGCAATGTCCTTAATTGGATCCATGGCACACATTGGCCTTAACTTCTGACCATTAATCTGGTCTCCCCGAAGGGACATCTATTGACCATAATATGGTCTCCCCAAAGGGACATCCATTTTAAAAACATTTTCAATTCTAAGTTAAACGCATTGGGTATCGGAACAATCGACAACCTTTGTCAACCAACTAACTGGAAAACTTATGTTCCAGGACAACTCATAATTAGGAGTTAATAAGAAATGACATCATCGTCTAGTATCGACAAGTTCGATACAACACAGGGAATAAACGAACAACCAAGATTCTCAACTGATATCGACAAGTTCGATACCACACAGGGTGGAAAATATAAAGAATGACAATTCGAATAAATACCAACAAGATGAATATGAATAATTGGAATTTATAACGTCAGCAATTTATCTAAAGAGAAATTTCACTTGAGCACATAAAAGATATACATTGCAATAAGATTTTCAACCATCAAAACTCAAAGTTAAAGCGAAGATATGGTCAAATACTAGGCACACTGAAAAGTTTGAGTTTCCATAAGCAAATAAAATGGCTTAAACATTTGTTTGAAAAACGATTCCAATATGGAACAGTTCAGATCAATTTCAAAGAAAACATTTTTTTCTAAATGGGGGTACATTGGTGAAGATATGGTAGAATCAAGAGTTTCGCTAGCAGGCTTTCATAAGAGTTTAAAATCTTGGATTTCCTTTATTTGGGGAATTCTTAAACCAATTTGACGAAAATAGAAGAAATGGCATTCCAGGGATAAGAAAATGAGCGAGAAAGGTTATTTGTAAAGTTCTTTGCAAATCGGATATTTGAGTTACGGGTAGGGGAGATAAACAGCATCACACTTATCTGGAAAAAGTATATGTATCATCTGCCATCTATACTTGGCCAAATCATCACATACTACAAATAAATTAAATTGTATCACTTGAACAATAAGTGAATAGCAAGAACACTTGCCTCGATTCACGAAGTTCTCGATCTTAAACATTGATCCTTAACTCAACTTCTCATCAGTCTCTACCCTTTACATGTGGGCTTCTTACTCGGCCCTACCTCCATCTTTACTTCATAATTCGCTAAACTTAACGTCACTTCACCCATCGGTTTTGGTACTTGTTCTTCTGTTCATCCTTCAGATTACTCGCGCACTGTCCTTGGCCAGGTTTCCTATTCGAACCTTTTCAAGGTCAAATACCATTTTAGTATTCAATTAAGCAAAATCTTATTATTTTGCTTTATTCTACCCATACGCGTCCTATATCGCTTACACACATATATCATATATACATATCCAATTATATTCATAGAATAATTTTAATATAATCAACCAAGTCAAATAACACTTAACACAGATGGCCACTTAATACCTGAATATTATCTGGTGGCAAACACTACACAGCAAAATCACACCTCAAATCCTCACGTCAACTATTACATATTCACTTAGACTCTCGATTATCATAGCATACTTTCAAATCATCGAAATCAAATAAATTAAATAGATTTGCAGGGGAATTTTAGAAAATTTTGGCATGAAGTATTCGTAAATAGGACTATTCCCCTGTTTTTCAATTCAACCATTTACCAACCAATTATATGAAAATAGAGCTACCTCAACTTGTAGCAACATAAAAGTAAACATATAAGAAAAGTACCCGCCCAGACATGCGGCACATAGCACATAAGGAATTCTGCCTCGACATGCAGTAAACACATAATAATTTATATTAGCATTAACTACTACTTACGCTACATCAATAATCGAATCATTCACGCATTTTAATGATACACGTGACAATCAATTATTGATATTCGTAAGCCCTAGGGAACAACCCGTAGCATTAACTATTACTTACGCTATATCAATGATCACATCACTCAAGTATATTAATTATACTCGTGATAGTTAATCATTGATATTCGGAAGCCCAAGGAACTAGTTGAAGAGAATTACACAAGTCCTTAAATATTGACACTTAAGACTTGTGATCTCATTGCAACTCCTCGCAGATAAACACATAATAAAATGAATCTAACAATTAATCTTTGATAAATAACATTTTAAAACCATACAATCAGGAATTAAATTCTTATTTTAAGAAAACTTTGTGAATTAGCCTTTTTGTAAGTTGGACTTATCCCGGGGTCACAACCCCTCAATTTTAATCAAAACTAAATCAAGACATATCTCACAGCCTCTAGGGCAAGTGGTACTTTCAGAATTCACCACATTAACATCTACCAAATATAAGGTTTAATTAATTATAAAATACTAAGTCAAAACCATTTTGACCATACGTTTAACTCATCACCACGTAATTGACAAGTATAGCATTTAACAGATAACATGACTCGACCTATAACATTTAGCACATAGACATTTATAACTAGTATAACCACATAACTCCATGTATTATCCGACGATTGATAAATACCCACTAACGACCACCCAGTCCAATTATTATATCAAAACCTCAATTATTACCAAAATCATAATTAACAACCCCCAATCACTAAACCCGATATTAACGAGACCACAAAATATTTTCGACAATTACAATTAGCAAATAATAATTCACAATTAACAATTAACAATTGACAATCATCTAAACATATAATCAAACCCACTAATATAAGCAATTAAAACATTTAATCAACTTCGACCTACATTAAAATCCCCAAATTTAACTTCCGAGATTATAACTCTAATTATTACACAATAATAATAATTAGCAACTAACAATAACAAAACATATCATCGAACTCGCAATTTAACCCCACCATCATATTTAACAACTATAATCTTCCAAATTAAACTACGAAAGTTAAAACAATAATATCGCAATTAAATATAATTTAATTACAACAATTCACATAATTAATCTAAAATGAATATTACATATTTACATCGAAAAATTGAAATAAATAAATAAATTAACAAGAAATTATACCTTTTGATTCCAATCTCCCCCAAAAATCTCTCCCTTCTCTCTCTCTCTCTCTCTCTCTCTCTCTCTCTCTCTCTCTCCCCCTCTCTCCTGCCCCGTTGCTTCACTGTTGCCTCGCTGCTAGCCACCACCACTGCCGGCCGTCGCCACCGCGCGGTGGGGTGTCCCCCTCCCCTTGCTCAGTCGTGACTCCCCTTCCCTCACCCCTGCACCCACACCCACACACACACACCCCTTTACATACATGTATACACACACATATGTGTATATATACTCTAATTGATACAATCACACCCCCAATTTCTATTCAAATCCCTAATTTCCTTCCTCCCCCAATTCTCTTTTCTCTCTCCCCGATTCTCTGTATCTGTCGAGTGTGTGTTTGTTTTGTGTTATATTGGGCTTGGCCCAATATCCTTTTATTCACTACTAACACTTTATTCTCTTTTCGACCCAATTATACCCTAATAAACGACTTCTATAAATCACAATTTAATAGAACATTCGGAAAATTACACTTTTCATTTTTAAAATAAAGAATATAAAATTACGAGCACACACTTATTTTTAAAATATTTTTCGGATCAAAATTGAATTAAATATGGATTTTACAAGTTGTGATCCTTTAAAAACAATAAAACTCTTAAAATCATTTTAAAATACCACAACACCCAAATTAATCCACCCAACAATTTTAAAAACTCAATAAATATATAGAGACAGTATTACAAAAGATTTCATGATTTTTAATAACTCCGATAATTTTATAAATTGACAGAGGATAAAAAATGCATGATTTAAATATAATTAAACCCTCAAAAATACAAATAAAAATATACCGACCTTCACAGCTTACTCAAGTCATCATATAATCACATAAACACAATTTCACACATATTCCACTTTCCAACAATAATCACATAATAATATCCATAATTTATATTAAATAATTATTTCTAAATTCGAAATTTTCTAGGACGTTATAGAACGTCTTCTTTGGCCGAGAGTGATAAAGAGAGAATGGTGTTTGTTTTTCTTTTCTTTAGTTTGTATTATTATCTCTTAATACATGTATTATTGATTTTAATCTAAATATTGGATGCATCCTCTTGCTTGTATGTTGTCTAATTGTCATTTGTCCAAGTGTCATCACCACATTATGCATCCCCCTTTTTGTACAATTACAACTAAACCATCCTTTTATTTATTGACTTGCACTTAAGTCACTTAATTCCTCCTTTTTCCACCAATTTTTTATTCTCTTTGTAACTCGTTAATAAAATCAATACGTTACGACTTATAAGTAACATTCCATTGCTTTAATGTGACACAATTCCTTAACTTCATATTATATCCCTTGATCCTTTTGTATCTAGGAAATTTTTGGGTAAAATAAAAGTGCTATTCTTCAAATTTCAATATCATTTACATACACTTATTCTATCAATACGAACTCAGAAATCCGTTCCGAGTACTTCTATATAGTATCGTCTAATAATATTCTAGTTTCCACCAAAAACACTATTCATCGCTTATTTTCTTTTATTCCTTATATATTTTAAAAAAGTCCTTTTCCCCTCTCGAGCGTTCCTTAACTCTTTCTCGGAACCACTGAACTAATAATAGATATTGATTTGGATGACATGAGAATATTCTTCCTCCTTGGAATTACCATACCTTACTTCCCTGGGAGATAGATTATTCTTACCTAAGTTGTCAGTCCGTTGCATGGTTCATGGCATATAAGCAATTAAATCCAAATCCATTCCATAATCATTCATTATGACCACCGTTACACTGATACCCCATTACATAATAAAAGTTTTTTAATTCTTCCAAAAATCTAGGTTCTTACACTTGAGTTACCTGAACCTGTTAATGAACCTCAACCTCAACCTCTAGTGGATCAATCCACTCAAGCTGGAACGTCTGCAACACTTCCATTACAGGTACTGCCTCCTATCTTAGAATCTCAATCTACTTCTATTTCTGTACCCCAAGAGGGTGTCAGGTGTTCACACAATATCACGCAAGCGTACGCGGTCACAAGTAATATATAAGGTTAAGTCAAAATTCGTTCCCACAGAGACTGGTTTAGGTTCAATACAGATTTATGCACCTATGCAACAATGTATGATTATTATTCAATGCTAAGACAATATCAAAGATGGGTTTTGATTATCTAAATTAACTAAAAGCAAATTAACAAAAATAAGAATTACTTAACTAATGAGAATTAAAATAGAATTACTTATGAGAACTAAAACATGGGATCCTAACTTCATTAAATACTTCGCTTAGAATTGATGCCTTTAATCAAAGTATGTGATGGTTATGATAACTAATCGGATAACACGAAACAAGTATAGGCTACCTGTCAGTATACGAATACCAAACTACTCATACATCCAGAAAAGAGATAGAAGATGGGTAGACACCAATTATGTTTAGACCCTATATGTCTATAATATTTGAAAACATAACGGTTGAAGCACAAGTTATCCATTGTGATCACATAGGGAAGCAAAAAATGGTTAAAATTACGCTACAAATCATGATGTCAAAACATACATAAACCTATGCTAGCATGGAAAGTTCTAAATCTCAATATCCACTGTCGCTTCAATAAAGATTAACAATACAATTTAGATGTTAGCTACGCATCTAAAAGCATTAAGTATAACCATACGAGGATATCAACAATTCACCACACACAAATCTTTAAAGCAATCAAACTACTAAACTACATAAATAAATCCGTTAGAATCCCATGACAGTGATTAGTTCATAATCGAACCATTCATCATCATGGGATCTGATAAAACCATGGTAAATAACGAGGTCTAAATAAAAACAATACTAGAGTAATAGAGTTAAGAAAATAAATCCCAAAAACATCCAAGAGTATCGCCTAATTAGAAGAATACAAAAGTAGATCTAGATCACCGATAGTTGTCACGAACGTAGGAATCCTTCTCCAAGTCTGAATCTCCGTTTCTCGGCTCTCTCTCTGTGTTATGATGGGTGTTGGTTCGTTCAAGGATGATAGCACGTGTTTATATAGCCCATAGAAGTCTTTTCCAGCAAGAAAAGTCCAAAAATACCATTTAAATTCGAAGTAGAATTTTTTTTCCCAGGATTTCCACGGGCCACGGCGCCCGTTCCCCGTGCCAACTGCCGACATGCTGAATTTCTTTTATTCCTTCGTTTCTCTTCCGTTTTCTTCCGTTTCTTTTGCAAGTTGACCTTCTTCACTTCTAGAACTCAAATCCACCATAAAATATGTGATTTGTACCTCGCCAATACCAGAAAGTAACCCTGCACAATCTTCACTAAAACGAATCAAACACAAGACATACTTAAGGCCAAGTCACCAATTTAAGCCAAAATGAAGCGTTCCAAGTGGATATAAAATCCACTTATCACACCCCCAAACTTAAACTGATGCTTGTCCTCAAGCATAAACAGACTCAACACTACCTAATGCAATGTAATGCATGAATGCAACTAATATGAAAATGCAACGATCCTCTTAGACTAACCAAAACCAATCAACAAACAAATATCTCAAAGAATGCAATACGTCCAAACAGAGCTCGACTAAGTCCCCGTATACTAACAATTCACGAACAGAAACGTGGGTGTGTGCGATGCTCATCAGATATACTCCTAACACTAGATCAAAATCATACCTATTCTTCGCCAAGACAATAACAGGTTTATAAATAGAATGAACGGTAAACACTTCATAACCTAGGAACACCTCCATCATCATTCGAGTTAGCCAGGAATTCATGCATTATTACTAAACAATAGTAATATATACAACACGCATGCTTATTTAACCGTGCAATGGATGAGACCCCTAAAGGCTTATACAATAATACCCATGTAGTGAGCGTTAGATTAGTGGATCCCAGACTATAAAAGCCTTAGGTCACTAGGCACAAAGTCCCCTAGAACTTAATTGCTCGAGTATTAAAGAGCTCACCCTGGTTAATTCTGCATTTAAACATTCATATAACTCTTTTTTTTCCTTTTCTCTTTTTCTTTTTTTTCTGACTTTTTTTAATGCCATCTGGAATGAGTATTCTCATCCAACCCTAGACTACTCATAAAGATATGAGTCGGCTACTAGCCATTTGACACCTAGCCATTATTAACAACTGTTAACAATTAGCATGAAATCCCTGGTTTCCCCCAAACTTATACTTTAGTGCTCCAGCATTATCAAGGGAATAACGAACATTCTAAATATAATCAGGTGATTAAATCTCAAACAACCAAACAAGCATGACCTGATCTAGCACAAACGATGAGACAGTGTAAAGATTTTGTTTCTGAAACATGCAAGTCAATTCATAAGAACTATAAATCAACCCACTATTCATCTTTACGACACCCAAATCAACATCGACCTACCAAACGGAAATAGCCAAGTCCTACGGGATCATAAAATATGCTATGAAATACAACTATTATGGACTCACATGGTATACATAACAACAATGTAAACAGAATGCGATATATGAAACAGAAATGCAACAATATGAATGAACTAACTACTAAACAATATGATTTCTACATGAACAAGACACATTACTAACTACTTACCCTCAAATCACCCCCAAACTTAAAATATTCAATGTCCCCATTGAAGGTAATAAAAAGATAGTAGAGAACATTCCTAACTGTCAGCAGGGCCACCCTCCTCGGGTGGTAAATTAGGCGGTGGGTAAACAACATGAGCTCAATCCCTGATGCCCATGAATCGGAGATGAAAAACTTGCCCTTTGATTCCCCCAACTTGAATTAGAGAGTCCTTGAAAACTTAAGGGGGTGAAAATTTTTAAAATAAGAATTCGGGGCATATATTTTTTTCTGGGCAGAGGACTACTGCGCGGCTGCGCGGCTGCGCTCTCGGCTACTGCTCACGATTTTTTTTAAATAAAAACTATAGAACACATGGGTTGCCTCCTACGAAGTGCTGTCGTTGACGTCATTTAGCCGGACGTTACTTCCTCAACTCATGGCGGTTTTAAAAGAATAACCACACCGTCCTCAACAGAAAGACCATTCATACAAATGTTGACATCTTGTTTGCTTATTCCCAACACAACTTTTCTTTCACTCTTCACCTTGACTTTTCCACCAATCGACTTCTTCGTCTTCTTTTTCTTCCTCACACCTCTAAGGTGTTTATCCCTCTCAACCGACTGAACAGAACACTCTTCTATCGTATCATCAACTATCCACCTTCTTAACATAGTATCATGACCCTCTTCAAAAATAACTAACTCCTCATTCAAAAGAACATACCTCAGATGTGGTGGAAGTTTTCCGAGCTTTACATTCGAGAGATCTTGTGTGGAAGATTTAACAACATCAATTTCCTCGAGCATCTTAACTAAATCAGAGTTCTTCAAAAAATTTGGAACACTAAGCACTGTATCCAATTTCAAATCACCTTTTTCTTCTTGGAAAGACAATGCGAGGGATTCACTAGCGTTATGCTCTAGAATATGGGTAATAGTTTCATCAGTAAGAGATTCCACAGACAAGCACACTTCAGGATCATCTGAAATCTTCGTAGGAGCAAACACATTAAAGGTCGCATGATCATCTTGCACCCGCATAATTAACTCCCCTTTCTGCACATCAATCAAAGTTCGTCCGGTGGCTAGAAAGGGCCTTTCCAAGATGATGGGAATCTTCTTATCTTCCTCAAAGTCGAGAATGACAAAATTAGCAGGAAAGATAAACTCATCCACCTTTACCAAAACATCTTCCACTATTCTTCTTGGATATGTGATTGACCGGTCTGCTAGCTGTAAAGAGATATTTGTAGGTTTCGGCTTAGGTAGACCAAGTTTCATGAAAACAGACAATGGCATGAGATTGATACTAGCTCCCAAATCACACACACTTGTCGAAAGATAAGTTGCCAATAGTACACGGGATGGTGAAACTTCCCGGATCTTTAAGTTTAGGAGGCAACTTTTGTTGTAGAATAGTACTGCATTTTTCTGTTAAAGCCACGGTCTCCAATTCCTCAAGCTTCAACTTCCGTGAGAGAATACCCTTCATGAACTTAGCATAGCTCGACATCTGTTCAAGAGCTTCCGCAAAAGGTATGTTGATCTGCAACTTCTTGAACACCTTTAGGAACTTAGCAAACTACTTATCCAACTTCTGCTTCTGGAGCCTTTTAGGATATGGAGGAGGAGGGTAGATCTGATTGTTCTTTGTAGACTGCTCCAAAGAAGCTTTTTCAATAGAATTCTTGCTCTTTTCCTCTTCGCTATCTAGCTGATCAGCCACCAAGTCGGATTTTTCAATTTCTGGTGTTGTAGATTTTTCAACCTGCTGATTATGAACTTCTTCTTCTTCTTCCTTAGCTGCTGATTTAGGATCGTTTGTAACCTTTCCAGATCTCAAAGTTACTGCTTTCACCTGCTCCTTAACTTCCCTCTTGCCTGGATTAGCCTCCGTATCGCTAGGAAGAGTTCCTTGTGGCCTATTCAGCAAGGCATTAGCAATCTGCCCAATCTGATTTTCCAAGGTCTTGAAAGAAACTTCTTGGCTTTTACACATCATCCTCAACTCTTCCAATTCAGATTTTTCAGTAGAAGACTGCCCCGCACTTGCATGAGGCTGTTGCTGAAATCCCGGAGGTTGAAATTGTTGCCTTGGAACATATTGCTGCTGATAGCCCTGATTGAACGGCTTAGCTCCATATTGCTGATCCTGAAACTGCTGATAAGGCTGCTGAGGTTGTTTCATACCACCTTGATTGTTGCTCCAGCTGAAATTGGGGTAGTTTCTGTTGTTCGGATGATAGGTGGCTGGAGCTGGTTGCTGTGGCCTCTGAAAATTGCTCACAAACTGTGCCGATTCACTAGATATGGCACATTGACTCGTCTCATGTGCGCCCACACAAAGCTCACAAACACTTGCAACCTGCTGAACTCCATAGTTAGTCAAAGAATCCGCCTTCATAGTTAGAGCCTTCAACTGAGCTGCTATAGCTGTAGCTGCATCAACTTCCAAAATTCCAGCTACTTTTCCTTGAGATAGTCTCTGAGTTGGATTCTGATATTCATTAGCAGCCATCATCTCAATTAACTCATAAGCTTCCTCGTAGCTCTTTGCCCATAAAGCTCCACCTGATGCTGCATCTAACAAAGGTCTAGATTGTGCTCCCAGCCCATTATAGAAACCATTAATCACCATCCAGTCTGGCATACCATGATGAGGACACTTCCTTAGAGTCTCCTTGTAGTGTTCCCAGGCTTCACATGAAGATTCCTGACTGTTGTGCAAATTGAGTAAGAGCGTTCCTTATTGCTGCAGTTTTAGCCATTGGGAAGAATTTAATGAGAAATTTCTGAGAAAGATCCTCCCATGTCGTAATGGAACCGGCTGGTAAAGAGTGTAACTAGCCCTTAGCTTTATCCCTAAGAGAGAATAGGAAAAGTCTCAATCTGACAGCATCTTCCGATACACCATTGAACTTAAAAGTGTCACAGATCTCGATGAAGTTCTGGATGTGCATATTAGGATCTTCCGTTGGAGCACCCCAAAACTGAACTGAATTCTGTACCATTTGAATCGTGCCAGGCTTGATTTCAAAGGTATTAGCAGCAATGGCTGGTCTGACAATGCTAGACTGAATATCATTGATTTTTGGCTGAGAATAATCCTTCAAAGCCTTCGCTACTGCTGGTTCTCCCATAACTACTGTTGCTTCAAGTCCTTCTTCTGCCAGTTTATGAGATTGCGAACGTGTTCGCATACACACTCAAGTACCTGAAACACACAAATAAAGCAAACTAAGTAAGAAAAAATATCCGAGTCAGTGAACTTTAATGACCACTGATGATAAGCACATAAACTATAATAAACATCGAGTCCCCGGCAGCGGCGCCAAAAACTTGTTCACACAAAATCACGCAAGCGTACGCGGTCACAAGTAATATATAAGGTTAAGTCCAAATACTTTCCCATAGAGACTGGTTTAGGTTCAATACAGATTTATGCACCTATGCAACAATGTATGATTATTATTCACTGCTAAGACAATATCAAAGATGGGTTTTGATTATCTAAATTAACTAAGAAGCAAATTAACAAAACTAAGAATTACTTAACTAATGAGAATTAAAATCGAATTACTTATGAGAACTAAAACATGGGATCCTAACTTCATTAAATACTTCGCTTAGAGTTAATGCCTTTAATCAAAGTATGTGATGGTTATGATAACTGATCGGACAACACGAAACAAGTATAGGCTACCTGTCAGTATACGAATACCAAACCACTCATACATCCATAAAAGAGATAGAAGATGGGTAGACACCAATTATGTTTAGACCCTATATGTCTATAAGATTTGAAAACATAACGGTTGAAGCACAAGTTATCCATTGTGATCACATAGGGCAGCATAAGATGGTTAAAATTACGCTACAAATCATGATGTCAAAACATACATAAATCTATGCTAGCATTGCAAGTTCTAAATCTCAATATCCACTGTCGCTTCAATAAAGATTAACAATACAATTTAGATGTTAGCTACGCATCTAAAAGCATTAAGTATAACCATACAAGGATATCAACAATTCACCACACACAAATCTTTAAAGCAATCAAACTACTAAACTACATAAATAAATACGTTAGAATCCCATGACAGTGATTAGTTCATAATTGAACCGTTCGTCATCATGGGATCTGATGAAAACATGGTAAATAACGAGGTCTAAATAAAAACAATACTAGAGTAATAGAGTTAAGAAAACAAATCCCAAAAACATCCAAGAGTATCGCCTAATTAGAAGAATACAAAAGTAGATCTAGATCTCCGATAGTTGTCACGAACATAGAAATCCTTCTCCAAGTCTGAATATCCGTTTCTCAGCTCTTTCTCTATGTTATGATGGGTGTTGGTTCGTTCAAGGATGATAGCATGTGTTTATGTAGGCCACAGAAGTCTTTTCCAGCAAGAAAAGTCCAAAAATACCATTTAAATTCGAGGTAGAATTTTTTTTCCAAGATTTCCACGCGCCACGGCGCTGGCGCCCTTGATCTATCACGCGCTCTAGCGCTCTCGCCAAGCGCCACGGCGCCCTTGCCAACTACCGACATGCTGAATTTCTTTTATTCCTTCGTTTATCTTCCGTTTTCTTCCGTTCCTTTTGCAAATTGACCTTCTTCACTTCAAGAACTCAAATCCACCACAAAATATGTGATTTGTACCTTGCCAATACTAGAAAGTAACCCTGCACAATCTTCACTAAAACGAATCAAACACAAGACATACTTGAGGCCAAGTCAGCAATTTAAGCCAAAATGAAGCGTTCCAAGTGGATATAAAATCCACTTATCATTAGGGCTGACCAAGGGGTTGTAGAACCACAACCTCTAACCCAGGTCATAGAGCCAAACAATGAGTCAAACACTATCTTAAACAATGAGCTAAGGTAGAACTTACCAATCAAAAGATCTGAAAGAAGTAGTGAAACAATGAGTGATCCTATAGCTCTGCCTCTCACAAAGAAGAGAAGAACTACAAGTGAGGCATCTGTAAGCCCATCTGTATCCTCCCAACAGGATATGGACTTTGAAATGGCTAGTGAATAGTTACTTGATTCATTCTCTCAACAGGATAAATCTATTGAAATTCGCCAAATGGCCATGGCATTCAGTAAAAAGCAAAGCACAACCCCATTATTACTCACAGTGGGTGAACATGTTCAAATTGATGAGACTAAGGACACTCAGGACGAAAAGCACAATAGGATTGTTACAGTGCCTGCCATAGTTACGGTAGATGAGCCTTCACAAGCTTCTGAAGGAAATCTCCCCCTAGGAGGAACATTCCTAGCTCCCCTAAGGGAATCTTCACTCGCAGGTTTCTCTGGAGAAAGTGGAGGGCAACTCGATCATCCTATCACTGAAGAAATTCAGATATCAAATCCAAATGAAATAATAGAGATGATTGAGGATTGGGAATTGTGAACTCCCATTGCACCACCGCTGACCCCTCCAGAAGGGGCTAAGGTGATTTTAAATGCAGGTACAGAAAAAGGAAAGGAGCTTGTGTTGAGTGATGTGAGGACCACCACAAATTTGAGCGAAACACTTGCACGAGAGGTGAGTGAAACACCCTTGAGTGAACTTCAGGTGAGCGCACACACTGAAAAAAACACTCTTTCACTACTTGCAAAAATCCTAACACTGTAGAGGAAAATTGCTGAAAGTGAAGCAGAAAAACAAATTCTCAAAGCACAAGTGGTCGAACGGGCTTCAGTGGTCGAACGGGCTTCTTCTTCCACCTCTATTAACAATCAGTTGGACTTAATCATGGATGAAATTTTGAACATGAACAACACATTCACTCCCGATATCAATACTTTGTCACAATGTCAGACCCAAGCAGCTTCTGATAGACTGGAGATATTATCTTCCATTGACAGAATATCTGCGAAAGTTGACGAGCTTCATATGGAATTTCATGTAAATAATGATTTTTATGAAGGCCGCTTTAGTAAGTTAGAAGATAATTATGAACATTTAAGTGAGGGGATGCACCACTTATACAATATCATATCAACCATTCATTCAATATCTGAAGAACAGAGGAAGTTCTTTGAAAATCAAGGAGGGAGTGGTGATGGAAGAGACCCTGAAGGTGGAGATTCAAGAGCTGCTCAAGAAAAATCAGTAGAGGATAACCCAACTAAGGGAGATAGAGCAAGTGGAACGGGGGAGAAATTACAAGGGAGTGGGAGTAATAAGGGTGAACAGCAAGGAGGAAAGGGAAAGGGCAAAGTCAAAGCCACTGAAAGTATGCCAGCAGACACTGAACAAATATTACATGGGAGAAGATGATGAAGTAGATGTCTTTGCTGAAGTTAGGTTTCCTGGTGAGCATGAAGATGAAGATGAAGAAGATCTTGGTAATTAGGAAGATGAAGTGCTAGTGGACCCTGAAATTGAAAAAGATCTTCAGTAGGAGCAAGCAAATCTCAAGATGAAGGAAGATAAGCTTCAGAAGACAACTCAGTTAATTGCTCAGAGACTTGAACTTAAGAAAGCAGAAGATGCGGAGAAGCAACGACTTATGCAATCAAGGAACAAGAAAGAAAAATGGACATTCAATTGAAGGTTGGTCCGAAGTGGGATGCTGCGAGGGAAGTGATAGATATTATTTAAACCACTGATAATGATGATCATCATCTACTCAACATCCTTGAAAAATTTAAAAAGGTCAATCCAGATCATACATTATAAATGGATGCATTAAAACTCGAAATATCAAGGATAGTGGCTGGATTTGATAGGGTTGCAAAGGAGTTGGTGATTCGTGTTGATTGTCATACAATGGGAACACACAAAGCATCACTTCATTTCTTTCAAAACAGAATGTTGACTGAACTCTGGACACTTATGCAAAAGATAAAAAGGACTTCTGAATTAAATGTACTACTCTATGAGAAACTTAGGGATTATGCTTATACGGCTAGTCCAGAAGTAATACAAACTCCACATCATGTCCAGTTTCTTAAGAATGACGTACTCTAGTCCTGCTACTTTGACTCAACTTCAATGAAAGGATACACTACTCAGCATCTGGTGTGGCTAGAACATATGATTAGGACTACTGGCTTTGCTACGGATGACAAGACATTTGCTGCCAATATTATTCAATCTTATGCTCAAGACAACATCAGAAAATATACTTACTTTCAGAATAAATTGGAGAAGAAACTCAAACTTCAGCCTGTCAGACCAGAAGGTTTAGCAACTGAAAGTTAATGTGTCCTTGATCATAATTTACTCAATACTTTGGATGAAGTTGAAAAAGGAGAGATAAGGGTTCAAAGCACATTCAATTGAAGATCAGCTCTACTTGTTAAATTCTTAGAGCTTAGGTAGAACAAGATAGGAAAATTGGGTAATATATGATCAGTCTAGAGGATAATCTATATTGTATTTATCTTTATGTTTGAATCTGGAAAATGTTAATATAAACCAGAACTTTTATTAATATTTCCTTAGCATTTAAAGTTTTATCCTTTACTTGTTTAAGTTGAGTTAGTTGAGTTATCCTTTAGGAATTTGCTTGTTATTTTATAACAAACAAATAGGGGGAGATTGAAAGGCATATGACACAGCCTATTTGTATACCGAGGATCCTACTCAACTTAAATTAGATTGTAGTAAGTAAATAATATATAAACTAGCACAGGAATCACAGAAAGTGTTATCTGTCAGAAGAAAAAAGATTAAAGTCAATCTACAGACTTGAAGATTTACTGCATTGAAAGAAGTTCAGTTATTGATCAAGCCCCAATGGAGTTTTCAATGAGAAAGTGGATTCATTTACAGTGACAGAGGTTTCTACAGTGACAGTGGAAGAAATACATTGTACACAAGATTTAACTAGGGATTAGAAAAGGAAAGAACCACAGCTTAGAGTCAAAAATTGAATAACATTGATTACAGTTAATCACTCATGAACCAGACAGTACATCGAGCGTCAATAGTGATACAGTGAAAGCCATTCAGTATTTTAATGGTTTAAGAAAAGACTGTGATATTAAGAATTTAATTTAATTTAATTTTAATTAATTAATTCAATCAGAATTAATTTATTCTGTAAATTAATTAATATATTAATTAAATCAGAATTAACTTAAATATGAAAAGACTATTTAAAATTATATCAATTGAAAAAATCTATTTTAAATTACTCTAGTAAGACTATCTAAAATAGTCTTACCGAGTTTCTTAAAAATATAGTCTTTGCAAGTCAAGGGAGATCGTCTCACCGAATTATGGCCTTGGATAGTCTTTCTATTGTAAGAATAGTCTTGCCGAGTAGATGCCCTGGATAGTCTTTCTAAGTGCAAGGATAGTCTCACCAAATTGCTGCCTTGAATAGTCTTTCCAGTTCATACTTAATAGTCTTACCGAGGCAAATGATCTAATAGTCTTTCGTGAGTTAATTTGCTGAAAATAGATAGCAGATTGAAGATTATATAGATCAGTCTCGGCCAATCAACACATCACTTGGATATTTTGTCAAACAGAAAGAGACAGCAACTGAACCTTATATTCTTTCTCTCTCTCATTCAAAGCCAAGAACAGAGCTCAAAAGTTTCTTACAGGAATTCAATTTCTAGTTTTATTGTAATATCTTAACCACTAGATCTTGTTTATTTGTAACCTTGTGACTATCTAGCAGATCAAGTATCCCTAGTTTAAATCTCGAATTGCTCTTTAGCATACGATCTTTTTATTATAAATATAGAAAAATCCATGTCGAATTTATTCTAATTTGTTTTAATTAGTCTGTACTGTATTTGTAACAACCTATCAAGTTTAATATAAGTTGTATTCAACTTGAATCTTGTTTCATTTATTTCTGCCTTAAATTGTTCTTGATTTAATATTCAAAGAAGCGAACAAATTCGATTAAATAGTACCGTTTGTATTCAACCCCCATTCTACAAACTCTACAGGACCTAACCAAAAGGAATGTTTATTTCTCTTCTTCGTTTCCAATACTGGCTACCATGTTGTTTTGAAGTCCATCAACCCATGTGATCTGTCAGCTATGTCAAGTCACTATCAACTGCTAAGATAAAGATATTAGTTGTTGAAGTGATTATCCGTTAAAGCTGTCATCCATTAATGGGTTGACTGTTATCCGTTGAAATTGTTATCCGTTGATGTAGTATCTTTATCCATTGAAGTATCATATCACTTATACAAGATTACAAAGCACAGCCTATTTACAATTAGCTAACCTATTCAGCATATCCATTGATAGTCAACATGACTTAGAAAACTATCAACTAACACATCAACTGATAACTTATCCGTTGAGACTTCATAGCATGTTACATACTTTTCGTTGATAAGCTACCTCATCAACGGATGCTGATAAGCATGCCATCCGTTGATGAGTTACAAAATGACTTATACAAAATATGTTCTGAAAATATCATCAAGGACAACATAATTCCTAACAATTGTCAAACTATTGGTCTTGCTACTCTTCAAAATGGTTTACATTCTGTTGATTATAATATACTTGCTGAGTTTTTCTTTGCTCACCCTTGCATCTTTATCTGACTTTCAACTAGGCAACTTGATGACTCATCCTCGTTTGACCGCGTGTATGCGTGTTGGTGGTCCCACTGAGCTATTTAGGTTTAGTTTACCCACATCACCACTCCAGGTAGAGGGAACTCTAGGATTGCGACTGGTTCTTAGTGTGTTTTGTAATTTCTAAAACTTGTAGTTGGTAAAGTAATCAGATATACTTTTGGACTAGTTTTATTAAGGTTTATAATAATTGGATTTAGGATCTTGTTTTAAAAGCCAAAACTTGTAAAAGATCCTGCCTTATGAGATTGTCATTCTATTTTATATCATCTGTCAATGCTTGTTACTAATTAGTGTCACTGGATTCCCGGGCTGTCACGGAATCTGTACTATATTATAATAGCCGAAATATTAAAAGTTTTGGTACCTACTTTTTGGTACTTCATGTTTTTACTTAATTACCCTTACTTTTATATAAAGCATGTTTTTATCTAAATACCTTTACTTATATCGATTTATACTACTATACTGAAGCCAAAATATTGAAAAATATTAAATAAATTATAAATAACTAATAAATTTCTTTTTTATGTAAAGCATGTTACCTTATATATTTTTCAATAACGAATCAATTTCCTTTTTCAGGTAAAACTTACTTGTTTTATTTTAATAAAATATTAAAATTACTAATTACTTAACCATTACCTTTTTCAGATAAAAGGTATCATCTTTTCTATATTTTCTAACTAAAATTCCACTTTTTCTGTAAATATCACGCACACCATATATATAATTCCATTTAAAATTTTGAACCTGCAAAATTTGTATCTTAAAATTATCAATACAAATCAATACAAAAATTAGATATAATATTAAAAAAATACTATTATATTAAAGCTGAAACATTAAAAGTTTGTTTGCTTGGTTTTTAGTACGATTATCCTAATTATTAAAATAATAATAAAATAATATAATTAATGATAATTAGTCGATTGTCTTTTCCATGTTTACTTTTAGTTGAAAATATTACCTTTTATAAACATATAAGAACATCAATCGCAACATATCATCCAATCATTAATATTTCTTTTCTAGTTACCTTTTAATTCTAATTATCTTTTAATTTAAATTTTCATGTTTACTTTAGTTGAATAAATTACCTTTTATAGACATCTAAAAACTTCAAGGTAACATATCAATCAATCATTAATATTTCTTTTTTTAATTAAAATATTTTACCTTTTAATAGAAAATATTTTCTTCCAATCATTAATATATACCTAAAAATATCACATCATACCTTCCAAATTCCAATCATTAATAAAATATAATAAAAATCCGTAAAAATTTATAGTAAGGAAAAATGATTATAATTCTGTATTCTGGTTCAAAGGTTCAACTATACAAGAAATAATGACCTTCGGGTTTATGGTAATAAATAAGAACTGCTATATCTAATGATAAGGTATACTACATGATTAAAGGTTTTTATTAAAGATTTAAGATTCGAATCCCGTCAATGACATATTTAATTTAAAATTTTATAAAAAAAAGGTTTGAAACAATGCATGTCAGTAATTAAATTTGCATTAAATTAAAATAATTAATTAAAATAATGATTATATAAAAACATAATTGCAATGTAAAATAAAATTTATAACATATTAAAAGAATCCCGTGTACTGCACGAGTTATAAGCTACTTAAATACTTAATTTGTGGTGTTAGGAAGGTTAGTTCAAATATTAATTCATTAGTACAATGAATTAATATTTATTATTTATTGATATTGGGCTCGGCCCAAAATACCATTGGAGGCCCAATCTAATTATCCAGGATCTCTACTGTTGCTTATATATATATATATATATTCTTATTCTCCTTAAACCAAAGGGTTGCACACCAAAAAATAAAATCAAAACCTAGGGGCAGCCGCACTCAAGAACGGAGCTAGGGTTTTGGATTTTTGGTGCTTTAGGGAGAAGGTAAACCTTAATTGGGAGATTGAAGCCCACACTTTGCTCAAGGGAAATCATGGAATACAGTAGAAGATTGTAATTGCTTGCCGCCATAACGATTAAGGTAATCTCTTTCGTGTATTACTATTTATCATCATAAAACATTGCACCCCGATCTATTATTTCCTACATCTCTTAAGTTCATCTCTTTCTCAAAATTGACAAAACTAGAAATTGGTTTGACTCTTCCGATTTACATTCTCAATAACTTCGCCACCAAAATAATAGAATAACTATTTTTAAAGAGTAACAATTATAATCAAATTGTTGATTTTGGCATTATCTGCATCAGTTTCTTATTATGCGTGAAAAATATTTCGCATCTCCAGATAGGTAAGCCGTTAAATGAGTCGATTTAAAACACTTGTATATATATTTTAACATACACATTCGTGTAACATATTTACATAAATCTGCATATATCTGATCATTTGATCCCGATTTATATCTTTCTCATATTCAAAAAGTTTGATTTAGATCTGGTTTCATTATAATCAAAAGAAAACATGACTCTGAAATAGATTCTAAAAATATAAGATATACCAGCTACCACCTCTGGCAATCCTAAAAAATCACTATTATTTTGGTGTCATGACTTTCGTAACCTATTGCTGATTTTTGGGATCGTTGAAGGTGATGGATGAAGTGGGAAGGAGATGGTGGTGGGATAATTGTAAGGATAACCAATATATAAAATCATCAACATAAATGATCTAAATCATCTGTTCTCAATTGGTTTTCATTTTATGGATTCTCATTTGAAAATCACACTACGTTCATGTATATATATATATATATATACATGTCACATTTTTTTATTTTCTACTTGATCAATGAATTATTTTACTAATACGTACATTTTTTATTTCAGTTGAAATATTTATGGAATTATTTACAATAAATAATGAAGAAAGTGCTCCAAAAATATTCTAGATGGAAACAAGAGTCGTCTAAGTGGCCTACGATTGTCAGGTAATATCCTTTGTAATTCTTAAATTTATATGGTATTTGCATTAAAAGTAATAAAATCATTAAGTAAAATGTCAGTCACATTTTATGTATATGCTTGAAAAAAAATAAATTTTCTAATAACCAAATTACTTTTTTATATAGTGTCTCTTAATCCTTTTTTCAGAGAAGATCTTTTGTTATGATCCACTATAAGAGTACTCCCTTTGTCTCATTTTTATTGCTCATTGATCAAAATCCACCTTTGTCTCATTTTTATTGCTCATTGATCAAAATCCACCTTTTATTCATTCATGACAATTAAACTTGTAGTTGCCAAATAATTATATTATTTTATATAAAAATTAACAAAATTAAAATATAATATACCATTTAATTAAATGTAGACAATTATTTTGAAACAAAGAAAATAGGAAATAATGAATAATAAAAATATGACGGAGGGAGTACAGTTTTAACTCAAATAAACTCAGCTCAATTTTATTGAAATTAAAGCTTATAACTCATGTGAAGATAATAGAGTCTTTGGATAAATTGGAGTTGACTCCGGGCATAGCCACTGCTAGAATCAGAAAGGATCCCCTGGCTTCCCAAAAAATATTATAATTTTTTTTATCCCCTACTAAATTATAGTTGTTAGTGATTAAGAGCAACTCCAATGCTGTTCCCTTTCCTTAACCCCTAAAATAGGGATTATTAAAAATATAGGTAATGAAAATTATGTTTCACTCCAATCATATACCCTATATTCATACCCTATATTTTAAAAGTAATTTTTAGTATAGTTTTTTGAAATTTAAATTTTGAACATTATTATAAATTAACCAATGAGCTGGGGGATAGATGAGGTGGAGGATATAGGGGATCTAATTTTGATCCCTCAAATAAGGGGTTATATTTTCTCTCCCCTAAAAAATAAAGGGGATGAGGGGTAAGGTTGGAGTTTTATTTTTAAACTAAAATCCCTATAATTGTCCACCTAGACACATTATAGGTAAGGAACATGTATGGTTGGAGTTGCTCTAATAAAAAAAACATGGAAGTTTTCTGGAAAAAAATTATTAAGTGGGAAAATTTTACAAAATAGTAGAATTCAATATCATCCATTACTTTTTCAAGAAAAACAACCCAATGATCTAAAGATTATTTGTGTACTTTTGAATTTTAGAACTTTTATTGTTATTATGAATTGTTCATATTATATTTGATCCCCTGTAATTTAAAGCAAAGCTCACGTTTGTAGAGCATGGAGCTTGGCATGTTCTAACCGTTGCTTTGGGAAATTGTTGATTTGTCACATATGAAATCCAATTTCATCAAGACTTCAGTAGATCCCCTTATCTATGTGGATAAACAGTCTGATAAAACGTTGAGTCAGATTCTGAGACTCACTTTAAGTCTAGTCGTGGAAATATGTGAACTTTGATATTCCATGATAATCTTTATCTCACTGATGAGCAATTGGTAGACATAGTTGAAAGGTACCCAAGGTTTAAACAACTTGTAATGCCTGCCTGGAATCGAATAATGAGAACTGATGTATGTTGGGCAATTAGCATGTGGAATGATCTCGAGTCAATGACCATGCCAAGCATAGGCACCCCTCGATATGTAATGGAAGAGATTTTCAAGAACTACAAAAAATTGCTTAACTTAAAATCCTGAGATCTTTTAAACGTATCATGTGTAAATATTATCGTTCAGTTTCTTCCAAATTTAAAAGTGTTAAGCCTTCGTTGCTCAATGGTTATAAAAGAAGCCTTGGTTATTATTCTTGACGTCTTAGAGCATCTGGAAGTGCTTAATAAATCTCACTGTCACATTGTTGAAGTTCCTCGACCACCTGCTCGAAAAAATATTATTCTCGAAGGATATTGATGATTTTACGTTTCAGAAAGCTCCTGGTTTGCGTCAATTCTTCACATGCATGAATAACTCATGCATTATTTGTTCCGGGCATCAAGCAATACCAAATGTTGAGGCATTAATGTCGTAATGTATATTTTATATTAGAGGCTATTGTTTCAATCAAAATATAATGTTAAACTCGTGAAATTTGTAAGTAACAGTATTTATTAGATTATCACATAATCTTATATCCAACATTATATAAAATATGCAACCAAAATTTTATAAAATCATAAAATATGAATTTCAAACTCACCAAGAACGTAAATATGCGAAGGAGGAAAAGTCAAATACCAACTTTTAAGATTCATTTACCTCAGAAGAAATATTCCGGCAACATTCCATACAACTATAGTACACCTGCAATTTTTTTTGAAAGTGGAAGAAGAATGATGGTCACCAATACAAAGCTAGCGTACCACCAAATGGTATAGAAAAAGATTTTAACTAAAAGCATATTAATGATTAATTATAGCTTTAGCACATGCATAACTTATGTAACACCACCCAAGCATGCTTATAACAACCTCACTACCCACAGATAGCTTAAGAGTTCTTAGAATAAAAAAAATAAATACTTCTCATAAAACTATAATAGAATTAAAATTCAAAAAATAATAACAATTGAGCGTCTTTTAGCAAAATAACCCATAATAGCAAATAAGGTCACAGATTCACAAAAGCACATAAAACATTATAGATCATAACCCAAACCGAATTTTGAACCATAGATATTTGACTCCGGCATATACATAGATGCATACTATATATTTAAAACCCAAAGTGGGTATATACTCATTTCTTTTATCAAAAATATAAATTTAGTACAACTACCAGTTTTGTAGTTTCTGAACTTGTCCTTGCGGAGGACAATGTAATTATGGTGAATACTAAAAAATAATTCACTTTATTTTCTAATCTCTTGGCATCCGATTTTTTATCATGCAAAGTTCTGTACTAACATTTAATACACGGTGTCACTTGTTTGAGAAAAAAACCAATATAGCCACATAAACCACATGCTGCAGATTAAGAAAATATAAGTAAATGTTTTATATTTTGAATCAACATTATCTAATAATCACATATGATACTCCGAGTAGTGGGTAACCTCGTAGGACCTCGGCCCGCCTACTCAGGTCTTTTATGGATATGCAGGAAGATCTTCTTGTATGTATGACAAAACCATAGATTGGGATTAATTAAAAAAAAGCTCTTACCTATTTATTCGAAAGGTCCATCATAGGGTCGATTAAATGTTTACATTAAATTACGTGGAAGCCAAGTTCCCGAAAGAGTTAATATCTCCATTAGCTAAACCCTTTCTTACCCTGCCTTTGGACTCGTATTTTATTCATACACAATCAACAGAGGCTTCCATGACGGCGAGGCTTAGTCAAGCACAAGTTTTGGTATTTGCCACACGCTCACTCCTTACCACTTGTAACGCCCCCAAATCCAGGGTCAGGAGATTTGGTCATTGCGCGAAAATTCTCAAAATAAATAATCATCTATTTAATAACACAATATCCTTTGTAATCATTCAAAATTTAAATATAACCTTTGTGACCCCAACTATCCAAGATCTTTTAGGTTATAGTGCTAGAAACAAGAATCCAAATTCCATTAAATAAAACACTTCTTCTTTACAACATTCTCTTTGATCAAATCTTACATCACTGGTATAACTTCAACAAGAAATATACCAGGCCAATTAATAATAATAATAATAATAATAATAATAATAATAATAATAATAATAATAATAATAATTATTATTATTATTATAATTATAATTATAATAATTATTATTATTATTAGAGCCCAACTATATAAAATAAATCTTACACTAAATCCAGACCTACCGAGTCGAGCCATCTTCAAAACAGCGTATGTCTTTTCTATTTCCGAACTACGCGGATAAGTCTCGCCAAACTGCCTTACTGAAAAGTTAGAATTTAAAACAACAAGTATGAGCGGAAGAAATGCTCAGCAAGCGTATAGTAAAAGAAGAATTTTAATAAATCATTGCTAATAAAACAGATATCTTTTGTCAAAAGCTCAAATCACAAGATAAGTATTTTGAATCTAAAATATTTCATCACAAAATGGATTAAAAGAAAATATGAAATGAGTATTCAGACATGATAAGTTCAATGTTCTACTAGTGGGATCCTGACTAGCTAAACAATTGGTTTAGTTTTACTTCCAACAAGGAAGTAGCATTGATTCACAATAACTTTGTAGAAATAGTCAATTTTCATCAGTAAATCATCAACAAACCATCTATATTTAAAAAAATATTTTAATCAAATTTTCAACAAGAAGGTAGGTACGGTATATACTTACTCATCAGTATCGGTAGCACAATTAAAAAAAAAAGAAATAACTCACTTGAACGATAAGTGAGGGATAGTAACACTTGCCTCTGATCCTTATATTACATACAATAAATTATATTACATACAATCATGACTCGATACCAAATCACCCATTTGATCTTCTAATTTCAAAAATTTTCAGAAATCAAATCGTCTTTTGTTTAGAAATATTTTTGTTCATTTAGAACGAACTGTCTCATTTATTATTAAAATCGTGAATTAAAAATAATTAAGATTAATTAAAATAAAACAAAATAAATAAATCCAAAAACTAGAATTCCAAAAATCCGGACAACTTCCGGCTAGTCCAAACAAAAACCGGCTTGGTTATAGTCCAATCGACACCCATAATACCACAAACAACTTTTAATACAACATCTACCAAAAACACAGCTGGACAATCGAATAAAACTGAAAATCCGGTCGTTCAAACCGAAATCCGGCCATTTTAAAACAACCTAGAAAATTTCCATAAAAACATATATGGTACAACTCTAGCAGGTCTATACATGAACGCAAACCAAATTCTAAACAGACGATTACAATTTAAATTCCGGCCAAAACCAAGAATTCCGGAGAATAAAAAATACGCCAAGAAAATTACCAGAAAAATATATATAAATCCATATACAACGATCTATACAACCATACAAATTATATCCCATTATATAATAAGAGTAAAAGGGATAATAAGAGAGTGATACCATAGGTCAAGGGTTCGATACTCATTACTAAAAATTTTAAATATGATTTTTGTAATTTTAAAGATAATAACAAAATTTGCTTTACATCAAACTAAACATTCGAAAAAGTTAATACACTGAACATCAATATATATATATAAAGGAGGATAGCGGGAGTTTAGGTGGCGCTCTAAGATCGTCTCAATCTATTTTTCTAATTTTTTAGAATTTTAGAATTTTAAACAGTAATAAATACAAAAATATCAATTAACATATTAGAAGTAGAATAGGTGTTCGAATTTATAAAGGAGAAGAGTTCGAATTTATAGGGAAGACATATGATTAGAAGTTCTATTGTAAGTATAATAAGTATTTATAAGGCATACGATTAAAAGTTCTATTGGAAGTAGAATAGGAGTTCGAATTTATAAAGAATAAGAGTTCGAATTTATTGAAAAAATATATAAATAAACGTTCTACTAGAAGTAGAATAGGTGTTTGAATATATAGAGTAGAAATATAATTAAATATTTTATAGAAATTACGATCTTCTTAAATTATATATTTTTTATATAAGTTAATTATACTAGGAAAATTTATTCATAAATCCAATACTATTATCATAAAAAAAGTCACCGTATTTAAAAAAAAAAAAAGAATTGATGTGTTAACATAATTCACTGTATTTAAAAAGAAAAGAATTGATGTGTTAACATAATAAAAGAACAATCTCATGCAAGAATCATAAATAAATACAGGAGTATCTATAATATAAAGAGAAAATAAGATGTGTTTTCATTTTCTAAAACTCCAAAAATTTTAGAAAGTCTAGAGAAAGTATAAATTGGAATTCACTCTATTTTTTAGGTTTTGATTTTAAGGAAAAAAATTATTGTGTAAGATAAGTATCATCAATAATATGTAATGAAGTTGGAATTTCGATCCCAAACGAGAGCGGCTCGAAATATGTTTAACGGGAAGACGGCTCACTATAAAAGATTGTACTAGCTATTAAAATACCATATTGATGTTATAAATTTTATTTTATTTTTAGGATTTGATTTTTATGGATAAACATTATCATACAAGTAATATATGTAAAAGTTAGGTTTTTGGTCTTGACGAGCGAGCGGATCAATAGTAATAACCGTGTTTAACAAGAAAGCGGTTCATTAAATAAGACCGTATAAAAAGTGTTTAAATATATAATACATAAAATAAAATGTTTTATTGGAAGTAGAATACGAGGACGGTGGAGACGTTATATACGATTTTTTTAAAACTATACATCTTTTTTCCTAAAAATCATTTATTTTAACTTTTTTATACAAGTTTATCTATAATATACAGAAAATATAAGATGTATTTTCATCTTTTAAAACTCTATAAATATTAGAAAGTTTAAAGAATATAAAAATTGGAATTTACTCTCTTTATATAGTGAAGTTAGAATTTCGGTTTCAAATAAGAGCGGCTCGAAACGTATTTAACGGGAAGAGGACTCGCTAGAAAAGATTGTATTAGCTATTAGAATTTGATACTGTAATCATAATTTTTTTTTATTTTTACGGTTCGATTTTATGGATAAAAAAATATTATATAAGTCTTTATAATATATGTTAAAAAGTTGGGATTTCGGTTTTAACGAGAGAGCGGCTCAATCGACAGAATCGTATTTAACAAGAAATTGGTTCATTAGAGAAGATTATTTAATTATTAAAATTTAATATTAATATTATAATATAACGTAAATGTATTGAATTTTTTTAAAAATAAAAATTGTAATGCCGCCGCGAAGCGCGGCTTTATCAACTAGTTCTACTTATATGACCGGGGATTCGGGGTAGCTACTCAGAGAATCAGGGCAGTAGGCATCAATCCCAGTTTCCCAAACTTTTATTAATTAAAAATTATTACCGTTATCGCTTAACTTTCAAGTTTAACTAGGGTTCATGGAATTGTAGCTAAACCCTCAACTTACTATTTTTTTAAATTGTTCTAATTCTTCTGGTACCACATCTTAATTTCTAATCTCTGCTTCAAAATTCAATTTCGTTTGAATTTTTATCTTTTAGAAAATAATATTTTAATTATATAAATTATAAATTACTCCTTAATATGTCTACATTGTACTGTGAAATTTGGGTTAAAAAATCGTAATTACTCCTTTCCTTTTGAAATTAGTAGTCCTTTAAAATTTTTAAGCAAGTGTTTAATCGAAATACTAGCACATCAAAATTTATTATCTGCATCATTAGTTTTGAAAAAATTTAAGAAAATGAAGGATTTTATTTTGAAAAGTTACGAAAAATATTAAAAAATTCACGCATAAATATTTGTATTAAAAAGTTAATACAAAAAAATACATGTAAAAAACTTCGTGCAAAATAAGTTATTACATCCTTATTAGATTTTTATATAGAAAAAACGTACTATAGATTTTTATCCAAAATTTTGTAGACTGGTCCTCGATGCCGTCAAAACGATATCAGTCATTCGATCTAATAATTTTTAAAATACACGAATAAGAATACATCATATAAAAAGAAAACATTATTATCTAAAAAGAAAATAAATTAAAAAAGTTTGTATTGGAATTGAATTTTCCAAAAATCTAAACAAAAAGTATTTATAACTTAATAAGTATACCACTTTAGTTAATACATAAATTATATTCAATTTCTATAAAAAGTTTTATGCAGGTCATCATTCATTAGAGATCTTGGAGACCATATAAGTTCTGTATTTAAAACATTATACAACTTACTATTTTTATAAACGTTTTACATGAAAAAAATTATTTTGTACAAAATCTTCAAAAATATGTATGTTTCGCAAGCTAAATTTGTACGTTTCACAAAGGTTTGCAAATATAACTTGATTTGCAGAGAATTCATTTTACAATATTTTTTTTTATCAAAACATGCATGATTTTCAAGATTTTCAGTAAAATAAGTCAATTTGCAAAGTTTTACTCACAAAACATATATGGCCTCTAAGGTCTACACTGAAATAGCGATCTTCATAGAACTTAATTATCTTATATTATATACCAAAATAATACGGATCCCTAGATCTTAATATAAATAGAGGAAAACTGTTAGATTTAATATAAAAAAAATATATTTTTTTTGTTAGCAGAATTATTCAAATACTACTAAAAAGAATATTTTGATAATTTTAACAAAATATGAACCGTTACATTTAAAATTAAAAGTTATATTTGGTTGTTAGTAGAACTATATCCAATACTAAAAAGGATATTTTGGTAATTTTAAAAAAATAAATGTAGATTTTTCAAATTAAATAGAATTTTTGAGGTAAAAATTCATCACTTCCGTCCCTCTTTAGGCTCGGGATAGTTTTAATTAGAAAATAATCGTTAATCATCACTAACTTAAGGATTTTTTTTGTGATTTCACGTGGGTGTAAAATCATCCAAATTCCATTTTAATTCATAATTCAAAATAGATTACAAATAGTAAATAAACGTGTAAAACATAACAAATATCAAATTTTAACTACAATTTGATCATGTAAATTAATAACATATAAATATTTAAAAGTTAAAAATTAATATAATTATAATTTTTTTTTTAAAAAGCCGTGCATTGCACGGGTTATAAGCTAGTAAGAGTAATAGGGATAATAAACGAGTACTACCATAAGTTAAGGTTTCGAGTCCTAACAACAGCATATATTTTATATATTAAATTTAAAGTCACTAATACAAAGTTTAATTAATACACGCACTGAGTTACACTTTTGATTTGTCTATGCCTCGACTTAAAAATATTCTAATCATATTTTGTCTATGCTTTTGTGAATAAATACGTATATAATTGTTAGTTAATTATATCTTATTATATAATAAAATTAAGAGTAATATTAAAAAAAAAAAGTAATATCATAAATCAAGAGCTCATCTATAATATATTAAATATAATATAAATATTAATACTGTTGAGTTCAACTGAGACTTGGTTTTTGACTCAGAAAAACTGTACTCGATCCATTATATTTAAAATGGCCTAATAAATAATTTACCGTAGCTTTGTTTTGTGCGGCAATTTTCAACTTTAAATCATAAACAATTATTTAATGAGTGTTCGGTGTATCTAAAAATATATAATTTTCATTTTATAATGAATAAATGTCATATAAGTGATAACTAGATGAAAACTTTTAAGTTATGTAGGTATTTTGATAAATTATATCCTTATATATAATAAGCAAAATAGTGATCTTATCCATAATTTTGGTCATTGTACCGCCAAAATAATCTCAACCGTCTAATCTAATATTTTTAAAAATAGAAGATCAAGATTATATCATATTAAAAAAATTATAATCTAAAAAGGATATAATTATAAAATGTTGCATTAGAAGTGAATTTTGTAAAGAAAATCAAAATCTAAAAAGGATATAATTAAAAAAGGTTGTATTAGAATTGAATTTTAAAAAGAAAATTATAATCTGTAAAGTATATAACTAAAAGAGGTTGTATTAGAATTGAATTTTATTTATTTTTTTATTGGTATTATAAAAGTTAATATTTATTATTTAGACTCTATTTTGAGATTTAGAAATCAGATTTGGACGATTTTACAATCCATGCGAACCTCATAAAATTATCTTTAATTTATTGATGATTTAATAATTATTACTAAAATGCAAACACTTTCAAGAGAAAATATAATACAATTTTTACATTAATCATATTCAATGTAGATGTCCCACACTCAGAATGGTATTTAATATAGAATATATTTTTATACATGATTTAAATCATTAACATACATCTCTTCGTATTTTAATATAAATACACTTTTAAGTTTATAACATATTTTATGCTAGATACAACGATTTTCATCTATTTATTTAAAGATCTAATAATTCTTATTTATTTTGTCATAAGGAAGACAAGACTACCGATTATAAAAATTTTGGACAAAATCCCCCTTAAACTTTTTATTAAAATTGTATTTGGTTGTCAATAGAACTATCTTTAAATTTGGCAAAAAAAAAAAGAACTATTTTCAAATAATAACAACGGTATTTTGATAATCAAAACGAATTATAAATCAAAGAATTCAAAAATCAAATAGAATTTTCAACGTAAAAAACTATCAATTTATTCTCTCTTTTGTTTCTGCATAGATTTAATTGAAAAATAATTGTTAAACCATCACTAAATTAAAGATTATTTTCTTAATTTCACATGGGTTGTAAATCGTCCAAATCAAAATTTAAGAATTTAAGATAGAGTACAAATATTAAATCGAACGTGTAAAATTTTACATTATCAATTTTTTAACAACAATTTGATGTATAAATTAATAATATATAAAATTCAAAAAAGTAAATATAATTATAAATATTAAAAAAGTAGTCATGCGTTGTACGGGTTATAAGCTAATCAAATTAAAAAAATGATTACAAAAGGATATATTCCGGCCAAACTTCTAAAATCCGACGAACTTAAAATTACTTCAAAATCTTAAAATTTTTACATGAATAGTTTTAAAATCAAGTCATCTATACATATATGTAATCAAAAACAATAAACAACCCATTGAAATTCAATAATGAATTTTTACCGAAAAATAAAGTTTACCCAAATTTAATTTCGATGGCATGGGTGGATAGAGGGCGAAAAGAGGAGAATTTTGGATATTTATACGATCAATTTGGACCCCAAAATCAATACAAACAGAGGTTTTGATTGTGGGTGGCAGTGGAAAGATGAGAGAGATTAGAGGAAGGGAGAGAACCTTCGAGAGTCTGCAAGAAGGATGGAGAAGACGATGGCTGGTGTTTTATTAAGATAAGGCAGGGGCAAATTCGTAATCAACCATGCTAAAAACAATTTTTGAAAATTAATAATAACTTTTAAAATTCGAAATTCAATAGGAAATTTGTGAAAAATTAAACTTTACATTTTTAAAATATAGAGTACAAAATTACGTACGCCCACATATTTTTGAAATATTTTTAGGATCAAAAATGAATTAAATATGAATTTTACAAGTTTTGATCCTTTAAATACAATAAAACTCTTAAAATCATTTTAAAATAGTTAAACACCCAAAATAATTCACCCAATAAGTTCAAAAACTAAATAATACAATAAAGATAATAAAACAAAAGATTTTGTGATTTTTATCAACTCCAACGATTTTATAAAATTCTCAGAAGATCAGTAATGCATGATTTAAATATATTCTAATCATGAGAAATACCAAAAAAAAATCACGAGCTTACACGACACACATATTTCATCATATAAATATATAAACACAATATCACATAAAATTGACCTTCTCAAGATTATTCACATAATATAATCCACATTTAATAAAAACCACAGTTTCTATTAAATAAACATAAAAAAATGCGATTTCCTAGGACGTTACACAACTAATGGTATACTACTTCTAACCCCTTTCACATTCGTTTGGGTGGCTTTGCCCCATCTTGGAAATTTACCCTGCTACTTCTTCGGATGCTAGTATCCCTACGCTCCACGAAAAAATAGAGGGGTCATCCCTGGACTTTTATTAAGGAAGGAAAAAAAATAGTGCCCCTATGACTCTGGTTTTAGTGAAAGCGATGAAAGCATAGCTGTGCTCTAGCTGAACGAGGAAAAGTTACATGGTGAAGAGCCCAGTGATTCATAATTGAGCATGAGCCTATACATATTACATATTTAGGTTCATAATTATAAATATGTGAGCTACTATGATGACGTACTAACATAATGAGGGTGTTTGGGGGAACTTTTTTCAACTTATTTTAAGACAAAGTTAGAGATTCCTAACTTTCCAACTTATTATCCAACTTATTTTTACAACTTATTGAATCTCAAACACATGGGCGGTCCTGACCCAGTGCAGCCGATGCGCTCGCACTGGGCCCACGGGGGATTAGGGCCCTAAATTTTATATAAGTGTGTTTATATGTATGACGAGATTCATGAAAATTTGAGATGACCTGTGTTGCTAGTTATGATTGTTCTTGAACTTGAAGAAAAAATGAAAGTTACAACTGTTTGTTTTTGTCTATCAAAGCATTTAAGTGGACTAGGACTACAGATATTAAGTACTTCATGATAAACTCATATTTATCTAATAATTTCTTATATTTAAAAACAAAATTATAGCTAATTTGAAAATATGTACAATTAAGTGTGAATATTCCTTCTGTCAAAAAAAAAAGGGTGAGATAGTGTTACATATTTTAATTAGCTAAAGTTGATAGGTAATTTTTACTGATTTGGTACCATATCTCTTTTTTTTTTCATAAATTTAGATTTATTATGGAAATTGAAAAAAGTTTAATTGTTTAATTTATTTATTTTCAAAGTTAAAAAAAATGTATTTCATATGATAAACTATTAGATATAGATTAAATTTCTTGTAAATATAGATGAACAGGAAACTTAGAAATTTTTATAACCCAATAATAATCTTAATTATTAAGTTAAAATAATATTATATATTAAAATAACTTAAAAAATAAATGATATAATGTGCTATTGCTGTGATTTTTTTAGCTTTCATATAATACTAAAATTTGTTTCTATCTGATAAAAATATGTACACAACACGTATGTAATAAATATATATTATTTAATATATAATTAATAATAAAATTTTCTTAATAAAAGTCCCAAATTGTTTTCCACGCACTAGGCCCCAAACTTCTCGGACCGGCCCTGCTCAAACATATATTAAATACTTGCATAAAAGAAAATTTTCAAAATATAAAATATTTACCCGAAATAAGTTCATAAGTCCTTAAAATAAGTTGAGCCAACACATTATTCGATCAACGTAATATTCAATTCTAGTGCCTAAATAAACAACTACGGAAGATGTAATAATACATATAAGACTTCAAGTGAGTACCTAGCGGCTATAATGGCAGCCTCACTCACTGGCATGGAAGTGAAGCTCAGGCAATGAAATTTTGCAAGAATTATGAAACTCTAAAATGTTAATAATGCTTCAAAAAATGATTTTTAAATAAACAAATAGACATGTGCAGGAACATGTTTCCAACCCGAAACTCGTCTCTGCATACCACACAACACTTATCAACAAAATTTGATTGAGAAAAGTGAATGAAAATAGGTTCAAAAATATTACACATGCGAAGTAAACTTCTTATTTAGTGCATTTTGTCAAACACTTGGTAAAATATTGTATTTTACACATATTTCAAAGAATGTAGTATGTAAACGAAGACAAAATACACATATTTCACAATCAGTATTGACTTTTTACCTCTAAAACTATACCTAAGGTTCCTTAGCTGGTGCAACAGAGTGTCCATAAACATAAAAGAACTTAGCTATAAAATGCTCAATTAGAGCATCTCTAATGGTAATAGCTAAAATTATTAGCTATATAATGATTATCTAAATATTTACTGAACTGTAAGATGTTTTACTCCAATGGTATTAGCTATAATGATTAGCTATATTTTAAAAATAGTATTTTATTATTATTTTAATAATATAAATATATGTAAGTAAATAAGATCGATGATGTGTCACGATATAAGTGGAGATAATGAATTATAGATATTATCTATATATTATAGATGTCCTCCAAATATAGAGGATGTCAAGATGATTATCTAAAATTTTACCTAACAGGAAGTATGGTTGGAGAAGAAAAAATATAGATATCATCTAAAAAATTGTGTCACGTCATTAAGTTTAACTAACAGATGTGTAGCATTGGAGATGCTCTTAGTCTCCATAGGCATAAGTATGATGCTCTAAGAATTCCCATGTATAATTTATTAGTTGTAAAAAATCAGTTGAGTTTAGCAACATGTGTAGCTGAATTATACATAATAAAGGTGAGGAAGTAATTAGGGATAATAAATTATTTCGTCCTTCAACTTTATGCTGTTTTTGGTTTAGGTCCCTGAACTATGAAAAATAATATACGGATACCTAAACTTTTAAAATTTCTAATTGACATCCCTCCTTTCGCGGAATGAAGTGAAAATTTAACATGCTAATCTTCGAGTGATTATAAGAACATGGGTGGTGAAAATTTTCGATTTCGAATTCACTAACATATAGAAATCTGTATTTTAATTTCAAGAACACGAAAAAAAAACTTACTAAAATATGCAGATTTGCATATGTTAGTGAACTCGAAATTGAAAACTTTCATCACCCATGTTCTTATAATCACTCGAAGATTAACATGTTAAATTTTCACTTAATTCCGCGAAAGGAAGGATGTCAATCAGAAATTTTAAAAGTTTAGATATCCGTATATTATTTTTCATAGTTCAGGGACCTAAACCAAAAACAGCATAAAGTTGAAGGACGAAATAATTTATTTTCCCAAGTAATTATTATGATTCACACAAGAGCACATGACATCTACCTATTTTAGTATGAGAGTACCGAGATTGACTATATGTTTAATTCATGAATTCAGAAAGTTGCATATGACTAGAAGGCTGCTAATTAGAAAGAAATTACATTCAACAAAACAAAGTAGGTGGTAACTCATTCTCATCTTGTATATTAGTTGCATCAACTACGAATTGGAAATTGTCATTTAAAAAACTAACAGTTTATGACTATTTCGAAAACACTCAACGGAGAAAATTATTGTACTCGACATGTTTGTCCTTCATTAATGTTGGAACACTGGAATTACGTAATTCCTACTTTTATTCAATTCAAAGGAAAGTTTTCTTTTTACTACTTTTCTGCAAGCAAATTTGTATTGATAAATTGACAAATGTGAAGAGCCTTAGCATATTTCAAAATTTCAGGAAGCGTATTTAACAATTTTAAAAAGATAAGATATAACAAACAAACCATTAGACTAAAAATAGCAAATTTGACCAAATATCAAAGTCAACCTAAAAATATGAAATCAAAAATAAACAACAAACTCTATCAGAACATAAAACAAACGGTTAGAGTGCAAATAACTAATTTGACAAAATCATATATTAACCGTAGCAACATTGAACAATATGATAAGTAGAAATTGAAAACTAAAAATGGATTAAAATCTTTACCATTCTTGCTAAAATGAGAGTTGAAAAAAATTAGACTTTGTTCATCCATTTTCCCTAGTACAAATAATTTAACTGCAAAACGTAAAAAATAGTAGAAATATACATGAATTAAATATATATAAATACTTTCCACCATAGCAAAAAAAAAATAGAAAAGATCAATTCTCATCAAATTTAAATCAACACAACACAACACAACAAATATGAATTTCAAATACAACTTAAAAGTCCCTGGTAAAAAACTACAACTAAAAGATGCATAATCTTGTTAATCGTGAACACGGCTAGCAATTTGATTAATTTGTATAATCTTGTGTGATGGATATATATATTCATGGGATTACAGACACATATGTAAATATATTCATGTTGGGTATATTACACTAAACAACGTAATAATGGGATAGTTATATTACAATTAACAAGAATAGACAAATAACCAAATAACAAAACAAACACGATGGCAAAACAAAATATATAATTAAATATTGTAAAAAACAAAAAAAAAGGAGAGAATACTTAGCTCTAACAGAAGCTTTAAAACTCTAAAGGAACAGAACAGCTGAGTCGCCAAGGCTTCGAAAGTCTTGATTGTTATTAAAGAGATTATTGCCCCACTTACGCTATGATGGGTTGGAGCAATATCGCTTCTAGGATAAAACAGTTTAGATCAATCCGGTCACAGACACGGCAGAGATCAATAGCGACTAGAACCTCAGTTCACCTAAAAAACCTATGCAACTTATAAATGAATCCAAGGTAGGCACTTGAGATTGCTACCTAAAACTCAAGTAGACCCTTCTATATATAGGCAAATAAAGTTGCTAAGTTCAAATTCTTCTCGATGTGGTATTTTAAGAAAAATCACATTTCAACTAGCAACTTTGCCTACATATAATTATGGATTAAACTAAGAAAATGTCTTGAATCCAAATATGAAAGTTTAAGTCCTCATATCAAGGAACAACTTCCATAAGTTAGTTTCCGAGAATTACATCAAGAGCACATCTAAAAAATGCCTCAAACTTTCCATTTTCTAATAATCCCCCACAAATCCATATAGTAATGCATATCAGATTCTACTCATGACTTGCTTTTGAGAGTCGGTACCCTTCCGAGTTTGAACCCTCCCAAGTCCTCTACTTCGATGGCTACCGGATATAGATGGAATGTTTCACCTTGAATCTTTATCCGTTTGGTGTAACCACACTCCATATACGATGACAAATCAAAGGCTATGGTGCTAATCTACGGCTTTGAGACGTTAATGGTCATGTCTCGATCCTGTTTGTCGATTGCTTCAAGGAATAACCCTTTCCTCTAATTACAACCACACAATTACATTCGCTTAGCTGGGCATCTCCAGAGATGTACTGCTAGCATCTCGTCATATGACTTGACCCCATTCAGAGTTCAAACAACTCTTGCTATTCTGGCAGTTACATTACCTTTTAGGTTTACAGGGGATAGACTCCAGATACGTGAGTATTAATCTATGTAGTTAAAGGTAGAACCAATTCACCCTTACAACTTGTTATTACCACATTGAATACACTTTCGAGAGATCTCCTCTCATGTGTATTGGGTTCGCTGTAGATGAATCATGATGGGCTATCAGTCCCATCCCCAACCTTGACTTAATGACCACTGCAGGTTCCAATCCTTTAGTCAAAGGATCAGCAATATTATTCTGAGTTCCTATGAACTCTATAGCTATAATCCTATCAGACACTAAACCCTTTATAGACTTTAGTCTAACTTGGATGTGCCTCTTTGTTTTAGCATTATACTTTTTACTGCTAATCTTGTCGATAGTTGTTCTACTATCACAATGAATAGCAATCGCAGGAAGTGGTCTGCTTACTACAGGTATTGCGGACATAAGTCCGTGTAACTATTCAGCCTCCGTCCCCGTGGCATCAAGCGCACACAACTCAACCTCAAAAGTAGACCATGTTACTATAGTCTGTTTGGTCGACTTCCAGGATATTGCTCCACCTGCTAAGGTGAACACGTATCCAGTCACTCCATTGGAACTAGACTTCTTAGCTATCCAACTTGCATCACTCTACCCCTCAAGTACACCAGGAAATCTCCTATAGTGTAAACTAAGGTACATTGTGCCTTTCAGATATCTAAGTACTCTATCAAGAGCATCCCAATGAGTTCTGTTTGGACAGCTTGTATATCTACCCAACTTAGACACAGAGTATGAAATATCTGGTCTAGTACAGTTAACAAGATACTGCAAGCTCCCTATAAGCTGAGAATACCTTAACTGAGACACAGGCACTCCTGAACTATTCTTGACAAGGGCAACTTTAGGATCATAGGGTGTACTAGCGATTCTACATTGTGAATAACCATATTTCTCAAGTATAGATTTCTCTATATAATGAGACTGTGATAAAGTTATTCCCTCAGCTGATTGAGTCAGCTTGAGACCAAGAATCACACTAGCCTCACCCATATCCTTCATTTCAAAATACCTTTTCAAGAAAGCTTTTGTCTCGTTAATAATCTCAATATTGGTTCCAAACAGTAATATGTCATCCACATATAGGCACAAGATGACACACTCACTACCTTTAACTTTGGTGTAGACACACTTGTCACTTTCATTAATAACATAACTGAACGGCAATATGGTTTCATCAAACTTTTTATGCCAATCCCTGGGAGCTTGTTTCAAGCCATAAATGGATTTGATCAACTTACAAACTTTCCTCTCGTTACCAGATGCAACAAATCCCTCAGGCTGATCCATATAAATCTCTTCTTCAAGTTCACCATGAAGAAAAGCTGTCTTTACATCCATTTGATGGATGATAAGACCATGTACGGAAGCCAATGCTACCAGCATTCAGATTGTAGTCATTCTAGCTACAGGAGAGCATGTATCAAAATAATCAATGCCCTCCTTTTGCTTAAAACCCTTAGCTCCCAGTCTAGCTTTGTACTTATCTATTGAGCCGTCAGGGTTCAACTTCCTTTTAAAGATCCATCTGCACCCGATATTAGAACACCCAGGAGGGAGATCAACTAACTCCCATGTTACGTTAGAAACAATAGAGTCAATTTCACTCTTTACAGCGCCCTTCCAGTGCCTAGAATCTGAAGAATCCATAGCTTGTCGGAAAGTTAAAGGTTCGTCCTCGACATTGTAAGTGATGGAATCACTTCCAAAATCCTTGACTACCTTTGCATGCTTACTCCTTCGTGGTTCCTCTACCTCCTTAGAAGTAGAGCTACTACTAGGTTCCGCCCCACATTTGTCATCTTTTCCACATGATCAGGAATAGAACTCGATGTGTGAGTAGGATCTTCATTAGAAGTATCTTGAGGCATACCAGTCTTCATAGGGTAGACATCCTCAAAGAATGTAGCATCACGAAATTCAACTATCGTATTTGCCACTATACCATCTATGTCAGATTTTAACACTAAAAATCTCATAGCTGTAGTGTTCTCAAGATAGCCCAGAAAGATACAATCAACAATCTTCAGACCTAGCTTCTTTCTCTTGTGTTCAGGGACAAGTACCTTAGCAAGGCACCCCCACACACGAAGATACTTAAGACTAGTCTTCTTGCCCTTCCATAACTCATAGGGTGTCTTATCCATGTTTTTCAGAGGGACTCTATTTAGAATATGGCAAGCCGTATTCAAATCCTCTCCCCACATGTATTTAGGAAACCCAGAATTAATAAGCATACTATTAATCATATCTTTAACTATTCTGTTCTTTCGCTCAGCAACCCCATTAGACTCAGGTGTGTATGGTGGGGTAACTTCATGAACTATTCCATTGCTTGCACAAATTCATTAAAGGAGTTACTCGTATACTTACCACCTCTATCAGATCTCAACCTTTTAAGTACCTTACTAGTTTGTTTTTCAACTTCAGTTTTATATATAATGAATTTACTAAGTGCTTCATCCTTATGTCTAAGCAAATAGACATAACAGTATCTACTACTATCATCTATAAAGGTAATGAAGTATCTAAACTGGTCCTTAGTCAACACACCGCCAAATTCACAAATATTGGTGTGTACTAAATCTAACAAACCTGAATCCCTAACAATATCATGAAAAGGTTTCCTTATTTGTTTAGCAGACACACATACTTGACATTTAGAATTCTTTTCTGTGGTATGTCTTGGAATCAACTCTAAGTTCATCATATTTTTAAGAGCACCAAAGTTTAAGTGACCAAGTCTAACATGCCATAAATTTGAAGATTCAACACAGTTAATAGAAGGAGTAATATTATTAATCAACGCACCCAAAATGGGCTCAGCATTTATTACAAATAAACCATTTGACAAGTAACCCTTGCCAAAAAATGTACCAGTATGAATAAGAACTACTTTATTACATTTGAAAGAGACTTCAAAACCATTAGCTACTAAACAGCTTCCACTTATTATATTTCTACGCATGTCGGGAACATGATGCACTCTCGTCAGGGATAGAACACGACCCGAAGGAAACTTCAGGTCCACGTTTCCTACTCCATGTACTTGAGCGGCACTTGCGTTCCCCATCGTCACTGTTAAGCTATGACTCTGTTGATAAGATACAAATAAACTAATGTCAGCACAAATATGCACATTAGCGTGGAAAAAAGTACAGGGTTGTATGTAACATACCGGTCCACGTTGGTTTCAGAAGCCGTAGCCTTACCAACAACCATGTTCACTACAGGCCCACTTAAGGTTCCAAGCACAACATTCGCTTGAGCTATCACCTCGGCTTTCTTCGCTTTCTTTGTCGGGCAGTCCTTACTCCAGTGCCCAACCTACCCACAAGACCAACATGGTTTGTTTGCCTTTCATTTCTTGGCCTTATCCTTGTCATTCTTAGGTTTATTACTATTACCCTTCTTAGAGACAGCCTTCCTTTTCTGTCCTACAGTTGCTACATTCACCTTCGAGCTTCCGTGCTCAGTGGGCACCACATGTCCCTGTTTGGACTTGTGTTGTTCTTGCATCGAGATGTCCAGCATAAGGTTGGTCCAGGTGATCTCTCCTTTCTGTCTTTTCAGGGAGAGAGAGAACTCTTCCCAAGACTTTGGGAGTTTTTCAATCACACTCATCACCTTAAACTTTTCGGGGAGGTCCATTCCGGACTCCTTCAAAGCATGCACTATCATCTCGAACTCATGCACTTGCTCAGTCATGGACTTATTGTCCACCAGCTTGAAATCAAGGAACCTAGCCACAGAATACTTTTCCAGACCTTGTGAGTCAGTATTATGTGTCTAGTCCAGCTTCTCCCATAAGAGTTTTGCGGTGTAGGCATCAGAGGTGTTCGTCAAACAAGGTGTTCGTCAGAGCAGCCAAAATGGCCGCCTTAGCCACAACATCCTTTTCCTCCCACATAGCATAAGCCTTAATAGTTTCAGCCTTTTCCTTAACCACGACTGGTTTCTCATACTGCACCGCCGGCCATAGACCCTTTACCGTAAGCCATAGTTTCATATTTTTCTTCCAACGAGAAAAACCAACACCCCCACCGAATTTATCGGGCATACCCGACAAATCGATAGGTTATGGGAAATGGAACGTGGTTCAATCAATGGTGGGTGCAGTAACACCAGACCCAGAGTCAGTCTCAACAACAAGAGTTTCAGTTTCATTAACCATCTTGCTAATTAACAAATATAACAAATAATCTCTTCAAGATTGTTGGGTATATTACACTAAACAACGCAACAATGGGATAGTTATATTACAATTAACAGGAACAGGAAAATAACCAAATAACACGATGGCAAAACAAAATATATAATTAAATACTGTAAAAAACAAAAGAAAGGAGAGAACACTTAGCTCTAAAAGAAGCTTTAAAACTCTGAAAGAACGGAACAGCTGAGTCGCCAAGGCTTCGAAAAGTCTTGACTGTTCTTGAAGAGATTATTGCCCCACTTACGCTGTGATGGGTTGCAGCAATATCGCTTCCAGGATAAAACAGCTCAGATCAATCCGGTCACAGACACGGCAGAGATCAACAGCAACTAGCACCTCAGTTCACCCAAAAAACCTATGCAACTTATAAATGAATGCAAGGTAGGCACTTGAGATTGCTACCTAAAACTCAAGTAGACCCTTCTATATATAGGCAAATAAAGTTGCTAAGTTCAAATTCTTCTCGATGTGGTATTTTAAAACAAATCACATTTCAACTAGCAACTTTGCCTACATATAATTATGGATTACACTAAGAAAATGTATTAGATCCAAATATGAAAGTTTAAGTCCTCATATCAAGGAACAACTTCCATAAGTTAGTTTCCAGAAATTACATCAAGAGCACATCTAGAAAATGCCTCAGACTTTCCATTTTCTAATAATTCATACATAACAAAAATCATATCAGTCGGGTATTTAGACGATGACAAAAATTATAAAATGATATACCTGTAAACATTGATTTTGAAATTAAAAAGGTACACGTAATACATGATTAAGCATAATTCAAATAAGCAGTTTAGTAAATCTTTGCTGAAATGGTGGATAGTTAAGAATTTGAATATGATATAATCAGATTATCCATACTAGCATTTTACCCGTGCTACACACCGAAAGCAAAATTTCAAAAAATTTAAATAGTTATAAAAACATATAAAAGTATCAAAAGATATATTAAATTCTCATTATTTTTTTCTCAGATAGTTTTACGACATTTATGCTACTTTTACAAAAAATTTAGTTCAATGTAACCATGTCTTGAGGACACAGTATAGAAACAATAAAAGCATCATTATTATGAAAAAAAATAAAGTAACTATACATTTTTCCTTTTATATATACAAACAAAATAGGAAGTGATCGATTCTTTGGAGGCTACTGAATGGCAATGCTGTACTACAAATTGGACCAATTTCGTTACTGGATGGGTTAAATGTCTTTGGAGGCTACTGAATGGTGTTATACTGCACATAGACTACCTCTAGTAACTTAGTTTCTTATTCAGCTTTTCCTTTATTGATTTCATAAAAAACATCGTTTGAATTTAAGAAGTCTAAAAAGTATCGAAGGCTTTTTTATTTTATTTCCCTATGCATGAAGAAGTTATATAAAGGACAATAATAAGAAACTGAATTGAGTTATTGATATAGTAACTCTTAGGACATAAATCTGGAAGCATTTAGATCCATGGGAAATGTATATTCTCATATAATGTCAAGTAAACTGGGAATTATACAGAATTGAAACAGCTCATTGTCAGTAAACTTAACATACTATTAATCAATTAATCCTATTACACATGAATGTAACGTGCTAGCTCAATACATCAGCATGATCTTCAAAATCCTATAGAACATACATAAAATTAATTAATTTTTCACTCATTAAATGTAAGATATTGATATAGATACACATAGAGATGATTGTTATGCCACTAATCAATTTTAAGATACTAAAATATAGATTTTAGTCGAATGAAAAATTTATATATTATTCTGTAATCTTCAAAATATTTCTAAGGAAAATTGTGCTTGATCTTAGAAGTAGAAAATGATTACAAATACTGGTAACGACACATGTCAAATGATCATGCTTGTCATAAATTTCTTAACTTTCCGAATGCAACTGCGACAATAAATTTTTTTAGTCAAACCATAGAGTACTTTATAGAGGGTAAAAATCCTATTAGTGACATATTCTTCTTTGCGTATGTTCTGATAACCTTATAATAAATCAAAGTGGAAAATGCATTTTTCAAAAAATTAAAAATGAAATTCACCTTTTATTCTCATGTAAACAATGACAATCATTAACTCTGTTATGAAGTTCACTCACATTTAAGATCCACCACCTATTATACAGATCCATCAAATATAAGAAAAAGCAAAAATTGAACATGTTTGGATAGAGTAAGCAATGATAGGTTTTGGTGATTTGTCAAGTTCGAAAGTGAAAATTAAATTAGATTTAGGAATTTACTAGATAACATAGTAAATCCTCCCTTAGGTTTATTCAACGTGACGTAAACAAGTAACGAGTCAATCTGATAAAAGTTTTCTCGTACCAATCACTAATTTGGATAAGGAATGTCAATGAAATGATGTTTCCTAGTCTAAATGATTTTGTGATATATTTAAAGGCAAAATCTATTCGGCACAAATATCGAAATATTCCGAACACTGATTTTTCGGACCGAAAATGCATGTTTTATTCAAAACAGGGTTCATTTCAAATTTTTATTCTCAAATATACTCGATATATTTTTCAAAAACTTATTTTCAAATTGCCTTGCTCAAAGACTTGCCGAAAGAATAAAAGAAGATTTTATCCCAAAACCCTTAACAGTTTTCATTTAAATTGGATAAAACTCTAAAATATTCAAAATAAATATTCCGAGGACTTCATAGTCATTATTATTTGAGGAATATTATATTTGAATATATTTCAAGTCAAAACTTTAGCCAAAGTATCGATAAGTTACGGTAAACGGCTAATGTATTTTATTCCATCGCGTAAGGACATTTAATCAAAACTTTTTTGGATAAAATACCTCCACATGTTATTTTTACTTGAAACTTTGGATATTTCACTAGAATAATTAAAAAGAATTTTAGGATTTATTTCATGATTTTAGCATGACTTTTTTTGGGACTCCAAAAATCGATACGTAATTGATTTTTCGGTCGCTTAAAAGTCGTAGACGGTCAACGAATTTCAAGGTAAAATTTTGACCATAATCCTCTGGGAATATTTATAGGGGATTCCCCAAGTTTCATAATTTTTGAGTGATTTTTCGATTTATATCTTATTTATGGGTTTATCGCTTCGTTTCGGTTTTTTTTGTTAAACCGAGCCAATAGAAGCTTCCTAGATATTTTATTCTTGATATTCCACACATGCTGATTGTTGGAGGTTTCTAGGAAGGTTCCAAAAAGCTACTTTATGCAAATGATTAATTAATTAGTAGCTAGCCACTTGTCTTATGCCCATTGGTCCATAAAACCCTACTTTTGCCTATAAATACCAAGCTAAACCAATTCATTTCTCCAAGCCTTCTTGTGCCAAAGAATTGCTGCTACTTTATCTCTAGAAACCCAGCAATATCAAGTATCCAAGAGCCTTCAAAAAGATTTGGATAACAAAGCTTTGCTCCTTCATCTTTTATCATCTTTTAAGCTTTGTTTTTGCTCCATTTCTTACACTTTAAACACACCACTCGGCCATTTCTTTTTGGGCAGTCCTTAAACATGTTAAAGGCAGTCCCCAAGTGCTCTTCATTTTACATTTGAGTCACCAATTTATCCTCCTTTATTATCTCTTTATTTGGTGCTCATTTGGCCTTGTCTTAGTAGTGTTTTGGCTCTTGTTTTTTCTCATCTTGGCACATTCGGTAAACACACTTTAAGGCAGACCCTTGGTCGATTTCTTGCAGCCTTGTAAGTGTTGTTTCTTGAGCATTTGAGTCATCGTTCTACTCTTCTTGATTATATCTTCTTTGGTGCTCATTTCGGCTCATTTTGGAGTGGTTTTAGGCTTGAAACTAGCTCGTATCTCTTGTAGTTCTATCTTAATTAAAGAGGAACTTGAGCCTTTGTAAGGTCAAGAGTCATAAGCTAGTAATTGGGTTTGTGCAAGCTATATATTCGGCTACTAAGTGTTTAAACCTTTGAATATATACTTGTGCTTAAGAAGTCTTACATTTGTCACCTTACACACTTGTTCTTGAGTTAATTTGTTTAGTGTGTGTAGACGATTTGTAAGCTACCAAGAGGAGGTTATTTTAAGAACTTATTAAGCCCTCTTGAAGACCTTAGTGACCATTTGATCTATACTTGGTTACAAGGCAAAGAAGTGTCTTTTGATTTGTGCTTAACTTGCATAAACTAGTTTCTACCTTAAGTGGTTTAAACTTAGTCATCTTAAATCAAAAGAGAGCTTCTTTTAGTGTTGGTTTTCTAGTCCCTCGAACCTTAATTGTGCTTATTTCTTTAAGGACTTAACCAATACTACTTGAACTAGTTTCTTAACCAAAACTAAGTTCAAAAACCATTCGGCCCTTACTTGATTTACATTCAGCCGAATGTTTCATTTGCATAGTATATATTGTTGCATCCATGTTTACTTTATTGTATTGCATTAGTTGTGTGATAAGTCCCTTGTGTGACTTCTCCCGGCTACTTACGTGTTTATTTTTCTCGCACTAGTTTAACGCATAATAGCGGCCTTCGTTTTATCCTATAGATAAGCGAGCAACATTTTCGTACATGTGAGTTATGTTTGTGTGCTTGTGTGGCGTTTAATTTAACGCGTAATAGTGTCCCTCGCTTCGACGAGCTTTATATACTTATATTTGGCCCTATCTTGGCCTAGGCTATATTAAAGCCACTTACAAGTGTAAACACTTGTATTCTTCGAGTTTAGTTGCTTGTTTAATATTTTACGAAATTGATAAGTGCATATTTTTGCATATTTTTATTACCTATTTATTGCTTGAACTCGTATTTTAATAAATTATTTTGTTGCATTTCAGGAAATTCGTAAATAAATAAAGAAATGACAAAATAAAGAAATAAAGAGCAAGGAAGGGAAAAAGAGGAAGAAAAAGGACCAAAAATGAAAGAAGGAAAAGAATTAGGATCTTGGAGCAAAAGGAATATTTCAAGACAAGTGGAAGGTGGAGATCATCCCAACACATTAGAGAAGTGTATGGCCAAGATCAACTTTTCAAAGCTTAAGGGGGAAGGAAACAAATAGATGACTAGGATTCCACCACCACACACCACAAATGTATGGTGGGGATTTACCCAACACCCCCCTTAACCCTAATTCCTATCCTATAAATACCCTCTCACCCCCCTTGTACTTAGTAACTTAGATTTTAGGGTAGTTTTAATTTCTTGTATTTTTTCTTAGTTTCAAATCTTGTAAACACTCTTTTTAATTTTAATGCAACTAGCATAAAAACCCGTGCGAGGCACGGGTCGCTAGCTTAAATTGTATTTTTTAATTAAACTATTCGTGATCAGTATCGTTTGAAACATGTGATTGATTTTCAAAGATTTCATCGTGTTACTGGACTATGTGGTTATTGTGTACATACTTAAATATGTTCAAAATTGTACTTTGAAAACTAATATGAGTAATATTGATAGCAATCATGTCAGATTTTAATTTTGTTGTGGGTCATAGAATATAATTTGAGTGTTTTATGGGTGTTGTCTAATTATTAGTTAAGACGATTTTTCATAGCACCTACATTCCTAAATTTTCTTCAAAAATGATGCATCCATTTAGCTGGATCTCCAATAATATTCAAAGTAGAAACTTAATAGTCTTCAAGATGCTGCATTCTAAGAATGTAGGTTTCAGTCTTGATTCCAATCAAAAACCTTCGTAAATTTTTTAAAACTTCTCAGGTCTTGTGCTTTTACTTCTTAAAACTACATTTTTAATTCTTTTATTTGTTTTCTTCTAATTTCTTCATTTTAATAATTCTTTGCCTTTATTTCTCTTCCGATTTCCGTCTGACTTTCATTGAGTTACCTCCATAAATAATATATAATATATGGTCCTTTTTTCCCGTAAAAATGTCATATTTTAAATTGAACATAAACTAATTTGTATATAAAAGGTAATGTGTTATTTGTAGAATTCGTCTTTTTGAAGCCAAATATTTTTATGACCCAAATAGTTTGACTAATAAATTATTGTATCTTATTTAGTAATATAATAATTTCATTTTACGTTAACACCTCAATATTTTTTACTCTAATATATTGTTAGATAATATCCATCATATTAATTATAATATCGGTTTATAACCCAATTGTGTATTTTTTGTAATTATTTTATCGATAATACATATTGTGTGTATAGTTTAAAATACATGTGAATATGTGATCTAATGGTATGAAGATGCAGAATTTAACTCGGTGATCCACGTTCGATTATCACTAAAAATAGTACCTCTATACAATATGAACTTAGGAGTAAATTGGTGCTTTCAAATCAGTAATAAAGTACTTTAGTTATTGACTTAATCATATATGTAATATTTTTCAAAAAAAATACATTATGCATTTCATATTGTTTCTTTATATAAAACCAAATCTTGCCCCGCTTAAGCGATATACATAGAGATATTATGTGTATTATTGAAAAAACGTATAGATGATTGCTTAAATTGTTTAAGAGAATAATTATATAGTAATTTTTTTATTATTATGTTGATTATTATTGTTATTACAATTTTATAATATTATCAAACCATATATTATGTATCAATAATTTATATTTTAATTTAATATGTTATAGTTCAAATCAATAAATGTAAACGCAACATAACAAAAAATTATTAATATGTCGCAATAGTATAATATTAGAAAAAAATTCACTAAAACAACACACATACATCTTTTATGTGTATGATTTAAAACACATGTGACTGAGTGGTGTAGTGGTAAAAAGATTTGTTAATTAACTCGGGGGCCCAAGTTCAATTCCCAGCAACCACAATTTTTTCAAAAAAATTGAGAATAGAGGGATAAATTAATAATCATACTACATAAAAAATCGCACAACACACACATATATCTATAATGTGTATGTTTTAAAACATATGTGATTGAGTGGTGTAGTGGTAGAAGGATTTGTTAAATAACTTGAAGACCCAAGTTCAATCCCCAACAACCACAATTTTTTAAAAAATTTGAGAATAGAGGGATAAATTGGTAATTACAATACATTAAAAAATCTCACTATTTTTATCTTGTGTTGGCCTATTATATATATAATAGATTTCATTTCCTTTAATGTCTTGTCTTGCTCTTTCGTTATTGTTGCCTTGTTTCGTTATTTTCGTGATTCCCGTTGCTAACCACTTGGGGTTGAAAGTAACGAAATTTAATTTCGTGTTCTTAGTTGCTAATTTTAGTTACGCCCCTTTAAATCTCCATTTTATTGTGGGTTCATTTCTTGTTTTAATTTCCTTAGATTAAATTTTAATTTCGTAATTAATTGTCTTTACTTCTCTAGTTTATTTTTCTAAAAAAAAAAACCACAAAAATACTAGTTATAATTTTCTGTAATTAATTTTCTGTATCGTTTTATTTGTTTTTTTTCGAAGCAATAGTCAAGTCTCCCCTGTTTTTTTTTATTATTCTCTATCTCTTCTCTTTCATCAAACACGAACCCACCCTTTTACGAATACCCAGCTTCCCCTTTTCCCTTTCTTTTACTCCTTTCTCATTTTTTTTTCTTTTATTTCTTTCCTTCCTTTCCTCTATTTTCTTGTTTTCTCATCTTTCGTTGGTGCTGTGCTTCGACTGCTTTGTCCGAGTTTGTTGTTGCTTTGTCCAAGTTTGTCGCGACTGATTTGCTGTTTTTTTTTATTTGCTGATTTGTTGAGTATGCTGAGTTCTGTGGTTTTGAGTTCTGTGGTATATGATTTGTTTTTTTTTTTTACGAGGTAAGTAGGCTGATTTGTTGTGGTTTCTTGTTGTCTAGTTTTAATTCAGTAATTTGATTTAGTTTTGTTAGCCCATTTTCTTCCCTTGACCCAGAGGCATTTTAAATTTTAAATATCTTGTTTAGCTTCTAGCCCACTAACAATTCAGGCCCAGTTTCATTATTCATATGAGCCCAACTTTAATACTTGAATTTGAGTTCCTTTTTTTTAATAAACTTTTTTTTTTTAGTCGTAGCTTTCGTTTAAGAAGATTTTGCATTTTTCATTTTTTTTATCATTAATTGCATTGATTTATTGTTTTAATTTCTTGTCATTAAATGCTTAATATGATAATAACAGTTACTTCCATCAGTTTATGTTAGTAAATGTTTTATATTTCTGGCCCAATCTGTTTCCAGCCCAATGTAATTATTGGTTGTCATTTATTCCATGTAGATAGTTTTCCTAAATTGCTTATTTTGCAGCCCATTTTTATGTCTCAGGTCCAGGTTCCTTAGGCCCAGTTTTAGCTAGTTAATATTGTCGGCTTTTAGTTTCGTTTCCATTGTATTCTGTTACTGAATTTTCTGCATGCATTAGTTCCTCGAAATTTAATTTTGTCTTTTTAATGTATTAAAAATTTATGTTTCCATGTCACCAAATTCTCTTGTCTTGTTTTGCCCTCTTATCATAAATCCATTTCATTAGTACTGCACGGTTTTTTTTTTCTTTAATAGTTAATTATTCATTAATTTAGATTAATTCAAAACTCACTCTAAAATCACTTATTCTAATTCGATTAAATTAAAAAATTAAGGATCGCGAAAATATTAGTCTCTGCGGAACGAATAATAAATTTTACAATCAAACAAATTGTTCGCTTGCAATTTAAAACGCTTAATTTTTAGAGCATCAAGTTTTTGGCACCGCTGCCGGGGACTAATTATTTTTCGCGCCTTAATTTTTAATTTTTCGGGTTAGTTTTATTTCTTGCCTTATTTTTGTCTCGTTTTTTTTGCGAAGGTTTGAGATTTCGGAATTCTTCTCAAGAAGCGTGGAAAAATTGGAATTTATGGAAAGCTTGTTTCGGTAACCGTATCTCCCTCTTTTCGCCCTTTTTATTTTTAGAAAAACACAAAAAAATTAAAAAAATCAAAAATCCAAAAAAATTAGTTGTAAATACATAATTGTTGCATCATGCATTTAATCACTTAGGGCACATCATCTAGATTTTTATTTTCTTGTTTTTAATTTTTCGTACCCTATAAATTGTGGTGATCGCTGAAGGACCCCAAGGTACGTTAAATTCTTTCTTTTCTTTAGTTAGAACACGTAGTTTAAAGCATCCATAAATGTTTATAGTTTTTTATACCTCTTTGTTTGTTGCATCATTTTGTAAATAAATCTTAAGGGCAAAACCTCTCAAAAAATAAGAGAAGGGATTTCATCACTCTTTCCTTAGCCCAAAAACAATAAATCCCTCATTTTGCATACCCTAGCCTTTAATAAAATTAATTAGACGTTTGCCCCTAGGAATCTCACGCTCAATTAGGAAGGTGCTTAATAAACGAAGTAATCTTTAATTATTCCGACTTTTTGGTGTCTAGGAAAACGAAAGCTGACCTGGCCAATTAAGGTTTTGGTGTCTAGGCTGGTGTTTAGCCTCTTGGCAATGCTTGCACCTACCTGGCCAAGCCGGTTCGAATAATTATTGATTTACCTAGTTTTTGGTAGCCCTTACAGTTAGGAGCAAGGTCTAGTTATTTTATTAAGGAACCCTAGGGTTAGAATAATTTTTTTCTTTTAATTTTTCACCCTTTCTTTTTTTGTGTGTTTATTTTATCGCACTTATTTGCTACGTGATCCCTTCGTGGTTTATGCGATCTACTTGGCGTAAGGATAATTCTGCTAGACTAGTAAGATCATTCGAGATTTCTTCCTCATCTGATTCCGAGTCTTTAGATAATTCCGAACCAGTAGTAACCATGGCCATGTCTCTTAAGGACCGTTGCTACCCCACCCGTTCTGCCCAACCCTCGTGTATCACTCTTCCTCCCGTAAATGGTAATAATTTCGAAATCAAAGCTCAACACATCAGCATGTTACCCAAATTTACCGGGAGTGAAGGTGAGGACCCGTATCTTTTCATCCATGAATTCGAGGAGGTTTGTGCCTTACAAAAGCTCCAACAATTAACCGAGGACTCGATTAGGCTTAGACTCATTAATTTTGCGCTTAAAGAAAATGCTAAGAAATGGTTGTATAGCCTACCGGTTAATTCTATTTCCACGTGGGAGGGATTTGTGGTAATTTTTCTTAAAAAATATTTTCCAAACCATAAGACTACAAGAATTACAAACGAGATAAATCAATTTCATCAAAAGGAAAATGAGTCTTTTTGGAAATATTTTGATCGTTTTAAAAATCTTTTATCACAATGCCCCCACCACGGAATAGAAAAGTGGAGACTTTGTAAGATCGTTTACGAGGCCCTAGATAGTCCAACAACCGCGTTGTTGGAATCTATCTACCAAGGGAAATTCATGGATAAAAATGAGGACGAGGGGTGGGAGTTTTTCGAAGAATTAGCCGAGAAGACCATGTTGTGGGAGTCTACTAGGGAACCTCACAAGTCCAACGAGTCATCTAGTTCTTCTAGGGGTATGCATTCAATTGGAAACAATATTGCTACTGATGCCAAGTTAGCCACCCTTACTAGAAGACTCGAAGCCTTAGAAACTAGTAACGCCCCCTCAAATGTGTCTATGTGCTCTAATTTTAATCAAGGTTTTTCGAACTCTCCCGGCTATGATCAAATTAATGCGGTGTTTCAACCAACCCCTAGGAATGATCCGGTTGCACCTACTTATAATCCCGGTTGGAATAATCACCCTAATTTCTCGTGGAACCAAGGCCAAAATTACCAATCTCCGCCACCTTCTTTTCAACCTCCTTGTTTTCAAAAGCCCAATCAAAACTCGTACTCGATTCAAAATCAAGTTCCTTATCCAAACTCGATTCAAGCCCCGAATCAAGCACCCGCCCACCCTCCCGGCTTTCACGAGTCGGATAAGAGAATTAATTCTTTGGAAAAGACTCTTGATGCGCTTTTGAAATCAACGACTAATTTGGCTGAATCTCAACAAACCTTCATGCAAACCATGACTCACGATAGGCAACTTTTGAATGCTAGTACTCAAGCCATATCTAAGTTAGAGGTTCAAGTGAGTCAATTAGCCAATGCCATGTGTGAGCAAGAGAAGAACAAGTTCCCGAGTCAAACTGAGGTCAACCCTAAATTTCCTCTCGACCAAAGACCTCCCGAAAATGTTAATGCTATCATTTCTTTAAGGTCGGGAAAACAAGTTGATAATCAGGTAGGAGTCGAGTCTCCCGATGACGAAGAAGAATCAAATGTTGAACCTTCATCTTCAAAATCCACTCCCGAGTCATCAGAATCTTCTCATAAATCATCATCATCTAGCGAGCCTTCATCGAATCAAACACCACCTTCACCTAACAAATCTTCGATTGTTGTTCCACTTTCCAATTCCATTCCCGATGTGTCTAGCGAACGAGTCTTTAAGCCTAAAGCTCCTTATCCTCAAAGACTCCTTTCAAACAAACAATCGCCTCAAATCGAAAAGATTTTGGAAGTTTTCAAACAAGTCGAGATCAACATTCCTCTTTTAGATGCCATTCAACAAATTCCCTCTTATGCTAAGTGTCTAAAAGATTTGTGTACTCATAAACGTTCCACTCATGTCCCTAAGAAAGCCTTTTTGACTTCTCATGTTTGTTCAATTCTTTCGAATCAAATTCCCGTGAAATATAAGGACCCCGGTTGTCCTACAATTTTATGTGTCATAGGCAATACCTTTGTGGACAAGGCGTTACTTGACTTAGGCGCTAGTTTGAACTTGCTTCCATTTTCGGTCTACCAAGCCCTAGGTTTAGGCGAACTTCAAAACACGAACATGACAATTCAATTAGCCGATCGTTCTGTCAAAATGCCTAAGGGAATAATTGAGGATGTGCTAATTAAGGTTGGTGAATTCATCTTTCCGGTTGACTTTGTTGTCCTCGAGACTCAACCCGTCACGAATCCTAAGAACCAAATCCCGATCATTCTTGGACGAACTTTTCTTGCTACATCCAATGCCTTGATTAATTGTAGGGATGGTTCGATGAAACTCACTTTTGGTAATATGACAATTAACCTTAACATATTTAATGTCGGAAAAGAACCCAATGAGCTTTACGAGCAAACAATAGCGGTTAATCTTGTTGATGACATTGTTAATTGGTCAAACCTTGAGGATAGTGAGATTGAGTCTCTTCTCAATGAGGATTTCAAAGTCAATCATGAGTCTAACCGAGAGTATGTTGATTCGTTAAGAGATATGACCTCGGAAGAGATGTTGAGGGAGTTGGATGACATTTGTTCCAAATGGGAGACTCCACCCGAGGATGTTAATGTGGAAGCCGTTGTCAAAAATCCCGTCGGTGAACCACCTACTTTCGATGAGTTGTTAGGGGCTTTAAATCACATTTGTTCTAAATGGGAAGCTGAATCTAATACTGATCATGTCAACCCTAGTACCATTGTTACAACTCCCGTTGGTGAGCCACCTCCACTTGATTTATTAACACAACCCTCCACATTCGATCACATTTTCATGCAAAAAGACAAACTTCTCGCTGCTTTTATCAATAGTGATTTAAATCCGGACCAAGAAATCCAATTAATTAATCTGCTTAAACAACATAAAGAAGCCTTACTTTGGTCTGTGGAAAACACTAGTGGTTACAATGCTTTTACTTTGAAAGAATATTTTTGTCTTCTTGCAAAAGTCACTAAGGTGTTAGAGCTTCAACGGCATCTTGAGCTCTTCTCGAAAATTCATTCCTTGTTTCCTACCGGCATCGGCTAATTCGGTTTTATTCCTTTACCTCCCCTCGTGAAATTTAGGTATGGGGTAGTGTAAGTGTGCGTGAGTAGTGTTATTTAGTTGTTTTTCATTTTTCGTTCCTCTCCGTCATCCCTTATCAGGTATTACCTTGTTCTCATTTACTCATTTCTCTTGCATTTGCATACATTGAGTACAATGCATGATTTAGGTATGGGGGAGGGTTTTTAGTGTAAATATAAAAATCAGAAAATCCAAAAAAAAATTAAAAAATGAAAAAATCACAAAAAGAGTTCTTTTCGTATTCTAGTCTTGTTAATTGATTGCTAGTTGCTTGATGCACCCTTGCATGCTATGATAATATTATGATCCATTAGCTTTTGTTTGAGAAGTGATTTGCTAAAGTTTTTGTTCACACACTTACACTAGCAAGGTGAAGCTAGTAGACTTATTTGAATTGTGCATGAAATTAGAAGGTCATGATTAGGTGTAAGATGATTTGGTCTCCATGCTTTGAGTACAAGTAGGTGCATTGAGGATACCTTTACTTGAGATTGATTATGTTCTACCACACCAAGTGAGTTTTGAGCCTATATGCACATCTTTTGCATTTATATTCTTTTGCTTGAGTGTCCACTTGTCATTTGCATTGCTAGCACTTGTTTGAGTTCTTTCTTGAAATACATGACATTAATTGATGATAAAATGATAAAGGCATTTAGGAATAACCCATATTTCCCAAAATATCCACACCATTCTTATGTGATCAATTAGTTAACCCTTTGAGCCTAATCATTTTCTTTCGGTGACACACCACATTACTCACCTAAGACCTTTTTCTTGTTTAGCCTTACGTATTCTTGATCCCATTTTGTCAAAGACTAGTAAGAACTTGAGGGAGCAATAAGGTGTGTGAAATAGGGTTTAATTTTGTTCATAACTTTTGAGGAAATATTTGTTGTTACCTTGATAGTCGATTTTAAAAATTAAATCTAAAGGCGGATTATTGTTACATTTATCATTTCCTATAAAAAAAATTATAGAAAAAAAAAGAAAAAAAAAGAAAAAGAAAAAGAAAAAAAGAATGAAAAAAAATATGAGAGCATATTTATGTTTTTGTAATCCTCATTCCTTCGACTAGTCAAGTCTTTTTGTTAAAAAAAATGAAAATAAATTGTGTGGGGAGGAAGTTTGGTGTTGTGCATGATATTCATGGTTACTACTAGCTTTTGACACTTCACCTTATTTTGGCCTTTCTTGACATACCTTGTCCCTAGCCCCATTACAACCCTAATAAAGACCTTTTGATTGTCATTATTAATGTATGTTGTGATTCAAGTTGGGATGATACCAAGTGTCAAGCATGCTTTTGATTTTGTTGGAATTGAGTGATACACTTACCCTTGTTTTTGAGTGAATATTCTTTTGTGAGTGAAATGTGAGGTATTGCTTGTTTTGCATATGAGATCTCAAGTTTTGACTCTGAGGTGTGCTCTTGTAGACTTAGCATGGTTACCAATAATTTTTGCACTTGACATGAACTTGTGATCAATCTTGCATGGTTCTTTGAGTAGACTATGTGAATCCTTGCACTTTCCACACCAAGACTTTGCAAATTCATTTTGATTCTTAAGTTGATGTGTCATGAGAGGACATGTATGTGTGGTGTGCATTGCCTTATGATCTTTTATACAAACTAGATGGATTTGTGGGTACATTCACTATAGGCTCTCACGAGACCTCACTCGTCCACTAGGGCTGCCTAGGGGTTTAAAGGACTTGTTGCATATGCCAAATGCAACCGTCACACCTACGAAAAGGAGTATAGGACTTTTAATCTACATTTTCTTTTTGTTTTACTCGAGGACGAGCAAAAGATAGGTATGAGGGCATTTGATAAGTGCATATTTTTGCATATTTTTATTACCTATTTATTGCTTGAACTCGTATTTTAATAAATTATTTTGTTGCATTTCAGGAAATTCGCAAATAAATAAAGAAATGACAAAATAAAGAAATAAAGAGCAAGGAAGGGAAAAAGAGGAAGAAAAAGGACCAAAAATGAAAGAAGAAAAAGAATTAGGATCTTGGAGCAAAAGGAATATTTCAAGACAAGTGGAAGGTGGAGATCGTCCCAATACATTAGAGAAGTGTATGGCCAAGATCAACTCTTCAAAGCTTAAGGGGGAAGGAAACAAATAGATGGCTAGGATTCCACCACCACACACCACAAATGTATGGTGGGGATTTTCCCAACACCCCCCTTAACCCTAATTCCTATCCTATAAATACCCCCTCACCCCCCTTGTATTTAGTAACTTAGATTTTACGGTAGTTTTAATTCCTTATATTTTTTCTTAGTTTCAAATCTTGTAAACACTCTTTTTAATTTTAATGCAATTTCATTTCCTTTAATTTCTTGTCTTGCTCTTTCGTTATTGTTGCCTTGTTTCGTTATTTTCGTAATTCCCGTTGCTAACCACTTGGGGTTGAAAGTAACGAAATTAATTTCGTGTTCTTAGTTGCTAATTTTAATTACGCCCCTTTAAATCTCCATTTTATTGTGGGTTCATTTCTTGTTTTAATTTCCTTAGATTAAATTTTGATTTCGTAATTAATTGTCTTTACTTCTCTAGTTTATTTTTCTAAAAAAAAAACCACAAAAATATTAGTTATAATTTTTTGTAATTAATTTTCTGTATCGTTTTATTTGTTTTTTTTCGAAGCAATAGTCAAGTCTCCCCTGTTTTTTTTTATTATTCTCTGTCTCTTCTCTTTCATCAAACACGAACCCACCCTTTTACGAATACCCAGCTTCCCCCTATTCCTTTCTTTTACTCCTTTCTCATTTTTTTTTCTTTTATTTCTTTCCTTCCTTTCCTCTATTTTCTTGTTTTCTCATCTTTCGTTGGAGCTGTGCTTCGACTGCTTTGTCCGAGTTTGTTGTTGCTTTGTCCAAGTTTGTCGCGACTGATTTGCTGTTTTTTTTATTTGCTGATTTATTGAGTATGCTGAGTTCTGTGGTTTTGAGTTCTGTGGTATATGATTTGTTTTTTTTTACGAGGTAAGTAGGCTGATTTGTTGTGGTTTCTTGTTGTCTAGTTTTAATTCAGTAATTTGATTTAGTTTTGTTAGCCCATTTTCTTCCCTTGACCCAGAGGCATTTTAAATTTTAAATATCTTGTTTAGCTTCTAGCCCACTACCAATTCAGGCCCAGTTTCATTATTCATATGAGCCCAACTTTAATACTTGAATTTGAGTTCCTTTTTTTTAGTGAACTTTTTTTTTTAGTCGTAGCTTTCGTTTAAGAAGATTTTGCATTTTTCATTTTTTTTATCATTAAGTGCATTGATTTATTGTTTTAATTTCTTGTCATTAAATGCTTAATATGATAATAACAGTTACTTCCATCAGTTTATGTTAGTAAATGTTTTATGTTTCTGGCCAAATCTGTTTCCAGCCCAATGTAATTGTTGGTTGTCATTTATTCCATGTAGATAGTTTTCCTAAATTGCTTATTTTGCAGCCCATTTTTATGTCTCAGGTCCAGGTTCCTTAGGCCCAGTTTTAGCTAGTTAATATTGCCGGCTTTTAGTTTCGTTTCCATTGTATTCTGTTACTGAATTTTCTGCATGCATTAGTTCCTCGAAATTTAATTTTGTCTTTTTAATGTATTAAAAATTTATGTTTCCATGTCACCAAATTCTCTTGTCTTGTTTTGCCCTCTTATCATAAGTCCATTTCATTAGTACTGCACGATTTTTTTTTTCTTTAATAGTTAATTATTCATTAATTTAGATTAATTCAAAACTCACTCTAAAATCACTTATTCTAATTCGATTAAATTAAAAAATTAAGGATCGCGAAAATATTAGTCTCTGCGGAACGAATAATAAATTTTACAACGAAACAAATTGTTCACTTACAATTTAAAACGTTTAATTTTTAGAGCATCAGAAATATTTACAACTTGCTCTAACTCACTCTTGTGTTGTATAACACACTTTTAATCGTCAATTAAAAAAGGATTTAAGTCGTAGGACTTGTATATTATATCCTTTGACGTGAGGTGTAGTGAAGTGAGGGGATTCTCGCTCTAAGACCCAAGTCTTACACACGTCGACGGGGAGTTGGGTGTCTTTGCTCCGTGAGGAGGAGAAAAGAACTAAGATCTAAGACCTAAGATCCAAGATCGTTAAAGGGCATAGATACGAAGTCTACGCAAAGGGTTTACTTACGTGGTTGTTAGGAGGTGACGGGGAGTTACGCTCCAAGATAAACTCGTTAGAGGTTTTCTTGCATAGCATTTGAGGAGGTAACGGGGAGTTACGCTCCAAGATAATCTTGCAAGGGGTAACTATAGTATTTTGAAGAGGTAATGGGTAGTTAGGCTCTAAGATAAATACATAGTGGTTGTAAAGGCTTCTCCGCCTACTATAAGGAGTATTTTACTTATAGTGGAAGAAATCTGGAGTTTGGGAGGAGCTCGGGGACTGGAGTAGGGGTGTTCCAATCCGTTAGGGGATTGCGGCATCGCGAACCAGGATAAATCGATCATGTCATACTCTTCATCTTTCTCTCTTTTGTTTTTCGTATTTTATATTGCTTATTTATAAGTGATTAATTTTAAAAGGAGAAAGGAATTTTTAAAATGCCAAGCTCTAATTTTTAAAAGGTAATAAGCTATTTAACCCCCCCCTTCTAGCTTATTTCACCCTTATTTGGGGCCTATCAATTAGTATCAGAGTAGTTACTTTTGATCTCGTTGTTTGAACGGTTGTGAAGTTCAAAAACGTAATCAAAAGTAGATCGTAAAGATGGCGTATTTAAATACGATCGGTTGTGGTGAAGGTCTTTCGAGTTCTAGACCTCCACTATTCGATGGCATAAATTTTGTAACTTGGAAAAAAAGATTTAGAATATATGCTAGATCCCAAGGTGTGAAAGTTTGGATGGCTATCGAAGATGCTGTAGTTATTCCTACTAAAACCGAAGGTGAAATATCCGTCGAGAAGAAAGTTAGTGAATATACTCCCGAGGAAGAAATAAGGATGAATATAGCCACGAAAGCGGAAATGGTTCTAACTAGTGCACTTGCCGAAAAAGAATACAAACGTGTTAATAATTGCAAGTTGACACAAGAAATGTGGAACAAACTAGTTATCACTTACGAGGGTACAAAAGATATTAAGGAATCTCGAATGGATACCTTAATTCATGATTATGAGAAATTTAAACTGCTCGAAGGTGAAACCATCATCGATATGGAAACGAGGTTTACTCGTATCATCGATGAGCTTTATCCACTTGGTAAGGTCTATACGACTAACGAGAAAAATCGATGGATTTTAAAAGCCATGCCTCCAAGTTGGAAAGTCAAAGTTACCACTATTAAAGAAATGAATAGTCTTAATGACTATTCCATTGATAGTTTATTCGGGAACCTTCGTGCTTACGAGGAAGATAACATTCCGGATAAAGTTGTTAGAAAATGTGGGTTTTTAGACCCACATTGTCGAGTCATTTTGAGCTCCGATTTGAGTGTGCCTTGTGTGCGTGTTTGCAACAAGTCATGCTTGGAGAGTGTTCTCCTCCGCGAGAGCTTTCCAATGCATATTTAAACACTCAAAACGACTAAGGGATGGATGAGTTATGATTACTCAAAGTTGGTCCCTTAAGAGTGGAAATTTTGTTGTTAAACTTGAAGTCCCACATTGATAAGGAAAAGGAGTTTCCTTTGCTTTATATAGTACAACACAAGAGGAGTGTTCACTTGTGTTGGTTAAGTGTTGCACCATCTCCTACGCGGGCGCGCAGGGGGGTGCGAATTGTAGGATTTCGAGGGGAAATTCGAGGCTTCGCAAGCCTTCGGACTTTCCGCGTGTGCGACCTGCGGACACAAATGTAGCAGAAAATTGGGCCGAATAATCCCGGACTAGTTTTGCTAATTATTATTTCCACTGGGTTTTGGCTTAAAGATTTGACTAAATTAATTCGAATTTGGAATTGGAATTAATTGTGGTAAAATCAATTCCGTTTTTATAACGAATTTTTTGCCACCGCCTTACCTTAATTAATTAACGCGGTTAATTAATAAAGGAAAATTACCACCGACTTTTTAATTGGGGTAATTGAGTAGCGCACAAGTTTTATCATTATCTTTTCGTTACAGTCTTATCTTAATTAACGCGTTTAATTAAGTTAGGCAGTTGTGTAGCGAACAAGTCTTGTCTATCCTATAAATACCCCCTTAGGGTCTAGGATTATTCATTCGGAAAAAACACATCCTCTCCTCTTAAACACAGCTTCTTCTTCCTTCGGTGATATTCTTGCTCGTTTCAAGCTCGCTGAGAGTGACGCTACTGTAGCCTCACTGCAATCCGTTTCATCCTGGGAGGCGTTTCGCTCGCACATACGGTGAGGGCAAATACGCTTTAAGGAGACATTCACGCACTGGACTCGGGTTTTTACGTTCTTGTGTCCTCTTTTATTCGTTTGATTATTCTGTTATTCACACACAGACGATCTACTATTCTGTACTATTTTCACAGATTGTCTAACAATCTTAAAGCGAATTTTGTTTTATATCTGTGATCTGTACTTACGTATTTAATTGTTTGTTTGAATGACAGAATCAATGGAGAATCAAACTATGAACAACACGAACAAGGTGGTTCATCCCAACGCACAGATTGTAACATCTGATGGGGATCACCAGCCGCTGTTAAACCCTATTGCACAGATTATAACATCTGATGTGGGTGCAACGCCGGTTGGACATGTGCCTCCGGGACATGTGCCTATGGGACATACTGTCATTGGACAGTTTAGTGTTCCGGTTGGATCGACGGTAGTACCACCATCTGGAGTGGCTACCACACATGTTGCACCTGTTGTGCCTACGGTTCCTACAGTGCCTGCTGCACATGCTGAGAAACCTGAAAAGTTCAATGGTACGAACTTCAAACGCTGGCAGCAAAAAATGCTGTTCTATCTGACCACGTTGAATATGGATCGCTACCTCAGGGAGGATCCACCGTTGCTCACTGTTGAGAGTAACACGCAAGCAGTTTATGCTGTTGATGCTTGGAAGCACGCCGATTATATTTGTCGGAATTACGTGCTAAATGGTTTGGCTGACTCGTTATATAACGTGTACAGTACAAAGCCAACATCTAAGGTCTTATGGGAGTCACTTGACCATAAGTACAAAACCGAGGATGCTGGGGCTAAGAAGTGGATTGTTGGCCGCTTTCTTGATTATAAGATGGCGGATTCTAAGACTGTGGTTAGTCAGGTGCAAGAACTGCAAGTGATCATCCATGATATTCATGCTGAAGGGTTGATCATAAGTGAGTCTTTCCAAGTTGCTGCTGTGATTGAGAAGCTGCCACCTGGATGGAAAGATTTCAAGAACTACCTTAAGCATAAGCGAAAGGAGATGACTATGGAGGATCTGATCGTTAGACTTCGTATTGAAGAAGACAACAGGGGATCCGAGAAGAAGATGAATGTTGCCACTGAAAAGGCAAACATGGTGGAACATAAGCCCAAGAAGAACAATTCTGGTAAAGGGGCAAAGTTGGCACCTAAGGGAGGAATTTCGAAGACGAAGTTTCAAGGGAAGTGCTTTGACTGCGACAAAGTGGGTCATAGGTCTTCTGAGTGTAGGAAGCCTAAGAAGCCCAACAAGAAGAAGGAAGCAAACATGGTCGATGATATCTCTAAGGAGATGGGTGACATAGACCTCTGTGCTACGGTCTCTGAGGTGAACCTGGTTGGCTCTAATCCGAGGGAATGGTGGATTGATACTGGAGCTACAAGGCATGTTTGTTCGGACAAGGCGGTTTTCTCTAGCCTCAAAGCTTCTGATGCTGGTGAGAAGCTTTACATGGGGAATTCAGCAACTTCTACCATTGAAGGGGAAGGCACGGTGATTCTGAAGATGACTTCTGGGAAGGTTATGACTTTGAAGAATGTACTTTATGTGCCTGATATTCGCAAGAACCTTGTGTCTGGTTCCTTGTTGAATAAACATGGCTTTCGTATTGTAATAGAGTCAGATAAAGTTATTTTGTCTAAGAATGGTATGTTTGTAGGCAAGGGTTATGTAACCGATGGGCTTTTTAAGCTCAATGTGATGTCTGTTAAGGACAATAATGAAATAAAGAATTCTTCTTCTTACTTGCTTGAGTCTCCTAATTTATGGCATGCTAGATTAGGACATGTTAATTTTGACACTTTATGACGTTTAAGTGCAAAAGATTACATACCAAAATTGAATATTGATTCAAAACATAAGTGTGAAACTTGTGTTGAGGCAAAATTAACAAGAACATCGTTTAAACATGTGCAAAGAAACACCAAGGTGCTAGACCTAATACATAGCGACATATGTGATTTAAAATTTGCTCCAACTAGAGGAGGAAACAAGTATTTTATTACATTCATAGATGATTGTACAAAATACTGTTATGTATATTTGCTTAAAAGCAAAGACGAAGCTATTGATAAATTTAAAATCTATAAGGAAGAAGTTGAGACACAACAAAATGAGAAAATCAAAACGATACGAAGTGATCGTGGAGGTGAATATGTTGAACCTTTTGGGGAATTCTGTTCACAACATGGTATAATCCATGAGGTCACTGCACCATATTCCCCTCAGTCTAATGGAGTGGCTGAGAGGAAGAATCGCACTCTCAAGGAGATGATGAATGCGATGTTGTTAAGCTTTGGACTTCCGCAGTCGATGTGGGGGGAAGCCATCTTAAGTGCAACTCATATTTTAAATATGATGATTCGCAAGAATAAGGATGAAAGTCCTTATGAAATGTGGAAGGAAAAGAAACCAAGTTACCAAAATCTGAAAGTGTGGGGGTGCCTTGCAAAGGTACTGATCCCTGCACCTAAGAAGGTGAAGATTGGTCCAATGACTGTGGATTGTATCTTCATCGGATATCCACCACATAGTACTGCATATCGGTTTCTTGTATATGAATCGAAGATTCCTGAGATTCAAAAGAATACGATTATGGAGTCAAGGAATGCGTCATTCTTTGAGAATGTATTTCCTTGTAATCCTGGAGTCGAACACCCTACGACGTCTAAACGATCTCATGAGTCTATAGTAGATGACAATGAGAATGATGAAAGTGAAGACGAAAATGTGGGGGTAGTGAGAAGGAGCAAAAGACAAAGGAAGGAGAAATCCTATGGGTCAGAGTTTCTGACTTATTTGCTCGAAGAAGGTGATCCGAAAACCTATAGGGAAGCGGTAACATCACCTGATGGACCTATGTGGAAAGAGGCCATCAAAAGTGAAGTAGATTCTATCTTACAGAATCATACTTGGGAGTTAGTGGACTTACCAGCCGGTAGTAAAACACTAGGTAGCAAGTGGGTTTTCAAAAAGAAGTTGAAACCTGATGGGACCATCGATAAGTACAAGGCCAGACTTGTAATCAAAGGATACAAGCAGCAACATGGTCTTGATTACTTTGATACATATTCTCCAGTATCGAGAATAACATCTATAAGGATGATGTTTGCTATCGCTGCAATGCGAAAGTTGACTGTACATCAAATGGATGTGAAGACAGCTTTTCTAAATGGGGATATAGATGAGGAAATCTATATGGGACAACCTGAAGGGTTTGTTGTCCCTGGACAAGAAAGAAAAGTCTGTAGATTAGTGAAATCACTGTATGGCTTGAAGCAAGCGCCTATGAAATGGCATGAGAAATTTGATGAGGTTGTGTTAGCCAGTGGTTTCAAGATCAATGAATGTGATAGTTGCGCCTACTACAAGGATAACGAAAACGGATATGTTATGATGACTTTGTACGTAGATGATCTACTTATTGCCGGTAGCAATGATAAGGTGATCAAATCTACTAAGGACATGTTAAAGGCAAGATTTGACATGAAAGACATGGGTCTAGCAAATGTAATTCTGGGAATTCAAATTTCTAGAACCTCGGAGGGTCTTGCCTTAAGTCAACCACATTATGTTGACAAGATTCTTGAGAAATTTCTCAAGGATGATGTTGAGACAGCGAGAACACCTGTGGATTTGACTTTACATCTATCCAAGAATAAAGGGGTAGGAGTCTCGCAGTTGGAATACTCACGGATAATTGGAAGTCTGATGTACCTTATGAGTTGTACAAGACCAGACATTGCATACTCAATTAGCAAGTTGAGTAGATTTATGAGTAATCCGGGAGCTGATCACTGGAAAGCGATCATACGAGTACTAAAGTACTTGAGGGGAACTCGAGACTATGGTTTGCATTATGGTAGTTATCCAGCAGTACTAGAAGGCTATACTGACGCAAACTTGATATCTAGCAAGAAGGCACTAAAGTCTACGAGTGGTTATGTGTTTACACTAGCTGGAGCAGCAGTGTCATGGAAATCCTCTAAACAAACTGTTATAACTCAGTCCATAATGGAAGCTGAGTTTGTGGCATTAGATAAATGTGCACAAGAGGCAGAATATTTACGCCAATTTTTGGAGGATGTTCCGAGATGGCAAAAGCCTGTGACTGCAATAGGACTACACTGTGATAGTCAGTCTGCTATTGGCAGAGCACAGAGCACAATGTATAATGGAAAGTCCCGTCATATACGACGACGACATAGTTCCATTAGACAGTTAATGTCAACCGGAATTATCATTATTGACTTTATACTGTCAAAGGATAATATTGCGGATCCGCTAACCAAAGGGTTATCAAGAGAACTGGTTGACAAATCATCGAGAGGAATGGGCCTTAAGCCTATTGCTTAACGGCGTCATGGTGGACACCCAACCATTGCTGACTGGAGGTCCCAAGAACTTGGTTTAATGGGCCAACTAAATCATGATGACTAAATCACTGTGGGGGTAACCCCTGGCCTGTTCCTATGATGAGAAACAGTGAGACCCGTAAGGTACGAGGGTAAGCTTTCGAGCTTTTAATGATCTTTCGGTGAATACATGGAGTTCAAGGTTAGAACGCATGGAATTCAGTTGAGTAAACGCGGGTTACTTTATAAGTATAAAGATGATCACCTATGTGGGAGAGAAGTGGGGCCGCTTCAAAGGAGAGTTGCGAGGCACAACTCTTTAGAAACTCCTACAGAACCAGGACGATGTTCCATGGCCAAAATGGACATGATCATGAGAGCTGAACGAGTCAGAAAGGATATAGTGATAAGTATATCATCGCTTACACAAACGGTCGAACAGTTCAAAGTACAAACCTCCACTGTCTACCAGTAAGGTCGGTATGCTTACTCAAGCGAAGGTTCAAGGAGCAAACCTCTACCTATCGTATGCTATATCTGATCGAAGAATTATCACCACATCAAATTCCATGTCTGTATGTCTGGTGTGTGCTACTACGATATCAATCTCATCCATGTGGGGGATTGTTAGAAAATGTGGGTTTTTAGACCCATATTGTCGAGTCATTTTGAGCTCCGATTTGAGTGTGCCTTGTGTGCGTGTTTGCAACAAGTCATGCTTGGAGAGTGTTCTCCTCCGCGAGAGCTTTCCAATGCATATTTAAACACTCAAAACGACTAAGGGATGGATGAGTTATGATTACTCAAAGTTTGTCCCTTAAGAGTGGAAATTTTGTTGTTAAACTTGAAGTCCCACATTGATAAGGAAAAGGAGTTTCCTTTGCTTTATATAGTACAACAAAAGAGGAGTGTTCACTTGTGTTGGTTAAGTGTTGCACCATCTCCTACGCGGGCGCGCAGGGGGGGTGCGAATTGTGGGATTTCGAGGGGAAATTCGAGGCTTCGCAAGCCTTCGGGCTTTCCGCGTGTGCGACCTGCGGACACGAATGTAGCAGAAAATTCGGCCGAATAATCCCGGACTAGTTTTGCTAATTATTATTTCCACTGGGTTTTGGCTTAAAGATTTGACTAAATTAATTCGAATTTGGAATTGGAATTAATTGTGGTAAAATCAATTCCGTTTTTATAACGAATTTTTTGCCACCGCCTTACCTTAATTAATTAACGCGGTTAATTAATAAAGGAAAATTACCACCGACTTTTTAATTGGGGTAATTGAGTAGCGCACAAGTTTTATCATTATCTTTTCATTACAGTCTTATCTTAATTAACGCGTTTAATTAAGTTAGGCAGTTGTGTAGCGAACAAGTCTTGTCTATCCTATAAATACCCCCCTTAGGGTTTAGGATTATTCATTCGGAAAAAACACATCCTCTCCTCTTAAACACAGCTTCTTCTTCCTTCGGTGATATTCTTGCTCGTTTCAAGCTCGCTGAGAGTGACGCTACTGTAGCCTCACTGCAATCCGTTTCATCCTGGGAGGCGTTTCGCTCGCACATACGGTGAGGGCAAATACGCTTTAAGGAGACAGTCACGCACTGGACTCGGGTTTTTACGTTCTTATGTCCTCTTTTATTCGTTTGATTATTCTGTTATTCACACACACACGATCTACTATTCTGTACTATTTTCACAGATTGTCTAACAAAAGTTGTCCCTAAAACGGATGATAAACGTAAAAATATGGGCGTAAAAGCTATATTAATCGATGAAGAAGAAAATGACGGCGAGCTAAACGAAGAGTTGGAAAATCTCGATGAACATGAGATTGCGTTGTTATCAAGACAACTTCATCATGTTTTGCAAAGTAAAGCTCAAAGGTACGGGAAAGGCTTCCTAAAGTCGAACAATCAAAATCGAGTATTCAATTCGAAAGGAAGGCCAAATTATAAGAACAATTTTCCAACCACGAGTTATGCTAAAACCAAGGCGCTTCTAATTCATACAATAATTCCCCTAATGCGAATTATGCTAAAGGTTAAGGTGCACAACAACAAAATAATAATTCGTATAATCCAAATTATACGAAAAATTATTCGGCACCAAAACCCAGAGAGCCCATGGTTGAAGAAACGGAAGATGTGCGTTTCGAATGCAAACAACCCGGTCATTTTAAACATGAGTGTCCGAAGTTGCCTAAAGGTCGAGGTCTTGTTGCGGAGAGCGGATGGGATTTAAGCTAAGACGTGGAAGCTACGGAACCTACCGAGGAAATTGTCAACCTTTGCTTGATGGCTCTCTCAGATGTAACAGCCCCAGATCCGGGGTCAGGGACCTGGTCGTTACGGTCTCATTTTCCATAAATAATACTTGCACTTGAATCAAAATAAATAAACTGCATGCTATGACCCCGTAATAATATCACATCACACAACCAGTTATAGTCCTAGAGACGAAATTGAAATAAGTCTCTAATCATGGAATCCACAAGTTATAAGTTATTACAACCCAAAATGATTACAACATAATTTAATAGTTTCTGCCGTTGATTAACATAGGTTATACATATAGATAAGTCTGATAAACAAAAGCTGCCAGCCTAAACTACTGGTTGCTCCTACCTCAGCAATGGCGACTATGATATCAGCGGGCAACCCTACGACTGCTGTCACCTGCTTGCGCCGAGTGCGCCTTATGCGGGCCATCAGACCTAGCTGTTGTTCTGATATAATAGATAAAGCAAGGGTGAGCAATAGCCCACCAAAATAATATGTAACTGAACAACAATAATATGTAACAGTTCTAAAATATCATTGAAAACAAATGCAATGCATTAACGAACATAGTGCTAGTATAATGTAAAAGATGAAGTTACGAGGTAATTCAAGGTAACTTTTAGTTTGAACATTTTTCAAACCCTGCCATCATGAGTAATTCTTCTCTTTAATATATGTTGCAGAAAATAGACAGATTTGGATGATGAACTAATACTGGAGTATTGTAGCGCCAGATGACACTACCTTACGATGATAAGTCGTAGGTTGTGCATCTCAAGATTTGTTTCTCAACATGTAGAAGGAAGAACATATGGACACCACCATACGCCGGATCTCCCTATCCATCTTTGGGCTTAGACGGGACCGGCTCCACTCGGACCTTGTTTCAAGGATGGACTGTCCTACAGCCTCTTACACCGATTTTAATGATGGACTGTCCTACAGCCTCTTACATAAATACTCCTAGTTCGAATAAATCCATGACTCTGAAACGTAAAGTTGGTCCCCCTTTCCCCAAGTATAATACTTGTTGATAGGACTCCAAAAAGTAGTCATATCTAGTTGGAAAGGAAAGTTCACCAATATTTCCTAAGCAGTTGCTTGTTAATGGATATCAACTTGTTCCAACAATCCTACCCCTCGAATGATGATGAAGTAACAAAAGGACTTAATTTGATGAACAACAACCAAGTTGCGAGTGAAAGCAATAGTTTCAAAAGATTTATGACCAGGCAGTCAAACATAATAAATAACAGTAATCAAGTAAGGTTCCCTTATATTTTGGAAGTTTTGAGCGAGCATTTAAATCTTCCCATAAGATAGATTTAAGGAAAAATAGAGTTTTGGGAATCTTTCCTTGATAAAAATAATTATAATAAGACTCAGAAATATTTTACATAATATTTGGGGGTCAAAGATAATTTTGAATGAGAGAAGCCATCTTTAAAAAAAATTAGTTAAAAGTATTAAATAAATATTCAAATAATATTTATTAAATCATAATTAATTAAAGAATATTTTTAATCGAAAGTATTGCTCAAAATAATCCTCGAATGAATATATGAGAATATTTACTAAATTAATAAATAATTGAATGAATATTCAAAATAATATTCATTAAATAAATCAAATCCTTAAATGAATATTTAAAATAATATTCATTAAATAAATCAAATCCTTAAATGAATATTCAAAATAATATTCCTTAAATAATAAAACTCAAATGAATATTCAAAATAATATTCATTAAAGAAATAATGGAAAAACATTAATTTAATATTTTCCTTAGAAAATAATCACAATATATACAGAAATACCGACACCCGGTCTATATTTGAAGGAGGAAAATCATATGCCCATCACTAAGGGTCTTAGTAATATCCTACTTATAACTAATATATCACATCTAGCTTATAAGCAAATATCAAATCATAAAACCAGTACCACAATATAATTTGAAAGCAGGCATGCATGCTATGACATATGTATAACAGAAATCATATATATATATATATATATATATATATATATATATATATATATATATATATATATATATATATATATATATATATATATATATATATCACAACAACAGCCTTTAAAAGGTTTGAAAACTTGCCTGGTAATCTGGTAGGGATAGTGTGTCCTGGGTCAGTCCGGTGATCCATAAATAATCAAAATATTCGAGATTAATCATTTAACGATTTAAAAAGTTAAGTGTATACTTTACTTAGGTTAAAACACGTTTTCAAGTTACCTCGTTATGCACACTCTAGTGTAACTCTTATTAACACCGTTGTAACCCGACACTTGCTCATTATCAAGGCATGCCATTACACATACACTTGGTAGGTTTTTAAGTCATATAAGTTCTAAGGTCGGTCATTTACTAGGAAAGATTATACCTCGAGATTTATTGACCGTTTTCTAAGTGGTTTTCCAAAGTTATCGCCAAGTGTTCTTTTTAAGGTTCCCTCGCATTTAAGCTTGATTCGAACATTTTTGTAAAATCGAAAAACGATTCGTTTGACATGAGGTCTTCTCTCACACATTTCTTATGATCTCTAACATTTAATTATCAAGATTCGCCACTGAATTATTCATGTTAAGGGGGTTCAATTCCAGTTACAAACTCGTACTTACGGTTTCGAACCACTTTTACTAAATCGGCCATATCTTCTAAACCGTAAGTCCATTTGTTTCGATTCTTGCGCTAAAACGATCTATGACTCGAGATCTACAAGGGCAGGTTAGGTAATCATCAAGGTTCGACAATTAGACCTACTGTGATGCACGGTTTTAAGGTGTAACGAAATTTCGGCATTAGGATGGCTATGTTTACACGTTTTCCCAAATTTTTCAACCAACCAAGATCATATCAAGATCCAACCAACAAATTATAAACATCATCTACATCTTAACAAGTCCAAAACATCTCACTTTAACCATCACTTGGATCATATCACTTGGATCAACTAAACCAACTACATAATCATGTTTATAATAACATCATAATCATAACTCTTCTAAACCATCAAGAACATTTATGAACTCAAAGTAAGATCTAGGGTTCATGAGAGATATACCTTCCTTGGAGTGTTTAAAGACCTTACTAAGCCTTGATTAATCCTTAGAATACCTTAACAAAGCTTGGATCATCCAAGGAAATCAAGAAATCAAAGTTAGTTCTTTGAAATCACTATTTATCATCAATTTTGATGATTTTATTACCTATGAAAGAATTGGAATTAGAGGCTAAAATTTATAAGGGATCTTAGTTATGAAATATAGGACTCACCTTAACAATCTTAGAATTCTTGGATGGTGGCAAGTTGGATTCTTGATCTTGAATTAAGGCAATAGCCGAATGGAGCTCTTTGGAGAGGAAATGGGTTTGTTTTCTTGCTTTACTTGGTTCTCTTGCATTATTATGAGGTATTTAGATAATATCTTGCATAAAGCCACTTTATTAATGTGCTTTGGTCATGCATGATGTATTATGAAGGAACAAGTGTTGTGTTTTAGTGGTAAGATGATAAGATTAAGCTAACTAGTTGGTTTGGTTTGTAATGTTGCTAGTTACCTTTGTAACTATTTTGGTTACTTGATCCTATCCACTTATACATGCTTGTATCTTGGCTCTCTGCTTGTTTCTTTGTCCAGTTGTTGCTCAATTTCTATTTTGGTTACTTGATCCTATCCACTTGTACATGCTTGTATCTTGGCTCTCTGCTTGTTTCTTTGTCCAGTTATTGCTCAATTTCTTGTTAGGGTTTTACCGGAAACCTTCTTAATATCTCAAGGATTTCTTGTTAGGGTTTTACCGGAAATCTTCTTAATATTTATACTACCATTCTCAATCCTCCTTTATAATCCTTGAATTTAAATTCCTCAAATCTCTTTAATAAATCCTTAAATCCTTCAGTGCCTAGGGAAATCTCGGAGAAAATAAAAGTGCTATTTTTCTGAATCTGATATCATTTACATACACTTATTTTCCCTATAGATCATCAATACGAACTCAGAAATCCATTCTGAATACTTCTATATAGTGTTGTCTGATAATATTCCAAAATCCACCAAAAACAATATTCATTGCTTTTTCTCTCTTTTATTCCTTGTACTTAAAAGATGTTCTCGTGCTTTCTCGAGCGTTCCCTATCTCTTTTACGGAATCACTGGACTTATACTAGATATCAATTTGGATGACATGAGCTACCAGATATCGATTTGGATGACATGAGAATATTTCCTTTCTTGGAATACCATAGCTTACTCTTTCGACGATAGATTATTCTAATCTAAGTTGTCAACCAATTGTGTTATTCATGGCATATAAACATTTGAATCCAAATCCATTAAATATTCATTCAATAAACTCATTGATACATTGTAGTCGTAACCACTATTCGTTCATACTCCATTACATTATAAAAGTTTTAATTGCTACCAAAAATCTGGGTTCTTACAGTATCCACTCCTTAATAGGATTCCGTCCCGGAATCAGTCTGAAAACAAATGGGGGTATTTCTCCAGCATTGCGCTTTCTAGTTCCCAAGTTGATTCTTCTACGTTAGGGTTCTGCCACAAAACTCTGACTAACTTGATGACCTTGTTTCAAAGTACTTGTTCTTTTCGATCTATGATTTCCATAGGCTGTTCCACATAGGTTAGGTCTGGTTGCATGTCTATGTGCTCATATTCTATTATATGCTTGGCATCCGGATTATATTTCCTCAACATCGAAACATGAAACACATTGTGCACTTGTTACAGATTTGGGGGTAATGCTAGTTCGTAAGCTAGTTCTCCGATGCGTCTTAAGATCTCAAACGGTCCACTGTACGTAGGACTCAGTTTTCCTTTCTTCCCAAACCTCATCAAACCTTTCCAAGGAGATACCTTTAAAAACACTAGGTCTCCAACTTCATATTCCTTGCCTTACCGAGCTAGATCAGCGTATTTCTTTTGTCGATCTTGGGCTGCTATCAGCCGTCCTCTGATTAGATCCACTACATCTTTAGTCCGTTGGACCACTTCAGGCCCGAGCATCTTTCGCTCTCCAACTTCATCCCAATACAAGGGAGATCGGCATTTTCTTCCATAAAGAGCCTCGTAAGGCGGCATTCCTATGCTTGAATGAAAGCTATTGTTGTAGGAAAACTCAATCAATGGCAAGTGATCATCCCAATTTCCTTTAAAGTCTATCGCACAGACTCTTAACATATCTTCTAGCATTTGGATGGTTCTTTCACTTTGCCCGTCTGTCTGGGGGTGATAGGCTGTACTCATGTTTAGCCTGGTTCCTACACATTCTTGAAAGCTTCTCCAAAACCTGGAGTTAAATCTAGGATCTCGATCGGACACTATGGCAACTGAGACTCCATGTCGCGCCACTATCTCTTTTAAGTAGATATCCACTAGTCTATCGATAGTGTATCTTTCATTGATCGGAAGAAAGTGAGCTGACTTCGTTAGTCGGTCTATAATTACCCATATGGCGTCATGATTAGCTTTGGTCCTTGGTAAACCTACTATGAAATCCATGGCTATGTGTTCCCATTTCCATTCGGGAATCTCTAAGGGGTGTAAAAGTCCACTGGGTCTTTGGTGCTCTGCTTTCACTCGTTGGCAGGTCAAGCATCTGCTTACCCACTCCGCTACGTCCTTTTTCATGTTAGGCCACCAGTAGTACTCTTTCAAATCGCTATAAATCTTGATACTACCGGGGTGCACTGAGTATCTTGAATTATGACCCTCATATAGAATTTTGTCCTTTAGCTCCTCCACATTTGGGATCCATATCCTTGATGCGTATCTCATGATCCCTTCTTTATCTCTTTCAAACTTAGTTTCTTCTCCGATCATTATCTCTTCCGTTGAGTTCTCTTCTTCCTCCATTATCCGTTCTTGACATAGCCTAATCTTTTCCAATAATGGAGGCTGGATTCGAATTTCCATTAACCTCTCTTGACCATCTCTTGGTATCCTGACCTCGATTTCCATCTTCTCGAAGTCTCTCACCAATTCTTCTTCTGGGGTTATCATTTTAAGTTTCTCCTTCCTACTAAGGGCGTGAGCCACCAAATTGGCCTTACCCAGGTGATAATGAATCTCACAATCATAATCCTTGATTAACTCTAACCATCTCCTCTGGCGCATGTTAAGCTCTTTCTAAGTAAAGATATACTTGAGGCTCTTATGCTCAGTGTAAATCTCGCACATCTCTCCATACAGATAGTGCCTCCAAATCTTTAAATCGAAAACTATAGCTGCTAATTCTAGATCATGAGTGGGATATCGAATCTCATATTCCTTCAGCTGTCTTGACGCGTACGTAATTACCTTACCGTGCTGCATAAGCACGCATCCTAATCCTTTATGCGAAGCGTCACTGTAAATCACAAAATCTCCTTTTCCATCAGGCAACTCCAACACCGGGGCCGTCACCAATCTCTTCTTTAGCTCCTGGAAACTCTTCTCGCATTTTTGGTCCATTCAAATTTCTCAGTTTTGCGGGTAAGTCGGGTTAACGGAGCTGCGATCTTTGCAAAATCTTGAACAAATCTTCTATAATACCTTGCTAGTCCGATGAAGCTCCTTACCTCTGTTGGAGTGGTTGGCCGTTCCCAATTTGAAACTGCCTCTATTTTGGAGGGGTCTACCAAAACTCCTTCCCTATTGATCACGTGTCCTAAGAACTGCACCTCATTTTTCCAGAATTCACACTTCGAGAATTTGGCGTATAACTGCTCTTTCTTGAGTATCTTTAAGGCTATCCTCAAATGTTCGGCGTGTTCTGCCTCGATCTTTGAGTAGATGAGAATATCATCAATGAAAACTATAATGAATTTATCTAAATACTCTTTGAACACCCTATTCATCAAATCCATGAAAGCTGCTGGGGCATTGGTCAATCAAAATGACATCACCAAGAACTCATAATGTCCATATCTGGTACAGAATGCAGTCTTTGGGATATCTTCAGGTTTAATCTTCAGTTGGTGATATCCGGTTCTCAGGTCAATCTTAGAGAAATACACAGCACCCTTTAGCTGGTCAAACAGATCATCTATTCTGGGTAACGGGTACTTATTCTTTATGGTTAGCTTGTTCAACTCTCGGTAGTCGATGCATAATCTCATACTTCCATCTTTCTTCTTAACAAACAACATTGGTGCCCCCCAAGGTGACACACTGGGTCTTATCATATCCTTATCCAACAGTTCCTGTAATTGTTTAGCTAGTTCTTTCATTTCTACTGGGGCTAACCGGTGTGGGGCCTTTGAAACTGGCATTGTCCCCGGGGCTAACTCGATAGCAAACTCAATTACTCTATCAGGCGGTAATCCGGGAAGATCTTGTGGAAACACGTCTTCAAACTCATTAACTACCGGAATGTCCTGCAACTTAGGCGCTTCCTTCTGGGTGTCGATAACATAATCTAAGTAAGCCTCATTCCCTTTTCGTAGCAATCTTTTGGTTTGCGCCATGGTTAGAATTTTCTGGGTCTGTCGTATCCCTCTAAACACTATTTCCTTCTTTCCTGGGGTTTTCAACTTAATCTTTTTCCCTTTACAATCTATTTGAGCGTTATTGCGAGACAACCAATCCATTCCCAAAATAACATCAAACTCCCCTAGTTTGAAAGGAATCAAATCAACATAGAAAGATTGTCCTCCTATTTCTAATTTGCAATCGGGGTGAATTTGATTAACTGGAACTATCTCTTGGTTGGCTATCTCTACTTTAAGGAATCCCTTAGTGATTGGGTCTTAAGTTTCAATTTACGAGCAAAATCCCTTAATATAAAAGACTTGGTTGCCCCATAATCAAATAAGACGTTTGCATTAACTGAATTAAGAGAAAATGTACCTGCTATTACGTCCTTGTCTCTCACGGCATCTTGCATTGTCATGTTAAAAGTTCTAGCAGTTGGTGGCCTATTGGAGGCAGCTTTACTTGCCCCTAATGCTGTTGGTTTTCTCATTGGGAAATCCTTCTTCATGTGACCTTGACGTCCGCACTGGAAACAAGTGGTGCTTTTGTTGGTACTAGGGATAACCGTGGTACAAGAGGTAGCATAGTGGCCTGCTCGTCCACACTTAAAACAGGTTACCGGTTTCTGGTGACATACACTGGAATGTTTCCTTCCAGAAGTTGCACATGCGGGTAATGGAAGTCGAGAATGGTGGGAGTGGATCGCTTCTGATTGCTTGCCGCCCTGGCTCACACTTGTGCTCATAGGTTGTTTGAATCCCATACTCCTACCGGGTAGGGAGACTGTCCCTCGGTTAAACTTATTCGGGGGTTTTCCTCCTGCAGAACCTCCACCCATGCTTGCATGCTTCCTTTTTATCCCCCCTTTCTCTCCTTCCCTCTACATCTAATCACTCCCTTCTTCCACAATTGATGCCTTCTACACCAAGGTGGCATAGTCTATAATCTCTAAAATTGCTACCCGATTCTGGATCCACTGCTTCAACCCTTGCTGAAACCTATTCGCTTTCTTCTCCTCAGTATCCACAAACTCTGGCACAAACCTCGATAGCTCGGTAAACTTAACCTCGTAATCAGTAACTAACAAATTGTTCTGCTTCAGTTCTAAAAACTTGAGCTCCATTTGAGTCTTCATAAACCTTGGGAAGTACTTTTCCAGAAACAATTGTTTGAACCTTTCCCAGGTTACTATAGCATCCGTCTCCATGTTTTTCTTGGCCTCCCACCAGTAGTTGGCCTCTCCTTTTAGAAGGTAAGTGCCGAAAATAGTCTTTTGCGCCTCCTCAATGCTTAGAATCTCAAAGGACTTTTCTATTTCCTTTATCCAGGCTCTTGCCTCGACTAGGTCAGCTGATCCTTGGAATTCTGGGGGCTTGAGTGACATAAAGGCCCTGAAAGAATTTGCCACGGTACTGTTGTTTCCCTGGGGTGGCTGGCGGTAACAGTTCAAATTCTGCCTAAGCAGATCCATAAACTAACCCATGGGGTCTCTATTGTAAGAACCCCAAATTTTGGATATAATTAAAAACTTTTTATTATGTACTGAGGTAATGGTGAATAGTGATTTCGACTACGATGTAACGATTGAGATAATGAATGGAAGGAATGGAATTCGATTTAAATATTTATATGTCTTGAAGAATACTATTGGTTGACACTTTATATAAGAATTATCTATCTCCTAGAGAATTGAGATTTGATAATTCTAAAGGAGAAGATTATTCTTATGTCATCCAAATCGATATCTGTTATTGGTTCAGTGGTTCCGTAAAAAAGTTAAGGAACGATCGAAAGAGATCAGGGACAATTGTACAACCCTAAGAGGATGAGTAAAGAAAAATGGATGAATAGTGATTTTGGTGGACATAGGAATATTATTAGACGACGCGATATATAAGTACCCGGAATGAAATTCTGAGTTCGTATTAGTGATCCAGGGGGAAAAAGAGTGTATGTAAAAGCTGTCGGATTCTGAAAAATGGCACTTTTATTTTCTCCGAGATTCCTCAGATACGGAATGATTTAAGGATTTATTTAAAAAGATTTGAGAAAGTTGGAATCAAAGATTATAGAGGAGAATTAAGAATAGTTATAGAAATATTAAGGAGATTTCTGGTAAAACCCTAACTAGAAAATCCTGGATTATTCCACCGAACGATTAGCGAATTAAGCAATAACCGGACAAGGAAATAAGCAGGAAAGCAAGATACAAGCATGTGTTAGTGGATAAGGGCAAGTAACTAAGTAGTTACTTAAGCAACTAGCACACTTAGAACCTAACCAAGTGCTAAGCTTCCAACACACACCATTCCATTACATATCAACACTTGTCTCTCCAAAAGCCTCATCCATGACATCACAACTTTAATAAAGCTACTTTATCCAAGATATTAACCAAGCAAGGTGTGTTAGATAAGATTAGACCAAGCAACAAGGCAAACAATTCATTTTCTCTCATTCTCTCAAACTGCCCAGCAAGAGCACCTTAAAGAAGAAAATTCATATCTCCATTTCTATCCATGATAAAATCACCAAATTTTAACCAAAGCCTCTCCACTCCATGGTCAAGGTTCGTTCAAAATTTCATTGGAATCCAAGTAGTATAGCCTAGTCAAATGCATGCTCAAAGTTAGAAAACCAAATCTGACCAGTTTCTGTCCAGTAGGAAAAACGGGTTCAAAACCATAGCTTCCAAGATTCAAATTTCATGATCTATAGCTCAAAACAAAGCTTATGAAGAACCCAAGATGTGGTAAATATTTGAGAGCTAAACTCTTGTTTTTCGATTTTTTATGATTTTTACAAGTTGAGTGATGAATAGTGTTCTTCAAGAACTAATCTTGTTTTCTTTGATTCTTATGGTTGATTTAGCTAGCTTAAGGCAACTCAAGGATCATACAAAGCTTAGTGAGGCTAGAACATACTCCAAGGAAGGTAGACCTATTGAAACCCTAGCATTTGATTTGAGATTTATATATGTTTTTGATGGTTTTAGCTTTGTATGATTATAGTGGTGATTATAAGCATGATTATGTAGTTAGTTATGTGATTTAAGAAGCATGATGATTTTGAGGTTAAGATCAGTGGTTCTAGGGTTTGTTGAGATGAGAATCATGTTTATAAATTGTATTGATGCCCGGTGTGGCTTGGTTGGATGAATATGATTTTTGGAACGTCCGATTTATAGCCGTTATAATGCCGGAATTTCGTTAAACCTTGAAACTCTTGCATAGTAGTAGATATAATTCTCTGATCTGGTTAATTATATAACATACCCTTGTAGATCTCGAGTCGTAGATCATTTTGGAAAAAGAATCGGATCAAACGGACTTACGGTTTAGGATTTACGGCCGATTTACTAAAAGTAGTTCGAAACCGTAAGTACGAATTCGTAACTGCAATTGAACCCCCTTAACATGAGTAATTCGGTTGCTAATCTTGGTAAATAAATACTAGAGGTCATAAGGAAGGTATGAGAGAAAACCACATGTCAAATTGATCGTTTTCCGATTTTATAAAAATGTTGGAATCCATGTTAAACGCGAACGAACCCCTAAAAACCCGCTTGATTATAACTTCGGTAAAACACTTAGAAAACGGGCGATAAAACTCGGAGTATAATATTGATTCGTAACGATCGACTTTAGAACTTGTATGACTCCCAAGTGTAAGTACAGTGACATGTCGTATTAATGAACGAATGTCGGGTCGGATCGATGATAAAAAGGAATCCACTAAAAGGGGTATAACGAGATAACTCGAGAACGTGTTTCGATTTAAGTATAACTTAACTTTTAAGATGTTAAGTGATTAATCCCGAATGCCTTGGCTATTTATAGATCCCCAAGCTGACCCGGGACCCGCTACCACTACCCCTTACCGTACTCGACTACCAGACAAGTTTCAATTCACTTCTTTCAGGATGTTGTTGTGATTGAATATATATATATATATATATATATATATATATATATATATGTTTTCTGTTGTACATATGCCATAGCATGCATGCTTACTTTCCAATTATATCGTTATGCTTGTTCCCTGATTGTTTATTGGCTTATAAATTGGATAGCTAACGTATCAATTATAAGCCGGTTATTGTAAGACCCTCATAAAAGGGCGTATACATCTTATTCATCAAATATAGACCGGGAGTCAATATTTCTTGATATATCGAGATTACCTCGGAGGAAAATATTTAAGTAAATATTTTCCCTTATTTGGGCGACGAATATTATTTGAATATTCGTTCGAGATTATTTATTTAACGATCCTTACTTCAAATAATTATTTGAACGTAACCATTCGACGAATAATATTTTTCAATATTCATTCAGAGTCGAATAGATTAGCGATTATTATTCCGAATATTCTTCTAAAGATTGGACTACTAAATGAATATTATTTGAATATCCATTTAGAATATTATTTTTTTAAATGAATATTACTTTTGAATAATCATTTAAGATATTAATTACTTGATGAATATTATTCTAATATTCATCTGAAGCTTGATTTATTTATCGAATATTATCTTGAATATTCCTTTAAAGCTTGGATTACTAAATGAATATTACTTGATATTCATTTAGAATATTATTCATTAAATGAATATTACTTTTTGAATATTCATTTAAATTCATAATTAATTATGAATATTATCTTAAATATTCCTTTCAGGTCTTATTAATTAATGAATATTATTTTGAATATTCATTTAAATATTTATTTATTCAATAAATATTCTCCTGATATTTCTTCAAGGATTATTTTGAGAAATACTCAGATTAAAGATATTCTTTCATATTCCTAAATATTCTTTAAATATTTTTAATTCAATAAATATTCTCTGAATATTTATTTCCTACTTAGAATAACCTCAATAAGGTCTATCTTCTTCGATTATTACGAAAAATATTTCGGAGTCATATTATTATTAATCTTATATCAAGAAAGGTTCTCAGACATCATTCTTCTTTGAGTCTATCTCCCTAATAATAAGGGAACCTTACTTGGAAAATGATATTTATCTTGTCGACTTCCCGGTCATAAAGTATTCTCTTCACTCGCAACTCGGGTGCTATTGACTTATTAAGTCATTGTTTACCTTCTCATCTTTCGAGGGGTAAGATGGTTGGAACAAGTTGATAATCGTTACCAAGCAATAGCTTGGAAGTTATTGGTGAATTTTCCTTTCCAACTAGATACGACTACTTTGTGGAGTCTTATCAACAAGTATTATACTTGGGGAAAGGGGGACGAACGTTACATTCAGAATCATGAATTCTATTTGAACTAGGAGTCGTGTAAGAGGCCGAGTAGCGCCGGTCCATCCCCTTTGGCCCAACCGTTGGCCGGGGAGAGCTAGTAAGGCGGTAGACATGTAAAGCCGTCAGTTCTTCCTTCTACCGGTAGTAAATCTAATTTGAGCTGTACGATCTCGACTGATCATAAAGATTGGAACAACAGGCGCGGTGAATACTCCATCATTGGTTCATCATCCAAACTTATTTATTTCCTGTAACATGATTACTGTTGGCAGAGCTGGAAAAGTGTTCATAACTGGAATTGCAATCTTTTCATGCAAGTTCCTCTTTTAATGGCAATGAGAATATCTCTCTTACTTTTGATGTAGCAGATATTTCTACAAACAAATACTTTGAGTTACCTGGTAACTTCATCCTTTATATTATACTGGCAATAACTTCATTAAGGCATGGCATATGATTTCAAAGGATATTTTGAACTACTGTATATATGTATCACTGTTCAGTTATATTATTGTTGGTGGGCTTTCGCTCACCCTTGCTTTGTTCATATTATGTCACAACAACAGCTAGGGCAGATGGCTCGCGTCAGGCGCACTCGGCGCAAGCGGGTTACCCGACCCACCGGACTCCCCGCTGAGATGCTAGTCGCCATTGCTGAGGTAGCATAGTTAGACAACTTTTGTTTCCTGTTTAACTATATGTATAATTAATGTAATCAACGGCAAAATTTTTAAACTTATGATGTTATCCTTTCGGGGTTGTAATAACTTTCATTCGTAAACCCCTTTTATGTAAGACTTATTTCAATTTCATCTCTGGGACTATAATTGTGTGTGTGCGAGTGGATATTATTGAGGGGTCATAGCATGCTACTTATTGATTTTGGACTCAAGTCAAGTATTGTGTATAAGTTATGAGGCAGTAACGACCCGATCCCGGACCCCGGATCTGGGGGCGTTACAGAAGTGGTATCAGAGCGTACGTTATAAACCCCAGAGATGAGGCGACGTTAAAACAATAAATTCACTAAGATAATAAGAACTCTTGCCAAGTTCATAGTCGGACTACTTAAGGTAGTGATGACGTATAAAACCCTTATGGGAACTCTTAAGTATCATGATAGTAACTTAGCTCGATATCGTATCGACGAATAAGGCGACAGACCTTGAGGCATAAGAGCAGCAGCGCGATGATGCTTTATGTGTTGAAGATCAGCTGGTAAGTTCGATGGAGTACCCTACTGGATACCCAGAAGAGGTTCCAGTAGATAAGGAAAATCCTGTTAGGATAAGGAGCTTACTCTCGAGGAATGAGGGCTACAGCCAGAAAGACTGAGATGATTAAGGTATAGTGCTCAGAAAAGTGAGCATAAAGAGCTGAGCTATTAGCAAGAGAACCAAAGATTCATGTTGGATTCGTAGCCGGAATACTGGATGTAGTACCAGCAAGTAAGACGGATTGGAAGAATTACTTGAGATCTTATACGGGAATAGACGAGAATCCTCAGAGACTTTCATATTAACGAAGAAAGAGCTATAGGGATGTATGATTATCAAAGACATCGATTTAGGGCGAGGAGCAGAGTCCCTAGAAATAGTTAAGAAGGAGGCAGTAAGTGCCATATCATTTGACAAATGAATTAGTATGAATATTGTTAGTAATAATTCGCCATGAGAAGGCAGATGTCATAGGTTGTAATTTATGGAACCAAATTGAGGTTAATAAGGTGGTTTTATTCAGGGAAATGTTCATGTTATGAATGAATCAGTTAGAAAGTAAAGACATTGGGGAGTGACAGCATGGTTGGATAAAGTTATATAAGGAAGTAGTAAGCAAGACAATGATCTCAGAACCTACCGGAAGATAAGACCAGTGAGTCAAGATGAACTCGTAATGAGACTACTGTCAAAGACTGAGTATAGGGTTATTTCAACTCAGTGAAACAATGAACCAGAAACGTTAGATGCATGTGATTCAGAGGAATATTAAATTCTTTCTTTGAATGAATTATAGTAGTTACCTTAAGTTTACTCCGACACGGAATTGTAATGGATCAAGTAATACGATCAACAGTTAAAGAGAATAATGTGAGAAAATCTTCCTGGAGCTAAAAGAGAAAATTGGTAATGACCAAGAGTTGGCATTGCTTAATGGAAAAAGGAGACTTTGTGTTTCCAATGACGCTTCGCATAAAGGATTAGGATGTGTGCTTGTGCAGCACGACAAAGTACTTGCGGATATGTTCGGACAACACGGTTCACCAGGTTCGGATGGCCTTAGTAGTGCCAATTTTTGTGGAACAACCAACTCCGACGGTAATGTTCCTTCTGAGACTAGTGGTTAGGTAGACTGACATTGGGAAATATTGAATATCAGGACGTATAGGTATCAAGATGTTGTGACAGGTTTCAGTTTGAAACTGTTTAGTCCCTTCTAAGGGATGTTTATAATTGGTTCCTCTCTAGTGGTTAAACTTCCAATCTGATGATTATTATTTCGTAAATTAGGATTGCTTATAGTTCTACTTGCTTGGAGGTTCATAGAACTATTCTTCAGGTTTCGAAACTGGTCTCCTTAATGTTACCAGTAGATGGATAGATTGACCAAAATTTCCCTAATTCTGGGAAGAACTTCAACGAATTTTGGCAAATCTTGTCTTTCTGATTATCAGAGAACATCATGGAAGAGAGTAGAAACTGGGGCAAACCCCGTGAATTGGGTAAAGTAGCCGCGATATGGGTTGGTGGACAGACCCCGGTTATCGCTATTAATTGTAGAAATACAATGATGAAGTGAGATTGGACGAAAACAGGAAATGTAAGTAAGAAACCAGCCGGAGTGAGAAAATTCGGGATTGACTTAAGTGAAAAGGCTTTTATGCCAGGAATGGTAATCTTGCATGGCACGTGGGATTGATAAGAATAGTTGAAAAGATAAAAGTAGAGGAAAGGTGACCAGAGACGGTGCCGAATAGTCGATTAAGACTTATATGAAGTAAAAGTTTTGGAAAGGTAGAACGGTATCAAAGAAGAAGGCACTACGCCAACAATTGCTAGAAAGGTAATGCTATTAGCCAACCCCTAGAATCATATATTTTTATTTTAGTGTGGCCAGTTGAGGCCAAGTCACAACGGACTATAAAGTTACTAGACCAGCAATGAAAGGACAAAGCAGGGTTGCTTCTAAGTAAGCACCGACTGCAAGGGCTTCTGATATGACGGAAATATTAATGAGATTGTAGGAATCTTTTACTGAACCCTTTGCAACCCCTGTTTGGATTGGTAATTTACTAGACTTTTGGAATGGGGTCACCCGTACTAAAGTGATTCATGTGTATATGATCGTCCAAGATTACGAAAAAAAAAATGGAAGTATAATGACTTGAGATGTATGATGTTAGGGTATCATGAATACCATGAATATATTATGACTAAGGAAAGTAAACAACGAAGGTTTATGAAGAGAGTATAGAAATGGTCAGAGATGGATCAGTATGCTGTAGGAATTTCGTCTAAGGCAATTACCGTTGAGAAGAACGATAAGTACTAAGAGATTCACGTTGAACTCGACCCGACCAATATCTTCCAGAACATCCTTGCTACCAGTACCAAGTTCTGTAAGAGAGCAGATAGACATACGTTGTTTTTTGGAAGGTCAAATAGGCTGATAACTATCTGAAAGAAGAGGTTAGCATTAAGCCACCGATCGATTATCAAATGAGAATGATTGAGAAGAGACCCTTATTAAGGATACATGATTTGATTGCCAAGTACAGGACGCAAGAATTCCTTGGCAGTTGAATTAAGGATAGGATATCCATAAATTAAGACAAACCCTGGGGAATGCACAAGGGATGGCATTAACCCTAATAACGACATTATGAATTCAGATGATATGAGTTGGACTTGCTAAGGCAACAATGACCGGTAATGATTATTAAAAAGAGTTCTGGAAAGAACATAGATAGAATTATTAGAGTATTGATCAATGACGTTTTGATATACCCTGTACCTAGAAAATACAGGAGGAATGATGTGGACGACCTAAGAAACCTTACAAGGAAAAGTTAATATTCTGAGTTTCCAACTAGAAGTTTGGAAGAGAATGTAAGACACAGTAGCAATATACAAGATGATGCATGTATGAAACCCTGAGGAAGTATGGATTGAACCTATAAAGGTTGAGATTATCCTAAGATAAGGAAAGAACTAAGAAAAGAAGTATCCTAAGTAGGAGTGGGAATAAACATGATAAAGTTCCCACGGGTAGGTGGAAGCAATGACTTATGGAAAAAAAAAGACTTATAGATATATTTTTCTCCTTCAGCAGAGCTTAAGGGAGTATGCTTTCACCCAACAGTGAGGGGAATGAGGTAGAAAAATTTGAGTTGGAATGTATCCAAAGAACATGGATTACAAGGAATTGTTAGTATCAGGAAAGGCTAATGAGGTGGCCGACAGTCTAAGTATAGAAGAATAATTACAAATGTTCATACCAAAGAAATAGAATGATATTTGGAAGGACCTTGAAGGTCATATCGGAGTGGAGGAATTTACATTCCTTCTGATGAATGTGCAAGAATCGACGGTAATAATAGTTTAAGTAAAGATTCGATTCCCGATATTGTCTTAAGCCAACTACACACCGTAGAACGTCCCGTTTTGAGGCAAACCAGGACCATGATACAAAATTGACGAAGTAAACCATTAATTTTCCAGTCTTTTATAAAAGATGCATGAGTGATTGTTTCATCAACCGGACATAGCTGCGATGCTTGAAACTCTTCTGCAATTTTATCTACTTCATGTAATACCTACATCAAGTCCAGGAAATGTTCCTTATGGATAAGGAATAGTGATTACTTTGTCTCCCTAAAGGATTAAAACCCGTATGGTTAGCTATTAACGCACTACGTAAATAACAAGCGATGTCGATTCTTCTAAGAAAGTAGATGACAACGTAAAGATAAAGAAAGTGCTGCTATTAATGAGCTAAGTGGCATGTTGATGAATGACAAGCAAGTTTGTGTTAGTGTACTTCTGCACAAACAAGATAGAGAATATGAGGTTGATGATTCATGATGCTAAATGTATTCCCGTGGAAAGAATTAATGAGATTTAGAGAGAAGGGCAGTTGAGCCGAGACTTATTAGGCCACCTGAGAGTTTAAAAGTGTTCGGAAGGTGGCATTCGATCCAGTTTTACCCCCAAAACTTATAGCCCGGTCATAACGGGTTTTCATATGGCACGGCTACGCCAGTAAAATGCAGATACTCGATAGGTGATAAGAGTACGAGCAAGTAGATATACGACCTGGTCTGACTTACGAAGAACAACCTGTGGAAAACCACGGGTAGAAAAGAACAAGTGATGGGAAACAAGGTTGGCAGAAGTAGATTATATTTAAGGGATCGGGCCGGATTCATTTCGGAAAGTTTAAATTGGAATAACGTGATGATTATAGAGTAAATGTGACGGAATGCCGATAAGGAGGTACCAAGTGCAAAAGGTGCCTCAATAAAGAGATGAAGGTGAAAGTAAATAACAGAAGTAAATAAGAATCAGATAATGAGAAGGATGTGATTGATAAAGAAAAGACGGGGAAAGCAACTACGGAATATGAAGCAAGGAATGTAATAAATGGGTTTTCCGATGAATTCTCGGGGATGACAACCTGGTAGTGTTAATATTATAGATATGAAAAAGCTAGTAGCGTGACATGGAATGTCAGTAACAATGGTGTCAAGCGAGGATCTAAGATTTAACGTAAGAGGTTCAAAGATTTTCCAAAAGTAAGTGTTGCTAAGGTTGAACCAGGGTACAGGTCCAGAGAATAGTGGACAAAGCAGCAAGATATGTTGACACGTGAGGTTACGATCAAATAGTATTGGATATAATTATGATTAATTTCTTCCTTAATGAACCTCTATAGTTCAGAGGTAAATTCTGAGTATGATATTTTACAATCATGAAAACTTTCTATAATCCTTTAGAATTCTTTTCTTTTCTTCTCTCTTATTCATCTTCTTTATAAATTGAGAAGAACAACCCTTTAAGGAGGGGAGGTACTGCTACGTGACTATCTGTCTATGTGATAGAAGTCTAAGTGGAATACCATAACTTGTTTAATTGCTTGTCAAGTACTAAAGGCTGGCCCCCTTCTGTACTAGCTATGCAATATAACAAATGTTCAATTGGTTATTGTGATCTCTCAATAAATCTCTCCACTTCTCTATATTGATCGAGATTGCGAAGATTAAAGCGATCAGGAAATGCACAGTGCGAGCGAGGTTACCTCCAAATTCGCAGTGGGATAGTGATACCAATGTCACTGCAGGTATCAATAAGGATAAGACTGAGTAAGATCATAACCCGGATAGTGTGTTGTACGAAAAGTAGCAAAGTTGATGGAAAAGGATAAAGTATGGATCGTAGCACTAGAAGATGTGCTGAGAAAGGGTAGAACGACTAAGAATTAACCAGGAAGCTAAAAAGTAAACGACAGACAAACGACTCTGTGCTTCCTACCTGATTCCGGGACGGAATCCTTTTAAGGAGGGGAGACTGTAAGAACCCCAAATTTTGGATATAATTAAAAACTTTTTTTATGTACTGAGGTAATGGTGAATAGTGATTTCGACTACGATGTAACGATTGAGATAATGAATGGAAGGAATGGAATTCGATTTAAATATTTATATGTCTTGAAGAATACTATTGGTTGACACTTTATATAAGAATTATATATCTCCTAGGGAATTGAGATTTGATAATTCTAAAGGAGAAGATTATTCTTATGTCATCCAAATCAATATCTGTTATTGGTCCAGTGGTTCCATAAAAAGGTTAAGGAACGATCGAAAGAGATCAGGGACAATTGTACAACCCTAAGAGGATGAGTAAAGAAAAATGGATGAATAGTGATTTTGGTGGACATAGGAATATTATTAGACGACGCGATATATAAGTACCCGGAACGAAATTCTGAGTTCGTATTAGTGATCCAGGGGGAAAAAGAGTGTATGTAAAAGCTGTCGGATTCTGAAAAATGGCACTTTTATTTTCTCCGAGATTCCTCAGATACGAAATGATTTAAGGATTTATTTAAAAAGATTTGAGAAAGTTGGAATCAAAGATTATAGAGGAGAATTAAGAATAGTTATAGAAATATTAAGGAGATTTCTGGTAAAACCCTAACTAGAAAATCCTGGATTATTCCACCGAACGATTAGCGAATTAAGCAATAACCGGACAAGGAAATAAGCAGGAAAGCAAGATACAAGCATGTGTTAGTGGATAAGGGCAAGTAACTAAGTAGTTACTTAAGCAACTAGCACACTTAGAACCTAACCAAGTGCTAAGCTTCCAACACACACCATTCCATTACATATCAACACTTGTCTCTCCAAAAGCCTCATCCATGACATCACAACTTTAATAAAGCTACTTTATCCAAGATATTAACCAAGCAAGGTGTGTTAGATAAGATTAGACCAAGAAACAAGGCAAACAATTCATTTTCTCTCATTCTCTCAAACTGCCCAGCAAGAGCACCTCAAAGAAGAAAATTCATATCTCCATTTCTATCCATGATAAAATCACCAAATTTTAACCAAAGCCTCTCCACTCCATGGTCAAGGTTCTTTCAAAATGTCATTGGAATCCAAGTAGTATAGCCTAGTCAAATCCATGCTCAAAGTTAGAAAACCAAATCTGACCAGTTTCTGTCCAGTAGGAAAAACGGGTTCAAAACCATAGCTTCCAAGCTTCAAATTTCATGATCTATAGCTCAAAACAAAGCTTATGAAGAACCCAAGATGTGGTAAAAATTTGAGAGCTAAACTCTTGTTTTTCGATTTTTTATGATTTTTACAAGTTGAGTGATGAATAGTGTTCTTCAAGAACTAATCTTGTTTTCTTTGATTCTTATGGTTGATTTAGCTAGCTTAAGGCCACTCAAGGATCATACAAAGCTTAGTGAGGCTAGAACATACTCTAAGGAAGGTAGACCTATTGAAACCCTAGCATTTGATTTGAGATTTATATATGTTTTTGATGGTTTTAGCTTTGTATGATTATAGAGGTGATTATAAGCATGATTATGTAGTTAGTTATGTGATTTAAGAAGCATGATGATTTTGAGGTTAAGATCAGTGGTTCTAGGGTTTGTTGAGATGAGAATCATGTTTATAAATTGTATTGATGCCTGGTGTGGCTTGGTTGGATGAATATGATTTTTGGAACGTCCGATTTATAGCCGTTATAATACCGGAATTTCGTTAAACCTTGAAACTCGTGCATAGCAGTAGATATAATTCACTGATCTGGTTAATTATATAACATACCCTTGTAGATATCGAGTCGTAGATCATTTTGGAAAAAGAATCGGATCAAACGGACTTACGGTTTAGGATTTACGGCCGATTTACTAAAAGTAGTTCGAAACCGTAAGTACGAATTCGTAACTGCAATTGAACCCCCTTAACATGAGTAATTCGGTTGCTAATCTTGGTAAATAAATACTAGAGGTCATAAGGAAGGTATGAGAGAAAACCACATGTCAAACGGATCGTTTTCCGATTTTATAAAAATGTTGGAATCCAAGTTAAACGCGAACGAACCCCTAAAAACCCGCTTGATTATAACTTCGGTAAAACACTTAGAAAACGGGCGATAAAACTCGGAGTATAATATTGATTCGTAACGATCGACTTTAGAACTTGTATGACTCCCAAGTGTAAGTACAGTGACATGTCGTATTAATGAACGAATGTCGGGTCGGATCGATGATAAAAAGGAATCCACTAAAAGGGGTATAACGAGATAACTCGAGAACGTGTTTCGATTTAAGTATAACTTAACTTTTAAGATGTTAATTGATTAATCCCGAATGCCTTGGCTATTTATACATCCCCAAGCTGACCCGGGACTCGCTACCACTACCCCTTACCGTACTCGACTACCAGGCAAGTTTCAATTCCCTTCTTTCAGGCTGTTGTTGTGATTGAATATATATATATATATATATATATATATATATATATATATATATATATATATATATATATATATATATATGTTTTCTGTTGTACATATGCCATAACATGCATGCTTACTTTCCAGTTATATCGTTATGCTTGTTCCCTGATTGTTTATTGGCTTATAAATTGGATAGCTAACGTATCAATTATAAGCCGGTTATTGTAAGACCCTCATAAAAGGGCGTATACATCTTATTCATCAAATATAGACCGGGAGTCAATATTTCTTGATATATCGAGATTACCTCGGAGGAAAATATTTAAGTAAATATTTTCCCTTATTTGGGCGACGAATATTATTTGAATATTCGTTCGAGATTATTTATTTAACGATCCTTACTTCAAATAATTATTTGAACGTAACCATTCGACGAATAATATTTTTCAATATTCATTCAGAGTCGAATAGATTAGCGATTATTATTCCGAATATTCTTCTAAAGATTGGACTACTAAATGAATATTATTTGAATATCCATTTAGAATATTATTTTTTTAAATGAATATTACTTTTGAATAATCATTTAAGATATTAATTACTTGATGAATATTATTCTAATATTCATCTGAAGCTTGATTTATTTATCGAATATTATCTTGAATATTCCTTTAAAGCTTGGATTACTAAATGAATATTACTTGATATTCATTCAGAATATTATTCATTAAATGAATATTACTTTTTGAATATTCATTTAAATTCATAATTAATTATGAATATTATCTTAAATATTCCTTTCAGGTCTTATTAATTAATGAATATTATTTTGAATATTCATTTAAATATTTATTTATTCAATAAATATTCTCCTGATATTTCTTCAAGGATTATTTTGAGAAATACTCAGATTAAAGATATTCTTTCATATTCCTAAATATTCTTTAAATATTTTTAATTCAATAAATATTCTCTGAATATTTATTTCCTACTTAGAATAACCTCAATAAGGTCTATCTTCTTCGATTATTACGAAAAATATTTCGGAGTCATATTATTATTAATCTTATACCAAGAAAGGTTCTCAGACATTATTCTTCTTTGAGTCTATCTCCCTAATAATAAGGGAACCTTACTTGGAAAATGATATTTATCTTGTCGACTTCCCGGTCATAAAGTATTCTCTTCACTCGCAACTCGGGTGCTATTGACTTATTAAGTCGTTGTTTACCTTCTCATCTTTCGAGGGGTAAGATGGTTGGAACAAGTTGATATTCGTTACCAAGAAATAGCTTGGAAGTTATTGGTGAATTTTCCTTTCCAACTAGATACGACTACTTTGTGGAGTCTTATCAACAAGTATTATACTTGGGGAAAGGGGGACGAACGTTACATTCAGAATCATGAATTCTATTTGAACTAGGAGTCGTGTAAGAGGCCGAGTAGCGCCGGTCCATCCCCTTTGGCCCAACCATTGGCCGGGGAGAGCTAGTAAGGCGGTAGACAAGTGAAGCCATCAGTTCTTCCTTCTACCGGTAGTAAATCTAATTTGAGCTGTACGATCTCGACCGATCATCAAGATTGGAACAGCGGGCGCGGTGAATACTCCATCATTGGTTCATCATCCAAACTTATTTATTTCCTGTAACATGATTACTGTTGGCAGAGCTGGAAAAGTGTTCATAACTGGAATTGCAATCTTTTCATGCAAGTTCCTCTTTTAATGGCAATGAGAATATCTCTCTTACTTTTGATGTAGTAGATATTTCTACAAACAAATACTTTGAGTTACCTGGTAACTTCATCCTTTATATTATACTGGCAATAACTTCATTAAGGCATGGCATATGATTTCAAAGGATATTTTGAACTACTGTATATATGTATCACTGTTCAGTTATATTATTGTTGGTGGGCTTTCGCTCACCCTTGCTTTGTTCATATTATGTCACAACAACAGCTAGGGCAGATGGCTCGCGTCAGGCGCACTCGGCGCAAGCGGGTTACCCGACCCACCGGACTCCCCGCTGAGATGCTAGTCGCCATTGCTGAGGTAGCATAGTTAGACAGCTTTTGTTTCCTGTTTAACTATATGTATAATTAATGTAATCAACGACAAAACTTTTAAACTTATGATGTTATCCTTTCGGGGTTGTAATAACTTTCATTCGTAAACCCCTTTTATGTAAGACTTATTTCAATTTCATCTCTGGGACTATAATTGTGTGTGTGCGAGTGGATATTATTGTGGGGTCATAGCATGCTACTTATTGATTTTGGACTCAAGTCAAGTATTGTGTATAAGTTATGAGGCAGTAACGACCCGATCCCGGACCCCGGATCTGGGGGCGTTACATCTATCCTAGTTCTCCCCTTCTTGCTCAACTTCAGTTTCTGCTTCTTCTATTTCTTCCTCGAACTCCCCAGTGTAAAAGGGTTCATCTGCTGTCCCATACTGGGAGTCATCCTACTCGTTATAATCCTCTTCTTGCTCTTCGTCATACTCGGAGTCTTCCCTATGTTGATTGTGACTTTCTTGATTGGTAGACTCACGGGGGTTAGCCCTAGTTCCCATTCTTCGTGGAGGCATCTTACTGAAAATTTGGACAATTACACATTAGGCTAATTCATTTATTTTAAAGATTCCTCCTTGCAAAATCATTACATATTTGGATTTAGGATCCCACAGTTCTATATTTCATGGAAACTTAATCGAAAACAGTACGTGCAGAAAATAATCTAATAAACTTGTGATCGCATCACAACAGAACTGAAATGACTGAAAGGAAACCAATATATACATGGTACTGAAAGATACATAATCTGAGTCACATCGACAGTTTAGAAGTACAACCGTCCTAACAACGTCTAGTCAAAAGTGAAATACATGGTCTATCCGTCTAGTCAGTAAAAGGGAAACTAAATACAATGAAACTATCCCACAAAAGTCGGCACTACTATGTCCGTACATGACTAGAAGACTAGACTACTACATCACCATCTCTGAAATCAGCCACCAGTGCGGCCCAAAGCCCTAACCCTCGCCATAGCAATGCGAAAGATCTCCTCAGCATCTATCCTGGACACTTTTCCATCTCCATCAGTAGGTAAGCCTCGAAGCCTCATCCGTGCCCTAAGCTCAATGCAGGTCACGGCCCTTTGCATAGCTCGAGCCCTAGCATGCTCCCCGCCCTGGCGTCTCATCCTGGCAGCTCTCTCAGCTGCTAGCTCCATTCTGGACTCTGCTAGCCTGGCCTCCGCCACTGCTAAATCTGTAGAAACTCTGCTCACAACCCAGTTATGCACACACTGGTATTCCCTCTATCGGGATATGGGGTGGGGTAGCTGGCTCTGCTGGAGGTGCCACCTCTGTCTGCTGTGACTCAGGGGTAGGCTCCTCAGAATCATCGTGAAAAGGGCTCAAAGGTAATTGTGGAGGGGTAGGGGCTCTCTCAACAGGAAGTGGGGGCAAGCGAAGTCCCGAACTCCCAATAACATCATCAACTGGCTCATCAATATCCCCCTCAGCACCCTCATCCACTATCTTCTCCATAACCACCTCCATCACCTGCTCAGTAGTCATCTCAGTGTCCTCCTCCATAACCCTGATATCAGCTATAGCCTGACTTTCCTCTGGATCCTCATCATCAGAACCCAAATCAACGACCTCAGTATCCTCAGCGGCCTGGACCTCCTCCGGGTCCTCACCCTCAGAATCAACCACCTCAGTGTCCTCTGCGGACTGGACCTCCTCCGGGTCCTCATCCTCAGAATCCTCAGCATCAACCTCGGTACCCTCATCTGCCTGAACCTCCTCCAGGTCCGTAGTCCGGAGCAAGTCCTCATCGTGCTGTCGCTCAAAAGCCTCGAGGTCAGAGATATCACTCGCCTACACAATACGAACTATGTTACTATCATGATACTTAAAAGTTCCCGTAAGGGTTTTAGGTAAACTTGGCAAGAGTTCTTAATATCTTATTGAATTTATTATTATAACGTCGCATCATCTCTGGGATATATAACTCTCGCTCTGATACAATTTCTGTAACAGCCCCAGATCCGGGGTCAGGGACCTGGTCGTTACGATCTCATTTTCCATAAATAATACTGGCACTTGAATCAAAATAAATAAACTGCATGCTATGACCCCGAAATAATATCACATCACACAACTATTTATAGTCCTAGAGACGAAATTGAAATAAGTCTCTAATCATGGGATCCACAAGTTATAAGTTATTACAACCCAAAGTGATTATAGCATAATTTAATAGTTTCTGCTGTTGATTAACATAGGTTATACATATAGATAAGTCTGATAAACAAAAGCTGCCAGGCTAAACTACTGGTTGCTCCTACCTCAGCAATGGCGACTATGATATCAGCGGGCAATCCTACGACTGCTGTCACCTGCTTGCGCCGAGTGCGCCTTACGCGGGCCATCAGACCTAGCTGTTGTTGTGATATAATAGATAAAGCAAGGGTGAGCAATAGCCCACCAAAATAATATGTAACTGAACAACAATAATATGTAACAGTTCTAAAATATCATTGAAACCATAAGCCATGCATTAACGAACATAATGCTAGTATAATGTAAAAGATGAAGTTACGAGGTAATTCAAGGTAACTTTTAGTTTGAACATTTTTTAAACCCTGCCATCATGAGTAATTCTTCTCTTTAATACATGTTGCAGAAAATAGACAGATTTGGATGATGAACTAATACTGGAGTATTGTCGCGCCAGACGACACTACCTTACGATGATCAGTCGTAGGTCGTGCATCTCAAGATTTGTTTCTCTATATGTAGAAGGAAGAACATATGGACACCACCATACGCCAGATCTCCCTAGCCATCTTTGGGCTTAGACGGGACCGGCGCCACTCAGACCCTGTTCCAAGGATGGACTATCCCACAGCCTCTTACACCGATTTTAATGATGGACTGTCCCACAACCTCTTACACAAATACTCCTAGTTCGAATAAATCCATGACTCTGAAACGTAAAGTTCGCCCCCCTTTCCCCAAGTATAATACTTGTTGATAGGACTCCACAAAGTTGTCATATCTAGTTGGAAAGGAAAATTCACCAATATTTCCCTAGCAGTTGCTTGTTAATGGATATCAACTTGTTCCAACAATCTTACCCCTCGAATGATGAGGAAGTAACAAAAGGACTTAATTTGGTGAACAGCAACCAAGTTGCGAGTGAAAGGAATAGTTTCAAAAGATTTATGACCGGGCAGTCAAACATAATAAATAACAGTTCTCAAGTAAGGTTCCCTTATATTTTGGAAGTTTTGAGCGAGCATTTAAATCTTCCAATAAGATAGATTTAAAGGAAAATTAGAGTTTTGGGAATCTTTCCTTGATAAAAATAATCATAATAAGACTCAGAAATATTTTACATAATATTTGAGGGTCAAAGATAATTTTGAATGAGAGAAACCATCTTTAAAAAAAATTAGTTAAAAGTATTAAATAAATATTCAAATAATATTTATTAAATCATAATTAATTAAAGAATATTTTTAATCGAAAGTATTGCTCATAAATAATCCTCGAATGAATATATAAGAATATTCATTAAATAAATAAATCCTTGAATGAATATTCAAAATAATATTCATTAAATAAATCAAATCTTTAAATGAATATTCAAAATAATATTCATTAAATAAATCAAATCCTTAAATGAATATTCAAATAATATTCCTTCAATAATAAAACTTAAATGAATATTCAAAATAATATTCATTAATGAAATAATGGAAAAACATTAATCTAATATTTTCCTCAGAAAATAATCATAATATATACAGAAATACCGACTCCCGGTCTATATTTGAAGGATGAAAATCATATGCCCATCACTAAGGCTTTGTTTGGATTGGGGGTTGGGGAGGGATGGGTTGGGTTGGTTGGGTTGAGAGGGGTTCAAATTTCACAACCCTTATTTGGATAGAAATTTAAAACGGAGGGTTGACTTTATAGAGGTTGGCCAGGGGTTAGGAGAAGGTTCTAATATAATGGAAATGGGGGAGCGCTTCAACACCCTGATTTGGGGTGTTGGACATTGTTGTTGTCTTGCTACCAACGCCTTTTTCATGTTATTGTTTTTTTTATATTTTCTTTTCAATCATGTATAAATAATAGTAATAAGCATATAATTTATTTTGTATATTTTATATATTGCGTAATTAATTGATATTATTTTTTAAAATAATATATATATATTATTTTGTATATATGTATATTATTTTGTATGTTTTGAAATTATTAATTAAAAAGGGTTTTGAAAATTTCAAAAAATATACTTTCGAAAAAGAAATTCCAGAAAATATACTTCCGAAAAAAATTTCTAGAAAAAAAATATTTCTGGAAAAAATATTTTCGAAAAAACTATTTCCGAAAAAAATATTTCCGAAAAAAATATTTCCGGAAAAAATATTTTCGAAAAAAATATTTCCGGAAAAAATATTTCCGAAAAAAATATTTCCAGAAAAAATATTTCGGAAAATATTTTTAAAAATATTTTAAAAATGATATTATAATATAATTAATTATATTATAATCCCTTCCCAACGTAACCCTCCATCCAAATAAGGTAAGGGTTGAACCCTTTATTACTCAACCCTTACATCCAAACAAGGTAAGGGTTCAACCCAACCTATCCCTTCCCAACCTAACCCATCCCACTCTAACCGAACCCAACCCAACCCCTCCTAACCCCCTATCCAAAGAGGCCCTAAGGGTCTTAGCAATATCCGGCTTATAACTAATATATCACATCTAGCTTATAAGCCAATATCAAATCATAAAACCAGTATCACAATATAATTTGAAAGCAGGCATGCATGCTATGGCATATGTGTAACAGAAATCATATATATATTATCACAACAACAGCCTTTAAAAGGTTTGAAAACTTGCCTGGTAATCTGGTAGGGATAGTGTGTCCTGGGTCAGTTCGGTGATCTATAAATAATCAAAATATTCGAGATTAATCACTTAACGCTTTAAAAAGTTAAGTGTATACTTTACTTAGGTTAAAACACGTTTTCAAGTTACCTCGTTATGCACACTCTAGTGTAACTCTTATTAACACCGTTGTAACCCGACACTTGGTCATTATCAAGGCATGTCATTACACTTACACTTGGTAGGTTTTTAAGTCATATAAGTTCTAAGGTCGGTCGTTTACTAGGAAAGATTATACCTCGAGATTTATCGACCGTTTTCTAAGTGGTTTTCCAAAGTTATCGCCAAGTGTTCTTTTTAAAGTTCCCTCGCATTTAACCTTGATTCGAACATTTTTATAAAATCGAAAAACGATTCGTTTGACATGTGGTCTTCTCTCACACCTTTCCTATGATCTCTAATATTTAATTATCAAGATTCGCCACTGAATTATTCATGTTAAGGCTGTTCAATTCCAGTTACGAACTCGTACTTATGGTTTCGAACCACTTTTACTGAATCGGCCATATCTCCTAAATCGTAAGTCCATTTGTTTCGATTCTTGCGCCAAAACGATCTATGACTCGAGATCTACAAGGGCAGGTTAGGTAATCATCAAGGTTCGACAATTAGACCTAGTGTGATGCACGGTTTTTAAGGTGTAACGAAATTTTAGCATTACGACGGCTATGTTTACACGTTTTCCCAAATTTTTCAACCAACCAAGATCATATCAAGATCCAACCAACAACTTATAAACATCATCTACATCTTAACAAGTCCAAAACATCTCACTTTAACCATCACTTGGATCATATCACTTGGATCAACTAAACCAACTACATAATCATGCTAATAATAACATCATAATCATAACTCATCTAAACCATCAAGAACATTCATGAACTCAAAGTAATATCTAGGGTTCATGAGATATATACCTTCCTTGGAGTGTTTAAAGACCTTCCTAAGCCTTGATTAATCATTAGAATACCTTAACAAAGCTTGGATCATCCAAAGAAATCAAGAAATCAAAGTTAGTTCTTTGAAATCACTATTCATCATCAACTTTGATGATTTTATTACCTAGGAAAGAATTGGAATTAGAGGTTAAAATTTATAGGGGATCTTATTTATGAAATATAGGACTCACCTTAATAATCTTAGAATTCTTGGATGGTGGCAAGTTGGATTCTTGATCTTGAATTAAGGCAATAGCCGAATGGAGCTCTTTGGAGAGGAAATGGGTTTGTTTTCTTGCTTTGCTTGGTTCTCTTGCATTATTGCGATGTATTTAGATAATATCTAGCATAAACCCACTTTATTAAAGTGCTTTGGTCATGCATGATGTATCAAGGGACAAGTGTTGTGTTTTAGTGGTAAGATGATAAGATTAAGCTAACTAGTTGGTTTGGTTTCTAATGTTGCTAGTTACCTTTGTAACTATTTTGGTTACTTGATCCTATCCACTTTTACATGCTTGTATCTTGGCTCTCTACTTGCTTCTTTGTCCGGTTATTGCTCAATTTCATTGATCGTTTGGAGGAATATCTCAAGGATTTCTTGTTATGGTTTTTCCGGAAACCTTCTTAATATTTATAATATCATTCTCAATCCTCCTTTATAATCCTTGAATTTAAATTCCTCAAATCTCTTTAATAAATCCTTAAATCCTTCAGTGTCCAGGGAAATCTCAGAGAAAATAAAAGTGCTATTTTTCTGAATCTGATATCATTTACATACACTTATTTTGCCTATAGATCATCAATACAAACTCAGAAATCCATTCTGAATACTTCTATATAGTTTCGTCTGATAATATTCCAAAATCCACCAAAAACACTATTAATTGCTTTTTCTCTCTTTTATTCCTTGTACTTAAAAGATGTTCTCGTGCTTTCTCGAGCGTTCCCTATCTCTTTTACGGAATCACTGGACTTATACTAGATATCGATTTGGATGACATGAGCTACCAGATATCGATTTGGATGACATGAGAATATTTCCTTTCTTGGAATACTATAGCTTACTCTTTCTACGATAGATTATTCTAATCTAAGTTGTCAACCAATTAAATTGTTCATGGCATATAAACATTTGAATCCAAATCCATTAAATATTCATTCATTAAACTCATTGATACATTGTAGTCGTAACCACTATTCGTTCATACTCCATTACATAATAAAAGTTTTAATTCCTACCAAAAATCTGGGTTCTTACATCCAATGAGTCTACACCAACGGATATCTCCACTACTAATCAAGAGGTAACTCTAAACCCCTCTTCGAATTTAAATGTTGCATCATGTAGTAGTGATAATTTAAATGATTGTGTATAATTTTTGGATTATTCTAGTTTGGATTCATCCGAACTAATTGCTTTGATCAACTCGTTAAAATCGAGTCTTGATGATGTGAATTGCAAATTTGCCACGATAAGTTCCGAAAGGAATAAATTTCGTGAGTCAAATATTGAGCTTCAAGAAGAAGTCTCTCGCTTAAAGGATATTCATGTCAATGACAAAGAATATTTCGATTTCATTTCTTCACAAAATGATCGCTTGAAAATCGAGATAAATGAAAAGAATGAAAATATCCAAAATCTAGAAATAGAGAACATTTCTCTTATTTTTCAAGCTGAAGAAATTTAAAAAGATAAGATACAAGTTTCCGAGAAAAATCGTGAGCTTCATGTCGAAATTTTGAATTTGAAAATTCATAATGAATCTATGGGACATGAATTAGCTAAACGAGATAATCGGATAAGTGAACTTGTACGATCGTTAACGGATGACAAAGAAGTAGAGCTTAGACAAGCCTTACAAGATTTAAATCTTGATCACCAAATAATCTTAGCCAAAAAGAATGATGACATTGCTAAATTAAGAGAGCGATTCAACAATGAGGCTAACGAAAGAGAACGCTTGTGAAGCAATTTACAAAGAGCAATACCATATTGGAAAATATGTTTTATAACTCCAAGATAGCTTCTAATAAAGAAGGCTTAGGATATGATGCTAATATTCCTCCTACAAGAGTTGCACATATTCCTACTCCCACTCGAACCACTACTCCTAAAACACCAATAAAAGTGTGTATATTTTGTAATAAAAATGGACACACTAGTCTTTATTTCTATGAAAGAGAAGGTGTATCTAAGGGGAAGTATAAGTGGCTACCTAAAGGAGCTAGCCCGAATAAAAGGAAGAAAATTGCTCAAAATGTTTCGGTTAAGAATGCTCAAAAGCAACCAAAACATAAGTATCATGAAGAGTCGACTAAGCTTCAACAAAGGAACAACAAACATTTTTCAAGTACTAGTACTAACAACACTAGGAAACCGAATGTTCCTAAAAGGAGTTCTATTGCTCAAAATTCGAATGGTAGTGCTAATGTTCGAAATAGAAATATGAATTTTGTGCCTAGGAATTCAAGCCATTATCATGCTAATCGTCATGCTCTAAATGAAAATATGTATGCTAGACGAAACTCGCATAATAATCATAATTTGCTAAATGCTAATGTGTTTCGTGGAAATGATTATTATCATGCTTATCCTAGAAATGATAGACGTATGCCTTTAAGGAATTCATATAACATTTCTAGTAGGAATCAAGCATCTAGAATCTTGCATGCTAATAATGGTAATGGATATCCTATGCCTAGATTCATCCATGCTAGATCGCATTTACCTTATGATGGCTAACCCCCGGACCCTTAAGGAAAAAGGGTACCAATCGATTTTATTAATTGCTTTTGTAAGTGTGCCTTACTGTTAAGAAAAATGTGTGGTATCTTGATAGTGGTTGTTCACGACATATGACGGGTAATAAATCTTTGTTGAACGACATTAAAAAGGTAACTGCCGGTAGCGTAACTTTTGGTGATAGTAGTCAAGGTATTATTGTTGGTATTGGCAATATAGGTAATGAAAGATTTAAAATTTCTGATGTACAGTTAGTCACCGGACTAAAGTACAATTTGCTTTATATAACTCAACTATGTGATAATGGTTGCAAAGTTATTTTCCTTCCATCTCATTGTGCTATTTTTGACAAAGAATGGAAGTTGATTCTTAAATGTCCACGTTATAGGAATGTTTATTCGTGTGACATAAATGATTACGAGAACATTTGTTCGGTATCCATGAATGAGGATCCATTGTTATGGCACCGTAGATTGGGTCATATAAACATGAAACTCATTAAGAATATTTGTTCGAAAGAACATGTTCGAGGTTTACCCAAACTAAGTTTCGTAAAAGATCATGTATGTGAAGCTTATGAAATTGGTAAACAAATTCGTTCATCTCATAAAGCCAAATTCATGGTGTCTACTACTAGACCACTTGAGCTTTTACATATGGATCTTATAGGATCGGTTCCCGTACAAAGCCTAGGAGGGTGTGTTTACACTCTTGTGGTAGTTGATGACTACTCACGCTTTACGTGGACGGTGTTCCTTAAAGCAAAAAAGCGATGCATTTGAATCATTTGTTGCACTTTGCAAAAGAATACAAAATCAACAAAATAATACGATCGTCTATATTAGGATGGATCATGGTCGAGAATTTGACAATTCGGATTTTGTTAACTTTTGTGAAGAATATGGTATCACTCATAATTTTTCGGCTCCTTATACACCTCAATCTAATGGGGTTGTTGAAAGGAAGAATCGAACCTTGCAAGAAATGGCAAATACGATGTTGAATGAATATCGTAGACCAAAGATTTTTGGGCCGAAGCTATGTCTACGGCATGCTATGTTCTTAATCGAGTGCTACTACGACCTATCAAAATGAAGACTCCATATGAGATTTATTTTGGTAAAACTCCTAAGATAAGCTATTTCAAGGTTTTTGGAAGTAAATGCTATATTTTGAATTCAAGAGATTATTTAACGAAGTGTGACCCTAAGTCGTGTGATGGTATATTTCTTGGATATTCAAACACTAGCAAAGCTTATCGGGTGTTTAATCTTGAAACTTTAGTTGTGGAAGAATCATTGAATGTTATGTTTGATGAATCGAAACCGCATTCTAAGTTTAAAGATTTAGTAGATGAGGATGATGATTCAAATGATCCTAAAAATGGTTCTACAACCGGAGTTGAAGATATAATTCGGCAAATGGGAACCATGGATCTAGGAACTAAAATTCCTACTAATCCTCTCGAAATAAATGAAGTTGAGACTCGATTGCCTCTGGAGATTCCATTGATTAAGAATCACCCTATAGACAATGTCTTAGGTGAACTTAAAAAAGGCGTTCAAACTCGAGCTCAAGTTCAAAACATTGTGAGTAATATAGAATTTTTATCACAAATCGAGCCCAAATCGGCCAAAGAAGCTTTATTAGACGAGGATTGGATTGAGGCCATGCAAGATGAGCTAAATCAATTTACTCGAAATAAAGTTTGGGAACTCGTGTCTCCACCACCCGACACTTCCATTATTGGAACTAAGTGGGTGTTTCGTAATAACCTTGACGAAGGTGTAGAAGTGGTAAGAAATAAAGCAAGATTAGTTGCTCAAGGCTATACTCAAATGGAAGGTATAGATTTTGATGAAACCTATGCTCCCGTGGCTAGAATTGAGTCAATTCGTATGTTCTTGGCTTATGCTTGCTATAGAGGTTTCAAAGTCTATCAAATGGATGTTAAATCGGCATTCCAAAATGGTGTCTTAGAAGAAGAAGTGTATGTAAGACAACCACCGGGATTCGAGGATCATAAACATCCTAATTATGTATACAGGTTATACAAAGCCTTATACGGATTAAAACAAACTCCGAGAGCTTGGTATGAGCGGTTAAGTAAATTCCTGACCGATAATGGTTTTAAAATGGGAATTGCGGATACTACGCTATTTACAAAGTGTGAAGGCGATGATATCATGCTAGATCAAATTTACGTAGATAATATTATCTTTGGGGCAACCAAAGAATCACTATGTAACGAATTCTCGGATAAGATGAGTAAAGAATTTGAAATGAGCATGATGGGAGAATTAAATTTCTTCCTAGGTTTGCAGATTAAACAATCTCAAGATGGCATTCATATTTCACAATCGAAATATTGCAAAGAAATGCTTAAGAAATTCGAGATGGAAAATGCAAAGCCTATAAGTACTCCTATGTCAATCTTCGATAATTTATCTATAGATGAAACCGGTGTTTCAGTATATATTAAGAAATATCGAGGAATGATAGGAAGTTTACTCTATATCACGGCTAGTAGACCAGATATACAATTTAGTGTCGGTAAATGTGCTCATTTTTAAGCGGATCCGAAGGAATCTCATTTGTCTGCGGTTAAGCGGATATTTAGATATCTTAAAGGTACTACGGATTTAGGTCTTTGGTATCCTAAAGGACATCTATTTGATTTAGTGTGTTTTTCTGATTCGGATTATGTCGGGCATTTAATTGATAGAAGAAGCACTAGTGGCACATGTCAGTTTCTTGGTGGATGTTTAGTTTCTTGGTTTTCAAAGAAACAAAACTCGGTGTCTATATTCACTACCGAAGCTGAATATATTGTGGCTGTAAGATGTTGGGCTCAAATCTTGTGGATGAAGCAAACACTAGCCGACTATATTACTAAATTTGATGTGGTATCTATTTTATATGATAATACGAGTACAATTGATTTGAGTAAAAATCCGGTATTGCATTCGAGATCGAAGCATATAGATATTAGACATCATTTTCTTCGTGATCATGTTAATAAAGGTGATATAAAATTGGTTCACATCGATGCCGAGAATAATATCACGGATATCTTCGCGAAACCACTAAGCTCCGAAAGATTCTCTAAATTGTGATTTGATTTAGGAATGATGGAGTGCCCGAATTAATTTTTCAAATTTTATTTGAAATATATATTACTTTATTTTAATTATCTTGCAACTTAGAGCATTGTTTAAGCGGATTTTCAAGCGGGACTTGAACATTCAGATTTCTTCGACAATGTTATGAGCTGCAAATAATTAACGCCAAAAGTAGCATGTGGCTCGTTTAATTTTTGCAAATTAATTTGGACAAGTTCCAAATTATATTTATTACTTTAAAAATCTAATTATTTTTCGAAAAATTGGAACTTTGTGCATTTTATTATTCTAGAATAAAATAGCAATTTTTCTGGTAGCACAGAATTTTTTTTTGGGAATTTTTCTAATTTATTTAGTATTTTATATGAATTTTCGAAAACAGTTTTTATTTAAAAGAAAATCATGAAAAATTTTAAAAATAAATAAAAAGGGCTGTTGCGTAGTTGCAGGATGCGTATGTGAAGTCAACCAGTCAAGGGTCAGCCGGTCAAGCCTCGAAAAGGCACGGGGAGATCTTAGCCATGTATTCAAATGTCTGGTTGGATCTGAGCCGTTGAAGAATTATTACAAATAATTCCCTAAAATGGTAAAATGAATTATTTTATTTTCTTCATCTCATTTTCTCTGCCTCGATTAGTTTCCGGTCAAAACTAGACCTGGCAAATCGGGTAAACGGATCGGTTTCGGATCAGATATGCTTCGGATCGGATCCACTTTCGGTTATGATATATTTAGAGCCCGTTCGGTTCAGATCGGATATGATTCGGTTCGGATCCACTTTCGGTTAAGGTATATTTTTGGGATTGTTTGGTTCGGATCAGATCTATTTCGGTTCGGGTCAAATTTGGATAAATTTTGGATTAAGATCGGATCAAATTGGATTCGGTTCTTTTTCGGATATTTACTGTTTAGGATCGAATTATGTTTGGATGTAGGAAAATTCGGTTCGGGTCGCATGGTCGCATTTGTCAAGATATATCTAATTTAGTAATTTTCGCAAATTTTTGAAAAAATACAAAATTATATTGGTTTGAGCTCTTAGTAATTAACAACTAAATTGACTAATACTAGTAACTAGTGCTTTGTCACAGACTGTTGTTTCGATTTTTTTAAAAATAATTCTCGACGATCCAACCGTACGGATGTTAAAATAATTTATTGATGTTCCCAAATTTTCAGAAAATAAAAAATTATTTTGCTTTGAGATCTTAGCAATGAACAACTAAACTGACTAATACTAGTAACTAGTGTAGTTTTATCACGAACTTTTGTTTTAATTTTTTTAAAAATAATTCTCGACGATCCAACCTTACAGATGTTAAGATATATCCAATTTATTGATGTTCCCAAATTTTCAAAAAATAAAAAATTATTTTGGCTTGAGATCTTAGAAATCAAAAACTAAATTGACTAATACTAGTAACTAGTGCTTTATCACGGATTTTATTGATGGATTTTATTTCTTAATCATTTAAAAAAAGATTTTCAATTAGTTGAGAAATAGAATTGTAGAATAATTTTTCATTTTTTATTTAATAAAAAATGATCAAAAATTATTTATTAGGTTTTTATTTTGTTTGACACACTTAAAGAAAATCAGTTAAAAATGACTGATCTTAAATTCGACCGAATTTGGTTGAATTTAAGGTCAACTTTAACATTCATTTAGTTAGAGCTAAATTCAACCGAATTCAATTGAATTTATATTCGGTCATTTTTGTGTGGTCGTTTTTAACTTTAAATAAGACTATATATTCAATTCAATCATATTTATTTCTGGTCGTATTTATATATTTGACTACATTGGGTCGAGTTTATAAATTCGACCGATATAGGTTGAATTTATAATTTTACTATCCAAATTAAGTTTTTATTTTTTTAATTTTGGGAATATCACTAAATTAGATATATATTGAGATCCGTACAATTGGATTGTAGATAAATATTTTTAAAAAAATAGAAACAACAATCTGGGACAAAGTACTAGTTAGTAGTCTAGTCAAATCAATAGTTGACTACTAAATCAATAGTTGACTACTAATTTTACTATCCAAATTAATTTTTAAATTTTTTAAATTTTGAAATATCAATAAATTAGATATATATTGACTTCCGTACAGTTGGATCGTCGATAAATATTTTTTAAAAAATAGAAACAACAATCTGGGACAAAGTTCTAGTTAGGAGTACTTATCAAATCTTAGTTGACTACGAATTTCACTATCCAAATTAATTTTTAATTTTTTAAAATTTTGTGAGTATCACTATATTACATATATATTGACATCCGTACGGTTGAATAGTCGATAAATATGTTTTAAAAAATAGAAACAACAATTCGGGACAAACCACCGATTAGTAGTACTAGTCAAATATATAGTTTACTACTAATTTCTCTATTCAATCATTGAAAAAATATTATTATGATAAGTTAATAAGATACGATATTATTATCGATATGATTAAATATTCGAAAAAATGAAAAATACGAATGAATTCTACAAAATTAGATATTATTTTAAATATTAAATTCATTTAGAAATTCAACAAAATTATTGTTTGGTAATAAATATTTTAAGAAAATCATATTCTAGTAAAGAATATTTTTCTGAATATTTGAGAATTGTCTGGGAATTATATATTATTTTCTTTATTTTTTAAGTATTTTTAAATATTTTTTAAATATGATTCGGAAAATGTTTTTAAATTTATAATTAAATTTCTAAGTCAGTGTATACATGATTGTCTCTCATTGGTCCAATTTGTATCACATGAATTGATAAGTCAGAGCCCTTAAAAGAAACAAATATAACATATATACGCTTAGCAAAAAAAAAAACATATATACATATAAAATATTTATACATAACTTAACTATCCACTCATTCCCACACGTAAAAAAAAAACATGTATATATCTCTCTCTCACATATAACTTAACTACTCCCCCCCCCATATAACTTAACTACCCACTCACGTCCCCCCCCCCCAAATTCTCTCTCTCACATATTAAAAAAAAATTAATCTTCAAAAATTTATATCTCTAAATCTACTTATCCAAAATTAATGATTTATATGTGTACGTGTTCTATAAATCGAGTTCTATACATTGATATAAATATTTTTTTTATTTTGAACAAATATTTTTCTGGGTAATATTTGGAGTTTAATTCAGTTTGAAGGTTTGATGGAGTTTTTAATATATATATATATATATATATATATATATATATATATATATATATATTAAATTGAGATTTTTTTTCAAGTATGTTTTGACTCGTTGGAAAATGTTTGGTTGATCGGAATCTGGGTTTTAGTAATCGTATAAATTTTGTTTTGGTGAATATTTAGATCGCGAGTTTTTATTGATCGATTTTGAATCATTATCGGATCAAGTATTTTGGATTATTATCGGTTAGATATTCGCTTCAGGTAATTTTTGGATCGGATGAGATCGGTTTTCGGACAATAATCGGATTTGACTATATCGGATCGTCTTTCGGTTCGGATCGGATTGTTTTGGATTCGGTTAAATTTCGGTAAATCTAATTCGGATATAAAATCGGATCTCAGTTCCATGAATTTCGGATCGGTTCTTCGGATCCAGACCCAATTTGCCAGGTCTAGTCAAAACCCTAGTTCTTTGAACTCTAATCCGATCACTCCTTCGATCGTCTTCAAAATTCGACCAATATATTCGTGATCCTTACACCCAAATACATATGATCCTTTATCAAGTTTTTCAGTTTGTATCCTAAACTGTTTTTCCCCAAATTCAAACTTGATAAAGATTTTAACAAAGAGCCTTCGACAAATCGTGTATTCGATTTGTATGTATATATGATCTCTTTAATCGGGTCAATCAAGTTTGGCGCTTCGAAATTACAGTGGTTGATAATCGTTGATGCTTTAAAGCGCCATGACTAGTCTGATCCAGTAAAAGTGATTATATGATAATCATATGTATTTGATCGTGTTTGATTCCTTATCATTTTACTGCGATTTTTATCCTGTGGACAAGGGTGGTTGGTCTTTCAATTGATAATCCCTGTGCACAGAGATAAAAATCATAGTGCTATGATAACATTTAGGGATTTTTTTTGTGCTTAGATTCTGATTATCTCATTGTTTTTGTATAGAGAATCTATTGGCTCGTCAGAAAGCTTTCATTTGATTATGATTGAGTGTTCGGGTTTCTGGCGGACCAAGAGACATCCCTGTACAATGATTTTGTTGATGCCTCTAGCCTCTCTCTCAATGTTTTTGTAATGAGATCTTACTAGCTAAACAGAAATTTTTGTTTTGACTTTGATTTGTTTATAAGATTTCTGCCTTACTAGTAGGGATCCCAATACAATGATATTGTTATACTTACCTATCAAATGTTTGTGTATTGAGATCTTGTTTGTATGACAGATTTTTTTTTTATTTGATTGAGTGTTGATTTAAGATTTCTGTCGTACCAACAGGCATCCCATTGCATTAATATTGTATGATTGTTGTGATAATCTTGCCATTGGTTTTATTGGTTGGAAATTGACAGATCAATTTGATATTATTGTTATAATTGCTTATTTGTGCTAATGCTAATGTTTGATGAATTGTGTCTGTGAGTTGACTGTGATGCTTGATTGGTGATCCACTATGTCTATTGGTGAGTATGAGATTGCTTTGTAGTTGCATGTTATGATTTAAGTTTAGTTTGGAATACTCATGTGTATTGCCACCATGAGCAAGGTGCACTCTCTATAACTCTTACTGTCTTGAGATAAATATGGCTTGAAATTGATGTGTGATGGTAATTTGATGAATGCCTTGCCTTGTCTCTGAGCATTTTTAGGCCTTAGTAATGATGCTTATGAGCTTTGTATGTTAAATTGAGTTCGAATTATCATGTAAAATGTGCCCTGTTTTTTGCCTTGTTGCTCTGTCTCTGTCCTTATATACTTAGTTGCTAAGTGTCAAGATTTGAGTGTATATTCTGCTGTTAGTATGACTTTGCCAAAAGTTTTAAACTTACTAACTTGCTATATGCTCTAAAATGCTACATCAAAATGCAACTCCATGCTAGTACACATGAGTTCCTGATCTCTATGTATATCTTTATAAAGTTACAAAATTTATATAATGTGTAAAATGCCATGCTTGCTACTTGCTTATAAGCCAAATGGTATAATTAGTATCTCATGCCCTTAATTAGTTATTTAAATCCTTGTGCCTTAAAATTTGAATCTATATGATTATTTGGTAACTTAGATTTTATATGGATTTAAATTGGATTCTTTTTTAGACTGATTTGATATATTAGGATTTGATGGTTTATAATAATGCACTATCTTCTAAAAATCAGTCCTAAATATCCTATGCTAGACCTAGGTATTTTAAAAATAACCTAAGTTTCTAGAAACAATCTTGCTGGCTCCCATTGTTTATCTGTCTGTCTGCCTTGTATTAGTTTAATCATATCCTGTTTTGATCAAACCTGTGTGCTTGTTGAGTTAACTGAGCTGATTTGGTTAGATTGTTATGTAACTAGTTGCTGCTATGTGAGTGTTTCAGTTGTGTAACTAGTTCCAAGGTCAATTAGGATTTTGTATTGCTTGATATGATAAGTGTCAACTCCTAATCCCTAGCACTGTGCTCCTCTGCTTAATTGTTTAATCATTCACTTTATGAGTGTATGTGCTGTGTGAGTTAGTGTATGGTGTGTCATATGTACGTATAACTGCATGCTTGCATGAGTTGAATTGTTTATATGCAAGTACAACAGCTGGATTTGATTTGTGTGTGTAAACAAATGTTGCTTTTCAGTAAAAGTTAATCCTATGATTGCTAACTACCTTAAATGCTCTTTGCTGTTGGTGCTTGTTTTGGGACTTGTACATGCTTTTAGCCGAATTTGTTAGCATGCTAGGACTGATAAGAGGCCTTACTTCTCTGCAAATTGTCATATCTTTATGTACTTATCTGTCCTATTGCTACTGTGCATGTCCTGTGTTAAGTGTTCTTGTACTATTACTACACATATCTCCATGCCTATGCCTTGTTAATTTTGTGTATTTAAGAGATGTATCAGCTGCATTCAATTCATATTCTTGCATTGATTTCTCTTGTCTTCATGCACATAATTTCAGCATTAAGTAGTAATTGCTTGAGCACCATGAATCCTGTCAACACTACTTTATCTTTGTTTCATAACACACAAAACACCAACAAACACCCTAAGCCCTCCTCTGGTAACAAAATTAAGAGGAGAAGAGACAAGCTCAACACAGGCTTGTTTGTTTCAAACAATGCTCATGCTAAGTCTGCTAAAAGCAAACTTATTCCTGGCCAATTAGTAGAGTTGCTACCTGACTCTGACTTGTTTAAGATGCTCACTCGAGCTAATATTGAGCCTTTCCTTTCCTATCCCTCTAAAAGAGTCTTGTCTAACATGGTTTCTGAGTTCTAGACCAACCTAACTCTGAACCCTGGAATCAATGGAACTATTTTCCTCACATCTGTGGTGAGTGGAATCCCTTGCCTCATTGATCAAGAGACTTTAATAAGTGCTCTTAAACTCCATGCCTCTATCACTACTCCTGCTCATGTTGACATCTCTAAGTCTTTCTTATTTGACATGAATGAATATAGGAATTTCATTTCTACTTTCTGTAATGTTGAAGTTCCTCATAATGTCTTCTCAAATGATAGAGGTTTCAACTCTACTCATTTTATTCTTCTCTATCAGAATTTGGCTACTTTTGTCAAAGATAATTTCTTTCCCTCTCTTGAAAAATCTGGTTCTTTTCTTGACATGAAGATCATGTACAAAATAGCCACAAACAGAATTTCTTTCAACATTCCTTACATGCTCATGACTAAGATGCATGCTACTTCTAAGGCTGGCTATAGCCCTTATGGCCTCCTTCTCACTAAAGTTTTTGAACACATGAAGTACAACATTTGCATTCCTCCTTTCTTTCATGTCACAAACACAATCTCTGAGCTCTACACTAAGTCTATTTTGCCTCTTAACATTCATAGAGATTCCCCTGTGGTCTCTATAATGGATGATCTCTCACTCTCTGTCCATTATGAAAAATTTAAGGAAATGTCTACTGATTTGATTTGCTCAAGGTTGAGTGTCGTCAAATGAAGTCTACCTTGAAAATTCTTGTGGCTGACTATGAGAAGCTGTCCTCTAAGCTAGAAATTGTCCAGAGTTACTTGAACTCTGCTAGGACTAGGTTGACCCTTCTTGAAAATAGTCTAAGCCAGTTGATTCAGTTTCAAGTTAACATGCATAGCAACCCTGCTTCAAATGACATTATCCTAGGTATACCAGTGAGTGCTCCTATGTCTAGAGAGTCTGAGATTATTGAGATTGCTGACAATGATAAGAATGAGACCATGATGGATGTCACTGTGAAATCTGAGCCTGTTGAGAATGAGAACTGAAGTGGAAATGTGGGAATGGACTGTGACAATATGGTCAATCAAGTGATTAACAATGGTCACTATAATGAGCTTGAATAAACCTTGGTGGTGCTAATGAAACTTGCAGTGTTGGATTCTGTGGCTGCTCTATTTTATTTTGTCTATCTATCTATGTATTTGCTATGTGCTACTTGTGTTTGCACTAGCTTATCTGTTTGCCTCTAGTTGTTTGGTTGTAATCCTTGTTGTTGGCTTTTTATGCTAGTTGTGTTTGTAGTTCTACTTCCAACTATTTTCAGTGCTAGTTGGATTCAGAAGTTTAACTATGATGTACCTTTTGCTTGCTATGAATGAATTGCAGTTGGCTTGATTTATTACTAATGCTTACTTAGATAGTTACTGCAATTGCATTTTTAGATTCCAAGCACACACATGCCATTGTACCTATGGACTGCACTGAAATCCCTTAGAGATTTCTTTGATCTGAACCCAAGGGAAACTGGCCACAATTAGGTCATGTAGATGAATTGTTGTTCGAACTATGACTTAACAAGTTTGTTGGAGTTTTTGATTCTCAGACATTATAATTTGACTACACTGTAATGTATCTCTAACCCTTAACTTTGTCAATTTATACTCAATGTTCTATGAACTTTCACATTGACACTATTACTCGAGTACTAACATGCAGGTTTGGATCCTTAACTTCGAAGCTTATATGCCTTGATATGGACATCATTCATGCCTTTGAAGTTGCAGACTCCTAGTCACTAACCTAGCCTTGCCTTCCTACTTCAAGACCGTGTACTGCATTGTAATGTTTTATATTCTGTTCTTGTATGGGAGAATTAGTTTGTATGGGAGAATTAATTTTGTAATTCATTTAGGATTACTTGGTTTGTAACTTTAAAAGCAGTCCACATTTGTGAAGATTTGTGGAGAAGGACTGTTTGGAGAGATAAGGTGGATTGGTGGAAATCAAAATGTAAAACTAGTAATATCCCCTCCCCCTTATGTGTTTCTGATTGCATGCTTATGTGATCCCCCCTCCCTAATTCCCCTACAATTTATTTTTCACTTTTTGGTTTTTATCAAAAAGGGGAAGATGATTTATATATGTGTGATTAAATATGTATAATGTTGGGGAAACATGATTATGATTGATTGTATCTAAAGGAAGATGAATTATGTGAAGCATGCTATATGACTATGTGTTTAGGTTGTTCAAAAACAAACGGATCCTTGCAAAATTTTTCAAAAATTGTTTTTACAAAAAGGGAAGATAAATTTTCAAAATGGTTTTCATAGCAAGGGGAAGTTAATCTTTCAAATTTAGGTCACACTATATATCACTTGTGCTTACTTGATTTTATCTCCATGTGATATATTTGTAGTATGTTTGTGTGTTCATGTGCATGTTTGCTTATCTTACTTGTGTGACAAGCTCTCTTATCATTTTCATATAGCTTAGCATACATACACTAGATTAGTGGCACACACATATTTAATTTCTCGTAAGTAGTTTTGACAAATACCAAAAAGGGGAAGATTGTGAGTCGACAGACTTTTGGGAAGATTGTTAGACCGTCTTTCACTTGTAGGTTTTGGTGATTTGTCAAGTTCGAAAGTGAAAATTAAATTAGATTTAGGAATTTACTAGATAACATAGTAAATCCTCCCTTAGGTTTATTCGACGTGACGTAAACAAGTAACGAGTCAATCTGACAAAATGTTTTCTCGTACCAATCACTAATTTGGATAAGAAATGTCAATGAAATCATGTTTCCTAGTCTAAGTGATTTGTGATATATTTAAATTCAAAGTCTTTTCGGCACAAATATCGAAATATTCCGAACACTGATTTTCCGGACCGAAAATGCATGTTTTATTCAAAACAGTGTTCATTTCAAATGTTTTATTCTCAAATATACTCGATATATTTTTCAAAAACTTATTTTCAAATTGCCTTGCTCAAAGACTTTCCGAAAGAATAAAAGAATATTTTATCCCAAAACCCTTAACAGTTTTCATTTAAATTGGATAAAACTCTAAAATATTCAAAATAAATATTCCGAGGACTTCATAGTCATTATTATTTGAGGAATATTATATTTGAATATATTTCAAGTCAAAACTTTAGCCAAAGTATCGACAAGTTACGGTAAACAGCTAATGTATTTTATTCCGTCGCGTAAGGATATTTAATCAAAACATTTTTGGATAAAATACCTCCACATGTTATTTTGACTTGAAATTTTGGATATGTCACTAGAATAATTAAAAGGAATTTTAGGATTTATTTCATGATTTTAGCATGACTTTTTTTCGGGACTCCAAAAATCGATACGTAATTGATTTTTCGGTCACTTAAAATTCATAGATGGTCAACGAATTTCAAGGTGAAATTTTGACTATAATCCTCTGGTAATATTTCTAGGGAATTCTCCAAATTTCATAATTTTTGAGTGTTTTTTCGATTTATATCTTATTGATGGGTTTATCGCTTCGTTTCGGTTTTTTTTTGGTTAAACCGAGCCAATAGAAGCTTCCTAGATATTTTATTCATGATATTCCACCCATGCTGATTGTTGGAGCTTTCTAGGAAGGTGCCGAAAAGCTACTTTATGCAAATGATTAATTAATTAGTAGCTAGCCACTTGTCTTATGCCCATTGGTCCATAAAACCCTACTTTTGCCTTTAAATACCAAGCTAACCCATTCATTCTCCAAGCCTTCTTGTGACAAAGAATTGCTGCAACTTTATCTCTAGAAACCCAGCAATATCAAGTAGCCAAGTGCCTTCAAAAAGATTTGGATAACAAAGCTTTGCTCCCTCATCTTTTATCATCTTTTAAGCTTTGTTTTTGCTCCATTTCTTACACTTTAAACACACCACTCGGCCATTTCTTTTTGGGCAGTCCTTATACACGTTTAAGGCAGTCCCCAAGTGCTCTTCATTGTACATTTCAGTCACCAATTTATCCTCCTTGATTATATCTTTCTTTGGTGCTCATTTGGCCTTGTCTTAGTAGTGTTTTTGGCTCTTGTTTTTGCTCATCTTGGCACATTCGGTAAACACACTTTAAGGCAGCCCCTTGGTCGATTTCTTGCAGACTTGTAAGTGTTGTTTCTTGAGCATTTGAGTCACCTTTCTACTCTTCTTGATTATATCTTCTTTGGTGCTCATTTCGGAGTGGTTTTAGGCTTGAAACTAGCTCATATCTCTTGTAGTTCTCTCTTAATTAAAGAGGAACTTGAGCCTTTGTAAGGTCAAGAGTCATAAGCTAGTAAGTGGGTTTGTGCAAGCTATATATTCAGCTACTAATTGTTTAATCCTTTGAATATATACTTGTGCTTAAAAAGTCTTACATTTGTCACCTTACACACTTGTTCTTGAGTTAATTTGTTTAGTGTGTGTAGACGATTTGTAAGCTACCAAGAGGAGGTTATTTTAAGAACTTATTAAGCCCTCTTGAAGACCTTAGTGACCACTTGATCTATACTTGGTTACAAGGCAAAGAAATGTCTTTTGATTTGTGCTTAACTTGCATAAACTAGTTTCCACCTTAAATGGTTTAAACTTAGTACATCTTAAATCAAAAGAGAGCTTATTTTAGTGTTGGTTTGTCTAGTCCCTTGAACCTTAATTGTGCTTATTTCATTAAGGACTTAACCAATACTACTTGAACTAGTTTCTTAACCGAAACTAAGTTCAAAACATTTGGCCCTTACTTGATTTACATTCGGCCGAAGGTTTCATTTGCATAGTATATATTGTTGCATCCACGTTTACTTTATTGTCTTGCATTAGTTGTGTGATAAGTCCCTTGTGTGACTTTTCCCGGCTACTTACGTGTTTATTTTTCTCGCACTAGTTTAACGCATATCAGCGGCCCTCGTTTTATCCTATAGATAAGCGAGCTACATTTTCGTACGTGTGAGTTGTGTTTATGTGCTTGTGTGGTGTTTAATTTATCGTGTAGTAGCGTCCCTCACTTCGACGAGCTTTATATACTTATATTCGGCCCTATCTTGGCATAGGCTATATTAAAGCCACTTACAAGTGTAAACAATTGTATTCTTCGAGTTTAGTTGCTTGTTTAGTATTTTACGAAATATTTACAACTTGCTCTAACTCACTCTTGTGTTGTATAACACACTTTTAACCGTTAATTAAAAAGGGATTTAAGTCGAAGGACTTGTATTATATCCTTTGACGTGAGGTGAAGTGAAGTGAGGTGATTCTCGCTCTAAGACCCAAGTCTTAGACACGCCGACGGGAAGTTGGGTGTCTGTGCACCGTGAGGAGGAGAAAAGACCCAAGATCTAAGACCTAAGATCCAAGATCGTTAAAGGGTGTAGATACGAAGTCTACGTAAAGGGTTTACTTACGTGGTTGTGAGGAGGTGACGGGGACTTACGCTCCAAGATAAACTCGTAAGGGGTTTTCTTGCATAGCATTTGAGGAGGTAACGGGGAGTTACGCTCCAAGATAATCTTGTAAAGGGTAGCTATAGTATTTTGAAGAGGTAACGAGTAGTTAGGCTCTAAGATAAATACATAGTGGTTGTAAAGGCTTTTCCGCCTACTATAAGAAGTATTTTACTTATAGTGGAAGAAATCTCGAGTTCGGGAGGAGCTCGGGGACTGGAGTAGGGGTGTTCGAATCCATTAGGGGATTGCGGCATCGCGAACCAGGATAAATCGATCGTGTAATACTCTTCTTCTTTCTCTCTTTTATTTTCCGCATTTTATATTGCTTATTTATAAGTGATTAATTTTAAAAGGAGAAAGAAATTTTTAAAATGCCATGCTCTAAGTTTTAAAAGGTAATAAGCTATTCAACCCCCCCCCCCTTCTAGCTTATTTCACCCTTATTTGGGACCTATCATACACCACAAACACCCAAATCTCCATCAATACCTTTGGATGTGGATATGATCACCACATCACAAACATATTCTCCTTCTTTAACTCTAAAGGAGGAGCCTCACTCAGAACCTGATAGTCATCATCTTTTAGATGATTTGTTGGACCAACAGCCTAATTTTTTTGAAGCCTTAGTTGAAACTGTGCCTTCTACTTTAAAATCAATCTGCGCAGAATCAACGATAGTTTATTTATCAACTGCTATTCCTTCTACTTCATCAACGGATATTTCTCATCCATTGAAAAGTGTTTGTTTACCGACGGATATGTTTAACAACAGTCACTCGTTGGTAGTCACAACTACAGTATCAACGGATAACCTACATCCATTGATCAATGATCTTACTGTTAATGCATTAACTCTAAGTCAGTTTTCTCCTATTTTTAGCCAACTGCAACTTCAGTAGAAGAATCCTTAGTTGTACAAACACTCTTAGGATTGAGGGAAGGGAGTGAAATCATTGAGAGTGAGAGGCTGCCTTGTGAGCAGGAAAAATGAGAGCTTATGAGTGAGAGGCTAGCAATTTCTTCCTGCCAGGCAAAAGGAGAGCATGTGAGTGAGAGGCTGGAAATTTCTTCCTGCCAGGAAAAAGGAGAGCTAGAGAGTACCACCTTAGTAGGTGAAGGTGAGGGTGTGAGAGGTGTGAGCCAGGGGGATCCCCTGATCCAAGAAAAGAGAGATAATGAGAGAAAAACAGGTACAAGAGAGATAAGGGTGGAAGCAGCAATTGCCAATGAGCCAATGGAGGTTGATGATGCACCCAGGGAAGGTGACTATCAATAGGTCTCTCAATAAACCATTGATAGCACTAACCTTGGAGCTGAGACCTATACTCATCTTGTATCATCCATTGACGCTTGGGCTAAACAGGGAAATATGGAGGCAGAACTACAATTAAACTTGGTTCATACAACAGAATCAATGAAGGGCCAAAGATAGCATAACCAAGTTGCCTCTAGGAGCTGGTGACAACTTTGAATACAGTGAATTTGAAGCTGGAAGTGAATGTGAAGAAGCAGGACCCTCACACTCTGGAAATTTGCCAGAATGGCTCTTGTCATCGTCTTATATCTCCAGAGATGCACACATAGAGCTTATGGTCCAGTACAACAAAACCCTGGCCACACAATCTATTTCAGATCTAGCCATTCAGATGGTAAAAGACAACTTCCTAGCAACTCTGAAGCTGCACAAATGTATGCTTAATCAAAGTGCTATGGATAAAGATGAGATAAAATAAGCCATTAAAACATGTCAAGAAAATCAGCATAATCAAATCGATCTTTTATTTCCAGACTTTACCATGCAGCAATTAAACTGGAGGCTAAGGAAGGAATCAAACACTGAGAAGTCTCTTGACCTTCTTACTGCCAGAGTAGAGAAGATGGAAACTCAGATGGCCACAATTCTTGAAAATCAGAATGCCATGGCAGTAGGTCAAAATGAACGAATCAGACTTCTATAATGACTTCTTAACCTACCTACCTCTGATTCCCTTTAACTCCTTGATGCTAACAAAAAGGGGGATAGTAGTGTAGTAGTGTCCACTCCTACAGTTCCAATAACAATTCAGGTGTTAACTAGTAAGGAGGAGCAACCAACTTTAATTCCTGAAAATTCTACTGTTGCTGAAGATTCAATTGCATCTAGGATGGCCTCGAACCCTCATATTTATCAAGTCAAAATGCCACTAGTAACCACAATAATCAGGTAAGTACTTGTCCCGTATTTTGTGATTCCAGAATCCTTAACTAAAGGGGAGCCTTCATACTTGTCTGAATTCAAGTCAACCTTCGTCTCTACTCAGTCTCCTCCCAAGAAGAATAGTAAGAATGTAATGAGACCCTTCTATCCATTTCCTAAACCAAATAGATTTAAACTTCTAGGAGAAGAGCTATAAAGCTGAGGGAAACCAAAGATATGGTGCTGAAAAGTAAAATGGCAGTCATCTACAGAGGGGGAGTTGAAATTTTTGAACCTGCAGGGCATCCTAATTTTGGAAGGGCCAAGGCTGAAGAAACTGTAAGGTTACTACAAGCTAGACAAATCACACAACCCATTTCTAAGATGATCACAAAAAAATTTACTGAGAAAGAAGCTAGACTAACTGAAGAATTATTGAAGGAGTTGGATGAAGAAATGGAACAAGAGGCCGCAGAAGAAGAGGTCAAATTGAAGAAAAAGAAGATGAACACCAAGTCCGTGGACAAGAATAGGAGAAAAGAAAAAGCCCATAGGCCTGTGAGTTCTGAAACTGAAACTGAAGCTGAAAACACACAACCTCAACCAACCATAACCCAATCTCAAACTTCACAATCCATAAGTCCTTTTGCAAACATACTTGATGACATCAAGTCGGACCCCATGGATCTGGACTTTGACATTAATAGTATGGTGTTGAAGGAATTTTATGCATATACGGAAGCGTAAATCACAATTTATAACGTATATATCGCATACGATTCATCGATAAAGATGTGGGATCGATTACTAACCTTATTAGCGATCCAAGGATGAAGAATATGGCCTCTTAGCAGCTGCTGCTCAGTGTGTGAAGCACTCCACAAGTATCCACCAAGAGAGGAATTTAATGGAGGGAGGAAGAGGGGTTGAGAGAGAATTAGGGTTGCCTCCTTCTGAAATCTTACGTCAAAAACCACTAAGGCTAAAAGGGTTTATAACATTATATTTATAGGGAAATATCTCAGGTGATATCTTCCTTATAATTATTAACCCTTTAATTAATTAATCTCATTAATCAATTAATTAATAATTAAACTCTTTTAATCATTAATTCTTTTTCTAAACTCTTTAGAAAATAATTCTCCCACTTGATTTAATTTCTTAAATTAAATCTTTAATTAATAATATTAAGAACTCTTCTTAATTATTTTATAATCAATTAAATCTTATTTAATAAATTATAAAATTGCTAATAAATTTTTTATTTCATAAATAAATAATTACTAGCCATTTATTAATTAATTCCTCCACCAATAAATCGGTCTCTTCTATTGTGTGACCCAGTAGGTTCAATATTAAGCCGATAGTAGAAATAAATAATAATAAAAATATTTTATTATTATTATATGAATTATTCTAATTCATTAAATATAAATAATTAAATAATTAATCATATTTATTCTACATCATGAGGGATACTTCTCAACATATCGCGACTATCTGGATAATATGAATTCACGCTTAGAATACCTAGAACCTAGTAGTGAATAGTTACCGTACAATCAATTCCTTCTACCCTACAATATCCCGATTAAATACAAGCCATGGAACTCGTGTCAAGGCTATCAAATTTAATCATATGATTCCTTATTCATAATGCATAGTTCATATTAATGCAAATTAGAAACTCCTTTCTAATTTCATTCACTCTGATATTTATTCTACATCATGAGGGACACTTCTCAATATATCGCGACTATCTGGATAATATGAATTCACGCTTAGAATACCTAGAACCTAGTAGTGAATAGTTACCGTACAATCAATTCCTTCTACCCTATAATATCCCGATTAAATACAAGCCATGGAACTCGTGTCAAGGCTATCAAATTTAATCATATGATTCCTTATTCATAATGCATAGTTCATATTAATGCAAATTAGAAACTCCTTTCTAATTTCATTCACTCTGGCCAGAGATTCCTGAACTAGCATAATAAGAATAGCATAGGATATTCTCTTCTTTTACTGGAAGGGGTAGATCCTTTATTGACCGTTAACTATCTCCATACACAAATCCCTATGCCCAGAATAGACCTAATAGGTGTCCTTGAGACTAAGGACTAAACCAAAGCATAGTTCATTATATACAAGATTACTCTAACGATCTAAAGTCTAAGGACACTTGTACAACTATCACTTATTGAACAACTATCGACACGTGAGTAAACTCCATTAGTTGCTCCACTGATCGAGTCTTGTCCAGTGAACTTATTCCATAATAAGCACCTACATACTAGCTATAGTGTCACCACACAGATGCCTATGAGGACAGACATCCTTCCTAGGAAGCTAGCATAGTATGTATTGATTTTTACGGATTAACTAACTTCCAATCAGTTATCCTATGATCCGGAACAGTTTTAAATCTAGTGTTATCATTTTCTAGATCTCACTATTATAATCTCATTATAATTCTAGAAGCTTTACTCTAAACTTTGGATTCATCTGATTTAAAACACTTTAAATAGATAAAGCCCGTATAAAGACAAATATGTCTTTCACTAATAATCATAAAACCTACTAAGATTACAAGAAAGTTTATCCCAACTCATCATCCATGATTGGATTTAGGACACTTCTCTTTCAATCTCCCATTTGTACTAAAACCAATCACTTCGGTATCCCATACTCATCTTCACTATGTGAAGATCAAAGTGAGTCTATGAAACGGCTTTAATAATGGGTCTACTACGTTATTTGTGTATGTCAACTTACTCAATGTTGATAACCTCTCTTTCAACGATTTCCCTAATCGGATGAGAGGGCCACAATTATGTGTTTAGACCTTAGATGGGATCATGATTCCTTAGCATGCACTAATCTGATGCCCTTAAGTTGTCACATTACAACTCAATGGCTTATTATCTGCCAGGAACTAACCCAACACAGAAACTAGTTTTCCTATCCACTGTTGCAACACACATGCAACAAAACACACTATGCTTTCTGATCTAATATTAATGAGTGTCTACTGCTTGAAACTATTTCAACTCACTGTCTTTCTACTCAGGACTATCAAGTGCCCCGAAATAAATCTACTATCAAACTGATCTTGATTAAAACTTGAGTCTACAAGGACCTTTAGTTTTAATTTAGATGCATCAAAGAAAATAAATATATCGCCATGCCTTCTCAAGTATACTACGACATTTTATTGTCATCTGATCCTTTTTCTCCTAGGAGTAGATTGATATTTGCTTGTCACAACAAGAGATATCATTATTTGTACATATCATGTAACACATAATGGATTAAATGATTCTCAGAGACATTCCATTCACGTGTCCTCTCTCTCAGATAGATATTCTCCCATGTTCATCATTATGAAACATCACTTGGAGTGTCCATGCTAAACACTTTAGCATCTAATCAATGTACATTATTATGCGTCAGACCTCCTATCCTAATCATGATCTATCAACATAGATCATCACCCTTAGTTTATTCGAGGCCTAACTCTAGTCCAAGAAGAAATTCTTTGATAGCTTAATTCTAATGATAACCAAAATTATCAAAGGTGCATTATTACTAATATATCCATATATGTTAATATGCTACATTACTCCCACTAAACTCTTGTACCATTAAATGGATCATTCACCTTTTTGATAATGTCAAACTCTTTGACTATCTCATCAAAATTAATGTTCCTTTACCGAGAAGCTTACAAGCAAAATCTTCATGGTTTTAATCATGGCTATTCGATAAAGGTTTCTTTAAGGTGATCACATTACCTTCACTTAAACCTTTACAACTAGCCTGGCTTTATAGGTCTCTACCTTGCCATTCATTCATAAACTCTCTTACAAAACCATTATTGATTCCATGACACTCTGTCACTTCTCAGAGTCATTAAAACTTAAAACATTGTCGTTATCATTTATAGTGAATATCGCATCACCATTCTAAATGATGAAACCATGATACCCTCCTAGATTACAGTAGTGTTGTTGTACAGAAAGTTCAACTACTCAAATAGGTTCCATACTCTATCCGCGATGATTTGTGGGTCTTGAACTTCATTAAGTTCACTATAGCTCCCATTGAGCCCTTGAAGGGTAAACTAATTTTTTTCGAAAGGTGGAGTATCTACAAAACAAAACACTCCCAGTGTCTATAAAATAAATACTCCTTGCTCAGCAAGATTGCATATAGTTGTCCTAAACCCTGTCTGTTTAAGACTAACCACAAACCTTCTCTATTCAGATTCAGTCTCTAACTTATTCAACTCTTGACATGGGTTAGACAACCCCAAATCTCAAGACAATTGAGACTTGTGTTTCCTTAATCCACATCTCATGGAGACTTTAGTTAACTTGTGTTGAGGATACCTTATCGAGTAGTTTGACTATTCTACTAAGTCATTTTCTTAATAGATACCAGAATTATTGATATCATTCACTATGAACTGAACCGTGTCTAACAAGAGTCTTCAGTGAACTAATATCATGATATGTGAGATAATTCAGGAACAGACTATTTAAATATTGACAAACCTCAATCTCATTGAATGTTTCCAATACTCTTAAAAGTTCATTGTGATACCTCAGCATTCATTGAACCTATCAATAAAACTTGGATTTTTTATTTCAACAAATACACATATCCTTATTTACAATGATCATCATTGAATGTGATAAGGTATCAAACCTGATCTATCTCATTATATCTAGTTTGTTCAATATGAAACATATAATCTATAAGTCCAACAACACGACAAATCAACAAGTTCTCATAATTAAAACAACAACGGTTGTTCTATTTTCAATTATGTAGGACTTCATCGATGTCTAGCTATCTACTTGTCCTTTGGTTAAGATTCGTGATCCTTGAACCTAAGTGGTGTCTAATACCCAAGTAGATGATTGACTTATAGACTTATTTATTTCATCTATTAACAAATTTATATTGAAGTTGAGGTTACACTAACCTTTTACTTCCTTGATTCTGTAAGACTTATCTTACATAATCCAATTCCAATATCCTATCCTTATTCAGCGGAAGTCTAATACCTTTACTTTCTTGGCTAACATTTATCTTAAAGATTGTGTCTTTTTAACTCACCTTCCTATTCTTATAATAAGACCTCAAGATCACATCTTGATCTTTATTCTTACAATGAGATTTCAAGATCACATCTTGAATTAAATATATATCTATCTAAAGACCAGTTATATCAACGAACAATGTAATTGATCATATAAAACAAGGTCACTGACAGAAATATTGCTAAACCGTTGTTATCGATAAACAACATCGATATCTTATATCTTTTTCCCTAACTTATTCATCTAACAACCGTTGTAGATGAACAAAATGAGACATCTCACTCATCGTTAGATACATCTCTCACAACTTGCGAAGATTGGTGAGTTCAAGATGAAAAACAATCTATTCTACTTGTGAAAACTATTCTCACTTTCCTTGTCAACAAGTCATTGACCTAGCATCCAATATGCTATTTCTACAGTGCAGAAGACATCACATTTATATTTTAAAATATTTAAATAAAACTAACAACATAAGTAGATTATTCGATTTTATAATCTTAACACCAAATGAATCGGGTCTTTATTCATTGGCGGCTCCCACTATTTTATCTAAATTATACAACCCTCTATTTGTATAACTGAGCATTCAGAATGCTAGTGAGAATAGGGATCCTACTTTCCATCACACAACCCCGGCTGTGGCACGAAACGCCATGTGATGTTCCATAGGCAGACAACTCTTGTCAATTACATCTCATGTATTCCCTAATAAAACTTTAGCCTCTTGAATCATTGAGTCACGGCTGTGGCAAGACAAACTCAATATTCTAAGTCAAGTCAAACCCAACATCTCGTTCAAATTAAATCAGATTTCAATAGCCCACGGCTGTGGCACGTAACGACCACTGAATTCTAATTAATTTACGCATCTAATGTAATAAACCAGTACTCCCTATTTCAGAAACAAAGCCCTCGGCTGTGGCACGAAACGACAATGCCCTAAAATAAGAACCACTCTCTACCATGTTGGAACGCTATGACCGACACAAGCCCGTTGTACCCTTAGCCATTTTATCACTGGATATTTAATAAAAGAGGATTTTTATTTTACTAAGGTTACAAAACATTTTCGTATGAACCTATAAGTATTACGTGTTTTAAGTTTAATAGATGATCTAAATCTATAATAAAAACACGACAAATCTCAATATTACTTAGTCAAGTCAGAACCAACATCTCGTACAATTAAATCAGATTCCAATAGCCCACGGCTGTAGCACGTAACGACCACCGAAATCTAATTTTTGTACACATCTAATATAACAGACAAGTACTTTCATGTTGATCGGTAAGAAAGCCCTCGGCTGTAGCACGAAATGACAATGCACCGAAAACAAGAAACACTTTCTATCATGTCGGAAGACCATAACCAACACAAACCCTTTTGTGTCTTTGATCAATTACAACATGACTTATTTAATATTAGAGGGATTATATTATGTTACAATCATATTCATATTATAAAGAGATTCTTCCTTTTAAATTAAATATTTCAAATCAATAATCGATAATTGGATGATTCCCAGATCGGGGGGAGCATTGTCAAGAGGCGTCACTTAATACCACTTTCTTATATATCGTAATCCGTTTTTGACAGAATCATCCTTTCTCTCAATATTGAAAATTCATATTTAATTACATGTTTCACAAACACAAGAATCTCATGATTGTGTACATAATATTAATTTATATTAAATTTGTGAAACAATTTCACAAATCCTAAAACGTCTACACTACGCATTATGTTGATTTAAGTTCACCTAAATCTATCATCGCATGGTAAACATAGGCATATATCACATATATAAACATAAAGGAACATAAACGTAGGCATGTTATAACATATAACACAATTATATGCATCCCTATGTATCATTAATTGCATTAAAAGAAGTTAAACATTTAAAAAACATGCTTTAAAAAACTTTTGAAGCAATAAACAGTTCAAAACTATTTTTATAAAAATATTTGACCATACCATAAGATCCGTCACGGAAAAATGAATCCAACGATATATTGCACACCTCAAACGGAGTCTCCAAGCTCCGGGAAAAGCCCAAAGAATAAAATAGGATAGTCTTTCATGCCTGTACAGAACGCGTTACATGCTTAAAAACCAATTTTAAGCTGTAACGCTTGTGAGGTATACGTTACTGACCCTAAGACAGTTGTAACGCATTCAGCAGATGCGTTACAGTCCCTTTTTCAACTCCTGACGTATGTTGACGTCATCATGACGTCATCTGTTGACCGCCTAACCGACCTGGACGTGAACCACACGCGCTGGCGCGTGGACTATCGACGCGTGTGTCCCACGCGCCCGACAGAGTACGCACGGCCTCTCCCCGTTTGCGTGATTCAGCTGACAAAAATTAGTAAAATAAAAACAATCAGATAACCATAATAATTCTCATCAGAAACAATCAGCTGTACATGTCAGGCGTCAAAATCAAAGGCTTTAAATTCCGTGCAACCAATCACATAATTCTCATCAGATGTATATTTTATTATTACGAATTTAATTAAAACAATTTCAAAATTTCGTAATAAATAATCTATACATCTGAAAATTATGAAAAAAATATCCGAACGATCCACAACAATTGTAGAACCCAGATCTGTGGTTAAATATCAAAGCAAAATTTGTTTTGAATTAATTCATAATTAAATCAAAATAAACTTGTAAAATTCATAATAAATTCATACATCATGATTAAATTATGAAAATTTACAGATAATTCTATATGCATACAGCCTACAGCTCTGATACCATTGAAGGAATTTTATGCATATACGGAAGCGTAAATCACAATTTATAACATATATATCGCATACGATTCATCGATAAAGATGTTGGATCGATTACAAACCTTATTAGCGATCCAAGGATGAAGAATATGGCCTCTTAGCAGCTGCTCCTCAGTGTGTGAAGCACTCCACAAGTATCCACCAAGAGAGGAATTTAATGGATGGAGGAAGAGGGGTTGAGAGAGAATTAGGGTTGTCTCCTTCTAAAATATTACGTCAAAAACCACTAAGGCTAAAAGGGTTTATAACATTATATTTATGGGGAAATATCTCAGCTGATATTTTCCTTATAATTATTAACCCTTTTAATTAATTAATCTCATTAATCAATTAATTAATAATTAAAACTCTTTTAATCATTAATTCTTTTTCTAAACTCTTTAGAAAATAATTCTCTCACTTGATTTAATTTCTTAAATTAAATCCTTAATTAATAATATTAAGAACTCTTCTTAATTATTTTATAATCAATTAAATCTTATTTAATCAATTATAAAATTACTAATAAATTATTTATTTCATAAATAAATTATTTCTAACCATTTATTAATTAATTCCTCCACCAATAAATCAATCTCTTTTATTGTGTGACCCTGTAGGTTCAACATTAAGCCGGTAGTAGAAATAAATAATAATAATAAAACTATTTTATTATTATTTATATGAATTCTTCTAATTCATTAAATATAATTAATTAAATAATTAATCATATTTATTCTACATCGTGAGGGATACTTCTCAGCATATCGCGACTATCCGGATAATATGAATTCAATGCTTAGAATACCTAGAACCTAGTCAGTGAATAGTTACCGTACAATCAATTCCTTCCACCCTACAATATCCCAATTAAATACAAGGCATGGAACTCGTGTCAAGCCTATCAAATTTAATCATATGATTCCTTATTCATAATGCATAGTTCATATTAACGCAAATTAGAAACTCCTTTCTAATTTCTTTCACTCTGGCCAGAGATTCCTGAACTAGCATAATAAGAATAGCATAGGATATTCTCTTCTTTTACTGGAAGGGGTAGATCCTTTATTCACCGTTAACTATCTCCATACACAAATCCCTATGCCCAGAATAGACCTAATAGGTGTCCTTGAGACTAAGGACTAAATCAAAGCATAGTTCATTATATACAAGATTACTCTAACGATCTAAAGTCTAAGGACACTTGTACAACTATCACTTAGTGAACAACTATCGACACGTGAGTAAACTCGATTAGTTGCTCCACTGATCGAGTCATGTTCAGTGAACTTATTCCATAATAAGCACCAACATACTAGCTATAGTGTCACCACACAGATGCCTATGAGAATAGACATCCTTCCTAGGAAGCTAGCATAGTATGGAATGATCTTTACGGATTAACTAACTTCCAATCAGTTATCCTATGATCAGGAACAGTTTTAAATCTAGTGTTATCATCTTCTAGATCTCACTGTTATAATCTCATTATAATTCTAGAAGCTTTACTCTAAACTTTGGATTTATCTGATTGAAAACACTTTAAATAGATAAAGCCCGTATAAAGACAAATATGTCTTTCACTAATAATCATAAAACCTACTAAGATTACAAGAAAGTTTATCCTAACTCATCATCCATGATTGGATTTAGGACACTTCTCTTTCAGGTGTTTCCAAAGTTCAGAGATTCTGCAGAAAGAAAGAGGGCAAGTACAAGAAAGCCACAGGCAGTCCAAGTTCAAATTGCTGAGGTGCCCCAGATTGTAAAAGAACCATCCAAGAAGGATGCAAAATTGTTCATTACTGATATTGAATAAAAGTCAAGTACAAACCTATTTTTGGATGATGTTGCTGAAGTGATTGGTGCTGATCAAACTGCTAGATTGCCTAAGAGATTAATATTCAAGTTCAAGGGAGGCAATCATATATCCTGGCCTTTGAATCATGTGTTGAATGAAAGTTACAGCAAGTAGGTTAAGATTTGGTCTAGAATGAAAAGAACTGGTGGATTCATCCCAGATGCAAAGGCTATAATCTTTGATAAAATCCAAGAGATAAGGACTAGCTGGACTTCAAAAGAAGGATTACCAAAGAAACCAAACATTTCATTCATTCCTGGACAGAAGATTCATCTTCATCCATTCTGGATAATGGAGTTTAGAGATAAAGATAACTAGAGAAGATTTTTTAGAATGGAGGATCAATTGAAGAAGGCTAGAAATGAGTACTTACAATACTTGATGTCTATGCTAGATCCAAACCAACATGAAAAAAGATTCTACTATAGGACTTTAGTAAAGCATGAAACCCTATTGGTTTTGATGATGACACAATGCAGCAAGCTGACTGCTTGGTTTTGATGATGACACAATGCACAAGCTGATTGCTTGTTACTTAATATATATTAGCCTGCTATCAAACTTTATATTGCAGGATGCTTTGATTGAGGGGGAGTTTTTAGCTCAATCTCAAAATCTTAGTTTTGATGATAACATAGTTAGCAAGCTGCTACGCTTGTAATGGTATATTGTAGCAAGCTTCTTGTGTATATTTCTAATTCTATTTTGCAGGACATATAAGTTATGCTATATACAAAGATGTTAACATGCTGGATATATGTACTGGACTAATATTGTTTTGCAGGATTATTACTTATATTATTTCTTAGCAAAACAGGGTATCTCAGCTAGCTGACAGTACAAGAGTTCTTATAACACAGCAAGCTGACAGATAACACAGCTAGCTGACAGTACAACACAGCAAGCTGGCAGTCTGTCCAGAATATAAAGGGGAGTACGTTTTTTATAGTAAATATTGTGGAAATCAGTTGTAAGATTGGTCTACTATATTTAAACATGATATTATATATATTAGAACACTACTCAAGTAGAAGTATCATGCTAGACAACTTCCACTCATTAAAGGAATCTTTTTATTACTTTAATGCTCCACTAAAACATCCCATGTGCTTCTTTTCAATCATGCTTGTATTAATAAACAAATAGTCCATACTTTTACTAACTCCACCATCTGTTGTCATGTGAGTAGTTTCAAAAGAAAACACTTTTACTCATTATCATATTTTGTTTTCTTCATTGGTGTCTAACGGATTTCTTCAAGTTTTATTTATAGAACAAAAAGCTGTGTTATTCACATTCTCATCACTACTCCACTGATTATATTCCTCTACATGAGAATCATGATATCTGTTAAATCATTCTATGACAAACCTGCCATGTGAACGTTAGTAGTGGGATTAATGGAACAGATCTAAACACGTGAGAAGTGCTCTTCAAGACCGTTGCAAGTTTGCTCATTAATTCTAATCTCTTTTGTTTCACTATATAAATATATATACTTGTATGGTTGTGTTTTGGAGCAGCTTACACAACAAGAGCCTTCAAGCAAAATTCAAGAACATACAACAAACAACTCAGCACCTTCATTTCATATTCAACAAACGAGCTCAAGCGTTATATTCTATATCGAGATATTAGAGTTCATAGTTTTGAGTTGTAAATCTTCATATCCATTTGTATTGTTCAACTTGTAAAGTTGGTAGTTGCTGGATTGTCAAGCTTGTGGAACAAGGGTTCAAGGAGCATTAGGCTAGAGAAGTTTATACTTGGTTTAATATAGAACTTAGAGAGCTGTGTTCAGGAAACAAGGGGTTCCAGCTAGCTGCAATCAGTAACTGGGGATTGGTTTCACTGCATAACAGCAAGGGGGTCTTGGTTATCACGGAGTATTGTGCTCAAGGGGAGCTCATTGGTCTATACAACAGGTTGTTCAAGGAACTAGAGGAATTCACGAAGTGGGACTTCAAGGAATTCAGTGTTCAAGGGAGCAAGGCTGTTAGAGAGGCATTGAGGTTCAAGGGAGCTGCTTTACTCAGGGGAGAAGTTCATTCCAGCAAGCTGTTATCAGTGAATTGGGTGATATATTATTGGATCTTGTAATTGGATTTCATTGTGATCAATAATATATTCTCTTACCAAGTTGGTAAGGGACTAGGACGTAGACCATAGAAGATTAGGGGTCGAACCTAGCTAAAACTCTTGGTGTTCTTTACTTACTGCACCTTTTATCTTTCTGCATTGCATATCACAGCTAGCTGCCTATTCATTAATCTGTCGAATCTGGTTAACTCATCTAGCTGCTTATTCACTAATTTGTTGCATCCAGCTAGCTGCTAGAATAACTTTTCAGGCAGGATTTTTATTAGGTCATTGTTAGTCATAACACCTATTCACCCCCCCTCTAGGTGTGTATTTTCAATTGGTATCAGAGCTTGGTGTACTAACATTTCTGTAACAGGAAAGTACAGATCCTATGGCACACATTTATGTAGAGGGAGATCATCGAACATGCCACCACTTCTCGTTGGTATAGAAAATTATGATTTATGGAGACTTAGGATGAAGGTGATTCTGAGCAAAAATCCACTTGAATGGTTGGTTGTTAAAGATGGTCCATATACCTTTATGGATGAAAACGGAATGCCAAAAGATGTTGATGATTTTACCGAGGAAGAATTGATAAAAGCAAGCTATAATGGAAATGCCAAGTACACTCTAATTTGTGGTCTTTCAGATTCTGATGTCGGCAAGGTCTCTTCGTGTGTAACAGCAAAGGAGATATGGGATACCTTAAAAATGCATTATCAAGCTTCAACAAAATTAGAAAAAGTATGTGTCAATCCAAAACAGCAAGCTGAGTATCACAAGCAGCAAGCTGCCTCAACGGATAAAAAGGAATGTAAAGCTCAAATGACATGGAGTGATGAAGAATCTAATTCCAGTGAATACTCAAGTGAAGAGATGATCAATTATGCATTGGTTGGCATTGACAATGATATGGTTCGAGGAAACACAGAAAACATTCTTGTAGAAAGCGAAGATTCGGAATTTGATGTGGAATCTAGTTCGGTAAACTCGTTTCAATTTAATACATCTTCTGAAAATAATATTTTTGAATCACTAACCATGCAGGATCATAGAAATTTATCTAATGAGTTGTTCGAAGAGTTAAAAGATGAGAATGATAAACTCAAAAAGAAGAATACTCAACTTAAGAAGATCATATCCGAGTTAATGGATGAGAAGACACCTACTAGAAATCATGCTCAAAATCTTACTGATCTTAAGGCTGAGATATCCCAGCTTGAAGGGATAAACAAAGTACTTATCAAAAGAAATGATACTCTCATGAAGGAACTCAGCAAGCTGAGAGCAGAGATAGATGCTCAAGATGCAGTTTTAGAAGCATTTAGTCCAAGGGAATCATGCTCAATGGAAATATCTCAACAAGCTGAACGAATCAAGGAATTGGAAAATGAAGTCAAGAATCTCCAGAAAGGAATGGGAAAATTTGTTCAAGGAGAAGATTCACTCAAGTCAATGATGAAGTATGCAAAGGTTCTAATCGAAAGAGAAGGAGTTGGAATGGCCTCAACCTCACGTCTAAAGTATGATGGCAAACATGGAATCCCTTATGACTATGCCATGCCATGGAGAATCTGCCATAAATGTTGAAATAAAGGTCATTTGGTAAATCATTGCAAAGTTCAGAATGCCAACCCAGCTAGCTGGAACAGACAGACAGGTCACAGGCAGCTAGCTGACAGAATAGCTGGAACAAGAAATAAAGCCTCTAAAGTGGTCCAAATATGGATCAAGAAAACTGATTTAAATGTTTTATATGTTCTATCAACTAACCATTCTAGACCCAAGCAAATTTGGGTACCAAAACGTTGAGTTGTGTTTCACTTGTTTTGTAGGTATGTCTTGTTGTCAAAGTGAGATCAAATCAATGGATTTTGGATAGTGGATGCACAAGACATATGAGTGGTGATAAATCTCAATTCCTTACTCTGAGTAAGAAAAAGGGTGGAAGTGTCACCATTGGTGATAGCAAAACACTCCAGATTCTTGGGAAAGGGAAGATTGGTAATAGTGTCATTTCTATTGATAAAGTACAATATGTTCAAGGTCTTAAATATAATTTGCTTAGTGTAAGTCAGTTGTATGATGATGGACATTCTGTTCTTTTTGATAAAGAAAAGTGTACTATTATTGTTGGCACTAACAAAGTCCCCCTAGTTGCTAGAAGGGAAGGAAATATATATATTTTGGACTTTGAAATGCAGGATTCATCTTGTTGTCTAGCTGCTGTTGATTCTAATCCAGAAATTTGGCATAGAAGGCTTGGACATGCTCATATGGACTTACTCAGCAAGCTGTCTTCAAAGAATCTAGTTAGAGGATTGCCAAAATTGAAGTATGTCAAAATGGAAACTTGTTCGGCTAGCCAATTAGGCAAACAAATCAGGACTCCACATAAGTCAAAGAATGTGGTATCAACTTCTAAACCTTTAGAACTACTTCATTTAGATTTATTTGGTCCGGAAGCATATAAAAGCATTGGAGGAAAACAATATGCATTTGTTATTGTAGATGATTATTCTAGATATACATGGGTATTGTTTCTTCGTACTAAAGATTGTGCTTTCAGTGAATTTGAAAAGCTAATTAAGTTACTTGAGAACAAGCTTAAGTTAAGACTTGTAAGTATAAGGAGTGATCGAGGTGGTGAATTCCAAAAGGACTTTATCTCATATTGTGAAGATAGAGGCATCTCACATGAATTCTCTGCTCCAAGAACCCCACAACAAAATGGAGTTGTGGAGAGAAAGAACAGGTCATTGCAAGAAACAGCTAGAACATTGCTGCAAGAGAGCAAGCTGCCAAGGAGTTTCTGGGCAGAAGCAGTCAACACAGCTAGCTATGTTCTTAACAGAGTACTAATCAGGCCTATTCTCAACAAGACTCCATATGAATTGCTAAAGAGCAAGAAGCCAAACATAGGATACTTCAAGGTCTTTGGATCCAGGTGCTTTGTACTCAAATCCATTGATAGAGATGGTAAATTTGATGCCAAATCATATGAAGCTATATTTTTGGGTTATTCTACAACAAGTCGTGCATATAGAGTTTATAATATATCTAAACGAATTGTTGAAGAGTCAATTGATGTTTCATTTCAAGAATCTAATATTGATCTGTCAAGAGATGAGGAAGATATTGCAGGTTCAGATGATGCCAGCGAGCTGCCAAGGTCAGATATAGCAACTCAGCGAGCTGACAAAGAAGCAGATTCCAAAAATACAGCAACTCAGCGAGCTGCCAATGAGGCAGACTCAGGAAATGCAGCAACCCAGCGAGCTGCAGTAGAAACTGAATCAAGTTCAGCTAATGATAATCAAGCTGAAATCTCTCCTCCAGTAGATGAAACTTGTGATAAGGTGTCAAAACTCACCTTGGAAGATTCTAGAGGCCAGAGATCACAAGAAAAGATGCCGATTTATAATGGGGATGAATCCCCTCCTCCATCCAAGAGATTTAGAGCCAATGAAGAAGTTATGGCTCATCATCATTTTCCAAAGTCAACAAGGACAGTAAAGAACCATCCTCCAGAGTTGATTATTGGTGATAAATCAGAAGGCATCAAGACAAGGAGAAGCCAAGCTAACTTTTGTGCATTTTCTGCCTTCCTAGCTCAAGAGGAACCAAAGAATGTCAATGAAGCACTAAAAGATGAGAATTGGATCATGGCAATGCAAGAAGAACTTAATCAATTTGAAAGATGTGGTGTTTGGGAACTTGTAGAGCCACCTAAAGATGCTTCAATCATTGGTACTAAATGGGTTTTCAAAAACAAAGTTGATGAAGAAGGAACGGTTACTAGGAATAAAGCAAGGCTTGTTGCACAAGGATATAATCAACAAGAAGGAATAGATTTTGATGAAACTTATGCTCCGGTTGCAAGGCTAGAGTCAATAAGGATGTTACTTTCATTTGCATGCTTCAAGAAATTTAAGCTACATCAAATGGATGTAAAAAGTGCATTTCTTAATGGCTACTTGAAAGAGAAGTATATGTCAAGCAACCTCCTGGATTTGAGAGTGATCAATTTCCTAATTATGTTTTCAAATTAAAGAAGGCACTATATGGATTACGACAAGCTCCTAGATCTTGGTATGAAAGGCTAAGTAAGTTTTTGATAAAGAATGGGTTCATTCGAGGTAAAATCGATCCTACTTTGTTTACTAAACTTACTGGTAATGATATTCTAGTTGTGCAAATATATGTAGATGATATTATATTTGGATCAACTAATGATAAGATGTGCAAGTGGTTTTCAAAGTGTATGCATAGTGAGTTTGACATGAGTATGATGGGTGAGCTCAACTACTTTTTGGGGCTCCAAATCAAGCAAACTCAAGATGGGATATATGTACATCAGTCCAAGTACATCAAGAACTTGCAAAAGAAGTTTGGGTATGAGAATATCAAAGCAAAATCTACACCTATGGGTTCTGCCAGCAAGCTGGCTGCAGATGAACGAGGTAAAGATGTAGATGTTCGAAAGTATAGAGGTATGATTGGTAGTTTATTATATCTTACAGCCTCTAGACCTGATATTATGTATAGTGTATGTGTGTGTGCTAGGTTTCAAGCTCAACCAAAAGAATCTCACTTGAATGCTATTAAAAGAATTTTTAAATATTTAAGTGGAACTACTACTCTTGGTTTATTTTATCCCATCACAAATGCATTTGATCTTGTTGGGTATAGTGATGCAGATTATGCAGGTTGTCAAACTGATCGAAAGAGTACAAGTGGTGTTTGTGCATTTTTAGGACAGAGTTTAGTATCTTGGCAAAGCAAGAAGCAAACTTCTGTTGCATTATCCACAGCTGAAGGGGAGTATTTAGCAGCTGGAAGTTGTTGCTCTCAAATGCTATGGATGAGACAAACACTTCTAGATTTTGGAATTAAATGTGGCAAAGTCCCCATTTATTGTGACAATACAAGCACTATCAACATATCAAAGAATCCAGCGAATCACTCAAGAACAAAGCATATTGATGTTCGACATCATTTCTTGAGAGACAATGTTGCAAAGGGAAAAATTGAGCTAATCTTTGTAAGTACAGAGTACCAGCTAGCTGACATCTTCACAAAGCCATTATCCGAGGAGCGTTTCACTATGTTGCGTCGCGAATTAGGCATGTGTAATGTCTAGCCAGCTAGCTGCCATGGGAGATTGGAAACTTTCATGTCTAGCCAGCTAACTGCTATGGAAGTTTGGTACACTCTCATATGACATTATTTCTCATTCAGATTTAACATTGATTACTGTGTAAAATCTAGTCCACTTACTTGTTTTACATGCTAAATGTTGTTTTATTTTTTTTAATTGGTTAATTTAATTCATTATATGTGAACTTGATAATCCATGCTTACTTGAATTTGTTTATTAAATGATTGCATGTGGATATCCTTTTTGATGAATAAGGGGGAGAAAATTCAGGATTAAAAGTATGTGTGATTTAGGGGGAGTTGATATTTATTTATTCTTGTAACTCTTTACTTCACGTACTTTGCTGGGATCATATGGTTTAATGCTAAATGTTTATGTGATGCCGTGCGACCATACTTATTATGCTTAACAGCTTGTATAGATTGCTAATATTTTTGCAGGGGAAGCATAAATTCAGGGGGAGTATTTAACTCCTGAATATTGGTGTGTAATCATCAAAAAGGGGGAGATTGAAACCCTATTGGTTTTGATGATGACACAATGCAGCAAGCTGACTGCTTGGTTTTGATGATGACACAATGCACAAGCTGATTGCTTGTTACTTAATATATATTAGCCTGCTATCAAACTTTATATTGCAGGATGCTTTGATTGAGGGGGAGTTTTTAGCTCAATCTCAAAATCTTAGTTTTGATGATAACATAGTTAGCAAGCTGCTACGCTTGTAATGGTATATTGTAGCAAGCTTCTTGTGTATATTTCTAATTCTATTTTGCAGGACATATAAGTTATGCTATATACAAAGATGTTAACATGCTGGATATATGTACTGGACTAATATTGTTTTGCAGGATTATTACTTATATTATTTCTTAGCAAAACAGGGTATCGCAGCTAGCTGACAGTACAAGAGTTCTTATAACACAGCAAGCTGACAGATAACACAGCTAGCTGACAGTACAACACAGCAAGCTGGCAGTCTGTCCAGAATATAAAGGGGAGTACGTTTTTTATAGTAAATATTGTGGAAATCAGTTGTAAGATTGGTCTACTATATTTAAACATGATATTATATATATTAGAACACTACTCAAGTAGAAGTATCATGCTAGACAACTTCCACTCATTAAAGGAATCTTTTTATTACTTTAATGCTCCACTAAAACATCCCATGTGCTTCTTTTCAATCATGCTTGTATTAATAAACAAATAGTCCATACTTTTACTAACTCCACCATCTGTTGTCATGTGAGTAGTTTCAAAAGAAAACACTTTTACTCATTATCATATTTTGTTTTCTTCATTGGTGTCTAACGGATTTCTTCAAGTTTTATTTATAGAACAAAAAGCTGTGTTATTCACATTCTCATCACTACTCCACTGATTATATTCCTCTACATGAGAATCTTGATATCTGTTAAATCATTCTATGACAAACCTGCCATGTGAACGTTAGTAGTGGGATTAATGGAACAGATCTAAACACGTGAGAAGTGCTCTTCAAGACCGTTGCAAGTTTGCTCATTAATTCTAATCTCTTTTGTTTCACTATATAAATATATATACTTGTATGGTTGTGTTTTGGAGCAGCTTACACAATAAGAGCCTTCAAGCAAAATTCAAGAACATACAACAAACAACTCTGCACCTTCATTTCATATTCAACAAACGAGCTCAAGCGTTATATTCTATATCGAGATATTAGAGTTCATAGTTTTGAGTTGTAAATCTTCATATCCATTTGTATTGTTCAACTTGTAAAGTTGGTAGTTGCTGGATTGTCAAGCTTGTGGAACAAGGGTTCAAGGAGCATTAGGCTAGAGAAGTTTATACTTGGTTTAGTATAGAACTTAGAGAGCTGTGTTCAGGAAACAAGGGGTTCCAGCTAGCTGCAATCAGTAACTGGGGATTGGCTTCACTGCATAACAGCAAGGGGGTCTTGGTTATCACGGAGTATTGTGCTCAAGGGGAGCTCATTGGTCTATACAACAGGTTGTTCAAGGAACTAGAGGAATTCACGAAGTGGGACTTCAAGGAATTCAGTGTTCAAGGGAGCAAGGCTGTTAGAGAGGCATTGAGGTTCAAGGGAGCTGCTTTACTCAGGGGAAAAGTTCATTCCAGCAAGCTGTTATCAGTGAATTGGGTGATATATTATTGGATCTTGTAATTGGATTTCATTGTGATCAATAATATATTCTCTTACCAAGTTGGTAAGGGACTAGGACGTAGACCATAGAAGATTAGGGGTCGAACCTAGTTAAAACTCTTGGTGTTCTTTACTTACTGCACCTTTTATCTTTCTGCATTGCATATCACAGCTAGCTGCCTATTCATTCATCTGTCGAATCTGGTTAACTCAGCTAGCTGCTTATTCACTAATTTGTTGCATCCAGCTAGCTGCTAGAATAACTTTTCAGGCAGAATTTTTATTAGGTCATTGTTAGTCATAACACCTATTCACCCCCCCCCTCTAGGTGTGTATTTTCAAAGCAGATTGAAAGCAACAAAGACAAGATGCATGGTATGAGGAGAGCAAGGGATAAAAGGGAATAATCAGCTCAGACTAGAGGAGCAATCCTTGTGGAAGTATGTTTTTCAACCTAATCCAGTTCTTAGTTCATTTTCTGCAACTCTTAGAAGCTTAATACAATACATATGTTTTTGCTTAAACTCTGTAATTTTGTTAAGGTGTTTTGTTAACATCAAGGCTCTAAATTTATGGTTGTTATTCTATCAGTCATAAATTGGGGGAGATTGTTAGGAATTATGTCGTCCTTGATGATATTCACAAAGCATCTGAAAACATATTTGTATAAGTTGTTTTTGTTACTCATCAACGGATGATACTATGTCTAAGTATCCGTTGATAAGGTAGCTTGTCATCGATCGATAAGTTTGTATCATGCCTAGAAGTACCAATGGATAGTTATAAATTGTAATATTAGTTGATAGCATCCTGAGTCATGTTGACTATCAATGGATAAACAAAATAGATTAGCTAATTGTATATAGGCTGTACTTTGTAATTTTGTTTAAGTGAAGTGATATAGCAAGGGATGATGGATCTATACCAACGGATGATACTATCAATGGATAACATGCAACTCATCAATGGATAGTCAGCTTCAACAGGATATCTCAATAATGTCTTGGAGCTAGGAGTTGATAGCGACTTGATATAGCTAACAGATCACAAGGGTTGGTGGACTTCAAAATTGTATGGAAGCCAGTTTCTTGGAAACGAAGAAGAAAAAGAAAGATTCCTTTTCTTACCAAACAATTTAGATGATAAAATCAAGAAATATCTTTCTAAAGATAATCAGACAAATTTGCATCACATGAAGAAAAGGAGTGAGAGCAGACCTGCAAATATATTGACCTTGTAATATTCGTTTTGTTTTTAGGGTTTGAAAACTTGGGGTATATATAACCCAAGTGTAGCATTTCTTTTGTGTGTACACTGCAAGTGCCTAGAGAGTCTGCAAGTTACAAGAAAAAACACTGAGCTCATACATAGATGTTGTTAGGTTTTTCTTGTAAGCACAAAAGCTTTGTAAACGCAGCTGTGTATTCTTACACAGATTATTTTTTCGAAATATAAGTCTCAGGTGGACCAGAAAACCCACCTGAAATTTTGTAAGTGTTGTGTGTTTGTATTACATTCCATACACTTGTTTATTTCTTAGTTCTGTTATTCTATTTTCAAACTGTTCAACCTCAAGAATTTGAAAAGAGTTTAGTCAAGATTGTATGCAACCCCCCCTTCTACAATCTTGTGGTGTTGTTTGGGATTTATCAAAATAATTTTTATTTCTTGATTTATAATTTTTTCACCAAACAATGGCAGCATTTTTTAGCGTATATTAAATATTTTAAACAATTAAAATTTATGTAATGTTGGCTTATATACATTTCAAACACATAATATTAACAAATTATAATATACATATTTTTGAACCTTTGAAAAAAGTTAGAGTGGTTAAAGTTATAAATTTTTTCCAAGTTATTTAAAATCTAGGTATGAATCCGGATTTTCCATATTTTTGGTTGTCTTAGTTTGTAAATATTTAAAATCGGTTATAATTGAATTATATATGTTATGAAAACCAATTTACAGTGTATAAAAATATAATTGTTATTGACTTTATATTAAAAGAGTGTTGATTAATAAATATTCAATTATGAAAATTAATTTAAAATATAGAATAGTATATCATAATTGTTTTCAAATTGAAATAGAGATTTTTAAGTAATTTTTCTTTTAATTTGAAAATTTTATATTACATGGCTATCTTAGATAAAATTATTATTGTATTTAAATTAGAATTGTTAACTATGGCCAGTAAAGTTGGATGAGAATTTTAATAAGGAAAATTCTAAATATGATATGATTGGTCTAAAATTTAGGAGTGAGTTCTGATTGGTCCCAAAAATTCATAATTTTCTGATTGGTTAACTGTATCTTAACTCAACATGGGTAGAATCAGGTATTATAATAAAGGATACCTTGACCTAATACTTACTAGCGTTCTACCCATTCTACGCACCGAATGTTAAAATTTATTAATTAATTAATATAACATATTATTTTAATCATTATTTAGAAAAGAAGAAGATAATTTCATTAGAATGTAATTAATTAAGTATAAAATTACTTATTAGTCAATTTATACCAATTGCATTAATATTAATATTATCAAACAATTATCATAATATTCACATCTCCTGCTGAAACGTTTTAAACCCCTCATTATTATTTTTTCTTAATTTTGTGTTTAATTTGATATTTCTCATTTTTTTTTAAAATCTTTCTACCAAGTTCAGAAGTTTTTTTACCCATATTTTAAGTTTTGTTCTTTTGGAAATTTGGTAAATTTAAATGTGCAGTACTATGGGTTTCTAAAATTTTTATTATATTAATTTATTCAAAAAATTTATATGAGTCGCATTCAATTTTTTGAATACATATTAATAATTCATAAGCACTTATTTCTCACAACCGCTATATTATATAGTCTCTCAAAGAAAGGTTGCATGAATGATATCTACTATGCAAGATCCGTTAAATGAACGTAGTTATAATAAAGGAAACTTTCATCTAATCTAGTTTCCTATGTGTTCGTTACATATTGTATGTTTTTTTGTTAGTGAATGATTTACTTTAGAAAAATAAATATTATCAATCAAACAAACATATCCAATATATCCCGTTCTTAGAGTAAGAGATGACTGTTAGTGTTTATGGTGATTGCCCTCAGCTTGTTTTTGATGACAACTTAAAATGTGTATATTAAGTTTGGGAGTTCACATGTTGATTTTTTTTCTATTAGAATATGGTATATTAAATATTACTTTTCTTTTACCCATAAATAGGGATAACAAATTAATTCGATCTGGTGGTACCTGATCTGAAATTCATAATTTTGGATATACCGAACCCGAATTTTTGGATTTAGGTTTGGATTTAAATTTTAAACCCCAAAATACGTTCTATTTGGATTTCAGTTGTACCGAACCGATATCCGATTTAAAATCCTGAAATCCAAAACCCGATTCAATATCGAAACCTAATCCATTATCAAAACCCGATACATAAATAATATAATATCATAATTTGACATTATTAAATATAATATTTTGCATGTAAGACATATAATTTATTTGTTTTTATTCAAATATTTCATTAGAAATGGTCAATACTAATTTAGTAATTAGAACTTCTATTTCTCAATCTCAAGTTTTATTGCAACATACAAGATGTAATTTCTTTTATTTTAAATAAAATTTTCATTTGTTATGTATACGGAAAAATATTTTTTAAACATAATTTAAATTTTGCTTAATGTGTCAATTCATATAATATATTACATTTGACTATTTACTTAATTTACTAATTTAATATTTAATAATTGTATAAATATACTTTGCATTGTTTGTGTGTAGCAATTATTTTAAATTTGACTACATTATTACTAATTTTGGATCCCCGTAAAAACGAAATCTAATTTGAACCCGACTAATTTGGTTTTGGATATTGAGTTTTGCATTGGAATTGGATTTTTTTTTTAAACTTGAAAATATTTGGATATGGGTTTGGATTTTACAAAATTCGGACCTAATCCAACTCGATGTCATCCTTACACGCATAATAAGACATTTGAAAATGAGTATTACCTATTTTATTCTGTTTGACTAACATGTTAAAATAGAAAACTGTACACGAAACTAAAATCAAATGTGTAATATATAAACATGTAATAACATTATAATATATATGTCCTTGTAATTTAATTATCAGGTTGAAAAACATGAAATTCATTATTCATTAAAAATGAGTATATTTTTCCGACATATATTAGAAGAAAGCGCTTATGTAGATGTAATAACCCAAATTTTTGTACTTGAGAAAATTTTTACTTTATGAATGAATAGTACTTTGCATGGATAAATAGTGAAATGCATGGATGAATAGTGATTTGGGAATTAAGAAATTTTTCACATTACCATATGTACGAGACAGGAAGTGGATATTTGTTCGCTAAAAACTACGCAAGCGTACGCGATCACAAGTAATATAATGGTAAATTAAGATCGTTCCCACGAAGACTTGATATCAATAAGAATGTGTGCTTGTGCAACAATGTATGATCAATTATTCACTACTACGCAAGCGTACGTGGTCACAAGTAATATAATGGTAAATTAAGATCGTTCCCACGAAGACTTGATGTCAATAAGAAGGTGTGCTTATGCAACAATGTATGATCAATTATTCACTGCTAGAACAAATATCAAAGGTGTGTTTGTTTAACTACTTAACTAATAAGGAAAATTAAAAAATCTAAAAGGTAATTTAACTAGCGAAATTAAAACCAAATTTATTTAAGAGAAATAAAACATGGGATTCTAACTTCATTAAATACTACGTTTAGAGCTGATGCCTTTAATCAACGTATGTGACGGTTACGAAAGCTAATCGGACAACACGAAATTAATATGCGCTACCTTTCGGCTTACACATACCATACCACTCAACCATCCACTAAACAGATAGAAGCTGGGCGGACACAACTTATGTTCAAATCAAACTACTAATCATGAATGAACAGATCATCCACAAACCTATGCTAGCACGAAAAGTTCTAAATCCCTAAATCCACTTTCGCAATCATTAGAGATAATAATTTAGATGTTAGCTACGCATCCAAAAATTATGCACAACCATACTAGGAAATCTGAAATCCAACACACATAAATCTTTAAAGCATCAAACTACTAAATTACGTTGATAAATCCATTAGAATCCCATGACAACGATTAGTTCCTAAACGAACGGCTCATCATCATGGGATGAAGTGTAAACATGATTGTAAAACAAGTACTGAATAAGAAACTAATAGAGTTGTAGAACAAATCCGAATTAAGCATCCACGAAAGTAATCTCCTATCCAGAAAAGTACATAGACTGTATAGATGATAAAATAAGCTTCGGCCATCTACTCTCTTCTTACTTCCCCCTCTCGTTTTTCGTCCCTTCCTTCTTTTTATATCCCCTCTTTACCCTACTTTCGCTCCGGCCCATCAAAACATAGCCCACACGGCTTCCCAAGACAGAAATTCCAAAATTTTAATCCAACAGAGACGCGGCCGCGCAGTGAAGGGGGCGGGCGCGCGGTCAGTGGCGCGGCCTCCCTACTACAATGCTCGAAAAATTGTTTATTTTTTCGACGTTTCTCTGGCATAATTCCGCCCTCCTGATCCCAAGTTGAATTCCACCAAAATTACACTATTACACGCCACCAATGCCTCCAGCTCATAGTTCTACAAAATTAAGGAGAAAACCATCAAAAACACAAAATACTTGAGAATAACCAATCAATTTAAGCCGAAATGGTGCATGCTAAGTGGATATAAAATCTAATTATCACACCCCCAAACTTAATCCGATGTTTGCCCTCAAGCAGAAAAAGACTCGACACCCTACAAATGCATGAATGCAACTAAATATCGATGCAATGATCCCGTAGGACTAACCATAACCCGCTCAGCAATGTGCCTTAGAGAATTCGACAACTCCAAACAGAGATCGACTAAACACCCGTATATTAACATTTACAAGCACAGAAACGTGCGTGTGTGCTTAGCTCACCAGATATACTCCCTCCACTAGTTCAGAAACATAGCCTATTATTCCTTGACAAAACAATCACTAGTTTATAAATAGAATGAATGTTAAACACTTCATAGCTCAGAGACACCTCCATACTGATTCGAGCTAGACAAGGATTCATGCTGCTTAATTTAAACACAACCACGACACTTACCATGACTCATATGCTTATTTGACCGTGCAATAGATGAGGTCCCTAAAGACTTAAGCACTAATACTCATGTAGCAAGCTTTGGGTTAGTGGATCCCAGATCGGAAAAGCCTTAGGTCACTAGGCACAAAGTCCCCTAGAACTTAATTGCTCAAGTATTAATGATCTCACCCTTGGTCAATTCTGCACTTATATTTACTCAGCATTTTTTTTTTTCTCCTTTTTTTATTTTTTTAATTTTTGTTTTTTTAGGAATGAGTGCGTTTCGCTCCATCTCATTCCACCCCTAGACTACTCATAATATGTATATGAGCGGCTGCTAGCCTTTGACGCCTAACCCTTATTAACTCTCTTAACTACTAAACTCACAGCAAGCAATCCTCGGTTTTCCCCAAACTTATACATTAGTGCTCCTATGCCATCAAGGGAATACAGAACATTCTAAATATACACAAGTGATTATCTTTAACAAAACAACAAGTATATCCCAGAACTAGTTCAAGAACAGTCGCTGAGACTCTGTTAAGAATGTGTTTCTATAGCATGCAAGTCAATTTATAAGCATCTAAATCAGCCCTCTATGCATCATTATCACACTAAGATTCATCATTGGCTACTAAACAGAAATAGCTAAATCCTACGGGATCAAATATGCTATGCAATGGAATAAGCTATGCAATGCAGCTACTCATGGACTCACATAGCATAATATGCACTAAATGGATAACATGCAATAAAATGACTCAACTAATAATTATTCATGCGACACTACTCATGCAAAATGACTCGACTACTAACTACTCCTTATCCCCAAATCACCCCCAAACTTAAAATATTCAATGTCCTCATTGAAGGCAAGATTCAAGGATAGAAGAAAACTCCCCTAACTGTCGGCACTTCCACCCTCCTCGGGTGGTGGATCAGGTGGTGGGTATGGGTGGTGAGCTCCAAACACTAGCCAGTCAACCTCTATGCCATCTGCCTTAAAAACATGAACCAGGGATAAAGTGATATCCTCTGCAAATCTGCGGTTAATCTCAAACAAGGTGTCCATGCGTCTGACCAGCCTCCTGTACTGAGAATCATTGAGAGTGGAAGCGCGACCAGTATGTTGTGTAGAACTCGAGAAGGACCAGCCCTGGCTGCCCTAGCCTGCCACTGTGGGGAACTGGCTCCCGCGTCGCCCTCTATGATATATCCCAAACCTCTGTGATGGGGAACACCGCCCGACCATTCCTCCAAACTCGCAAGAGTAGCACTATCAATATCTGCATTGCCTAAATATGCATACCTCAAGTGATCTGGCAAAGGTTTGAGATCGAGTGTAGGGGCTTCTTCACTAGATGGTTTAAGACACCCCTGAGAATTTTTATGATCTGCTAACCCAAGAGACTCAAATGGAATGTCGAACCTCCTTTTCCACGGAGCTTCATTCAACAGCTGAAGCTGCTCTGCTCCTTCTTCGTCTTTAATATTAGAATCCCCTATTAAAGCTCTTTCTAAGGGATCTGAACTTAGCAGCTGTTCAATTTCTTTGTTTACTGACGAGTCGACCATGTCCACTTTAAAACACTCTTCTTCATCCGTTGGGAATTTCAGTGCATTAAACACATTAAAAGTGACAGTCTGATCTTGCACTCTCATTGTGAGCTCTCCTTTTTGTACGTCGATCAAAGTTTGGCCTGTAGCTAAAAATGGCCTTCCCAAGATGATGGGAATCTTCTTGCCATCCTCAAAGTCCAATATAACAAAATCACCAGGAAAGATGAGCTTATCCACTTTCACCAGGACATCTTCCACTATACCTCTCGGATACGTGATCGACCAATCTGCTAGCTACAAGGAGATATTTGTAGGTTTTGGATCAGGCAGACCAAGTTGCATAAAAACAGACAACGGCTTCAGATTTATACTAGCTCCCAAGTCACATAAGCATTTATCGAAAGACAGATTGCCAATAGTACATGGTATGGTGAAGCTTCCAGGATCTTTGAGCTTTGGAGGCAATTTCTGTTGCAAAACAGCACTGTATTCTTCTGTCAAAGCAACAATTTCCAATTCCTCAAGTTTCAGTTTCCTTGATAGAATACCCTTCATGAACTTAGCATAACTCGGCATCTATTCTAAAGCTCTTACAAAAGGAATATTTATGTGTAATTTTTTGAATACCTCAAGAAACTTGGCAAATTACTTGTCTAGCTTCTGCTTCTGAAGTCTCTGAGGATATGGTAGAGGAGGATAGATATGCTCCTTATTCTTCTTCTGCTCCATGTTCGATTTTTCAGAAGTCTTTTTACTTCCCTCTGCTCCGCTGTTCAAATTGGCATTCGACAATTCAGACTCTTCTTCCAGGGGGTGCGGGCGCGCGGATAGAGGTGCGGGTGCGGGCGCGCGGATAGAGGTGCGGGCGCGCGGTACACACCGCGGCCGCCCAGCTCTTCGTTATGCAGATTCACTTCATTTTCTATTTCCAGGTCATTTGTGACTTTCCCGGACCTTAATGTTATGGCCTTAATCTACTCTTTGCCATCCTTTTTTCCTGGATTAGACTCTGTATCACTAAGAAGAACTCCTTATGGCCTATTCAGTAAGGTGTTTGCAATTTGACCTATCTGATTTTCCAGGGTCTTGATCGACATCGCTTGGCATTTACACATCAACCTCAACTCTTCTAATTCCGATTTCTCAGTAAAAGATGCCCAAAACTTGCATGAGACTGTTGTTGCTGAAATCCCGGAGGTTGAAATTGCCTTGGAGTATATTGGTGCTGAAATTGTTGCCCATGTTGTTACTGAAAACCTGAAGAAGTATATGGCATAGATCCATATTGTTGACCTTGAAACTGCTGATAATGATGTTTTGGCTACTACTTGCTACCTTGATTGTTGCTCCAGCTAAAATTATGATGGTTTCTGTTATTAGAACGATAATTGTTGGGAGCTGGTTGTTGTTGTCTCTGAAAATTGTTCACAAACTGCACCGATTCATTAGATATGGCACATTGATTCATCTCATGTGTGCCAGCATATAGTTCATAAACACTAGCAATCTGATGCACCCATGATTTGTCAATGAATCCAACTTCAAATTTAATGCTTCTAACTGAGCTGCTAGAGCTGTGGCCTTGACAACATCAAGAATGCTTGCCACCTTTTGTTGTGGTATTCTCAGAGTGGGATTCTGATATTCATTAGCTGACATCATCTCAATAAGATCATACGCCTCTTCATAGCTTTTAGCCCATAAGGCTCCTCCTGAAGCTGCATCCACAATAGGTCTAGACTGCCTTCCCAGTCCATTATAGAAACAGTTAATAACCATCCAATCGGGCATACCATGATGAGGACATTTCCTAAGCATCTCTTTATAACACTCCCAAGCTTCACATAAAGATTCTCCCGACTGCTGTGAGAATTGAGTGAGAGCATTTCTTATTGCTGCAGTCTTAGCCATAGGGAAGAATTTAGTGAGAAACTTTTGAGCAAGATCCGCCCATGTTGTTATAGAACCTCTAGGAAAAGAATGTAACTAGTCCTTGGCTTTATCCCTAAGAGAGAACGGGAAAAGCCTCAATTTTACAACATCCTCTGACACATTGTTAAACTTGAAAGTGTCGCATATCTCGATGAAGTTTCGGATGTGCATATTGGGATCCTCCGTTGCAGCTCCCCCAAACTAAACTGAATTCTATACCATTTGAATTGTGCCAGGTTTGATTTCAAAGGTATTAGCTGCAATGGCTGGTTTGACGATACTAGATTGAATATCATCGATTTTTGGTTGAGAATAATCCATTAATGATCTCGATGCTCGTGCTGGTTCTCCCATCTCTATGTTTGCTTCAAGTTCGCTTGTCAATTTTGCTCTACGACTTTGAGACCTCGTTAGCATAAACTCACAAGTACCAGAAACACACAGATCAAGAAAATATAAGATAAGAAATAAACGTCTGATTCAGTGAATTTTAACGACCATTGATGTCAAGCACATAAACTACAATTAACACCGAAGTCCCCAGCAGCGGAGCCAAAAATTTGTTCGCTAAAAACTACGCAAGCGTACGCGGTCACAAGTAATATAATGGTAAATTAAGATCGTTCCTACGAAGACTTGATGTCAATAAGAATGTGTGCTTATCAATTATTCACTACTAGAACAAATATCAAAGGTGTGTTTCTTTAACTACTTAACTAATAAGGCAAATTAACAAATCTAAGAGGTAATTTAACTAGCGAAATTAAAACCAAATTTATTTAAGAGAAATAAAACATGGGATTCTAACTTTATTAAATACTACGTTTAGAGCTGATGCCTTTAATCAACGTATGTGACGGTTACGAAAGCTAATTGGACAACACGAAATTAATATGCGCTACCTTTCGGCTTACACATACCATACCACTCAACCATCCACTAAACAGATATAAGCTGGGTGGACACCACTTTTGTTCAAATCCTATATGTCTATGTGATTTGCAAACATAAATGGTTTAAGTGCAAATTATCCTTTATTGATTACATAGGGTAGCATGATATAATTAAAATCAAACTACTAATCATGAATGAACAGATCATCCACAAACCTATGCTAGCATGGCAAGTTCTAAATCCATGAATCCACTTTTGCAATCATTAGAGATTAACAATTTAGATGTTAGCTACGCATCCAAAAACTATGCACAACCATACTAGGAAATCTGAAATCCATCACACACAAATCTTTAAAGCATCAAACTACTAAATTACGTAGATAAATCCATTAGAATCCCATGACAACGATTAGTTCCTAAACGAATGGCTCGTCATCATGGGATTAAATGTAAATATGATTGTAAAACAAGTACTGAATAAGAAACTAATAGAGTTGTAGAAACAAATCCGAATTAAGCATCCACGAAAGTAATCTCCTATCCAGAAAAGTACATAGACTGTATAGATGATAAAATAAGCTACAGCCATCTACTCTCTTCTTTCTTCCCCCTCTCTTTTTCGTCCCTTCCTTCTATTTATATCCCCTCTTTACCCTACTTTCGCTCTGGCCCATCAAAACATAGCCCACACAGCTGCCCAAGATAGAAATTCCAAAATTTTAATCCAACAGAGGCGCGGCCGCGCAGTGAAGGGGGAGGGCACGCGGTTAGTGGCACGGCCTCCCTGCTACAGTGCTCGAAAAATTGCTTATTTTCTTGACGTTTCTCTGGCATAATTCCGCCCTCCTGATCCCAAGTTGAATTCCACCAAAAATACACTATTACACACCACCAATGCCTCCAGCTCATAGTTCTACAAAATTAAGGAGAAAACCATCAAAAACACAAAATACTTGAGAACAACCAATCAATTTAAGCTGAAATGGCGCATGCTAAGTGGATATAAAATCCACTTATCAATATTGTAAAGTTATACGAGTAATCTACGAAGCGAATAAGTATTTGTAAACGCGATCGGAATTCAGAAAATCCGAACTTTATTTTTATGGAAAATTTTACAGAGCAGAAAAGAGCATATCAATGTGAACAAGATAAGTGAACTATTATATCAAGGATTCAAGGATTATATTTTTATTAAATATGATTTGAGGATTTAGAACGAAAACCTTTGAATTAGAATAACAAGCGTTCACGAAATCGCTAGAACTTTGTAACGAGATTAAGCGCTAAAGCGAACGCGAAACAAATTATGGAATGAGACTAGAAACCATGCATGATCATCTAGGGTTTCATATTAAGTGAATTTGGTGGAAAAGAAATCAAGAAAAGAAAAGAAAAAGAATTGATGAGGTGTGTGAACAAGAGCTTGCCAACAATGCTACATGTCATCACATTTCTAACACACCACACAAGCTTTACAAGTGTAACAAGGGGGATTAATAGGTTGTAAGCATCATTTGTATATCACAAAATATCATATAATCACACACCAACTAGTCAACCAAGAGATTAAAGAGAGAAAAGCAAAAGAAAACACCAACACCACCAAATAAACCATTCGGCTATTTCCATTTAATTCAAAACCAAACCCTAGCTCCCAAGCTTCAAAAATTATGATCTATGGCTTAAAAGAAAGCTACTAAGAAGACTAAGGTATGGTTAAAGTTTGAGCTTAAACCTTGCATCCTAGCTATGTCAAATATTCATTCAAATATGAGAATGAATAGTGATGAATAGTAACTCACATTGTTTTCTTGTTTTGTTCTTAAGGTAAAAGCTTTATAAAGGCTAGTTAAAGCTTGTTAAGTCATTATAAACACTTTATAGTGTTGCTAGAGCTTCGAAGAAGGTAAAACCCTAAACCCACTTTGAGTTTTATAAGAGTCTTGGTGTAGTTTTGATGCTTGTATAAAGATAAGTTCATGTTAAGTGGTTTTATGATTGTTTGGTTTTATAGAATGTGTAAAATGCTGGGTGTTGGATTTAAACATCACCACTGGACTTAGGGGTGTATAATGGATGTTGGTTGATGTTGAGGATGTATGGGTTGCCTTGGTGGTTTGTTTGGAGTGTACGTAAAATGGAAATGTTCGATTTTAAGCCGTCATAATGACGAAATTTTATTAGCCCTTAAAAACAGTTAACCCCGAAACCATGGAATTGTTTCTGGACTTACCACTGCATACTATTGTGTAGGTATGGTTGTCTAGTTTATTTCGCAGTAAGAATCATGTCAAAAGGATTTACGGTTTAAGAGTTATGCTAGTTTTAGTGAAAGTGGTTCAAGAGATTTCATCGCGGAAATGTAACCACTTTGTTGCTATGCTCCTGGCCCTTAATCAAGGTTAAGAATTATGAAACTTGGTGATAAAATGATAAGGACAGTTAGTAAGGTTTGTGCGAAGGTTTTGCATTAAAATTGTTATTTTTCGATTTGATAAAAATGCATAAGCCGAGGTTGCGCAAGTGAAAACCACTGAGAACACGACTTAGAAACCAATCTTAAAAGTGTTTAAGTATAACTTGAATTCGAGGATCGGTTTCGAACCAAACTTATGACTTACGTGTTTGACGTTTAATATGGACTTAGTACGAGTCTAGAATGAGCCAATAGTGCTTTGGTTATGAGTCGCTTAAGTATATGAGTATTGAGTTATAAATGAATCGTCTATGGGATTAATCGTGCGTTCTTGATTTTGTTTAGATTATCGGACATCGTCGCGCCCCCCTACTACGACCAGTGCATCAGGCAAGTTTTCTAAACCTATACTTTTGAAGTATTGTTGTATAATACTGCTTTTGCCATATATGCGAGTTTTTACGTTTTACGATAGTTGTTATATCGTGTTGAAATTGAGTTTGACTTTTGGTTTATATACTAGCTTTCGAGACAAGTAGTTATAAACCGGTATACCTTGTCGCTCTAGAGAAAAGAGCATAGTTGTTGTTTTCGACTCTAGACCAGGATTCGATATTTTGAGATTTGTTAGGGAAACCCTAGGGGTTCCAGGGACAAGATTATTATTTATTTTGAGAAATGTTTTGAGTAAACATTATTTATATTTCCAGAAAGTATTAAATACTTGGAAATGATTTGAGAAATATTAATGGAATATTTCTTTTATTTTCAGAGGATTATTTTAAATCATTACTTTTATTTTTGAGAATTATTTAATAAATATTATTTGAATATTTATTAAATCTCTTTAAATGATTTGAAAATCATTTTATTTTATTTTAAAAAAAATCATTTGAGGTCTTTAAAAATTATTTTAAATATCCTCTGACCTTCATAAATATTTTCAAGATTTTAGGGATTCCCAATTATTTATTTCTGATTATTATCAACTCACTTGAGCCATCTAAATGCTTTCAAATCTATAAAAAAAACTGGGAATCCAGAGTTTCGAAAGTCATTATTATTTTCCTTCGTTGACACCTGAGGGTTTATCTTAAGATTACAACCCTACTATAGGGGATTCCAATTTCATTCAAAGAGTATGAGTTTATATCTTGATTCCATATGAACCATTTGTCGTTCAAATTGAGATTTCGGCTGAAGGCCAACGAGAAATTATCTGTTAGCTTCCATTTGATTCTGGGAGTAACCAAAGGATACGAGTAAGATCTGCAAACGGGTAAAGACCCGGGGAACTTGAATTCATTTCAGTTCCAAGGCCAGCAGATTCATTCAGAGATAAGAACTGGGAAAACGGAGTCAGAGGCGAAGGTAGTGCGTCGCCCATCCACGGCCCTTATGAGGTCGGGGCAGACTGGGAAACCAGGATTGTCCTCTACATGTAGAAATTTTGATCATGAGAACCCCAAGCATATCGACTAATCATCGAGCTAGGGGTGCGCCTGAGAAATTCCCACCACAAGTTCAAGTTAATTCTCTTACCTATGAAACATTATTCATTCTATCCGGCAGTATCTGAAAATGCTGATTTTGTTTCCCAGAGGGGAGTCTTTGCATCCAAATTCTATCCGGTCCCTATAAGGGTGAATATCTGAGTTTTCTATTAAGGATGCATGTTTTATAAATAGCTTCGGTGGAGATGAGTTTCATATATTTTTCATATATGATAGTATTTGATAATTGAAGTACTGAGATAGTACTGTTTTCAAATATTTTCCAAAAAGAGATAAATTCCATTTATTGAGTTTTTGAGATAATAACGAGTTATTTATTTTTCGGTAAAGGAAATGGTTTCAGAAATGAGATATTTTGACTATAATTGTCTGGTATAAATTCATACTAAGACTTTTATTCGTAGGCTGATTATGCCATACTTTATTTATCTTGCTGAGTTTTCGCTTACTCTTGCTATTGTTTTATATATTATATAGCAGCTAAGAGGGATGCCGAGGAGCAGGCACACAGCCCGCAAGCGTGTGGGAAACGCAAGACGTTTCCGTGAGCAGTTCATGACAGCGATCCCAGAGGTAGTCAGGACCACTTGGATCAGTCTGCAGCTTTTGTTAGTCCACTTTATTTATAAGTATGACTTGTGTAAGTATATGACCAGAACCAGACGATTGAGCCGCTGATGTGCCTTCACTTAGAGGTTACGTCAGCTGTATTATTCAGTAAACATTTTGGTTTGTAATAATTTATATTTTGAGGATGTTTATTGTAAGGGTGTCGTTTCTGAGACTCTAACCCATGTGAGTGTGTTTATCTTGTGGGGTCATGAGCAGGTGAATTATATATTTTGAGAAATACAGGTATAGCAAGGAGTAAATGGATCGTGACTACCTTAGATCCCTGACCCCGGGTCTGGGGGTGTCACAGAGATGGTATCAGAGCAAGGATTACAGTTCTCAAAAACGATAGTAGATCGAGTTTAATAATACCCGTAAGAATAATAATACCATGAGCTCAAATCGAGTTCATAGTCGGGTTATTGGATATAGCCCTGACTGTTTAAGATTATGCCCGCGAGGGAACTACTTCTTGGAAACCCTTCTCTTTTGTTAGAACTGATGGTTAGTAACACATTTTCATTTGGTTTATAGATGGTTGAGATACTGGATATACCAAACCCTGAGGCCTTCGAGCAGGCACCTGATGATGAGCTCCTTGAGATGAAGGCAGACCCGATAAAGGAGGATCTAGAGGAGGATCTCGAGGAGGACCCCATTGAGGAGGACTGGATTACCCCTGAGGAGGGATGGACTGATATACGTATGTACCCATTACCCACTGTGACGGCCTCTACACCCCCTATGCCCCCGTTGAGTCTGCTACCCTCAAACAGTGATGAATATGAGGACTCTGCCCCTGAGGCCAAGGCGGCAGGTGAGGCCTCTGTAGGTGATCCAGATACACCACCCCCACCCCATAGCCAGAGCCAGTGGTCTCGGTTGTTGTCCACAACTGGATTGTGGACCATCTGACCGCTGATCTTGCCATGGCAGAGGCTAGAGTATATGAGCTGAGGATGCAGCTATCAGCAGAGAGAGATGTTAGGTATGTGACCCAAGACGGGACTAGCCGAATGGCTCCTCAGGCTGTTAGGAGGGCGGCCGGTATTGAGATGCATAGTATGTGTGTTGTGAGGAGGTTGCCAGTGGAAGGCAACGGGTTAGTTTCCAATTCAGAGGCAGAGCAGATATTTGCAGATGCTATGCGTAGGGTCCGGGAGCTGACTCGTCCCGCAGACAGTCCGTGATGGGTGATGGCAGCATGGTCCGCTAGGTTCAGGTGGCCTTAGTAGTGCCGATTTTGTGGAGCGACTAACTTTGACAGTAGCGTTCTTTCTGAGACTAGTGGCTAAATAGACTGACTTTTGGTAGTACTGACAATTCGGATTTATATGTATCAGGATGATGTGGCATATTCCAGTTTGAAACTTTTGTTTCCCCCTTCTATGGGACGTATATATTTGTTTCCTTTCTAGTTGTTAAAAATTCCAGTTTTACTTCCATTATCCTGTTATTTCAACTGTTTAAGATTCTATCTGCTTCAATATATATATAATTGTGAACCCTCCATTTTTGGAAAAAAAAAATTGAAAAAAAAATAATAAATTTCGCCCGACCACTCTCGTTTTTTTTTTAGAAAAAAAAAATTGTGAAGGGCTTCGAATTTCATAAGTACTTCCTCAAGTTTCGAAATTGATTTCCAAGTGTTACCAGTGGGTAACCAGATTGATCAAATTTCTCTAATTCTGAAAATCTAACCAATCGTGATAAACCTTGTCTTTTTGATTATCAGAAAATGCCACCAAGAAGGATGGGAACGAGAGCTAACCCCACCGATTCAGAGGGGCAGGGCAGTCACCACGAAGAAGGTGGCCAACAGAACTTTAATAGTGATGAGAGTGATCATGATTATAATGTGGAGGAAGACTTAGGTTCTGAGGAAGAGACAGATATGGAAGTTAACGAGGAAGAGGATGTTAAGAATAATGACCAGAGAGAGGAGAACCCAGAGGGGAACCCCGTGAATCAGTTTATGCATCTACTAAGACAGAATCTGAACCAACACCCCAATCCTCAGTGACGTGATAATACGAGCGCTAATGCTTTCAGAGCCTTTAAATCACTAAAACCCCCAGACTTTCACGGGACTGTTGACCCAGTAGAAGCCAGAGCTTGGCTTAAGGATATGGAGAAATCATTTGAAATATTGAATACTACAGAAAACCAGAAAACAGTGTTCGCTGCTTATCTCCTGAAGGGAGAGGCAAATTACTGGTGGGAGTCTAAGAAAAACCAAGAGGGGCATGGTGTTGTTACTTGGGAGAGATTCAGGCAGTTATTTTTGGAAAAATATTTTCCAAGATTTATGGAGACTCAGATGGAGTTGAAGTTTCTAGAGCTTAAGCAAGGGAACATGACAGTGGTAGAATATGGAACTAAGTTTTCAGAGTTATCAAGGTTTGTTCAGGAGTTTGTGGACAAAGATCTTAAGAGAGCCCGTAGGTTTCAGCAAGGGCTAAGACAATGGATACAGAACCGCATGACGATATTTGAGCTAAATTATTATGCAGCGCTTATACAGAAAGCGACAATTGTGGAAGCTGGTAGCGACTAGAGCCATAAGGAGAAAGAGGAAATGGGATAACCAGAGAGGAACTTCCACAAGTGGGAGTGTCCCAAATAAGTTTAACCGAGGGGTAGTATCTAAGCCCAACCGGAGTACTGGAGTTAATAAAGCTGAAAGTTGGAGTGTGGTCCAAGGCGGCCGGTAGGTCGGGGCATCTTATTCCCATCAATCTAGACCCCCACTGCCAGATTGTAGGAAATGTGGAAAGAAACATTCGGGTGCGTGTAAGCTATTAGTGGTAAAATGTTTTAAGTGTGGCCGAGAGGGGTACTATGCCACAAGTTGCCCTACGAACAATTTTAAGTGCTTCCAGTGTGGGAAAGAAGGACAAATGAAGAAATATTGCCCAATTGTAGGCCCAACTGTGTCAAGAGATAGTGGGACTGCTTCCAATCGACCACCCACTGCTAGGACCTTCAACATGACTGTACAAGATGTCGTGCGAGACACGGAATTGAAAGCAGTACCCTCCTACTTAACTCAGTTAGTGCTAATGTTTTATTTGATTCCGGAGCTACTAAGTCAGTTATATCCCAAGATTTTCCTTGTCGATTAGACCTCAAGGCTCAACCATTAGAAAAGGAATTTCAAGTAGAAATAGCCAATCGGGAGGTTTTTCCTGTAAGGTTGATACATCCAGGTTGTGACCTAGAGATAGGAGGTCGACATTTTTTGATTGACCTGATTCCTTTTAAGTTGGGAGAATTTGATATTATAATGGATTGGTTAACAACTAATGGAGCCCATATTGATTGTAAAGGAAAGAAGGTAACCTTAGAGGTACCAGGAGAAAAGAAAATAATATTTAAAGGGCAATGACAGATTCAGAAATTCTTGAATATAGTACAGGCTAAGAGACTATTACGTCAGGGATGTGAGGCTTATTTAGCTTATGTAGTTGATACCCAGAAGGAGACACCTAGGATACAGGAAATCCCAGTGGTTAATGAATTTGAGTATGTGTTTCCAGAAGAGTTGCCCGGATTACCACCGGACCGAGAAATAGAATTTACCATCGAGCTAGCCCCAGGCACAGCCCTAGTTTCGAAGGCACCTTATAGACTAGCCCCAGTGAAAGTGAAAGAGTTGGTGACTCAGTTGCAAGAATTGCTAGATAAGGGTATGATAAGATCCAGTGTGTCACCGTGGGGAGCCCCGGTGTTGTTTGTAAGAAAGAAAGATGGTAGTATGAGATTGTGTATCGTCTACCAATAGTTGAACAAGCTTACCATTAAAAATATATATCCATTACCTAGGATAGATGATTTGTTTGACCACCTGAAAGATGCTATGTGTTTTTCAAAGTTGATTTGAGAACTGGATATCACCAATTAAAGATTAAACCCGAGGATATACCTAAGACCGCATTTTGCACTAGGTATGGACATTAGAAGTTTTTAATGATGTCGTTTGGATTGATAAATGCACCCGCAGCTTTTATGGATTTGATGAATCGAGTATTCAAGCAGTACTTTGACAAATTTGTTATTGTATTTATTGATGACATCTTGGTCTATTCAAAGACGGAAGAAGAGCATGCTGAGCATTTAAGGATTGTTAGGTCCAATAAGATTGTAGAAGGGGGGTTGAATACAATTTATACCTTTTATCGAAATTTGTCCTTATGATTGAAATTCAATTTAGACAAATTTGTGCGGAATTAAATGAAACAAAGTTCAAGTTAAATATAAAGATAAATTAAACTTAAGGGTTGTTACAAAATCAGTACAGAGTAATATCAAGTTGTTACAAACAAATTAGAAAATTCGACATGAACTTTTCTTAATTTGTTAATAAAAATCGAGATATGAACTAGGAGTAAAAACTCACTAGTAGTACAAGAACGATAAATAAACAAGTTCCAACGGATACAATATTACAAACAAGGATCTTGAGTATTTATGGTGAATTAAATGTTTGAGCTGTTCTTGAGTTAATAAGAGAGAGATTTCTGTTGGTTTCTGTTTTTTGACGTAATGTTTTTGTCTCTCTAATGAAGTCTGGCCGCCTGTGTTTATTATATAGTCTTCTACCTCTTTTCAGATTTTTTGGCTCGGTTAAGACAATCGTTAAGACCACTTTTGTTCCATTAAGACCAACAGCTCTCCATTAAGACTGTCGTTAAGACCAATCTTGATCTATTAAGACCTTCAGCTCATCTCATTAAGACTGTTGGTAATACCTTCTGAGAGTTGTTAAGACTGTCGTTAAGACCTTCCTGAGATTGTCTTAATAGCTATTCTCTTCATTATGACCATCAACATAGTACTATTAAGATAGTCGGTAAGACCATTACAAATTGTCTTAATAATTAAATTTTCAGAATAAATGATTTATGTAAAATCATTTAACTTAATTGAATTATTTAAACTTACATAATTATTCTGAATTAATTAATCTATTAATTAATTTAATAAACAAATTAATTCTAGATGAATTAATTTATTAATTAAATCAACTAGTTGATTTAATTAATTAAAGCAGAATAAATATAAATCCTTTAACTGTCTTAAAGTATTCTTGAACCACTGAAATTAACAAAGAAACAATACGCCATAAGTGAGCATACGCAACCCCCAAATAATGTTGCAAAAGGCCTGAAAAGCGTTGCCTAAGGTCATAGGCAACACCAAGGCAGCGTTGCCAATATTGACGTTGCGTAAAACACCTAATGCAACACTTTTACAAGCTATTGCAACGCTAAGAAAGTATTGCATAATGTTTATATTGCAATGCCAAAAGTACATAAAGGCAACACCACCTGGCATTGCATAAGATATGAATCCATTTTAGTAGTGGCCCCCCACAATGGTGCCACGTCAGCAGTGGGCCCCACCAATGTGCCACATTACCAGTGGGGCCCACCATAGTGTCACGTCAGCAGTGGAGCACCAAGGTGCCACGTCTGCAGTGGAATCCACATTATGCCACGTCAGCAATGGGGTCCACATGGTGCCACAACAGTAGTGGGGAGCACTTTCTAATGCAACACTAGTTCAGTCTACTGCAACACTAATATTTTTTTAAGCAACCGCATTCTTTTTAAATGCAACATCAACTAAAGTCAAATGCAACACTTCATATAAAAATTTTGAAATAACCATTTTTTTCATACATGAATTCCATCCAAAACAACCAAGAAAACAAAATACAAATTATTTCACTCTAATAGCCTTCCTTCAACAACTCATCCCCAAATATGACCAAAATACCATAAACAACTACATACTATTGAATCCTAACTTCAAGAATAAAAAGCTACAAATTATTTAAACTTGTAGTTTTATATAACTGATCTTCATCACCCAAAATTTCTCCGAGCTCTGTATTGGGGTAGACCACGGGCTTGCTGCAGGAAGTTCATCAGCAAAGTTTCTCCTGATGAACTAAAATGGAAAGTTACTGGACTTCAAATTATAGCCTCGTCTATGTAATAACAATTCATGACATGCATAGGAGGAAAACACACCATTCGGAAAAACTTCATCACAATGTCTTTGGACTGCTCTTACACTTATGTGGCCACCTGGACCAACAAACAATGTCTTTGGATGTGCTGATTTTTTTGTTAGAGTATGTTATTAGAAAAATAATAAGAGCAAGTTAAACATTAAGCAGTAAAATTATGAGAAAAATTTTGAGTATGAAAGAACTTACCGAACATATCAAATGTGCCCATCCCTTTTGTGCACGCCCTGCACAGTCAAGAATATGAATAGCAGCTTTATCAAGAAAATGAAGAGATAAACATTAGGTAAAGGCAGAAAAAAGGTAGAATTACTGCAGAAAAATCATCATGAATCCTGGGCTGGGCCTTAACTGAATTCACTACCTGTAAAACATGATCACAAAAACCATATATTTACTGATGCAATTTTAATGTTTGCAGCTATTACTTGAAGCCAAATAACTAGTGAACTCATACCAGTATTCTAGTCAAGTCTTCATTTTCATGACCATAGATGGCACATATATCTAACAACTTGGGTAAAATAGTTATTTACATGTCAATATAAAGTGTTGCAAAGTGTAGACATCCTAGAAAATTACTTAGCTAATTAATACAGATTGGAAATGTTACTCGTCCTTGATAGACCAAATATTTATAGTCTCAAACAATGAACACCAGAACAGCTTGTAAGCATCCAGTAGATCAACATTAAAAAAATGAGAATTACAAATAAATCATTCAATTATGCCAAAACAGGAGAGTACATAAGCACACTTTGACCCTTTAACTACAAGCATTATGGAAAAGGAACATTTCCTTTCTGATCTGTTTCTAAGGTTTTAGCATTGGTACTAATTCTATTAACTACAAAAAATAGCAGCCCAAATGAAAATTATTTCAGGTGACAGTATGGTCTTTGTTTCAATTATGCATATTGTTTCTACCAAAGTTGCCTTCTTTGACCCTTTAACTAGAAGCATACATTAACAGATCAGAAAGTTCCAAGCAATGGAAAAGGAACAAAGGATTGGTCTACTAACAATGTTGTTAAGTGTTCCATTTCACCAAGATAATCTGGTAGTTGTCCTGTGATATTACAACTCCTTAGTATCCTGCCAAAAGCGAAGAGTCAACTTGCAGGCACTTATTATTTTAATTAAGAGAGAGTAATATAAGAGGATGCAACTTACAACGTTTCTATGGTTTTAAAGCTAGATTTATTGAGGGAAGGAAATTCTCCTTCGTTTTTATTTAAGCCACTGATTCTCCTGCATATTACGTTTGTAAATAGTATTAACATAACTATGCAATCAAATCAGTTAATCGAACATAAAAAGCTATTGGATAGAAGTTTAGAACCGACAAGTCCTTTATATTAGCCAAAAGACTACAGTCAGGTATTGGCCCATCAAAACCGCTAGCTTTTATTTTTCTGCATTTTTAGGATTTTACGGCTTGGCTTGGCTTGGCTTGGCTTGGGTTGGGTTGGGTTGGGTTGCGAGGGGTTCAAATTTTACCATCCTTGTTTGGATAGAAATTTAAAATGGAGGATTGGATTTATATAGGTTAGTGAGGGATTGAGAGAGGGTTCTAATATAATGGAAATGAGGTCATTTCAACATCCCCATTTGGGGTGTTGGACATTGTTGCTGTTTTTGTTTTTTTTTTATATATTTTTTTTTCAATCATGTATAAACAACAGTAATAAGTATATATATTATTTTGATTTTAATTTTGTATATTATATACAAAATTATGTAAAAAAAATATTTTTTGAGAAAATATTTCTGGAAAAAATATTTCAAAAATACTTTTGAAATTCCGAAATTCAAAAAATATTTCTGAAAAAATATTTTCGAAAAAAATATTTTCGAGAAAAATATTTTCCGAAAAAATATTTCCGAGAAAAATATTTTTCGAAAAAATATTTCCGAGAAATATATTTCCAAGAAAAATATTTTCCGAAAAAATAATTCGGAGAAAAATATTTTCCGAAAAAATATTTTAAGAAAAAATATTTCTGAGAAAAAATATTTCCGAGAAGAATATTTTCCGAAAAAAAATTTCAGGAAAAAATATTTTGCCCAAAAATATTTCGGAGAAAAATATTTCCTAGAAAAATATTTTCCGAAAAAATATTTCAGAGAAAAATATTTTCCGAAAAAATATTTCCGAGAAAAATATTTCCCAAAAAAATATTTCTCAGAAAAATATTTGTTGAAAAAATATTTCCGAGAAAAAAAATTTTTGAAAAAATATTTTCGAGAAAAATATTTCTGAAAAAAATATTTTGGAAAAAAATATTTCCGAAAAAATATTTCCGAGAAAAATAATTCCGGAAAAAATATTTTGGGAAAAAATATTCCCGGAATAAATATTTTTCGGAAAAAATATTTCCAAAAAATATTTTCCCGAAAAATATTTCCTGAAAAAATATTTTCCAAAAAATATTTCCGAGAAAAATATTTCCGAAAAAAAAATTTCCGAGAAAAATATTTCTGGAAAAATTCCAGATACTTTTCGATATAAAATTTTCCAAAAAAAAAAAATTTTCCAGAAGAATATTTCCCATGATAATCTCTGTACTTCATCTCATATTTCCCAAAGTACAGAGATTATCATGGGAATAGTGCTAAATTTTCCGAGGATTATAAGAAATATGTTTTTTAATTAATTTTATTCATTTAAAAATTAATAATTAATTATATTATAACCCCTTCCCAACCTAACCCTCCATCCAAATAAGATAAGGGTTGAACCCTTCATTACTCAACCCTCACATCCAAACAAGGTAAGCGTTCAACCCAACCCATCCCTTACCAACCTAATCCATCCCACTTTAACCCAACCCAACCCAACCCCTCCTAACCCCCCTTCCAAATAGGCCCTACAAGTCCATCAGAGAAGTCAGCTTGGCAAGTGTGTCCGGCAGTGGTCCACTAAAATAGTTTGAAGATAACTAGAAGTTCAAGGACAACAAGACCAGCTCATACTCATTTCCTCAAATCCTAAACATAACAAACAAGGATTAGAGTTAGTAATTCAGTTTTCTGGGTCAAACCAAAAATCAAGTTCAAAACACACAAAGCATGACCCTAAATTTACCCAAACACAAAACCCAAAATTAGGTACAAATTACACAAAACAAAACCCTAATTATAAGTTGGAGATTACCTACAAAATAAAAGTCCCATAGTTGAAGCCCTAATTAGCTGCAATTTCAAGAAAAATAGAAATGAGTTTTATGCGTAATTGATAGGAAATAGAAATGAGTTGTAAACCGAGAGTTTGTATTCAACTACCAATCAAAGGAGTAGACAGAGTTTGTAAATAAATAGAAATGAATTTGTGTAGAGAGCAGAGAGTTATCGAGAGAGAATGAGAGGATGAGCAGAGAAAATGAGGCGAGTCTTTCTTGATGTGAGTTTAAGTTTGTGTGATTTATTTCATTTGTGGGGAAAGTATCCGCCCAAAACTTTCACTTGGGGACCTGTGCAAGACCACTGCCTTTTTATCAAAAAAACAAATTAGTTATTAAGTGTCAATTTTTTCGTAGATAGGGAAAATGAGCCGCTCAAAATTTTCAACTGGCGCTATGTTGTGTGCGAAGTTCTGTGTTAGTGTGTTGTTCTTTTATTTTTAATTGAAATATTAATTTTTGAATTTTAAATTAAATTTGTAAGAAAAATTGAAAATATATTATTATTTAAAATATATAATATATCATTTCTAAAAAATAGTTGAAATTCATAATATATTTTATATTAAATTTTATATTTTATACAAAAAATATTTTAAACATTAAAGTAAAAAATAGATGAATATTAAATATCATTGTATATATTTTGACAATATGTCTAATTTTCAAAATTTTTGAAAATAGAATTGGAGAAAATTATTTTGAAAAAATAATTTAAAAAAATAGATCTAAAAAATTACATCTAGGAAATTTTTTAAACAATTACATGTAAGAATTTTTTTAAAAAATTACCACATCACTAAAATCGTTATATCTTGACAATCGACGATTGGAACGTCGAAAAAAAATATTTAAAAAATAGATTCATCATTCGGGACAAGACCAGTTAAAAGTAAAGTCCACTTTGACTACTTTGACCGTTATAAAACCAAACCAAATACATCTACGAAAATTTTTAAAAAATTACAACATCACTAAAATCGTTATATCTTGACATCCGTAAGATTGGAACGTCGAAAAAATAATTTAACAAAATAGATTCATCATTCGGGACAGGACTAGTTAAAAGGAAAGTCCACTTTGACCTGTTTGACCGTTATAAAACCAAACCAAATACATCTAGGAAATTTTTTAAAAAATTACCACATCACTAAAATCATTATATCTTGACATCCGAAGGATTGGAACGTCGAAAAAATAATTTAAAAAAATAGATTCATCATTCAGGACAAGACTAGTTAAAAGGAAAGTCCACTTTGACCGGTTTGACCGTTATAAAACCAAACCAAATACATCTAGAAATTTTTTTAAAAAATTACTGCATCACTAAAATCGTTATATCTTGACATCCGTACGATTGGAACATCGAAAAAAATAATTTAAAAAAATAGATTCATCATTCGGGAAGAAAAGTAGTTAAAGCAACACTTTAAACAGCAAATGCAACACTATTCTTACCTAATGCAACGCTTCTGACACGTCAGCAAATGCCACGTCAACACAGGTGGGTCCCACATCTCCACGTCAGCAATTGTGGGCCCACACTTTCCAAGTTAGCAAATGTCACGTCAGCAAAGGTAGGGCCCACTTTTGCCAAGTCAGCGAATGTGGGCCCCACACCTGCCACGTCAGCACTTGTGGGCCCCTACCTGCCACGTCACACTCGTGGGTCCCACACTACCACGTCAGCATAGGTGGGTCCCACACCTGCCATGTCAGCAATGGTGGGCCCCATACCTGCCACGTCAGCACTGGTGGGCCCCATACCTGCCACGTCAGCACTGGTGGGTCCCATACCTGCCACGTCAGCACTGGCCCGCTTGCCACGTCATCAGCTGTGGGCCCCACACTTGCCACGTCAGCATATATTAAAATTATAAAAATAGATAATGCAACACCATCTGTTAGTGTTGCACGATGTGTAACACCGTGTGTAATATGCAACACTAAGTTACAGCTAATGCAACACCAATTCAACCATGTTGCAAAAGGTCCAAAATTTCATAGCTAACGAAACGCTTTTAGTGCAACACTCTCTAAAAAGCATTGCGTATGCTCACTTATGGCGTAGTGAAATACCACTGAATTTTCTGTTGACGGTCGATGTACTGTCTGGTTCATGAACGACTAACTTCAATGATGATTCTTCATTTCTGACTTTAAAATGTGGTTCTTTTTTCTTTTTATTTTCTCTTCAACTATTCTGTACTCTGACTGTTCTTCAACTGTCTCTTGAAAAATCTCTGTCTTTTAAATAAATCCAATTATTTTTGAATACTTTACTAAGGCTTGATCAGATGACTGAGCTTCTTTCAATGTAGTAGATCTTCATGTCTGTAGATTGACTTTAATCTTTTTCTTCTGATAGATCAAATATTCTGAGATTCCTGGACAGATCATACTTATTATTTACTGTTACATAATAATTTAAGTTGAGTTGTATCCTCGAACTACAAATAGGCTGTCATATGCCTTTCAAGGATTATTTTGGAAACATTATGGAAGGAGAGGTTGTATACCAAATTCTCAAATTGTGAATTCTGGCTTAAAGAAGTTCAGTTTCTAGGACATGTGGTTAGTAGCCAGGGAGTTTTAGTGGATCCCGCCAAAATTGAAGCTATTTCAAATTGGGAGAGACTAACTACACCAACAGAGGTGAGGAGTTTCATAGGCTTAGCAGGTTATTATAGAAGATTCGTGCAAGATTTTGATAAGATAGCAGCACCCCTGACATGACTCACGAGAAAGATTGAGAAATTTGAATGGACTCTTAATTGCGAGGAAAGTTTACAGGAATTGAAAAAGAGATTAGTGTCAGCTCCAGTGTTGGCTTTACCAGATGATAAAGGAAACTTTGTGATTTATAGTGATGTTTCTCATAAAGGATTAAGTTGTGTACTTATGCAGCACGGTAGGGTAATAGCGTATGCATCCAGACAATTGAAAGATTACGAGACGAGATACCCCACCCATGATCTAGAATAAGCTACGATAGTGTTCGCCTTAAAGATTTGGAGGCATTATTTGTACGGAGAGAAGTGCGAGATCTATACGGATCATAAGAGTCTGAAGTACATATTCACTAAGAAAGAGTTAAACATGAGACAGAAATTTTGACTGTGAGATACATTACCACCCAGGGAAGGCCAATGTGGTGGCCGATGCCCTTAGTCGTAAAGAAAGACTTAAGACGATAACCACGTCAGATGAGCTAATCAAGGATTTTGAGAAGATGGAGATCGAGGTGAAGATGTCAGGAAAAGGTCAGGATGGCCTAATGGAAATTTGCGTCCAACCGCCATTGTTGGAAAAGATTAAGTTATGTCAAGAAAAGAAAATAGAAGAGGAAAAAAATTCCTCTAAAGAGGTAATGACAGGAGAGGAGATAAATTGTGAACGAGATGAAAACGGAATTATGAGGTACGCATCAAGAATATGGATTCCAAATGTTCAGGAGTTAAAGGATGAGATTTTACGCGAGGCCCATAGTTCGAGATATTCTATTCACCCAGGCGGCACCAAAATGTATAGAGATTTGAGAGAATACTATTGGTGGCCTAACATGAAAAGGATGTAGCTGAGTGGGTAAGTAAATGTCTAACTAGCGAAAGAGTTAAAGCAGAGCACCAGAGACCCAGTGGATTGTTACAACCCTTAGAAATTCCCGAGTGGAAATGGGAACATATCGCGATGGATTTTGTAGTAGGATTACCAAAGACAAGGGGGAACCATGATGCAACATAATCATTGATCGATTGACTAAATCAGCACACTTTCTCCCGATTAACGAGAGATACACTGTCGATAGATTAATAGATATTTACATCAAGGAGATTGTGGTGCGACATGGAGTCCCCGTGACTATTGTATCTGATAGAGACCCAAGATTTAACTCCAGATTTTGGAGGAGCTTTCAGGATTGTGTAGGAACCAAGTTGAGCATGAGTACGGCTTATCATCCACAGACAGATGGCCAAAGCGAGAGAACCATTCAGACCTTAGAAGACATGTTAAGAGTCTGTTCAATAGACTTTAAAGGAAGTTGGGATGACCACTTAACATTGGTTGAGTTTGCTTATAAAAATAGTTACCATGCAAGTATAGGGATGCCCCCTTACTAGGCCCTGTATGGAAGAAGATGCCGCTCTCCCCTATGCTGGGAAGAAGTTGGCGAAAGAAAGATATTGGGGCTAGAACTAGTCCAACAGACCAGAGAGACAATAGAGATTATTCGGAAATGGATAGAGGCAGCCCAAGACAGACAGAGAAATTATGCGGATCAGACCCGTAAGGATAGAGAATATGAAGTCGGAGACTTCGTAATGTTGAAAGTATCCCCGTGGAAGGGACTGATGAGATTTGGAAAGAAAGGGAAATTAAGACCGAGATTTTTTGGACCCTTTGAAATCCTAAAGCGTGTTGGGAAGGTCGCCTACGAGCTAGCCTTACCCCCAAACCTACAACATGTTCATAATGTGTTTCATGTGTCAATGTTACGTCAATATAATGAAGATGCCCGACATATGATAGAATACGAGCAAGTAGACATACAACCAGACCTGACTTATGAAGAACAACCTCTGGAAATTCTGGATCGAAAAGAACAATTGCTGAGGAATAAGAGTGTTCAACTTGTTAGAGTGTTGTGGAGAAACCAGAATATCAAAGAGTCGACCTGGGAACTAGAGAGCGCAATGCGCAAGAAGTACCCTCACTTATTCACCGACTGATTCCGGGACAGAATCCTTTTAAGGAGGGGAGACTGTAATAACCCAAATTTTTGTACTTGAGAAAATTTTTATTTTATGAATGAATAGTACTTTGCATGGATGAATAGTGAAATGCATGGATGAATAGAAATTTTGGGAATTAAGAAATTTTTCACGTTACCATATGTACGAGACAGGGAGTGGATATTGTAAAGTTATACGAGTAATCTACGAAGCGAATAAGTGTATGTAAACGCGATCGGAATTCAGAAAATCCGAACTTTATTTTTATGGAAAATTTGACCAAGCAGAAAAGAGCATATCAATACAAGTGAACTATTATATCAAGGATTCAAGGATTATATTTTTATTAAATATGATTTGAGGATTTAGAACGAAAACCTTTGAATTAGAATAACAAGCGTTCTAGAAATCGCTAGAACTTTATAACGAGATTAAGCGATAAAGCGAACGCGAAACAAATTATGGAACGAGACTAGAAACCATGCATGATCATCTAAGGTTTCATATAAAGTGAATTTGGTGGAAAAGAAATCAATAAAAGAAAAGAAAAAGAATTGATAAGGTGCGTGAACAAGAGCTTGCCAACAATGCTACATGTCATCACATTTCTAACACACCATACAAGCTTTACAAGTGTAACAAGGGGGATTAGTAGCTTGTAAGCATCATTTGTATATCACAAAATATCACATAATCACACACCAACTAGTCAACCAAGAGATTAAAGAGAGAAAAGCAAAAGAAAACACCACCACCACCAAATAAACCATTCGGCTATTTCCATTTAATTCAAAACCAAAACCCTAGCTCCCAAGCTTCAAAAATTATGATCTATGGCTTAAAAGAAAACTACTAAGTAGACTAAGGTATGATCAAAGTTTGAGCTTAAACCTTGCATCCTAGCTATGTCAAATATTCATTCAAAGATGAGAATGAATAGTGATGAATAGTAACTCACATTGTTTTCTTGTTTTGTTCTTAAGGTATAAGCTTTATAAAGGCTAGTTAAAGCTTGTTAACTGATTATAAACACTTGATAGTGTTGCTAGAGCTTACAATAAGGTAAAACCCTAAACCCACTTTGAGTTTTATAAGAGTTTTGGTGTAGTTTTGATGCTTGTATAAAGATAAGTTCATGTTAATTGATTTTATGAATGTTTGGTTTTATAAAATGTGTAAAATGTTGGGTGTTGGATTTAAACATCACCACTGGAATTAGTGGTGTATAATGGATGTTGGTTGATGTTGAGGATGTATGAGTTGCCTTGGTGGTTTGTTTGGAGTGTACGTAAAATGGAAATGTTCGATTTATAGCCGACGCAATGACGAAATTTTTTTATCCATTAAAAATAGTTAACCTCGAAACCATGGAATTGTTTCTGGACTTACCACTGCATATGGTTGTGTAGGTATGGTTGTCTAGTTTATTTCGCTATAAGAATCATGTCAAAAGGATTTAAGGTTTAAGAGTTATGCTAGTTTTAGTGAAAGTGATTCAAGAGATTTCATCGCAGAAATGTAACCACTTTGATGCTATGTTCAAGTCCCTTAAACGAGGTTAAGAATTATGAAACTTGGTGATAAAATGCTTAGGATAGTTAGTAAGGTTTGTACGAAGGTTTCGCATTAAAATTATTATTTTTCGATTTTATAAAAATGCGTAAGCCGAGGTTGCGCAAGTGAAAACCACTGAGAACACGACTTAGAAACCAATCTTATAAGTGTTCAAGTATAACTTGAATTCGAGGATCGGTTTCGAACCAAACTTATGACTTAAGTGTTTGACGATTAATATGGACTTAGTACGAGTCTAGAATGAGCCAATAGTGCCTTGGTTGTGAGTCGCTTAAGTATACGAGTATTGAGTTATAAATGGATCGTCTAGGGGATTAATCGTGCGTTCTTGATTTTGTTTAGATTATCGGACATCGTCGCGAGCCCCTACTACGACCACCGCATCAGGCAAGTTTTCTAAACCTATACTTTTGAAGTATTGTTGTATAATACTGCTTTTGCCATATATTCGAGTTTTTACGTTTTGCGATAATTGTTATATCGTGTTGAAATTAAGTTTGACTTTTGGTTTATATACTAGCTTTCGAGACAAGTAGTTATAAACCGGTATACCTTGTAGCTCTAGAGATAAGAGCATATTTGTTGTTTTCGACTCTAGACCGTGTTAGGAATAATTTATAAGTTGTGATGTTAAGAATAGAATTTTGCTAATACTTCTTGTATATCCTGATCTTATAAAGGATTTAGTACTTTGTATAGGATATATGTGTTAGACAGTAATCTGTGGAGGTTAGCCAGGATTAGTGTGTCAGAGACTACATTTCAGGAACTAAGAGCAGATCCTGATACAGCAAGTCAGATCCTGATCAAATACTGATGGGATGATCAGATCCTGATGCAATGGGAAATCCTGATATCAGTCGTGTTACTGATGATGTCATTATGGATGCTACAGAAACTGGCAAGTGCTATAAAACAGGATCGTTGTTTTGAAAAACAAGCAAGAAGATATCGTGAAGGAAACAAATTCTCTATTGATGGAAACTATCAACTGGACGGTAGAACATTGTCATAGATAGTTTATAATTAGTTGATAGGTAGCATTATAAATACTCTCTCAATATCATTGTAAAAAGAGCGAGTTGGGAATTTTAGAGTGCATATCGTGTGAAGCTCTGTATAAGGTTTGTATTCGATAGTTCGAAATAAACACAGAGAGAGAGAGAGAGAGAGAGATTTGTATTGTCAGCAGCTGCTAAAGGTATTGTACACCTTTGGTAGAGTTTGTATTTGATTATTTTAATACAAACAAAGTTTGATTCATTCGTTTGTTCTTGTTCATCTAATCAAGCAAAAATCAGACACGATTATATAACTTGTATTCAATCCCCCTTCTACAAATTATTCAAGTTAACAATTGGTATCAGAGCAGGTTGATTTCGAATAATGATAAAGATCTGCAATCATGTCTGGTTATAAGGATGGTAATACTAAGATCCCTATGCTCAAAAGAAACGAATATACTCTATGGGAAGTGAAGATGTTGCATCACCTAGAATCAACAGATCCTGGTTATCTTGACAGAATCAGAGATGGGCCTTTTGTTCCAACAAGGCTTGTTCCTCAAGCAACTATCGAAGGAAAAGTTGTTCCAGAACATACAGCAGAGAAGCCTAAATCTGAATGGACTATTAAGGAAAAGGAGAACGTTCTTAAGGATGCTAAAGTGAGAAACATACTATTCAACAGTCTTGATTCTGTTCTCACTAACTATGTTCTCTCTTGTAAGACTGCTAAGGAGATATGGGACAATCTAAAGGTTCACTGTGAAGGAACAAAACCTGTCAGGAAGAATATGAGGACACTTCTCATACAACAGTATGAGTACTTTGAATCCAAGTCTGGTGAGTCACTTACTGACACCTTTGATAGATTTACTAAACTCATCAATGAGATGGCCATGCATGGTAAATATTATGACTTGGAGGATATGAATACGAAGTTTATGAAAGCTTTTCCTGATTTCCTCAATGAGAAGATATCTGCAATTGAGGAAGCTAATGATCTGGATGAAATATCATTAGAAGTAGTTTATGGAAAATTGAGAGCTTATGAACTTGACAAGCAGCAGAAAAAGAGCAGGAGTGAAGGAAAGATGAAAACTGTTGCACTGACTGCTCAATCTGAATCAAAGAAGCTTCCAGAAGAAAAGTCTGAATCTACTGAAAGAGACTTGAGGAAGAAGAAGAGCAAAGAAAGTTCTGAGTTAGAGACTACAGATATAGACTATGAAGATAATGATTCTGAATCAGAGATGCAAGAACTCTTTGCTATGTTTGCTAAAGCTTTCAAGAAAGGAAGATTCAACAGGAGAAGATTTAGCAAAGGCACTTTTCAGAAGAAAGAGGAGAAGAAGAGTGACAAAGGCAAAAGTACAATTATCGAGCTTGATAAGGCCAAAATTAAGTGCTTTAACTGCAGTGAGCTTGGACACTTTCCTAGTGAATGCAAGAAGCCTAGGAATTCAGGGAAGGGTAATGCACTCATGGTCACACAGAAGGATTGGTTAGACTCTAGTGATTCTGAAGATGAATTGGATTATGACAACATTGCATTGATGGCAAGTGCTTTAGACAAGCCTGGATCTCCAAAGAAAACTTCTTCATCTTCTGTTAAGGGCACTGGAAAGAAGCATTCAATTATCTTGGACAGTGGATGCTCTGGACATATGACTGGAAAGAAGTCTCTGCTTACAAAGTTTGAGAGGAAAGCTGGCCCAGTAATATCCTTTGGAGATGGCAACAAAGGAGAAACTCTGGAATATGGCTCAATTATTTTGGGGAATGTCATCATAGAAAACGTAGCACTAGTTGAAGGCTTGAAACACACACTTTTAAGCATAAGTCAACTGAGTGATAAGGGTTACCAATCAATCTTTGACAGTAAAGGATGCAAAATCTTGAATATGAAGAATGGAGACATTGTTTTGACTGGTCAGAGACATGGTAACATATATGAAACCAGCTTGAGTGACACATCTAAAGGAACTGTCAGATGTCTTTACAGCAAGGCATCAAATGATGAAAGCTGGAACTGGCACAAGAACTCTCACATCTCAACTTCAAGAAGCTTAATCAACTTGTTAAACACCATCTGGTAAGAGGCCTACCTCAGGAAAATTATGTGCAAGATGGACTTTGTGATGCTTGTCAGCTTGGAAAATAAAGAAGAACCACTTTCAAGAGCAAGACAGAAAATTCAATTACTGAACCATTTCACATGCTGCATCTTGATTTATTTGGTCCAGTAAACATTATGTCTATCAACAAGAAAAGATATGCTCTAGTTATAGTGGATGATTACACAAGGTTCACATGGGTATTCTTTCTACACAACAAGGATGAAGCTCCTCAGCAAATCATTGAACTTGTCAAGAATATTCAAAATAGCTCTGAGTACAAGGTCAAAGTGCTCAGAAGTGACAATGGTACAGAATTTAAGAATTCTACAATGGAGGAGTATTGTGCAGACAAAGGAATTACTCAACAGTTTTCTGCACCTGGAACACCTCAGCAGAATGGTGTAGTAGAAAGAAAGAACAGAACTCTCATAGAGGTAGCAAGAACCATGCTTGCAGATGCAAAGCTTCCAACCTATTTCTGGGCAGAAGCTATAAACACTGCATGTTTCACTCAAAACTATACCTTGGTAAATGCTCATGGTAAGACTCCCTATGAGATGATCAAAGGAAAGAAACCAAGTGTGAAATACTTTCATATCTTTGGATGCAAATGCTATGTCCTGAAAGTTCATTTAGAACAACTTGGAAAATTTGAAGCCAAATCGGATGAAGCAATCTTTCTAGGATATTCAGCATCAAAGGCCTTCAAAGTATCTCACATTGTTATGTAATCATTTCATGTTGCATTTGATGATAAGAAGTTTGGAATTTTGCAAACTGATGAAAGCCATGACAATCTGGAATTTGAAAATCTTAAGTATTCTGAGATTCTCTCCAGTGATGATGAAGGTTCTCCAGAGGAAATCTCTATTGATTCTCAAAGGAATGCTACTGTTGAGGGGGAGCAATTCAATCAAGGAGAACACAGTACTGGTCAGGATCAGACTAGTCTTTCAAAGTCTACTTCATCAGGAACTGATCCTTCAGAGTTTAATGAAGGAAGATCAGAAACTAGCAGCAGTATTGAATCCACTGATTCTACTGATCAAGGGGGAGCTTTTGAAGGAAATGAACACTATTCTACAAGAAATACCACTAACTTAGGGGGAGAGTCTAGCAGGAGCAATCTACCACCTGTTAGAAAATGGACAAGGGATCATACTGAAGATTTGATTATTGGTGATCCAAATAGTGGTGTTCGAACTAGAAGATCAATTCAAAATGAATGCTTGTACAGTTGTTTTCTCTCAAAGAATGAACCTAAGAAGGTTGAAGAAGCCTTACAGGATCCTGATTGGGTAATAGCAATGCAGGAAGAATTGAATGAGCTTGAGAGGAACAAAATTTGGAAACTGGTACCAAGACCTAAAGATAGATCTATTGTTGGTGCTAAATGGGTTTTCAGAAACAAGCTAGATGAATCTGGTATGATTGTAAGAAACAAAGCAAGATTGGTGGCCAAGGGTTATTCTCAGGAAGAAGGAATTGACTGTGATGAAACCTTTGCACCTGTAGCAAGATTGGAAGCAATCAGAATGTTTCTTGCATTTGTAGCTCATTCAAAGTTCAAGGTATACCAGATGGATGTAAAGAGTGCTTTTCTTAATGGCAAGCTTGATGAGGAAGTGTATGTGGAACAACCACCTGGTTTTGTTGGTCCAAAGTTTCCAAATCATGTCTACAAACTTGACAAGGCACTCTATGGACTAAAGCATGCACCAAGAGCATGGTATGAGACTTTGTCTAAATTTCTTCTTGAAAATGGCTTCACAAGAGGTACAATTGATAAAACTCTATTTTTTAGAAAGATAAAAGCTGATTTGCTTTTAGTTCAAGTTTATGTTGATGATATTATATTTGGTTCTACTAATGAAAAGCTATGTGCTATGTTTAGCAAGTTTATGCAGTCTAAGTATCAGATGAGCATGATGGGTGAACTAAATTACTTTTTAGGCTTGCAGGTCAAACAGACTGAGACTGGTATTTTCATTAATCAGTCAAAGTATATCAAAGATATTTTAAAAAGGTTTGACTTTCAAAATTTTGCAATTGCAAAGACACCCATGGCAACAGCCACTAATCTAGACTCTGATCCTAAGGGAAAGAATGTTGATAACACTAGCTATAGAGGCATGATAGGTTCACTGTTATATCTAAATGCAAGTAGACCAGATATAATGTTCTCTACCTGTTTATGTGCTAGATTCCAAAGTGATCCTAAGGAATCTCATTTAATTGCTGTGAAGAGAATTTTTAGATATCTCAAGGGAACTCCAAATCTTGGTTTGTGGTATCCTAGAGAATCTGATTTCTCCCTAATTGGCTATTCAGACTCTGATTATGCAGGGTGTAAAATAGACAGGAAAATCACTACAGGTACATGTCAATTCTTGGGAAACAGATTGATTTCTTGGGCAAGCAAGAAGCAGCAATCAGTTTCAACCTCAACTGCAGAAGCTGAAAACATTGCAGCGGGCAGTTGTTGTGCTCAACTCCTTTGGATAAGAAATCAGTTGATGGATTATGGTATGACACTTAGTAATATTCCTATGTTTTGTGATAATACTAGTGCTATCAAAATTGCAGAAAATCCAGTTCAACACTCAAGGACTAAGCACATTGATGTCAGGTATCATTTTATTAGAGAACATATTGAAAATGTTACTATGGAACTTCATTTTGTTCCTACTGACAAACAGCTTGCAGATATTCTAACTAAACCACTTGATGAGGCTACATTCATTAGATTGGTTAGTGAGTTAGGAATGTTAAATTTTTAGACCTTTAACATCTGCATAAGTAGCAAGGTATGTTGTTTCAGCTTATAGACTTGATATTTTGTCAGGATCTATACTTGATTGTGAAATGCTTAAGCTGTAACATTTTATCTTGATAAATTTCAGTATGATATACTTATTAATAAAACATCAGGATCAGGATTGCTATCAGTATGCTGATGTCATCAGTATTGACATCAGGATTGTATCGTCAGTATCAGGATTTTGAAATTTGTGTGTCTTACTGTTTCAAATTCTGAAGTTCATGTTATTTAGTGGTTCAATTCTGAGTTTTGTTAAGTCTATGTTAGTAAGTTTTATTACATGCATACTGATAATTTATATCATTATTCATGTTAGTCAATAAACAACGATAGACAAGTAGATATTAAGAAAACTTGTATTTTCATTAATCAAAAACATTACATTCATGAAAATGAAATACAATTCTTCTTTTTGTCTAACTACTATTGATAATTCTATTCTTGTCTAAAGCTGTTACTGCTTCAATCCTCAACAATCGACTTCAGGACAAGGAGCATCTCAAGATTGGATTTCTTGTATGGGCGACTTGAATGAAAGAAGCTGACTCATCTTCATGCTTATTGAAGAATATGAATAGCATCTCCATCAAGATCAACCTCAGACTCTTCACCAAATTCTTCATCCTCAAGGTGTGAAGAGATTAGAGGTGGATTGTATCCAACTGGTAGATGTTTTAGAGGAGATTCGTGGAAATTATCTGGGTTAAGACCAACCATATCTGACACAATGAGAAAAGTCATCTTTTCTAAGAGATAGTTTACTTGCTCCTGATCATCAAGAGTAAAGAACTTCTCAGTGGTAATGAACCAAAAGCTAGGGTTCATATGAAGATTTGGGTTGTAAGTCATGATGGAAAGAGAAAAGAATGAAAAGGTTTTGGAGAATGGCATAAGACGTCGGTTTCTTTTATAGAAAGACATGAGAAGCTGAAGAGTCGTTTGGGAAATATCAATGCAGACAGTCATAATTATGTGTGACTATATTTCTTGTATTTTCGAGAAATATTGAATGAATTTAACCAATTGATTTTGTTCAGATTTTATTTATTTCTTTTACAGGTAAAAGAAAATGCCATGTGGAAACTTCATTTAGTCTCTGGAATCAGGATGATATTGATCAGGAATACAAGTGTGTTCACATCAGGATTAGTAATTCTTTTTATTCAGAAATCACATTGAATCGTGTGATTATCCTGATGAGAAGATCACATTAGGAAAAGGAAGCTGATCAGTATTGATTTTTATCTTGATTTTACCTTAACTTATTTACTTGAAATTATTTTTGGATTTTATTTTCCAAAAGTCGTAGGTAACTGCATTTTTCAGGGACTGACACCTGTCAACCTACGTGTCAACATGGGATAATGGGTCTGAAGGATTTTTGAAATATAATTATTTTGACACTCTAATCGTGTAATTGCTTTCTCTAATTTCATTCTCTAAAGCAAAAACACTCTCGAGTTCTCAAAATCACTAATCAATTTCAAAGATTTCTTAAGTTCTTTTCAGATCAAAATGGCAACTCAAAGAAGACTACCCAAATCAGTAGCTTTCAAGTTTGGTGACTTTGATTTTATGATGAACAATCATGTTGCAGCTATCACCAACAAGGAAGGGGTGTCAACTGATTTTCACCCGATAATGGACTTTATGGCGAAAGGACCATTAAGCTATGCCTTGACAACATCTCCACAAATTAATCAAGTAGCTGTTTCACAAGCTTGGGAGAATGCTGAGGTAATTGACTCTACTCAGAGTCAATCAGGTAAAATTGTTCTACACTTAGGACAAGACTCATTTGATCTTACTGAATCTGTTGTTAATTCAGTACTTCGCTTACCTGTTAGTACGAATTTTGAGAATGTACCATGATGATGATGTGAGAACTATGTTATCTAAATTAGGTTATGATGGACCTCTAGATAACATGAGCCAGTTAAATAGATCTTTTCTTAGGAAAGAATGGTCTTTCTTCTTTGATCAAATTGCTAAATGTTTTACTGGTAAATGTAGTTCTTTTCAACAAATTACTGTTGTTACATCACATATTGCATATGGCTTGCTTTATAACAGAGTAATTAATTTCGGTCACATTATCTTAAATCTGATGTGTATTAAACTTGGGTCAAGAGATCATGACAGGAATATGGTTTATTATCATAGATTCATGCAACTGTTTATTAACCATTTCATTCCTGATGTTGAAGCTAGATTTGGTAGAGAATATTGTGTTTCTTCTTATGTACAGCAAAAGAGAATTTTCTCTGACATTACAATGAAGGACAGTGAAAAGAATCTAGATGAAATACATGCATTACACTATCCAAATCATGTACAGGTACTTCTAAGAACTCATCTTCCTACTATCTATAATTCTTCTTTCTTTGGTGGTGAAATGACTCAGGAATCTCAATTGGAGGAGAACCCCCCTGTGTCTACCCAAGTAGCCAAAAACATTATAGTCTCTGAAACAAGTCTAGAACCAAATTTTGATCCACAGCCTATTGTTTCAAAGAAGCCAACCTCTGGTCTTTCTCAAAAGACATCAGTTGTAAGGAAGAGAAGATTTGTCATTTCAAGTAGTAGTTCTAGTGAAGATGATGATAATATATCTCTTGCTGAGAGAGCAGAATTGAAGGCTGCAATTCAACTTTCTAAGCTAGGACAAAGAGATGGAACATCTAGTCACAGCCAGGCTGCAGTCTCCCAAAAGGCTGTAGTTCTTAAAAAGGGAAAACAGTTACTGGATACTGTCTCTCAAAAGACTGTGTCTATTGAAAAAAGATCTCATCCCAAGATCACTTCTGTGTCTACACCTCTTGAGTCTTCTCAAGACAAATCTGTTGCTCACTATACTAGGAGAACAAGGAGAAAGATTCATTTGTCACCTATACACACAGTGTTAAGTCCAACTAACATTATGCAGGTCTCTACAAATAAGGCTCCAAGTCAGTATCTGACAAGAGAGATCTGGATCTTCATTCTTCATGGGAAACTACATTGACATACAGACTGGCTATGGAACTTATTTCTCTACAAGTGAAGCTTTCCAGGCCTGTTTTAGATTTTCTAACTAAAAGAGTTCCTAAACTTTCATTTCCTGAAGAATATAGACTGTTACATCAAAGACTTGATTTAATGAAGACGTACTTCTATGTATCAATCAGAAAGGAATTACACAAGAAATTTGGACTTCCTAAGCATGTTGCACTTCAATCACTTCATGCATATCTATTTGACAAATATGTCATTGTTGAAGATGCTTCGGCTCAAGGTGAACAAGAGGAGGTAGTTGATAGAGGGAAGCAGTCAACAGAAGATACTAATGCACCAGTGGTGAATAGTAGAATAGATCATATCACAGTCCCTGCAACACAAGAACCATCTAGTCAGAGGTTGGATGACTCAGGAACTGTGATTGATGATGCTGAAAGGTCTTCTATGATGACTGAAATTGCAAGTGAGAAACCCTATGATATGGAAGGAATGACTTTGATTGATTTTTCTGAAGATCAAACCAATATTGTTCTTTTAGAGTCTATCCACCTTAAGGGTGTGTCTCAGCAACCAACACTTAAAGACGGTGACATACTAGCTATGGTGTCTATTGAAGTATTACTGAAGACATCAGAGTCTGGTGTAAAACCTGAAAGTGGTATACTGCAGCCTGTAGTTTCTGGAAAGAAAGTAGATGTTTGTAAGGGTTCAAAGACTATAGCAGCTCACTCCTTGGAGAAAACCTCAAGCCCCATGCCATATGAGGAACCCACTCTCCATGTGAGTTCAGGTATAAAAACTTCTTCTAACCCCTATTTTTCTGTAGGCCATGGGAGCACTTATCCAAATTTGAGTGATGCACTTGAAAAGATGGACATAGATCCACACATAGAGAGGCTGGCTCCTAACCAGGTAAAAAGAGAGGTAGAAAGAGTGTTGACTTTAGATAGTCAAAGTGAGAATGAGGGTATGGATGATCAACTCCATAGTAAGGGAGAGAAAGTTAGGAAACCACCATCGTTTGATTTCTGGGATCAGGTTTTTCCTGAATCTTGGTCTGAAAATCTTGGTATGGATGCTGGTACTTATTCTTTTATCAAGATGTATGAGAAGAATGACTTAGCACATCACAATGCAAAGCCAGAAGTTAAAGCTCAGAAACAGAAAGAAAGGCTTGCAGGAATCATCAACAAAAGAGGTGAAATGCTAAGACAAACTTCTACTCAACCAGTACCAGAAGATATTTCTAATTATCCTAGTATTCCTTTGTATGTACTTCCAATATCAGCTAGAATTGAGGCATCAACAGTATCTGATCAATCTAAGGAGGAGTCAAGATTTGTAGATGTTAGTACACAGAATACTGGTGAAGAATAGGATGATCATACTTCAGCTCCAGATCAGAAAGATGAAGATGTTTGTACTTCTACTCAAGTATTATTACTTGAATAGCATTCTATACAGGCAACTTCTTCTACAAGACTTGAAGATAAGGTTCTTTCTGCATCTGAATCTGAAGATACAACAAGCACTTCCAACATTGAAGTCAATTCTGAAATTCTTTGAAACATTCAGAAATCTCAAAGTGATATTCAATCGAGACTTCAAATTCTTGAAGAAAACCAACTCACTATTATGGACAATCAAGCAGTTATGATGAATCTCATCTGTTCTGTTACTAAATCTCTTGGAATTAATGTTGCTGATGTCAAAAAGGGGGAGATAAAGACAATTCAGAAACAACAACAACAACAACAACAACAACAACAGACTGGGGGAGATAAACAGACTGGGAGCAGAATTAAGGGTGACAGAGTTAGTAAATTTCATCATGGAAGTGGTAAAGGAAAAGAAGCATCAAATAGTTGAATTCTTTCTTCTAAGTACTAGATACATGTCTACATCTGAAGAAGGAGGTACTTAACTTCATGATCTTAAATTCATAAATTCTATTCTGGTTGTACTGTTATATGTTTTGACATCTACAACTTGGATTTATGATTCACATTCTAAAGCATAAATAGGGGGAGATTGTTAGGAATAATTTATAAGTTGTGATGTTAAGAATAGAATTTTGCTAATACTTCTTGTATATCCTGATCTTATAAAGGATTTAGCACTTTGTATAGGATATATGTGTTAGACAGTAATCTGTGGAGGTTAGTCAGGAATAGTGCGTCAGAGACTACATTTCAGGAACTAAGAGCAGATCCTGATACAGCAAGTCAGATCCTGATCAAATGGGAAATCCTGATATCAGTCATGTTACTGATGATGTCATTATGGATGCTACAAAAACTGGCAAGTGCTATAAAACAGGATCGTTATTTTGAATAACAAGCAAGAAGATATCGTGAAGGAAACGAATTCTCTATTGATGGAAACTATCAACTGGACGGCAGAACATTGTCATAGATAGATTATAATTCTGTTATTAGTTGATAGGTAGCATTATAAATACTCTCTCAATATCATTGTAAAAAGAGCGAGTTGTGAATTTTAGAGTGCATATCGTGTGAAGCTCTGTATAAGGTTTATATTCGATAGTTCGAAACAAACACACAGAGAGAGAGAGAGAGAGAGAGAGAGATTTGTATTGTCAGCAGCTGCTAAATGTATTGTACACCTTTGGTAGAGTTTGTATTTGGTTATTTTAATACAAACAAAGTTTGATTCATTCGTTTATTCTTGTTCATCTAATCAGACACGATTATATAACTTTTATTCAACCCCCCCTTCTACAAGTTATTCGAGTTAACAGACCGGGAGTCGGTATTTTAAGATTTGTCAGGGAAACCCGAGGGGTTCCAGGGACAAGATTATTATTTATTTTGAGAAATGTTTTGAATAAACATTATTTATATTTCCAGAAAGTATTAAATACATGGAAATGATTTGAGAAATATTATTTGAATATTTCTTTTATTTTCAGAGGATTATTTTAAATCATTTTTTTATTTTTGAGAATTATTTAATAAATATTATTTGAATATTTATTAAATCTCTTTAAATGATTTGAAAATCATTTTGTTTTATTTTTAAAAAATCATTTGAGGTCTTTAAAAATTATTTTAAATATCCTCTGACCTTTAAAAATATTTTCAAGATTTTAGGGATTCCCAATTATTTATTTCTAATTACTATCAGCTCACTTGAGCTATCTAAATGCTTTCAAATCTATCGAGAACTGGGAATCCAGAGTTTTGAAAGTCATTATTATTTTCCTTCGTTGACACCTGAGGGTGTATCCTGAGATTATAATCCTAATATAGGGGATTCCAATTTCATTCAATGAGTATGAGATTAAATCTTGATTCCATATGAACAATTTGTCGTTCAAATTGAAATTTCGGCTGAAGGCCATCGAGAAATTATTGGTTAGCTTCCATTTGATTCTGGGAGTAACCAAAGGATACAAGTAAGATCTGCAAACGGGTAGAGACCCAGGGAACTTGAATTTGTTTCAGTTCCAAGGCCAGCAGATTCATTCAGAGACAAGAACAGGGAAAACGGAGTCAGAGGCGAAGGTAGCACGTCGCCCATCCACGGCCCTGATGAGGTCGGGGCAGACTGGGAAACCAGGATTGTCCTCTACATGTAGAAATTTTGATCACGAGAGCCCCAAGCATATCGACTAATCATCGAGCTAGGGGTGCGCCTGAGAAATTCCCGCCACAAGTTCAAGTCAATTCTCTTACCTATGAAACATTATTCATTCTATCCGGCAGTATCTGAAAATGCTGATTTTGTTTCCCAGAGGGGAGTCTTTGCATCCAAACTCTATCCGGTCCCAATAAGGTGAATATGCAAGTTTTCTATTAAGGATACATGTTTTATAAATTGCTTCGGTGGAGATGAGTTTCATATATCTTTCATATATAATAGTATTTGATAATTGAACTACTGAGATAGTACTGTTTTCAAATATTTTCCAAAAAGAGATAAATTCCATTTGTTGAGTTATTGAGATAATAATGAGTTATTTAATTTCCGGTAAAGGAAATGGTTCAGAAATGAGATATTTTGACTATAATTGTCTGGTACAAATTCATACTAAGACTTTCATTCGTAGGCGGATTATGCCATACTTTATTTATCTTGCTGAGATTTCGCTCACTCTTGCTATTGTTTTATATATTATATAGCAGCTAAGAGGGATGCCAAGGATCAGGCACACAGCCCGCAAGAGAGTGGGAAATGCAAGACGTTTTCGTGAGCAGTTCATGGCAGCGATATCAGAGGTAGTAAGGACCAGTTGGATCAGTCAGCAGCTTTTGTTAGTCCGCTTTATTTATAAGTATGACTTGTGTAAGTATATGACCGGAACCAGACGACTGAGCCGCTGATGTGCCTTCACTTAGAGGTTACGTCAGCAGCAGTTTCAGTAAACATTTGGGTTTGTAATAATTTATATTTTGAGGATGTTTATTGTAAGTGTGTCGTTTCTGAGACTCTAACCCGTGTGAGTGTGTTTATCTTGTGGGGTCATGAGCAGGTGGATTACATATTTTGAGAAATACGGGTACAGCAAAGAGTAAATGGATCATGACAACCCTTGATCCCTGACCCCGGGTCTGGGGGTGTCATAGTAGACCTGGAAAATTGTTTGTGTTGTGTACATTCATGCCATGTGCCTTTGGGGTCTTGCATGAAACTGACATGAAATATTTTTGTGTAACCAAAATTCGAACACCAAACGCTACTAAACTACACGAAATTTTTTTTTAAACGAAACGGAAATAATACGCGGAAAAAAATGACAATTATATGTATTGTAACTCTCTGCCCAAGTTATCTAAGTATGTTACTATAAATCTGAAAACAACATTGAGACTACAAAACAAAACTAAGAGTATAGTACGTAAATTGAAGCCCTCCTATTTTTTTATTTTTTTTATTGTTAATAAATATCTCTGTTTGTTTAAAATCTATTTACCAAGTTTTTAAGATTTTTTTAACCTTTATTTAAGGTTTTGTTGATGTTAAAAAAATAAATATTATCAACCAACCAAGCAAATTTGATATGTCTGCTCTTAGATTAGGATATGGAAATTGAATATTATTCTTTAATTAAAGAATACAAAATTAAAAAGGGCACCCTTTTATTAAAAACAATATATGATTTTTTATGTATAATAATAGTGATTTTTATAACGAAGGTTGTAGCTGTTAATCCCTGTCCTCCTCTCCCAAAAAATATTAAACTAAAATTTAGGGATCTACATTGGTGTTTTGGTTATGTGAAGCCCCAATTTTATTGTTTTCCTTGATTATGCTTTGTTTTTTAATAAATATCTTTCTTTATTGAGAGTCTTGTACCTTGTTGGTGGGTTTTATAAGTATAATTTAAGTTGATATTTATAAGTATGATTGTAGTTTTTTTTTTTTTTGCATAAATGAAACGATTTTATTTAAAAGATAAAGTTTACACAGTCCAAGAAGGAAAGGAAATGAGACATTCTTTCATCCACAAATGCTTATCATCTATCCGAAAGGTATGCTTAACCAATCCATGGGTCGTAACTTGAATTACGACTGGCATGAAAAAGAGATTCCTCCGGAAAATTAGATAATAAAACCTATATATGAGAGAAGAAGACTCCAAACAAAGGAAGGCCTAGTTAAAAACCCCGCGAGAGCAAAACCCTATGGGAAAAAAACTCTAGGGGGGAAAAAAGAGTGCCCCACTCAAAACAACCATACATCGATTTACATAAGACTATTAAACAAAATGTCAGGGACTTCTTGTTATTTCCACTATACCCATCCAAGATTCTGCTTCCCTCCCAAAGAAAACCGAAGAAACACGTCCCATCCATCATGCTCTTGCCCAAAAATACATAATTTTGAGATAACACAAAAGAGCATGTAATAATGTATTATTTAATTATAAATACTATATACAGTGATAAGATATTAATAGAAAAAAAGATATATATATATATATATATATGTAATCTAATAAAATTAAAATATTATAATTAAAACTAATATAAATTAAAATAAAATAAAAATTAATTATAAAATCCAACCAAAGGGAGATCCTCTGGTTGGACACATTAAGTCTAACCAGAATTAATAAATAAAATAGATTTAATTTGAATACGAATAGACAAGCCATCAAAAATGGCACATAAATGCCTCTCCAAGGCCTAAAATATACGCCTTCCAAAAAGGCCACCCATAAATGGTACAAACATCAATAAATGATACAAAATTCACAAATAGATTTAAAGACACACTAATATCTATTAATATATAGATAACTCCAAGACATATGTATCATATCTATTTTCTTAGAACAAAATCAAAAGCAAAATATATCAATCCATTTAATGAAAATTAAAAGGTGCTTATCAAATGTATTAGTAAATAAATACCATAAATACCATAATTGCAACTAAACAGCCGCGTAATTCATGCAACAAATTTGATTATAAAATTAACACTAACAAGATTTGTGGAGAAATTATAAGGTTGACATTTAAAAAAGTAACTGAATACTAATTAAATATCCTTAAAAACTACCGTGTCATAATTAAGGCACAATAAAGACACATTTAAGACAAATAAATCAAAAGCAGTTATGGAAATTAAAATAAACAAACAATAGAAAAAAGTAAAATTCAAATATTGATTGAATCTATTTGACCGAAAACATATCAATGTCAATGACACTGATTAGTGTGGCTAACAAGTATGACAAGACAACAATACTAAAATGGTTATTGGGAATCATCAATCATGTGACCAGCATAATGAAATAGAACTTCATAAAGTATATAACCTATTCAGAAGTGAAAAATTCAGAAAAAGACAGGTTGTCTAACCAGCCAACCTTTGACTAAATAACATAGCCTGCTTTTGCTAAGAACAACAAACTAACCCAGTACTACAAATATGTATGACCAAAATTTGCTATCATGATTGAATGCAACTTGAAAAGGACAGATAATCATTCGAAGCCAAAAGTATGATTGTAGTTGATATTATAAGTATGATTGTAGTTGATATTTATGAAAATTATCTCGTAGTATATAATATTATAATTTTGATAGACTTTAAATTAAAAGATTGATAAGTTAGTAAATATTTTACTACTTTAAAAAATATATAATTTATGCTTGTACTAAATAAAATAAATTTTGTATTTCAAAAAAAATTGTTTAATCACGATAAGTAAATTAGGATTAGAATGATATGCTTAATTTAATTTTAGTAGTAAATTCGGATTGGCACTTATAAATATATTTGTGAAAATTAATCCGTAATATATGATAATGTAGTTATGATTAATTGTAACTCAAAAAAGTGAAAAATTAATATTGCGAAATCGCTTAATATTACAAAAAATATGTAGTATATGGATATGTTAAATTAAGTAATTACTATATTTAAATTAGAATTGTTAACTAACCATGGTTAGTGTAAAAGGGTGAGAATGATAAATAAGGAAAACTCTTGATATAATATGATTGATCTAAAATTTTGGAATGAGCTCTGATTGGTCCTAAAATAATTCATAATATTCTGATTGGTTGACTGTATCTAATTGTATACCTGGGTAGACTTAGCTCAGTTGAATAAATAATATTGTTTAATTTTTATATTTGGGTATACCATATGGTTTAATAAATCATTGAGGTTAATTTGGTAATTTTATATGTTTAAATGGGTTAATTGGTTACCCAACTTTGATCCAACTTACTGATATACACTATTTTGCTGGCTTATTTTATGTTATAATAACATATATACTCACTGTTAAAAAAAATAAATTTCAAGTTTTCTAACCCGATAATTAAATTACAAGGACACAAATAATATAATGTGATTATGTTTTTTATATTACACATTTGATTTTAATTTCATGTACAGTTTTCTATTTTAACATGATAGTCAAATAGAAAAAAAGATAAGGAATAATTATTTTCAAATATCTTATTTTACGCATAGCGATGATAAGGGTTAAGTTTGGTTCGAATTTTGTAAAATCCAAACCCATATTCAAATATTTTCGGGTTTTAAAAATAAATTCAAATCCAAATCCGAAATTCAATATCAAAAACCAAATCTGTCGGGTTTTGGATTATATCTGATTTTTTCGTGTATCCAAAATTAGTAATAATATAGTCAAATTCAAAAAATTGCTACACACAAACAATATTTATTATATTTATAAAATACTTAAAAATTAAAATGATTAAATTAAGTGAAGTAGATAAATGTAATATATTATATGAATTGAATTGACGTACTAAGTAAAATTAAAAATCTGTTAAAAAAATAATTCTCGTATACAACACAAATGAAAAATTTATGTAAATTTTAGAAAATTACATCTTAAATATTTCAATAAAATTTGAGATTGAGAAATCGAAGTTCTAATTACTAAATTAATAAGCACTTATTTCTCGCAACCGCTATATATCCCGTTCTTAGAGTAAGATGATAAGTGCATATTTTTGCATATTTTTATTACCTATTTATTGTTTGAACTCGTATTTTAATAATTTATATTTGTTGCATTTCAGGAAATTCATGAATAAATAAAGAAATGGCAAAATAAAGAAATAAAGAGCAAGGAAGGGAAAAAGAGGAAGAAAAAGGACTTAAATGAAAAAAGGAAAAAGAATTAGGAGCTTGGTGGAAAAGGATTCTTTGAAGACATGTGGAAGGTGGAGATCATCCCAACACACTAAATAAATGTATAGTCAAGATCCACTCATCAAAGCTTAAGGGGGAAGGAAACAAATAAATGGCTAGGATTTGTCCACCACATTTAGAAAGTGTAGGGCCAAGATTAACCCAACACATCCCTAAACCCTAATTCTTATCCTATAAATACCCCTTCACCCCCCTTGTAATTATCAACTTAGATTTTAGGGTAGCTTTAATTTCTTTTTTTTTTTAGTTTCAAATCTTGTAAATACTTTTTATTTTAATGCAAAAATTCCATTTCCTTTAATTTCTCGTCTTGTTCTTTCATTTTTGTTGCATAGCTTTCGTTATTTTCGTAAATCCGTTTAGTGGACAAAGTAGCGAAATGCTAACCAATATGGGTTGAAAATAACGATTTTTATTTTCTTGCTCGTAGTTTTAATTTAGTTTTAATTCGTAATCTTGCCCCTTTAAATGTCGATTTTATTGTGGCCAATTTTAATTCCAAATCCTCGTTTTAGTGTAATTTTAATTCCATAGTTAATTTATTTGTTTTCGTATTTGATTTAAAAAAAATTACAAAATTAGTAGTTAATTAATTTTCAGCAAATTGTTTCTCTGTTTTTTTTAATTAATTCGAAGCAGTTTGTTTTAATTTTAACACAAACCCAGCACTTACTATTTCTTCTTCATTTCTCTATTTTTTTCATTTCCCCACGAAAATAAAACAATCTCTCTTGTTCTCCTTCAATTTCATCGAACCCAACACAGAAACCCAGTTCTTGCTTCTTCTTCTTCTTCTTCTTCTTCTTCTTCTTCTTCTTCTTTTTCTTCTTCTTCTTCTCCTTTTTCGTTCGACAATCACAATCCCCATTGCTAAGTTGAATCGGTTTAATTGCTTTGAGGAATAAGTTACTGTTTATTTCTGTGTTTCTGATTTTCGCTGTTTCTGAGTCCGTTTCATTTTGGTAGTTCTTTGTTTATGTTCGGGTCTGTCAATCGAGTTGTGAGTTTGTTTTCGATGTTTAGCTTTAGAATCTCCGAGTTGAACTGCCGAGTTTTACCGAGTCCTGAATTGAGTTTCTGAGTTCGTAGTTCCGTGTTAAGTTCAAGCATTCCTTGAGTTTTTACTGGTTTTTGGTTTTGTTCGAGTTACGTTCACTGGTTTTTATTTACTGCGTCTGTTGAGTCATGTTGGTTTAATTGAGTCGAGGTTACCGAGTTGTTTGTGTTGATGATTTGAGGGATTTATTTTGTTTTCGTTTTCATTCCTGTTTGATTTTGTTTTTCTGAGTTGCTGTGTTTATTTTCTGAGTTGCTGTGTTTACATGTTTATGAGTGTCTTGGTTAGGTTATGTTGCTGTGTTCTTGGCTGTCGAATTGATTTTAAAGTTTCTTTGTTTGCTTTTGGCCGAGTTAATAGCTGAGTCATGTTGGTTCCCGAGTTTTGGTTATTTGGATTGTTCTTAATTGTTTGTGGCTTGTTCAATTTAGGTAGCAATCATGGCTAATTTTTCTAAAAATTTCTATAATTAAATTTTAATTCAATAAAAAAAAAGAGTTTTTAGAATAAAATCTAGTTGTAATTCAAATTTTAGAATCTTTAAAAAAATTAGTTTTTGTCATTTTTAAATAGTTAGTTTAAAATTAGAATAAATTAAATTTTCTTTTAAAAATAGTTTAAATTTTCTTTTAGTAATTAATTAGTAAAAATTAAATTCTCAAAAATCCAAACTTGTTCTAATTCGATTAAATTAAAAATTAAGGTTTGCGAAAATGTTAGTCTCCGTGGATCGATACCTAAAATATTTCAACGATTGAATCGTGCGCTTACGATTTTAAATTGTATTTGTTTTAACAAATCAAGTTTTTGGCGCCGCTGCCGGGGACTAATTATTTTTCGCGCCTTGATTTTTAATTTTTCGGATTAGTTTTACTTGTCTTATTTTTGTCTCCTTTTTTTTTAGGAAAGTTGGAAATTTCGGGAATCTCCTCACGGAGCTTGGAACAAATTGGAATTTTTGGAAGCGTGCTTCGGTAACCGTATCTCATTCTTTTCGCCTTTTTATTTTTAGAAAATCACAAAAAAATCAAAAAAATCACAAAAAAATTGAAAATTTTAAAATCCAAAAAAATAGTTAGAAATTACATATTTGTTGCATCATGCATTTAATCAATTAGGGCACATCATCTAGATTTTTATTTTCTTGTTTTTAATTTTTCGTACCTTATAAATTGTGGTGATCACTGGAGGACCCCAAGGTACGTTAAATTCTTTTTTTCTTTATATTAGAGCACGTAGTTTAAAGCATCCATAAATGTCTATAATTTTTATATTTCGTTGTTTGTTGCATTCATTTGTAAATAAATCTTAAGAGCAAAACCTCTCAAAAGATAAGGGAAGGGATTTCATCACTCTTTCCTTAGCCCAAAAACAATAAATCCCTCATTTTGCATACCCTAGCCTTTAATAAAATTAATTAGACGTTTGCCCTTAGGAATTTCGCTCTCAATTAGGAAGGTACCTAAGAAACGAAGTAATCATTAATTATTCCGACTCTTTGGTGTCTAGGCAAGCGAAAGCTTACCTGGCCAATTAAGATTTGGTGTCTAGGCTGGTGTTTAGCCTCTTGGCAATGCTTGCACCTACCGGGCCAAATCGGTCTGAATAAATTCTGATTTACCGAGTTTTTGGTGGTCCTTACAGTTAGGAGCAAGGTCTAGTTTATTTTATTTAAGGACCCTAGGGTTATAATTTTTCTTTTGATTTTTCACCCTTTCTTTTTGTGTGTTTATTTTTGTTAGTCACAGAGACATGCCTGTACTCATATAATAACAAGCCTAAGTATGTGTAATGTTATGCATTACCTACATGACCTCTTAACTGAGGGAACCTCTAGTTGTAGAGTTTCTATTTGTTTTGTACTTGTAATAGGCATCAAATCCTAGTTGTGTAACTGTACTTATAAAGTCAAGAATAATGCTTGAAAGAAGTTCCAAGGTTCATGCCTCAAGCAAGGAGATAAAGACTGTCAAATAATCACAGTTGGGATTTGAAGAAATGAAGAATTTGCCTAAGTACCAATTCGAGAAGTACATTTGTCTATTCGAGAATGCTAGCATTCGAGAAGTCAGGGATTCGATATCTCCAAAGGCATTGTTCGATATCTCTGAAGGTCAACTAGTCAAAGCCTTATTCGAGAACTCAGAGATTCGACATGTCTAAATACTCTATTCGAGAACTCATGGAGTCAACAAGTCAAAGCATCATTCGAGTTCTCTAAGAGTCAACAAGTCAATGCTCTATTCGATATCTCAAGGACTAAAGAAGCTATTCGATATCTCAGGGATTCGATAAGTAAAATGCTCTATTCGATATCTCAAGGATTCCTGAAGAAAAGATTTATTCGAGAAGTCATTCGATATGACAGTTTAACAGTATTCGAGAACTCAGAGTTATCGATCAAGTCAATTCTAGTTCTCGAATCACCAACAGAGTTACTTCTCGAATACAATCTTGGAGACAAAATACTGAAGAATTGTACAAGTTAGAAACCTGCAACAAGCTAAAGCACTTTATGGACCACAATCTGTAATGTACTTTTGGAAAAGTCTAAAAAGGAGCTTGGAGAGATGTACAAGAGACAAAGAGCTAAAGAAGTGGATCTGAACAGAGCCTTGCAAAGTCAAACCTGTAGCCGTTTGGATGCTTACTCAAAAAGGATAGACATACTAGAAAGTAAAGTTGTTTAGCTACCTTATTTGTAGTAAGTAGGTTGTATTCATGCTCTATAAGGATACAGCCTCACTTCCTTAGAAGTTAAGTTTTTCATACACAAAAAGAAAACATCTCTCTGAGAAAAACGAAACTAAGAATACTAACATTTGTATTCACAGATTGTAGCAAAATCTTTATCTAATAAAATATTAGATTAAAGTTATATTGTGTCTTGTGTTGTTCTTAATCCGCATTTACAAATCTACACACACAAACACATATTGTGATACACTGATTCAAGAACAAAGAAAAGTTCAAGAATCCATTCACCCCCCTCTGTATTCTTTAGTCGTATTCAATACTCAACAAGTGGTATCAGAGCAGGTTGTTTATTCAAAAACAGAAAACGATCATGAATACACCAAAGACTACAGGAACGGTAAAGGTCCCTAAGTTTGACAAAGAGAACTACAACCTCTGGAAGATCAAGATGCAGTTGTTCATCAAAGCTGCTAATCCTCTATATCCTGAGATACTCAAGAATGGTCCCTTTGTTCCACAACAAGAGATTCCTGAAAAGACTGTTGGAACTATAACCTTTCCACGATCTTATGTGCCTAAAGAACCATCCAAATGGACAGATACAGAAAAGGAGATGGTTGCTCTCGACAGTCATCTCATGTTATTAATCATAGATTCTATGGAACTGTCAATGTTTGCTAACATAGCCTCTTGCAAAACAGCAAAGGAGATGTGGGATCATATTGAGGTGTTATGTGAAGGAACAGAAGAGGTTAGAGAAAACAAGAAACAGATACTGGTCACATAGTATGAAGCTTTCATGGCTCAGTCCAAGGAAAGCATTACTGACATGTTTGAAAGGTTTCACAAGCTGGTGACTGAGCTCCAGATGAATGGGAAGGTATACAGCACCAAGGAGCTGAATATGAAATTTCTACTATCTTCTCCAAACCATCTAGAGCAAAAGATCATTTCTCTAAGAGAAAGAGATTTGAACAAAGTCACATATGATGTGCTCTATGGGGTTTTAAAAACTCATGAGCTTGAGTTGCTTCAGAAGAGGGCTATCCAAGCCAACCAAGGCAGAATGGTAAACACATCATGTGCCTTGATTGTCAACAAATCTATTCAAGACCTAGAAGCATCTACAAGTCAGCTGAGGATAGAAGAGATAGTAGATGATGAAGAAAATGAAGGTGAAGTGACTGAATCTATTGAGGAGAAGGAAGAAGAAGAGTTCTATACTCTTGAAGAGCTAGATGGCATGGAAAACACTTCATATGCTTTCATGGCCAGAAAGTTTCCAAACATCAGATTCAAGAGGAACCAACCCTTCAAACCTCGACCCCAAAACCATTCATTCAACAAGAGCAAGGCACCTGTGAAATCAAACAAGAATAAATTCAAAACCATCCATGTGGATAGGTCATCTGTAAGGTGTTATAGATGCAATGACCTAGGGCATTTTGCCAGTGAATGCAAGAAGCCTAAAAAGAAGGGTAATGAGTTTCTAGAGCTTGAAGCTAAGTATGAGGCCCTTCTGAAAAAGCAAACACTAGGTAAGGCCTACATAGCTGAAGGGAAGTGTTGGGATGACTCTGATAGTGATGGAGAGGAGCAAGAATTCTGCAACTATGCCTTATGGCTGATTCCAAGGATGAACAATCTCCATCTGACTCTCAGGTACCATCTCTCACTACCATAGATATGTCTGTTTCTGAGTATAAATGCATGGTTGAACAACTATCTGTTGAAATGTTTAATATTCATACTAGTATGACTGCCGCTAATGAAGAGATTGCCAAACTGTCTCCTAAGAATGAATTGTTAAACAAGAAGAATGAGGAACTTGAGCTAACTGCTATGCATGTAGATAACCTTAAGAAAGAAATTGAATATTTGCAGAATAAGGTTCTATGTGCTAGTCAAGTTGAGAAGGCTCTTAGGGATGAACTAGCTGAGAATGAATTCAAATTGAAAACCTTTAAGAACTCCTCTAGTCTACTGCAGTCCTACCATGAGAAAAATCAAGCTAAACCCAAGGCTGCCATTGGACTTGACTATGGCACTCTTAAATAGAGGAAAGGCTATGCTGTAATTGAAGATGACATAGTTGTTCAGGATGAAGTGCCTCACATTTTGAAAAAGACTGAGTCTCCAATTTTTAAAGAAGCAACATTTGAAATTGATGAGAATGCCTTACTCATTAAGCAAATGTTGAATGATGAGGATGAGGCATAGTCTAGTGAACAACCAGCATCCTCTAAGAGTGAGAGTGTCAAGTTAAAAACCAAGGAGCTAGTAGGTGGTAAGTCTAGACCTGAGAAGTTTGTTAAGTTTGTATCAGCTGGGAAAAATGAATCTGAGAAGAAATTGGCTAAGAAGAAACAGAACAGGAATGGCAAAATAGGGATTAACAAAGATAATAATTATGCTTACATGCCTAATCCCTCTAGGAAAACTTGTCAAAATTATTTCAGTACCAATCATTTAACTCATGCATGCAAGAAACCTGTTGGTAGTGTGCCCAAACCTTTCTATGACTGTTCTGTGCCTTTAAGACATAGAGATGCTCCATTCTGTGATAAATTTGACTGTATGCCATGCAATATGAATGTCATGACTAGTTGTTTCAATCTGAGAAGGCAATTTATTGATAATTGTATCAGTCACAACTCTCACACACACTACACAAGGTCAAAGTCTTCAAGTCCTCCTAGAGCTAGGAAGGTACCTCTGTCACCTAAATCTGAAACCTCAGGTTCTAAGACTTCTAACAGTGACAAGAAGACTAACACCAAGAAAGTTGATAAGCATGTTGTTTATGATAAAACTGTTTCTAAGTCACATGGACCCAAACTTGTTTGGGTACCAAAGGAGAAGTAATACCTTTGTGGTTGCAGGGCAAAGAAAGTGAAAAGAAGGTCATGTGGATTTTGGACAGTGGATGCTCAAATCACATGACTGGTGATATGGCCCTGCTATCACAGTATGAGGAGAAGGTTGGCCCAATGGTTGCTTTTGGAGATGACAGCATGGGTAACACATTGGGATATGGCAAGTTAAAAGTTGGTAATGTCATCATTGAAGATGTAGCACTAGTCAAGGGTCTCAAGCATAATCTGCTAAGTGTTGGTCAGTATACTGATAGAGGATTCAAGGTAAATTTTACAAAGATTAATGTTTGATCACCCACAAGAAGACTGGTGATTTTACTCTATCTGGAGTAAGGAAAGGAAGCCTGTTTGTAGCCAATATGTACTCTGCAAACAAGGACAAAGTTTGTTGCTTCTACTCAAAAGCATCAAATGAAGATTGTTGGCTATGGCACAAGAAGTTATCACACCTGAACTTCAAGGCCATTAATTCTCTAGTCAAAAGAGAGTTAGTGAGAGGCATGCCCACACTTGAATTATGTCTAGAAGGAGTGTGTGAGGCTTGCCAAAAAGGAAAGATGAAAAGGTCAAGCCACAAGTCAAAGACAGTGACATCAATCACCAAGCCCCTGCAATTAATTCATATGGATTTGTTTGGGCCTGTCAATATTATGTCACTCTCAAGAAAGAAGTATGCCCTAGTGATGGTTGATGACTACACAAGGTATACATGGGTGGAATTTCTAGCATCAAAGGATAAGGCTCCTCAAGTAATCATTGAGCACATAAAGAAAGTTGATAAGGAAGCAAAAGCCAACAATGCAAGTGTGATTGCATTGAGAAGTGATAATGGAACAGAGTTCAAAAATGCCTTACTTGAAGCATTTTGCAAAGAGAATGGCATTTCACAACAATTCTCAGCTCCAAGAACTCCACAACAAAATGGAGTAGATGAGAGAATGAACAGAACTCTAATTGAGGCTGCTAGAACAATGTTGCTTGATGCAAAGATGCCTACATGTTTTTAGGCTGAGGCTGTGAGCACTGCATGCTACATCCAGAACAGAACCCTCATCAACAAAAACACTGGAAAGACACCTTACAATTTGATGACTGGAAAGAAGCCTACTCTAAAGTATGTTCGTACTTTTGGAAGCAAATGCTTTGTTTGAAAGACAATTCAGAATATGTTGGGAAGTTTGATGTAAAGGCATTTGAAGGAATCTTTCTTGGCTATTCTATGGAGAGAATTGCATACAAGGTTTATGTCATCAGTCAAAAGAAAGTTATGGAAAGCACAGATGTGACATTTGATGACCGCAAACTACCTGGATTAGAAGAAGCCAATGATGAAGATAGAGATCCATTAAAGTTGGAAAATCTAGATGATTCTGATGAAGAGATTGAAACTGAAGTTGAAACTCAAGTTCAACAAACTCAAGTGAATGATGATGCAAGAGAAGAATTTGTTCCAATCAACAGTGAAGAGACTAGCATCCAAGACACACCTGTGAGTAGTAGCAACTTCACAGGGGGAGGAAATGAAAATGATCATGTCTTGAATGATGAAGCAACATCAAGGTTGAGAAATCAAACTGAGCACTCAAGGAAATGGGATAGGTCATACACTGCAGAGCAAATTATTGGAGATCCAAATACAGGAGTGAGAACTAGGAGAGCAACTAAAAATGAATGTCTCTATGGTTGCTTTCTATCTCAGATTGAGCCTAAGAAACTTGATGATGCACTGTTGGATCCAGATTGGATTATTGCTATGCAAGAGGAGCTGAATCAATTTGAAAGAAACAAAGTATGGGAACTTGTACCTGCACCACAGAACAGAACCATTGTTGGAATAAAATGGGTTCTAAAAAATAAGATGGATGAAAATGGTGTGGTCATTAGAAACAAAGCAAGGTTGGTTGAAAAAGGATACTCTCAACAGGAAGGCATTGATTATGATGAGACATTTGCCCCTGTTGCTAGATTGGAAGCAATCAGAATATTCTTGGCATTTGCTGCTCATTCAAATTTTAAAGTCTATCAAATGGATGTCAAGAGTGCATTTCTGAATGGAGAGTTGGAAGAAGAATTTTATATGCAACAACCACCTGGCTTTAAGGATCCACATTTCCCAGAGTTTGTCTACAGATTGCTTAAGGCATTATATGGACTTAAGCAGGCTTCAAGGGCATGGTATGATACTTTATCACAATTTCTTCTGGAAAATCAATTCACTAGAGGCACATTGGACAAAACATTTTTTTACAAGAAGCATGGTGATGATATTATCCTAGTTCAGATCTATGTGGATGGTATCATATTTGGCTCTACAAATGAGAAGTTGTGTGAGAAATTCTCTAAGCTCATGCAGAGCAGATATGAGATGAGTATGATGGGAGAGCTGACATTCTTTCTTGGGTTGCAAGTTAGTCAGAGGAAGGATGGTATCTTTATCAGTAAAACAAAGTACATCAAGAATTTATTGAAGAAGTTTGACTTAGAAGATTGCTCACCTGCAAAGACACCCATGGCCACTGCCACTAAATTGGATGAAGATGCTAAAGGCAAGAAAGTAGATATCTTAGTCTACAGAGGCATGGTTGGTTCCTTACTCTATCTCACTGCAAGTAGGCCAGACATTATGTTTGCTACATGTATGTGTGCAAGATTTCAATCAAATCCAAAAGAGTCACATTTGATTGCTATAAAGAGGATCTTTAGATATCTGAATGGCACTCCAAACTTGGGTTTATGGTATCCTAAGGACACAGGGTTCAATCTGGTTGGTTATTCTGATGCTGATTATGCTGGATGCAGAGTGGATAGAAAAAGCACCTCAGGTAGCTGCTAGTTTCTTGGACAAAGGTTAGTCTCTTGGTACAACAAGAAACAACAATCTGTGTCAACTTCCACAGCTGAGGCTAAATACATAGCTGCTGGAAGTTGCTGTGCTCAAGTGCTTTGGATTAGAAATCAACTTAGAGACTATGGACTTGTGTTGGAAAGAATTCCAATCATGTGTGACAACACAAGTGCAATCTCTATAGTTGCCAATCCTGTCAATCATTCTAGAACAAAGCACATTGACATCAGATATCACTTTATTAGGGATTACATTATGTTCCCACAGAAAAACAACTAGCTGATATATTCACTAAGCCATTAGATGAAGCCAACTTCACAAGGTTGGTTAGTGAGATTGGAATGCTGAATTCTTCAGAATCTGGCTAAGTGAAAATATCAACAGCAGTAAACACTTACTTTATCTAAATTCTCAATATTTTTGAAGTAATTGTTGGCTGGAATATGATTTATAAATATTTCAAATCTGTTGCATATGTTGAAAATCATATTCGAATTAGCTTGAAATTTCTATGAAATTTTAAGACTATCACTATTTAATTTGTTAGAATATTCTTCATTTGAATTATTCTGGTAAATTTTGAAAAGATAGTGAAAATTAATTTTTATGAGTGAAAAGTATAGTTCGATAAGTCAGACTTCTCGAATGACTTTCATGTCTATAGTCGACTTCTCTAACAAGTCTATTTGGAACACTCTTGAGTTCTCGAATAGTGCATTTTGGAGAAATCGAACAGAGACTTGCTTGAGTTCTCGAATAGGACATTTGAGTTCTCTAATGACTGAGTTCTCGAATAGAACATTTGAGTTGTCGAATCATTTGAAAAGGCTGAATTCTCGCTGAATCTTAATCGATTTTGGATTTTTATTCAGAATTTTAAATCACTCATAAAAACATATTTTATTTAATTTAGAATTATGTTCTAAGTTAGATATCCGCCAGCTGTGAGTTACAAACTGCTTAAGATATTGAATAAGCCTTTCTTGACTTATCGAATAGTTGTTTTATACTTCTCGAATGACTGACTTGTCGATACAAAACATATATCTAATCGACAACTCAAGTCACTCATATATATACAATTCCACAACTGTTCAAATCATTTCATTCGATTTCTTAGGCAGCTAAAGTTCCAAAACCCTTGAAAACCCTAACTTCAAAAGCTAAATTTCTTCTTCAACCTTCGTTCTCTTCTCTCACCTCTCTGTGTAACAATGGCAAATACCCAACTCACAATTCCTACCCACACCAATTTCATAGCAATAACCAATGATGTTGAAGCACCCAATGCAAACTTTAAGTGCTTCATTTGATGGATGTCTGAACCATACATCAAGGATGCACTCTCAGCCAACCCAACTCTGTATCTAGACCTACTAGAACAGTTTTGGAGAACTGCTACTGTGGAGGTTGTGGCCCTAGAGAATTCAATAACTTCATATGTAATCTACTGCAAGATTCAGGATAAGGACATCACTTTCACCACTGAAGATATGAATCGAGCACTGGGCTTACAACAAGAAGTGTATGACAGTCCAGCTACTGATCAGGAATTGGAATACTTCTTTGATTTTATCAACTACTCAGATAGAATCAAGCTTGGAAATTTGAATAGGAAGTACTTGAGAAAAGAATGGAGCTATGTCTTTGCCACTCTTCTTCAAGTCTTCACAGCAAGGAAGTCTAGCTTTGACCAAATCAGCACACCTGTTCAACAAATTTGCTATGCTCTAGCATATGGGAGAAATATTGATGTTGGACTGATCATAATGCAAGAATTGTATGGGAGACTTGGTAAGAACTCAGCCAAGAGAGGTAATGAAATTTTCTTCCCTCGCTTTATTCAATCTGTACTTAATTTCATAGATGATGAATTGATTGAATTATCTGGGTTAGACAAAAATAGAATAGGCTATCCGAAATCCATGACCAAACTCATTTTTGGTAGCTTGGAGACTAGGAATGATGTGGATGTAAGACTCAAAATAACTCCACGTATGGAGAGTTTATTTAGGACTTACCCCCACAACATGCCAATATTTGCCTCAAAATCAGAGTTAGCTAGGCCCAAGCAAGTAGAGTAAAATGCTAACCCAGGGCCTGCTAACCAACCCTCTCATCCAAACACCTTACCAAACACAAAGCCACCTGCATCATCCTCTCAACAGGGTGGTGTCAGTAAAAAGGAGAAGAAGAGAAAACAGGTTGCTTCTAAACCTCTAAAAATCTTAACTGAAGCAGCCTTGGCTATAGAATTAGGTTTAGAAAGTGGGGAACCTGAGTCACCCTTACTAACGCCAAAGAAGAAGAAGAAGAAATCTAAAACCACCTCTTCAGTCACACAAATGGCTGAAGTTATAAAATCTGGGGCACACAGTTCACTAGATGTATCCTCTCAACAGGGTGCATCTATAGAATCAAGCATCCTCCCCAATACACGATCCTGTAAAGAGTCAGCACATGGGAGTGATAAGGCTGGCACAACACTGAGTGGAGAGCACATCAATATTGAAACTCCCTCTATTTCTCAGGGGGAGTTGCCAAAATCCATTCCAAAAGACACTTCTCTTCCATAATCTCACACTAAAATTTCTTTGGAGCCTGCAACTCAAGCAATTGAGGAGCAAGGCATTGATCCCCAAGAATTTTCTCCTCTTGGTGAGCCAATGGACTCAAGTGACTTAGTGCATGACACTTTGCTCACCACCCAGGAACTACATTTAGATGGTGAGGGAATGCGAGCTGGGGCATATCCTAATGACATCATCAAAACACAGAGGATTCACTAGTTTTCACTAGAGACTCTATGCCTGTGTCAACTATTGGTGTAACTCATCCCACTTCTGTGGAGACACCAGTAGTAGAGTCATTCCATCCGGTTACAGAAGTTGCATCTGTAACTGAGGAGTCTAGCTTGCCTAGCTCTAGCTCTGACTTCATGTCACAATGGCTGAAGCCTGTGCAACATGGCAGTGCTTCAGGATCAGGATCTGTTCCACCACAATTGACGGTTGAAGCACTTCAAAGCTTAGTTGTGGATCAGATTCCTGAGTTCACAAAGATTTCTCAACACCTTCTCACTTAAAATCTGCCAAACCCAGACTATGAGGCTATCCTTCTATGCCACAGAGATGATGTAGAGATGCAGAAGGAGAAAATTGTGGCTGATACTGAGAGAGATGGCAATGTAGATGCCTGGATGCAAGGAAATTTGATCTCACTCTCAATGAAGCTCTTCAGTATCTAAGAGAGGAATACATCACCTCACTGGGTTCAAATGCTAAATCCCTAACTCCTGGTGAAGTGTATGAAGCCATCAATGACTCACTAGTACAAACTGGACCTATAGCGTCGCCCAAATTGACCTATAGCGTCGGTCAAATGGTGTAGTATATGCAGGGGACGCTGTAGGTATACACCCATAGCGTCGGTCAAAAAGATAACGCAAAAAAGTCTATAACGTCGGTTAAAAAGCCATCGCAAAAATCCTAAAAACCGACGCTTTTGGTTCAGACAATAGCGTCGGTTTTTGGGCAGGCGACGCTTTTGTCCGTCCAATAGCGTCGGCTGTACGAAATGCCGACGCTTTTATTTACTTCTATAGCGTCACATTGTTTACAACCGACGCCTAAAGTGCGGGGAAAAATAATTTATTTTTTAATATTCTTTTTAAAAATTATCTATAGCGTCGCCAAAAGTAACAACCGACGCTCTAGTTTGTTGTTTATAGCGTCGCCTTTTATTGTAACCGACGCCTAAAGTATAGTAAAAAATAAATATTTTTTTAATGGGATGATCTATAGCGTCGCCAGTTATAACAACCGACGCTTTTGATGAATCTATATCGTCGCTGTTGTTAACAACCGACGCTCTAGTTTGTTGTTTATAGCGTCGCCTTTTATTGTAACCGACGCCTAAAGTCTAATAAAAAATAAATATTTTTTTAATGGGATGATCTATAGCGTCGCTACTTATAACAACCGACGCTTTTGATGAATCTATAGCGTCGCTGTTGTTAAAAACCGACGCCTAAAGTTTGGGGGGAAAAAACCTGATTCTGTAATATTATTTTTTACCTGTTTTTGATACACAATTTTTAACCTGCTTCACTTTTTATATACCAACCACAGCAACAAACATGAACTACCACAATAAAAAATATAACACAAACTTTGATTAAAATAAATTTAAATTAAAGAATTTAAGCATATAGTATACAAAAAAGAAGTACATTAATGTTCAAATATTTTTCTATAACTACAGAATTCTGTGTTGCTAAATCCGAAGTCTTGGATTTATGTCAAGTAAGATCATCCAAAAGTACAAGGACAATGAGGAAACCAGCTACATAGGATCTATCTTCCAAGGGTTAAAATCCCAATTTAACAGACCCCAACAAAGGCCATTAGCATAAGATAACCACTTCCAGCCTCTCTGCAAAATAAATATAAACAAGATGAAGAGAGTATCAAAAAAATGATTAATTAGCCGATTTTTATAAATTAGAACGCAAACCCGCCCATTTGTTTTATATAACATATTAAACAAAATTCCTAGTGCACCATTATGCTACTTGACAGAATATGTGTATATATATCTGCCAGTTAACCCTGAAAGCATATCTTAGTGCTTCTATATGTATCAAGAAAAACACCTTCTAATTTAAGAATTATGATATGTCCATAAACTTCCACTTCCTCTACATAAACCCAGCCTCTTCAGGCAGTACATATCCCAGTTTACTTATGTTATCATCACGAAAAGGTAATTCAAAATTGACCTACTGCTAAAGTTTCTGCAGGCAAGTCATTAAAATAAAAGAGCATAACTGGGATAGACAAATGCTTGGAAACTCTGTTAAAATTCTACTCTTCAGCTAAAAACCGGTTTAACTCAAAACAACCACTATATTGATTTTGCGTCTGAGCTGGATCGATGAGATACCATCAAAAGAATACCCAAAATAAATATCAAAATGGAGCAAAAGATATTATTAAGTCAAATAATATCCAGGGGCTGGTGCGGTATTAGGGTTCTTTACTGTGGCTTGTAAAATAATCATTTTAGTTAATTGATAAGCAGGGACGTTATTAGTACCTGATTAAAGACATTCTCGGATAAAATATTTTGTCCAGAGCTCTCGTATTTAGGGCTCAAAAGAAAGTGGCGAAAGGGGGTTATGAAAAGCGGGTAATCTGCAAGTATTATTAAATTTAAAAAATTAAAAGTGAATTATTTTTTATAAAAAAAACATTATTTAATTTATTTGATTTATTCATATTTAGTAGATTAATTCCATTAATCTTTTCAAAAAAAAATCCATTAATTATAAAAATACAGTATAATTATATGATACAAAAAATAGCATTATTTATTTATTATATTCTAAAAATAAATAATTAATTGTTACAAAATAATATAAAATAATATTGACTAAATATTCCTTAAAAATTTTTACATACCTATAGCGTCGCAGTTCTTAGGGGCGACACTCTAAGTCACACCTAAAGCGTACCTATAGCGTCGGCGTTTTTAGGGGCGACACTGTAAGCCAAACCTCCTGCATACCTATAGCGTCGGCATTTCCCCAGCGACGCTATAAGCAAAACCTATAGCGTCGGTTCGGGAAAGACCGACGCCATAAGCTGCGTCTATAGCGTCGATTCCTTTCTAACCGACGCAAAAACAAATTTTAGCGTCGGCATTTTATGTGGCGACGCTACAAGCTGCACCTATAGCGTCGGTTAATGTAAAAAACCGACGCTAGAAGTTCTTGCAGAAGCCAATAGGCGTCGGTTTTTCAAACAAACGACGCAATAGGTTTAATCGAGGCCTATAGCATCGGCTAGTGCAAACAACCGACTCTATAGGTGAGACGCTATAGGTCACTTCTGTTATGTTCTATAGCGTCGCCATCAAAGGGGCGACGCTATAGGTACACCTATAACGTCGCCTTTTATTGGACGACGCTATAGGCTACACCTATAGCGTCGCCTTTTAATGGGCGACGCTATAGGTTATACCTATAGCATCGGTTTATGCAAACAACCGACGCCATAGCTTCTGGCAGAAGTTAATAAGCGTCGGTTAATGCAAACAACCGACGAAATAGGTAAAGTGGCGACGCTATAGGTCAATAAACGACGCTATAGGTGGCGACGCAATAGGTCCAGTTTGTACTAGTGACTCTTACAAAGGATTCCTCAAGGTTGCACACTACCTTAGCAAAGGTGTCAAATCAGAAGTCAACAAGGTAAGTGATGCAACAGACCAGTCTGTGGGAGAGATAAAGAGGGCCTTTGATGCAAGGTTTCCTCAGTTGGACAGTGTTCTCAAAGACATCAAAATCTGCAACTCTACCTACACAAGGATGGATAATGGTCTAGCATTACTGAAAGATGTTGTCACAGGTCTGGGGCATAAATTCCAAATCTTATCTGATCAGACAACTGATGCAAATGCCATGCTCAGGACCCTCTTTGCAAACCAGTATGGAGACAAGCTGATCACTGAGGTTCCAGTGCATGAGATGACCAAGTTTGAAGTGCAGAGACTCAAAGAACAGTCACTTTCTGGTTTCAAATCTAATGAGTTATTCAAAAGGTGGCTGCCCTTGAAACAGAAGTGACATCCCTCAAGAAATCCAATGCTCATCTAACAGACACAGTAGCAACTATCTCTGAGCAGTTGAACACTCAAGCCTCTACCACAGCTGATGTTCTTCTCCATCAACAATCTATGTTGTCTGCAATGATGAAGCATATGGGTCTCCCTCTTCTAGATGAATCTGCCAATATCACCTCTTCCAACCCAAGAGACCCTACTAAAGCCTCAGTGCCTGACACCAAGCCTAAGGGGGAGAAGAGAAACCTAAGGGACTCAAAGCCTAAGGGGGAGTCAAAAGAGGAGAAGCCCAGAAAGGAGAAACCCAAGGGGAAAGGCATTACAATAAATGAGGGTGGTCATCAAAGGAGTTCAAAATCTATAACCCATGTTCCAGGAAAAGGGAAAGGCAAAGTTGATGAGCCTCCATCTCTACCAGTTGTTACTTTACCAACTATGCACATCACTACTCCCAGTGGCCAGAAGCAATCCATCACCACCACAGTGGTTGCAGGGAGTATGCCATCTGATAAACCTCCATCCTCCAAACCTGAAAGTGCCAAGCCTGTAGAAGTAAAGGTGGTTACTGAGGCCAAGCTACAAGAAATTTCAACTCTAGTGATTATCATGATGATGCATTCTTGGAGTTTCTGAAAGTCTCGAGAGAACAGGATGGTGACACTCAATTTTACCTAAGGAGCTTGAAGGATCAGATCGATTACTTCACTGTGATACCTAGAAAAGTTGATAGCTCATGGCTCAAGGAAGTAATGATGGTAGAAAAATCTAGAATCTGGCATCTAACCTACAAAACTCTACAAACCTTAAAACACTCAGAGATAGATGTGCTGATTGAGCTCATAGAGAAGAGGAATGTAAATGAAAACAATAAGAGTCTGTATGATGACTTGAGGAATGGGCAACCTTCAAGGCTGCCGGAAGTGATTAAGAAGCCATGGACAATCATCTATCAGTCTGGCACCAGAATTGAAGAGATTAAACAAGTGGTCATTCCCAATGATCTCACTTCTCGAAATCACAGACTCATTATTGCCATCATTGATCTACTGCAAAAGAAAACGGGGATGAGGACAGCTGAGGAGATAGAAGCACTACAAATCCTAAGATCATTCATTGCAACTGGTGTAATTCCAGAAATTGCCAAGCCAAGGAGGAATAAGGATGACAAAGATGAGGACAAGAGTGATGGGAAGGGAAAACATCACAGGAGTGATAAGGATGATGAGGATAAGAAGAAGAAGAACAGCAAAGATAAGAAAGGAGATGATGACCAAGGTAGAGTCTATGAGAGGAAAAATGGAAAACAACAAGCCTTAGGCATTGCTAGAAGTAATCTCACCACAACACAAGACTCTAAGTCTAAGGTGAATGCTGTTAGAAATGACCTACCAAAATCTAATTCCATGGCTTCTGCAACTGTTTTACCACCTCAAGAAGAGAAGAAGATTCAAGTCAAGAAACCATCTGTATGTTTCAAAAAGCAAACTGCTAATGGAATACTACATTGGTTTACCATCAAAGGTCACATACTACTGCCAGGCAACCACACTAAAAGGATCAAATTCAAACAAGCAGCAAGAAAACCAAAGCTTTCCAAATCAAGAACCCTAACAATCTATCCAGGCCTAAAACTCCAACTACTAGATGAAGACTACAATTGTGACACCCCTAGATCCGGGGTCAAGGATCCAGGTCATCACGGTCCAATTTTCGATCCATATCCATATCTCTTGAGTTTTTTTTTTTTTACTTAATACTTATACAATTGACCCCACACTAATACACACACACACACCAGTCATATGCTCATAGAAAAACATCCACAATATTAAAAGTTTAGAGTTAAATAGTTATTACAAACCCAGAACCTTACTAAGTACATTGTTGAATAATACTTCTACAGGAAGCATTTCAACAACCAAAAGTTTATTACAAACTTACACACTTAATTTACATAAGTCTACTAAGCCCCTTTCGCTTGTCACTACCTCGGGGATGGTCGCCAGCACTCGCTCAAAAGGTCGCCTTTCCCTTACCCTCTTGCGGGGCGTAGTGCGTAGAATCGGCATGGGACCTAGCTGCTATATACATAAGTGGCAAGAGTGAGCTATAATAGCTCAGCAAGACAATATTGTAAACTAGAATTTAAAATGTGAACAGGTATACATATATATACATATATAAGCAGAAATCAATTATAATCCTTAAGGAAGAATAAAACTCTTATTTAATAATACATCATCCACTTGCTATTAGAAGAAAGGAATCTATAATAATATAATATCAGTTTTTCTTCATCTGTAACCGTAATTCCATCATCTCATATAATTATTCTGTTTTCAGTATAGAAATCTAAAAATCATTTTCAACTCTTTCTTTCAAGTTTTTTGGGGATTTTCACTGTTGCCGAATACGTAAGAACGATGATCAGTCACCCTCCGTACCCGTCCTTTTTACTACCGGTAAAAGGAGGAAGGTACACCACTACATCCCCTTGGAGGAAGGTACACCACTACATCCTCCTTCGGCAACTCTTGGGCCGAGATAAAATATTGATTGTTGGACTGTGCCGCACACAGCCTCCTACGCTTTTTGTTGCTATCCCCCTTTTTGTCAAATCATTATTCCATTTATAAAATATCATTCCACATTTCCATTTTCTCGCTTTCATTTCCACATATCATTCGCTCATCTCATTTCCATTCACATTTATCATCGCCTTTAAATCATATGTCATAATACTTTAATTATGACTCATACATCTTTTCTATCATTATTAAAGTCAAATATTCCTTTAGAACAAAAAGTATATTCGCTCTATCCATATTCGTATCTATCTTTCTTTAATTCTCAAAATCAGGAAATAAATCCTTAGCAATATAGCATCGTAGAAAAACATATATATTCCAAGAAATCATTTTACTTTAAAAAATAAAATAGTTTTCTAAAGTAAGAGTAGAAGAAATCTTGCTCTTTTATATACACATATATATATATATATATATATGTTGTTCCATCTACTTTTAAAAATAGTAGATAATAATCAAATAATACTTATTAAATCACAATATTTAAAAAGAATATCTTTAGCAAAATATTATAAATCATATAACCCTAGATAACAACTGATACCATTCCTTTATTTACTTTAGATAACAACTGATACCATTTTCTCATATTCTCTTAATCATAAGGCATGTTCACTTCATGCATAATCATCTCTATACATATCCATCTCATACTCATATCCATATTCATATACATCTTCGTACTCATATCCATATCCATATTCATATACATCTTCGTATACCTTTCTTTTCAATATCAATACTCAAGGAAGACAATTTCTTCACAATATAGTAATAATAGCATCACATATATATATTACATAAAATCAAGTTTCTTTGAAGATAAATAGTTTTCCAAGTAGGGATAGAAAAGATCTTGCCTCGATCTCGATGTCCTGAAGGTATGGCTTGTGGCTCTCCCGGAGTTTCTATAAACACGAAAAGGACCGTCGTTAGAATACCACATCTCTTACTCACCTCACTCTTGCATAACAATACCCTTGACACTTTAATATATGTTTCACATGTTATTCATAACCCAAGTGTTCCAAAAACCTAACCATTTTAGGTTAAATCAAGGTTTCGGTGCTTATTCACCATTTCCCTCAACAACCATACCCGACTGTAAAAATTCTCAGAAAATCTCAATTTCGAATTTTAATGTAAGGTCAACTGGAAATGACTCTTTGACCACTCCACTACAATATCCCAAAATTTTATAATTTTTAAAAATGTTGAAGTATGGTATTCATAGCCTCCAATTTGATACAATTACATTTTCTCGGTTCTCGAACGTCTTTCACTAAAACTGACTTTTCTCCTAAACCGTTCATCAGATTTTAACGTACTTTATATCAAAACGATCTATGAACCAAGCTCTACCCTCTCATGATCAGTGGGTGCTCTGGACAGAAACCTACCGTACGAGTATGGGGACCAAAAACAGGGTATCTATTTGATTTAACGAAAATCGGGCATTATAACGGCTATATTTTCATACTTTCCAAAATTCAACTCCTCCAAATCTATCATCCACCTTATACACCATCACCTACACCATGTGGTCATCTTACCAACCATGGTTACAAGTACATACTCCTTTCATATTAAATCAAAACACATATCCACAACTATATAATCAAGATTTCATGGTTTATATCACTTAACTTCTAAACTATGCATAATCAACCATAAACTCATAATTCAAGTTAGGGTCTCAAGTAATATACCTTCCTTGTAGCTTCAACATCACTTAATAAACCTTGGGTACTCCTTAAACAACCTCAATATAGCTTGAATCAACTAAAGGAACCATGGAAACAAAGTTAACAATTCGGAGTTACTATTCATCATCTGAAAGAACATGAAAAACGACCCCCTTACCTTGCTTTTCTGGAAAACTCTTGTGAAATACGACTTGTAGGTTATCTCATGGGCTTTCTAAAAAGCATTAGAACGCAAAATTTGGCTGAGAAACGAAGAAGTTATGCTCGTTTTACTGGGCTGTTCCTGTTTTGGCCGAATTTGCAAGAAATGGAGGGGGAAAGATTTTGCTCTTGATTTTTGATCTTATCTTCCTTAATCTTGTAAATTCTAGAGTCTTGTGGAATGGTGTAGATATTTACCTTGATTAATGACTAATCTACCCCTTAATTAAGTGTTAGTGGAAGGTGATATCACTACTTATGTCATAGAAGAGTATCTTGTAAGCTTGGTTCTTTAACCTTAAGTAAATACTAATAACCTTTGTAAATACTAATGTGGTTAATCTCCTTATTATTTACTAACCTTGGTTACTTGGTTTCCATACTTGTTTAATCACGATTCGTCTCGAATACGCCTCGTTATCTAAGTGGTTCTAAATTATTTATCAATCCAAATTCCCTTGACATTTCCTTGACTTGCTCTCGCCTTGGTTTAACCTAATTTCACTAATTCCTCAAAATATAAATCCTTTAATATTTCTATGCTCCTTAATATCCAATTAAATAGAAGCTCGCTCGAACTCAAAATCCTCAAAAATTCATATTCAGGAATTTCTGAAATCCGTTATCATTTCCAGTCACTTATTTTCATAGTACATCACTAATACGGTTTCTGTTTACTCATTTTCCATTTCCAATATAGAGCACGTACACACCATTTTCCTAAATTCCTCGAGATCACTATTCATTTAATCACTATAGCCTTTCTAAAGTTAGGGTTATTACATTCTTCCCCTCTTAAAAGGATTCCGTCCCGGAATCATGTTGAAGATATTGACGAATACCTTTCTCACATTACACCTTCTAATTCGCATATTACTTCCTCTATCCTTTAGTTTCTCCTTAAACATCTCTATCTTGTTTGTACAGAAATACACCAACATAAACTTGCTTGTCATTCATCAACATGCCATTTAACTTATCAATAGCAGCACTTTCACTATCTTTTTCTTGCAAATCTCCTCCTGTATTCAATCATTCTATATTATCTCATCTATCCTTCTTCTTTTTCCTAAGGGTATCGGCCACCACATTGGCCTTCGCTGAATGGTAGTGTATCTCACTATTGTTTAACTGTGTTTTGATCTCTATCATGACATAAATATTAACACCTCAATATTCCTATATCTCATCTCTGTAAAATTTTCCAGAAAATAAGCTCTACTAATATTCTTTGAAACAATTGTAAGAAAATATTACCTATAATATATATTTTCTGTTTGTACTTATAGGAGCAGATACTTTCCCTTCATTCTAAGAATTTTCCTTGCACTTTCCCCATTATTCTCAAATCTCCTTTTTTATAGAGTTCTCTGACTCTTAACAGATATTGATTTAGATGACACGAAAATAACTCACTTTCTTATATCACCATAGTTTACTTTCTCACAGATAGATTATTCTTATCTATTTTATCAGCCCATTTACACCATTCATTGACTTATTCAATCCCTAACCAAACACTTACACTTAAGAGGTCAAATTAGCGCGTACCTGCAATTTTCTCCGGATACCTTATCCCATATGTCTATTGTTCACTATACACTCTTTACATCTTGTTGATCCTCCTTAGTTTCTTCATGATATACAATCTATTCCACCCCTGTAATTTCCCTTTATTATTCTCATCAAAATCTTTACCTCAAGTTTTACTCATTCACACCTTTTAGATTAATCCTTTGAATACTTAACATCTTTAATCTCTCTATGCTACTTAGGGTATTAGTCACAATATTGGTCTTCCCCTACTAATAGTTATTGCACCTCGAAATCCTTCATTAATTATCCTCACTTCCTTTGTTTATCCTTATTCTAATTCTATCCTCAAAATATACCTTGCTCTCAATAGTAAATCTCAATTATACCTTAAAATTCCTCATATTCTTTTCTCTTACTAATCATCAAATATACCTATTTCTTCTCACGAATTTCCTTCCTCTCTTATATTGAAACGCTTCTAGCTCTAATTATCTATTATTGAAATTTCCCTTGGAATCTCAAGTTTCCTCGTATAATCACGTATACCTTAAACCTTGCTTCCATTATTCCATCCAGTAAGGAAATCTTTTATATTCGAAATAATTAATAGAATTTAAGAGACTTTGAATTGAAACGAACCCAGAAACAAGCAAGGGTCCCACAATAATTTATAAGATTAAGAGTTTTAAATAGCTCTTATTCGAAACAAAAGAATATTTGGGAAATCAATATGATGGAAGAACCCCTATATCACACAAGTGAGGGCGTCCCCTCCGACTTTCAATCACACAGACAGATCGTCCTTGTGTATACATATAGGATTGTTCCTCTTAATTGGAGTAAGAAATATAAAGAAAATATAAATCGCGATGATAAATACCATCTTCCGAAAATAATCTTAGAGGAATATTTTGGCTAAGATAGATACAATTTTGAAACACATTTCAAGGGTACCAGAGAGTTTTTAAAAAAATACTGACCCTTAATGAATAATTACCCACCAGTGGAGGAAAATTTGAAACTCAATAATATAATTTAGCAGGGCTTTAGGAAATTTGAAAGTAGTTACTGTTAATAGCCTCTGCCCAATTGAAAATCCCAATAATGGAAGGTTTTCCTCAAATACTATTTATATCTTAGACTGCGTATTTTCCAAAATTTCTTAAATTTGGCACTCACCATGTAGCCTCAACCTATCGTCTGCTATTCCCAATTATCTTCATTTACCTAGTCGTGACTTGGCTCGATACTCGCTGCCTTTATCCACAATAAAACACAACCTTCTGATTAATATACTTACGTAATATTGATCATCTTGGCCTAACACTGCTCCGGTATCAAGAACCCTTCAAACTATACTTTATATTTGTATATTCTAACATATCCCGTATACTCACGAGATCCTCTAACGTACACTTCCCGATACATCAAATATTCTCTTTCTCATATCAATTCCGTGTGCCACATAAGCTTAACACTTTTGGCATAATAACCTTTTCATTTAAGTCAATCTCGGAATGTCTCAGTCTGTCTTGGTCCTTAAGGTGTATCTTGGCTTTATCGACCAATCCTCAGTTTCACCATTTCATCTCCACAATCAATTGAAACCATCAGTGTCTGTTCACCAATCCACTTACAATATTTCTTCAAACTCCCTTAAACACAAGAAGACTTTAAATACCCTTAACTTTGGCTCACCAATCTCCTCTACCTATACTAAAACATAAACTTTTATTAGTAATACTCTATAAAATTATAATCACTACTTAGAATGAACACTTCGTTCGATAAACCCCCCTTGAACTCGATGTGAGTTCGTATCTTATATCATTACATATATATCTATATGTGTATATTATTATCACTTTTGTTCCTGAGCAATATGACTCTAAGCTCTGATACCATCTGTGACACCCCTAGATCCGGGGTCAAGGATCCAGGTCATCACGGTCCAATTTCCGATCCATATCCATATCTCTTGAGTTTTTTTTTTTACTTAATACTTATACAATTGACCCCACACTAATACACACACACACCAGTCATATGCTCATAGAACAACATCTACAATATTAAAAGTTTAGAGTTAAACAGTTATTACAAACCCAGAACCTTACTAAGTACATTGTTGAATAATACTTCTACAGGAAGCATTTCAACAACCAAAAGTTTATTACAAACTTACACACTTAATTTACATAAGTCTACTAAGCCCCTTTCGCTTGTCACTACCTCGGGGATGGTCGCCAGCACTCGCTCAAAAGGTCGCCTTTACCTTACCCTCTTGCGGGGTGTAGTGCGTAGAATCGGCATGGGACCTAGCTGCTATATACATAAGTGGCAAGAGTGAGCTATAATAGCTCAGCAAGATAATATTGTAAACTAGAATTTAAAATGTGAACAGGTATACATATATATACATATATAAGCAGAAATCAATTATAATCCTTAAGGAAGAATAAAACTCTTATTTAATAAAACATCATCCACTTACTATTAGAAGAAAGGAATCTATAATAATATAATATCAGTTTTTCTTCATCTGTAACCGTAATTCCATCATCTCATATCATTATTCTGTTTTCAGTATAGAAATCTGAAAATCATTTTCAACTCTTTCTTTCAAGTTTTTTGGGGATTTTCACTGTTGCCGAATACGTAAGAACGATGATCAGTCGCCCTCCGTACCCGTCCTTTTTACTACCGGTAGAAGGAGGAAGGTACACCACTACATCCCCCTGGATGAAGGTACACCACTACATCCTCCTTCGGCAACTCTTGGGCCGAGATAAAATATTGATTGTTGGACTGTGCCGCACACAGCCTCCTACGCTTTTTGTTGCTATCCCCCTTTTTGTCAAATAATTATTCCATTTATAAAATATCATTCCACATTTCCATTTTCTCGCTTTCATTTCCACATATCATTCACTCATCTCATTTCCATTCACATTTATCATCACCTTTAAATCATATGTCATAATACTTTAATTATGACTCATACATCTTTTCTATCATTATTAAAGTCAAATATTCCTTTAGAACATAAAGTATATTCGCTCTATCCATATTCGTATCTATCTTTCTTTAATTCTCAAAATCAGGAAATAAATCCTTAGCAATATAGCATCGTAGAAAAACATATATATTCCAAGAAATCATTTTACTTTAAAAAATAAAATAGTTTTCTAAAGTAAGAGTAGAAGAAATCTTGCTCTTTTATATACACATATATATATATATGTTGTTCCATCTACTTTTAAAAATAGTAGATAATAATCAAATAATACTTATTAAATCACAATATTTAAAAAGAATATCTTTAGCAAAATATTATAAATCATATAACCCTAGATAACAACTGATACCATTCCTTTATTTACTTTAGATAACAACTGATACCATTTTCTCATATTCTCTTAATCATAAGGCATGTTCACTTCATGCATAATCATCTCTATACATATCCATCTCATACTCATATCCATATTCATATACATCTTCGTACTCATATCCATATCCATATTCATATACATCTTCGTATACCTTTCTTTTCAATATCAATACTCAAGGAAGACAATTTCTTCACAATATAGTAATAATAGCAGCACATATATATATTCCATAAAATCAAGTTTCTTTGAAGATAAATAGTTTTCCAAGTAGGGATAGAAAAGATCTTGCCTCGATCTCGATGTCCTGAAGGTATGGCTTGTGGCTCTCCCAGAGTTTTTATAAACACGAAAAGGACCGTCGTTAGAATACCACATCTCTTACTCACCAAACTCTTGCATAACAATACCCTTGACACTTTAATATATGTTTCACATGTTATTCATAACCCAAGTGTTCTAAAAACCTAACCATTTTAGGTTAAATCAAGGTTTCGGTGCTTATTCACCATTTCCCTTAACAACCATACCCGACTGTAAAAATTCTCAGAAAATCTCAATTTTGAATTTTAATGTAAGGTCAACTGGAAATGACTCTTTGACAACTCCACTACAATATCCCAAAATTTTATAATTTTTAAAAATGTTTAAGTATGGTATTCATAGCCTCCAATTTGATACAATTACATTTTCTCGGTTCTCGAACGTCTTTCACTAAAACTGACTTTTCTCCTAAACCGTTCATCAGATTTTAACGTACTTTATATCAAAACGATCTATGAACCAAGCTCTACCCTCTCATGATCAGTGGGTGCTCTGGACAGAAATCTACCGTACGAGTATGGGGACCAAAAACAGGGTATCTATTTGGTTTAACGAAAATCGGGCATTATAACGGCTATATTTTCATACTTTCCAAAATTCAACTCCTCCAAATCCATCATCCACCTTATACACCATCACCTACACCATGTGGTCATCTTACCAACCATGGTTACAAGAACATACTCCTTTCATATTAAATCAAAACACATATCCACAACTATATAATCAAGATTTCATGGTTTATATCACTTAACTTCTAAACTATGCATAATCAACCATAAACTCATAATTCAAGTTAGGGTCTCAAGTAATATACCTTCCTTGTAGCTTCAACATCACTTAATAAACCTTGGGTACTCCTTAAACAACCTCAATATAGCTTGAATCAACTAAAGGAACCATGGAAACAAAGTTAACAATTCGGAGTTACTATTCATCAGCTGAAAGAACATGAAAAACGACCCCCTTACCTTGCTTTTCTGGAAAACTCTTGTGAAATACGACTTGTAGGTTATCTCATGGGCTTTCTAAAAAGCTATAGAACGCAAAATTTGGCTGAGAAAGGAAGAAGTTATGCTCGTTTTACTGGGCTGTTCCTGTTTTGGCCGAATTTGCAAGAAATTGAGGGGGAAAGATTTTGCTCTTGATTTTTGATCTTATCTTCCTTAATCTTGTAAATTCTAGAGGCTTGTGGAATGGTGTAGATATTTACCTTGATTAATGACTAATCTACCCCTTAATTAAGTGTTAGTGGAAGGTGATATCACTGCTTATGTCATAGAAGAGTATCTTGTAAGCTTGGTTCTTTAACCTTAAGTAAATACTAATAACCTTTGTAAATACTAATGTGGTAAATCTCCTTATTATTTACTAACCTTGGTTACTTGGTTTCCATACTTGTTTAATCACGATTCGTCTCGAATACGCCTCGTTATCTAAGTGGTTCTAAATTGTTTATCAATCCAAATTCCCTTGACATTTCCTTGACTTGCTCTCGCCTTGGTTTAACCTAATTTCACTAATTCCTCAAAATATAAATCCTTTAATATTTCTATGCTCCTTAATATCCAATTAAATAGAAGCTCGCTCGAACTCAAAATCCTCAAAAATTCATATTCAGGAATTTCTGAAATCCGTTATCATTTCCAGTCACTTATTTTCATAGTACATCACTAATACGGTTTCTGTTTACTCATTTTCCATTTTCAATATAGAGCACCTACACACCATTTTCCTAAATTCCTCGAGATCACTATTCATTTAATCACTGTAGCCTTTGTACAGTTAGGGTTATTACAACAATGAAGACCAACTGGAATACCTTAGAGCTCGAAGAATCTATCATGTTTCAATCATTGATGACTCCCTTGAGATCAAGTATACTGATGGAAGACAGAAGAAGTTTAAACAAGGGCAGTGTCAAAATTGGGGCAAGTTATATGACATAGAAAGGATTATTGCCATGTTTGATGCAAATGGTAAAGTGGAAAGAGTATGGAAGCTAGAACTGATTGACTTTGTGAAGATGAATAGAGATCATGAAGAGCTGATTAGAAAGGGGTGCCTTGAGAAGTAGATGAAAAGGGAAAAAGAAATTAATAAACTGGAAGCTGAAGCAGAAGTGTTAAGGGCTAAGGGATTGTGTAGAGTTCAATTTAATCCCTATGTGGTGAAGTATAGGAGAAGAAATGGAGATAATGTCAATATAAGAATGAACCTACTCAATCACTATCCTGCCAACATTTTGAAACCAGTACTTGAAGATTTCAAAAACTCTATCTTGCTTGAAGATTTGGATGCAATGGCAGAAATCATAAGAGCTATGGATGAGAATGCAAGGAAGGAAAAAGAAAGGAAACAGAAGGCATATAATGATCTACTAGCCAAGGAAATGGAGATGGAATCAAATGATGAAGGCTAGCATCTCATCATAGTCTGTAAGATTACACACTTGTACTTCTATTCATGTTCTTAGTTCAAATCTACATACCTGTACTTTTCAAAGTTTTATCTTTATGTATGTTAGGCTTGTTATCAGGCATGAAGTTGTGACTAAGGGTCTTACTCATAATTTGGGGGAGATTGTTAGTCACAGAGACATGCCTGTACTCATATAATAACAAGCCTAAGTATGTGTAATGCTATGCATTACCTAAATGACCTCTTAACTGAGGGAACCTCTAGTTGTAGAGTTTCTATTTGTTTTGTACTTGTAATAGGCATCAAATCCTAGTTGTGTAACTGTACTTTTAAAGTCAAGAATAATGCTTGAAAGAAGTTCCAAGGTTCATGCATCAAGCAAGGAGATAAAGACTGTCAAATAATCACAGTTGGGATTTGAAGAAATGAAGAATTTGCCTAAGTACCAATTCGAGAAGTACATTTGTCTATTCGAGAAGGCTAGTATTCGAGAAGTCAGGGATTCGATATCTCCAAAGGCACTGTTCGATATCTCTGAAGGTCAACTAGTCAAAGCCTTATTCGAGAACTCAGAGATTCGACATGTCTAAATACTCTATTCGAGAACTCATGGAGTCAACAAGTCAAAGCATCATTCGAGTTCTCTAAGAGTCAACAAGTCAATGCTCTATTCGATATCTCAAGGACTATAGAAGCTATTCGATATCTCAGGGATTCGATAAGTAAAATGCTCTATTCGATATCTCAAGGATTCCTGAAGAAAAGACTTATTCGAGAAGTCATTCGATATGACAGTTTAACAGTATTCGAGAACTAAGAGTTATCGATCAAATCAATTCTAGTTCTCGAATCACCAACAGAGTTACTTCTCGAATACAATCTTGGAGACAAAATACTGAAGAATTGTACAAGTCAGAAACCTACAACAAGCTAAAGCACTTTATGGACCACAATCTGTAATGTACTTTTGGAAAAGTCTACAAAGGAGCTTGGAGAGATGTACAAGAGACAAAGAGCTAAAGAAGTGGATCTGAACAGAGCCTTGCAAAGTCAAACCTGTTGCCGTTTGGATGCTTACTCAAAAAGGATAGACATACTAGAAAGTAAAGTTGTTTAGCTACCTTATTTGTAGTAAGTAGGTTGTATTCATGCTCTACAAGGATACAGCCTCACTTCCTTAGAAGTTAAGTTTTTCATACACAAAAAGAAAACATCTCTCTGAGAAAAATGAAGCTGAGGATACTAACATTTGTATTCACAGATTGTAGCAAAATCTTTATCTAATAAAATTTTAGATTAAAGTGATATTTTGTCTTGTGTTGTTCGTAATCCACATTTACAAATCTACACACACAAACACATATTGTGCTACACTGATTCAAGAACAAAGAAAAGTTCAAGAATCCATTAACCCCCCCCCTCTGTATTCTTTAGTGGTATTCAATACTTATCAATTTTATCGCACTTATTTGCTACGTGTTCCCTTTCATGGTTTATTCGAACTATTTGGATTAGGGATAATTCTTCTAGACTAGTGAGATCGTTTGAGATCTCTTCCTCTTCTGATTTCGAGTCTTTAGATAATTCTGAACCAATAGTAAACATGGCCATGTCTCTTAAGGACCGTTGCTACCCCACCCGTTCTGCCTAACCCTCGTGTATCACTCTTCCACCCGTAAATGGTAATAATTTTGAGATTAAAGCTCACCACATTAGTATGTTACCTAAATTTACCGGGAGTGGTGGTGAGGACCCCTATCTTTTTCTTCATGAATTCGAGGAAGTTTGTGCCTTACAGAAACTCCAACAATTAACCGAGGACTCGATTAGGCTTAGGTTCATTAATTTCGCGCTTAAAGAAAATGCTAAAAAATGGTTGTATAGCCTACCGGTTAATTCTATTTCCACGTGGGAGGGATTTGTGGCAATTTTTTTTAAGAAATATTTTCCAAACCATAAGAGTACGAGAATTACAAATGAGATAAACTAATTTCATCAAAAGGAAAATGAGTCTTTTTGGAAATATTTTGATCGTTTTAAAAATCTTTTATCACAATGCCCCCACCACGGAATATAAAAGCGGAGACTTTGTAAGATTGTTTACGAGGCCTTAGATAGTCCAACAACCACTTTGTTAGAGTCTATGTGCCAAGGTAAATTCATGGAGAAAGATGAGGACGAAGGGTGGGCATTTTTCGAAGAATTAGTCGTCTAGTACATCTAGGGGTTTGCATTCGATTGGAAATTCGATTGCAACCGATGCCAAATTAGCTACTCTAACTAGAAGACTCGAAGCCCTAGAAACTAGTAACACCCCCTCACAAGTGTCTATGTGCTCTAATTATAATCAAGGTTTTCCAAACTTTCCCGGTTGTGATCAAGTCAATGCGGTGTTTCAACCAACCCCTAGAAATGATCCTTCTGCTCCTACTTACAATCCCGATTGGAAGAATCACCCAAATTTCTCGTGGAACCAAGGTCAAAACTACCAATCTCTGCCACCTTCTTTTCAACCTCCTTGTTTTTAAAAGCCCAATCAGAACTATTACTCAACTCCAAACCAAGTTCTTTTTCCAAACCCGACACAAAATCACGATCCTTATCCAAATCAAGCACCCGCCCACCCTCCCGGCTTTCACGAGTCGGATAAGAGAATTAATTCCTTGGAAAAGACTCTTGATGCGCTTTTGAAATCAACAACTAATTTGGCTCAATCTCAACAAACCTTCATGCAAACCATGACTCAAGATAGGCAACTTTTGAATGCTAGTACTCAAGCCATATCTAAGTTGGAGGTTCAAGTGAGTCAATTAGCTAACGCCATGTGTGAGCGAGAAAAGAACAAGTTCCCGAGGCAACCTGAGGTCAACCCTAAATTCCCCCTCAACCAAAGACCTCCCGAAAATGTTAATGCTATCATTTCTCTAAGGTCGGGAAACAAAGTTGATAATCAAGTAGGTGTCGAGTCTCCCGAAGAAAAAGAGTCAGATGATGAACCGAACCCTAGCCTTGATCATTCCATACAAATCCCGACTCCCGTGTCACCTGAATCTTCTCATAACTCATCAACATCTAGTGAACCTTCTTCATCTTGCAAACTTCCTTCACCTAACGAGTCTTCGTTTGTCATTCCACTTTCGAAATTCATTCCCTAAGAACCTAGTGAACGTGTCTTTAAGCCAAAAGCTCCTTATCCTCAAAGACTCCTTTCAAACAAACAATCGGCTCAAATGGATAAGATTTTGGAAGTCTTTAAGCATGTCGAGGTCAACATTCCTCTTTTAGATGCCATTCAACAAATTCCCTCTTATGCTAAGTGTCTAAAAGATTTGTGTACTCATAAACGTTCCACTCATGTCCCTAAGAAAGCCTTTTTGACTTCTCATGTTAGTTCAATTCTTTCGAACCAAATTCTCGTGAAATATAAGGACCCCGATTGTCCTACAATTTCATGTGTCATAGGCAATACTTTTGTGGACAAGGCGTTACTTGACTTAGGCGCTAGTGTGAACTTGCTTCCATTTTCGGTCTATCAAGCCCTAGGGTTAGGCGAGCTTAAGAAAAGATGGATCCTTATCTTATGTCATACCTAGTGATTCCACCCATGACCAAACTTTCATTGTCTCTAATTTGCTTAAACAAAATGAAGAAGCCTTAAGTTGGTTTAGGGAGAACATTAGTGACACTTGTTCTATAAGGTTGAATGATTCCATGTTACTTGAGAAAATCTTTTTTAATCAAAATTTTCAATAATGTCTTGATATTTTCTCAAAGCTTCATCCCAATTTTCCTACTGGCATCGGCTAATTCGGTTTTATTCCTTTGCCTCCCCTCGTGAAATTCAGGTATGGGGGAGTATAAGTGTGCGTGAGTAGTGTTAATTAGTTGTTTTTCATTTTCGTTCCTCTCCGTCATCCCTTGTCAGGTATTATCTCCTCATTCTCCTTTACTCGTTTCTCTTGCATTTGCATACATTGAGGACAATGCATGATTTAGGTATGGGGGAGGGTTTTAGTGTAAATACATAAAATTGAAAAATCCAAAAAAATTAAAAAATCAAAAAATGCAAAAATAGAGATATTTTAGCTTAGTTGTCCTTCCCACTCTTTAAATTTTAGAACTAGTTGGTGTTAACAATTTTTCGAAAATTATATGTATAATGCCTTTAGATGATTTGAACGTAGTCAAGTAAGGTTTTACTCATGAAACTTGTGTCGAACAAATTTTTGCTTAAAAGTTCCAAGACGGCACATTTGCACAAGACCTTTGATGGAAAAATTGTATAGGGATGTTATTCAATACCTGAGAGAGAACCCACATGTTAAAACAATGTCGAATCAAACCTTTGCGATAAATTGTTCATATAGTGTCTTAGAAAAAAAAAAGAAAAAAAATCAATAAATGTTTGTAGTTGTAGAGTGCTAATGGAAGGAATGGCTAGATTGGGCTCATTAGTACCCGAGCAATTAAGTCTGAGGGGACTTTATGCCTAGTAAGCTAGAGCCCTTTGTGGTTTGGTATTGCTGACCCAACGCTCGCTACATGGGTATTAGTGCATAAGTCTTTTGGGACCTCAATCATTGCACGGTCATTTCAACCATTAGTGTTAATAAATTCTTAAGTCTAATAAGTCCTTAGTAGGAAAATTGACTAGGTTGGGCTCATTGATAACCCGAGTAAGTAAGTCCGAGGGGACTTTTTGCTTAGCAACCTAAGGTCATCAAAGCTGAAGGGGGAAGGAAACAAATAGATGGATAGGATTTGTCCACCACATTTACAAGGTGTAGGGCCAAGATTAACCCAACACACCCCTAAATCCTAATTCTTATCCTATAAATAACTCCTCACCCCACTTGTAATTATCAACTTAGATTTTAGGGTAGCTTTAATTTCTTTTTTTTTTTAGTTTCAAATCTTGTAAACACTTTTTATTTTAATGCAAAAATTTCGTTTCCTTTAATTTCTCGTCTTGTTCTTTCGTTTTTGTTGCATAGCTTTCTTTATTTTCGTAAATCCGTTTAGTGGATAAAGTAGCAAAATGCTAACCACTATGGGTTGAAAATAACGATTTTTATTTTCTTGCTCATAGTTTTAATTTTAGTTTTAATTCATAATCTTGCCCCTTTAAATTTTGATTTTATTGTGGGCCATTTTAATTCCAAATCCTCGTTTTAGTGTAATTTTAATTCCGTAGTTAATTTATTTGTTTCTGTATTTGATTTAAAAAAAATTACAAAAAATAGTAGTTAATTAATTTTCAGCAAATTGTTTCTCTGTTTTTTTTTTATTAATTCGAAGCACTCTGTTTTAATTTTAACACAAACCCAGCACTTACTATTTCTTCTTCATTTCTCTGTTTTTTTCATTTCCCCACGAAAATAAAACAATCTCTCCTGTTCTCCTTCAATTTCATCGAACCCAACACAGAAACCCAGTTCTTTCTTCTACTTCTCCTTTTTCGTTCGACAATCACAATCCCCAGCTTCCTTTTCTTCGATTAGAATACACAGACCCCCTGCTCCCTGCTTTCTTGTTTTCTGAGTTGCTAAGTTGAATCGGTTTAATTGCTTTGAGGAATAAGTTACTGTTTGTTTCTGTGTTTCTGATTTTCGCTGTTTGTGAGTCCGTTTCATTTTGGTAGTTCTGTGTTTATGTTCGGGTCTTTCAATCGAGTTGTGAGTTTGTTTTCGATGTTTAGCTTGAGAATCTCCGAGTTGAATTGTCGAGTTTTATCGAGTCCTGAATTGAGTTTCTGAGTTCGTAGTTCCGTGTTAAGTTCGAGCATTCCTTGAGTTTTTACTGGTTTTTGGTTTTGTTCGTGTTACGTTCACTGGTTTTTATTTATTGCGTTTGTTGAGTCATGTTGGTTTAATTGAGTCGAGGTTGCCGAGTTGTTTGTGTTGCTGATTTGAGGGCTTTATTTTGTTTTCGTTTTCATTCCTGTTTGATTTCGTTTTTCTGAGTTGCTGTGTTTATTTTCTGAGTTGCTGTGTTTACATGTTTATGAGTGTCTTGGTTAGGTTATGTTGCTGTGTTCGTGGCTGTCGAATTGATTTTAAAGTTTCTTTGTTTGCTTTTGGCCGAGTTAATAGCTGAGTCATGTTGGTTCCCGAGTTTTGGTTATTTGGATTGTTCTTAATTGTTTGTGGCTAGTTCAATTTAGGTAGCAATCATGGTTAATTTTTCTAAAAAGAAAATTGCTAGGGAACCAAACAAAAGTTCCAAAAAATTTTCCAAAATGCCATGTGTAAGCTTTTAATTGGTTATAAAAATAATAATGGGATGGGACCCCCCTGCATTCACACTAACCATCCAATTAAAACCTTCCACATATTTGCCACATCATTTTGTACAAATTTTTAGGAAGAAATTTTTGGTTCCATAGCAATACTCTTCTAAAAAATTCTGTAAATAAATTTTAATTCGATAAAAAAAAGAATTTTTAGAATAAAATCTAGTTGTACTTCGAATTTTAGAATCTTTAAAAAAATTAGTTTTTGTCATTTTTAATTAGTTAATTTAAAATTAGAATAAATTAAATTTTCTTTTAAAAATAGTTTAAATTTTCTTTTAGTAATTAATTAGTAAAAATTAAATTCTCAAAAATCCAAACTTGTTCTAATTCGATTAAATTAAAAATTAAGGTTTGCGAAAATGTTAGTCTCCGTGGATCGATACCTAAAATATTTCAACGATTGAATCGTGCGCTTGCGATTTAAAATTGTATTTATTTTAACACATCATAAGATATGACTGTTAGAGTTTATGGTGATTATCCTTAGCTTATTTTTAATGACAAATTAAAATGTATATATTCATTTTGGGAGTTTGCATGTTAAATTTTTAGTAATTTAGTAATTAGAACTTCGATTTCTCAATCTTAAATTTTATTGAAATATTTAAGATGTAATTTTCTTTAATTTACATAAATTTTTCATTTGTGTTATATACGAAGAATTATTTTTTTTTAACATATTTTAAATTTTACTTAGTATGTCAATTCAATTCGTACAATATGTTACATTTAACTACTTAACATAATTTAATTATTTTAATTTTTAAGTATTTTATAAATATAATAAATATTGTTTGTGTGTAGCAATTTTTTAAATTTGACTACATTATTACTAATTTTGGATACACGAAAAAATCATATCTAATCTGAAATCCAGCGGATTTGGTTTTGGATATTGAATTCGGTTGGATTTGAATCTATTTTTAAAACCCAAAAATATTTGGATATGGGTTTGAATTTTACAAAACTCGAACCAAAAGCAACCCTTATCATCCCTACGCGTAAAATAAGATATTTGAACATAAGTATCCCCTATCTTTTTTTCTATTTGACTATCATGTTAAAATAGAAAATTGTACATTAAATTAAAATCAAATGTGTAATATAAAAAGCATAATCACATTATATTATTTGTGTCCCTGTAATTTAATTATTGGGTTAGAAAACATGAAATTCATTTTTTTTAACAGTGAGTATATATGTTATTATAACAAAAAATAAGCCAGCAAAATAGTGTATATCAGTAAGTCAGAGTTGGGTAACCCATTAACCCATTTAAACATATAAAATTACCAAATTAACATCAAATTGGGGATATTTTGGAAATTTCCTTGGAAGCCTTCACTAAGACATTTAGTTTTATTGATTCTACTATAGATTAAAGGTTTGAATACCGTCAATAACATAACTAAATCAAAAAAATATATTAATAATTTGAAATTATAGATTATATACAATTAAAACTAAAATGACTATTGAAGAAAGTGATTATATAAAATTATAATTATAACATAATAATATATTGAAGGAAATCCGTACTTAAAATCTATACTATTATATAAAAGCCGAAACATTAAAAGTTTTGGTACCTGTTTTTGGTACTTCGTGAATTTACTTATTTATCCTTCATTAAAAAAAACATTAAAAGTTTTGGTACCTGTTTTTTGGTACTTCGTGAATTTACTTATTTACCCTTCATTAAAAAGAAAAATATATTCGATATTTATACTATTAAAACACCTAAAATAAATTATAATATAATATAATTAATGGTAATTAGTCGATTGTCTGTTTCACATAAAATTAATGGTAATTAGTCGATTGCCTTTTTAACATTTACTTTTAGTTGAAGATATTACCTTTTATAAACACCTAAAAATATCAATCGTATCATATCTTCCTATCATTAATATTTTCTTTCGAATTAAAACACGTTATTTTTTTGATTTAAAATAAATAATAACATAATTTAATTAATGGTAATTAGTCGATTGCCTTTTTCACATTCACTTTTAGTTGAATATATTACCTTTTATAAACATCTAAAAACATCAATCCTATCATATCTTCCTATTATTAATATTTCCTTTCGAATTAAAACACGTTACTTTTTCGATTAAAACTAATCTTATCATACCATATTTTTCAATTATTAATAAAATATATTAAAAATCTATATGCGTTACTTATAATAAGAAAACATTAGTATAATTTGTAAACATGATTATATTAAATTATATTAAATTAAAATTAAAAAATTATTAAAAATAAAAACATAATTGTAATATTAAATAAAATTTATAACATAATAAAAGAAACACCATATCAATAAATTTTATTTATAACATAATAAAATTTTATTATAATTTTATAAATTTATACATTCCAATCAATTAAATTTTTTTCTAATTTAAATACGCTAAATTTTAATTTAAAACATAATCTTGCAATAACTAATATATATCCAAAATAGTCTTCCAATCCTGTCTTGAAATCCTGATGTGTCTCCAAATCCTGACGACCAATATTGATGATGTCACACTTACAATCCTGATCAGCTATTTAGGACAAATCCTGGCATGCAATAAATCAGTATTTGCAACAAAAAATATCACACCATATTTTTTAATCACTAACAAAATATAATAGAAATCCGTATATTACGTATAAATACCGTTAGATTTTTAGTAAAAAATTAGAACCGTTAGATCTAATAATTAGATATATTATATGATTAAATTAATTTACTAAATTCAAGGTTCGAATTCAATCAACGACATATTTATTTTAAAATTTTATAATATAAGTTTTAAATCATGCATATCATTAATTAAATTTATATTAAATAATTAAAATTAAAATAAAATATTGTAAATAATGATTATATAAAAATATAATTGTAACATAAAATAAAATTTAATACATATCAAAAAAAATCCGTGCATCGCACGGGTTATAAGCTAGTAAAATTTAATTTTTTAAATACCACAAATACCTACTTTTAGAAGTTACTTTTTTAAATACTGGATCATCTCCAAAGTTAAACAAAATAACATGAAATTCGACTCCCTGCACATGAATTATTGAATCCATGGAATTAGTTATTTTACAAAACCTACATTCAGCCCCTTTAGAGAATCAGATTGCATAGCAGCATGCATTCCACTTATTGAACAGATCGGGGCACAAGGGTCCTGGAACTCCAGGTGCAAAGAACCCCAATAAGGACAGGATGCATTTTAGTTTATCCAAATTGCAGAATGAATCTCTATGCAATCAAAATCGTTCTCATATTGTTCACAAGACCATTCACCAACTACTTAAATTCACTATACAACATACCAATAGTCGGAGACTAAACATACTAATGCTAGGAATATGTAAAATGTAAGCCTCAATAACAGATTGACCATCTCTAATTAGAAAGCCACAGCACTTAACTTTAAAATTCCTACATAGAAACAGTCCTTCATGTTTTAAGGGGAAGCAACAGAAGCATGTGAAACGCTGAAACAGCCTTAAGATCCAGATTCCTTTAATAACAGCCATTTTCGGAACTTCCTTCATCTGTTCATCCTCACTGAGCACTTGCAGAACACAACATAAAGGTTGGCCATTATAACCTCAATGCTACTAAATCATTTTACCTGACTGCTTGTTTCATCCATTAATTGCCTGATAGCAGGAGACAGTATAGACTCCTGCAAAAGAAATTGAATGCGAGAAAACAAACACAAGTCTATACAGAAAACATCAGAATACGTGCAGCAACCTAAAACAATGCGTAACAAGGCAAGCCAAAACTTCTGGAAACAGAGTGCACCATTATGGCTTCTATCATTTGTTTGAAGCATTGAATCATATAAAGAGAAAGTAAACTCAACAGCTAATAACATTTCCAATTATGCAATAGAATTTTCTTCCATCTTGTAAATAGAACCACATTTAATCTCAAAATTAGAACCGCATTTGAATAATTCTCAAGTAACTAACAAAATCTCAGAGTGAAGTCAACGGGAATTTATTTGAAAATAACCAACTACAAACTAAATAAAAAAATGGCTATAAGGAGCCGGGGACAAAGTCAAATCAGGATCTTGTTTCTTAATCTGCAATAGCAACTAAATATGAGAAGTTGTAACACAGATGATATAGAACACAATACCAACTGGAAAATGCAATTTCAAGATAAGTGATAGTAATGCAGATGATATGAATACATAGGGATAACAAGAAGCTCTATCATATATGCAGTCATTTCTATAATGAAATTAACATAGATCCCAGAAATCAATGACATAATATGCCAAGATAAAACTCAAACCCCTATCACTTATTCACTTCCCATGAATGTCTGGTTTCGCAAACTATGAAAAATTGGATGAGCTTTGGAAATATATTAAATGATACACTTGGAAAGGAAAAAAGAAAAAGGCGAAAAGATGCAAAAACAATACCCATAAATTAGGTTTCCGCCTAAATACTAAACACTTTACAAATATCTTAAATGATAAACTCAAAATGGGAAAGAAAGAAAAAAGCGAACAGATGCAGAAACGGCCACCATAAATTAGCGCATACATAATATTGAACTTACTACTACTAACTGATGAGCTTTAGAAATATCTTAAATGATAAACTTAAAAAGAAAAAAAAGAAAAACACTAACAGACGCAAAAACAATAACCACATATTAGGTGTAGACCTAATATTAAATGTAGCAAGGTAACTATAGCATGCTAGCACTTGGCCCTTTCAAAAAGGGCTTAGTCCCTGATTAAACAAGAGAGCCACTGTTCTGGAGATCAACAGGCAGACGACCACCAGAACGCTACTCTAATTTCCACTATTACAAGGAGTTACTATACTTATGTATGTGCATGTACATGTACGCACAGAATTGATTATCCACATGTATACCAGTAACTAATTATATTTGGAAAACGCAACTTAGGTCAGAAATAGTATGAAACTAAACATTCATGCTTTCTTGGGCAGCAAAAAGTTCATGTATGTAAAGCACTATCACTTGAACCAAAAGGCTCTCCTAGAATCTGAACAAGACGTTAAATCGCCAATGAAACCAAAAACTGAAATTACGGTACAGCAACATATGACAAAAGCGACAAGCTAAAACACACCTTAAGTCAGGTTAAAACAAAAACAACAGAGATATTTATTTACATACTAACAAGGACACGGAGCTAGGTACCAACCTATATTCCTTGAAAGTTGAGCTGCCACAGTGCCAGTGTATCACCCACCTTACCATCTAGCGTACCCAACTTCTAAATCCTTGCAAATAAGAAAGGCACAGAAAAAAAAAAAAAGAAAACAAGTAGGCACAAACATATACCCTACCAAGGGAAGCGCTGCCAGAAAAGGATATACAGAATACTCTGTAGATAAACAGATCCCAGTCTCTTTACATGAGATTAAGGAAACACGGCAAAAACTATAACGATATACAGGAGCAGAGGTATATGACTTATCTATCTATAATGAGCTAATGTTGACCATCCACTTATCCAGTATACACACCCTCTCTGCAAAGAACTTAAATTTGCCGTACATCCATAATCCATCATTTACAATATATAATTTTCTTTCAGAAACAAATACGTGTTGAGCTAATGTTGACTATAAAGTAAAAGTTGTGTGGTAGGCAACTTAATCCAGGTAGGTACTTCATGTAATACAGTAAACTTCGATAAATGAATACCCTTGGGACCGGAAAAATTTATTCACTTATCGTGAATATCAAGTTAGAAATACACTGTCCTTATTATGTCGTTCCAGACACAAACAGAAAATTCATAACTACTATTTTTTTTTTAAAAAAAAAAAGCAATAAGAAAAGCATTCATTTAAGTATTCCTTCACCAGGAACAATGACCTTGAGATGCAGCAGACACTGTAAAATCCATCACAGAAGATGCAGCAGACACTGTAAAATCCATCACAGACAGACTAGATAACAACAGATCAGATATTTGGGAAGAAAACAAAGCGGATATCAATAAACTTTATTTCAACTGATCCAGCTTGGCCATGTTCATAGGAAATCATAATTGTTCTTAATTCCCTTGTAATTCAGTTAGGATGCACAAAGAAAATTGTATCTGAAGCTATATATTGAAATTATTCATTATTCAGAATCATCTACTCTCATTCAAGTCTTTTAGAAGTAAAATAGAATGTACAACGGCATAATCAATCTTTTTTTAAATTAATGAAACCATGAAAACTTCAACAGCACAACTGCAATCAATGAAGTTCATTTCAGACGAGTTCATTAAAAATCAAAATATTCTTGAAAAGAATGCACTTCATTTAGGAAATCACAACGAAAATTTTTATATGAAGTTGACCAAATCGGACTCATTCATTACTTTTAGATTTTGATATCATCTAACTAAATCATAGAAGTACAAAAAAAGAGGAAGGTACAAGCATCAATTACAGATTGATTACGGGAACATGAAAAATTAACTACGTTCCTAACTCAAAAAGCCTTTAAAACTTCAGCAACAGTCTTCCAAACGTACTTAAAGGGGCAATGAATTAGTTATAGAGACCAAAATATAGCTTAAGCTCCAGGTGTGGGGGTGTGAAGCAACAAAGGAAACAGAATTCTCACACTAGCAGTAGCACAACCACATCTAATGGAAAGGAGCTGTAAATTCCACTAATTTAATTGCTAAACATCAATTGTTTCAGCGGTAACTTCCATATATATGTTATGCAGCGTATCTAGGGTTTCCACTAATTTGATGCATATATAAATAATAAAGGAAAATTATTGGAGAACAACATCATATCGATAAGTTACTTTTTTTTTTTTTTACTAAATGATAAGTTAAATTTATTAATAAGTATAAACAATACGTATTTAAGATGAAATCCAAATTAAAGCAATATTCGGTCTTACTGTGAGATTTACCACAATACCAACTAGAAATAGAAGTTTCAAAAAGGTCATAATACAGACATCAGGTATACACTTAGATCAAAGTTCTCGTCTGTACGATCATGTAGTATGGTTTTAATCACATTCATTTGAGATTTCACAGACAAACTTTACGAAGTGATAAGGGAGGTGACTTTCCATTAACTTATTAGGTGAGTTAAAATCCAAATGAAGAAACAAGGCAAGTAGAAAATTCCACCAATGTGCAATACTTCCAGTACTAGGCCACTAACCTTTGTTACACTGAGTGTGAGTTGAAGTAACACTTTCTGATACCTTAAGGCCGGCCAGTATAGAACTATAACCACCAGAATTATTCCGACTATTTTAATCTTGCTTGTTTTGCAGCTATTGCTCAATTTGCAATATATGATGCCATTTATTTCTTCTTATGTTGTGCAGCTTCAGTGCACAAACTCACTGCAGTTCCCTCCATACATGACCCTTATCTCAGCTACAATAATACATCCTACCATAATGCAAACTAAACCACAAATTAATGATGGGGAGTCTGTGCTCAAATTAAGAAATTCCTTGCACACTTATTAGAAATACAACGCCAATACAAACTTAAAATTATAAAAAGATAAAATCAGCTACCCACCCACCCATCTACTGATACCAGCTCTACACCCTTGCAACTGAAAAGAAAACAATAACAAAAAATACAAGCACAGCCTGACTCTACTATGCGAAGAGTTGTTAAACAGCACTCAGAATCCTATGCAGAAAAACAGGTTCTCCCTAAGAGACGGACAAGCAAGAAGGTCTAAAAGCAAAATTTGAGTAACTAACTATATAAAGAAAAGGCACTTATCACTGCCCATATAGGGAACCTATATTAGCAGCATCTTGTCCTACATCACTATCTATAAAGCATTCATTTCTTACTGCATCTGCAACATGGCCTTTCCTTCATCCGCATCACCCTGCCTAGTTTAACTCCATCCATGCAAACATCTTGAACAACTGCATTAGCATTGTCATTATCCACCTTGGTGGCCCAAAATAATAACCATCAGTTACTTCTAAATCACCATAATTATCACCTGAACAATGTTGAAGTCCTTCGCATGTCTTCAACGTTGTCATCCTGTTTTTTTCCCCCCATATGATGACCACACCACCTTTGTTTTTTCCCTCAATCACCTCCATATGCTGACCATCATTCAAGCTTCTAAAAGTTGAAGATATGGATAATGCAGCTTTAATAACAGAACGATTAGAAGGAACAGCATGATCAATTCTCTTCTTCAATTAGAAGTTATTAAAACTTCAACACAACTGAGATCAACACAGTTTATTTCAATTGATCCACCTACCATGAATTTCTAAAAAATTTGATTATTCTAAAATAAATTGTAATTCATTCAAGAATCACTGAGAAATATATATCTAAACTCGGATTTATTATCTAAGATCTTGATTACAGTAAACAAGCTTACTTGAGAATATTTACATACGTATATAAAGAAAGCAGAAGAGTTAACAAAAAAATGATCACAAAGAACATCAAAATTAACTTTGTTCTTGAATTATAATCTTCTAAACTTACTTTTGAGGTCAATAAATTAGTTATGGAACCGGAGATAGCTTCAAGCTCCAGGTGTGGAGCAACAGAGGCATGTTTCAGGAAAGTGATAACAGTAGACATGACAACAAATACACATTAAGATAACAAGAAGCCCTATTATATGTCACGATCATGTAGTACCCTTATGAGTGACAATCAGCCTAGAATATACAGGCAAGATCAACCAAGTAGAATAAGAAGGTGATATACATTTACTTGCATAGTTACATACTAGCAAAGTTAACATCTAAACAAACAAGAAAAGTAATATACTTCTGCCAATAGCATACTTCCAAAATTAGCATGGAACTTTCTATTTGAGGTGCTCATTCACTCAAACCGTGAGGGATCACATACCTTCCGGAAGTCCAAGGGCCAACACAGAATTCTATCAGTGGAAAGAAGATGTACAAAGGAGAATAAAAAACCGAAACAAAAACAAAAAAACAATATATATCAGAACGTTTAGTTTAACAAGATAACCAGACTACCAGAGTGCACTAATCACTATGAAATGCAGATGAAACCCACCGACAGGTATGAGAGCAAGTGGGCCGAAAAAACAGAGAGCAAGAGCATGCAGACAGACAGACCGACTAGAAATTCCTCTGTTTGCCAAGGAACACAAGACTGTCACAAAATATAAAGTAAGATATCTAAACTATAATAATATGTTGTATCAAATGCAGAAATACTTGATCATAAACTCAGAATGTCATAATACTCGAATTAAGATATTCAGTACATGCTTGTATGAGATATGACACCAAAATACAAACTTGTACTTTTAAGATACCCTGCCACCACCACAAGCACCATATATGGTAATTCCAACAACTAACCCTTTGCAAGTTGCAATCTAGAAAAGAAAAACATAACCCCGAACCGGTGCTAAAAAGTACACAAGGCACCATTAACAAAGACAGGTCCTCCTCCCACCAGACACGGTACGAAAATGAAATGTAAACCTGAACATATAGATGCAGAATTTGCATAATTTGACTATACTAAACATATAATATAAGAAAACTCTTGTCACTGTCCCGAGAAGAAGCCTATTTCAGCAGCATCTTGTTCAATATCACTGTCTGTAACTCATTTATTTCCTGCTTCACCTAAAAATTAGCCTTTTCTTCATTGACACCATCCTGCTTGGGTTCAACTTCACCCATGCAAACATCTTGAACAACAGCATCATTCAATGTCTCGAAAGCATTGGCTTCCTTCAATTCCACATTAGCAATGTCATTTCCCACTTCAGTGTCCACATTATTGCCATCATTAACTTCTACACCAAAATTATTAATGTTGTTATTATCTTTCTTAGCCTCAACAATATTCAAGTCCTTCACCATGTCATCTACATTGTTATCCTCTTCTTTTGACTCCACATTCTTACCACCACCTTCATTGTTTTCCTCAATCACCTCCTCATTGTTCTCTTCTTGAGAGTGAGAATACTCTCCTCTACTTCCATTATCATTTTCAGACTCATTTTCCACTATCTCCTCATTAATTTCCTCTGTCCCTTGATGCTGTCTCTCGAGACTTAGCAGCCTCCTCCTCAAGTCATTCAACTCCCTCTCCATCAGAAAAAGCCTCTCCTTCAAGATCAAATTCTCCTCTTCCACTTGTGCTATATGTGTATCCTGATCATCCACCCGATTCTCCAAAACATTATTATACTCAACACCATAATTCGGATAAATCATCTCAAACCGACTCAAATCATGATCCAATCTCCTCTCGACCTCCAAATGCTCTTCCACATCACTCTCACTCGACCCTCCCCCTTCCTCATCCTCCTCATCCTCTGCCACATCCCCGGGTGACCTGAGCCTAATCAACCCATTCATCGAGCCATACCCATCCACTCCCCACTCCTCCTTGGCCATATCCCCCAATACCTCAGTAGAAGGCGAAAACATTGGGGTCGGAAGCACAGCCGGAGTGACAGGACACGGAGACACCAACGAAGCAATCCCACCCGACTTCTTCGCCCTTATAATAAAGGAACTCGTGTTCCTCGGAGCATACGGAGCTGACCTATTACCACCACCACCAAACTTCTTCTTCTGAAAATACTTCCTGGCCTTCAAGCGATTCTCCTGCTGCAACTCCTTAATATTCGGAGGCTTATAACCACCACCTCCCCCAGCACCAACACCACTCCCCCCACTCCCACCAACACCAATCCCCTTGCCCTTTCTCCTCTTATTATCATTAATAATCCCCTTCTTCCCCTTCCAATTATTCCGTCCCAACGTCTTCCCCCCATTAAACCCCGGGAAATTCATTGCCACATTCGGATTATAACTCAATTGCTCCTGCACCTGACCAGGATGAGGAGGAGGTAAAGGCCACATACCATAACCTCCTCCACCTACACCTACTACTCCACCTACACCAACACCAACACCTCCGCGACTCATCATCATCTGCTGCGAACTCATCGCCTGATTCATAACCGGTTTGGACTGCTGCTGCTGCTGCTGATTCATCATCTGCTGAGAACTCATCGGCGGATTCATCAACGGTTTGGACTGCTGCTGCTGATTCATCATCTGTGGAGGCATACTCATACTCATCGGATTCATGAGGTTCGGCTGCTTCAATAAACTCGATTGATTCATCACTTTAGGTTGATTAATCATTTGCGATTGATTCATCAGTTTCGATTGGTGATCATTCATCCTTTCCAAACCCTAGATATTTAATCTGTTACACAATTCAATTCAAACTATTAGCGATTCAACACTAAATATTTCAATTTCAAAAAACCAACGATACAAAATACACGATTTTAACTGCTAATTTCTCGAAAAAGTCGCTCACAAATTAGATCTCGAATCTCCCAACAGGTTTCTCAAATATATGTCTCTGTTTGTATAAATCTGGACTCTCTCTCCCTCTCTCTCTCTCGTCGACAATTGTTTGGATGTTTCTCGCTCTAGAATTATCTATCGTTTAATTTTGGTTTCAGATATTGGGAAAGGTTGCGTGACGACGAGGCGGCCATACGTGCCCAATAGGCCTTTATATAAGAGATGAGGAAGGACATAGACGGTCTGGATCATGATTTAAGATGGACGGTTCAGATTACATGATGTGAATAGTCGTGTCTCTCTATGTTTGGATTTTCTAAAGTATTTCAAATTGGAGAATAATAAATGCCTTCAATTTTTCCTTTTTCGCAATTAAATTAATGTTTAATGCCGAAAATAACATCTATATATCCTAATAATAAGCTTTTTTGATAAATATATTCTCAAAAGTAATTTTTTGCAATTTTACTTTTTGTAAGAAAAATTAATTGCAATTTTACCATCTTAATTGCAATTATACCAATTTCTTTTTAAAAATTGCAAAAATACTATCTTTCCTCATTAACCCAGCATCACATTCAAATACACACACAAATAAATCATATATGAGGCCTGCGGCCCCAGTGAAATTAAAGTCTGTCTATTAAACTCTCTCTCGCCCGACATCTCAAATCTCTCTCCCCTTCTCCCTCTACTGATCTCTCTCTCTCCTGGCGCCGCTTCAATTTCCGACGAGCTCAAGCCGTCGCTGATAAAACATACACACACGGACACACACACTACACACGTACCCATAGATGCAAACACCCGACTTCTATACCCATCTCGCCGCCTTCACCTCCATTTCAGCCGTCTCCCTCTTTCAATTCCGACCACCCCCGCTGGCTGTCATCACCACCGCTGTGTACATACATATGAGGCCTGCGGCCCCAGTGAGGAGGGCAGAGGAGGGAGGAGATGGAGAAGGGAGGAAGGCGGAGATGGGGGAGGGCGACAACGGTCGGGGTGGAGGGTGGGGTGGGTGAAGAAGAAGTAGAAGAATGGGAGTTGGAGAATAATGGGGGTTGAAGAAGATGGGGTATATTTGCAATTAAGATAGTATATTTGCAATAAATTATGAAAGATGGTATTTTTGCAAAAAAAATCTTTAAATGTTGTATTTTTGACAAATATCCTAATAATTACTCCTTTTCCACTCTACCAAATGCGTACAATTTATTTCTATGTTTTTGTAAATATGAAAATAGAATCATTTAGTTGATAAATAAAATGTCAATAAATTAGATGGTGCAGGTATTTTTTTATTGACTTTAAAATTAAATTATATTTTTATTAATTGAAGTACTTATTTTAATTAACGTCATAGTCTACGAGTTTTTTTAATCTGTTTTGAATAGAGTAAATATGTTAGGGTTAAATGTGTGCTAAATTCTCAAAATAGTCCATTTAAGAAATACAGTTTTGTACATTTAATTTTCCAAAACTATATAAAATTATACATCAAAAAATGTGGATGTAATATTAACATTACAAAATTATTAAAGCAAATAATTAACATTCATTCAATTTAAATTTTTGATTATAATAAGTGACTTGTAATTTGATCAAATAGTAATTTTTGATATGTATAGTGATTTGTGATTATACATGGTGACTTGTAATTTTATGATTATATTGTGGTATTTGATATATAGTGTAGTGAAAAAATGATATAAAACAGTAATTTCTTATAATAAAAGGTGACTTGTGAATTGTGATTATATTGTGCTTCCAAAATGAAGATATAACTCACATAACGTATCACTTTTCTTATGAATCTAACTAAAGAGATTGTTCTCACTCTCAGGCCTTGATGTCGTCCTCATTAGCCCAAGCATAGGTTTATTCCTAAAAAAAGTCGGGATCCGAGAAGTCCTAATAGCATACATCCCAAAGTCATTTCTGACCTTCCAATTTGAACTCTTTTAATACTGATTTCCATCCCTTTTCAAGCTCAGCAGGTTCCAAAGTGGAAGACCAGGCATATTTTTTCATTTTTTCCATGAAATCAGTTTCCTTACAAAACTAATTTCCAAGCTGTAAAAAAGAAAGGACAGATAACCAAAAGTAAACAAAAAGGATATCTATATAAACATGAAAAGGGCAACAAACTAAATTTCAAGGGAAAATTAAAACACACCTTCATAGGCAACTTTTTCATTATATACCACATACATAATCGATGTCTCGAAGCAGGAAATTCATCGGTGGAAGCAAATAAAATTGGGATAACTTGTTTCATAGCACGACATTAGTCAATCACAGTGACCACGGGATTACGACCCATTGCCTCTACAAAATGATCAAAGGCCCATTGGAAATGTGGAATATCTTCCTTATAGAGAAGGGATAAATGCAAAAGTAACACGTCTATCATATTTATCAACACCGATGAATGGACAAAATACCATGTTATACATATAATTAAAGCCAAGATAGATAAATCAGTACGAGAACTATGACAAGTAACAACATAGAGACAAAAGCACCAAATTTTGAATACTACTACACATCCATAAAAGAAGTAGCATAACTATAACTTAAACCATACTAGAATAAAAAATGTAATGAGTGTCACATACATATTGGTATTGAATGTCGCATCAAAAGAAATAGCATCACCATAGAGCTCAAAATTATTTCTCGTAACCGTGTCGGCCCAAAATAATTTGGTCGAATGGCCTTCAGAATCAACATCATATGCATAATAAAAGGACTCACAATTTTCATGTTTAGCTTTAAACTTGTCAATTATCATTTATGCATCACGTTCCCCAACATACGCCTTCAAGTCTCTACTAAAATTTCTAAACTCTCTAACTGTAGCACCCACATTAGCATAATGTTAAGTTACTAGTTCTTCTAAAACCTCAAGTGTTAGGGAAGCAGGCTTACCAGGATCATATCATATATTCAATATCCCCTTCACTCGAATGCCCATTAATGGGTCAAGAATGGATCACTAGGTTGTTCGTGCCTGTTTGGCCCTAGCATTTGGTTCGTCGATTTTCAATAGTAAGTGAGGATCTCGTCCCTTTTTGGGCCCACCATAGCACACAATTTCAATATTTCAATAAATGAGAATATTGGGGGGTAGGAGGGACTCGAACTTGAGACCTCCCACAACCAAAGCTCTAATACCATTGATATGGGTTAAAAATAAGCCCTAAAGACAAATTTAATAAGGCATTAATTAGACCTGGTATGGTCCGAACGTGGGTCCCATTTACGAGGCCCAAAACCCTAATTAAATATTAATTTCGTAATTAATATTAAGGGTAATAAATAGCTCAGCAATAAGAGTCAGACAAGGAAACAATATCTTTATGAGTAGCCACCAAGGCAACAAACTCAACATGGAAACAGACTCCTACAAGGAAGGAGTCTAGAACCTTCCTCAAGGCGGTGGCTTGCCGACCAAGTCTCCGAATCCTACCATAATTCTAAGGCTCTCACAGCCTATATAAGGGCCTGACCCCTCATTATCAGAACTACGTCTTGGCTTGATACTCAATAACGAGATACGTAGTCACTCTATGAGGACCGATTAGTCTCGAACATGGAAACAGTCATTAAAGCTCGAAGCTCACCAACCCCTTTGCATTAAATATACACAAACCCTAGCCGTAATTTGATAACCTAGTTTTTATTCTACAACATTTGGCACCGTCTGTGGGAAGACAACATCAACCATCACACGAAGAATAGCCTCGACCGAGGCCATACCCCTTAGCTCTGCTCCACCCACCACTTCTAATCCACCTATCACTACTGAAGAAGGGCAGGTACCCCCATCAACAGGGGTGATCATTCAACCTTTAGTTTCTCAACCCCCAGGGACAATTCCCCATGTTGAGGGAACTCTACCCATGGTCGTCCATCAAAGCCAAGAAACTAATCCTCTTTAGATAGTGGTTTCTTCTCTTGTTAATGTTAATCGCTCGCTATCCCCAGGGGTACAGATCCACACTACGGATCTCCCCGCAAATACCAACCCGATGTATGGTCTGCTTAACTAACCTCTTGTTACTCGAGGTGTAGGACCAAGCATCCATGCCTTGCTGATTCAGGAGCCTCCTTATATTAGGGGGTTGGGCCATGATCAGGAATATGATGATTACTCTAGCCCCTATACTGACGACTCGTCATTTGAGGACGATGATCGTGATGAAGCCCCGAAGGAGGACACAAACTATCCATGATGGACCCCCTTTGACAACTGCTGAAAGGATAAGGGCTCATGAGGCCGAGATCTTAAAGCTAAAGGACGACATGGCAAGAGAGCAGGCGAGACAGAATCAGAATCGACCTCCTTCGACTTCAGGAGGGATTCCCCTTATTGATGTAGAGAGGTCTTCGAGGAGGCAGAGAAGGGCTGATGCCCCTACTGGAAGAACAACAAGGGTAGAAACCCCCAAGGGAAACCCTAAAGATCTAATGCCTCTTGGAGATCCTGATGATCCCACATCCCCGTTTACTGAGGAGGTGATGAATGCTCGTATTTCTAGGAAGTTCAAGATGCCGACAATTAAGGCTTATGATGGAACGGGTGATCCCACAAATCATGTCAGGACATTTTCAAATGCACTGTTGTTGCAGCCTGCAAGTGATGCTCTAAAGTGTAAAGCATTTCCTCAAACCTTGTCGGGCATGGCTCAAAGATGGTATAGCCGATTACCTGCAAATTCGATTGGATCTTTTAAGGAGTTGAGTGCCACTTTTGTCAGCCAATTCATTAGCGGAAGACTTCATGAGAAAAGCTCTGCATCTCTTATGTATGTAGTATAAGGAAAGAATGAAAACCTGAGGGACTACCTCAAGCGATTCACTAACGAGACTCCAAACATCACTGACTCAGAGAATAAAGTGGCCATGGTGGCCCTGGAGCACGAAACCACTGACCTCTTCTTTAAAAGGTCATTGGCAAAGCATCCCCCTGAGAATATGGCTGAGCTCCAATGAAGGGCTGATAAGTATATTAAAGCTGAGGATAGTATGAAGAAAGAGGCCACAGTAGGTAGTGGAGGGAACAACAACGACTATAGGAAGCGAAAGCAAGAGCAAGAGTATGATGCTAGGGACAAATATCCCCGGACTAGTAAGGACTCTGACTCTACATCTAAGAAGAGTCTGGGACCAATATTTTCTGAATATGCAAGGTTGAATGCTCCTAGGAGTCAAATCTTGTTAGATATCGAGAAGGATAAGGACTTTCGATGGCTGAAGCCACTCAGGGGTGACCTCTCAAAGCGAAACAAGGATCAGTATTGTAGGTTTCACAAGGATGTGGGACATGACACCGATGATTATAGACAACTCAAGGACGAGATTGAATTCTTGATCCAAAGAGGGAAACTAAGCCAGTTCACGAAGGGTGAAGATCTTGGAAATCAAAGAAGGGATTATGACAGGAAGAACAATGATCGTAGGGATAATGACCGTGATCGTAACCCACAGCCCCAAGGGCCGGTTATCAATATGATCTGGGGAGGCTCGATAGCGGCCGGCACCAAGGAATTCTCGAAAGGCTTATGCCAGAGAGGTGATGCACATCGTGAGGGAGGCCCCGAAGCGTGCGAAAACTGAGCTAGTGATTGCTTTTGATGATTCAGACTTGGAAGGGGTGAATTTCCCCCATAATGACCCGTTGGTCATAACTATTGTGATTGGAAACTCAGAAGTAAAACGGGTCTTAACAGACAATGGAGCTTCTGTTGATATTCTGTTTCATGATGCGTTTGTAAAGATGGGATATAATGAGTCTCAACTAACCCCCACCAACATGCCTATCTATGGATTTAATGGAGTTGAATCCAAGGTTGAAGGAACTATTCAGCTACCTGTGACTATTAGGCAGGAACTTAAAGAGGCTACTCAGATGTTGAATTTTCTGGTAATCAAGGCAGCCTCAACATATAATGCAATCCTGAGAAGGACAGGTCTTCATGCGTTTAAGGCTGTGGCCTCTACCTATCACATGAAGGTCAAGTTTCCAACTAGGAATGGTGTTGGAGAACAGAGAGGAGATCGAAAAATGGCTAGAAGTTGCTACGTAGTTGCTTTGAGAGCCAATGGAGTCGGGGGGCAAGTCCTTCCGATTGAAGACATGGATGTCCGAGGTGATGATGAACACCGAGGGAATTGGCAGAAGATTTGATTCCTATACCTCTAGATCTTGGAGATCCCGAAAAAGTTACGTATATTAGAGCTTCTCTGAAAGAACCCTTGAAGGGCAGATTGACAACGTTCTTACAAGAGAACAGTGATGTGTTTGCTTGGGCAGTGGCTGACATGCCAGGGATTGATCCCCAACTTATAACTCACAAGTTGAATGTCGATCCAAAGCGGAAGACAATAAAGTAGAAGAAGAGAAATTTCGCTCCTGAAAGGCAAGAGGCCAGTAAGAAAGAGGTAGATAAGCTCTTAGAAGCTGGCTTTACTGAAGAGATTCAGTTCCCCGAGTGGTTGGCTAACCTTGTGATGGTCAAGAAGGCAAATGGAAAGTGGAGGATATGTATAGACTTCACCGATATGAATGATGCATGTCCTAAGGATTGTTTCCCTCTACCAAGGATTGACACGCTGATAGATGCCACAGCCGGGCACGAGATGTTGAGCTTCATGGACGGTTTTAGTGGCTATAATCAGATTAAGATGCATAAGGATGACATCCCAACGGTATCTTTTATAATTGACTTTGGTGTTTTCTGTTATCTTGTTATGGCTTTTGGGCTAAAGAATGCAGGAGCAACTTATCAACGATTGGTGAATAAGATATTCGCCCTTGGGAAAACCATGGAGGTCTATGTTGATGACATGTTAGTCAAGAGCCTAATCAAGGCAGACCAAATTAAGCACCTCAGAGAGGCATTCGAAGTGTTGAGGCACCACAAGATGATGCTGAATCCAGCCAAGTGTGCCTTTGGTGTTGGATCATGAAAGTTTCTAGGACTGATGGTCTCAAAGCGAGGCATAGAATCCAACCCTGATAAAATCAAAGCAATTCTGGATATGGAGCCACCACGCTCAATAAGAGATGTGCAGAAGTTGATAGGACGAGTTGCAGCTTTATGAAGATTCATCTCCAAGTCTGGTGATAAATGCTTGCCTTTCTTTCAAGCATTGAAGAAGTTGAAGAACTTTGAATGGACACCTGAGAGCCAAGAGGCCTTTGAGCAATTAAAGAAATATATGGCTGAAGCCCCGTTGCTGGCCAAACCTAGTCCTGGAGAGACACTTTATCTATACCTGGCGGTATCTGAGCAAGCACTGAGTGTCGTCCTCATCCGAGAAGAAAGCAAGGTTCAGAAACCTATCTACTACGTGAGCAAGGTGTTGCATGGAGCTGAGTTGAATTACTCTTCCATCGAAAAATTTGCTTTGGCATTGGTGACAGCATTGAGGAAGCTACGACCATACTTCCAGGCACACAAGATTGAAGTCCTGACGGACCAGCAGGTGAGAAACATATTGCATAGCCCGAAAGCTAGTGGAAGGCTGATTAAGTAAGCAATCGAACTTGGAGAATTTGACATCACATACAAGCCTCGGACAGCCATTAAGGCTCAGGCACTAGCTGACTTCGTGGTTGAATGTACCATTTGCAACCAAGAAGTCGGGGGGCAGGAGATAGTACCCACCTCTGGAAGTGAGAGAAAAGATGAAGAGCTTTTACCAGATCAGAAGGAATATTGGGTGCTCTATTTTGATGGAGCATCAAAAACAAAATCTAGTGGTGCAGGTATGGTTTTTCAAAGCCCCGATGGGTTCACAGTTGAGTATGCTTTGAAGTTGAACTTCCCAATAACCAACAACGAAGCTGAGTATGAAGCCTTGATAGCCGGATTGGGCTTGGCCAGAATCATGAGGGTCAAGAACCTTAAAGTTTGTGGAGATTCAAGACTGGTAGTCTCGCAAGTGAATGGTGAATTTGAAGCCAATGATGAAACTATGGCAAAATATTTGAGAGTTGTGAAGGCTGTTATGACTGAGTTTGATGAGTTCTATATGGAGCACATTCCAAGATAAGAGAACATTAAGGCTGATGCCCTGTCCAAGTTCGCCTCTTCGGAGATACAGAACTATGCAGGGAGTATTTACTTCCAGGTCTTAAAGGCCCCGACCATCAACTCGAAATTGGTGGCACCAATTGATGTAGGGAGTTGTAAGATAGATCCAATCAAAGCTCACCTGGAAACTGGATGGCTCCCTGACGATGCCCAGGAGGCTCGAAAGCTGTCGGTGAGAGCGCTGAGATATGCCTTGATTGAAGGCATCCTTTACAAGAGGTCTTTCGTCATTCCATACTTGAGATGTTTGAGGTCCCAGGAGGCAAAGGAAGCACTAGAGGAAGTTCATGGAGGGATCTGTGGGCAACACTTGGGGGGCAGAGCCCTAGCTCATATAGGGATGGCAGAAAAATCCGACCCGATGGATACCCGACTTGATCCGATCCGTTTGGGTCTACCCAAACCCGATTTTTTGGATTTGGATCTTATTTTTGGACCCGAAAAAGTTTGGATCTGGATTTGGATCTTAGGTGTCCCGATCCAATACCCGACCCGAAACCCGATCCGAACCCGAAACCCGATAAAAACCCGATATATATATATATATATATATATATATATATATATATATATATATATATATATATATATATATATATAGATACATATACATATATATATATATATTATATAATCATAAAATTAAGTGTATATATATACTTAATTTTATAATTATGATACATAACATACATTTTATTATTAATTAATATTTACATACATTTAATGCAAATTATTATTTATTATATCATTTTTTTATTAATATTTACAATTAATAGTCAAAGATTTAATTTCTCTTTTCTCAATTCACTAATTAATATTTACTAGTTTAAAACTCGTGCGATGCACATATTTTTTTTAATGTTATATGAATTTTTCATTAATTTGAATTAATTTTTTTAAAACATGAATTTTGGAGGCTTAAATTTTTAAATGAGGTGATTTGATAATAATTATATAAATGTTATCCGTGATATTTCTAGAAAGGAGGGATTTTAGTTAGAAAACAAAGAAAAGAGGGTAGGTTTTAGTTGAAAAAGGTAATCGGTTAATTATTAGTAATTACAAAATTATAATTTTATTTTATTAAATAGAATGCCCGTGATATAATTAGAAAAAAGAGGCCTTTGTTAGAGAAAACTAAAAAGTGTAATTGATTTTTTTATTGTAATTATGATTTAATTATGTTAGTTTACTAAATAAAATTGCTCGTAATGTTTTTAGAAAACGAGATATAGTAATTCTCTCCATCTTTGTGAGAGCTCATTTTTTTTCTCTCCATCTCTGTAAACCAAAGGGAACTGTGGGAGGCCATTATGGCACGTTATCAAAACATTGAAGATCAGATGAATGACATGAATATAGAGGATGAGGAAAATGAAGATCTAGTTTTCGAAGGGGATTTCGTAGAGGAAATTAACAAGTATGAGCTATGCCTCGTTGGACGAATCTTAACGGAGAAAAACATAAACACCAGGGCCATGAAGTCGAAAATGGCTGACATTTGGAAACCTAATATGGGAGTGAATATAAAAGAATTGGAGCAGGGCAGCTTTTTATTTCAATTTTATCATAAAGAAGATATGGCTTGGGTGCAGAACGGGGGGCCTTGGACCTTCGATAATGCTATGTTATGTGTAGGAGAGGATCCGGCAAAGGTACCACTATGGCATTTAAATATTTGGATACAGATCCATGATTTACCAGTTGGGTACATGTCTGAAATGGTTGGCAAACAGCTGGGGAATTTTTTTGGTGAGTTCTTGATGTATGATGTGAAGAATAACACAGCCATATGGAGGGAATGCATGAGAGTGAAAATAAGGATTGATGTGAGAAAGCCACTGAAGAGAAAGAAGAGAATTGCTCGTAAAAATGGCTAAGATTTTGTTGTGACGTGCAAGTATGAAAGGTTAGGAGAGTTTTGTTTCTTTTGTGGCCTGGTATCTCATACAGATCATTTTTGCAGGAGGAATATAGATAGGAGGGATGGGGAGGGAACCAAGGAATGGGGAGTTTGGCTTCGAGCGCCACCACGTAGGGCGGCCGGACAAAGTTCTAGCAAGTGGCTAAGGGAGGAGGGTGACACAGAATGGGAGGAGAGGATTGGGTGGGAAAATAGTAAAGCAGGATTTTCGGGAGAAAAATATGGGATAAAGGATATGATGAGATGTGACAAGAGTGATTTACGGATTGCTGGGATTGGGAAGTTAACAGAATCTGTTTCAAATGTTAATGATAATAATAATGCTGGTATACTGGGCAATCAAGTAATATCAAATCCCTTATTTGGGCCCGAGGAAGAGGAACCCATTGGGCTTAATATGGAGGGTCGAAAAAGAAGCAGGATTGGACACGAAACTCAGGTAATCATGGATGCTAATAGTGGGCTGCAGACTACTAGTATCATTGCAAATGAGAATGGATCAAAAAACGGACAAGGGGTGGGTTCTGGACTCCAGGCCCACCTAACATTATGAGTACACTAAGCTGGAATTGCCGCGGGCTTGGGACCCCATGGGCCACTCATTTCCTAACGGAAACAATTTTCCAAAAGAAACCCAGTATAGTCTTTTTGTGTGAGACTCTATGTAAAAAGGATACGATAGAGAAGATTAAAAATAAGGTGAATTTCGAAGGAGCTTTCGCTGTTGATGTTGTTGGGAGAAGCGGTGGTATTGCATTTTTATGGAGGAACCAAGAGGAGGTGCAGTTGTTATCATATAGTAAAAACCATATTGATGTGGAGGTTGCTATTAAAGGGTGGAATAAATTTAGGTTGACCGGAATCTATGGCGAACCAGACCATTCCAGAAGACGTGAAACATGGAAGCTTAGAAGGGATTTACAACCTAAGTCGATGCTGCCATGGTGCTTGTTGGGAGATATGAACAATATTGTTAAGCAGGAGGATAAGAGAGGATAACTTCCTTACCCGTCATGGCTGATTCAAGGCTTTCAAGAGGTATTGGAAGACTGTGGTCTGTTTGATATAGAGTTGATAGGGTATCCGTATACTTGGGAACGTGATCATGGCACTGAGAATTGGGTGAAGGTCAGACTAGATAGGGCGTTGGTGTCCAAAGCTTTTAATGATCTGTTTACAGATATCAAGCTGACAAATCTGGAGATCAGCACCTCTAATCATAGTCCAATTTTTCTAGAACCAGTGAAGATCAGCCATGTTATTGCATTTAGAGCTTTCAAGTTTGAAAATGCGTGGCTACGAGAGCCAGTGTGTCGTCTTATTGTTAAAGAAATCTGGAATAGGCAACAAGGTCGCCCTTTGAAAGATAAATTAAACGAATGTGCTACTCTTTTGCAAGTGTGGGGAGATGAAATTACAGGTAGTTTCAAGAGTCGAATATTGCAGTGTAAAAAGGTTATGAAAAGTACCAAAGGTAAGAGAGATGCGCAGTCAGTGAGAAAATTCAAGGAAACCTCAAATAGACTAAATGAAATATACAATCAACAGGAGGTTTTCTGGAGACAGAGGTGCAAGCATTTGTGGTTGAGAGAGGGTGATCAGAATAGTAAATACTTTCACGCAGCAGCTAAAAATCGAACGAAAATGAATCAAATTATTACCCTTTTTAATGATGAAGGCCAAGAAGTGGGGTGGGATTCAGGTCTGGAAAGCACTATGATAGACTATTTCACTAAGATGTTTGATGCTTCAGAAACAAAATGGAACCCGATGTTTGAAAGGGTGTCGAGAAGAATAGTCGAGCTCATAATGAATGCCTGACAGTTGAGGTAGAAGACAACGAGGTAAAAAGATCGTTATTTAGTATGCATCCCGACAAGTCTCCTGGCCCAGATGGCATGAGTCCTAGGTTTTATCAGAAATTCTGGGGTATTATCGGTAAAGATCTAGTGGATTTAGTACGTGATTTTTTCACAACAGGCGAGTTGAAGAATGATAGAGGAGACACAAACATTGCTTTAATCCCTAAGAAGAAAAATCCCATAACTATGATGGATCTCCGGCCCATATCCTTATGCAATGTGAGCTACAAAGTTATTTCCAAGGTCCTAGCGAATAGACTGAAGTCGATGCTCTCCCATTTGATCTCTGAAACTCAAAGCGCATTTATCCCGGGTAGATTAATAACGGATAACATAATGGTGTCCTATGAAGTGATGCATTTTATGAAGCACAAAACTCAGGATAAAACGGGATGGATGGCGTTCAAGTTGGATATGAGTAAAGCTTACGACCGTGTGGAATGGAATTTCTTAATAAGTATGTTGAATCAGATGGGTTTTACAACGCAAGTTGTGAGGATGATGTTGGCATGTGCGTGCTCAGCTAAGTATCAAATTTGTCACGCAGGTAAAAGGTTTGGCTCTATAATCCCTAAACGTGGTATCCGCCAAGGCGATCCACTCTCGTCTTATTTATTCTTGATATGTATGGAAGGCCTTTCAGTGTTAATTCAGGAGTATGAAAGAAGGAATAATTTGTCTGGTATTCAGGTTGCTCGAAGAGCCCCTCGACTAACCCATATGCTTTTCGCTGATGACACTTATATTTTTTGTAAAGCGAACGAGAGAGAGGCAGATCATATTGCAGACTTGTTACAAATTTTTGAACGTGCATCGGGGCAAAAGATTAATGCTGCTAAGTCTTCTGTATTTTTTAGTAGAAATACTGCACAGGAGTTTCGAGATGCAATTTGTGCCATGTTACATTTCGAAGAAGCAGACGATAATACGACTTATTTTGGATTACCCAGTATGATGGGGCGTAATAAATCAGCTATGCTGGGTTATCTAAAGGATCGTATGAAGGAAAGAGTGCAGGGATGGGATAAGAAATGGTTATCGAGAGGATGAAAGGAGCTGTTATTAAAAACTGTAGCACAGGCTCTACCCAATTATGCTATGAGTATATTTCTTCTTCCTCAGCAGCTGTGCAGTGATATGGAAAGAATCAAGAACAAATTCTGGTGGAAGAATTCGAATTCTAATAAGGGCATTCACTGGATGCAATGGGATCGCATGTGTACAAAAAAATCAAATGGTGGCCTGGGTTTTTGAAAGTTGCAAGATTTTAATGTAGCTTTATTGGGTAAGCAGGGTTGGAGGTTAGTTGTCAAAACAGGAAGATTAGTTGAGAGAGTTTTTAAAGCGAGATATTATGTTAGATATAATTGATGCAATATTTCAGTGTTTAAGTGTAACAGTGAAATATCAGAGTTTAACTGGAAGGAAGTCAGAGTTTAGTAAAGTCTGACTGACGGAAGATGGACAGAGTTTAGTAAAGTCTGTCTGGAAGCAGCGCGTACAGAGTCAACAGAAGATATTAGAGATCAATTGAAGATTGATATGGAAGCGAGATCTTTGGAGATTGGATAGCTATCAAAGAGATCGAGTTGACTTAGGAGACGTGTGACAATCTGTAATTGATATCATTGTATAGCTGATTATTAGGAATATCAATTAGAGATTGTATCGAAGCTGTATATTTTATAAATACAGTTAGGTTAACCCTAGAAGGGTGTTGTGCATCGAACTATCTTTATTGTAACCTAGCAGCTCTTTGTGATAGTTTACATCACGAAGAGGGTTCTTAATACCAGAAGTTTTAAAGTGCATAATCATCTTACTTGTTAAACTCTCATACGAATTTGATTATTAATTGTGTATTCGGCCTAACAAGTGGTATCAGAGCCAATCTGTTACTTTATTACAGGTTAAGATCCAAACACAACAATAATCATGTCAGCAATTCCTCCACCAACACCTACTAGTTCTGAAAAGGCTCCTACTACTGTGAGTCGTTATGAACCAATCAGGGTTCCTATTCTCAGGCCATCAGAGTATGCCATGTGGAAGGTCAAGATGACTATGTTTCTGGAGGCTACAGATCTAGAATATCTTGACAGGATTTATGAAGGCCCTCACAATCCTACAAAGCTATCTGTTGCAACTGCTGGTGAAGAAGCTAAAATAGTTCCAAAGGAAAAGAAGGACATGACTCCTGAAGATCTATCATCAATTGCTAAGGATGCAAAGGTTAGGCATTTACTGCATAGTGCTTTAGACAATGTTATGTCTAACAAAGTGATTAACTGCACCACTGCAAAAGAGATTTGGGATGCTCTTGAAGTCAGATGTCAAGGAACTGCTGCTATTAAGAAGAATAGGAGAAACATACTCACACAAGAGTATGAGCATTTTGAGGCTAAACCTGAAGAAACCATGACAGAAACATTTGATAGATTCTGTAAACTGCTCAATGATCTATCATTGGTCAACAAAGAGTATGATCTAGAAGACTCAAATCTCAAGTTTCTTCTTTCTCTACCTGAAAAGTGGGATGTGAAAACAACCACTATTAGAGACAACTATGATCTTGCTGAAACAGAGATTGATGAAATCTATGGGCTGCTCAAAACTCATGAATTGGAAATGGAGCAGAGAAACAGGAGATCAAGTAGGAAGGCAAAGTCTGTTGCTCTTAATGTTGAAGAGAAGCCTCAGAAGAAAGAGGCATCAAGAAGGAAAATGAAAGGAAAAGCTTTGGTCATACATTCAGAAAGTGAATCATCAAACTCTGATTGTGATTCAAACTCTTCTGAATCATCTGACTCTGAGGATGATGAAGAAGAAATGAGGAAAATGGCTGTGTTGATGGTGAAGACCTTCAAGAAAATGGGTTTCAAGAATTTCAAGAAAGGGAAAAGGTTTTCTAGAGATTCAAATGAAGACAGGAAAAGCTTCAGGAAGTCTGATAAGAGAGATTCAAGGGGAAAGAAGGATAAGTCTGAAATTCAATGCTACAAGTGTAAGGAGATGGGTCACTATGCTCCTGAGTGCAAGAAGGGTAAAACTGGAAAGGTACTCTACACTAAAGGCAGAGATTGGGCAGACACTTCAGATTCTGATGAAGAAGTGAACTATGCTCTCATGGCTACTACTGAATCAGAAACTTTTGAAAATCAGGTACCTCTAACTACCTATGCTTATAATATTGATGACATTTCTCAATTAAGAATTTATCTTAAGTCATTGAATATAAGTTATAGGGATCAGACTTTAGAGAATGAGAGGATAAAATCTGAAAATTCTGAACTTAAGGTTAGAAATAAACTTGTTGAAGAAAAACTTGAGAACATGCAACAAGTTCAGAAAGAGAGAGATGATGCTGTTTCTATAGAACAGGATTTGCTTCAGAAATATAAACAACTAGAATCTGAGTTGGAGGAAGCAAATAAGAAAATTAGGACTTGGACTAATTCTGGAAAGGACACTCAACAGATTTTTCAAACAGACACTGTTGGTCTAGGTTATAATGAGGGAGATGAACTTAGATTTCAAAATCAAGTTAAAACCAGACCTCATTTTGTACATGGAGCCAGTAAATTTTTGTCTGATAATGAAAAAGAAGCCTTTAAAAGTGAACCAGTAAAAACTAGTGTTAAACAGGTTAATATTGGTTCAATGACAGATAAACAACTCAAACATAAACTGAAGGAGTTAAAATCTGTTAAGAAACAGAGAGTGTCAAATAAGAACAGAAATGGAAAAGTAGGCATCACTTCAGGAAATAAACCAATGCTTGCTAGTTATGCTCCAAGAAAGACATGTCATAACTGTGGTAGTACTAAGCATCTTGCAAATTTCTGCAAGAAAAACAAAAATATAAATTCTTTACCTTCCAAGTCTGAGGTAAAGAAGGATTTTGTTAGAACTAAGCCACAGACTTTATGCACACACTGTGGAAGCACTTGGCATTCCATTTATACTTGCAGAGAGTATCATGCTATCTATCATAATTACTATGAACTGAAACCCAATCTGAAATGGGTTAAAGTTAATACTGCAAGTGTAAACTCTGATACAGTTAGCTCAAACTCTGATAATGTTAATTCCGCTGCAAAAGCTAACAAAGTTAAGAATGTCAAAGGATCCAAGCAAGTCTGGATCCTTAAATATAATCCTCAGTAATTGCTTGTGATTGCAGGGCAACAGGGAGGCAACCCTAGTTGTGGACAGTGGATGTTCAGGACACATGACTGGAAATAAAGCCCTGCTATCAGACTATGAGGAGAAGGCTGGCCCAAAAGTTTCCTATGGTGATGGCAATGTAGGAAGAACATTGGGATATGGCAATATTAATCTTAGAAATGTCATCATCAACAATGTAGCTCATGTCCCAGGACTCAAGCATGACTTGCTATCTGTGAGTCAAATCTGTAACAAGTGGCAAAACAAGTTATTGTGAAGTTTTCAGCAAATCTACAGGAAAGGTTGTTCTAGTTGGTAATAGGCAAAACAACATTTATGAAATCAAGCTCTTAATAGATTCTGTTGGAAAAGCTGTTTGCCTGTCTACAAGAATGTCTAGTGAAGAGAGTTGGAAGTGGCACAAGAAACTCTCACATTTGAACTTGAACAACATCAATGAATTGATCAGAAAGGATCTTGTAAGAGGACTCCCAAAGGCTCTGTTAAATGTTGATGGCCTATGTGATTCATGTCAGAAGGCCAAACAAAGGAAGTCATCTTTCAAGAGCAAGACAGAATTTTCAATCACTGATCCTTATCATCGTCTGCATGTTGATCTCTTTGGTCCAGTAAATGTTATGTCTATAGCAAGGAAGAAATATGCTTTAGTCATTGTTGATGAATACACCAGATTCACTTGGGTGTATTTTCTAGCAAAGAAGGATGAAACTACATTAACTCTGATGGAGCATGTGAAACTTCTGGACAAAGGATCAAGTAACAAAGTCAGAATCATCAGAAGTGATAATGGAACTGAGTTCAGAAATGCAACAATGGAAGAATTCTGCAAGGACAATGGAGTGAAGCAAGAATTTTCAGCACCTGGTACACCACAACAAAATGGTGTAGTTGAAAGGAAAAATAGAACCTTGATTGAAGCTGCCAGAACTATGCTTGATGAAGCAAAATTGCCAAATTATTTCTGGGCAGAAGCTGTTCAAACTGCTTGTTTTACTCAAAATGCTACACTAATCAATAAGCATGGAAAGACACCATATGAGATGGTGAAGAAAAAGAAGCCTAACCTGAAATACTTTCATATTTTCGGGTGCAAATGCTTTGTTTTGAAGACTCATCCTGAACAGTTGACCAAGTTTGAGCTAAAGGCAGATGAAGGAATTTTTGTTGGCTATCCACTGTCAACAAAGGCATTCAGAGTTTACAATCTGAGAACTAAAGTGATAATGGAATCTATACATGTGTCTTTTGATGGCAAGAAGATAACTGGACTTGAAGACAAAGATGAATATGATCAACTGAACTTTGGAAATGAAGATTTAAACTCTGTTGAAGTAAACTCTGATCAAACTATTCTGACAGACTCTGTTGAAACAAACTCTGAACCTCTACTGGTAAACACTGGAGAAACTTCTCAGCCACAACAGAGGGAAGAACCAGTTGAGGGAGAGCGTGATCAAGATGAAGATTCAAACACTGATACTGAGTCAACTGAAAAATCTGGATCAAACTCTGATGATTCAAACTCTGAAAATTCAAATTCTGACTCTGGGCAGTCAAGTTCAGGGGGAGTCTCAGAAAATGAAGAAAGACCACAACAAAATCAGGAGAGCATGGATCAAGGGGGAGGATCATGTAAGAACCCAGATTTTGGGTGGAATTAAAACTTTTATGTATTTAATGATATAAGAATGAATAGTGGATACGGCTACAATGTAATAATTGATATTTGGAAAGAATGAATGGAATTTGACTTTATTATGTTTATGTCTTGAAGAATGCTAAAGGGTGACAACATAGGTAAGAATAATCTATCTTCTAAGGGAATAAGATATGGCAACTTCAAGCAAGAGAATACTCTCATGTCATCCAGATCGATAACGATTAATCCAGTAGTTCCGTAAAAAGGTTAAGGAACGATCGAAAGAGAATACGGACAATTATACAACCCTAAGAGAACAAGTAAAGAATACAGAATGAATAGTGTTTTGGTGGGAGTATAGAATAATATGAGACGACACTATATAGAAGTATTCGGAACGGATTTCCGAGTTCGTATTAGTGATCCAGGGGGAAAATAAGTGTATGTAAAAGCTGTCGGATTCTGAAAAACCGCACTTTTATTTTCTCCGAGAGTTCCCTGGACACTGATAGCCTTAAGTATTTAACGAATGGATTTAAGGAATATAAATTGGAAAGTTAGAATGAAAGATGGAGAATGAAAGTATTAATATTAAAAAGGATTCCCGGTAAACTCTAATTAGAAATCCGTGAAATATTCCTACGAACGATCAATCGAAACGGGTAATAACCGGACACAGAAACAAGCAGAGGGAGCAAGAGTCTTGTGCAAGCTACTAGTATAAAATATCTAGTAACTAAACTAGAATCAAGGAACTAGCACCTTAGAGGAAGAACTAAGTACTTAGCAAAGTAACTACCTAGTTAAGCTCTAAACCACCATAAAACCAACACTTGTCTTGCCATTTCATCATCCAACACCTCATCACTTTAATAAAGTGACTTTATACAAGATATTATGTTGTAAGTGGATGAGAGTGGATGAGATTAAACCATAGAAAACAAAAGAAACCAAGCAACTCTCTCCCCCCCTTTTTCTATTCCATTCGGCTAACACCTTAATTCCAAATCCAAACTCAACCTTCCCACCATTGTTTGCTCTTGAAATTTTTAAGGTGAGACTTATATTTCATAAAACTTATCTCCTCAAAATCTTAGCACCAAACTCCTTTGTTTCCATTTTCAAAAAAATCAAACAAGAGGAGGGTGAATAGTGTTCATCATGTACTAACTTTGTTTTCTTGATTTTTCATGGTTGATCCTAGCTAAGTTAAGGCTATCCAAGGGCAATACCAAGCTTTGTGAGGCTAGTACATACTACAAGGAAGGTATAAGACTTGAAAACCCTAACCCTTGTTTGAGATTTAAGTATGTTTATGATAGTTATAACTTAGTTATGGTTATGTTAAGATTATAAGCATGATTATGTATGGATCTTGGATAAATGATGAAAATAGCTAGATGAATGGAAAGGCATTGCTTGGCCTCAGTTCATGTATATAAATCATGTATATGTTGTTTGGGTTGGATACCATGTTTATGGGAAGATTCGAAATTGGTAGATATTCGATTTACAGCCGTTATAATGCCCGATTTTACAATACCATGTTTTGTATGCCATTTTCCATGTCGAAACCCTACTGTCCAGAGACCTTATCTACCCTGATAGGATAGGTAATGTTCTAACCTTCGTTTTGACATAAAGATCACGTGAAACAAACTTACGGTTTAGGAATTATGACCAAATTACTAAAAGTAGTTCGAATCCGTAAACGAAAGTTCGTAACTGAAATTGAACCCTCGTAAACTATGTAACGTCATGGCGAATCTTGGTAAATAAATACTAGGGGTAAAAAGGAAGGTGTGAAAGAAAACCGTATGTCAAAAGGAGCATTTTTCGATTTATTAAAAATGTTCGAGTCGAGGTTAAACGCGAACGAACCCCTAAAAGACGACTCTTTTATAACTTCGGTAAAACACTTAGAAAACGGGCGATAAAACTCGGAGTATAATATTGGTTCATAACGATCGACCTTAGAACTCATATGACTTAAGTATGTCCCAAGTATAAGTACAGTGACATGTCGTATTAACGAACGAATGTCGGGTCGGATCAGTGATAAAAAGGAATCCACAAAAAGGGGTATAACGAGATAACTCGAGAACGTGTTTCGAATTAAGTATAACTTAACTTTTAATATGTTAAGTGATTAATCCCGAATGCCTTGGCTATTTATAGGCTGTTGTTGTGATTGAATAAATATATATATATATATATATGTTTTCTGTTATACATATGGCATAGCATGCATGCCTACTTTCAAGTTATATCATTATGCTTGTTCCCCGATTGTTATTGGCTTATAAATTAGATAGCTATCGTATAAATTATAAGCCGGTTATTGTAAGACCCTCAGAGAAGGGTGTATACATCTTATTCATCAAAAATAGACCGGGAGTCAATATTTCTTGACATATCGAGATTACCTCGAAAGAAAATATCTAAGTAAATATTTTCCATTATTCGGGCGACGAATAGTATTTGAATATTCGTTCGAGATTATTTATTTTAACGATCCTTACTTCAAATAATTATTTGAACGTAACTATTCGACGAATAATATTTATTTTAATATTCATTCAGAGTCGAATTATTTATCGATTATTATTTCGAATATTCTTCTAAAGATGAGACTACTAAATGAATATTATTTGGATATTCATTTAGAATATTATTTTATTAAATAAATATTACTTTTGAATATTCATTTAGGATATTAATTACTTGATGAATATTATTTTAATATTCATCTGAAGCTTGATTTATTTATCGAATATTATCACGAATATTCCTTTAAAGCTTGGATTACTAAATGAATATTACTTGATATTCATTTAGAATATTATTCATTAAATGAATATTACTTTTTGAATATTCATTTAAATTCCTAATTAATTATGAATATTGTCTTAAATATTCCTTTCAGGTCTTATTAATTAATGAATATTATTTTGAATATTCATTTGAATATTTAATTATGCAATAAATATTCTCTCGATATTTCTTCAAGAATTATTTGAGAGATACTCTGATTAAAGATATTCTTTCATATTCCTAAATATTCTGTAAAATATTTTAATTCAATAAATATTCTCTGAATATTTATTCCATACTTAGAATAACCTCGATAAGGTTTATCTTCTTCGATTATTACAGAAAATATCTCGGAGTCATATTATTATTAAGCTTATATCAAGAAAGGTTCTCAGACATCATTCTTCTTTGAGTCTACCTCCCTAATAATAAGGGAACCTTACTTGGAAAATGTTATTTATCTTGTCGACTTCCCGGTCATAAAGTATTCTCTTCACTCGCAACTCGGGTGCTATGGACTTATTAAGTCGTTGTTTACCTTCTCATCTTTCGAGGGGTAAGATTGTTGGAACAAGTTGATATTCGTTACCAAGCAATAGCTTGGAAGTTATTGGTGAATTTTCCTTTCCAACTAGATACGACTACTTTGTAGAGTCTTATCAACAAGTATTATACTTGGGGAAAGGGGGACGCGTTACATTAAGAATCATGAATTCTATTTGAACTAGGAGTCGTGTAAGAGGCCGAGTAGCGCCGGTCCATCCCCTTTGGCCCAACCGTTGGCCGGGGAGAGCTAGTAAGGCAGTATACAAGTAAAGTCATCAGTTCTTCCTTCTACCGGTAGTAAATCTAAATTGAGCTGTACGATCTCGACTGATCATCAAGATTGGAACAGCGGGCGCGGTGAATACTCCATCATTGGTTCATCATCCAAACTTATTTATTTCCTGCAACATGATTACTGTTGGCAGAGCTGGAAAAGTGTTCATAACTGGAATTGCAACCTTTTCATGCAAGTTCCTCTTCTTAATAACAATGAGAATATCTCGCTTACTTTTGATGTAGCAGATATTTCTATAAACAAATACTTTAAGTTACCTTGTAACTTCATCGTTCATATTATACTGGCATCATTTCCGTAAATGCATGGCATATGGTTTGAAAGATAATTTTGAACTGTTATATATTATCGTTCAGTTATATATATTATTGTTGGTGGGCTTTCGTTCACCCTTGCTTTGTTCACATTATGTCACAACAACAGCTAGGACAGATGGCTCGCGTCAGGCGCACTCGGCGCAAGCAGGTTACCCGACCCACCGGACTACCCGCTGAGATGCTAGCCGCCATTGCTGAGGTAGCATAGGTAGACAGCTTTTGTTTCCTGTTTAACTATATGTATAATTAATGTAATTAACGGCAAAACTTTTAAACCTATGATGTTATCCTTTTGGGATTGTAATAACTTTTATTCGTAACCCTTTAATGTAAGACTTATTTCAATTTCATCTCTGGGACTATAACTGTTGTGTGTGTGAGTGGTAATTATTGTGGGGTCACAGCATGTGATTTATTTATTGTGGACTCAAGTCAAGTATTATGAATGGATGTAAGACCGTAACCACCAGATCCCTGACCCCGGATCTGGGGGTGTTACAAATCACATGCTGACAGAAGTCATTTGCCTTCTGCTAGGAAATGGACCAAATCACATACACCTGATTTGATAATTGGTGATCCAGATGCAAAAGTGAAAACAAGAAGTGCCACTGCAAGTGAATGTTTGTTTCATGCATTCTTGTCTACAAATGAACCAAAGAAAGTGGAAGAAGCTCTTCAAGATGCTGACTGGATAACAGCAATGCAGGAAGAGTTGAATGAATTTGAAAGGAATGAAGTTTGGACCCTTGTACCAAGGCCAAAGAACAGATCTATTGTTGGTACTAAATGGGTTTTCAGAAACAAGACTTACAGTGAAGGTGTTATCACAAGGAACAAGGCTAGACTGGTAGCAAAAGGCTATTCACAGCAGGAAGGAATAGACTATGATGAAACATTTGCTCCAGTTGCAAGATTGGAGGCAATCAGAATTTTTCTAGCATATGCCTCTCACAAGAAATTCAAAGTGTTCCAGATGGATGTGAAAAGTACTTTTCTGAATGGAAAGCTTGAAGAAGAAGTGTTTGTTGAACAACCACCAGGATTTATGGACCCAAAATATCCAGACCATGTCTACAGGCTAGATAAGGCACTATATGGACTTAAGCAGGCACCAAGAGCATGGTATGAGACACTTGCTCAATTTCTTCTAGAGAGTGGATTCAACAGAGGTACAATTGACAAAACTCTGTTTTATTTCAATCAAGGAAGTGACCTTCTTTTAGTTCAGATATATGTTGATGACATTATCTTTGGATCTACTAATGATAAACTCTGTAAGAAGTTTGCCAAGCTCATGCAGTCTAGATATCAAATGAGCATGATGGGAGAGCTTAGTTATTTTCTAGGCCTACAGGTGAGACAAACAGATGATGGTATCTTCATTAATCAAGCAAAATATACCAGAAATCTTCTCAAGAAATTTGGTATGCTTGACTATTCATCTACATCAACTCCCATGGCAACAGCAACTAAATTGGACAAAGACACAGGAGTTTTAGTGGATATGACAAACTACAGAGGCATGATAGGATCTCTTCTTTACTTGACAGCTAGTAGGCCTGACATTATGTATGCAACCTGTCTTTGTGCAAGGTTTCAGGCAGATCCTAGAGAGCCACATCTGACAGCTGTGAAAAGAATCTTCAAGTATCTCAAGGGCACCATATCATTAGGTCTGTGGTACCCCAGAGAATCAGATTTCAAGCTACTTGGGTATTCTGATGCAGACTTTGCAGGCTGCAAGATTGACAGAAAGAGCACTAGTGGAAGTTGTCAATTTCTTGGTGACAGACTTGTCTCTTGGTATAGCAAGAAACAGAAATCAATTTCTACATCTATAGCTGAAGCAGAATATATTGCAGCTGGTAGCTGTTGTGCACAAATCTTGTGGATGAAGAATCAGTTGCTGGATTATGGATTGAGGTACAGTAAGATTCCTATTTACTGTGATAATCAAAGTGCTATTGCTATGACAGGTAATCCAGTACAGCATTCAATGACCAAGCACATCAGCATAAGGTACCATTTCATCAGAGAACATGTGGAAGAAGGGAATATTGAACTACATTTTGTGTCTACAGAACAACAGCTTGCAGATATTTTCACCAAACCATTGAGTGAAGCTACATTTACAAGACTGGTCAATGAACTAGGAATGGTCTCTGGTTCTGACTTGGAATGTTGGTTAGATTCAAATTTTACTTATGTAAAGTGTTGCTCATATTTCCTTGATTTGTTAAGTGCTAAGTGAACTCTGTTGATTAAACTCTGTTATGCATACTCTGTTAACATGTTTTTCTGTCAAACTCTGTTAAACTCTGTCAGCATGCCTATATGTCATACACTGTTAAAAAGTTTGATAAACTCTGTGAACTCTGAGTTGATTTTTGTCTGAGTGAAAACACCAATGAAGAAATATGTATGCAGCATGATTCTCAGCAATTAATCATGAATCTTTCTGAGTTATTGTGATCTAATCTTAGATTGTACAGAAAATTAACACAGCATGATACTGGTTCATATTTATAGCATCTCTTAGTTTATTTTGTCCTAAACTCTGAGTCTATAAATACTGTGTGCATTGCCTTTCATGAATAACTACTGATGTTGATGAACTCTAAACTCTGTTAGTTATACTCTGGTAGATTAAAATGCTTACTGCAATACCCCAAAGAAAATGTATATAGGTTGCTATACTCCTTTGAGATTATGTTGGAGATTAGGATGACCCAGGAACTTATTGGTATATAATATGTGCTAAAATTCTCTGATTTTTGGTGACTAGTCAAATACTAGGATGACCCAGGAACTTATCAAAATGATAAGGGCTAAAATTTTTGAATTTTTGGTGACTAGCTCCAACCTCTAATTACTGGAATGAATAGACTAAAAAAAAAAAAAAATAGCAATAGAGGGGGTATAAAATAAATTAAATGTTACTGTATATAGATTGACTACTACAGAGTTTAGCTTTCATCATATAGTCAGTGTTTACTATGAGAGTTTGTGCATCCAGTGTTTATTGATTTACTTTATGGATTTTATGAAAAATTAGATGCTCTAAAAATTGATTTGGTAAACTCTGCTTCACACACACATATTTTCACAACTGTGCAATTTTTGAAAGGGTTTCGGTGATAAAGTTGGAGAATTGACAAACGCTGTTGATTTGTGATTAGTACTCTGAGGTAAATTTTCTTTTGGACAAATTGAAAATTTTGGAGTAAATGGTGCTTTTGACAACTGTTAATAAGTGTATTGTGTTAAAGTGTCTTGGAAATAGGAAAGAGAATACAGCGGTGATTCAAGTAATCCCTAATTGTTCTGTTCCTGATTTAATTGTGGTTATTGTTGATGAATTTGTTCCTTATATGATTACTTTAATTAGTTTTCATATTCACTTCTTTGATTTAATTCTTTGAAGAACAGTTCATAAACATAAAAAATTACAGAACACATTGAATAAGATTAGAGAAACAGGATCCTTCATTGATAATAAGAAAGAGATTACATGAAAATATTACATCTTTTTGTTCTCTCTATCTGCTAATCTATTCAACAGGAAAATAAAAAGTGAAGTCCAAACCACTCCATTGTTAACAGCCATCCCAGATCCCATCTTTGCCACTTTGTTTGGGTGGAAGTTGAAGGGATAAGGTTATTTTTGCTGACATATTCATTAACAATGGTTGGTGGTGTTGGATGAGGATGCCTTAGAGGAAAGCCATATTAATGTTGCTTGAAGAGCAGCATCGATATCGATCACTCTTGCAGGCTTTTCTCTCTCGATTTCTTCAAGACCGGCATCCATCTGCAGCCACAGAGTTTCAAGCTTCCTTTCCCAGTCAAAGGCATCAAACTCTTCACGAGTATAACTGAAGATATCTCTGTTCTCTACGAGATGGAGATTCTTTTCCTTGATGGTAAGTTTTGACATTGTTTAACGGTGTGTTGTGTGAAGGGTTTTTGATTTTCAGGAGAGGATGAAAGGTTAAAGGGATAGTGAACAAGTCTCTAGGCGTTAAATAGAGATGGGAAAGTAACGAAGTACTAAAACGCTTCGTATTCTGGTAAACGCTTCATATTTTGGTTTTTAATGGTTCCAGGTATTTTAAGAGAGTGTTATTTGATTTTTTTTTAAAATCAAATATTTTATTGTTATATTCACAAATACACTTCTTAAAATTACGAGCACGTGTCCCACTCACCCATTATTGTGTCCCACTTACCCATTATTGTGTCCCACTCACACATTAATCTAGGAACTGTTGAGTGTTTGAATACATAAACGATTGAGTTTTTAATTACTCTAATTACTTTTATGTCCAAACGATTGTGTTTTACTTTCACCCACTCACTTTTACATCTCACAGTTCTCTCACTTTTCACTTGGGCATTTTCACAAACACCTTTCCTACATACACTTTTCTCTTGATTCAATGGCTTCTAAACCATTCACTGTTCTTGGTCTACGTTTTGTCCCTAACAACTATGCAGCTCCACTCTATCATGAACGTGTTCCAGAAGCGTTTCATCTTATGCAGAATTTCTTGAGAGACTCAGAGATTGGACAAGCTCTGGTTGAACCTAGTACTCTCTCTGCATCTCAAATTGCCACTTTTTGGCAAAACTCAGTCTATGTAGATGGAGGAGAGAATGGGACTCCAAACATCATCTTCACTCATGAAGAACAAGAGTTTGTGATTACTCCACAAACTGTCAGAGATACGATGGGGTTTGATACACACACCTCTTATACTTATGTTGCTGAACCTCAATTGAGACAGATGCTACAGGAGATAGGTTACATGGAATCTCTTGACAAGCTTGGCAGTGTAAAGAGGCCTAATCTCAGGAAGGAATGGAATTTTTTCTTCGATTGCATTACAAGGACATTCCAGAAGAAGGTCACTAACTGGGATGCTATTCCAATGGACAGTCTACAAATCGGGTATTCTCTACTTTATGGTAGTAATTTTGATTTTGGTAGATATGTTCTGATGAATCTAGGTGATAAACTGTCAGAGTCTACTACAGTTTATTTTGCTCGATTTTGTCAAATGCTATTCACTGGTTGTGTATCTGGTTTAGAGATTGCTGAAACTGATGAAATTCAGCCTTTTAGAGTCAACAAGAGAATATTCTCTGATATGACTAATAAGGATGCTAGTAAAGAACATCTACCTGCCTTTGTTCTGCCACTTGCTTTGCAGAATTTTCTCAACCAACCTCAAGACCAACCACAACCAGAACCACAACCTGAACCACTAAACACTGAACCACCTACATCACCTACCCACACTGCACCTACTCAACAACCTTCATCACCAATCACAAACACTGCTCCAACCCAAAACCCTCAATCTCCAATCACAAAACAATCTTCACACACTCCACAAATAAACTCTGAACCATCACAATCTCAACCACAACCACAGCCTAAAGCAAAAAGAGGCAGAGTAAGGAAATCAGCAGGAACCACTGAAAGACATGCAAGAGTTAAGAAGACAATAGAGACAAACATCAAAGCCAAACAGACATCTACTGGAGCTGTTTATACTAGAAGAATGATACAAAGAGCAAAAAGACCTAAGTCACCCTCTGTGATAGCAGAATCTAGTAAAGAGGATTCAGATGAAGTGCCTCTAGCCAAGAGAAGAAAACTGGTAATCTCTGATTCTCTTGATGAAAATGTTGAAGCTCCAGAGGTAGTTTCACAGCAAACACCTACTGTTGAGGCTGAAAAAGATACAATGCCTGCAGAGGTTGAAATGCCTGCAGAGGACAAAATGCCTGCAGAAGAGGATACTAGAGATGGCTTTTCTCTAATGAATGATATTCTTGATTCATTCATGCCATTCTCTGATCCTATCTCATCAATTTTTGCTCAATCTGAAGCAACTGGTGCAGCTGATCAACCTACAGTTGTCCTTTCTGAAACTGTAGCATCACATACAGAATTACTCTCAGATGCTCACCAGACTGTTGAAGGAGGAGATGAGATTGATCAACAACCTAAGGAGATAAACTCTGAGACTATTGTGCAATCTGCAGAGGATGTTGTACAGCCTATTGTTGACTCTACTACTGAACCTGTTGCAGAGGATGTTGTTGACACTGTTGATGCATCTATTCCAATTCCTCCATCCACTCATCATGTTGAAGCTGAGGTTGGAGATGAAACTGAAGGGAATACTGAGTCAAGCTCTTCTCAGAGTTTACCAGTCCAGACTGATGCTAAGGTTAAGGATTTTGCTGGTCCTTCAAATCAAGCAGATGCTGAAGAAGAACACCTTGAACAATTTTCAAATGACTGGTACAAGGACACTTGTATCTTTCCTGCTGCAAGAGCAGCTGAATTTGTCAAGAGAACCTCCAGAACAATTACAAATCCAGAGATTCTATCTTGTCTCAAGGCTACAGTTGTACAAGTGAAGACTCTCAACTCTAGGTTTGATCTATGTCAACAGGCAATCTCTGATGTTCGAGGTGATGTTGTTAGAGGAGCTGATATGATTAAACTTGACAACAAGAATAAATTTCACTATCTTACTCAGAATCAAGAAACTTTGTCTCACAGGCTGAGCAAAGTTGAACAAAATCAGAATGATATGTCCTTAAAGATTGATTCTATTGCTACCTCCTTGGAGTTAATCACATCTATTCTTATGCCTGATGATGTCAAAAAGGGGGAGAGAGAGTTGCTAAAGACAAATGCAAGCAATCTCAAACTCTGATCAGAAAGGATAATGCTGGAGATGGAGGAGCAAGTAGTAAAGGAAAGAGCAAAACTGAAGAATTTCAAACTCTGAAAACTAGCAAGTTCTCTAAATCACAGTTTGTTGGGATAAACACTGATACTCAAGGTACTTCAAAGACCAAGAGTTTGCTATTATCTTCTAATCCACAGACTGATGAAGAATTGGCTGCTAAGTTGTTTATTGAAGAGAATGAGGAAGGAGTTACAATTGAGGACATTAAAGCTGAAGAAAAGAGTTTACAAGAAGAACATCTCAAGGCTTTAAAGTCTGGTAAGTTAAAGAAAGGAAAAGCTCCTAGGCCTGTTCATAAAGGCATTGTGATCAAGGAAAGTGCTGATGTTAGTCAAAAATCTCATTTATCAAAGGAAACAATCGCAGTAGAAACTCAACTCAAGCTGAAAGGCATTGAAGGAGAAAGTTCACAGAAGAAAGTTACAACCTCTGTTGCTACACAAGTTGTGTCTAGACCTTTATCTTCTCAATTGAAATCAGTTTTTGGGAAAGGAACACTTCATGATCCAAATCTATTATCTGGAGTTTCTATGGATTTCTCTGATGGAAGAGCCTTGTCTGGTAAGGTTGGAAACAATAAGGGTGGTCTGGGTTCACACAAGGACAAAAGGCAATATACTGGTCCTAGAGATCCTTCTTCACTGGCTGTTCCAGGTCGTGGTGTCACTCAAGAAAGTTTGGACAGACTGGAATCAGTACAGTTAGTTTATCAGAAGAGTTTAAAGAAGGACTTTCTCTTGTACTTCATGGCTGATGGGACAGTATTTAGAATTGGTGAGAATGATATTGGCTTGAAATATTGGGAAGAATTAGAATATGTTCTATATCTTTTCAAGGTGAATAGTCAAAGGACTCAATCAGTTGCAAATGTGCTTAGAAAGAAAATGCTCCAGAATTTGGCAATCAGAGGAGTGAAGTATAATAGCAGATATGTTCCTAAGTACAGGGATTGGAATGGAAATCTTATTGAAATGAAGAAGGGTACTGCGAAATTAAAGACTGATTTGGGAATCACAGTACTTGACTTCAATTCACAGTCAGAAGAAGTTAAATTTATCAGACTGGGAAATGAGATGAGAAGAAACAAAATCTATGATCTTAGATCTGCTATCTATCAGACAGATGAGAGTGATCCTCAGCTAAAAGAGATTAAAGAAGCTATGGAGATTGAGCTTAAGAATGCAGAAAGAAGATTACTCATAGATTATCTCAGAGCTACACCAGATCTTGAAGAGATTAGAGATTAAAGTCTGTAAGGATTTTCTTATTCTCTGTAGATTTTGTTAAGTAGAAGCTTAAACTCTGAATTTGTATAAACACTATATTTGTCTATTTGTTTTGACATCATCAATTATCTATTAACTTGTGCATTTTTGCTAATGAACAAGTTGGGGGAGATTGTTAGATATAATTGATGTAATATTTCAGTGTTTAAGTGTAACAGTGAAATATCAGAGTTTAACTGGAAGGAAGTCAGAGTTTAGTAAAGTCTGACTGATGGAAGCTGGACAGAGTTTAGTAAAGTCTGTCTGGAAGCAGCGCGTACAGAGTCAACAGAAGATATTAGAGATCAATTGAAGATTGATATGGAAGCGAGATCTTTGGAGATTGGATAGCTATCAAAGAGATCGAGTTGACTTAGGAGACGTGTGACAATCTGTAATTGATATCATTGTATAGCTGATTATTAGGAATATCAATTAGAGATTGTATCGAAGCTGTATATTTTATAAATACAGTTAGGTTAACCCTAGAAGGATGTCGTGCATCGAACTATCTTTATTGTAACCTAGCAGCTCTTTGTGATAGTTTACATCATGAAGAGGGTTCTTAATACCAGAAGTTTTAAAGTGCATAATCATCTTACTTGTTAAACTCTCATACGAATTTGATTATTAATTGTGTATTCGGCCTAACATATTATCCCCGGGGTTCTTTTTTGTCAGCCAATATGGGTAGCAACCCCAGTTATATCTTGAGATCGATTATGGAAGCTCAGATTATCTTGAAGCAAGGAGCTGTTCGTCGAATAGGCACAGGCACAACAGTCAGCATATCTAAAGATCCCTGGCTTCCTAATGATGATCCTTATGTTCACACAGATAATGAAACTATTAGAGATAGGACTGTTGATGCACTGATGATACCAGGTCAGTACGCTTGGGATGTCGATGTAATAAAAGATGTTTTTATTGATAGAGATGCACAGCTTATACTATCTATACCTTTGAGTGAGGCTGATTCAGATCGATGGTTTTGGAAATGGGACAAAATGGGTCAGTATACAGTGCGGTGGCTTATGCAGCAATTCAAGAAGCTAAACAAAGTAGCAACCAAACGGAAAGTATTTCATGGAAGAAGTTGTGGAATGCGAAAGTGCCTTTGAAGGTAAAACACTTTATTTGGAGAGCTGTTCGTAATATATTACATACGAAGGATCAGTTGTTGGTTCGAATAGTCGAGGTCAATGAGAAATGCCCTGTGTGTAATGATGAAATAGAAACAGTGCATCATGCCCTGGTAACATGCACAATGGCAAAGCAATGTTGGAATGTTTTAGGCATTATCACCGAGGAGAGTAATGGTTCAAGTTTCAACAGGTGGATAAACACAGCTATTCAGAAGTGCAGTACCACAGAACTGCAGGAGGTATTTATGGTTTGCTAGTCACTTTGGAAGAACAGAAATGAGGTGGTTTGGAATCAACGTGGAAGGGAGTACTCAGATGTTTGTAAATTGGCAAAGCTCTTACTTAACCAATGGAAGAATGCTCAAGATAAGTCGTTCGATAATTTTCTTGGCTTTTTGAGTCAAGAAGACGACAAAGAGCGTTGGGAGTATCCACATGAAGGCACGGTTAACGTTAACGTCGATGCAGCAATATTTGAAAACTCTAGTACATATTGTTTATCCATGATATCTCCTGATTTAGCTGAAACCTTGGGTATTAAGGAGGCTCTGAGTTAGATTAAGCATAAACTGAAGCAACCAGCGATAGTAGAGACTAACTGTTTAGCTGTGGTTCAAGCAATTCGGTCTTCTTCAGTCCATCTGTCCTATCTTGGTAGAGTCATAGAGGATTGCAAATCTCTAATGTCAGAATTAAAAAATCGACAGATGACGTTGATTTTTGTTAAACGGTCCGGAGTGGGGATTGTGTTTACCTAGAACTCTATCATGTACTGAACAAAGATTTGGTTTGTTAATGAAATTTCTTCTTTGGCAAAAAAAAGAAAAAGAAAAGGAGATATTAATGTTGCCCGTGATATTTCTAGAAAAAGAGAGATTTTAGTTAGAAAATATAGAAAAAATAATATGTTTGAGCTAAAAAAGGTAATCGATTAATTATTAGTATTATAATATTATTTTTTTATTTTATTAAATAAAACCGCCCGTGATATAATTGGAAAAATAGAGATTTTAGTTAGATAAATACAAAAAGTAACGTGAAAATTAAAATGGTGACATATTTTAGGTAAAAAAAGGTAATTGATTAGTTTATAGTAATTATAATTTAATTATCTTATTTTACTAAATAAATTACAAGTAGTGTTTTTATAAAATGAGAAATTAATGTTACCCGTGATATTCTTAGAAAAAAGAGAATTTAATTAGAAAAAATAGAAAAGATGGTACGTTTTAGTTGAAAAGGTAACCGATTAATTATTAATATTATAATAATATTATTTTATTTTTATTAAATAAAATTGCACGTGATATAATTGGAGAAAGAGAGATTTTAGTTAGAGAAAAGGCTTAAAAAGGTAACCGCCCATGATATAATTGGAAAAAGAGAGATTTTAGTTAGAGAAAAGGGAAAAGGTAACGTGTTTTGGCTAAAAAAGGTAATTGATTAGTTAATAGTAATTATAATATAATTATATTATTTTATTAAACAAAATTGTTCGTAGTGTTTTTAAAAAAGGAGAAATTTAGTTATTTAGTTATTGAAAAATATAATAGATAATATGTTTAACCTGAAAAGGAAATTGATTTGTTAGTATGATGGATTTTATTTATAATTAAGTAAGGGTAAATAAGTAAATTCAACAGGTACCGACCAACCAAACTTTTAAAGTTATTTTCCTGGAAAAAGGAAATCATTTAGTTATTGAAAAATAGAAAAGGTAATATTTTCAACCTGAAAAAGGAAATTGATTACTGAAGGAGAAATTTTAGTTAGATAAAATATAAAAGATATTATATTTTACCTGAAAAAGGAAATTATTTAGTTATTGAAAAATATAATAGATAATATGTTTAACCTGAAAAGGAAATTGATTTGTTAGTACGATGGATTTTATTTGTAATTAAGTAAGGGTAAATAAGTAAATTCAACAGGTACCGACCAACCAAACTTTTAATGTTTCGGCTTTTATATAATAGTATAGATAAATAAAGCTACCCGAACAGGTTTTACTGTAAAAAAATTTAAAAAATAGAAAAGGTAACGTATTTTAGCTAAAAAAAGTAATTGATTAATTATTAGTAATTATAATTATAATATTTTATTTTATTAAATAGAATTGCTCATATTTTAAGTGAAAAAGGTAATTGATTAGTTATTGAAAAATAGAAAAGATAACATGTTTTACCTGAAAAAGGAAGTTTATTAGTTATTAGTAACTATAAATAATTAAGTAAGGATAATTACGTAAAATAACATGTACCATTAAGTAAGGGTAAATAAGTAAATTCAACAGGTACCAACCAACCAAACTTTTAAAGTTTCTGTTTTTATATAATAGTGTAGATATACACTTAATGCTAATTATTATTTATTATATCATTTTATTATTAATAGTCAAAGAGTTAATTTCTCTTTTCTCAATTTTTATTCAACTTACACTTTAGTATTAAGATTTAGGTTTCTTTCATTTTTGTTGAACCTTTGTCTGAATGAGTTGTAAGTTTATAAAATGGAGTCACGAAAATTTAATTTTATTTTGTTAATTTATTTTAATTTTATTAGTAATTCGGGTTTCGGTCTCGGGTAAAATCCAATCTGATCCAAACTTTCGGGTTTCGGGTAAAATCCGATCCAATCCGAAATCCGTTGGATCGGGTTCGGGTCTTAATTTTTGGGTTTTTTTGGGGTCCGGGTCGGTCCGAGTCTTGTCAAAAATTTTGGATTTGGATATTGAAAAACCCGGTCCGATCCGACCCATTGCCATCCCTAAGCTCACAAGATCACTCGTCTGGGATTCTATTGGCCAGAGATGTTGGCCGATGCGCAGAATTATGTCAAGAGGTGTGACTGGTGCCAAAAGCACGCTCCGATTGTAAGGCAGCCGCCTGAGATGTTAACCTCGATTAACTCTCCTATATCATTCGCAATGTGGGGAATGGACATACTTGGACCTTTCCCTATAGCTTCAGCACAAAGGAAGTTCCTGATAGTGGCCATCGACTATTTCACTAAGTGGATTGAGGCTAAACCTTTAGCCAAGATAACCACCAAGCAAGTTGCTCAGTTCTTTTGGGAAAGCATAATTTGCAGGTATGGTATCCCTAGAATCCTTGTGACGGATAATGAGGCACAATTCAACAATGAAGAGTTCAAGAAATATTGTGAGGAGAATGCTATCGAGCTTCGCTTTACTTCAGTGGCTCATCCTCAAGATAATGGACAGGCAGAGGTAGCAAACCAGATTATCCTTGATGGACTTAAGGAGAGGGTCGAACGCTCAAGAAACACTTGGGTGGATGAGTTGCTGCCTATACTCTGGGCATACCGCACCACCTACAAAGTGACGACTGGAGCAACCCCGTTCTTGCTGGCTTATGAAGCCGGGGCAATTATTCCCTTGGAGATTACACATGAAACCCCACGAGTGGAAGCATATGAACCTAAGACTAACGAAGAAGGCATGAGGCTCGCCCTTGATCTGATTGATGAGGTTAGGGAAGAGGCAAATGCCAGGAATGCAGAGCATCAGAAAAGGGCATCCTTTCACTACAACCAGAGGGTTAAGGAGAGGTTCTTTTGACAAGGTGACTTGGTTTTAAGGAAGATAGAGGCCTCTGGAGTTGTCCAGAAAGGAAAGCTAGCCCCCAATTGGGAAGGGCCACACCGAGTTAGGAAGACACTAGGACGGATAAGTTGGAGACCTTGGACGGGAACGAAGTGCCTCGTACTTGGCACGCTTTGAACCTGAAGGTTTATTATGTTTAAGCTATCCTTGTAAGGACTTAGCTTTATATCTATTTATTAGGAGAAGTAGAAATAAGGTTCAATGAAACCATTCCAGGGCTCATTGCCCCGAGTAGGATAGTAGTAATCTACGTAAGGGTTGAACCCATTCCGAATTATTAATGCAAGTTTGTTTTCCATTCTATGATTCTGTGATTTTAATTATGTACCGAACACCTGTTGGGTGTAAGTCTAGAACGACCAAGTACCGAAAATAAATGAACATACGAATAAGGGAAACAAGTGCATAAATAAAATACGCCCCGAAGGGCCACGGTTTAAGTTACAAACTTAAGCGAATAAAAGCTAAGTCCCGAAGGACCCTGAATAAAAGCTGAAAAAATAAATGCCACATGAGGCTACTAAGGCCATGCAAGACCCTTGATGGAAGCTGTCTACTCTTCAGAAGACTCCTCTTCCTCATCAACAGAACCCTCCTCACCAGAATCATCTTCATCGGAGCTATCATCCGCCACCACTGTCAGCTGTGCCACAGTCTCCTCAACCTCATTTTCTTCCTCTTCAGAAGAAGAACTAGAGGAGGAGCTAGCTTCATTTCGAAACCTCCTCTTTCCCGGGATTGGCTGACGGATCACCCCACTCCTCCTCGCAGGCATGGGCTTTTCCCGCGAGAGCCCGAGGAAGATGAGTCCTGGCTAGCAGCTTGGACGGCTCCCTTGGAGCTAGAGCCGGAATGTCGGTGGCCTCCCTGAGAGCCGGAGCCCGATGTTTGAGGCACAGCTTTGACTCCCGAACCAGAAGCATAATCAACAAAACCTCCACTGCTAATAGCCCAGTTGGGGCACAGAAAGTTCGCTGGGTCAACAATGGTGGGATACTTGTTGCTAACAACATTAATGGCTTTGTTCCAGCCGACAGACATGTTGTAGGGGCGCATTTCATCGTCATGATCATCTATAAACTTCAAGAAATCTTTCGACTTATGATAAGCTTTGATCACTCTGTCAAATTCTAAGGATTTCTTCCTAGCCAGGGAACTGAGCTGCCTTTGATAAGAGCTTGCTTCCCTCTCAACATCGAGGGATCTAGATTCCAGATTTTTGCATTCTTCTTCAAACATACTCTTTTCTTTCTTTAAGGCCACGTTTTCATCCCGGAAAGCCCGACCTTGGCTGGCAGCGGATTGAAAGTAGGCATTTGCCTGAAAACATGAAATTTGTTAAGGCATTTGTGCATTGAGTTGACCATGGACATTGAATTCAGAAAAATGAATAGCATACCTAGTAGAGGGCTTGAGCCCCAAGACGCTCGGACTCCTCAATCTTATCCCCAGAGGACACAGGTAGACAGTCAAAAGGGGTAATAGAGCACTTGGACCAGTCCAAGGCCAAGGCAGAGCACCCGAGGACGGAGTCCTGTTCACAGATACCCCAAGCCGGAATGAAAGGAGACCTAGTGCTCCCATCGGCATTTCGAGATCTCTTTCCCTGGATACATCGCTCCAAGAAATTTGGAACCTTGGGAGCAGTTGGCTTCTTAGCCTTCTCCGCTTGCTTTATCATCCTCCCATTAGGGACCTCCGCCATCTCCGGCCTAGCATCCAGCTCCACAGCAACTGAAACATACAAGGAAAGAACATCGGAATAAGAACAAACATAGTTCAAGATATATAACTGAAAGTATAATTGCCCTTGAAGGGAAGTATGCTAAGGCCGGCTTCAACAAGCCTTTTCTCTGTTAAAAATGCTTGATAGTGAGAACGGTCATTGTCCTCTAAAATTCTGTCCCGATTCAGAAGCTCGTGGGTTTCGAGGTCCAGAATGAAGTGTGAACTATCTTCTAGACAGCCAAACTTCTTTACAAAAAACTGGCCCCAATCGCCGCCTTTCCAATAAAGAACAACGAACTCCCTCGGAGAGAAATGGTGGGAATCTGGGAAGGACTTCGTGTTCACCATGTGAGGGACTAAACCCCGATGCTGGAACCTAACCTACCCTTTCTTGGTACTTGCAGAATTTATAACTAAGAAGATACTTCGAAACATGGTGGTACTCAGAGGGATGTCCATGTCACGACATCTTAGAATGAAGATAATAAGAATCCTCCAGGAGTTGGGGTACAGTTGACAAGGGTGAACCTGAAGCTCAGCCAACAACCTTATGATGAAGGGATGAATGGGAAACCTGAACCCAGCTTCCAAAGCACCTTTGTAAACATAAAGTCTATCCGGATGCCAGTTGCAAGTTCTATCGCCTAAACCGGGCATCCAAACCTTGATTACTTCCGGGAAACCATATAAATTCCTTATCTTCTCTATATCATGTTCCTTCAGTTTACATGCACACTGGTAGGAGTCTAAGTCCAAGTTATTGGGTAATGTATCTACCACGGTGCTAAACAAGTCTAGCAACGAATTAAAACGACGATCAATATACAAGGAAGACCATATTTCATTCCTACCTTTCAGAGATCGAGCTTTGCTCCTCTTGGCCACTGCCTCCGACATAGACACCGGGGGTGCTTGAGGTGCTTGGGATGTTTGGTTGCTGTCTGCCATCTCGAGAACTTGGACTTGAGCTTGAAAACTTAAGAAGTAGAGAGCTAGAGAACTTGAGAGAAAGTTTGAGAAATGAAGAAGTGAGGAGAAATGAAGGATTCTCCCCATCTTTTATAGAAAAGTGGTGACCTGCTGGAACAGGTTGAAATTCAGACCGGTTCATGTTTACAGTTCATTTGTCATTTAAAATCTCAAAAATGGCAGAATGCCGAGAGGTATCAGCCGAGAGGCTACCCGGGGAAGCCCTGGCCGAGTGCCGTCAGCCAAGAGCCACCAGAGGGTAGCCCCAGCCGACACACAGCAGCCGAGAGCCACCCGCAGGAGCCCCTAATAAGTGTATTTTATATCCACTTGGATCACTTCATTTCGGCTTAAATTGATTCACTTGGCCTCAAGTTTGTTGTAGTTTTGATGTGTTTTGTTTAAGTGTGAAGGTTTGCAAGAATGTCGATTAGGGTCGATGTTTCCATCAATTTTGGAGTTGAATTAGAGCTTAAGAATGAAGAATGGAGTCTTGTTGTGGGCCACCATGAAGATTCCAAGGCTAAAGAATTGAAGACGGAAGCATGTGCAAAAAGAACGGAAGAAATTGGATTCAAAACGAAGCAAAGAGAGCAAAAACAGAAAATCTGCACAAGGCAGGTGGGCTATCAGCGGACCCTAGTGGGCTGACAGCGCATTAGGAAAGTAAGGGGGTGGGCTGACTGCGCACCCTGGTGGGCTGACTGCGCACCTGTGCGGCCAGAATGCTGAAAGTTGATTATTTTTCCCTAATTTGAGTTGTAATCGTATTTTAGGCAGGTTCTAGCACAAAAATCGAATTCTAATAGTATTGTAGGGTATTTTCTTACTGTGAAAGACTTCTAGGGTCTATATAAACACATCGAATCATTTTAATTTATATCATCATAACATAGAATTGCAATGGGGAAAAGGGGAGAAAGATTCAATGCTCGTGACAAGCAACGGATCTAGATCTACTTCATCTTTTGTATTCTTTTCATAGGTGATAATCTGGATTCTAGATTTGTTTTCTCAACTCTTTGTTCTATTAATATTATTACTTCCATTCATACTTTCTTTAATATCATGTTTTCATCAAATCCCATGGTGACGAACGGTTCAACTATGAACTAATCGTTGTCATGGGATTCTAACGGATTTATCTATGTAGCTTAGTAGGTTGATCGCTTTATAGATTTGTGTGTGATGAATTCTTGATATCCTCATATGGTTGTGCTTCATGTATTTTGATGCGTAGCTAACATCTAATCTGTTAATCTTTTGTGAAGCGAGAATGGATCCTAAGATTTAGAACTTGCCATGCTAGCATAGGTTCATGATTGTTTATCAACATGATTCATAGCATAAGATGAGAATACTTATACTGCCCTATGTGATCTATGTGGATGACTTGTGCTTAAACCGTTATGTTTTCAAATCTTATAAAGATATAGGGTCTAAACATAATTGGTGTCTATTTATCTTCTCTCTCTTCTGTGGATGTATGATTAGTTTGGTGTTCGTATACCGAGAGGTAACCTATACTTGTTTCGTGTTGTCTGATCAGATATCAAAACTATCACATGCATTGATTAAAGGCATCATCTCTAAGCGAAGTAGTTAATGAAGTTAGGATCCCATGTTTATTCTCATAAGTAATTTGATTTAGTGAAGTAATTCTTAGTTTGTTAATTTGCTTCTTAGTTAATTTTAGTTAATCAAATCCCAATCTTGTTAATTATCTTAGTAGTGAATAAAAACCATACATTATTGCATAGGTACATGAACTGAATTAAACCTAACCTGATCTCTGAGGGAACGAACTTGACTTATTCATATATTACTTGTGACCACGTACGCTTGCGTGAATTGTGCAAACAAGTTTTTGGCGCCACTGCCGGGGATCATCGGTGTTTTATTTTTAGTTTATGTGCATGTCATCAGTGGTCGTTAGAGTTCACTGACTCAGATTATTTCTTACTTAGTTGTTTGTTTCTTGGTGTTTCAGGTAATTGAACCAATGGAAGAAGAAGAACTTGCAGTAGTGGATATGGGAGATCTAGCAGGTGCAGTAGCTAAGGCTTTGAAGGACTATTCTCAGCCGAAAATCAATGACATCCAATCTAGTATTGTCAGACCGGCCATTGCAGCTAACAACTTTGAAATCAAGTCTGGCACGATTCAGATGGTACAGAATTCGGTTCAGTTTGGGTGTGCTCCAACGGAAGATCCCAACATGCACATCCGGGACTTTATCGAGATCTGTGACACTTTCAAGTTCAATGGTATGTCGGATGATGCTATCAAATTGAGGCTTTTCCCATTCTCTCTTAGGGATAAGGCTAAGGGCTGGTTGCACTCTTTACCAGTCGGTTCCATTACTACTTGGGAGGATCTTGCTCAGAAGTTTCTTACTAAATTCTTCCTTATGGCGAAAACTGCAGCAATAAGGAACGTGCTAAGTCAATTTGCACAGCAATCTGGCGAATCGTTGTGTGAAGCTTGGGAACGCTACAAGGAGATGCTTCGAAAGTGTCCTCATCATGGAATGCCTGACTGGATGGTGATCAATGGTTTCTACAATGGGTTGGGAGCACAGTCAAGACCTTTGCTAGATGCAGCTTCAGGCGGAGCTTTGTGGGCAAAGAGCTATGAGGAAGCTTATGATCTAATTGAGACGATGGCTGCTAATGAATATCAGAATCCTACACAGAGACTATCACAAGGCAAGGTAGCAGGTATTCTAGAAGTGGATGCAGCTACAGCTATAGCAGCTCAGTTGAAAGCTATGACTATGAAGGTGGATTCTCTTACCAACTATGGAGTTCAGCAGGTTCCTAGTGTTTGTGAGCTATGTGCGGGCGCACATGTGACAAATCAGTGTGCTATCTCTTCTGAATCAGCACAGTTTGTGAGTAATTTTCAGAGGCCTGCTTCACCAGTTCCAGCCAGCTATCATCCGAACAACAGGAATCATCCTAATTTCAGCTGGAGCAACAATCAAGGTGCTCAACAACCACAGCAGCCTTATCAGTAATATGGAGCGAGGCCGTTCAATCAAGGCTATCAGCAGCAGTATGCTCCAAGGCAACAATTCCAACCTCCGGGATTTCAGCAGCAGCCTCAAGCAAGTGCGGGACAATATTCTAATGAAAAATCTGAATTGGATGAATTGAGGATGATGGTTATGATAGGTCCCGTAAGAGGGCTATATTAAGCTAGAAGGAGGGTTGAATAGCTTAATTACCAATTTAAAAATTATTATGGCGTTTTAAAATAATTTTCCCTTTTTAAAACTTTACCGAGTCGTTATGCAGTTTATAAGTGCAGAAATAAAAGACAAGGAAGGAAAATACCACACAGGAGATTTTATCCTGGTTCGCGATGGCGCAACCCCTAATGGATTCGCTCACCCCTACTCCAGTCCCCGAGCTCCTCTCCGGACTCGAGATTTTCCCTTAAAAATAACTCGCTCCTTTAGTAGGCGGAGAAGCCTTTACAACCCTATAAATATTGGTCTTGGTGCGTATCTCCGAGACACTACCTCACAATAAATATAAAAACCCACAAGACTCGTCTTGGGTTGTAACTCCCCGTTACACCCTCAAAGTCGTTGTGAAAAACCTACACAACTTATCTTAGACAGCAACTCCCCGCTACTTCTTCAAAGTTGATGTAGAACCCTTGGTGTAGTCTTTGAATTCCTCGCTTTTGCCGGTCTTGGATCTTAGATGCAAGGTCTTGGGTCTTTCCTCTTCTTCACGGTGCAAAGGCCACTAACTCCCCGTTAATGCCTAGGACTTGGGTCTTAGAACGAGAATCACCTCACTTCAACTTCACCTCACTGCAAAACTTAGAAAACAATATCTACGAAACAAACCCTAATATAAAGAGAGGTTTGGACTTAATATGTCCTAAGGTGACTATAATATTCTTACCCGAATATTAATTAAAGTAAGTTCAATAAGCTTTATTTGCTTATGACTTTTTAATACAATACTCCGTATAGTGAGATTTAAATATATCTCGGAGTTTGTAAATCTTGATTATTTCCTTTAAGCTCGTAGGCTTATAAGGTTTTATAATCGTATACTTTGGCTCGTCTTTTATAAAGATCGAAGTATACTTACAATTACTTCTTTGTTGAAAATACGTCTATTTTCGAAGTATTGTATAAATCAAGTCCTTGATGAGCTTTATAGCTAAAGGATCTTTGATAAACAACTTCTCGTTCGATATAGTCTTGTTATAGACTATTCGTATTTATATTTAAACGAGAGTGTTACAATATTACTTTAACAATTTGCACTTTAATATTATTTGGCCAATTAAACACAACACACAAATAAACGCACACGTACGTAAAAGTAACTCGGCTTATCTATAGGATAAAACGAGGGCCGCTATTATGCGTTAAAATAGTGCGGAATGTAAAATCACTCACAAGTGTGAGGACGAGAATAAAAAATTGCGGAAAATATATAAACGGCTTTCACCACGCTATTACGCGTTTAAAGTAGTATCACTCACAAGTGTGAGGGCTAGAAGAAAAGAGTGCGCAAAATATATAAATAGAAGCTTAACAACTTATTTCCCCCGGAACACTAGAGGTGATAGAAGGTAAACAAATCACGCTTTAGCACAATTATATATATCACAATAATAATAATGGCCAAAGTAAGTGCGTTAAAGATTTAATTAATTAAGGATTTTAGATTCTTTTCCCTCGGAACACTAAGGTGATAGAAGGGAATTAAATCAGGCTCGATGTAATTATTTGACCGTCGTCAAATATAACCTCTTTTTGAGGTGTTGTAATATTTCGAATCATTTTTTTCGAAATTTAATCCTTGTACGGATTTTTATGGTCTCGATTTGAGATCCGATATAAGAGCTTTATAAAGAATATGAGATGAAGGTATAGAGCTCTTATATGTATATAAAATATGGTCGGTTAAGACTCGAATAGTGAAGCTAAAAATTACCACTTTTGGATATCGCCGGAAAAAGTTCGCCGGAAAAATTTGCCGGAGGTTCGGCCGGATTTTGACGTGTTGGACGAACTTGGGCAGCCCTTCGGGAGGCCGGATAGTAGTGGTAGAGGAGCTTGCTTGGTGGGAGAGAGCTTGGTTGAAGGAACTAAGCTTGTTGGAACAAAAACCTTGTATATATGTAAGTATATATAAGAAAGAGAAGGTTTTTGAGATGAAGTGGGTGTAGAGAGTATTTGGATATATTGAGAGAGCTTCCACTTCTAAATTCCCAGCACTTATTTGGCTCTTTAGCTTGAAGAAAATGGTTGGGGGAGGGGCTTTATTTATAGGAGGAGTTGGGTGAAAGGAAGGGTAAGGATTGAAGGAAAAAAGAGTGGTTAGGATTGAAAGCACTTGGATTGATGAGGTGGAAAGTGGTTTTGTGTTTCTTTGGAGTGGTATTGTGTTTCTTTGCAAGTGGGAGTGGTATTCTACACAAATATCCCAGCTGTGTTTTGAGCTCTAATTAATTGTATCGGACTCGTATCAATTAACGAATAAATACGTAACATATTTCGTTAATTAAATACCCGATTAATACGAAAATTCCCAATAAATAATTCTAAAATTATGGAGCATTTAGGAATATCATAAAATGAAATTCTGGAAGATTTGGTCAAAAATGGTCAATGTTGACTTAGTCAAACGTGGTCAACTGTGGACCCACTGCCTCGATTTTCGTGCCCGGACCAAAATTCTCAGAAAATTACGAAACTTTTACCATGCATATAAAATAACATTTAAGTGACTCATGTCAAGTTTCAAGTCATTCTAGCAAGTGGAAGTATTTTATTTGGATTTAATACGAATAAATAAGGTTTCGGTTTCGAATAAAATACGATTGGTCTTTTTATGAGATAGATGCATCTTTTGACCAATGTTTTGACTAGAATAAATACTTAGAATATATTTCCTAATATATAAAATATATTTAGAGTGTAGGAAATAATTTTGAGTATTTAAAATATTTTTCTCCGAAAAATTGAAGAAGCGGGAGAAAAATTACTTTAAATATTTCTAGCATGAGATAAAAATGAGTATTAATATTCTACCACTGAATATTAATATTCTTGAGGATAAAAATATTTTGAGTGCGAAGGCAGAATATTTTTGAATAAAAACTGATCGTTTAAATATAGCACGGGTTCTCTAAAAAATATTGATCCTCAAATATTCATTGTTCGAGCCTGTCACCTTATAAATTTTTGCAACGAAGATCTAAAAAATATCAAATCTCAATATTTCTTTTTCGATCTTATTGCCTTGGTGTAGAGATATATTCCATAAAAATATAATTTGATTTTTCGCAATAATGGAATATCTCTTATAATTGAAAATAGATATTGCTAGAATTAACTTTTGTTTTTTGACAGAATCAATTAAATTAATGACCTAGTGGAGAGGATAACTAAGTGTAATTAAATTTTATGTTAAATCGTACAAATACCAAAATAAATAATATATCGAAGATATACTTTCAATCTTCCCCTTTTTGGTATTTGCCAAATAAAACATAAAATTTAAAAATTTACCCGTGTGTGCTTCCCCTTAGTGTATGCATGAATTTTGAAAATATTTTAGACTCGATTTGAAGCACGCGGCAAACCGTTTTCTCCACTAATTGATTCCTGCAAAACAACTTAAGAGATGAATAAACATTGTTAGGTAATTCAGGAAATTTTGAAAATTTTAAATTGGGGGGTCTAATTTTGTCTTCCCCTTTTTGTTTGGTATATTACCAAAAAGTTCTAATTTCTTCTTTCCTTATATCTCCCTTTTTGATGTAAATTTTGATGTATTTATCAAAAATTGGTGCTTCCCCTTAAAATATGATTCGTTTTTGAATCAAAATTATTTTTACTTTCCTTATCTCTTCCCCTTTTTGGAATAATATAACTTGGTGTATTACCAAATTGTTAATTTCTTCTTCCCATTTTGTCATTTCCCTTTTTCTTCCCCTTTTTGAAAAATTCGATTAAGTCCAATTGAATTGGTGGAGTACCGAATTTTTTATTTTTGAACAAGATTTTAATTGGTGTTTTTACCAATTAATTTTCTCTTCCCCTTGTGGCTTCCTTTTAAATCATAATTCGTTTGGAAAACCTTTTTAGTAAAAGAAAATATTTGAACAAAATTTTCTTTTATCATAGTAATTGGTGTGTTACCAAAATGTATAATCGGTAATTTCGAATTTGTTTGTTTTGATGTCGATCTGTGTTGCTTGTAATTTGCAATCTAGATTCGTACAACAATCACTTTAAAAAAAATGATGATATAAAATATTCAATCTGATCACATAGCATTCTGTCTATTGCATTTTAAAAAATGTTTAGTACAGAATCTTTGTTTAGTATGGAATTGATACAATCATCATAAGTTACCCAGATTTAAATTTATAAGGATAATCTCAAAATGTAATATGGATAATCTAAATAAAACTGTCCGAATATTTAAGTACTATTTCACACAATCACAAATCAGTCAGTCTTATAAATACATGAATATTTCCGTATGCCTCTGAATGGTCATAAAAAGCTGTTGAAGGCTGATCATTGAAAGTCAGCTCTCCATACAAGAACTGCAAATGTATAATACTAAGAGATCTGATAAGATAATCAAAGGTAAGTGCATAGTTTTCTTATGATTATAATCATTTGCTAATGTTATCCAGTTTTACAAGTACTCGATTTTTTTTTTCTTTATGTAAATGGGACACTTTATTCAACATATGCTCGTTCATATCAATCTTCTCATAGTAACAAAATTTTCAGTATAGATAAATTAGAAGTCTGATAAGGAAATCAAAAACACTGTTACTTATCTATCAGACTTACACATTATATTTCGAGCTTTACTGAGGATAGAGAAGGTTATAAATTGTAGACCAAGCATCTAAGGCATTCAATTAGACCAGCAACTATAATTCAAAACTCTTTTGTTTACCTCATCTTCTAATTCATATCTATCATATAATATTTGCAGGTATAGCCATGACAGTCAAGATTAAGGACAGATAAATATAATAAGTGCAATGAGAAGATTCAGTCAATGTAGTCTTATATACACAAAAGAGATCTCAACTAATCAGTGTGGTTCACTAATTATAGAGAAACAACTACATTGGTATTATTACAACAGAAAGCAACATACCAGAAACATTACCAAAATCATTCTTAAACAACAACCCAGAAACATGTAGAGAGTTCAAAAACAGGTTTGCAAGCATTATGGTAACCAAGAACAAGTAGTCAAGTTGCAGATTTAACCACAACAGAATCAGAAGCAACAACACCAAGATCTTCACCTAGATCAGGCAAAGAAGCATATACTTTCTCCATTTCATCATCATTACCAACAGCACACAGTTCACCAACCAACTTAGTTTCAGTTTCTTTAGCAGTTTCAACAACAACATCATTCTCAACCATTTTCTCTTTATCCTTATGAACTTTTCCCTCTAGATTCTTAACCCTAGTTAGAAGCTCTATGTTAGACTCTTTAAGAACCACAACTTCTAAACTTAGCTTGTTGACTTCTTCCCTAATGATAGCATAAATGTCAGTTTTGGGAGCAAGAGAAGGAATCACAATTCTGTTTGGATGACTAGTTTGACAATTTTTCAAGGAAATTCTAGGTTGAGTCAAACCATCAACATCACAGTATTCAATCTTGTTAAGATGCATCCTAGACATGTGCACATAGTGGGTTTCAAAGATAGAGGTTAGGAGCAAACCATATGGTATGTAATAAACATTATAGGCATTTATCATGTTTAGCACAATCACATAGTTAATGCTGAAATCTATAGAGTTGGACACAATCTTAAACATAACTTTTAGGTCAACAAAGTCAAAGAATTTGTCATTTTGAGGCTTGGTGTGACGCCCCCAGATCCGGGGTCGGAGATCTAGGCGCTCACGGTCCATTTTCCATTAGTAACATACCTGCTCTTGCACATAATATATATAACACAGCCATCGACCCCACAATAAACTCACACCACACTCACACACACAGGTTAGAGCCTCAGAAACGTCACACATTGATTAAACAGTAATAAAGTTATCAGAGTTATTACAAACCGAATTAAATAGTATTTATGCTACCAGCAACACTTCGATATGAAGCGAAGTTGGCGGCTTGAAAGTTTGTTACGATACACTGCCTTGCACAGGTCATGCTGATAAATAAAACATACTAACAAAAGCTGCCAACCAATCCGGCTAATGGGGCCTACCGGTGGAATCTCAAGTGGTGGCTCGGGCCTAGTCACCTGCTTTCGAACAGTCTGCCTGGGTCTTGCCATTTCGCTTAGCTGTTGTGTTTGTAAAATTTGAAAACAAGCAAGAGTGAGCAACTATAGCTCAGCAAGAAATATATGTATAAGGTAAGCAATATAACATTTCATATGATTGGCAGTTGATATACTTGTTTGTATCAATCAGTTATAAAATCACTTTTCATAGTTGATAAATCTCGAAGGTGCAACAATATGTGCCCTTGTTTTCAAAATAAACTTGCAGTTCTAGATACTGCATTGAATCAACATCTTTCTCATCAAAATAGAACACTATCAGCAACTTGGCACAAAAGCCTAAGAAGCAGTGTCAAAGCATTTTTCCAAAATGGAGGAATGGGACTTAAAGAAAACACAAAACCTGACAAGGATTGACGATGATCAGTCGCCACATCCAAGTCCAATAATCCGCGGGTCTTCTCTACCGGTAGAAGGATAGAAACTACATCCGTAACTATCCCTCGGGTGAAAACTACATCCGTAATCACCCTCGATGAAAACTACATCCGTAATCATCCTTCGGCAACACCTGGGCCGGAATAATAAGTGGTGGACCGCCTGGCTCAGGGCCGCTTACACATCCCGGGAATCGTTCGTCAACGGTTCCCACACCTGCCAGAGTCCCTTTTTCTTTTCTTTTAAAACTTGATTTTGGTTGAAAACAGAGTAGTTGAGGTCCGACATCAGTCGACTGATGATTCTTGAAATCATACAAGAAGCAGAATCTGACCGGGGGTTTTCGAAAATGTTTTGAGTTCAAATGAGTTCGAGTTTGAAGTTTTGAAAAGTATCTTGGATTAACTTTGTCTTTAAATAATGAACAATGATTAATAAATAATATTTTAAAATTTAATATTAATAATTAATAAAATAATTATTCGATAAAATAAACTTTTAATCCAAGATAGGGTTTCGAGCATTTACGAAGATATAATAATAGTTATTTGAATATACGATACCACCCGAATGACCCTTCGGGTTTTCGCAATATAAATACGATATAGTAATATACCGCTCCCCGGTCAATAGTATATACGGACCGCTACGACCTCTATTGCTAGAGTCGTTGTCCGAAGAAAACATTTCAATCTAAGTTCAAGGGGTAAAAGCATACATGTACTTGTTCAATCTCAATTGCATCAATACTTCGATATACATAGCATTTGATATCATTTGAAAACTACAAACACAACAATGAAAATCCTTGTATAGGGATAAGTTTTGAAAAGTAAACTTGCCTTGGTTTGGTTGGGGTGACCGAGCGTGCGGATTCGAACGATCTATACATAAACAATAATCGTTCGTTAGTACCTTAACAATTTCTCTTTAATTACGGGGTTTTAAGGGGGTACGAAATTAACTTAACGACTTCGTCTTATGACTCCCTAGCCCCACTATAGGTCCATGTCATCACTCGATTACGCTCGTCACTTACTCGACTTAATTTAAATTACCACGTTCGAATCATAACCGCTAACCCTAGAATCATGTTCCACTAATCGACTTTTTCCATTGCGCGAATTTTACTCTAGCATTTTTATAAAATCCAAAAATTCATATTTTAATCCAATTCCTTTTGGGTGGTCTTCACAACTGCATTACCTATATTCTCAAATTTTTCCACGATCCCACACATATTTTAAGGTGTTTAAACAAGGTTCACAAGGTTCAATTATCTTTCCAACAATATAGGGTAGGACATCAGGGGACATCATTTGGGGGTTCAAAATCGTGCTACAATACAGATCAAAGTTCCTGGACAAACTCAGCAAGCTCAAACTACTAAGATCAACCATTTTTCATACTTCCATCACATAATCAACACCTAATACACTTAGATCATGGTTCATAACACTCATGGAGACATATATATTAACCATAGTCATAAAAGTCACAATCTCAACATCAAACTCAAGATCCATGCTATCCACTACATATACATCCAAGATTAGTCCTAAAACACATGGATCTACTACCATACTATATAAACAATACATAACCAAGGGGGTTTGAGATTTTTATACCTTCTTGAGCTCCTAGAGGCCTTGGATAATCTTTACACAACTCAAAAACACCTTAGATGGCCTCCTACAACACTTACAATGCAAGATCTAAAGGAAAAACAAACTTGGTTACTATTTACCAAAGCTTGAATAATTTGTAACTTGAAATTGGGTGGATAAAATGAAGTGAAATTGCTAGCATACCTTATCTATATGATGTAGATGACCTAGGAATTATGGCAAGACTTATGAGTAATGGAAGAGGGGAGAAGAAGAAATTTTCTTCTTCCTTGGAGCCTTGGCCGAGAGCAAATATTCAAGGGGGGGGAGAAAAGTTTGTGTTTTGTTTTGTGTTTGTGTTGGTAAATAATTGGTGTTAGGTTATTTAGGTTGGGTGATACATATCACATGTAAGCATAGGTAGTGTACTAGCAAGCATGAGCTCTTGTACTATGTGTCTCCCTTTTTGAAAAAGTAACCAACTAGATACTATTCACCTTCCAATGGCCAACTAACTTGTTTGATTTCTAACCACTTGGTTGCATGGGCTTGCATGCAATACTACTCCTTGTATTATTATTCTTCCACCAATGCTTATAATTAAATCTTTAATTCGTATCGTATCTTAATTATTCTCTCGTAATAACATTTTGTCGTGTAGAGATTTCCCTTATACTTCCTTAAGTACTTATTGTGTAAATTCCTCGAATGTTCATAATTCCTCGTCATAATTCTTAATAAATCCTTTAATACTCTAACCATTCTCAATCCCAAGTTTAATAAATATTACTAACAGTAAAACTCTTGCCTTCACAATCTCTCTGCATATCTTACATAATAAATGCAACAACGCAGTTTCTCAGACAATCAATTCTATTAATCAACAGGGATGACTAGAAAGGTTCCATAATGATAATGTCACAAGAGATTAAATAAAAAGGAAATATTACCAAAAATTAGGGTTCTTACAGCCTCCCCTCCTTAAAAGGATTCCGTCCCGGAATCAGGTTGAAAACAGTTGGGGGTGCTTTTCACGCATCGCGCTCTCTAGTTCCCATGTTGATTCTTCGGCATTCTGATTCCTCCACAAAACTCTCACTAACTTGACAACCTTGTTCCTCAGCACCTGTTCCTTTCTATCCATGATTTCTACGGGTTGCTCGACATATGTTAAGTCTGGTTGCATATCCACTTGATCATGTTCTATCACATGTCGGAAGTCGGTATGGTATGGTCGTAGCATGGACACGTGGAACACATTATGTACTTGCTGTAAGCTTGGGGGTAAAGCCAATTCATAGGCTAACTTCCCAACTCGTTTCAAGACCTCAAAAGGTCCAATAAATCTCGGGCTTAGTTTTCCCTTCTTACCAAATCTCATCAATCCTTTCCACGGCGATACCTTCAACATCACAAACTCTCCTACCTCATATTCTTTATCCTTGCGAGTCTGGTCCGCATACTTCTTCTGTCTGTCTTGGGCCGCTACCAGCCGTCCTCTTATGAGCTCAATAGTTTCTCTTGTCTGTTGGACCAGTTCAGGCCCTAAAATCTTCCGCTCTCCAACTTCTTCCCAACACAAGGGAGACCGACATCTTCGTCCGTATAAAGCTTCATATGGGGGCATGCCTATACTTGCATGGTAACTATTGTTGTAGAAAAATTCGATCAGTGGCAAGTGGTCATCCCAACTTCCCTTAAAATCAATAGCACATACCCTCAACATGTCCTCGATGGTCTGGATGGTTCTCTCACTCTGTCCGTCTGTTTGGGGATGGTATGCAGTACTCATGTTTAACTTGGTCCCCACACAATCCTGAAAACTTCTCCAGAACCTGGAGTTGAACCTTGGGTCTCTATCTGATACAATGCTCACAGGAACCCCATGTCTAACCATGATCTCCTTTAAGTAAATATCTGCCAGCTTGTCGACAGTATATCTCTCGTTGATTGGAAGAAAATGTGCTGACTTGGTCAACCTATCGACAATTACCCAAATGGCATCATGATTAGTCCTGGTCCTCGGTAATCCGACCACAAAGTCCATCGCAATCTGCTCCCATTTCCACTCGGGTATCTCTAAGGGTTGCAACAATCCACTGGGCCTCTGGTGTTCGGCCTTCACTCTTTGACATGTCAAGCATTTACTTACCCACTCTGCCACGTCCTTCTTCATATTTGGCCACCAATAGTATTCTCTCAGATCTCTATACATCTTAGTGCCTCCAGGGTGAATTGAGTACCTCGAACTATGAGCCTCTTGCAAAATCTCGTCTTTTAATTCCTGAACGTTCGGGATCCATATCCTAGATGCGTACCTCATAATTCCATTCCCGTCCTTCTCACACTTAATTTCCTCGCCAGTCAAAATTTTCTCCATCGAATTCTTTTCTTCTTCTATCTTCTTTTCCTGGCATAACTTAATCTTTTCCAATAACGGTGGTTGGACTTTTATTTCCATTAGACTCTCTTGTCCAATTCCTGGTAACCTCACTTCAATCTCTAGTTTCTCAAGGTCCTTGATCAGCTCATCCACTGACGTTATCATCTTGAGTTTCTCCTTTCGGCTAAGTGCATCGGCCACCACATTGGCCTTCCCTGGGTGATAATGAATCTCACAATCATAATCCTTGATTAGCTCTAACCATCTCCTCTACCTCATGTTTAACTCTTTCTGAGTGAATATGTACTTTAAGCTCTTGTGATCTGTGTAGATTTCACACTTTTCTCCGTAAAGATAATGTCTCCAGATCTTCAAAGCAAAAACTATCGCTGCTAATTCCAAATCATGGGTGGGGTATCTTATCTCATACTCCTTAAGTTGTCTGGATGCATAAGCAATCACCTTACCGTGCTACATAAGCACACACCCTAAACCTTTATGGGATGCGTCGCTATAAATCACAAAATCTCCCTTGTCATCAGGTAGGGCTAGTACTGGTGCTGTCACCAACCTCTTTTTCAACTCTTGGAAGCTCTCTTCGCATTTTTCAGTCCACACAAACTTCTCGGTCTTGCGAGTTAGTCGGGTCAAAGGGGCTGCTATCTTTGCAAAGTCTTGGACAAATCTCCTATAGTAGCCAGCCAGTCCTATGAAACTTCTCACCTCTGTCGGAGTGGTTGGTCTCTCCCAATTTGATACAGCTTCTATTTTGGCTGGGTCCACTAGAATGCCTTGTTCGCTAATCACATGCCCCAAAAACTGAACTTCCTTCAACCAAAATTCACACTTCGAGAACTTAGCATACAACTTTTCTTCTCTCAATGCTCCTAATACAATCCTTAAGTGCTCTGCATGTTCCTCCTTCGTCTTGGAATAAATCAAGATGTCATCGATGAAGACTATAACACACTTGTCCAAGTACTTCTTGAAGACTCGATTCATTAAGTCCATGAAAGCTGCAGGGGCATTCGTTAGCCCAAATGACATCACTAGGAACTCATAGTGTCCATACCGGGTGCGAAAGGCCGTCTTTGGTATATCTTCTGGTTTAATCTTTAACTGGTGGTACCCGGTCCGCAAATCAATCTTAGAGAAATAAACTGCATCTTTCAATTGGACAAACAGGTCATCTATCCTGGGCAAGGGATACTTATTCTTGATAGTCACCTTGTTCAACTCCCTGTAGTCTATACATAATCTCATGCTGCCGTCCTTCTTTTTCACGAATAACACCGGGGCTCCCCACGGTGACACACTAGGTCTTATCATCCCTTTATACAACAACTCTTGTAACTGAGTGGCCAGCTCTTTCATCTCCACTCGGGCTAGCCGATATGGGGCTTTCGAAATTGGGGCCGTACCCGGAACTAAGTCTATAGCAAACTCGATGTCTCTATCGGGTGGTAGTCCGGGAAGATCATCCGGAAATACGTCCGCGAACTCATTAACGACAGGGATTTCCTGTAGGTTTGGTGCCTCTTTCTTGGTATCCTTCACGTAGGCTAAATAGGCTTCGCATCCTTTACGTAACAACTTCTTAGCTTGAATCATAGTCAGGAACTTTTGGTTTTGCCGTTTCCCACTAAATGCTACTTCCTCGTCCCCTGGCAGTCTCAAACTTACTTTCTTCTTGACACAATCAATCTGGGCTCCGTGGGTTGTTAACCAATCCATACATACTATTACGTCAAACTCCCCTAGTTTAAAAGGTATTAAGTCTACCCGAAAGTGTCGCCCTTCTATTTCTAGGTCACAACCTGGACATACTTGGCTAACGGGAATAATTTCATGATTAGTTATCTTTATTTGCAATCTGTCTTTCAATGGTTCAGTCTTAAGGCCTAACCGACATACAAAATCTAGAGATATGAAAGACTTGGTAGCTCCCGAATCAAATAAAACATTTGCCTTAACTGAGTTGAGTAGTAGAGTACCTGCAATCACATCCGTGTTCCTCACGGCATCCTGCACCGTCATGTTAAAGGTTCTTGCAGTAGGGGCCTTGTTAGAAGCAGTTCCACTCACTCTTGATGCAGCTGGCCCAGAGGACATACATTCCCTCATTCGGTGCCCTGGTTTCCCATACTTGAAGCAATTACCTCCGACACTCGGGTTGTTACTAGTTCCGCGACAGGCGTTAGCATAATGCCCTGTCAGCCCACATTTGAAGCATTTCACATCTTGCAGGTTACACATGCCCGCATGTTTCCTTCCACATTTATTGCATTCTGGGGGTTGGGCTCGGGATGGGGTAGAGTAAGACGATCCCTGTGGTCGGCCGCCCTGGCCCACACTCCAACTTTCAGCTCTCTTGGTTCCAAAGTTCCCGCTGGGTTGGGACATCGTTCCTCGCTTAAATTTGCTCGGAAAGCTCCCACCAGCAGAGTTTCCCTTTCGACTATCCAACTTCCTCTTCTTTCCTTCCCTCTCTTTCTGCATCTGTTCACTTCCAGCCTCAACAATTGACGCTTTCTGTACCAGGGTGGCATAGTCCGTCAGCTCAAGAACCGCCACACGGTTCTGAATCCATTGTTTTTGCCCTAATTGAAACCTTCGGGCCCTCTTTGCCTCAGAGTTCACATATTTCGGCACAAATCTCGACAGCTCAGTAAATTTGGCCTCATACTCGGCCACCGTCATATTTCCTTGCTTCAGCTCCAAAAACTTCAGCTCCATTTGTGTCTCCATGAACCTAGGAAAGTACTTTTCCAAGAACAACTCGCTAAATCTCTCCCAGGTCACCACACCTCTTCCTTCCAAATTCTTCTTAGCTTCCCACCAATAGGTCGCCTCACCCTTCAGAAGGTAAGTGGCGAAAACAGTCTTCTGCTCTTCAGTGACACCTAGTATCTCGAAAGATTTTTCCATTTCCTTCAGCCATGCCCTTGCCTCGACAGGGTCGGCAGTTCCTTTAAATTCTGGGGGTTTCAGGGATTTGAAGTTCCGGAAAGCATTAGCATTAGCATTCTGGGGTGGTTGCTGAATTGGGGGACGGTCCAAGTTCTGCCTAAGTAACTCCATGAACTGTTCCATAGGGCCTCCCCTAGGATGTTCTACCTCTCGGGTATCATCACCAGCTTCTTCTTCTTCATACTCAGAGTCATCAAACAGGTTATAATCGTTGCCCTCATTATCACTCAGGTTGACATTCTCCCCTTCACGGTTCTGGTGGCCTCCGGCTCCATGGTGGCTACCCTGGCCCTCAGAACTGATCGGGTGAGCTCGAGTGTTCATTCTTCTGGGTGGCATGATTCTGATAATAAAACAAGAGAGGGGTTAGGGTTTTCCAATTACCTGACAGCGTTTGCACGGGTCAGGAGCGTATCGTTCCTCCTCGTAAGGGTGGAAGTGCAAAAGTTTTAATAATCCGATGTTGGAGATAAAATGTCAAACATTTTTGGGGGAAAAATCCCTTTGGAATGCGAAAACATTTACAAGAGTTTTCAAAATTTCGAAACCTCAAAAATATTTTTCAAAATTTCAAAACATCATTTTTTTTTTAAAAAAAAATTTATTTTTAAAGATTGTAGGAACATTTTTGGAAATTGTGGAAAATAATTTGAAATCGCATATCGTAAATTTGAAACAGTATGGTTGTATTTGTGGCTTGTAGCAATTGTATAATCACAGTTGTATATCAAAACAGTAAAGCATGGCATCGGAAAGTAAAGCAGTTGAGGCAATATCAAGGAAACTGAAACTAAATAAGTACGGTACAAGGGTTATCACAAGTTTGGATGTTAGAGCCAAATACATAGTTCCGATGTCAAAGTCTAGCAAAAGTGGAACAAATACAAATACATCATCCGAATAGTCAGGCTACACAAAAGTAGGGCTACATCCAAACATACTACCCGAAGTCACATCTACATATCTGTAGGTCAGTCTACTCATCCACTGGTCAGAAAGGATACCACTGCACAAGTCAACTATCCCGCAAAATCGACACACTAATGTCATCTGAACCTAGGGGACTGAGCTATAAGTAACACATCACGGGGCCGCGCCGCGACGGAGCAAGGTCCTCACTCGGGTAAATGCACGACGCACAACACGCCTAGCATCCCTAGCCTGGATCACTCCGCCCCCGCGGATCCCTAAACCAAGAATCCTATCGCGACTCCTCATCTCAATCCTGTGGAGTCGAGCCCTAGTCCTCCTAGCAACAGCAGTCCTCATCTCAGCCTGGATCCTCAAGCGCGCCTCGCGCTCCTCCACTAGTGCCCGCCTCGCCTCGTTAAGTCGGGCCTCTGCAGATAGTAAGTCTCGGGTCAGGAACTGTACCACGTAGGCATGCTCAGTACCCGACACTAGGGGTAGGTCCATTGGTGGAGGTGGTATGACCGGAACAGGAGTAGGTGCAGCAGCAGCAGCAGGAGCAGGAGCAGTAGCAGGGGTAGGGTCAAGCTCCTCCTCGCCAGAAGTGTCATCCTCAGAGTCACCGTCCGATGAAACAAGGCTAGATGTCTGTGGAGAAGGTGGTGGTGACACAACACGACCCTCGCCGGATCTCACACTCTCCTCATCAGTAGCTACAGGAGATGGGGTAACAGGCTCTGGCTCGGGCTCAGGCTCAAAGGGCTCCTCAACGGGATCCTCATCATCAGTACTCTCTATCACTGTAATCCAGGGGCCAAGCTCGGAGTCAGCACCCATATCCTCCTCAGGATCCTCGGTCTCTCGCATCAGGGCCTCATCGTGCTCTCTCTCGAAAGCCTCAGGGTCTGGTATCTCCTCCATCTACATAAGGGAAATAAGGTGGGTCACTAACCATAAAAGAAGGGTTTAGGAGTAGTTCCCTCACGGGCCTTAAAGTCAGGGCTATATCCGATAACCCGACTACAAACTCGATGAGAGTTCTAAGTATTATTAAAGTTGTTATTAAGGTTATCGTTATTGTTATTATTATTAGGGTTGCTTTCTTAAATTACTATCGTTTCTGAGAACTGTAACCTCGCTCTGATACCATTTCTGTGACGCCCCCAGATCCGGGGTCGGAGATCTAGGCGCTCACGGTCCATTTTCCATTAGTAACATACCTGCTCTTGCACATAATATATATAACACAGCCATCAACCCCACAATAAACTCACACCACACTCACACACACAGGTTAGAGCCTCAGAAACGTCACACATTGATTAAACAGTAATAAAGTTATCAGAGTTATTACAAACCGAATTAAATATTATTTATGCTACCAGCAACACTTCGATATGAAGCGAAGTTGGCGGCTTGAAAGTTTGTTACGATACACTGCCTTACACAGGTCATGCTGATAAATAAAACGTACTAACAAAAGCTGCCAACCAATCCGGCTAATGGGGCCTACCGGTGGAATCTCAAGTGGTGGCTCGGGCCTAGTCACCTGCTTTCGAACAGTCTGCCTGGGTCTTGCCATTTCGCTTAGCTGTTGTGTTTGTAAAATTTGAAAACAAGCAAGAGTGAGCAACTATAGCTCAGCAAGAAATATATGTATAAGGTAAGCAATATAACATTTCATATGATTGGCAGTTGATATACTTGTTTGTATCAATCAGTTATAAAATCACTTTTCATAGTTGATAAATCTCGAAGGTGCAACAATATGTGCCCTTGTTTTCAAAATAAACTTGCAGTTCTAGATACTGCATTGAATCAACATCTTTCTCATCAAAATAGAACACTATCAGCAACTTGGCACAAAAGCCTAAGAAGCAGTGTCAAAGCATTTTTCCAAAATGGAGGAATGGGACTTAAAGAAAACACAAAACCTGACAAGGATTGACGATGATCAGTCACCACATCCAAGTCCAATAATCCGCGGGTCTTCTCTACCGGTAGAAGGATAGAAACTACATCCGTAACTATCCCTCGGGTGAAAACTACATCCGTAATCACCCTCGATGAAAACTACATCCGTAATCATCCTTCGGCAACACCTGGGCCGGAATAATAAGTGATGGACCGCCTGGCTCACGGCCGCTTACACATCCCGGGAATCGTTCGTCAACGGTTCCCACACCTGCCAGAGTCCCTTTTTATTTTCTTTTAAAACTTGATTTTGATTGAAAACAGAGTAGTTGAGGTCCGACATCAGTCGACTGATGATTCTTGAAATCATACAAGAAGCAGAATCTGACCGGGGGTTTTCGAAAATGTTTTGAGTTCAAATGAGTTCGAGTTTGAAGTTTTGAAAAGTATCTTGGATTAACTTTGTCTTTAAATAATGAACAATGATTAATAAATAATATTTTAAGATTTAATATTAATAATTAATAAAATAATTATTCGATAAAATAAACTTTTAATCCAAGATAGGGTTTCGAGCATTTACGAAGATATAATAATAGTTATTTGAATATACGATACCACCCGAATGACCCTTCGGGTTTTCGCAATATAAATACGATATAGTAATATACCGCTCCCCGGTCAATAGTATATACGGACCGCTACGACCTCTATTGCTAGAGTCGTTGTCCGAAGAAAACATTTCAATCTAAGTTCAAGGGGTAAAAGCATACATGTACTTGTTCAATCTCAATTGCATCAATACTTCGATATACATAGCATTTGATATCATTTGAAAACTACAAACACAACAGTGAAAATCCTTGTATAGGGATAAGTTTTGAAAAGTAAACTTGCCTTGGTTTGGTTGGGGTGACCGAGCGTGCGGATTCGAACGATCTATACATAAACAATAATCGTTCGTTAGTACCTTAACAATTTCTCTTTAATTACGGGGTTTTAAGGGGGTACGAAATTAACTTAACGACTTCGTCTTATGACTCCCTAGCCCTACTATAGGTCCATGTCATCACTCGATTACGCTCGTCACTTACTCGACTTAATTTAAATTACCACGTTCGAATCATAACCGCTAACCCTAGAATCATGTTCCACTAATCGACTTTTTCCATTGCGCGAATTTTACTCTAGCATTTTTATAAAATCCAAAAATTCATATTTTAATCCAATTCCTTTTGGGTGGTCTTCACCACTGCATTACCTACATTCTCAAATTTTTCCACGATCCCACACATATTTTAAGGTGTTTAAACAAGGTTCACAAGGGGGTCACTTAATGCAGTCCATAGTCCAGAAACAAAATTCACTCCTCCGGCCATAACTAAAAATCCACACATCACCTAGCTATGAACCTTACATTTCCAGAAACTACATTCAATTATCTTTCCAACAATATAAGGTAGGACATCAGGGGACATCATTTGGGGGTTCAAAATCGTGCTACAATACAGATCAAAGTTCCTGGACAAACTCAGCAAGCTCAAACTACTAAGATCAACCATTTTTCATACTTCCATCACATAATCAACACCTAATACACTTAGATCATGGTTCATAACACTCATGGAGACATATATATTAACCATAGTCATAAAAGTCACAATCTCAACATCAAACTCAAGATCCATGCTATCCACTACATATACATCCAAGATTAGTCCTAAAACACATGGATCTACTACCATACTATATAAACAATACATAACCAAGGGGGTTTGAGATTTTTATACCTTCTTGAGCTCCTAGAGGCCTTGGATAATCTTTACACAACTCAAAAACACCTTAGATGGCCTCCTACAACACTTACAATGCAAGATCTAAAGGAAAAACAAACTTGGTTACTATTTACCAAAGCTTGAATAATTTGTAACTTGAAATTGGGTGGATAAAATGAAGTGAAATTGCTAGCATACCTTATCTATATGATGTAGATGACCTAGGAATTATGGCAAGAGTTATGAGTAATGGAAGAGGGGAGAAGAAGAAATTTTCTTCTTCCTTGGAGCCTTGGCCGAGAGCAAATATTCAAGGGGGGGGGGGGAGAAAAGTTTGTGTTTTGTTTTGTGTTTGTGTTGGTAAATAATTGGTGTTAGGTTATTTAGGTTGGGTGATACATATCACATGTAAGCATAGGTAGTGTACTAGCAAGCATGGGCTCTTGTACTATGTGTCTCCCTTTTTGAAAAAGTAACCAACTAGATACTATTCACCTTCCAATGGCCAACTAACTTGTTTGATTTCTAACCACTTGGTTGCATGGGCTTGCATGCAATACTACTCCTTGTATTATTATTCTTCCACCAATGCTTATAATTAAATCTTTAATTCGTATCGTATCTTAATTATTCTCTCGTAATAACATTTTGTCGTGTAGAGATTTCCCTTATACTTCCTTAAGTACTTATTGTGTAAATTCCTCGAATGTTCATAATTCCTCGTCATAATTCTTAATAAATCCTTTAATACTCTAACCATTCTCAATCCCAAGTTTAATAAATATTACTAACAGTAAAACTCTTGCCTTCACAATCTCTCTGCATATCTTACATAATAAATGCAACAACGCAGTTTCTCAGACAATCAATTCTATTAATCAACAGGGATGACTAGAAAGGTTCCATAATGATAATGTCACAAGAGATTAAATAAAAAGGAAATATTACCAAAAATTAGGGTTCTTACACTTGGGCAGAATATTTGACCGTAGAGCAATTGCAAGTTGTTGAAATTTAGGCAGAAAGTGTCTATAGTTAACAGCAAATTCTCTTACACATAAACCATCAGGCACATCCTCTTCACAGAAAAGACCAAGAAATAACTCAAACTCACTTTGGTTACAGATAAACTTATCAAAGATGTTGACACAAGGAAGGTCAGAAAACTTATTACCTAACCTAAGAGACTTGCTAAGGACATTATGATCAACATATATGTTTTTACCATTAACAAATGGGCTCAAGTAGAAGACACCATCAACCCTTTGTTGTACCTCCATATTGGCATAGAATTCAGCAATCAAATGAGTATAAAAATTTTGACCCCTATAGAACACAAGGTTTTCCCATTTGACACTAGTGCACATGCTGTGAACATCACCATTTTGTGGGACATAAACCATCATTCCTGGCTGATTGTTTTTAAGCATCCTATTGAGTTTACCGGTATTGGCTAATCTCACTAGGGTAGGGCTTGGAGGTTTGATGTTTGTTCTAGCTTTGTGGGAGTTAACAGATTTTTCAGATATAGGCATAGCTTGAAAAGCCATGTTAGGGTTAGGGTTTCTAAAAACAGGCAGCTTATTAGCATGAGAGAAATAAGCATATTCATTGAGGTTCGAGGGTTCATGTTTGATTTTCTTATGGTAATGCTCTTTGGAGCTATCTGGGTGACAGTAAGGAGTGAAGGGAGCATAGAGATTATGGTTAAAATCTTTTCTATTCATGGTTGGAAATAAAGGCAGAAGAGTGAGGTTTTTAGCTTTTGGGTTTGGGGTTAATGGTGTGTAGTCCATGTAGTGGTAATGCAAGTGCAGGTGAGTGTGTGTGCTTGTAAATGTATACATATCTATATATAGGCAGTTACCACATATAAGGATTAAATCAAGCATGCACAAGTTTTCATGTAATCCCACTAGAAATGATGCATTTTGAAAACTCTATAGTGTTTTCATTAAATGGACTGCATAGCATGCAAGGATGAAAATATAGGATTGTATGCAATTGGTAGAGATACTCTATGTCAGATAACAGCTGTTTTGTGGCCCAATGCATGAGGTTTTTGAAATTCAATCCAGGTATGTGAAGTGAACCAAGTGACAGACTGATGAAGGTTCTATATGCACAGGCCATGACTTAAGTTTGGACCTTAAATAGTGTTGACAGTGGTGTGGGAATATAAGGTGTCAGGCATGAGTGTATAAGTGTGTGGAGACAATACTCTCATAATATCATAACTGGACATGTAATGCATATTTTATGACATATTTGACTTTTCAAAGTTACATAAAAGGGGACACATGGCTGACTCTACTAAAGTTATCACCTAAAGACAAACTTTGTAACCCTTAAAGTCCAACTGAGGTCATCTTCATTTAATGCCAAGCTACCACTTTTAGTACTATAAGAATATATTAATGACTCAAGGTTCTATATGTTACAAATGATTGATTGAAAGAGATATGCACACCAGACCATAATCTTTCTTTTATTTAAGAGGCACAGATCATATATTGACTAAGTCACATATATAAACCAAGCATGCACTGCACACAGACTGCAACAATGGTTTCACAGATTATAATACCATACCAATTAACTAAATATATGCAAGGAATGAATCCTATTATTCTAAGTGGCCATTATCATCCCAGTGTCCAGATACTGGGGTTCTCAAGAGGATCCCCAGCCAGGTCTTTGGATGAGGGCAAGTGTGTGTGTGTGTGTGTGTGTGTATGTGTGCATGACTGTATATAGTTCCATGACCTCAATCTTAGTTATAACAGTAGATCATATATATCCAAATCAATTCACATTACATAACAATTTGTCTAGCAGTTCAGCAAGGTCTTATCACCAAAAGATTCTCATAACATGTTATTGACCAAGTCAAAAGAACCAATCCACATATACATGATGTTAACAACATATTATATCTCATGAATTGTAAGCACTATCAAATCTAAATTTGAATTTGACAAATTAATCCATTCTGTAAAAACAGTTTACTCAACTACTAAGCAAGTAAACACCAGAGAAGCCAAATTAACCACCTTATGTATTTATGACATATAAGGTACACAAAAGTAATAAGTTAACTATTCATCACTTAGAACCAATCATAGACACATAGTTTGAATTACCATGACAATATATAGAATTAATCTATTTCAGAAATCAGCATATTTTCAAATCAGTAATTACCACAGATAAACGTTTTGCATATTTCAACATTTCAGATTAATATATCAAGTCAATGTCTCATATTCAATTCCCATAACAAACTCTCATTTTTTTTAATCAAGTATTATACTATTATCTCGAAATATCAAGTAATCACACATATATTTAGGAACACACAAATTATACCAAGAGATTTAATTAGATTCGAGGCATCACACGAACTCACACAAGATTTAAGATTTCACAGAGTTTGAACACATCAGTGAAAATAACGTTTATACCTTTGTCCAAGGCCTCGTTGTCTACTTGGATACTTACCAATCCTAAAATCGTTGATATTCCGGTTGTCTTACCGAGTCGAGTCCCGAGTTGAGCGATCTAGGGCTTTGCTAGTCTTGATTTAGCCGGAATGAACACCATTAGGTCTTCAATAAAAACAAATCTTTATCAATCCTGCATAAAACTCTCGAGAACGAATTAGGGTTTGGAACAAAAGATAAAAAAAGACTGTGAGTGTGTGTATATGTCGTGTATATACATACAAATGTTGATTTTGATTTATAAATCGAGATCGATTTAGACAATAACGACTTGTATATCAAAAACCCTTTTTCTGTACCCAACCTATTTGATAATTTTTGTGTCGATTTGAGATTTCTGGGAATCAAATCGATGTTAAGAAGATGTGTAGTGTATAGAATAGTTTTTAATCGATATTTTATCGAAAAAGAGATGATGAATTCGTCGGAAAAATGAAGAGTAACCGTGAGGTTTCGAGAGAGAGCGAGAGAGAATGAGAGACACACGCGGCTGCTACACACACATATGCGATGAATAGTACATAATATTTAGTATATATAATTTCTGAAATGGATGGCCAGGATTAATCCATCCTTAAGATTGGACGGTCAGGATGAACTAGGGTTTTCATATGGGTAGGGTTTGACTGACTTGGATCGGGTTTGACTCTATTATTTGGGTCAAAATAACCAAAATAAGCAGAAAAATAATATGATTTATATCGAAAATAGTTTTTGAAAATCAATAATATTTATTATATTGATATATAATAATATATTACGAATATTTTGAGAATCATACTAATATTTTGATTCTTTGTATTTAAGATAAATATCATTTATTTAGTATCTCAGAAATATTTCCGAAATTAATTCCGATAAATATTTGCTCGAATAGTTTTATCTTTATCCGTAGGAAAATTAAGTTCTCGATAAAACTCAATCGATAAAGTTTCATATGTTATCATTATCGATGAATCTGAGTTTTAGAGATCTAATCATCCGGAAAGATATCTTTTTCGTGAGATGACTATAAATAATGATAAATATTCTCACAAAAATATATAAATATTTATTATATTTATATATCAATATAAACCATATATTTTGGAATTTCCAACATTCCTAAATCCAAACGGAGTTTAGTGAATCTTTCGGAATTCAATGGTTTCGTGAATATGTCTGCGAGATTGTACTCAGTTTCAATATGAGTCAATTTTATATCGCCTTTATTGACATGATCACGTAAGAAATGATGTCTCACATCTATATGCTTAGATCTTGAATGTAACACGGGATTCTTGCTAAGATCAATAGCACTCGTGTTGTCGCATAAGATTGAGATTACATCAAATTTAGTATTATAGTCGGCTAATGTTTGCTTCATCCATAATATTTGAGCACAACATTTTGCGGCCGATATATACTCGGCTTCCGTAGTGGAAATAGATACCGAATTTTGTTTCTTGGAAAACCAAGATACTAGGCATCCACCCAGAAACTGACATGTACCACTTGTACTTTTTCTATCGACTAAATGCCCGGCATAGTCCGAATCAGAAAAACATACTAAGTCGAATGGTACTCCTTTTGGATACCAAAGACCTACGTCAGTGGTTCCTTTTAAATAGCGCAATATCCGTTTCACCGCGGATAAGTGAGATTCTTTTGGTGCTACTTGAAATCTAGCACACTTACCGACACTATATTGAATATCGGGACGACTTGCGGTAATGTATAGCAAGCTACCAATCATGCCTCGATATTTCTTAGTGTCAACGGGTATTCCGTTGGGATCTTCTGTTAATTTATCAAAAGTCGACATGGGAGTAGAGATGGGTTTTGAATTTTCCATTTCAAATTTCTTTAGCATTTCTTTACAATATTTCGATTGTGAAATATGTATGCCTTCGTCCGTTTGATTAATTTGCAAACCTAGAAAGAAATTTAATTCACCCATCATACTCATTTCGAATTCTTTGCTCATATTATGAGAGAATTCTTTACATAGTGCATCATTGGTTGACCCAAAGATGATGTCATCTACGTATATTTGTACAAGCAAGATATCATTTTTTCTTGTCTTGTAAATAAGGTTTTATCGACCGTTCCCATTTTAAAATTGTTTTCTAATAGGAACTTGCTCAACCTTTCATACCAAGCTCTTGGGGCTTGTTTTAAGCCGTATAAAGCTTTGTATAATTTTTATACATACTCCGGATGCGTGGCATCTTCAAAACCGGGAGGTTTTTTAACATAAACTTCTTCTTCTAATATCCCGTTTAAGAAGACCGATTTGACATCCATTTGGTATACCTTGAAATCTTTATGACACGCGTAAGCTAATAGCATTCGAATTGATTCGATTCGTGCTACGGGTGCATAAGTTTCATCAAAGTCTATCCCTTCCATTTGGGTATAGCCTTGAGCGACTAATCTTGCTTTATTTCTAACCGTTCCATTTTCATCTAACTTGTTTCTAAATACCCATTTGGTTCCAATTATGGAAGTATCTTTGGGTTTTGGAACAAGTTCCCAAACTTTGCTACGAGTAAATTGTAGTAATTCATCTTGCATAGCCGAGATCCAATCCTCGTCTAGTAAAGCTTCTTTAGCGGTCTTAGGTTCTATTTGTGATAGAAAACTAAGATGATTCACAATGTTTTGTACTTGTGACCGCATTTGAACTCCTTTATTTAAGTCTCCAAGAACATTATCTAGTGGATGACTTCTAATAATAGGAATTTCTTTTGGAAGTTCTACTTCCGTTTCGGCTAATTCTAATGGATTTCTAGGGATGGGAGTTCCAAGATCCATATTTTCGAATTGTTGAATAATATTTTCTACATCGTCTTGTTCAACATTATCGTTTTCAACAAGATCTTTGTACTTTGATGGTGGTTTTCTTTCATCAAATGCAACATTCATTGATTCTTCCACCACAAGTGTTTTAAGATTGAATACTCGATAGGCTTTGCTATTTGTAGAGTATCCGAGAAATATACCTTCACTTGATTTAGGATCAAATTTGGTAAGATAGTCTTTCGAGTTTAATATGAAGCATTTGCATCCGAATACTCGAAAGTAACTTAGTTTCGGTGTTTTGCCAAAATAAAGCTCGTAAGGAGTCTTTTGAGATATTGGTCGTAGCAAAACCCGATTAAGAATATGGCAAGAAGTAGACATCGCTTCGGCCCAAAAATATTTAGGTCGACGATATTCATTAAGCATAGTGCTTGCCATTTCTTGTAGTGTTCGATTTTTCCTTTCTACAACTCCATTTGATTGAGGAGTGTATGGAGCGGAAAAGTTTTGTGTGATTCCATTTTCATCACAAAAGTTCGTAAAACTGGAATTCTCAAATTCTTTACCATGATCCATCCTTATATAGACGATGGTACTATTTTGCTGATTTTGAATCTTTTTGCATAGAGAAGAGAAAGATTCAAAAGCATCACTTTTAGATTTGAGAAATTCCGTCCACGTGAATCGTGAATAATCATCAACGATTACTAACTTGTATGAACAGCCTCCGAGACTTTGTATTGGAACCGTACCAATAAGATCCATGTGTAAAAGCTCGAGAGGTCTAGAGGTTGATACCATGAACTTAGCTTTGTGAGATGCTCGAATTTATTTTCCAATTTCGCAAGCTTCACAAGTATGATCTTTTTGATAATTCAATTTTGGTATACCTCGTACATGATCTTTAGTTGATATATTTTTAATCAACTTCATGTTTGCATGTCCTAATCTTCGATGCCATAACCAAGGGTCATCGTTTGTTGTGATTAGGCATACATTCTCATTCTTGCTCATGTCACATGTGTAGACATTTTTATTTCGAGGGCAAGTGAGAATTAATTTCCAATCTTTATCCAAAATACAACAATGAGTAGTAAAGAAGATTACCTTGTAATCATTGTCGCAAAGTTGACTTATCGAGAGAAGATTGTATTTTAGTCCCGTGACTAGTTGTACATTTGAAATCTTGAAGTGACTATTTCCGATGTCTCCGATGCCGACAATGATGCCTTTACTACTATCTCCAAATGTGACACTTCCCGCAGTGACCTTTTTAATGTTGTTTAATAATGACTCGTTACCCGTCATATGTCTCGAACAACCACTATCAAGGTACCACATGTCTTGTTTCACGGCAAGAGAAACCTACAAAATAAATCAATTAAACTTATAGGTACCCTTTCTTCTTGAGGGTCCTGGGGTTAGTACATCATAATCAACATTAGCATGATAATATCTAGGCATTGGATATTCATTGTTAGGCATGTATAGATTTCTAGAAGCATAATGTCTAGCATGATATGTAGGTCTAGTATGATCATAAAATCCATAGTTAGTACGATGTCCGTTGTATCTATTATTTGCAAAGTAGGGAGCATTTTGAGGATAGATATTATGATTAGGGACATAATGATTTCTAGATGCATATCTTCTAGCATTGTTATGATACATTGTGTTTCCATTTTGAAACACTCTAGGTTGTTGAAACCTTTGTTGCCTTTGATCATTATGAGCGACTCTATTAAATGGTACTTGTCTTTTAACCGTCTCATGTGGGTTAGATCCTTTACGAATCCAAACAAGCTTCCCCTTAATCTCACCACTCTTGTATTTGCAATCAAAGATTAAATGTCCATCTTTTTTACAATATGTGCATTTTAGAGTTTGTGGTTGAGGAGGAGCTACTATAGGTTGCACTCTTGGTTGAACGTCTCGCACAGGGGGAGCGTTCCTATCATATCCCAAACCTTCACGGTTACGGGGTACTTGAGTGTGTACCATTCTATTCAACATCTCATTGCCTTTTGTAAATTGTTGAACAACCGTTTCAAGGTTTTCTTTTTCTCTTTCTAAGGCATCAATCTTGTTGTTAAAGAATCTTGCTTGATCCATAACTTGAGATATGAGTTTAAAATTTTCTTCCTTCACTCTTTGAGTTTCTTCTTGGAGTTTCTTTTCTTTTAACTCAAAGATTTGTGAAAGTTCATTCTCTTTTTCAAGATTGTTTTCATGAGATTGAGATGTTACACTATTTCGAACAATCGATTCGTTTTGAATCTTTAAGTTCAAAAGATCAACATTAAGTGTACTAATGTTGTCGTTGAGTTGTAACTTCTCATTTTCCAACTCTTCAACTTGAAGTACTAGAGCCACATTTTCTACTTCATGGTTGAGAGCATTTTCCTTTAATTGATTGACCTCACTTTTTAAGTGATGATTTTGGTCATTCAAGGACATGATTTCATTTTCATTTTGGATTTTTAAATCCATCATTCGAGTGAACTCTTTACTTTGCGTATGATGCATTTCTTTGAGTTTCATTTTCTCGGCCCATAATAGATGAAGCCTTTTATCAACGTCTTTATATTTGTTGTTGATACCTACTACAAGCTCAATTAAATCATATTTACTCATATCAACTAGATTCAAGTTAGATTCATCTAATTGCAATTTATTTAAGATGTAGTTGAGATTAGAACTTACCTCTTGATGAGAAGTGGAGGCTCCCGTTGAAGTGGCTTCATCCCCGATAGCCATTAAGCACAAGTTGACAATTTCTTCGCTAGCTTCCGGAGCTTCTTCATCCTCACTTAGATCCCAACCGTTTTCCGCCACGAGAATTCTTCCTTTAACAAGCTTTGGACATTCTCTTTTGAAGTGACCCGGTTGCTTACACTCGAAACACACTTCTTGTGTTTCCTCCGGAGTTTGTTCTTTATATTTTGGAGGAGTGTAAGGAGGATTATTATTGTTGTTGGCATTATTATAGGCATTTGTATTTTGAGTGCCTTTGCCTTTGTTATAGCTCGTTGTTGGAATATTACTCTTATAGTTAGGACTATAATTTTGAGAGTAATTAGGTCTTCCTTTAGAGTTAAAAACTCTTTGTTGATTGTTTGATTTAAGGAAGCCTTTTCCGTATCTTTGAGCCTTGCTTTGTAGCACACGACGAAGTTGTCTCGTTAGTAAAGCAATTTCGCTTTCATCGAGATCTTGGAGTTCTTCGTTTAACTCCTCGTCGTTTTCATTTTCATCGATTAATATAGCTTTTAACGCCATATTTTTCTTTTTGTCTTCCACTTTAGGAATCACCTTATCCGGAATATTATCTTCTTCGTATGCACGAAGATTCCCGAATAAACTATCAATGTCATAATCATTGAGATTATGCATTTCTTTTATGGTAGTAACTTTAACCTTCCAACTAGGAGGTAAAGACTTAAGAACTCTTCGGTTCTTCTCATTTCGAGAATAATTCTTTCCGAGTTGAGATAATTCATCGATTATACGAGTAAACCTTGTTTCCATATTGATGATATTTTCTCCTTCTTGGAGTTTAAAGTTCTCGTATTCGTGGATTAAAGTATCCATTCGAGAATCTTTTATATCAATGGTTCCTTCGTAGGTAACCACTAATTTGTTCCACATTTCTTGTGCGGACTTGCAATTGTTTACTCTTTTATATTCTTTTTCTGCAAGTGCACTTGTGAGAACCATTTCCGCTTTTGTGGCTACATTCATCATATTTTCCACGACAAGAGTGTATTCACTAACCTTCTTTTCAAGAATGACACCGTCAATTGTTTCGGTAGGAATGACAACTCCGTCTTCTATGGCCATCCACACTTTGACTCCTTGAGATCTAGCATAGATGCGAAATCTCGTTTTCCACGTTGCAAAGTTGGTGCCATCAAATAGAGGAGGGCGAGAGCTAGATAGGCCTTCACCGCAACCAATGGTATTTAGATACGCCATGTGTGATCACTTTTTGTTGTGCCTGTAAATCTGCAAATCACTCAACAAACACGTTAAAAAGTACCGCTCTGATACCAATTGATAGGTCCCGTAAGAGGGCTATATTAAGCTAGAAGGGGGGTTGAATAGCTTAATTACCAATTTAAAAATTATTATGGCGTTTTAAAATAATTTTCCCTTTTTAAAACTTTACCGAGTCGTTATGCAGTTTATAAGTGCAGAAATAAAATACAAGGAAGGAAAATACCACACAGGAGATTTTATCCTGGTTCGCGATGGCGCAACCCCTAATGGATTCGCTCACCCCTACTCCAGTCCCCGAGCTCCTCTCCGTACTCGAGATTTTCCCTTAAAAATAACTCGCTCCTTTAGTAAGCGGAGCAGCCTTTACAACCCTATAAATATTGGTCTTGGTACGTATCTCCGAGACACTACTTCACAATAAATATAAAAACCCACAAGACTCGTCTTGGGTTGTAACTCCCCGTTACACCCTCAAAGTCGTTGTGAAAAACCTACACAACTTATCTTAGACAGCAACTCCCCGCTACTTCTTCAAAGTTGATGTAGAACCCTTGGTGTAGTCTTTGAATTCCTCGCTTTTGCCGGTCTTGGATCTTAGATGCAAGGTCTTGGGTCTTTCCTCTTCTTCATGGTGCAAAGGCCACTAACTCCCCGTTAATGCCTAGGACTTGGGTCTTAGAACGAGAATCACCTCACTTCAACTTCACCTCACTGCAAAACTTAGAAAACAATATCTATGAAACAAACCCTAATATAAAGAGAGGTTTGGACTTAATATGTCCTAAGGTGACTATAATATTCTTACCCGAATATTAATTAAAGTAAGTTCAATAAGCTTTATTTGCTTATGACTTTTTAATACAATACTCCGTATAGTGAGATTTAAATATATCTCGGAGTTTGTAAATCTTGATTATTTCCTTTAAGCTCGTAGGCTTATAAGGTTTTATAATCGTATACTTTGGCTCGTCTTTTATAAAGATCGAAGTATACTTACAATTACTTCTTTGTTGAAAATATGTCTATTTTCGAAGTATTGTATAAATCAAGTCCTTGATGAGCTTTATAGCTAAAGGATCTTTGATAAACAACTTCTCGTTCGATATAGTCTTGTTATAGACTATTCGTATTTATATTTAAACGAGAGTGTTACAATATTACTTTAACAATTTGTACTTTAATATTATTTGGCCAATTAAACACAACACACAAATAAACGCACACGTACGTAAAAGTAAATCGGCTTATCTATAGGATAAAACGAGGGCCGCTATTATGCGTTAAAATAGTGCGGAATGTAAAATCACTCACAAGTGTGAGGACGTGAAGAAAAGGTGCGGAAGGTAAAAATCACTCACAAGTGTGAGGACGAGAATAAAAAATTGCGGAAAATATATAAACGGCTTTCGCCACGCTATTACGCGTTTAAAGTAGTATCACTCACAAGTGTGAGGACTAGAAGAAAAGAGTGCGCAAAATATATAAATAGATGCTTAACAACTTATTTTCCCCGGAACACTAGAGGTGATAGAAGGGAAACAAATCACGCTTTAGCACAATTATATATATCACAATAATAATAATGGCCAAAGTAAGTGCGTTAAAGATTTAATTAATTAAGGCTTTTAGATTCTTTTCCCTCGGAACACTAAGGTGATAGAAGGGAATTAAATCAGGCTCGATGTAATTATTTGACCGTCGTCAAATATAACCTCTTCTTGAGGTGTTGTAATATTTCGAATCGTTTTGTTTGAAATTTAATCCTTGTACGGATTTTTATGGTCTCGATTTGAGATCCGATATAAGAGCTTTATAAAGAATATGAGATGAAGGTATGGAGCTCTTATATGTATATAAAATATGGTCGGTTAAAACTCGAATAGTGAAGCTAAAAATTACCACTTTTGGATATCGCCGGAAAAAGTTCGTCGGAAAAATTCGCCGGAGGTTCGGCCGGATTATGGCGTGTTGGACGAACTTGGGCAGCCCTTCGGGAGGCCGGATAGTAGTGGTACCGGATAGTAGTGGTAGTGGAGCTTTCTTTGTGGGAGAGAGCTTGGTTGAAGGAACTAAGCTTGTTGGAACAAAAACCTTGTATATATGTAAGTATATATAAGAAAGAGAAGGTTTTTGAGATGAAGTGGGTGTAGAGAGTATTTGGATATATTGTGAGAGCTTCCACTTCTAAATTCCCAGCACTTATTTGTCTCTTTAGCTTGAAGAAAATGGTTGGGGGAGGGGGTTTATTTATTGGAGGAGTTGGGTGGAAGGAAGGGTGAGGATTGAAGGAAAAAGGAGTGGTTAGGATTGAAAGTACTTGGATTGATGAGGTGGAAAGTGGTTTTGTGTTTCTTTGGAGTGGTATTGTGTTTCTTTACAAGTGGGAGTGGTATTCTACACAAATATCCCAGCTGTGTTTTGAGCTCTAATTAATTGTATCGGACTCGTATCAATTAACGAATAAATATGTAACATATTTCGTTAATTAAATACCCGATTAATACGAAATTTCCCAATAAATAATTCTAAAATTATGGATCATTTAGGAATATCATAAAATGAAATTCTGGAAGTTTTGGTAAAAAATGGTCAATGTTGACTTAGTCAAACGTGGTCAACTATGGACCCACTGCCTCGATTTTCGTGCCCGGACCAAAATTCTCAGAAAATTACGAAACTTTTACCATGCATATAAAATAACATTTAAGTGATCCATTTCAAGTTTTAAGTCATTCTAGCAAGTGGAAGTATTTTATTTGGATTTAATACGAATAAATAAGGTTTCGGTTTCGAATAAAATACGATTGGTCTTTTTATGAGATAGATGCATCTTTTGACCAACGTTTTGACTAGAATAAATACTTAGAATATATTTCCTAATATATAAAATATATTTAGAGTGTAGGAAATAATTTTGAGTATTTAAAATAATTTTCTCCGAAAAATTGAAGAAGCGGGAGAAAAATTACTTTAAATATTTCTTGCATGAGATAAAAATGAGTATTAATATTCTACCACTGAATATTAATATTCTTGAGGATAAAAATATTTTGAGTGCGAAGGTGGAATATTTTTGAATAAAAACTGATCGTTTAAATATAGCACGGGTTCTCTAAAAAATATTGATCCTCAAATATTCTTTGTTCGAGCCTGTCGCCTTATAAATTTTTGCAACGAAGATCTAAAAAATATCAAATCTCAATATTTCTTTTTCGATCTTATTGCCTTGGTGTAGAGATATATTCCATAAAAATATAATTTGATTTTTCGCAATAATGGAATATCTCTTATAATTGAAAATAGATATTGCTAGAATTAACTTTTGACTTTTGACAGAATCAATTAAATTAATGACCTAGTGGAGAGGATAACTAAGTGTAATTAAATTTTATGTTAAATCGTACAAATACCAAAATAAATAATATATCGAAGATATCCTTTCAGGTTAAGAGCCAGGCGGTATCTTTGAAGACCTTGGAGAATCAAATTGGTCAGATTGCTAGTGCCTTTTTGAATAGGCCGCAAGGGACTCGTCCTAGCGATACGGAGGCTAATCCAGGCAGAAGGGAAGTCAAGGAACAGGTGAACGCAGTTACTTTGAGATCTGGAAAAGTCTCAAGGGATAAAAAATTAGTAGCTGAGAAAGATGAAGAAATCAAGAAATAGCAGGTGGAGGCTTCTGCAGATAAAGAAAAGGCAAATTCTGAATTGGCAGCTGATCGGTTGGATGGCGAAGTGAAAAAAAGCAAAACTTTTGCTAAAAAATCTACTCCAAAACAGTCTACAGATAGCAATTAGATCTATCCACCTCCTCCATTCCCAAAAAGACTTCAAAAGCAAAATTCTGTTGAAAACTCTCCTCCGAAGCAGAAGTGGGTGAATCAGATCTATCCTCCTCCACCATACCCTCAACGCTTGCAGAAACAAGATCAAGAATAATAGTTTTAAAATTTTATGGAGGTCTTCAAGAAACTGTCCATTAACATTCCTTTTGTTGAAGCATTGGAGCAGATGCCGAGATATGTAAAGTTCATGAAGGATATTTTGTCACGAAAGAGAAGGTTGGAAGAATTTGAGATAGTGGCATTGACAGAGGAGTGCAGTGCGGTGTTGCAACAGAAATTGCCTCTTAAACTTAAGGATCCAGGAAGCTTTACAATTCCATGCACCATTGGAAAGTTGTCTTTTGACAAATGCTTATGTGATTTGGGAGCTAGCATTAATCTCATACCCTTGTCTGTTTTCAAGAAACTTGGTCTGCCTGATCCGAAACCTACCAATATCTCATTGCAGCTGGCTGATTGGCCAATCACTTATCCAAGGGGTATAGTAGAGGATGTCTTGGTGAAGGTTGATAAGCTCATATTTCCTGCCAATTTTGTGATTCTAGATTTCGAAGAAGATAAGAAGATTCCCATAATCTTGGGAAGGCCTTTTCTAGCTACGGGCCGTACTTTGATCGATATGCAAAAAGGAGAGCTTATAATGAGGGTGCAAGACCAGAATGTCACCTTTAATGTGTTCAAGGCCATGAAATTTCTGACAGAAGATGAAGAGTGTTTCAGTGTGGAAATGGTTGATACAGGTCAGGCAGAGGAGTTTGATCAGTTGTTGAGCGAAAAGTCGGACACGCACATGCTAGAGCATCACATCAGTGATTCCATTGACAGTTCTTCAATTCAAGATCTCTCGAATGTAAAGCTTGGAAAACTTCCACCGCATTTGAGGTATGTCCTTTTGAATGATGAGTTAGTGATTTTTGAAGAGGGTAATGATAATGTGTTAAGAAGGTGGATAGTTGATGATGAGGTAGAAGAGTGTTCTGTTCAGTCGGTTGAGAGGGATAAACACCTTAGAGGTGTGAGGAAGAAAAAGAAGGCGAAGAAGTCGATGGGTGGAAAAATCAAGGTGAAGAGTGAAAGAAAAGTTGTGTTGGGACTAAGCAATCAAGATGTCAACGTTCGTATGAATGGTCTTTCTGTTGAGGATGGTTCGGTCATTCTTTTGAAACCACCGTGAGTTGAGGAAGCAACGTCCGGCTAAATGACGTCAACGACAGCGCTTCGTGGGAGGCAACCCACGTGTTTCAACAATTAGGTATGTTTTCTAATATCCCTCGTATTACCTTCAATTCAATGGGGACATTGAATGTCTTAAGTTTGGGGGTGGTTTGGGGATAAGTAGTGTGTAGTAGTTATTTGTGTGTCATTGTATTCATATAGATATCATATTTTGCATGTTAGTGGTAGTTCATGAATGTTGTTGTTCGTGTTATTTATGTTTGTTTCATATAGGTCATTCTATTTTTTTTATTTTTGTATACCATGTGAGTTTATATTATTTTCATTTCATGGCATGCATATTTCATGATCCCTTAAGACGAGTTAATTCTGATTGGTAGGTAGATGTCTTATTGAGTGTGGTAATGATGAATAGAGGGTTGATTTATAGTTCCTATGAAATTGACTTGCATGTTACGGAAACAAAATATTTACACAATCTCTTTAGTTTGCTTCTGAGCTAGGTTAGGGTCATGCTTGTTTGGATGTTTTGAGATTTAATCACTTGGTTATATTTAGAATTTTCGTTATTCCCTTGATGACATAGACGCACTTAAATCTAAGTTTGGGGGAAACTAGGGATTTCATGCTTAATTGTAAATAATTGTCAATAATGGCTAGGTGTCAAATGGCTAGTAGCCGGCTCATATTTATTATGGTAGTCTAGGGTTCGAATTGAGAATTCTCATTCCAGATTGCATATGTAAAAAAAAAAATAAGAAAAAAAAAGAAAAAAAAAGTTATGTGAATGTTTATATGCAAAATTAACCAGGGTGAGCTCTTTAATACTCGAGCAATTAAGTTCGCGGGGACTTTGTGCCTAGTGACCTAAGGCTTTTATAGTCTGGGATCCACTAACCCAACGCTCGCTACATGGGTATTATTGTATAAGCCTTTTGGGGTCTCATCCATTGCACGGTTAAATAAGCATGCTTGTATATTATGTGTCGTAGTTTTTAGTGATAAAGCATGAATTCCTGGCTAACTTGAATAAGGATGGAGGTGTTTCTAGGTTATGAAGTGTCTACAGTCTATTCTATTTATAAACCTGTGATTGTCTTGACGAAGAATGAGTATGGTTTTGATCTAGTTTTGGGAGTATATCTGATGAGAATCACACACACGCACGTTTCTGTTCATGTGATGTTAGTATACGGGGACTTAGTCGAGCTCTATTTAGAGTTATTTGCATTCTTTGAGTTATTTGCTTGCTAGTTGGTTTTGGTGAGTTTGAGGGGATCCTTGCATTTTCATATTAGTTGCATTCATGCAGTGCATTGTTTTTGCATTGTTAGTTAGATGGATTTTGTGGGTACATTCACTATAGGCCCTCACGAGACCTCACTCGTCCACTAGGGCTGCCTAGGGGTTTAAAGGGCTTGTTGCATATGCCAAATGCAACCGTGATTACCTACGGAAGTGGTACTAGTTAGTTAGTTAGTGTTTAGTTGTTTATGCTTGAGGACAAGCATCGGTTTAAGTTTGGGGGTGTGATAAGTGGATTTTATATCCACTTGGATCGCTTCATTTCGGCTTAAATTGATTCACTTGGCCTCAAGTTTGTTGTAGTTTTGATGTGTTTTGTTTAAGTGTGCAGGTTTGCAAGAATGTCGATTAGGGTTGATGTTTTCGTCAATTTTGGAGTTGAATTAGAGCTTAAGAATGAAGAATGGAGTCTTGTTGTGGGCCACCATGAAGATTCCAAGGCTAAAGAATTGAAGACGGAAGCATGTGCAAAAAGAACGGAAGAAATTGGAGTCAAAACGAAGCAAAGAGAGCAAAAACAGAAAATCTGCACAAGGCAGGTGGGCTGTCAGCGCACCCTAGTGGGCTGATAGCGCACTAGAACAGTAAGGGGGTGGGCTGACTGCGCACCCTGGTGGGCTGACTGCGCACCTATGCGGCCAGAATGCTGAAAGTTGACTATTTTGACCTAATTTGAGTTGTAATCGTATTTTAGGTAGGTTCTAGCATAAAAATCGAATTCTAATAGTATTGTAGGGTATTTTCTGGCTGTGCAAGACTTCTAGGGTCTATATAAACACATCGAATCATTGTAATTTATATCATCATAAAATAGAATTGCAAGGGAGAAAAGGGGAGAAAGATTTAACGCTCGTGACAAGCAACGGATCTAGATCTCCTTCATCGTTTGTATTCTTTTCTTAGGCGATACTCTGGATTCTAGATTTGTTATCTCAACTATTTGTTCTATTTATATTATTACTTCCATTCATACTTTGTTTAATATCATGTTTTCATCAAATCCCATGGTGACGAACGGTTCAACTATGAACTAATCGTTGTCATGTGATTCTAACGGATTTATCTATGTAGCTTAGTAGGTTGATTGCTTTATAGATTTGTGTGTGATGAATTCTTGATATCCTCGTATGGTTGTGCTTCATGTATTTAGATGCGTAGCTAACATCTAATCTGTTAATCTTTTGTGAAGCTAGAGTGGATCTTAAGATTTAGAACTTGCCATGCTAGCATAGGTTCATGATTGTTTATCAACATGATTCGTAGCATAAGATGAGAATACTTATACTGCCCTATGTGATCTATTTGGATGACTTGTGCTTAAACCGTTATGTTTTCAAATCTTATAGAGATATAGGGTCTAAACATAATTGGTGTCTATTCATCTTCTATCTCTTTTGTGGATGTATGATTAGTTTGGTGTTCGTATACCGAGAGGTAACCTATACTTGTTTCGTGTTGTCTGACCAGATATCAAAACCATCACATGCATTGCTTAAAGGCATCATCTCTAAGCGAAGTAGTTAATGAAGTTAGGATCCCATGTTTATTCTCATAAGTAATTCGATTTAGTGAAGTAATTCTTAGTTTGTTAATTTGCTTCTTAGTTAATTTTAGTTAATTAAATCCCAATCTTGTTAATTGTCTTAACAGTGAATAAAAACCTTACATTGTTGCATAGGTACATGAACTGAATTAAACCTAACCTGATCTCTGAGGGAACGAACTTGACTTATTCATATATTACTTGTGACCACGTACGCTTGCGTGAATTATGCAAACAAGTTTTTGGCACCGCTGCCGGGGATCATCGGTGTTTTATTTTTAGTTTATGTGCTTGTCATCAGTGGTCGTTAGAGTTCACTGACTCGGATTGTTTCTTACTTTGTTGTTTGTTTCTTGGTGTTTTAGGTACTTGAACGTGTATGCAAACAAGTTCTCAATCTCGTAAACTGGAAGAAGAAGAACTTGCAACAGTGGATATAGGAGATCCAGCAGGTGCAGTAGCTAAGGCTTTGAAGGACTATTCTCAGCCGAAAATCAGTGACATCCAATCTAGTATTGTCAGACCAGCCATTGCAGCTAATAACTTTGAAATCAAGCCTGGCACGATTCAGATGGTACAGAATTTGGTTCAGTTTGGGTGTGCTCCAACGGAAGATCCCAACATGCACATCCGGGACTTTATCGAGATCTGTGACACTTTCAAGTTCAATGGTGTATCGGATGATGCTATCAAATTGAGGATTTTCCCATTCTTTTTTAGGGATAAGGCTAAGGGCTGGTTGCACTCTTTACCAGCCGGTTCCATTACTACTTGGGAGGATCTTGCTCATAAGTTTCTTACTAAATTCTTCCCTATGGCGAAAACTGCAGCAATAAGGAACGTGCTAAGTCAATTTGCACAGCAATCTGGCGAATCGTTGTGTGAAGTTTGGGAACACTACAAGGAGATGCTTCGAAAGTGTCCTCATCATGGAATGCCTGACTGGATGGTGATCAATGGTTTCTACAATGGGTTGGGAGCACAGTCAAGACCTTTGCTAGATGCAGCTTCAGGCGGAGCTTTGTGGGCAAAGAGCTATGAGGAAGCTTATGATCTAATTAAGACGATGGCTGCTAATGGATATCAGAATCCTACACAGAGACTATCACAAGGCAAGGTAGCAGGTATTCTAGAATGGATGCAGCTACAACTATAGTAGCTCAGTTGAAAGCTTTGACTATGAAGGTGGATTCTCTTACCAACTATGGAGTTCAGCAGGTTGCTAGTGTTTGTGAGATATGTGGGGGCGCACATGAGAGAAATCAGTGTGCTATCTCTTCTGAATCAGTACAGTTTGTGAGTAATTTTCAGAGGCCTGCTTCACCAGTTCCGCCAGCTATCATCCGAACAACAGGAATCATCCTAATTTCAGCTGGAGCAACAATCAAGGTGCTCAACAACCACAGCAGCCTTATCAGCAATATGGAGCGAGGCCGTTCAATCAAGGCTATCAGCAGCAGTATGCTCCAAAGCAACAATTCCAACTTCCGGGATTTCAGCTGCAGCCTCAAGCAAGTGCGGGACAATATTCTAATGAAAAATCTGAATTGGATGAATTGAGGATGATGGTTAAGAGCCAGGCGGTATCTTTTAAGACCTTGGAGAATCAAATTGGTCGCTCCCACGGGAGGCCCTGGCTGAGGCAATTGAGTTGGGAGGCTTCTCAGGTGACCCTCTTTCGGTTGGTAGTCATTTAATAGCTTTCTAAACAACGTTGTTTAGCGCCGTTTAGCGCTGATTAGCGCCGTTTAGCATTGATTAGCGCTGTTTAGAACTGTTTTTATGCCGTTTAACACCGTTTAGCATCATTTAAACGTCGTTTAAGGCTAGTTAGCACCGTTTAGCATCGTTTAAAATTGTCATAAATGCGTCGGTCGCTCCTCGCTTTATATCAAGACGATACTCGTGAAACACTAGTGTACAAAGATGAACCCCGAGTCTCGAAAAGGCAATTAAAACTTCAAGGAAAACATCATTAGTTTTCCTAGAAGTTGGGGGCAAATGATATGGGCTAAAAATAAGCCCTAAAGACACATTTAATATGGCATTAATTAGACCCGGTATGGTCCGAACGTGGGGCCCATTTACGAGGCCCAAAACCCTAATTAAATATTAATTTCGTAATTATTATTTAGGGTAATAAACAGCTCAACAATATGAGTTAGACATGGAAACAATATCTTTATGAGTAGCCACCAAGGTAACAAACTCAACATGGAAACAGACTCCTACAAGGAAAGAGTCTAGAACCTTCCTCAAGGCGGTGGCTTGCCCACCAAGTCTCCGAATCCTACCATAATTCTAAGGCTCTCACAGCCTATATAAGGGCCTGACCCCTCATTATCAGAACTACGTCTTGGATTGATTCTCAATAACGAGATACGTAGGCACTCTGTGAGGACCGATTAGTCTCGAACACAGAAACAGCCATTAAAGCTCGAAGTTCACCAACCCTTTTGTGTTAAATATACACAAACCCTAGCTGCAATTCGATAACCTAGTTTTTATTCCACAACAACCATGTTAAGTTACCAGTTCTCCTAAAACCTTAAAGTGTTAGGGAAGCGGGCTTACCAGGATCATATCATATATTCTACACATAGCCACCAACCATTTCCTTCATTAAGCTCTGAGTACTGATGTTAACATTGGCAGCATCAAAAGCAAACTTTCGTGTAATACTAGAATTTGATGATTTATTCTCAAAAATTGCCTAGCATTTTTAGGAACAAGATCATGATTATGTTTCTCAACACATGTAGATATTCTATACATTGTACCAAACACAATTCTTGTTAGGATTTATGGATGAATGCTCTAGAAGACAACTTAACTATGTAAGACATACTGTCACAACCAGAATATGTTAGTTGTACAAAAAATAAATGTACTGTAAATCCACTACGCCATAGATTGCTTATAGCAACCCCAAAACTATGTTACCATAGACCCTGTTTAAAGTTGCTATAGGCTAAAATAGGGCTATAGTAACACTTCAGCCGTGTTAGGTTCTCAGCAGTAACTATAGGTACCAAAGGTAACATCAAAAACAACCTATGGTAACATGGCAAATGCGGTTACAAAAGACCTCTATAGCAACATCTTAAACACTCTACAGCAACATAGTTTGTGTGTTACAATAGATGATACAATTTTACACAGGGGTAACTGTGGGGCCCACATCTAGGTGGGGTCCACAATCTATTGTAACACCCTCTTTTACTAATTGTAACACATTGAGTTACATAATTAAAATCATTTATAACTAATTTTAATAACCAACAAAAATTATGACATTTAAATATAACATTTTCAAGTAAAAGAAATCAAGAACCAAATTAATTTCATTTCAATAACATCATCCAACATCATTTCAATAACATCATCTAGTACAAAACAAACCAAATCATCCAAAAATATCTACCAACACTAGCTAATGAACAAAACTTAAAACGTACAAGTATTAGAGCTAATAACATGGTAAATTTCAAAAGACAACCGGTGTCCATATGGATTCAAAGTTCTAAGTTAAATGGATTGATATGACTTTAGATTGCAGAACATGTGAATCCAAGTTATAGCACAAAAAGAAGCAAGAGCAAGACTAGTAGAAGATTGTATGCAGTTAGCAATTGCTATGCCAAGTCTAATGCCAACAAATTTGCTGACCATACCCTGAGCTTCACCCTTCGCTATTACCTGCCATTAGTGGCCTCTTTAGTTTCATTCATACATAACTGGAGACTTAAACAAACAAATATTACCTCTGCGAAATTCCTCTGAGCAGCAAAGCCTGCATAGACACAGCTTCTTGTAGCAGCATACAGTGGAAAGAATTGCAAGAGATTAACATTATTATTTGTGCATTTATCACAATGAGAAAGACAGAGTCCAAAAAGGTTAATTGTAACAGTTTTTCAGAAAAATAAACATTTGACTTCACCGGGATACTTGGTAAACACAATAGACAAAGTCCAAATCCTGATGAAGTATATAGGGCATAAAGTTATCACTTTTTCTATTCTTTTTAATTGAAGGAAAAACTATAAAGGGGATATCGCACAAAGGAAAATTTGCCAAAAGAGAAATATGCATTGTAAGAACCCCAAATTTTGGATATAATTAAAACTTTTTATTAAGTAATGATAAAATGAGGAACAATGATTCCGATAACAAGGTCACCAGCTCTAATGAATGGTGGTTTCAAAGAACAATGATTGTAATGAATGGATATTGCTTTGGACAATGATCCTGATGCATTGGCATATTGTCAGAATAGAGTAATTCGATGGTTAAGGACCTAGATAAAAATAATCTACCATCCAGGAAGGAGCTAATGGATCCTTGAAGGGAAATGAGTACGTGCATAGTGTTTCCCGTACGTGCATAGTGTTTCCTGTACGTGCATAGTAATTTGGTGGATGAACAGTGATTTTGTAAGTTGGAAAACTTTTCACGCCACCCTATGTACGGGACGTGATATGGATGTTTCGAAGTCATATTAGTAATACGCGGAGGAAATAAGTGAATGCAGAGACGATCGGAATTCAGAAATTCCAAATTCTTTTTGGTATAATATTTGACCGGACAGTGGATTAAATATTATTATAATCCAAGAATTGAGATATTAACTTTGAGGATTTGATATTTTGGGATGTTATTATATTTGATTTAAGAATGAAGGTAGGAAACCACTGAGGAGTGGTTATGGCTACAATGTAATTATTGATATTTGGAAAGAATGAATGGAATTCGACCTTATTATGTTTATGTCTTGAAGAATGCTAAAGGGTGACAACATAGGTAAGAATAATCTATCTTCTAAGGGAATAAGATATGGCAACTTCAAGCAAGAGAATACCCTCATGTCATCCAGATCGATAACGATTAATCCAGTAGTTCCGTAAAAAGGTTAAGGAACGATCGAAAGAGAATACGGACAATTGTACCACCCTAAGAGAACAAGTAAAGAATACAGAATGAATAGTGGTTGATGGGAGTATATAATAATATGAGACGACCCTATACAGAAGCATTCGGAACGGATTTCCGAGTTCGTATTAGTGATCCAGGGGGAAAATAAGTGTATGTAAAAGCTGTCGGATTCTGAAAAACCGCACTTTTATTTTCTCCGAGAGTTCCCTGGACACTGATAGCCCTAAGTATTTAACGAATGGATTTAAGGAATATAAATTGGAAAGTTAGAATGAAAGATGGAGAATGAAAGTATTAATATTAAAGAGGATTCCCGGTAAACCCTAATTAGAAATCCGTGAAATATTCTCACGAACGATCAATCGAAACGGGCAATAACCGGACACAGAAACAAGCAGAGGAAGCAAGAGTCTTGTGCAAGCTACTAGAATAAATATCTAGTAACCAAGTGGGCAAGAGTAACTAGCATGGTCATGGAATGAACTAGTACTTAGCAAAACAAACCAACTAGTTAGCTTACAATCATCCAATTCTTGACACTTGTCCTCACAAAAACACATCATTGCTTGCATCACCACTTTAATAAAGTGGAACATAAGATGAGATATTGTTCAAGACTCCACTTTATGCATTATTGATCAAAGTAACAAAGCAAAAACACCAACACTCTCATGAAGCATTCCATTCGGCCTTTCCAAAATTCCAATTCCAAAATTCCACTTTCAACCATCATTTGATCTTGTAATTTTTAAGGTGAGTCCTATAATTCAAGAAACTAATCTCCTAGGAATTTCAAGCCCAAATTCATTGGTTTCCATTTTCAAATAAATCATTCAAGAGGAGCATGAATAGTGTTCTTCTTGAACTAACTTGTTTTTTTCTTGTTTTCATGGATGATATAGCAAGCTCAAGCACACCTAAGGACCATACAAGGCTTATTAAGGCTATATCACACTCTAAGGAAGGTATAAGACTTGAAAACCCTTGGTGTTATTTTAAGATCTTATGAGATTTATGGATGATTTAATGATTAGTGTGTTATTATAAGTTTAGATCCATGTTAGTAGTTGTTATGATTATGATTTGGTTTATGAACCATGTAATGGTTAAGATGAGTTGTTGATAGACTAGTCATGATGATTATCATGTGTTTGTGTGGTTGGATTGATCTTTGTTAGATCGAGATAAAGTGTAAAAACTTTGGAAAACGCGTAAACATAGCCGTTATAATGCCCAATTTTACAATATCATGTCTTGTATGCCATTTTCACATCAAGACCCTACTGTCCAGAAACTTTTCTGCCATGTTAGGATAGCTTATGTTATAAGGTTCGTTTTGATATAAAGATCACGTGAAACGGACTTACGGTTTAGGATTTATGACCAAATTACTAAAAGTAGTTCGAATCCGTAAACGAAAGTTCGTAACTGTAATTGAACCCTCGTAAACTATGTAACGTCATGGAGAATCTTGGTAAATAAATACTAGAGGTAAAAAGGAAGGTGTGAAAGAAAACCGTATGTCAAAAGGATCATTTTTCGATTTATTAAAAATGTTCGAGTCAAGGTTAAACGCGAACGAACCCTTAAAAGACGACTCTTTTATAACTTCGGTAAAACACTTAGAAAACGGGCGATAAAACTCGGAGTATAGTATTGGTTCGTAACGAACGACTTTAGAACTAATATGACTTAAGTATGTCCCAAGTATAAGTGCAGTGACATGTCGTATTAACGAACGAATGTCGGGTCGGATCAGTGATAATAAGTAATCCACTAAAAGGGGTATAACGAGATAACTCGAGAACGTGTTTCGAATTAAGTATAACTTAACTTTTAATATGTTAAGTGATTAATCCCGAATGCCTTGGCTATTTATAGATCACCAAGCTGAACCGGGACCCGCTACCACTACCCCTTACCGTACTCGACTACCAGGCAAGTTTCAATTCCCTTCTTTTAGGCTGTTGTTGTGATTGAATAAATATATATATATATGATTGCTGATATACATATGCCATTGCATGCATGCCTACTTTCAAGTTGAATTGATATACTTGTTCCCTGAATATTATTGTTGGCTTATAAGCTAGATAGTTATATATCAGTTATAAGCCGGTTATTGTAAGACCCTCATAGAAGGGCGTATACATCTTATTAATCAAAAATAGACCGGGAGTCAATATTTCTTGATATATCGAGGTTACCTCGAAGGAAAATATTTAAGTAAATATTTTCCATTATTCAGGCAACGAATATTATTTGAATATTCGTTCGGGATTATTTATTTAATGATCCTTACTTCAAATAATTATTTGAACGTAATCATTCGACGAATAATATTTGTCAATATTCATTCAGAGTCGAATTGATTATCGATTATTGTTTCGAATATTCTTCTAAAGATGAGAATACTAAATGAATATTATTTGGGTATTCTTTTAGAATATTATTTTATTAAATAAATATTACTTTTGAATATTCATTTAAGATATTAAGTACTTGATGAATATTATCTTCAATATTCATCTGAAGCTTGATTTATTTATCGAATATTCCTTTAAAGCTTGGATTACTAAATGAATATTACTGGATATTCATTTAGAATATTATTCATTAAATGAATATTACTTTATCGATATTCATTTAAATTCCTAATTAATTATGAATATCATTTTGAATATTCATCCAGGGTTCTATTTAATCATCGAATATTATTTTAAATATTTTAAATATTCCTTTCAGGACTTATTAAGTAATGAATATTATTTTGAATATTCATTTGATTATTTAATTGTGCAATAAATATTCTCTCGATATTTCTTCAAGAATTATTTGGGAAATACTCTGATTAAAGATATTCTTTCATATTCCTAAATAATCTGTAAAATATTTTAATTCAATAAATATTCTCTGAATATTTATTCCATGCTTAGAATAACATCGATAAGGTTTATCTTCTTCGATTATTACAGAAAATATATCGGAGTCATATTATTATTAATCTTATATCAAGAAAGGTTCTCAGACATCATTCTTATTTGAGTCTATCTCCTTAATAATAAGGGAGCCTTACTTGGAAGATGTTATTTATCTTGTCGACTTCCCGGTCATGAAGTATTCCCTTCACTCGCAACTCGGGTGCTGTTGACTTATTAAGTCATTGCTTACCTTCTCATCTTTCGAGGGGTAAGATTACTGGAACAAGTTGATATCCGTTACCAAGTAATAGCTTGGGAGTTATTGGTAAATTTTCCTTTCCAACTAGATACGACTACTTTGTGGAGTCTTATCAACAAGTAATATACTTGGGGAAAGGGGGACGAACGTTACATTCAGAATTATGAATTCTATTTGAACTAGGAGTCGTGTAAGAGGCCGAGTAGCGCCGGTCCATCCCCTTTGGCCCAACCGTTGGCCGGGGAGAGCTAGTAAGGCGGTATACAAGTAAAGCCGTCAGTTCTTCCTTCTACCGGTAGTAAATCTAAATTGAGCTGTACGATCTCGACTGATCATCAAGATTGGAACAGCGGGCGCGGTGAATACTCCATCATTGGTTCATCATCCAAATTTATTTATTTCCTGCAACATGATTACTGTTGGCAGAGTTGGAAAAGGGTCATAACTGGAATTGCAACCTTTTCTTGCAAGTTCCTCTTCTTAATAACAATAAGAATATCTCGCTTACTTTGATGTAGCAGATATTTCTACAAACAAATACTTCAAGTTACCTTGTAACTTCATCGTTCATATTATACTGGCATCATTTCCGTAAATGCATGGCATATGGTTTGAAAGATACTTTGGAACTGTTCTACATTATCGTTCAGTTATATATTATTGTTGGTGGGCTATTGCTCACCCTTGCTTTATTATTATATCACAACAACAGCTAGACCAGATGACTCGCATAAGGCGCACTCGACGCGGGCGAGGACGATGAGACTACCAGAGCTGAAGAAGAAGCTATTGGTAGGGTATATTTATTCTTTCAGTACCAAGAATATGGTCTAGTATGACTTATGTAAATGGATGGCAAAGAGTATGTATTTATATTGAAATTCTTTTGGATTGTAAGAACTCATAATGTGATTAATAAACATTTGATTGTTACTCTGATGTCATCTCTGGGACTATAACGGGTGTGTTTTATATTGTTGTGTTGGGTTATAGAGACGTAATTTATTTTAAGTTAAGGAAAGTTCAATTGTTGTGGACAGAATTGGAAACCGTAACCACCGGATCCCGGACCCCGGATCTGGGGGCGTTACAGAAGTGGTATCAGAGCGTACGTTATAAACCCCAGAGATGAGGTGACGTTAAAACAATAAATTCAATAAGATAATAAGAACTCTTGCCAAGTTCATAGTCGGACTACTTAATGTAGTGATGACATATAAAACCCTTATGGGAACTCGTAAGTATAATGATAGTAACTTAGCTCGATATCGTATCGACGAGTAAGGCGACTGACCTTGAGGCATACGAGCAACAGCGCGATGATGCTTTATATGCTGAAGATCAACGGGTAATTCGATGGACTACCCTACTGGAGACCCGGAAGAGGTTCCAACAGATAAAGAAAATCCTGTTAGGATAAGGAGCTTACCCATGGGTAATGAGGGTCGCAGCCAGAATGACTGTGATGATTAAGATATGGTGCTCAGAAAAGTGAGTATAAAGAACCGAGATATTATTAAGAGATCTGAAGATGCATGTTGAATTCATAGCCGGACTACCAGATGTAGTACCAGCAAGAAAGAAGGATTGGAAGAATTACTTGAGATCTTATACGGAAATAGATGAGAATCCTTAGAGATTTTCATCTTAACAAAGAAAGAGCTAGAGGGATGTATGATTATCAAAGACATCGATTTAGGGCGAGGAGCAGAGTCCCTAGGAATAGTTGAGAAGGAGGCAGTAAGTGCCATATCATTTGATAAATGAATTAGTATGAATATGGTCAGTAATAATTCGCCATGAGAAGGCAGGTGTCGTAAGTTGTAAATTATGGAACCAAATTGAGGTTAATAAGGTGGTTTTATTAAGGGAAATGTTCATTTTATGAATGAATCAGTTAGAAAGTAAAGACATTGGGAAGTGATAGCATGATTGGATAAAGTTATATAAGGAAGTAGTAAGCAAGACAATGATCTCAGAACCTACCGAAAGATAAGACCAATGAGTCAAGATGAACTCGTAATGAGACTACTGCCAGAGACTGAGTATAGAGTTAATTCAGCTCAGTTAAATGATGAACCAGAAACGTTAGATGCATGTGATTCAGAGGAATATTAAATTCCTTATTCTCTTTGAATGGATTATAGTAGTGCCTTAAGTTTATTCCGATGCGGAATTATAATAGATCAAGTAATACAATCAGCAATTAAAGAGAGAAATGTGAGAAAATCTTCCTGGAGCTAAAAGGTGAAATTGGTAATGACCAAGAGCTGGCATTGCTTAATGGAAAAAGGAGACTTTGTGCTTCCAACGACGCTTCGCATAAAGGGTTAGGTAGACCGACATTTGGTAGTATTGAATATCAGGACGTATAGGTATCAGGACGTTGTGGCAGGTTTCAGTTTGAAACTATTGATTCCCTTCTAAGGGATGGATATAATTGATTCCTCTCCAGTGGGTAAACTTCCAATCTGATGATGATTATTTCGTTAACTATGACTGCTTATGATTCCACCTGCTTGGAGGTTCATAGAACTATTCTTCAGGTTTCGAAACTGGTCTCCTTAATGTTACCAGTAGGTGGGTAGATTGATCAAAATTTCCCTGAGTCTGGAAAGGAATTCGGTGAATTTTAGCAAACCTTGCCTTTATGATTATCAGAGAATGTCATGGAAGAGAGAAGAAACTGGAGCGAACCCTGTGATTTGGGTAAGGATGCTGTAAAATGGGTTAGTAAACGGACCCTGAGCATTACAATCGACGGTAGTGATAAAATGATGAAGTGAGATTGAACGAAAACAGGAAATGGAAGTAAGAAATTAGCCGGACGGAGAAACTCCGGGATTGACTTAAGTGAAAAGGCTGTTATGCCAGGAATGGTAAGCTTGCGTGGCATGCGGGATTGATAAGAATAGTTGAAAAGATAAAAATAGAGGAAAGGCGACCGGAGACGGCGCTGAGTAGCCGATTAAGACTTATATGAAGTAAAGTTTTGGAAAGGTAGAAAGGTATCAAAGAAGAAGACACTATGCCGGCAATTGCTAGAAAAGTAATGCTAATTAGCCAACCCTTAAAATCTTATATTTTTTTTATTTTAGTGTGGCCAGTTGAGGCCAAGTCACAACGGACTATAAAGTGACTAGACCAGCAATGAAAAGACAAAGTAGGGTTGCTTATAAGTAAGCACCGACTGCAAGGGCTTCTGATATAAAGGAAATATTAATGAGATCGTAGGAATCTTCTACTAAACCCTTTGCAACCCATGTTTTGATGGGGAATTTACTAGACCTTTTGGGATGGGGTAACCCGTACTAAAGTGACTCATGTGTATATGGTTGTCCAAGATTACGAGTAAAATGGAAGTATAGTGACTTGAGATGTATGATGATTAGGGTATCATGAATACCATGAACATATTACGACTAAGGGAAGTAAACAACGAAGGTTTATGAAGAGAGTATGGAAATGGTCAGAGATGGATCAGTATGCTGTAGAAATTTTGTCTAAGGCAAGTACATTTGAGAAGAACGATAAGTACTAAGAGATTCACGTTGAACTCGACCAATATCTTCCAAAACATCCTTGCTACCATTACCAAGTTCTGTAAGAGAGCAGATAGGCATACGTTGCCTTTTTGGAAGGCCAAATAGGCTGACAACTATTTGAATGAAGAGGGTGGCATTAAGCCACCGATCGATTATCAAATGAGAATGATTGAAAAGAGACCTTTATTAAGGATTCATGATTAGATGGCCAATTATAAGATGCAAGAATTCCTTGGCAGTTGAATTAAGGATAGGATATCCATAAATTAAGACAAACCCTGGGGAATGCACAAGGGGTGGCATTAACCCTAATAACGACATTATGACTTCAGATGATATGAGTTGGACTTGCTAAGGCAACAATGACCGGTAAGGATTATTCAAAAGAGTTCTGGAAAGAACATGGATAGAATTTTTAGAGTATTGATCAATGACATTTTGATATACCCTGTACCCAGAAAATACAGGAGGAAGGATGAGGATGACCTATGAAACCTTACAAGGAAAAAGGTAATATTCCGAACTTCAAAATGGAAGTTTGGTAAGGAATGTATGACATAGTAACAATAATGCCAGATGAGGCATGTATGAAACCCTGAGGAAGTATGGATTGAACCTATAAAGGTTGAGATTATCCTAAGATAAGGAAAGAACTAAGAAAAGTAGTATCCTAAGTAGGATTGGGAATAAACGTGATAAAGTTCCCACGGGTAGGTGGAAGCAATGACTTATGGAAATGACTGATAGTTATTTTTTTTTTTTTTTTTTTCTCTCCTTCAGCAGAGCTTAAGGGAGAATGCTTTAACCCAACAGTGATGGGAATGAGGTAGAAAAACTTGAACTGGAATGTACCCAGAAAACATGGGTTACAAGAAATCATTATCATCAAGAAAGGCCAATGAGGTGGCTGACAATCTAAGTATAAAGGAATAATTACAAATGTTCATACCGAAGAAACAGGATGATATTTGGAAGGACCTTGAAGGTCATATCGGAATGGAGGAATTTACATTCCTTCTGATGACTGTGCAAGAATTAACAGTAATAATAGTTTAAGTAAAGATTCGATTCCTGATGAAGTCTTAAACATATTACGTACCTTAGAAGGTCCCGTTTTGAGGCAAACCAGGACCATGGTACAAAAATGATGAAGTAAACCGTTAAGTTTCCAGTCTTTTATGGAAGATGCATAAGTGATAGTTTCATCAACCAGACCTAGCTGCGATGCTTGAAACTCTTCTGCAATTCTATCTGCTTCACGTTATATCTACATCAAGTTTAGGAAGTGTTCTTTATGGATAAGGAATAATGATTACTTTGTCTCCCTAAGGGATTTGAAACCCGTAGGGTTAGCTATTAATGCACTACGTAAACAACAAGCGATGGTGATTCTTCTAAGAAAGGAGATGACAACGTAAAGATAGAGAAAGTGCTGCTATTGATAAGCTAAATGGCATGTTGATGAATGACAAGCAAGTTTGTGTCAGTGTACTTCTGCACAAACAAGATAGAGAATATGAGGTTGATAATTCGTGATGCTAAACGTATTCCCGTAGAAAGAATTAATGAGACTTGGAGGGAAGGGCGGTTGAGCCCAAGACTTATTGGGCCACTTGAGAGTTTAAAGTGTTCGGACGGCGGTATTCGAGCCAGCCTTACCCCCAAAATTATAGCACGGTCATAATGGGTTTTCATGTGGCCAGGCTACGCCAGTAAAATGCAGATGTTCAACAGATGATAGGAGTACGAGCATGTAGATATACGACCTGGTCTGACTTACGAAAGACAACCTGTGGAAAATCACGGATAGAAAAGAACAAGTAATGAGAAACAAGGTTGGCAGAAGTAGATTATATGAATCTAAGTTAAAGGAATCGGGCCAGATTCATTTCGGAAAGTTTAAATTGAAATAACGTGTTGATTATAGAATAAATGAGACGGAATACCGATAAGGAGGTACCAAGTGCAAGAAGGTGTCTCAATAAAGAGGTGAAGGTGAAAGTAAATAATAGAAATGAGTAAGAATCAGCTAATAAGAAGGATGTGATTGATAAAGAAAAGGCTGGGAAAGCAACTATGGAATGAGAAGCAAGGAATGTTATGAATGGGTTTCTAATGAATTCTCAGGATGACAACCTGATAGTGTCAATATTATAGTTATGAAAAAGCTAGTAACATGATATGGGATGTCAGTAATAATGATGTCAAGTGAGAAATCTAAGATTTAACCTGAAAGGTTAAAGGATTTCACGAATGTGAGTATCGCTAAGATTGAACAAGAGTATTTGTCCATAGAATAATGGACAAAGCAGCAAGATATGTTGGCACGTGAGATTGCGATCAAATAGTATTGGATATAATTATGACTAATTTCTTCTTTGATAAACCTCTATAGTTCAGAGGTAAATTCTGAGTATGATATTCTATAACCATGAAAGCTTTCTATAATCCTTTAGAATTCTTTTCTCTTCTTCTCTCTTATTCATCTTCTTTATGAATTGAGAAGAACAACCCTTTTAGGAGGGGAGGTACTGCTACGTGACTATCTGTCTATGTGATAGAAGTCTAAGTGGAATCCATGACTTGTTTAATTGCTTGTCAAGTACTAAAGGCTGGCCCCCTTCTGTACTAACTATGCAATATAACAAATGTTCAATTGATCATAGTGATCTCTCAATAAATCTTTCCACTTCTCTATATTGATCGAGATTGCGAAGATTAAAGCAATCAGGAAATGCACAGTATGAGCGAGGTTACCTCCGAATTCATAGGGTGATAGTGATACCAATGTTACTGCAGGTATCAATAAGGATAAGACTGAGTAAGAATATAACCCGGATAGTGAGTTGTACGAAAAGTAGCAACGTTGATGGAAAAAGGATACAATATGGATTGTAGCACTAGAAGATGTGCTGAGGAAGGGTAGAACGACTAAGAATTGACCGGGAAGCTAAAAAGTGAACGACAGGCAAATGACTCTTTGCTTCCTACCTGATTCCGGGACGGAATCCTTTTAAGGAGGGGAGACTGTAAGAACCCCAAATTTTGGATATAATTAAAACTTTTTATTAAGTAATGATAAAATGAGGAACAATGATTCCGATAACAAGGTCACCAGCTCTAATGAATGGTGGTTTCAAAGAACAATGATTATAATGAATGGATATTGCTTTGGACAATGATCCTGATGCATTGGCATATTGTCAGAATAGAGTAATTCGATGGTTGAGGACCTAGATAAAAATAATCTACCATCCAGGAAGGAGCTAATGGATCCTTGAAGGGAAATGAGTACGTGCATAGTGTTTCCCGTACGTGCATAGTGTTTCCTGTACGTGCATAGTAATTTGGTGGATGAATAGTGATTTTGTAAGTTGGAAAACTTTTCACGCCACCCTATGTACGGGACGTGATATGGATGTTTCGAAGTCATATTAGTAATACGCGGAGGAAATAAGTGAATGCAGAGATGATCGGAATTCAGAAATTCCAAATTCTTTTCGGTATAATATTTGACCGGACAGTGGATTAAATATTATTATAATCCAAGAATTGAGATATTAACTTTGAGGATTTGATATTTTGGGATGTTATTATATTTGATTTAAGAATGAAGGTAGGAAACCACTGAGGAGTGGTTATGGCTACAATGTAATTATTGATATTTGGAAAGAATGAATGGAATTCGACCTTATTATGTTTATGTCTTGAAGAATGCTAAAGGGTGACAACATAGGTAAGAATAATCTATCTTCCAAGGGAATAAGATATGGCAATTTCAAGCAAGAGAATACCCTCATGTCATCCAGATCGATAACGATTAATCCAGTAGTTCCGTAAAAAGGTTAAGGAACGATCGAAAGAGAATACGGACAATTGTACCACCCTAAGAGAACAAGTAAAGAATACAGAATGAATAGTGGTTGATGGGAGTATATAATAATATGAGACGACCCTATACAGAAGCATTCGGAACGGATTTCCGAGTTCGTATTAGTGATCCAGGGGGAAAATAAGTGTATGTAAAAGCTGTCGGATTCTGAAAAACCGCACTTTTATTTTCTCCGAGAGTTCCCTGGACACTGATAGCCCTAAGTATTTAACGAATGGATTTAAGGAATATAAATTGGAAAGTTAGAATGAAAGATGGAGAATGAAAGTATTAATATTAAAGAGGATTCCCGGTAAACCCTAATTAGAAATCCGTGAAATATTCTCACGAACGATCAATCGAAATGGGCAATAACCGGACACAGAAACAAGAAGAGGAAGCAAGAGTCTTGTGCAAGCTACTAGAATAAATATCTAGTAACCAAGTGGGCAAGAGTAACTAGCATGGTCATGGAATGAACTAGTACTTAGCAAAACAAACCAACTAGTTAGCTTACAATCATCCAATTCTTGACACTTGTCCTCACAAAAACACATCATTGCTTGCATCACCACTTTAATAAAGTGGAACATAAGATGAGATATTGTTCAAGACTCCACTTTATGCATTATTGATCAAAGTAACAAAGCAAAAACACCAACACTCTCATGAAGCATTCCATTCGGCCTTTCCAAAATTCCAATTCCAAAATTCCACTTTCAACCATCATTTGATCTTGTAATTTTTAAGGTGAGTCCTATAATTCAAGAAACTAATCTCCTAGGAATTTCAAGCCCAAATTCATTGGTTTCCATTTTCAAATAAATCATTCAAGAGGAGCATGAATAGTGTTCTTCTTGAACTAACTTGTTTTTTTCTTGTTTTCATGGAGGATATAGCAAGCTCAAGCACACCTAAGGACCATACAAGGCATATTAAGGCTATATCACACTCTAAGGAAGGTATAAGACTTGAAAACCCTTGGTGTTATTTTAAGATCTTATGAGATTTATGGATGATTTAATGATTAGTGTGTTATTATAAGTTTAGATCCATGTTAGTAGTTGTTATGATTATGATTTGGTTTATGAACCATGTAATGGTTAAGATGAGTTGTTGATAGACTAGTCATGATGATTATCATGTGTTTGTGTGGTTGGATTGATCTTTGTTAGATCGAGATAAAGTGTAAAAACTTTGGAAAACGCGTAAACATAGCCGTTATAATGCCCGATTTTACAATATCATGTCTTGTATGCCATTTTCACATCAAGACCCTACTGTCCAGAAACTTTTCTGCCATGTTAGGATAGCTTATGTTATAAGGTTCGTTTTGATATAAAGATCACGTGAAACGGACTTACGGTTTAGGATTTATGACCAAATTACTAAAAGTAGTTCGAATCCGTAAACGAAAGTTCGTAACTGTAATTGAACCCTCGTAAACTATGTAACATCATGGAGAATCTTGGTAAATAAATACTAGAGGTAAAAAGGAAGGTGTGAAAGAAAACCGTATGTCAAAAGGATCATTTTTCGATTTATTAAAAATGTTCGAGTCAAGGTTAAACGCGAACGAACCCCTAAAAGACGACTCTTTTATAACTTCGGTAAAACACTTAGAAAACGGGCGATAAAACTCGGAGTATAGTATTGGTTCGTAACGATCGACTTTAGAACTAATATGACTTAAGTATGTCCCAAGTATAAGTGCAGTGACATGTCGTATTAACGAACGAATGTCGGGTCGGATCAGTGATAATAAGTAATCCACTAAAAGGGGTATAACGAGATAACTCGAGAACGTGTTTCGAATTAAGTATAACTTAACTTTTAATATGTTAAGTGATTAATCCCGAATGCCTTGGCTATTTATAGATCACCAAGCTGAACCGGGACCCGCTACCACTACCCCTTACCGTACTCGACTACCAGGCAAGTTTCAATTCCCTTCTTTTAGGCTGTTGTTGTGATTGAATAAATATATATATATATGATTGCTGATATACATATGCCATTGCATGCATGCCTACTTTCAAGTTGAATTGATATACTTGTTCCCTGAATATTATTGTTGGCTTATAAGCTAGATAGTTATATATCAGTTATAAGCCGGTTATTGTAAGACCCTCATAGAAGGGCGTATACATCTTATTAATCAAAAATAGACCGGGAGTCAATATTTCTTGATATATCGAGGTTACCTCGAAGGAAAATATTTAAGTAAATATTTTCCATTATTCAGGCAACGAATATTATTTGAATATTCGTTCGGGATTATTTATTTAATGATCCTTACTTCAAATAATTATTTGAACGTAATCATTCGACGAATAATATTTGTCAATATTCATTCAGAGTCGAATTGATTATCGATTATTGTTTCGAATATTCTTCTAAAGATGAGAATACTAAATGAATATTATTTGGGTATTCTTTTAGAATATTATTTTATTAAATAAATATTACTTTTGAATATTCATTTAAGATATTAAGTACTTGATGAATATTATCTTCAATATTCATCTGAAGCTTGATTTATTTATCGAATATTATATCGAATATTCCTTTAAAGCTTGGATTACTAAATGAATATTACTGGATATTCATTTAGAATATTATTCATTAAATGAATATTACTTTATCGATATTCATTTAAATTCCTAATTAATTATGAATATCATTTTGAATATTCATCCAGGGTTCTATTTAATCATCGAATATTATTTTAAATATTTTAAATATTCCTTTCAGGACTTATTAAGTAATGAATATTATTTTGAATATTCATTTGATTATTTAATTGTGCAATAAATATTCTCTCGATATTTCTTCAAGAATTATTTGGGAAATACTCTGATTAAAGATATTCTTTCATATTCCTAAATAATCTGTAAAATATTTTAATTCAATAAATATTCTCTGAATATTTATTCCATGCTTAGAATAACATCGATAAGGTTTATCTTCTTCGATTATTATAGAAAATATATCGGAGTCATATTATTATTAATCTTATATCAAGAAAGGTTCTCAGACATCATTCTTATTTGAGTCTATCTCCTTAATAATAAGGGAACCTTACTTGGAAGATGTTATTTATCTTGTCGACTTCCCGGTCATAAAGTATTCCCTTCACTCGCAACTCGGGTGCTGTTGACTTATTAAGTCATTGCTTACCTTCTCATCTTTCGAGGGGTAAGATTACTGGAACAAGTTGATATCCGTTACCAAGTAATAGCTTGGGAGTTATTGGTAAATTTTCCTTTCCAACTAGATACGACTACTTTGTGGAGTCTTATCAACAAGTAATATACTTGGGGAAAGGGGGACGAACGTTACATTCAGAATTATGAATTCTATTTGAACTAGGAGTCGTGTAAGAGGCCGAGTAGCGCCGGTCCATCCCCTTTGGCCCAACCGTTGGCCGGGGAGAGCTAGTAAGGCGGTATACAAGTAAAGCCGTCAGTTCTTCCTTCTACCGGTAGTAAATCTAAATTGAGCTGTACGATCTTGACTGATCATCAAGATTGGAACAACGGGCGCGGTGAATACTCCATCATTGGTTCATCATCCAAATTTATTTATTTCCTGCAACATGATTACTGTTGGCAGAGTTGGAAAAGGGTCATAACTGGAATTGCAACCTTTTCTTGCAAGTTCCTCTTCTTAATAACAATAAGAATATCTCGCTTACTTTGATGTAGCAGATATTTCTACAAACAAATACTTCAAGTTACCTTGTAACTTCATCGTTCATATTATACTGGCATCATTTCCGTAAATGCATGGCATATGGTTTGGAAGATACTTTGGAACTGTTCTACATTATCGTTCAGTTATATATTATTGTTGGTGGGCTATTGCTCACCCTTGCTTTATTATTATATCACAACAACAGCTAGACCAGATGACTCGCATAAGGCGCACTCGACGCGGGCGAGGACGATGAGACTACCAGAGCTGAAGAAGAAGCTATTGGTAGGGTATATTTATTCTTTCAGTACCAAGAATATGGTCTAGTATGACTTATGTAAATGGATGGCAAAGAGTATGTATTTATATTGAAATTCTTTTGGATTGTAAGAACTCATAATGTGATTAATAAACATTTGATTGTTACTCTGATTTCATCTCTGGGACTATAACGGGTGTGTTTTATATTGTTGTGTTGGGTTATAGAGACGTAATTTATTTTAAGTTAAGGAAAGTTCAATTGTTGTGGACAGAATTGGAAACCGTAACCACCGGATCCCGGACCCCGGATCTGGGGGCGTTACATGCATGCCAAAGACAGATAAAAAAATTGTGGAATTCTAGATGAATTAAACACCCGTAGTCTCTATTTGGATGGCAAATAGGTAAATGTGACAGATATACATAATAGTAAACCCATAATGAGGCAAAAACTATCCTAATAAATATGATATTTAACTCGAGGCCAGTGAAGATCCTGTATCTCCTCACCAGCCACAAGATGTCACCTAAGTTACAGAATCCAGTAGAGGGCTTCTACCATAGAACTCATATTAATGACCCTAAGAGACCAGGACAAAGGTTATAATATAAACGGAACTGCAAAGAAACATCGGACAGTAAAGACATGCACGTTTATGAGCCTCCCTGTCCGATAAAATCACCATACATGTGAGAGATAGGAATTTTGTGTGAGCCTCCACCTTAAATACATAAACATAAGAGAAAAACAAACACAATGGCATTGCTGATCAACCGTATACTTGTAACTGAATCTTCACACAATTTACTGACCTAAGATCATAATTTGAGCCCAATACAAATCAAGTCTGTAGAGGCGTATTGAACTAATATGCCTTTGGCAAGAAATAAATGTATTTACCTGGATTAGGGCAGCTATAGAACGTCCAGCTCCAGCAGCAGCACCAATAGGAACAAATAAATGGGGAAATGCTGGAGTGAGAATTTCTAATCCATATGCAGCATTTTCTAAAAGGTCTGCAAGCTGCCTCTAGCCCTTGCGCTTGACATCTAAAAGGTATACAATTTATCAAAAACATATAGGGAAACTGGAAAATTGAAGTTCGGTCAACGGTCCTTCTTGCTTATGTATTAACACAATACTATGCTTACATACTCTATTCTCACTGTTAGAGAAGCTTACCTGTGCATAGAGCTTCCAAGGCTGTTGGTAGTGACAATGGAAACATCTTTAGTACGTTGAATATCTGAATTGCCAAACACAACAAGGGGACACCCCATGTCCCAGCCACCGCAATCACAACTTCCACTTAACTTCCATCTATCTAGCAGTCTTGAAGGGCCGGGACTTTCAGTGGTCGGCAAACTGTGATTTAACTTGATTATAAAGCCACAAACATATATAACCAAGTAAAAATCTAATATTTTGGAACAAAATTCTTAGTCATTGCATCAAAGAGCGACAATAACTTACCCAGACATTTTTCTTCTTGTTTAAGTATGTAACTCAAGGCTGTACCTACACCAAAAATGTAAACTCGGATATCAGATAACATTAGCTTTACTCAACGCACGCATGACTAAAGAACCCGACATCAACCTGAATTCAAAATCAAAGATTAAGACTTAACAATCGCAAACATTCAAGAACACATAATCCAAAGTAAGGGAGTCATAAAACATGGAAGGAGTTGTCTTACTTGTGACTGTCAAGGGTATGGACAGCATTGGATGTTTACGAAGATCAAATAACTTAACAGTGCTATCTGTGGATCACGTTACTAGCACCCATTCATTAAAGGACTGAATGCTAAACAGTTCACCTACAAACCATTTTGAAAAAAAAGTACAATCATCTCCAAGCTCCGACTTCTAATTTAGATATATTAATTACCTGTGGCCTCCTAGCTCCAACTGCATCAAAATAATGATACCATAACATAGTTCCAACCTAAAGTAAATAAACATTATAAAGATATTAGTACGACTGATAAGTTAGTGAATCATTTCAAAATTTAATCAATAATAGAGATAAGCATGTAGAAAACATTTTCATGGAAAATAAGAGAAGCATGTCAGGTTTTTAGAGCACAACTTACAAGCTGTCTGCTTTCCTGACCATATATATCCTCCATATGGAGAAAGAGCGACCTTTAATGATCCATAAACTAGATTGTAGCTTTAATGATCCTTGATGTATATCAGTCATGTAGCATTTTCAGTTACAATCTAAAACACTAGTAATTATTGTTTAACAGACATGATTTGTATAAGAACATAGACTTATACATTTGTAATTGTTGTCTATCCTGATGTCCTAGAAGTGGTGTATTACTGTCTCTATCTTTAATCCTGATGTCCTGGATTTCGATAATGTTCCTAGTAGTGAAAGGGTCATGTAGTAAAGTATATCGAAAGCCAAGAACAATGCATGATTTCAAATGTCCCAAAACTTGATATGTAACTGGTGATGTTTTTCCAATAACCAAGAAGGTACCGAAGTTAACTGATACAGCAATCAAGCAGGAAAGAACGATAAAGCCCTGCATCATCTTATTTTACAATGCCACATGTTAATCCCATATATAGATACCAAAGTTATGTGTTTGTAAGTTCATGAAATTAAGATATGCATTACCAAGACAAGAGGAGAATAACTGAAAGCAAAAACACTTTGCTTTGTGAGGTACTGATCCAGTAGAGGGCCTGTTACAAAGAGGATTGCTGCTTGATATGGGGCAGACTGGTACAGAAGCTGAGTGGAAGACACATTTAGCCTCTTTTGTATTGTGTTTGGGAGTTGAGATTAGTACCATTGGTTAAGATTAAACTTCCTCATCATCCTTATTTAGTAGGAACATAAACTCGATTACCCAACAAAGAGAGGATGAATATCGACTATGCTACTTAGTATAGTAACATTTATATACAAAAAAAATATAGAGTAGTCATATATCACCGCCTACCATGCCTCTTCAAAAAAAAAAGTTTTTTTATTGTAACAGATTATTTTTTTTATCAGGATAGACAACAATTACAAACAGAGAGAAGTGAAAGAGATAGAGGTTAAACACATACAAATACATAAATTGAAAGATATGTAGGTACAAATATAAAGAGAGAGCTACAAATAAACAAATTAAAGCATACAACACAAAGTATACACAAATCGAAACATATAAAAAAAGATTTATACCTCAAATTCTCAAACCCTAATTGAATTTTTCAACCATACTTCGATTAACCAAGCTTGAACCCTAGTTTTTTGTTTGGCTGCTCTCTTTTTATTTGCCGCTCAGCCCTCCTCAATAATTCACTGTGTTTTCATTTTCTTATATATGTAGTACAAATTTATTATGATTTCTTGATATTAAATTATAATTATTAAATCTATTAATTTTATTAGTTGTAATAATCACAGTTTATACGAATTATTGTTTTCTCTATAAATTTTGAATATTATTTTATTTTAAAAATCTTTTTATTCTAAAGTTACTAAAAATATTTTAATATTTATAAAATATGAACACTTCAATTAAAAAACCACCTTTATACAAGAATCATGAGCTATTGTATAAAATATGAATACTTCAATTAAAATCATTAGTAATTTTCATATATTACTTTATTCATATATATATTCAATTTAAATTTATTGAACATATTCTAATATTTATCAAATATAAATAATTCATTTATTTGGTGGATTCTTGCTCTCTATAGAAACGACTTCAATGATTTTAATAATTGTTAATTCTATTAATTTCATTTTTTATAATAATTTTCAGTTTGTACAAATAATTATTTTCTCTATTAAAATTTTAAATGATTTTAATTAAAATTTAATAATTTTTGGATTTTACTTTATTTTAAAATCTTTTTATTCAAAATTTATAAACAAAATTTAATATTTATGAAAAATCAATAATTCAATTATTTGAAGGAATATTATGTTTTATAATGATAACTTCAACGATTTTTTTAAAATTAATTATTTTTAAAGTCAAGTGATTATCAAATCATTAATTTTAAATAAAATAAAATTTTTGTTCATGAATACTCTAAGGTAACACATCTCATGGTGTTGCCCACTATAACACCTTTTATAACTAAAGTAACATACTTTTGTGGATTTGGTAACACCATGTTGTTGGAGGAATTTCGTAACAACACGAAATCGGAGGGGTGCTGGAATAATAGAGCGAATTATGAATATGGCTGTTTTAGGGATTTAGGGTTTATGAAAAAAAGAGGGGGCTGGACTTGGCAGGTGTCTCGATTTGTCTCGTGTATCGGTCATATCTTCTGCTAAGTTGCCTGCGTACCTATATGTTTATATAGGATCAAGCCCACGCAGTTCTGTGAAATTGATTTGTGTCTATCCTTTAGAGACTTTTGGGATAAACTTCGTTAATCTGGGTAATTACTGATTTTATCTGATTTAATCTTATCGTTGTGATATCTTCCTGATTTGAAAAATATCGTTTGGAGATATTTTCCGTTATTGATTGATTGAGATTGATTGTTTCCTTGTTTCAGAGAGAGGATAAAACTTAGCGGTTAAGTAATAATTATTAATCTGAATTAATAATTAATAATTATTAGAAATTTAGGAGATTATTAGACATGCCAAAAATATGGCATAACAACTAGCCCCCAGTTCTTCAGTGTAGCTTGCTGCAGTGGAGAACTAAGAATTCATCAAGCTTCCAAATTTCTTGAGTCGCTGAAAAAACTGAAAATAGATGATTAGAAAAATACTTAGAGCACCACTGTGCTCGTTAGGCGTATGCGGATGCAAGTGTGATAGCATGTGATGACCATTATAGGATAGATATTTGCCAAGGTTTTCAAATGTGCGAGCATAAATAATATTTTTGAAATCTTTTGCGATCCTTGTTGTCTAGTTAGGACCTTGGCGCTTGTATATATCCTGAATTGGCATACACGCTTTTCAAGTGTCTGATGCAACCACATAAGGATGTGTCTGGCGAGATCTTCACTAAGAGATGTAGATGTAATTCTGGTGAACATTGCACGCGTGCTGGCTGTGCATATCTTAAAGATATTTTGCATAGGGATGCCTTCCCACCCATGCGACCTTGAGCTCAAGATCTAGTCATGGGCCTTCAATAATAATCCAGAGGGTGCTGCACTTTACTCAAGCCTGTAGCATTGCTAGATTTATAACTTGTCCAGGCTACCCTACTTGACAATTTAGTTCGCAAGTTTATAAATATTTTTGACATATATGTACTATCGCGACGATATATGAAAAATCTTTTGCAAATCCAAACGCAATAATAAATATGCTCTTTTAATAGTGTCGCGATATTTATTTTGTTCAAAAATAATGCTCTTTTTCTTTGTAGAAAATCTTTTACAAAATTATGCGTCTCACATGTATTTTTTTTTTCAAAATATGCAGCTCGTACGGGATTTTAAAACAAATCCGCAATTCATTAATATGTAAATATCCACAATTAATCAACATAAGTATCTCGTACGATATTTTCTAAACCGCAATAATTTTACAACCATAAAAATATATTGCTCGCACGAATTTTCTGAATAATAAATATTTTTTCTGAAAATTTTTTAAAAACGCAACTATACAATCATGGCATAATAATGGTGCACGATTAAAATAATATTTATAATCGTAAAAATTAAATTGAGAAAAAGAAAATAAACTTATCTTTATTTTTTCGTTTCCTGCCTGTTTGGACTGATTGGACTTCGCGTGATTTGTTCTTTTGGGTCGCTGTTTCTTTGCGATGTTGTGGGCTTGTGGCCATGTATTTTTTTTATGCAGCACTTGCGTGGTTGCTTCTTTTTTTTTGGGTCTTTGCTTCTTTTCCCTCTGGACTCCTTATTTTTTTTATTTACTTCATGCGGGTCCCGTTGTTTTTGTTAAGCTCTTGCCACTTCTTTTCATCCTCAGTCACTCGTCTGGAACCTTAGTTTGTTGCTTGACTGCCAATTTTTTTTTCCTTTTTCGCCTTAAACAATTCATGTCTGCCTCTACTTCAGATATTGTTAAGAGTCGCCATGTTTCTTTAACTATTGAAGCCCCCGATTATAATAAAACCCAAAAATCCCCATGAAAGTGATATTCGTTTGTCCTCCTCAAACGAAAATTTCCCCTCCTTCTAGCGCCAAATGTTATAGGGAGAATATTGTATAACAATATTTTGGAGGTTGCTGGAATCACGGAGCAAAATACGGATATTCTGCTAAGAACACGAAGAACACGGAGGAGATTTGTAACTGTTTGTGGCTGATCTTGTCTATTGATATTCAGGGGTGAACTGTTTCTCAAACTTTAGAAGATGCCTACGTACCCTATTTATAGGGATCAAGCCACACGTAGTTCTCTTGAAGAAGAAGTTATCTAGACGGGCTAGGGTTTCTATGGGCTCAACTTGACCCAAATCCACTAGACGTCTCCTTTAGCTAATATATTTTACCCATTTATCCTGCTCATGACCCATAGCCCATTAAAGGTTGCCCATGGCTAGCATGATACTCTAATTAAATAGCCTCACTAGCGAAGCTGATGAGGAAACTAGATGACCTCGCATGCGACCTCGCTGGGCTAGTCATGCGAGGTGATCCACGCTGTATGGAGATAATCGCACTCACGCGACCTCGCTGGGTCTGATCGTAAGCCTTCATAATAAGTATACTCTAGGCCTCTCTGGACCTCGCAGAGATAGTATTCTAGGCCTCACTGGACCTTGTGGACTGCGACCCCGTCACCTAGGGCTCGCTGACGAGATCATCCGGTAGCTTAACAATATAATGAACTGACCTTTGATGGACTTTAGTAACCCATCCTTCATTGCCAGGCCCATTATGAGTGGAGCACCATTATTTTAGCCCATTAGGCCTGCTTAGGACTTATGCCAAATTAGGGCATAACATACCACAATCACAAGGTTACGATAGCTCAAAAATTTCATAGTTATGGTAACATCCAAGAAGGTAACACAGTGCCCAAAAGGTTGTAATAGGCCATCTATGGCATAGTGATCAAAGTGTAATAAACGAATTAATTAGGAAGAAGCTCATTATAATGATCAGGCCACAGGTAATGCCTTTCATGAACAATACATAATAAAGTTTTGTCAAGCCTTTTACTCGACAACATAATTACAACTTCAATAGCATGTTCTTCAAGACAACATAATTCCAAGCAGTATGTAACGCCCCCAAATCCGAGGTCAGAGATTCAGTCGTCACGTCACCATCCAACCATATCATACCTGTATTAACTTTACAACTCAACAATACATCCATCCAGACCTCAATCTTACACACAAACAAGTTAGAGCCTCAGAAACGATAATCAAAAGTAACACTAAATATTACAATTCATCTGTACAATCTAGAATCTTGCACACTTCCATTTATACAACTACACTTGAAGACAAGTCTTACTATTACAGTTGAAAACCTATCAGACTTACTCTGTAGTATTTATCAGGAACTAAATCATCTCAGGGGTAAATCTTCTACTCCTCTTCTGCTGGTACGGAGTTAACCGATCAAATTCTTCTCTTTCTGAAAAGTTTTTATAAAGCAAGAATGAGCTACATAATGCTCAGCAAGTTCACCGTTTTGAAAAATAATAATGTGGTTTATTTTGAAAACATTCCCAACTGTATGGGCATATATCTCAGATTTCAAAACATAATTAGACAATATATATGTCCGAGTTTGAATAAAACATTTATACTCACTAAGGAGCTTTAAGAACAACATATGAACCCTTTATAAGGTTCCCATTTCAACATATCTCAAGTTTGAAAATATATACATATGAGTATATCATTTTCGGCAAAACACTCTACGATTAACATACTGTACAGGGAATACATCACTGCAAACCTCTTTCCTTCCATTAGCTTAGAAGGTTTCTCATACAAAAACATTTCATTCTTTGAAACAATTGCAAGAGTGCACTAACACGTGCCAATCTTTATAGAAAATCTTGCAGTTCTAGATACTGCACGATGTCAATATTTTTCTTATCAAAAACCACACTATCGGTAACTTGGCACTTAGGCCCAAGAAGCAGTGTTTGAGTATTTTTCCAAAGTGGAGGATGGGACTGGAAGAAAACATAAAAACCTGACAAGGATTGACGATGATCAGTCGCCACATCCAAGTCCAATAATCCGCGGGTCTTCTCTACCGGTAAAAGGATAGAAACTACATCCGTAACTACCCCCGGGTGAAAACTATATCCGTAATCACCCTCGATGAAAACTACATCCGTAATCATCCTTCGGCAACACCTGGGCCGGAATAATAATTGATGGACCGCCTGGCTCACGGCCGCTTACACATCCCGGGAATCGTTCGTCAACGGTTCCCACACCTGCCAGAGTGCCTTTTTCTTTTTCTTTTAAAAACTTGATTTTGATTGAAAACTGAGTAGTTGAGGTCCGACATCGGTCGACCGATGATTCTTGAAATCATACAAGAAGCAAAACCTGACCGGGGGTTTTCGAAAATGTTTTGAGTTCGAAAGAGTTCGAGTTTGAAAGTGCTAAAGGTATCTTGGATTAGCTTTGTCTTTAAAATAATGAACAATAATTAATAATTGATATTTTAAGATTTAATATTAATAATTAATAAAATAATCATTTAATTAACCAAGCTTTTAATCCAAGATAGGTATTTTTGAGTATTTATGATGATATAAAAATAATTACTTAAGTATACGATACTTCCCGAATGACCCTTCGGGTTTTCGCAATTTAATTACGATATAATAATATACCGCTCCCCGGTAAATAGTATATATGGACTGCTATGACCTCTATTGCTAGAGTCGTTGTCCGAAGAAAACATTTCATTCTAAGTTCAAGGGGTGCAAACATATATGTACTTATACATCTCAATTTCATCGATACTTCGATAAACATAAACATTTGATATGATTGAAAACTACAAAAACAACAGTGAAAGTCCTTGTATAAGTAAGTTTTGAAAAGTAAACTTGCCTTGGTGGGGTTGGGGTGGTCGAGCTTGCGAAGTGGGATGATCTATACATAAGCAATAGCCGATCGTTAGTACCTTAACAATATCTCTTTTAATTGCGAGGTTTTAGGGGGTACAAAATTAACTTAATGACTTCGTCTTATGACTCTCTAGCCCCACTATAGGTCCATGCCATCACTCGATTACGCTCGTCACTTATTCGACTTAATTTGGTTACCATATCCGAATCATATCCATTACCCCTAAAATTACACTCCACTTACGACTTTTTCCCTTGCGCGAATTTTACTATATCATTTTTATAAAATTGAAAAATACATATTTTAATCCAATTCTTTTTGGGTAGCCTTCACCACTGCATTTACTAGCTCCTCTAATTTTTCCATGATCCTACATAAATTTTTAGGGGTTTAAAAAAGGTTCACAAGGGGACCATTTAGTGCAGTCCGGATTCCAGAAACACATTTCACTTCTCAGGCCATAACTCAAAATCTATACATCACCTAGTCATGAACCTTACATTTCTGGAAACTACATTCAAATACCTTTCCAAAAATATATATTAGGACCTCAGGGGACAAGATTTGGGGGTTCAAAACCCTCTTACAAGACAGGTCAAGTTCCTGGGAAAAACTCAGCAAGTTTGTTTCACTAAATCAACCAAGATTCTTACATCCACAACACAACCAACATCTAAGTCACCAAGTTCATTCTTTATAACATTCATGGAGATACATACACTAACCACAAGCATCAAAATCACAACCACAACACCTAAACTCAAGATCTATATCATCCATCACTTATACATCCAAGATTAACACAAATACACATGGATCTATCATTAAACTTCATAAACACTACATGACCAAGAGGGGTTAGGGTTTTTATACCTTCTTGAGTATCTAGGAGCCTTGGGTATGCCTTACAAGTCTCAAGAACACCTTGAATGAGCTTCTACACTCCTTATAATCCAAGATCTAAAAGAAAACTTAACAATGTTACTATTCACAATAACTTTAACAATTAATATCTTGAAAATTAATGGATGAAAGGGCTTGGAATTCTTAGTATACCTTTCTTAGATGATGTAGAGTGCCTAGGAATTTTGCCTTGAATTATGAATGAGGAGAAGTGGAAGAAAGAAAAAAATTTTCTTCCTTGTTCTTGCTTGGCCGAGAGCTTTTGTTCTTGGGGTGGGGGGGAGAGTGTTTTTGTGTTTTGATTTTGTGTTGGTTGGTTAAAGTAAAAAGGTGTTGGGTGATATATGTATTAGTGTATAGATATGTTATACATGGTACAAGTCTAGGTATGGCCACCATGTCCTCTTGTCTCCTTGGAAAGTGGTGCAACTAGTTACTATTCCTCTTGTCCATTTGGTACTACTAGTTTGCTTTTCCTAACTACTTAGTTGCATGGGACTTGCATGCAATACCACTCCTTGTATCATTATTCTTCCACCAATGCTTGTCACTTAATCTTTAATTCGTATCGTATCTTAATTAATCTCTCTTAATAATATTTTGTCGCGTAGAGATTTCTCTAGTAATTCTTTAAGTACTTAATTGTGTAAATTCCTCGAATATCCATAATTCCTCATCATAATTCCTAATAAATCTATTAATACTCCAATAATTCTCAAATCCCAAGTTTTATAATTCTTACTAACAATAAGACTCTTGCTTTCAACAACCTTCCCTTTATCTTACATAGTGAATGTAACAACATAGTTTCTCAGACAATCAATTCCATTAAACAACAGGGATGACTAGAAAGGTTCCAAATTGACAATGCCACATGATATTATATCAAAGAAAATATTCCAAAAATTAGGGTTCTCACGCATCGTGCTCTCTAGTTCCCATGTTGATTCTTCGACATTCTGGTTCCTCCACAAAACTCTCACTAGTTTGACAACCTTGTTCCTCAGCACCTGTTCTTTTCTATCCATGATTTTTACGGGTTGCTCCACATAGGTTAAGTCTGGCTGCAGACCCACTTGGTCATATTCTATTACGTGCCGAAAGTCGGTATGGTAGGGTCGTAGCATGGACACATGGAACACATTATGTACTTGCTGCAAGCTTGGGGGTAAAGCCAATTCATAGGCTAGCTTTCCAACACGTCTCAAAATCTCAACAGGTCCAATAAATCTGGGGCTTAGCTTCCCCTTCTTACCAAATCTCATCAATCCCTTCCACGGTGATACCTTCAACATCACAAATTCCCCTACCTCATATTCTTTGTCCTTGCGGGTCTGGTCCGCATACCCCTTCTGTCTGTCTTGGGCCACTACCAGCCGTCCTCTTATGAGCTCGATAGTTTCTCTTGTCTGTTGGACCAGTTCAGGCCCTAAAATCTTCCGCTCTCCAACTTCTTCCCAACACAAGGGAGACCGACATCTTCGTCCGTATAAAGCTTCATATGGGGCATTCCTATACTCGCATGGTAACTGTTGTTGTAGGAAAATTCGATCAACGGCAAGTGGTCATCCCAACTTCCCTTAAAATCGATGGCACATACTCTCAACATGTCCTCTATGGTCTGGATGGTTCTCTCGCTCTGTCCGTCTGATTGGGGGTGGTATGCAGTACTCATGTTTAGCTTGGTCCCCACACAATCCTGAAAACTCCTCCAGAACCTGGAGTTGAACCTTGGGTCTCTACCAGATACAATGCTCACAAGAACCCCATGCCTTACCACGATCTCCATAGATATCTCATAAAATTTGACAATTCGAAATAATGGGTTTCGTAAAAAAAAACTAATGACTTTTACATACACTCGTCTGTACCGTAAAGACGTAATATCAATTCGGAATCTTCATTTAATAATTCGTACATATCGCGATTGCAAAAATTTCTCATCCACCCATAAAATTACTATTCGTCCAGGTTTCGAATATTCCCAAAAATTAGGGTTAATGCCGTCTCCTCCCCTTAAAAGGATTCTATCTTAAGAACCTAAGGATAATAGTTGTGGATACAATTCCAACCTTACCCTTTCCACTCTCAGGTTGACACTTCAACCCTATTGTTCTCTCCCTTGGTCTCACCAACGCCTTAATGTTGTTCCTCAACGCATACTCTCCTCCACCTGTATTCCTTATCGGTTGTTCTATGATTGAAAATTTCTATCCCACTACTTATACGTTCCTCTTCTACCTTGTTCATAGTATCCGTGTTGAGTCCTTGTATCGTTGGCCCGTGAATACTTTGTGGTCGTGTTTTGTAATCTGAGATAACGTCAATACGCACGGTATTCCTCATATTCCTTCGCTTGATTAGCAGGCATGTGTTGCCTCTCGTCAGCCGTTACCACTTGCTATGGATACTGTATAGTCTTCGGTATACGTCGAACCAGTTCAGCTACTATGTCCCTCGTTCATTGACTTCTTCGTAACGCGAGAGAAGCGAAACTTCTCCTTTCGCAGTACGCTCTACAAGAGACGTCCTTACGTTCGCATGGTGATGATCGTGATAACAACATTCATTTCATGGATAAGTTTTTATTCTCGACTGCCCCGTGGAACCTAAGGCACGACACTAAATATAAATTCGATCGTCTGGACAATTCTTCTTCCCCGTCCGTCAACCACAGATCAAATTAGTACATACGCTCAATCTCTTTGTTAAATATACTTGAAAGCACCTTCAATATTCGAAGTTTAACCTTAAGTCTTTATCTGACGTAATCGCTGCAGAAGTTTTTATATTGCACCACCATCTCTTCCGTATATAAATCGATAATCTTCTAAATGGAAAGTCTCTCGTAGTTAAATCACTTGGTCCAACAATTATAAATCAACTAGGGCCATCTCTTGGCTCGGTCTTTGGCGACCTACTTATGAAATTCATTATAATTCTGTCCACGTTCAAGATTTTCTACAGGCAGAATTAATCCACTAGATCTCTATCATTCTGCTTTTGGCATGTCGCATTTGTACTTAATAGTTTGCCAATACCATTCTTCATTTCAGTTTACCAAACATTCCCTTAATTCTCTATACATCTTTTTCCTTCCCCATAATTTAGTCATTTTCCTCTAACATTATTCTTTATGGTATATACTCTATTTTCTTGGTCAATACTGACTGAATTCCAATTTCGAATAAGCCCTTCTATAGGTATCGGCCACCACACTGGCCTTTCCTGGGTAATAACAAATTTCTCCATTATACCCCCTGCTCCCTTTCGTCACCTTCTCTTTCTTATGTTTGGTTCTAATATGAAGATATATTTGTGGCACTTGTGGAAAACTTTCACACTTTTCTCATAAAGTTATCGTCTCAGTTTTATGCGTGAACGCCATCATGACTAATCCCAGACTCACGGTTAGTATATCCTATCCCGTAACCTTTATGTTGTTTAGAAGTATAGGCTATCATCCCCTTTCTACTGCCTCAGCACACCTCTTAAACTCTTGAAAGACGCATCATCGTGACTCTCAAAGTCCTCTTTTTATCATCAAGTATAGCTAACAACGAGGTTGTTGCTAATATCTCATTTCATCCCAAAACTTTGTTCATTAATCCGTAAAGGCTTCTGACTCATTAGTCCATTCAAACGATACTACCACAATTTTATAATGTTTATATTAGTGTGAAATGCCAACTTTGGCACAGTACAGAGGTCGATCTTGAGTTGGTGAAACCTTCTCTTCAACCTTATCCTTGAAAAAAAACAACTACTCATTTTAACTAATCAACAATTCCCCCATTTCCGATAAGGGTATCAGTTCTCGATGGTATATGTAAGATGTCATACGCTCGTCCTCCTTCACAACTGGCGCCAATCAGCCTGAGGCCTGCATGCGGCTACGATTCCCAATAAACTTGATTAGGTGGTAATCTCGAAGGATCACTGGCATATATCCATGCATCCATTTGCTATTAGGGGCCTGTTAAACTATATGTCTCTCTATGTGCATCAATCTCTTTAAGCTAAGTAAAGCTTCACATTCTTGCCACGATATTTCTTCCTTTCTTGTCCATCTCACTTCCATGTTAGTTTCCTCTAAGGATATGTCTTACATCGCAATCGATTTGAATTTCTTGGATCAGGAAAAGGCTTGGTAACTCCAGAATTCATTACTATAACATCCTGACAACGGTTGGTAGGAGCGTACTCCCAACCACCTCATCATTTCTTATAACCTTCCTCACACTAATATTAAAGGTCCTTGTGGTATGCCCTGACATGTTATTCCTACTTTAAATAATTACTCGGCATAACGCTCTGGCTGCACAATTACAACATTTGGTTTTTTTTTTTTTTTTGATCTCATATTGGTGTAACGGTTCATAATTGTACCTCCCGTTCACCTTAGAGTAATCACTTTGAAAGGAATGGTTTCAAAATAACAAGGTCCAATAGATAATTTCAATAAGAATTCCACATTGGATGTTCCAAGAATGCTGATGGTTCCAAATACTAGGAGTCTCGATTTTCGGAGATGTAAGGATGGACAGAAAGAGTACAACAAGGTTTATTCCTTCATGTCCTGATAATTTTGTAATATGATATCATAGAGAATGTTGCACGAGGGCAATGATTGTTGGATACAAAAGTCATAAAGACGGTCTTTATACAATTCTTACATCGGGTGGATACTTTTCCTCCTGAATAATAAGAGGAAATCTAAAGTCGCATTGATGAAGGTCAGCCAATAGAAGGCAATTCTACTCCATGACAATTAAAGAATGAAGTAGTTTATCATTCAAGTAATCAGTGGTTTCAAATGAATTCTCATTGTGTGAATGAAAGAATAAAATATTCAAGTGATATAAAGTCTGATACGAAGATGGGTAGAATTCGAGTTGAGTGGGCGACCTCATTAGGTCTCAATCAAGTTATTCGTCAAAACTTTCATCATCATACTTTACCACATGCAAAATGCATTGCAGAATGAATTAAATTGGGAGTTGGACCAGTGAAACAATAACTAGTCCTTTTTCAAGAAACACTAGCAACTAGCTAGACAAAATTTGCTAGTCCACCTGTTTGAGACACCACCACCAGCTAGGACAATTAGCTAGGTGTTCTTCACAACATTTACAATTTTGAGTAGTTAGAACAATCAACTAGTCATTCATATTGACATAACGACTAGCCAGTTTCACTTGGATAGAACGGAATTTCAACATCGTAGCCACTGAAGAAACTTTAGGCTTCTCGGACAACGAATGAAAATAAGAAGTTATTAAGTTTGAAAAAGAAAACTATAATATCTGAAGAGAATGTTCTAGGTATCGGAACAATCGATAACCTCTCATCAAATATTACTTATCAGTGAAACGGTCCACCCAAGGGTGCCTCCGTACACATGCTTTATCAGATCCGACAATAGAATTCAATTCGGAATACCAATATCAAAATGATATCCTTACTATGATTTCAATGTACGATGTACAATCTCATCTTGAATAGAAGAAAAGAATTCATGAGGGACGTCTGGACATTAGATCATCCATGTCCTCAGTAATTTGTTGAATATTTATGAGCTCAACTGAAGAGTGAAAGTATGAAAGAAACAATCAAATATCGATATTCGTTAAGTAGTATTCGTTGATTAATTAAGGAAATATTTGTTGAACATTCCTTGGATAATTGAAAGAAAGTGTAAATAGTCCTGAGCAGAAATAATTATAAACTTCAAATAGAATGCTCGGGGATCAATTAAGATACTTTGAATGAGTCCCGGTTTAGAGAAAGTATATCACTGGTTGTTATTCCACAAGTTTGAAGTAGAAAGCTAGGAGGGTTACCTGATATAAACTAATCGAGGTAACATGGTTAGTGAAAAGTTTAAAATGAAGTAGTGCACCAGCCGGTAGTTACCAAAATAAGTTAATAATCATTCGTGCATCTCATTATCACCATTATGAGGGTAACTCTATCTCTTCGTCTTTGTAATACAAGACACCAACCAGTGCGTCTCTCATTCATCATCTTAAAGTCATTTATCGAGTTAGGGTTTCACAACTATATCTGTCATTTCTGTGCTTTATCTTGAAGACCAAGCTTCACATCATTCCGGGGACACCTGCTAAGTCCATAGGGTCCTACTTCATGCCTTCCAACAGGAATCACAAGTGGCCAGTTCCCCCTAGGAACAGATCAAAGAGATCTCTCAGGGATCTCAGTGCAGTCCATAGGTTCAGTGGCGGGTGTGTGTATGTGAACATGTACCAAAAATATTGAGGCCTACAATACATATATACGTAGTCCCTGATAACATCTCTATCAAAGGATCCCACTCTAGACCCGCTGGTCTTTTCTTTTGGTAGACTCGGAGATCACTGTATCGCTCGTTGCAACCATATTCAACTTCTCGTGAGTCCCTTTGTTAATCCTACTTGTTTGTTCTCTAAGTTGAACTACCATGTTCTAGCGTCCGAATCATGCGTGGAATTATCTAGCACGCTCTTCTTATGATAACATTTTCGTATAACACATGTAAAATTTGCCATCAAGGGTAATGGAATCCACAACGACATAGTGACCAACCTTCAGGTAGACCCGTTACTTATCGAAAATCGGATCTTATAGCCAAAGTAAAAGACTTTCATTAATCCAAGTACTAAGTACCCTTAATTATGTAGGGAAGTCCAACTTCTTGATTCTTAAAATGCCGCCTCCTAAACTGTGGAGGAATATGGGCCACAAAATTTATGCCAGCCTAGTCATCCGATCATATTGGCAATATCGCCTCTACCTCAGCTGTTCTTGAGATTCCGCTCTGCTTCCTATATCATTACCTATGATAGGTCATGTACGACTCTCAAACCTCTATTCATCATTCTGAAGGTCTCTAAGGATTCTATCGACCCTAGTATAATACCTTCAGTAACACTCCAGTCCATTCTACTCACCGGTACCTCTTCCGGTAGTCCAATCATAAGTTTACTACGATCTCTTATGTCATTCTCCTACTTAGACTTAACTCTCAACACTCTCGTTTCTGAGTACTGTAACTTATCGCTCTGATACCATTTCTGTAACGCCCCCAAATCCGAGGTTAGAGATTCAGTCGTCACGTCACCATCCAACCATATCATACCTGTATTAACTTTACAACTCAACAATACATCCATCAAGACCTCAATCTTACACACAAACAAGTTAGAGCCTCAAAAACGATAATCAAAAGTAACACTAAATATTACAATTCATCTGTACAATCTAGAATCTTGCACACTTCCATTTATACAACTACACTTGAAGACAAGTCTTACTATTACAGTTGAAAACCTATCAGACTTACTCTGTAGTATTTATCAGGAACTAAATCATCTCAGGGGTAAATCTTCTACTCCTCTTCTGCTGGTGCGGAGTTAACCGATCAAATTCTTCTCTTTCTGAAAAGTTTTTATAAAGCAAGAATGAGCTACATAATGCTCATCAAGTTCACCGTTTTGAAAAATAATAATGTGGTTTATTTTGAAAACATTCCCAACTGTATGGGCATATATCTCAGATTTCAAAACATAATTGGACAATATATATGTCCGAGTTTGAATAAAACATTTATACTCACTAAGGAGCTTTAAGAACAACATATGAACCCTTTATAAGGTTCCCATTTCAACATATCTCAAGTTTGAAAATATATACATATGAGTATATCATTTTCGGCAAAACACTCTACGATTAACATACTGTACAGGGAATACATCATTGCAAACCTCTTTCCTTCCATTAGCTTAGATGGTTTCTCATACAAAAACATTTCATTCTTTGAAACAATTGCAAGAGTGCACTAACACGTGCCAATCTTTAAAGAAAATCTTGCAGTTCTAGATACTGCACGATGTCAATATTTTTCTTATAAAAAACCACACTATCGGCAACTTGGCACTTAGGCCCAAGAAGCAGTGTTTGAGTATTTTTCCAAAGTGGAGGATGGGACTGGAAGAAAACATAAAAACCTGACAAGGATTGACGATGATCAGTCGCCACATCCAAGTCCAATAATCCGCGGGTCTTCTCTACCGGTAGAAGGATAGAGACTATATCCGTAACTACCCCCGGGTGAAAACTACATCCGTAATCACCCTCGATGAAAACTACATCCGTAATCATCCTTCGGCAACACCTGGGCCGGAATAATAATTGATGGACCGCCTGGCTCACGACCGCTTACACATCCCGGGAATCGTTCGTCAACGGTTCCCACACCTGCCAGAGTCCCTTTTTCTTTTTCTTTTAAAAACTTGATTTTGATTGAAAACTGAGTAGTTGAGGTCCGACATCAGTCGACCGATGATTCTTGAAATCATACAAGAAGCAAAACCTGACCGGGGGTTTTCGAAAATGTTTTGAGTTCGAAAGAGTTCGAGTTTGAAAGTGCTAAAGGTATCTTGGATTAGCTTTGTCTTTAAAATAATGAACAATAATTAATAATTGATATTTTAAGATTTAAAATTAATAATTAATAAAATAATCATTTAATTAACCAAGCTTTTAATCCAAGATAGGTATTTTTGAGTATTTATGATGATATAAAAATAATTACTTAAGTATACGATACTTCCCGAATGACCCTTCGGGTTTTCGCAATTTAATTACGATATAATAATATACCGCTCCCCAGTCAATAGTATATATGGACCGCTACGACCTCTATTGCTAGAGTCGTTGTCCGAAGAAAACATTTCATTCTAAGTTCAAGGGGTGCAAACATATATGTACTTATACATCTCAATTTCATCGATACTTCGATAAACATAAACATTTGATATGATTGAAAACTACAAACACAACAGTGAAAGTCCCTGTATAAGTAAGTTTTGAAAAGTAAACTTGCCTTGGTGGGGTTGGGGTGGTCGAGCTTGCGAAGTGGGATGATCTATACATAAGCAATAGCCGATCGTTAGTACCTTAACAATATCTCTTTTAATTGCGAGGTTTTAGGGGGTACAAAATTAACTTAATGACTTCGTCTTATGACTCTCTAGCCCCACTATAGGTCCGTGCCATCACTCGATTACGCTCGTCACTTATTCGACTTAATTTGGTTACCATATCCGAATCATATCCATTACCCCTAAAATTACACTCCACTTACGACTTTTTCCCTTGCGCGAATTTTACTATATCATTTTTATAAAATTGAAAACTACATATTTTAATCCAATTCTTTTTGGTTAGCCTTCACCACTGCATTTACTAGCTCCTCTAATTTTTCCATGATCCTACATAAATTTTTAGGGGTTTAAACAAGGTTCACAAGGGGACCATTTAGTGCAGTCCGGATTCCAGGAACACATTTCACTTCTCAGGCCATAACTCAAAATCTATACATCACCTATTCATGAACCTTACATTTCTGGAAACTACATTCAAATACCTTTCCAAAAATATATATTAGGACCTCAGGGGACAAGATTTGGGGGTTCAAAAACCTCTTACAAGACAGGTCAAGTTCCTGGGAAAAACTCAGCAAGCTTGTTTCACTAAATCAACCAAGATTCTTACATCCACAACACAACCAACATCTAAGTCACCAAGTTCATACTTTATAACATTCATGGAGATACATACACTAACCACAAGCATCAAAATCACAACCACAACACCTAAACTCAAGATCTATATCATCCATCACTTATACATCCAAGATTAACACAAATACACATGGATCTATCATTAAACTTCATAAACACTACATGGCCAAGAGGGGTTAGGGTTTTTATACCTTCTTGAGTATCTAGGAGCCTTGGGTATGCCTTACAAGTCTCAAGAACACCTTGAATGAGCTTCTACACTCCTTATAATCCAAGATCTAAAAGAAAACTTAACAATGTTACTATTCACAATAACTTTAACAATTGATACCTTGAAAATTAATGGATGAAAGGGCTTGGAATTCTTAGTATACCTTTCTTAGATGATGTAGAGTGCCTAGGAATTTTGCCTTGAATTATGAATGAGGAGAAGTGGAAGAAAGAAAAAAAATTTCTTCCTTGTTCTTGCTTGGCCGAGAGCTTTTGTTCTTGGGGGGGGGGAGAGTGTTTTTGTGTTTTGATTTTGTGTTGGTTGGTTAAAGTAAAAAGGTGTTGGGTGATATATGTATTAGTGTATAGATATGTTATACATGGTACAAGTCTAGGTATGGCCACCATGTCCTCTTGTCTCCTTGGAAAGTGGTGCAACTAGTTACTATTCCTCTTGTCCATTTGGTACTACTAGTTTGCTTTTCCTAACTACTTAGTTGCATGGGACTTGCATGCAATACTACTCCTTGTATCATTATTCTTCCACCAATGCTTGTCACTTAATCTTTAATTCGTATCGTATCTTAATTAATCTCTCGTAATAATATTTTGTCGCGTAGACATTTCTCTAGTAATTCCTTAAGTACTTAATTGTGTAAATGCCTCGAATATCCATAATTCCTCGTCATAATTCCTAATAAATCTTTTAATACTCCAATAATTCTCAAATCCCAAGTTTTATAATTCTTACTAACAATAAGACTCTTGCTTTCAACAACCTTCCCTTTATCTTACATAGTGAATATTGTAACAACATAGTTTCTCAGACAATCAATTCCATTAAACAACAGGGATGACTAGAAAGGTTCCAAATTGACAATGCCACATGATATTATATAAAAGAAAATATTGCAAAAATATTGCGTTACTCCCCCTTGTTGCGCATCCCATAGATGCGTTACATATCCTGTCTGTTGTAGGGCTGTAACGCATGATGCACCTACGTTATAGGCCCTAGAGGCTATAACGCAGGTAGCTCCTGCGTTACCCTGCTTTAACAGAATTTTTGCACGAGCGCCGCCTCTCCTCTGTCGCCAGACTTCTGTCATCTTCAACTTTCTGTTCGAACTTATGTTATTACCAGCAATTCAATCGAACAATCAGCTACGCAACGGAAAAGTTTATTGCTCCGATTTAATTTCCGATCGCACGTAATTGTTACAAAATACCCGGATCTTAACAAAATCCATCAAACAATTACATAAAAAATAGATCTAATACAAAACTAATTTTGCAAAATCTATTCTAACACGATCAACCCTCGTGTTTTACAACCACGATAAACCACGTGGAAACCAAACAAAATAACCACGATTAAACCACGTGGGATCCAAACACATAATTAAAATATACATGGCCATAATAGTGGATAACAACCTGCAAAACAGAATATACAAGCCTACCACTATATACATGCATATATAATTACGACATGGACATTGTATCAAAAATCGCAGAACCATTGAACCTAGCTCTTGATGCCAATTGTTGGGACAATCAGATCTTGGCACTGCGATTTTTGATACAATAAATTAACGAGTACGAATAGAAAAATCACCTTGTTAACGGTTGATTCCACGCTCTTCTATTGTATTCCCAAATTCCCTTGAGCGAAGTGTGGCCGTCGTCTTCTAAAGTTAACCTCTCTTCTTGCTCCTGGGTGGCTACAAAATTTTTTCGACCCCCCTAGCAAGAAGAGAATAAGAATATATATAGGGCTACAATAGGGATCATGGACAATTAGGTTGGGCCTTCTAATTACATCTTGGGCATAGCCCAATGTAATTAAATATTAATTCAATCCACTAAAGAATTAATATTTGCACTACCTTTCCTAATACCGTAATTTAATTAATTAATTCGGTTCCAATATTATTTGCTTATTAAATTCCCCATGTTTAAAATATCGCATGTCCATTAATTAAATAAATTACTGATAATTCATTTAATTAATATGTTTTATCCTTGATCATCCACTCAACCTTTATTTAATTATGCCGGAATAAATCCACCTGCAGGGTTTCACATAATTAAATCTTTTTGAGCTTTCAAGGGGACATCATTAACCCGAATATTATCAGGACATGGATTCCTTCAATAAATAATATTCACCATATATATTATTTCATCACCCAAAATATAATGAAATAAATCAAAAGAATTATTTCATATATAAATCAAAGCATGTAAATAATATACACGTGTCAATTACTATATCTAGATTAAGAACCTAAGCATTAATAATAACATAGAATCTTAGTTCTCCTTCTTAATCAGTATAAGGGAACAATTCTAAATTTGATCCTGTTCAATATACACAAAGTATATTAGTATTATTTATTAGTCAATATAAACTAATCTAAATAATACTACAGCCATTCCAGTGGATTGTCTAACTCCACCTGTGCTGTGAACCTTATTATATTATATAAACCGTATTTAACAATCTAATATTCTGTATCCCATTTGATACTAGATTGTCCACAATATATAATATTAGATAGCACGTAAACATTTAAATGATTCTCAATAAAACTTGGCCAGAAATAAATGTATATACTTTAAATAAATATTTTCAGTATACACCAACAGATACATTGATTCGACATATCACTACGCCATAAATGCTCATATGCAATGCTTTTATCTAGTGTTTTACTGAAAGTGTTCTGTTAGGTATGAAATTTTGGCTCTAATGAAACAGAACTTGAACTGGTGTTGCATTACACATAATTAGCGTTGCATTTGATCCACGGTGTTTCACATAATGCAACACTAAGAGCTGGCGTTGCATTAGATATTTTTTAATTTTAAAAAATGCTGATGTGGCAGCAGTGGGGGCCACATTTGCTGACGTGGCATTTGCTGACATGGCAAGTGTGGGGCCCACAATTGTTGATGTGGCAGATGTGGGGCCCACATTTGCTGACATGGCATTTGCTGACGTGGCAGAAGCGTTGCATTAGGTGAAAAAAGCGTTGCATTCTCTATATAAAAGCGTTGTATTAGTTAATTTTTAATTTTAATAAACGCTGACGTGGCTGTTGTGGGACCCACTTGGGTGACGTGGCAGTGTGGGGCCCACAAGGATGCTGTGGCAGAAGGCCAGAGATGCTGACGTGGCAGGTGTGGGGCCCACAATTGCTGACGTGGCAGGTGTGGGCCCACATTTGCTGACGTAGCATTCGCTGACGTGGCAGAAGCGTTGCATTAGGTGAAAAAAGCGTTGAATTTGCTATATAAAACGTTGCATTAGCTATTTTTTAATATTAATAAAGTCTGCCGTGGCAGCTGTGGGGCCCACTAAGGGTGACGTGGCAGTGTGGGGCCCACAAGGGTGATGTGGCAGGAGGCCCACAGATGCTGACGTGGCATGTGTGGGGCCCACAATTGCTGACGTGGCAGGTGTGGGGCCCACATTGCTGACGTGGCATTCGCTGACGTGGTAGAAGCGTTGCATTAGGTGTAAAAAACGTTGCATTTGCTATATAAAAGCGTTGCATTAGGTATTTTTAATATTAATAAAGTCTGACGTGGCAGCTGTGGGGCCCACTAAGGGTGACATGGCAGTGTGGGGCCCACAAGGGTGGCGTGGCAGGTGGTCCACAAATGCTGACGTGGTAGGTGTGGGGCCCACAATTGCTGACGTGGCAGGTGTGGGGCCCACATTTGCTGACGTGGCATTCGCTGACGTGGCAGAAGCGTTGCATTTGATGTTTTGAAGTGTTACGTTAACTGCTGCTCTTACCGGAATGATGAAACTATTTTTTAAAATCTTTTTTTCGACGTTCCAATCGTACGGATGTCAAGATATAACGGTTTTAGTGAAGTGGTAAATTTTAAAAAAATTTGCTAGATGTATTTGGTTTGGTTTTGTAACGGTCAAACCGGTCAACGTAGACTTCCCTTTTAAATAGTCTTGTCCCGAATGATGAAACTATTTTTTAAAATCTTTTTTTCGACGTTCCAATCGTACGGATGTCAAGATATAACGGTTTTAGTGAAGTGGTAAATTTTTAAAAAATTTGCTAGATATATTTGGTTTGGTTTTGTAACGGTCAAACCGGTCAACGTAGACTTCCCTTTTAAATAGTCTTGTCCCGAATGATGAAACTATTTTTTAAAATCTTTTTTTCGACGTTCCAATCGTACGGATGTCAAGATATAACGGTTTTAGTGAAGTGGTAAATTTTAAAAAAATTTGCTAGATGTATTTGGTTTGGTTTTGTAACGGTCAAACCGGTCAACGTAGACTTCCCTTTTAAATAGTCTTGTCCCGAATGATGAAACTATTTTTTAAAATCTTTTTTTCGACGTTCCAATCGTACGGATTTCAAGATATAACGGTTTTAGTGAAGTGGTAAATTTTAAAAAAATTTGCTAGATGTATTTGGCTTGGTTTTGTAACGGTCAAACCGGTCAACGTAGACTTCCCTTTTAAATAGTCTTGTCCCGAATGATGAATCTATTTTTTAAAATTATTTTTTCGATGTTCCAAACATACGGATGTCAAGATCTAACGATTTTAGTGAATTGGTAAATTTTTAAAAAATTTGCTAGATGTATTTGGTTTGGTTTTATAATGGTCAAACCGGTCAAAGTTGACTTTCCTTTTAACTTGTCTTGTCCCGAATGATGAAACTATTTTTTAAAATCTTTTTTTCGACGTTTCAATCGTACGGATGTCAAGATATAACGGTTTTAGTGAAGTGGTAAATTTTTAAAAAATTTGCTAGATGTATTTGGTTTGGTTTTGTAACGGTCAAACCGGTCAACGTAGACTTCCCTTTTAAATAGTCTTGTCCCGAATGATGAAACTATTTTTTAAAATCTTTTTTTCGACGTTCCAATCGTACAGATGTCAAGATATAACGGTTTTAGTGAAGTGGTAAATTTTTAAAAAAATTTCTAGATGTATTTGGTTTGGTTTTGTAATGGTCAAACCGGTCAAAGTTGACTTTCCTTTTAACTTGTCTTGTCCCGAATGATGAAACTATTTTTTAAAATCTTTTTTTCGACGTTCCAATCGTACGGATGTCAAGATATAACGGTTCTAGTGAAGTGGTAAATTTTTAAAAAATTTGCTAGATGTATTTGGTTTGGTTTTGTAACGGTCAAACCGGTCAACGTAGACTTCCCTTTTAAATAGTCTTGTCCCGAATGATGAATCTATTTTTTAAAATTATTTTTTCGATGTTCCAAACATACGGATGTCAAGATCTAACAATTTTAGTGAAATGATAAATTTTTAAAAAATTTGCTAGATGTATTTGGTTTGGTTTTATAATGGTCAAACTGGTCAAAGTTGACTTTCCTTTTAACTTGTCTTGTCCCGAATGATGAAACTATTTTTTAAAATCTTTTTTTCGACGTTCCAATCGTACGGATGTCAAGATATAACGGTTTTAGTGAAGTGGTAAATTTTTAAAAAATTTGCTAGATGTATTTGGTTTGGTTTTGTAACGGTCAAACCGGTCAACGTAGACTTCCCTTTTAAATAGTCTTGTTCCGAATGATGAAATTATTTTTTAAAATTATTTTTTCGATGTTCCAAACATACGGATGTTTATCGTGTAATTCAACCTCTCATTTGGTTTTAACTTCGTGTCTTACAGTTAGATTGGGATAGTCCAACTACACTGCTGGTATATGGTGGTGGTAGTCTGGTTCAAGGGTTTGGATTTTTTTGTGGCTTAGGCTAGGAGATACGGAATTAAACTTATATTAAGTTTGGCAAATAACTATGAGAGCTTTGGGGGTAAGAAGCAGTATGTAAACTGGGCTAGAAATCAAGGGCAGTACTTAACATCTGACGATGATTTCTTTAAGAATCCTGTTGTCAAGGGATTTTACAAAAACCACGTCAAGGTAAATTGCTATAATTTAATACCTATAGGCTATATGCACTTTACATTTTAGTTGTATGAAAACATTTTTCACACCATATTGCTGTTTGTACAGATTTTGATTTTAGATAAAGCTAATAGGCTATTGGATATATTTGTACAGATTTTGATTTTAGATGAAGTTGGGCCAGGACAGTTGAAGCTTCTGTATACGCCTAACAAGAGTTATACTGTTCCAGATATAAGTACAATCTTAGAGCATGCATCTGAAGAATATAAGGTTTGGTGATTCGAAACGATTAAAAATTGAACACAATTTAAGGAATAAAAACTGTACGTGTTATCACTAATTTCTATGAAATTTAAGATCACAAATTATTATTGTATATACACGACTATCATTTGGTGGGTCTAAATATTTGGTGAATATCTGCTGGGATTTGCAAACTATGTGTAACTCATCTTGCATCATATTTGCAACAGGTTATGAACAAGAGGGTTGCAGTTTTAGATTCTAATGGCAATAGTGTTTAATCACAACTTGTTCCTATTGCTAGTGTATCCATCTGTTCCACCTCTTGGATTCAGAACATATGTTGTCTCAACTACTAAACGGGCAGGTTAACCATTTAAGTTTTAGAACTAAAATCATTGTAGTCTTTTTTTTAAAAATTTATTAGCTTTTTACATTATACAAAGAAACACTGTAGTTTATGTGTTCGGCTTCACAGATGTAGCTGCTTCTTTGGTGATGCGAAGATCATACAAATCTTTTCAGAATGAAAATGGCACAATAGAAGTTGGGCCAGGACAGTTGAAGCCTCTGTATTCTGCAAATGAAGGCAAGCTTACTCACTATGTCAATAATGAAAGCAAGGTTTGTTACTTTGCTAACTCCTTGTCCCATGTTTATTGTACCTAGTCTCTCACATTTATTTGAGTTTTTGCCTCAAAATCTTGTGTCGTATCAATGCTAATACATCTGAGTTTTGCCTCAAAATCTTATGCCTTATCTCGTATTTGAGTTTCACATTAATTGTTTACTACAGAATCCATTGCTTGCAAATTGAGTATACTTGTCAGCTGAGGTTCCTTTTCCTGGAATCACAGACTCCTATAGAAGTTTTCCGTGGACCTCTGTATGATGAAGTTCATCAAAGCATCAACCCATGGATACATCAGGTGAATTACTGTTTCATATGAATCTAACGTTTCTCCAGCTTTAATTGGCAACCGTGACATGCTTAATAAGAAGATCTGTAGTAGACTATAGCATACCACGTAATGTTTGAAGGACAGCATGTTCATTACATCTGATGAAACAGAATTTTCAGATGCAATAAAGATGACATTTAGTGCTGTGTTTATAGAGATTTCGACTAGTTTCTATAAAACAGTTCAGAAAGATGAGTCATGTGTATATATCAGAAAGTTTGAGAAGGCACAAGAGCGTGCTGTGTCTCTCTTGGGCCTATAGGTGGTGGCATATTTTCCTTTACAGGAATTCCATTGCCAATCATTTTGCTCAGTGTTTATTGTTTTAGTTGTAGATTGAAATGAAGGTGAAACTATATTTTGATCATAATTTTGGTACACATTCCACTTTTTCATCGACTTTAAACTTCATAATGTTCAGATCACAAGGGTGTACAAGAATAAGGAACATGCTGAAGTTGAATTTAAAGTAAGCCACTTCCTCTATACTTTTAATTCTATGGTTGAGCTACTTTCATTAACAATATTTTGAATTTCAGGTTGGCCCAATACCCATTGATGATGGAGTCGGGAAAGATGTTGTAACAAAGATTACGACGACTACAAAAAGTGATAAAATATTTTACACGGACTCAAATGGACGTGATTTCCGTCAAAGAGTATGTTGCACACATGTGTAATACCTCTTCTTGATTGCCAATATACCTAAAATAATAGGCAATTAGGCATCTCTCCCCCCCACCCCTTCCACATACACACACACACAATATCATCTTCTGGTAGTTACCAAGTCAGCATGTCGATAGAACTATTCAACCATCAGAAAACAATGCATTGACATATATAAGTTGTTTGTTGCAGATTCGAGATTTTAGAGAGGACTGGAACCTAGAAGTGAACCAACCTGTTGCAATCAAGGTATATCCAAATGACTGCTATGAATGTAATTATTTTAGAGAGGACTGCAACCTAGAAGTGAACCAACATGTCAAATTATTTTATTACTATATAAAGTAATTGGATTTTTATATGTTTTTTTGTTGAGCTGCAATCAAGGTATATCCAAACGACTGCTATGAATGTAGTGCATCTACTAGAGTAAAGGTTGTCTGTTCTTGCAGTTATGATGGACACTGACCCCGTTAAATGTTCATGTTGCCTGGTATACAAAAGTAACGATACTTGCACTTTGCCAGTTGAATTAAAAATATTGGTTGAACCAAGGTACTAACACTTATTAGTTATGCATCATAACTTCATATATTCACATAAATATTTGATTAGATAAGTTTATAAATCTCACACGCATCGCAAAGTAGTCTTAATTCTTGATTCATTCATTTGACATTTCATTCATTCGATTTAACTATTGTTTTTTTATCCAGGAGCTTTCAACTATGATGATGACAATGGTACTCCTATGACTCAAGGCGGAACCGAATAGCAATATGATTACGTAACTGTGTAATGGTTTCGTACTTTTAAAATTTAGACTTAATCGTATGTGCTTGTTGGTTTAGAATTATGTTGGATTCCTTTTGGAAGTATTTGTAATGGTTTTATTAGGTATTAGTATGATGTTGGTGTGGATGATTGTAACTATTTGGTGGCTGGTTGAATGTTTTGGATGGCTTTGAATGCCTTTGAATGCCTTTGAATGTATTTTGATGGGTTTCTTTATGTAAGAAACAGAATATTGTAGAAATTTTAATTAAAGCGTTGCATTTGATATTTTAGTGTTGCATTTGGTAAATATAGTGTTGCATTTGATAAGATTCTAGTGTTTCAAAAAGTAAATAATAGCGTTGCATTACATGGCTATGGGCCCAGTGTTGACGTGGCACACGGGACCTAGTGCTGATGTGGCACGTTGGACCCACTATTGACGTGGCATGTGGGACCTACTGCTGATGTGGCATGGCAGGCCCCATTGCTGACATGGAAAGTGGTCCCCACATGCTGACATGGCAAGTGGGCCCCACTGCCAGCTGGACTGTTGATGATGTGGCATGCCAGCTGGACTGTTGCTGACGTGGCATGCTAGCTGGACCCATTGCTGATGTGGCATGCTTGTGGGGCCCACATTCGTGACGTGGAATTGGAACTATGTCTAATGTCAATTGCAACGCCTCTTTGGTGTTGCATTTGCTTGCTGTGGTGTTGCATTACATGTCAGATGCAACGCTTATTGCTGTTACTTTAGATGCCAAAAAGCGTTGGATTATGGGGTCTAACGAGACGGTCTCGAATGCAACGCCCCCTGGTGTTGCATTTGGTCTAATGCAACGCTTTTTTGGCCTAAAGCAACATTAAACATGGCGTTGCATTTGAGCGTTTATGGCGTAGTGTATAAAGAATAAATTTCGATGGCTATAGTGGAGTGACAGATATAGTTGCGAACCCCTAGACTCTTAAGTGATTTTAACATAATGTTGGAGAAACACCCTAGTGGTATTTTGTATTACAAAGACAAAGAGATGGCGTTATCCTCGTAATGGTGATGTTGAGACGCATGAATGGTCATTGACTTACTTTGGTAATTACTGGTCGGTGCACTACTTCATTTAAACTATTCATTAACCATGTTATCTCGATTAGTTTATATTAGGTAACCCATTTAGTTTTCTACTTCGAACTTGTGGAATAACAACTAGTGATATACTTTCTCTAAACCAGGACTTATCCAAAGTATTTTATTTGATCCATGAACGTTCTATTCGAAGTTTACGATTATCTTGTTCTGGTCAGGTCCACTTACACTTTCTTGCATTTATCCAAGGAATTTTCAATAAATACTTCCTTAATTAATCAACGAATATTCCTTACAAATATTGATATTTGATTGCTTCGTTCATACTTGCACTCTTCAGTTGAACTCATAAATATTTATCAAATTGTTGAGAACATGGATGATCTAATATCAAGATATTCCTCATGAATTCTTTCCTCTAATTCAAGATGAGATTGTACATCGTACATTGAAATCATAGTAAGGATATCATTTTGATACTGGTATTCTGAATTTAATCCTATTTTAGGATCTAATAAAGTATGTGTACGGAGGCACCCTTGGGTGGACCGTTTCATTTATAAGTAATATTTGATGAGAGTTTATCGATTGTTCCGATACCAAGTACATTCTATTCAGATTTTATATTTTCATTTTTTGGTCCAAACTTACTAACTTCTTATTTTAATTCGCTATCTGAGTAGCCTAAAGTTTCTTCAGTAGGCTCCGATGTTGAAATTTCGTTATAGCCAATTGAAACTGGCTAGTTGATGCGTCAATATGAATGACTAGTTGATCTTTCTGACCAGTCAAAATTGTAACGTTATGAAGAACATCTAGCTAATTGTCTAGCTAGTTGCTAGTGTTTCTCGAGAAGGACTAGTTATTGTTTCACTAGTCCAGCTTCCAGTTTAATCCATTCGGCAATTCCGCCATGCATTTTGTATGCGGTAAAGTATGATGATGAAAGTTTCAATGAATAATTTGATTGAGACCTAACAAGGTCGCCCACTCAACTTGAATTCTTACCCATCTTCTTATCAGACTTTATGTCACTTGAATGTTCTATTCTTCATTCATATAATGAAGATTCAATTGAAATCATTGATTACTTGAATGACAAACTACTATATTCTTTAATTGTCCTGGAGTAGAATTGCTTTCTATTGGTTGACTTTTATCAATGAGACTTTTAGATTTCCTCTTATCGTTCAAGAGGGAAAAGTATTCACTTGAGGTAAGAATCTTGTAAAGGTCGTCCGTATAACATTTGCATCCTGCTATCTTTATTTTCGAGAAATATTCTATACATCACCATAAAACAAATTTATAAAGACATGGAAGAATAAACCTTATTGTATTCTATATATCTATTTTTTTGTCTATTGAGCCTTGAGACTCCTATTATTCAGGACTCATTAATATTCTTGAAACATTCGATGTGGAAATTCTTATTAAAAATTTTCTATGTGACATTGATATTTTAAAACCATTCCTTTCAAAAGTGATTATTCTAAGGTGAACAGGAGGTACAATTTGCACCAATACGAGATTGTAAACCAAGTGTTGCAGTTGTGCAACCAGAACAGTATGCCAAGTAATTATTTACAGTAGGAAAACCATGTTGGAACATACCACATGAAACTTTAACATTATTGTAGGAATGATATAAGGAATGGTGAGGTAATTGAGAGTAAGCTCTTCCTAACGTTGTCAGGATGGTATATTAATGGATTCTGGAATTACCGAGCTTTTTCCTGCTTTAAGATATGCAAATCGATTGCGATGTAAGACACAACCCTTAGAGGAAACTAACATAGAAGTGAGATGGATGAGAAAGGAGGAAATATTGTTGCAAGAATATGAAGCTTACTTAGCAAAAAGGGATTGATGCACATAGAAGGACACCAAGTGTAAAGGCACCTAGTAGCAAAGGGATGCACATGTGTGTGTGTGTGTGTGTGTATATATATATATATATATATATATATATATATATATATATATATATATATATATATCCTAATGATCCTTCGAGATTACCACCTAGTAAAGTTTATTAGGGACAACGACAGTATGCAGGCCTCATAACCGATTGGCACCAATTGTGAAAGGGGGCCGTAGTATGACATCTTACATATACCATCGAGAATCGATACCCTTATTGGTGATGGAGGAGTTGTTGACCAGTTGAAATGTGCAGTTACCTTCCAAAGATAAGGTTGAAGAGAGGATTTCACTAACTTAAGATCGACCTCTGTACTGTGCCAAAGAAGGCATTTTTACACTAATAGAGACATTATGAATTTTTGAAGTATCGTTTGGGTTGACTAATGAGTTAGAAGCCTTTATGGGTTAATAAATAAAGTTTTAGAATTATTAGAGATATTAGTAACAACCTCGTTGTTAACTATACTTGATGGTAACAAGGGGACTTTAAGAGTCATGATGATGCGTCTTTCAAGAGTTAGGAGGTATGCTAATGCAATAGAAAGGGATGATTACCTATGCTTCTAAATGGAATAAGGAGTACGGGATAGGATATACTAACCATGATTCGGAATAAGCCATGATAGTGTTCACACGAAAAACTGAGACGTTAACTTTATGAGAAAAAGTGTTAAGATTTTACCCACAAGAGCCATAAGTATATCTTCATATTAGAAACTAAATATAGAGAAGAGAAGATGGTGGAAGTGAACAATTAATATGATACAGGAATTCATCATTACCAGAAAAGGCCAGTGTGGTGGCCGATACCTGTGGAAAGGATTATTTAGAATTTGGTCAGAATTTATCGAGAGAATATAGTATATACAATAAAGAATAATAGTAGAGGAAAATGACTAAATTATGGGGAAAGACAAAGATGTATAGAGAATTAAGAGAATGTTTGGCGACTGAATGCGAAGTATGATATTGGCGAATTATTAGGTACAAACGTGACATGTCAAAAGCAGAATGACAGAGGCCTAGCGGATTATTCCCGCCTGTAGAGAATCCGGAACGTGGACAAGAGTATTATGATAAATTTCATGATAGGTACACTAAAGACCGAGTCAAGCGATGACAATATTTGATTTATAATTGTTAGACCAACCAAGTTGACTTACCAACGAAAGACTTTCCAGTTAGAAGATTATCGATTTATATACGGGAAAGATAGTGGCGCAACGTGGAGCTTCTGTAGCGATTGTGGCAGATAGAGACCAAAGGGTGAATCTCGATACTTAAGGTACTTTCAAATATGTTTGATGTGACACAGACCCGGGGTCAGTGATCTAGGGTAGTCACAATCCATTTATTCCTTGTTGAACCTGTATTTCTCATAATATATAATCCACCTGCTCATGACCCAACAATATAAACACACTCACACGGGTTAGAGTCTCAGAAACGATAAACTTACAATAATTGTGGAATAAAATATAGTTATTACAATACCCAAATATTCACTGAATCCTACTACTGCCCAAATGTTCACTGAATCCTACTACTGATATAACCTCTAAGTGAGGTACATCAGGGCTCAACCATCTCTTTCTCATTATTCTCTTACACAAGTCATACTTATAAATAAGGCGAACTAACAAAAGCTACAGACTGATCGAACTGGTCCTTACTACCTTTGGGATTGCTGCAATGAACTACTCACGGAAATGCCTTGCATTTCCCATTCACTTGCGGGCTGTGTGCCTGATCCTTGGCATCCCTCTTAGCTGTTATATAATATATAAAACAATAGCAAGAGTGAGTGAAAGATCAGCAAGATAAAGAAAGTATGGCATAACCTGCCTAAAAATGAAAGTCTCGGTATGAACTTATACCAAACAATTTACTTCCAAAATATCTCAATAACTCATCAATTTAAATTTTATCTCTCTTTTGAAAAATGTTTGAAAAACAGTACTACCTCAGTACTTCAAATATCAAATACTTATCATATATTGAAAGATATATGAAACTCATCTCCACCGAAGCAATATATAAAACATGCATCCTTAATTGAAAACTCAAATATTTACCCTTACAAGGGTTGGATAGAATCTGGATGCAAAGACTCCCCTCTGGGAAATGAAATTAGCAGTTTTAGATACTGCCGGATAGAATGAACAATGCTTCATAGGTAAGAGAATTGACTTGAACTTGTGCCGGGAATTTCTCAGGCGCACCCTTGCTCGATGATCAGTCGATATGCATGGGGCTCTCGTGATCAGAATTTCTACATGTAGAGGACAATCCTGGTTTCCCAGTCTGCCCCAACCTCATCATGGTCGTGGATGGACGACGCGCTACCTTCGTCTCTAACTCCGTTTTCCCAGTTCTCGTCTCTGAATGAATATCTGCTGGCTTTAGAACTAAAACAAATTCAAGTCCCCCGGGTTTCTACCCGTTTGCAGATCTTACTCATATCCTTTGGTTACTCCCAGAATCAATTGGAAGCTAACCAATAATTTCTCATTGGCCTTTAGCCAGAATCTCAGTTTAAGCGACGAATAGTCCTCAAGAAATCAAGATTTAATCTCATACTCTTTGAATGAAATTGGAATCCCTTATAATAGGGTTATAAAGCTCAGACACACCCTCAGGTGTCAATGAAAGAAAGTAATAACGACTTTCGAAACTCTGGATTCCCAGCTCTCGATAGATTTGAAAGCGTTTAGATGGCTCAAGTGAGCTGAAAATAATTAGGAATAATTATTTGGGAATCCTCATAATTTTTAAAGACCTCGAATGATTTTTAAATGGGGCTTTTCTCATAAATACCCCAACATATAAATATTTTTTAAAAAATAATGTTATTTTAAAGTTCTTTTGCAAAAATACCACATTTTGGAAAAAAATTGAAAAATACGGGATGCAACTACATTCAACCAGATGCAACGTATTTGACAATTTAGTAAAAATACTATCTTATTTGTAATGGCTGCGCAGCAGGTTGCATCTGGTTGAATGTAGTTGCATATGCAACTGAATGCAACTAAAAATTGTAATTTGAATTTTCATTTTTTTACCAACTTCCAGATCTATATAAGGGCTGAGCATCATCAAAAAATGGAAAGCGAACTTATAGTTTTTAGTTGCATTCAGTTACATATGGTTGAATGTAGTTGTATATGCAACTAAATGCAACTAAAAATTGTAATTTGAATTTTCATTTTTTTACCAACTTCCAGATCTATATAAGGGCTGAGCATCATCAAAAAATGGAAATCAAACTTTTAGTTTTTAGTTACATTCAGTTGCATCTGTTTGAATGTAGTTGCATATGCAACTGAATGCAACTAAAAATTGTAATTTGAATTTTCATTTTTTTTACCAACTTCCAGATCTATATAAGGGCTGAGCATCATCAAAAAATGGAAATTCAACCTTTAGTTTTTAGTTGCATTTAGTTGCATATGTAGTTATGTTCAGTTGCATGTGGTTGCATTCAGTTGCAACTGTTAGAAATCGGATATTATGAGTGCCCCTGCGGGGTCGGTGGAGAACAAATCGAGGTGGGAGGGAGGAGGGCGGAGATGGAGGGCGGAGATTTCTCTGTACATTTCTCAAGTTTTGGCGGTACAAAAAGAAATGTGGAAGTCTCAATACAGTCAAATTGAGTTGAGAGAGAGAGAGTTGAGACCGTAGTTCCCCACTACATCCTTGCTTTGTTCCACCCCCAAATTTCACTCTTCATGATTTCCCCACCATTTGTTTTTTCTCTCAAACACTTTCATCCTCTTCTTCTATTCTACACCTATACACACACCTATACATACATATCTAAGGTTTGTTCTATTCACTAATATCAAACCCTAATTCACACCTAATCTTAGCTGAATTGACACATTTCTAGTGACTTAGATGCGTGTTTAGCTTGATTTCATGTCTACTTCGCGGAAAATTCCCCGAGGCATCAACCTCTCTAATACTGTTCACTCTGATGTTGCTCCGTGTCTTCCGTTGCCTTCGTTGTTGATGTTTTGTGGCACGGTTGATCAGGATATTCGGCTTTCGGATGAATCGAATGGTTTGAGATCGGTGAATCGTAATGTTGTGTTGAATCAGGAAGATAAAATTGATAGTTTGCTTCAAGGAACTGATGTCTCGTATTTGTGATTTGTTATGGAGGTTGGAGAAGAATGGGGGTTGAAGAAGATGGGTATATTTGCAATTAAGATAGTATAAGATAGTATATTTGAAATTAATTTGAAAAGATAGTATTTTTGCAATAACTAATTAAAAACCTAGTATATTTGTTAAATTCTCTTTTAAATAAAACAAAATGATTTTCAAATCATTTAAAGGGATTTAATAAATATTCAAATAATATTTATTAAATAAATCTCAAAATAACGTAATGATTTGAAATCATTCTCTGAAAATAAAAGAATTATTCGAATAATATTTCTCAAATTATTTCCAAGTAATTAATACTTTATGAATATATGAATAATGTTTATGAAAGAAAAACATTATTCGGAATGAATAAATCTTGTCCCTGGAACCCTTCGGGTTTCCCTGACAATCTCAAAATACTGACTCCCGGTCTAGAGTTGAAACTATAAGTATGCTCTTATCTCTAGAGCTACAAGGTAAACCGGTTTATAACTACTTATCTCGAAGCTAGTATATAAACCAAGAATCAAAACTCAATTTAACACGATAGAACAATTATCACAAAACGGTATAATACTATACATGGCAAAAGCAGTATTATACAACAATACTTCAAAGTATAAGTTTAGAAAACTTTCCTGATGCACTGGTCGTAGTAGGGGCTAGCGACAATGTCCGATAATCTAAACAAAATCAAGAACGCATGATTAATCCCCTAGACGAATCATTTATAACTTAATACTCGTATACTTAAGCGACTCACAACCAAGCACTATTGGCTCATTCTAGACTCGTACTAAGTCCATATTAATCGTCAAATGCTTAAGTCATAAGTTTGGTTCGAAATCGATCCTCGAATTCATGTTATACTTAACCACTTATAAGTTTAATTTCTAAGTCGTGTTCTTAGGGGTTTTCACTTGCGCAACCTCGGCTTACGCATTTTTATAAAATCGAAAAATAGCAATTTTAATGCGAAACCTTCGCACAAACCTTACTAACTGTCCTTAACATTTTATCACCAAGTTTCATGATTCTTAACATCATTTAAGGGTCTCGGACATAGCATCAAAGTGGTGACATTTTTGCGATGAAACCTCTCGAACCACTTTCACTAAAACTAGCATAACTCTTAAACCGTAAATCCTTTTGACATGATTCTTGCGGCGAAATAAACTAGACAACCATACCTACACAACCATATGCAGTGGTAAGTCCAGAAACAATTTTATGATTTCGGGTATAACTGTTTTTATGGCCTAAAGAAATCTCGCCATTACGACGGCTATAAATCGAACATTTCCATTTTACGTACACTCCAAACAAACAACCAAGGCAACCCATATCTCTTCAACATCAACCAACATCCATTATACATCTCTAAGGTTAGTGGTAAGGTTCAAATCCAATATCCAATTATTTTACACATTTTATTCAACCAAACAATCATAAAATGCCTTAACATGAACTTATCTTTATATAACATCAAAACCACATCAAAAACTCATATGAACTCAAAGGGTGGTTTAGGGTTTTACCTTCTTGGAAGCTCTAACAACACTATCAAGTGTTTATAATTACTTAACAAGCCTTAGATACCCCTTACAAAGCTTAAACCTTAAGACCAAAACAAGAAAACCATGTAAGTTACTATTCATCACTATTCATGCTCATCTTTGGAAGGATTTTTGACATAGCTAGGATACAAGTTTGAAGCTCAAATTTTTACCATAACTTAGCCTCCTTAGTAGCTTTCTTTTAAGCCATAGATCATAATTTTTGAGGCTTGGGAGCTAGGGTTTTGAAAATGGAATTTATGGAGAGAGCCGAATGTTTGTTTTGGTGGTGGTGATGGTTTCTTTTGCTTTTATCTCTTTTTTCTCTTGCTTGGATAGTTGTCAAATGAATTATTAGGGATATTTAGGATGTATAATCAGCCCTTAACCCCCTTGTTACACTTCTAATACTTGTGTGGTGTGTTAGAAAGGTGGTGATGTGTAGCCTTGTTGTCTCTCTCTTGTTCACACACCTCAGTACTTCTTTTTCTTTTTCTTTTCTTGATTTCTTTCCACCAAAATTCACTTAATAATAAACCCTAGATGATCATGCATGGTTTCTAGTCTCGTTCCATAATTTATTTCGCTTTCGCTTTATCGCTTAATCTCGATGTAAAGTTCAAGCGATTTTTAGAACGCTTGTTATTCTAACTCGAAGGTTTTCGTTCTAAATCCTCAAATCATATTTAATAAAAATAAAATCCTTGAATCCTTAACATTATAATTCACTTGTATTGATCACATTGATATGCTCTTTACGGCTCGGACAAATTTTCCATAAAAATAAAGTTCGGATTTTCTGAATTTCCATCGCATTTACATACACTTATTCGCTTCATAGATTACTCATATAACTTTACAATATCCATTTCCTGTCCCGTACATATGGTAACGTGAAAATTTTCTTAATTCTTAAAATCACTATTCATCCATGCATTTTGTTCGCAGTAATTCATGCAAGAGTACGCGGTCACAAGTAATATATGAGTAAGTTGAGTTCGTTCCCACAGAGACTAGTTTAAAACAGAATATGCACCTATGCACCAATGTATGATTTCAATTCACTGCTAAGACAAGTATCAAATTTGTGTTCTGATTATCTAAATTAACTAAGAAGCAAATTAACAAATATTAGATCTAATTAACTAACGTGGCTTAAAACTGAATTACTTATGAGAGAATAAACATGGGATCCTAACTTCATTAAATACTTCGCTTAGAGTTGATGCCTTTAATTAAGTATGTGATGGTTATGATATCTGATCGGACAACACAAAACCAGTATAGGCTACCTCTCAGTATACGAATACCAAACTACTCATACATCCACAAAAGAGATAGAAGATGGGTAGACACTAATTATGCTTAGACCTTATATGTCTATAAGATTTGAAAACAAAACGGTTGAAGCACAAGTTATCCATAGAGATCACATAGGGCAGCATAAGATAGTTAAAATTATGCTACAAATCATGATGTCAAAACATACAATAATCCTATGCTAGCATGGCAAGTTCTAAATCTCAAGATCCACCGTCGCTTCACAAGAGATTAACAATTTAGATGTTAGCTACGGATCTAAAAACATTAAGCACAACCATATGAGGATATCACAATTCATCACACACAAATCTTTAAAAGCAAATAAACATAATTGAACCGTTCGTCATCATGCGATCAAGTGAAAACATGATAATGAAACAAGGTCTGAATAATAATAAACTAGAGTAATAGAGTTAAGAAAATAAATCCCAAAAACATCCAAGAGTTTCTCCTAATAGATGAATACAAAGAAAAGTAGATCTATAACTCCGTTGCTTGTCACGAGCGTAGGAATCCTTCTTCAAGTCTAATTCTCCATCTCTCGGCTCTCTCTCTGTGTTATAGAGGGTATTGGTCCGTATTATAATGATAGGAAGTGTTTATATGGGCCCCAACAATCTTTTCCAACAAGAAAAGTCCCTAAATTCTATTTAAAATCGAAACACGAAATTTCCAGCATGTGTTGCGCGCAGCTGCCCCTAGCCCGCGCGCCGCGGCACCCATCAACTTTCACCGCGCGCTCCTGCGCCCAACCTACGTGCAGCTGCACCCAGAAGTTCTGCTGAAATATGATCTTGGTGATAATTCTTCGTTTTAACTTTGTTTTCGCCCGTTCCTTTTTCGTGAGTTGTCGTCTTCAATCCCTTGACTTACAATCTTCATAGTAACGTAGGGAAAACTCCGTTCTTCATTCCAAACTCAAATTCCACTCTAAGATCAATAAGTATCACCAACCCTAGCCGACGTTTTACAAACCTGCACAACTAGATGAAAACACATTAAAACACGACATACTTGACGTCAAGACACCAATTTAAGCTGAAATGAAGCGTTCCAAGTGGATATGAAATCCACTTATCACATTTCACTATTCCTTCATAAAATTAAAAAAATTTCTCGAATACAAAAATTTGGGTTATTACATTTGACCATGAGATCGAACATGTATGCTATTACGATTCGCGACCAAGGGACAAGGTAAAAGGAGTATCTAGACAATCGAATTTATGATAATTGTCGTGCCTTGAATTTCACGGGGCAGTAGAGGATAATCAGTTATCAATAATAGGAATTTTGTTGTCACGATAGTCAACATGTGAGCTTAAGAACGTCACTTGTAAAGCTTACTACGAAAGAAAGTTTTGATTTTCCTTGCGTTACGGAGAAGTCAACGAACGAAAGATATAGGGACCCGAGTTGGTGCAATGAACAAAGAAGGCTGTACGTTATCCGAAGCAGGTGGAAGCGGCTGAAGGGAGGCAACACATGTATGCTAATCAAGCCAAGAAATACAAAGAGTATCGTACGTATTGACTTTATCTTAGAATATGAATTATGGCCACCGGATATTTCATGTGCTTATGTTACGAAGGCTTAACACGGATCCTATGAATGCGACAGAATATAAATGAATAAGTAGTAGGAAGTTGTCGTTCATAGAATAACCGATGAAGAGTATAGGACGGAAAGGGCATGCGTTGAGGGATAACACTGAGGCGCTGGTGAAAGCAAGGTGAGAGAACGTAAGGATTGAAGTGTCAACCTGAGAGTTGGAGAGGGTGAAGCTGGAATAGTACCCACAGCAATTTTCCTTAGATTCTGGGATGGAATCCTTATAAGGAGGGGAGACTGTAATAACCCTAATTTTTGTGAAAATTTAAAACCTGGATGAATAGTGTTACTATGGTGTACGAAAAACTTTTGCAACCACGCTAGGTACGAATTATTAAATGAAGGTTTCGAATTGATATTACGTCTTTACGATGCAAATGAGTGTATGTAAAAGTTGTTAGTTTTCGACGAAAGCCACTATTTCAAATAGTCGCATTTTACGAGATATCAAAGGATATGAAAGCTACGTCATGACCGGGAGATTTATAATTTAGAAATTCCATGGATATATGTTAAGTTGAGGTATTTGGGTATTAAGGATTACACGAGGAAATTTCTACAACGAAATGCTTTCAAAAATTTATCGAACTTCGCATGAAGGATTAAGAGATAAATATTGGATAATAGCAAAGGTGATATAAATCCATGCAATGTTCCATGAAAGTTGGCATGTCAAAAAGCAAGCAAACAAATGACTAGCAAACTAGTTAGAACTTAACCACCTAGTTAGCTTGCTAACTAGATAAGTTACCAACATGGTTCCCTAAATTAGGGATCACCACTTGTTTACCTAGCCTAAAGATTGGTCAAGCAAGCTAAAAAGGCTACAAAAATAAACATACATCTTATACATATCCCACTTTAGCATTTTTACAAAATATCAAAATAAGAAAAGCTCCCCCATCTCATTTCTTCAAAACTGCCCAGCAAGAACAGCCATGGAAGAAAAATTCAATACTTGAGTTCTAGAGCTTCATAAATCACCTTTTTTAACCATAGCTTCTTCACTACATGGGTAAGGTTCGTACAAATCCATGCTCAAAGGTGAGGGTGAATAGTAACTCCGAAAATTACTAACTTGTTTTCTTGATTTCTTTTGCAAGTTTAAGGATGATAAACATAGATCAAGGCTCCCTTGAGGCTTACAAGCTCTTGTTAGTATGTTTAAAGATCCAAGGAAGGTATACCACTCATCCACCCATTGATTTATGTTATGTTTTAAGTGAAATTCTAAGTAATGTTCAAGAACATGTTTGTTTATTGAGTTTGGAGTTTATATGATTGGATCTTGATGGTTATAGGTTATGGGTTGATGTTACGATAAGTTATTGAAGTTTATAAACTGATTATGATGTTAAAATTGTTGGGTTGATGATTTGGTTGTTGTTTAATAGATCTAACGTAATTAAATCCGGGAATCGTTACGATTATAGCCGTCTTAATGCCCGTTTGTAATTATAACTAATTTGAGCCATGTTTTCGGACTGTAAAATTCATATTCTTGAACTCCACTGGGCATAAGAGTGTAGATCTTGTTTTGTAGTTTGTATCCATATAAAGATCGTCTTGAGGTGATTTACGGTTTAAGAGATACGTTCGTTTTAGTAAAGACGATTCGAAAAACCCAACTGCAGCAAAGTACCAACTTGTAAAATGTATTCGGACCACTTAATGATATTTCAAAATCATGGAATTTGGATAGTATGAATTTTGGTCATTCAAGAATATAACCCAAAAAGAATTGTACAAAAATGTTAAATTTTTGATTTCATAAAAATGTCGGAACCAAAGTTGCGCGACGACACCATTCACTGTAAGGCTTCTGCTTAGTTCATTAAAATCCGAAAATTTAGTCTTTTGCCCAGAACCAAATTCTTGCTTAGTTATAAAGTAGATATTCTCTAGATCATACACGCGAAAACATGTGTCATTTGAGTTAACGGTTAAGGAGTTATGAGCGTTTTAGTGAAACAAGCGCGAATAGTACAACTCCGTAGTTGACCATGTTTCTAAAATGCGTTTCACCTATCTAAAAATCATGTTTTTCAAATTGAAGCAATTCTGATAAATATTACAAATACTCAAGAAGTTCCTTGAGGTGGTTTCGTAATTAATTATGGGTTTTTCAATTTATTAAAAATGTTGGAATGCGAGTCGCGTAATAGTAACTTCCCAAAAAGTCAACTCTAAGGGCACTGTTTTGACAAGCCGTTTCGGTAAAGATAGAAGGATAATTACAAGTCGGTTAAAACACGAAAGTTGTTGAGGAACATCATGACTACGTATTGGAGTAAAGAAGTGCATTAAAGGATGCTGAGAAAATAGTTTTATGAATGGATGAAGTAGACCCGAGGAAGTGAAACGCCGGGCAAAGATAAGCATTAACAGAAAATGACTAAGGACTCGTAAAGACAACAGATGTTAGCAATCACGTAATTTGTTAATGAATTTGAGTATTCTTATCAGTGGTTTGGGTAGTTGTTTCGGTTAAGAAGGCTAACCAATATTATTATGTCTGTTTCTAGAACTATCCAGAACGACTGGAACATGAGAGATGTACTTTGGATCCCAGGCAAGTTTTCCAACCCTAAGCCTTTGTTTTCAAAATATTATATTTTGATTCTGCCTATGCAAGTTTACTTTTCAAAACTTATAGATAAGGATTTGTACAGTTGTGTTTATGGATTTTATACGTAATATTTTATGCATGTTGTTTACGAACCCTTATGTCAAGATTGTTATATATATATATATATACTTGAACTCTAGATTGGAAAGCGTTTTCTTCGAATAACGACTCTAGAAATAGAGGTTGTATCGGTCCAAGTATAATATTGATCGTGGAGCGGTGTATTAATATATCGTGATTAAATTGCGAAAACCCGAAGGGTTATTCGGGAAGTATCGGATGCTTATAAATTATTAATTTTATGTTAATAAAAATACCCCAAAAACAATTATCTTGGATTAAAAGTTTATTTTAATTGATTATTGGTTTATTAGTTATTAAATATTGAAATCTCAAATTAGTATATTTCAAAATAAAACTAATCCAATGTTAGTCACAGAAGCATGCCTGTATATATCTAATAACAAGCCTAATTGTTTGTAATGCTATGCATTACTTACATGACCTCTTAACTGAGGGAACCTCTAGTTGTAGAGTTTCTACCTATTGTAGTACATGTAATTGGCATCAATTTCTATATGTGTAACTGTAATTAAAAGTCAGAGAATAATGCTTGAAAGAAGTTCCAAGGATCATGCCTCAAGCTTGAAGAACAAGACTGTCAAAATAAACACAGTTGGAATTTGAAGAATGAAGATTTGCCTAAGTACCAATTCGAGAAGTATGTTTGTCATATTCGAGAAGTCTAGCATTCGACAAGTCAAGGATTCGATATCTGTAAAGACACTGTTCGACATCTCTGAAAGTCAACAAGTCAAAGTGTCATTCAATAACTCAGAGATTCGACATGTCTAATACTCTATTCGAGAACTCAAGAAGTCAACAAGTCAAAGTGGTATTCGAGTTCTCTAAGAGTCAACAAGTCAAAGGTTGTATTCGATATCTCAAGGACTCAAGAAGCTACTCGCATCTCAAAGATTCGACAAGTCAAGTGTTCTATTCGACAACTCAAGGATTCCTGGAGAAAAGGCTAATTCGAGAAGTGATTTAATATGATAATTATACAGTATTCGGGAACTCAGAGTTATCTATCAAGTCAATTCTAGTTCTCGAATCAATCACTCAGTTACTTCTCGAATACAGTCTTGGAGCAAAATACTGAAGAATTGTACAAGTCAGAAACCTGCAGCAAGCCAAAACGCTTTCAGGACCACAGTACTCTAAAGTGTTTTTGGAAAGACTACAAAGAAGCTTAGAGAGATGTTTCAAGAGACAAGCTGCTAAAGAAGTGGATCTGAACAGAGTTAAAGGAAGTCAAATCTCAAGCCGTTTGGATGTTACTCAAAAAGGATAGAAATACTAGAAAGTAACTTATCCTATAACCTTAGTTGTAGTAAGTAAGGTGTACTCATGTTGTATAAGAGTACAACCTCACTTATCTAGTAGTTAAGTTTTGCAAGATACACATTCAGGAAATACATCTCTCTGAGAAAGAAGCTGAGAATACGAACTTGTGTTCTCAGGTTGTAGCAACATTTTGATCAAATAAAATATTAGATTAAAGTGAGTACTGTGCTGTTGTGTCTTATATTTCCGTACTCATATTTTTTTAAGCACAAAACATATACTTTATCATATACAACACTAAGCAGATTCGAAGAAAAGTTAGAGAATCCATTCACCCCCCCTGTATTCTCTTTGGTATATTCAATACTCAACATGTAACACCCCCAGATCCGAGGTCCGGGATCCGGTCGTTACGGTCTCCAATTCTGTCCACAACACTTGAACTTACCTCAACATAAAATAAATTACATCTTTATGACCCAACACAACAATAAAAAACACACCCGTTATAGTCCCAGAGATGAAATCAGAGTAACAATCAAATTTTAATAATCACATTATGAGTTCTTACAGTCCAAAAGAATTTCAATATGAATACATACTCTTTGCCATCCATTATCATAAGTCATACCAGCCCATATATTTGGTACTGAAAGAATGAATCTATCCTACCAATAGCTTTCTTTTCGGCTCTGGTAGTCTCATCGTCCTCACCAGCGTCGAGTGCGCCTTGTGCGAGTCATCTGGTCTAGCTGTTGTTGTGATATAATAATAAAGCAAGGGTGAGCAATAGCCCACCAACAATAATGTATAACTGAACGATAATATATAACAGTTCAAAAGTTTCTTTAAAACCATATGCCATGCATTTACGGAAATGATGCCAGTATAATATGAGCGATGAAGTTACAAGGTAACTCAAAATGTAATTATAGGTGGGAATATCTGCTATGTCGAAGATAAGCAAGATATTATCATTTATCATAAAAGAGGAACTTGCAGGAAAATATTTCAATTCCAATTAGGAATATTTTCCAATACTGCCAACAATGATAATGTTGCAGAAAATAAATGAATTTAAATGATGAACTTATGCTGGAGTATTCACCGCGCCCACTGCCAATCTTACGATGATCAGTCGCAGATTGTACAGCTCAATTTAGATTTACTACCGGTAGAAGGAAGAGCTGACGGATTTACTTGTCTACCGCCCTGTTAGATCTCCCCGGCCAACGATTGGGCCAATTGGGATGGACCGGCGCTACTCGGCCTCTTACACGACTCCAAGTTCGAAAAGAAGTTCTTGACTTTGAACGTAAAGTTCGTCCCCCTTTCCCCAAGTATGATACTTGTTGATAAGACTCCACAAAGTAGTCGTATCTAGTTGGAAAGGAAAATTCAACATCATATCTCCCAAGATACTGCTTGTTAGAGGATACCATCTTGTTCCAATAATCTTACCCCTCGAATGATGAGAAGGTTACTCAAAGATTCAATTGATAAACAGCAACCAAGTTGCAAGTGAAAAGAATAGTTTTACAAGATTAATGACCGGGAAGTCAACAAGATAAATAACATTGCTCAAGTGGGTTCCCCTATAATATAGAAGTTTGAGCGAGAATTTAAATCCTTTTAAGATAAATTTAAATGAAAAATAAAGAGTTGGGAACCTTTCCTTGATAAAATAATCGTAAAAAGACTCCAAAATATTTTACATAATATCTGGAGGTGAAAGATAATCTCCAGATAATATAAATCATTTTAAAAAGAATTTAAAAGGATTAAATAGATATTCCAAGAATATTTATTAACTCAATAATAATTACGGAATATTATTACATCATAATATTGCTCGTAAGTAATTCTCGAATGAATATATAGAATTATTTACTAAATAAATCCCTCCTTAAATGAATATTCAAAATAATATTTATTAAATAATTAAACTCCATTAATTATTTAAAATAATATTCAATAAATAAGTCAAACCTTAAATGAATATTTGAAAATAATATTCATTTAATAAATAATCTTCTAAATGAATATCCAAATAATATTCATTTAGTAATCAAAACTTTAAAGTAATATTCGAAATAATATTCCTTAAGTAAATAGAACTTTCAATGAATATTTTAAAATAATATTCATCAAGTACATAAAACCTTAAATGAATATTCGAAAGTAATATTCATTTAATAAATAACATTCTAATGAATATCAAAATAATATTCATTAAATAATCAACTCTAAATGAATATTCGAAACTAACATTCATCTAATATTTCTTAACTGAGATAATACTCGAATAATATTCCTCGAAATATTTCCAATTAATTGATACTTTATGGAAATATAAATAACGTTTAATAATAACATTCCTCAGATAAATAATAATCTGTTGTTGGAATCCCTCCGGGTTTCCACGAATATCTATATCTCAAAATACCGACTCCCGGTCTATATTTAAGAATGAATATCATATGCCCTTCGCTAAGGGTCTTATCAAAACAATCCGGCTTATAACTCATAATTCGTATCTAGTCTATAAGTCAATATCAATTCAGGGAACAGGTATCATAATATAATTTGACAATAGGCATGCATGCTATGGCATATGTAAAATGGCAATCACATATATATATTATCACAACAACAGGTTCAAAGTTTTGAACACTTGCCTGGTATTCAGGTGTGGGTGGAGATAGCGTGTCCTGGGTCTGCTCGATGATCTATAAACAATCAGAACATTCGAGATTAACCACTTAACACCTTTTAAAAGTCTAAGTATAACTTTTACTTAAATCGAAACACGTTTTCGATTTATCTCGTTATACACCTTTTAGTGTAACTCTTTTTATTACTGATACGATCCGACATTTGTTCGTTATTACGACATGTCATCATACCCACACTCGGTATATACTTAAGTCGTATAAGTTCTAAAGTCGATCGATTACGAACCGAGATTATACCTCGAGTTTTATAGTTCGTTTTCTAAGTTATAACCAAAGTTGTACTTTTAAGGGGTTCGTTCGCGTTTAACTTCGATTCAAACATTTTTACAAAATCGAAAAACGATCCGTTTGACATGTGGTTTTCTCTCATACCTTCCTTACGACCTCTAGTATTTATTTACCAAGATTTGCCACTGAGTAACATGCTTTACGAGGGTTCAATTTCAGTTACGAACTTTTACTTACGGTTTCGAACCAATTTTAGTAATTTGACTATAACTCCTAAACCGTAAGTCGGAATGTTTTGATTCTCACGCCAAAACGATCTATGGCTCGAGATCTACAAGGACCATTTATAATATTATCAAGGTCAGGAACTAATATTTACGGTCATGCTCGGTTTCTAAGTATTAACAAAAATTCGGCATTACGACGGCTATATATCGAACGTTCTAGAAATCATAACAATTCAACCAAGCCACACCGGGCATCCAAACAACTCATACACATATTTCTCATCCTCAATCTGTCCAAAATCATCTACTAACATCATATCATAACCATGTTTAGATCCACTAACAAAATCCATAATCATGCTTATAATCATGCTAATACTATAACTAATCTTATATCATCAAGAACATGCTTAATCTTCAATTGCATAAAGCTACGGTTTCAAGTGGATTACCTTCCTTGGGATATGTCCTAGCCTTAATAAGCCTTGTATGTGCCTTTCCTAGCCTTAACAAACCTTAGATCATCATGGAAATCAAGATAAACAAAGTTAATTCAAGAAGGTTACTCTTCATCCTCCTCTTTCATGATTTTTTTTGAAAATGGAAACTAAGGAATTTGAAGCTAAAATTTTGAGGATATTACTTTCTTTAAATATAGGACTTACCTTAAAAATTACAAGATCAAATGATGGTGGGAGCTTGGACTTTGGATTTGGAATTAAGAGCAAGGTCGAATGGATGAATAAAGGGGGGAGGGAAGAGTTTTGCTTGGCTTCTTGGAAAATAATTGCATAAAGTGAAGGCCTTGGATAATACCTTGGTTAAAGTGGATTTAATAAAATGATGATGCATGCAATGATGTATTTTGGCAAGATAAGTGTTGATATTTTGGTGGTTTAAGGCTAACCAAGTGGTTTGTGTGCTAAGTACTTGGTTGCATTCTAATTGATCTAGTTCCTTGCTAGTTACTAGATATTTATCACTTGCACATGCATGTATCTTGCTTCCTCTGCTTGATTCTATGTCCGTTTATTGCTCAATTCATTGATCGTTCGAGGAAATAACTCATTCGTTTCTAGTTAGGGTGTTACCGAAAACCTTCTTAATATTAATACTATCATTCTCCATCTTTCTTACTAACTTTCGAATTTAAATTCCTTAAATCCCTTCGTTCAATCCTTAAGCCTATCAGTGTCCAGGGAACTCTCAGAGAAAATAAAATTGCGGTTTTTCAGAATCTGACAGCTTTTACATACAATTATTTTCCCCCTGGATCACTAATATGAACCCGGAAATCCATTCCGAATACTTCTGTATAGTGTCGTCTCATAATATTCTCATTTCCACCAAAAACACTATTCGTACTTTATTCTTCCTTCATTCCCTATATTTACGATAATGTCCTTGTTCCTTCTCGAGCGTTCCTTAACCCTTTGACGGAACCACTGGACTAATCGTTATCGATCTCGATGACATGAGAATATTCTCCTGCTTGGAATTGCCATATCTTATTCCCCTAAGAGATAGATTATTCTTACCTAAGTTGTCAACCATTAGCATTCTTCATGACATATAAGTATTTGAATCCATATTCATTCCATTCATTCATTATCTCAATCGTTACATCGTAGTCGTAATCACTATTCACCATTACCTCAGTATATTATAAAAAGTTTTAATTATATCCAAAATTTGGGGTTCTTACAGTCTCCCCTCCTTAAAAGGATTCCGTCCCGGAATCAGGTAGGAAGCAAAGAGTCGTTTGCCTGTCGTTCACTTTTTAGCTTCCCGGTCAATTCTTAGTCGTTCTACCCTTTCTCAGCACATCTTCTAGTGCTACAATCCATACTTTATCCTTTTTCCATCAACGTTGCTACTTTTCGTACCACACACTATCCGGGTTATGCTCTTACTCAATCTTATCCTTATTGGTACCTGCAGTAACATTGGTATCACTATCATTCTGCGAATTCGGAGGTAACCTCGCTCGTACTGTGCATTTCCTGATCGTTTTAATCTTCGCAATCTTGATCAATATAGAGAAGTGGAAAGATTTATTGAGAGATCACTATGATCCATGAACATTTGTTATATTGCATAGTTAGTACAGAAGGGGGCCAGACTTTAGTACTTGACAAACAATTAAACAAGTTATGGTTTTCCACTTAGACTTCTATCACATAGACGGATAGTCACGTAGCAGTACCTCCCCTCCTTAAAGGGTTGTTCTTCTCAATCCATAAAGAAGATGAATAAGAGAGAAGAAAAGAAAAGAGTTCTAAAGGATTATAGAAAGTTTTCATGATTGTAAAATATCATACTCAGAATTTACCTCTGAACTATAGAGGTTCATCAAAGAAGAAAATAATCATGATTATATCCAATACTATTTGATCGGAATCTCATGTGTCAACATATCTTGCTGATTTGTCCACTATACTATGGACCTATACTCTGGTTCAACCTTAGCACACTTACTTTTGGAAAATCTTTGAACCTCTCAGGTTAAATCTTAGTTTCTCGCTTGACACCATTGTTACTGACATTCCATGTCACGCTACTAGCTTTTTCATATCTATAATATTAACACTATCAGGTTTTCATCCCAAGAATTCACCAGAAAACCCATTTATTAATCCATTCATAACATTCCTTGCTTCACATTCTATAGTTGCTTTCTCAGTCTTTTCTTTATCAATCACATCCTTCTTATTATCTGATTCTTATTTACTTCTGTTATTTACTTTCACCTTCATCTCTTTATTGAGACACCTTTTGCACTTGGTACCTCCTTATCGGTATTCCGTCACATTTACTCTATAATCATCATGTTATTCCAATTTAAACTCCCCGAAATGAATCTGGCCGATCCCTTTAACTTAGATTCAATATAATCTACTTCTGCCAACCTTGTTTCTCATCAATTGTTCTTTTCTATCCGTGACTTTCCACATGTTGTTCTTCATAAGTCAGACCAGGTCGTATATCTACCTACTCGTACTCTTATCATCTATCGAGCATCTGCATTTTACTGGCGTAGCCTTGCCACATGAAACACGTTACGATCATGCTATAAGTTTTGGGGGTAGAGCTGGCTCGAATGCCACCTTCCGAACACTTTTAAACTCTCAGATGGCCCAACAATTCTCGGGCTCAACTGTAAGAACCCCAAATTTTGGATATAATTAAAAACTTTTTATTATGTACTGAGGTAATGGTGAATAGTGATTACGACTACGATGTAACGATTGAGATAATGAATGGAAGGAATGGAATTCGATTTAAATATTTATATGTCTTAAAGAATACTATTGGTTGACAATTTAGATAAGAATTATCTATCTCCTAGGGAGTTGAGATTTGATAATTCTAAAGGAAAAGATTATTCCTATGTCATCCAAATCGATATCTGTTATTGGTCGAGTAGGTCCGTAAAAAGGTTAAGGAACGATTAAAAGAGATTAGGGACAATTGTACAACCCTAAGAGGATGAGTAAAGAAAAATGGATGAATAGTGATTTTGATGGATTTAGGAATATTATGAGACGACACTATACAGAAGTATTCGGAACGGATTTCCGAGTTCGTATTAGTGATCCAGGGGGAAAATAAGTGTATGTAAAAGCTGTCGGATTCTGAAAAATAGTACTTTTATTTTCCCCGAGAATTTCCTGGACACATAAAGACTTAAGGGTTTATTGAAGAGATTTAAGGAATTTGGATTCAAGAATTATTAAAGAGAATTGAGAATGATAGTATAAATATTAAGATGGTTTCCGGTAAAACCCTAATTAGAAATCTTCGAGATATTCCTTCGAACGATCAATGAATTGAGTAATAACCGGACAAAGAAGCAAGCAGAGAACCAAGAGACAAACATGTGCGAGTGGATGGAGTAAGGGTAAGCAAACTGACTTTCATGTAAGTCAACTACAAGTGTAGTGATGAAGTTGCATTTGTGCCAAAAAGGGTATGCTTAATGTGGTGCCAACAAGTGGACCAATAGAAGGGCAACACTTGGACCACTAGCAAGCTAACAACACAAAAGTAAAGGATGCATCCAAGATATATGCCAAGTATTACAATTATTTAGGCATAAAGCAAAACAAAGGAAGCAAAGCCAAGAACTCCATGAAGAGCAAAAAAAAAAAAAATCTGCTCCTTTTTAGCAAAATCAAAGTCCAACCTCTTGACCTTCAATGGTCATGAAATAAATCATGTAAGTTCCTTACTATATCAACATGATCTCCTAGAAATTTGAGCTTCAAATTCCATCTCTAGCATAGTTTTCAAAAATCATCAAAGTGATGATGAATAGTGTTTTCAAGATCTAATCTTTGATTTCTTGTTTTGTTTGGATGATCCAAGCTTTTTTAAGGTGTTCTAAGGATTGATCAAGGTTTATTAAGGTCTTACATACTCCAAGGAAGGTATAAAATTCAAGAACCCTAGTCTTTTATTTGAGTTTTAATGGAGTTTTAGATGAGATTTGATAATGTTTATGGCTTGTATTCATGATTTAGAACATGTATGTTGTGTGGGTGTTATAAAAAGATTAATATATGTTTTGTGGCTCCAAGACCTGTTGAGACAGTGAGGGAGAAGATAAATAGTGCCCATGAGTGTTGGTGGTGGATTGAATGATTATCTGGAGGGTTTTGATTTTGGAAATATCCGAGTTATAGCCATCGTAATGCTGAAATTTCATAAACTCTTAAAATTTGAGCATAACAATTAGGATAGATGCCTGACCTTAGTGATATTATGGAGTGACCTTATAGTTCTCGAGTCATAGATCGTTGTGGTGCAAGAATCGAAACATTCCGACTTACGGTTTAGGAGTTATGGTCAAATTACGAAAAGTAGTTCGAAACCGTAAACGAGAATTCGTAACTGAAATTGAACCCTCGTAAAATACGTAAGTCAGTGGCGAATCTTGGTAATTAAATACTATAGGTAAAAAGGAAGGTGGGAGAGAAAACCTCATGTGAAACGGATCGTTTTCCGATTTTATAAAAATGTTGGAATCAAAGTTAAACGCGAACGAACCCCTAAAAACCCGCTTGATTATAACTTCGGTAAAACACTTAGAAAACGGGCGATAAAACTCGGAGTATAATATTGATTCGTAACGATCGACTTTAGAACTTGTATGACTTAAGTATGTCCCAAGTGTAAGTACAGTGACATGTCATATTAACGAACGAATGTCGGGTCGGATCGATGATAAAAGGAATCCACTAAAAGGGGTATAACGAGATAACTCGAGAACGTGTTTCGATTTAAGTATAACTTAACTTTTAAGATGTTAAGTGATTAATCCCGAATGCCTTGGCTATTTATAGATCACCAAGCTGACCCGGGACCCGCTACCACTACCCCTTACCATACTCGACTACCAGGCAAGTTTCAATTGCCTTCTTTTAGGCTGTTGTTGTGATTGAATATATATATATATATGTTTTCTGTTATACATATGCCATAGCATGCATGCCTACTTTCCAGTTATATCGTTATGCTTGTTCCCTGATTGTTTATTGGCATATAAATTAGATAGCTAACGTATCAATTATAAGCCGGTTATTGTAAGACCCTCATAGAAGGGCGTATACATCTTATTCATCAAATATAGACCGGGAGTCAATATTTCTTGACATATCGAGATTACCTCGGAGGAAAATATTTAAGTAAATATTTTCCATTATTTGGGCGACGAATATTATTTGAATATTCGTTCGAGATTATTTATTTAACGATCCTTACTTCAAATAATTATTTGAACGTAACCATTCGACGAATAATATTTTTCAATATTCATTGAGAGTCGAATAGATTAGCGATTATTATTCCGAATATTCTTCTAAAGATTGGACTACTAAATGAATATTATTTGATTATCCATTTAGAATATTATTTTATTAAATGAATATTACTTTTGAATTATCATTTAAGATATTAATTACTTGATGAATATTATTCTAATATTCATCTGAAGCTTGATTTATTTATCGAATATTATCTCGAATATTCCTTTAAAGCTTGGATTACTAACTGAATATTACTTGATATTCATTTAGAATATTATTCATTAAATGAATATTACTTTTTGAATATTCATTTAAATTCCTAATTAATGATGAATATTATCTTAAATATTCCTTTCAAGTCTTATTAATTAATGAATATTATTTTGAATATTCATTTAAATATTTATTTATTCAATAAATATTCTCCTGATATTTCTTCAAGGATTATTTTGAGAAATACTCTGATTAAAGATATTCTTTCATATTCCTAAATATTCTTTAAATATGTTTAATACAATAAATATTCTCTGATTATTTATTCCCTACTTAGAATAACCACAATAAGGTTTATCTTCTTCGATTATTACGGAAAATATTTCGAAGTCATATTATTATTAATCTTATATCAAGAAAGGTTCTCAGACATCATTCTTCTTTGAGTCTATCTCCCTAATAATAAGGGAACCTTACTTGGAAAATGATATTTATCTTGTCGACTTCCCGGTCATAAAGTATTCTCTTCACTCGCAACTCGGGTGCTATTGATTTATTAAATCGTTGTTTACCTTCTCATCTTTCGAGGGGTAAGATGGTTGGAACAAGTTGATATTCGTTACCAAGCAATAGCTTGGAAGTTATTGGTGAATTTTCCTTTCCAACTAGATACGACTACTTTGTGGAGTCTTATCAACAAGTATTATACTTGGGGAAAGGGGGACGAACGTTACATTCAGAATCATGAATTCTTTTTGAACTAGGAGTCGTGTAAGAGGCCGAGTAGCGCCGGTCCATCCCCTTTGGCCCAACCGTTGGCCGGGGAGAGCTAGTTAGGCGGTAGACAAGTAAAGCCGTCAGTTCTTCCTTCTACCGGTAGTAAATCTAATTTGTACTGTACGATCTCGACTGATCATCAAGATTGGAGCAGCGGGCGTGGTGAATACTCCATCATTGGTTCATCATCCAAACTTATTTATTTCCTGCAACATGATTACTGTTGGCAGAGCTGGAAAAGTGTTCATAACTGGAATTGCAATCTTTTCATGCAAGTTCCTCTTTTAATGGCAATGAGAATATCTCGCTTACTTTTGATGTAGCAGATATTTCTACAAACAAATACTTTGAGTTACCTCGTAACTTCATCGTTCATATTATACTGGCATCATTTCCGTAAATGCATGGCATATGGTTTGAAAGATACTTTTGAACTGTTATATATTATCGTTCAGTTATATATTATTGTTGGTGGGCTATTGCTCACCCTTGCTTTATTATTATATCACAACAACAGCTAGACCAGATGACTCGCACAAGGCCCACTCGACGCTGGCGAGGATGATGAGACTACCAGAGCCAAAGAGACAGCTATTGGTAGGATAGATTTATTCTTTCTGTACCAAGTATATGGTCTAGTATGACTTATGTAAATGGATGGCAAAGAGTATGTATTTATATTGAAATTCTTTTGGATTGTAAAAACTCATAATGTGATTAATAAAATTTGATTGTTACTCTGATTTCATCTCTGGGACTATAACGGGTGTGTTTTATATTGTTGTGTTGGGTCATAAAGATGTATATTATTTTATGTTGAGGTAAGTTCAAGTATTGTGGACAGAATTGGAGACCGTAACGACCGGATCCCGGACCCCGGATCTGGGGGTGTTACATCAACTGCCCTTAATTCTTTCTACGGGAATACATTTAGCATCATGAATCATCAACCTCATATTCTCTATTTTGTTTGCGCAGAAGTACACTAACACAAACTTGCTTGTCATTCATCAACATGCCATTTAGCTTATCAATAGCAGCACTTTCTTTATCTTTACGTTATCATTTACTTTCTTAGAAGAATCGCCATCGCTTGTTGTTTACGTAATGCGTTAATAGCTAACCATACGGGTTTTAATCCTTTAGGGAGACAAAGTAATCACTATTCCTTATCCATAAGGAACACTTCCTGAACTTGATGTAGATATTACATGAAGTAGATAAAATTGCAGAAGAGTTTCAAGCATCGCAGCTAGGTCCAATTGATGAAACTATCACTCATGCATCTTTCATAAAAGACTGGAAACTTAATGGTTTACTTCGTCAATTTTGCATCATGGTCCTGGTTTGCCTCAAAATGGGACCTTCTAAGGTATGTAATATGCTTAAGACGATATCGGGAATCGAATCTTTACTTAAACTATTATTACCGTCGATTCTTGCACAGTCATCAGAAGGAATGTAGTTTCCTCCACTCCGATATGACCTTCAAGGTCCTTCCAAATATCATTCTGTTTCATTGGTATGAACATTTGTAATTATTCCTCTATACTTAGACTGTCGGCCACCTCATTGGCCTTTCCTGATAATAATAATTTCTTGTAATCCATGTTCTCTGGATACATTCCAACCCAAATTTTTCTACCTCATTCTCATCACTGTTGGGTGAAAGCATTCTCCCTTAAGCTCTGCTGAAGGAGAAAATATAACTATGAGTCTTTTTCCATAAGTCATTGCTTCCACCTTCCCGTGGGAACTTTATCAAAGTTACCCTCAATCGTACCTAGGATATTTGTTTTCTTAGTTCTTTCTTGTTCTAGGATAATCTCAACCTTCTTGGGTTCCATCCATACCTCATCATGGTTTCATACATGCCTCATCTGGCATTATTGTTATTGTGTCTTACATTCTCTACCAAACTTCTATTTTGAAACTCAGTATATTAACTTTTTCCTTGTAAGGTTTCTTAGGTCGCCCTCATCATTCCTCCTGTATTTTCTAGGTACAGGGTATAAGAAAACGTCATTGATCAATACTCTAATAATTCTGTATATGTTCTTTCCAGAACTCTTTTTATTGTTGCCTTAGCAAATCCAACTCATATCATTTGAATTCACAATGTCTTTATTAGGGTTAATGCCATCCCTTGTGCATTCCCTAGGGTTTGTCTTAATTTGTGGATGTCCTATCCTTAATTCAACTGCCAAGGAATTCCTGAATCCTCTACTTTTAGATAGTTGCCAACCTCTTCGACCTTCCAAAAGACAACGTATGTTTATCTGCTCTCTTACAGAACTTGATAATGGTAGCAAGGATGTTCTGGAAGATATTGGTCGAGGGAGTTCAACGTGAATCTCTTAGTGCTTACCGTTCTTCTCAAAGGTACTTACCTTAGGCAAAATTTCTACAGCATACTGATCAATCTCTGACCATTTCTATACTCTCTTCATATACCTTCATTGTTTACTTTCCTCCGTCATAACATATTAATGGTATTCATGATACCCTAACATCATACATCTCAAGTCACTATACTTCCATTTTTACTCGTAATCTTGGACAATCGTATACACATGAATCACTTTAGTACGGGTGACCCCATCCCAAAAAGGTCTAGTAAATTCTCAATCAAAACATGGGTTGCAAGGGTTCAGCAGAAGATTCCTACAATCTCATTAATATTTCCTTTATATTAGAGCCCTTGCAGTCGGTGCTTACTTAGAAGCAACCCTGCTTTGTCCTTTCATTGCTGGTCTAGTCACTTGATAATCCTTTGTGACTTGGCCTCAACTGGCCATACTAAAATAAAATATATGATTTTAGGGGTTGGCTAATTAGCATTACTTTTCTAACAATTACCGGCGTTGAGCCTTCTTCTTTGATACCTTTCCAAAACTTTACTTCATATAAGTCTTAATCGACTACTCAGCGCCATCTCCGGTCACCTTTCCTCTACTTTTATCTCTTCAACTATTCTTATCAATCCCACGTGCCATGCAAGCTTACCATTCCTGGCATAACAGCCTTTTCACTTAAGTCAATCCCGGAGTTTCTCAGTCTGGTTGGTTTCTTACTTACATTTCCTGTTTCCGTCCAATCTCACTTCATCATTTTATATCTACTATCGATTGTAATACTCAGGGTCCGTCTACTAACCCATATGACAGCAACCTTACCCAATTCACGGGGTTTGCCCCAGTTTCAACTTTCTTCCATGACGTTCTCTGATAATCAGAAAGACAAGGTTTGCCAAAATTCGCCAAATTCCCTTCCAAAATCAGGGAAATTTTGGTCAATCTATCCACCTACCGGTAACATTAAGGAGACCAGTTTCGAAACCTGAAGAATAGTTCTATGAACCTCCAAGCAGTTAGAACCATAAGCAGTCCTAGTTAACTAAATAATCTTCATCAGGTTGGAATTTTAACCATTGGAGAGGAACCAATTATACATCCCTTAGAAGGGAATCAACAGTTTCAAACTGAAACCTGTCATAACGTCCTGATACCTATACGTCCTGATATTCAATATTACCAAATGTCAGTCTACCTGACTACTAGTCTCAGAAGGAACATTTCCGTCAGAGTTGGTTGTTCCACACAATTGGCACTACTAAAGCCATCCGACCTGGTGGACCGTGCTGTCCGAATGCATCCTCAAGTACTTTGTCGTGCTGCGTAAGCACACATCCTAATCCTTTATGCGAAGCATCGTTGGAAGCACAAAGTCTCCTTTTCCATTAAGCAATGCCAACTCTTGGTCATTACCACTTTCATCTTTTAGCTCTAGGAAGATTTTCTCACATTTTTTCTCCTTAACTGTTGATCGTATTACTTGATCCATTATAATTCCGCGTCGGAGTAAACTTAAGGGGACTACTACAATCCATTCAAAGAAAAGAAGGAATTTAATATTCCTCTGAATCACATGTATCTAACGTTTCTGGTTCATCATTTCACTGTGTTGAAATAACCCTATAATTAGTCTCTGACAGTAGTCTCATTACGAGTTCCTCTTGACTCACTGGTCTTATCTTCCGGTAGGTTCTGAGATCATTGTCTTGCCTACTACTTCCTTATATAACTTTATTCAATCATGCTGTCACTTCCCAATGTCTTTACTTTCTAACTGATTCATTCATAAAATGAACATTTCCCTGAATAAAACCACCTCATTAACCTCCATTTGGTTTCATAAATTATAACCTATGACATCTGCCTTTTTATGGTGAATTATTACTGACAATATTCATACTAATTCATATATCAAATGATGTGGCACTTACTGCCTCCTTCTCAACTATTCCTAGGGACTCTGCTCCTCGTCCTATATCGCTGTCTTTGATAATCATACATCCCTCTAGCTCTTTCTTCGTTAATATGAAAGTCTCTAAGGATTCTTATATATTCCCGTATAAGATCTTAAGTGATTCTTCCAATCCATCTTACTTGCTGGTACTACATCCAGTAGTCCGGCTACGAATCCAACATGAATCTTCAGTTCTCTTGCTAATAACTCAGTTCTTTAAGCTCCCTTTCCTGGGCACTATACCTTAATCATCACAATCTTTCTGGCTGCAGCCCTCCTTCCTCAAGGGTAAGCTCCTTATCCTAACAGGATTTTCCTTATCTGCTGGAACCTCTTCCGGGTCTCTAGTAAGGTACTCCATCGAATTACCCGCTGATCTTCAGCTTATAAAGCATCATCGCGCTGCTGCTCGTATGCCTCAAGGTCTGTCGCCTTACTCGTCGATACGATATCGAGCTAAGTTACTATCATGATACTTAAGAGTTCCCATAAGGGTTTTATATGTCAGCACTACATTATGTAGTCCAACTGTGAACTTGGCAAGAGTTCTTATTATCTTAGTGAATTTATTGTTTTAACATCGCCTCATCTCTGGGGTTTATAACGTACGCTCTGATACCATTTCTGTAACACCCCAAGATCCGGGGTCCGGGATCCGGTCGTTACGGTCTCCAATTCTGTCCACAACACATGAACTTACCTCAACATAAAATAAATTACATCTTTATGACCCAACACAACAATATAAAACACACCCGTTATAGTCCCAGAGATGAAATCAGAGTAACAATCAAATTTTATTAATCACATTATGAGTTCTTACAGTCCAAAAGAATTTCAATATGAATACATACTCTTTGCCATCCATTATCATAAGTCATACCAGCCCATATATTTGGTACTGAAAGAATGAATCTATCCTACCAATAGCTTTCTCTTCGGCTCTGGTAGTCTCATCGTCCTCACCAGCGTCGAGTGCGCCTTGTGCGAGTCATCTGGTCTAGCTGTTGTTGTGATATAATAATAAAGCAAGGGTGAGCAATAGCCCACCAACAATAATGTATAACTGAATGATAATATATAACAGTTCAAAAGTTTCTTTCAAACCATATGCCATGCATTTACGGAAATGATGCCAGTATAATATGAGCGATGAAGTTACAAGGTAACTTAAAATGCAATTATAGGTGGGAATATCTGCTATGTCGAAGATAAGCAAGATATTATCATTTATCATAAAGAGGAACTTGCAGGAAAATATTGCAATTCCAATTATGAATATTTTCCAATACTGCCAACTATGATAATGTTACAGAAAATAAATGAATTTAAATGATGAACTTATGCTGGAGTATTCACCGCGCCCACTGTCCAATCCTTACGATGATCAGTCGTAGATTGTACAGCTCAATTTAGATTTACTACCGGTAGAAGGAAGAGCTGACGGATTTACTTGTCTACTGCCCTGTTAGATCTCCCCGGCCAACGATTGGGCCTTGGATAATATCTTGGTTAAAGTGGCTTTAATAAAGTGATGATGCATGCAATGATGTATTTTGGCAAGACAAGTGTTGATAATTTGGTGGTTTAAGGCTAACCAAGTGGTTTGTGTGCTAAGTACTTGGTTGCATTCTAATTGATCTAGTTCCTTGCTAGTTACTAGATATTTATCACTTGCACATGCATGTATCTAGCTTCCTCTGCTTGATTCTGTGTCCGTTTATTGCTCAATCATTAATCGTTCAAGGAAATAACTCATTCGTTTCTAGTTAGGGTTTTACCGAAAACCTTCTTAATATTAATACTATCATTCTCCATCTTTCTTACTAACTTTCGAATTTAAATTCCTTAAATCCCTTCGTTCAATCCTTAAGTCTATCAATGTCCAGGGAACTCTCGGAGAAAATAAAAGTGCGGTTTTTCAGAATCCAACAGCTTTTACATACACTTATTTTCCCTTGGATCACTAATACGAACTCAGAAATCTGTTCCGAATGCTTCTATAGAGTGTCGTCTCATAATATTCTCATTTCCACCAAAAACACTATTCATACTTTATTCTTCCTTTATTCCCTATATTTACGACAATGTCCTTGTTCCTTCTCGGGCTTTCCTTAACCCTTTCACGGAACCACTGGACTAATCGTTATCGATCTGGATGACATGAGAATATTCTCCTGCTTGGAATTGCCATATCTTATTCCCCTAGGAGATAGATTATTCTTACCTAAGTTGTCAACCATTAGCATTCTTCATGACATATAAGTATTTGAATCCATATTCATTCAATTCATTCATTATCTCAATCGTTACATCGTAGTCGTAATCACTATTCACCATTGCCTCAGTATATTATAAAAAGTTTTAATTATATCCAAAATTTGGGGTTCTTACACAACAAGTGGTATCAGAGCAGGCTGTTTATTCAAAGACAGAAAACGATCATGAATACACCAAAGACTACAAGATAGGTGAAGGTCCCTAAGTTCGACAAAGAGAAATACAACCTCTGGAAGATTAAAATGTTGTTGTTCATCAAAGCTGCTAACCCTCTATATCCTGATATCCTCAAGAATGGTCCCTTTGTTCCACAACAAGAGATCCCTGAAAAGACAGTTGAAACCCTAACCATTCCAAGAACCTATGTGGCCCAGGAACTGTAACACCCCCAGATCCGGGGTCAAGGATCGGGTCGTTACGGTCTCATAACTCATACATAATACTTGACTTGAGTCCAAAATCAATAAGTAGCATGCTGTGACCCCACAATAATATCCACTCACACACACACAGTTATAGTCCCAGAGATGAAATTGAAATAAGTCTTACATAAAGGGGTTTACGAATAAAAGTTATTACAAGCCAAAAGGATAACATCATAAGTTTAAAAGTTTTGCCGTTGATTACATTAATTATACATATAGTTAAACAGCAAACAAAAGCTGTCTAACTATGCCACCTCAGCAATGGCGGCTAGCATCTCAGCGGGGAGTCCGGTGGGTCGGGTAACCCGCTTGCGCCGAGTGCGCCTGACGCGAGCCATCTGTTCTAGCTGTTGTTGTGACATAATAAATAAGCAAGGGTGAGAAATAGCCCACCAACAACAATATAACTGAATAGTGATGACATATATATATATATATAAAGTAGTTCAAGCATCTTTGTAACCATATGCCATAATAATGCCAGTATAAGGTAAATGATGAAGTTCAAAACTTATATATTCCAATTATGAATACTTTTCCAATACTACCAACAATGATAATGTTGCAGAAAATAAATGAATCTGGATGATGAACTTATGCTGGAGTATTCACCGCGCCCACTGCCAATCTTACGATGATCAGTCGCAGATTGTACAGCTAAATTTAGATTACTACCGGTAGAAGGAAGAACTGACGGCTTTACTTGTCTACCGCCCTACTAGCTTTCCCCGGCCAACGGTTGGGCCAAAGGGGATGGACCGGCTCTACTCGGCTTCTTACACGACTCCAAGTTCGAAAAGAAATTCTTGACTCTGAACGCAAAGTCCGTCCCCCTTTCCCCAAGTATAATACTTGTTGATAAGACTCCACAAAGTAGTCGTATCTAGTTGGAAAGGAAAATTCAACATTTTATCTCCCAAGCTGTTGCTTGTTAGAGGATACCATCTTGTTCCAATAATCTTACCCCTCGAATGATGAGAGGGTACCCAGATGCAATAGATAGCAATTCTTGTTGCGAGTAAAAAGAATACGTTTCGAAAGATTTTTGACCGGGAAGTCCTCAATATAAATAACATTTTTCAAGTAAGGTTCTCTTATTATTCGGAAGATAGATTCGAAGGAAGAACGACATTTTGAGAACCTTTCTTGATATAATATAATAATAATCCGACTTCGAAGAAATTTTATAATTATCGAAGGTCAACAATAATATATGAAGTCATTTCAGAGTATTAGATAAATATTCGGAGAATATTTATTGAATCAGAAATAATTTCTAAAGGCTTACGACTACGAGCGAATATTTAAATCGAAGTATTTCTTAGAATACTTTTCGAATAATTAAGGAGAAAATATTTATTGAATAATTAAATATTTAATTGAATATTCAAAATAATATTCATTCAAGTAATAAGACTTGAAAGGAATATTGAAATAATATTCGATAATTAAATAGAACATCAAATGAATATTTAAATTAATATTCATTAAGTAAATAGGAGCTTAAATGAATATTCACAAAGTAATATTCATTTAATGAATAATATTCTAAATGAATATCAAAATAATATTCATTTAGTAATCCAAGCTTTAAAAGAATATTCGAGATAATATTCGATAGATGAATCGACTTTGAATGAATATTGAAAGATAATATTCATTGAATAGATAACGTTCAAATAATTATTTGAAGTAATAATCGTTAATTAAATAATCTCGGACGAATATTCAAATAATATTCGTCAACCAAATAATGGAAAATATTTACTTAAATATGTTCCTCGAATGTAATTACGATATATCAAGAAGTACTGACTCCCGGTCTACATTCAATGAGTACGATATATATATGCCCTTCTCTAAGGGACTTATCAACAACCGGCTTATAACTGATTATTCGATATCTAGCTTATAAGCCACAATAATTCAAGGAACAGGTATCACAATCTATCTTGAAAGTAGGCATGCATGTTATGGCATATGAAACACAAAATCGAATCACATATTTATATTCACAACAACAGCCATTAAAAGGATTTAGAACTTGCCTGGTAATCGAGTACGAGTAGGGGTAGTGGTAGGGTGTCCCGAGTCAGCTTGGCGATCTATGAATAGTCAAGAGATTCGAGATTAATCACTTAACACTTTTCAAAAGGTTAAGTATTAACTTAAGTCGAAACATGTTTTCGAATTATCTAGTTATACCCCTTTCTAGTGTAACTCTTTTTATTACCGATACGATTCGACATTTGTTCGTCATTAAGACATGTCATCATACTCACACTTAGTGTATACTTAAGTCGTATAAGTTCTAAATTTGATCGATTACGAACCAAGATTATATCTCGAGTTTTATCGCTCGTTTTCTAAGTTATAACCAAAGTTATACTTTTAAGGGGTTCGTTCGCGTTTAACTTTGATTCAAACATTTTTATAAAATCGAAAAACGATCCGATTCACATGAGGTTTTCTCTCAAACCTTCCTTTTTACCTCTATTATTTAATTACCAAGATTCGCCACTGACTTACGTATTTTACGAGGGTTCAATTTCAGTTACGAATTCTCATTTACGGTTTCGAACTACTTTTAGTATACCGGCCATAACTCCTAAACCGTAAGTCCGTTTCACACGTTCTTTATATCAAAACAAAGCTTGGAACATTATCTATCTTATCATGGCAGATTTCGAAGCTAGTCATTGAGTTACGTCAACTGTCCAAGTCGTTTTTCTTAAGGTTATCAAAATTTCGGCATTACGACGGCTATAAATCGAATATTTACCAATTTCAAACCTTCCCATAAACATGGTATCCACTCCAAACAACATATACATGATTTATAACCATGAACTGAGGCCAAGCAATGCCTTTCCGTTCATCTAACTATTTTTAACATTTATCAAGATCCATTCATAATCATGATTATAATCATGCTTTAACCTTAACATAACCATAACTAAGGTATATCTATCATAAACATGCTTAAATCTCAAACAAGGGTTAGGGTTTCAAGAGGTTATACCTTCCTTAGAGAGTGATATAGCCTTACTAAGCCTTGTATGGTCCTTAGGAGTGCTTAAGCTTGCTAGATCAATCAAAAGAAATCAAGAAAACAAAGTTAGATCTTGAAGAACACTATTTATGCTCCTCTTGAATGATTTATTTGAAAATGGAAACAAAGGAATTTGGGCGTGAAATTTCTAGGAGATTAGTTTCTTGAATTATAGGACTCACCTTAAAAATTTCAAGATCAAACAATGGTTGGAGGTTGGATTTTGGTTTTGCAATTTCTTGCTTGGTCGAATGGAATGATAAAAGGGGGGGGGGGAGAGAGTTTGCCTTGTTTCTTTGCTTGGTTATGTAATGAAATGAATTATTTAGATGAGATTTAGATAATATCACATCCAAAAGCCACTTTAATAAAGTGATGATGTATAGGATGATGGAAATGGATGGACAAGTGTTGAGATTTGGATGGCTTTCATGTAACTAGTGGTTTGATGTTGCTAAGTGCTAGTTAATCTCTAACCATGCTAGTTACTAGATATTTATCACTTGCACATGTATGTATCCTGCTTCCTCTGCTTGATTCTGTGTCCGGTTATTGCTCGTTTCGATTGATCGTTCGTAGGAATATTTCACGGATTTCTAATTATGGTTTACCGGGAATCTTATTAATATTAATACTATCATTCTCCATCTTTCTTTCTAACTTTCCACTTTATATTCCTTAAATCCCTTCGTTAAATCCTTAAGGCTATCAGTGTCCAGGGAACTCTCGGAGAAAATAAAAGTGCAGTTTTTCAGAATCCGACAGCTTTTACATACACTTATTTTCCCCTTGGATCACTAATACGAACTCGGAAATCCGTTCCGAATACTTCTATATAGTGTCGTCTCATATTATTCTTACTTCCACCAAAAACACTATTCATTCTTTATTCTTTACTTATTCTCTTAGGGTTGTACAATTGTCCGTATTCTCTTTCGATCGTTCCTTAACCTTTTTACGGAACCACTGGATTAATCGTTATCGATCTGGATGACATGAGAATATTCTCCTACTTGGAATTGCCATTTCTTATTCCCCTAGGAGATAGATTATTCTTACCTAAGTTGTCAACCATTAGCATTCTTCAAGACATATAAACAATAAAGTTGAATTCCATTCATTCTTTCAAAATATCAACTATTACATCGTAGCCGTAACCACTATTCATTCTTACATCATTATATAAATAAAAGTTTTAATTCTACCCAAAATCTGGGTTCTTATAGGAACCATCCAAATGGACAGACTCAGAGAAAGATAAGGTTGCCCTGGATAGTCATCTCATGCTTCTGATAATAGACTCTATAGATATGTCAATGTTTGCCAATATAGCCTCATGTAAATCAGCAAAAGAGATGTGGGATCACATTGAGGTATTGTGTGAAGGAACAGAGGAGGTTAGAGAAAACAAGAAATAGATACTGGTCACACAGTATGAAGCTTTCATGGCACAGACCAAGGAAAGTATTACTGACATGTTTGAAAGGTTTCACAAGCTGGTGACTGAGCTACAGATGAATGGGAAGGTTTACAGCACTAAAGAGTTGAACATGAAGTTTCTATTTTCTTCTCCAAACCACCTAGAGCAGAGGGTCATCTCTCTAAGGGAAAGAGATTTGAACAAGATCACATATGATCTGCTCTATGGGGTTTTAAAGACTCATGAGATTGAGTTGCTTCAGAAGATGGCTATACAAGACAACCAAGGTAGAATGATAAACACATCATGTGCCTTGGTTGTTAGCAAATCTGTTCATGACCTAGAAGCATCTACAAGTCAGCTGAGGATAGAGGAGATAGTAGATGATGAAGAAACTGAAGGTGAAGTGACTGAACCTATTGAAGAGAAGGAAGAAGATGAGTTCTATACTCTTGAAGAACTAGATGGCATGGAGAACACTTCATATGCTTTCATGGCCAGGAAATTTCCAAACATCAGATTCAAGAGGAACCAACCCTTCAAACCTAGATCTCAAAACCATTCATTCAACAAGAGGAAGACACCTGTGAAAGCAAACAAGAATAAATTCAAACCAACCATGTGGATAGGTCATATGTAAGTTGCTATAGATGAAATGACCTATGGCATTTTGCCAGTGAATGCAAGAAGCCTAAAAAGAAGGATAAAAAGTTTCTAGAGCTTGAAGCTAAGTATGAGGCCCTTCTGAAAAAGCAAACACAAGGCAAGGCCTACATAGCTGAAGGGAGTTGGGATGATTCTGATAGTGATGGAGAAGAGCAAGAATTTTGCAACTATGCCTTGATGGCTGATTCCAAGGATGAACAATCTCCATCTGATTCTCAGGTACCACCTCTCACTACCATAGATATGTTTGTGTCTGAATATAAATGTATGGTTGAACAACTGTCTATTGAAATGTTTAATATTCATACTAGTATGACTGCTGCTAATGAAGAGATTGCGAAACTGTCGACTAGAAATGAACTGTTAAACAAGAAGAATGAGGAACTTGAGCTAACTGCTATGCAAGTAGATAACCTTAAGAAAAAGTTGAATATCTACAGAATAAGGTTCTATGTGCTAGTCAGGTCGATAAGGCTCTTAGGGATGATGTGGCATCCCATAATCCGGGGTACAGATTTGGAACCACTAACCACAATCAACATAATACATACCTGAATATAAAAATAATAAAATACCCCTGATCCAAGATCGCATACAGGTTAGGGTATGAAACAAACTATTAAATTATATTATTACAATCCAATCTCCGAATAAAATCGTTATACAATTTGCTAACAAATTAAGTCCATATGTTGAACTATTTAATTAACCTCTGACGAAGCTCAAGTCACTACCCGACCAAGTCAACAACTCGAACATTACCTCTCGCTGTAGGAATAAGACTACTCATCTGACCACTGGAGAAATAAAACAACAACGCAAGAGTGAGCCAACAGTGCTCAGCAAGTATAAATGTGTATAAATATCAAGAACAGTAATAAGTTCTGATCAACAAGAATAAACATCATAGGCTTCAAATGAATCAGGCTTTAAAGCAACTCAACCTCAATGTATAGATTAGAATTGGATTTTTTTATATATTTTAAGAAAACAATAAGGTTAGGCTGCTGATCAGTCACGCACTAACCCCGGACAAACGCACACAGCAATGTCCTATAATGGATCCATGGCACACATTGGCCTTATTAACTTCCGACCACGAATCTGGTCCGACCCCTTATGGTCCATATTTTAAAAAACATTCCAATTCTATATCAACGCACTAGGTGTCGGAATAATCGACAACCTTTGTCATCCAACTAGTTGGAAAACTCACGTTCCAGAACAACAACTCATAATACAAGAGTCAATGAAGGATTCAAGATCAACAAGTGTCGACAAGTTCGACACAACAATTTGGTAATAATTAAAGAATAATAACTCAAAGGGTATCGACAAGTTCGATACAATAAATGAGGTGTAAACGAATGAACAATAATAATAACATGTATCGTCAAGTTCGATAGAAATAATTGGGGTGGTAGATTTCATCATCAATATAATTAAAGAATAATTTCACTTGAACAAGAAGTGAAAGGAAATACTTGCCTGATAACCAACGCTAAACTCGTCTAACACTTGATCGCCTCACTCTACTTTAGCCTTCCATTTGGTCCCTCTGACTCGACTCTAGACCTTCCTTCGTCCCGTCTATTTGATTCTATAATCATTAACTCACATTAATACACCTGACAATCATTATCCGACTTTAAACATCTCCCATAAACACATTGGACTCCAACAGAGCATTTAAACAATTAGTCACTTTTACGACTCGCTAACACGTAATTCACATAGCATGAAATCATTTAAATCACATTTAAATGATTCATATAACTCACAAGATAACCCACATACATCACATACGATCAAATGAACTCAAGAACATTTTTAGAAAATATTTAGTCCTTGCAATAGAATAAAACTTGGCTCAAAACATTTTTAAAACAAATTTTGGAATTTTAAACAATTAAACACTATTTTTAAACATTTAAAACAGAATACAGATTAATTAACAACTAAATAACTCTAATTAAATTAATTAAAATCAACTAATAACTAATTAATATAATTATTCAATAAATGATTACATTTATCAAATAATTAAATTAATTGCATTATTATTTGAAATTAATTAACATAATTAGAAGTATTTAATTCTCAATTACTTTTGAATTAAAACAAATAAATAAATGATTTTTTGAAATTAAATAAACAAAGAAATAATTCAGAAATAATCTGAACTTTTAAAAATAATCTTTTTGAGAAATAATTCTGAATTTTAAAAATAAAATTCAGATTTAAAATTAAATTTTAAAAGTAAAAAGTAATTTTTAGAAAAGTAATTTACATTTACCTTTTAGAGTAAAAAGGTTAATCCTTTTAAAATAAATAGTAAAATGTTAAAACCATTTCACTTTTACCACTACTGATAAGAACAAGATCAAAATTTCCAATTGAAGAACAGCTGCTGGAAAAATGAAGAACACCGCCAGAATTTTCCAGAATCCGGCGGTTCTCCCCAGATTCCGGCGACACTCAAACCACACGCATACGCTTGTTTTACACGACTTCTCAGCTGGGTTTCGAATCTCATTGACTGGGCACCTCAAAACGCACCACAATCGAACCAAAACCAACCGGAAATGACCATAAGCCATTGATTCCGGCGACCACGAACCTACCTCCGGCCAACAACCATTTTTCTTCATTTCTACACCAATCTTAGCGCTTAATAACTCAAATAAAGCTTATGCAACCACAACTCTTTCCCCTCAAACCATTTAAACAATAAATCAATGTAATTTACGAACGAACAATTTGAAACTCGAACTCAAAAACTCATAATCGTATATCCTCATCCGGTGATAGATTAATACAATTAATCACATAAACATGCTAGTTAGGACCCCTAGAAACTGTAGGAATCATCAAAACAGTCAGGAAATCAAAGAATCAAAAACCCCCAATTTTAAGCACATGAACCCTAAAATTCGAAAAATATTATATTAAAATTCATAGAAAATCGAGATGATAACCTGGGTAGATGTTGACAACATATTCAGATAGTAGATGTTACAGGCTTCGATTTGGTTACTCGAATGTCAACAACGGAATCCAGAATCACTTCCATTTGTTTGATTAATCCTAAAGAACAAGAACACTATTCATGTGATTTTCGAAAATAATAGTTTTGGAAAATTGATTTTTTTTTGTTTGTTTGTTGAATCTGATTGGGACAACTAGCTGTGATCTGATTGGTCCAAAAGTTGAGATATGGATTGGTTAAGGGTAATGTTTCGTAATATCTTTTTTTCCCGAAATGCTCGGAACCCTAGTTAACTTTTAATCGATCCGGGACGTACCAATTAAATCAATTACGGATCCGATTCGAACGAAAATATTTTGACGAACAAAAATAACAAATCGATTACTGAAAACTTTTAAGACTCGTAAAATGAATAAAATATGAGTTTCGAACATTTTGAGATTTATCTGACGAATATTGATACGAAAATGATTTTAAATCGAAACCCTAGGGATCTTGAAAAACAAGGGTTACAGATAAAAATGAACTGAACCGTACGTTTTTCGAAAAAGTTAAAGATAATCATCGAGGAGTCTAATACAATTACTAAACACAAAAAGGGGTCCCAATCATTCCCGATTCTTTTATTCCTATATAACGATACCATATCATATTCGCGGTTTCATTACCCGCCAAACCGAATCAAAATATTTATGTAAATTCAAAATAAGATAAAATAAATTATAATAACATATATTCACCTTGATCACATAATAAAAACACATATCCTCAGATACCAATCAACATTTACACCTTGACTTATCAAATGGGAATAAAATAATTAAAAATATTTTTATTCCTACTTACCAAAAATAGTATTTAAATAAATTTACTAATCACGGTTCTTACAGTCTTCCCCCCTAAATGGGATTCTGTCCTCAGAATCCAACTAAGCAATAGGTGGGGAGACTTCTCTGACATCCTGGGACTCTTTCACCACATTTCTACTGGCAGCACAGTACTAACTTACTTCTCCACACTCTATCTCTGAAATTCTACCAATTCATATTCTCTGACACAACGAAATCAAAACGATAATTTTTAAACATCACTATATGAAACACGTCGTGAATATGCCGCACATGAGGTGAAAATTAACTCATAGGCAACCCTCCCAACTCTCTTCAGCATCTCACATGATCTAATGAATATTGAATTCAACTTTCTTGGTCATCGAATCTCACTAATTCCTTCTACAGAAATAGTCTTAACAAAATTTTGGTTTTCCTTCTTCACAATTTATATCTCTCTTGACTAAGTTAGCATCTTTCTTCTGCCGACTTTGAGTTGTAGTTAACCTTCTAAACAAGTTCGATTACTTCTTTTGTCAGTGGCACTAAGCTCCAAACATTTTCCGTTCATCAACTTCTCCCAATATACCGGAGATCGACACTCCCATCCGTATAGCACTTTATAAAGCGGTAATCCAAATGTTCGCATGAGAACTATCGTTATATGAGAATTACCTTAATAGCAAATGATCATCTCACTCACCCTCGAAGTCAAGTGCATATACCCTAACATGTCTTCGATGATTTGAATCACTGCTTCGCTTTGACTGTCTGTCCGAGAATGACAAGTCATACTTATCTCTAACTCAGGGTCTAAACCTTTCTTGAAAATTTTTCTAAAATCCCAGTTGAATTTCGTGTCTCATATGAGCCATAATACTCCATTATAGACTTGAACCTTTCGTTTACAAGTCCCGATAACCCGAAACGCTTACTAGTCATAAATGAATGTCCTGTCCACAGAAAAATCGGGCATGACCTTTTCGTTTAACGGACTATACCCTGCGTAACAATTTCTAATACCAACACAATCATCCACAAATAATTCATCTCCATACCCCATTTATTCACAATCTTAATGCATTCACATACAATGCTAATACAAAATCTGCCTTGACTTGAAGTAAACACATAAATAAATAAATCTGCCTCAACTTGCAGTAGTAAATAAATCCGCCTCGACTTGCAGTAAATAGGTAAATAAACAAATCCATGATACCTTGATTCCAACCTGTCAACCAAACCTCATATCATCTAATCTCGATCGCGTCCTTGAAATCGAATACTACAATTAAACACATACGTCATTAGATACACATAAAACACGATTCGATTAACAACTCAATTCTCACTCTATCAAAAACAATTTGGTTTGCTAAAGCATTTGAAATACCACCTCGAATGTTTTATTGGTTTAAAACAAATCAAAATCATTTTTATCCACTGAAAATTCTTTTTGAAAATACTTTTAAATCCATTTAAAAATATTTAAAATAATAAATTTTAAAAGAATAAAAATTTTAAAACCAAATACCTCCGAAAACATTTTTATCCTCGATATTTACAATTTTGAAAACTAATAAACTTCATAACCTTGAATTTGACATAACACACTACAAAAACAAAATCTTGAAATAACTTGTTTGTAATATTGACTATCCCGGGGTCACAGCCCCATCTATGCCATTCACAAAACAATTTTCACTCCAACAATTTCCAACAATTAACATGGGAATTTGACTTAATACGCGTCAAATCAATTATATGCCTTCAACAAATAACTCACGACTTTCAGAGTTCCTCTCAACTCTGATAATTCGAGTTCTTGAAATCAACTCCTGCAACATTACTCTAAATACGCAACAAGGTCTTAGGTTTAAATTCTGAGCATTACAATTCTAACAGCTAGCAGTAATCGATTTAACTATAGAAACCACGACATTATACCTAACTTGCCCTCAAATATACAGAATAAATACGCGTCCACCACTTACCTATACTAACAACTCAATTCCTCTTAAACTAACTTTTTCCACCTTCTGATTCGTCACCTCATTTCGATGCCTCTTAATTCTCTCACAATTTATGTTGAAATGCTATGACATATATCATCTTCGTTTATAAAGCTAGGCATGCAAGCTTCCACTTTTATCAAAGATCGAACATGACCCACTTGTAAAATGGACTATGCCCAGACACAACGCCTCAAATACTAACTCAATCACCCACAATAATTCGCATATATATATATATATATATATATATATATATATATATATATATATAATATTAAAACGAAATTTGCCTCGGATAAAACTTTGAGAAGAAGAATATCAAGAAATCCCCCAATCATTTTTACTCCACTTTCAACGTACAATGTCGATCGAGAAGGGATCCCATTGTGGCATCCCATTGTTTTACTCAGCACCCAAACTTTTTTTTTTGATCGAGAGAGAAAACAACTAATTCTGATATCCATAATATCAAAATTAATGACCATGAAAATTATCACGATCAACTCCAACTCACGTGTTGAACACTTCTGCTCATGAATACAAACAAATACCTTCTTAGGGCAATACACCACCTCACACCTTACACAAAACATCAAAGTACATCACCAAGTTTTCTTCTCATCTAATTAAAAGTTTTGATAATCTTTAGAAATTCCTGATTAATCTTACAAAACTTCCGACCTCTACTGGCATAGATTTCTTTCCATCCAATTTTATATCAAAACCCTTGTGCATAATCTTCCTCGTCTTGAAACTTCTTAAATTATTTTCAAATGATCTGCATGCTCTTTACTAATCTTCAAATATCTTGAAAGGTCATCTGTAACTATAATTAAAATTTCATCCATATACTCCTTCTCTTACGAAAATCCCTTTAATTAAATTTCTAGCTCCAGCATTTCCTTTAATGTCATCCGATATTGAATTTCTTGAAACTGATTTCCTGGTTGGGAATAAATAACAAACGAGCTCTACATCTTTGTCTGATGACAATCCTCGTCATCCCTCAACATATACATTCAAAAATTATTAACCACTAAAAATCTACTTTGATTTAACTATTTCCTTCCTGGCATCTCCTTTTGTGCAAAACAACTTCATAATCTCGGTACAATAATCTCTTGGTCCGCGTGATCGTTACTATTTCTTTGTCTGTTCTCGGCCTTAAAATATATTACATTCCTTGAGGACCATAATCTCACTTTCTTGTCCTCACACTTACTTGTACTTTGTAGTTGGCTACTCAATCCAATCCTAAATCATCTTTAACTTCTTCTTTTTTCACTGCCACCACAATCAAATTCTTGATAATGTCATTCATAGCAAGAACGAGTTTCTAGCTTCCTAGTAATTTATAGAAAATGGTTCTGTTACCCTCATCCTTGGGTCCACTAAAACTGGTATGATATAATCTCTGGAAAACTGTCGTATCTTCCTACACTTATGGCACACAACTTGACTTCTGACTCTGTTACTTACTACCACACTATTCTTTCCAATTGCATTTACGCTCTCTGCGTTTACCTCGACACAATCGCAATATACTTTCTCTTAAATTCTTATCTTCCAACCATAAGGTCTTGTTAATCTCTGCTAATTCTCATTCTGTGGGCACCTACTGTGCCCCCACTCTCTCAACTCTAAATCTTCTAAATTCCACATTCTTCCCTTAAATGAATCACATTTCTTTAAAATAATTTGAAAATTCTCTGGTTCTCTGTCTTCCTCTCTTTATCATCTTGCTCCATCTTGGTCAACTCTCTTTTACTCTTAATAATCATGATTCTTTAAACTGGGCTCACGCAAGTTGTTAATTCCAATACAATCACCTTCCTTCATATTCATATTTCAACTCCTCCTACTAGTTCTTACAAACGAATCTGTCCTACTGTACTTAAGTTAATCTGGTTTGGGTTCTAAAATTTATACCCAATCATTAGCCTCAAAACATTCAAAATCCTATGATATTCCCTTTACTACCTCCCACATTAAACTGGTGTCCGAAACAATTTTTTCATCAACACTAACTATCATATACCAAACATCTCCATCCATATTCTCTTTTCAACCTTTAACAAAATCCATAATCTTATGCCCTTATTACCCGCTCTTTACCCGACTCAATTCTCAGTAATTTCGAATCTTTGTACTATCAATCCAGTAAGTAATTCACTTTGATATGCCACCTCTGTTTTAACACCACTTCTCAACTTGCTCAACCAATTCTTCGTCATCTTAATTGCAGTTTCAACCACTTAGGATGTCGTCGCTTCCATCTTTGCAGCTTTTCATCGCTGGTAATTCTGAAATCATTAGGGTTTCTGGCAAAAGAAATCAATAGAAGGAATAGGTATCAAGTATGAATATACACTGAGTTTTGTTTGATAAAATTTTTTGTAAAAGGATTTAACCGAGAGATCAATATGATCATTGAACTATTATCAGGTTGCATTTGTCAATAGGTCAACCGCCCTAGTAAATAAAGGTGGCCAGCCTTTAGTACTTTCATGACAAACACAATCAGTGGCGTCCCACCAGACTTCTATCACAGAGATAAAATGTCCCTGAATCCCCTATATACATAGGTTGTTCATCTCAGTCTGAATAAAGAAGATCAAGTATTCGGGAAAATAGAAAGAATTCAAGAGTCTCAATTTTTTTTGTATATAAGGTTAGATAAAGTATCCTCTGAAAATAGGGATATTTCTAAAAGAATACGGCAGTGTGTAAGTAAATCTGATTTACAAAGCTTATCATCAATTGAAGTACAGTTGATCTCCAAACGTATGCATCAACTATCGATTAAATAAATGTTCAAGAAATTCCTAATTATTCAGAATCTCACTCTTGTCGACTAAGCACTAATATACTTAGCTGCCCAAACCGGCCTGACAATAACGAGTTGAATAAGTAAGAAGATCTCAATACATTCTTGATCTTCAACCGTCACTGCGCAACAGATGCTTCAGCAACGATCTCAACCGGGAATTAATTTACAATAACTCATAGCGAGAATAATGATTTTCAAAACATCTGACAATTCCATTAAACAATAAATTGAATGAGATCAATGACTAGGGGTGCACGGCTATGCCCTTACTTCTAACCCATTCCAATAATCGCTTCCAACAACATGTTATAGTCTTCTCGTACTCTCTCTATCATGTTCACATCGTAACTAATACCGTAGAAAAGTTCTAGAATATACGTGAAAATCTCGAGATAATATCTTCCAGACTGGTAGCTCTGAATGCCCAATTGGCTTATGCGGCTCCGAATTAACTGCCTCGCCCATATCCAAATCTTCGGACGAATCGTACCCCTACTCGCGCGATAGCTCGAAGGACTATATAACGTCGCAATACTCGTCATGACAACCTAAGGCGGAACTTATCTAAAATTGTTCTACCCAACGTCTATCTTAGACACGTACACCTAACCCTCCTAATCTGTTTCCGTGACCATAACCTGTAGCTCTGATACCAACTGTGGCATCCCATAATTCGGGGTACAGATTTGGAACCACTAACCACAATCAACATAATACATACCTGAATATAAAAATAATAAAATACCCCTGATCCAAGATCGCATACAGGTTATGGTATGAAACAAACTATTAAATTATATTATTACAATCCAATCTCCAAATAAAATCGTTATACAATTTTCTAACAAATTAATTCCATATGTTGAACTATTTAATTAACCTCTGACGAAGCTCAAGTCACTACCCGACCAAGTCAACAACTCAAACATCACCTCTCGCTGTAGGAATAAGACTACTCATCTTACCACTGGAGAAATAAAACAACAACGCAAGAGTGAGCCAACAGTGCTCAGCAAGTATAAATGTGTATAAATATCAAGAACAGTAATAAGTTCTGATCAAAAAGAATAAACATCATAGGCTTCAAATGAATCAGGCTTTAAAGCAACTCAACCTCAATGTATAGATTAGAATTGGATTTTTTTATATATTTTAAGAAAACAATAAGGTTAGGCTGTTGATCAGTCACGCACTAACCCCGGACAAACGCACACAGCAATGTCGTATAATGGATCCACGGCACACATTGGCCTTATTAACTTCCGACCACGAATCTGGTCCGACCCCTTATGGTCCATATTTTAAAAAACATTCCAATTCTATATCAACGCACTAGGTGTCGGAATAATCGACAACCTTTGTCATCCAACTAGCTGGAAAACTCACGTTCCAGAACAACAACTCATAATACAAGAGTCAATGAAGGATTCAAGATCAACAAGTGTCGACAAGTTCGACACAACAATTGGGTAATAATTAAAGAATAATAACTCAAAGGGTATCAACAAGTTCGATACAATAAATGAGGTGTAAATGAATGAACAATAATAATAACATGTATCGTCAAGTTCGATAGAAATAATTGGGGTGGTAGATTTCATTATCAATATAATTAAAGAATAATTTCACTTGAACAAGAAGTGAAAGGAAATACTTGCCTGATAACCAACGCTAAACTCGTCTAACACTTGATCGCCTCACTCTACTTTAGCCTTCCATTTGGTCCCTCTGACTCGACTCTAGACCTTCCTTCGTCTCGTCTATTTGATTCTATAATCATTAACTCACATTAATACACCTGCTATCATTATCCGACTTTAAACATCTCCCATAAACACATTGGACTCCAACAGAGCATTTAAACAATTAGTCACTTTTACGACTCGCTTACACGTAATTCACATAGCACGAAATCATTTAAATCACATTTAAATGATTCATATAACTCACAAGATAACCCACATACATCACATACGATCAAATGAACTCAAGAACATTTTTAGAAAATATTTAGTCCTTGTAATAGAATAAAACTTGGCTCAAAACATTTTTAAAACAAATTTTGGAATTTTAAACAATTAAACACTATTTTTAAACATTTAAAACAGAATACAGATTAATTAACAACTAAATAACTCTAATTAAATTAATTAAAATCAACTAATAACTAATTAATATAATTATTCAATAAATGATTAAATTTATCAAATAATTAAATTAATTGCATTATTATTTGAAATTAATTAACATAATTAGAAGTATTTAATTCTCAATTTCTTTTGAATTAAAACAAATAAATAAATGATTTTTTGAAATTAAATAAACAAAGGAATAATTCTGAAATAATCTGAACTTTTAAAAATAATCTTTTTGAGAAATAATTCTGAATTTTAAAAATAAAATTCAGATTTAAAATTAAATTTTAAAAGTAAAAAGTAATTTTTAGAAAAGTAATTTACATTTACCGTTTAGAGTAAAAAGGTTAATCCTTTTAGAATAAATAGTGAAGTGTTAAAACCATTTCACTTTTACCACAACTGATAAGAACAAGATCAAAATTCCCAATTGAAGAACAGCTGCTGGAAAAATGAAGAACACCGCCGGAATTTTCCAAAATCCGGCGGTTCTCCCCAGATTCCGGCGACACTCAAACCACACGCATACGCTTGTTTTACACGACTTCTCAGCTGGGTTTCGAATCTCATTGACTGGGCACCTCAAAACGCACCACAATCGAACCAAAGGGTTTCAAGAGGTCTACCTTACTTGGAGTATGTAATAGGCTTATTAATCTTGGTATGGTCCTTGTCTAGCCTTAACACACCTTAGATCAACCAAAGAAACAAGAAAATCAAAGATTAGTTCATAAGAACACTATTCACCCTCCTTTTCTTAATTTTTTTGAAAATGGAAACAAAGGAGTTTGAAGCTAAAATTTTGAGGAGATTACTTTTTGGAAATATAGGACTCACCATAAAAATTTGGAGATCAAATGATGGTTGGAAGTTGGATTTGTGTTCTTGAATTATGCTAAAAGCCGAATGGCTCTTTTAGAGAGAGTTTGGAGTTGCTTGCTTGGTTCTTGATCTAATCCTTGGCAAAAATGAATTATTGTGATGTCTTTGAGAAATATCTTGTATAAAGCTACTTTATTAAAGTGCTTGGGTCATCTCTTGCATCATCAAGTGGACATGTGTGGTGTTCTTGTGGTTTGATGATGTGTTGAAGTTAACTACATGGTTTTGTTGCTAAGTATGCTAGTTACCTTTGTAACTACTTAGTTACTTGATCTTATCCACTAGCATCTGCATGCACCTTGGTTCCCTACTTGTTTCTTTGTCCAGTTATTGCTCAATTTGATTGATCGTTCGTAGGAATATCTCAAGGATATCTAGTTAGGGTTTTATCGGCAACCTTCTTAATGTTTATAATATCATTCTTAATCTTTCTTGATAACTCCCGAATTTAATTTCCTTAAATCCCCTTATTAAATCCTTAAGTCTTTCAGTGCCCAGGGAATTCTCGGAGAAAATAAAAGTGTTGTTTTTCAGAATCCGACAGTTTTTACATACACTTATTTTCCCCTGGATCACTAATACGAACTCAGAAATCCATTCCGGGTACTTCTATATAGCGTCGTCTAATAATATACTCATTTTCACCAAAAACACTATTCATCCCTTTATTCTTTTTTTATTCCTTATGCTTATAGAAATGTCCTTGTTCTCTTTCGAGCGTTCCTTATCTCTTTTACGGGACCACTGGACTTATAACAGATATTGATTTGGATGACATAAGAATAACCTTCCCCCTTGGAATTATCAAATCTTAATTTCCTAGGGAGTAAAGTGTAAGAACCCAAATTTTGGGTAGAATTAAAACTTTTATTTATTTAATGATGTAAGAATGAATAGTGGCTACGGCTACAATGTAATAGTTGATATTTTAAAAGAATGAATGGAATTCGACTTTATTATTTCTATGTCTTGAAGAATGCTAAAGGGTGACAACATAGGTAAGAATAATCTATCTCCTAAGGGAATAAGATATGGCAATTCCAAGCAGAAGAATATTATCATGTCATCCAGATCGATAGCGATTAATCCAGTGGTTCCGTAAAAAGGTTAAGGAACGATCGAAAGAGAATACGGACAATTGTACAACCCTAGATGAATAAGTAAAGAATAAGGATGAATAGTGATTTTGGTGTAATTGAGAATATTATTAGACGACACTATATAGAAGTATTCGGAACGAATTTCCGAGTTCGTATTAGTGATCCAGGGGGAAAATAAGTGTATGTAAACGACATCGGATTCAGAAAAATAGCACTTTTATTTTCTCCGAGATTTCCCTGGACACTGCAAGACTTGAGGATTTATTTAAGAGATTTAAGGAATTTAAATTCGAGAAGTATTAAGAAAGATGGAGAATGGTATTATAATTGTTAAGAAGGTTTTCGGTAAAACCCTAACTAGAAACCTTTGAGATATTCCTATGAACGATCAAATGAAATTGAGCAATAACCGGACAAAAAGACAAGCAGAGAACCAAGGGGTGTGATGAGCTAGTGGAAGGTGACATAGTCACTTTAAGCAAGATAAGATCAAAGTAACCAAGCTAGTTACAATACCAACTAGCAAGATTAGAAAGCTAACTAGTACTTAGCAACACTTTATCATCTTACCACCAAATCATCAACACTTGTCTCTCCAAACACCTCATCCATTGCATCACCACTTTAATAAAGGCAATTTATACAAGATATTATCACAATAATTCATTTGGATGAGAGCAAACCAAGGCAACCAAGCAAATACTCTTTCTCCCCCATTTCCATCAGTTTGGTTTTCCAGGACAGGGGGATCTTTACGATTTTTTTTCGCCCAGTTCTACTCATTTAAAAATCATGAAAAAATTCACGAAGCTTCTACACATCAAGATGAAGTTGTGGATTTAATTTCATAATTTTTGAAGATCGTTTGAGTGGTCAAATAAATTCGACAAAATCGCTCTGTTTTTCCCCTTGAAAAACCCACTTCGAATTTTTGAAGTTTTGAGATTTCAAAATCCAACTTCCAACCATTGTTTGATCTCCAAATTTTTATGGTGAGTATTACATTTCATAAAAATGATCTCCTAAAAATATTAGCTTCAAACTCCCTTGTTTCCATTTTCAAATAAATCATCCAAGATGAGGGTGAATAGTGTTCTTCATGAACTAATCTTGTTTTCTTTGATTTCTTTGGTTGATCTAGCAAGCTTAAACACTCCTAAGGACTATACCAAGCTTTTTAAGGCTAGTTCATACTCCCAAGAAGGTATAACAACTTGAAACCCTAGATCTTGTTTTGAGTTTAAGCATGTTCTTGATGGATCATGAGTTTTAAGTGAGTTTTAGTGATATTATGCATGTATGTTACCTTAGAGACATGATTGGGCTTTGTTAAATGTTAAAATGTTTTAGATGAACGGAAAGGCATTGTTTGGCCTTAGTTCATGGTTGAATTACATGTTTATGTTGTTTGGGGTGGAAACTATGATTATTGGAAAGTTTGGAATTTGGAAATATTCGATTTATAGCCGTCGTAATGCCCGATTTTCGTTAAACCTTGAAAACCGTGCATCACAGTAGCTTTAGCTCACGGCCTAGCTTTATATTCTGCCATGTTAAGGTAGATGATGTTATAAGCTTCGATTTGATATAAAGATCATGTGAAATGGACTTACGGTTTAGGAATTATAGCCGATTTACTAAAAGTGGTTCGAAACCGTAATTGCAAGTTCGTAACTGAAATTGGATTCCTTTAATACTACGAAATCAGTGGCGAATCTTGATAATTAAATATTAGAGGTAAAAAGGAAGGTGTGAGAGAAAACCACATATCGAAGGGATCGTTTTCCGATTTTATAAAAATGTTCGAATCAAGGTTAAACGCGAGCGAACCCCTAAAAGCATACTTGGTTATAAACTTGGTTAAGTACTTAGAAAACGGGCGATAAATCTCGAGGTATACTCTTGGTTCGTAAATGATCAACCTTAAAACTTACATGACTTCAGTATATACCAAGTGTAAGTACAGTGACATGTCGTATTAACGAACGAATGTCGGGTCGGATCGGATCGATGATAAAAGAAATCCACAAAAAGGGGTATAACGAGATAACTCGAGAACGTGTTTCGATTTAAGTATAACTTAACCTTTAAAGTTTTAAGTGATTAATCTCGAATGTCTTGGCTATTTATAGATCACCAAGCTGACCCGGGACCCGCTACCACTACCCCTTATCGTACTCGACTACCAGGCAAGTTTCAATTCGCTTCTTTTAGGCTGTTGTTGTGATTGAATATATATATATATATATATATATATATATATATATATATATATATATATATATGTTTTCTGTTATACATATGCCATAGCATGCATGCCTACTTTCAAATTATATCGTTATGATTGTTCCCTGATTGTTTATTGGCTTATAAATTAGATAACTAACGTATCAATTATAAGCCGGTTATTGTAAGACCCTCATAGAAGGGCGTATACATCTTATTCGTCAAATATAGACCGGGAGTCAATATTTCTTGATATATCGAGATCACCTCGGAGGAAAATATTTAAGTAAATATTTTCCATTATTTGGGTGACGAATATTATTTGAATATTCGTTCGAGATTATTTATTTAACGATCCTTACTTCAAATAATTATTTGAACGTAACCATTCGACGAATAATATTTTTCAATATTCATTCAAAGTCGAATAGATTATCGATTATTATTCCGAATATTCATCTAAAGATTGGACTACTAAATTAATATTATTTGAATATCCATTTAGAATATTATTTTATTAAATGAATATTACTTTTGAATTATTCTCTTCACTCGCAATGCGGGTGCTATTGACTTATTAAGTCGTTGTGTACCTTCTCATCTTTTGAGGGGTAAGATTGTTAGAACATGTTGATATTCGTTACCAAGCAATAGCTTGGAAGTTATTGGTGAATTTTCCTTTCCAACTAGATACGACTACTTTGTAGAGTCTTATCAACAAGTATTATACTTGGGGAAAGGGGCACGAACGTTACATTCAGAATCATGAATTCTAATTGAACTAGGAGTCGTGTAAGAGGCCGAGTAGCGCCGGTCCATCCCCTTTGGCCCAACCGTTGGCCGGGGAGAGCTAGTAAGGCGGTAGACAAGTAAAGCCGTCAGTTCTTCCTTCTATCGGTAGTAAATCTAATTTGAGCTGTACGATCTCGACTGATCATCAAGATTGGAACAGCGGGCGCGGTGAATACTCCATCATTGGTTCATCATCCAAACTTATTTATTTCCTGCAACATGATTACTGTTGGCAGAGCTAGAAAAGTGTTCATAACTGGAATTGCAATCTTTTCATGCAAGTTGCTCTTTTAATGACAATGAGAATATCTCGCTTACTTTTGATGTAGCAGATATTTCTACAAACAAATACTTTAAGTTACCTTGTAACTTCATCGTTCATATTATACCGGCATCATTTCCGTAAATGCATGGCATATGGTTTGAAAGATACTTTTGAACTGTTATATATTATCGTTCAGTTATATATTATTGTTGGTGGGCTATTGCTCACCCTTGTTTTATTATTATATCACAACAACAGCTAGACCAGATGACCCGCACAAGGCGCACTCGACGCAGGCGAGGACGATGAGACTACCAGAGCTAAAGAAGAAGCTATTGGTATGATAGATTTATTCTTTCAATTCCAAGTATATGGTCTAGTATGACTTATGTAAATGGATGGCAAAGAGTATGTATTTATATTGAAATTCTTTCGGATTGTAAGAACTCATAATGTGATTAATAAAAATTTGATTGTTACTCTGATTTCATCTCTGGGACTATAACGGGTGTGTTTTATATTGTTGTGTTGGGTCATAGAGATGTAATTTATTTTATGTTAAGGAAAGTTCAATTGTTGTGGACAGAATTGGAAACCGTAACCACCGGATCCCGGACCCCGGATCTGGGGGTGTTACATAAAGTGCACTTTGTGTACTTGAACTTTGACGAAGACACCACTTATAATACTACCTTTCAAAAACTACCATGTGCAATACTGAAAAATGGATTTACTTAAACTTCGTGTACCGCCGTCTATCTCTTTCAAACGGCGTTAGATTCTCAGGGGCAAATCAGTCTTTTCCACCTAGAGATTTGCGCGGGCTTTTCAGAGGGGGGTTTTTCTCTGTGATATTTACATAGAGCATTCCTAATTCCTAATTGTAATCACTCATTGTAATAGCTCGGACAACCATCGCGTAGTCTATCACTTATATCAGTTGTTCCCCTGCCATCAGGACCAGTGTAATCCTGCAAGAGCATAGGAGTTCACATGTTAAGAAATAGCGATTGAGTTGGATAACAGAAGAAACCAAACATACATATAGCTAATCAAGAAGAAATGAAAAGACGAGGGACTGTAGTTGATTAACTATGAGGCTGTAAAGTGCGAACTGCTATGATTCGCTACCACAAATAAAGCAATAGATTTTCTCAGAAACTTCAGAAAAAGTACCTCCATCAATACAGATACAAGCCATGTAGCAAGTCGATCACCATCCTCGGAGCAGACTAATTGATGAAATGTTAACAGAAGTAATGCTCATTTTATATTCTCATCAAAGCCCTGAACTAACCGTGTGACATGATGCTATGAAAGAAGTTGAAGCAAAAATAAAGCTTCACCACATCGGAGGAGTAATTTCCTGGTGCATTCCATTGCTCTTACCTGCATCACATATAAAAAGGACATAAGTACTGAGTACAAGAAATGAGAGAAATGGACAAGAAAAAAAAATCTTAACTCAAGTGAAGCGCAGAACTATAGAGAAGACGTTTCCTTTTATTGGATAGAACAGCTTCGTTGGACTCAACATTATGTGAATGAGGTCCAAACAAATTCGGAACCATACTTCGATCACTTGCACCCAGGTCAAAACCCATTCCAATTAAAATTGAACCCGTCAAGTCTCCAAGACCAGGAACACATCCATATAGTCCTTGCCTCAGATTTTTTCTAGACTTTAGGAACCTCTCTAAAGAACGAAGTTTTTCTTCAAGGACTTGCATGGCCCCTATTGAAAATCTGCATACAATTATTCCATTTTCATTCATACTATCTGATGAAGCTATCTCACTTTTTGAGACCATGACAGGAAGCTCCTATAGAGGCAAAAGTAACCTTGATGAGCATAAAGAGAGCCCTTCATAAGCACCAGAAAACACAGGGTTGGCCTCTTGAACAACCTGACCCATGCTAAACCCACTGGCTGCAGTTCTAGTACTAGACAACCCCCTGCTACCTTCAAGCTGAGTTATTCCAACATTTAGTGGGTCCTCAAAAGCCTAAGCTACCTTCTCAGCAACAACATTGCTTGTAAGGTTTTCAGTTTGAACAATCCTTGCAGCTATCATTAAGCACATTGTAGCAGTCTCTCCAGCTCTGAACCGATTAAAGAAATCTTCTAATATTGATCTAAGAGAGCTGTATGAATGGGTGAATTAGGAATGCTCTGTGTAAATATAACAAAGAAAAGCCCCAATCTGTAGGTAGAAAAGACTGATTTGCCCATCAGAATCTAACACCTTTTGAAAGAGATAAACGGCGGTACACGAAGTTTAAGTAAATCCAAATTTCAGTATTGCACGTGGTAGTTTTTGAAAAGTAGTATTGCAAGTGGTGTCTTCATCAAAGTTGAGGTACACAAAGTGCACATTACTCTTTTTTAGGAGATAGATAATTATTATCTAGATTGTCAACCAATAGCATTCTTCATGACATATAAGTATTTGATTCCATATCCATTCCATAATAAAAGTTTTAATTCCTACCAAAAATTGGGGTTCTTACAGTCTCCCCTCTTTAAAAGGATTCCGTCCCAGAATCAAGTAGGAAACAAGAGTCATTTGTCTGTCGTTTCACCTTTCAGCTTCCCGACCAAGTCTTAGTCGTTCTACCCTTTCTCAGCACATCTACTGGTGCTATAATACGTACTTTATCCTTTTTTTTTCCATCAACTTGCTACTTTTCGTACAACACATTATCTGGGTTATGCTCTTACTCAGTCTTATACTATTATCCCTATTGATATCCGCAGTGGCTTTGGTATCACTATCGTGCTGCGAATTTGGAGATAACGTCACTCGCACTATGCATTTCCTGATCGCCTTAATCTTCGCAATCTCGATCAATATAGAGAAGTGGAAAGAGTTATTGATAGATCACTATGATCAATGAACATTTGTTATATTGCATAGTTAGTACAGAAGGGGGCCAGCCTTTAGTACTTGAAAAGCAATTAAACAAGTTATGGTATTCCACTTAGACTTCTATCACACAGACAGATAGTCACGTAGCAGTACCTCCCCTCCATAAAGGGTTGTTCTTCTCAATTCATAAAGAAGATGAATAAGAGAGAAGAAAAGAAAAGAATTCTAAAGGATTATAGAAAGTTTTCACGATTTTAAAATATCATACTCAGAATTTACCTCTGAACTATAGAGGTTCATCAAGGAAGAAAATAAACATAATTATATCCAATACTATTTGATCGCAATCTCACGTGTCAACATATCTTGCTGCTTTGTCCATTATCCTATGGACCTATACTCTTGTTTAATCTTAGCAACGCTCACTTCAGAAAATTCCTTCAACCTTTTAAGTTAAACCTTAGGTTTCTTGCTTGACATCATTATTACTGACATCCCATGCCACGCTACTAACTCTTTTATATTCACAATACTAACACTATCAGGTTGTTATCCCGAGAATTCATTAGAAAGCCCATTCATTAATCCATTTATAACATTCCTTGCTTCTCATTCCATAGTTGTTTTCCCATTCTTTTCTTTATCAATCACATCCTTCTTATTATCTGATTCTTATTCACTTCTGTAATTACCTCCACCGTCATCTCTTTATTGAGGCATCTTTTGCACTTGGCACCTCCTTATTGGTAACCCGTCACATTTACTCTATAATCATCACATTATTCCAATTTAAATCCTCCGAAATGAATCTGGCCAATTTCTTTAACTTAGATCCAATATAATCTTCTTCTGCCAAACTTGTTTCTAATCACTTGTTCTTTTCTACCCGTGATTTTCCACAGGTTGTCTTTCATAAGTCAGACCAGGTCGTACTCTTATCATCTGTCGAGCATCTGCGTTTCACTGGTGTAGCTTTGCCACATGAAACACGTTACGACCATGCTATTAGCTTTGGGGGGGTAAGGCTGGCTCGAATGCCACCTTCCGAACACTTTTAAACTCTCAGGTGGCCCAATAAGTCTCGGGCTCAACTGCCCTTCTCTCCAAGTCTCATTAATTCTTTCTACGGGAATACATTTAGCATCATGAATCTCCAACCTCATATTCTCTATCTTGTTTGCACAGAAATACACTAACATAAACTTGCTTATCATTCATCAACATGCCACTTAGCTTATCAATAGCAGCACTATCTTTTATCTATGCATTTTCATCTAATTTCTTAGAAGAATCACCACCACATTAATGTAGCCCTTAGTTGAATCACCCATATTTGCTGTTCACGTAGTGCATTAATAGCTAACCATACGGGTTTCAAATCCTCTAGGGAGACAAAGAAATCACTATTCCTTATCCATAAGGAGTACTTCCTGAACTTGATGTAGATATTACATGAAGTAGATGAAATTGCAGAAGAGTTTCAAGCATCGCAGCTATGTCAGGTTGATGAAACTATCAGTCATGAATCTTCCATAAAAGACTGGAAACTTAACGGTTTACTTCATTAATTTTGTATCATGGTCCTGGTTTACCTCAAAACGGGACCTTCTAAGGTAGTTAATATGCTTAAGACGCCATCAGGAACCGAATCTTTACTTAAACTATTATTACCGTTGATTCTTGCACAATCATCAGAAGGAATGTAAATTCCTCCACTCCGATATGACCTTCAAGGTCCCTCCAAATATCATTCTATTCCTTCGGTATGCACATTTGTAATTATTCCTCTATACTTAGACTGTCGGCCACCTCATTGGCCTTTCCTGATAATAATAATTTCTTGTAATCAATGTTCTCTGGATACATTCCAACTCAAATTTTTCTACCTCATTCCCATCACTGTTGGGTGAAAGCATTCTCCCTTAAGCTCTGCTAGAGGAGAAAAATATATCTATCAGTCTTTTTCCATAAGTCATTGCTTCCACCTTCCCGTGGGAACTTTATCAAAGTTACTATCAATCATACCTAGGATATTTGTTCTCTTAGTTCTTTCTTGTTCTTTGATAATCTCAACCTTCTTTGGTTCCATCCATACCTCATCATGGTTTCATACATGCCTCATCTGGCATTATTGTTATTGGGTCTTACATTCTCTACCAAACTTCTATTTTGAAACTCAGTATATTAACTTTTTCCTTGTAAGGTTCCTTAGGTCGTCCTCATCATTCCTCTTGTACTTTCTAGGTACAGGGTATAGCAAGATGTCATTGATCAATACTCTAATAATTCTATCTATGTTCTTTCCAAAACTCTTTTTAATAATCCTTACAGGTCATTGTTGACTTAGCAAATCCAACTCATATCATCTGAATTCACAATGTCTTTATTAGGGTTAATGCCATCCCTTATGCATTCCCCAGGGTTTGTCTTAATTCATGGATATCTTATCCTTAATTCAACTGCCAAGGAATTCTTGCATCCTATAATTTGAAATCAAATCCTATATCCTTACTAAGGGTCTCTTTTCAATTGTTCTCATTTGATAATCGATCGGTAGCTTAATGCTAACCTCTTCTTTCAGATAGTTATCAGCCTATTTGACCTTCCAAAAGACAACGTATGTCTATATGCTCTCTTACAGAACTTGGTAATGGTAGCAAGGATGTTATGGAAGATATTGCTCGAGTTCAACGTGAATCTCTTAGTACTTATCGTTCTTCGCAAAGGTACTTGCCTCAAACAAAATTTCTACAGCATACTGATCAATCTCTGACCATTTCTATACTCTCTTCATAAACCTTCATTGTTTACTTTCCTTAGTCATAATATATTCATGGTATTTATAATACCCTAACATCATACATCTCAAGTCACTATACTTCTATTTTTACTCGTAATCTTGGACAATTATATACACATGAATCACTTTAGTATGGGTGACCCCATTTTAAAAAAAAAGTCTAGTAAATTCCCAATCAAAACATGGGTTGCAAAGGGTTCAGTAGAAGATTCCTAAGATCTCATTAATGTTTCCTTTATATCAGAAGCCCTTGCAGTCGGTGCTTACTTAGAAGCAACCCTGCTTTGTCCTTTTATTGCTGGTCTAGTCACTTGATAATCCTTTATGACTTAGCCTCAACTGGCCATACTAAAATAAAAATATATGATTTTAGGGGTTGGCTAATAGCATTACTTTTCTAGCAATTACCGGTATAGTGCCTTCTTCTTTGATACCTTTCTACCTTTCCAAAACTTTACTCCATATAAGTCTTAATCGACTACTCGGCACCGTCTCCGGTCACCTTTCTTCTACTTTTATCTTTTCAACTATTCTTATCAATCCCACGTGCCACACAAGCTTACCATTCCTGGCATAACAGCCTTTTCATTTAAGTCAATCCCAGAATTTCTCAGTACGGCTAGTTTCTTACTTACATTTCCTGTTTCCGTCCAATCTCACTTCATTATTTTATCTCTACCATCGATTGTAATACTCAGGGTCCGTCTACTAACCCATATGACGGAAACCTTACCCAATCCACAGGGTTCGCTCCAGTTTCCATTCTCTTCAATGATGTTCTTTGATAATCAGAAAGACAAGGTTTGCCAAAATTTGTCGAATTCCTTTCCAGAATCAGGGAAATTTTGGTCAATCTATCCACCTACTGGTAACATTAAGGAGACCAGTTTCGAAACCTGCAGAATAATTCTATGAACCTCCAAGCAGGTTGAACCATAAGCAGTCATAGTTAACGAAATAATCGTCATCAGATTGGAAGTTTAACCACTGGAGAGGAACCAATTATATACATCCCTTAGAAGGGAATCAGCAGTTTCAAAGTGAAACCTGTCACAACGTCCTGATACCTATACGTCCTGATATTCAATATTACCAAATGTCAGTCTACCTAACCACTAGTCTCAGAAGGAACATTACCGTCGGAGTTGGTTGTTCCACAAAATTGGCACTACTAAGGCCATCCGAACCTGGTGAACCGTGTTGTCCGAATGCATCCGCAAGTACTTTGTCGTGCTGCGCAAGCACACATCCTAATCCTTTATGTGAAGCGTCGTTGGAAGCACAAAGTCTCCTTTTTCCATTAAGCAATGCCAACTCTTGGTCATTACCAATTTCATCTTTTAGCTCCAGGAAGATTTTCTCACATTTTTCTCTTTAACTGCTGATCGTATTACTTGATCCATTATAATTCCGCGTCGGAGTAAACTTAAGGTAACTACTATAATCCATTCAAAGAAAAGAAAGAATTTAATATTCCTCTAAATCACATGCATCTAACATTTCTGGTTCATCATTTAACTGAGTTGAAATAACCCTATACTCAGTCTCTGATAGTAGTCTCATTACGAGTTCATCTTGACTCACTGGTCTTATCTTCCGGTAGGTTCTGAGATCATTGTCTTGCTTACTACTTCCTTATATAACTTTATCCAATCATGCTGTCACTTCCCAATGTCTTTACTTTCTAACTGATTCATTCATAAAATGAACATTTCCCTGAATAAAACCACCTCATTAACCTCAATTTGGTTCCATAAATTATAACCTATGACATCTGCCTTCTCATGGCGAATTATTACTGACAATATTCATACTAATTCATTTATCAAATGATATGGCACTTACTGCCTCCTTCTCAACTATTCCTAGGGACTCTGCTCCTCGTCATATATCGATGTCTTTGATAATCATACATCCCTCTAGCTCTTTCTTCGTTAATATGAAAGTCTCTAAGGATTCTCATCTATTCCCGTATAAGATCTCAAGTAATTCTTCCAATCCGTCTTACTTGATGGTACTACATCCAGTAGTCCGGCTACGAATCCAACATGAATCTTCAGTTCTCTTGCTAATAGCTCAGTGATAGAGTGTATTTTATATATACTTTATAGGATTTTGTTCCCACATTTTCGGTGCTTTTACGAATAATCGTGTGGATTTAATTAGTGTTTGATGTGTTTTATGATAGGAAATAAATAATTGCCATGTTGGAAGAATCGAGCATTATTCAATGATTTTATGGTGTTTTTTTAACTCGAAGGAATGATTTTATGAAGTTACGAGAGGAAATGTGAATTTGTGGATCGTTTCTAAGCATTTTGGAATAAGGTTGCAATTTCCATCAATTCTGGAGATGAATTCGAGCTTAAGAACGAATAATGGAGTCTTGTTGTGAGCCACCATGAAGGTTCCAAGGCAAGGAATTGAAGTATGGAAGCTTTGAGAAAAAGAACGAAAGGAAACGGAGGCAAAACGAAGGAAATAGCATGCTGAAAAACCGCGGGCAGATTTGGCTTGAGGCCGCGGCCTCAAATCCCAGGATGCGGCCTCGGGGGCATTCTGTCCATTCCGAATTTTCTCCTAAAAACTCTACAATTCTTTCCTGTTTCAAATTTGTTATGTAAATTAGGTATTTCCATGTTGGATAAAACTTTTAGGGCCTATAAAAACACATTATATCATTGTAAAATCATATCATCAGAAAGATATACATATCATATCATTGTAACACATATCATATCATATCTGGACGTACGTTATTTCAAGCTAGGTTTTATTTCTCTTCTTGATCTTTGTAAGCTATAATTAAATCTTAGATCTTTTGTTCTCCATTATTATCAAGTTTATGGTATTTCTAATCTTCTCTCTCATTATTACATGTTTATTATGGCTTTCTTCTTTATTATTATTATTATTGTTAGTTTTTATTCTACCATGAGTGAGTAGTTTAATTCTAGGGTATTAAGGGGAGCCATGTTTGCACCATGATTTGGGCTTAATTTGATTAGTAAATTGATGGGTAGAGAGTAATTCTGATTGATATGTTTTAATTCTTAATTTGTGTAATTGCGCAATATCATGGATTAACTGATTGCAATAGGAGTAATAGATCGGAAGATTTTTACTACTAGAGGCTTACATACAATTAGCGGAATTGAAGGTGAGTGTGGAAACATCATCAGATTTCTGAGAGTGTTAATGCTTGAAAAAGATTAACCATTACTTTAATTACTTTATCCCATTAAAAAGCTATACCTTTGTGATTTGTTTGGTGTAAGCATGGTAAACTGAATTGCCCTAGATCCCATCATTAATTGATTTAAAAACTTTGTTAAATTTGTTTTAGTAGTTAATAAAATTCTCAAATAATCGTTTGTGACTAGAAACGGTTGAAAATAATTGAATTTGAAATTGAAATTGTCTCCTTGAGGAATCGACCCGTATTTACTAGTATCTACTACAATTGATACCGTGCGCTTGCGGTTAGACATAATTTTACACATCAAGTTTTTGGCGCCGCTGCCGGGGAGACGCCTAGTTTCTGTAATTTTAGTTTGATTGTTTTAGATTGTTTCTCTTGTCTCTTTGGAACTCTTGTTCCAACTGAGACTGATCTTACTGCTTTTCCTTGTTAAGTTGTTGATGCCCAGGACCAGGTCTAAAGCGAAAGAAGATCAAGCGAAGGAAGATATAACTCTTCTTAGTCCAGATCTGAACTTTCTTGTCAACAATACATAGATCTACAAAGGAAAGAGAAACAGCAAGAGATACCTGAACCAAAGATTGAAATGGCAGACCTTCCTCCTAAATCTTTAAAGAACTACTCACAGCCCTCTCCGAGTGGGGTACCTACAGGCCTTGCTATGCCAGCGATTCAAGCAGCAAATTTCGAGATCAAGCCTGCTTTGCTCACTATGATCCAACAGAATCAATTTGCTGGGCTTACCTCTGAAGACCCTACAAATCATCTGCAACGGTTTCAACAGCTCTGTTCTACAATTAAACATCAGGGAGTCACTCCAAACCAGTTGAAAGTCATGTTTTTCGGTTTCTCTCTTCGTGATAAATCTCAAAAATGGTTGAATGATATTGACTTGACCGAGTGGGATGAGATTGCTCAAGCCTTCTTAACTGAGTTCTTCCCTCCTAACAGAACCGACGATTTGATCGACAAGATGATGAGTTTTAAGCAAGATTATGGCGAATCTCTACGGGATGCTTGGGACAGATTCAAGGATTATCAACGTGCAGGCCCTCACCATGGTCTTGAGAAGTGGTTTCTGCTTAAACGCTTCTACAATGGTCTTGATCCTGAAACAAAAGGTACGGTTGATAACGCAGCAGGTGGTGTATTTCTGGACAAAGGAGTTGATGATGCACATGCTTTTCTTTCAAATTTGGCTGCCAATCACTTCAATAATCCGAGAGCAGCCAAGAAAGGGGGTAAACTTGAAGTGGATGCTTATTCTTTATTATCATCTTAACTCGCAGCATTGACTCAGGAGATCCACTCATTGAAGACATCTCAGCCCTCTACTCCACCTATGAGTATCAATGCATTATCATCCATGGCTCCTATGAATAATCCTATTTGTGAAGTCTGTGGCATCCAAGGCCACTATGGTAATGATTGCCAATACAATGCTCAAAATTCACAAAATTTTCAGATGGAGCAAGCAAATGTTTTCCAACAGAGGCAGTAGTACAATCCGTACTCCAACACTTACAATCCTGGTTGGAAAGATCATTCGAACTTCTCATATAGGAACAATAACGCTCAGAATTCAAATGTTCCTAATCAGCAGCAACAATATCAGCAGTCGTATCAGCCTCCTCCACAGCAGCAGAATAGGCCTCCACAAGGACCTATGAATCCCCCTGGATTCCAGAGGCCTCCTCATAATTATGCTCCTCAAGCAAATCAAGCTGCACAGGCTGATAATCAAGCTGACATGATGAAGATATTGTTACAAATGCAAAAGAATATGGAGGATACCAATAGGAAGATGAACCAGATGGAGATTCATAACAAGATGCTGGAAACTCAGATTGCTCAAATGGCTAGTTCTTCGTCTACAAGGCAACAAGGCTCTCTACCAGAACAACCAACTCAGCAAAAGGAAAATGTGAATGCCATTGCTCTTAGGAGTGGTCGTACATATGATGCTCCTCCAATGCCTACTGACGATGTTCCTACTGAGAAAGAAAAAGAGGATTCTGAGGAAGACAAGGTAGAGAAAGTTGTTGAAGATGCAAACGAAGGTGAAACTGAGGAAAGCAAGAAAAAGGACAAAGAGAAGACTGCAGTTACTCCTCCACCATTTGTGCCAAAGCTCCCATTCCCTAGCAGGATGAACAGAACTAAGGTGGACCAGTAGTTTGGTAAGTTCACGACACTTGTCAAGAACCTTGAGGTAACAGTTCCTTTCACTGATTTAATTTCTCAAGTTCCATCATATGCAAAGTTTCTTAAGGATATTCTCACTAAGAAAAGGTCCTTTGGAGAGGTAGAGATAGTAGCTTTTACTGAGGAATGTAGTGCTGTTTTACAAAATAAGTCTCCACCTAAGCTTAAAGATCCTGGTAGTTTTTCGATCCCGTGTCATTTAGGTGCATTGTTTATTGATAAAGCTCTATGTGATTTAGGCGCTAGCGTCTCAGTCATGCCTCTCTCGGTTTTTCAAAAAATAAATATGGGAGAATTAAAATGTACACAGATGACTTTGCAAATGGCAGACCGTTCGATAAAATATCCACTTGGAATTTTAGAGGATGTGCCTGTTAGGGTTGGAAAATTCTATATTCCTATAGACTTTGTAGTTCTAGATATGGAAGAGGACAGCCAAATACCTATTATTTTAGGTAGACCATTTATCTGTACTGCAGGTGCTGTTATTGATGTTAAAAGTGGGACTCTCACATTGAGCGTTGGTGATGATAAAATTACTTTTACTCTAACCTCTGCTCTTAAATCCCCTTTTCTTGAGAATACTTGTTGCAGGATTGATGTTGTAGATGAAATTGTCCAAGATGAGACGCCTCAGATTCTATTGAATGATGTATTGGAAGCAATGCTCATGCTTGAAGCATACGAAGGAGAAGGACATGCTGAAGTCGATTCATTGATTCTTGAGTCGGATGGTGCAGCTGATCTAAATTGTGAGGTAACCAACACTGTCACTTCTTGTGGTGAACCTCAGGTAAATAAGTTAGAGCTAAAGCCTTTGCCATCTAATCTGAAATATGTGTTTCTTGATGATGAAAAGACTTGTCCTGTGATTGTTAGCTCTAGTCTTGATGATAGCCAAGTTTTTAAGCTTCTTACTGTTTTGCGTGCACATAGAAAAGCTATTGGGTATAGTATTGATGATCTTACAGGGATTAGCCCAGACTTTTGCATGCATAGAATTCACTTAGATGATGACCATAAGCCTTGCATACAGGGACAACGTCGCTTGAACCCTAACATGCAAGAGGTTGTTAAAAAAGAAGTTTTGAAGTTGTTAGATGCGTGCATCATTTACCCGATTTCCGATTCTAAATGGGTAAGCCCAGTTCAAGTAGTCCCTAAGAAAGGAGGAACAACAGTAATTAATAATGATAAAGATGAATTAATTCCCACTCGAATTATCACCGGTTGGCGAATGTGCATTGATTACCGTAAGTTAAACACTGCCACTAGAAAAGACCATTACGCTCTCCCTTTCATTGATCAGATGTTAGAAAGACTTGCTAAGCATAAGTACTTTTGCTATTTAGATGGATATTCAGGGTTCTTTCAGATCCCTATACATCCTGATGACCAAGAAAAGACTACATTTACTTGCCCATATGGTACTTTTGCATATCGTAGAGTGCCTTTTGGATTGTGCAATGCCCCTGCTACTTTTCAGCGTTGCATGACTGCCATATTTTCTGATTTCATAGAGTCTATCATGGAAGTATTTATGGATGATTTCAGTGTTTATGGGTCTGATTTTGATGTATGTCTGCATAATCTTTCTAAAGTGCTTAAACGTTGTGAAGAGGTGAATTTGGTTTTAAATTGGGAAAAGTGCCACTTCATGGTCAATGAAGGAGTGGTACTTGGTCACTTGATTTCTAAACGTGGCATCCAGGTTGACAAAGCAAAAATTGAGGTGATTGAGAAGCTTCTTCCTCCTGTTAATGTCAAGGGAGTGAGGAGTTTCCTTTGTCATGCGGGTTTTTATCGTCGTTTTATAAAAGATTTTTCAAAAATTGCAAAACCCCTCACTCAATTGTTGCTTAAGGATGCCACCTTTGTGTTTACTGACGCTTGTTTGGAGTCTTTTAACAGGATTAAGGAAGCTTTGATAAGTGCACCAATCATTCAATCTCCAGATTGGAATCTTCCGTTTGAAATTATGTGTGATGCAAGTGATTATGCTGTTGGATCAGTTCTCGGTCAAAGGAAAGACAAGGTATTGCACGCCATCTACTATGCAAGTAAAACCTTGGATGAAGCTCAAGTCAATTATGCTACTACTGAGAAGGAACTTCTAGCTGTGGTCTACGCTCTTGACAAATTCCGAGCCTATCTCATTGGCTCCAAAGTCATTGTTCAAACTGATCATTCGGCACTTAAGTATCTGTTGGCGAAGAAAGAGCAAAGCCAAAGCTTATTCGTTGGATTCTCTTACTCCAAGAATTTGACATGGAAATCAAAGACAAGAAGGGTGCTGAGAATGTGGTTGCGGATCATCTCTCACTTTTGCGTTTCAAATCTGATGTTGCGTCAAGTATTCCTATTGACGATTCTTTTCCAGATGATCACCTGTTTTCGGTTGCTACTCAAACTCCATGGTATGCAGATTTTGAAAATTTCTGTGTTAGTGGAACTCACCCTCCAGAATTGACTTACCAGCAAAGAAAGAGGTTTTATCATGATGCTAAACAATATTTTTGGGATGACCCTTTCTTGTACCGCAAGTGTACTGATGGAATCTTTCGTAGATGTGTCCCTGAGTTCGAAGTACATGACATTCTCAAGCATTGTCATTCTCTCGCTTGTGGAGGCCACCATGGTCCTTCCAAAACTGCTGCTAAGGTACTTCAATCCGGTTTCTTTTGGCCGTCTCTATTTAAAGATGCTCGTGCTTTCTGTTTGGCATGTGATGCATGTCAAAGGACGAGTAATATTTCTAAACGCCATGAGATGCCTCAAACCGGTATTCTTGAGGTCGAGATATTTGATGTATGGGGTGTTGATTTTATAGGACCTTTCCCAACTTCTTGTGGGATGAGATACATCTTAGTTGCTGTCGATTATGTGTCCAAGTGGGTTGAAGCAGTTGGATCAGTAACAAATGATTCCAAGGTAGTAATGAAGCTTATCAAGAATATCATCTTCCCACGTTTTGGAGTTCCAAGGACAGTGATAAGTGATAGTGGTTCTCATTTTCGCCACCGACAGTTCGAAACTGATAAGTGCATATTTTTGCATATTTTTATTACCTATTTATTTGCTTGAATTCGTATTTTAATAATTTATTTTGTTGCATTTCAGGAAATTCGTAATAAATAAGGAAATGGCAAAATAAATAAATAAAGTGCAAGGAAGGGAAAAAGAGGAAGAAGAAGGACCAAAAATGAAAGAAGGAAAAGAATTAGGAGCTTGGAGCAAAAGGAACATTTCAAGGCAAGTGGAAGGTGGAGATCATCCCAACACATTAGAAAAGTGTATGGCCAAGATCAACTCTTCAAAGCTTAAGGGGGAAGGAAAAAAATAGATGGCTAGGATTTCACCACCACACAACCCAAATGTATGGTGGGGATTTACCCAACACCCCCCTTAACCCTAATTCCTATCCTATAAATACCCCCTCACCCCCCTTGTATTTTGTAACTTAGATTTTAGGGTAGTTTTAATTTCTTGTATTTTCTTTAGTTTCAAATCTTGTAAACACTTTTTATTTTAATGCAAAATTCCGTTTCCTTTAATTTCTTGTCTTGTTCTCTCGTTTATTTTACTTTCCTTTCGTGATTTTCGTAAATCCAAGTAGTGGACAAAGTAGCGAAAGCTAACCACTATGGGTTGAAAGTAACGATTTTTAATTTCTTGTTCTTAGTTTTAATTCGTAATTTTTGCCCCTTTAGATCTCAATTTTATTGTGGGCCGTTTAATTGCAAATCATCGTCTTAGTGTAAAATTTAATTTCGTAGTTGATTACCTTGTCTTGTTTTTAAATTTTTTTTAAAAAAAAAAAATCACAAAAATAATAGTTTTAAAATTTTCAATAAAAGTTTACTCGTTTTAAGTGTAAAAATTCGAAGCCATTTTTTTTTTCTGTTTTCCCAGCTATCAGACCCATTTCCTTTTCTAGCTTTCACTTCTTAATTCCATTTCTTTTCATCCTCTCTTCTTCTTCATTTATAAACATACCCAGTTTCTTCCCCATCCCTTTCTTCATCTTCAAACCACTCCCCTTTTCCCCACTCCCCTTTTCTTGCACAAATCTCCCTTTCTCTTCGATACATACTTGCAAACACAACTCTCTCCTTTTATTTCGAATCAAAGTAGACCAGTTCTCCATTTGTTTTTTTTCGGTTTGTATTGATGTTGGATTTGTAACGAATTGGTTTGGGTTCGAGTTTTCTTTGTTTATTGTGTGTAGTTTAGCTTCGTTTTCGGTTTTTTTTTCTACTCTGAGTTCTTTGATTTTGCCGAGTTCTTTTATCAATGTGAAGTTTGCTGAGTTTGGATGCGTATGTTTGTTCCAAGTTTTCGGTGGGTTCTGTTGTATGCTGTTTAGTTGAGGCGATTTTGTATCGCGCTGTTGTTCGATTTATCACAGTTTTAAGTTGTTCATTTTGCTGGCAAGTTCTGTTTTCGGTTGTACTGAGTATGCTGAGTCGAATGGTTGGGTTGTCTCTCATTCATTTTGCTGGGTTTTTGGTTTTAATAATTGGTTTATGTGATTCTCGTAATCTAAACTTGTAGTTTGAGTTGTCTTGTATTTAGATTCGGTTGTTGATCTGGTGTTGCTTTCTGCTGTTTCTGTATTGCTGTTTGCCTGCTATAATCGCTAAGTCGAATTTGTTTGATCACTTAGCCACGTCGCTGGGTTTGTGCTAAGTCTGTGTCCCTTGTGTCTGTATTCGTGGAATTTTGGTGAAGAACAATTGCTGAGTCTCACTTTGTCCGAGTTTCATGATTTCTGAGTCATTTGTGTAGTGATGTTTCCTCTGATTTCTGTTTTACTTTTAAATTTCTGGGTCGAGTTGTTCTGTGTTTCCCATTTGCTGAATTGTGTTTCCTTTTATGTTTCAAGTTAACAACCGAGTATTGTTTCGAGCGAGCTCTTAGTTTAATTCAATTGGTGAAAGGTCAAAATTCAGTTTTTAGTTTAAATTAGAATAAATTTAAATTTTCTTTTCAAGATAGATTAAATTCTCTTTTAGTAATTAAATAATATAAATCAAAATTCTCAAAAATCCAAAATTTTCCTAATTCGATTAAATTAAAAATTAAGGATTTGCGAATAACTTAGTCACTGAGGAACGAATCAATAAATATTACAACGAAACGAATTGTGCGCTTGCGATTCAAATGTTTATTTTTCTAGCACAACAAGTTTTTGGCGTCGCTGCCGGGGACTAATTATTTTTCGCGCCTTAATTTTTAATTTTTCGAGTTAGTTTTATTTCTTGTCTTATTTTTATTTCGTTCTTTTTAGGAAATTGTGAGATTTCGGAACTCTTCTCAAGAAGCGTGGAAAATTGGAATTTATGGAAAACTTGCTTCGGTAACCGTATCTCACTCTTTTCGCTCTTTTTATTTTTAGAAAAACACTAAAAAATTCAAAAAATTCAAAAATCACAAAAAAATTGAAAAATCAAAAATCAAAAATAAAAAAAAAATTAGTTGTAAATACATAATTGTTGCATCATGCATTCATCACGTAGGTGCACATCATGCTAGATTTTATTTTTTTGTTTTTAAATTTTTCGTACCCATAATTGTGGTGATCGCTGGAAGACCCTAAGGTACGTTAAATTTCTTTCTTTCTTTAGATTAGAACACGTAGAGTAAGCATCCATAGTTGTTTATAATTTTTGTATATATCATTGTTTGTTGCATCATTTTGTAAATAAACTTTAAGGGCATAACCACTAAAAGATAAGGGAAGGGATTTCATCACTCTTTCCTTAGCCCAAAAACAATTTAATCCCTCATTTTGCATACCTAGCCTTTAATAAAATTAATTAAACGTATGTCCCTAGGAATCTCGCGCTCATTTAGGAAGGTGCTTAAGAAACGAAGTAATCTTTAATTATTCCGACTTTTTGGTGTCTAGGAAAGCGAAAGCTGACCTGGCCAATTAAGGTTTTGGTGTTTAGGCTGGTGTTTAGCCTCTTGGTAATGCTTGCACCTACCCGGCCAAGCCGGTTCGAATAATTATTGATTTACCTAGTTTTTGGTAGCCTTTACAGTTAGGAGCAAGGTCTAGTTATTTTATTAGGGAACCCTAGGTTTAGAATTTTTCACGTTAATATAGTCTACCCGGCCAAAAAATGGTTGTATAGTCTACCCGTTAATTCGATTTCCACGTGGGAGGGATTTGTGATAATTTTTCTTAAAAAATATTTTCCAAACCATAAGACTACAAGGATTACAAACGAAATAAATCAATTTCATCAAAAGGAAAATGAGTCTTTTTGGAAATATTTTGATCGTTTTAATAATCTCTTATCACAATGCCCCCACCACGGAATAGAAAAATGGAAACTTTGCAAGATTGTTTACGAGGCCCTAGATAGTCCAACAACCGCGTTGTTAGAGTCTATGTGCCAAGGAAAATTCATGGAGAAAAATGAAGATGAAGGGTGGGAGTTTTTCGAGGAATTAGCCGAGAAGACTATGTTGTGGGAGTCTACTAGGGAACCTCACAAGTCCAACGAGTCATCTAGTTCTTCTAGGGGTCTACATTCAATTGGAAACAATATTGCAACCGATGCCAAGCTAGCCACCCTTACTAGGAGACTCGAAGCTTTAGAAACTCATAGTAGTCCCCCACCTATGTCTATGTACCCAAATTTTAATTCTTCGAACTTTGAGTCTCAACCTTGTCCCGATTTTGAGCAAGTGAACGCAATGTTCCAACCGAGGCCTCGGAATGACCCGTTTGCACCAACTTACAATCCCGGGTGGAAGAACCACCCGAATTTCTCGTGGAACCAAGGCCAAAATTTCCAATCTCCACCATCTTTTCAAAAGCCGAACTATCCAAACCAAGTTCCTTTTTCAAACACGACTCAGAATCACATTCCTTATCAAAATCAAGCACCCGCCCACCCTCTCGGCTTTCACGAGTCAGATAAGAGAATTAACTCCTTGGAAAAGACTCTCGATGCGCTTCTAAAATCAACAACTAATTTGGCTCAATCTCAACAAACCTTCATGCAAACCATGACTCAAGATAGGCAAATTTTAAATGCTAGTACTCAAGCCATATCTAAGTTAGAGGTTCAAGTGAGCCAATTAGCCAACGCCATTTGTGAACGAGAGAAGAATAAACTTCCAAGTCAAACCGAGGTAAACCTTAAATTTCCAATCAATCAAAGACCTCCTCACAATGTGAACGCTGTCATTTCCTTAAGGTCCGGTAAGCAAGTAGAAAATCATGTCGGCGACAAGTCTCCCGAAGAAGACGAATCAAATTCTGAACCAAACGCTAATCTTGAACCCGAGAGTTCTAAGGAACAAGGATCAACGAGTGGGACAAAACCCGTCCCCGAAGAACCTAATGAACGAGTCTTTAAGCTAAAAGCTCCTTACCCTCAACGACTCATTTCTCCTAAACAAACGGCCCAAATGGACAAGATCTTAGAAGTTTTTAAGCAAGTTAAAATCAACATCCCTCTTTTAGACGCGATTCAACAAATTCTTTCGTATGCGAAATGTCTAAAAGATTTGTGCACACATAAGCGAACTACTCACGTCCCTAAGAAAGCCTTCTTGATGTCCCAAGTAAGCTCAATTCTTTCGAACCAAATTCCCGTGAAATATAAGGACCCCGGTTGTCCTACAATTTCATGTGTCATAGGCAATACCTTTGTGGACAAGGCATTACTCGACTTAGGCGCTAGTGTGAACTTGCTTCCATTTTCGGTCTATCAAGCCCTAGGTTTAGGAGAGCTTCAAAGAACTAATGTTACACTTCAATTAGCCGATCGTTCTGTCAAAGTTCCTAAGGGAATTATTGAAGACGTGCTAATTAAAGTAGGTGACTTTTTCTTTCCCGTTGATTTTGTCGTCCTAGAAACCGAACCGGTCAAGAACCCTAAGAATCAGATTCCTATCATTCTAGGAAGGCCATTTCTAGCCACCTCCAATGCTTTGATTAATTGTAGAAATGGATTAATGAAACTAACATTTGGGAACATGACCATTGACCTCAATATTTTTCACATAGGGAAACAACCCGATGATCTCTATGATCAACCTATGGATGTCAATTTAATTGATGATATAGTTGATCAAGAATGCATCAACCCTAATGATGCTCTTGATTTTTGTTTAAAACACTTTGGTCAAGATTGGGATGATTCTGAATATACAAATGAGGTCAATGCAATGTTAGATTCCACCATTCCTACAAATAACCAAGCATGTGAACCACCTCCTTTGCCACTTTTCGAAGCTAGTGAACCCGTTGAGTCAAAGCCGCCCGATTCAGAACTCAAACCTCTTCCCAACACTCTTAAGTACGCCTTCTTAGGTCCTAACGAGTCTCTTCCCGTTATAATTGCATCTAATTTGACCAAGTCACAAGAGGATGAGCTTGTAAGTGTGCTTAGAGAACATAAAGAAGCAATAGGTTGGAGTATCTCGGATATTAAAGGAATTAGTCCGGCCATTGTCCAACATCGGATTCACTTAGCTGATGATGCCAAACCAGTTCATGAGCCACAAAGGCGGTTGAACCCTACCATGATGGAAGTTGTTCGGAAGGAAATTCTTAAATGTCTAGATAATGGAATCATTTATCCCATTTCAGATAGCTCTTGGGTTAGCCCGATTCAGGTAGTACCTAAAAAGTTGGGTATTACCGTGGTGACTAACGAGAACAATGAGCAAGTTCCTACTCGTGTCCAATCCAGTTGGAGGGTATGCATAGACTATAGGAAACTCAATGATGCCACTAGAAAAGACCACTTTCCCTGGCCATTCATAGATCAAATGTTAGAAAGGTTAGCCGGTCATGCCTACTATTGCTTTCTAGATGGTTATTCCGGTTATTTTCAAATTCCTATTGCTCCCGAAAACCAAGAGAAAACCACTTTCACATGTCCCTTTGGAACCTTTGCTTATCGTCGCTTAGCTTTCGGTCTAACAACTGCCCCGGCCACCTTCCAAAGGTGCATGATGAGCATCTTTTCTGACATGGTAGGTGAATTCCTAGAGATTTTCATAGATGACTTTTCCATCTTTGGTTCGTCTTTTCATCAATGCCTAAACCATCTTGAGTTAGTCTTAAAGAGATATAAAGAAACCAACCTCGTTCTTAATTGGGAAAAATGTCATTTCATGGTTAAAGAAGGAATCGTTCTTGGTCATAGAATTTCTGAAAAGGGGATCGAAGTAGATAAATCCAAAGTTGACCTCTTTGCTAATCTACCCCCACCGACATCGGTCAAAGGAATTCATTCCTTTTTAGGACATGCGGGTTTTTATAGGCGTTTCATTAAAGATTTTAGCAAAAAGGCTAGACCCTTGACCACCCTTCTTGGTAAAGATGTCAAATTCGAGTTCAATAAAAAATGTTTACAATCTTTTGAACACCTTAAGAAAGAGTTGACCTCGGCCCCGATTATCAAGTCTCCCGATTGGAGTCAACCTTTCGAGTTAATGTGTGATGCATCTGATTAAGCATTAGGGGCGGTATTAGGACAACGAATCAATAAGATACCTCATGTCATATACTACGCTAGTAAGACCTTGAACGATGCGCAACTCAATTATTCAACCACCGAGAAGGAGCTTCTAGTCGTAGTTTTTGCCCTCGAGAAGTTTAGGTCGTATCTTATTGGTTCGAAAATCATTGTTTACACCGATCATTCCGCCCTTCGATATCTCTTCTCTAAGAAAGACTCTAAGGCCCGATTGATTAGGTGGATCTTATTACTCCAAGAGTTTGACCTAGAAATTAGGGATAAGAAGGGGTCCGAAAATGTCGTTGCCGATCACCTTTCTCGATTAGTGGTGGAGTCCACCACTGACTCGCCTTTGAATGAATCTTTTCCCGACGAACATCTCTTTTCTATCTCTATTCCTCCTTGGTTCGCCGACATTGTCAATTACCTTGCAACCGACGAAATCCCCTCTCATTGGTCCAGACAAGATAAATCAAAATTTTTCTCTCAAGTCAAACACTTCTTTTGGGACGACCCATATCTCTTTAAATATTGCCCCGACCAAATCATTCGGAGGTGCGTCCCAAACCATGAGTTTCGAAGTATCCTTTCCTTTTGTCATGATCAAGCTTGTGGAGGTCATTTTAGTGCTAAGAAAACAGCAGCTAAAATCCTCCAAAGTGGTTTTTATTGGCCTAGTTTGTTCAAGGATGCTGCATAATTCTGTGCTACTTGTAGTAGGTGTCAACACTTAGGAAAGATCACTAGGAGAAACATGATGCCAATGAGTCCCATCTTAATCATTGAGATTTTTGATGTGTGGGGCATAGATTTTATGGGTCCCTTTCCTAGCTCTTTTGGCAACCTCTACATTCTCTTAGCGGTTGATTATGTGTTTAAATGGGTAGAAGCCATACCAACTAAGTCCAATGATAACAAGGTCGTTCTTAATTCTTAAAAGAGAATATCTTTTCTCGATTTGGCACACCTAGGGCTATCATTAGTGACCAAGGTACGCACTTTAAGAATCGTCAATTTGAGTCCCTTTTGAAAAAGTACTCAATCACTCATAGGTTGGCTACCCCTTATCATCCTCAAACTAATGGTCAAGTTGAAGTCTCGAATAGGCAAATCAAACAAATTTTAGAAAAGACTGTAAACTCGAATAGGAAGGATTGGTCCATCAAACTGATAGATGCCTTATGGGCCTATCGAACCGCTTTTAAGACTGTTTTGGGCATGTCCCCTTACAGAATTGTGTTTGGAAAAGCCTGTCACTTGTCCGTTGAACTAGAGCATAGGGCCTTGTGGGCCATAAGAAATTTGAACTTTGACTTACCAACCGCCGGTAGTCATAGGAAATTGCAATTGTCAGAACTAGAGGAATTAAGAAATGAGGCCTATGAAAATGCTAAAATTTATAAAGAAAGAACAAAACTTTTTCATGATAAATCCATTTTGAGAAAATCTTTTTCTCCGGGTCAAAAAGTTCTTTTGTACAATTCTAGGCTTCATTTATTCCCCGGGAAATTGAGATCTAGGTGGGAAGGTCCTTACATTGTTAGGACCGTTTTTCCTCACGGTGCTGTTGAAATTGAAAATCCTAAAAATGGTGATGTATTTAAAGTTAATGGACAAAGACTCAAACCATTTTTAGAGCTGCCATTTGATCCCGAGGATGAGGTCACCCACCTCATCGACCCGTGATTCATGTAAGTTTCTTTCAGTAGGTAAATTCTCTCCTTCTTCCCTTGTCAGGTATTATCTCCTCGTTCTCATTTACTCATTTCTCTTGCATTTGCATACATTGAGGACAATGCATGATCTAGGTATGGGGGAGGGTTTTTAGTGTAAATATAAAAATCAGAAAATCCAAAAAAATTTAAAAATGAAAAAATCTCAAAAAGAGTTCTTTTCGTATTCTAGTCTTGTTAATTGATTGCTAGTTGCTTGATGCACCCTTGCATGCTATGATAATCTAATGATCCATTAGCTTTTGTTTGAGAAGTGATTTGCTAAAGTTCTTGTTCACACACTTACACTAGCAAGGTGAAGCTAGTAGACTTATTTGAATGGTGCATGAAATTAGAAGGGCATGATTAGGTGTAAGATGATTTGGTCTTCATGCTTTGAGTACAAGTAGGTGCATTGAGGATACCTTTACTTGAGATTGATTATGTTTTACCACACCAAGTGAGTTTTGAGCCTATATGCACATTTTTTGCATTTATATTCGTTTGCTTGAGTGTCCACTTGTCATTTGCATCGCTAGCACTTGTTTGAGTTCCTTCTTGAAATACATGACATTAATTGATGATAAAACGATAAAGGCACTTAGGAATAACCTATATTTCCAAATTATACACACCATTCTTATATGATCAATTAGTTAACCCTTTGAGCCTAATCATTTTCTTTCGGTGACACACCACATTACTCACCTAAGACCTTTTTCTTGTTTAGCCTTACGTATTCTTGATCCCATTTTGTCAAAGGCTAGTAGGAACTTGAGGGAGCAATAAGGTGTGTGAAATAGGGTTTACTTTTGTTCATAACTTTTGAGGAAATATTTGTTGTTACCTTGATAGTCGATTTTCAAAATTAAATCTAAAGGAGGATTATTGTTACATTTATCATTTTCCTTTATATAAAAAAAATAAAAAAAAATAGAAAAAATAAAAAAAAATAAAAGAAAAAAAATAAAAGAAAATGAAAAAAATATGAGAGCATACTTATGTTTTTTTTGTAATCCTCCTTCATTCGACTAATCAAGTCTTTTTTGTTGAAAAATGAAAATAAATTGTGTGGGGAGGAAGTTTGGTGTTGTGCATGATATTCATGGTGACTATTAGCTTTTGACACTTCACCTTATTTTGGCCTTTCTTGACATACCTTGTCCCTAGCCCCATTACAACCCTAATAAAGACCTTTTGATTGTCATTATTAATGTATGTTGTGATTTAAGTTGGAATGATACCAAGTGTCAAGCATGCTTTTGATTTTGTTGGAATTGAGTGATACACTTACCCTTGCTTTTGAGTGAATATTCTTTTGTGAGTGAAATGTGAGGTATTGCTTGTTTTGCATATGAGATCTCAAGTTTTGACTCTAAGGTGTGCTCTTGTAGACTTAGCATGGTTACCAATAATTTTTGCACTTGACATGAACTTATAATCACTCTTGCATGGTTCTTTAAGTAGACTATGTGAATCCTTGCACTTTCCACACCAAGACTTTGCAAATTCATTTTGATTCTTAAGTTGATGTGTCATGAGAGGACATGTATGTGTGGTGTGCATTGTGATAAATGTATTTTATATCCATTTAGAGCATTCTAAATCGGCTTAAATTGATTGCTTTGGCCTCAAGTTTGTGGTAGTTTTGATGTGTTTTGGTTAATTGTGCAGGGTTGAAGAAATGTTGATTAAAGGTGTAGTTTCCGTCATTTTTGGAGTTGATTTATGATATGGAATGAAGAATGGAGGCTAATGTCAACTACCAAGAAGTATACAAGTCATTAGGGATTAAAGACGGAAGCTCATGCAAAAGGAACGGGAAGAAAAAGCTGAAAAAACGAAGAAAAATTAGTTCCCGCAGTTTGAGGCCGAGCTGAGTGCTCAACTGGCACACTCAGCGCCATTTATGGCAGATTGGAGCGGCGCTCTCAGCCCAAACCGCGCTCTCAGCATCGTGGTGCGCTGGGGAAAATCAGTCAGAATTTCTGATTCTTGTTTTGGCCATATCTTGAGTTCTAGAAGTCCGTTTTGGATGATCTTACAGTCCACGCAAAGCTAACGAGATTCTCTATCATTTTAAAGTGGTCCAAATGTCAAAACACAGCTGGAACGGTCCAGAAATACTGAAGAAAAGTTAGCTACGAATTTTCCTTCAAAACAGAATCAGTTTAGGAAACGTATTTTGCATAATTCTATAATTACTACTTCAAATCAGTATGGTAATTGTCCTGAATGGCTCGACCATTCTAGAATCAGTCTTGAGCATGGAAATTGCAAATCCTATCCCGTTTAAAGATGGAAATTGCTGGTCTTCTATTCCAACTCTAATATGGTAATTGCTTGATGGAGAGGCAACTTGGGGTTATAAATACACATCTTGGGGGACAGAAAAAATAGACGATTAGATATCAATTACTTAGGATTATTTGTATCTTTTTATACTTTGTTTTTATCATGGTTTCATCAGATCCCATGATGACGAGAGGTTCGATTATGAACTAATCGTTGTCATGGGATTATAACGGATTTATCTATGTAGCTTAGTAGTTTGATTGCTTTAAAGATTTGTGTGTAGTGAATTCTTGATATCCTCGTATGGTTGTGATTCATGTGTTTAAATGCGTCATGAACATCTAATTTGTTAATCTCTTGTGAAGCGAGAGTGGATCTTGAGATTTAGAACTTGCCATGCTAGCATAGGATAGGTTGATGTTTTAACATCATGATTTGTGGCGTAAATAGAGATATTATGCTGCCCTATGTGATCTTAATAGACAACTTGTTCTTCAACCGTTATGTTTTCAAATCTTATAGAGATATAGGGTCTAAACATAATTGGTGTCTATTCATCTTCTATCTCTTTTGTGGATGTATGATTAGTTTGGTGTTTGTATACCGAGAGGTAGCTTATACTTGTTCCGTGTTGTCTGATCAGATATCATAACCATCACATGCATTGATTAAAGGCATCAACTCTAAGCGAAGTAGTTAATGAAGTTAGGATCCCATGTTTTCTCTTACAAACGTAATTAGAATTCAATTCTTGTTAGTTTGTTAATTCTTAGTTTTATTAATTTGTTTCTTAGTTAATTATAGTTAATTAAAATCTTGTTATTTGTTTTAGCAGTGCATAATAACCATACATTGTTGCATAGGTACAAAACTGAATTAAAACCATAACCAGATCTCTGTGGAAACGAACTCAACTTTATTCTATATTACTTGTGATACGCTTGCGTGATTTAGTGCAAACAAGTTTTTGGCGCCGCTGCCGGGGATCATCGGTGTTTTATTTTTGGTTTATGTGATTGTCAATAGTGGTCGTTAGAGTTCACTGACTCGGATTTGTTTTTCTTACCTATTTTGTAGTTTGGTGAGTTTCAGGTACTTGAGTGTTTGAAGATGGCATGCGAGGAGTTGCCATGGTGGGCATATTCGAGGACATCCATGCCTTATCAATGTGAGCGGTGTTTTGGCGTTCATGATCCCTCACAATATTGTTACTACGAAGGAGTTGATCCATATGTCACTTATGAGGAACAACCATATTTTCAGTACCATCCTCAACAGTACCAGCAAGATGTTCCAGATATGTCTTATTTCTTTGGAAGTGAAGAGTTTCAACATCAGCAACCTACTCCTACTTTTCAGTCAGATGAGGTTGATGTTATGGAGGAGATTAGCATGCTTGCAAAGAGTTATGAGGAGTCTACCAAATCTATGGGGACACTACTTGCTCAAATTTTGAGTGCCTTGGAACAAGAGAAACAACAATGCATATTAGAGGCAATTCCAGAAAATAACGGTGACTTGGAGCAAGGTACTGCATGCATAAGTGAGGAAGACAAATTCCAAGGTGAGGTGAGCATTCGCAAGCCATGTGAGGAATTTGATCATGTTAGGATGGTGGATGATTTGGAAAGGGCACTATTTGGGACAGACACTAATGAGCTGCACAAATTTCAAGAATTGGTATGTGTGTACCAAGAGGCTGAAGAACATGGGAAAGATGCAGGTCTTCTACTTGTCTCAGAGTTTAAAGATGGAGGTAGCGCATAAGAGCCAATGGAGGAAGTTCTCTTTGAGAAACCAAAGGCTTCAGCAACTTACATTTACCCTCCTCCATTATATTTAAGCGAAGCCCGCGAATGTGTGTTGTTCTACAAATTGACAGATTTTGGGTCAACAGATGAAGGCATTGGAATAGGACATATTTGTTATACGAATAGGCCAAGCGAGGAGAAGGGGCAGAAAGTGTGCCGCCGTGATGACGATGAAATCTCACGAAGAGAGGACCAGGCAAACTATTATCATCCTTAATGGAGGCTTGGAAGTAACGTCAAGCTATTGACGTTAAAGAAGCGCTTCTTGGGAGGCAACCCAAGCATTGTTGTATACTGGTATGTTTTTCTACTTTCCCTCGTATTTACTTCCATTCAATGAGGACATTGAATATTTTAAGTTTGGGGGTGGTTTGAGGGATAAGTAGTGTATATATATGTGATTGTCAGTCATTGTGTTCATGTAGGATTTCATGCTTTGCATATTAGTATTAGTAAATTATGCATTTATGTTCGTGATATCTACGTTTGTTTCATATAGGTCATTCTGTTTTTATATATCATGTGAGTCCATAATAGTTTGCATTTGCACCCATGCTTGATAGGAATTTTGTGTTGTTGACGCTTTTGATTGAGAAGTGATATGCTTTGTTCTTGTGCGCACACATACACTAGTAAGTTGAAGCTAGTAGACTTATTGAATGTTGTGAGTAATTAAAAGGACATGAATATGTACAAGTTGATTTAATTTGCATTCTTTGAATACAAGTAGGTGCATTAGAGAGATTTTTGCTTGGGATTGAGTATGTTTTTCCCACCAAGTGAGCTTTTGAGCCATATTGCATTTGTTGCAATTTTATTCATTTGCTTGAGTGTCCACGGATTGTTTGCATTGCTAGCAGTTGTTTGAGATCTTTCTTGAAACGCATGACATTATTTGACGATTAAAATGATAAAGGCATTTAGGATTAACTGTATATTTTCCCATATTACCACACCATGTTTACATGATCAATTAGTTAACCCGTTGAGCTTAATCCTATTTTTTCGGTGACATACCACATTACTTGCCTAGACCTTTTTCTTATATTGGCCTTACATTAATTTGAACCCACATTGTCAAAGGCTAGTAGGGTGCTTAAGGGAGTAATAAGGTGTGCAAGGAGGGGTTTATTGTTGGTCATAAGTTTGGGGGGGAAATATTGAAATTTGGGTTTGGTTGTTGCTTGATAGTCGGCATGTGTAATAAAATCGTGGGATCATTGTTATTGTTGATATTATTGTGTTTTGTTGCTTTAGCTCTCAAAAAAAAAGAAAAAAAATAGAAAAAAAAAATTATATTATGAGAGCATGTTTGTGTTTGTTGTGATCCTACTTTAGTCGACTAGTCGAGCGTTTTTGTTGGAAGAAAAATAATAAATTATGTGGGGGGAAAAATAGGGTGTTGTGTATGATTCATCATGGTACTTACTAGCTTTTGACACTTCACCTGTTTTGGCTTATCTGACATACCTTGTCCCTAGCCCCGTTACAACCCAAATAAAGACCTTTTGATTATCGTCATTGATGTATGTTGTGTTAAGAGTTAGATTGATACCAAATGTCAAGCGTGCTTATGATTTTGTTGGAATTGAGTGATACACTTACCCTTGTTCTTGAGTGAATATTCTTTTGTGAGTGGATTGTGAGTGTTTGCTTGTTTTTGCGTAAGAGATCCCAAGTTTTTACTCAAAGATGTACTCTTGTAGGCTTAGCATGTTTAATAACTTATTCTTACACTTGACATGGACTTGTGAGAACTTATGCATGTTCATTGAGTAGACTATGTGAATATTTGCACTTTCGACACCAAGACATTGCGTATTTACTTTGATTCTTAAGTTGATATGGCATGAGAGGATTTGAATGTATGGTAGGATATTAGTACTAGATTAATTACATTTTCATATTAGTTGCGTTCATGCATTGCATTGGATTTTGTGGGTACATTCGCTATAGGCCCTCACGAGACCTTACTCGTCCACTAGGGCTGCCTAGGGGTTTAAAGGGCTTGTTGCATATGCCAAATGCAACCGTGATCACCTACGGAAGTGGTACTAGTTAGTTAGATAGTTTGTAATTGTTTATGCTTGAGGACAAGCATCGCTTTAAGTTTGGGGGTATGATAAATGGATTTTATATCCATTTAGAGCATTCTAAATCGGCTTAAATTGATTGCTTTGGCCTCAAGTTTGTGGTAGTTTTGATGTGTTTTGGTTAATTGTGCAGGGTTGAAGAAATGTCGATTAAAGGTGTAGTTTCTGTCATTTTTAGAGTTGATTTATGATATGGAATGAAGAATGGAGGCTAATGTCAACTACCAAGAAGTATACAAGTCATTAGGGATTAAAGACGGAAGCTCATGCAAAAGGAACGGGAAGAAAAAGCTGAAAAACGAAGAAAAATTAGTTCCCGCAGTTTGAGGCCGAACTGAGTGCTCAACTGGCGCACTCAGCGCCATTTATGGCAGATTGGAGCGGCGCTCTCAGCCCAAACCACGCTCTCAGCATCGTGGTGCGCTGGGGAAAATCAGTCAGAATTTCTGATTCTTGTTTTGGCCATATCTTGAGTTCTAGAAGTCCGTTTTGGACGATCTTATAGTCCACACGAAGCTAACGAGATTCTCTATCATTTTGAAGTGGTCCAGATGTCAAAACACAGCTGGAACGGTCCAGAAATACTGAAGAAAAGTGAGCTACGAATTTTCCTTCAAAACAGAATCAGTTTAGGAAACGTATTTTGCAGAATTCTATTTTCACAAGGAAATTGCTATAATTACTACTTCAAATTAGTATGGTAATTGTCCTGAATGCCTCGAACATTCTAGAATCAATCTTGAGCATGGAAATTGCAAATCCTATCCCGTTTAAAGATGGAAATTGCTGGTCTTCTATTCCAACTCTAATATGATAATTGCTTGATGGAGAGGCAACTTGGGGCTATAAATACACATCTTGGGGGATAGAAAAAATAGACGATTAGATATCAATTACTTAGGATTATTTGTATCTTTTTATACTTTGTTTTTATCATGGTTTCATTAGATCCCATGATGACGAGAGGTTCGATTATGAACTAATTGTTGTCATGGGATTCTAACGGATTTATCTATGTAGCTTAGTAGTTTGATTGCTTTAAAGATTGGTGTGTAGTGAATTCTTGATATCCTCATATGGTTGTGATTCATGTGTTTAAATGCGTCATGAACATCTAATTTGTTAATCTCTTGTGAAGCGAGAGTGGATCTTGAGATTTAGAACTTGCCATGCTAGCATAGGATAGGTTGATGTTTTAACATCATGATTTGTGGCGTAAATAGAGATATTATGCTGCCCTATGTGATCTTAATAGACAACTTGTTCTTCAACCGTTATGTTTTCAAATCTTATAGAGATATAGGGTCTAAACATAATTGGTGTCTATTCATCTTCTATCTCTTTTGTGTATGTATGATTAGTTTGGTGTTTGTATACCGAGAGGTAGCTTATACTTGTTCCGTGTTGTCTGATCAGATATCATAACCATCACATGCATTGATTAAAGGCATCAACTCTAAGCGAAGTAGTTAATGAAGTTAGGATCCCATGTTTTCTCTTACAAACGTAATTAGAATTCAATTCTTGTTAGTTTGTTAATTCTTAGTTTTATTAATTTGTTTCTTAGTTAATTATAGTTAATTAAAATCTTGTTATTTGTTTTAGCAGTGCATAATAACCATACATTGTTGCATAGGTACAAAACTGAATTAAAACCATAACCAGATCTCTGTGGGAACGAACTCAACTTTATTCTATATTACTTGTGACCACGTACGCTTCCGTGATTTAGTGCAAAAACATTGCCATGTGATCTTTTATACAAACTAGATGGATTTTGTGGGTACATTCACTATAGGCCCTCACGAGACCTCACTCGTCCACTAGGGCTGCCTAGGGGTTTAAAGGGCTTGTTGCATATGCCAAATGCAACCGTCACACCTACGAAAAGGAGTATAGGACTTTTTATCTAGATTTTCTTCTTTGTTTTTACTCGAGGACGAGCAAAAGATAGGTATGGGGGCATTTGATAAGTGCATATTTTTGCATATTTTTATTACCTATTTATTTGCTTGAATTCGTATTTTAATAATTTATTTTGTTGCATTTCAGGAAATTAGTAAATAAATAAGGAAATGGCAAAATAAATAAATAAAGTGCAAGGAAGGGAAAAAGAGGAAGAAAAAGGACCAAAAATGAAAGAAGGAAAAGAATTAGGAGCTTGGAGCAAAAGGAACATTTCAAGGCAAGTGGAAGGTGGAGATCATCCCAACACATTAGAAAAGTGTATGGCCAAGATCAACTTTTCAAAGCTTAAGGGGGAAGGAAACAAATAGATGGCTAGGATTTCACCACCACACAACCCAAATGTATGGTGGGGATTTACCCAACACCCCCCTTAACCCTAATTCCTATCCTATAAATACCCCCTCACCCCCTTGTATTTTGTAACTTAGATTTTAGGGTAGTTTTAATTTCTTGTATTTTCTTTAGTTTCAAATCTTGTAAACACTTTTTATTTTAAAGCAAAATTCCGTTTCCTTTAATTTCTTGTCTTGTTCTCTCGTTTATTTTACTTTCTTTTCGTTATTTTCGTAAATCCAAGTAGTGGACAAAGTAGCGAAAGCTAACCACTATGGATTGAAAGTAAAGATTTTTAAATTCTTGTTCTTAGTTTTAATTCGTAATTTTTGCCCCTTTAGATCTCAATTTTATTGTGGGCCGTTTAATTGCAAATCATTGTCTTAGTGTAAAATTTAATTTCGTAGTTGATTACCTTGTCTCGTTTTTAATTTTTTTTTTTTAAAAAAAAAATCACAAAAATAATAGTTTTAAAATTTTCAATAAAAGTTTACTCGTTTTAAGTGTAAAATTCGAAGCCATTTTTTTTTCTGTTTTCCCAGCTACCAGACCCATTTCCTTTTCTAGCTTTCACTTCTTAATTCCATTTCTTTTCATCCTCTCTTCTTCTTCATTTATAAACATACCCAGTTTCTTCCCCATCCCTTTCTTCATCTTCAAACCACTCCCCTTTTCCCCACTCCCCTTTTCTTGCACAAATCTCCCTTTCTCTTCGATACATACTTGCAAACACAACTCTCTCCTTTTAGTTTGAATCAAAGTAGACCAGTTCTCCATTTGTTTTTTTTTCGGTTTGTATTGATGTTGGATTTGTAACGAATTGGTTTGGGTTCGAGTTTTCTTTGTTTATTGTGTGTAGTTTAGCTTCGTTTTCGGTTTTTTTTTCTACTCTGAGTTCTTTGATTTTGCCGAGTTCTTTTATCAATGTGAAGTTTGCTGAGTTTGGATGCGTATGTTTGTTCCAAGTTTTCGGTGGGTTCTGTTCTATGCTGTTTAGTTGAGGCGATTTTGTATCGCGCTGTTGTTCGATTTATCACTGTTTTAAGTTGTTCGTTTTGCTGGCAAGTTCTATTTTCGGTTATACTGAGTATGCTGAGTCGAATGGTTGGGTTGTCTCTCATTCATTTCGCTAGGTTTTTGGTTTTAATAATTGGTTTCTGTGATTCTCGTAATCTAAACTTGCAGTTTGAGTTGTCTTGTATTTAGATTCGGTTGTTGATCTACTGTTGCTTTCTGCTGTTTCTGTATTGCTGTTTGCCTGCTATAATCGCTAAGTCAAATTTGTTTGATCACTTAGCCACGTCGATGGGTTTGTGCTAAGTCTGTGTCCCTTGTGTCTGTATTCGTGGAATTTTGGTGAAGAACAATTGCTGAGTCTCACTTTGTCCGAGTTTCATGATTTCTGAGTCATTTTTGTAGTGATGTTTCCTCTGATTTCTGTTTTATTTTTAAATTTCTGGGTCGAGTTGTTCTGTGTTTCCCATTTGCTGAATTGTGTTTCCTTTTATGTTTCAAGTTAACAACCGAGTATTGTTTCGAGCGAGCTCTTAGTTTAATTCCTTTTTTCAGTTCTGTGCTAGTTTTTGTAATGTTTTTGTAATGTTTAGTTTCGAATCGAGTTGAAATTCTTGTGTTGATTGAGTTATTGGGTAGTCGTATTTACGATTAGGTCATGCAGAAAATTTTCTAAAACTTTCTTTAAATAATTAAAATTTTAATTCAATTGGTGAAAGGTCAAAATTCAGTTTTTAGTTTAAATTAGAATAAATTTAAATTTTCTTTTCAAGATAGATTAAATTCTCTTTTAGTAATTAAATAATATAAATCAAAATTCTCAAAAATCCAAAATTTTCCTAATTCGATTAAATTAAAAATTAAGGATTTGCGAATAACTTAGTCCCTGAGGAACGAATCGATAAATATTACAACGAAACGAATTGTGCGCTTGCGATTCAAATGTTTATTTTTCTAGCACAACAGAAACTTTGTTGAAGAAATATGGCGTTACTCACAAGGTTGCTCTTGCGTATCACCCTCAAACAAGTGGCCAAGTGGAGGTTTCCAATCGACAAATCAAAAGCATCTTGGAGAAAATGGTTGCAAAGTCAAGGAAAGATTGGTACTTGAAGCTAGATGATGCTTTGTGGGCCTATCGGACGGCATATAAAACACCTATAGGAACCACTCCCTATCGGTTGGTCTATGGTAAAGCATGTCACTTGCCAGTGGAATTGGAACATCGCGCCTTTTGGGCTACAAAAGAACTCAACATGGATTTGAAGGCTGCGGGGCAAGCGAGACTTCTTCAACTTAATGATTTAGATGAGCTTCGATTTGATGCTTATGACAATTCTCGGCTTTACAAGGAGAGAATGAAGAAGATGCATGATAAGGTGATTCAGAGAAGAGATTTTCAGGTTGGTGACAAGGTGTTGTTGTTCAATTCCAGACTTCGACTTTTTCCAGGGAAGCTCAGATCAAGATGTTCCGGACCTTTTACTGTCACCGAAGTCAAGTTTTATGGTGCTATTGAAATTATTGGATGAGATGGAACAAAGTTTAAGGTCAACGGTTAAAGCCTTAAATTATACGTGGATGGTGCATTCGTAGGGAAGATGGAAATGATTTATCTTGATAACCCCTCCACGGAGATCTGAACCAGCTGAGTCGAGCCAACGACGTTAAACAAAAGCGCTTCTTGGGAGGCAACCCATGGATCATACTTCTGCAAAGGGGAGTTCTTCTTTCTTTCTATTTTATATATTGTAGATTTCTTTGTTTAGTTAATGAGTCATTGAGGACATTGACTCGCTTAATTGTGGGGAGGTGTTCTCGATGTTCTCAACGTAGTGTATATAAAAATTTTAAAAAAAAATTAAAAATTAAAAAATTTGAAAAATACCAAAAATAATTCTAGCCATGTGAACATTACTTGTGTAAATGCACCCATGCATGCTTAGGAATCTTGTGTTTATGGATGCTTTTGATTGAGAAGTGATATGTGATGTTCTTGTGCACACACGTACACTAGCAAGTAGAAGCTAGTAGACTTAATTGAATGTGGTAAGTGATTAGAATGTCATGAATATGTGCAAGGTAATTTGGTCTATATGCTTTGAGTACAAGTAGGTGCGTTAAAGAGACTGTTATTTGGGATTGATTATGTTTTGTCACACCAAGTGAGTTTTGAGCCTATATGCATATCTCTTGCATGATTTTTCGTTTGCTTGAGTGTCCACATGTTGTTTGCATTTCTAGCACTTGCTTGAGGTCTTTCTTAAGATGCATGACATTAATTGATGATAACATGATAAAGGCATTTAGGTATAACCTCATATTTCCTATATATCCAAGCCGTTTATACATGATCCATTAGTTAACCCTTTGAGCCTAATGCTATTCTTTCGGTGACACACCACATTACTTGCCATTATCCTTTTTATTCTATTGGCCTTACATTAAATTTGAACCCAATTGTCAAAGGCTAGTATTGTTCGTAAGGGAGTGATAAGGTGTGCATAAAGGGGAGTTTTTATTGATGATCATAATTTTGGGGGAATACTTGGGGTTTGGTTGATAGCTTGTTAGTCGAAGTTTGAAATCATATTTATGGGATCATTGTTCTTGCTATTATTTAGCTCTCTTAAAAAAAAGGAAAAAAAAGAAAAAAAAAAGAAAAAAAACACAGAAAAAATAAATACGAGAGCATGCTTATTTTTTTGTGATCCTACTTAGATTCGACTAGTCAAGTTGTTTATAAATAAAAGTTCAAGTGTGGGGATGAAAGTATGGGAGTTGTTTGAATTTCATTGTCAGGTACTAGCTTTTGACTTAACCTTCTTTGGCTTTCTTGACATACCTTGTCCCTAGCCCCGTTACAACCTTAACAAAGACCTTTTAATTGTCATCGATGGTGTATGTTGCGTTAAAGGTTAGATTGACAACAAGGATGAAGCATGTTTATGATATTGTTGGAGTTGAGTGAAACACTTACCAATTATTTTGAGTGAATATTTTTGTGAGTGAACGGTGAGTTGTTGCTTTTGCATAGGATATCCCAGGTTGTGTCTCAAAGATGTGCTCTTATGTCCTTAGCATGTTTACCAACTTATTCTTACATTTGACATGAATTTCTATGATCTTATGCATCTTCTTTGAGTAGACTATGTGGATACTTGTACTTTAGACACCAAGGCATTGCATTTTCATTTTGATTCTTAAGTTGAAGTGGCATGAGAGGATGGGTGTGTTTGGTGTTGTGTTGATGTGTGGTCTTTTGCATGAGCTAGATGAATTTTGTGGGTATATTTACTATAAACCCTCACGAGACCTTACTCGTCCGCTAGGGCTACCTAGGGGTTTAAAGAGCTTGTTGCATATGCCAAATGCAACCGTGATCACCTACGGAAGTGGTACTAATTAGTTAGTATAATTATTATGTTAGTTTGCACGAGGACGCGCAAAGTTCTAAGTGTGGGGATATTTGATAGAGTGTATTTTATATATACTTTATAGGATTTTGTTCCCACATTTTCGGTGCTTTTGCGAATAATCGTGTGGATTTAATTAGTGTTTGATATGTTTTATGACAGGAAATAAATAATTGCCATGTTGGAAGAATCGAGCATTATTCAATGATTTTATGGTGTTTTTTAACTCGAAGGAATGATTTTATGAAGTTACGAGAGGAAATGTGAATTTGTGGATCGTTTCTAAGCATTTTGGAATAAGGTTGCAATTTTCGTCAATTTTGGAGATGAATTCGAGCTTAAGAACGAATAATGGAGTCTTGTTGTGAGCCACCATGAAGGTTCCAAGGCAAGGAATTGAAGTATGGAAGCTTTGAGAAAAAGAACGAAAGGAAACGGAGGCAAAACGAAGGAAAAACGAAGGAAATAGCATGCTGAAAAATCGCGGCAGATTTGGCTTGAGGCCGCGGCCTCAAATCCCAGGATGCGGCCTCGGGGGCATTCTGTCCATTCCGAATTTTCTCCTAAAAACTCTACAATTCTTTCCTGTTTCGAATTTGTTATGTAAATTAGGTATTTCCTTGTTGGATAAAACTTTTAGGGCCTATAAAAACACATTATATCATTGTAAAATCATATCATCACAGAGATATACATATCATATCATTGTAACACATATCATATCATATCTGGACGTACGTTATTTCAAGCTAGGTTTTATTTCTCTTCTTGATCTTTGTAAGCTATAATTAAATCTTAGATCTTTTGTTCTCCATTGTTATCAAGTTTTAAGGTATTTCTAATCTTCTCTCTCATTATTACATGTTTATTATGGCTTTCTTCTTTATTATTATTATTGTTAGTTTTTATTCTACCATGAGTGAGTAGTTTTGTAAGAACCCTAATTTTTGGTAATATTTCCTTTTATTTAATATCTTGTGACATTATCATTATGGAACCTTTCTAGTCATCCCTGTTGATTAATAGAATTGATTGTCTGAAAAACTGCGTTATTGCATTTATTATGTAAGATAAAAAGGGAGATTGTGAAGGCAGGAGTCTTATTGTTAGTAGGATTTATAAAATTTGGGATTTGAGAATGGTTAGAGTATTAAAGGATTTATTAAGAATTATGACGAGGAATTATGGATATTCGAGGGATTTACACAATTAAGTACTTAAGGAATTATAGGGGAAATCTCTACGCGACAAAATATTATTACGAGAGATTAATTAAGATACGATACGAATTAAAGATTGAATAACAAGCATTGGTAGAAGAATAATGATACAAGGAGTAGTATTGCATGCAAGTCCCATGCAACCAAGTGATTAGAAATCAAGCAAACTAGTTAGCCATTGGAAGATGAATAGTACCTAGTTACTTGCTTTTTCAAAAAAGGGGACAAGAAGTACAAGGAGCCATGCTTGCTAGTACTTACCTATACTTACATGATATGTATCACCCAACCTAATTAACATCAATTATTCACCCAACACAAAACACAAACTCTTCCCCCCCCCTTTGTATTGCTCTCGGCCAAGAAAGAAAGGAGAGAAGAAAAATTCTTCTACCCCCTCTTCCATCACTCATAAATCACACCATAATTCCTAGGTCATCTTCATCATCTAGACAAGGCATGTTAGCAATTTCAAGCCATTTCATCCACCCAATTTCAAGTTACAAATTGTTAAAGCTTGGGTGAATAGTAACCATGTTTATTTTTCTTTTAGATCTTGAATTGTAAGTGTTGTAGGAGACCATTTAAGGTGTTGTTGAGTTGTGAAAAGCTTATCCAAGGCCCCTAGGTGCTCAAGAAGCTATAAAAATCTCAAACCCTCTTGGTTATGTATTATTTATAAAGTAAGGTAGTAGATCCATGTGTTTGTGAACTAATCTTGGTTGTATATGTATTGGATAGCATGGATCTTGAGTTTTGATGTTGAGATTGTGACTTTTATGACTATGGATAATATATATATCTCCATGAGTGTTATGAACCATGATCTAAGTGTATTAAGTGTTGATTGTGTTGTGGAAGTGTGAAAAATGGTTGATCTAAGTAGTTTGTGCTTGCTGAGTTTTGTCCAGGAACATTGACCTGTATTGTAACACGATTTGGAACCCCCAAATGTTGTCCCCTGATGTCCTACCATATATTGTTGGAAAGATAATTGAATTTAGTTTCTGGAAATGTAAGGATCATGGCTAGGTGATGTATAGATTTTAAGTTATGGCCGGAGAAGTGAATTGTGTTTCTGGACTCCGGACTGCACTAAGTGACCCCCTTGTGAACCTTGTTTAAACCCCTAAAAATATATGTGGGATCATGAAAAAAATTGAGAAGTTAGGGAATGCAGTGGTGAAGACCACCCAAAAATAATTGGATTAAAATATGAATTTTTGGAGTTTATAAAAATGCTAGAGTAAAATTCGCGCAAGGGAAAAAGTCGATTAGTGGAGCAAAATTCTAGGGTTAGTGGTTATGATTCGAAAGTGGTAACTAAATTAAGTCGATTAAGTGACGAGCGTAGTTGAGTGATGACATGAACCTATAGTGGGGCTAGAGAGTCATAAGACGAAGTCGTTGAGTTAAATTCGTACCCCCCTAAACCCCGTAATTAAAGGGATATTGTTAAGGTACTAACGAACGATTATTGCTTATGTATAGATCGTTCGAATCCGCACGCTCGACCACCCCAACCAAACCAAGGCAAGTTTACTTTTCAAAACTTATCCATATACAAGGACTTTCACTGTTGTGTTTGTAGTTTTCAATTATATCAAATGCTATGTTTATCGAAGTATTGATGCAATTGAGATTGTATAAGTACATATATGCTTGTACCCCTTGAACTTAGATTGAAATGTTCATCATTTAAAGACAAAGTTAATCCAAGATACATTTTAATACTTTCAAACTCGAACTCATTCGAACTCAAAACATTTTCGAAAACCCCCGGTCAGATTCTGCTTCTTGTATGATTTCAAGAATCATCGGTCGACTGATGTCGGACCTCAATTACTCTGTTTTCAATCAAAATCAAGTTTTAAAAGAAAAAGAAAAAGGGACTCTGGCAGGTGTGGGAACCGTTGACGAACGATTCCCGGGATGTGTAAGCGGCCGTGAGCCAGGCGGTCCATCACTTATTATTCCGGCCCAGGTGTTGCCGAAGGATGATTACGGATGTAGTCTTCATCGAGGGTGATTACGGATGTAGTTTTCACCCGAGGGATAGTTACGGATGTAGTTTCTATCCTTCTACCGATAGAGAAGACCCGCGGATTATTGGACTTGGATGTGGCGACTGATCATCGTCAATCCTTGTCAGGTTTTGTGTTTTCTTCAAGTCCCATTCCTCCATTTTGGAAAAAAATGCTTTGACACTACTTCTTAGGCTTTTGTGCCAAGTTGCTGATAGTGTTCTATTTTGATGAGAAAGATGTTGATTCAATGCAGTATCTAGAACTACAAGTTTATTTTAAAAACAAGGGCACATATTGTTGCACCTTCGAGATTTATCAACTATGACAAGTGATCTTATATCTGATTGATACAAACAAGTTTAATAACTGCCAATCATATGAAATGTTATATTGCATACCTTATACATATATTTCTTGCTGAGCTATAGTTGCTCACTCTTGCTTGTTTTCAAATTTTACAAACACAACAGCTAAGCGAAATGGCAAGACCCAGACAGACTGCTCGAAAGCAGGTGACTAGACCCGCGCCAGCACTTGAGATTCCACCGGTAGGCCCCATTAGCCGGATTGGTTGGCAGCTTTTGTTATTTCGTTTTATTTATCAGTATGACCTGTGCAAGGCAGTGTATCGTAACAAACTTTCAAGCCGCCAACTTCGCTTCATATCGAAGTGTTGCTGGTAGCATAAATACTATTTAATTCGGTCTGTAATAACTCTGATAATCTTATTACTGCTTAATCAATGTGTGACGTTTCTGAGGCTCTAACCTATGTGTGTGTGTGTGGTGTGAGTTTATTGTGGGGTCGATAGCTGTGTTATATATATTATGTGCACGAACAGGTATGTTGTTAATGGAAAATGGACCGTGAGCGCCTAGATCTCCGACCCCGGATCTGGGGGCGTCACAGAAATGGTATCAGAGCGAGGTTACAGTTCTCAGAAACGATAGTAATTTAAGAAAGCAACCCTAATAATAATAACAATAACGATAACCCTAATAACAACATTAATAATGCTTAGAACTCTCATCGAATTTGTAGTCGGGTTATCGGATATAGCCCTGACTTTAAGGCCCGTGAGGGAACTACTCCTAAACCTTTCTTTTATGGTTAGTGACCCACCTTATTTCCCTTGTGTAGATGGAGGAGATACCAGACCCTGAGGCTTTCAAGAGAGAGCATGATGAGGCACTGATGCGAGATACCGAGGATCCTGAGGAGGATATGGGTGCTGACTCCGAGCTTGGCCCCTGGATTACACTGATAGAGGATACTGATGATGAGGATCCCGTTGAGGAGCCCTTTGAGCCTGAGCCTGAGCCAGAGCCTGTTACCCCATCTCCTGTAGCTACTGATGAGGAGAGTGTGAGATCCGGTGAGGGTCGTGTTCTTCTCCACAGACATCTAGCCCTGTTTCATCGGACGGTGACTCTGAGGATGACACTTCTGGCGCGGAGGAGCTTGACCCTACCCCTGCTACTGCTCCTGCTCCTGCTGCTGCTGCACCTACCCCTGTTCCTGTCATACCACCTCCACCGATGGACCCACCCCTAGTGTCGGGTACTGAGCACGCTTACGTGGTACAGTTCCTGACCCGGGACTTACTATCTGCAGAGGCCCGACTTAACGAGGCGAGGCGGGCACTAGTGGAGGAGCGCGAGGCGCGCTTAAGGATCCAGGCTGAGATGAGGACCGCTATTGCTAGGAGGACTAGGGCTCGACTCCATAGGATTGAGAGGAGGAGTCGCGATAGGATTCTTGGATTAGGGATCCGCGGGGGCGGAGTGATCCAGGCTAGGGATGCTAGGCGTGTTGTGCGTCGTGCATTCGCCCGAGTGAGGACCTTGCTCCTCCGCGGTGCGGCCCCGTGAGGTGTTACTGGTAGCTCAGTCCCCTAGGTTTAGATGACAGTAGTGTGTCGATTTTGCGGGATAGTTGACTTGTGCAGTGGTATCCTTTCTGACCAGTGGATGAGTAGACTGACCTACAAATATGTAGATGTGACTTCGGGTAGTATGTACGGATGTAGCCCTACTTTTGTGTAGCCTGACTATTCGGATGATGTACTTGTATTTGTTCCACTTTTGCTGGACTTTGACATCGGAACTATGTATTTGGCTCTAACATCCAAACCTTGTGATAACCCTTGTACCGTACTTATTTAGTTTCAGTTTCCTTAATATTGCCTCAACTGCTTTACTTTCCAATGCCATGCTTTACTGTTTTGATATACAACTGTGATTATACAATTGCTACAAGCCACAAATACAACCATGCTGTTTCAAATTTACGATATGCGATTTCAAATTGTTTTCTACAATTTCCAAAAATGTTCCTACAATCTTTAAAAATAATTTTTTCAAAAAAAAAAAAAATTGTTTTGAAATTTTGAAAAAAAAATATTTTTGAGGTTTCGAAGTTTTGAAAACTCTTGTAAATGTTTTCGCATCCCAAAGGGATTTTTCCCCAAAAATGTTTGACATTTTATCTCCAACATCGGATTAATAAAACTTTTGCAACTTCCACCCTTATGAGGAGGAACGATACGCTCCTGACCCGTGCAAACGCTGTCAGGTAATTGGAAAACCCTAACCCCTTTCTTGTTTTATTATCAGAATCATGCCACCTAGAAGAATGAACACTCGAGCTCACCCGATCAGTTCTGAGGGCCAGGTTAGCCACCATGGAACCGGAGGCCACCAGGACCATGAAGGGGAGAATGCCAACCTGAGTGAGAATGAGGGCAACGATCATAACTTGTTTGATGACTCTGAGTATGAAGAAGAAGAAGCTGGTGATGATACCCGAGAGGTAGAACATCCTAGGGGAGGCCCTATGGAACAGTTCATGGAGTTACTTAGGCAGAACTTGGACCGTCCCCCAGTTCAGCAACCACCCCAAAATGCTAATGCTAATGCTTTCCGGAACTTCAAATCCCTGAAACCCCCAGAATTTAAAGGAACTGCCGACCCGGTCGAGGCAAGGGCCTGGCTGAAGGAAATGGAAAAATCTTTCGAGATACTAGGTGTCGCTAAGGAGCAAAAGACTATTTTCGCCACTTACCTTCTGAAGGGTGAGGCGAACTATTGGTGGGAAGCTAAAAAGAATTTTGAAGGAAGAGGTGTGGTGACCTGAGAGAGATTTAGCGAGCTGTTCTTGGAGAAGTACATTCCTAGGTTCATGGAGACACAAATGGAGCTGAAGTTTTTGGAACTGAAGCAAGGTAACATGATGGTGGCCGAGTATGAGGCCAAATTTACTGAGCTGTCGAGGTTTGTGCCGGAATATGTGAACTCTGAGGCAAAGAGGGCCCGAAGATTTCAATTAGGGCTAAAACAATGGATTCAGAATCGTGTGGCGGTTCTTGAGCTGACAGACTATGCCACCCTGGTATAGAAAGCATCAATTGTTGAGGCTGGGAGTGAACAAATGCAGAAGGAGAGAGAAGGAAAGAAGAGGAAGTTTGATAGTCGAAAGGGAAACTCTGCGGGTGGGAGCTTTCCGAGCAAATTTAAGCGAGGAACGATGTCCCAACCCAGCGGAAACTTTGGGACCAAAAGAGCTGAAAGTTGGAGTGTGGGTCAGAGCGGCCGGCCACAGGGATCGTCTTACTCTACCCCATCCCGAGCCCAACCCCCAGAATGTAATAAATGTGGAAGGAAACATGCGGGCGTGTGTAACCTGCAAGATGTAAAATGCTTCAAGTGTGGGCTGACAGGGCATTATGCTAACGCCTGTCGCGGAACTAGTAACAACCCGAGTGCCGGAGGTAATTGCTTCAAGTGTGGGAAACCAGGGCACCGAATGAGGGAATGTATGTCCTCTGGGCCAGCTGCATCGAGATTGAGTGGAACTGCTTCTAACAAGGCCCCTACTGCAAGAACTTTTAACATGACGGTGCAGGATGCCGTGAGGAACACGGATGTGATTGCAGGTACTCTACTACTCAACTCAGTTAAGGCAAATGTTTTATTTGATTCGGGAGCTACCAAGTCTTTCATATCTCTAGATTTTGTATGTCAGTTAGGCCTTAATACTGAACCATTGAAAGACAGATTGCAAATAGAGATAGCTAATCATGAAATTATTCCCGTTAGCCAAGTATGTCCAGGTTGTGACCTAGAAATAGAAGGGCGACACTTTCGGGTAGACTTAATACCTTTTAAACTAGGGGAGTTTGACGTAATTGTAGGTATGGATTGGTTAACAACCCACGGAGCCCAGATTGATTGTGTAAAGAAGAAACTAAGTTTGAGACTGCTAGGGGACGAGGAAGTAGTGTTTAGTGGGAAACGGCAAAACCAAAAGTTCCTGACTACGATTCAAGCTAAGAAGCTGTTACATAAAGGATGCGAAGCCTATTTAGCCTATGTGAAGGATACCAAGAAGGAGGCACCAAACCTACAGGAAATCCCTATCGTTAATGAGTTCGCGGACGTATTTCCGGATGATCTTCCAGGACTACCACCTGATAGAGACATCGAGTTCGCTATAGACTTAGTTCCGGGTACGGCCCCAATTTCGAAAGCCCCATATCGGCTAGCCCCAGTGGAGATGAAAGAGCTGGCCACTCAGTTACAAGAGTTGTTGGATAAAGGGATGATAAGACCTAGTGTGTCACCGTGGGGAGCCCCGGTGTTATTCGTGAAAAAGAAGGACGGCAGTATGAGATTATGTATAGACTACAGGGAGTTGAACAAGGTGACTATCAAGAATAAGTATCCCTTGCCCAGGATAGATGACCTGTTTGACCAATTGAAAGATGCAGTTTATTTCTCTAAAATTGATCTGAGGATCGGGTATCACCAGTTAAAGATTAAACCAGAAGATATACCAAAGACGGCCTTTCGCACCCGGTACGGACACTATGAGTTCCTAGTGATGTCATTTGGGTTAACGAATGCCCCTACAGCTTTCATGGATTTAATGAATCGAGTCTTCAAGAAATACTTGGACAAGTGTGTTATAGTCTTCATCGATGACATCTTGATTTATTCCAAGACGAAGGAGGAACATGCAGAGCACTTGAGGATTGTATTGGGAGCATTGAGAGAAGAAAAGTTGTACGCTAAGTTCTCGAAGTGCGAATTTTGGTTGAAGGAAGTTCAGTTTTTAGGGCATGTGATTAGCGAACAAGGCATTCTAGTGGACCCAGCCAAAATAGAGGCTGTATCAAATTGGGAGAGACCAACCACTCCGACAGAGGTGAGAAGTTTCATAGGACTGGCTGGCTACTATAGGAGATTTGTCCAAGACTTTGCCAAGATAGCAGCCCCTTTGACCCGACTAACTCGCAAGACCGAGAAGTTTGTGTGGACTGAAAAATACGATGAGAGCTTCCTAGAGTTGAAGAAGAGGTTGGTGACAGCACCAATACTAGCCCTACCTGATGATAAGGGAGATTTTTTGATTTATAGTGACGCATCCCATAAAGGTTTAGGGTGTGTGCTTATGCAGCATGGTAAGGTGATTGCTTATGCGTCCAGACAACTTAAGGAGTATGAGATAAGATGCCCCACCCATGATTTGGAATTAGCAGCGATAGTTTTTGCTTTGAAGATCTGGAGACATTATCTTTACGGAGAAAAGTGTGAAATCTACACGGATCACAAGAGCTTAAAGTACATATTCACTCAGAAAGAGTTAAACATGAGGCAGAGGAGATGGTTAGAGCTAATCAAAGATTATGATTGTGAGATTCATTGTCACCCAGGGAAGGCCAATGTGGTGGCCGATGCACTTAGCCGAAAGGAGAAACTCAAGATGATAACGTCAGTAGACGAGTTGATCAAGGACCTTGAGAAACTGGAGATTGAAGTGAGGTTACCAGGAATTGGACAAGAGAGTCTAATGGAAATAAAAGTCCAACCACCGATATTGGAAAAGATTAAGTTATGCCAGGAAAAGAAGATAGAAGAAGAAAAGAATTCAATGGAGAAAGTTTTGACTGGCGAGGAAATTAAGTGTGAGAAGGACGGGAATGGAATTATGAGGTACGCATCTAGGATATGGATCTCGAACGTTCAGGAATTAAAAGACGAGATTTTACAAGAGGCTCATAGTTCAAGGTACTCAATTCACCCTGGAGGCACTAAGATGTATAGAGATCTGAGAGAATACTATTGGTGGCCAAATATGAAGAAGGACGTGGCAGAGTGGGTAAGTAAATGCTTGACATGTCAAAGAGTGAAGGCCGAACACCAGAGGCCCAGTGGATTGTTGCAACCCTTAGAGATACCCGAGTGGAAGTGGGAGCAAATTGCGATGGACTTTGTGGTCGGATTACCAAGGACCAGGACTAATCATGATGAAATTTGGGTAATTATCGATAGGTTGACCAAGTTAGCACATTTTCTTCCAATCAACGAGAGATATACTATCGACAAGCTAGCAGATATTTACTTAAAGGAGATTGTAGTTAGGCATGGGGTTCCTGTGAGCATTGTATCAGATAGAGACCCAAGATTCAACTCCAGGTTCTGGAGAAGTTTTCAGGATTGTGTGGGGACCAAGTTAAACATGAGTACTGCATACCATCCCCAAACAGACGGACAGAGTGAGAGAACCATCCAGACCATCGAGGACATGTTTTGAGGGTATGTGCCATTGATTTTAAGGGAAGTTGGGATGACCACTTGCCGCTGATCGAATTTTCCTACAACAACAGTTACCATGCGAGTATAGGCATGCCCCCATATGAAGCTTTATACGGACGAAGATGTCGGTCTTCCTTGTGTTGGGAAGAGGTTGGAGAGCGGAAGATTTTAGGGCCTGAACTGGTCCAACAGACAAGAGAAACTATCGAGCTCATAAGAGGACGGCTGGTATAGGCCCAAGACAGACAGAAGAAGTATGCGGACCAGACCCGCAAGGACAAAGAATATGAGGTAGGAGAGTTTGTGATGTTGAAGGTATCACCGTGGAAAGGATTGATGAGATTTGGTAAGAAGGGAAAACTAAGCCCGAGATTTATTGGACCTTTTGAGATCTTGAAACGAGTTGGGAAGTTAGCCTATGAATTGGCTTTACCCCCGAGCTTACAGCAAGTGCATAATGTGTTCCATGTGTCCATGCTACGACCATACCATACCGACTTCCGACATGTAATAGAACATGATCAAGTGGATCTGCAACCAGACTTAACATATGTAGAGCAACCCGTAGAAATCATGGATAGAAAAGAACAGGTGCTGAGGAACAAGGTTGTCAAACTAGTGAGAGTCTTGTGGAGGAACCAGAATGTCGAAGAATCAACATGGGAACTAGAGAGCGCGATGCGTGAAAAGCACCCCCAACTGTTTTCAACCTGATTCCGGGACGGAATCCTTTTAAGGAGGGGAGGCTGTAAGAACCCTAATTTTTGGTAATATTTCCTTTTATTTAATATCTTGTGACATTATCATTATGGATCCTTTCTAGTCATCCCTGTTGATTAATAGAATTGATTGTCTGAAAAACTGCGTTATTGCATTTATTATGTAAGATAAAAAGGGAGATTGTGAAGGCAGGAGTCTTATTGTTAGTAGGATTTATAAAATTTGGGATTTGAGAATGGTTAGAGTATTAAAGGATTTATTAAGAATTATGACGAGGAATTATGGATATTCGAGGGATTTACACAATTAAGTACTTAAGGAATTATAGGGGAAATCTCTACGCGACAAAATATTATTACGAGAGATTAATTAAGATACGATACGAATTAAAGATTGAATAACAAGCATTGGTAGAAGAATAATGATACAAGGAGTAGTATTGCATGCAAGTCCCATGCAACCAAGTGATTAGAAATCAAGCAAACTAGTTAGCCATTGGAAGATGAATAGTACCTAGTTACTTGCTTTTTCAAAAAAGGGGACAAGAAGTACAAGGAGCCATGCTTGCTAGTACTTACCTATACTTACATGATATGTATCACCCAACCTAATTAACATCAATTATTCACCCAACACAAAACACAAAACACAAACTCTTCCCCCCCCTTTGTATTGCTCTCGGCCAAGAAAGAAAGGAGAGAAGAAAAATTCTTCTCCCCCCTCTTCCATCACTCATAAATCACACCATAATTCCTAGGTCATCTTCATCATCTAGACAAGGCATGTTAGCAATTTCAAGCCATTTCATCCACCCAATTTCAAGTTACAAATTGTTAAAGCTTGGGTGAATAGTAACCATGTTTGTTTTTCTTTTAGATCTTGAATTGTAAGTGTTGTAGGAGACCATTTAAGGTGTTGTTGAGTTGTGAAAAGCTTATCCAAGGCCCCTAGGTGCTCAAGAAGGTATAAAAATCTCAAACCCTCTTGGTTATGTATTATTTATAAAGTAAGGTAGTAGATCCATGTGTTTGTGAACTAATCTTGGTTGTATATGTATTGGATAGCATGGATCTTGAGTTTTGATGTTGAGATTGTGACTTTTATGACTATGGATAATATAGATATCTCCATGAGTGTTATGAACCATGATCTAAGTGTATTAAGTGTTGATTGTGTTGTGGAAGTGTGAAAAATGGTTGATCTAAGTAGTTTGTGCTTGCTGAGTTTTGTCTAGGAACATTGACCTGTATTGTAACACGATTTTGAACCCCCAAATTTTGTCCCCTGATGTCCTACCATATATTTTTGGAAAGATAATTGAATGTAGTTTCTGGAAATGTAAGGATCATGGCTAGGTGATGTATAGAATTTAAGTTATGGCCGGAGAAGTGAATTGTGTTTCTGGACTCCGGACTGCACTAAGTGACCCCCTTGTGAACCTTGTTTAAACCCCTAAAATTATATTTGGGATCATGAAAAAAATTGAGAAGTTAGGGAATGCAGTGGTGAAGACCACCCAAAAATAATTGGATTAAAATATGAATTTTTGGATTTTATAAAAATGCTAGAGTAAAATTCGCGCAAGGGAAAAAGTCGATTAGTGGAGCAAAATTCTAGGGTTAGTGGTTATGATACGAAAGTGGTAACTAAATTAAGTCGATTAAGTGACGAGCGTAATCGAGTGATGACATGAACCTATAGTGGGGCTAGAGAGTCATAAGACGAAGTCGTTGAGTTAAATTCGTACCCCCCTAAACCCCGTAATTAAAGGGATATTGTTAAGGTACTAACGAACGATTATTGCTTATGTATAGATCGTTCGAATCCGCACGCTCGACCACCCCAACCAAACCAAGGCAAGTTTACTTTTCAAAACTTATCCATATACAAGGACTTTCACTGTTGTGTTTGTAGTTTTCAATTATATCAAATGCTATGTTTATCGAAGTATTGATGCAATTGAGATTGTATAAGTACATATATGCTTGTACCCCTTGAACTTAGATTGAAATGTTTTCTTCGGACAACGACTCTAGCAATAGAGGTCGTAGCGGTCCGTATATACTATTGACATTGACCGGGGAGCGGTATATTATTATATCGTATCTAGATTGCGAAAACCCGAAGGGTCATTCGGGGAGTATCGTATACTCAAGTAACTATCGTTATATCTCCGTAAATACTCGAAACCCTATCTTGGATTAAAAGTTTATTTTATCGAATAATTATTTTATTAATTATTAATATTAAATTTTAAAATATTATTTATTAATTACTGTTCATCATTTAAAGACAAAGTTAATCCAAGATACATTTTAATACTTTCAAACTCGAACTCATTCGAACTCAAAACATTTTCGAAAACCCCCGGTCAGATTCTGCTTCTTGTATGATTTCAAGAATCATCGGTCGACTGATGTCGGACCTTAATTACTCTGTTTTCAATCAAAATCAAGTTTTAAAAGAAAAAGAAAAAGGGACTCTGGCAGGTGTGGGAACCGTTGACGAACGATTCCCGGGATGTGTAAGCGGTCGTGAGCCAGGCGGTCCATCACTTATTATTCCGGCCCAGGTGTTGCCGAAGGATGATTACGGATGCAGTTTTCATCGAGGGTGATTACGGATGTAGTTTTCACCCGAGGGATAGTTACGGATGTAGTTTCTATCCTTCTACCGGTAGAAAAGACCCGCGGATTATTGGACTTGGATGTGGCGACTGATCATCGTCAATCCTTGTCAGGTTTTTTGTTTTCTTCAAGTCCCATTCCTCCATTTTGGAAAAAAATGCTTTGACACTGCTTCTTAGGCTTTTGTGCCAAGTTGCTGATAGTGTTCTATTTTGATGAGAAAGATGTTGATTCAATGCAGTATCTAGAACTGCAAGTTTATTTTAAAAACAAGGGCACATATTGTTGCACCTTCGAGATTTATCAACTATGACAAGTGATCTTATATCTGATTGATACAAACAAGTTTAATAACTGCCAATCATATGAAATGGTATATTGCATACCTTATACATATATTTCTTGCTGAGCTATAGTTGCTCACTCTTGCTTGTTTTCAAATTTTACAAACACAACAGCTAAGCGAAATGGCAAGACCCAGACAGACTGCTCGAAAGCAGGTGACTAGACCCGAGCCAGCACTTGAGATTCCACCGGTAGGCCCCATTAGCCGGATTGGTTGGCAGCTTTTGTTAGTTCGTTTTATTTATCAGTATGACCTGTGCAAGGCAGTGTATCGTAACAAACTTTCAAGCCGCCAACTTCGCTTCATATCGAAGTGTTGCTGGTAGCATAAATACTATTTAATTCGGTCTGTAATAACTCTGATAATCTTATTACTGCTTAATCAATGTGTGATGTTTCTGAGGCTCTAACCTATGTGTGTGTGTGTGGTGTGAGTTTATTGTGGGGTCGATAGCTGTGTTATATATATTATGTGCAAGAACAGGTATGTTGTTAATGGAAAATGGACCGTGAGCGCCTAGATCTCCGACCCCGGATCTGGGGGCGTCACAGAATTGGTATCAGAGCGAGGTTACAGTTCTCAGAAACGATAGTAATTTAAGAAAGCAACCCTAATAATAATAACAATAACGATAACCCTAATAACAACATTAATAATGCTTAGAACTCTCATCGAGTTTGTAGTCGGGTTATCGGATATAGCCCTAACTTTAAGGCCCGTGAGGGAACTACTCCTAAACCTTTCTTTTATGGTTAGTGACCCACCTTATTTCCCTTGTGTAGATGGAGGAGATAACAGACCCTGAGGCTTTTGAGAGAGAGCATGATGAGGCACTGATGCGAGATACCGAGGATCCTGAGGAGGATATGGGTGCTGACTCCGAGCTTGGCCCCTGGATTACACTGATAGAGGATACTGATGATGAGGATCCCGTTGAGGAGCCCTTTGAGCCTGAGCCTGAGCCAGAGCCTGTTACCCCATCTCTGTAGCTACTGATGAGGAGAGTGTGAGATCCGGTGAGGGTCGTGTTCTTCTCCACAGACATCTAGCCCTGTTTCATCGGACGGTGACTCTGAGGATGACACTTCTGGCGCGGAGGAGCTTGACCCTACCCCTGCTACTGCTCCTGCTCCTGCTGCTGCTGCACCTACCCCTGTTCCTGTCATACCACCTCCACCGATGGACCCACCCCTAGTGTCGGGTACTGAGCACGCTTACGTGGTACAGTTCCTGACCCGGGACTTACTATCTGCAGAGGCCCGACTTAACGAGGCGAGGCGGGCACTAGTGGAGGAGCGCGAGGCGCGCTTAAGGATCCAGGCTGAGATGAGGACCGCTGTTGCTAGGAGGACTAGGGCTCGACTCCATAGGATTGAGAGGAGGAGTCGCGATAGGATTCTTGGATTAGGGATCCGCGGGGGCGGAGTGATCCAGGCTAGGGATGTTAGGCGTGTTGTGCGTCGTGCATTCGCCCGAGTGAAGACCTTGCTCCGCCGCGGTGCGGCCCCGTGAGGTGTTACTGGTAGCTCAGTCCCCTAGGTTCAGATGACAGTAGTGTGTCGATTTTGCGGGATAGTTGACTTGTGCAGTGGTATCTTTTCTGACCAGTGGATGAGTAGACTGACCTACAGATATGTAGATGTGACTTCGGGTAGTATGTACGGATGTAGCCCTACTTTTGTGTAGCCTGACTATTCGGATGATGTACTTGTATTTGTTCCACTTTTGCTGGACTTTGACATCGGAACTATGTATTTGGCTCTAACATACAAACCTTGTGATAACCCTTGTACCGTACTTATTTAGTTTCAGTTTCCTTAATATTGCCTCAACTGCTTTACTTTCCGATGCCATGCTTTACTGTTTTGATATACAACTGTGATTATACAATTGCTACAAGCCACAAATACAACCATGCTGTTTCAAATTTACGATATGCGATTAGCGGAATTGAAGGTGAGTGTGGAAACATCATCAAATTTATGAGAGTGTTAATGCTTGAAAAAGATTAACCATTACTTTAATTACTTTATCCCATTAAAAAGCTATACCTTTGTGATTTGTTTGGTGTAAGCATGGTAAACCTGAATTGCCCTAGATCCCATCATTAATTGATTTAAAAACTTTGTTAAATTTGTTTTAGTAGTTAATAAAATTCTCAAATAATCGTTTGTGACTAGAAACAGTTGAAAATAATTGAATTTGAAATTGAAACTGTCTCCTTGAGGAATCGACCCGTATTTGCTAGTATCTACTACAATTGATACCGTGCGCTTGCGGTTAGACATAATTTTACACATCACTCAGTTCTTTATGCTCACTTTTCTAGCTGCAGCCCTCATTCCTCAAGGGTAAGCTCCTTATCCTAACAGGATTTCCTTATCTGCGGGAACCTCTTTCGGGTCTCCAGTAGGGTACTCTTATCGAATAGGGTACTCTTATCGAATTTACCCGCTGATCTTTAACATATAAAGCATCATCGCGCTGCTGCTCGCATGCCTCAAGGTCTGTCGCCTTACTCGTCGATACGATATCGAGCTAAGTTACTATCATGATACTTAAGAGTTCCCACAAGGGTTTTATATGTCAGCACTACATTATGTAGTCCAACTATGAACTTGGCAAGAGTTCTTATTATCTTAGTGAATTTATTGTTTTAACGTCGCCTCATCTCTGGGGTTTATAACGTACGCTCTGATACCATTTCTGTAACACCCCCAGATCCGGGATCCGGGATCCGGTCGTTACGGTCTCCATTTCTGTCCACAATACTTGAACTTACTTCAACATAAAATAAATTACATCTTTATGACCCAACACAACAATATAAAACACACCCGTTATAGTCCCAGAGATGAAATCAGAGTAACAATCAAATTTTATTAATCACATTTTGAGTTCTTACAACACAAAAGAATTACAATATAAGTACATACTCTTTGCCATCCATTTATATAAGTCATACTAGCCCATATACTTGGTACTGAAAGAATGAATCTATCCTACCAATAGATTCCTCTTCCGCTTTGGTAGTCTCATCATCCTCGTCAGCGTCGAGTGCGCCTTGTGCGAGTCATCTGGTCTAGCTGTTGTTGTGATATAATAATAAAGCAAGGGTGAGCAATAGCCCACCAACAATAATGTATAACTGAACGATAATATATAAAAGTTCAGAAGTATCTTTCAAACCATATGCCATGCATTTACGGAAATGATGCCAGTATAACATAACCGACGAAGTTACAAGGTAACTCAAAATGTATATATAGGTGGAAATATCTGCTATGTCAAAGATAAGCAAGATATTATCATTTATCATTTATCATAAAAGAGGAACTTGCAGGAAAATATTACAATTCCAATTATGAATACTTTTCCAATACTGCCAACAATGATAATGTTGCAGAAAATAAATGAATTTGAATGATGAACTAATGCTGGAGTATTCACCGCACCCACTGTCCCAATTCTTACGATGATCAGTCGCAGATTGTACAGCTCAATTTAGATTTACTACCGGTAGAAGGAAGAGCTGACGAATTTACTTGTCTACCGCCCTGTTAGATCTCCCCGGCCAACGGTTGGGCCAATGGGATGGACCGGCGCTACTCGGCCTCTTACACGACTCCAAGTTCGAAAAGAAGTTCATGACAAAGTAGTCCCCCTTTCCCCAAGTATAATACTTGTTGATAAGACTCCACAAAGTAGTCGTATCTAGTTGGAAAGGAAAATTCAACATCATATCTCCCAAGCTGCTGCTTGTTAGAGGATACCATCTTGTTCCAATAATCTTACCTCTCGAATGATGAGAAGGTTACTCAAAGATTCAATTGATAAACAGCAACCAAATTGCGAGTGAAAAGAGTAGTTTTAAAAGATTTATGACCGGGAAGTCAACAAGATAAATAACATTTCTCAAGTAAGGTTCCCCTATAATATGGAAGTTTGAGCGAGCATTTAAATCCTTTTAAGATAGATTTAAATGAAAATAAAGAGTTGGGAACTTTTCCTTGATAAAATAGTCGTAAAAAGACTCTGAAATATTTTACATAATATCTGAAGGTGAAAGATAATCTTTGAATAATACAAATTACTTTAAAAAGAATTTAAAAGAATTAAATAAATATTCCAAGAATATTTATTAAATCAATAATAATTACGGAATATTATTAAATCATAATATTGCTCGTAAGTAATCCTCGAATGAATATATAGAATTATTTACTAAATAAATCCATCCTTAAATGAATATTAAAAATAACATTCATTTAATAATTAAACTCAAATAAATATTTAAAATAATATTCAATAAATAAGTCAAACCTTAAATGAATATTTGAAAATAATATTCATTTAGTAAATAATCTTCGAAATGAATATCCAAATAATATTCATTTAGTAATCAAAACTTTAAAGGAATATTCGAAATAATATTCCTTAAGTAAATAGAACTTCCAATGAATATTTTAAAATAATATTCATCAACTACATAAAACCTTAAATGAATATTCGAAAGTAATATTCATTTAATAAGTAAAATTCCAATGAATATCAAAGTAATTATTCATTAAATAATCAAACTCTAAGTGAATATTTAAAAATAATATTCACCTAATATTTCTCGACTGAGATAATACTCAAATAACATTCTTCGAAAGATTTCCAAGTAATTGATACTTTATGGAAATAAAAATAAGGTTTAATAATAACATTCCTCAAAATAAATAATAATCTGCCGTTGGAATCCCTCCGGGTTTCCGCGACTATCTATATATCTCAAAATACCGACTCCCGGTCTATATTTAAGAATGAGTATCATATGCCCTTCGCTAAGGGTCTTACCAAAATAATCCGGCTTATAACTGATAATTCGTATCTAGTCTGTAAGCCAATGTCAATTCAGGGAACAAGTATCATAATATAATTTGACATCATATCATTTTAATATAATTCTCCAAATAATATAAATCATTTTAAAAAGAATTTAAAAGAATTAAATAAATATTCCAAGAATATTTATTAACTCAATAATAATTACGGAATATTATTAAATCATAATATTGCTCGTAAGTAATCCTCGAATGAATATATAGAATTATTTACTAAATAAATCACTCTTTAAATGAATATTCAAAATAATATTCATTAATAATTAGACTCCAATATATATTTAAAATAATATTTAATAAATAATTCCAACCTTAAATGAATATTTGAAAATAATATTCATTTAATAAATAATCTTCTAAATGAATATCCAAATAATATTCATTTAGTAATCAAAACTTTAAAGGAATAATCGAAATAATATTCCTTAAGTAAATAGAACTTCCAATGAATATTTGAAAATAATATTCATCAAGTACATAAAACCTTAAATGAATATTCGAAATTAATATTCATTTAATAAATAACATTCTAATGAATATCAAAATAATATTCCTTAAATAATCAACTCTAAATGAATATTCGAAACTAACATTCATTTAATATCTCTCGACTGAGATAATGCTCGAATAACATTCCTCGAAATATTTCCAAGTAATTGATACTTTATGGACATATAAATAACGTTTAATAATAACATTCCTTAAAATAAATAATAATCTGCCGTTGGAATCCCTTCGGGTTTCCACGACTATCTATATCTCAAAATACCGACTCCCGGTCTATATTTAAGAATGACTATCATATGCCCTTCGCTAAGGGCCTTATCAAAACAATCCGGCTTATAACTGATAATTCGTATCTAGTCTATAAGACAATATCACTTCAGGGAACAGGTATCATAATATAATTTGACAATAGGCATGCATGCTATGGCATATGTAAAACGGCAATCACACATATATATATTATCACAACAACAGGTTCAAAGTTTTGAACACTTGCCTGGTAATCGGGTGTGGGTGGAGATAACGTGTCCTGGGTCTGCTCGATGATCTATAAACAATCAGAACATTCGAGATTAACCACTTAACACGTTTTAACAGTCTAAGTATAACTTCACTTAAATCGAAACACGTTTTCGAGTTATCTCGTTATACACCTTTTAGTGTAATTCTTATTATTACTGATATGATCCGACATTTGTTCGTTATTACGACATGTCATCATACCCACACTCGGTATATACTTAATTCGTATAAGTTCTAAAGTCGATCGATTACGAACCGAGATTATACCTCGAGTTTTATCGTTCGTTTTCTAAGTGTTTTACCAAAGTTATAACCAAGCTGATTTTTAGGGGTTCGTTCGTGTTTAACTTTGATTCCAACATTTTTATATAATCGGAAAACGATCCGTTTGATATGTGGTTTTCTTTCATACCTTCATTATGACCCCTAGTATTTATTTACCAAGATTCGCCACTGAGTAACATGCTTTACGAGGGTTCAATTGAAGTTACGAACTTTTATTTACGGTTCCGTACCAATTTTAGTAATTTGACCATAACTCCTAAACCGTAAGTCGGAATGTTTCGATTCTCGCGCCAAAACGATCTATGGCTCGAGACTACAAGGACCAGTCACAATATTACCAAGGTCAGGAATTATATTACCTGTCATGCTTGGTTTCTAAGTGTTAACAGAATTCGGCATTACGACGGCTATATATCGAACGTTCTAAAAATCATAACAATTCAACCAAGCCACACTGGGCATCCAAACAACTCATACACATATTTCTCATCCTCAATCTGTCCAAAATCATCTACTAACATCATATCATAACCATGTTTAGATCCACTAACAAAATCCATAATCATGCTTATAATCATGCTAATACTATAACTAATCTTATATCATCAAGAACATGCTTAAATCTTCAAACAAAGCTAGGGTTTTGATGAGATATACCTTCCTTGGAGGATGTAGAGACCTTAATAAGCCTTTACTAGTCCTTAGAACACCTTAACCAAGCTTAACTAACAAGAATCATCAAGCACATAATTAGTGATTTTCGTTTCTCCTATAACACAGTGGAAAGATCATGAAAAACGAGGTCCTTACCGAGGTTTTCTGGATGCGGCTTCTAAAGAATAGTTGTAGAGAATCTAACCAGCTTTCCAACAAGCTAAAGAACACCAAATTCCATTGAGTAATGAAGGAGATATGGCCGTTTGAAAATCGTCACAGAAACTGTCATGAATCTGGACAGTTTGCTTCTTCAAATTGGGGAGGTGATTTGCCTAGGCTATACTACTTGGATTGCTATAACATTTAGAGCTAATATTGCCCATGGAGTGGAGAGGTTGTGGTTTAAATTTGGTGATTTTATCATGGATAGAAATGGAGATATTAATTTGTTTTTGGAGAGTGTTTCTGCTGGGCAGTTTTGAGAGAGTTTGTGTTTTGCTAGCTTCTCTTGCACTCATCTAGCATAAAGTGATGTGTTTGGATAATATCTTGCTAAAGTAGCTTTAATAAAGTGATGATGCAATGGATGATGAGAATTGCATGGACAAGTGTTGATCTTTGGTGGTGTTAAAGCTAACTAAGTAGTTTCTTTTGCTAAGTACTAGTTTCATCTCTAAGTATGCTAGTGGCATGAGTCATCACTTGGTTTGCTAGATATTTTCCACCACTACATGCATGTATCTTGATTCCCTGCTTGTTTCTTTGTCCGGTTATTGCTCAATTCTTTGATCGTTCGGAGGATTAACTCATTCGTTTCTAGTTAGGGTTTTACCGGAATCCGTCTTAATATTTAAACTATCATTCTCCATTCTGTTTAATAAATCTTGAATCCATATTCCTTAAATCCTTTTAATAATTCCTTAAGTCTTTCAGTGTCCGGGGAAATCTCGGGGAAAATAAAAGTGCTATTTTTCAGAATCCGACAACTTTTACATACACTCTTTTTCCCCCTGGATCACTAATACAAACTCAGAATTTCGTTCCGGGTACTTCTATATAGTGTCGTCTAATAATATTCCTAAATCCACCAAAATCACTACTCATCCATTTTTCTTTACTCATCCTCTTAGGGTTGTACAATTGTCCCTGATCTCTTTCGATCGTTCCTTAACCTTTTTACGGACCTACTGGACCAATAACAGATATCGATTTGGATGACATAAGAATAATCTTCTCCTTTAGAATTATCAAATCTCAACTCCCTAGGAGATAGATAATTCTTATCTAAAGTGTCAACCAATAGTATTCTTCATGGCATATAAACATTTGAATCCAAATCTATTCCTTTCATTCATTATCTCAATCGTTACATCGTAGTCGTAATCACTATTCACCATTACCTCAGTACATAATAAAAAGTTTTAATTATATCCAAAATTTGGGGGTTCTTACATGGACTGTCCCACAGCCTCTTATACCAGTTTCAATAATGGACTGTCCCACAGCCTCTTACACAAATACTCCTAGTTCGAATAAATCCATGATTCTGAAATGTAAAGTTCGTCCCCCTTTCCCCAAGTATAATACTTGTTGATAAGACTACACGAAGTAGTCGTATCTAGTTGGAAAGGAAAATTCACCGATATTTCCCAAGCTGATGCTTGTTAATGGATATTAACTTGTTCCAATAATCTTACCCCTCGAATGATGAGGAAGTAAAAAATAGACTAAATTTGATGGTTAGCAACCAAGTTGCGAGTGAAAAGAATAGTTTAACAAGTATATGACCGGGCAGTCAACGAAATAACAGCTCTCAAGCAAGGTTCTCTTATATCTTAGAAGATAAATTCGAATGAAGAATGGAGTTTTGAGAACCTTCCTTGATAAAATAATAATAATAAAACTCAGAGTAGTGTACATAATATTTGAAGATCGAAGATAGTATTTGAATGAAGTAACATATTTTAAAGCTTAGTTAGCAAGAATTAAATAAATAATAAGGGAATATTTATCATCTCATAATATTCAAAGAATATTCTTAGAATAGATTACTGCTCAAAGTAACCTTCGAATGAATATATGGAATTTATTTATTAAATAAGTAATTCCTCGAATAAATATTTGGAATAATATCCAATGAATAAATCAACCTTAAATGGATATTCAAGAAGATATTCATTAAATAAATAAAGATCAAACGAATATTCCAAATAATATTCATTAAATAACTCAGAGGAATATTCAGAACAGTTCGATAAATAATCAATCTTAAAGGAGTATTAAACAATATTCAGCAAATATATAAAGGTAGAATGAATATTTGAAATAATATTCCTTAAGTAAATAATCTCGAATGAATATTCAAAATAATATTCATTAAGTAAATAATCTCAAATGAATATTTAAAATAATATTCATATAATACTTCTCGATTGAGATAATATTCAAATAACATTCCTCGAGTGATTTCCAAGTACTAATACTTATGGAAATATAGACAATGTTCATAAATAACATTTCCTCAAGTAATCTGTCACTGGAATCTCTCCGGGTTTCCACGACTATCTTCATATTACAAAATAACGACTCCCGGTCTTTATTAGAAAAATGAGGTTCATATGCCCTTCACTAAGTCTCTTAGCAATATCAGGCTTATAATTACTATATCTTGTATCTAACTTATAAGCCAACATCAGTCAGGGAACAAGTATCACAATATCAACTTTGAAAGTAGGCATGCATGCTATGGCATATGCATAACAACATCAAATCATATATATATTATCACAACAATAGCTTCAAATTGATTGAAGACTTGCCTGGAAATCCTGTAGGGGTAGTGTGTCTCGGGCCGGTCCGGTGATCTATAAATAGGCACAATATCTGAGGTTAATCACTTAACACTTTTGAAAATCCAAGTAAATACTTTACTTAAGCTAAAACACGTTTTCAAGTTAGCTCCTTATTATCATCGTTATGACCGACACTTGCTTGTTATCAAGGCATGTCATTATACTTACACTTGGTAGGCACTTAAGTCATATAAGTTCTAGGGTCGGTCGTTTACGAGCCAAGATTATACCTCGAGTTTTATCGCTCATTTTCTAAGTAGTTTTCCAAAGTTATAACCAAGTGTTCTTTTAAGGGGTTCATTCGCACTTAACCTCGATTCGAACATTTTTATAAAATCGGAAAATGATCTGTTTGACATGAGGTTTTCTTTCCCACCTTCCTTATGATCTCTAATATTTAATTACCAAGATTTGGAACTGACTTTATCAAGTTAAGAGGGTTCAATTGCAGTTACGAACTCATACTTACGTTTCCGAACCACTTTTACTAAATCGGCCATAATTCCTAAACCGTAAGTTCGTTTGTTTCGATTCTTGCGCCAAAACGATCTATGACTCGAAATCTACAAGGATAGGTCGACTATACATTAAGGTCAGAAAACTAATGCTACTGTAATGCACGGTTTTTCAAGGTCTAACGAAATTTGGGCATTACGACGGCTATATATCGGCTGTTTCAAAATTGTTTTCAACACAACCAAGCCACACCGGGCATCCATACATCTTCTGCACATGTTATACATCTCGACAAGTCCAGGAATATTACTCTTCACCATCATAATCATCATATGGTTAAACCAACTACAAGATCATGCTCATGATAACACTAATATCATAACTATGCTAAACTCCACCAAAAACATACATAATCTTAAAATAAGATCTAGGGTTCTTAAGGATAATACCTTCCTTGGAGAGTATAGAGACCTTACTAAGCCTTGATTAATCCTTGTACAACCTTAACCAAGCTTAATCTAACAAGAAACATCAAGAATATGTTTAGAGATTTTCGGAGTTTCTATAACCCAGCTGAAAGATCATGAAAAACGAGGGCCTTACCAAACTTTTCTGAACGAGGCTTCTAAAGGAGAGTTGTAGAGCATCTAACCAGCTTTCCAACAAGCTAAAGAACACCAAATTTCATTGAGTAATGAAGTAGATATGGCCGTTTGAAAATCATCACAGAAACTATCAAACAATCTGGACAGTTTGGTTTCTTCTCTTGGGGAGGAGATTTGACTTGGCTACACTCATTAGAATGCCATGAAATTTCGAGAAAATATTGCCCACGGAGTGGAGAGGCTATGGTCAAAATTTGGTAATTTTCTCATGGATAGAAATGGAGATATGAATTTTCTACTTTGAGGTGTTCTTGCTGTGCAGTTTGAGAGAATGAGAGAAAATGGAGTTTGCTTGGTTGTTTTGCTTGGTTCTCATCCAAATGAATTATTTACTAGTATGTTTAGATAATATCTAAGTGATAAATTAGCTTTAATAAAGCTTATAGGTCATGGATGATGAAATCAAGGGCATGTGTTGATATTTTGTGGGATGGTGTGTGTTGTAAGCTAAGCTGCTTGGTTAGTTTCTAAGTATGCTAGTTAGCTTGTGACTAGCTTGGTTACTTGCCTTTTTTATCCACTTTCACATGCAAGTATCTTGATCCCCTACTTGTTTCTTTGTCCGGTTATTGCTCATTTTCATTGATCGTTCGGAGGAATATCTCGAAGATTTCTAATTAGGGTTTTACCGGAAACCGTCTTAATATTTATATTATCATTCTCAATTCTCTTTAATAATTCTTGAATCCATATTCCTTAAATCTTTTCAATACTCCCTTAAGTCTTTCAGTGTCCAGGAAAATCTCGGGGAAAATAAAAGTGCTATTTTTCAGAATCCGATAACTTTACATCCACTCTTTTTCCCCTTGGATCATTAATAAGAACTCAGAAATCCGTTCCGGGTACTTCTATATAGTGTCGTCTAATAATATTCCTATTTCCACCAAAAATACTATTCATCACTTATTCTCTTTTTATTCCTTATAATTAGAAAAATGTCCTTGCGCTTTTCCGAGCGTTCCTTAACCCTTTTTACGGAACCACTGGACTTATACTAGATATCGATTTGGATGACATGAGACTACTTCCTCTGTTTGTATGCCATATCCTACTTTCATGACGATAGATTATTCTTACCTAAGTTGTCAATCCATTGCATTCTTCATGACATACAAATATTGGAATCCATATCCATTCCATAATAAAAGTTTTAATTCCAACCAAAAATCGGGGTTCTTACAGTCTCCCCTCCTTAAAAGGATTCCGTCCCGGAATCAGGTAGGAAACAAATAGTCATTTTTTCTGTTGTTTCACCTTTCAGCTTCCCGGTCAGTTCTTAGTCGTTCTACCCTTTCTCAGCACATCTACTAGTGCTACAATACGTACTTTATCCTTTTTCCATCAACTTTGCTACTTTCGTACAACACATTATCCAGGTTATGCTCTTACTCAGTCCTATACTATTATCCTTATTGATATCCGCAGTGGCTTTGGTATCACTATCGTGCTGCAAATTCAGAGATAACCTCACTCGCACTACGCATTTCCTGATCGCCTTAATCTTCGCAATCTCGATCAATATAGAGAAGTGGAAAGATTTATTGAGAGATCACTATGATCAATGAACATTTGTTATATTGCATAGCTAGTACAGAAGGGGGCCAGCCTTTAGTACTTGACAAGCAATTAAACAAGTTATGGTGTTCCACTTAGACTTCTATCACACAGACAGATAGTCACGTAGTAGTACCTCCCCTCCTTAAAGGGTTGTTCTTCTCAATTCATAAAGAAGACGAATAAGAGAGAAGAAAAGAAAAGAATTCTAAAGGATTATAGAAAGTTTTCATGATTGTAAAATATCATACTCAGAATTTACATCTGAACTATAGAGGTTCATCAAAGAAGAAAATAATCATAATTATAATTCTAACATTATCGGTTGTCATCTCGGGAGTTCGTCAGAGAACCCATTAATCAGTCCATTTGTAGCATTCCTTCCTTCACGTTCCCAACATATGGGAGAACGACATTTCCGGCCATAGAGGGCTTCATATTGGGGCATTCCTATACTTAAGTGATAACTGTTGTTATAAGCAAACTCAATCAATGGTAAGTGCTCTTCCCAACTTCCCTTGAAATCCATAACACACACTCTCAGCATGTCCTCTAAGGTCTAAATTGTTCTTTCACTTTGTCTGTCAGTCTGGGGGTGGTATGCAGTACTCATGTTTAGCTTGGTTCCCACATAGTCTTGAAAGCTCCTTCAGAACCTAGAGTTAAACCTTGGGTCTCTATCGGACACAATGGTCACGGGAACTCCATGTCGTATCACAATTTCTCTTATATAGATGTCTACTAATTTGTCAAAAGTGTACCTCTCGTTGATTGGGAGAAAGTGGGCGGACTTGGTCAACCTATCGACTATTACCCATATCGAATCATGGTTAGTCTTGGTCCTTGGGAGTCCTACTACAAAATCCATGGCTAGGTGCTCCCACTTCCATTCTGGAATCTCTAGGGGTTGTATTAGTCCACTAGTCCACTAAGGGCCACCAATAGTATTCCTTCAAATCTCTATACATCTTCGTGGTACCTGGGTACACAGAGTACCTTGAGTTATGTCCTTCATATAGGATTTCATCCTTTAGTTCCTGAACATTTGGGACCCAAATTCTCGTTGCATATCTCATGATTCCTCCTACATCTCTTTCGCACTTAATCTCCTCCCTGGTCAATATCTCTTCCTCCGAGTTCTTTTCCTCTTCCATCCTTTGCTTTTGGCACATTCGAATCTTTTCCAATAACGGAGGCTGGATTTGAATTCCCATTAACACTCCTTGGCTACTTCCTGATGTCTTAACCTCGATTTCCAGCTTCTCCATTTCCTTTATCAATTCTTCTGCTGAAGTCATCATCTTGAGCCTTTCCTTCCTACTAAGGGCATCGGCCACCACATTGGCCTTTCCTGGATGATAACGAATCTCGCAGTCGTAGTCCTTGATTAACTCTAGCCATCTTCTTTGTCTCATATTTAATTCTTTCTGGGTAAAGATGTACTTAAGATTTTAATGATCTGTGTAAATTTCACACTTTTCTCCATATAGGTAATGCCTCCATATCTTTAATGCGAAGACTATCACGGCTAGCTCTAAGTCATGGGTAGGGTATCTTATTTCATACTCCTTCAACTACCGGGAAGCATAATCAATCACCTTATCGTGCTAAATGAGCACACAACCTAGTCCTTTATGAGACGCATCACTATAGATCACAAAGTCCCCCTTATCATCTGGCAATGCCAGCACTGGGGCGGTCATTAACCTTTTCTTTAGCTCCTGAAAGCTCTCTTCACATTTCTTATTCCATACAAACTTTTCAGTCTTTCTGGTGAGTCGGGTCAATGGGGCTGGAAGCTTGGCAAAGTCTTGTACAAACCTTCTATACTATCCGGCTAGTCCCACGAAACTTCTTACTTTGGTCAGGGTGGTCGGTCTTTCCCAGTTTGATATTGCCTCTATCTTGGCAGGGTCAACTAGTACTTCTTCACTACTAACCACATGACCTAAGAATTGTACCTCCTTCAACCAAAATTCGCATTTATAGAATTTGGCGTATAACTTTTCTTCCCTCAAGATTCCTATGACTATCCTCAAGTGTTTCGCATGTTCATCATCAGTCTTTGAATAAATCAAAATATCGCCAATGAAAAATATGACGCACTTATCTAGGTATTGTTTGAATACTCAGTTCATTAAGTCCATGAATGCCACGGGGGTGTTAGTTAGTCCAAAGGACATTACTAGAAACTCATAATGGCCGTACCTAGTGTGAAAAGCAGTCTTGGGTATATCTTCCGGTTTGATCTTTAACTGATGGTACCCCATTCTCAGGTCTATCTTCGAAAAGTGAACTGCTCCCTTGAGTTGGTCAAAAAGGTCGTCAATCCTAGGTAAAGGGTACTTGTTCTTAATGGTTAACTTATTCAGCTCTCTGTAGTCTATACATAGCCTCATACTACCATCCTTTTTCTTTACAAACAACACTGGGGCACCCCACGGGGACACACTTGGTCTTATCATGCCCTTGTCTAACAGTTCTTGCAACTGAGTGGCCAGTTCTTTCATTTCGACGGGGGCTAATCGATAAGGGGCTTTAGAAACTGGTGCGGTTCCTGGTGCTAATTCAATCGCAAACTCGATTTCCCTATCGGGTGGTAACCCAGGAAGGTCTTTTGGAAACACATCTTCAAATTCCCTGACAACTGGAATGTCCTTTAGTTCAGGGGTTCTTTGCTTCGTGTCTAATACATAAGCTAAGTAGGCCTCGCTGCCCTTTCGTACTAACTTATTGGCTTGAGCAACAGTCAAGAATTTTTGAGTCTGTCTCTCTCCTTTGAATATGACCTCTTTCTTTCCCGACACCTTTATCCTAACTTTCTTGCTTTTGCAATCGATCTGAGCACCATTCCATGCCAACCAATCCATTCCTAAGATGACATCGAATCCCCCTAACTTAAACGGAATTAGGTCTGCCCAAAAGTGGTGACCTCCTATTACTATATCGCAGTTAGGATATATCTGGTTTACAGGAACCACTTCATGGTTAGCTATCTCTACCATTAGTCATTCCTTTAACATTTCTGGTTTCAAGTTCAATTTGCATGCAAAATCTCGTGATATAAAAGACTTAGTAGCTCCAGAATCAAACAAAGTATTTGCACCCAAGGTGTTTAAGGGAAAGGGTACCTGCGATGACATCCTCATCCCTTACTGCATCCTGCACTGTCATGTTGAAAGTCCTAGCGGTGGGTGGTCGGTTGGACGCAGTACCGCTCATCCTTGATTCGGTCGGTTTCAGTTTAGGGAAATCTTTCTTCCAGTGGCCCGCATCTCCACACTGGTAACATTTCATGAGTGAGTTCCTCTGGGGGCAATTGTTGGGATAGTGTCCGGTCTGTCCACACTTGAAACATGTCGTCGTACCTTGGAGACATACCCCTGAATGCTTCTTTCCACAAGTCTTACAGTTAGGTAGGGGAGGGCGCGACTGTCCTGATATGGGTGCCCTGGTTGACCCACCTCCTTGGCCAACACTCTTGCTTTTTGCCCTGTTAAACCCTGTACTTTTTGCTGGCTGCGACACCGCTCCTCTAATAAACTTGTTGGGGAAACTCCCACTTGCCGCACCACCACTTCGGCTTTCAAACTTTCTTTTCTTCAGGATCTTGTCCTTTTGAGACTGCTCACTTCCTGCCTCTACAATCGACGTCTTCTATACTAGAGTGGCGTAATCCGTAATTTCTAACACCGCGATGCGGTTTTGAATCCACTGTTTCAATCCTTGTTGAAACCTCCTTGCCTTCTTAATTTCAGTGTTCACATACTCTGGAACGAACCTTGATAGCTCAGTGAACCTAGCCTCATATTCGGTTACAGTCAGATTCTCCTGTTTGAGATCTAGGAACTTGAGTTCCATCTGGGTCTCCATAAATCTCAGAAAGTACTTTTCCAAGAATAACTCTGTGAATCTGTCCCATGCAACCACTCCAGCTGGTTCCATATTCTTCTTGGCCTCCCGTCTTTCTGTGTAGGATGGTTGTGTTTTCAATTGACAGCTTTCAGTTTATGTCTGTCTTTTGTTCTAACGGTGAACAATGTGTGCATCCAACTTTATTGAAATTAAACATGTATGTGATTTTCTAGCATTTCAGCCCTAATTTAGGAGGCTCTGGTATATGAAGACATGTTTTTTGGTTTGTTGTGGGTGTTGTGTGTGATAATCAGTGGCATGTTTTCTGGGCTTCCTCAGTGCCCATAATCTCAAAGGTTTTCTCAATCTCTTTCAACCAAGCCCTGGCCTCAACGGGATCTGCTGTCCCATGGAATTCTGGGGGTTTAAATGAATTAAATGCCTTAAAGGCATTAGCAACTGCATTGTTGGGGCCGCGAGGTGGTGGCTGTGGTCACGGCTGGCGTTCCAGATTTTGCCTCATTAGGCGCATAAACTGTTCCATAGGGTCCTCTTTTTCTTCCTCATAATCCTCATCTTCAAACTCATTGTACTCATCTTCCTCATCCTCCGGTTCTGGGTGACGGCGTTCTTCTTCCTTGTGTTGGTTACTACCATGAGTGGCGGACTCGGTAGGGTGAGTTCTTTTGTTTCTCCTTGGTGGCATTTTTCTGAAAGTATAAATATATAAAAATTCTGTTAGGGTTTCCTGATTTTTCTTAGTCTGGTTTTCTGTGATTTGCACCTCGAAGGTGAAATCTTTTACAGGCATATATGCACCTCATAAATAGCTATCAAACGATCATGGCATCATATGTATATGACAAATTAAATGGAAACAGTTGCTAAAATCAAACGAAAATTACGTCGTATTAATGCTAGTGACTTCTCAGAGTCAAGGTTTCAAGTACAACATAAGACTGAAATATATAAAAGTACATCAAAAGCCAGCTAACATGTCTTCCTATCCAGAGGAATTATACTATGTAACTGACATCACTACCAAAAGTAAAACTACTACAACATCCCCCTGTACTAGAAGACTGAACTGGTCAACCATCCATCAATCTGCATGAAAGCGTATCGCCTCCCTAACTCAGTGAACGTGGAAGTGCTCTAAGTCGGGTTTGAGCCCTCCTCTCAATCTCTAGTACTTCCCGCCTCATCCGTCTAGCTCTGGAGTCTCTACCCTGGGAGTATAGTCTCGTTCGTCTCTCCTCAGCTAGCTGGAACCTCAGCTCAGCTACTCGGGCCTCCGCTGCCACCAGATCGGTGGTCATACGGGTCACCATCCAGTCACACTCAGTGGCTCTAACAACCTCAGTCTCGGCATCCTCTGGTATAGGCTCCTTTGAGTCACCATCCGTATCTGTATCCCAATGAAATCCACTAGGGGTGAATCCTCTCTGAGGGGAGGGGAGTGCGTAGGGATATCAGTCCAAACCACCTCCTCATCCTCGGGCTCCTCTCCAGGTGTGAGGTCAGCTGGAACATCATCCATGGGGTCCTCCTCTGGGTTACTATCTGGCTCATCTGAGTCCACTGGGTCCTCTACATGCATAGGGTAATCAGCTCTGGGATCCTCCTCGGGATCCTCCTCCTGGACTATCTCTCTCTCCCTCCTGCTGAGGGTCGGCCTCTGTCTCAACATCAGGCTCATCTACAGCTCTCAGAAGAGCACCATCATGTCGCTGCTCGGAACTCTCAGGTAGCTCTACATCCTCGGGTATCTACACAAAAAGGGAAAAATGTTACTATCCTTGAGGTTCTGATAATTAGTTCCCTTATTGGGATTAAGGTTGTTAGGGCTATGTCTACTAGCCCGACCATATTTCGGTAAGGGTTTGAGTCATTAAACCTTCCTATCATCTCTGAGATTATAACCTAATGCTCTGATACCATTTCTGTAACACCCCTAGATCCGGGGTCGGAGATCCAGGCTGTCACACTATCCTTAATTCACATTTTAATAAACATTATACTTAATCTTCAATTTAGCATGCTGTGACCCCTCAATCAAACATAACATTTACAGATTATAGGCACAGAGACGAAATTAAAACGTTACTAAGTTATTACAACCATCTTGAAATAGTTATTACAAACCCAAATTGTCATAATCTTAAAAGTTCAACTTAAAAAGGATTACCATCCAAGGCGGCATCTACGGCTAAGATGCAGTTTGGTTTTCAGAAACTTACACAAGTCATGCTTGTAAATAAACCTAACCAACCTAAGCTGTAAGCCTGTCCGACTTAGTCTGCTCACCTGTGGTAATACTACTGGGTGCTACCCCGGCACCTGCCTCGTAAACAGTCTCCTAAACTGCTAACCGGTGAGCACACTTTTTCGAAGTGTCTGCCTTGTCCTTGCCATGCTTATCTGTTGTTGTGTGGTGGTATATATATAAAAGAAAAGCAAGAGTAAGCAATACAGCTCAGCCATATGACAATAGTTTTCAAAGTACTTTTGTTAACGTAAACCATATGACACATTGTATACTGATATTGTATCATCATTAAACATTTTCATTCTTTATCCAGAAATATAACGAAGAATTTCTGAGGTACTTTGAATAGTTCATCATTCTGTCAACACTATCGGTAATTGAGCACCTAGGCTTTCATTACAGTGTTGCAGTACAATTCCAATTGGAAGAATGGGATTATGCTGGAGCCTCTTCCACGATATCTGGTAATCAGCCAATGTATCGTGCCTCTGCTTCTCTACTAGTAGAAGGACGACGTTCCCTTATCGGGTTGCACCCTGACCGCATACGGGCCTTACTATTTGGACTACGCTTGAAGGTGATGTCCCCTCTTCCTCCAATCCCTTAGAGAATCCTATTCATCATAGGAACAGAGTTTAATCCAGTTCTCTCAAGCACAAAGCTTTCCAACTGGTTTGGTAACCTTTTACTAACTTTACTTCCATGAATGATTGAGGAAGTAACTTTGATATGTGGATTGACTTTAGTCAACAGATTTCGATTACTAAGAATCGATTCATCAAACGTAACTTGGGAGTTGGTCGGAGTTTTGAGTGTTTAGTCAAACTTAACCCCTCCTTACTGTGACACCCCCAAATCTGAGGTCAAAGATTCAGGTCGTCACATCACCATCCAACCGTATCATACCTGTATTAACTTTACAACTCAACAATACATCCATCCAGACCTCAATCTTAAGCACAAACAAGTTAGAGCCTCAGAAACGATAATCAAAAGTAACACTAGATATTACAATTCATCTGTACAATCCAGAATCTTACGCACTTCCACTTATACAACTACACTTGAAGACAAGTCTTACTATTACAGTTAAAAACCTATCAGACTTACTCTGTAGTATTTATCAGGAGCTAAATCATCTCCGGGGTAAATCTTCTACTCCTCTTCTGCTGGTGCGGAGTTAATCGGCCAAATTCTTCTCTTTCTGAAAAGTTTTTATAAAGCAAGAATGAGATACATAACGCTCAGCAAGTTCACCATTTTGAAAAATAATAATGTGGTTTATTTCAAAAACAATCCCAACTATATGGGTATATATCTCAGATTTCAAAACATAATTGGACAATATATATGTCCGAGTTTGAATAAAACATCTATACTCACTAAGGAGCTTTAAGAATAACATATGAACCCTTTATAAGGTTCCTATTTCAATATATCACAAGTTTGAAAATATATACATATGAGTATATCATTTTCAGCAAAACACTCTACGGTTAACATACTGTACAGGGAATACATCTTTGCAAACCTCTTTCCTCCCATTAGCTTAGAAGGTTTCTCATTCAAAAACATTTCATTCTTTGAAATAATTGCAAGAGTGCACTAACACGTGCCAATCTTTATAGAAAATCTTGCAGTTCTAGATACTGCACGATGTCAATATTTTTCTTATCAAAAGCCACACTATCGGCAACCTGGCACTTAGGCCCAAGAAGCAGTGTTTGAGGTCCGACATCAGTCGACCGTTAATTCTTGAAATCGTACAAGAAGGAAAACCTGACCGGGGGTTTTCGAAAATGTTTTGGGTTCGAAAGAGTTCGAGTTTGAAAACGATGAAGGTATCTTGGATTAGCTTTGTCTTTAAAATAATGAACAATAATTAATAAATGATATTTTGGGATTTAATATAAACAATTAATAAAATAATTATTTAATTAAAATAAACTTTTGATCCAAGATAGATATTCTTGAGTATTTATAATAATGTAAAAATAAAAAATACTTAAGTATACGATACTTCCCGAATGGCTCTTCGGGTTTTCACAATTTAATCACGATATAATAATATACCGCTCCCCGGTCAATAGTATATTTGGACCGCTACGACCTCTATTGCTAGAGTCGTTGTCCGAAGGAAACACTTTCATTCTAAGTTCAAGGGTGTACAAACACATATGTGCAAATATCTCAAACTTCAACATAACCTCATAAAGCATAAGCATATAATACGTTTGAAAGCCACAAACACAACAGTGAATATCTTTATATATAAGTTTTGGAAAGTAAACTTGCCTTGGTACGGTTGGGGTGGTCGAGCTTGCGGAGTGGAATGATGATCTATACATAACCAATAGTCGTTCGTTAGTACCTTAACAATACCCTCTTTAATTGCAAGGTTTTAGGGGACACAAAATTAACTTAATGACTTCGTCTTATGACTCTCTAGCCCCACTATAGGTCCATTTCATCACTCGATTATGCTCGTCACTTATTCAACTTAATTTGGTTACCATATTCGAAGCGTATCAATCCCCCCTTAAATTCATACTCCACTAACTCCTCGTACGACTTTTTCACTTGCGCAAATTTTACTCTAACATTTTTATCAAATTGAAAAATATAGATTTTAATCCAATTCTTTTTGGGTAGCCTTCACCACTGCAATTACTAGCTCCCTAATTTTTCCATGATCCTACATAAATTTTTAGGGGTTTAAAGAGGGCTCACAAGTGGACCATTTAGTGCAGTTCGGATTCCAGAACCACTCTTCACTTCTCAGGCCATAACTCAAAATTTACACATCACCTAGTCATGAACCTTATATTTCTGGAAACTACATTCAAATACCTTTCCAACAATATATATTAGGACTTCAGGGGACAAGATTTAGGGGTTCAAAACCCTCCTACAAGACAGTACAAGTTCCTGGAAAAATACTCAGCATGCTTATATCACTTAACCAACCAAGAATCTTACATACACCTCACAACCATCATCTAAACCACCAAGATCATACTTTATAACATACATGGAGTTACATACACTAGCCACAAGCTTAAAATTCACAACCACAACACTTAAACTCAAGATCTACATCATCCAGCACTTATATGTCCAAGATTCACACTAATAATCATGGATCTAACATTAAACATCACAAATACTACATGGCCAAGAGGGGTTAGGGTTTTTATACCTTCTTGAGTATCTAGGAGCCTTGGGTATGCCTTACAAGTCTCAAGAACACCTTGGATGAGCTCCTACAATCCTTATAATCCAAGATCTAAAAGAAAACTCAACCTTGTTACTATTCATCAAAACTTTAACAATTTATAACTTGAAAACTAATGGATGAAAAGGGTTGGAATTCATAGTATACCTTCCTTATATGATGTAGAGTGCCTAGGAATTTTGCCTTGAATTAAGAGTGAAGAGAAGTGGAAGAAAGAATTTCTTCTTCTCCCTGTTTCTACCTTGGCCGAGAGCAATATGCTTGGGGGGGGAGAGAGTTTCTTGTTTTGCTTTTTGGGGTTGGTTGAAATAAAGTGTAAAGTGTGGTTGATATGTATTATGTGTGTGTATATGTATCACATGGTACAAGCCTAGTGTATAGGCCACCATACCTTCTTGTCTCCTTGGAAAAGGTACCAACTAGTTACTATTCCTCTTGTCCACTTTGTATTACTAGTTTGCTTTCCTAACTACTTAGTTGCATGGGACTTGCATGCAATATCCTTCCTTGTATCAATATTCTTCCACCAATGCTTGTCACTTAATCTTTAATTCGTATCGTATCTTAATTAATTTCTCGTAATAATATTTTGTCGCGTAGAGATTTCCCTTGTAATTCCTTAAGTACTTAATTGTGTAAATTCCTCGAATATCCATAACTCCTCGTCATAATTCCTAATAAATCTTTTAATACTCCAATAACTCTCAAGTCCCAATTTTTATAAATCTTACTAACAATAAGATTCTTGCCTTCAACAATCTTCCCATTATCTTACATGGTTTATGTAACAACATAATTTCTCAGACAATCAATTCCATTAAACAACAGGGATGACTAGAAAGGTTCCAAATTGACAATGTCACATGATATTATATAAAATAAAAAATTACAAAAATTAGGGTTCTTACAGCCTCCCCTCCTTAAAAGGATTCCGTCCCGGAATCAGGTTGAAAACAGTTGGGGGTGCTTTTCACGCATCGTGCTCTCTAGTTCCCATGTTGATTCTTCGACATTCTGGTTCCTCCAAAAAACTCTCACTAGTTTGACAACCTTGTTCCTCAGCACCTGTTCTTTTCTATCCATGATTTCTACGGGTTGCTCCACATAGGTTAAGTCTGGCTGCAGATCCACTTGGTCATATTCTATCACGTGTCGGAAGTCGGTATGGTAGGGTCGTAGCATGGACACATGGAACACATTATGTACTTGCTGCAAGCTAGGGGGTAAAGCCAATTCATATGCTAACTTTCCAACTCGTCTCAAGATCTCAAAAGGTCCAATAAATCTCGGGCTTAGCTTCCCCTTCTTACCAAATCTCATCAATCCCTTCCACGGTGATACCTTCAACATCACAAACTCTCCTACCTAATATTCTTTGTCCTTGCGGGTCTGGTCCGCATACCTCTTCTGTCTGTCTTGGGCCGCTACCAGCCGTCCTCTTATGAGCTTGATAGTTTCTCTCGTCTGTTGGACCAGTTCAGGCCCTAAAATCTTCCGCTCTCTAACTTCTTCCCAACACAAGGGAGACCGACATGTTCGTCCGTATAAAGCTTCATATGGGGGCATTCCTATACTCGCATGGTAACTGTTGTGGTAGGAAAATTCGATCAACGGCAAGTGGTCATCCCAACTTCCTTTAAAATCGATGGCACATACTCTCAACATGTCCTCTATGGTCTGGATGGTTCTCTCGCTCTGTCCGTCTGGATGGCACATACTCATGTTTAACTTGGTCCCCACACAATCCTGAAAACTCCTCCAGAACCTGGAGTTGAACCTTGGGTCTCTATCAGATACAATGCTCACAGGAACCCCATGCCTTACCACGATCTCCTTAGATATCTCATAAAATTTGACCATTCGAAATAATGGGTTTCGTAAAAAAAATTAATGACTTTTACATACACTCGTCTGTACCGTAAAGACGTAATATCAATTCGAAATCTTCATTTAATAATTCGTACATATCGTGATTGCAAAAATTTCTCATCCACCCATAAAATTACTATTCGTCCAGGTTTCGAATATTCCCGAAAATTAGGGTTAATGACGTCTCCTCTCCTTAAAAGGATTCTACCTTAAGAACCTAAGGATAATAGTTGTGGATACAATTCCAACCTTACCCTTTCCAACTCTCAGGTTGACACTTCAACCCTATTGTTCTCTCCCTTGGTCTCACCAACGCCTTAATGTTGTTCCTCAACGCATACTCTCCTCGACCTGTATTCCTTATCGGTTGTTCTATGATTGAAAATTTCTACCCCACTACTTATACGTTCCTCTTCTACCTTGTTCATAGTATCCGTGTTGAGTCCTTGTATCGTTGGCCCGTGAATACTTTGTGGTCGTGTTTTATAATCTGAGACAACGTCAATACGCACGGTATTCCTCATATTCCTTCGCTGGATTAGCAGGCATGTGTTGCCTCCCGTCAGCCGTTACCACTTGCTATGGATACTGTATAGTCTTCGGTATACGTCGAACCAGTTCAGCTACTATGTCCCTCGTTCATTGACTTCTTCGTAACGCAAGAGAAGCGAAACTTCTTCTTTCACAGTACGCTCTACAGGAGACGTCCTTACGTTCGCATGGTGATGATCGTGATAACAACATTCATTTCATGGATAAGTTTTTATTCTCGACTGCCCCGTGAAACCTAAGGCACGACACTAAATATAAATTCGATCGTCTGGACAATTCTTCTTCCCTGTCCATCAACCACAGATCAAATTAGTACATATGCTCAATCTCTTTGTTAAATATACTTGAAAGCACCTTCAATATTCGAAGTTTAACCTTAAGTCTTTATCTGACGTAATCGCTGCAGAAGTTTTATATTGCACCACCATCTCTTCCGTATATAAATCGATAATCTTCTAAATGGAAAGTCTCTCGCAGGTAAATCACTTGGTTCAACAATTATGAATCAACTAGGGCCATCTCTTGGCTCGGTCTTCGGCGACCTGCTTATGAATTTCATTATAATTCTGTCCACGTTCAAGAGTTTCTACAGGCGGAATTAATCCACTAGATCTCTATCATTCTACTTTTGACATGTCGCATTTGTACTTAATAGTTTGCCAAACATTCTCTTAATTCTCTATACATCTTTGTCCTTCCCCATAATTTAGTCACTTTCCTCTAACATTATTCTTTATTGTATATACTCTATTTTCTTGGTCAATACTGACTGAATTCCAATTTCGAATAATCCATTCTATAGGTATCGGCCACCACACTGGCCTTTCCTGGAAAATAACAAATTTCTCCATTATACTCCTGCTCCCTTTCGTCACCTTCTCTTTCTTATGTTTAGTTCTAATATGAAGATATACTTATGGCACTTGTGGAAAACTTTCACACTTTTCTCATAAAGTTAACGTCTCTGTTTTATGCGTGAACGCCATCATGACTAATCCCAGACTCACGGTTAGTATATCCTATACCATAACCTTTATGTTGTTTAGAAGTATAGGCTATCATCCCCTTTCTACTACATCAGCACACCTCTTAAACTCTTGAAAGACGCATCATCGTGCCTCTCAAAGTCCTCTTTTTATCATCAAGTATAGCTAAACAACGAGGTTGTTGCTAATATCTCATTTCATCCCAAAACTTTGTTCATTAATCCATAAAGGCTTCTGACTCATTAGTCTATTCAAACGATACTACCACAATTTTATAACGTTTATATTAGTGTGAAATGCCAACTTTGGCACAGTACAGAGGTCGATCTTGAGTTGGTGAAACCTTCTCTTCAACCTTATCTTTGAAAAAAAACAACTACTCATTTTAACTAGTCAACAATTCCCCCATTTCCGATAAGGGTATCAGTTCTCGATGGTATATGTAAGATGTCATACGCTCGTCCTCCTTCACAACTGGCGCCAATCAGCCTGAGGCCTGCATGCGGCTGCGATTCCCAATAAACTTGATTAGGTGGTAATCTCGAAGGATCATTGGCATATATCCATGCATCCATTTGCTATTAGGGGCATGTTAAACTATATGTCTCTCTATGTGCATCAATCCCTTTAAGCTAAGTAAAGCTTCACATTCTTGCCACGATATTTCTTCCTTTCTCGTCCATCTCACTTCCATGTTAGTTTCCTCCAAGGATATGTTTTACATCGCAATCGATTTGCATTTCCTGGATCAGGAAAAGGCTTGGTAACTCCAGAATTCATTAATATAACATCCTGAAAACGGTTGGTAGGAGCGTACTCCCAACCACCTCATCATTTCTTATAACTTTCCTCACACTAATATTAAAGGCCTTGTGGTATGCCCCGACATGTTATTTCTACTTTAATAATTACTCGGCATAACGCTCTGGCTGAACAATTACAACATTTGGTTTTTTTTACCTCATATTGGTGTAACGGTTCATAATTGTACCTCCCGTTCACCTTAGAGTAATCACTTTGAAAGGAATGGTTTCAAAATAACAAGGTCCAATAGATAATTTCAATAAGAATTCCACATTGGATGTTCCAAGAATGTTGATGGTTCCAAATACTAGGAGTCTCGATTTTCGGAGATGTAAGGATGGACAGAAAGAATACAACAAGGTTTATTCCTTCATGTCCTGATAATTTTGTAATGTGATATCATAGAAAATGTTGCACAAGGGCAATGATTGTTGGATACAAAAGTCATAAAGACGGTCTTTATACAATTCTTACATCGGGTGGATACTTTTCCTCCTGAATAATAAGAGGAAATCTAAAGTCGCATTGATGAAGGTCAGCCAATAGAAAACAATTCTACTCCATGACAATTAGAGAATGAAGTAGTTTATCATTCAAGTAATCAGTGGTTTCAAATGAATTCTCATTGTGTGAATGAAAGAATAAAATATTCAAGTGATATAAAGTCTGATACGAAGATGGGTAGAATTCGAGTTGAGTGGGCGACCTCATTAGGTCTCAATCAAGTTATTCGTCAAAACTTTCATCATCATACTTTACCACATGCAAAATGCATTGCAGAATGAACTAAATTGGGAGTTGGACCAGTGAAACAATAACTAGTCCTTTTCAAGAAACACTAGCAACTAGCTAGACAAAATTTGCTAGTTCACCTGTTTGAGACATCACCACCAGCTAGGACAATTAGCTAGGTGTTCTTCACAACATTACAATTTTAAGTAGTTAGAACAATCAACTAGTCATTCATATTGACATAACGACTAGCCAGTTTCAATTGGATAGAACGGAATTTCAACATCGTAGCCACTGAAGAAACTTTAGGCTTTTCGGACAACGAATGAATATAAGAAGTTATTAAGTTTGAAAAAGAAAACTATAAAATCTGAAGAGAATGTTCTAGGTATCGGAACAATTGATAACCTCTCATTAAATATTACTTATCAATGAAACGGTCCACCCAAGGGTGCCTCCGTACAAATGCTTTATCAGATCCGACAATAGAATTAAATTCAGAATACCAATATCAAAATGATATCCTTACTATGATTTCAATGTACGATGTACAATCTCATCTTGAATAGAAGAAAAGAATTCATGAGGGATGTCTGGACATTAGATCATCCATGTCCTCAGTAATTTGTTGAATATTTATGAGCTTAACTGAAGAGTGCAAGTATGAAAGAAGCAATCAAATATCGATATTCGTTAAGTAGTATTCGTCGATTAATTAAGGAAATATTTGTTGAACATTCCTTGGATAATTGAAAGAGAGTGTAAATAGTCCTGAGGAGAAATAATTATAAACTTCAAATAGAATGCTCGGGGATCAATTAAGATACTTTGGATGAGTCCCGGTTTAGAGAAAGTATATCACTGGTTGTTATTCCACAAGTTTGAAGTAGAAAGCTTGGAGGGTTACCTGATATAAACTAATCGAGGTAACAGGGTTAGTGAACAGTTTAAAATGAAGTTACCAAAATAAGTTAATAATCATTCGTGCATTCCATTATCACCATTATGAGGGTAACTCTATCTCTTCGTCTTCGTAATACAAGACACCAACCAGTGCGTCTCTCATTCATCATCTTAAAGTCATTTATCGAGTTAGGGCTTCACAACTATATCTGTCATTTCTGTGCTTTATCTTGAAGACCAAGCTTCACATCATTCCGGGGACAACTGCTAAGTCCATAGGGTCCTACTTCATGCCTTCCGACATGAATCACAAGTGGCCAGTTCCCCCTGGGAACAGATCAAAGAGATCTCTCAGGGATCTCAGTGCAGTCCATAGGTTCAATGGCGGGTGTGTGCATGTGAACATATACAAAAAAATTATTGAGGTCTACAATACATATATACGTAGTCCCTGATAACATCTCTATCAAAGGATCCCACTCTAGAACCACTGGTCTTTTCTTTTGGTAGACTCCGAGATCACTGAATCGCTCGTTGCAACCATATTCAACTTCTCTTGAGTCCCTTTGTTAATTCAACTTGTTTGTTCTCTAAGTTAAACTACCATGCTCTAGCGTCCGAATCATGCGTGGAATTATCTAGCACGCTCGTCTTATGATAACATTCTCGTATAACACATGTAAAATTCGCCACCAAGGGTAATGAAATCCACAACGACATAGTGACCAACTTTCGGGTAAACCCGTTACTTATCGAAAATCGGATCTTATAGCCAAAGTAAAAGACTTTCATTATTCCAAGTACTAAGTACTCTTAATTATGTAGGGAAGTCTAAATTTCTTGATTCTTAAAATGCCGCCTCCTCAACTGTGGAGGACTATGGGCCACAAAATTTATGCCAGCCTAGTCATCCGATCATATTGGCAATATCGCCTCTACCTCAGCTCTTCTTGAGATTTCGCTCTGCTTCCTATATCATTACCTATGATAGGTCATGTACGACTCTCAAACCTCTATTCATCATTCTGAAGGTCTCTAATGATTCTATCGACCCTAGTATAATACCTCCAGTAAACACTTCAGTCCATTCTACTCACCGGTACCTCTTCCGGAAGTCCAATAATAAGTTTACTACAATCTCTTATGTCATTCTCCTACTTAGACTTAACTTTTAACACTCTCGTTTCTGAGTACTGTAACTTATCGCTCTGATACCATTTCTGTGAAACCCCCAAATCTGAGGTCAAAGATTCAGGTCGTCACATCACCATCCAACCGTATCATACCTGTATTAACTTTACAACTCAACAATACATCCATCCAGACCTCAATCTTAAGCACAAACAAGTTAGAGCCTCAGAAACGATAATCAAAAGTAACAATATATATTACAATTCATCTGTACAATCCAGAATCTTACGCACTTCCACTTATACAACTACACTTGAAGACAAGCCTTACTATTACAGTTAAAAACCTATCAGACTTACTCTGTAGTATTTATCAGGAGATAAATCATCTCCGGGGTAAATCTTCTACTCCTCTTCTGCTGGTGCAGAGTTAATCGGCCAAATTCTTCACTTTCTGAAAAGTTTTTATAAAGCAAGAATGAGCTACATAACGCTCAGCAAGTTCACCATTTTGAAAAATAATAATGTGGTTTATTTCGAAAACATTTCCAGCTATATGGGTATATATCTCAGATTTCAAAACATAATTGGACAATATATATGTCCGAGTTTGAATAAAACATCTATACTCACTAAGGAGCTTTAAGAATAACATATGAACCCTTTATAAGGTTCCTATTTCAATATATCACAAGTTTGAAAATATATACATATGAGTATATCATTTTCAGCAAAACACTCTACGGTTAACATACTGTACAGGGAATACATCTTTGCAAACCTCTTTCCTTCCATTAGCCTAGAAGGTTTCTCATTCAAAAACATTTCATTCTTTGAAATAATTGCAAGAGTGCACTAACACGTGCCAATCTTTATAGAAAATCTTGCAGTTCTAGATACTGCACGATGTCAATATTTTTCTTATCAAAAGCCACACTATCGGCAATTTGGCACTTAGGCCCAAGAAGCAGTGTTTGAGTATTTTTCTAAAGTGGAGGATGGGACCGGAAGAAAACATAAAAACCTGACAGGGATTGACGATGATAAGTCGCCACATCCAAGTCCAATAATCCGCGGGTCTTCTCTACCGGTAGAAGGATAGAAACTACATCCGTAACTATCCCCGGGTGAAAACTACATCCGTAATCACCCCCGATGAAAACTACATCCGTAATCATCCTTCGGCAACACCTGGGCCGGAATAATAATTGATGGACCGCCTGGCTCACGGCCGCTTACACATCCCGTGAATCGTTCGTCAACGGTTCCCACACCTGCCAGAGTCCCTTTTTCTTTTCTTTTAAGAACTTGATTTTGATTGAAAATTGAGTAATTGAGGTCCGACATCAGTCGACCGTTAATTCTTGAAATCGTACAAGAAGCAAAACCTGACCGGGGGTTTTCGAAAATGTTTTGGTTTCGAAAGAGTTCAAGTTTGAAAACGATGAAGGTATCTTGGATTAGCTTTGTCTTTAAAATTATGAACAATAATTAATAAATGATATTTTGGGATTTAATATAAACAATTAATAAAATAATTATTTAATTAAAATAAACTTTTGATCCAAGATAGATATTCTTGAGTATTTATAATAATGTAAAAATAATAAATACTTAAGTATACGATACTTCCCGAATGGCTCTTCGGGTTTTCGCAATTTAATCACGATATAATAATATACCGCTCCCCGGTCAATAGTATATTTGGACCGCTACGACCTCTATTGCTAGAGTCGTTGTCCGAAGGAAACACTTTCATTCTAAGTTCAAGGGTGTACAAACACATATGTGCATATATCTCAAACTTCAACATAACCTCATAAAGCATAAGCATATAATACGTTTGAAAGCCACAAACACAACAGTGAATATCTTTATATATAAGTTTTGGAAAGTAAACTTGCCTTGGTACGGTTGGGGTGGTCGAGCTTGCGGAGTGGAATGATGATCTATACATAACCAATAGTCGTCCGTTAGTACCTTAACAATACCCTCTTTAATTGCAAGGTTTTAGGGGACACAAAATTAACTTAATGACTTCGTCTTATGACTCTCTAGCCCCACTATAGGTCCATGTCATCACTCGATTATGTTCGTCACTTATTCGACTTAATTTGGTTACCATATTCGAAGCGTATCAATCCCCCCTTAAATTCATACTCCACTAACTCCTCGTACGACTTTTTCACTTGCGCGAATTTTACTCTAACATTTTTATAAAATTGAAAAATACATATTTTAATCAAATTCTTTTTGGGTAGCCTTCACCACTGCAATTACTAGCTCCCCTAATTTTTCCATGATCCTACATAAATTTTTAGGGGTTTAAAGAGGGCTCACAAGTGGACCATTTAGTGCAGTTCGGATTCCAGAACCACTCTTCACTTCTCAGGCCATAACTCAAAATCTACACATCACCTAGTCATGAACCTTGTATTTCTGGAAACTAAATTCAAATACCTTTCCAACAATATATATTAGGACTTCAGGGGACAAGATTTAGGGGTTCAAAACCCTCCTACAAGACAGTACAAGTTCCTGGAAAAATGTTCATCATGCTTATATCACTTAACCAACCAAGAATCTTACATACACCTGACAACCATCATCTAAACCACCAAGATCATACTTTATAACATACATGGAGTTACATACACTAGCCACAAGCTTATAAATCACAACCACAACACTTAAACTCAAGATCTACATCATCCATCACTTATATGTCCAAGATTCACACTAATAATCATGGATCTAACATTAAACATCACAAATACTACATGGCCAAGAGGGGTTAGGGTTTTTATACCTTCTTGAGTATCTAGGAGCCTTGGGTATGCCTTAAAAGTCTCAAGAACACCTTGGATGAGCTCCTACAATCCTTATAATCCAAGATCTAAAAGAAAACTCAACCTTGTTACTATTCATCAAAACTTTAACAATTTATAATTTGAAAACTAATGGATGAAAAGGGTTGGAATTCATAGTATACCTTCCTTATATGATGTAGAGTGCCTAGGAATTTTGTCTTGAATTAAGAGTGAAGAGAAGTGGAAGAAAGAATTTCTTCTTCTCCTTGTTTCTACCTTGGCCGAGAGCAATATGCTTGGGGGGGGAGAGAGAGTTTCTTGTTTTGCTTTTTGGGGTTGGTTGAAATAAAGTGTAAAGTGTGGTTGATATGTATTATGTGTGTGTATATGTATCACATGGTACAAGCCTAGTGTATAGGCCACCATACCCTCTTGTCTCCTTGGAAAAGGTACCAACTAGTTACTATTCCTCTTGTCCACTTTGTATTACTAGTTTGCTTTCCTAACTACTTAGTTGCATGGGACTTGCATGCAATATCCTTCCTTGTATCAATATTCTTCCACCAATGCTTGTCACTTAATCTTTAATTCGTATCGTATCTTAATTAATTTCTCGTAATAATATTTTGTCGCGTAGAGATTTCCCTTGTAATTCCTTAAGTACTTAATTGTGTAAATTCCTCGAATATCCATAACTCCTCGTCATAATTCCTAATAAATCTTTTAATACTCCAATAACTCTCAAGTCCCAAGTTTTATAAATCTTACTAACAATAAGATTCTTGCCTTCAACAATCTTCCCTTTATCTTACATGGTGAATGTAACAACATAATTTCTCAGACAATCAATTCCATTAAACAACAGGGATGACTAGAAAGGTTCCAAATTGACAATGTCACATGATATTATATAAAAGAAAATATTATAAAAATTAGGGTTCTTACACTTACTAGGTAGGGTATACTTCTTATTGGTAGCGAAGGGAGAAAACAATTAATACTGGCTCCCAAAACCTTGGGTTCCCGAGTTTTGATAAGTGGAGTGAAGTAGCGATACTTTTTCGATGAGTGAAGCTGTAGTCCATGAAGAAATGGGAACCCGTACTATTTTTAAATAATTTTCCGACGATCAGAAAATATTTAAAGTAATTTTGAAAGTTTTAAAATAAATTTTAAATAATTAATATGATTTTTAAATCATCCTGGAATATTTAATAAATATTCAAATAATATTTATTAAATAAATAATTAACTTGGAATATTTAATAAATATTTAAATAATATTTATTAAATAAACAACCCTCCAAAATATTCTTAAATGAAAATAATATTCAACTTATTAATAAATATTCAAATAATATTTATCAATATCATCAAAGGGACTTTAAATCCGAAAATGTCCAATTTATATTTATTGGAATATTTTTAAATCGATTTGTACGTCAAATATCATTCCCGGTGACTTCCGGGTTTTTATGTCCTTATCCGGACGAAATACCTTCGACTCCTTTACTTAAGAAAAGGTATTATCATACCCTACTGGGAACTTGTAACACATCACCGTATACATATATATAAGAGTCTATGCATACGTACATATTTAACAGGTTTATAAATCCACGTCAATAACCTTACATCACATGTTGATTCACAAAATACTATTAATCAGTTCATAGCATTTATACCAAAACAACAACAGTTTAAAAATACTTGGAGTACAAGTTTCGAAAACTTGCCTGATAGTGTCGGAATAATCTTGGCTCTGTCTCTAATGTGATGATCTATAACAACCAATAAGGTTCGGTTAGTTCATTAAACGATCCCGTCGAATCAACTATTCACATAAAGACACAACTTCGTAACGATACATCCTTACTACACGATTGGCTTATTATAAGTCCATGATATCCTTTAACCACTTTTGATAATTATTGGTTTCGTAACAACTTTCGTTAAAGGTCATTTTTAACGAAACTAAAGTTCGTCTTAAATTCGTCCCCTAAAAGGACTTTTCTCTTGCGCAACTTTGATTCGAAAATATCTATAAAATCGAAAAATAATCTGTCACTGGAATCCCTCCGGGTTTCCACGACTATCTCCATATTACAAAATACTAACTCCCGGTCTTTATTAGAAAAATAAGGTTCATATGCCCTTCACTAAGGGTCTTAGCAATATCCGGCTTATAATTAGTATATCTTGTATCTAACTTATAAACCAACATCAGTCAGGGAACAAGTATCACAATATCAATTTTGAAAGTAGGCATGCATGCTATGGCATATGTATAACAACATCAAATCATATATATATTATCACAACAACAACTTCAAATTGATTGAAGACTTGCCTGGAAATCCTGTAGGGGTAGTGTGTCTCGGGCCGGGCCGGTGATCTATAAATAGGCACAATATCCGAGGTTAATTACTTAACACTTTTGAAAAGCAAAGTAACTACTTTACTTAAGCTAAAACACGTTTTCAAGTTAGCTCCTTATTATCATCGTTATGACCGACACTTGCTTGTTATCAAGGCATGTCATTGTACTTACACTTGGTAGGCACTTAAGTTATATAAGTTCTAGGGTCGGTCATTTACAAACCAAGATTATACCTCGAGTTTTATCGTTCGTTTTCTAAGTGGTTTTCCAAAGTTATAACCAAGTGTTCTTTTAAGGGGTTCATTCGCACTTAACCTCGATTCGAACATTTTTATAAAATCGGAAAACGATCCGTTTGACATGAGGTTTTCTTTCACACCTTCCTTATGATCTCTAATATTTAATTACCAAGATTCAGAGCTGACTTTATCAAGTTAAGATTGTTCAATTGCAGTTACGAACTCATACTTACGTTTCCGAACCACTTTTACTAAATCGGCCATAATTCCTAAACCGTAATTCCGTTTATTTCTATTCTTGCGCCAAAACGATCTATGACTCGAGATCTACAAGGATAGGTCGACTATACATTAAGGTCAGAAAAATAATGCTACCATAATGCATGGTTTTTCAAGGTCTAACGAAATTCGGGCATTACGACGGCTATATATCGGACATTTCAAAATTGTTTTCAACACAACCAAGCTACACCGGGCATCCATACATCTTATACACATGTTATACATCTCAACAGGTCCAGGAATATTACTCTTCACCATCATAATCATCATATGGTTTAACCAACTACAAGATCATGCTCATGATAACACTAATATCATAACTATGCTAACCTCCACCAAAAACATACATAATCTTAAAATAAGATCTAGGGTTCTTAAGGATAATACCTTCTTTGGAGAGTTTAGAGACGTTACTAAGCCTTGATTAATCCTTGTACAACCTTAACCATGCTTAATCTAACAAGAAACATCAAGAAAATGTTTAGAGATTTTCGGAGTTTCTATAACCCATCTGAAAGATCATGAAAAACGAGGGCCTTACCGAACTTTTCTGAACGAGGCTTCTAAAGGAGAGTTGTAGAGCATCTAATCAGCTTTCCAACAAGATAAAAAACACCAAATTTCATTGAGTAATGACGGAGATATGGCCGTTTAAAAATCATCACAGAAACTGTCAAACAATCTGGACAGTTTGGTTTCTTCTCTTGGGGAGGAGATTTGACTAGGCTACACTCATTAGAATGCCATGAAATTTTGATCGAATATTTCCCATGGAGTGGAGAGGCTGTGGTCAAAATTTTGGTGATTTTATCATGGATAGAAATGGAGATATGAATTTTCTTCTTTGAGGTGTTCTTGCTGGGCAGTTTAAGAGAATGAGAGAAAATGGAGTTTGCTTGGTTGTTTTGCTTGGTTTTCATCCAAATGAATTATTTACTAGTATTTTTAGATAATATCTAAGTGATAAAGTAGCTTTAATAAAGCTAATAGGTCATGGATGATGAAATCAAAGGCATGTGTTGATATTTTGTGGGATGGTGTGTGTTGTAAGCTAAGTTGCTTGGTTAGTTTCTAAGTATGCTAGTTAGCTTGTGACTAGCTTGGTTACTTGCCTTTATCCACTTGCACATGCATGTATCTTGATCCCCTCCTTGTTTCTTTGTCCGGTTATTGCTCATTTTCATGGATCGTTCGGAGGAATATCTCGAAGATTTCTAATTAGGGTTTTACCGGAAACCGTCTTAATATTTATATTATCATTCTCAGTTCTCTTTAACAATTCTTGAATCAATATTCCTTAAATCTTTTCAAGAATCCCTTAAGTCTTTCAGTGTCCAGGGAAATCTCGGGGAAAATAAAAGTGCTATTTTTCAGAATCCGATAACTTTTACATACACTCTTTTTCCCCTTGGATCATTAATACGAACTCAGAAATCCGTTCCGGGTACTTCTATATAGTGTCGTCTAATAATATTCCTATTTCCACCAAAAACACTATTCATCACTTATTCTCTCTTTATTCCTTATAATTAGAAAAATGTCCTTGCGCTTTCCCGAGCGTTCCTTAACCCTTTTTACGGAACCACTGGACTTATACTAGATATCGATTTGGATGACATGAGACTACTTCCTCTGTTTGTATGCCATATCCTACTTTCTTGACGATATATTATTCTTACCTAAGTTGTCAACCCATTGCATTCTTCATGACATATAAATATTGAAATCCATATCCATTCCATAATAAAAGTTTTAATTCCTACCAAAAATCGGGGTTCTTACAACTCAAATGGCTGAAGTTGTAAAATCAGGGGCAAACAGCTCACTAGATGTACTCTCTCAACAGGGTGCATCTATAGAATCAAGAATTCTCCCCAATGCACAATATTGTATGGAGTCTGCACAAAGGAGTGATAAGGATGGCACTACACTGAGTAGAGGGCACATCACACTTGAAACTCCCTCTATTTCTCAGGGGGAGTTACAAAAATCTACTCCAAAAGACACTTCTCTTCCAGAATCTAATACTGAAATTTCTTTGGAGCCTGCAACTCAAGCAATTGAGGAGCAAGGCATTGATCACCAAGAATCCTTTTCTCTTGGTGAACCAATGGATTCAAGTGACTTAGTGCATGACACTTTGCTCACCACCCAGGAACCACATTTAGATGGTGAGGGAATGCAAGCTGGGGCATATCCTAATGACACCATCACAAACATAGAGGTTCACTAGTTTTCACTAGAAACTATGTGCATGTGTCAACTACTGTTGTAACTCATCCCACTTCTGTGGAGAAAACAGTAGTAGAGTCAATCCATCCATTTGTAGAAGTTACATCTGTAACTAAGGAATCTAGCTTGCCTAGCTCTAACTTCATGTCCCAATGGCTGAAGCCTGTGCAACATGATAGTGCTTCAGGATCAGGGTCTATTCCACAAGAATTGACGGTTGAAGCTCTTCAAGACTTAATTGTGGATCAGATTCCTGAGTTCACCAAAATTGCTCAGAATCTACTCACTGCAAACATGCCAAATCCAGACTATGAAGCCTATCTGCTATGTCATAAAGAAGATGTGGAGATGCAAAAGGAGAAAATAGCAGATGAAGCTGAAAGAGATGGTAATGTAGATGCTTAGCTGCAAGGTACTTATGACATTGCTCTCTTAGAAGGTCTTCAATTCCTCAGAGAAGAGGACATCACCTCATTAGGGTCCAATGCCGAATCTCTAACCCCTGGTGAGGTGTATGAAGCTATCAATGATACATACAAGGGAACTTTGAAAGGCTCGCACTATCTTGGCAAGGGCCTTAAGACAGAAATCAATGAAGTGTGTGCAGCCACAACCAAGGAAGTGAATGACATAAAAAGGGATTTTACTTTCAAGTTTCCTTCTCTCAACTCTGTCATCAAGGACATTCAAGGATGCAAAACCACCTGCACTAAGATGGATAATTCATTGGTCTTAGTCCAAGGTGCTGTCAAGAATATGGTTACTCAAATGAAAAGGCTCTCTAATCAGACAACTGATGCTAATGCAGTACTTAGGACTCTCTTTACCAACCAATATGGTGACAAATTGGTGACTGAAGTCCCTCTCCATGACATGTCAAAGTTTGAAGTGCAGAGACTCAAGGAACAATCTCTTTCTGGATTTAAAGCCTCTGAGTTGTTCACCAAGTTGGATACTCTTGAAAAGGAAGTGAGCTCACTCAAACAGTCAAATGCTCATCTTATAGACACAGTTGCAACTCTTACTGACAAGTTGGACACTCAAGCCACCACCATAGCTGAGATTCTTCTTCACCAACAACTGATGTTGTCTGCTATGATGAAGCACATGGGACTCCCTCTGCCTGATGAATCTGTCAATCCCACCTCTTCCAAACCAAAGGCCCCTACCAAAGCCTCTGTGCCTGACAACAAGCCTAAGGGGGAGAAGAGGACCTTAAGGAACTCAAAACCTAAGGGGGAGAAGCCTAAGGAGGAGAAACCTAAGGAGAAAGGCATTGTCATAACTGAGGGTGGTAAACCAAGAATTTCAAAATCTACAACTCATGTTCAAGGCAAAGGGAAAGCTAAAATTGATGAACCTCCATCTTCTCTGCCAGTTGTTACTCTACCACATGTGCACATCACAACTCCAATTGGCCAAAAGCAAACTATCACTACTACAGTGATTGCAGGGAGTATGCCATCTGACAAACCTCCACCAAAACTGCAGATGATCAGCCGGTTGAAGTTAGTGTGGTTACAGAGGCCAAGCTGATAGAAGTAGCAAATTCAAAGATTTATCATGATGCTGCATTCTTGAAGTTTCTGCAAGCCTCAAAGGCAAATGTTGGAGGAGATACATTGCTGTACAGAAGGAGCCTTAAGGATCAAATCAAATATCTGACAGTGATACCAAGAAAGCTGAATCAAATATTTCTCAAGGAGATTATGATGGTGTCAAATGGCAAAATATGGCATCTATTTTATGACACCTTGAAGGTTCTAAAATTCACAGAGATTGATGTTATCTTGGAGCTAATTGAAAATAAGGGAGAAAACTACAAGAGCTTATACTCTGAACTTAGGAATGGTCAACAAGCTAGATTGCCTGAAGTGTGCATTAATCCAAGAACCATTCTTTATCAGTCTAGTACAAAGATAGAAGATGTCAATCAGCTTGTCATTCCCAAGGATCTCACTATTAAAAATCACAGACTTATAATTGACATTATTGATCAACTGCAAAAGAAGAATGCGATAAGGACTGCTGAAGAGTTGGAAGCATTGCATATTCTCAGATCTTTCATAGCAACTGGCTCTGTCCCAAAGATGGCTAAAGCAAGGAGAAATAAGGATGATGAAGGTGAAGATAAAGGTGATGGGAGAAGAAGACATCACAAGAGTAATAAGGATGATGACAAGAAAAAGAAAGATGATAAGAACAAGAAGGGAGTTGATGGAAAAGATGGAGGAAAAATCTATGAGAGGAAGTGTAAGAACCCAGATTTTTTGTACTAATTAAAACTTTTTATTATGTACTGGGGTATGAATGTATCAATGGGTTAATAGATGGATAATGAATGGATTGGATTCAAATATTTATATGTCATGAAGAATGCTATTGGTTAACAATCTAGATAAGAATTATCTATCTCCTAGGAAATTAAGATTTGATAATTCCACAGGGAAAGGTTACTCTTATGTCATCCAAATCGATGTCTGTTATCAGTCCAATAGTTCCGCAAAAGGGTTAAGAAACGATTGAAAGAGAATCGGGACATCCATATAACCCTAAAGGAATAAGTAAAGAATAAGTGGTGAATAGTGATTTTGATGGATTAGGAATATTATTAGACGACGCTATATAGAAATACCCGGAAGGAAATTCTAAGTTCGTATTAGTGATCCAGGGGGAAAAAGAGTGTATGCAAAAGCTGTCAGATTCTGAAAAATAGCATTTTTATTTTCTCCGAGATTGCCCTGGACACTGAAGGATTTAAGGATTTATTTAAGAGATTTAAGGGATTTAAATTCAAGGATATTAAAGGAGGATTAAAGATATTAGTATAAATATCAAGAAGGTTTCCGGTAAAACCTTAACGAGAAATATTTGAGATATTCCTCCGAACGATTATTTGAGATGTATGCATGTGCTAGTGAAAAATATCTAGTAACCAAGCTAGTTGCAAGGAAACTAGCATCATTAGAAGCTAACCAAGCTAGTTAGCGTGGATGTCATCCTTCCACCACAAGAATCAAACACATGGCTTAAGGTGATGCAAGAGATGAGCAAAGCACTTTATTAAAGTGACTTTATACAAGATATTATCCATACAAACACAATAATGCAAGATTAGATGCAAGCAAGACCAAGCAAACTTCATTTCTCTCCATTTGTACAAACTGCCCAGCAAGAACACTCATGAGAAGAAAATTCATATCTCCATTTCTATCCATGATAAAATCACCAGACTTTAACCAAAGCCTCTCCACTCCATGGGCAATATTCGCTCCAAATTTCATAGCAATCCAAGTAGTATAGCCTAGGCAAATCACCTCCCCAAGTGAAGAAACCAAACTGCCAGAATTCGTAACAGCTTCTGTACCGATTTTCAAACGGCCATATCTCCTTCGTTTCTCAATGGAATTTGGTGTTCTTTAGCTTGTTTAAAAGCTGGTTAGATGCTCTACAACTCTCCTTTCGAAGCCTTGTCCAGAAAACCTCGGTAAGGCCCTCGTTTTTCGTGTTCTTTCAACTGAGGTATAGCAGTTCCGAAAATTCTAAGAATGTTCTTGATGTGTCTTGCTAATTTAAGGTGTCAAGGAGTTCTAAGGACTAGATCAAGGCTTTTTAGGCTCATTTACACACCAAGGAAGGTATAACTCTCTTGAAACCCTAGCTCTTAGTTTATGTTTTGATGATTGTTGAATGGTTTTAGATTAGTTAAAAGTATGATGTTAATACAAGCATGAAAGCATGATTATGTAGTAGATTTAATTAATTTAAGAGATATGATGTATGTGGTGGTGAGATCAGTTGTATTATGGACTGGTTATGATGTATGAATGCCCGGTGTGGCTTGGTTTGATGATTACGATTTTTGAAACGTCCGATTTATAGCCGTTGTAATGCCGAACTTTTGGTAACACTTAGAAACCGAGCATGACAGTTAATATTAGTTCCTGACCTTGGTAATATTATGACTTGTCCTTGTAGATCTCGAGCCATAGATCGTTTTGGCGTGAGAATCGAAACATTCCGACTTACGATTTAGGAGTTATGGTCAAATAACTAAAATTGGTTCAAAACCGTAAGTAAAAGTTCGTAACTTCAATTGAACCCTCGTAAAACATGTTACTCAGTGGCGAATCTTGGTAAATAAATACTAGGGGTCATAAGGAAGGTGTGAGAGAAAACCACATGTCAAACGGATCGTTTTCCGATTTTATAAAAATGTTTGAATCAAGGTTAAACACGAACGAACCCCTAAAAACCCGCATGGTTATAACTTTGGTAAAACACTTAGAAAACGGACGATAAAACTCGAGGTATAATCTTGGTTCGTAAACGACCTACTTTAGCACTTACATGGCTTAAGTATATACCAAGTGTAAGTGTAACGATGAGCCGTAATGACGAACAAATGTCGGGTCAAAACGAGGTTAATAAGAGTACACGAAAAGGGTGCATAACGAGATAATTCAAAAACGTGTTTCGACTTAAGTGAAGTTTATACTTAGACTTTTAAAAGGTGTTAAGTGGTTAATTATCTCGAATGTTCTAATTGTTTATAGATCATCGAGCAGACCCAGGAAAAGCTATCTCTACCCACACCCGATTACCAGGCAAGTTTCCAATACCTTGGAACTGTTGTTGTGATAATATGTATATCTGTTGTTTCTGATACATATACCATAGCATGCATGCCTATTGTCAAATTATATTATGATACTTGTTCCCTGAATTGATATTGGCTTATATACTAGATACGAATTATCAGTTATAAGCCTGATTGTTTTGGTAAGACCCTTAGCGAAGGGCATACGATATTCATTATTAAATATAGACCGGGAGTCGGTATTTTGAGATATATAGATAGTCGTGGAAACCCGGAGGGATTCCAACGGCAGATTATTATTTATCTTGAGGAATGTTATTATTAAACATTATTTATATTTCCATAAAGTATCAATTACTTGGAAATCATTCGAGGAATGTTATTTGAGTATTATCTTAGTTGAGAGATATTAAATGAATGTTAGTTTCGAATATTCATTTAGAGTTTATTATTTAATGAATATTATTTTGATATTCATTTGGAATTCTATTCATTAAATGAATATTACCTTCGAATATTCGTTTAAGATTTTATTTACTTAATGAATATTACTTTAAAATATTCATTTGAAGTTCTATTTATTTAATGAATATTATTTTAAAATATTCATTTGAAGTTCTATTTACTTAATGAATATTATTTCAAATATTCATTTAATGGTTGATTTATTTAGTGAATAATTATGCATATTTATTCGAGGATTATTGACGAGCAATTCTATATTAAGAATATTCTTTAAATACTTATGATTTAATAAGTATTATTTGAATATTTATTTAATTCTTTTAAACTAGTTTTAAAATGATTATATTATTCAAAGATTATCTTCCACCTTCAGATATTATGTAAAATATTTCGGAGTCTTTTTATGACTATTTTGTCAAGGAAAGGTTCCCAACTCTTTATTTTTCATTTAAATCTATCTTAAAAGGATTTAAATGCTCGCTCAAACTTCCATATTATAGGGGAACCTTATTTGAGAAATGTTATTTATCTTGTTGACTTCCCGGTCATAAATCTTTTTAAAACTATTCTTTTCACTCGCAACTTGATTGCTGTTTATCAATTGAATCTTTGAGTAACCTTCTCATCACTCGAGGGGTAAGATTATTGGAACAAGATGGTATCCTCTAACAAGCAGCAGCTTGGGAGATGTGATGTTGACTTTTCCTTTCCAACTAGATACGACTACTTTGTGGAGTCTTATCAACAAGTATTATACTTGGGGAAAGGGGGACGAACTTTATGTTCAGAGTCATGAATTTCTTTTCGAACTTGGAGTCGTGTAAGAGGCCGAGTAGTGCCGGTCCATCCCATTGGCACTCTTCCTTCTACCTATAGTAAATCTAAATTGAGCTGTACAATCTGCGACTGATCATCGTAAGGATTGGAACAGCGGGCGCGGTGAATACTCCAGCATTAGTTCATCATTCAAATTCATTTATTTTCTGCAACATTATCCTTGTTGGCAGTATTGGAAAAGTATTCATAATTGGAATTGTAATATTTTCTGCAAGTTCCTCTTTCAGATAAATGATAATATCTTGCTTATCTTTGACATAGCAGATATTTCCACCTATATATAAATTTTGAGTTACATTGTAACTTCATCGTTTATGTTATACTGGCATCATTTCCGTAAATGCATGGCATATGGTTTGAAAGATACTTTTGAACTGTTATATATTGTCGTTCAATTATACATTATTGTTGGTGGGCTATTGCTCACCCTTACTTTATCATTATATCACAACAACAGCTAGACCAGATGACTCGCACAAGGTGCACTCTACGTTGACGAGGACGATGAGACTACCAGAGCTGAAGAGGAAGCTATTGGTAGGATAGATTCATTCTTTTAGTACCAAGTATATGGGCTAGTATGACTTATGTAAATGGATGGCAAGGAGTATGTATTTATATTGTAATTCTTTTGGGTTGTAAGAACCCAAAATGTGATTAATAAAATTTGATTGTTACTCTGATTTCATCTCTGGGACTATAACGGGTGTGCTTTATATTGTTGTGTTGGGTCATAAAGATGTAATTTATTTTGTGATTGAAGTAAGTTCAAATATTGTGGACAGGAATGGAGACCGTAACGACCGGATCCCGGACCCCGGATCTGGGGGTGTTACAGAAATGGTATCAGAGCTTACGTTATAAACCCCAGAGATGATGCGACGTTAAAACAATAAATTCACTAAGATAATAACAACTCTTGCCAAGTTCATAGTCGGACTACTTAATGTAGTGATGACATATAAAACCCTTATGGGAACTCTTAAGTATCATGATAGTAACTTAGCTCGATATCGTATCGACGAGTAAAGCGACAGACCCTGAGGCATACGAGCAGCAGCACGATGATGCTTTATTATATGCTGAAGATCAGCGGGTAAATTCGATAGAGTACCCTACTGGAGACCCGGAAGAGGTTCCAGCAGATAAGGAAAATCCTGTTAGGATAAGGAGCTTACCCTTGAGGAATGAGGGCTGCAGCCAGAAAGACTGTAATGATTAAGGTACAGTGCTCAGAAATGTGAGCATGAAGAACTGAGCTATTAGCAAGAGAACTGAAGATGCATGTTGGATTCGTAGCCGGACTACTGGATGTAGTACCAGCAAGTAAGACGGATTGGAAGAATTACTTGAGATCTTATACGGGAATAGATGAGAATCTTTAGAGACTTTCATATTAACGAAGAAAGAGCTAGAGGGATGTATGATTATCAAAGACATCGATATAGAACGAGGAGCAGAGTCCCTAGGAATAGTTGAGAAGGAGGCAGTAAGTGCCATATCATTTGATAAATGAATTAGTATGAATATTGTCAGTAATAATTCGCAATGAGAAGGCAGATGTCATAGGTTATAATTTATGGAACCAAATTGAGGTTAATGAGGTGGTTTTATTCAAGGAAATGTTCATTTTATGAATGAATCAGTTAGAAAGTAAGGACATTGGGAAGTGACAGCATGATTGGATAAAGTTATATAAGGAAGTAGTAAGCAAGACAATGATCTCAGAACCTACCGGAGGATAAGACCAGTGAGTCAAGATGAACTCGTAATGAGACTACTGTTAGAGACTGAGTATAGGGTTATTTCAACTCAGTGAAATGATGAACCAGAAACGTTAGATGCATGTGATTTAGAGGAATATTAAATTCTTTCTTTTCTTTGAATGGATTATAGTAGTTACCTTAAGTTTACTCCGACGCGGAATTACAATGGATCAAGTAATACGATCAGCAGTTAAAGAGAAAAATGTGAGAAAATCTTCCTGGAGCTAAAAGATGAAATTGGTAATGACCAAGAGTTGGCATTGCTTAATGGAAAAAAGGAGACTTTGTGCTTCCAACGACGCTTCGCATAAAGGATTAGGATGTGTGCTTGCACAGCACGACAAAGCACTTGTGGATGCATTCATACAGCACGGTTCACCAGGTTCGGATGGCCTTAGTAGTGCCAATTTTGTGGAACAACCAACTCCGACGATAATGTTCCTTCTGAGACTAGTGGTTAGGTAGACCGACATTTGGTAATATTGAATATCAGGACGTATAGGTATAAGGACGTTGTGACAGGTTTCAGTTTGAAACTGTTAATTCCCTTCTAAGGGATGTATATAATTGGTTCCTCTCCAGTGGTTAAACTTCCAACCTGATGACGATTATTTCGTTAATTATGACTGCTTATGGTTCTACCTGCTTGGAGGTTCATAGAACTATTCTTCAGGTTTCGAAACTGGTCTCCTTAATATTACCAGCGGGTGGATAGATTGACAGTTATAATCGGAGCAAACCCTGTGGATTGGGTAAAGTAGGTGCTATACGGGTTGGTAGACAGACCCTGATTATTATAATTGATTGTAGAGATGAAATTGGAAGTTGAGATTGGATGATATAAAAAGGGAAATGTATTCAAGAAACCAGCCGGACTGAGAAATTCCGGGATTGACTTAAATGAAAAGGCTGCTATGCCAGGAAAGGTAAGCTTGTGTGGCACGTGGGATTGATAAGAATAGTTGAAAAGATAAAAGTAGAGGAAAGGTGACCGGAGACGGTGCCGAGTAGTCGATTAAGACTTATATGGAGTAAAGTTTTGAAAAGGTAGAAAGGTATCAAAGAAGAAGGCACTATGCCGGCAATTGCTAGAAAAGTAATGCTATTAGCCAACCCCTAAAATCATATATTTTTATTTTAGTGTGACCAGTTGAGGCCAAGTCATAAAGGATTATCAAGTGACTAGACCAGCAATGAAAGGACAAAGTAGGGTTGCTTCTAAGTAAGCACCGACTGCAAGGGCTTCTGATATAAAGGAAACATTAATAAGATCATAAGAATCTTCTACTGAACCTTTTGCAACCCATGTTTTGATTGGGAATTTACTAGACCTTTTTTTGGGATGGGGTCACCCGTACTAAAGTGATTCATGTGTATATGATTGTCCAAGATTACGAGTAAAAATAGAAGTATAGTGACTTGAGATGTATGATGTTAGGGTATTATAAATACCATGAATATATTATGACTAAGGAAAGTAAACAATGAAGGTTTATGAAGAGAGTATAGAAATGGTCAGTGATTGATCAATATGCTGTAGAAATTTTGTCTGAGGCAAGTACCTTTGTGAAGAACGATAAGTACTAAGAGATTCACGTTGAACTCGACCAATATCTTCGAGAACATCCTTGCTACCATTACCAAGTTCTGTAAGAGATCAGATAGACATACGTTGTCTTTTGGAAGGTCAAATAGGCTGACAACTATCTGAAAGAAGAGGTTAGCATTAAGCTACCGATCGATTATCAAATGAGAATGATTGAAAAGAGACCCTTATTAAGGATACATGATTTGATTGCTAGTTACAGGATGTAGGCATTCCTTGAAAAGAGAATTGAGGATAGAATATCCATAGTTGAAGATGAACCCTTGGGATGCATAGAGGATGCCATTGCCCTAATAAAGACATTATGAATCCAGATGATATAAGTTGGATTGACCAAGGCAACAATAACCTTGAAGGATTTATTTAAAGGGATTTCGGGAAGGTACATAGACCGAATTATTATAGGATTGGTTAATGATGTTTTGATAATACCCTATACCTAGAATATACAGGAGGAATGATGAGGATGAACTAAGAAACCTTATAAGGACAAAGGTAATATTCTGAACTTCAAAGTGGAAGTTTGGTAGGGAATGTATGACATGGTAACGATAATGCCAGATGAAGCGTGTGAGAAACCAGGAGAAAGTATAGATTGAACCAATAAAGGTTGAGGTTATCATAAAATAAGAAAGAACTAAGAAAAGAAATATCCTAAGTAGGATTAGGAATAAATGTGATGAGGTTCACATGGAAAGGTGGAAGCAACGGCTTATGGAAAAGAGACTGAGTTTAAGGGAGAACGCTTTCACCCTGAGTTGGTATAGATCCAGAAAACACCGACTACAAGAAATTATTATAATCAGGAAAGGCCCATGAGGCGACACCTAAGTATAGAGAAGTACCATAAATGCTCATACCAAAGGAAATAGAGTGGTATTGAGAAAGACCTCGAAGGTCAGGGTGTGATGGAGGAATTTACGATTCCCTCTAATGATCGTGCGAGAATTAACATTAAGGATAGTTTAACTAAACATTCGATTCCTGATATTGTCTGAGGCACATTATCGGCATTAGAAGGTTTGGCGACAGGCTAGACAACAGTCCCCGCAAGCAAATTCCCCAAGAGACTCGCCTTCTTTTTGAAAGAGAGAGGAGAGATTAGGTAAAAGGAGTAAGCGAAAGGACTAGACCAGCAAGAGGTTGGTAATAGATAACAAGAAACAGAGATGGCACTAATGTTAATAAGCCAAATGGCATGATGATGAATGACAAGCAAGTTTATATGGGTGTATTTCTATGCAAACAAGATAGAGAACATGAGGTTGGAAAGTGATTAAGTAAACTGCTAAGCTTTCAGTCTTTTACTGAAGATATAGGATTAAAATTTCATCAACTTGTCATAGTTGCGATGCTTGAAACTCTTCTGCGATTTTATCTGCTTCATGTGATATCTACGTCAAGCTCAAGAAGTATTCATTATGGATAAGGAATAGTGATGATTTTGTCTTCCTAAACGTTATGATTTGACAATTATGAGACCTGTACGTTTATCTATTCAAGCACTACGTAAACGACAAATGATGGTGATTCAACCATGGGTTACATTAACGTAATGATGATCCTTTTTGAGAACTTAAATGATAACGACAGTAGAAATGTTGGGACTGAGCCTAAGTTAGAGAAATCGTCAAGGGTTATTTCGGATGGTTTGATGTTGGGAATGACGTAATATTTGAAATAGATGATTAGACTATGAAGGTTCATAGAGCGATTATGGTAGAAATAGACACTAAGTGACTGATGGAAATTAATATAAATTTGAGGATCAACAAGGGAGTTAGATATGTGAACTCCTGAGAGGCCCCAACAATGAGATAAGAAAAGTATGAAATGGACATTGTAAAGTCGTCGGTCACAACGGGAAGTTGGAATTGAAAGCATAGACGACATACAAATTAACCCCCTTAAGTAGGGAGAAGTCGAGGAAATTGGAACAGATTGATTGAGTACTAAGGAGACTTATGGAACGAGAAATTGAGAATTTAGATGGTTGAACAGAGGAAAGTTTGACCCCAAGGATTTGATTGATAAAGAAAAGATTGGGAAAATAATTATGAAATGTGAATCAAAGAATGTTATGAATGGATTGATGAATGGGTTTTCGAACGAACCCTCGAGATGACAACCTGATAGTGTTATTATTATAAACATAAAAGAGCTAGTAACGAAATATGGAAGGTCAGTAAATATGGTGTCAAAGGAGAAATCTAATATTTAACCGGAAAGGTTGAAAGGTGTTTCAGGAGCAAGTGTTGCTGAGATTGGACAAGAACCTAGTTCATAGAATGATGGACAGAGCAGCGAGGATGTGTCGACACATAAAATTACGATAACTTAGTGTTTAATACGATTGTGATTATCTTTCTTCCTTAATAAAACCTCTATAGTTCGGAGGGAAATTCTAAGTATGGTATCTTACAATCATGAAAATTTTCTAAAATTCTTTGGAATTCTTTTCTTTTCTTCTCTCTTATTCATCTTCTTTTTGAATTGAGAAGAACAACCCTTTAAGGAGGGGAGGTACTGCTACGTGACTATCTGTCTGTGTGATAGAGGTCTAAGTAGAATACCACTAATTGTTTAATTGCTTGTCAAGTACTAAAAACTGGCCCCCTTCTTTACTAACTATGCAATATGACAAATGTTCATGGATCATAGTGATCACTCAATAAATTCTGCTATTCCTATATATATATTGATCGAGATTGCGAAGATTAAAGCGATTAGGAACATAGTACGAATGAGGTTATCTCCGAATTCACAGCGTGATAGTGATACCAAAGTCATTGCAGATACCAATAAGAATAAAGAGCATACTACTAAGTAAGAGCATAACCCGGATAGGGTGCTGTACGAAAAGTAGCAGAGTCGAGGGAAAAGGATAAAATGTGTATTGTAGCACCAGCAGGTGTGCTGAGTAAGGATGGGAATGCTGAGGACAAACCGAGGAACTGGAAAACGAAATGAAAAACAAGCATCCGAGTGTTTCCTACCTGATTCCGGAATCCTTTTAAGGAGGGGAGACTGTAATAACCTAGATTTTTGGTACTAATTAAAACTTTTTATTATGTACTGGGGTATGAATGTATCAATGGGTTAATAGATGGATATTGAATGGATTGGATTCAAATATTTATATGTCATGAAGAATGCTATTGGTTGACAATCTAGATAAGAATTATCTATCTCCTAGGAAATTAAGATTTGATAATTCCACAAGGAAAGGTTACTCTTATGTCATCAAAATCGATGTCTATTATCAGTCCAATAGTTCCGTAAAAGGGTTAAGAAACGAGCGAAAGAGAATCGGGACATCCATACAACCCTAGAGGAATAAGTAAAGAATAAGTGGTGAATAGTGATTTTGATGGATTAGGAATATTATTAGACGACGCTATATAGAAATACCCGGAAGGAAATTCTAAGTTCGTATTAGTGATCCAGGGGGAAAAAGAGTGTATGTAAAAGCTGTCGGATTCTGAAAAATAGCACTTTTATTTTCTCCGAGATTGCCCTGGACACTGAAGGATTTAAGGATTTATTTAAGAGATTTAAGGGATTTAAATTCAAGGATGTTAAAGGAGGATTAAAGATATTAGTATAAATATCAAGAAGGTTTCCGGTAAAACCTTAACGAGAAATATTTGAGATATTCCTCCGAACGATTATTTGAGATGTATGCATGTGCTAGTGAAAAATATCTAGTAACCAAGCTAGTTGCAAGGAAACTAGCATCATTAGAAGCTAACCAAGTTAGTTAGCATGGATGTCATCCTTCCACCACAAGAATCAAACACATGGCTTAAGGTGATGCAAGAGATGAGCAAAGCACTTTATTAAAGTGACTTTATACAAGATATTATCCATACAAACACAATAATGCAAGATTAGATGCAAGCAAGACCAAGCAAACTTCATTTCTCTCCATTTGTACAAACTGCCCAGCAAGAACACTCATGAGAAGAAAATTCATATCTCCATTTCTATCCATGATAAAATCACCAAACTTTAACCAAAGCCTCTCCACTCCATGGGCAATATTCGCACCAAATTTCATAGCAATCCAAGTAGTATAGCCTAGGCAAATCACCTCCCCAAGTGAAGAAACCAAACTGCCAGAATTCGTAACAGCTTTTGTACTGATTTTCAAACGGCCATATCTCCTTCGTTTCTCAATGGAATTTGGTGTTCTTTAGCTTGTTGAAAATCTGGTTAGATGCTCTACAACTCTCCTTTAGAAGCCTTGTCCAGAAAACCTCGGTAAGGCCCTCGTTTTTCGTGTTCTTTCAACTGAGGTATAGCAGTTCCGAAAATTCTAAGAATGTTCTTGATGTGTCTTGCTAGTTTAAGGTTGTCAAGGAGTTCTAAGGACTAGATCAAGGCTTTTTAGGCTCATTTACACACCAAGGAAGGTATAACTCTCTTGAAACCCTAGCTCTTAGTTTAAGTTTTGATGATTGTTGAATGGTTTTAGATTAGTTAAAAGTATGATGTTAATACAAGCATGAAAGCATGATTATGTAGTAGATTTAATTGATTTAAGAGATATGATGTATGTGGCGGTGAGATCAGTTGTATTATGGACTGGTTATGATGTATGAATGCCCGGTGTGGCTTGGTTTGATTATTACGATTTTTGGAACGTCCGATTTATAGCCGTCGTAATGCCGAATTTTTGTTAATACTTAGAAACCGAGCATGATAGTTAATAAAATTTCCTAACCTTGGTAATATTATGACTTTTCCTTGTAGATCTCGAGCCATAGATCGTTTTGGCATGAGAATCGAAACATTCCGACTTACGATTTAGGACTTATGGTCAAATAACTAAATTGGTTCGAAACCGTAAGTAAAAGTTCGTAACTTCAATTGAACCCTCGTAAAACATGTTACTCAGTGGAGAATCTTGGTAAATAAATATTAGGGGTCATAAGGAAGGTGTGAGAGAAAACCACATGTGAAACGGATCGTTTTCCGATTTTATAAAAATGTTTGAATCAAGGTTAAACGCGAACGAACCCCTAAAAACCCGCTTGGTTATAACTTTGGTAAAACACTTAGAAAACGGACGATAAAACTCGAGGTATAATCTTGGTTCGTAAACGACCTACTTTAGCACTTACATGGCTTAAGTATATACCAAGTGTAAGTGTAACGACGAGCCGTAATGACGAATAAATGTCGGGTCAAAACGAGGTTAATAAGAGTACACGAAAAGGGTGCATAACGAGATAATTCAAAAACGTGTTTCGACTTAAGTGAAGTTTATACTTAGACTTTTAAAAGGTGTCCCGATTACCAGGCAAGTTTCCAATACCTTGGAACTGTTGTTGTGATAATATGTATAACTGTTGTTTCTGATACATATGCCATAGCATGCATACCTATTGTCAAATTATATTATGATACTTGTTCCCTGAATTGATATTGGCTTATAGACTAGATACGAATTATCAGTTATAAGCCTGATTGTTTTGGTAAGACCCTTAGCGAAGGGCATACGATATTCATTATTAAATATAGACCGGGAGTCGGTATTTTGAGATATATAGATAGTCGTGGAAACCTTGAGGGATTCCAACGGCAGATTATTATTTATCTTGAGGAATGTTATTATTAACATTATTTATATTTCCATAAAGTATCAATTACTTGGAAATCTTTCGAGGAATGTTATTTGAGTATTATCTCAGTCGAGAGATATTAAATGAATGTTAGTTTCGAATATTCATTTAGAGTTGATTATTTAATGAATATTATTTTGATATTCATTTGGAATTCTATTCATTAAATGAATATTACCTTCGAATATTCATTTAAGATTTTATTTACTTAATGAATATTACTTTAAAATATTCATTTGAAGTTCTATTTATTTAATGAATATTATTTTAAAATATTCATTTGAAGTTCTATTTACTTAATGAATATTATTTCAAATATTCATTTAATGGTTGATTTATTTAGTGAATAATTATGCATATTTATTCGAGGATTATTGACGAGCAATATTTTATATTAAGAATATTCTTTAAATACTTATGATTTAATAAGTATTATTTGAATATTTATTTAATTCTTTTAAACTAGTTTTAAAATGATTATATTATTCAAAGATTATCTTCCACCTTCAGATATTATGTAAAATATTTCGGAGTCTTTTTATGACTATTTTATCAAGGAAAGGTTCCCAACTCTTTATTTTTCATTTAAATCTATCTTAAAAGGATTTAAATGCTCGCTCAAACTTCAATATTATAGGGGAACCTTATTTGAGAAATGTTATTTATCTTGTTGACTTCCCGGTCATAAATCTTTTTAAAACTATTCTTTTCACTCGCAACTTGATTGCTGTTTATCAATTGAATCTTTGAGTAACCTTCTCATCACTCGAGGGGTAAGATTATTGGAACAAGATGGTATCCTCTAACAAGCAGCAGCTTGGGAGATGTGATGTTGAATTTTCATTTCCAACTAGATACGACTACTTTGTGAAGTATTATCTACAAGTATTATACTTGGGGAAAGGGGGACGAACTTTACGTTCAGAGTCATGAATTTCTTTTCGAACTTGGAGTCGTGTAAGAGGCCGAGTAACGCCGGTCCATCCCATTGGCCCAACCATTGGCCGGGGAGATCTAACAGGACGGTAGACAAGTAAATCCGTCAGCTCTTCCTTCTACCGGTTGTAAATCTAAATTGAGCTGTACAATCTGCGACTGATCATCGTATGGATTGGAACAGCGGGCGCGGTGAATACTCCAGCATTAGTTCATCATTCAAATTCATTTATTTTCTGCAACATTATCCTTGTTGGCAGTATTGGAAAAGTATTCATAATTGGAATTGTAATATTTTTTGCAAGTTCCTCTTTCAGATAAATGATAATATCTTGCTTATCTTTGACATAGCAGATATTTCCACCTATATATACATTTTGAGTTACCTTGTAACTTCATCGTTTATGTTATACTGGCATCATTTCCGTAAATGAATGGCATATGGTTTGAAAGATACTTTTTAACTGTTATATATTGTCGTTCAGTTATACATTATTGTTGGTGGGCTATTGCTCACCCTTGCTTTATTATTATATCACAGCAACAGCTAGACCAGATGACTCGCACAAGGCGCACTCGACGTTGACGAGGACGATGAGACTACCAGAGCTGAAGAGGAAGCTATTGGTAGGATAGATTCATTTTTTCAGTACCAAGTATATGGGCTAGTATGACTTATGTAAATGGATGGCAAAGAGTATGTATTTATATTGTAATTCGTTTGGGTTGTAAGAACCCAAAATGTGATTAATAAAATTTGATTGTTACTCTGATTTCATCTCTGGGACTATAACGGGTGTGCTTTATATTGTTGTGTTGGGTCATAAAGATGTAATTTATTTTGTGATTGAAGTAAGTTCAAATATTGTGGACAGGAATGGAGACCGTAACGACTGGATCCCAGACCCCGGATATGGGGGTGTTATAGAAATGGTATCAGAGCGTACGTTATAAACCCTAGAGATGATGCGACGTTAAAACAATAAATTCACTAAGATAATAACAACTCTTGCCAAGTTCATAGTCGGACTACTTAATGTAGTGATGACATATAAAACCCTTATGGGAACTCTTAAGTATCATGATAGTAACTTAGCTCGATATCGTATCGATGAGTAAGGCGACAGACCCTGAGGCATACGAGCAGCAGCACGATGATGCTTTATTATATGCTGAAGATCAGCGGGTAAATTCGATAGAGTACCCTACTGGAGACCCGGAAGAGGTTCCAGCAGATAAGGAAAATCCTGTTAGGATAAGGAGCTTACCCTTGAGGAATGAGGGCTGCAGCCAGAAAGACTGTGATGATTAAGGTATAGTGCTCAGCAATGTGAGCATAAAGAACTGAGCTATTAGCAAGAGAACTGAAGATGCATGTTGGATTCGTAGCCGGACTACTGGATGTAGTACCAGCAAGTAAGACGGATTGGAGAATTACTTGAGATCTTATACGGGAATAGATAAGAATCCTTAGAGACTTTCATATTAACGAAGAAAGAGCTAGAGGGATGTATGATTATCAAAGACATCGATATAGAACGAGGAGTATAGTCCCTAGGAATAGTTGAGAAGGCAGTAAGTGCCATATCATTTGATAAATGAATTAGTATGAATATTGTCAGTAATAATTCGCAATGAGAAGGCAGATGTCATAGGTTATAATTTATGGAACCAAATTGAGGTTAATGAGGTGGTTTTATTCAGGGAAATGTTCATTTTATGAATGAATCAGTTAGAAAGTAAGGACATTAGGAAGTGACAGCATGATTGGATAAAGTTATATAAGGAAGTAGTAAGCAAGACAATGATCTCAGAACCTACCGGAGGATAAGACCAGTGAGTCAAGATGAACTCGTAATGAGACTACTGTCAGAGACTGAGTATAGGGTTATTTCAACTCAGTGAAATGATGAACCAGAAATGTTAGATGCATGTGATTCAGAGGAATATTAAATTATTTCTTTTCTTTGAATGGATTATAGTAGTTACCTTAAGTTTACTCCGACGCGGAATTACAGTGCATCAAGTAATACGATAAGCAGTTAAAGAGAAAAATGTGAGAAAATCTTCTTGGAGCTAAAAGATGAAATTGGTAATGACCAAGAGTTGGCATTGCTTAATGGAAAAAAGGAGACTTTGTGCTTCCAACGACGCTTCGCATAAAGGATTAGGATGTGTGCTTGCGCAGCACGACAAAGCACTTGCGGATGCATTCAGACAGCACGGTTCACCAGGTTCGGATGGCCTTAGTAGCGCCAATTTTGTGGAACAACCAACTCCGACGATAATGTTCCTTCTGAGACTAGTGGTTAGGTAGACCGACATTTGGTAATATTGAATATCAGGACGTATAGGTATCAGGACGTTGTGACAGGTTTCAGTTTGAAACTGTTAATTCCCTTCTAAGGGATGTATATAATTGGTTCCTCTCCAGTGGTTAAACTTCCAACCTGATGACGATTATTTCGTTAATTATGACTGCTTATGGTTCTACCTGCTTGGAGGTTCATAGAACTATTCTTCAGGTTTCGAAACTGGTCTCCTTAATACCTAATTCTGGAGAGAACTTCAACAAATTTTGGCAAATCTTGTCTTTCTGATTATCAGAAGACGTCCCCGAAGAGAGTTGAAATCGGAACAAACCCTGTGGATTGGGTAAAGTAGGTGCTATACGGGTTGGTAGACAGTCCCTGATTATTATAATTGATTGTAGAGATGAAATTGGAAGTTGAGATTGGATGATAAAAAAAGGGAAATGTATTCAAGAAACCAGCCGGACTGAGAAATTCCGGGATTGACTTAAATGAAAAGGCTGCTATGCCAGGAATGGTAAGCTTGTGTGGCACGTGGGATTGATAAGAATAGTTGAAAAGATAAAAGTAGAGGAAAGGTGACCGGAGACGGTGCCGAGTAGTCGATTAAGACTTATATGGAGTAAAGTTTTGAAAAGGTAGAAAGGTATCAAAGAAGAAGGCACTATGCCGACAATGGCTAGAAAAGTAATGCTATTAGCCAACCCCTAAAATCATATATTTTTATTTTAGTGTGACCAGTTGAGGCCAAGTCACAAAGGATTATCAAGTGACTAGACCAGCAATGAAAGGACAAAGCAGGGTTGCTTCTAAGTAAGCACCGACTGCAAGGGCTTCTGATATAAAGGAAACATTAATAATATCGTAGGAATCTTCTACTGAACCTTTTGCAACCCATGTTTTGATTGGGAATTTACTAGACCTTTTTTTGGGATGGGGTCACCCGTACTAAAGTGATTCATGTGTATATGATTGTCCAAGATTACGAGTAAAAATAGAAGTATAGTGACTTGAGATGTATGATGTTAGGGTATTATAAATACCATGAATATATTATGACTAAGGAAAGTAAACAATGAAGGTTTATGAAGAGAGTATAGAAATGGTCAGTGATTGATCAGTATGCTGTAGAAATTTTGTCTGAGGCAAGTACCTATGTGAAGAACGATAAGTACTAAGAGATTCACGTTGAACTCGACCAATATCTTCTAGAACATCCTTGCTACCACTACCAAGTTCTGTAAGAGATCAAATAGACATACGTTGTCTTTTGGAAGGTCAAATAGGCTGACAACTATCTGAAAGAAGAGGTTAGCATTAAGCTACCAATCGATTATCAAATGAGAATGATTGAAAAGAGACCCTTATTAAGGATACGTGATTTGATTGCCAGTTACAAGATGTAGGCATTCCTTGAAAAGAGAATTGAGGATAGAATATCCATAGTTGAAGATGAACCCTTGGGATGCATAGAGGATGATATTGCCCTAATAAAGACATTATGAATCCAGATGATATAAGTTGGATTGACCAAGGCAACAATAACCTTTAAGGATTTATTTAAAGGGGTTTCGGGAAGGTACATAGACCGAATTATTATAGGATTGGTTAATGATGTTTTGATAATACCCTATACCTAGAATATACAGGAGGAATGATGAGGATGACCTAAGAAACCTTATAAGGACAAAGGTAATATTCTGAACTTCAAAGTGGAAGTTTGTTAGGGAATGTATGACATGGTAACGATAATGCCAGATGAAGCGTGTGAGAAACCAGGAGAAAGTATGGATTGAACCAATAAAGGTTGAGGTTATCATAAAATAAGAAAGAACTAAGAAAAGAAATATCCTAAGTAGGATTAGGAATAAATCTGATGAGGTTCACATGGAAAGGTAGAAGCAACGGCTTATTGAAAAGAGACTGAGTTTAAGGGAGAACGCTTTAACCCTGAGTTGGTATAGATCCAGAAAACACCGACTACAAGAAATTATTATAATCAAGAAAGGCCCATGAGGTGGCCGACACCTTAAGTATAGAGAAGTACCATAAATGCTCATACCAAAGGAAATAGAGTGGTATTGAGAAGGGCCTCGAAGGTCAGGGTGTGATGGAGGAATTTACGATTCCCTCTAATGATCGAGCGAGAATTAAGATTAAGGATAGTTTAAATATACATTCGATTCCTGATATTGTCTGAGGCACATTATCGGCATTAGAAGGATTGGCGACAGGCTAGACAACAGTCCCCGCAAGCAAATTCCCCAAGAGACTCGCCTTCTTTTTGAAAGAGAGAGGAGAGATTAGGTAAAAGGAGTAAGCGAAAGGACTAGACCAGCAAGAGGTTGGTAATAGATAACAAGAAACAGAGATGGCACTAATGTTAATAAGCCAAATGGCATGATGATGAATGACAAGCAAGTTTATATGGGTGTATTTCTATGCAAACAAGATAGAGAATATGAGGTTGGAAAGTGATTAAGTAAACTGCTAAGCTTTCAGTCTTTTACTGAAGATATAGGATTAAAATTTCATTAACTTGTCATAGTTGCGATGCTTGAAACTCTTCTGCGATTTTATCTACTTCATGTGATATCTACGTCAAGCTCAAGAAGTATTCATTATGGATAAGGAATAGTGATGATTTTGTCTTCCTAAACGTTATGATTTGACAATTATGAGACCTGTACGTTTATCTATTCAAGCACTACGTAAACGATAAATGATGGTGATTCAACCATGGGTTACATTAACGTAATGATGATCCTTTTTAAGAACTTAAATGATAACGACAGTAGAAATGTTGGGACTGAGCCTAAGTTAGAGAAATCGTCCAGGGTTATTTCGGATGGTTTGATGTTGGGAATAACGTGATATTTGAAATAGGTGATTAGACTATGAAGGTTCATTGAGCGATTATGGTAGAAATAGACACTAAGTGACAGATGGAAATGAATATAAATTTGAGGATCAACAAGGGAGTTAGATATGTGAACTCCTGAGAGGCCCCAGCAATGAGATAAGAAAAGTATGAAATGGACATTGTAAAGTCGTCGGTCACAACGGGAAGTTGGAATTGAAAGCATAGACGACATACAAATTAACCCCCTTAAGTAGGGAGAAGTCGAGGAAATTGGAACAGATTGATTGAGTACTAAGGAGACTTATGGAACGAGAAATTAAGAATTTAGATGGTTGAACAGAGGAAAGTTTGACCCCAAGGATGTGATTGATAAAGAAAAGATTGGGAAAATAATTATGAAATGTGAATCAAAGAATGTTATGAATGGATTGATGAATGGGTTTTCGAACGAACCCTCGAGATGACAACCTGATAGTGTTATTATTATAAACATAAAAGAGCTAGTAACGAAATATGGAAGGTCAGTAAATATGGTGTCAAAGGAGAAATCTAATATTTAACCGGAAAGGTTGAAAGGTGTTTCAGGAGCAAGTGTTGCTGAGATTGGACAAGAACCTAGTTCATAGAATGATGGACAGAGCAGCGAGGATGTGTCGACACGTAAAATTACGATAACTTAGTGTTTAATACGATTGTGATTATCTTTCTTCCTTAATAAAACCTCTATAGTTCGGAGGGAAATTCTAAGTATGGTATCTTACAATCATGAAAATTTTCTAAAATTCTTTGGAATTATTTTCTTTTCTTCTCTCTTATTCATCTTCTTTTTGAATTGAGAAGAACAACCCTTTAAGGAGGGGAGGTACTGCTACGTGACTATCTGTCTGTGTGATAGAGGTCTAAGTAGAATACCACTAATTGTTTAATTGGTTGTCAAGTACTAAAAACTGGCCCCCTTCTTTACTAACTATGCAATATGACAAATGTTCATGGATCATAGTGATCACTCAATAAATTCTGCTATTCCTATATATATATTGATCGAGATTGCGAAGATTAAAGCAATTAGGAACATAGTACGAATGAGGTTATCTCCGAATTCACAGCGCGATAGTGATACCAAAGTCATTGCAGATACCAATAAGAATAAAGAGCATACGACTGAGTAAGAGCATAACCCGGATAGGGTGCTGTACGAAAAGTAGCAGAGTCGAGGGAAAAGGATAAAATGTGTATTGTAGCACCAGCAGGTGTGCTGAGTAAGGATGGGAATGCTGAGGACAAACCGGGGAACTGGAAAACGAAATGAAAAACAAGCATCCGAGTGTTTCCTACCTGATTCCGGAATCCTTTTAAGGAGGGGAGACTGTAATAACCTAGATTTTTGGTACTAATTAAAACTTTTTATTATGTACTGGGGTATGAATGTATCAATGGGTTAATAGATGGATATTGAATGGATTGGATTCAAATATTTATATGTCATGAAGAATGCTATTGGTTGACAATCTAGATAAGAATTATCTATCTCCTAGGAAATTAAGATTTGATAATTCCACAAGGAAAGGTTACTCTTATGTCATCAAAATCGATGTCTATTATCAGTCCAATAGTTCCGTAAAAGGGTTAAGAAACGAGCGAAAGAGAATCGGGACATCCATATAACCCTAGAGGAATAAGTAAAGAATAAGTGGTGAATAGTGATTTTGATGGATTAGGAATATTATTAGACGACGCTATATAGAAATACCCGGAAGGAAATTCTAAGTTCTTATTAGTGATCCAGGGGGAAAAAGAGTGTATGTAAAAGCTGTCGGATTCTGAAAAATAGCACTTTTATTTTCTCCGAGATTGCCCTGGACACTGAAGGATTTAAGGATTTATTTAAGAGATTTAAGGGATTTAAATTCAAGGATATTAAAGGAGGATTAAAGATATTAGTATAAATATCAAGAAGGTTTCCGGTAAAACCTTAACGAGAAATATTTGAGATATTCCTCCGAACGATTATTTGAGATGTATGCATGTGCTAGTGAAAAATATCTAGTAACCAAGCTAGTTGCAAGGAAACTAGCATCATTAGAAGCTAACCAAGCTAGTTAGCATGGATGTCATCCTTCCACCACAAGAATCAAACACATGGCTTAAGGTGATGCAAGAGATGAGCAAAGTACTTTATTAAAGTGACTTTATACAAGATATTATCCATACAAACACAATAATGCAAGATTAGATGCAAGCAAGACCAAGCAAACTTCATTTCTCTCCATTTGTACTAACTGCCCAGCAAGAACACTCATGAGAAGAAAATTCATATCTCCATTTCTATCCATGATAAAATCACCAAACTTTAACCAAAGCCTCTCCACTCCATGGGCAATATTCACACCAAATTTCATAGCAATCCAAGTAGTATAGCCTAGGCAAATCACCTCCCCAAGTGAAGAAACCAAACTACCAGAATTTGTAACAGCTTCTCTACTGATTTTCAAACGGCCATATCTCCTTCGTTTCTCAATGGAATTTGGTGTTCTTTAGCTTGTTGAAAATCTGGTTAGATTCTCTACAACTCTCCTTTAGAAGCCTTGTCCAGAAAACCTCGGTAAGGCCTTCGTTTTTCGTGATCTTTCAACTGAGGTATAGCAGTTCCGAAAATTCTAAGAATGTTCTTGATGTGTCTTGCTAGTTTAAGGTTGTCAAGGATTTCTAAGGACTAGATCAAGGCTTTTTAGGCTCATTTACACACCAAGGAAGGTATAACTCTCTTGAAACCCTAGCTCTTAGTTTAAGTTTTGATGATTGTTGAATGGTTTTAGATTAGTTAAAAGTATGATGTTAATACAAGCATGAAAGCATGATTATGTAGTAGATTTAATTGATTTAAGAGATATGATGTATGTGGTGGTGAGATCAGTTGTATTATGGACTGGTTATGATGTATGAATGCCCGGTGTGGCTTGGTTTGATGATTACGATTTTTGGAACGTCCGATTTATAGCCGTCGTAATGCCGAATTTTTGTTAACACTTAGAAACTGAGCATGATAGTTAATATAATTCCCTGACCTTGGTAATATTATGACTTGTCCTTGTAGATCTCGAGCCATAGATCATTTTGGCGTGAGAATCGAAACATTCCGACTTACGATTTAGGAGTTATGGACAAATAACTAAAATTGGTTCGAAACCGTAAGTAAAAGTTCGTAACTTCAATTGAACCCTCGTAAAACATGTTAATCAGTGGAGAATCTTGGTAAATAAATACTAGGGGTCATAAGGAAGGTGTGAGAGAAAACTACATGTCAAACGGATCGTTTTCCGATTTTATAAAAATGTTTGAATCAAGGTTAAACGCGAACGAACCCCTAAAAACCCGCTTGGTTATAACTTTGGTAAAACACTTAGAAAACGGATGATAAAACTCGAGTTATAATCTTGGTTCGTAAACGACCTACTTTAGCACTTACATGGCTTAAGTATATACCAAGTGTAAGTGTAACGACGAGCCGTAATGACGAAAAAATGTCGGGTCAAAACGAGGTTAATAAGAGTACACGAAAAGGGTGCATAACGAGATAATTCAAAAACGTGTTTCGACTTAAGTGAAATTTATACTTAGACTTTTAAAAGGTGTTAAGTGGTTAATTATCTCGAAATAATTAACACCCGATTACCAGGCAAAGCTATCTCTACCCACACCCGATTACCAGGCAAGTTTCCAATACCTTGGAACTGTTGTTGTGATAATATGTATATCTGTTGTTTCTGATACATATGCCATAGCATGCATGCCTATTGTCAAATTATATTATGATACTTGTTCCCTGAATTGATATTGGCTTATAGACTAGATACGAATTATCAGTTATAAGCCTGATTGTTTTGGTAAGACCCTTAGCGAAGGGCATACGATATTCATTATTAAATATAGACCGGGAGTCGGTATTTTGAGATATATAGATAGTCGTGGAAACCCTGAGGGATTCCAACGGCAGATTATTATTTATCTTGAGGAATGTTATTATTAAACATTATTTATATTTCCATAAAGTATCAATTACTTGGAAATCTTTCGAGGAATGTTATTTGAGTATTATCTCAGTCGAGAGATATTAAAAGAATGTTAGTTTCGAATATTCATTTAGAGTTGATTATTTAATGAATATTATAACGGGTGTGTTTTATATTGTTACTCTGATTTCATCTCTGGGACTATAACGGGTGTGTTTTATATTGTTGTGTTGGGTCATAAAGATGTAATTTATTTTATGATTGAAGTAAGTTCAAATATTGTGGACAGGAATGGAGACCGTAACGACCGGATCCCGGACCCCGGATCTGGGGGTGTTACAGGAAGAGTGGAAAACAGCAAGCCCTAGGTATTACTAGCTGTAACCTCACCACAATATAAGACTCTAAGTCTAGGGTGATTACAGTTAGTAATGACCTACCAAAATCTATATCTATGGCTTCTGCAACTGTTTTATCATCTCAAGCAAAGGACATTCAAGTCAAGAAACCATCTGTATGTCGCCAAAAGCAAACTGCTAATGGTGTACTACAATGGTCAAGAGACAAAGGCCTCAAATTACTTCCAAGTGACAAGATGAAAAAGCTGAAATTCAAGACCAAGGCCAGAAAGGCAAGGAAGGTGAAGACAACTACTTCTAAGGCTCTAACAATCATTCCAGGATTAAAACTTCAACCTCTGGATGAAGACTTTGATGAAGACCAACTGTAATTTCTAAGAGCTCAAAGAATCTACTATGCTACAATTGTGAATGACTGCCTTGAAATCAAATACACTGATGGAAGACAGAAGAAATTCAAATAAGGGGGTTGTCAAAATTGGGGCAAGTTATATAAGATAGAAAGTATTATTGCATTATTGGATTCTGAAGATAAAGTGGAGAGGGTATGGAAGCTGAAGTTGATTGATTTTGTGAAGATGAAGAGAGATCATGCTGAGAAGATAAGAAAGGGGTGCTTTGAGAAAGGGCTAGAAATGGAGAAGGAGCTAGGTAGGCTGGAACTTGAAGTAGAAAAGCTAAGGGCAAAAGGATTGTGTAGAGTTAAGTTAAACCCCTATGTGGTGAAGTATAGGAGAAGAAATGGAGATCAGGTCAATATAAGAATGAACCTACTCAATCACTACCCTGCCAACATTCTGGAACCAGTACTTGAAGATTTCAAGAACTCTATTCTGCTTGAAGAACTGGATGCTATGGCAGAAATCATAAGGGCTGTGGATGAGAATGCAAGAAAGGAAAAAGAGAGGAAACAGAAGGCATATGATGATCTACAAGCCAAAGCAATGGAGATGGAATCAAATGACAAAGGCTAGTATTTCATCATAGTCTGTAAGATCACACACCTTGTAGTTCTATCCATGATGTTTATCAAATTGCATACATGTATTGTTAATGTTCTATCTTTATGTATGTTAGGCTTGTTATCAGACATGAAATTGTGACTAAGGGTCTTACTCACAATTTGGGGGAGATTGTTAGTCACAGAGGCATGCATGTATATATCTAATAACAAGCCTAATTGTTTATAATGCTATGCATTACTTACATGACCTCTTAACTTAGGGAACCTCTAGTTGTAGAGTTTCTACCTGTTGTAGTACGTGTAATAGGCATCAATTTCTATCTGTGTAACTGTAATTAAAAGTCAGAGAATAATGCTTGAAAGAATTTCCAACGATCATGCCTCAAGCTTGAAGATCAAGACTGTCAAAATAAACATAGTTGGAATTTGAAGAATGAAGATTTGCCTAAGTACCAATTCGAGAAGTATGTTTGTCATATTCGAGAAGTCTAGCATTCGACAAGTCAAGGATTCGATATCTGTAAAGACACTGTTCGACATCTGTGAAAGTCAACAAGTCAAAGTGTCATTCAATAACTCAGAGATTCGACATGTCTAATACTCTATTCGAGAACTCAAGAAGTCAACAAGTCAAAGTGGTATTCGAGTTCTCTAAGAGTCAACAAGTCAAAGGTTGTATTCGATATCTCAAGGACTCAAGAAGCTACTCGACATCTCAGGGATTCGATAAGTCAAGTGTTCTATTCGACAACTCAAGGTTTCCTGTTGAAAAGACTAATTCGAGAAGTGATTCAATATGATAATTATATAGTATTCGAGAACTCGGAGTTATCTATCAAGTCAATTCTATTTCTTGAATCAATCACTCAGTTACTTCTCGAATACAGTCTTGGAGACAAAATACTGAAGAATTGTACAAGTCAAAAACCTACAGCAAGCCAAAATGCTTTCAGGACCACAGTACTGTAAAGTGTTTTTGGAAAGACTACAAAGAAGCTTAGAGAGATGTTTCAAGAGACAAGCTGCTAAAGAAGTGGATCTGAACAGAGTTAAAGGAAGTCAAATCTCAAGCCGTTTGGATGTTACTCAAAAAGGATAGACATACTAGAAAGTAATTTATCTTGTAACCTTATTTATAGTAAGTAAGGTGTACTCATGTTCTATAAGACTACAACCTCACTTCTCTAGTAGTTAAGTTTTGCAAGATACACATTCAGGAAATACATCTCTCTGAGAAAGAAGCTGAGAATACGAACTTGTGTTCTCAGGTTGTAGCAACATTTTGATCTAATAAAATATTAGATTAAAGTTAGTACTGTGTTGTTGTGTCTTATATTTCCGCACTCATATTTGTTTAAGCATAAAACACATACTTTACCATATACACCACTAAGCATATTCGAAGAAAAGTTAGAGAATCCATTCATCCCCCCTCTGTATTCTCTTTGGTATATTCAATACTCAACATCCAAGATAACTCAAGCATTTTCAAATTTGTACTCTCTTGAACTCAAAACATTTTCGAAAACCCCCGCTCTTTACTCACTTGAACGTTATTCAAGAAATTATCGGTCGACTATAGTCGGACCTCAACTGCTCATTTTCCTCCAAAATGAATTTTTGAAAAAAAAGGGGACTCTGGCGGTGCGGGATCGTTGATGAACGATCCTGAATTCAGTGTAAGCGGCCGTTAGCCAGGCGGTCCATCAACTATTCCGGCCCAGGTGTTGCCGAAGGATGATTACGGATGTAGTTTTCATCAAGGGTGATTACGGATGTAGTTTTCACTCAGGGTAATTACGGATGTAGTTTTTATCCTTCTACTAGTAGAAAAGGCCCGCGGATTATGGACTTGGATGTGACAACTGATCATCGTCAATCCTTGTCAGGTTTCATGTTTTCTTACAAGTCCCATTCCTCCACTTTGGAAAAATACATAGACACTGCATCTTAGGCCTAAGTGCCAAGTTTCCGATAGTGTTGCTCTTAATAAGAAAGATAGTGATTTCATGCAGTTTCTAGAATTGCGTATTTTGAAAAACTTTCTAAAAGATTAGCAAAACTATAATGGGTACTATTTTGCTATATTAATGATGTTTATTCCAGAACTTAATGGTTCATTTGGTATTTAGAAATTCATATTGAGTATGAATATTTTATTCAAAACTCGGACATATATATTGTCAAGTTATATTTTGATATTATGAGATATATGCTCATACCTATGAAAAAATCTTTTTCGAGATAAATTATATTATTACTCAAAATGGAAAACTTGCTGAGCATTATGTAGCTCATTCTTGCTTTATAAAAACCTTTCAAAAAGAGAAGAATTGGGTCGGTTAACTCCGTACCAGCAGAAGAGGAGTAGAGGAATTACCCCTGGGATGATTCAGTTCCGGATAAATACTACAAAGTAAGTCTGATAGGTTTCAACTGTTATTAGTATGACTTGCCTTCAGATGCAGTTTGTATAAGTGAAGTTGTGTAAGATTCTGGATTGTATAGATAAATTGTAATATTTAGTGTTACTCTGATTATCGTTTCTGAGGCTCTAACTTGTAAGTATGAAAGATTAAGGCCTGGATTGGTGTATTGTTGAGTTGTAAAGTTAATACAGGTATGATATGGATGGATGGTGATGTGACGACCTGAATCCCTGACCTCGGATTTGGGGGCGTTACACTAAGAGGGGGTCTTATTCTTCTAACAATAAAATTATGTGTAATCATGTTATAGTTTATCTTAATTTTTTGTTAAATTCTATTTTTAGTCATAAAAAATCATTATTGATTTGAAAATTAGAATCTAAATGCGATTTTATATAAGATTCTATGGTGTTCTTTATTGTTCTTTATATAAGAGTGTTTTTCATGAAGCAATATATATATATATATATATATATATATATATATATATATATATATATATATATGGTTTGATTCAAATGAGAACCACTATCTAAAAGAGAACCGGAGAACCATTGGATTCTACTGCAGAACCTATTTTTGTTTCGTAATAAAAGTATAGTGTTCTACTACTGAATTTCAAAGTTATGCACATGAAATAAAAATTTCTACAACTGAATTGCTTCTTCTACAAAATTCTACAACTGACCTTATTTACCATTGAGACGTTCTACTGCAAATCTATTTTATTTCGTACTAAAAATATAGTGTTCTACTACTGAATTTCAAAGTTATGCACATGAAATTAAAAGTTCTACAACCGAACTTGCTTTTTCTACAAAGTTCTACGGCTGAACTTAGTTTTCTCAACAAACATTCTGCTGCTGAACTTAAAAGTTATGCATCTGAATTTTGAAGTCAAACACATGAATTCTAAAGTTCTGCTACTGAACTTTAGACTGAGAACCTAAGAACCAGTTTTTAAATACAATAAAGATACACTGTACATAAATATAACAAAGATACACTTATCATATTTGTAATAAAGATTAAATTTGTAAATTAAAAAAGGAAAGAAATCAGCAAAGTTTGTAGTGAAGTTCTATCAAATTTTTTTGCAAAATTTAAATCTTACACAATTTCATATCTTCCAAGAATAACATAATAAAATTAATAATCAAGATTGGATATCATCAATTTCCAAGTTCAAATTTAAAATATAGGGAAGTTCAAATGTAGAACTTTTGAAATTCATGTGCGAATTTATTTAATTCAATAAAAATAAATGCGTTTGACGTATGAACTTACATATTTGCACCACCTGTTCAACACATGAACGTTCTAGATCTCCGAATTCACATGTAAGACATAAACACGTTTAAATGTAGAACTTTCAAAGTTCATGTACGGAACTTATATAGTTTAATATAAATAAGTACGTTATACATATGAACTTACGTATTTGCACTACATGTTCTTCACATGAATTTTCAGTTTCAGTTCCATAACATTCAAAGTTCAAATTTTCAATGAGGAGAATTAATATTGTGTGTAAGAAGACACAAACAGATATGTAGAAGAAAACACACATAAATATTATGTATTTTACAAAATAAAATTACAATTATTTGGTTACCCTTTTTATTGATTTGTGAATATTGTACATTTATTGTCTCTAAAAAAAATATTTTAGCCGTTAATTGAATATTGATCCAACGGTGGTTAATGGATCTACAGTTCTCCTTTAACTAGTGGTTCTCATTTGAATCAACCCCTATATATATATATATATATATATATATATATATATATATATATATATATATATATATATATATATAATTTTCACATCAATAATGATTTTTCATGAGTAAAAATAGAATCTAACAAAAAATTAAGATCAAATATAACATGATTACACAGAATTTTATTGTTAAAATAATATATATAGGATTCTATACAGGATTCTAAAACACTTGATTTTTAAATTTAGATGATATTCTACGTTAGATTCGATATGTTAAGCTTAATTGTTGTGTAAAACCCCGTATTTTTATTGTTATTATATATTAGATATTAAATAATTTTTGATTAAATATTTATTTTATTTAGAGAATTTTAGAGTTTATTTTCATACAAATTATTCGATTAAGGATAAGATTCGTTATTAATAGAAAGAAGCGCGAGAATGTTTTAGTTAATCGATATCTTTTTAATTATGCTAATTTTATGTAATAGAATATTTTCAATTTTGGTATTACTTGGAGAGGTTGTGAATATTTTAGAGATAAATTTTAGAATTACCTAATTAAATTTAGGGTTAGTGTGCCTATATAAGTACCCATTAGAATAACGGTAAAAGGCCGCACAGCCGCACCAAGTAGAGAGGACTATTCGTGTTATTTTTATTTTTGGATTTCAGATTTAGTCAGCGTCGAGATAAGTATTTTAACTTAATTTTCGTTTTTGAAAAAGACATTTGAAGGCGCATAAGTATGAAACTTTAGATACCTATTAAGGGCGCGCGATTATTGAACTTTAGATACCGGTCACTGGCAAAGTGTGGCATATAAGAATAAGAATAAGATGCCGGTCACTGGCAAAGTGTGGCCGTAGAGCAAGACTGTGGTATTTATATTTTCATTTTGTTTCTGTTCCTGCTTCTGTTTCTGTTTTAAATTCTGAATTTTTGAAAATAAAAACTTTGGGTTGGATTTATTTTCCCAAAAGTTTTGCAAACTTATATTTAATTTTGAAATTATTTTATTAAAACGCCCATTGATTTTTAAGAGCATTTGTTAGTCAATTGTACTTGCTGAGCTGTGTAGCTCACCTCTTTTCTAATATTTTAGGTTTCGATTTAGAAGCTATCATGACTATGGCAAAATATTTGAGGGTGAGTTTGAAGCCAAGGATGAAACTATGGCAAAATATTTGAGGGTTGTGAAAGCTATCATGACTCAGTTTGACGAGTGCTATGTGGAGCACATTCCGAGAGAAGAGAACGTTAAGGCTGATGCCCTTTCCAAGTTCGCTTCTTCAAAAATAGAGAATTATGCAGGGAGTGTTTACTTCCAGGTCTTGAAGGCCCCGGCCATCAACTCAAAATTGGTGGCACCAATCGATGTAAGGAGCTATTGGATAGATCCAATCAAAGCTCCGTTAGAAACTGGATGGCTCCCTGACGATGCCTAAGAGGCACGAAAGCTGTCGGTGAGAGCATTGAGGTATGCCTTGATTGAAGGCATCCTTTACAAGAGGTCTTTCGTCATCCCATATCTGAGATGTTTGAGGCCCCAAGAGGCAAAGGAAGCATTAGAAGAAGTTCATAAAGGGATCTGTGGGCAACACTTGGGGGGCAGAGCCCTAGCTGATAAGATCTCTCGTTTGGGATTCTATTGGCCTTAGATGTTGGCTGATGCATAGAATTATGTCAAGAGGTGTGACAGGTGCCAGAAGCACGCTCTGATTGTAAGTCAGCCGCCTGAGATGTTAACACTACGCCATAAATGCTCATATGCAATGCTTTTAGAAAGTGTTTCACTGAAAGTGTTCTGTTAGGTATGAAATTTTGGCTCTAACGAAACAGAACTTGAACTGGTGTTGCATTACACATAATTAGCGTTGCATTTGATCCACGGTGTTTCACATAATGCAACACTAACAGCTAGCGTTGCATTAGATATTTTTTATTTTAAAAAATGCTGATGTGGCAGCAGTGGGGCCCACATTTGATGACGTGGCATTTGCTGACGTGGCAAGTGTGGGGCCCACAATTGCTGATGTGGCAGATGTGGGGCCCACATTTACTGACGTGGCATTTGCTGACGTGGCAGAAGCGTTGCATTAGGTAAAAAAGGCGTTGCATTTGCTATATAAAAGCGTTGCATTAGTTATTTTTTAATTTTAATAAATGCTGACGTGGCTGTTGTGGGACCCACCTGGGTGACGTGGCAGTGTGGGGCCCATAAGGATGACGTGGCAGGAGGCCAGAGATGTTGACGTGGAAAGTGTGGAGCCCACAATAGCTGACGTGGCAGACGTGGGGCCCATATTTGCTGACGTGGCATTCGCTGACGTGGCAGAAGCGTTGCATTAGGTGAAAAAAGCGTTGCATTTGCTATATAAAAGCGTTGCATTAGCTATTTTTAATATTAATAAAGTCTGCCGTGGCAGCTGTGGGGCCCACTAAGGGTGACGTGGCAGTGTGGGGCCCACAAGGGTGACGTGGCAGGAGGTCCACAGATGCTGACGTGACAGGTGTGGGGCCCACAATTGCTGACGTGGCAGGTGTGGGTCCCACATTTGCTGACGTGACATTCGCTAACGTGGCAGAAGCGTTGCATTAGGTGAAAAACGCGTTGCATTTGCTATATAAAAGCGTTGCATTAGGTATTTTTAATATTAATAAAGTCTGACGTGGCAGCTGTGGGGCCTACTAAGGGTGACGTGGCAGTGTGGGGCCCACAAGGGTGACGTGGCAGGAGGTCCACAGATGCTGACGTGGCAGGTGTGGGGCCAACAATTGCTGACGTGGCAGGTGCGGGGCCCACATTTACTGACGTGGCATTCGCTGACGTGTCAGAAGCGTTGCATTAGGAGAAAAAAGCGTTGCATTTGCTGTTTTGAAGTGTTGCGCTAACTGCTGCTCTTACCGGAATGATGAAACTATTTTTAAAATTTTTTTTTTTCAACATTCCAGTCGTACGGATGTCAAGATCTAACGATTTTAGTGAAGTGGTAAATTTTTAAAAAAAATTCTAGATGTATTTGGTTTGGTTTTATAACGGTCAAACCGGTCAATGTAGACTTTCCTTTTAAATAGTCTTGTCCCGAATGACGAAACTATTTTTTAAATTTTTTTTTTTTGATGTTCCAATCGTACGGATGTCAAGATATAACGGTTTTAGTGAAGTGGTAAATTTTTAAAAAATTTGCTAGATGTATTTGGTTTGGTTTTATAACGGTCAAACCGGTCAATGTAGACTTCCCTTTTAAATAGTCTTGTCCCGAATGATGAAACTATTTTTTAATCCTTTTTTCGACGTTCCAATCGTACGGATGTCAAGATATAATGGTTTTAGTGAAGTGGTAAATTTTTAAAAAATTTGCTAGATGTATTTGGTTTGGTTTTATAACGGTCAAACCGGTCAATGTAGACTTCCCTTTTAAATAGTCTTGTCCCGAATGATGAAACTATTTTTTAAAATCTTTTTTTCGATGTTCCAATCGTACGGATGTCAAGATATGACTATTTTAGCGAAGTGGTAATTTTTTAAAAAATTTACTAGATTTATTTTGTTTGGATTTATAACGGTCAAACCGGTCAAAGTAGCCTTTCCTTCTAACTAGTCTTGTCCCGAATGATGAATCTATTTTTTTTAATTATTTTTTCGACGTTCCATTCTTACGGATGTCAAGATATGACTATTTTAGTGATGTGGTAATTTTTTAAAAAATTTGCTAGATGTATTGGGTTTTGTTTTTAAACGGTCAAACCGGTCAAAGTAGCCTTTCCTTCTAACTAGTCTTTTCCCGAATGATGAATCTATTTTTTTTTAATTATTTTTTCGACGTTCCAATCTTACGGATGTCAAGATATGACTGTTTTAGGGATGTGGTAATTTTTTAAAAAATTTGCTAGATGTATTTGGTTTGGTTTTATAACGGTCAAACCGGTCAAAGTAGCCTTTCCTTCTAACTAGTCTTGTCCCGAATGATGAATCTATTTTTTTAAATTATTTTTTCGACGTTCCAATCTTATGGATGTCAAGATATGACTATTTTAGGGATGTGCTAATTTTTTTAAAAAATTTCTAGATGTATTTGGTTTGGTTTTATAACGGTCAAACCGGTCAAAGTAGCCTTTCCTTCTAACTTGTCTTGTCCCGAATGATGAATCTATTTTTTTAAATTATTTTTTCGACGTTCCAATCTGACGGATGTCAAGAAATGACTATTTTAGGGATGTGGTAATTTTTTAAAAAATTTGCTAGATGTATTTGGTTTAGTTTTATAACGGTCAAACCGGTCAAAATAGCCTTTCCTTATAACTAATCTTGTCCCGAATGATGAATCTATTTTTTTAAATTATTTTTTTGACGTTCTAATCTGACGGATGTCAAGAAATACTATTTTAGGGATGTGTTAATTTTTTAAAAAATTTGCTAGATGTATTTGGTTTGGTTTTATAACGTTCAAACTGGTCAAGGTAGCCTTTCCTTCTAACTAGTCTTTTCCCGAATGATAAATCTATTTTTTTAAATTATTTTTTCGACGTTCCAATCTTACAGATGTCAAGATATGATTATTTTAGGGATGTGGTAATTTTTTAAAAAATTTTCTAGATGTATTTGGTTTGGTTTTATAACGGTCAAACCGGTCAAAGTAGCCTTTCCTTCTAACTAGTCGTGTCCCGAATGATGAATCTATTTTTTTAAATTATTTTTTCGACGTTCCAAACGTACGGATGGCAAGATATGACGATTTTAGGGATGTGGTAAATGTTTTAAGAAATTTGCTAGATGTATTTTGTTTGATTTTATAACGGTTAAACCGGTCAAAGTAGACATTTCTTTTAACATTAAATTATTTTTAAAATTATGGAAAATCGATGTATTATCAAGATATATAAAATGACAATACATTTTAATTTTATTTTTCAGTTTAAAATTTAATAAATTTAATATTTTAATTATGGAAAAAATTTGTATTTTACAATAAAAAAATGCAATAAAAGTACAACACACGTGACACACACAACCAACGCGTAATGAAAATTTGGGCGGAAACTAGGTTAAAATTGGGCGCCCTCAATTTTCCCTAAAAAATTCTAACTTCCCCCCAAAACACTCCCAAATACACTACTCCTAGCCTCCCTCTCTACTCATTCTCTCACTGAGTCTCGACAATTACCCCTCTCTCGGTCTCTCAATATCTCTCTCTCTCTCTCTACTTCAAATTCGTGTTCTAATTACAACCCCAGATTCATCAATCTGTTAGAATCTTAAAAACAACAAAACCCCCAATTTAAGTCTCTCGGTCTTCTAAGCAGTACAGAGAGGGCGATTGGGTCTTCAATTAACAACCAGTAAATTCATCTAATCGGAGGTGAAGATTAAAGAGAGGGCGATTGGAGGTGAAGAGAGAGCAAGTCACCGGCGTCGGAGCTGCCGGAATGTGGACGGACTCTTCTAATCCCAACGCCGCTGTAGTCGTCACCATCACTGCCGTCGCCGGAATAGCCATAGCCGTTACTGTTCTCTACTCTAGTAGGTAAATACTACAATACTTACACAACATATACATACACAGTATAAACCCTAGATTTTGATGTAAATTAGTAAAATTAGTAAGAATAGATTAATCGGTGAGTTTTTTTGTTCTGTTCCGGTTTCGTGTAGTAGTCACTTATTCAGCTCAAATTTAGCTTGTTTTCGATGTTTTTGTTCAGATCTCAGTTCGCTACTGCTTTCATTTTCCGAGTTGGGTTTTCAGACAGCCGTAAAAGAATTTAACAAATTTTTGTATTCATTCCGTTAATAGAAAGACTAATTTGACAACACTTTGTGTATAATTATGTTTTTATTTAAATTATTGTTTCGTTCTGCTTGTTTCGGTTCTGAGTTGTTCGATAGTAGTAAATAGTCGGTTGATGTTTTCTGTGTTTGTTAGATGCTTCTAAATTTAGTTATCTGCTTGTTCCTTTTCTTTTTCTTTGATGCTTTGATTTAGACTGTTTGAAATGCATGTTCATGATAGCTTTACTTTGATTGCCATTGTGGTCTATAGATGACAACTAAGCACAATATTTCAATGTTGTAAAGAGGCGCCCGCGTGCTCTGCATATAGTAAATAATATCAAATTGCGGCACAGGAGTTTTTCTTGTTTACCAACATTTTACTTCTTGCAGCTAAAACCATATGTATAATTGTATATTCAACAAGATAGTGTGCGCTACTCATCCAGTGTGTGTATAAAATCACCCTCCTCTGTCTCAAAATGCATCCATCCTCATTCCGTAAAACAATAAAATGGGTTCCAAGAGGATTGAACTGGGCTCACTCCTTATCCTAATGATGACATTGTTCTGGACACGAACAGCAGCTCAGTCAGGGTGCACCAGTGTGCTCATTGGGATGGCGTCGTGCCTAAACTATGTTACGGGAAGCAACACATCGACCCCGTCTTCCTCATGCTGTTCATCACTGGCCAGTGTGGTCAAGTCACAGCCGCAATGCCTATGTAGTGCTCTGAATGGCGATGCTGCAACTGCTTTGGGAGTCAAAATTAATTAGACACTAGCTCTTGCTCTTCCTGCTGCATGCAAAGTGCAAACTCCACCAGTTAGCCGCTGTTATGGTACCCAAAAAACTTAACATAAATTTCAAACAAACATATAATTCTTAGAATTTTCTTTGAAATTCATGTCATGGTAAAAATTGTTGTAGCTTATGTTTTTGAATACTTTGATAGCAGCTAATGGCCCAGCACTCTCTCCGATTGGCTCCCCTGCTGCTTCTCCTATTAGCCCATCAGTATCAGGTAAGATCAAATCTATTATGTTAACTATTGTAGGTGGTTTTGATCTGTTTATAAACCAATCTGAAAATCTTGAGAGTTGTTTCATTGTACTTTCTCCTAGATTTTTCTCCAGGTTGTATTTTTACCAGACGGACCGATGTTCCTTGTCGATGCAATGCAATGCATTCTTGAAACCATTGTTCTTAATAAAGACTATGATTTTCAAAAAAAAAATTGTAAAATTTGCTAGAGGTCGGCATGCCTAAAATAAGATACCCATCCATGTTAAACTTCATTTTTGCTACATACAATTTACTTAACTTTAACTATACTTATAAACATGTATCATCTAATGCAGGATCTAAGAATACTAGAGCAAATGGTGCAACTTCTGGTGGAAGTATATTGAAGTTGCAAGGTAAGTGCATTGCTAACTAGTACTTCTGTCTTACTAGTATGACAAAAGAACAAGGCTGGAATGTTACCATTTGATTCAATTGATTTTCAAGAAGCACTTCAGTATAATAAATTTATTCATGAAATATGTCAAGTGCAGGGAATCCAACATTTGGTTGTCTCTGGGAGGATTTCAAGAAAAAGGATCTGATGATTCACACTTGCGTAATACACATGTTTTGATCGATAATGCTGGGAATATTAAAAGCACATATAGCAAGATGCACTTGTATGCACTTTACTGGCAGTCACTATCACCTATGTATCTAAGTTGTTCTTAAGAAGTGTTTTTTTTTATATCTTTAGTGGCATTGGACAATATTGGCCAGTTTAATGTTTCTTTGCCTGTTTTGTAGAAAGTTTGGACCTGAGAACTTACTATTTTTTGTTGCTAGACCTGAGAACTTACTATACATAGTATGTTGAACTATTTGAAGGTTTGATGTGGATGTTCCTGGAGGGGCAGTGTATAAAGAGAGCAGTTTTACAGAAGCAGGTTTGCAAAATTTAATATTGTATTTAATGCTGTGATTCACAGTCTTACCAGATCATCTTTGGGTTTTCTTGTATTAAAATATAATTGATTTTTGTTGGTCTGCTTCAAGCAGTTGAGTATCTGATGTAAGCCTAAGTAGTCCTAATGTAAATTTTCCGTACTAGATCAGCATACACTTCTCACTTACGAGAAAATTCAAATTGGTGAAGTTTTTCAGGGAAGGAAATTGTAGCAGTAGACAGCCCCTTTGGACGGTTGGGTTTGACAGTTTGTTATGATTTAAGATTCCCAGATATTTATTAGCAGCTGAGGTTCCATCATGAAGCACAGGTACTAAATCCTTGTACTTGATGGAGGTGAATTCTTTGGAGTGCCATTCTCATCTTTTTTTTAAAACAATAGAGCAAGGAAATTGCTCAAAGTATGGGGTAAATGTTCCACATAGTTGTAAGAAGAATCCAACAGTTGTTGATTTACTACCCGGAACTCCATACAACCAGCAGATTGCAAATTGCTGCAAGGGAGGACTTCTTAGCTCATCGCTGCAAGACACATTCAATTCTGCAAATTCATTCCAGCTTAGTGTTGGTGAAGCTGGAACTGACAACAAAATTGTTAAGGTGCCTAGAAAGGACCAGGTCCTAGCTATACATGTGGAGCTGCCAGAATCGTCAAGCCATAATATTTTTAATTATTAGGGCCTTAAAATTGATTGTGTATGTTAGAATGTTTTGGATTGGTTTCTTTATGTATGAAACTATATACTGCAGAAATTTTAATTAAAGCGTTACATTTGATATTTTTAGTGTTGCATTTCTAGAACTTTGTAGCGTTGTATTTGATATTTTAGTGTTTCATTTCAAGAACATGATAGTGTTGCATTTGGTAAATATAGTGTTGCATTACATGTTGTGGGCCCACTGCTGATATGGCATGTAGGACCCATTGCTGACGTGGCATGTGGGCCCTATGTTGACATGGCATGTGGACCTCATTGCTGACATGGCATCCTAGTGGGCCCACTGATGACGTGGCATGCCACATGTACCAATGATGACGTGGCATGCCAACTGGACTGTTGTCGACGTGGCATGCCAGCTGGACCCATTGATGACGTGGCAAGCTAGTGGGACCCACTTAGTGACGTGGAATTGTAATTTTATCTAATGTCAATTGCAACGCCTCTTTGGTGTTGCATTTGCTTGTTGTGGTGTTGCATTACATGTCAGATGCAACGCTTATTGCTGTTACATTAGATGCCAGAAAGCGTTGGATTATGGGGTCTAACGAGACGGTCTCGAATGCAACGCCCCCTGGTGTTGCATTTGGTCTAATGCAACGCTTTTTTGGCCTAAAACAACATTAAACAGGGCGTTGCATTTGAGCGTTTATGGCGTAGTGTAACCTCGATTAACTCTCCTATCCCGTTCGCAATGTGGGGAATGGATATACTTGGACCTTTCCCCGTAGCCTCAGCACAAAGAAAGTTTCTGATAGTAGCCATTGACTACTTCACTAAGTGGATTGAGGCTAAACCTTTAGCCAGATAACCACCAAGCAAGTCGCTCAGTTCTTTTGGGAAAGTATAATCTGCAGATACGAAATCCCGTGAATCCTTGTGACAGACAATGGGACACAGTTCAACAATGAAGAGTTCAAGAAGTACTGCAAGGAGAATGCTATTGTGCTTCGCTTTACTTCAGTGGCTCACCCTCAAGCTAATGGACAGGCAGAGGTACCAAACTGGATTATCCTCGATGGACTGAAAAAGAGGGTGGAACGCTCAAGGAACACTTGGGTGGAGGAATTGCTACCTATACTTTGGGCGTATCGCACCACCTGTAAAGTAAAAAATGGAGCAACCCCGTTCTTGCTAGCTTACGGAGCCGAGGTAGTTGTGCCCCTGGAGATTATCCATCACCACGAATTGAGGCATATGAACTAGAGACTAATGAAGAAGGCATGAGGCTCGCCCTCGATCTAATTGATGAGGTCAGGGATGAAGCAAATGCCACGAATGCAGAGCATCACAAGAGGGCATATTTCCATTATAACCAAAGGGTTAAGGAGAGGTTCTTTCGACAAGATGACTTGGTTTTAAGGAAGATAGAGACCTCCGGAGTTGGCCAGAAAGGGAAGCTAGCCCCCAATTGGGAAGGGCCGTATCGAGTGAGGAAGACACTAGGACGAGGATCCTACAAGTTGGAGACACTAGACGGGAACGAGTTGCCTCGCACTTGGCATGCCTTGAACCTAAAGATTTATTATGTTTGAGCCATCCTAGCAAGGACTTAGCTTTTTATCTATTTATTAGGAGAAGTAGAAATAAGGTTCAATATAACGCCCTAGAAAATATTGTAATTATAAATATTATTATTTAATATTAAATGTGGATTATAAGAGGTGAATTTTTTTTAGAATTGATTTTATGTGTCATCATTTTTTACATGCCTAGATGATGATGTATATGTGAAATGTGAGTCCGTGTATTTTTTTTTTTAATTTTTTGTGATTAAAAATCTATTTAAATATGCATTATCAATCTTTTGAAAATGTTATAAAATCATCGGAGTATTTACAAATTCCGAAATTTTTGTAATATCATCTTTGTATATTTAATTAGTTTTTAAAATTATTGCGTGTATTAATATGAGTGTTTTGGTATTTCAAAATGATTTTAAGAGTTTTGTTGCATTTAAAGGATCGTTATTTGTAAAATTCATATTTAATTCATTTTTGATCCGAAAAATTATTTTAAAAATATGAAGATATCAGTAATTTCCTAAACTTTATTTTAGAATGTTTAAATTTATTTTTGTACTAATTTTCTGTTTAATTTCAATTTTTGAAATGGTTTAAATCAAAATTGTTTTATAAATTTTTTAGCTAGTAAAATTCATTAAACTACCTTCACTCATTTTAATCTCCAAAATCTATTTCCCAATTCATTAACATCACTCTGTTCTCATTTCTCTGGAAAGCTCGGGAAGACTCTCTCTCTCTCTCATCAAAAATCTCTCGACTTTTACCTCTCTTACACAATCTCACTCGGTCCTTCTAATCTCTCCCATATATCTCTCTCGTCTCTATCTCTCTAGCTCTCCTTTTCGCTTCCCCATGTCTTCCCTCTCGCATCTGTGTATTTCTCTCGGTCGGAGTTGTTCGAATTAAAGCTCTAATCATGCCTCTTGGTTGACTGTTCTTGCTGATATACGATCGTGGGTGTGTGTGGTCTTACGGAAGTGGGAATAACAGATCGATTTTAAGAAGTGGGATGGATATATATGTGTATGTATGTAAGTATGTGTGTAGTCTGTGTGTATAGGCGCGGTTAATTGAAGGCAAGGGCCAAGAGGGCTCAATTGTTTTTATTTTTTTTTCTGAGGACAGCAACAAGTCGTGGGTTGTGTTGTTTTGCAGCAGACCATATATGTTTGATATGGTGCGAAGCAAATGGGGGGCAGGTATGAAGAGACAAGGGAGATAAGGGAGGTGATGTTTGTGTCATTTGTGAGTGTGGTTGGTGCTCTCGGGCTGAGAGATTGAAGGAAGAAGGGAAAGAAGAAGGAGGCAGGGAGTGTTCTAGGTATATAATTGGGTCGGTATTGTGTAGCGTGGTGTGTATTGGTTCGTGTACAGTAAAAATCGAAGTGGGCTGAATGGAATTCTGAATTTCTTTGTTAATTACAGTTGCTTATGAGTTAGTTGTTAATTGTTAGTTAAAATGGATGCTTGTATTGTTCTTGGGAATTTTAGTCGAGTTCCAAACTATTACTTAGTAAATTCGATATATAAGAATAGTTGGTATTGCCAGAATTTTTGATCGGATTTGTCTTTATTTGACAATTGGATTTGATCATAGTTCTAGCCGAGTTGGGTGGAAATCTGAGGTTGTCTGCTTGTTTATATGGTTATGGGCTGTTAAAACGTAATTGGAGTAATGGTTGTTGTAATTAATTTATCTTGATGTTCATTTCGGGCTTGGTCGGAGTTCTTGATGTTGTCGCCTGAAGTTTTATTTTTTATTATCTCGTTTTGGGTTGCGTGATTGTGATAAATGATTATGTGAACTGCAGTGTTGGGGTTGGGGTGGAATTAATATGGTGAGCAAGAAAGAAGAAAAGAAACGAGACAAAGGGTCGATAGCGGACAATATAGTTGGGGCGTTACAGGTTGGTATCAGAGCGACAGGTTATGGTCACTGAAACAAGTTAGGGTAATTAGGTGTACGTATTTAGGTTAAATGTTAGATTGAACAATTTAGGATAAGGTTCGCTTTAGGTTATTGGGACAACGGTTGCGACATTATTTGGTATCCCGACACATCGTGTGCGAGCGGGAGTTCGATTCATCTGACGATTCGGTCTTGGAAGAAGCAGTAAATTCGAAATCGCATGAGCTAATTAGATGACTGGAGCTACCAGCTTGGAAGACGCTACGTGCAGACCTTCGTGTACCTTCTAGAATTTCTTTGCCGACTTTAGTTACCCTGCGAGCGATATAGAAAGTGCGAAAGGATTGTAAGCAAGATGTGAAATACGATTCCTGGCATGGGTTGGAGGAATGGCGTGGTTATTCATTACTAGCCGTTGATTTCATTTAATTTATTGATTAAGGAGATTTAACATTTCTTTCTATTTCTTCTTATTTTGATAATACCCCGTCACCTTTGATAATCAACTATACTTCAATTGATGACGAATTTTTCAGATTTATTTAAACACATTCCTATTTTTCAGAGATATCTCTATTTTCCAGGGGATCACTTGATTCAACATGACGCATATAAATTATTGAGATCCTTGAATTCTTTCTATTTTCCCCAAACTTTTGCCATTCTTTATTCAACATCATATATAAACTTTTGAATTCTTTTTGTTTCTCTCTGAATACTTAACCTTCTTTATTCTAATTGGGATGAACAACCCTATGTATGTAGGGGATTCAGGGACATCTTATCTATGTGATAGAAGTCTGGTGGGATGCCACTAATTGTGTTTGTCATGAAAGTACAGAAGGTTTGCCCCCTTCTTGTGCTATGGCGGTTGACCTAAGTGACAAATGCAACCTGAAACTAGTTCAATGATCATATTGATCTCTCAGTTAAATTCTCTTATAAAATTCTTATCAAACAAAACTTATCTTGTACTCATACATGTTAACGCCTGTCTATTCTATTGATCCCTTTTGTTATAAACCCTTGTGATTTCTAAAAGTTATGAATGATTGTGGTGTAAGCTACATTTATGTCGAATGAAAAATTGGATGAGCAAGTTTCAGAATTGAGGTTAAATCAAGTATGGACAAGGAGCAGATAACAAGGACACGACATTATTAATTTTGTTGAGGTCGAAAATCCAATAATAATGGATATAGTTGGTATGTGATAGTTATGTTAATCAAAGATTTAAGATCAGAAGACATCACGAGATATTTGAGGATATAAAAAGGACATGCATATGATTAATAAGTACGAGCTTTGCAATTGGAAGAACTATAATTATCAGCATATGACAAAATGATCGAAATGAATGCCGTGACGACAAAGTAGTAATGAATCGGGAAAGGCCTAAGACGCTAGCGGGGATCGAAAACTTTGAAGGACCAGCTAGGAATTATCAAAGGTTGTCAAAGATATTACCAAGATAGCTACAATAGTAGACAAGCCTACCAATCAGGAAACGAAGGGATAAAAGTGAACAAAGCTTTCAGGAGTCAAGGAAGAGATTGAAAACCGTCCTAGTGTTAGTGCAACCGGACGAACAAGGAAAGATTGAAAATACCCCGGGAATGGTTTGAATTGCTAATAAGATATATATGTTTTAAAGTAAATGGTGCCTCAGTAAAACAATGGGATTAAGGATAGATAGAAGTTTCCTAATTATTCCCTCCTCGAGTAACATTGTACGTTGAAAGGGGAGTAAGAATGATTAAGGGATTTCTTGATATTCTTTTTCTCAAAGTTTTATCTGGGGCAACCTGAATAATGAGTACTAGCGTGGAAGTGGTACCAATTCTTTTAGTCGCTTGGATTTCGTTTTAAAGATTTATTAATTAATTACCCGTTTACTTCAAGTCAAGACAGATTTCTTCGCTTATATATTTGTGACAGGTTAAGGCAGGTTTTGTTTCAGTATTGTATATGAATTGAATGAATTGGTTATGAATGATTGGATTAGTAATTGAGGTACTTTCATACAGGGCATAGTCCACTATACGAATAGGTCATGTAAGATTTTCGGTAGAAAAGGATCGTCGCGTACGAGTAATAAGTGCTTAAAGTTAATGAGACTCGGAAACCAAAGGTTTAAATTTATTTTGAAGTTTGAAGGCTTACAGGATGAGCCTAGCGAGATATGAATTGATATAAAGGAATTCTGGAATGAAAGAAATGATTTCAAAATTGAAAGAGAAATGTTTGAGAATACCGTCGTATGTTTTTTTTTACGGTCGATTCTGGGGACAGAATCCTATTAAGGGGGGAAGGATATAACGCCCTAGAAAATATCGTAATTTTAGATATTATTATTTAATATTAAATGTGGATTATATGAGGTGAATTTTTTTAGAATTGATTTTATGTGTCATCATTTTTAATCCGTGTATTTTTTTTTAAATTTTTTGTGATTAAAAATCTATTTAAATATGCATTATCAATCTTTTGAAAATGTTATAAAATCATCGGAGTATTTAAAAATTTTGAAATTTTTGTAATATCATCTTTGTATATTTAATTAGTTTTTAAAATTATTGCGTGTATTAATTTGGGTGTTTTGGTATTTCAAAATGATTTTAAGAATTTTGTTGCATTTAAAGGATCGTTATTTGTAAAATTCATATTTAATTCATTTTTGATTCGAAAAATTATTTTAAAAATATGAAGATATTAGTAATTTCCTAAACTTTATTTTAGAATGTTTTAATTTATTTTTGTACTAATTTTCTGTTTAATTTCAGTTTTTGAAATGGTTTAAATCAAAATTGTTTTATAAATTTTTTAGCTAGTAAAATTCATTAAACTACCTTCACTCTTTTTAATCTCCAAAATCTATTTCCCAATTCATTAACATCACTCTGTTCTCATTTCTCTGGAAAGCTCGGGAAGACTCTCTCTCTCTCTCTCTCAACAAAAATCTCTCGACTTTTACCTCTCTTACACAATCTCTCTCGATCCTTCTAATCTCTCCCATATATCTCTCTCGTCTCTATCTCTCTAGCTCTCCTTTTCTCTTCCCCCTGTCTTCCCTCTCGCGTTTGTGTATTTCTCTCGGTCGGAGTTGTTCGAATTAAAGCTCTAATCAGGCCTCTTGGTTGACTGTTCTTGCTGATATACGATCGTGGGTGTGTGTAGTCTTGCGGAAGTGGGAGTAACAGATCGATGTTAAGAAGTGGGATGGATATATATGTGTGTGTATGTAAGTATGTGTGTAGTCTGTGTGTATAGGCGCGGTTAATTGAAGGCAAGGGCCAAGAGGGCTCAATTGTTTTTATTTTTTTTCTGAGGACACCAACAAGTCGTGGGTTGTGTTGTTTTGCAGCAGACCATATATGTTTGATATGGTGCGAAGCAAATGGGGGGCAGGTATGAAGAGACAAGGGAGATAAGGGAGGTGATGTTTGTGTCGTTTGTGAGTGTGGTTGGTGCTCTCGGGCTGAGAACTTGAAGGAAGAAGGGAAAGAAGAAGGAGGCAGGGAGTGTTCTAGGTATATAATTGGGTTGGTATTGTGCAGCGTGGTGTGTATTGAACGAAAGGTGAAAAGATAAAGCCACAAGCGGATAACAAGGCCATGCAAGGCCACCAACTCCTGTGGAGCTTCGTCAGAACTCTTTTCCTCGCGAGATTCCTCCTCGCTAGACTCCTCCTCATCTGAACCATCCTCATCAGAGCCACTACCATCTTTGGTTGTCACCTGCGCCCCAGTCCTCTCTACCTCTTCTACGTCAGAGGAAGAGCTAGAAGGAGGGCTTGCTTCATTTCGAAGCCTCCTCTTGCCCGGGATTGGCTGACGAATCATCCCATCCCTCCTCGCTGGCATGGGCTTCTTCCCGCGAGAGCCCGAGGAAGATGAATCCTGGCTAACAACTTAGGCGGCTCTCTTGGAGTGTCGAGGGCCTTCTCGAGAGCCAGATACCAATGTCTAAGGAACAGTCTTGGTTCCCAAACCAGAAGAATGTGATAAGTGGATTTCATATCCATTTGGAACACTTCGAATCAGCTTAAATTGATTAACTTGACCTCAAGTATGTCATGTGTTTGATTCGTTTTTATTGAAGATTGTGCAGGGTTACTTTCTGGTATTGGTGAGGTACAAATCACATATTTTATGGTGGATTTGAGTTCTAGAAGCGAAGAAGGATAACTTGTAAAAGGAACGGAAGAAAACGGAAGAGAAATGAAGAAATAAAAGAAAATCAGCATTCCGGCAGTTGGCCGGCGCGCCGTGGCATATGGTGTGCGCGCTGGAGCACATGGCAGCCTCAAGGGTGCGCCATGGCATGGGGAACGGGCGCCGTGGCGCGGGCAAGATCCTGGAATTTTTTCCTACTTCGAATTTAAATTTTATTTTTTTATAGTTTCTTGCTGGAAAAGACTTATGTGGCCTATATAAACACACTTTATCATCATTGAACGGACCAATACTTAGAATAAACACACACAGAGCCAAAGTTAGAGATTCAGATGTGGAGAAGGATTCACCGAAGATCGTGACAGCATTCGGAGATCTAGATCTACTTTTGTTTTCTTCTAATTAGGCGATATTCTTGGATGTTTTTAGGATTTGTTTTCTTAACTCTATTACTTTAGCATAATTATTTTTATTCAGACTTTGTTTATTACCATGGTTTCATGATATCCCATGATGATGAGCCGTTCGATTATGAACTAATCGTTGTCATGGGATTCTAACGGATTTAACTATGTAGTTTAGTAGTTTGTTTGCTTTAAAGATTTGTGTGTGATGAATTCTTGATATCCTCGTATGGTTGTGCTTAATGTTTTTAGATACGTAGCTAACATCTAAACTGTTTATCTTTATTGAAGCAACAGTAGATCTAAAGATTAGAACTTGCCATGCTAGCATTGGATTATGTATGTTTTGAAATCATAATTTGTAGAGTAATTTTAACCATCTTATGCTGCCCTATGTGATCTTAATGGATAACTTGTGCTTAAACCGTTATGTTTTCAAATCTTATAGACATATAGGGTCTAAACATAATTGGTGTCTACCCATCTTCTATCTCTTTTGTGGATGTATGAGTAGTTTGGTATTCGTATACTAACAGGTAGCCTATACTTGTTTCGTGTTATCCGATCAGTTATCATAACCATCACATGCATTGATTAAAGGCATCAACTCTAAGCGAAGTATTCAATGAAGTTAGGATCCCATGTTTATTCTCTTATTAGTAATTCAGTTTTAAGCCACGTTAGTTAATTAGATCTTAATATTGTTAAAGAGCATCTTAGTTAATTTAGATAATTAAAACTCAAATTTGATACTTGTCTTAGTAGTGAATAGAGATCATACATTGTTGCATAAGTGTATATTCTTAAATTTACTAGTCTCTGTGGGAACGAACTCAACTTTATTCTGTATTACTTGTGACCGCGTACGCTTGCGTGATTTTGTGTGAACAAGTTTTTAGCGCCGCTGCCGGGGACTCGGTTTTATTTATAGTTTATGTGCTTGTCATCAGTGGTCATTAAAGTTCACTGACTCGGATTGTTTTCTTACTTAGTTTGTTTTGTTCTGTGTTTTTCAGGTACTTGAACGTGTATGCGAACACGTTCTCAATTTCGTAAACTGGCAGAAGAAGAACTTGCAGCAACTAAAGATATGGGAGAACCAGCAGCAGCAACGAAAGCATTGAAGGACTATTCTCAGCCGAAGATCAATGACAATCAATCTAGTATTGTCAGACCAGCCATTTCCGCTAATACCTTTGAAATTAAGCCTGGCACGATTCAGATGGTACAGAATTCAGTTCAGTTTGGGGGTGCTCCTACGGAAGATCCTAATATGCACATCCAGAACTTCATTGAGATTTGTGACACTTTCAAGTTCAACGGTGTGTCGGAAGATGCTGTGAAATTGAGACTTTTCCCATTTTCTTTGAGGGATAAAGCTAAAGGCTGGTTGCACTCTCTACCAGCAGGTTCTATTGCGACATGGGAGGATCTTGCTCAGAAATTTCTCACCAAATTCTTTCCTATGGCGAAGACTGTAGCAATCAGGAATGCTCTTACTCAATTTGCACAGCAGTTAGGTGAATCTTTGTGTGAAGCTTGGGAGCGCTACAAGGAGATGCTTAGGAAGTGTCCTCATCATGGTATGCCAGACTGGATGGTGATCAATTATTTCTATAATGGGTTAGGAGCACAATCAAGACCAACGCTAGATGCAGCATCAGGTGGAGCTTTATGGGCTAAGAGCTATGAGGAAGCTTACAAGCTAATTGAGATGATGGCTACTAATGAATATCAGAATCCAACTCAGAGATTATCGCAAGGCAAAGTAGCAGGAATTTTGGAAGTTGATGCAGCTTTAGCCATAGCAGCTCAGTTGTAGGCTTTAACTATGAAAGTGGATTCTCTTACTAACTATGGAGTACAGCAGGTTGCAAGTGTTTGTGAGCTATGTGCGGGTGCACATGAGACGAGTCAATGTGCCATATCTAGTGAGTCGGCACAGTTTTTAAGCAATTTTCAGCGACCTTCGCAACCAGCTCCAGCCACCTATCATCCGAACAACAGAAACCACCCCAATTTCAGCTGGAGCAACAATCAAGGTGGTATGCAACAACCCTATCAGCAGTTTCAAGGACAGCAATATGGGGCTAAGCCTTACAATCCTTCTGGTTATCAGCAGCAGTATGCTCCAAGGCAACAATTTCAACCTCCGGGATTTCAGCTCCAGCCTCATGCAAGTGCGGGGCAATATTCTACTCAAAAGTCTAAATTGGAAGAATTAAGGTTGATGTGTAAAAGCCAAGCAGTTTTGATCAAAACCTTGGAGAATCAGATTGGTCAAATTGCTAATGCCTTGTTGAATAGGCCATAAGGAACTCTTCCTAGTGACACGGAGCCTAATCCAGGAAAGAAAGTTGTCCATGAACAGGTGAAGGCAGTAACTTTGAGATCTGGAAAAGTTACAACCTATCAAAAATCAGCAGCTAAGGAAGATGAAGAAGTTCATAATCAGCAGCTTGAAAAATCAGCAGGGCCAGAAATTGAAAATTTTGATTTGGCAGCTGATCAGTTGGATGGTGAAGCAGAAAAGAACAAGAAATCTGTTGAAAAGTCTACTCTGGAGCAGTCTACAAAGAGCAATCAGATCTACCCACCTCCTCCATATCCTAAAAGACTCCAGAAGCAGAAGTTGGACAAGCAGTTTGCTAAGTTTCTAGAGGTGTTCAAAAAGTTGCATATCAACATACCTTTTGTGGAAGCTTTAGAACAGATGCCGAGCTATGCTAAGTTCATAAAGGGTATTCTCTCACGGAAGTTGAAGCTCGAGGAATTGGAAATTATGGCTTTGAAAGAAGAATGCAGTGCTATGCTACAGCAGAAGTTGCCTCCTAAACTTAAAGATCCGGGAAGTTTCACCATCCCGTGCACTATTGGCAACTTATCTTTTGACAAGTGTTTGTGTGACCTGGGAGCTAGCATCAATCTCATGCCTTTGTCTGTCTTCATGCAACTTGGTCTACCTGATCCAAAACCTACAAACATCTCCTTACAGCTAGCCGATCGATCGATCACTTATCCGAGAGGTATAGTGGAGGATGTCCTAGTGAAGGTTGATAAGCTCATCTTCCCAGCTGATTTTGTTATTCTAGAATTCGAGGAGGATAAGAAGATTCCCATCATCTTGGGAAGGCCATTTCTAGCTACAGGTCGAACTCTGATCGATGTGCAAAAAGGAGAGCTTACCATGAGAGTGCATGATCAGAAAGTCACATTCAAGGTGTTCAAGGCAACAAAATATCCGTCAGATTCAGCGGAGTATTTCCAAGTGGATGTGGTTGATAAGATTGTGAAGAAGGAGATTGAACAGCTAAAAAAATCAGATTCCGTGGAAAAAGCTTCAAGAGGGATTTTTGGCATTGGGAACGAAAAAAGAAAGGGGCTATTTCAGTTGTTGGATGGAACTCTATGGGAAAGAATAGTTGACATTCTGCATAAGTCTCGTGGGCTAGTTGATTCTAATAATTTTCAGGTGCTACGTAAGTTGTCAAGTGAGGAAGCTTTTGCACTTGAACTCAAGCCATTACCACCCGAGGAGCCACCACCTGATTCACCACCCGAGGAGGGTGGCCCTGCTGACAGTTAGGTATGTTTCTTGCTATCCTTTTATTACCTTCAATGGGGACATTGAATATTTTAAGTTTGGGGGTGATTTGAGGGTAAGTAGTTAGTAGTGTGTCTTTGTTCATGTAGGTTTTATATTGCATGTTAGTAGTAGTTTCATTCATATTGTTGCATGACTGTTCATATAGAGCATTTTGTTGCATTTGTGTTATGTATTTCATTTATGTTATGTATTTCATGTGAGTCGATGATAGTTGCATTGTATAGCATATTCATGATCCCTTAGGATGAGCTAATTCTGATTGGTAGGTCGATGTCTATTTGAGTGTGGTAATGATGAATAGAGGGTTGATTTATAGTTCTTATGAAATTGACTTGCATGCTTCAGAAACAAAATCTTTACACAGTCTCATCGTTTGCTTTTGGGCTAGGTTGAGATCATGCTTGTTTGGTTGTTTTAGATTTAATCACTTGTTTATATTCAGAATTTTCTTTATTCCATTGATGGCCTAGGAGCACTAAAATATAAGTTTGGGGGAAACCAGGGATTTCATGCTAATTGTTAACAGTTTTCAATCATGGCTAGGCGTCAAATGGCTAGTAGCCACTCATATTTTATGAGTAGTCTAGGGTTGGATGAGAATACTCATTCCAGATTGCGTTGAAAAGGTCAAAAGAAAAAAAAATAGAAAAAAAAGTGTTATGTGAATTGTTTAAATTGATAAATGCAGAATTAACCAGGGTGAGCTTTTTAATACTCGAGCAATTAAGTTCTAGGGGACTTTGTGCCTAGTGACCTAAGGCTTTTATAGTCTGGGATCCACTAACCTAACGCTCGATACATGGGTATTATTGTATAAGCCTTTAGGGGTCTCATCCATTGCACGGTTAAATAAGCATGCGTATTGTATATAGTATTATGTGTCATGGTTTGTTTAGTAATAAAACATGAATTCCTGGCTAACTCGAATGATGATGGAGGTGTTCTTAGGTTATGAAGTGTTTACCGTTCATTCTATTTATAAACCTGTGATTGTCTTGGCGAAAAATAGGTATGATTTTGATCTAGTGTTAGGAGTATATCTGATGAGCATTGCACACACCCACGTTTCTATTCATGTATTGTTAGTATACGGGGACTTAGTCGAGCTCTGTTTGGAGTTATTGCATTCTTTGAGATAATTGCTTGTTGAATGGTTTTGGTTAGTCTAAGGGGATCGTTGTATTTTCATATTAGTTACATTCATGCATTGCATTGCATTGCATAAGTTAGTGTTGAGTCTGTTTATGCTTGAGGACAAGCATCGGTTTAAGTTTGGGGGTGTGATAAGTGGATTTCATATCCACTTGGAACACTTCGAATCGGCTTAAATTGATTGACTTGACCTCAAGTATGTCGTGTGTTTGATTCATTTTTAATGAAGATTGTGCAGGGTTACTTTCTGGTATTGGTGAGGTATAAATCACATATTTTATGGTGGATTTGAGTTCTAGAAGCGAAGAAGGACAACTTGCAAAAGGAACGGAAGAAAATGGAAGAGAAACGAAGAAATAAAAGAAAATCAGCATTCCGACAGTTAGCAGGCGCGCCGTGGCGCATGGTGTGCGCGCTGGAGCGCGTGCCAGCCTTAAGGGCAAGATCCTGGAATTTTTTCCTACTTCGAATTTAAATTGTATTTTTTTATAGTTTTTTGCTGGAAAAGACTTCTGTGGCCTATATGAACACACTCTATCGTCATTGAACGGACCAATACTTAGAATAAACACACACAGAGCCGAAGATAGAGATTCAGACGTGGAGAAGGATTCACCGAAGATCATGACAGCATTCAGAGATCTAGATCTACTTTTTTTTTCTTCTAATTAGGCGATATTCTTGGATGTTTTGGGATTTGTTTTCTTAACTCTATTACTCTAGCATAATTATTTTTATTTAGACTTTGTTTATTACCATGGTTTCATCAGATGCCATGATGACGAGCCTTTCGATTATGAACTAATCATTGTCATGTGATTCTAACGGATTTATCTATGTAGTTTAGTAGTTTTTTGCTTTAAAGATTTGTGTGTGATGAATTCTTGATATCCTTGTATGGTTGTGCTTAATGTTTTTAGATGCGTAGCTAACATCTAAATTGTTTATCTTTATTGAAGCGACAGTGGATCTAAAGATTAGAACTTGCCATGCTAGCATAGGATTATGTATGTTTTGACATCATAATTTGTAGCGTAATTTTAACCATCTTATGCTACCCTATGTGATCTTAATGGATAACTTCTGCTTAAACCGTTATGTTTTCAAATCTTATAGACATATAGGGTCTAAACATAATTGGTGCCTACCCATCTTCTATCTCTTTTGTGGATGTATGAGTTGTTTGGTATTCGTATACTGACAGGTAGCCTATACTTGTTTCGTGTTGTCCGATCAGTTATCATAACCATCACATGCATTGATTAAAGGCATCAACTCTAAGCGAAGTATTTAATGAAGTTAGGATCTCATGTTTATTCTCTCATTAGTAATTCAGTTTTAAGCCACGTTAGTTAATTAGATCTTAATATTGTTAAAAAGCATTTTAGTTAATTTAGATAATTAAAACTCAAATTTGATACTTGTCTTAGCAGTGAATTAAGATCATACATTGTTGCATAAGTGCATATTCTAAAATTTACCAGTCTCTGTGGGAACGAACTCAACTTTATTCTATATTACTTGTGACCGCGTACGCTTGCGTGATTTTGTGTGAACAAGTTTTTGATTTTGTGTGAACAGCATTGTCAACCCGATTTCCACCAGTAGCCCAGTCAGGGCAAGGAAAGTCCGTCGGGATAACAACAGATGGATGCCTGTAGCTCATAGCATTGATAGCCTTGTCCCAACTGACTGACATATTGAAGGGGCGCACCTCGTCGTCATGGTCATCCATGAACTTGAGAAAATCTTCTAACCTTGGATAGGCCTCAATCACCTTATCAACATCAGATGCTTTCTTTCTGGCCAAAGAAGCAAGTTGCTTTTGATAGGATAGAGCTTCCGCCTCAACACGAACAACCCTGGATTCCAAGCCAAGGGCTTCTTCCTTAAACCTTGTCTGATCACTCTTCAAAGTTACATTCTCATCTCTAAAGGCCCGGCCTTGACGGGAAACAGCCTGAAAATAAGCATTGGCCTGCAACAGGGAAACTGATAAGGCACAAGGCATTTATAAAGTCAAAGACTAATAAGAACACCGAACCCACAAGAGGGAGTGTCATACCTGATACATAGCTTGAGCTCCCATGAGCTCAGATTCTTCCATTCTGTCACCCGCATTCAAAGTCACAAGGTCGGGAGGAGTGATTGAAAGCTTGGACCAATCCAGGGCTAGATGAGGATCTCCCAGGACAGGGTTTTGTTCGTAGATCCCTCAGGATGGGATGAAAGGGGTCCTGATGTCCCCGTTAGCATTTCGGGAACTTTTCCCACCATGAGAGCAGCTCTCCAAGAAGTGAGGAACACGAGGTCTGGTAGGATTCAGCAATGCCTCAGCCTTCTTCTTCATTCTTTTAGTCACGGTTGGCTGATTCTTGGGACGATTGTCCAACTCCTCAGCAGCTGGAATGCAAAGAGGAAAAATATTGGAATAAGAACAAAACAGAGTTCAAAATAGCTAACAAAGAAAATTACCCTCAAAAGAAAGAAAGCTGAGGCCAACTTCAATAAGTTTCTTTTCGTTTAGAAAAGTCTTGTAATGGGTGCGACCATCATCCGCGAGGAGCTTATCTCGGTTTAGTTCTGTATCACTAAGTTCACACACGAAGTACGAACTATCTTCCATGGATCCAAACCTCTTCACAAATAAGTTACCCCAATCGCCACCTTCCCACTCAAGGATTACAAATTCTCTCTCCCAGGAGTGGTGAGAATCTGGAAAAGAAAAAGAGTTCACCATGTGTGGAAGCTTGGATCGATGCTGAAGACTGATCCTCCCTTTCTTTCAATCAGAAGAGTTCTTGATCAAGAAAACACTCCGGAAAATTGTAGTACTCAATGGGATGCCCAACTCCCGACATCTTATTATGAAGATATTGATAAACCTCCATGCGTTGGGATAGAGCTGCCAAGGGTGGACTTGAAGCTCTGCCAGCATTCTGATAATAAAAGGATCGACCGGGAATCTGAACCAGGCTTCAAGGCATCCCGGTTGACAAAGATCCTCTCGGGATGCCAATTACAGGTTCTGTCGGTTGGGCTTGGAAGACGAACCTTGATAGCACTTGGAAAACTGTATGTCTTTCTGATCTTCTTGACATCATACTCCTTCAACTTACAAGGACTATGGAAGGCATCTAAGCTCGAGTTGCTAGGGAATGTTTCCCCCATAATGTTTAACAGATCTAGCAAGGATTTAAACCAATGTTCAACATATGATTTAATATACGTGAATTTTAATAATAATAATAATAATAATAATAATAAATATCATTTATTTAATTGAATTAGTAATGGGCCTTGGAGTCTTGTTCGTATTTGATGTTATTTGGTTATAAATAGATAAACACGAATTGCTTATTATTAAACCCTAAACAAATTGAGAGAGAGAGAGAGAGAGAGAGAGAGAGAGTGAGTGAGAGAGAGAGAGCCGCACTAGGAGATGAAGCAAAAGAATAGCGTACAGGATCAATTGATTTTCTTTCTTCCTCTGTCTACCCACGGCCTTGGTACACTTACTTTCAATTTATTAATTGTCCTTAAATTGCCATAATCGTGTAGCTAGAATCGTTTAACTAGGATATATTATATTTTATGATTAATCTATATATTTCAATCATTATTTAATTCATTAATATAATTATATGTGGTACAACTTAGTTGTATATGGCTTCGTAAGTTAGATTATGAATACATAGCTTGTTTTAAAGTCATTAATGTGATAACTGTTTTATATATATTAATTAATTATTAGCTTATTGTTTTTGTAAGTCTGGGTCCATGTTTAAACACACACTGCATGTACCGAAGTTGGGGTCTTGTTTTACTAATGTTGATGATTAAATTTTGTTCTTTATGTTTAATTAATGTTATTTATGTACTTGGGATTTTATAAGTTAAAATAATGATGATTAAATATATTTTGTCTATTGTATCATCTAAGTTTCAATTGGAGGTTGCAAAGATGAGGGCAATTGTTTGATTTTACATTATTTTATTTGTCATTGTAGTAGCTTGATCTATATATTTTCTTAGACATTAAATAAACTAGCTTCAATTCCCGTGCAAGGCACGGGATTGTTCTACTTTATAATTGGTATTGTAGTTTTTCTCGTTACGTTTTGATATTAATATTAGCAATTGATATTGTGACGATTAAAATTCTTTTCAGTTTAGCGCATTTTTTTTTAATCAACGTTTATTTTGTCCCCATTTCGAGATCTCCAATTTTGGTTAAAGAATTCAAGTGTACCATTTATTTTTCCAAAGTACTCAGAGTCATGTATTTCTTGTATTTGATATTATAGAATGTCAAATAATGCACCAGAGCCAAGAAAGTATAAAAAATATTGTATTAGACACATTTCTATAAAGTAAAAATACTCGGTACAAAAATTAATTTATTCTGTAGATTGCATAGCAAAAATTTGTAGTTAGCAATCTGATGTTAATGTTTTATTTCTTCAAGTTCCAACTTCCAAGGCTTCTATACTCGTGCGAGGCACAGGAATACTTAGTTAATTGCAAGGTAACGAAAGTGTTATAATTAAGTAGATAGTATTAAATAAACATATTAAATACAAATTTTAATTGATGTATATTAATGAATGCACTTATTAAATACAAATTTTAACTGATGTGTATTAATGAATGCTATATTAATGAATGCACATATTAAATACGAATTTTAATTGATGTGTATTAATGAATGCAGAAAGTTAAAATAGTAATTTAACATGGATTAAAATGGTACATGTTGTGGTATTATATAGATATTAGATTATTAGAGTTAAGATGGCCTGACCTCCATCCTGTAATAGCTTAGGTATAGGCATGAATTAGCTCAGCACAATCGTGTCAGTATTGTTAATAAAAAACTATTGATATTATTAGATGGTATTCGGTTTACTAATTATTTTTAATTAAGAGTTGATTAATGTATGTGCAAAAGACATTGCTAATAAATGTGTCTGATAATAAATCATATTTTATAATTAGATCGCGGGTAGGGAGTTTAGAGAATTGTTGCGGATTTTGTTAGTATTTTAGTGCTATTTTTGAGGTACGGATTCTCTCTCCTTTTATTCAGTGCTACTCTTAATTAGGATATTTGTAGTTGATTCGTTTTGTCTCAAATCTGTTTGTTTTGTTTTATCCCAATTTGATTGTTATGACTTCTAAAGGTATCTTTAAATCTCTTCCGAAATATTCAAATATCTATTTTGTGGTTTTCTAAAATTATGTATTAATTTGTCTTGAAAAATATTCAAATATCTGTTTCTGGGGTTTTCTAAAATTTATGAATTTAAATATCTGTGCAAATATTTGGAATATCTGTTTTACGTGATTTATAAAGATTTGCGAAAATACTTTATTTGAACCCTTAGCTATATAGGGTATACCGAGTTAACCAGCTGTAGGGGTACTACAGCCATGTCATTGCGACACCAGCGACATGACACTTCTGTGAGAGTGTGATTGGTCACGACGTATCCCTCTGATATCTTATGTGGCGAGCTTTTGCGCATTTTGATATTTTTTTCAGGATACGTGGGTGCACCCAAATTTGATTTGATTTGTGATTTGATTTGTCGGTGACGTTGTATATGTCGTACACGTTATCCGATTTGTTGCACACATTAGGTACCCTATGATGTGTGTATCTGTATTTGTTTTGTTCTGATCTCGGTATGAAATATCCTAACCCCTCGTTGTTTTAGCCATGCTTATTTTTGAAATAAATGTTTTATTATAAATTGTCAAATATACATAATTGTTTTTCTGTTTTATAAATTGTATTCCAAGTCCATACTGGGTGTTTGGCTCATGCCGTATTCTTTATTCGGCAAGTGCTTAGGGGGATCTGGGACTGTGTGATGGAGTGCTACCCATTATTTCGTTGATTAGGATTTATGGATTTCTAGAATTATTTAGACTGGATTATTTATTTACAAATTTTGGTTTTTCGTATTTATTGGTTTGAAATATAATTTTTGAGGTTAATACTATTCGAAGATTATTAGACTGTTTAACCGTTATTTAGAGATTATTTTAATGCTCTGTTTGCAGGTTTATGGATTATAAATAATATCTACTTTCATTTTAGGAAAGGGGGTATTACATATGAAGGGGGTTTTATTTGTTCCATACCTTTGGCGGTCCTCATCTTGCTCCTTTTGGCCATTGCTTCCATCATGGAGACAGGGGGAGCAGTTGCACGGTTGCCTTCTAACATCTTGATCTTGAACTTGAAACTTGATCTTGAAACTCAATCTTGAACTTGAAACTTGATCTTGAACTTCAACTAGAGCTAGAAAACTAGAGAGCTTAAGAACTTGAAAACTTTGAGAAGTGAAATGAAATGAAAGCTACTTCTCCTCTTTTATAGAAGAGGCATGACCTGCTACACCAGGTTGAAACACAGCCAGATTCGCGTTTATAGGTCATCTATCGTTTATAAAGAAAAGAAAGACAGAAAATATCCATTTTACGGGGAAGGAATCGTTATAATTCATATAAGACTGGGAAGAAACGGCAAATATATCTGGTGAAGTTACAAGCAGATGATTTTCATAAGCTGATTACGCTTAGTGAAGAAATTAGCCAGAAGCACAGGATTAGCCATGTTAATCTAAGTTTAAGAGTAATCTCACTAAATGTCACGAATGACCAAATTAAAAAGTTGTGATTCAGTGTTCAACGTTGAGGTTTTAATACCAACGTTCTAAGAATGATTTTCAATACTTGACCAACTGAAGATGACAGATCGTCGTTAACCGACCGTCGTCAACCGACTGAGCTCCAAGGGAAGCGTCAGCCGACCTCCGTCAGCCGACTGAGCTCCGGGAGAGGCTTCAGTCGACCGCGAGCGGCCGACCGAGGCACGCACGGAGGCCCGACCGACTACCGTTGGCCGACCGACCCCATCAAGGAGCGTCAGCCGACCGCCATTGGCCGACCGACCCCCACACGGAGCGTCAGCCGACCCCCGTTGGCTAGCCGACCCCCGTTGGCCGACCGACCTACGCACGGCACTCCGGCCGACCGCGAGCAACCGACCGTGGCTTCCTCTACTATCCCAGCTGACCGAGATCGATTCTTAGTCCGAGTCCTAGAGTTTTTCAGCCGTCTGAGATTGATTTTCAGTCCGGGTCCTCGATTTGGTGCTTAACTTCAACCCTGACGTGTTGAACGTGAAAATTAGTACGAAGCTGAAATTAACGATTAGTGCCGATTAGCACCAGTTAGCGCCGTTTAGTGCCGATTAGCACAGGTTAGCACCGTTTAGTGCCGATTAGCACCGGTTAGCGCCGTTTAGTGCCGATTAGCGCCGTCTCATGCCATGTAACACCGTTTAGACGTCGTTTAAGGTTCCTTAGCACCGTTCAATGCCGTTTAGTGCCGTTAGCATCGTTTAAAATGTCATCGTAAACGCATCGGTCGCTCCACACTTTACATCAAAAGACGATACTCGTGAAACACTAGTGTACAACGATAAACCCTGACCCAAGTCTCGAAAAAGGGTTGTTAAAAACTTCAAGGAAAAGATGATCAATTTTCCTAGAAGTTCAGGCGCAAATGATATGGGCTAAAAGTAAGCCCTAAAGACATATTTAATGTTGCATTAATTAGACCCAGTATGGTCCAAACGTGGGACCCATTAGTGGGGCCCAAACCCTTAATTTCAGTATTAAATTCGTAATTAATATTGGAGGGGAAAAGCAACTCAGCAATAAGAGTCAAACAAGGAAATGATATCATTAGGAGTAGCCTCCAAGGCACCCAATTCAACATGGAAACTGATTCCTACAAGGAAGGAGTCTAGAACCTTCCTCAAGGAGGTGGTTTGCCCACCAAATCTCCGAATCCTACCATAAATCTAAGGCTCTCGCAGCCTATATAAGGGTCTGACCCCTCATTCTCAGAACTACGTTTTTTGCTTGATTCTCAATAACAAGATACGTAGGCACTCTGTGAGGACCGATTAGTCTCGAACACGGAAACAGCCATTAAGGCACGAAGCTCACGAACCCTAGCATTAAATATAATTCGATAACCTAGTTTTTATTCCACAACATTTTCAATTTGAATAATAATTATTAAATCATCACTAAATTAAAGACAATTCTATGAGTTTCGCGTGGATTGTAAAATCATCCATATTTGATTTATAGATCTCAAGATAGAGCTCAAATAGTAAATATGATTTTTTTTTAATACTAATTAAAAAATAAATAAAATTCAATTCTAATACAACCTTTTTTAATTATATCCTTTTCAGATTATGATTTTCTTTTTAAAATTCAATTCTAATAAAACCTTTTTTTAATTATATCCTTTTTAGAATATAATTTTTTTCTAAAATTCACTTCTAATGCATCCTTTTCTAATTATATCCATTTTAGATTATAATTTTCTCTTTTAATATGATATAATCTTGATCGTCTATTTTTTAAAAATATTATATTCGATGGTTGAGATTATTTTGGTAGTACAGTAACGAAAATTATGGATAAGATCTCTTTTACGCTTATTATATATACTAGCTTATAGCCCGTGCAAAGCACGGGTTACTTTTAATTTTTTATAATTTGTTCATAATATAATATAATATTATAAATATTAATTTTAATATGGTATTGGAAGAATTTGAACTTTACATCTTTGTATATAATAATTTTTAATATTAAATATAAATTAATATGTTGTTGGCGGGAATCGAACCTTAGACCTCTGTATATAACAACTTTTAGTATTGTTTTATTTAACGGTCATGATCTATTTGAGTTGAAGATCTAACAGTTGTGAAAGAAGGATAACCAAAAATGAGGGGATAACAAAAAATTGGGGGTTAACCAAACTACAAATTATACCCCATTTCGTCTATTATAATATAGTATAGAAGGATATAATTGTCTTAGTTTCCTTTTAAATAATTGATTCTACCGTTTTATTATTGAACAACAAATGTGACTTTGGTCATCTTCCCCCGGATAAAAATCGATGGAAATGGTAACAATGTGTAATCATAACATAAATAAAACTAACAATTATTTTTGTAGAACACTTAGTATAATTTTATTATTATTATTATTATGGATAAGTTTATAACTACCCATATAAACTATTAGATTTTTAAATATATACTACCAATCTTTCTAAAATTCTAAAAATACCGACCTTGTTTTCAAAATTCCAAAAATACTACCTTCCTCAGTTGCAACTTTTGCAACCTCATTTGCAACTTCAAGTTTTCAAATTTCTGATTTCAAGTTCTGGGGTTCAGATGACATTTTCGACCACTTTTTTGGTATATATATATATATATATATATATATATAAGTGGTCGAAAATGTCATCTGAACCCCAGAACTTGAAATCAGAAATTTGTAGCATCTCAGTTGCAAATGAGGTTGCAAGGCCCCGCCAGAGGCACTCATAATTGGTGAATTTGGGTTGCATGGCCCCGCAGGGGCACTCATAATTTGTGGATTTCTGATTTGCAACTTTCAGTTTTCAGTTGCAAAAGTTGTAACTGAGGTTGCAAACCGCAGTTGCAACTGAGGTTGCAAAAGTTGCAACTGAGATTGCAAAAGTTGCAACTGTGGCAACTGAGGTTGCAACTGAGGTTGCAAAAGTTGCAACTGATGTTGCAACTGAGGTTGCAAAAGTTGCAACTGTTGCAACTGAGGTTGCAAAAGTTGCAACTGTTGCAACTGAGGTTGCAAAAGTTGCAACTGATGTTGCAACTGAGGTTGAAAAAGTTGCAACTGTTGCAACCTCAGTTGCAACTGAGGTTGAAAAAGTTGCAACTGAGGTTGCAAAAGTTGCAACTGAATACTGAAAGTTGCAAATCAGAAATCCACCAATTATGAGTGCCCCTGGCGGGGCCTTGCAACCCAAATTCACCAATTATGAGTGCCCCTGCGGGGCCATGCAACCCAAATTCACCAATTATGAGTGCCGCTGGCGGGGCCTTGCAACCTCATTTGCAACTGAGATGCTACAAATTTCTGATTTCAAGTTCTGGGGTTCAGATGACATTTTCGACCACTTTTTTGGAATCTATATATATATATATATATATATATACCCAGAACTTGAAATCAGAAATTTGAAAACTGGAAGTTGCAAATGAGGTTGCAAAAGTTGCAACTGAGGAAGGTAGTATTTTTGGAATTTTGAAAACATAAAATTATAATGAGGTAGTATTTTTGAAAAAATGATTTTATAGAAGTGAAAAGATAGTTGGATGGTAGTAAAATTGGAAGTAATTGTTAAAATCTTATATATTTATGTAAATATCCCTTATTATTATTATTATTATTATTATATAATAAAATAAACTACATTGAATCTTTCCTTGATAATTTATAAGAATACTCAACAGAACACTAATGAGAATCTTACTAATTCTATATAATCTTATTAATATTTTATTATTATATGTTAAAATAAATTACATTGAATCTTATTTTAAAATAATTCATAGAACACTTATAAGATCTTACTAAGTGTTTCCATAAATAAAATAAAATTATTTAAGATTTAATTAAGTGTTCTTTAGTAAAAATTATGTAGAACACCTATTACATTTAAGTTAAAGATAGAGAACACCTAGTATAACTAGTGAAACAACACCTAATATAAATACTTAATAGAATTGTAATTTTATTGTTTAAAAAAAATTAGATCTTGTTAAAAAAATTTATTAAAGAATAAATTTTATTCTAAAGGTACTAGTGACATAATTAAAATAATTTTGATTGAATATATAGAACATCTAATCGACCACGTACTAGCATATATCCTACACATTATTGTTTGATCTTATAGAACACTTATAAGAACACTTAATAGAACACTTATGAGAATCTTACTAATTTTATATAATCTTATTAATATTTTATTATTATATGATTAAATAAATTACATTGAATCTTATTTTAGAATAATTCATAGAACACTTAATAAAACAAATTAAAACACTTATAAGATCTTATTAAGTGTTTCCATAAATAAAATAAAATTATTTAGGATTTTTTAAGTGTTCTTTAGTAAAATTATATAGAACACCTAGTAGAACACCTACCACATTTAAGTTAAACATAAAGAATAACTAGTAGAATTAGTAGAACACCTAATGTAATTAGCAGAATACTTAATAGAATTGTAATTTTATTATTTTAAAAAATTAATATATTAAATCTTGTTAGAAAAATAATTATAAAATAAATTTTATTCTAAAAGTACTAGTGACATATTTAATATAATTTTGATTGAATATATAGAACATCAAATCGAAAACCTACTAGCAGATATCATATACATTGAATATTTTTCTAATCAACGAAATATTTTAATGAAATATTTATTTAATTTAAACTAAATATATAGAACATATAGACGAATACCTAATGTAATTAGTAGAATATTTAATAGAATTGTAAATTTATTTTATTAAAATTAAATATATTAATCATATTAAAAAATAATTAAAGAATTAATTTTATTCTAAAAGTATCCGTGAAACATTTTATCTAATTTTAATTGAATATGTAGAACACCTAGTAGAATATATCTATAAATTGAATCCTTTTCTAGTCAATGAAGTATTTAAAGAAATATTTAATGTAATTTTAGCTAAAAATTGACAACACCTAGTAGAACACCTGATAGAATTCTAATTTTATTATTTAGCAAATTTAATTATATTAAATCTTCTTAAAAATAATTACAAAAATATCTACAAAAATATTTAATATAATATATTATTATATTATTTAAATTGAAACGTATATATATTGTAGAACAGTTATAAGAACACTTAACAGAACACTTATGAGAATCTTACTAATTTTATATAATCTTATTAATATTTTATTATTATATGATAGAATAAATTACATTGAATCTTACTTTAAAATAATTCGTAGAACACTTAAAACACTTATAAGATCTTATTAAGTCTTTCCAAAAATAAAATAAAATTATTTAAGATTTAATTAAGTGTTTTTTAATAAAATTTTGTAAAACACCTAGTAGAACACCTACTACATTTAAGTTAAAAATAGAGAACATCTAGTAGAATTAGTAGAACACCTAATGTAATTAGCAGAATACTTAATCGAATTGTAATTTTATCATTTAAAAAAATTATTATATTTTTATAAAATAATTAAAAAATAAATTTTATTCTAAAAGTACTAGTAACATATTTAATATAATTTTGACTGAATATATAGAACATCTTATCGAACACCTATTAGCATATATCTTATAAATTGAATCTTTTTCTAATCAATGAAATATTTATTTAATTTAAATTAAAGATATAGAACACATAGTCGACCACCTAATGTAATTAGTAGAATACTTAATAGAATTGTAAATTTATTTTATTAAAATTAAATATTTTAATCATACTACAAAATAATTAAAGAATTAATTATATACTAAAAGTATCCATGAAACATTTTATATAATTTTAATTGAATATGTAGAACATCTAGTATAACACCTATAAGAATATATCTTTATATTGATTCTTTTTCTATTCAATGAAATATTTAATTAAATATTTAATATAATTTTAACTAAAGATCGACAACACCTAGTAGAACATCTAATAGAATTCGAATTTTATTATTTAACAAATTTAATTATATTAAATCTTGTAAAAAATAATTACAAAATTATCTACAAAAATGTTTAATATAATATATTATTCTATATTTAAATTGAAACGTATTTTATAAAAATTAATGAAATATTTGACAGAATCTTTGAAGATCACTTTATAAATTCAAAATAGTCAACAAGATCTCATTTGATATTAGAGTATATCTTGAATTAAATGCCATTATACAATTTCTATTATTGAATATTGGCTTAAATGAATTACATGATTTGAATGAGATAATTACCTTATTTGTATTTGTATTTATCATTATAGTCAAATTCTATATTATAGTAATGAATGGTGTAGATTTAGTTCTCTAAATTTTCCATCAAACAAGGTTATATATATATATATATATTTATATATAATGTGAACAACTGCCTAAAATAGAACCGAAGATCCATTAATAACGGTTGAATCACTATTCAATTAATGGTTAAGATTTTTTTTCTCAAAAACAATTAATGTAGAATATTCATAAATCAATAAAAAAGTTAACCAAAGAATTGTAAGATTTTTGTAAAATACACAATATTATTTGTATGTTTCTTCTTCTCATATATGTATTTATCTTCTTACACACAATATTACTTCTACTCATTCCATTGATTTTGAATGTTATGGAACTTAAACTAAAATTTCCTATGAAGAACATGTAGTACAAATAAGTAAGTTGATAAGCAGAACGTACTTATTTTTATTAAAATATTTAAGTTCCGCACATGAACTTTAAAAATTCTACATTTAAACGTGTTTGTCTTACATGTGAATTCAGAAATTTTGAAAGTTCAGTGTAGAACATGTTTTTAAAATATGTAAGTTTATACGAAGAACATATTTATTTTTATTGAATTAAATAAGTTCTACATTTGAACTTCCTTATATTTTAAATTTGAACTTGGAAATTGATGATATCCAATCTTGATTATTGAATTTATTACGTGATTCTTAGAAGATATGAAATTGTGTAATATTTAAATTTTTGGAAAAAAATTTGATAGAGATTCACTAAAAATTTTGCTGATTTCTTTCCTTTTTTAATTTACAAATTTAATTTATTTTATAAATATGGTAAATGTATTTTTATTATATTTATGTACAATGTCTTTATTGTATTTAAGAAACGGTTCTTGGTTCTCAGTTTAGAGTGGTTCTTCACCTGACACCCACACACACACCTATACTATTATATTAAAACGATTGAAAGTTTGTCGGTTTGGTTTTCGGTTTTGGTTATACTAATTATTAAAATAAATAATAACATAATATATTTAATGGTAATTATCTGATTACCTTTTTACCATTTACTTTTAATTAAAGATATTAACTTTTATAAACACCTAAAAACATTAATCGTACCATATCTTTCGACATTTAATATTTCCTCTCTAATTAAAACACGTTACCCATTTGATTTAAAACTAATCTTACAATCACTAATATATACCCGAAAATATCACACCAAATTTTTCAATTATTAATAAAATATATTAAAAATCCATATACGTTGTTTATAATAAGGAAACATTAGTATAGTCCGTAAACATGAGTATATAAAATTATATTAAATTAAAATTAAAAAAATTATTAAAAATAACGATGATATAAAAACATAAATGCATTATTAAATAAAATTTATAACATAAGAAAGGAAACCCGTGCATCGCACGGGCATTGAAAGTTTGTCGGTTCGGTTTTCGGCATGGTTATCTAATTATTAAAAAAAATTAAAATAATATAATTAATGATAAATAACCAATCGCCTTTTTAATTAAAAGATGTTTAATTTTAATTGATAATATTACCTTCTATAAACATCTAAAATACCGTATCTCTCAATCAGTAATATTTTTTCTAATTAAAAAATGTTAACTTTTAATTTAAAACATAATCGTGCAGTAATTAATATATACCCAAAAATATCTCACCATATCTTCCAATAACTAACAAAATATAATAGAAATCCGAATACAATGAATAATGACCGTTTGATTTTTAGTAAAAAATCAGAGTCATTAGATCTAATGAGTAGATATATTATATGATTAAATAAATTTACTAAAATTTCAAGATTTGAATTCCATGAACGACATGTTTATTTTAAAATTTTATAATATAAGTTTCAAACCATGCATATCATTAATTAAATTTATATTAAATTAGTTAAATTAAAATGAAAATAAATTATTAAAAATAATGATTGTGTAATATGAGTAGTGATCCAGAGAAAACCATTTTTGATAGAAAACTTATTGAACATCGTCTAAACCGTTGCTTTATTATATGATAAATATAATTAATGTTATGGTATAATACCAATTATGGCAACCATGTAATCGTTAAAATGGAAAGTAATTGGCTTATAATTACTACTTCAATAAAGATATTATATGCAATTAGTTTTGATTGAACTGAAATCATTTACTTACAAAAAATAAAATATTTATAGATTTCAAAAATCATAACCAGGAATACTTACGACAACACCTAGCAAAATTTTCATAAATGTATAAAATTTTGTTGTAAAATCTTTGTTAGAATATGGAATCTTTAGATATGGAATATTTAGATATAATCTTTAAAATTTAAATATTTTTATTTATTGAAACACTTATTAAAATCTTGAATAGCGTGCATTTATTATTAAAATTATTTAATAAAATTAAAAAAAAACTTGGTAAAATCTTAAAATTGTATATCCATATTATAAATACACTTAAAAATCATAGTATTAATGTACATTTAGTACACTTCTCAATACACTTAGTACAATCTTAATATCTATATTTAGAACCCAAGAGAACACCTAGTAGAATTTTAAATATACAATTTTTAGAACACGTAAGAGAACAAAGTATTACATTCAATCAAACATATTATTTAGAACACTTATCAAAACGTTTAGTAGAATTTTAAAATTTATATTTAGAACACCTAAGAGAACACCTAATAGAATTTTGAATAAACATTTTTTTAATATACATTTTTGTGAACATTTAAGAGAACAAAAAGGTTATTAAATTCAATTATACATATTACTTAGAACAATTATCCAAACGTTTAGTATAATCTTAAAATTTATATTTAAAACACGTAAGAAAACACCTAGTAAAATTTTAAAAATACATTTTTTAGAACACTTAACAGAACAAAAAATTATTAAATTCAGTTATACATATTATTTAGAACATTTATCAAAATGTTTATTAGAATTTTAAAATTTATATTTAGAACACCTAAAAAAACACCTTGTAGAATTTAAAACACTTAACATTTAGAATTTTAAATATACATTTTTTTAGAACACTTAAGAGAACAAAAAATTTATTAACTTCAATTATACATATTATTTAGAACACTTATAAAAACGTTTAGTAAAATCTTAAAAATTTATATTTAGAACACCTAAGAGAAGTGGACTTTCGGTATGCATTTTTAGAACACTTAAGAAAACAAAAAAGTTATTGAATTCAATTATGCATATTATTTAGAACACTTATCAAAACGTTTACTAGAATAGTAAAATTTATATATTTAGAACACCTAGTATAATTTAGAACACCTAAGAGAACCACTAGTTTAATTTTAAATATACATTTTTAGAACACTTTAGAGAATAAAAAAGTTATTAAATTCAATTATACATATTTATTTAGAACACTTATCAAAACATTTTGTAGAATTTTAAAATTTTAGAACACCTAAAATAACATCTAGTAGAATTTTAAATATACATTTTTTAGAACAATTAAGAGAACAAAAAAATCTATTAAATTCAATTATATATATTTATTTAGAACACTTATCAAAACGCTTAGTAGAATCTTAAAATTATTATTTAGAACACCTTCAAAAATACCTAGTAGAATCTCATATATATATATATATATATGTTTCTTCTTTATTAGAACTAAAAAGCAATTAAATTCAATTATTTATATTTTAGTAAGTGTTACAATAAAAATAAAGTACAAGAAAATTTGTTAAATCCCGTTGCACATACTTTATAAAGTAAATGAGAAAATATCACCCTTTTTTTTTGAGAAAAAATAATGATTATATCAACATGTTACTGAATGGATTAAATGATTATATTATGAATGACATAAAAAGTTTTTGATTAATTGATTGATTAGTTGAGAAAAATATTAGGATGATTTTGTTGAATTTGGTAGATAAAAGTCAATGTTTAATTTAAGGAAATTATTTGAAACATGCTTTTATAATTTACATTTATATAAGGAAATATTTTAAAGTATTCATTTATTGTTCAGATAGATATATGTTTCTAAAATGATATTAAAATAAATCTAGTGAAATATTAACAACCGTCAAATTGATGTTCAATCAAGGGACTACAAAGGTACCTTGGTTTTCTCTAAAAAAATGTTATCTTTTGAAACATTCCATATATATATATTATGAGTAGGGATCTAGAGAGAACCCCTTTAAAAGGAGAACTTAGAAAAATAAATTAAAATATAGCACATATGGTATGCAACCTGATCGTTGGAAGATGGAGAAAAATGTGGTGAAATTAGATTTTAAAAAAATATCACCGATTGACGGGAAAAATCAAATTAAAAACGGAGGGGATTAGGTGGGATTGTGTGTGTGAGGGTGTATTTGATTAGTATGTGGGTGCCCCTGGCGGGGCCATTGATTATAATACATCCAATGGTTAGGATTAGTACCTTAGTTTTCTTCAAAAAATGAGTTCTCTTTTGAGCCACACCCTATATATATATATATATATATATATATATATATATTATAAATAATTGAATTTAATAGCTTTTTAGTTCTACTAAAGAAGAAACATATATATAAGCCAATTACTTTCCATTTTAACGATTACATGGTTGCCATAATTGGTATTATACCATAACATTAATTATATTTATCATATAATAAATCAACGGTTTAGATGATGTTCTCGAAGTTTTCTATAAAAAATGGTTTTTTCTGGATCATTACTCATTACTTAAAAAAGAATCGGAGATTCATTAACCACCATTGGATCAGTATTCAATTAATGGTTAAGATTTTTTTCAGATATAATTAATGTAGAATATTCAAAAATCAATAAAGAAAGGTAACCAAATAATTGTAAGATTTTTTATAAAATACACAATATTTAACATACACAACATTTGTATGTTTCTTCTTCTATGTATATGTACCTACGTATATGTACGTGTCTTCTTACACACAATATTACTTCTCCTCGTTCAACACTTAAAATTTAAATGTTATGTAATTGAAGCTGAAAGTTCATGTGAAGAACATGTAGTGCAAATACGTATGTTCATATGCAGAACGTACTTCTTTATATTAAATTATATAAGTTCCTCACATGAACTTTGAAAGTTCTACATTTAAACGTGTTTATGTCTTACATGTGAATTCGGAATCTCGAACGTTCATGTGTAGAACATGTAGTGCAAATATGTTAGTTCATACGCAGAACGAATTTATTTTCACTGAATTAAATAAGTTCACACATGAACTTCAAAGGTTCTACAGTTGAACATTCATATATTTTAAATTTGAACTTAGAAATTGATGATATCTAATCTTGATTATTAATTTTATTACGTGATTGTGAAATTTTATTAATTTTACGTGATTGGAAGATATGAAATTGTGTATTATTTAAATTTTTGGGAAAACAATTGATAGAGATTCGCTACAAATTTTACTGATTTCTTTTCTTTTGTAATTTATAAATTTAATCTATATTATAAATATGGTAAGTGTATCTTTATTGTATTTATGTATAGTGTATTTTTATTGTTTTTTAAGAACTGGTTCTTAGGTTCTCAGTTTAGAGCGATTCTCCATAGAGCGTGACCCTATATATATATATATATATATATATATATATATATATATATATATATATATATATATATATATATATATATATGAACCCCTTAAAAGGAGAACTAAGAGAACTAAATTAAAATTTATTTAAATTACCTCGAAATATAGCACATATGGTATGCAAACTGATCGTTGGGAGATGGAGAAAAATATGGTGAAATTAGATTTAAAAAAATATCACCGATTGGCGGGAAAAATCAAATTAAAAACGGAGGGAATTAGGTGGGATTGTGTGTGTGTGAGGGTGTATTTGATTTGTGTGTGGGTGACCCTGGCGGGGCCGTTGATTATAATACATCCAAAGGCTAGGATTAGTACCTTAGTTTTCTTCAAAAAATGAGTTCTCTTTTGAGTAACACCCTATATATATATATATATATACATATTATGTTAACAATTCAAAATGACGAATACATTTTACTTTTTATCTCGAAAATCAAGTAAATATATAAAATCACAATGAAAAAATGCTCAGAATCGAAATGGTCCAAATGTTCCTGGAAATTATTGCTCCCATTGGACCATTTGCATCTATATGCATCAGGATCCCGATTCATTGATATCTCGGTTCGAGAAATCAAAAGAATCAAATCGAACCATCTCTTCTGATTCTTTTTCAAATTCGATAAATGTCGATTGATTATATATTTCATTCTAGTTCTATGATTCAGAATCTCCTCTTTTTAAAGAAGAAGCGCTTCTAATTAATCAATAAAAACCAAACTTGTGATAAAATATAAATGGTATATATTTAAATTTTCATGTTTTTCTTAAAATATGCATAGCTAGATTTGCTCTTAAAATATAATAGAAAAATATTCTTGTGATAGCTCCTGTTCCAAATAAACTTTCACTTGCCCATATTTTAAAAAAGAGTATTTCTTGCTTATTATTCACATTTTCATAAGAATGAATATTACATTTTGGGTTACTTATATTTTGTTTGTTCTATTTAAAATATCTCAATTCCCCAAACACGCCTTGGTAATTCCAAATATCCGAATTTGGTGTAATCCTTCCTGTGATCATTCTATTATCACTTTCAATTGTATGATCCATTAATCCAACTAATCGAGAACTTTAAATGGATTTTTTTATTTTCATAAAAGATTTGGAATATAAACGCAAACAGTTAGGAGAAGAACCTAATCCAATATTAATTAAAAAATTGAGGAAGCAGAATCAAGTCAAGATGATATGGATTAATCTCTTCTTCTTGGATCTTACTATTTCTAAGGAACTGGAGTTCCATCATATTCGTAGAAGGCTCTTTCTAACTTCTAACGAAACGACTTTTCTTCAATTTTCCAAAGAATAAAACAATTTTTTACTCCTTTTCGTATAATATTCTTATAATAGAAAAATTATAAAAAAGAAAAAAAATTATAGGATAAACTTCCTATTGATATATTGTTCTATGAAGATCTAATCCAAAATTACAACGTAAACGGAAACCGAGAGATCCATAAATCGGGATTCTAATGCATGTAAGATACAAATGGTTCAACGGAAAAGCTGTAGATGTAAAATTTGACTAATTAAATACATTTTTTTAATCCAAATAATTTACACGGACGGTATAAATTACAAAGATGAAGGGGAAATCGAACCTATGACCTATCATCAGCAAGATCTCAGCCTTCATCATTAGGTGAAGACCGATAATTAACTAAATATGAAGAGCATATCCAGTAGAGGCACTCTTGAGAGATCCAAACATGTCCAACAAATTGAAAATACTAATTTTTTATTTTAATATTCATTTCTGTCATTCTTAGCACCTTTCAAGTCCAATAATTCGTACCCTATACAAAGTCTATATGGTCTTCAAACAATTAATATTAAAATTATATACAATATATTTCCTCCATTTCGAATCATTTGTCTTGTTTGATTTTTTGTGATCAAATTGACTAAACTTTGACTAATATTTACGTATCATTTTTTTATAATTTACAAAATCTAAAATATATATATTAAAGTAGATTAGATGTACTTTTTAATGATATAATTTTTATCGTAATTTTCATATATATTATATATGTAATATTTGGTCAAAGTTTGGTTAATTTGATCATTAAAAGTGAAACATGACAAAAGATTTGGGACGGGGAATATATATATATATATATATATATATATATATATATATATATATAGATCAAAATTTGATCAATTTAATCATTAAAAATCAGACATGACAAAGATTTGGGAAGGGAAGAGTGATAGGAATGGATAATTTATTCTTTTACTACAAGTATTTGGGTTGTTTGCATTTATAGGAGATCAAAAGAGAATGTTAAAAATTGACAATTTCTATTAACACTTCTCAACACCATTTTTACTTCAATAGATGAGCACCCAAGCATGCCTTAGCACTTATGATCTGACATCTCTTCTGAAATCCCTATTCGAGATGCTCTAAAAAGAAGATTCTTATCACCGCGAGGAGACATATATTAGGATCATCTCAAATTAACATTGCTACTATTCACCTCAGAGTTCACCATTATTCTTGACCAACATTGACTTCTAAATCCCCATTATTATGTGTTATAGGGAGATTTTGGTATAACAATGTTTTGGAGGTTGCTGGATTGATGGAGCTAAATACGGATATAAAGCTAAGAATATGAAGAACAAGGATTAGGGTTTGTGTATATTGGTGTGGCTGAACTTGATAGGTGTTTTCAGGGGTGAACTGTTTCTCTCCCCCATCAAGGTGCCTACGTACCCTATTTATAGAGATCAAGCCATACGTAGTTCTTTGGTAACAAGTTACCTAGACGGGCTAGGGTTTTAGAAGATAAGTTATAGTCCAAGCCCACTCGTTTAGGGCTGATGTGGCAATGAGTCATCAACTCTATCCGTGATCCATGGCCCAAGGAAGGAAACCTATGGTCTCGCACGGCCAGAGTCGGCTAGTAGAGAAGTAACAAGGGCCTAGCATGCGACCTTGAGGGGCCTAGCCATGCGAAGCGATCCCAAGTATATAGATACTCATATGACCTCGAGGGGTCTAGCTATGAGCCTTCTAGTAGAGAATGAGATAACGATCTCTTTTTAGCTTGTAGATGTGATGATAGAGGCAAAGCGATCCATTGGTGGGAATCGTATGCGAGGCGATCCCTCAGAGGTGGTCACAAGCGAGGTGGCCCTGTAGTAGAGATATTATCGCACAGTCGCGCGGGGGCTGGTTCTGATAGTGGGCTTTAGTGACCCAATTACTGTCTTCTAGGCCCATCATAGATTATGAACCATTAATTTAGCTAATCAAATCAATTTAGCTATCATGCCAGATTCGGGCATAACAACTACCCCCCGAGTCCATATTGTCATTGAAGATGCGATGTGGACTCAAGAATTAATCTGTTGATACCACGATGCGAGGCCTTGGTTCGCTATTTGTATAGATATGACCATTGGAAACGTTGCGACCCCAAAAATTTGAAGAGGTTTTACTGTTGTCATGTCTCGAAATGCGTATTCAATGGTTGAGATCTTGACACGTGTCCCATGACTTTCTCTCACCTGATGGCTATATATACTCCTGTCACCATCATTTCCTTTTTTCATTCTCATAAACACATTGTCAAAGTGCTGCCAGTTTGCTCCTGGATCAAACAACGAAAATTTGCAGGCTCTAAGACCAGCGACCCCAACTTTTCTCAGATTTTCTGCAACATTCTTCAAGAAAAAGTAAGTCTTCATTCTTCCTTCACACTTAAATTGTTATTCTTTATTGTAATTGTATAATTTGATAGCTTTAATTGCATGCGATGCGATCCCTTGTAACTGCGATCCCATACCGTCAATTTTATTTTACGACCCCATCCTCGCTTAGATAAGAATGCGATCCCCTCGTTATGTTTGAGAATGTTGTCACTGTCGTTTCTTGGATATTTAGGAGCATTAGCCTTTCTTTTAGTTAGAATCGCGATCCCCTCATATTCTCTGTAAGCGATGTGAGAACACATAGAGCCTTTCTGTTTACTTGTTCCTTTCCTCCTTCATTTGTTTTCTGTAAGGGCACACACTTAATCGTTTCACATTCTTTTCAGATGTCGCACGATAGCTCAATGATGCCTTCTCCTCTCCCCAATGTTCAAATTAGTGAGAAAGCCGTTGCTAACATCGCAAGAGCTACGAGCACTAGTGAGAGCTCGTTTAAATTATATTTCGACCCTCTGTGGTCCAATGAAGAATACATTAGGGAAGTGCCTCTATCTTCATGGAGAACGAAGCACCCTTCGAGCTCACAAGACCAATCCCTAGAGGTTCTCCCGACTCAAAGTGAGCCCCAAGCCGAAATGACAATCGTCGAAAGCGAAATAGAAGTGCTGAAGAAGAAGGGAGAAGAATTTAGTTCGCAAGCTGCACAGCTTCTTGCCAGAATGCCCCCTCCTCGTGCTACTTCACCCATCGATATAAGTGACTCTCTCGTGGATTCGCTGGGTGATGCTTACTATGACCTCGAAGGAGGTGCAGATAACAAAGTTAATTATGATAATTCCGACTATGAGGAGCCTTCTTCAGACGATGGCGGTTTTGACGAAGTGTCAAGAGTAGTAAATTTCAAAGACTACGACTATGTTCCTGAGGACTCGCCCAATCCTTACATTCCAACCCCTCAACCCGAGCTCGAAGGGGTCATATACGTGGGTGGACCTCGTCCTGAAGACATCGAGCCTGGTTCAAAGGTAAAGCCAGGTGAGCCTCGCATCCTCGCCTACCGAGATTTATCTTCTACTCTGACTGTGAAAACAATCATAGAGGGGGTCGAGAAATTCCGGCCTGAAGGTAAAATTATCCTTCCCAAGAAAAAGATGTGCTGTTATTGATTCAATCATGAAGAGAATAGAGGCAGGGTTCCACGAATGGTGCTAACGGTCCCTTTAATGAAAATTGGTGTCTCATCCCCTCTTCATCCATTTATCATGGATGTTTGTGAAGTCTACCACTTAGCTCCCATCCAGATAAGCACCAATGGATATAGATCCATGATCGCTCTCTACATCCTCTATCATAAACTTGGCTACCCCCCACTCGATGCGAGAACCATGGGCTATTTCTTGCAACTCAAGCGATGTGGGGCCTAGGATTTCGGCTATGTCTATTTTTCTGTGTGGCCGGAGTTCAATAAGAAAACCCTTCTTCCTGGTGGAATAAGCAATGTAGGCTCGTGAAAAGAGCCCTTCTTCTATGTCCACGGGGTCCCCAGGGTCAAAACAAGTTTTAACTACCTTCCTGGTAAGCTAACTACCGAGGCTGTAGTTCTTTGTCTTCTTTATTTTCATTTTTTTTTAAACTAACAACTCCTAGTGTATCGTAGTCGATCAAGTTCACACCATTTTGAAGGATGAAGAAAACAACGTGCTGATGAGGTGTTAACAAAATCCATTAAGGAAGAGAGAAATATTAGGACTCTTCTTTCCTTAAATAACTTAATAGAATGCGGATTCCTCAAGGAGGGAGTAGGTTCCTCCCCTGAAGCAGGGCCTTCGAACGCAATGCAGTCCTCGAAGAAAAGAAAGTTACGAGAAGAGGCCTCGTCTTCTTATGTTGGGATACCAGATGATGAGGGTATGCCTTAATAGTGATTCGATCCATAATTATTATACATTGCATTGCATTTCTTTTCTTTCTACATGCACTACAATGTCATTCGTTTCCGCATTTTCTTTATTGCACTACAACGAATTATACGGTTGTCTTTAACTTGTCTTTTTCTTTTATGCAAAGTTCCCCCTTTCTATAGCAGAGTGCTAAAAAGGGTGCTGCCACCAAAGCACATTCTACATTGAAAGCTCCTCATCCTAAACCAACAGCTCTTCTTACAAAAGTCGTTAGCGACCCCCCAGCCCAATCAAACATAGATGAGGATCAAACTATAAACTCTTCTGATCAAAATCCGCTGAAGCGATCCAGGACGGATGGGCAAAAGGACGGGTCTTCTCGACCTCCTTCAGGGGTCGTCACTGCCACAGCTTCTCAGCACCTTTTTTCCACATTGGGGTCTAAATACTCTGATGAGGCTGAATCCTCAGGCTGGTGGAAAGCGACCCTTGAGGAGAACACATATGCCTTGACTAAGTGTCTGGTAGAAGCTTTTATACACCAGGCCGCTCACACCAAACACTTCCTTCAGCAGGACAAGAGGATTAAGGTCCTTGAGTTTCAAAAGGTGGAGGATAAACGATCCCTGGAGGAAACTTTTAAGAAGAAGCTCTCTCACGAGACTGCTCAAATCCGAACAAACCTAAAAGCTGCCCGTAGGGAGAGAAATGAGTTTAAAAAATCTCTTAAGGAACTGCAGAAGTCCAGCGAAGAGGCTGCTAAGAAAAAGGATGAAGAGATCGCAAAGCTGACACGCGACCTGGACGCTACAAAGACCTCGTTGGCAACTGCTGAGGAGACATTCCTATCCCAGGGTCAGGTCTCTTTCATGAAGAGGTTCATTCGAAAGATCCCTGATTTTAATTGGGACCAACTTGGGCCAGGAAATGCTGACTTCGCAGAGACAATGAAAAATCAGATCGCTGACGAGGACACTGAGGAGGAGCGGCTAGCGGAAGAAGCGAGGCAAGCAAGGGAGGCTGCCAATGTCAACCAAACTGAGAACACTCCAAATGAAAACATTCCTTGAACCTTTTATGTAATCTTCTGAATTCTTGAATTGGGGATGCGGGCACCCTTTGAATGCCTCGCGCTTGTAATATTGGTTTCTTCAACTTTCTTTTTATAACTGTTAAGAATTGTGGGATCGCATTGCGATCTGTTTATCTGCTTTCATTCCTATGGTACTCTTTTTTGCTCATAACATGTTGCTAGGCCTCATATTGATGTCGCTTTTACTTTAGCTTTTTTTCCTTGCTTTTTGAGATGTTGAGATATAAATTGTGCTCATAGATGCGAAGTGTCTTGAATAATTTTAGATTTGTGTTCCTTTGCTTAGATTCCTTTGATTGTTGTAGATAGTTTAAGATGTGAGCTGCTACTTTGAGATAGTTTCAAGTGCGATCCCCGCATCGTTGTGATGGCTTGGACTTTAAAATGTAAATGCTAACAGACAAGCAAGTGAAGTTTGAATGCAAAATAAAAAAGTAATTCAGAAAGCAAACGAACTCATATATTGATAAATGGGGACGAGGCCCAAAAGTTGACAAGTAGGGATGAGGCCCAAAAGTTGATAAGTAGGGACGAGGCCCAAAAAATCATTACATCATAAAGGGGAGGTGTCTATATGATCACTACCCCCCAGTACTTTGTATGAATTATTCATGCTAAGTAGTAGTAGATACAGACTACCAGGGGCGAGGCCTTTACTGATAGTATTTTCTCAAATGTTCCGCATTCCAAGCTCGCGGAATAACTTTGTCCTTCATATCAGTGAGATAGTAGGTTCCTTCTAAAAGAGTAGCATAGATCTTGTAAGGCCCTTCCCAATTAGCACCAAAAACTCCATGACCCGGAACCTTAGTGTTAGGCATGACCCTTCTGAGCACTAGATCACATGTACGTAGAGGTCGCACTTTGACTTTTCCATTATAGTACCTCGCTGTCCTTTGTTGATAAGCTGCGAGGCGTAGCTGGGCCTCGCTTCTCGTTTCTTCTATCATGTCCAGATAAAGTCTGTGATTGACCTCGTTTGCCTCGGGATCGTAATGTTCCTTTCTGAACGACCCTGAACCCACTTCGACTGGTACCATAGCCTCGCATCCATAAGTAAGAGAAAATGGAGTTTCCCCTGTGGTCGACCTTGGGGTTGTGTTGTACGACCACAAAACCCTTAGTAACTCTTCAGGCCAATTACCCTTGCTCTCTTCCAGTTTTGCTTTCAAAGTGTGTTTTATGATTTTATTTATGGCCTCAGTTTGGCCATTTGTTTGAGGGTGACTCACAGCTGAGAAACTCTTTTTTATCCCCAGATTTTCACAGAATTCCTTCATCACCTTGCTGTCAAATTGCTTCCCATTATCTGAAATTAGCTGATATGGGATCCCATAGTGACACACAATTGCTCTGTACACAAAGTCCTTTAGTTTTTTGGCGGTTATTGTTGCAAGTGGCTCGACCTCGACCCACTTGGTGAAATAGTCCACGGCCACTACTGCATATATAATTCCTCCTTTAGCTTTTGGGAGTTCTCCAATTAGATCAATACCCCACATAGCAAAGGGCCATGAGCTCGTTAGCGAGGTGAGCTGAGAGACTGGGGCGTTGCTGAAGTTAGCGATCCTCTGACAGGCATCGCATTTTCTTGAAAACTCAAATGCATCATTTTTAAGTGTAGGCCAATAATACCCTTGACGAATAATTTTTTGGGCTAGCGAACTACCCCCCGAATGATTGCCACATATTCCTTCATGTACCTCTCTCATAATATAGTTACATTCTTCACCATCTACGCATGGCAAAAGCGGGGTGTTGAACCCTCTTCGATACAAGACCTCATCGTAAATAACATAGCGAGCAGCCTAATATTTGATCTTTCTTGCTTCTTTTTTGTCTTGAGACAATGTTCCATTTTTCACACACTCCCATATTGAGGCCATCCAAGTCAACCCTGGGATCGTTATTTCCATAACAAACTCCTCTGTAACACAAGGTTTTGTTTGAATTTCTTGTGGAATTATTCCAAGTAAGGTGGCCTTGCGTCGCGATCCCAACTTCGCTAGTGCATCTGCTCCTTGATTCTTTTCTCTTTTTATATGTTCCACTCTGACCTCGTTGAATAACTTCATTAGCCTTTGAACACATCACAGATAGAGTTCAATTTATACTCCCCTGGCCTGCCATCCACAATGAATGTGTCCCGTAACTAGCATTGAATCACTGTAGCAAACAAGATTTTCTACCTTCATTTCAAGTGCGAGCTTGAGGCCAATGATGAGAGCCTCGTATTCAGATGCATTGTTAGATGCTTCAAAAGCGAAATGGACTGCGCTTCTTAATTTTCGACCCTCAGGGGTAACTAGCTCAATTTCGGCCCCTGCTCCTTCCTTATTAGACGATCCATCCACATAGAGTTCCCACCATGAGGCCGAATTTTTTTTTTGACCTCGAGTTCTATCTTTTCGGGGATCGCGATGAGAGCCCGGGTATCTTCTTCAGTTTGGGAAGGAAATTCCAATATAAAGTCTGCTAAGGCTTGTCCTTTTATAACTCCTCGAGGCTTGTATTCGATGTCAAATTTACTAAGCTCCACCGTCCATTTTAAGAGTCTCCCTAAGGTCTCAGGCTTGTGCATTACTTGCCTTAGTGGGTAGGCTGTGCGAACCTTAATCTTGTGGGCCTAAAAATATGGCCTTAACTTTCGCGAAGCCAAAATTAGAGCATAAACGAGCTTCTCCATATTGGTGTAGCGAATTTCTGCATCCAGCATCCTTTTGCTAATGTAATACACTAGGTATTGAATTTTCTCCTCCTCGCGTACCAGTACTGCACTGATTGCGTGCTCAGACACAGCGAGGTAAACAATGAGGACCTCGCCATCAATGGGCTTCGAAAGTAGGGGTGGCGAGCTCAAGTGTTCTTTTATCTTCTGAAAGGCCTCCTCGCATTGAGAGGTCCACTCAAAATTCTTTCCAACTTTCTTAATTGCCTTAAAGAACTCATGGCATTTGTCTGATGACTTTGAAACGAACCGATTAAGAGCCGCGATCCTTCCTGTTAAGCTCTGAACTTCTTTCACACTTCTTGGGGATCGCATATCCATCAAAGCCTTTATTTTTGCAGGGTTCGCCTCGATTCCTCTATGGTTGACAATGAACCCTAAGAACTTTCCAGATTCGACCCAAAATACACACTTTTGGGGGTTGAGCTTCATCCTATACTTTCTCAAGATATTGAACATTTCAGTTAGGTGAGCGATGTGGTCCCCAGCTTCATTGGATTTTACCAGCATGCATCCACATAAACCTCCATTGTCTTTCCAATCTACTTTTCAAACATCATATTGACCAGCCTTTGATAAGTCGTCCCAGCATTGAGGAGCCTGAAGGGCATCCCTATGTAACAGTAGAGCCCTCTATCGGTGATGAACGAGGTGTGTTCCTGATCAGGGCCATACATGGGTATTTTGTTGTACCCAGAATAAGCATCCATGAAAGAAAGAAGTGCGTGCCCCGCTGTTGCATCCACTAATTGATCGATCCTTGGTAGAGGAAAACTATCCTTAGGACAATGTTTATTAAGATCAGTGAAGTCTACACACGTTCTCCATTTTCCATTTGGCTTTTTAATGAGGATAGGGTTCGCGAGCAAGTCAGGGGTAGAATGATTCCTTAATGAGCCCGACCTCGAGGAGTCTATCCACTTCTTCTTTGAGAGCCTCAGCTCGTTCTCCACTTATGGGTCGCCTCTTCTGTCTAACTCCTTTTTTGCTGGGATCCAAGTTTAGCCTATGACACATCACATTAGGATCGATCCCAACCATATCTTCATGAGACCAGGCGAACACATCAAGGTTGGCCTTCAGAAAACTAACGAGCCTTTCTCTTAGATCAGGATTGAGTTGTGACCCTATCTTCAGCACCTTAGAAGAATCCTGTACATCAACGAGAATAGGGATAGTGTCTTTAGCTGCTCCAATTCGCTCCACGTGTTCTGGGATGCGAGGATCGAGGTCTAGATCATACTCGCGAGCCCGGCTTGATTCCGCCTCGCAATGACTAATGTTCTCATTTTGAGGTGGGGTAACCCCAACACCAGGACCTTGCGTCGCGCCCACATGTCCATACTCATTGGTAACAGTTGTTTCTTGTGTGATTCCATTTGGCAACTCTGTTACTGTGGAGGTTTCTTTGCGAACCCATTTTCCTTTTCTGGCTCGCACAGCTGCCTGCTCTAGGCTTTCCTCATTATCACTGTCCGTAGCTTCTTCAACGATCCCATCTTGTAGAACCATTACTGGCTGGGAGGTTTCCATAACCTGAATACCCAAATTATCAAAATAACCTTCAGGAAATTCTTCGATAGATATTATATTACATTCAGTTGAGGGTCGCGAGGCTATCTTGCGAGCCCTATCTTCCTCTTCGCTTTCCATCTTGTCAATCATAGATACTCTCCCCTTTTCTGCGGACTTAAGGGCCTTGTTGTAGCATTCGCGTGACTCATGTTGTGCCTCCTTAATACATCCAACTCCATTAGGGGTAGGGAACTTCATAGAGAGATGAAAAATGGAAGTAACTACCCTCATTTCCTTAAGGATTGGCCTTCCCACAATGGCATTATATGTCGAAGGTTGATCAATTACCATAAAGTCTGCGATCTGTGTAGTGATACAGGGCTCGTCCCCTAAGGTAACAGGGAGCCTTACGAGGCCCTTGACATTCACTGAAGCTCCAGTAAAACCATAAAGATGTCCCACAATAGGGATAAGGTCTTTGTCCACATACCCCATTTTTTGGTAGACCTCGTACGTCAGAATATTCACTGCACTCCAATTGTCAACCAGGACCCTGTAAACATTCTGTGATCCAATTTGAATTCGGACAACGAGGGCATCAGAATGGGGGTCGTGAACCCACTTTGCATCTTCTTCAGTAAACATGATTTTTGTATCCTCCCCCTTAAAGAGCTTCGGGGGTCGCTCCTACAGGTGATGAACATTAGTGAGGGGTCGCTCTTTATCCTCACGAGCATACCTCTCTCTGGCCTTGTTGCTGTCTCCCCCGATATGGGGTCCTCCAATAATTACATGAATGCTTCCGCCTCGCGTTTCCCTTTCTTTGTGGGGCTCTTCATTTTGTCTAGGTGGTGGAACATCATTATTACCGAGACCTGACTTCGCATTATGTTTCTTCACTTCGCGAACTACCCATTCAGTCAACTTTCCTTCTCGAATTAACTGATTAATCTGTTGTTTGAGCTGCCAACAATCCGTAGCATCATGCCCTGTTTGTTCATGAAAGGCACAATATTTACTAGTGTCTAAAGTTCTTTTCGGACCTATTTCTGTGGGTTTCCTGAATACTCCTTTGTTCGCATTGACAGCATAGATTTGATCAATCGAGGCAACCAAAGGGACAAATTTGTCTTTAGTCCTTGCAGGGCGAGCTCGAGGAGGGGATCGCCTTGGTGGATCGCGTTCTCTTCTTTTTGGGTATGGGCTTCGATCCCTTCTTCGCCTCGGGCTTCTGGAATCCTTCCTTTTCACTCCCCTGTTTCTACTCCAACTGCTACTCCTTTCATTATTCTTTTTTAGATCTGCAAGTGACTTCTTAATGCGCTTGAAAGGCTCAGCGACCCTATGCAACTTAGAAAGTGTGCTAGGGGTTTGCTCTAGTAGTTTCTTCCAGAACTCAGTCCCTTCCCTCACTCCAGCAATAAGGAAATTTTTTACAGCTTCATCATTTGCACCTCATACGCGAGGCACTTCAGCATTGAATCTCTTGAAATAGTCATGAAGAGTTTCTCCTTCTTCTATTTTATGTTCGCCAAAGTAGATACAGGGGGTGCATAGAGCATTGAAGATTGGAACTACTTGATAAAGATATCTACAAATTGTTCCCAGGAATCGATAATAACCAGTGCTCCCAACTTCGAAAACCACTGCTGAGCACTTCCCCTTAGCGAGGCTGCGAACAACCTAGACCTCGCTAGCTGCGAGACCTGGTATACATCCATCTCATTGTTGAATCGAATTACGAACTCAGCTGGATCTGTATCTCCATTATAGGTCATATCTGAATGATGCCCTCGAAACACCGCAGGAAGTGGAGCAGTTCGAATTTCGTGGGTAAAGGGTGAAGAAGAGCCCATAGTACTAAAGATCCTTTTCTCATTATTCATTGCATCCAAGGCCCTTTTCAACTCTTCCAGCTTATAGTCTCCCACTTTGGCCTCCTTGTCCCCCTCCTTTTTCTCTCCAGTACTTCCATGGTGTGACTGAGTCTTTTTTGGGACGCTAGACTCCTCCTGGTCATTCTTGCGATCCTTTTTTTTACGATCCTCTTCATGGTGTTGGGATCGTTCTCGATCTCGATGAGATGGGGGTCTGTCATCGCAACGATAGGACCACTCACGCTCTTTATGAGAGGGGGGGTCTGTCATCGCGACGATATGACCGCTCGCGATCTCGATGAGGAGACAATGGTCGATAAAGGCCTTTGCTTTTATTCTTAGATTCTTCCTTCTTCTCAGCATCAACCTTTTCTAATTTGAGGCGGAGGTCGTGTTCAGTTAGCTTCTTTCCAAGATGGTCAAAAACATTAACCGATCTCCCCTCAGATGAAGCGACCTTGTCACGAGATCTTACTTTCTTCTCAAGCGAATACTCCTCCTCGTTCCAGTCAGGGTTCGTTTGATCTATTACAACATCATCGAAATCATCAATGAGTTTCTTGATGGGGCCTTTGCTTCCTTCCCCCTGATAGGTTCGATCACCTGTCCTGGCATTCCTCTTCAATCCTCTAGAACTATAACGCTTCTCCACTTTTGCAATCCTATCCTGTACAGCGGTCACTTGGTTGCCGAGGCCTTTTAGAAAAGACATAACCTCGATGGTCAACGCCACCTTCTGGACAAGGGGTGTTTGCTCCTCTTCGTACCCAGTCTTAGAGTTGTCCTTGGACACCTCGTCCTCAAGGGGGTCCCTCCTCAGGGGATCGTCCCTGTTAACCTTATGCGACCCAGGGGTCTCTCCATTGTTCTTCTTTTTGTGTGATTTAGTCATCGCTTCTCCCAATTCAATGACTTGCCCCTCCTTCTAGCGCCAGATGTTATAGGGAGATTTTGGTATAACAATGTTTTGGAGTTTGCTGGATTGACGGAGCTAAATACGGATATAAAGCTAAGAATATGAAGAACAAGGATTAGGGTTTGTGTATATTGGTGTGGCTGAACTTGATAGGTGTTTTCAGGGGTTAACTGTTTCTCTCCCCCATCAAGGTGCCTACGTACCCTATTTATAGGGATCAAGCCGTACGTAGTTCTTTGGCAACATGTTACCTAGACGGGCTAGGGTTTTAGAAGATAAGTTATAGTCCAAGCCCACTCGTTTAGGGCTGATGTGGCAATGAGTCATCAACTCTATCCGTGATCCATGGCCCAAAGAAGGAAACCTAAGGTCTCGCACGGCCAGAGTCGGCTAGTAGAGAAGTAACAAGGGCCTAACATGCGACCTCGAGGGGCCTAGCCATGCGAAGCGATCCCAAGTATATAGATACTCATATGACCTCGAGGGGTCTAGCTATGAGCCTTCTAGTAGAGAATGAGATAGCGATCTCTTTTTAGCTTGTAGATGAGATGATAGAGGCAAAGCGATCCCTTGGTGGGAATCGTATGCGAGGCGATCCCTCAGAGGTGGTCACAAGCGAGGTGACCCTGTAGTATAGATATTATCGCAAAGTCACGCGGGGCTGGTTCTGATAGTGGGCTTTAGTGACCCAATTACCATCTTATAGGCCCATCATAGATAATGAACCATTAATTTAGCTAATCAAATTAATTTAGCTATCATGCCAGATTCGGGCATAACATTATGAATTTATAACCTAAACAACATTCGAGTCCTTTGCCATGTCATGTACTTCTATTATTTTGCCATCATTTGCTGACCATCATTCAAGCTTCTCGACTCTTGAAGATATGGATAATGCAACCATTGATAACAAAATGATTAGAAAGAACAACACCATAACTAAATTCTCTTCTTGAATTATGAAGCCACTAAATGTTCAACAACACAACTAAGATCAATATAGTTCAGTTTAATTGATCCGGCTATGCTATGAGTCGTTAAAAATCTAATACTATTATTCTAAAATATGTTGTACTTATCCAGATATACAATATATCTGGATTCGACATAATTGCATGTTTCCATTACTTTAGATCTTGATACCATTATTCAAGCTTATTTGTGTATGTATAGGGAAGGCACGAGCATTAATAACAAACTGATTACAACAAGCATCAATATTGTAGTAACTTGTTTCTTAAATTATAAAGCCACAAAAACTGCAGCAATAGTCTTAATTCTAAACTTACTTTTAGGGTCAAGATATTAGTTACGGAATCCAGAGATAAATTTAAGCTCCAGGTGTGGAGCAACAGAGGCATTTTTAACTTCAAACAAGTGTAGGATCTCTTTTAATGATGCTCCTAGAACACTTGATCTCTTTTAATGATGCTCCTAGAACACTTGCACCAACCACCACAGAGTACTTACAGGTGAGCTCTGCTTGATTATCAAATTAAAGTGTTTAACAAAATCAACATACTGTACCTGACTTGTCAGCTCGGTTGATGCCCAGCCATCGCGGCAGACGGTTGATGCCCAGCCATCGCGGCAGACAGTATCTGACTCGTTTATAAGTAATCTATCACGAGCCAACTAATCCACAGACATATATCAAGATGATGCAGGATTCTGAAGAAATGTATGCTGATTTGTGCCACTCGAAAAAAAATGCAATAGCAATATAGCAAGTCAAAAAATTTACATATACAGTATGCGGCATTTCTACATGTTACCGCTAATTTGATATCAGATAAAAAAAACAACGGGAAAAAATACCTAAACAGGTTTCAATTAAAGAATCACATTTACATACTTTACTGAAAAAGTTACAAGAATACGTACTGAAATTAAGAACAAATTTGAATTCAAGGAAAAGTAAAACATTTAATTTCTTTTTGATGATCACTCACTCAGAACTCAGAACGTGAGTGATCGCATGCCTTCTGAAAGTTTATAGGCCCATTGAATTTTAGCTGTTCTGCTCACTCTGTAGTGAAACGAAGAGGAATGATGGAGAGAAAACGCGACAAAAACAAAAAACCAATATACATTAATAACGTAACAAGGTGGTTTAAATGTCAAAAATCTTGAGGATTGGCACCTTGCAGCTATTCTTTTCCAACTATGGCTAATCATAACAAAACGTACTGATTCTTTGTAGCTGGCTTGGGTGAATAGGGTGTTCCTTAGATCTCGTTCTTTCTGGACTATGGCCATTCCTCAGAAATGCCCTTGGAGTCTCCGAATGATTCTCAAATCTCGATCGATTGCTATTCAACACATCAACTACAGGATTGGTGCTAACTCTTCTTTTTTAATGTGGCATGACCCCTGGCTTAGAGGTAGATCCCTCTTCCATCTTCTGGGGAATCAAGTTATCTCTTTAGCGGAGTCTGATAATCTTGCAAGAGCTGGGAACTTACTTCGTGGTGTGGAATGGAATATCCCCCCTTCGAATCATACTGTCATGATGGAGCTTCGTATTATTTTCTGTTCAATCAATATTGGAGTCCAAGATGAAATTCTTTAGAATGATCAAAAGAAAATCAAGTTATCAGACATATGGCAGTCCATTCGCTCTTCTGCGCATGAAGTTCCTTGGCATCACCTTGTCTGGCATAATCTATTGATACCAAAACATGCTTTCAATTTGTGGTTGATTTTAAAGCATCGTCTTCTCACTCGAGATCGAATGCTTAGGTTTGGAATGCAAACTTCCCCGTCCTGTGTACTCTGTTCAATCAATGTGGAATCTACTCAGCACCTGTTCTTTCAGTGTGACTTTTCAAAGAAGATTATTGATGAATGCCCTATAGCAGTTCCAGCAAACTGGATCTCTGATGCAGACTTCTTAAGCAGAATGAAATCTAATGCAGTGGAGTTTCAGCTGGGTAGATTATTTCTTTCTACAGCAGCTGGGTAGTTTTTAATGCCCTGGTTTGTTTTTTTTTTGTTTTGTTAATACAGTTATTACTTAGCAAAAAAAAAAAAAAAAAGATTACCAGAGTATGCAACAATACCAATAGGTATTATGAAATACAAATATACATTAATAACGTCTATTATGAAATGCAGATAAATCCACCAACAGGTAAGAGAATTAGTGTCCCGAAATCACAGAGCGAGAGTATGCAACAGACGGGTTTTGAAGAAAGAAGTTATCTATACTCAGGGTTCTAAAAATCGGTAACTCGGTCCGAGTACTCGGCCGAGTACTCGTTTTGGACCCCTAAACCGATCCGAGTAGTGACTAATCGGACCAAAAACCGGTTTTTGCTATAACTCGGTCAAGACTCGGTTGACTCCGAGTAATCGGGGTCAAACTCGGGTTTGACTAATTTTTTTTTTTTTGCTAAGTATTAAAATATAATTTTTATTGCTCAACTTATAGACTATAGTTATAATCTAGATTCGGCCCAATTAAAAGTCCTTTCTCTCAAAGATTCTATACATACACTTATATCACGTTTTAATATTATTAATAATATTAATATTATTACTTGGACACATGTACACTAAAATTAGAATATGCAAAAATTTCAGAAATCTAGTATATTTCTAAAAAAAGCTCTAAATATTATTAGTAATATTAATATTATTACTTTTTAGCAGGGTTGTAATAATATTATTAGTAATATTAATATTATTGTTAAGTTTTAAGTTTAACACATGTACACTAAAATTAGAATAAATACATATAAATTATGAGAAAAAAAAGTTAAAAAACAATATCCGATTAGTAGTCCGAGTACTCATTCCGAGTACTCGCCGAGTTTCCGATTACTAATTTTTCTGGACCAAAACCGAGTTGGAAAGTCCGATTTCCGATTTTTACAACCTTGTCTATACTATAAAAGATACATCATATCAAATGCAGAATACTAAATCAATAACTCAGAATACTCGAATTAAGATATTCATTCATTACGTGGTTATAAGTGATTCGAGATAGACACCAAAATACAAATTTGTACTTAAACGACGAGCCCTGCCACCACCACCGGCCCTATCTAGTGATACCAACAACTAATCCCTCTGCAACCCAGGAAAAAAACCCCAACAGGTGCTGGAAAGTGGCACCATTAATGAAGACAAGTCTTCTTCCTCCCACCAGACAGTACGAAAATGAAATGTAGAACTAGAAGATATAGATGCAGAATTTGCATAATTTGACAAAACTAAGCACATGCATAATATGAAAAGGCTCTTATTACTGTCCGGAGAAGAAACCTATATTAGCAGCATCTTGTTCAATATCACTGTCTCTAACGCATTTAAAAGTCTGTATGAAATTCTAATCGAATGAATTTCAAATATCTGAGCTCTTAAACTAAGAGAATAGATATATTGGTTACGTCAAAACCTGCATATAAGGTCTTTCTTTCATATATTGGCCTTCACACTAACTTGTATTCTAACCGTGACTCCTACAAATTTAAAAACTACATAAACCAAAACAAGGAAAAAATATTACAGAAAAATGATCTACAGCATGTATCCAATTATTTTCTTGGATCATTTCAGTACTGTTATCTCTCCATGGTTTCATCTTCGCTGCAGACTCCAACATTAATGACCATTGTGTTTGGCTTTTTTGAATGCAAAATCCTACAACAGTCTCTTCTTGGAGCCTGATGATAACGACATAAACATATCATATTAGCCAACAAAAAATGTAACAACAAAAACATACTAATAACATATACTCCCTCCGTTCCATTAGTACCAAAAACATACTAATAACATTTACTCCCTCAGTTCCTTGAACAATTTTGCCAAAAATTATGGGATAGAAAGAGTATAAATGCGGGTAATAAAATTACCTTGTCCCATAAATGTGGATCAGGCTGTTTATAAACCACCACCCTTTGAATTAGAGAAGAATCAACAACTCTTTCTTTGCATTTCCATTGGTCTTTCACCACATTTCTAACATACTCACTAGCTGTTTCATTTGTCAATGTATTATATATGGCATTTGTAAATACATACACATCAGATCTTTCACAATCATTTTCTCCAACTCCTCGAGTGTTGAAAGAAAAGCTAGTTTCATCACTCTTTCTGTACCAACTCACAAAAGTTCTAGCTGGCATCTCGAGTTCACGGGCCGACACCAGGCCCGTAAAGATTTGGACAACGTAGCCCCACGACACCGAAATAGTCAGTTTTCGAGATTTATCGTAACACATGGACTGTTGCATGAGTCCAGCTGAATCGAGTTTCATGGGGGCTTTTAGACGTTCAAGAGCCTCGATTTGTTTCATGTTGGGAAATATTGGATCAATTATGTCCAGATGGTGGAGTGATACAAGTGGTGTCACTGGATGGGCCGCTAAAATCCCAAAAATGTTGCCGTAAACGTCGAGCTGAAAACCAAAAAAATAAAAGCACTACAACGTCAATAACAAAAATTATAAATTGGGAAATGTTATTCTCAGAATCGTTTTTAATTTTCAAAGCTATATTTCGAGCATATTTCCCCAACATTCACAAACTGTTGCATATTCTAATACAATATGTAATAAACTGCTCTTCAAATAAAAAAAAAATGGTTCTGGAAATAACATTTTGAGATGGAATATTCTTGTGTTAAGAGTTCAATTCTGATTTACCCGAATTATTAAATGGAACTTAAAAGAAGATAATTAATAACAAATAGAGAAAAGCCGAAACAAACAGACTATATATGAAACTAACAAACTACAAATAAGGAGATAGATATAATGTTGAAAAAGAAACCTGATGGAAGCCAATCTCTTTAGTGAGAGGAACTCCAAACTCTGCCATGCAAGCTTGAATCCGATCATCCGACCCGTATAAAGCCGGATATCTTTGAATACAATCATCTTGAATTTTTTCAAGAGCTTTTGCTAATGAATAACTCATGGCAAATCCTCCACCTCCATAAGCCATATTATACGAAAAATATATGTTTTGAGTATGACTCTCTGATGAAGTCCCTATATAATAAAACTTATTATGATCATATTTTCGTAAAACCCTAACAAGATTATCAATAACAAACATTGTATCATCATCTCCCATAACAAACCACCTCACATCTTCCATCCCTAACCTAAATGTCTCTGATACAATACGCGATATTCGTATTGCTGATCTATCACCCTTTCGGTTATTATACTTAAATTTCGACGTATCACTTGATATTTTTATAGGTGGAAGAAGATGGTCATCGTTATGATCGTCTTCTTCCACCTTTACATTATTATCAAGTGGTTGGTCTAACCAAACGTACCCTCGCATTTGGTTAGGCCTCCACCATAGTTTAATGTACTCCTTCCTTTTATCCCATAATTTAGACGATGCTCCAATGCCGAAAGCAATGTGATGTAAGGTAGTTTCATTGGTGTCTAGGGTTTTACAGGTATACAAAGGGTTTGATTGTAATGAAACTGAGGTTTTAGTGTTTGATATGATGTTGTTAATATTGGAAGATGGTATAATATGATTTCTTCTAAGGTTCTGGTGATTAGAAGAAGAGGAAACATGGTCAATTGTGAGTACATGTACTAAACATATTAAAGTAATGAAAATGATGGAGTAGACTAGGAGTTTTGATAAGGTTTGGGAGGGGTTTTTAAGGTTTTTCATGATGGAGATTTTGAGGATTGTAAATTTATCCCAAGACATGGATGACATATTTGTGTGTCAAAACATAATTCTTGAGAGAAATTATTGAAGAAACAGACTGTGCAGATACATGTTAATAGATACGTATAAGATATGGATAGGTAGCTTAATTATATGTGTTCACCAGGTACTATATTTCTTAGCAAGTTAGTTACCAATCATTTTCTTTTGCATGGCTCCTTGATGCATTTCAAAAATATTCGATTTAAAACAAAAATATATACGGCAAGGTCTCAAAATTTTCTTTTCTCAAACTATTAATGTGTTATTTAACTCATTAACTGTACAGAAATTCTCAGGTGCTCTGTTTCATTTACTTATCTATATTCTATATTATTTACAAATAAAAATAAAATATGATGTTATACCAAAAATGGCTTTTAACTAAATTAAAATGTGTTCGCTATTTTCTCTACGCAAGTATACGCAGTCCAAAAGCAATATAGGGAAATAAGGATCGTTCCCACGAAGACTTGGTGTATTTAAGTAAATATGTTTATTCAACAACGTTCGGTTAATTATAGAAGCCTGAACAATGAAATGATTGGTTTTTTCAAATCACAATTAATTAATGAAATAACGACTAAAAATAATAAGATTTTATATATGAGATAAACATGGGATTCTAATTTCATTATTTATTTCATTTAGAATTGATGCCTTAATTTAAAGTGATTCTGATAATTATGAAAGCTAGCCGGGAACACAAAACTAATATAAGCGCCTTTCAGCCTTAACTTATATCAAACCATACAAACATCCACTTAAAAAGATAGAAGTTGTGTGGACACCAGTTATGTCTAGACCCTATATGCCTATAAGATTTGAAAACATAACTGGTTTACGAATAAATTCCTTATTTTTGGCTACACAGGGCGATGTGATCCAAAACCCTACCACTAATCGTAATTATATATGAAAATTACGAACCTATGCTAACATGGCAAATTCTAAATTCTCAAATCCACTTTCGCATTCATTAAGAATTAATAATTTAGATGATAGCTACGCATCTAATAAATTAAGCACAACCACGTTAGGCAATCGGAAATTTTTATCATAACACAATTTATTAAGGCATCGAATTACTAAATTACCTAAATAAATCCATTAGAATCCCATGACGGCGATTAGTTCATAATCAAACGAATCGTCATCATGAGATTAATTGAAATCATAATAATAATAATAATAATAATAATACTAACAATAATAATAATAATAATAATAATAATAATAATAATAATAATAATAATAATAATAATAATAATAATAATAATAATAATAATACTAATACTAATAACAACAATAATAAAACCAATTTAAAAATTACAATAAATTAAATATGAAAATTATAAGAGTTTAGAAACTAAAACCGAAATAATTTCCACTTGCAAGAAACGAGCACTCCGATAATTCCCTGTAAAATAAGAAATTAGAAAATAAAACCGAAATAATTTCCAACGAAAGAAATGAGCGTTCCAAAATAATTGCCTTAAAATCTTCACCCGAAATAACACTCAAACTAAATTTACAGAAATTTAAAGTGAATAAAACTGAACTTGAAATTACAAAAGGAAGCTGGAAATTTTTGGAGAGACTACAACTGCAGTCGAGAGGTGTGAGTTGTGTGTGGTGTGTTTACAACTGCAAGAAATAAGCCCTATTTATAGTACAATGCTAGCACACCAGGGCAATAAAATACAAATGAAAAGAATAAAAAAAAAAAAGTAAAAAAAATAAACAAACAGCACATAATGCCGAAAGTGACACAGCTAACAATTACTCCACAGCACTCAGTCGACCAGACAAAGAAAAAAACACACGCAGGATGCACCGTGCGCGTCACGCGCGAGAATTCACAGCATTAGCCTGGCGCGTGGCTCCCACGCGCGTGTGGGAGCGTGACTTCTCCTGCAACCTGACCGACAGCTTTGGACAGGAGTGTACAAATCTTCTTTCTTTTATTTTTTTTTGTTTATTTGCCGACAGCCACTTTTGTTACTTTAGTAGCTTAGTGCACCACCTGCTACACACATTAAACAGAGCTCGTTTCTTTTTTATTTTTTTTATTTTTTTTATTTTTTTTTTCTTTCTTTTGTTTATTCAACTTGCATAATAAAACATATTTAATTAATAAATAATTAATTTAATTCCGAATTTATAAAAATAAACATCTAATATTATTAGATATTTATAAATATAATTTTCTAATTAAATAAAGTATTTATTAATATAAATAAATTTTCAAGACCTAAGCTGCGGTAAATTTCGGGCCAAAAACCGGACTCCTTTTCCTTAACGAAAAATATATCAATTCCAACCGGGACTTTCTTTTTCAGAATATATCACTTTCCATTTTTTTGTGATAATTCTATTTTCTCAATGCTCGTTCTGGTGCGAATTACGGCCTCTTGAGGATCCAAAATTGGATTCCTTTTGCGAACGAAAAATGTATCAATTCCAACCGGGGTTCCAGATTTAAGAATATATCATTCAGGATTCCTTTATGATAATTCTTTTTCCTCGTAACCAGTTCACTTGATAAAATTGAGCCAGCAATCCCCCGTTTTTAGCCTTTTATCGCCTAGATACCTGAATTTGCGAGTTCTGCACAACAAATAATTAAACAACAAAAACGAATTAAAAGACACAACATATTTAAGGATAAACCATCAATATAGGTCCATTTAGCGCATAATAAGTGGATACAAAATCCACTTATCACACCCCCAAACTTAAACTGAAGCTTGTCCTCAAGCGAAAACAGACCCGCCTACCTCTAAATGCATGAATGCAACTGATGCAAGGATCCCATAAGCAAAGCAATAACCAATTTAGCAGAGTGTCTCAGAGAATGTGATAACTCCAAATAGAGATCGACTAAATATCAGCATATTAACCTTTACAAGTACAGAAACGTGCGTGTGTGCAATACTCATCAGAATTACTCTTAGCATTAGATCAAAACCATACATATTCTTCGTCATAACAATCACAAGTTTATAAATAGAATGGACGCTAGACACTTCATAACCTAGAAACACCTCTATCATCATTTGAGTTATACAGGAATTCATGCTTTATTAACAACTATGACGCATAATACTATACACAACACACATGCTTATTTGACCGTGCAATGGATGAGACCCCAAAAGGCTTATACAATAATACCCATGTAGCGAACGTTAGGTCAGTGGATCCCAGACTATAAAAGCCTTAGGTCACTAGGCACAAAGTCCCCTCGTACTTAATTGCTCGAGTATTAAAGAGCTCACCCTGGCCAACTCTGCATATTCACATTCTCATAAACACTTTTTTTTTTCTCCTTTTTTTTTTTTTTTTTTTTTTTTTTTTGCAATCTGGAATGAGAATTCTCAGTTCCAACCCTAGACTACTCATATAACTATGAGCTGGCTACTAGCCAATTGACACCTATCAATTATTGACAAATACACACAAACTAGCATGAACCCTGCCTTCCCCCAAACTTATATTTAGTGATTCTACGCTATCAAGGGAATAAAGAAAATTCCAAATATAATCAGGTGATTAATTTTCAACAACCAAACAAGCATGACCTTAACCTAGCCCAAAAGTAACCGATGAGTTGTGTAAGATTGTGTTTCTGCAACATGCACGTCAATTCATAAGTATTTAAATCAGCCCTCTATCCATCATTATCACACTCAAATTCATCATTGACTACTAAACGGAATCGCCAAGCGCTACGGGATCAAGGAAAATATGATATGCAACTAATCATGAATATGCAATTTTTTTTTATTTATATATATATATATATATATATATATATATATGAATTATATGAAATTATACTAGCATGGTATATTATGAACTACATGAAACTGTATGCATACTATGACTCGAGAAATCAATTATCCTAAATCACCCCCAAACTTAAACTGTTCAATGTCCTCATTGAAGGTATAGATAAAGGATAAAAGAGAACTCCCCTAACTGTCGGCATCGTCACCCTCCTCGGGTGGTGAATCAAGTGGTGGAAATGAGCTCCAAACTGAGGCAATGACCTGCACTTTCGACATAATACTAAACAAAATCACACCAAATCAAACCACACATAAAAAACACCAAACCTATGGGTTGCCTCCCATGAAGCGCTTGTTTATTGTCGCTAGCTTGACTTCATCTTCGCACTTCAATTGGTAGTACCAAGAACCGTGGTTTCCGCTTCGCGATTCACCTGATCACCAAAATATGGCTTCAACCTCTGTCCATTTACTTTGAAAGCCGCTTCCGGTGTTATATCAAAAATTTCCACTGCACCATGTGGAAACACTGTTTTAACCGTGAATGGTCCTGACCACCTTGACTTAAGTTTCCCTGGGAAGAGTCTGAGACGAGAGTTGAAAAGCAAGACTAACTGTCCCGGTACAAAAGACTTTTACACCAAACGTCTGTCATGCCATCTTTTGACTTTCTCCTTGTAGAGCTTATTGTTCTCATATGCCTGCAATCGAAACTCGTCCATTTCGTTGAGTTGCACCATCCTTTTCTCACCTGCGGCCTTAAGATCGAAATTTAGCTTCTTCAAAGCCCAATAAGCCTTGTGTTCCAATTCTGCCGGTAAATGGCAAGCTTTCCCATAGACCAGCTGATATGGTGACATGCCCAAGGGTGTTTTATATGCTGTACGATAAGCCCATGCGGCTTCATCGAGTTTCAAAGACCAATCCTTTCTCGAAGGATTCACCACTTTTTCCAGAATGCGCTTAATCTCGCGATTAGATACCTCGGCTTGGCCATTGGTTTGCGGGTGGTATGCCGTAGCTACCCGGTGGTTGATGTTGTACCTTGCCATAAGATTAGTGAATTTGCGATTGCAAAAGTGAGTACCTTCATCGCTTATGATTACTCGAGGAGTGCCGAATCTTGCGAAGATGTTTTTGTGAAGGAAATTGAGTACGACATTGGCATTATTGGTCGGAAGTGCCTTGACTTCAACCCATTTGGAAACATAATCAACGGCTAGCAAGATGTATTGGTTGTTACACGAGGAAATGAATGGTCCCATGAAATCGATGCCCCAAACATCGAAGATTTCCACCTCTAGCATTATATTGAGGGGCATCTCATTCCTCCTAGATATGTTACCAACACGCTGACAACGATCACACTTCAGCACAAACTGATGGGCATCCTTAAAAAGGGATGGCCAATAAAATCCCGCTTGAAGAATTCGAGTTGCGGTCTTTTAACTTCCATAATGGCCACCATATGTCGTGGCGTGATAATCCCTTAGAATAGCTTCTGTTTCACTGTATGGCACACATCTCCTAATCACCTGATCTGCTCCTTGTTTAAACAGATATGGTTCGTCCCAACGATACCATTTGACTTCATGCAAGAATTTCTTTCTTTGTGCAAAAGAGAGCTCGGGAGGAATCACTCGACTCACCAGAAAGTTCACAATGTCTGCAAACCAAGGCTCTTCTTCTTGTATCCCAAACAACTGTTCATCAGGAAAGGATTCATTAATGACGGTTTTGTCTTGGGATGTCTTCCCAAGGTCTTCCAATCGTGAGAGATGGTCGGCTACTTGGTTTTCTGTCCCTTTTCTATCCTTGATCTCCACATCGAATTCTTGCAGCAGAAGAATCCATCGAATCAACCTAGGTTTGGAGTCCTTTTTAGAGAGAAGATATCTGATAGCCGCGTGATCAGTGTACACAGTCACCTTCGTGCCAAGCAAGTATGAACGGAATTTTTCAAAACCATAAACTATGGCTAACAGCTCCTTCTCAGTGGTAGTGTAGTTTAATTGAGCATCGCTGAGGGTTTTGCTTGCATAATAGATGACATGAAACATTTTATTTTTCTTTTGGCCAAGAACGGCCCCAACTGCGTAATCGCTAGCATCACACATCATAGCGAAAGGCTCACTCCAATCTGGAGCAATGATCACGGGTGCTGAAATCAATTTCTTCTTCAGAGACTCGAAAGCTGTGAGACATTCTTCGTTAAATTTGAAATGAATATCTTTTTCCAGCAGCTGACACAAAGGTTTGGAAATTTTTGCGAAATCCTTGATGAAACGCCTGTAGAAACCTGCGTGCCCAAGGAAACTGCGAATCCCTCGCACTGAATTAGGTGGCGGCAGCTTTTCAATAGCTTCTATCTTTGCTCTATCCACTTCTAGACCTTTCCTTGACACCTTGTGCCCGAGAATAGTTCCTTCTTGTACCATAAAGTGGCACTTCTCCCAATTGAGCACTAGGTTAGTTTCCACGCATCTTTTCAGCACCGAGCCAAGATTTTGCAAGCATTCATCAAAAGATAGACCGAATACAGAGAAGTCGTCCATGAAGACTTCTACGGTCTTGCCAATCATGTCGGAGAAGATGGCCATCATGCACCTTTGAAAAGTACCAGGTGCTCCACACAAGCCAAAAGAAACCCGCCGAAAGGCGAAAGTGCCGAACGGGCATGTAAATGTTGTTTTCTCCTGATCCTCAGGAGCAATGCAGATTTGGTTATATCCAGAATAACCATCCAGAAGGCAGTAATAATCATGGCCGGCCAGTCTATCTAGCATCTGATCAATGAAAGGAAGGGGAAAATGATCCTTCCTTGTGGCTTTATTCAACTTCCGGTAGTCCATGCAGATTCGCCAACCGGTGACTGTGCGAGTAGAGATGAGTTCATTCTTTTCATTGGTAATCACAGTCATGCCTCCCTTCTTCGGTACACATTGCACTGGACTCACCCATGCACTGTCAGAAATGGGATAGATAATCCCTGCATCCAGCCACTTGATGATTTCTTTCTTCACTACCTCTTTCATAAGAGGATTTAGCCGCCTTTGATGCTCCACTGTTGGTTTACTACCTTCTTCCAATGGAATTTTATGTTGACAATAAGCTGGGCTGATGCCTTTGATATCCGCTATGGTCCAACCAATGGCTGTTTTGAATTCCCTCAGGACTCTTAAAAGCTTGTCTTCCTCAGAGTCTGAAAGGTTAGCAGATATAATCACAGGTAAGGTAGATGATTCACCAAGAGAAGCATACTTTAAGTGATTAGGAAGTGGTTTGAGCTCTAGAGTTGGAGCTTCCTCGATAGATGGTTTCATTTGCTGATGCGGCCCTTTTAGTTCTGGCAGATCCAATGATTCAACTGGTCTTTCAAATTTTCTTTTCCATGGCAAAGCATCCAGATATTTCAATTGTTCATCTATGTCATCTTCGTCTAATGAATACCTTCCACTAAGGGCCTTTTCCAAAGTGTCATTCATGAACATGTGATCCAACTTTTCTTGTACCGTAGACTCAATCAAGTCTACCTTCAGACACTGTTCTTCTTCTGTTGGAAACTTCATGGCTTTGAAAACATTGAAGGTGACATTTTGATCATGCACTCTCATTGTAAGTTCCCCCTTTTGGACGTCAATCAACGTTTGTCCTGTCGCCAAGAATGGTCTACCAAGAATGATCGGAATCTTCTTGTCCTCTTCGAAATCAAGTATGACAAAATCAGCTGGGAAGATAAGTTTGTCTACTTTCACTAGGACATCTTCAACAACTCCCCGAGGATAAGTGATAGAGCGATCAGCCAACTGAAGTGACATGTTCGTCGGGTTTGGCTCAGGAAGGCCAAGTTGTAAGAAAACTGAGTATGGCATGAGGTTGATGCTTGCTCCTAAATCACATAAACATTTGTCAAAAGACAAATTCCCAATGGTGCATGGTATGGTGAAACTTCCAGGATCTTTTAGCTTAGGCGGTAACTTTTGTTGCAATACCGCGCTACACTCCTCTGTCAAAGCAACAGTTTCTAATTCCTCTAGTTTTACTTTCCTCGATAGAATGCCCTTCATAAACTTGGCATAACTTGGCATTTGCTCCAGGGCTTCAGCAAATGGAATGTTGATATGTAATTTCTTAAAGACTTCAAGAAATTTGCCGAACTGCTTGTCTAGTTTCTGTTTTTGCAGACGTCGAGGGAATGGCGGAGGTGGATAGACATGCTCTTCTGCTTCTTTCTGTGCAAGGATTGATTGTTTAGGAGGTGGTACACTTTCTTCTACCTCCGTGCTTGAAATTGGAGCCTTACCCTTGTCCTCGGTATCTCCCACGTTCACTGTTTCTGCATCGGGCAGAATTCTTTTTGCTCTTTCCAATTCAGTGCCTTCTGTGACTTTTCCCGATCTTAAAGTGATGGCTTTAATGTGCTCCTGGTTGTTCTTTCTCCCCGGATTAGCTTCAGTATCACTGGGGAGTGTTCCTTGTGGTCGGCTCATCATGAAACTAGCGAGTTGTCCCAATTGAGTTTCCAGATTTTTAATAGAAGCCGCTTGGCTTTTGGACGCCAACCTCAACTCCTCCAATTCTGCCTTTTCACTAGAAGATGATTGCCCAGAATTCCCATAGGATTGTTGTTGAAATCCTGGGGGTTGAAATTATCGTGGGGCATATTGTTGCTGATATTGGTGCCCCTGCTGTTGATGGAATCCAGATGGATTATATGGCCTAGTTCCAAACTGCTGATTTTGAAATTGTTGGTAGGGCTGATTTGATTGTTGCGCTCCTCCTTGATTATTGCTCCAACTGAAATTTGGATGATTTCGGTTGTTTGGATGGTAGGAATTTGGAGCTGGCTGTTGCTGTCTTTGGAAATTGCTTACGAATTGAACCGACTCGTTTGAGATGGCACATTGGTTTGATTCATGTGCGCCCGCACACAATTCACAAACACTGGCAACTTAATGAAATCCTTGTGCTGTCAAAGAGTCTATTTTCAAGTTCAAAGCCTCTATCTGAGCTGCTAAGGAAGTGGCCTTGTCGACATTAAGAATTCCTGCTACCTTCTGTTGTGGCATCCTCTGAGTTGGGTTTTGATATTCATTAGCTGCCATCATCTCGATAAGATCGTAGGCCTCCTCATAACTTTTAGCCCATAATGCTCCCCCTGAAGCTGCATCTACCATTGGCCTTGATTGTATTCCTAGTCCATTATAGAAGCAATTTATGACCATCCAATTTGGCATGCCATGATGAGGGCATTGTCGAAGCATTTCCTTGTATCTTTCCCACGCTTCACATAAAGATTCACCAGACTGTTGAGAAAATTGCGTGATAGCATTCCTTATAGCTGCAGTCTTTGCCATGGGGAAGAATTTGCTAAGAAACTTTTGAGCTAGATCAGCCCAAGTGGTGATAGATCCCGGTGGCAGAGAGTGTAACCAACTTTTGGCCTTATCTCTTAAGGAAAACGGGAAGAGTCTCAACTTTACAGCATCATCTGACACATTGTTGAATCTAAATGTGTCGCATATTTCTATGAAGTTCCTAATGTGTAAGTTAGGATCTTCCGTTGCAGTTCCTCCGTACTGTACTTGATTCTGCACCATCTGAATAGTGCTGGATTTAATTTCAAATGTAGGAGCCGCAATTGCTGGACGAATGATACTTGACTGAATGTCATCAATCTTCGGTTGTGAGTAGTCCATTAAAGCCCTTGCTGCTGCAGGTGCAACTACTTCGGCTTCTCCGTCCATCTTGTGAGTATTTGCTAGTTTAAGTACTTGCTTGGCTTTTAATGCTTTAGCACGTGTTAGCATAAAAATCCAAGTATCTGAACACAAATAATCACTTCAAAATGTAAGATAAAATATTCAAGTCAAACAAATTAACTTCTTATTGTAGTAAAACACATAAACAAAATAACACCGAGTCCCCGGCAGCGGCGCCAAAAACTTGTTCGCTATTTTCTCTACGCAAGTATACGCAGTCCAAAAGCAATATAGGGAAATAAGGATCGTTCCCACGAAGACTTGGTGTATTTAAGTAAATATGTTTATTCAACAACGTTCGGTTAATTATAGAAGCCTGAACAATGAAATGGTTGGTTTTTTCAAATCACAATTAATTAATGAAATAACGACTAAAAATAATAAGATTTTATATATGAGATAAACATGGGATTCTAATTTCATTATTTATTTCATTTAGAATTGATGCCTTAATTTAAAGTGATTCTGATAATTATGAAAGCTAGCCGGGAACACAAAACTAATATAAGCGCCTTTCAGCCTTAACTTATATCAAACCATACAAACATCCACTTAAAAAGATAGAAGTTGTGTGGACACCAGTTATGTCTAGACCCTATATGTCTATAAGATTTGAAAACATAACTGGTTTACGAATAAATTCCTTATTTTTGGCTACACAGGGCGATGTGATCCAAAACCCTACCACTAATCGTAATTATATATGAAAATTACGAACCTATGCTAACATGGCAAATTCTAAATTCTCAAATCCACTTTCGCATTCATTAAGAATTAATAATTTAGATGATAGCTACGCATCTAATAAATTAAGCACAACCATGTTAGGCAATCGGAAATTTTTATCATAACACAATTTATTAAGGCATCGAATTACTAAATTACCTAAATAAATCCATTAGAATCCCATGACGGCGATTAGTTCATAATCAAACGAATCGTCATCATGAGATTAATTGAAATCATAATAATAATAATAATAATAATAATAATAATACTAACAATAATAATAATAATAATAATAATAATAATAATAATAATAATAATAATAATAATAATAATAATAATACTAATAACAACAATAATAAAACCAATTTAAAAATTACAATAAATTAAATATGAAAATTATAAGAGTTTAGAAACTAAAACCGAAATAATTTCCACTTGCAAGAAACGAGCACTCCGATAATTCCCTGTAAAATAAGAAATTAGAAAATAAAACCGAAATAATTTCCAACGAAAGAAATGAGCGTTCCAAAATAATTGCCTTAAAATCTTCACCCGAAATAACACTCAAACTAAATTTACAGAAATTTAAAGTGAATAAAACTGAACTTGAAATTACAAAAGGAAGCTGAAAATTTTTGGAGAGACTACAACTGCAGTCGAGAGGTGTGAGTTGTGTGTGGTGTGTTTACAACTGCAAGAAATAAGCCCTATTTATAGTACAATGCTAGCACACCAGGGCAATAAAATACAAATGAAAAGAATAAAAAAAAAAAGAAGTAAAAAAAATAAACAAACAGCACATAATGCCGAAAGTGACACAGCTAACAATTACTCCACAGCACTCAGTCGACCAGACAAAGAAAAAAACACACGCAGGATGCACCGTGCGCGTCACGCGCGAGAATTCACAGCATTAGCCTGGCGCGTGGCTCCCACGCGCGTGTGGGAGCGTGACTTCTCCTGCAACCTGACCGACAGCTTTGGACAAGAGTGTACAAATCTTCTTTCTTTTATTTTTTTTTGTTTATTTGCCGACAGCCACTTTTGTTACTTTAGTAGCTTAGTGCACCACCTGCTACACACATTAAACAGAGCTCGTTTCTTTTTTATTTTTTTTATTTTTTTTATTTTTTTTTTCTTTCTTTTGTTTATTCAACTTGCATAATAAAACATATTTAATTAATAAATAATTAATTTAATTCCGAATTTATAAAAATAAACATCTAATATTATTAGATATTTATAAATATAATTTTCTAATTAAATAAAGTATTTATTAATATAAATAAATTTTCAAGACCTAAGCTGCGGTAAATTTCGGGCCAAAAACCGGACTCCTTTTCCTTAACGAAAAATATATCAATTCCAACCGGGACTTTCTTTTTAAGAATATATCACTTTCCATTTTTTTGTGATAATTCTATTTTCTCAATGCTCGTTCTGGTGCGAATTACGGCCTCTTGAGGATCTAAAATTGGATTTCTTTTGCGAACGAAAAATGTATCAATTCCAACCGGGGTTCCAGATTTAAGAAGTTCAGGATTCCTTTATGATAATTCTTTTTCCTCGTAACCAGTTCACTTGATAAAATTGAGCCAGCAATCCCCCGTTTTTAGCCTTTTATCGCCTAGATACCTGAATTTGCGAGTTCTGCACAACAAATAATTAAACAACAAAAACGAATTAAAAGACACAACATATTTAAGGATAAACCATCAATATAGGTCCATTTAGCGCATAATAAGTGGATACAAAATCCACTTATCAAAATGCTTATGATTTTTTGCATTTTTTTAAACTATAAATGAATTACAAATATAGAGTTATGTTTAATGACACAACTTAAATAGGGGTTTTCCAATAAAAATCCAAGTCCAAAAACATTTTTGCAAAATTACCTTTTTAAAAAAATTAGTTTGCAAACATATCACCTTTCATAAATAAGTTGCAAACATACATTTTGCAACTTTTGAAATCATATTTGCAACCGACATCAACTAAAATCAATTGTAAATGCAATTTTAAAAATTTAATAATTGAAATCATCTTTGGTTGAATAATAGGTTGCTTAACAAATTGCATCGGTTAACACGAATACAATCTCGAATGCAATCAAAATCAACCTCAAATGCATCCAAAATCAACTTCAAATTATTTTTTAGAAAAATGTAAAAACATGTTGCTTTGGTTGTAAAAGATATTTTTACAAATATTTTCAAAAGACGGTAGAAGCGTAAAAAAAAACTTTAAAAATTGATATTTTTGTTAAATTTTCTTAAATATTAGAACTCTTATATCACTTATTTGTCAATATAAATTAATGTTGCCCTCTACTATGTACATTAATACTAATTTTTATATTAATATACATTATATGTACAATCTCTTTCTTGGATACCAATGATCTATTTTTCGAAAAATTATTATTAATCGAAATGAACATGTTCTGCAAATCAAGTCCATTATATTGCAAATTTCAAATTTTGTATCGCAATTTGAATAACATAATACAAATCAAAAATTCAAAAGTCATTGTTTTGTACTAATTTAACAAGTAACAACTTAATAATTCTACAAAGAACTTTGCCTATACACATATCATATACTATTAATAAAAATTCCTTTTTATATATATAAAATATGATGTTTTCAACTTTAAATGCAAATATATTAACATTTTTTTCAAGCTATCCTATTTGAAAATTGTATAAAAATTAATGAAGCATGACTAATAATGAAGAATAATAATTTAGCAAAAAAAAAATAATGAAGAATAATATCTTATGAAATATAGGTTTTTAAATCTTATGAAAATTGTATAAAAATTAATGAAGCATGAGTAATAATGTTTTGCTAAAAAAATGCAGATAACACAAGTACACCAAGGTAGTATCTGGCATTGAATACCCGAAAGAATGTGTTTGTGAATATCCTCTTATACTTTTATAATTTGGTATCAAACTTTTGTTTTATTTTCGTTTTGAAATATATTATTACATACATTAATTGATTTGGCGAGTTATTGATATGGTTTCCACTAACCACTATCCCCTCCCCTCAATTATATTCTAAAAATATGTTATGTAAGATAACCATTTTTATTTCAAGCCTGATATATTACTCGAACTGCAGGCAAATGTATCTTTAAGCGGGCCATCATGCCACTGGACAAATTCTGCAATCTGCTCCACAATATCAAGAATTTCAATTGCTCGAGTCGAAGTCGAATCACTCTTGTAGACTGATTAATAGAATTAGACGTAGGAAACACCCAAGCACAGCCTGGAAAATTAAATCGAGTAACAATCATAAGAGCTCTGGAAAAAATTAAATGATTTCCACTAGATACCCAAAATGCTACCCATATACATCTAACTACAACTGCAGCTCCAACGAAGAATAACAAGAAGCCAAGAAGAAAATATGTTTTGCTTGTTACAGCCCTGGGTAAATGAGAACTTTCTTGTATTAGTCGCGGTCGGGCCTGCCTTTAGTATCACTCTTTGTTCCGAGCTGCGCGATCTTTTCTGTGCCCACCAAGGATGCGAGAAATTTGTAAACCTCTGCTGAATGCTTGGTTGAATAGCATCCGAGTTTGAAATTCAGAAACAAATGGAAACCAGGCAAGGAAAGCAACTGGAGTGAAAAGAAGCAAGCCCATTGCAATTTCATAGCCTCGAGCAAGCGTCCGAACTGATCCCCAGAACCCAGTTCGATGGATAACAGGCTTGCATGCCTGCGCAATCTGAAAGAAGAGTAACAAATAATTAATAATTGTTTATGAAATGGTTCTAATATCTCAAGTTGATAAAAATCAAGAATTAAGATAGTAAACATCTGACTAGCATATAATACAGAACACGAGCACATGACATGTATGATTCGCATAATGCAAAGATAGGGAGAAGTGTTGTTGTGTGGGTTTGCAGTAGTAGTGTGAATGTGGGAAACAATCACAAATTAGGATAGTGTCATCTTTTGAGTGCAGGCATTCAGTCAACATTTCAGTTCCTCGAGTTGTGGATGATCATCAGAGCTTAAAATTAATTATGCTTTGGATGAAGTGAAAATTAAAAGTAATAAAATGAAGATATAATATTACTAACCAGTAGCAAACCCCAACCAGTTGGCATGAAGGCAAGAATGCAAACTATTATGTCCTGCACTGTCATATGGGGCAGCGCGATCAAAGTAACCAGAATGGAAATAAATGTAAGAAATATTAATCCTTTGATCAACCGAAACACAAGCTGAAAGTTCGCACTGAATTTTCTCCGTCCTACTGAAATAGTCTGGCAAAAAAAAAAAGTAACATGGGTTATTGTATGAGCTCATTTTTGTATTTGAAAGGATAAATCACTTAATTTCCAACCTATAAAAAATTGAACAAGCGATCTTCAATGAATTAGACTGGAATAAGAGATTAACCAATAATAAACACAGAAAATAAGGAAAACAGATCCATGACACCTTTTGCCTTGTCATAATTGTTGTAAACGACCAAATTAGAAGATATTTGGAAATGTAAGTTTGAGGTAGTCAACTTCGGCAAAATGTTTTTATGTGTCAGTTCAATGTTCTTGGGCTTATCTACCACTTCAAAGTATACCAGTTTAATAAAGAAAATAAAAAAGAAGACTGATATTTTCAATATACAAGTACAATGAGAATACAATGTACGAAAGAAATTCTCACCTTCATCACAAACAACATCAGAACTATCACAAGCCACGATATGCCATACACCTGTTTTTAGACATGTTGTACAAGTCAGATTAAATTCTAGCGAAAACCTAGTACAGTGACCTCAGAAAGATGGATACAACATACCAGAATACTTTTTGTATGTTTTGTAATGTTTAAGTGATAAACAAGCCCGTACTGGTAGATGAAGAATCGTAAAGCCAGCAATATTTCAGCAATAATTCCACGCTTCCCAGAATGATGAAGATGTTCTTGTTCCTCTTCCCACCATGATTCCCAACTTTTCTCAGGTGGCACACCAATACCACCTGTATTGCTTATCCACTTATTCCAATCGGTCCAATCATCAACAATCTTTTGCCACTCAAAACCGGAAGGATTGAAGAGGAAGGGAGCAAAGAGCCAGGTGCAGACCATAAACCATATTGATACAGTGATCAAGATATAGGCAAGTGCTCCTCTATAGGATTTACCAAAAATTTCATAAACAACAAGTAAAATCATCAGCTCGAGTCCCTTCACAAAATGGCTCCGGGAGTACAGCCGATAGTTTTCGGCAAACTTTGCATGAAAAACCACAAACCCACGACCAGTAGGTCTATATTTTGCACCTCCATGGAGTAACGTCCTTCCATAATAGTGAGTCTTAGTTCCAAGTGAAAACGTAAAAAATACAGGTGCTAACTGTAACTGCATGAGAACAAATTCGCTTAATGCAGTACGAAAACCTCTTTCCAGTCCAATTTCCATCATCATAGGCAGCGCCATTAAAAATCCAATTTGCACAAATGACTGAGAAGCAAGGGCCACTTGAAGAGGCTTGTTATCTCGAATAGCAGGTTGAGTACTAAGACCCTCTTCAAGTCCACTGAGAACAAGATATAGGCGCCCATAGAGAAATACATATACAGTAAGCACGGTAATCTGCCAGAAGAAACGCACAATAAATAAGTAATATGCATCAAAGAAATACGAATGAGAAACAGGTTGTATGTTATAAAACATACCAAGGTACTGAAGTAGAAACCAATGGTGGTGAAGTAACATGACAACATCCTGAAAAAATCAAAACGGTGCCCAAGCCTGTAAAGATCACGACTCAATGTCTGTTCTCCATTCCCATTGGCTATTTTGGCTTCAAATAGTGAAATCTGATTGAGGCCCACATCCCTCCCTTTCCCAACTTGTATGTACTCATGATGTGTTACATTGCCTTCACGAAGTGTAGAATTAAACCCTGCAATCAATGTCATGTTCAGGAGTAACAGAGTAAGCAAAGATAAGCAGGAAAGTATGTTATACATGGCTAAAGCCTACAACAATAGACTAAAATTACCGGCAAAGATGTCCTCGCTTAAGTTTATGATCTTGGAAGCTTTGCTGACACCTCCTCTAGTAAGGTGAAATAGCCTATCAAAAACATCTGGATGGCCATAGTGAAACCGAACCCTGAATAGAAAAAAGAAGAAATACACAGAAACATATGATGGGTCAATGAAACTATGACATGCAAAAAAATGAACTATGTTGATAATAACTAAGGGCAAGTCCAATGGTGGTGCTAAAAGTGTTGTTATTGCTACAATATAGCATCCAAGAAAAAACACTACTCCAATGGGGTGCTAAACAAGGATGCAAAATAGCAAAATGCTAACTTGGTGCTAAATATAGAACCAAGTATAGATGTTGCTCTAATTGCCACATAAGCATGCAAGTGGTAAATGAATTAGTAAAGTAATAGTGACAAACATAATTGCACATTTAAAGATTAGATAGTTGAAATATAGCTTTTTTTGGAAATGTTTGGTGCCATTTTGAAACTACACATTGGAGCATAAGTTCTATTTCAACATCAAAATTCACTTTTTGATTTCAAAATATAGCACTAGCTATGGTCATTTTAGCACCACCACCGGGACTTGCTCTGATAGTGATATTTAATGTTTTGTAAGCTTTCCTTCTCTAATCATTTCTTCACCACTTGCATTACGCAGAAAATAATTATAGGGGATTTCATACATAAAAAGCTTCAAATAAAATATTTCAAAATGAAATAACGAACAGACGCTAATATTCTTAATGTGATATAGAATTAAAAAAGAGAATACAGGACAAAAGTTGATTAATTTATACATGCATATAATATTTGTATCATTTCATATATTCTTAGCAGACAAATGCTTAATTGGTAAGAGAAAAAAAAATATCATTAAATAAAAAGAACAGAAGTTGCTTTTTCTTTTAACAGCAGGGCTCTAAAAAGCCCCAAGTGGTCCTAAGCAGGTGAAGAGAACATTTTTATTAGAGAACATTTTTATTAGCAAACTAAAGCTTCATTGATAAGAGAAAAAGATATCTAAAAAGAATGAATAAAAGTTGATTCTTTTGATTAAAAGGAGCCGTGCTCTACATGCCCTAAACAGTCCTAAGCAGGAGAGACCTTCTAGTGCTTAGGCGGATCACTAGTATATATAATTTTATACATGCATATAATATTTGTATCATTTCATATATACTAATTTCTGTATGTCCATAACTTAAAGTAATAAAGCAATAACAGTCTCAAATTTGTAAATATAATATTTATCATTACTGATGATTCAGCATGCAGCTTAACACTAGTAAAGCTTGTAACAAGAGAAAAGAGCTTACTTCAAAGGATTAGCTAGTAATCTCTGGCCAATGGTCACAAAACTTGTCTCCTGATTCGACATAAACCATGCAAGTGACGACACACTGCATGAATCACATTCTGATGTTGGATTCTAAAAATATAACTAAAACATTAAACAAACCTGCGAACAGCACAAATAAGAAGTTAAGAACATACCTTCCAGTAAATATATGCTCCCGAAGACCAAGAATTGTAGGATATCTTACACCATCATGTTTCTTTAAAAATTCTTCAAGTAAATTCCTCATTTTAAAGGCTTCTTCCATGTAGTTGTCCTATTAGATGGAGATTTAATAAGATAGATGTTGGCAGAGATTTCCCTGTAAATCAAGAATAATCACAAGACTATACCTGGTTCATATCTATAGTTTGCAAGCCTTCTCCACGTGTAAAGATAATAGCATGATTTTGATTTTCTGGCTTTCCTTCTCCCAAGATAGCAGGGCCTGGGAGCTTTATTCGATAAACAACCTGCAAACAAGATGTGGCAAACATATGAAGATATTTTTGAACTGCAGAACTAACATAGCCATCAGGAGAGATGTTATACTTATCGACCTAGAATGATTTCCTGCACAATACATCCTCATATAACTTCAAATATCGTTGAGTGCAGGATCCCTCTTTACTCAATATGTCAAGGTTCAAGCAAGATTACAACAAAATATCAGAGTTATCCCATTCGCACCATATGCAACATCCTTGTTTATGTTTTCTTTTTTGGAAAATTAATGGCCTTTTTTTCTTACTCCAACAACATTCTCAATTTCCTTAAATTTGTTAACAGGGAACAGATAGTTCAGAGAATTAACGGCTAAAAGAGTAACACTTGCATGTTTGTTTAAGCTTACAAGTGGCTTGCAAGCCGGAAACTGTAAAGACAAACTAGTGATGTACAAAGTTTGAGCACGACATTAGGACTTCAATTGAAAAAAAAAATCGATTCTTCGAAGAAATAATTTACATGGCCTACAAAAAAAATTATGCTTAATATGGGCACAGAGATATACAAACAATTCTTAGAGTTAATTCGTATGAGCCCAGATAGTAAACAAGAACCCTTTCCTCTTCTTTTGGCTTTCACAAAACATAAAATGCCAAGAGAGTATTTACCTCTCATATAAGGTGAACAAGTACCTCCATAGGTACGTATTGCCTCCTATAAGAGGCAAATATACTGCCCCAAACAGACTCCATATAAAATGGATTCATATTTCAGATCCACCAAGGAATCTGAGGAAGAAATAAGATGGATATCTGCTTAACTATCTTTTAATTTAAATGCTAAAAAAATTGTGAATACTCTAATTAAAGCTTCTTTTAGGTGAAAATTATAGACGGGTAAAATAACAAGGGCGATTGCTGAGATGACAATGTAGAGAGTCTAGAAAAATTATCTATTACTCCTAGGCAAAAAAAGTACAGAGTTATCAATGTGCAGTAAGCACATCAACAATCTTTGGAAATCACAACTCTATCCTGCAAAAAAAAATGCCGTGGAAGAATTCTGACATGAATACCGTTTTAAGTTATATGACGGAGGGGTAAGTATCACAATGAACCATTGACGAATTTTTCTCGAGCACATCTAATGTAGCTAACATTTCCGAAATATATTCACTGATAACTTTAAGACATAAAGATCACCATCCCGTTCATCCATATGAGAACATAATAGAATTTAGTATTTACCTGGTCCAAGTTTTGTCCTGGTTCAGTTGAATTCGACTTGGGCATAGCAGCCTTCACCAGAGCAGAGTAATACACTTTCTGGTTAACTTTTTTCGTTCTATCTTTGTTAGGCTCTTCAACCTCATCAATATAAGCAACACGGAGAGATGGGTACCTGCCAGTACCAAGTAAATAAAATGAGGTCCAAGTCTTATAAATCAACACGGGAAGTATTCACTATATAATTTACACATACCCTGACATTAGCTTTAAAATATCTTGTGCACGAGGATCGCCAGATCGTTTGTGTATTCCATATTTCTGGCATGAAACAACATATGTAAATTTCATATCAGCAACTGCTTGACATTGTGTCCATAAAGATCTCTCTCCTTTCACATGATCCTCACTCAATTCGATTGCCTTGTAGCCTTGCATTAGATCTGATCAGTTGGCACAATGAAGAAAAATTATATATCATTGACTACAGCAAAAAGATTTGGGGTTCCACGGCTTAAAAGATAGTATATACCTTCATCTTTTGCCATATCAAGGAACGCTTGGAGTTCCAAGGCTTTACGGTAGTACATCATACCTCTTACTGAGAGTAGCAAGAATGAACAAGTAAATACACAAGAATAAATCTCTGCCGATAATCAAAAGCAAGAGACATGTTGCAACAAATATATAACAGACAAATTTCAGACCAGTTTTAGTCAGAGTCTGGCCCCTGTATGATGCCCAAAGTCGTAAATTTTCTTCCAATGCTTCGTCTAATCCTCTAACATCTTCCTCACTGTCCCATTTCATCCGCTCACGAAAATTGTTCCATTCATCTAAATGTACATAAATTAGTATAATACCCAGGCCGGAAGTACAGGAATACAAAACGAGAGCACAAAAACAAGGTCTTTCTATGGAACCTGGAAAAATCTTCTGCAAGTAAAAGAGAATAGATACCCCATCTTCATTAGGAACTTCCAAGTCATGCAAGGAAAAGAGGACCTCCTCCGTATAATACGGAGTCAAAACACTAAGAATAAAAGAAGAGTCATGTTTAATTTGAAATGGCAACAAGATATTGACTCACAACAACATAAATAAATATGACAATGCGCATGGCTTACCACACTCATGCTCAAATATAAAATACTACCATGCGTCTGTGCCAGAAGAAAGGTATAAAACTACAGTTTGCAACAGATTGTTTTATCCAGTAATAAAGTTCAACAATGAAAACTCACGAGAAAGAAAGCATGTTGCGGACTTTGGGTGCTGAAGGCATGTCCATAAACAATGAATTAGAAAAGAAAGATATCCGTCTTCTAGCTTCCAAGTTTGATGGTACATCCATCGCGGATTCTGTCACTGTTAGTAATAAATAGAGCCTTTTGATCTGTATAAGGGAACAAACAACACCTAAGTGATTGGAACAAATAACATCTCAACAGAAGCTTCCAGTTAGATTATAGCTCACCTTTTCTTTCCAAGCTTCCGATTCCGGAGTTGGGAATCTAATTGCTCCAGCAGATGCAAATAACTGATATTGTTGATCAAGCGGGGTCATGCCCTCATGGCCTGAACCGCCATGAATTGAATCGACCAGACTGTAGTTGAGAACATTAGAATATTATATGACGCGGAACGCTTAAATTACAAATGCAGTTGACACAACTAACCTGGATATTTGATCTTCCATCATTATGTCTCTTGTCACCACCTCTAACATGTCCTGGAAAAGAATGACAACTTGATCCCTGTCCTCCTTCTTGTTATCTAGCTGCAGTATCAAAAAAAAATTAAGCTTCTGATTCCCGCCTACTCCCCCTCTCAGTAGCAACTGTTATTACTTTACAGTGTATTATCGGACTTGAGAACTTACTAGGTATTTAATGAGCTTTACAAAGTGATCATAGAGACTAGGAAGAGCACTCATTTTATACTCAACTATAAGATCACCTGCTTCAACATGCTTGTCAACTTCGCAAAATATATATTCAATCACCCTGGAATGAGTAAATGAACAAGTTGTTAAGATATGAGAAAGGTGAGGAGTGCCAAGAAAGGTGACGAGCGCCAAAGAAGATATTGTGAGTATAATTAAAAATACATACTCTTTTTCACGAGTACCACCAACCAAAAACTTAATGACATTACGAAATGAAGCATAGCACTCCCGGACAGCACAAGACATATAATCATCAGACTCAATCCGCTTCTTCAGTTCACGATCTTTCCCATTGCTATCCTTGGCCATATCCAAGGCGATTGGGATCTGGTTCACGTGTGTAATATGAATATGAGCTAAAAAAGTACTTATCAAAACAAAGAAAAAGTAAAATTGTTTCTAAAAAAAATATTTATCTGTTCCCCTTACAGAAATGGCCAGACCAGAACCAAATCGTGATTTGAAAAGAACCACCAAAGAAAGCATCAGAGGACTAATTCTAAGTGGAAACTAATCTTAATTTGTTTGTTGCCATGTATTGATTCTGTTTTACAACTGTTATTACCGTTATAATACTAATATGATTTGTAATTTGGTACTCTGAATGTTCTAGTTGTGTTAATTTGCAGCACCATATTGTTAGGCAGCTTTTGTGCTTCTGGTACATAAATGTGAGCTGTAATCGAGATCAAATAAAAATTGTCAAGCAAATGTCAATAAATTTAAAGACAATTAACTTTAATCATAATTTAGGGGAATTATAACTCTATTCTCTATCGGTAACATGGTACCATAGAAATAGAAATTTGGAATCAAAATCACTGTCCTGTTTGAGTTGTTTGGGTTTTAAGTACAACTTTTTATCTTGAGGCTTCCATATTGAAGATCGTATTGGAGAAACTAGCTATTTTCACTGCTATTGGTATTGCTTACGAAATAAAATTAATTAACATATATATATATATATATATATATATATATATATATATATATATTCACATTGGATCCAATAAAGAAAAGTGGTGCATGCTCTAGTCGACTAAGGATTTACAAATGCGGTCAATTCAGATTTGATTGATAAATTTTCACCTCATCCAGGACAGGAAGTAAAAATTCTGCTAATCATCCTACTATTCTTTTCTTGCACAGCCTAAATGTGTATGTGTTTATTTTAACAGATTCTAATTTTTCTGTTCTACAACCCATTTTTTAAAACATTTATGAAATGCCCAAATGGTGATCGAGATGAAAAGAATGAACTGGACAAGAAAAAGACCTTGCTAGCTAGCAAAAATGGAGGCCATTGTATGAGGTCCAAGTCACGGTCAGCCCAATATGGAACAAGCAAAAGGTCCATTTCCCTGATAAAGAAATAAGCTAAGGAATTATGACAGACAAAATAAATAAATTTAGGACCTTTAATCCAAGCATTATTGGAACCAACAAAAAACAAAAGATTTTCTCTACAAAGATTTCTGGTGAAATTTCCGACATGTGTTACCTGTTACTAATGAGGTCTTCCTCTCTGAAGCTAGTAATTATTGTGTTCCATAACTGGGCAAACCTTGCGGCTTCCTTTTCTTTATTAGATGGGATCTGGATTTGGCACACGTATATTATATCACATGACAGAATTATATTTGTAAAAAATAAAGGGATATTAATAAGGAAAGTTAAGATTAAAATCAACAAGTATACAGATTGTGGAAGAAAAGAAATAATAAAGAGAAACGAACCGCGTCAAATTTGCGTGATAAAGTGGCTTTCAGTCCCTTCTTTTTGGCTGCCTCGCCTTTTTCTTCTGGAATCAAACAACCATTGAATGCACCAGGTAAAGACTGAAACCTGGATCTCAGCATTCCTAAAGTCCGAATCTGGAGACCAGACATATGTAAGAAGTTATTTGACAACAAAAGCAGAAACAAGAAACACAAAAATCTCGCCCTTTTGGCTGGAGCCAAGATCTTTTGCAATCAGATTGTGCAAACAGTGTATGACCACCATTACATCAATTTACTGTTCGACTAGAGCATACTATATGTAAAGGTTAATTTAGTCGATAAATATTGACTTTCTTGTTTTGTAAATAATGCGAGAGGCCAAACCATTTCTAAGAACGTAAACTTTTATGTTTTTTTAATGAATGGGGTAGAGTCCTCTTCGCTTGCTGCTAAAGAGTCCAAGAAAAAAAATGCAACCTTTAAATATTCTTATGCCACTATATATCAATAACAAGTCTTTGATAAATCCAGGTAGAGAAAATACATTGGTTAGGGTGATCTGACCTTCAATTTTCTATTTCAAAAACCTGAACATCCATCATGTATTTATTTTGGATGCATAACATGAACTCCATAGCTTGCATGTACAATTGTTTCAATTTCATGATTGGCCTAGAGACATCACAGTTTTCTGAGCAATAAGCAAGTTAAAACTAGAAGGAATGCAACAAACCTCTCCTAGGCGTCTGAATGCACCATAGATACCTCCGAACAATGTAGAAAATATGGCATACCATATCTGAGTATCCATAAAATAAACCTGAAAACAAATTACGTCTGAAAGATTACACTTAAATAAATCAAATGAAATGAATATTTCTGGAAGAAATTAATAAATCTATATGAAAATAATTGTGTAAACCCATACAAGGATAATTGGAGCCCATAGTGCTATTACAACACCGATATTGCTCTTTGCTGCAAGTACAAACACGAACGAATATAGATAACCGATAAAAAAGAGAATATTTAGAATCAAAATTATATATTACGAATAAAAAAGTGTTCCTTAGACTCTGCAATATACGAATGTTTGTTACCACGAGGAAAAAATTCATGCCACTGATATGTTGATATGTGTATGTTCATGATAGCTTTCGTTGGACCAACAAGAGGCTTTATCTGCAGTATGTAATTCAAAATATCAACACATAAGATATCATTGGGCTGACACTAATTTAATTTCATAGAACAGAATTTCAGGAGGATGGAAGAATCAGGTTATTCTTCTTAAGAAAACTGCATGAACATCAACAAATTGCATAGTCCCCCCCCCCCTCTTTGAATCACACCAAAACAACAGAAAAAACTACATTCACATGGCAATACATCAACATCTAGTGACAATTTAGTGAAAAACTATGCTAAAACTTGAATTACTTCCACTTTAAAGGGTTTGATTCTCTAATTCTACAAAGATCATAACCTGCTCACTATAGAATCACAACAGAACCTACAAACACATCAGATCTACACACAAACACAAATTCCAAACTCGTTACAGATTTACAACAAATTAGATTTGCTTAAACTCTTGGACAAGAAATGCACCTCTAGGTAATAACTAAATGCCAACTTCGTCACTATAAGAAGCACCCAAAACATTGTGTACCTGAAAATTTATATCAGCCGTTGTGAGATTCGAGCAATCTGACTTGATGCCAAAAGTAATAGAAGAGAAACGCCATAAAAAGGAATCTTACTTGAAAAGAGAAAATGCGCTTTCGTGCATGCCCCTCCCAACATAAAGTCGAGGCTGCAAAAGTCACCACAGACACTGAGTTTTACAATCATGAAATTGTAATGTTGAAATAAATTTATAGTAAAGCTCTAATCAGAGCACTGGAAGAGATAAGAAGAATAGCATTTCGAACCTGTGACCACCACATCATGAGCATTACAATTCTGTAGTTTGACCTTTCAAGGTATCGACGAATAATGGGGAAAAGAAATAGTATTCCAGCAAGCATATTCGGTGACAGGTAGATAACAACGGCAAAAATGAACATTGTAGGTGAGTTTGAGCCATTTCCAAACCAACTTTTAATGGTTTGAGCTAGCCCAGGAGGATTCTCCCATGTATAAGCATAAGTAACTGGTAGAATGATCACCCACGCAGCAGCAGACAGAACCTTTAATATAAATCTAAGCTTGACATGAAATGACATACTTTGCCTTGCTTTCCAATTTAGGACAACATCAAGCAGAGCTGCCAATTCAAAGAATTCATTGTAATTTTAGAGAACTGGTCAAGTTTCACCATACAGTGCACAGATATTATATTGTGCAACAAGTTACACTACCTGTACTTATAAGCATAAACATAAAAATAAACAAATAAAAACACATATCTGGAAGGGGGAGGGACAAATGAAACTGTAGCTTCAGTAAATTTTGTCAAGCAAAAGGCAGAGCATCAAAGGAGGGGAGGGTAGAAATAAGGGTGCTAATTCCCGTTACTTATAACAAAGATATGTAGGGGGAAAGGACCATCCTCAACATAAATATCTCCTTGCATGTACCAAATATCAAGGAAGGCGCACAGAGTAACTGATTCACTCAACTGGCATTACCTTCTAAATTTTTTAATAAAATTCTTCCGTTTGAGATAACATGCAAGTGGGGAAGATAATCACTGTGTCACATTCTACAATCATAAACACTATTGTAATCCTGTCAAATATGTATTACATAGTATCTACAAAGCTAGAGGATGTTTTAAGCGGAAAGAAACCTTGTACCAGAAGGATGTCAAAATGAGATCACTGTGAACATAGACCCCATTATAAAAAACAAAGTTAATCCAGGTTGCAAAAATTGTTCAATTCATAGGTCACAATTCACAAAGATTCTATTTTTTTTTATACTATACACTCAAGCAATTACACAGCGTAATGTCAAACTAGAGTAGCTTATAGCTTTCATTCTATTAAAAAATACACAAACGAAAACAAAGTAATTATAAAGAAAAAAGAAATTTTGTTTTGAATGCCAAATGTCAGATTACAAGGGAAATATAATGCACAGTTTTGGGATGCAAAAAAGTGGAAAAGGAATTATTTCACAATCCGATACAATTTCAAATATAGGCCACAAAATTAAAAATTACGTTACCTTGCCCAAGCTTCAGTATTGCAGCAGTTATAAAGACACTTAGTACTTTCTTGAAGACATTAGCATTGAAGATTAAGCTTGGTGATCCAGAACCATTCCAGGCAACAATTATCATAGCCTTGACAGGCGTAGAATCATGACATGTTAAGAAATACAGTATATATATACATAACAGCAACAGCAAGTACAACCAATTTTAACAGAAGGCAATTACCTGCAGGCATAGTATGAAGAAACCCCACATCCTATCAAAACTTCTGAAAACATGCCAGTACGATCGTATCTCAACAAAATTAACTTTTCCAACCCATCGATCTCTATTAGCTGGCTTGCTATCCTGATATTTGAATTGATTATCATTTCATTAGCAATGCCTGACGCCCCAAAGATTACATCAACTTCAGGAGATAAACAGCTTAACTAAGCATGAAACATGCTTACAACTGAAGAGATTCGTGTGAAATTCTTTAAATACTTAAATCAAACTATGATTCAATAAAATAAAACAGCAAAGGTGAGTCGATACTTATACTTTCAGTCAGGAATATAATCTAAGCTTTGATTTTTTCACAAGATATTCTTGATTCTGTTTACCATAGATATAAAAAAATGACTCTACAACATAAAATCGTTAAAAAAAACTTACCAAACTTTTGTCAAAATGTGATTTTTCTGCAGGCGGCGAACAAAAGAAATCAGCATCAGCACGCATTGGCCAGCCCAAACGGAAGCAGTCCACAGACCTAATAAAAATCAGTCAACATTAGTGACAGGATAATATAGATAAAGGACTACTAGCTGAACAGTAAAACAGAGTTTCTACCAGAAGTACTCGTTTAGATCATCATAATTCCTCCATTGAGAATGCTTTGATTTCCCTCTTTTGCTCCTATCAGCTTCCTGCAGTATATGAGTCAAGGAGCAATAATACAGATGAGAAAAGATAACAAAATCAGACACTAATTAACTACAGGAAATACCTTTGCAATCACTTCATAGATTGGAGTGACAACTTTTCTCAAGAATGCTTCTTCTTCACCTCCATAAGCTGGCTTAACATTCTCCCCCGTCATAGGACTAACATTGCCAGCTAACATGCCATATAGCTCGAACGCCATCTGACACAGATGATAACCATTAAAACTCAACATTAAGGATTGAAGTATCAGAAATCGAAAATTGCATTTTACTCCTATAATTATGTCAAAATATGAGCAATGCGGAAGTAATAAACGGAACTAGTAGAGAGGAGAGAAAAACACGGTAGTAATATTAGAACTACATTGCATTGATCTTATTGTTGTTGTTGAGACCATTTACATAAGACTATATTTATAGGCTTTAATCTCACCAACTATTAATGTTAGTCAAAGATTATGGCTTGCCTAACTTGGTTGGTGGCCTAACTTGGTTGGTGGTCTTGTCATTGCTTACCTCACTTCCTAGGTTATGTCACTGCTTACCTCACTTCCTAGGTTATATTTAACAAATTAACATTAAATTAACCGATTCCCCATGGACAAAATTGTGTCGAAAACTATGATATTATCTAAAGACGCTCCAACACCACCAGTATATTGACAAATTTTCAAATGCAGATCCAAAGATATTAAATGCAAATTTAACTAAGTGCTTTTTTTTAATAATGTGATCTTAAGTCTCTATAGGCACCTAGTCAAGTTGAGTTGAGGCAATGGAAGACAGACCAGAGTAATTGTAAATTGAGCATCATATTAGTCTACCATAAGTCGATAACTTGACAAGTCAAACATTATGTACTTCAATAATAATAAACACGGTAGTAAACTAGTAGAGAGGAGAGAAAAACACGGTAGTAATATTAGAACTACATTGTATTGATCTTATTGTTGTTGTTGAGACCATTTACATAAGACTATATTTATAGGCTTTAATCTCACCAACTATTAATGTTAGTCAAAGATTATGGCTTGCCTAACTTGGTTGGTGGCCTAACTTGGTTGGTGGTCTTGTCATTGCTTACCTCACTTCCTAGGTTATGTCATTGCTTACCTCACTTCCTAGGTTATATTTAACAAATTAACATTAAATTAACCGATTCCCCAGGGACAAAATTGTGTCGAAAACTATGATATTATCTAAAGACGCTCCAACACCACCCGTATATTGACAAATTTTCAAATGCAGATCCAAAGATATTAAATGCAAATTTAACTAAGTGCTTTTTTTTAATAATGTGATCTTAAGTCTCTATAGGCACCTAGTCAAGTTGAGTTGAGGCAATGGAAGACAGACCAGAGTAATTGTAAATTGAGCATCATATTAGTCTACCATAAGTCGATAACTTGACAAGTCAAACATTATGTACTTAAATAATAATCTAGTAATAGCTAACAACATAATAGTCACTTGAACCAAGCTATTTAGCCATATTAGACCTAAAGAATTCACTGTATTATCTCCTCCAGAAAGTTGTGACACAACGAATATTCGTGAATATATTTATCTATTAAATTTATTTAGAAATATTGCGTGAAGATAACTACATACAGCGCAGCTTAGCTGTCAAACATTTTTGTAATATATAGATATACCTAGTTTTAGTTTACCTTTAAGAATAAAGAGTTATTTACAAGTTAATTAGGACTAAGGACCTATTGTTTTACCCAGTATCCTACCTAAATCCTTTGTCCTAAATATGTTCCCTCCCCTCATGTCTCTAGTAAAACTTCCTTTACTTGATCAACGGAAATGCCACTAGATGATATGTGGTCTACAATAAACCACATCCCTCGCATCTGTCAAACAAGCTCTATGAACTAATGCTATATGCTTTAAATGTGTACAATGGCCATGCAAAAACTTAATTAGATAAAGGATGTAAGATAGATGTCTGCACTTTCTTTAATATAAGCCTTTAGAATTATATTGCGGAACAAATTTGTTACAAAATGGTATCAAACACACACTTAATACTTCTTCTAAAGTGGTCACTAAGATTTTTTTCATAATAACTAATCAATACTAAGTGTAGGGGGGAACTTTTTTTCTTATTCTTTTCTTCCGCTAAATAGGGGTCAAGTTGACTCTATCAGACCACTTGTCATGACATTAGAAACCTACGGAACTTAAAAGATGTGAATGTATGAATGAGCTTCATGTAATGCTAGAATTTTAGTTGATTATTGGACCCAGTGTTACATAAGAACTCAATTGAAAATTAAACATTTGAAGAATTCACTATATTATGCCAATCCTGTTTACGATTCTAACTCGTTTGAGCATTAAATGATAAATAAAGGCATCTGACTCGGCTAGAAATACTTGAATAGATACTGTTATTTCCCAACAGGTAAGTACAACTATAAATTTACAAACATTACTGTGGAAAGACTAAAGAGTCATACATGATGATATATATAGCACAGGCATTCCGGCATGAATCTTAAGTTGGCAGCTTCCCCCCATATCAGTAGATAGAGACCCATGTACAGTAATTTCCTTTGTTGGACTTCCTGCTGTATAGTTGGTAACCTGGAGTTTTGAAATATAAGGCAAAGTTACACAAATAGAGAACTGAGATACCAGTAAGAAGGAAATTTAAAAACAAAAAACAGGTTTTCAGGTTAGTCTGGAATCCTAGACTACTGCAGCTGAAACTTAGGCTACATATGTTTCAGGTGCCAGAAAAAACTTGTCAGAGTACCATTACAAATTCGGCCTTGCACTGGTCATGGTACCTACCAATATATGACACTTCTGTCTACCACCACAGTTCATGTAATGAATAGCAAAAAGAAAAACTGTGGATTATGTGTGATTATAAAGAAAACTTATCTTTACATATAAACATTTAATGATAAAATTCTTACCACAAGCTACTTTTGCGATCCAAAAACTTGCACCACTTTTTGTAGTTTTTGAACAACTTCTTCATCACTTCATTTAGAGCTCGTTCATCCAGCTACGCAAGAAACACAGAGGTGAACAGGAATGGAAGCAATGAATCTAAAAAAATGGCATGTACTCAGCATTGTATTGAAATGTGTTAAGACTGGTAAAACCTTCTGTTTTAGAAAACTATCTTTGTTAACTATGAGATTAGATGATTTGATACACCGGAGAGCAACTCCCTGCCTCACTCAATGAACACGTAGAGGCTTCAGAGGATGAAAATGGAATATGAATGGAAACTAGCTTTGTCAGCTCTGGGAATAATATGCAAGTCATCACGGAATAAAAAGCTCCGAATGTCACGTGTTATCTTTTTCCATTATATCTTTTTCATACATTCCCCAACTGCCTATATACACTGTATACAGATATCTACGTTTCTTTTAACTTTTACTTCCTTTTTGGACTAAAGAATCCAAAATACAGCGGCTATGCCAGTTTCTCTACCATCTCCGTAGTGGCTACGCCACAAAATACAGCGGCCGAATAGTAAAGAAAACCTCTAACAGCCGTGTCCTTGCCAAGATGCCATCAACTGCCTATATACACTGTATACAGATATCTACGTTTCTTTTAACTTTTACTTCCTTTTTGGACTAAAGAATCCAAAATACAGCGGCTATGCCAGTTTCTCTACCATCTCCGTAGTGGCTACGCCACAAAATACAGCGGCCGAATAGTAAAGAAAACCTCTAACAGCCGTGTCCTTGCCAAGATGCCATCGAAGTCGAGTTGCCGAAAAGATTCCTCTTCTTATAAAGACAGAGCTTGCAATATTATTAAAGGGGGATACTTATGAATTGGGGATGTCGTACAAACTTGGTTTTAGTCCAGACACTGGAAGAGTCAGAGAAAATGGCACTTGATGATTAGCGGGCCTGCCTGTCCTAGTAATGATGCTCATCTGAAAACATCATGGCTAGTTTTGCGCAAAGAGATAAGGTACATTAAATGTCATTTTCAAATTAAGTTGCTAAAAAAATTGACTCCCTCTGTCCCAGAAAGGGATAGCATTTGACTTCAGTTTAAATACATCCCCTATGATAAATAATGTTACAGACTTCGGTTTAAAAATCACAGTTGAAGCAAACTGTACTGACTTTAGTTACATATATTTCTTTTCAGAAAGAGAATTAATATATTAATCATGAATCATATTGATCAGAGGGCAATACGCCTTCAATACAGAGTACATTGGTTTAGCTCATCGAACAAAATTAATAATAAATCAAACCTTGGGTTGTTGATCGGGCTTAGGAAATTGTCGGATGTGAACATTAGCAAGCAATAAAATAAGGTGCTCCCTTTGATTTGCAACGCTATCCTTCTGCAAATTGATTATTTGATCAACTGTCAGTGTCACAGTGCAAAAGAATATTCCTCAGGTTCAAGAGGACTTTGTTATCATGCTACAAATATATGATACTATTTACCTGAAACCCAAACATGGCTTGAAGCCAATCAAGTAAATCTTCATCTTTTTTCTTCTTATAGTCCCTGGGCCATGGAAGACCCCTGGTCATACGAAGGGCATAAACAGCAGCTTGAATCTGCATATTAAGTTTAAAAGTACATAATTTTAGTAAATTAGACCATACAAAGTTAGAACACAACACAAGAGCCAAACCAAATCAGAAATTATAAACAAACCTCTGGATATCTCATAATTGCTTGATTAGCACTATCTGGGTCAAGTGGAAGAATATTGTAAGGCACATAAATCTCTGTTTTCTCTGCTACTTTATCATGGGCCTCCAAAATCTGTGTAATCCATCACCATATAAGTAAGTTATAAATGGAAGTTCTATTCCAATTAGGTGAGTTATGGTTATTTATTTATTATTACACGAAACACTGATTAAAAATGTATGATAATTAATAATTCTAGTAAATAAATTCATAGAAAATAATCAAAATGTATCTCTTATAGTGAACCTCGCGATCAACTTCAACAGATTGTGTCTGGTTTACAGCTTTCAAAACTTCAAATAGAACATTGGCAGTCTGATATGCTTTTGTAAGCTGTGCCCTACACAATATTAACTTATGGGTCAACCAAATTTGCAGCTAGAGAAGGCTGACGCTTGAAAGCAAGGTGGCTTCGAAAACTCACCTATCAGCTTTATCAGCAGCATTTTGCAATGCTTGAATATACTTTTTATAGTAATGCTGATAAAAGCTCTGCATCTCACGTGCATCACTTTTTTTAACTCTCCCCATTAGAGTAGGATCATTCTCCTGGAGAAATTATCGAATAACATAATTACAGTAGAACATAAAGTATCAACTTTGTAAATGATGATAAAAAATACGAACAATGCAAAATATTCCAACTTCTACATGTTACTTGTTTGCCTATGTATAAGATGGAAAAGGATACATTCGGAACAATCATTTGGTACAATTTATCCGAACACAACAAACTTGGGTGTTGGCCATTTTTAGCACATGTGCCTAATTTGACCAAAGCACAATATAAAAAGTTGGCCCATTTTAGTACACTTTAAAGTTTAAACGCATTTAAAAATTGCAGTACAATTATAGTTCATAGAATGCATAGTTTAGATGCTTTACAAACTCTTTTATTTGCAATATCAATCAGAGGTTCCCATGAAGTTTTTAGGTTAAAAGGTATAACGCATAAATAAATTGTGTGAAAAGCACTAACGTGTGCAGTAACTGCATCTACTTATAATATTGCAAACATCTCTTTCGCCATCTACACCCTACACCTTTCTGTCAGCCATATCCATTCAATATTCTTTTCCGTTCTCTTCCACACACCTTAGAGTAGTATCCTGTATGTAAAGGTTCTGATAAATTGGTGTCTCACGCATGTATTTTCATGTGTGTAAATGGCGAACTTTTAGAATGTGCTTTTTTAGGAAATGATTTTTTAATTCTACGCTATTTTGATCATACTCTCAGGACACCTTTGGGGATATTAATATTTCTACTTATCATTTGTAATTTGGTATGGACATGGAAAATATTACTAATATATATTAAAGTGGATACCAATACTAATAAATGTTGCTAAGTGTTGCTACCTGACTAAGGTGTCTCGTGTCTGATGAAATTATCATATTCAACAAGTGATATGAATGGACATGGAAGTTACCCTTTCAAGACGCTGAAGAAGGGCAGTTTTAAATTGGCGAACACCACGTCCACTTGAAGTGGGATCCAATCTGTGAGCTTTCTCAAAAGCATAAAACCGACCTGAGCATACAGCTTCAATAAATTAGGAAACATAAAACAATAGTTTTTTATGGCGAACAAGCAAAGTGAAACTCAAGAACAAAAATAAGATGTCATGTTAAAATAGCATATCTTTTAATTAGAATTTTGGAGAACACATAAAATATGGACTGGTTTCTCAAAGATTCTATTGCACTACATTGATATCATATGAAATCTCCCTACAGGAATCATAGAGTAAACATTACAGTACTGAGTACTCTTATGCATTAAATCACATTCTTCTAAATCTAAAGAATTTTCAAGCTCCAGAAACGTAACCACATGAAAGGGGTACACCGTACACAAGTATACAACAAGAACTGACTTGGCATGAAAACCAATAGGTGGTACCAGCAGCGATTCACAGTAGCACACAACTTAAACTAAGAGTACAAGACCACCCTAATGCAGTTCATTTTATCCTTTCAATTTACAAAACACTCTGAAAAAACACAGCACTCTGAATGTGTGTCCGTCTCCTATTAAATTATGTTTTTTTTATCATAGTTTTTACAATAAATTTGATTTGTGCAACCCTGAATAGCAAAGCACAAAGACATATATAGTCCTAAGGAGAGAGAGTGGGCCCACCTTGTGATTCTAGCAGAAACATTGTGCATTCAGTAAATATATTGAAGTGGCTATGCAAGGTTTACAAAGACAAACACAACACTGGAACAGACTGTCTACCCCTCCTTACTGTAGAACTCAGGGAAACATCACAAGATTAATTGGGATTTTAAGAAAAACATACATGATAATTAAGAATGAGAAGTCATAATGGCAGAAAAAGACACCAAGAATGTGCCACAATGCCTCTAACCCAGTTTCATGAGATGTCATTGCCTAGTCATAAAGCATTTAACCTACAGTGTCTGAACCATCCTAGTACTCTTCAAGGCATCATATTCTTACACCAACCTCTGCAAACTCCACATGTCAAATTTCAAAACTGTCTCACTCCAAGCTACAATTAGATGTTACCTGAAATTTTATTAAATCCCCAGTTCCTAACGGTTCTTTTGAGTACTGAACACAACATCACAAACTATTGCCTAAACAACCGTAAATGCTAACAAAACATATAAAATTACTAAACAATTTGGACTTCTGTAGAGTATAGAAAATATGTTTGTAACTGGAATTGAGATTCAAAACCAAAAGCAACAACCATTACAAAGAAGGCCCTCCTGATGTTCATAGTTTTTGTTAGTGTGACATATGAGAAGTAATTTATTTATACAAGTAGTTAAGAGACATGATCACTTGAATTCCAAGAACTATAAACAAGATAACTCATAAATAGGCTTCCCATTAGATTATAACCAAAGGAAACAACACATAAGGGTGTGATGTACATTGACCTTTTTCTCATTCTCCCGAGACTTAGTTACAAGCATTTATTGCCTTGATAAGAGGGAGCACTACATTAAAGTCTCGTGATTTTTTCAAGTCAAAACACGCGAACCAGTCTTTAAATTTCGATAGATAAAAAGTGATTCATGACAATCCTATTGCTGGACAAGTCATTTCATAGATCAGAGTTCCTTATGCATTGAAGTAATCCTATAATTTGTAAGGCGTCAAAAGTAAAAGATTAAGAACTATCCACCTTATAATATCTGAACATGTTGTTACGTGCCTAAAAGCATCAGAGGACTATCAATATGTAGCACATATACATCACCCATAGAGCATATACACTTTAGAGAAAGGAATATTTCAGCATTGGGTTCCTGGACTTATTTTCACAAATTTTTCTCTAAAAGTATGGTAACTTTGGTGACACCTCATTTGTCAAGTTCAACCAATACAGTGACCTATCATGGCTATCAAGTCCCTTCAAATACATTATGTCAATATGTTACAAGTTATACTCGGCATAGCAAGTGAATGTAACAAGTTTAAAGAGTAATGTCGAATGTTTCATCATTAGCAGAGATAGTGCTCAGACTCCTTTACACTAATTTGTTTAAAGAAGCAAAAATTACTAATAAATTTAATACATGTAAACATACATCAAGTTAAGACATTGTTCTTAATCATTTACATGAATTAGTAGACGTGTGCTAGGTTACACATTATACAGCAAGAGAAGTGTAAAATTAGTCAAGGAGGTCTGAACACCACCAGATTCAATTCATGCTTCTAGATTTAAGGTCCATGTTGTATGCCTAAGCCCTACCTAGGAATCTACCATAAAAATAACTTTGGCCTGCTGAGTCCTCTTGCGGGAATGGGAATGAGATTCTACTACATTTTTGTATTGAAATTTCATTCCCATTTTTCTATTGACTGGATTCAAATCCCATGATCCAAACGGCACCTAAATTTGCCCGTCATTCTTATTCATTCAAACAGCACCGGCAACAGTTTACTTGTATACCCTGGATATACGGGAAATACCAAACTAGAGTACAAATTAAACTAGTAGTGACATTCTGTCAACAGTAAGGCAAATCATTTACAGCAACACAAAACCATTTCATATATCTTTCTCATCAGTTACAATATTAAATAAATTGGTAGCAAACAATTGGGAACAGAGTAGATAAATGGAAGGGCATTTATTCCACCACTCTCTTTTGAAGCGAAAAACTTCCAAGCTTTGACTTGACATTTTTTCTTAAATTCTCTCCTCCAAATATAAAGGGAGTCATCAAATACCCCGGAAGATGTTATCCAACCATCAAACATACGCAAGCATATATACCCAATTGTGCAATAAGGACCAAAACCAAAAACTTACATAGATAAGCGACTCTTGGATTGCTGGGCTCAACCTCATTGGCCACACGAAGAATGGGAGCAATTTCAACAAGAGACGACGGCACCACTTCACTGTCAAATATGGACTCCCCCAAATTCCCTGCCGTTTGGGTACGCACTAACCGCCTTTGCGGCGGACGATCAGAACCTTCTCCTCTAGATGACATTTTTACATCAACTCACAAAAATCCCTACACACAAACAGTCACTCAATTATCACAAAAAAAATAAACACGAAAAGATCTTTTTAATCCCACCAACATAAACCTTAAAAAAACACAATAAATTTCAAAAATATATACAGGTCAAGAAAAACCCTATTCATAAGCAATTGCTCAACTACACAATCAAAATCACAAGAAAAAAGAAAGAAAGAAAAATAGAACAAATCTGTACACACGAACATAAAACCCTAATATATTTGAAACAAATACATATACACAAGTGAAGAAAAGCCCTCCACACAAACAATCACTCAACTATACACACAAAATCACAACAAAAAATAAGAATAACAATAAGCGCAGAAAAATCAAATGAAAACATACATATTTGAGTACATATATACTCTCACACATACATACAAAGAAATTAATAAAACAAAATATACATAAAGATACAATGAGGAGGAAAAGAAGCAAGAATTGACTAGAAAAGAAGCTTAATACTGCCAATCTAACATCTAGAAGGTGGATTAAGATTTCAATTAAAAGTATACATACATACATACATACATTAGTAAATGTGTATGTATGTATGTATGTATAAGTTGAGCTTCTCATTACCTCATGCAGCAGCACAGCAAGAAATTGAAACCCTAGTAGAGAGAGAGAGAGAGAGAGAGAGAGAGAGAGGGGGGAGAGAGATGAACTTTTTAGAGAGAGGAAAGAGGAGTGAGAAAGGTGGTAGAAGTACTGCAACTCTAAGCTAAGAAGGAAAAAAACTAGTACTGTAGTTGTCTTTAATTACATGTAAACTACTGTAATGCCCTTCACTTCTGTGGCCTCCGTTTCAATTTTCAAATACCCTGCTGTTACTAGTTTAAATCAATCCTCCTTTTTTTTTTACCGTTACTCAAACCTCCAGATTTATGTGGATTTTAATATTTTTTCTGTATAATTCTTTTTGTTGAATTTTGTTGCACAATATGAAAAAATGAATTATGTCTGTTAATCTGCTCTTTTTCATTTGTAATTAAGCAACTGTCTTTGTTTATTTTAAAGTTACAATTTTTCGGTTTTTTTTAATACCTTCAGTTTTATTCCTAAAAATTAATTAAGTATTGTTTTTCTTTGAAATAGTAATAATTATTGGTTGATTTATTTGTTCTATGAGTTTTATGTGTGTGAAATACTATGTCTTTTTAGTTATATTCAATACTGGAAAGAAAAGAATTTATTACAACTTAAATAGTGTAAATTAAAATCAGAGCAAGGGTGTTTTAGTCAACAAGGAATGAAATTCAAAACACTCAAGTGTTGGTACACCAAAACAGGAGAATACAGACATTTAGCTGTTTCAGCTGCCGTACACTTTACCTATTATACCCTTAATAGTACTGCCTAATTACATCCTTTTAATAATGACATTCCATTAAATGTAGTGGCATTTCAGTCATTCCGCTGTTGGCGCGATATACGAGGCTTCGGGTTACTGGGCCAACACGAGAACTCAGCGAAGGATGTCGATTCTCGGAACTCTATGCAAATACGTAGTGTATATACTTTTAAGTAATTTTTTTTGTGTGGGGGATTTTGTTTGTTTCTGTCGAAAGTATATTTTCTATAAAGTTTAGTAATTTATAGGTTGTGGGTCCTACTAGGAGACATCAGTCTACCGCACATGATCATGCTTACTCCTTTTTTTGTAAATTCGCCTTTTTATCTTCTAATAGTATCTCTTTATTATACAGATTGAGAGATTGGTATGTCAATGAGTCATGTGGGCTCGTTTTATTTACCGTCGAATGATTGTTATTTTTTTATTTATAATTACGATAGAGAAAAAGGATCATGAGATATATCTCAGGGAAATTTTCCTAAGATACATATAAAATAATCTTTAAATCTTGATGGGCCTGCAGGGCTAACTAAAAATCTCTGAAATTACTAAAATACCCACCTCATTTTTATATATAAAAAGCAATTATCTCAGGGAACTTACCTGAGATATATCTCAGGCTCCCTACTCTCATTATGATAAGGGTTCTAATTTATAGATTACTACTCCCTCTGTCTCATAATATGTTTCCTGTTTTCAAAAACACGTTTGCCAACGCACACTTTTGATCGTTAATATCTTGAATTTCGTATTAGTACTAAATATAAAAACTTCACTATATTAAAGTACTCTTAAATACGAATCCAACAAGATCACTCATGACTATATTTGTTTTTATAGATTATGTATAAATTATTAGTCAATCGCGTGGCGTGAATAGTGAAAAAGTCAAAACAGGAAATACATTTCGGGACGGAGGGAGTAGTATTTAAGCCCGCTTAAGGGGCACGGGATGGCATTCGTCCCCCCAAAAATCTGAAAATATAAAAAAAATTATATATATTTCAAAAATCTGAATTTCGTCCTCCCATTTTAATAAAAAAATTCATGTAGTTCTTCCATTTTTACAAAAAGAATCATTTAGTCCCTTATTTTTACAAAAAAAAATTCATTTAGTCTCTCTATTTTTTGAAAAATCTTCATTTAGTTCCCCATTTGTTCTAAAAATCTACATTTAGTCCCCAATTTTTTACAAAAATCATTATTTACTCCCCTATTTCTTACTAAAATCTTCATTTAGTCTCCTATTTCTTACAAAAATCTTCATTTAGTCCACTATTTTTTACGAAAATTTTCCGATATCTTCCAGTTATCATAGAATTTTTCGATGACCGAAAAATTTGACTCCCCCAATATTTATTCCTGGTTCCGTCCCTGCTTGCTGGGCCTTAAAAATTTATTAAATTCATTTCATTTTTGAATTTTGTTTTGTAAATTTATTTTATTTTTCTATTAAATTTTGGTTTCTTAATGTATCACGTGTAATATGTCTTCCACGGAATTTGACACCTTTTTTAAAACAGAAAATTACCAAAATACTCATATTTGAGTATGTTTGGCCCTATTTACTGACGGAACACGTTAAATCGTGTACCGTGATATGAGGGATAATACGGTACTTCGTCGTCCGTAACAGTGCATGATACGGTATACGGTGTAACGTGTTCTGTGTAACACGGTGTATTGTGTCTCGTGTTAGAGCAAGTCCAATGCTAGAAGCTAAATTGCTATTGCTATAATATAGAACCAAAAAATGAATTTTGGTGCTAAAATAAAACTCATCGTCCAAAGCTACTTCTATAACTAGTTTCAAATTTAATCAACTCTTTTAATTTTTACCTAATTTTTTTAACTTCTATTGAATATTCTCAACAAATTCATCTCATTCTAGTTAAATGATGATGTGGCATGGATGCATAAATGCATCTTTGGTTCCAAATTTAGCACCAAAAATGCATAATATAGCAATAGCATCAGGGATGCATCCAACTATAGCACCCGTTTGGAGATGAGTTTTTTAGCACTTAGGTGCTATAATATAGCAATAGCACCAAGAATAACATTGCATTGGACTTGCTCTTAGGCGGGTGCGCAGCACAAACACGGTACACGCTCTTCCGTATCATGCATAACACGGAAGACCGTGTTCCATATCCAGCTAATACGATAATCCGTGTAACTTATTCGGTTAATACGGAGGCCGAAACTCCATATCCCGTCGGTATTTCGGGCCATTTTTTCCAGAATCAGTATTTTAGACCACTTGATCCCAAAAATAATTATTTTGGGCCATCACCATTTTAAAAACTGATTAAGAAGTGTTGTTTCCCTTTTTCATCATCTTTATTTTCGATTTTTCTTACTTTCAGTAACTTGAGAATGTTGACATCAGACATTACTTATATATTTTTAAGTTAACATTTTAAAATATTTTAATATGTGATTTCATTTTATGATATTAAATATTGATTACGAAATTTTAAAAAATCATTAATACAATGGAAGTCGTGGTTTTTTTTCCATTTCTTGATAAAGAACTCAAAAATATAGTAAACTTAAAAAAAGTATTTTAATTACATTTTGATATAAATATACACAAATATGTTTAGATATTTAAGTTATTTGACCATCTTAAACTAAAAATTTAAGAACTAGTTTTTAAATATAATAAATATATACTTTACATAAATATAATAAAAATATATTTACCATATTTATAATATAGATTAAATTTGTAAATTAAAAAGGAAAGAAATCAGCAAAATTTGTAATGAATCTCTATCAATTTTTTTCCCAAAACTTTAAATATTACACAATTTCATATCAATCAAGATTGGATATCATCAATTTTCAAGTTAAATTTAAAATATGGGGAAGTTCAAATGTAGAATTTTTAAAGTTCATTTGCGTAACTTATTTATTTTAATAAAAATAAATTTGTCATGCGTATTAACTTACATAGTACATGTTCTACACATGCTTTATAAATCTCCGAATTCGCATGTAAGACATAAACACGTTTAGAGCGGAACTTATATAATTTAATAGAAGCAAGTATGTGACACCCCCAGACCCGGGGTCAGGGATCTAGGGTAGTCACGATCCATTTATTCCTTGTTGTAACTGCATTTTTCACAATATATAATCCACCTGCTCATGACCCCACAATATAAATACACTCACACGGGTTAGAGTCTCAGAAATGACATATTACAATCTTTGCGGAATAAAATATAGTTATTACAATACCCAAATGTTTACTGAATACTACTGCTGACATAATCTTCTAAGTGAAGGTACATCAGTGGCTCAACTGTCTGGTTCTGGTCATAAACTTACACAAGTCATACTTATAAATAAATCGGACTAACAAAAGCTGCAGACTGATCCAACTGGTCCTTACTACCTCTGGGATCACTGCCATGAACTGCTCACGAAAACTTCTTACGTTTCCCACTCGCTTGCGGGCTGTGTGCCTGATCCTTGGCATCCCTCTTAGCTGCTATATAATACATAAACAATAGCAAGAGTGAGCGAAAGCTCAGCAAGGTAATGAAGTTTGGCATAATCTGCCTATGAATGAAAGTCTCAATATGAACTTATACCAGACAATTATTGCCAAAAATATCTTAACAATCCATCAAAGGAAATCTCTCTCTTACTGGAAAAATATCCGAAAAATAGTACGGAATCAGTACTTCAATTATCAAATACTATCTTTTATGAAAGATATAAGAAACTCACATCTACCAAAGCAATTTATAAAACATGCACCCATTATTGAAAACTCGAATATTCATCCTTAATGGGATAGGATAGAAGCTGGATTCAAAGACTCCCTTCAGGGAAAAACCAAATCAGCAGTTTTAGATACTTCCGGATTAGAATGAACAATGCTTCGTAGGAAAGAGAATTGACTCGAACTTGTAGCGGCAATTTCACTAGCGCACTCCTGCTCGATAATCAGTCGATATGCATGGGGCTCTCGTTGATCAAACTTTCTACATGTTGGGGACAATCTCGGTTTCCCAGTCTGCCCCGACCTCATCAGGGCCGTGGATGGACGATGCGCTACCTTCGTCTCTAACTCCGTTTTCCCAGTTCTTGAAGGAATTTCTACACATGCGGAAGTATTTATAACATTTATTTGCATAGAAATCCTAATTAATCATGCATATATTTCAAGAAAATAAAAAAATTACCTTGAGAGCTTCAAAAAATTAGCAAGACCAGTTCTTGTTCTTCACCTTGCAATTACTCCTCAGTGTGTGGAGTGCTCTAATGGTATCCACCAAGAGAATTGAATGAAGAAAAGAAATAGAAAGAATTTGGCTAATCTTTTATTTTACAAGATTCTAAATCTTGCAAATGTTTTGTACGTTCTTTGCTCTTCAAAACTTCACTTCTTATAGCCATACTCCAGCTGAGAATATGCCTTTCAAAGTGCTTGTCATGATGAGCTTTAATTAATTAATCTTTATTAATTAATCATTTAATGATTAAAACATCTTTTAACCATTAATTCATTTTTAAACTCTTTAAAAATTATTCTCTCTTTATATTTAATTTCTAAAATTAAATATATAATTTATAATATTAAGAACTCCTTCTTAATATATATTTATATTTATAAATAATTAAATCATATTTAATTAATTATAAAATTATTTATTTATTTATTTCTAAAATAAATAATCATTAACCAATATAAATTATTTCCTTCATCTTCAAACTTAATCTCTTTTATGGTGGGGCCTTTTATGTTAATAATTATGTCGATAGTAGAAATAAATAATAATAAACTATTTATTATTATTATTTATACGAATTACAATTGATTCATTAAAAAAATAATTATCGTTATAATTAAATTCATTCTACATCGTGAGTGATACTTTTGAAGGTATATCGCGACTATCCGAATAATATGAATTCATCGCTAGGAATATAGAACCTATTCAGTGACCGATTACCGTACAATAAATTCCTTCTGCCCTTACAATATCCCGATTAAATACAAGACATAGATCTCGTGTCAAGCCTATCTAATTTAATCATATGATTTCTTATTCCTTATGTATAGTTCATGTTAATGCAAATTAGAAACTACTTTCTAATTTCATTCACTCTGGCCAGAGATTCCTGAACTACCGTATTAAGAATAGCATAGGATATTCACTTCCTTTACTAGAAGGGGTAGATCCTTTATCGATCGTTAACTATCTCCATATATAAATTCCAATGCCCAGAATAGAACTTTTTAATTGCCCTTGAGACTAAGGACTAAACCAAAGCATTGTTCATTATATACAAGATGACTCTAACAATCTCAAGTCTAAGGATACTCGTACAACCATCACTATATGAACAATTACTGACACGTGAGTAAACTCTATTAATTGTTCAAGTGATCGAGTCATGTTCAGTGAACTCATTGCCCAATGAGCACCTACATACTAACTATAGTGTCACCACACAAATGCCTATGAGAACAGACATCCTTCATATGAAGCAAGTATAGTATGTACCGATCTTTACGGATTGACTAACTCCCAATTAGTTATCCTATGATCAGGAACAATTTAAGTTTAGTGTTATCATCTTCTAGATCTCACTATTATAATCTCATTATAATTTTAGAAGCTTTACTCTAAACTATGGAACATCTTATTTAATACACTTTAAATAGATAAAGCTCGTAATAAAAACAAACAAGTCTTTTATTAATATAAACAAAATCAAATAAGATTACATGAAGTTCTTCCTAACTCATCATACATGATTGGATTTAGGACAAAACCTTTCAATCTCCCACTTGTACTAAAGCCAATCACTCTGGTATCTAATACCCATCTTATCTTTATGTCGATCAAAGTGATTCTGAGACAATGGCTTTGTTAGCGGGTCTGCTATGTTGTTATGTGTGTCAACTCTCTCGATATTGACATCCCCTCTTTCAATGATCTCCCTAATCAGATGAAAATGCCGCAATACATGTTTGGAGCTCTTATGAGTTCTAGGTTCCTTAGCCTGCGCTATTGCCGTGTTGTTATCACAATACAACACAATAGGCTCCTCAATGCTAGGAACAACTCCCAACTCAGAAACAAATTTCCTCATCCAAACGGATTTTTTTGCAGCCTCACTTGTAGCTATATATTCGGCTTCCGCTGTGGAGTCAGCCGTTGTAGACTGTTTGGAACTCTTCCAACTAATCGCTCCACCATTTAGAGTAAACACGTACCCTGACATGGATTTGCTATCATCACTTTCTGATTGAAAACTAGAGTCAGTATAACCCTCTATTTTCAACTCAGATCGACCAAAAACAAGAAAAGTATCCTTAGTCCTTCGCAAGTATTTAAGGATGTTCTTCACTGCTTTCCAGTGGTCTTCACCTGGATCGGACTGATATCTGCTTGTCACACTAATTGAAAGAGCAACATCAGGCCTAGTACATAACATCGCGTACATGATAGATCCTATTGCTGAAGCATAAGGAATCTTACTCATACGCTCTCTTTCTCAGGTGTCTTAGGAGACATCTTTTCGGAAAGGGATACTCCATGGCTCATCGGTATGAGACCTCTCTTGGAGTTTTCCATGCTAAACCTTTTAAGCACTTTTTCGATGTATGTACCCTGGGTAAGACCTATCATTCTTCTAGATCTATCTCTATAGATCTTCATCCCGAGAATGTAGGATGCTTCTCCCAAGTCCTTCATAGTGAAGTTCTTCGATAGCCATACTTTGACTGATTGCAGCATCGATATATCATTTTCTATAAGTAGTATGTCATCCACATACAATACAAGAAATGTTACCGCGCTCCCACTAACCTTCTTGTAGACACATGGTTCATCTATATTTTTGATAAAACCAAACTCTTTAATTGTATCATCAAAACGAATGTTCCATCTACGAGAAGCTTGCTTTAACCCATATATGGTTCGTAGCAGCTTACACACTAATTGTTCATTTCCTTTGGAAACAAAACCCTCTGGTTGTGTCATATACACTTCCTCTTCAAGTTTCCCATTGAGGAAGGCCGTTTTCATGTCCATTTGCCAGATTTCATAGTCGTAGTAAGCAGTAATTGCAAGCAAAATCCGAATTGATTTTAACAGGGCTACATGCGAAAAAATTTCATCAAAGTCAATCCCTTGCCTTTGTCTGAATCCTTTTGCCACGAGCCTGGCCTTATAGGTCTCCACCTGGCCATCTGCTTCAATCTTTCTTTTGTATACCCATTTGCACCCAATAGGCTTCACATCCTCTGGTGCTTCAGCCAAAGTCCATACTTGGTTGGTATACATAGAATCCATTTTGGATTTCATGGCACTCTGCCATTTCTCTGAGTCAACACTACTTATAGCCTCATTATAGGTCATAGGGTCATCATCATCAATGATTGACAACTCATTGTCATTCTCAATGACAAGGCCATAATACCTCTCAGGTTGGCGAGACACTCTATTTGACCTACGCACAGGCTCTTTTACAGAAGGTTGTTCTTTCTGAATAGGTGCTTCCTCTTGAACCGTAGTAGTTTGTGCTTCTTGAACTTCATCAAGTTCAATTTTGCTCCCACTGTTCCCTTCAAGGATAAACTGTTTTTCTAAGAAGGTAGCATGTCTGGAGACAAACACCCTATGATCGGTGTAAAAGTAATACCCTAAAGTCTCTTTAGGATATCCCATAAAACTACATTTTACGGATCGAGATTCCAGCTTATCAAGGTCAACTTTCTTGACATAAGCTGGACATCCCCAAATCTTAATGTGTTTAAAACTCGGTTTCCTTTCTTTCCATATCTCATATGGAGTTTGAAGAACAGATTTGGTAGGCACCTTATGCAGTAAATATGCTGAGGTTTCTAATGCATAACCCCAAAGGAATACTGGAAGATCTGCATAGCTCATCATGGATCAAACCATGTCTAACAAAGTTCGATTTCTCCTTTAAGGTACCCCATTTAATTGTGGAGTATATGGAGGAGTCCACTGAGAGACTATACCATTTTCTTTGAGATAATCTAGAAACTCTCCACTCAAGTATTCATCACCTCGATCTGATCGAAGAATTTTAATATTATGTTTGGTTTGTTTCTCCACTTCGTTCTTGTATTCTTTGAACTTTTCAAAGGCTTCAGACTTGTGTTTCATCAAATACACATATCCGAATCTAGATCGATCATCTGTGAAAGTAATGAAGTATGAAAATCCACCCATGGCTTGCGTAGACATCGGTCCACATACATCTGTGTGTACCAATCCTAGCAAATCTGCAGCCCTCTCTCCATGTCCACTAAATGGAGATTTGGTCATTTTACCCAATAGACAAGACTCGCATGTAGGATATGATACAAAATCAAAGGGGTCAAGTAACCCTTCCTTATGCAATGTTCGAAGTCTATTTTCACTAATATGACTGTTGTGCGAAAAAAATAAACATTCGAATCGCAAGCGCACAATTCGTTTCGTTGTAAAATTTATGATTCGTTCCTCGGAGACTAATATTTTCGTAAACCTTAACTTTCAACTTAATCGAATTAGAACAAATTTGGGTTTTTGAAAAATTTTGATTTCTAAAAATTAAAACCTAAAAGAAAATTAAACTACCTAAAACTAATTAAAAACGAAGTTAAATTTTATTCTAATTCAAAACAAAAACAAGCTAAATTACTCAAAAAATTCTAATTATTCTAAAAGTCCTAAATTATTTTAAAGCTAAAATTATTCTAAACAACTCTAAATTCAAATTGAAACTAGATTTTATTTATAAAACATTTCTTTTTAATTAAAATTTATTTACAATTTTTTTTTAAGAAAATTCGACATGATTACGTTGTAAAATGACTAGCCGAAAACATTACCAATCACAAGAATAATGGTCAAAATAAAAATCAGTAAAGTTCAGTAAACCAAAACTCAGCAACACAAGCTCACACAAATCAAACAATTCGACTCATGAATCGACTCAGTAGGACTCGACAAAACAAATACTTGACTCGCGTAACTCCAGCAAAACCAATTAACTCCACAACAATAAGACAACAATGAAAACAAGATCAAAACAATAAAAACAAGAAAAACTGGACTACAGACACATTGACTCGCAGCAACATTGACTCGGCATATCGACGAAAACTAAGCGCAAAAACGAATCACGAAATCAACAAAAACGAATTTTCCAATACCGATTCAATAAAAACAACAAACCCAATGATAAACTCGCAGAACAATTAGAACTCAGAACCAAAGCTCGAACACAGAATTCGGAAAATGTGGACACACGAAGCAAACGTACAGATCTCGGTTAACCTGGTAACAAAAAAAAATGAAAATCAACACAGCATTCACAATCTGTCAAACTCAGCACAACAAAATCGTAAACAACAAAACTCGGAACAATTACTTAGAATTCAATCAACAAAAACAATTTCAAACTCAAAAGAATCGAATACAAACTCAGACATGAAACTTGACAACTCAAACAAAAACGCAATCAGACTCAGACTCATAGACAAAGAGCTTTAATGTGGACTCAGAATCAGCATAACAGAACTTTCGTTACTAAAACGATGATTTGGAATATAAATGGCCCACAATAAAATTAAAATTATGCTAAAACGATGATTTGGAATATAAATGGCCCACAATAAAATTGAGATTTTTAAAGGGGCTTAATTACTAAAAACAAAGAAATAAAATTTCGTTACTTTCAATCCCAAGTGGTTAGCAACGGATTTACGAAAATAACGAAACAAGGCAACAATAACGAAAGAGCAAGACAAGAAGTAAAGAAAATAAAAATTGCATTAATTATAATAAGAGTGTTTACAAGATTTGAAACTAAGAAAAGAATTACAAGAAAATAAAACTACCCTAAAATCTAAGTTACTAAATACAAGGGGGGTGAGGGGGTAGTTATAGGATAGGAATTAGGGTTAAGGGGGGTGTTGGGTAAATCCCCACCATACATTTGTGGTGTGTGGTGGTGAAATCCTAGCCATCTATTTGTTTCCTTCGCCCTTAAGCTTTGAAGAGTTGATCTTGGCCATACACTTATGTAATGTGTTGGGATGATCTCCACCTTCCACTTGTCTTGAAATATTCCTTTTGCTCCAAGCTCCTAATTCTTTTCCTTCTTTCATTTTTGGTCCTTTTTCTTCCTCTTTTTCCCTTCCTTGCTTTTTATTTTTTTATTTTGCCATTTCTTTATTTATTTACGAATTTCCTGAAATGCAACAAAATAATTTATTAAAATACGAGTTCAAGCAATAAATAGGTAATAAAAATATGCAAATATATGCACTTATCAAATGCCCCCATACCTATCTTTTGCTCGTCCTCGAGTAAAATAAAAACAAAAAGAAAATCTAGCTAAAAAGTCCTATACTCCTTTTCGTAGGTGTGACGGTTGTGTTGTGCTAAAAATAATTAAGACATTTGAATCGCAAGCGCACAATTCGTTTCGTTGTAAAATTTGTGATTCGTTCCTCGGAGACTAATATTTTCGCAAACCTTAACTTTCAACTTAATCGAATTAGAACAAATGGATTTTGGATTTTGATTTTACCCTAAAATATAATTCAAAATTAATTTTAAAAGAAAATCTAATTTATTGTAATTTTAAAACTAACTTATTAAAAATGAGAAAAACAAAACTAAATTATTCTAAATTTTAATTAAAACTTGATTTTATTTTAAAATTCAATTAACCTATTTAAAAGACAATCCAATTATTCTAATTAAAAATTAAAAGAGTGAAAACTAAGTTATTTTCAAAAGTAAAAACTCGAATTTTAACGAATAAAAAAGTAATTACAAAATCGCAACTCAATGACTCAGTCGAACACCAGTGCAGACAAACAAAACTCAACAATAACAACTAAAAACTCAATTATAAAAACTCGGACAAGCAACTCAGATAAGGAAAAGCAACTCGGACAACAACAAAGATTTAAACTTAACCGCAATTCAGATACCAAAAACTCGGAAATGCAAACCAGCAGAACCCAATCAACTCAAAACACTCGAAGAGCAACACAAAAGCTCAATACACTAACCACAGACTACTACTCCGGCCGAAATCTGAATAAAACTCAACAAATGCGATTACCACAACTCATGTAATAACCCTAACTTCAGTAATGCTACAGTGGTCACATGAATAGTAAATTTCGAGGATTTAGAGAAATGGTATATAGGTACCCTATAATGGAAACATAAAATGAATAAACAGAAACCATATTAGTATTGTACAATGGAAATAAGTGACTCGAAATGACGTTAGATTTCAGAAATTCCTGAAGCATGGATTTTGAGGATTTTGATTTCGAATAAGCTTCTATTGGACATTTAGGAGCATGGTAATATTATAAGAATTATATATTGAGAGATTAGTGAATTTAGATTTGAGCCAGGGGATTATTAAGTTAAGAGAATACCAATGGAATTTGGATTGTTAAATGATTTCAAAAACCACTGAGATAATGAGGTTTACTCGAAACGAATTACAATTAGACGAGTATGGAAACCAAACAATCAAGATTAATAATATAACAAGGATACTTATTCCATTATCATATACTAAGATTCCTAGGATTTAACTTAGAAAAGAAAACCAAGAAAAAGGGATTATGAGGTCACCTACATTACATCACTTTCCACTAACTAAATTTAAGGGTAATTTAGTCTTTAACCAAGGGAATTATCCACTAAACTCTAGATTATTCAAGAGATGAAGAGAAGTTGAGATAAGATCAAGAAAAGCAACAAAAATCTCTCCCTTTCCCCTTCATTTCCATTCGGCCATTCCTAGAAAACAAGAAAAAAAAGAAAAAAATCAAAAATCAAAACCCTAGCTAGCTTTAACATAAAATCAAGAGATAATTCATGGAGCTTCTTGGAGGATAGAAAGAGAGATTCACAAAGTTTCAAGGCCAACCAACATCATCTAACAAGGTAATAAAATCTCCAAAGTTGATGATGAATAGTGATGAATAGTAGTTTTCTAAGAACTAACTTGATTTTCATGGTTCTTTTAGTTGATTCAAGCCATTGTAAGGTTGTTTAAGGGCTAGCTAAGGATTATTAAGTGTTGATAAAGCTTCAAGAAGGTATAAACATGCTTGCCCTTTTGTATTTATGGTAGATATGGAAGTGAGTAGTAGTTAAGTGTTGCTAATGTAAAGTTTATAATGAGTATGTGTTATAAGTGGGTTGTTTTGATGTGAAAATTTTGTGTTGTGGACTTGTAACCATGGCTGGTGAAGAATACCACATGGTGTAGGTGATGATTATGGTGTTTGATAATTGATTTGGAGGGGTTGGATTTATGGAAAGTACGAAATTATAGCCGTTATAATGCCCGATTTTCGTTAGGATGTAAATTGCCCTGTTTTGGACCCCCTGCATCCGTACGGTACCCTACTGTCCAGGTTCCTATTTAACTATGAAATGATAGAGATTAGTTCATAGATCGTTTTGATATAAGGTGCGTTAAAATCTGATGAACGGTTTAGGAGGAAAGTCAGTTTTAGTGAAAGCGGTTCAGAAACCGAGAAACCGTAAATGCATCAAACTTGAGGTTACAATTACCATACTTTAACATTGTTAAAAGTCACGAAATTTTGGGAGATGATAGTAGTGTGGTCAAAGAACTATTTCCAGTTGACCTTACATTAAAATTCGAAATTTAAAAATTATAAGAAATTCTACAGTCGAGTGTGGTCGTTAAGGGAAATGGTGAAAAACCCTGAAACTTCGACTTAGGTTATAAATGGTTAAGTTCTTGAACCTTTGGGGTAATAAGAATACGTTAAACATATATTAAAGTTTCAAAAGGTAAGGTTATACAAGAGTGTAGTGAGTAAGAGATGTGGTTCTAACGACGGTCCTTTTGTGTTTATAGAAACTCCGGAAGAGGGACGAGCCATACCGTCAGGATATCGAAACCGAGGCAAGATTTCTTCTATCCCTATTTGTAAAACTACTTATCTTCACAAAGAAACTTGATTTCGTGGAATATATATGTGATGCTATTATTACTATATTGTGAAGAAATTGTCTTCCTTGAGTATTAATATTGAAAAGAAAGATATACGAAGATGTATATGAATATGGATATGAGTATAAGATGTATATGAATATGAATAAGAGTATGAGATGGATATGTATAGAGATGATTATGCATGAATTGAACATGCCTTATGATTATGAGAATAAGAGAGAATGGTATCAGTTGTTATCAAGGGTTATATGGTTATAATATTATATTAAAAATGTTCTTTTTGAGTATCAGTGGTTTAATAAACATTATTTGATTATCATACATTACTCTTAAAATAGATGGAATATTTTACAAATATAAAAGTATATTTGATTTCTGAATATGAAATAGAGGTCTGAATCATAATCAAAGCATTATGATATATATATTTTATAGAAGTAATGTGCGAGAATGGAAATGATATTTTGAAAAGAGAATAATGATGTGATAAAGAGGGGGATTGCAACAGACTTGCGTAAGTGGCTGTGTCAGGGCTGTGTGCGACACAGTCCAGCATTTATTATTTTTATTACGGCACGAAGATGCCAAGGGAGGATGTTAGCAGGTGGCCTTCCTCCAGGGATGATCTTCATTCCTTCTACCGGTAGTAAAAAGAGAGCAGGTACGATTAGGCGACTGATCATCGTCCTAACGTATCAGGCGACAGCAGATATCCCCAATGTTTTTGAAAAGAAAGTGTAGACAATGGTTTTCAGATTTCTATACTGAAAACAGAATAATGATATGAGATGATGAAATTATGATTACAGATGAAGAAAAACTGATATTATATTATTTCAGATTTCTATACTGAAAACAGAATAATGATATGAGATGATGGAATTATGGTTACAGATGAAGAAAAACTGATATTATATTAATTCAGATTTCTTTCTTATAATAGTAAGTGGATGATGTATTATTAAATAAGAGCTCTATTCTTCCTTAAGGATTTTAATTGTTTCCTGCTATTATATATGCATATACATATATGTATACTTGTTCACATTTTAAATTTTAGTTACAGTATGATCTTGCTGAGCTATTATAGCTCACTCTTGCTACTTATGTATATAGCAGCTAGGTCCCATGCCGATACTACGTACCACACCCCGCAAGAGGGTAAGGGAAAGGCGACCTTTTGAGCGAGTGCTGGCGACCATCCCCGAGGTAGTGACAAGCGGAGGGGCTTAGTATACTTATGTAAATTAAGTGTGTAAGTTGTAATAAACTTTAGTTGTTGAAGTGCTTCCTGTAGAAGCTTTGTTCAACAATGTACTTAGTAAATTCTGGGCTTGTAATAACTGTTAACTTTAAAACTTTTAAATATTGTGGTTGTTGTTCTATGAGCATATGACTGGTGTGTGTGTGTATTAGTGTGGGGTCAACTGCCTATTTATTTATTTATAAAAAAAAAAAGGGACTACAGAGATATTGATATTGATTGGAAATTGGACCTTGACGGCCCGGATCTTTGACCCCGGATCCCGGGGCGTCACAACTCAGCTACCAATCTTAAAAACGACGCGAAGAACAAAACAAAAACAACAGAAAGCAACACGAACAGAACGAAATCTCGAACAACAAACTCACTAATTAACTCAAACAACAATTAACCAAAAAAAAACAACAGAACTCAAAAGAAAGCAGACCCACAAAGCATGACTTAGCCAATTTTGCTACGACCAATATACTTAAAAACAGCATCACAGTGACACATTCAAAATGACACGAACACAGCAAGCTCGATACTACCATTCAACTCAACTCAATGAAAAATAGATTAAATAGACATTCCATAAACTCTGCAATTACAAACTTAGTAAAACCAAAACTGGACTCAGGCTCGCAGGAAAACTCAGAGAAAATCATCAATTAAATCAAAAAACGGAAACAAAGAACCCAATGTCACAACCGCAGTCACGAACTCTGCAAAAACTAAACATCACCACTCGGAAACACGGTAAATTCAGTAAATCAGCAACATTCAGGTCAATCGGAAACAACAACCAAAATAATAGCAATTCAAAAAAAAAAAACTAAAATAAAGAAAAAACAAGAAAATAGGGAAGGGGGTTATGGCGTTTGAGAGGAATTAAGGAAGGAAAGGGGAGAGGAGGAAAGAAAATGGAGGCTGGGGTCGTTGAAACCGCGTGAGAAAAGAGAGAAAAGGGATTGGGTTGGCAAGAACAGAGTAGTGATTGTTTAATCTAAGTAAAGAAATGAGGGGAAGAAGAGAATGAAGTTTGAGGGAATTTAAGAAGGGAAGAAGATTAGGAGAGGGATTTTGCAGAAAAGGGAAAAGAAAACAAAGAACCAAGTTCTGAATTGAAAACGCTGGATTAAAAACAGGAGACTGAACTTCGAATTAACAGAATAAATGCTGAAAAATTTATAAAACTATTTTTTTTTGAAAATTAAATACGAAAATAAAGAAATCAACTACAAAACTAAAATTTATATTACACTAAAACAATGATTTGAAATTAAATGGCCCACAATAAAATTGAACTTTAAAGGGGCAAAATTACGAATTAAAACTACGAACAAGAAAATTAAAATCGCTACTTTCAACCCATAGTGGTTAGCTTTTCGCTACTTTGTCCACTACTTGGATTTACGAAAATAACGAAACAAGGCAACAATAACGAAAGAGCAAGACAAGAAGTAAAGAAAATAAAAATTGCATTAATTATAATAGAGTGTTTACAAGATTTGAAACTAAGAAAAATACAAGAAAATAAAACTACCCTAAAATCTAAGTTACTAAATACAAGGGGGGTGAGTGGGTAGTTATAGGATAGGATTTAGGGTTAAGGGGGGTGTTGGGTAAATCCCCACCATACATTTGTGGTGTGTGGTAGTGAAATCCTAGCCATCTATTTGTTTCCTTCGCCCTTAAGCTTTGAAGAGTTGATCTTGGCCATACACTTATGTAATGTGTTGGGATGATCTCCACCTTCCACTTGTCTTGAAATATTCCTTTTGCTCCAAGCTCCTAATTCTTTTCCTTCTTTCATTTTTGGTCCTTTTTCTTCCTCTTTTTCCCTTCCTTGCTCTTTATTTTTTTATTTTGCCATTTCTTTATTTATTTACGAATTTCCTGAAATGCAACAAAATAATTTATTAAAATACGAGTTCAAGCAATAAATAGGTAATAAAAATATGCAAAAATATGCACTTATCAAATGCCCCCATACCTATCTTTTGCTCGTCCTCGAGTAAAATAAAAACAAAATGAAAATCTAGATGCAAAGTCCTATACTCCTTTTCGTAGGTGTGACGGTTGCATTTGGCATATGCAACAAGCCCTTTAAACCCTTAGGCAGCCCTAGTGGACGAGTGAGGTCTCGTGAGGGCCTATAGTGAATGTACCCACAAAATCCATCTAGCTTGTATAAAAGATTACATGGCAATGCACACCACACATACATGTCCTCTCATGATACATCAACTTAAGAATCAAAATGAAGTTGCAAAGTCTTGGTGTGGAAAGTGCAAGGATTCACATAGTCTACTTAAAGAACCATGCAAGAGTGATTACAAGTTCATGTCAAGTGCAAAAATTATTGGTAACCATGCTAAGTCTACAAGGGCACACCTCGGAGTCAAAACTTGAGATCTCTTATATGCAAAAAACAAATAAGCAATACCTCACCTTTCACTCACAAAAGAATATTCACTCAAGAACAAGGGTAAGTGTATCACTCAATTCCAACAAAATCAAATGCATGCTTGACACTTGGTATCATTCCAACTTAAATCACAACATACATTAATAATAACAATCAAAAGGTCTTTATTAGGGTTGTAATGGGGCTAGGGACAAGGTATGTCAAGAAAGGCCAAAGCAAGGTGAAGTGTCAAAAGCTAGTAGTCACCATGAATATCATGCACAACACCAAACTTCCTCCCCACACAATTTATTTTCATTTTCAACAAAAAGCCTTGAATAGTCGCAATGAAGGAGGATTACAAAAAAACATAAGTATGCTCTCATGTATATATATTCTTTTTTTTTTCTTCATTATTTTTTTTATTATTATTTTTTTTCATGAGAACTAAGATAAATGTAACAATAATCCTCACTTAGATTTAACTTGAACATCGACTAGCAAGGTAACAACAAATATTTCCTCGAAAGTTATGAACAATAGTAAACCCTATTTCACACACCTTATTGCTCCCTCAAGTTCCTACTAGCCTTTGACAAAATGGGATCAAGAATACGTAAGGCTAAGCAAGAAAAAGGTCTTAGGCAAGTAATGTGGCGTGTCACCGAAAGAATATGATTAAGCTCAAAGGGTTAACTAATTGATTACATAAGCATGGTGTGGATATTTTTGGAAATATAGGTTATTCCTAAATGCCTTTATCATTTTATCATCAATCAATGTCATGCGTTCCAAGAGAGAATTCAAACAAGTGCTAGCAATGCAAATGACAAGTGGACACTCAAGCAAAAGAATATAAATGCAAAAGATGTGCATATAGGCTCAAAATCTCACTTGGTGTAGTAAAACATAATCAATCTCAAGTAAAGGTATCTTCAATGCACCTACTGCACTCAAAGCATGAAGACCAAATCATCTTACACCTAATCATGCCCTTCTAATTTCAAACACAATTCAAATAAGTCTACTAGTTTCCTTGCTAGTGTAAGTGTGTGAACAAGAACTTTAGCAAATTACTTCTCAAACAAAAGCTAATGGATCATAAGATTATCATAGCATGCAAGGGTGCATCAAGCAACTAGCAATCAATTAACAAGACTAGAATACGAAAAGAACTCTTTTTGATTTTTTTTGATTTTTTAATTTTTTTGGATTTTTCAATTATATGTATTTACACTAAAAAAACTTCCCCCATACCTAAATCATGCATTGTCCTCAATGTATGCAAATGCAAGAGAAATGAGAAAGAAGAAAGGTGAGGAAATACCTGATAAGGGATGACGGAGACTAAAAACTACTAGAAATTATGAAAGAAAACAACTCACACACACAACTCCTCCCCCATACCTACATTCTACTATGGGAGGTACAAAACAAATATTTACTAACCAATACCTGCTCTCGGAAAAACTATTTTTGTTATACAACCAACATATTTCAGAAACTCACCCACGAAAATAGCATAGACCACTCGAACGATCCGATTAGGTGCAAGAATAAAATTCATATTCCTAACTTTATCCATAGACCACGAGGATGCTTCTTTTTGTTGTTTAAGCAAATTAATTATGATAAGATGTTGGTCATGAATATCATGAGTTTCGATGAAAGATGGAGCACGAGTGGAAAATGAAGAAATAGAAACGGGTGGGGGTGGCTCTTCGAAAAATGTTTTACCAACAGAATTAGGATCACAAGAACTATCTTTATGTTGGGTTTCCCATTTGGAACAAATATTCTTCATCTCTCCAAACATCTCTTCCGAGGTCAAATCCTTAAAAGATTCGTGAAGCTCTCGATTGGTCTCGTAATGCAATTGAAAATCTTGTTTAAGAAGAGACTCAATCTCATGATCGTCCAAATTTGACCTTGAAACGACCTCCTTAACTAGATTAGCTCCTATTGGTTGAGTATGAAGTTCTTTGGGTTTTTCAGGAAGAGGTTTGGAAGATGAAAGGAAAAGTTCACTAGAAGAAGATGATGGTTGTCTAGGTGAAGCCACAAACTCAGAATCATCGGGATTCTTCGTTTGACCTAGAGAAAGAATGATGTCAGCATTAGAATCTTCTTCGTGTGAATCACCACCGAAAGGAGTGTCAACTTGAACATTAGACCTAGGAGAAATGATATCATCGAAAGTATCGATAGGTCTTTGAGTGATAAGAAATTTAGGGTTGACCTCGGGTGGATTCGGGGTGGTTATCGTCTCACGCTCGCACATGGTGGCTAATTGATTCACTTGAAATTCTAACTTAAATAAGGCTTGAACATTAGAGTTCAAAATTTGCCTATCAGAAGTTATGGTTCACATGAAGTTTGCTTGAGAAATCAATAAAGCCTCGATACTCTTTTCTAAGGTGTCAAGTTTCCTACTCGAATCATGAAATCCGGGTGGGTGGGTGGGCGGGTGTTTGAATTGAACTCGAATAAGGAACTTGACTCGGAATTGGATAAGAGTTCGGTTCTTGAAAATGTGGAGGCGGAGTTTGATAGCTATGACCTTGGTTCCATGAGAGATCGGGATAATCTCTCCAACCGGAATTAGAAGACGATATAAAGTGGTCAATTCGAGAGGTTTGTTGAAACATGGCGTTGACTTGTTGAGAGTCGGGGCCATGTTGAAAATCGAGACTCGGAGAGTTGAAATTTGGGTCCCAAGACATGTGTGAAGGGCCACTAAGGGTTTCTAAGGCTTCGAGTCGTCTAGTAAGAGCATTTAATTCAGAGTCGATTGTAATATCGTTATCACTATAATGCAAATCACTAAAAGTACTAGACGACTCGTTATATACACTAGGTTCCCTAGTTGACTCACACCATATCGTATTATCCGCTAACTCCTCGTCAAAATCCCAACCTTGGTAATAACGCTCCCTAAATGCTACGGACATGGTAAAGATTGATCAAGGATAAAACCACGTAGCACGTAAGTGCGAAAATGAAACACACAAAATAAATGGTGAAAAATCAAAAGAAAAATCTAACCTAGGTTCCCTAAATAAAATAACTAGACATTGCTCATAATGATGTGCCGAAAACATGACATTTAATTATCGCAAGCGCACGATCATCATTTTAGTATTTAAGATTCGATCCACAGGGAAAAATATTTTCGCGATCCTTAAGTTTTAATTTAATCGGACTAGAACAATTTGGCTTTGGAAAATTTTGATTTATGTTATTTAATTACCGAAAGAAAATTAATCTACTTTAAAAGAAAATTTAAATTTATTCTAATAATTAAAAGCGAAAATAACAAGAACTAAATTATTCTAAAAAGTTTATTAATTTAATTCGCAACTAGAATGATTTTGAAATTTTGAGAATTTTAGATTTTTACTATTTAATTCTAAAAAGAATTCTAATTTAATTTAATTAATTAAAACTACGTTATTCTAATTATTTAAAACTAAGCCAAATTTAAAAAAAAAACATTTTCATTTACATAAAATTTTGACAAGAATGATTCGTAAATTTCACCAGCCAATAGAATGTTATAATTCCATAATAAACCACCCAAATGAAACACAGCAATTCAACTCGCAAGAAATTCGGAAGAACAAGCCGATTTGGTCTGCTATTACTCGAACCTAGTCGGCTCAGTACGTGAGAACTAGGACACAATTCGTAGCAACTAATAAAGACCAACAAACCGGAAATTCAGCAATGAAGTAACCCTACTACATATCATACAAAATCACCCAGAAATAATACAGAACACGACATTGCATAAACAAAACAAAACGAAATTCACCAACATCATGAACTACAATTTTACAACTCTAGAAGCATAAACAGCTCGAACTAGAAAACTCAAAAAATGACTGCTATTAACTCAGTAGAAACGAACCAATCATCAACAACAATAATCAATAACAAGAATCCTGAGAACCGAGTCTTGACAATAACACCAGGAATTCAGAAATAAACTACACATAGAACACTCCAGAATTACAAACATTCAAACTATAAATTCAGTAAACTCGGACTCGCAACAATTATTTAAATCGCATTCAAACTCAGTCTAGCACAAGACAGCCAGCAAAACAAGACAATAACACCACAACTCATTTAATCGGAAACCACACTTAATACGAATTTCATCAAATTCAAAACGCAAATTCTGAACTATGAACTCAATAACTCAACATTTCGGTAGCAACCCATAAAGACAGCAACTTGGAATTGACTAAAAAGATTGCAAGAACAATTTGGTTACAGCGAAAACAAAATCAAAATACACGCAGCAAGAACTCGCAAACAGCAAAAAAACAATCGGTCTCAGAAAACAAAACAAGATTCAACGAAACTCGGTTAATAAATTACAATCTCAACGAAAACTCAAAATTTTAACTCAGCAAAACCCAGAATTATGAACTACCCAATTCGAAACTCTACGAAAACACAGAACCAACTCGAATTAACTCAGAAACATCGAACTCGATAAATAATAACCAAACATAATTCTAATTTCTTTACGACTCGGAAACAGAATCGATAAACTGCAAAGTGAACGGGGGTGAAGGGGTATGTGGTTTTGTGGGGAAGAATCGGATTGAGTTTGCAGGGAAAGAAAAGAAAGGGAGAGAGATGTGTTTGCGGGGTTGTGCGAATTAAGAGAAAGAAAGAAACACCGAACGGAAAAAGGGGATGGGTGTGGTGGTTCGATTAAAAGATAGGGGAGGGAGGAAGAAGGTTGGAGATTGGGGTTTGGGTGAGACGCGAGAGAGGGATGAAGAGAAGTGAGGGAGGCGTGGTTTACAGTGAGGAAGAGAGGGAGTAGGGAGAAAGGGTAAGAGAAGAAGAGGGTAGAAAAACAAAGCTGGAAAAGAGGAAGGAAATATTGGATTTTGGCGTGGAGAAGAAAAAGAAATAAGGAGATGCTGGGTTTGATTTACCAAAACAGGGGAGATTTTATGCTTCGAATAAAATCCAAACACAGAAAACTAGTACTGAAAGAAGACTAATAGATTTTATTGTTTTTTTTTCTTTTTCTAAAATTAAATATGAAAATAAAGAACTTAATTAAAATTATATTACAATATGATTTGGAATAAATATGCCACAATAAAATGGAGATTTAAAGGGGCATAACTAATATTAAAACGGAAATTAAAACTACGAAAACAAATTCTTGAAATCGATACTTTCAATCTCGTGTGGTTAGCGCTGCTACTTTATCCACCCGAGAATTTACGAAAATAACGAAATAACAAACAAGGAAAATAAAATGAAAGAGAGATGCAAGAATTAAAATAAAACTTGAAATTGCATACAAATAAAAAGTGTTTACAAAAGAAAAAATTACAACTAAAATTTTTGGAGATGAACTACCACAACATAATTCTAGTACATAAGGTAATGGTGTGTCTAACAAGTGAAGATGAGGCCTATTTATAGGAAATAATTAGGGTTTTTGGTTGGTGTGAGATGAACTTGGCCATCCATTTGGTTTTAGGTTGGCTAAATCCTAGCCTTTCATTTTGTTTTGGCAAAATGTGCACCACCCTCCATCCTCTTTCCTTTTTCTTCTATTTTGGTCCTTCTTTTTCTTCTTTTGTCATTTATTTCTTTATTTTGTCATTTTTTCATTTTTTTTGAATTTTCCTGAAATGCAACAAAATAATTTATTAAAATATGACTTCAAGCAACAAATAGGTAATAAAAATATGCAAACATATTCACTTATCACATAACGTTAAGACACACTAAAAATTCCATAAATTAAGAATTATTCAGACCGATTTGGCAAGATTAGAGCAGGCATTGACAAGAGGCCAAACTCGTCACTTAAAATAATTAGTCCCCGGCAGCGGCGCCAAAAACTTGTTGTGCTAAAAATAATTAAGACATTTGAATCGCAAGCGCAAAATTCGTTTCGTTGTGAAATTTGTGATTCGTTCCTCGGAGACTAATATTTTCGCAAATCTTAACTTTCAACTTAATCGAATTAGAACAAATGGATTTTGCATTTTGATTTTACCCTAAAATATAATTCTAAATTAATTTTAAAAGAAAATCTAATTTATTGTAATTTTAAAACTAACTTATTAAAAATGAGAAAAACAAAACTAAATTATTCTAAATTCTAATTAAAACTTGATTTTATTTTAAAATTCAATTAACCTATTTAAAAGACAATCCAATTATTCTAATTAAAAATTAAAAGAGTGAAAACTAAGTTATTTTCAAAAGTAAAAACTCGAATTTTAACGAATCAAAAAGTAATTACAAAATCGCAACTCAATGACTCAGTCGAACACCAGTGCAGACAAACAAAACTCAGCAATAACAACTAAAAACTCAATTATAAAAACTCGGACAAGCAACTCAGATAAGGAAAAGCAACTCGGACAACAACAAAGATTTAAACTTAACCGCAATTCAGATACCAAAAACTCGGAAATGCAAACCAGCAGAACCCAATCAACTCAAAACACTCGAACAACAACACAAAAGCTCAATACACTAACCATAGACTACTACTCCGGAAGAAATCAGAATAAAACTCAACAAATGCGATTACCACAACTCAGCTACCAATCTTAAAAACGACGCGAAGAACAAAACAAAAACAGCAGAAAGCAACACGAACAGAACGAAATCTCGGACAACAAACTCACTAATTAACTCAAACAACAATTAAAGAAAAAAAACAACAGAACTCAAAAGAAAGCAGACCCACAAAGCATGACTTAGCCAATTTTGCTATGACCAATATACTTAAAAACAGCATCACAGTGACACATTCAAAATGACACGAACACAGCAAGCTCGATACTACCATTCAACTCAACTCAATGAAAAAAAAATTAAATAGACATTCCATAAACTCTGCAATTACAAACTTAGTAAAACCAAAACTGGACTCAGGCTCGCAGGAAAACTCAGAGAAAATCATCAATTAAATCGAAAAACGGAAACAAAGAACCCAATGTCACAACCGCAGTCACGAACTCTACAAAAACTAAACATCACCACTCGAAAACACGGTAAATTCAGTAAATCAGCAACATTCAGGTCAATCGGAAACAACAACCAAAATAATAGCAATTCAAAAAAAAAACTAAAATAAAGAAAAACAAGAAAAGGGGGAAGGGGGAAGGGGGGTTATGGCGTTTGAGAGGAATTAAGGAAGGAAAGGGGAGAGGAGGAAAGAAAATGGAGGCTGGGGTCGTTGAAACCGCGTGAGAAAAGAGAGAAAAGGGATTGGGTTGGCAAGAACAGAGTAGTGATTGTTTAATCTAAGTAAAGAAAGGAGGGGAAGAAGAGAATGAAGTTTGAGGGAATTTAAGAAGGGAAGAAGATTAGGAGAGGGATTTTGCAGAAAAGGGAAAAGAAAACAAAGAACCAAGTTCTGAATTGAAAACGCTGGATTAAAAACAGGAGACTGAACTTCGAATTAACAGAATAAATGCTGAAAAATTTATAAAACTATTTTTTTTTGAAAATTAAATACGAAAATAAAGAAATCAACTACAAAACTAAAATTTATATTACACTAAAACAATGATTTGAAATTAAATGGCCCACAATAAAATTGAACTTTAAAGGGGCAAAATTACGAATTAAAACTACGAACAAGAAAATTAAAATCGCTACTTTCAACCCATAGTGGTTAGCTTTTCGCTACTTTGTCCACTACTTGGATTTACGAAAATAACGAAACAAGGCAACAATAACGAAAGAGCAAGACAAGAAGTAAAGAAAATAAAAATTGCATTAATTATAATAGAGTGTTTACAAGATTTGAAACTAAGAAAAATACAAGAAAATAAAACTACCCTAAAATCTAAGTTACTAAATACAAGGGGGGTGAGGGGGTAGTTATAGGATAGGAATTAGGGTTAAGGGGGTTGTTGGGTAAATCCCCACCATACATTTGTGGTGTGTGGTGGTGAAATCCTAGCCATCTATTTGTTTCCTTCCCCCTTAAGCTTTGAAGAGTTGATCTTGGCCATACACTTATGTAATGTGTTGGGATGATCTCCACCTTCCACTTGTCTTGAAATATTACTTTTGCTCCAAGCTTCTAATTCTTTTCCTTCTTTCATTTTTGGTCCTTTTTCTTCCTCTTTTTCCCTTCCTTGCTCTTTATTTTTTTATTTTGCTATTTCTTTATTTATTTACGAATTTCCCGAAATGCAACAAAATAATTTATTAAAATACGAGTTCAAGCAGTAAATAGGTAATAAAAATATGCAAAAATATGCACTTATCAGGTTGCATTTGGCATAAGCAACAAGCCCTTTAAACCCCTAGGCAGCCCTAGTGGACGAGTGAGGTCTCGTGAGGGCCTATAGTGAATGTACCCACAAAATCCATCTAGTTTGTATAAAAGATCACATGGCAATGCACACCACACATACATGTCCTCTCATGATACATCAACTTAAGAATCAAAATGAAGTTGCAAAGTCTTGGTGAGGAAAGTGCAAGGATTCACATAATCTACTTAAAGAACCATGCAAGAGTGATTATAAGTTCATGTCAAGTGCAAAAATTATTGGTAACCATGCTAGGTCTACAAGGGCACACCTCAGAGTCAAAACTTGAGATCTCATATGCAAAAAAGCAATACCTCACATTTCACTCACAAAAGAATATTCACTTAAAAACAAGGGTAAGTGTATCACTCAATTTCAACAAAATCAAAAGCATGCTTGACACTTGGTATCATCCCAACTTAAATCACAACATACATTAATAATGACAATCAAAAGGTCTTTATTAGGGTTGTAATGGGGCTAGGGACAAGGTATGTCAAGAAAGGCCAAAATAAGGTGAAGTGTCAAAAGCTAGTAGTAACCATGAATATCATGCACAACACCAAACTTCCTCCCCACACAATTTATTTTTTTTTAACAAAAAGACTTGACTAGTCGAAGGAAGGAGGATTACAAAAACATAAGTATGCTCTCATATTTTTTTTCATTTTTTCTTTTCTTTTTTTTTTTCTATATATATATATATATTTTTTTCTTTAATAGGAAAATGATAAATGTAACAAAAATCCTCCTTTTGATTTAGTTTTGAAAATCGACTATCAAGGTAACAACAAATATTTCCTCACAAGTTATGAACAAAAGTAAACCCTATTTCACACACCTTATTGCTCCCTCAAGTTCCTACTAGCCTTTGACAAAATGGGATCAAAAATACGTAAGGCTAAACAAGAAAAAGGTCTTATGTGAGTAATGTGGTGTGTCACCGAAAGAAAATGATTAGGCTCAAAAGGTTAACTAATTGATCACATAAGAATGGTATGGATATTTTGGGAAATATGGGTTATTCCTAAGTGCCTATCATTTTATCATCAATTAATGTCATGTATTTCAAGAAGGAATCCAAACAAGTGCTAGCTATGCAAATGACAAGTGGACACTCAAGCAAAAGAATATAAATGCAAAAGATATGCATATAGGCTCAAAATCTCACTTGGTGTGGTAAAACATAATCAATCTCAAGAAATGGTATCCTCAATGCACCTACTTGTACTCAAAACATGAAGACAAATCATCGTACACCTAATCATGCCCTTCTAATTTCATGCACAATTCAAATAAGTCTACTAGTTTCCTTGCTAGTGTAAGTGTGTGAACAAGAACTTTAGCAAATCACTTCTCAAACAAAAACTAATGGATCATAAGATTATCATAGCATGCAAGGGTGCATCAAGCAACTAGCAATCAATTAACAAGACTATAATACGAAAAGAACTCTTTTTGTGATTTTTTCATTTTTTTGGATTTTATGATTTTATATTTACACTAAAAACCCTCCCCCATACCTAAATCATGCATTGTCCTCAATGTATGCAAATGCAAGAGAAATGAGTAAAGGAGAACGAGGAAATACCTGATAAGGGATGACGGAGACTGAAAACTTCTAAAAAATTACGAAAGAAAACAACTCACACACGCACACAATTCCTTCCCCACACCTGAATTTCACGAGGGGAGGCAAAGGAATAAAACCGAGTTAGCCGATGCCGGTAGGAAACAAGGAATGAATTTTCGAGAAGAGCTCAAGATGCCGTTGAAGCTCTAACACCTTAGTGACTTTTGCAAGAAGACAAAAATATTCTTTCAAAGTAAAAGCATTGTAACCACTAGTGTTTTCCACAGACCAAAGTAAGGCTTCTTTATGTTGTTTAAGCAGATTAATTAATTGGATTTCTTGGTCCGGGTTTAAATCACTATTGATAACAGCAGCGAGAAGTTTGTCTTTTTGCAAGAAAATGTGATCGAAGGTGGAGGGGTGTGTTAATAAATCAAGTGGAGGTGGCTCACCAACGGGAGTTGTAACAATGGTACTATGGTTGACATGGTCAGTATTAGATTCACCTTCCCATTTAGAACTAATGTGATTTAAAGCCCCTAGCAACTCATCGAAAGTAGGTGGTTCACCGACGGGTTTCTTGACAATGGCTTCCACATTAACATCCTCGGGTGGAGTCTCCCATTTGGAACAAATGTCGTCCAACTCCCTCAACATCTCCTCCGAGGTCATACCTCTTAACGAATCCACATACTCTCGGTTAGACTCATGGTTGACTTTTAAATCCTCATTGAGAAGAGACTCAATCTCACTATCCTCAAGGTTTGACCAATTAACAATGTCATCAACAAGATTAACCGCTATTGTTTGCTCGTAAAGCTCATTGGGTTCTTTTCCGACATTAAATATGTTAAGGTTAATTGTCATATTACCAAAAGTGAGTTTCATCGAACCATCCCTACAATTAATCAAGGCATTGGATGTAGCAAGAAAAGGTCATCCTAGAATGATCGGGATTTGGTTCTTAGGATTCGTGACGGGTTGAGTCTCGAGGACAACAAAGTCAACCGGAAAGATGAATTCACCAACCTTAATCAGCACATCCTCAATTATTCCCTTAGGTGTTTTGACAGAACGATCGGCTAATTGAATTGTCATGTTCGTCTTTTGAAGTTCGCCTAAACCTAGGGCTTGATAGACCGAAAATGGAAGCAATTTCACACTAGCGCCTAAGTCGAGTAACGCCTTGTCCACAAAGGTGTTGCCTATGACACATGAAATTGTAGGACAACCGGGGTCCTTATATTTCACGGGAATTTGATTCGAAAGAATTGAACTAACATGAGAAGTCAAAAAGGCTTTCTTAGGGACATGAGTGGAACGTTTATGAGTACACAAATCTTTTAGACACTTAGCATAAGAGGGAATTTGTTGAATGGCATCTAAAAGAGGAATGTTGATCTCGACTTGTTTGAAAACTTCCAAAATCTTTTCGATTTGAGGCGATTGTTTGTTTGAAAGGAGTCTTTGAGGATAAGGAGCTTTAGGCTTAAAGACTCGTTCGCTAGACACATCGGGTATGGAATTGGAAAGTGGAACAACAATCGAAGATTTGTTAGGTGAAGGTGGTGGTTGAGCCGATGAAGGCTCGCTAGATGATGATGATTTATGAGAAGATTTTGATGACTCGGGAGTGGATTTTGAAGATGAGGGTTCAAGTTGTGAAAATGTGGGACTAGATGATTCGAAAGTCTCGAGATTAGGAAGATGGTTTGAATCATTGAGTTTAGGGTTTTGTTCAACATTTGACTCGTTTTCTTCGTCGGGGGACTCGACTCCAACTTGATTATCAACTTTGTTTCCCGACCTTAGAGAAATGATAGCATTAACATTTTCGGGAGGTCTTTGGTTGAGAGGAAATTTATGGTTGACCTCAGTTTGACTCGGGAACTTGTTCTTCTCTCGCTCACACATGGCGTTGACTAATTGACTCACTTGAACCTCTAACTTAGATATGGCTTGAGTACTAGCATTCAAAAGTTGCCTATCTTGAGTCATGGTTTGCATGAAGGTTTGTTGAGATTGAGCCAAATTAGTTATTGATTTCAAAAGCGCATCAAGAGTCTTTTCCAAAGAATTAATTCTCTTATCCGATTCGTGAAAGCCGGGAGGGTGGGAGGGTGCTTGATTCGGGGCTTGAATCGAGTTTGGATAAGGAATTTGATTTTGAATCGAGTACGAGTTTTGATTGGGCTTTTGAAAACAAGGAGTTTGAAAAGAAGGTGGCGGAGATTGGTAGATTTGGCCTTGGGTCCACGAGAAATTAGGGTGATTCCTCCAACCGGGATTATAAGTAGGTGCAACCGGATCATTCCTAGGGGTTGGTTGAAACACCGCATTAATTTGATCATAGCCGGGAGAGTTCGAAAAACCTTGATTAAAATTAGAGCACATAGACATATTTGAGGGGGCGTTACTAGTTTCTAAGGCTTCGAGTCTTCTAGTAAGGGTGGCTAACTTGGCATCAGTAGCAATATTGTTTCCAATTGAATGCATACCCCTAGAAGAACTAGATGACTCGTTGGACTTGTGAGGTTCCCTAGTAGACTCCCACAACATAGTCTTCTCGGCTAATTCCTCGAAAAAGGCCCACCCCTCGTCCTCATCTTTCTCCATGAATTTTCCTTGGCACATAGATTCCAACAACGCGGTTGTTGGTCCATCTAAGGCCTCATAAACGATCTTACAAAGCCTCCATTTTTCTATTCCGTGGTGGGGGCATTGTGATAGAAGATTTTTGAAACGATCAAAATATTTCCAAAAAGACTCGTTTTCCTTTTGATGAATTTGATTTATTTCGTTTGTAATTCTCGTAGTCTTATGGTTTGGAAAATATTTTTTTAGAAAAATAACCACAAATCCCTCCCACGTGGAAATAGAATTAACGGGTAGACTATACAACCATTTTTTTGCATTTTCTTTTAAAGCGAAGTTGATAAGTCTTAGCCTAATGGAGTCCTCGGAAAGATGTTGGAGTTTTTGCAATGCGCAAACCTCCTCAAATTCATGAAGAAAGAGATACGGGTCCTCACCCTCGCTCCCGTTAAATTTAGGTAACATACTGATGTGGTGAGCTTTAATTTCAAAATTATTACCATTAACAGGAGGAAGGGTGATACACGAAGGTTGGGCGGAACGAGTAGGATAACAACGGTCCCTAAGAGACATGGCCATGTTTACTACGGGTTCGGAATAATCTAAAGACTCGGAATTAGACGATGAAGAAATCTAAAATGATCTCACTAGTCTAGAAGAATTATCCCTAATCCACGTAGTTCGCATAAACCACGAAAGGGAACACGTAGCAAATAAGTGCGAAAAAAAATATACACACAAACAAAAAAAATGAATGATAAGTGGATTTTATATCCACTTGGATCGCTTAAATTCGGCTTAAATTGATTGTCTTGGACTCAAGTTTATTGTAGTTTTGATGTGTTTTGCTTAGTTCTGCAGACTTACAAGAATGTCGATTATGGGTGATGCTTCTATCGTGTTTGGGGGATTAATTGATTAAAATTCGGATTTTCCGGGAAGGTTGCGCAGTCTACACTGTTTTGACCATATTTGGATTTCTAGAAGTCCGTTTTCAGCGATCTTACAGCTCACGCGAAGCTTGAGAGATTTTCTACAACCTGGGATAGATAGCAGGTGCAGGGGACGTGCTGAATAAAATCGCGCGCGTGTTTTATGAGAAGCCATGCAGAAAAATTCCAGTTTTGCCCTTTTTCTAATTCTAATTGTATTTTGGGCAATTTTTGGTACCTTAATCGAATTCTAATTGTAATAGAAGGTAATTGCTTTTTGGGCAAGACTTCTAGAGTCTATTTAAACATATCTTACCATGTAATTTGTATCAGATTTTTTATTATTGTAACGTAGAACTGCAAGAGAGAAAAGTGGAGAAGGATTCAAGCTCGGTGACAAGCAAAGATCTAGATCTACTTCATCTTTTGTATACTTTGGATTATAGATTTGTTCTCTCAACTCTTGTTTTTATTAATATCATTATTACTTTCTTTCATATCTTGTTTAATATCATGTTTTCATCTAATCCCATGGTGACGAACGGTTCAACTATGAACTAATCGTTGTCATGGGATCCTAATGGATTTATCTATGTAGCTTAGTAGTTTATATGCTTTAAAGATTTATGTGTGGTGAATTCTTGATATCCTTGCATGGTTGTGCTTCATGAATTTAGATGCGTAGCTAACATCTAATATGTTAATCTCTTGCTAAACGAGAGTGGATCTTGAGATTTAGAACTTGCCATGCTAGCATAGGATAGGTTGATGTTTTAACATCATGATTTGTGGCGTAAATAGAGATATTATGCTACCCTATGTGATCTATGTGGATAACTTGTGCTTAAACCTCTATGTTTTCAAATTCTATAGAGATATAGGGTCTAAACATAATAGGTGTCTACTCATCTTCTATCTCTTTTGTGGATGTATGTGTAGTTTGGTGCTAGTATACCGAGAGGTACTTTTACTTGTTTCGTGTTATCCGATCAGATATAAAAACCATCACATGTATTGATTAAAGGCTGCGACTCTAAGTGAAGTAGATAATGAAATTAGGATTCCATGTTTTATCTCATATAAGTAATTCATATTAAATTCTCATTAGTTAATTATTCTTAGCTTAATAATTTGCATCCTAGTTAATTTAGATAATTAAAACCTCATTATTGTTAATTGTCTTAGCAGTGGATTAAAACCAAACATTGTTGCATAGGCATATTTACTGATTAAACTTAACCAGATCTCTGCGGAACGAACTTTAATTATATTACTTGTGACTATGTGCGCTTGCGTAATTTTGTGTTAACAATGAAAAATCAAGAGAAAAATCCTATACCTAGGGTTTCCTAAAAAAAATTGAACTAGACCTTGCTCCTAACTTTAAGGGCTACCAAAAACTAGGTAAATCAATAATTATTCGAACTGGCTTGGCCAAGTAGGTGCAAGCATTGCCAAGAGGCTAAACACCAGCCTAGACACCAAAACCTTAATTGGCCAGGTCAGCTTTCGCTTTCCTAGACACCAAAAAGTCGGAATAATTAAAGATTACTTCGTTTCTTAAGCACCTTCCTAATTGAGCGCGAGATTTCTAAGGGCAATCATCTAATTAATTTTATTAAAGGCTAGGTATGCAAAATGTGGGCTTAATTGTTTTTGGGCTAAGGAAAGAGTGATGAAATCCCTTCACTTATCTTTTGAGAGGCTTTGCCCTTAAGATTTATTTACAAAATGATTCAACAAACAAAGAGGTATAAAAAACTATAAACATTTATGGATGCTTTAAACTACGTGTTCTAACTAAAGAAAAGAAAAAATTTAACGTACCTTGGGGTCCTCCAGCGATCACCACAATTTATAGGGTACGAAAAATTAAAAACAAGAAAATAAAAATCTTGATGATTTGCCCTAAGTGATTAAATGCATGATGCAACAATTATGTATTTACAACTAATTTTTTTGGATTTTAAATTTTTAATTTTTTTGTGATTTTTGATTTTTTTTTTATTTTCTAAAAAAAAATGAAAGAGGAGAGAGATACGGTTTACCCAAACAAAGCTTCCAAAATTCCGAGAAAATTCTTCCGCTTTAATCCAAGTTGCCCGAATTTCCTCCAAATTCCTCGAAAAAAAATGCAAACAAGAAAAAGGGTGAGAAGAGAGCTAATCCGAAAAATCAAAAACTAAGGTGCGAAAAATAATTAGTCCCCGGCAGCGGCGCCAAAAACTTGATGTGTGAAAAAAATAAACATTCGAATCGCAAGCGCACAATTCGTTTCGTTGTAAATTTATGATTCGTTCCTCGGAGACAACAATCAAAATTATGTGTTATAATTCAAGAATTCATGAATATTGATTTTCTTCAAATGGTCAAGTAAATTTTGGAACAAGAATTTCAATAAAAAAAACCTACCAATGGATCTTTCCGTAAAATGGAAGATTCACCAACAGTTATTGAGGTAGGTAATTCCACCTCGGATGCCAGTGAAGGCATTTGATCTTTAGAAAGATCATCAACCACTCTTATGTTTCGTGAAATGGAACTCAAGATAGTACACGTACCATAAATTAAAATTTGAATTTATGTTATTTCGTATATCATGTGAATTTTCGGCTTTCCATATTTACCATATTCACTACACCATAAAACGCCTATAGCAACCACTAAAAATCATTGCTATAGGCACCAAATCCGTTGCCATAGTATCTATGGCAATGTTTTTGGGAAAATTGGCCGTGAACTTAGGTTGGGTTGCAATAGGCGCCTATAGCAATGCTTTTAGTACCATATAGCAACGCCAATAATTCATTGCAATAAAGCCCTATAGCAACGGTTTTTGGTCTGTAGCAACGTTTTAAAAACATTGCCATAGGATTTGATAACCCTGCTTTGGATCTTTTTTTAGTTATATATAGGCAATGGCAACGTTTTAAAGGGCAGTGGCAACGTATTAAAGGGCAGTGGCAACGTTTTTAGTTAAAAATGACAGTATATGGCAACTATTTTGGAGGCTATAGCAATGCTTTTATTTAAGAAAAAATGGACATGACCTTTTCGTTTATATAGAAAGCCACCATTAAATGGTATTTCATTTCAACCAACCCAAAGTCAACAGTTTTCAACAGAATGGTTAACCATCGTTCTACCAACCATAAGTACCAAAATACAAAATAGAACGCTACGTAGTACAAGAGTCTAGCTACGTCGTAAACAAAGGACCAAAATATTAGAAATGCATAAAGTAAATATAACTAGATGCCAAGTTTAAACATCATCTCCGTCTTCACCATCAGAATAATTTCCATCCTCCGCGGAACTTTTACACAGTTCATCAACATTGATCTTCAAAGCAGGATTTTGTTGAGCAATTTCTGTAAGAATACTCTTCAATTTCTGGTTCATTTTATCCTCCATTTCAGCAGCAAGTTCCTCTCGTATCTTGGCCAGTTCTTCAGAATTTTTGCCCTGCTTTGCTCGCTTATTCCTAGTCCTCCTAGTTAAGCCTGTCCTGCCATCAAGCCAGTTTGGGCCATGTGCTGCAAAACCAACTTCCAGACCTCCATGGACTGTTTCATCCTCGGAACCATCAACATTTTCCTAAAGGTTGTTTTCCCTCCTCTACACGCTGATAAAACGATCTGGTTTCACTAGTCATTCCATTTGTATCATGCTTGTTTTTGTACGTGTTATTTATCATCTCATCAAAATCCTCTCCTAAACCAAAACCTCTATCAGAATCCACCTTATTACTACCTACAGTTTTGTACTTGTCGGTTGAAATGTCATATATCCAATCTACAAGTGATGGATACGGACCCTTAAAAATGAGATGATCAAATACATCACCTCTGGACTGCCAAAACCGATTACCGCAGTCCTTGCAGGGGCATTTTAATTCATCTCCTATGCCAAAGTGAGCAAAACCATTCAAAACAAATGCTTTTACCCCATTACTATATTCTTCACAGAATTTAGGCAATAAAATCCAATTCATCTTTGCATTCCAATTTAACCTAAAGAAAGACAATAAGAAATACAAAAATTAGACCTCAATTCACACCGACAAACAACAAGAAAGCTTATAAACAAAAAAAACAAGAAAGGACATGTACAATTATTTTGTGTGTGTGTGTGTGTGCGAGGGAGAGAGAGAGGGAGAGAGATGGGGAGGGAGGGAGAGAGAGACAGGGAGAGAGAGAGAGAGAGAGAGAGAGAGAGAGAGAGAGAGAGAGAGCTACAAACGTAGAGAGACCTACAAACGAGATATAGAATCAAACAAATCCCTAATTTAATCAAACAAATCCCTAATTCAATCAAGAAAAACCCTAATTTAAGAATGAGAAAGACAAAAACAGAGATATAGAAAAGGGACCGTACCTGAGTTTATGTGTCGGAGCTTCGGTCGCCGTCAACGAGCTTCAATCGCCGTCTTGGAGCTTCAATCGCCGTCTTCGCCGTCTTGGATCTGTGAGGAGAGGGTGTGCTTGAGAGACCGTGTAATTAGGCAGGTATAGTATATTTACTTAACTTATTTTTTAGTACAGTATGTGTCCAAATAAAGCCCGGGCAAATAAAAATAGAAAGCCCGCTTCTTTTTTTTGGAGGCCCGCCAAGATTTTAGAACCAAACTAAAATTCTATGGCAACTCCTTTCTGAAAACGTTGCAATAGGTTACACTTTTAGTAAGAAAATAAAGCCTTTGTAACGCTTTTTAAATTTAGTTACAATAGGTCAAAATCTAGAAAAACAGGTGACTATATAGCAACGAATTTTTTTGCTTGTGGTTGCTATAGGCGTTTTATGGTGTAGTGATTCTTTATATTTGAACAAAATCCATTCGGTAACTTCATTTTAAGAAAGGCACCGGATCCCATCAGAACTCCGAAGTTAAGCGTGCTTGGGCGAGAGTAGTACTAGGATGGGTGACCCCCTGGGAAGCCTAAGGAAAACGAGTAAGTTGGCCAACACGTACTTTTAGTTTACTTGCTCCTGATCATCGAGAGTAAAGAACTTCTCAGAGGTAATGAACCAAAAGCTAGGGTTCATATGAAGATTTACCTTAACTTTCAACTTAATCGAATTAGAACAAATTTGGGTTTTTGAAAAATTTTGATTTCTAAAAATTAAAACCTAAAAGAAAATTAAGCTACCTAAAACTAATTAAAAACGAAGTTAAATTTTATTCTAATTCAAAACAAAAACAAACTAAATTACTCAAAAAATTCTAATTATTCTAAAAGTCCTAAATTATTTTAAAGTTAAAATTATTCTAAACAACTCTAAATTCAAATTGAAACTAGATTTTATTTCTAAAACATTTCTTTTTAATTAAAATTTATTTACAATTTTTTTTAAAGAAAATTCGACATGATTACGTTGTAAAATGACTAGCTGAAAACATTACCAATCACAAGAATAATGGTCGAAATAAAAATCAGTAAAGTTCAGTAAACCAAAACTCAGCAACACAAGCTCACACAAATCAAACAATTCGACTCATGAATCGACTCAGTAGGACTCGACAAAACAAATACTTGACTCGCGTAACTCCAGCAAAACCAATTAACTCCACACAAATAAGACAACAATGAAAACAAGATCAAAACAATAAAAACTGGACTACAGACACATTGACTCGCAGCAACATTGACTCGGCATATCGACGAAAACTAAGCGCAAAAACGAATCACCAAATCAACAAAAACGAATTTTCCAATACCGATTCAATAAAAACAACAAACCCAGTGATAAACTCGTAGAACAATTAGAACTCAGAACCAAAGCTCGAACACAGAATTCGGAAAATGTGGACACACGAAGCAAACGTACAGATCTCGGTTAGCCTGGTAACAAAAAAAATGAAAATCAACACAGCATTCACAATCTGTCAAACTCAGCATAGCAAAATCGTAAACAACAAAACTCGGAACAATTACTTAGAATTCAATCAACAAAAACAATTTCAAACTCAAAAGAATCGAATACAAACTCAGACATGAAACTTGACAACTCAAACAAAAACGCAATCAGACTCAGACTCAGATTCATAGACAAAGAGCTTTAATGTGGACTCAGAATCAGCATAACAGAACTTTCCGACGAGAATAATAGAAGGGGTTGTGGGTTCGTCGAAATTTGGTAAAATCGCAGCAAAGAACCGACTAGAAATATCTAAAAGAAGGCGAAGGGAAATGATGAAAAAAAGTCAGGTAGGGGAAGAAGAGGGGTGATTAAAAACAAGAAAACAGGTGGGTTTTAAGGAAAAGAAAAGAAATCAGGGGAGAAGAGTTGATTGTCTTTTTTTTTTTTCGTTTTAAAAGTAAAATAAAACAGAGCAGGAACTAAGGCTTCGAATAGAAATTTAAAGACAGAAAATAAAAATGCTGGAAATTTATAGATTTTTTTTTTGAAAATAAAATTTAACTACGAAATTAAAATTATGCTAAAACATTGATTTGGAATATAAATGGCCCACAATAAAATTGAGATTTTTAAAGGGGCTTAATTACGATTATTAAATAAAAACAAAGAAATAAAATTTCGTTACTTTCAATCCCAAGTGGTTAGCAACGGATTTACGAAAATAACGAAACAAGGCAACAATAACGAAAGAGCAAGACAAGAAGTAAAGAAAATAAAAATTGCATTAATTCTAATAGGAGTGTTTACAATATTTGAAACTAAGAAAAGAAATACAAGAAATTAAATCTACCCTAAAATCTAAGTTACTAAATACAAGGGGGGTGAGGGGGTATTTATAGGATAGGAATTAGGGTTAAGGGGGGTGTTGGGTAAATCCCCACCATACATTTGGGTTGTGTGGTGGTGAAATCCTAGCCATCTATTTGATTCCTTCCCCCTTAAGCTTTGAAGAGTTGATCTTGGCCATACACTTTTGTAATATGTTGGGATGATCTCCACCTTCCACTTGTCTTGAAATATTCCTTTTGCTCCAAGCTCCTAATTCTTTTCCTTCTTTCATTTTTTGGTCCTTTTTCTTCCTCTTTTTCCCTTCCTTGCTTTTTATTTCTTTATTTTGTCATTTCTTTATTTATTTACGAATTTCCTGAAATGCAATAAAATAATTTATTAAAATACGAGTTCAAGCAATAAATAGGTAATAAAAATATGCAAAAATATGCACTTATCAATGACCAAGTCTGCAGTGCCACATATAGGTAAGATTCTCATAATCCTTTTCCTTTTATTAGTGTGTTCAATTTGTAGTAAACTATGCTCTACGTCACATACATACAGACCATTATTTAAAATACCACTACCATAAAGAACGTTATCTCTAAGAATTGAACATTTATTATTTTGAATAACAAACAAAAATCCATCCAAGTCTAACATGGGAATAGAAATAATATTCCTCACAATCGAGGGAACAAAATAACAATTATTTAAAACAATAGTCTTGCCCGTAGGCATACGTAAATCAAATGATCCTACAGCTTCAGCAGCAACTCTTGCTCCATTTCCCATCCGTAGAATCACCTCCTCTTCTTCAAGAGTCCTACTTCTCCTTAGTCCCTGCAACGAATTGCAAATGTGAGAACCACAGGCGGTATCTAATACCTAAGTAGAAATTTGACTTAGTGACATATTCACTTCAATCATGAACATACCTGAATCAGAAGCGGCAGTCTCACTTCCCTTCTTCTTCTTCAGTTCTGTAAGGTAAGCCTTGCAGTTCCTCTTCCAGTACCCCCTTGTTACAGTGGAAGCAAACATGTTTGCTCTTGGGGTCTTCTTTAGCCTTTGCAGGATTAGGCTTCTCACCACCCTTCTTCTTCTTGGGAAAAGTCCTCTTCCGTTTCTTGGAAGTAGAGCCTTCTCCAATAAGAAGAATAGAACTCTTCTTAGAAGGAAAGTTTGACTCAGCAGTTTTCAACATGTTATGAAGTTCAGCCAAGCTAACATTCATCTTATTCATGTGAAAGTTCACAACAAACTGCTAGAACGAATCTGGAAGCGATTGCAAGACCAAGTCTTGACATAGCTCCCCATTCATGACAAAACCAAGTTGCCCCAAACGTTCAATCAAATTGATCATCTTGAGCACATGGTCATTCACAGATGTTCCTTTTGCCATCTTACAACGGAACAACTCTTTTGATATATCATATCGAGCTGTCCTCCCCTCTACATCATACAACTCTTGTAGATGTACAAGTATAATGTAAGCATCCATTTTCTCATGTTGCCTCTGAAGCTCGGGGTTCATAGATGCCAACATTACACATTGGGCAACATTTGCATCATCCATCCATGTCTGATGGATTTGATGCTCATCATATGGTGCATCTTCAGTAGGGGTTTTAGGTAATGGTGAGTCTAGCACATAATCCAACTTCTCTGACTTGAGAACAATTCTCAAGTTTCAAAGCCAATCATCATAGTTGGGACCAGTCAACTTGTTAGCATCAAGAATGCTACGGAGTGATAGTGCAGAAGACATGATATATATAGTAAATCTGTAAATGATAAACACATAACAACACTTAGCAAATATTCAATTTTATTTTAAAAACACTATATGAATCGGGTCTTTATTCATAAGTGGCTCCCACTAGTTTATCTAATTTATACAACCCTCTATATGTATAACTGAGCATTCACAATGCTAGTGAGAATAGGGATCTTACTTTCCATCACACAACCCCGGCTGTGGCACGAAACGCCATGTGATGTTCCATAGGCAGACAACTCTTGTCAATTACATCTCATTTTATTCTCTAATAAAACTTTAGCCTCTTGAATCATTGAGTCACGGCTGTGGCACGACAAACTCAATATTCTAAGTCAATTCAAACCCAACATTTCGTACAATTGAATCCGTCTCCAACGGCCCACGGCTGTAGCACGTAACGACCATTAGATTCTAATTCATTGTACACATCTCTATGTAATAGACAAGTATTTCTAATTTCGAAATCAAAGCCCTCGGCTGTAGCACGAAACGACAATGATTTAAAAATAAGAACTACTTTCTACCATGTTGGAAGGCTATGACCGACACAAGCCCGTTGTGTCTTTGACCATTTATTTACTTGATATTTCATGGGATATATATGTGATACTATTATTACTATAATGTTAAGGATTTGTTTTCCTGATTTTTGGAAATTAAATGGAGATGTATATGAATATGAGTATGGATATGGATTAAAGGGAGCAAGATTTCTTTTACCCTTATTTTGATAAATTGTTTATGTTTAAAGAAAAGTGGTTTTGCTAGATAATATATGAATCTTATATCAATATATGATATGGATTGTGGATATGGATATGGATATGAATATGAATGGAGCTAATGTACTTTATGGCTTCAAGAGATATGAAAAAGAATGGTATCAGTTGTTATCTAGGGTTATATGGTTTATAATATTCTTTTAAAGATAATCTTTAAACATTTGTGATTTAATAAATATTATTTGATTATTATTTAATACTTTTAAAATAGTTAAAATATTTTGTATAGAAGAGCATATTTGACTTTATTAAATACGGAGGAGATGTCTGAATTATAATCAAAGTATAATGATATATGAGAATGGAAATGATATGTGTGAATGATATATGGAAATGTGAATGGAAATGTGAATGGATATGTGAATGAAAGTGGAAATGGAAATTGAAAGGAAAAATGTGGAATGGTATTGGTATAAATGGAATAATGATTTGACAAAAGAAGGGGATTGCAACAGAAAGCGTAAGAGGCTGTGTGAGGCACAGTCCAGCAAGCGTAAGAGGCTGTGTGCGGCACAGTCCAGCACTCAATATTTATTACGGCCCAAGATTTGTCGAAGGAGGATGTAGCAGGTAGCCTTCCTCCAGGGTTGATGACCAGGTGGGATCATCCCTTCTACTAGTAGTAAACAGAGAGCAGGTACGGTCAGGCGACTGATCATCGTCCTACGTATCTGGCGCTAGCAGATATTAGGGGTGAGCAAAAAACCGAAATGAAACCGAAACCGAACCGAAACCGAACCGAAAAAACCGAAACCGAAGCCGAACCGGCGGTTGCGGTTTTTGATTTTTAAAAACCGAAATTTTCGGTTTCGGTTCCGGTTTTAGGTTAAAACCGAACCGACTAAAACCGAACCGAACCGATTATTAAAATAAATATATAATTTATATAAATTTATAAAACTTTCCGGTGACTGCTCCGGCTGGTAACTTCTCATTTTCGTAAACTATATATATAGGTTTCTACTATCATGTAAATTGTATTAAAACTACGATTATATTGCATTCAATTTACATATTACATGAGAAAGTTCTAATTTGCTTTTGTATTAGCAACTAAGAGTACATTTTGTCATTTACTCATATACTGGTTTCTGCAAGGCATTAAATTTGTGCAAGTTAAGACTTAATTAGGTATGATTTATTCATTGCACATTATCACACATGCATGTATAAATTTTGTTAAAATATATTGTGAGTCCTGTATAACTTATTAGCTTACTAATGTCATATGATATTGTCATATAACATTACCACTAACATATACACAGAGTGTATTCATTCAAAAACTTAGTTACTTTGTTTAAAAATCGAGAACGTTGTAATTTATAAATTTAAAGTTTTGTAATATATTTATGATTTTTTCGTTCGGTTTTATAACCGAAACCGAACCGTTAAAAACCGAACCGAGCTTTTTAAAACCGAAACCGAAACTGACGATTCGGTTGCGGTTGCGGTTTTCAATTTTAAAAACCGAAGACATGCGGTTTCGGGTTCGGTTTCGGGGCAAAACCGAACCGAACCGAACCGTGCTCTCCCCTAGCAGATATCCCCAAAACTTAAAAGAAAGAATTGATAATGGTTTTCAGATCTGTATTCTGAAAAAGGAAAATGGTATGAAATGATGGAATTGTTTTTACAGTAAGAAGAGAAAGTGATTTTATATTATTTTTATATAATTGTTGTATAAAAATGGAAATGGAAAGATTGTATTGAGAGATGATGTGCAGATGATATATTATCTTGAAATATTATGCTGAGGTGATGTAATGGTTTTTAATTAGTATAGAAGAAAAACTAATATTATATTATTTTAGAAGAAAAACTGATATTATATTACATTAGAAGAGAAGCGGATATTTAAATGCTATATATTCCTTTTGGTATAAAAATATTTGGAAGGAGTATTTATCAAATAAAAATAATTTCTTATCATAGTAATTATGATTTGTCTTCTATTTATTATACAGATATACTTATGTTTTTCCTTTGATGCTAGTTTAAAAAAATTTATCTTGCTGAGCTATTATAGCTCACTCTTGCTATTTATTTATATAACAGTTAGATCAGGTGCCGAAACGTCGCAATGCAACCCGGAAGAGGGTAAAGGGGAAGTCTACCTTATTAGAAAGTATCGACACCTGTTCTCAAGGTAGTATATACTTTTATATGGGTGTAATAGATGGTATTCTGGGATTGTAATAATAGTTTATCTTTAACTGCTATTATTAATGGATGTTGTTCTCTGAGCATATGACTGGTGTGTGTTAATATTAAAATGTGGGGTCTATTGTGTGAGTTTTATTATGCATTTATATTCCAGCTGCCAAGAGTAGAATTTTAATGAATGGAAATTGGACCGTGATGACCTGGATCCATGACCCCGGATCTAGGGGCGTCACAGTAATTATAATATTATTAATTTATTTCATTAATTAAAACGACCATATTTTTTAAAAATAAGAGATTTTAGTTAGAAAAAGGTAATAGCTGAAAAAGTAAATTGTTAGTTATTATTTAGGAGAAAATGAGATATTTTAGTGAGAAAAAATATTACCTTTTAGGTGGAAAAGTTAATCAGTTAGTTATTAGTGATTATAATATTACTAATTTATTTCATTAATTAGAACGATCATTTTTTTTTGGAAATAATAGATTTTAGTTAGAAAAGGTAATAGTTGAAAAAAGGTAATTGATTATTAATTACTTAGGAGAAAATGAGATATTTTAGTTAGAAAACATAGAAAAGATATTACCTTTCAGGTGGAAAAGTTATTCAATTAGTTATTAATAATCAAAATATTATTAGTTTATTTCATTTCATTAATTAGAATGACCATATTTTTGGAAATAAGTGATTTTAGTTAAAAGTTAGAAAATGTAATAGCTGAAAAGATAATTGTTTAGTCATTATTTAAAAAATATTGTGTTTTATTATTAAATAAGGCAAGACCGTTTATTTCATTTCATTAATTAGAATGACCATATTTTTGGAAATAAGAGATTTTAGTTAAAAGTTAGAAAAAGGTAATAGCTGAAAAGATAATTATTTAGTCATATTTAAAAATGATTGTATTTTATTATTAAATATGGCAAGTACTATACTATACTGTACCAAAACTTTTAATGTTTCGTATTTTATAATATAGTATAGTATAGATAGATATTATAGATAGTATAGATAGATAGATATAGTATAGATTGGTAATTATAAAATTATTATTTTATTTTAGTAAATAGTTACGCCCGTGGTATAAGTGGAAAAACAGAGATCTTAGTTAGAGAAAATTAAGAATGTAACATGTTTTAGGTGAAAAATGTAATTGATTAATTTATACTAATTATAATTTAATTATATTATTTTACTAAATAAAATTGTTCGTAGTATTTTTAGAAAAGGAGAAATTAATGTTGCCCGTGATATTTCTAGATGTTGCCTGTGATATTTCTAGAAAAAGAGGGATTTTAGTTTAAGAATATAGAAAAAAAGATGTGTTTTAACAGAAAAAGGTAATCGGTTAATTATCAGTATTATAATATTATAATTTTTTTATTAAATAGAAACGCCCATAATAAAATTGGGAAAAAAAGATATCTTAGTTAGAAAAAATAGAAAAGATAATGTGAAAATTAAAAAGTCAACATCTTTTAGGTGAAAAAGGTAATTGATTAGTTTCTTGTAATTATAATTTAATTATGTTATTTTAATAAATAAAACTGCTCTTAATGTTTTAAGAAAAGGAGAAATTAATGTTGCCCGTGATAATTCTAGAAAAAAGGGATTTTAGTTAGAAAATATAGAAAAGATGATACGTTTTAGATGAAAAAGGAAATAAGATAATTATTAGTATTATAATATTACTATTTTATTTTATTAAATAGAACCTCCCGTGATATAATTGGAAAAAGAGATATTTTAGTTAGAGAAGATAGAAAAGGTAACGTATTTTGGCTGAAAAAGATGGAGTAATTGATTAGTGAATAGTAATTTTAGTTAGATAAAATATAAAAGATAATGTACTTTACGTGAAAAAGGAAATTGATTAGTTATTGAAAAATAGAAAATGTAACATGTTTTACCTGAAAAACTAAATTTATTAGTTATTAGTAACTTTAAATAAATAAGGATAATTAAGTAAAAATAACATATACCGTTAAGTAAGGGTAAATAAGTAAAATCAACAGGTACCGTACAAACCAAACTTTTAATGTTTCAGATTTTATTAGTAACTATAAATAATTAAGGATAATTAAGTAAAAATAACATGTAGCGTTAAGTAAGGGTAAATAAGTAAAATCAACAGGTACCGTACCGACCAACCAAACTTTTAATGTTTCGGTTTTTATATAATAGTATAGATTATAAATATGCTAAGTGTATCTTTATTATATTTATGTATAATGTATATTTATTATTTAGGAACTGTTTCTTAGGAATTATAAAAATGTTGAGTAACTGGGTAACTTAACAAGGACCTTAGATTAAATGAATATCCACGGTTAGATTAAAAAGACAAATTCATTACTTCAACTGACAGTCCTTTCTCTGTTTGTCACACATGTATACAAATATCGTAGCATTCACTGAACATATTGTAAAATCTTTTTGTTTCTTACCCAAAATAAATCAATTTTCCATGTTCTGCATTTTAATAAATTGAATTTCTATGTTCTGTATTTTTGATGAACTGAATTTCTATTTACTATATTTTATTAAATCAAAATATTTTGTTTTGCAGTTTAAAAATTATGTTTTGTATTATATATGACAAAAGTTATGTAGTATGTATTTTAATAAATTAAATTTATATGTTCTGTACTTAAATAAAATAAATTTTATGTCCTGTACTGTATTTAATAAACTAAATTTATAAGTTCTGTATTTTGTAAATATGTTTTAATAACTTAGACTAAATAATTAAATTTTATAATTGTTTTTTAGAAATACAAAACGTCCGTAGGTCAAAAAAATCAAATTGATGCAACATAATACTTTTCAGTTCATAATTGAATTTCTATGTTTTGTATTTTTGATGAACTAAATTTTTATGTACTGTTTATTAAATCAAAATGTTTTGTTATGTAGTTTAAAAATTATGTTTTGTATTATATTTAACAAAAATTCTTTAGTATTTATTTTAATTAATTAAATTTATATGTTCTGTACTTAAATAAAAACAAATTTTATGTCTTATACTGTATTTAATAAACTAAATTTATAAGTTCTGTATTTTGTAAATATGGTTTAATAACTTTAGACTAAAAAACTACATTTTATAATTGTATTTTAAAAATACAAAACATGAATGGGTGAAAAAAATTAAATTGAAGTAACATAATACTTTTCAGTTCATAAAACATGTATGTCCTGTATTGTAAGAATGATAGGAAATATTATAATTATGTTATGTTCTATATTTTGTAAATTAATTAAAAGATCAATAACTTGTAATACTGTAGACAGAATTATTACTTTTTATAAATTAGTATTTACAAAATAGAGAGATTACTGTTGAGTATGGAATACACACAAGAAAATACATAAAGAAAATACAGGGGGTGAATGTATTTTCAAACTTTTATTTGATTTAGTTTTAGAACGGTTTGTTTGAATCTGTTTGTGAATGTGTAGCTGAGTGTCTGTTTGTGTTTAACAGATTATATGTGCGGAAACAAAACACAAAAACACAAGTACTCACTTTAATCTAATGTTGTATTAGATAAAGATTTTGCTACAATCTGGTAATATAAATGTTAGTATTCTCAGCTTCATTTTCTCAGAGAGATATTATCTATGAAATTGTAATGAAAATGTTAACTGCTAAAGAGGTGAGGTTGTACACTTATAGAACATGTATACAACTTACTTACTACAAATGTAGTGGCAGATCCACTACTTTAGCAACTTGTCCCTTCTAATATCTCTCCAAGCTCCTTTGTAGACTTTCCATGTTCACTTTACAGTACTATGGTCCTGTAAGTGTCTTGGTTTGTTGCACATTTCTGACTTGTACATCTTCAGTAGTTTGTTTTCAAGAATCCATTCGAGAAATGACTAAGTACTTGATTCAAGAACTTGAATTGAGTAGTTCGATAACTCTGAGTTCTCGAACAAGCTCTTCTTGACATATCGAATCACTTCTCGAATGAGTCTTTTCTTCAAGAATCCTTGACTTATTGAACAGTGCATTTTACTTCTCGAATTCCGGAGATATCGAATAGCTTCCCGAGTCCTTGAGATATCGAATGTAACTTTGACTTGTTGACCCTTTGAGAACTCGAATGATACTTTGACTTGTTGACTCCTTGAGTTCTCGAATAGGGCATTAGACATGTCGAATCCCTGAGTTATGAATGAGGCTTTGACTTGTTGACTCCTTCAGATATCGAACTGTGTCTTTTGACATATCGAATCCTTGACTTCTCGAATGTTCAACTTCTCGAATAGACCAAATTACTTCTCGAATTAGCACTTACACAAATTTTCAATCTTCAAATTCCAACTGTGTTTATTTCTTCAGCCTTGTTCTCCAAACTTGAGGCATGATCTTTGGATTTTCTTTCAAGCATTATTTTATGACTTAATTTATACAAATACACAGCTAGAAATCTGGTGCCTATTACAAGTACTAAATACAAGTAGAAACTCTACAAATAGAGGGTTCCCCAGTTAAGGGGTCATGTAAGTAATGCAAAACATTACAAACAATTAGGCTTGTTATTAGATGTATACATACATGCCTCTGTGATTAACAATTACATAACACAATTTTGTAGAACACATATTACATACATAAAATTAGTATAGAAAATACAGAACAAACACTTTAAATAAATTTAAAGAATAATTTTATGATTTTTAAAAAATGATCAAAGATGTATAAAATTAATATTTACAAAATAGACACCATACAGAATACATAATTTTACAGAACACAAAAGTAGTATAAAACTAATGAACAAAAAAGTAGTTTTAAAAATAAAGCACACACATTTTAAATAAATTTAAAAAAAATATTATAATTTTCAAAAAATGATCAAACATGCTAAATTAAGTTTTAGGGCTCAACCGTTTTTTCTTCCACGTACTGTAACATATCATTCTGTTCAGTCTACTTCAATCTGGGCCATATATTTATTATGTAATTTAATGACTCTAAGAAAGGTTACTTAGTTACCCAAATAAGCAAGCTCCTTACAGAGAGATTGTACCTGGTTGTTTCGGGTTGATTTTTTCCTAACCCTAACCCGTACCTACCGGGTTCGTGTCGGGTTTTACCATCTCAACTCTTTTTTAGAGTGATTGAAAATATACTGTTATTCCCAGATTACACACTTGTATAATTGTAGAAGGGGGGTTGAATACAATTCTTGATATTTATAAATTTCCGACAAGAACTCCAGAAATCTATACTTAGATAATTGCTGTAAAAAGATTAATGCACAAACACATAAAAATCAGGTGGTTAAATGCACCACCTGAAGCTTTTATTCGAAGAAAACTCTGTGATACAAATGTACACAGCTTCTGTTTTACAACTCTTTGCTTTCTAAGGATATTCAATAAAAACCTAAGCAAATGTATCTGTTTTCTTAGCTTCTAAAGAGTTGCTACACTTGGTTATAAATCCCAAGTTTACAAGTACTACATGAATAAGATAATATTAATCTAATTCAAGTTGACTTGCTACTACACTCCAAATACACATGTAGCCGAAAGGTAGTCCTTGTGAACAGATATGTCCCCTGCACCTTTCTTGTATTCATAATGTAAACGGAATGCTTCTTTCTTCTGTGTTTCCAAAGTATGGCTGCCATACTGCTTTTTGTATCTACTATCAACCCATGTGATCTGTCAGTCAAACCTGTCTTTATCAACTGCTAATCCCCAGCTTAGCATAGAAGTAAGTGTCAATGATTATCCGTTGACATTGTACACTGACAATTGTTGATGATATATTGAGCTGTATCCGTTGATATTTGAGATTTGAGCTGTATCCGTTGATATTGAGATTTGAGCTGTATCCGTTGATATTGTAGTTTTGAGCTGTATCCGTTGATAGAGTTCTGTCTTCATCCGTTGATACACTTTCACTTAAACAGAATTACATAGCATAGCTTATTTCCAATTGGCTACCATATTCTGCCTATCCATTGATGGTCAACATGACTGTGGATAAAAACACTATCAACTGATAACATGGAGATACTGCAGTATGCTACAAAACCTCATCCGTTGATGAGCTACCTGTCAACGGATATAGTTATAAATCCTCATCCGTTGACAGCTACAAAACCTTATACAATTTGATTGATAGTGAAGTTATCATCAAGTACAATATATTCCTAACAATGTCCCCTAATTTATATTTGATGGCAATAAAGCATAAATTCAGGACCTTGATGATAACAAAACATTCCTAAGATATATATAGAACAATGCAAAAATTGTATTAAGCTACAAAAATTAAAAACTGAAAGTTTGAGAAATTTACAGAGAAGTGCTCCTCTAGACTGAGCAGATTAATACTGTTTCTTCTCTCTGGTTGGCATCACCCTTGATATTCTTTCTTTGGCAGAGTTGGACTCAATCTGCATTTGGAGTTGCCTATAGAAGGCATCTTCTTCAACAACTTTTGGATTTAGCTTTTGTTGTAACCATCTCAGGTATTGAGAACTAGCCTTTGATAGTTGGTCTTTTAACCTGAAGAATCTCCTGTTACCATCTTCATCCCTGAACTCCAACATCCAGAAGGGTTCAATGTGGATTTTCTGTCCATTGTATAGGATCTTAAACTTCTTTGGTAGACTTGATGGTGAGTTCCATTCTCTCCTTATCTGTTCTATTCTGTCCAGTATCTCCCCTTTTGCTATCTTGGAGAACCCTGTGTATCACTTAATTGCAGAGAACACCTTGGTTAAGGTCAGATAATTTTCTCCAAGAACCCTCTGTAGTGGCCATGTCCTTTCCTTTCCTCCCTTGTATACAAAGACCAATCTCTCAGGCAAATGCTTCTATTTGTCAATTTCTCTTACTTCTGACAATTCATCCAGATACAGATTCATGCCAGAGTATTCTTCAATATCTGTCTGATAGATAAAATCATCCTTGTTTTCCAAGATTGGCTGCTTGACAATAGCAGGCACCCTAGCAACTTGAATTGGTTCCTTTGAAGGTTGCTTCCTTGGTATCCTTTTCTTCTGTTTAGGCTTCTGTTGAGGCTTCAACAAGAATGAAGGAACCTCAATGGAGTCAAGATTCATTGGTTCCTCTTTAGGTATTATAGGGTCACCATGGAAATTCACAGCTGGGTTGAATACTTGTGCAGACATAGATTTTAATGAGCCAATAGTTTCCTTACTTACATTTTCTGGAGAGACAGGCCTCTTTGCCTTTGTTTTCACTCTCCTTTTGGGTTTGGGTTTGGGGACTTCCTCAGGTTCCCTCATTTCATCCTCTACCTCATCCAATAACTCCTGAGCCAGCCTGGCATGCTTCTCATCTGAGTTTTCATATTGATTTTCTTCACTTGGATGAGCTTCCCTGAGAAGTCTGGAGGTCTCCTCTCTTTTTGCTTCAACAAATCTAGGATGGCTGTTGGATATATTTAGCACTTTTCCATTCCTTATTATTACAGCCATCCAATCTCTTACACTCGTATTTGTCTTTTCCTTGAACTCTTTGATTGTCTTTCCCATCAGCTTCTCATCATCATCCTTGGGAAATGGAAAGTCAAATTGTAGCTTGTTCTTCCCATTTGCTTTATGTGGTGAGTAAGCTCTGGTTTTTATGTATGGTTCAAATTCTTTGACAAAGGAAGGTTTAGCATCATAAAATGTGGGAGCCACAATCTCTGGAGTGAGCACCTTCAGAATTGTAGTTGATATTGTTGGAGCTGAGGACTAAGTAGAGAACAGAGTTGATACAATTGATTCATTGATCATCCTCTCTGTCCTCATTATTCTTTCATTTGCTTCCTTGTTGATCTTCTCTAATTCTTCAATTCTGGCTTGCCTCTCACCATCTGAGATTTCTGATAAGTCAGGAATCACAGGCAAAGCCTTTTGTTTCTTCACAGGGGAAGCCTCTATAGAGAACTCTGTTGGATTGACCACTATAATTGGTTGTTGCTCCCCCTCAATTTGTGCTATCTTGCTACTGGAAGCTTGAATTTGACTAGAAGTAGCTGCAACCTCTTCTACCTTTTTCTCCCCCTTTTTGTTAGCATCAAGGGCTGGAGGTGAGGCTGCAAGTAGCCTTTCCAGTAGCTCAGTCTGTTTGGCTTGGTTGGCAATGAGTGTCTGCATTTGAGATTCCATACTATCCACTCTGGAGGAAAGATGCTGAACAGATTTGGCCAGGCTATCTTCTTTTAAAAGTTTGGTAGTCAGCACCTTCTGAGTGGTAGTAGGGGCTAGTGCCTGAATCCTGGCATCTAGTTCCACTTTCATTTCTCTGATTGCAGTTTGGACCTCCTCCTGTTGTGTTCTTTGAATAACCATGTGCATCTTGTGAAGTTTCAGGGAGTCCATTATTTGCTGAAGGATAGCCTTCCTCTATGGATCTGCATTTTGGTGCTCAGCCCTAGCAGATTGATATTGCTTCATAATCTCCACATTGAAGTCACCAGCCATAGTGGCAGTAGAAAATAGCCAGTCTGGAGTATCCTCCACATTGACTTCTTCATCACTGGATGTGCTATCACTGTCATCATTGCCAAACTCTTCACTCTCAGCTTCTGAAGGCAGAGTTATCAAAGCTTCCTTTGCTCTTTGAAGAGATTGTGAGGTGTGCACTAGGTGCATTGCCTCCTCTGCCTCCACATTGCCTTGTTGTGCCATGACTTGATAGGCAGAAACATGATGAGTAAAGGTTTCAGGATCCAAAGAGATGGAGTCAATGACTGACTGATATTCTTGTTGAAATTCCATCTCTTTAGAAGCTTCATTAACCTCCATTAACTCACTTGCAATGGCTGGATCTTCCTGCCTTATTTCTCCTGTAGTCCCTTCTCTCCACTCATCTCTCTTTTCTTGCATCAGGGGCTCCCCCTGGCTCACACCTCTCACACCCTCACCTTCACCTACTAAGGTGGAACTCTCTTGCTCTCCTTTTGCCTGACCTGAAGAAATGGTCAGCCTCTCATTATTTGCCTCTCCTTTTGCCTGCTCACAAGGCAGCCTCTCACTCCCTTCCCTCAATCCTAAAAGTGTTTCAACTACTGAGAACTCCTCCACACTTGACACAGGAATGTCAGATATAGCAGTGGTAGAGTGAGTTATCAACGGATAAGGGATATCCGTTGATGGAGTAGTTATAGCTGTCAACGGATGGCTAGACATAGGCGCATCCGTTGATGGAGAAACACTTGTCAACGGATGAAGGATATCCGTTGATGAAGGAAAGATAGTATTCGTTGAAGTGAAAACCAACACTGAATCTATGGAGATTGATTTTAAAGATGAGGCCACAGATGTTGTTGTGAATTCAGGAATGGAAGATTGATGGCCCAACAAATCATCTAAAAGATGATGACCACTAATTGCAGAGTGGGGCTTCTCCAAGAATCTTAAAGATGGAGAATCAGGAATTGATGTAGATATCATATCCACATCCAGAGATGGAGTTGGTGATGGTGGATTGTAATGTGTATCGATTTGAAGGTTAAGATCAAGGGGCTGTGACTCCACATTTATTGAAGTCACATCAAACTGAATTTGAGAAGGTACAGTTTGCTGTACTTTGTGTGCACCCTGTGATTCCCCTATGGTTTTAGATTTTACTCTTCTTTCATAGGTTTTTGAGAGAGGGCTAGTGTCCCTTACCCTTTTGTGCAGAGTTGCTGTGGAACTAGTAGTCATACCCTATTGAGAGGATGTAACTTGGGCTTGGCTATTTGGTGCACTCTCCCACCTACCTTATTCTTAGGGCTTGCACCCTGTCCCTCACCACTCACTACCTCCTTCACACTCCCCTCAAGAGTTGTGGTAGTTTTTGCAACAGGTGCTTTTTGAGAAGCACCTGAGGCTTGTCTCTTAGATTTTGGTTTGGAAACTTTTGTTTTAGTCACTTGGGTAGGAGCTTGTTTGGTCACTACTACAGACTCCATTGTGACAGTGGAAGGCAAAGAAATTTGGGGGTTAGAGATAGGAGTTTCAAGGTTAGAAATAGTTACCTGAACAATTGGTAGATATACCATTTGTACTCCTGCATTGGAGTTCATTCGAATTAAATCACTTAAGACTCTCTTCTCCTGAACAAAACATATGAACTTGCTATCCGGGTTAGCAATGGATAGCTCATTCTCAGATACATGCAGTGCTAAGAGCATCAAAAATCTAGCAAAATAGATATTCTTGCTCCTAGTTTCCTTTTTACCTAATTTTGCTGCTATCTCATACATGACTAGTGTGCCAAAGTTATAGAATTTGTCAGTCAGAAGCATACACAGCATAACTAGCATGGAATGGGTAACAGCATCAAAATTACTAATTTTGCCTGAAAAAGTTTTAATGAAGGCATCACAAAAATAACTCCATTCTTTAACCATTCCTTTTCCTAACAATTTTCCCTAAATTATCAGTACTAAGGGCATAATTTATGGAATTAAGCATGGCAACTATTTTAGCATCACTGGGTACTTTCAGACAGTTATTCTCAGCCAATTTTAAACAAGCAGTTATCACATCAGAGTTAACTACATAGTTTTTACCCTTTAAGGAAAAAGCAATTGTACCGTCTGTGCCATTGAACTCAACAGATGCCCACACCTCTTCGATTACCTCGTGGATTAGAGGAGTGGTGGCAGTCATAGCATACGAAAGTTTACAGTTCTTCACAAAATTCATCATGGTGTGATAAGCTTCTGGGGCATTCACTGTATCGACATAGGCCGCGAAGTTGTTCTTCTCATAGGTGAACCCAGTGGAAGACATCATCTTAACAATAGGCGCCATTGAAGTGTTTGAACTTTTGTTGCAGAGAGTTTTTGTGAAGAAGATGCAGTTTACTTAAGAGAATCTTGAAAGTCGATAAAAGTGAGATGTGAGAGCACAAGACAACCTTTTATACTTTTCAAGAATTGAAAATGAAATAATTAAAAGTAATTACCCATTGGTCAAAAGTAATTGTCAAATAATAAAAGAAAATGAATATAACTAGTCCTATATAGATACACATTTACCAACGGTTATATTTAAAAGAAAATATGTATATCAGCGGATATGAAATAAACGGTTGAGAAACAGTTTATCCGTCAATGATGTGGATAACCTGTTATCCGTTGATATACGAAAATCTAGGAATGTGTTTATACTATCAACGGGTAAAAGGATATCCGTTGATAAGATAATTTTGCCTTGGACAAAATTTCTGAAGAAAATTTTTCTGAGAGTTTTTAATTCTCAAGAAAATCAAAACACATTTCTAGCTGCAACGCAGTAAAATCAAATATCACTAGGAATTATGACAAGTTAAGCATACCTAGTTCACCTACCAATCTTGTGAATGTAAATTCATCAAGAGGCTTGGTGAAGATATCTGCAAGCTGCTTTCACTTGGCACAAAGTGCATTTCTACTGTACCATTCATCACATGTTCTCTAATGAAGTGGTATTTGATGTCAATATGCTTGGTTCTCGAATGTTACACTGGATTCCCTGTGATGGCAATAGCACTTGTGTTGTCACAGAAAATTGGAATCTTCTCAACTTTTAGACCATAGTCAATAAGTTGAATTCTCATCCATAGAATCTGTGCACAACAACTTCCAGCAGCAATGTACTCAGCTTCAGCTATAGAAGTGGAGACTGAGTTCTGTTTCTTACTGAACCATGAAACAAGCCTATTTCCTAGAAATTGACAGGAACCTGTAGTGCTTTTCCTATCAACTCTGCAACCTGCATAATCTGCATCTGAATAGCCAGTTAGATCAAAACCAGATTCTCTTGGGTACCAAATGCCAAGGTTTGGTGTTCCCTTGAGATACCTGAAAATTCTCTTAATAGCTATCAAGTGAGACTCTCTAGGGTCAGCTTGAAATCTAGCACAAAGACAAGTAGAAAACATTATATCAGGTATACTAGCTGTTAGGTATAGAAGTGAACCTACCATGCCTCTATAGCTTGAGATGTCCACAGACTTTTCCTTAGTATTCAACTCAAGCTTAGTTGCAGTGGCCATAGGTGTTTTTGCAGAGGTACAATCCATTAAGTCAAATTTCTTTAAAAGATCGTAAATATATTTTGTTTGACTTATGAAAATGCCCTCATTAACTTGCTTTACTTGTAGGCCAAGAAAGTAAGTTAATTCACCCATCATGCTCATTTCATACCTACTTTGCATAAGTTTGGCAAACCTTTTGCAAAGCTTCTTATCTGTAGACCCAAAAATAATATCATCTACATAGATTTGAACAAGTATTGAAGAGCCATTGATATTCCTATGAAATAAGGTTTTATCTACTGTACCTCTAGTGAAGTGATTCTCCAAAAGAAATTGAGATAAAGTGTCATACCAGGCTCTTGGTGCTTGCTTCAAACCATAAAGTGCGTTCATGAGAAGATATACATATTCTGGAAATTCTGGATCCTCAAAGCCAGGAGGTTGATGGGCATAGACCTCTTCTTCCAGTTCCCCATTTAGAAAGGCACTTTTTGTTGGGTTTCAAGCAATCAAACGCAGCGAAAAACGCGAAAAATAAAAATAAAATTGAAACCCACCGCAAGGATCCATGCGAGAATGGTATATTTAATTTGTAGTTCACAGAAATCAGTACCTTTTAAAAGCTTTCCGAGGTCTGAGATTGTAGGAAGGATGTTCGATCACCACGTATCCCGCACGAGCGATGTACGTCTCTATCGGTATCCACACGAATGAATTATCGAAGGTAGATGTGTACTAGCACCACTGATCCGTTCTTGCTCTCTCTCTCTTTTAGGGTTTTTATAAAAACGTGAACCCTAATATGAAATCATAATTTCATTATATAGTGAGAGTAAAACAAATCCTAAGTCTAGTATAAATCAGAATTTTGACAAATCCGAAATTCTATCTTCTTAATACTTTAAGTCCAACTTAAAGTCTTAATAAAATAATTTCAGATTTTATTCTAATTTAAATTAGAGTTTTATCTAATCCAAAATTCATATTTTAAAGCTTATTAAGTCTAACTTAAAGTCTTTAATAAATCTGATTTCGAATTATATTTATTTATAAATTCGAAATTCAATATTTTAATTAATTAAGTCAAACTTAATTTAATTAAATAATTTCGAATTATATTTGATTTAAATTAAATCCGAATTTAATTTAAATAATCCTTCATTCATTCTTTTGTGTGACCCTATAGGTTATTATTATATTGGCAACAATTTTATTTAATAAATAAAATCGTAAACAATGAGCGGCATCTAGTAATACATTATTGTTACCCAAATAATAATAATTAAATCGGTGAATCGATTTCGCCTTTCGTGAATAATGTACAATATAATATAATCTCTTTAACCTTGATATTATAGATTAAACTAGAGGCATGGAATGTGTCATCCTCGTCATAATTTAATCTTTATTTTCTTGATCATTGAGTAGACTATTCAAACAAATCACTATTTGAGCACGGCCATGCATTTCATAGTCTCACTCAAACAAGAGGCCAATAATATCACTCCTATATATTTATATATATTAAGGAGGGTTAAATTCCATCTAGATCATTCACATTTCTCATACGATTCATAATATACCCAAAACCATCTTTATCATTACCCGAATAAAGATAACTTTTGATAGAATCAAAGTATATTAATTCTCATATAGAAATGTAATGACTTCAGGTCTAAGGATCATTACATCATTATCACATTGAGATTCATAATGACACATTTAATCATTCCATGTTGAATCTCATAGTGGGTCTATCCAGTACATCGTACTCAACATGTACCTATGCATTGACTTTAGTATCATCATACTTATGATCAATGAGAAGTGATCATCAGTCAATCAACATACTAGTCTCGATGTATTATTATTGTCCCAATAACAATAATACTCGACTAGGGATATTCAAGATTATTATACTGTATATTATCTCATAATTATATAGTTCGTATCAATAATCTAGGGACATTTATTATACTAACAATTATATCGCAGTAAATACTAAGCATAATAAAACATCAATATAATCAAAATAGAACATAAATGTCAATGATGAAGTTTAAATAAACTGAAATGTATTGCCTCTAGGGCACCTACACTAACAATCACCCACTTGCACTAGAGCCAATCATTCATATTCCTAATACCTATGGAACTAGTGTGACTTTCGTGCTTCTGCTGCGACAGAGGCTTAGTCAGTGGATCAGCAACGTTATCATTGGTATGCACTTTACATATGTGTATATCTCCTCGCTCGTTAATCTCACGAATAAGATGATATCTTTTAAGTATATGTTTCGCCCTGGAGTGCGATCTTGGTTCCTTTGCTTGTGCTATGGCTCCATTATTATCGCAATAGAGATCAATGGGATCTGCTATTGATGGAACCACACCAAGCTCAGTGATGAAGTTTCGGATCCAAACTGCCTCCTTAGCTGCTTCACAAGCAGCAATATACTCAGCCTCCATTGTAGAATCAGCTACTGTTTCTTGTTTCGAACTTTTCTAGCTAACAGCACCTCCGTTGAGACAAAACACAAAACCAGACTGGGATATAGAATCATCCTTGTCTGTTTGGAAACTAGAATCAGTGTAACCTTTTACAACTAGTCCCTCTTCCCCTCCATACACCAAGAACGAATCTTTAGTCCTTTTTAAGTACTTTAGAATATTCTTGACAGCTGTCCAGTGAGCTTCACCTGGATTAGACTGAAACCTGCTCATCATGCTTAAAGCATATGACACATCAGGACGAGTACATATCATTGCATACATGATAGATCCAATTGCAGAAGCATATGGAATCTTACTCATGCGGTCCTTTTCATCTTTCGATTTAGGACTATCTTTATCTGAGATCGTTATCCCATGAGACATAGGGACAAATCCCCTTTTTGCATCTTGCATCCAAAAACGATGCAATACTTTGTCAATGTATGTACTCTGACTTAGGCCAATCATCCTTCTTGATCTATCTCTATAGATCTTGATCCCTAATATATAGGAAGCCTCACCTAAGTCTTTCATGGAGAAATTCTTTCCTAACCATGCCTTAACAGCCTGTAGAGAAGGTATGTCATTCCCAATCAGTAATATATCATCAACATATAGAACTAGGAATGCCACAGTGCTCCCACTAACCTTCTTGTAAACACAAGGTTCATTTTCATTTTGAATGAAGCCAAACTCTTTGACTGTTTGGTCAAAACGAATATTCCATCTCCTTGAAGCTTGCTTTAGTCCATAAATGGACCTGATTAGCTTACATATCTTTCTAGCATCCTTTGGATTTACAAAACCTTCAGGTTGAATCATATATACATCCTCTTCAAGGCTTCCATTAAGGAAGGCTGTCTTGACATCCATCTGCCAGATTTCATAATCGTTGTAAGCTGCTATCGCAGGCAAAATCCTAATGGATTTGACCATTGCTACTGGTGAAAAAGTTTCATCATAGTCAATACCATGAATTTGTTTGAAACCTTTTGCAACCAACCTAGATTTATAGGTCTGGACCTTTCCATCCATGTCAGTCTTCATTTTGAAGACCCATTTGCACCCAATGGGTTTTACCCCTTCAGGTGGATCAACCAAAGTCCATACTTTGTTTTCATACATGGAATCCATTTCAGATTTCATGGCTTCTATCCATTTCTCAGAGTTTGGACTGTTCATAGCATCTTGATAGGTAAGAGGCTCATCTTGATCCATGAGCATTATATCACCATTATCGACTAGGAGAAATCCATAATATCTCACAGGCTCATGGCGAATCCAACCAGATCTACGAAAAACTTGTGTTTCTTGAGCAATATTCTCTTCAAGACTATCTTGAATATCTTGCTCACGTTCCATTTCCGGTTCAATGTTATCTTGTGGTTCTCGAACTTCATCGAGATCTACTTTCCTCCCACTATTTCTTCTGGAGACAAATTCTCTTTCTAGAAATACAGCATTTCGAGAAACAACTATTTTGTTCTCAATTGGACTATAGAAATAGTAACCCTTAGTTTCCTTTGGGTACCCCACAAAATAACATTTGTCTGATTTGGGTCCAAGCTTGTCAGAGGTCAAGCGTTTTACAAATGCTTCACATCCCCATATTTTCATAAATGACATGCTTTGACGCTTTCTAGTCCATATCTCATATGGAGTCTTTTGAACCGATTTCGATGGAACACGGTTTAGTGTATATGCAGCAGTTTCTAAGGCATCACCCCAGAAACTTATTGGAAGATCAGCATGACTCATCATCGATCGTACCATGTCCAACAAAGTACGATTCCTCCTTTCAGAAACGCCATTCCATTGTGGTGTTCCAGGAGGAGTGAGTTGTGATACAATACCACATTCCTTTAAGAAATTCTTAAATTCCAGGGTTAAGTATTCACCTCCTCGATCAGATCGAAGAATTTTAATACTCTCGACCTTTTGCTTTTCTACTTCAGCTTTGTATTCTTTGAACTTTTCAAAAGCTTCAGATTTGTGCTTCATTAGATACACATATCCGTATCTACTGTAATCATCAGTAAATGTTATGAAGTAGTAAAAGCCTCCTCTTGCCATAGAACGCATTGGACCACATACATCACTATGTATTAGTTCTAATCGTTCAGTGGCCCTTTCACCTTGTTTGTTAAAAGGGGCCTTTGCCATTTTACCAAGTAAACAAGCTTCGCATTCATGATATGATTCAAAATCAAATTTATCCAAAAATCCATCTTTATGGAGCTTGGATATGCGATTCTCATTTATATGGCCTAATCGACAATGCCATAGGAAGGTTTGATTAGAGTCATTTGCTTTAAGGCATTTATTAACATTATAGACAGGAGTAAAATTTAAATCTAGAAAATATAAACCATTAAACATGCGTGCAATGCCATAAGTTAAATCATTCAAACCAAAAGAGCAACAATTGTCTTTAATAGTAAATGAAAAACCCTTCTTGTCCAAACAAGAAATAGAAATAATGTTTCTGCAAATCGCAGGCACGTAATAGCAATTATCAAGTTCTAAAATAAGCCCAGAGGGCAACGATAAATAATAAGTTCCTACGGCTAAAGCAGCAACCTTTGCTCCATTGCCTACTCGTAGGTCAACTTCTCCCTTTGCCAATGTCCTACTCCTTCGCAGTTCCTGCACATTAATACAAATGTGAGAACCACATCCAGTATCAAATACCCAAGATGTTGAAATAGACAAATTGACTTCTATAACATAAATACCTGAATCAGTAGAAATCTTGACAGACTTTATCTTCTTCAGATCCTCCAAGTAGTTAGGACAGTTCCTCTTCCAGTGACCAGACTTGTAGCAATAGTGACAATCACCCTTGTCAGCCTTTGCGACATCTCCCTTCGGCTTTCCAGCCTTTTTGAAGGAGGGCTTGGAAGGAGCAAGAGCTTTTGATGCAACCTTTTTCTTCCCCTTCCATTTCCCCTTTCCCTTAGCACCTTTCTTGCCCACCATCATTCTGGGAGCTTTCTCAGGTGCCTTGACCATATTTGCTTCAGTGGTCCTCAGCATGGCCAACAATTCCATAGGAGTCTTATCTTGCTCAGTCATATTAAAAGTCATAATAAACTGAGTATAGTCGCTGTTCAAAGATTGCAAGATTATATCGATTTGAGCCTCTCGCTGAAGCGGGAAACCCAAACGAGCAACGTAATCACAATACCCAATCATCTTTAGAACATGTGGTCCGACTGGTCCGTTGCCCTGCTTGCATGAGTAGAGTGCTTTGCTCGTGTTAAACTTTTCCACACGAGCCTGTGATTGAAACATCGTTGAAAGATGTTCAAACATAGCATGTGCATTCATATCCAGATGCTGCTTCTGAAGCTCAGTATTCATTGTAGCAAGCATAAGACAAGCCACATCGTTAGCATCATCAATATGCTTCTGATAAGCATTTTGCACAGCACGAGTGGCATTGGCAACAGGGGCTTCAGGTTGAGGATTATCAATCACATAAGATTTATTTTCCTGCATGAGAACAATTCTAAAATTCCTAGACCAGTCAAGGAAGTTTGATCCTGTCAGCTTGTCCTTCTCAAGGACTGATCGCACAGAGAAAGTGTTGTTTGTGTTTTGTGCCATTTGTTATCTACAATGATAAAATGCATAAGATAAGTTAGATTGTTACAATAATTATGTTCAAGTGATTATGGTACATTCAACTTAATATACCTCCCACTATTTTTATCAAATTAATAGCCCTCACTATTAACTCGGAAAGTATATGCGAAACTTTACTTTCTAGTGGGCCAAGATCCATATTTTATTATGTCTTGGGTCAGCGTTGGCCGATACTCCCAAAACACAACTATTTAGGTAGACAACATTTGTCAATTATATCTCGTATATAATTCTTGGACAGTTTTGGTGAACAACAATTGCTCTAATTTATCAAATAAATTTTCCGCCAAACCTATGCTTCTAAGTTCTCATTTCACAATCCTATTGTGATAACTTAGTTAAGTTAGACCCAATTGATTAACATGTCGAATATCACATTTATTCTTTCGCACCTAACCACGATAATTAGGAATGCTTTACTTTGGCAAACCAACTCCTAATGATCTAGGCTTTGATGAGTGTTATTCAATTGGAAAGCATCTAATAACTTAATATTTAATTAAGGGATTTTTAATTAAAACGACCATGATCCCATCATAAAGAGATCCCCAATTTTTCCTTTAATAAAATATTTCAAATCATAGTGCGCTGAATTAATGATTTCCAGGTAGAAAGGTTAACGCACAAATGGCATTATTGACACCTTTTAACCTTACAAGAAATTAATCTCGTTGTTGACAAAATCATTTCATCCTTGAACTATAATAATTCATATTTAATTACCGTGTTTCATAAACACAGGAATCTCATGATCATTTTGTTTAATCTTCATCTTAAATCGTTACAGATTTTATCTTGTTTAGCATGGCATGGATGACGTATCTAATTAAGCATGCATATCTATCACTACGCATACATATCATCATATGTAAAGTGCATGAATATAAAATCGTGCTTGGTTATGGCCCAATCCTATATGATCTTTCCAAGCTAATGGAAAAATCTAGGTCAATCTATGGTGGTTAATAAAACTAAATTATTACATAGTTGGTCTTCATAAATACATGTCTTTATGTCTTCTTTGTGTCAACTGCCTTCATCTCCATTGATCCTTCATTGCAAGCCTCCAATGAACTTCTTATTACATAAAAAATAAAACATAACTATACTAATGTAATTACATAAGAACTCGAGTTACATTCGAGATGAACAATTACAAAGGAAAAAGAAAACGACATGCAAGTCATATTTATAAAACCAAAACAATAATAAATAAAACCACTAACCTATGGGTCTCAAGGCCATAACCAATCACCATGCTCAATTAACACTTAAGAACATCATAAATCACATTATCATATCATAACATATCTAAATATGTCACAAGCCCAAATTAAAACAAAGCCCTAACCCGCAGATCGACCGCGGATTTCAAATTAAAACAAAGCCCTATCCAGTACATCGTACTCAACATGTACCTATGCATTGACTTTAGTATCATCATACTTATGATCAATGAGAAGTGATCATCAGTAAATCAACATACTAGTCTCGATGTATTATTATTGTCCTAATAACAATAATACTCGACTAGGGATATTCAAGATTATTATACTGTATATTATCACATAATTATATAGTTCGTATCAATAATCTAGGGACATTTATTATACTAACAATTATATCGCAGTAAATACTAAGCATAATAAAACATCAATATAATCAAAATAGAACATAAATGTCAATGATGAAGTTTAAATAAACTGAAATGTATTGCCTCTAGGGCACCTACACTAACACTTTTGACATCCATCTGATAGACCTTGAAATTGGCTTGTGTTGCATAGGCTAGGAAGATTCTGATTGCCTCAAGTCTTGCCACTGGAGCAAAAGTTTCATCAAAATCTATCCCTTCTTCTTGAGAATAGCCCCTTGCCACTAATCTAGCTTTATTCCTCACAATTATGCCATTTTCATCTGTCTTATTCTTGAGAACCCATTTAGTACCTATGACACTTCTATCATCAGGTTTGGGCACAAGCTTCCATACTTTATTTCTTTCAAACTGGTTTAGCTCTTCTTGCATTGCTAAGACCCAATCTGGATCTAGAAGGGCATCTTCCACTTTCTTAGGTTCCTCTTGAGACAGGAAGCTACTGTATAGACATTCTGCTTGAGTGGCCCTTCTAGTTTGGACTCTTGAATTTGATTCACCAATGATTAACTCAAATGGATGATCTCTAGTCCATTTTCTTGCAGGTGGAAGGTTTGATCTTGATGAGGTTGCTTCTTTTTCATGAGCATGATCATGTTGATTTAGCATTGAATTTTGACCCTGAGAAACCCCCCCTGAGTTTGTTGTCCTTGCGGAATTATGAAGTTGACTGTCAACGGATGTATCATTTTGCCTGTCGACGGATGCTTGAGAATCTCTGTCAACGGATGCATCTCTAATATTGTCAACGGATGCTCCAGAATGACTATCAACGGATGCTTCAGTTCCAGTGTAAGCATCACTTCTAGTTGGTACAACAACTCTTGGTGGATCTCTGTGGTCATGATCTTCATCTTCCTCATCATCATCATAGTACATTCTTCCTTCACCTTCATTCTCAAATTCCAACTTTTCATGGGAGCCTCCATCATTTAGACCTAGAATCATTTGATCATCAAACACAACATGTACAGATTCCATAACAATGTTGGTTCTTAGATTGTAGACTTTATAAGCTTTCCCTGCTGCATATCCAACAAAAATAGCTTCATCTGTCTTTGCTTCAAATTTGCCCAAGTTATCTCCATGATTCCTTAGCACAAAACACTTACATCCAAAGACATGGAGGAAAGCTAAAGTTGGTTTCTTGTTGGTTAACAACTGAAAAAGAGTCATTCATCTAGCTTGGTTGACCAAGGAAATATTCTGAGTAAAGCATGCAGTGTTGACAGTTTCAGCCCAGAAATATGTTGGTAACCTTGATTCACTTAACATTGTTCTAGCTGCTTCAATAATAGTTCTGTTTTTCCTTTCAACAACCCCATTTTGTTGAGGTGTTCTGGCAGCAGAAAACTCATGGACAATTCCATTTTCTTCACAGAAAATCTTCATTGTGGAATTCTTGAATTCAGTACCATTGTCACTCCTGATTCTTTGTACTTTATCTTCAGAACCATTGTTTAGTATTCTGAGGTGATTGATGATGATTTCACTTGCACAATCCTTGGAGTGCAGGAAGAAGGTCCATGTAAACTTAGAAAAATCATCTACAATCACCAGACAGTATTTCTTCTTTGAAATAGACATGACATTTACTGGACCAAATAAGTCCATATGCAGCAATTGAAGGGGCTTAACAATTGATGACTCTGTCTTGCTCTTGAAGGATGATTTATTTTGTTTCCCTAATTGGCAGGCATCACACAGTCCATCTCTGATAAATTCCAATTGAGGGATTCCTCTAGCAAGATCCTTTCTTACCAAGTCATTCATAACTTTAAAATTCAAATGTGACAGCTTCTTATGCCATAGCCAACTCTCATCCTTACTTGCTTTGCTGAAGAGACAAGTAATGGATTCTGAGCATGCTGAATTGAAGTCAGCTATGTAAACATTTCCTTTTCTGAAACCTGTCAATACCACATTGTTGTCTTCCTTGGCAGAAACAACATAGGCTTCTTTTGTGAACTTTACTTCATAGTCTTTGTCAGAAATCTGACTGACGCTCAGGAAATTGTGCTTCAAACCTTCAACTAAAGCCACTTCTTCAATGATGACATTGTCTTTTGAAATCAGGCCATATCCCTTAGTATATCCTTTGCTGTCATCTCCAAAGGTAATTCTAGGGCCAGCTCCTTCCTTGAACTCTGTGAGCATGGTTGAATCTCCTGTCATGTGCCTAGAGCATCCACTGTCTAGGTACCATAGATTCCTTCTGTTTCCCTGCACACATTCCAAAAACAAATCAAGTTGATTTTGGTACCCAAGCTTCCTTGGGTCCTTTCTTGTTAGCCTTTGACTTTGCACTCTTAGCATTCTTCAACTTAGGTGTAGATGCTTGAGTGATGGGGTTTGACAAATGCTCATTTGCATGAATATTTGATGCATGCATTTGTGGAAAATTGGCATACATATTATTCATGCTAGGGATGCTCCATGACATTTGTGGCACATTCACAGATTGAAAATAAGGATTAGACACATATGGCATGTTCACATATGGATTTGAAAAACTAACATTTTGATACAAACTAGGCATTGCAGGCATACATGGTATTGTTTGAGGTACATGAACAGGAGCCTTGTTAACAATCTTGCAATTAGAAGATAGGTGATTGACACTATTACAATTACTACAAGTTTTCCTAGGGGCAAACTTGTCAGGAGAATAATTGTTTTTCTTTTTGATGCCTATCTTATTATTTCTGTTCTTTTTCTTTTTACCCTCAATTTCTACCTTTTCATTATCTGATTTACCAACAGCCTTTTTGTTATGTAAATCACCTGCCTTAGCCTTCCCACTAGATTTGGTTTGGCTACTCTCACCACTAACAAAGTTCTTGTTGACTGGACCATACTTGATATCCAGTTTCTTGAGTTCCTTCTTACTAACAAACTTTTTGTTAGTCGATGGATACCTCTCATCCGTTGATGGTTCATCTGTCAACGGATGATCACTATCCGTTGATTCACAAATAGTCTCTAGATCCTCAAGGCCAGGTTCTAGCTCCTTTTTCTTTTGAGTCCAGGTATCCTTCACAAACGATTCTATTCCCTGGACTTCTATTATGTTTTGAGAAATATTCCTACAACTTTGAAATTTAGCATTTATCCCTTGTTCTTTTTCAAGCTGGTCTTTTAAAATCAGTTCTCTTTTTAACACAGCTTCAAGTTCACTTTTAGCATTATTGTAATCAACTCTCATTTTCTCAAATTCTAGAAATTGAGCTTCTAGAGCAGCATTTCTATCACTTAAAAACAGATTAGTCTCTTTAATCCTATTGTTCTCTTTAGTAAGTGATTTAAGAGTAACACTCAAGTGATATAGTTCAGTAGACATTTCATCTATAACACTATTGCATTCCTCTTTGGTGAGCTCAGAGAGATTAGTAGAAAATACCTGATTGCTAGCTGAACTTGCTTCCTGCTCTCCAGAATCAGCCATCAGTGCAAGGTTGACAAACTCAACATCATCATCAGAATGATTGTCATCAGCAGCCCAGTCATACTCTTGGGTCAAGAATGCCTTTCCTTTTTGCCTGAGAAGATCAAAATATTTCTTCTTGTAGTCAACAGTCTCAGTTGACTTTCCCTTGTTCTCAGATCTAGGCTTCCTGCATTCACTTATCATGTGACTAGCAATTCCACAATTGTAGCATTTAATTTTGAATTTATCCACATAGTTGCTTGTGGAAAAATCCTTGTTAAATGGCTTGGTCACCCCAGAGTTTCTCTTGAATTTCAGCTTAGAGAATCTCCTAGATAGAAAAGCTAAGTGCTCATCTATCTCATCCAATTCATCCTGCTGAAGGACATTCAATTCCTCAGACACCTTTTCCTTGCTTCTACTTGATTCTGCTCTACCTTTACAAACCTCCTTGTTTGGTGTAGAATAAGCAGCTTCTGTCCTTTCCTCTTTCTGCTCCAAGTTGGCAACAAGTGCAACTGACCCACTTTTCTTTTGGGACTTCTCAATCTCTTCATCCTGCTCCATTTCCAACTCATATGTCTTTAAAGTTCCATAGAGCCTTTCAAGAGTAAATGTCTTGTACTCTTGAGTGTTTCTTAGAGAAACAGTCATTGGCTTCCATTCCTTGGGCAGTGATCTCAGAAATTTGAGATTAGAATCTTTAACTTGATAGATTCTTCCATACAATTTCAAACCATTTAGTAGCTTTTGAAATCTACTAAATGTATCATTTAGTGTTTCTCCATTCTTAAAATGGAAGTGTTCATACTGTTGGATTAGTAGTTGCATCTTGTTTTCCCTCACCTGTTCTGTTCCTTCACAGAGGGTTTGAACAGTGTCCCATACTTCCTTGGAGGTAGTACAGTTAATAACATTGTCAACCATGTCTGTTTCTAGACCATTGAACAGTATATTCATGGTCTTTTTGTCTTTGTGGACTTCTGCAATATCTTCAAGACTCCATTCAGAAACAGGTTTGGGAATGAGAGTGTCAGGCACATCTTCAGCCAGGCCAACTCTTGTTGCAGTCTTCATTGGAACGTGAGGACCCTTGTCAATGCAATCCACAAAACCCTCATCAATAGACAAGAGATGTAGACGCATTTTTACTTTCCAATGAAAGTAATTCTCTCTATCAAGAACTGGTATCTTTACTCCATAATCCTTCTTAGACATGTTGGAAGTGTGTTGATCTTTAAACTTCAAATATGTTAGAAGCTTGCTCTGATACCAATTGTTATTCCCAAATTACACACTTGTATAATTGTAGAAGGGGGGTTGAATACAATTCTTGATATTTATAAATTTCTGATAAGAACGCCAGAAATCTATACTTAGATAATTGCTGTAAAAAGATTAATGCACAAACACATAAAAATCAGGTGGTTAAATGCACCACCTGAAGCATTTATTCAAAGAAAACTCTGTGATACAAATGTACACAGCTTCTGTTTTACAACTCTTTGCTTTCTAAGGATATTCAATAAAAACCTAAGCAAATGTATCTGTTTTCTTAGCTTCTAAAGAGTTGCCACACTTGGTTATAAATCCCAAGTTTACAAGTACTACAGGATAAGATAATATTAATCTAATTCAAGTTGACTTGCTACTACAATCCAAATACACATGTAGCCGAAAGTTTGTCCTTGTGAACAGATATGTCCCCTGCACCTTTCTTGTATTCATAGTGTAAACGGAATGCTTCTTTCTTCTGTGTTTCCAAAGTATGGCTGCCATACTTCTTTTTGTATCAACTATCAGCCCATGTGATCTGTTAGTCAAACCTGTCTTTATCAACTGCTAATCCCCAGCTTAGAATAGAAGTAAGTGTCAATGATTATCCATTGACATTGTACACTGACATCCGTTGATGATATATTGAGCTGTATCCGTTGATATTTGAGATTTGAGCTGTATCCGTTGATATTGAGATTTGAGCTGTATCCGTTGATATTGTAGTTTTGAGCTGTATCCGTTGATAGAGTTCTGTCTTCATCCGTTGATACAATTTCACTTAAACAGAATTACATAGCATAGCTTATTTACAATTGGCTACCCTATTCTGCCTATCCATTGATGGTCAACATGATTGTGGATAAAAACACTATCAACTGATAACATAGAGATACTGCAGTATGCTACAAAACCTCATCCGTTGATGAGCTACCTGTCAACGGATAGAGTTATAAATCCTCATCCGTTGACAGCTACAAAACCTTATACAATTTGATTGATTGTGAAGTTATCATCAAGTACAACATATTCCTAACATATACTATTATATTATATACTTCCTCTGTCCCGATTTATATGGACTGATTGCTTTTAAAATTTTTTTAAGAAAAAACAGTTCATTTCTCTTTCATTGCACGTGAAAGTTACATTTCAAATGTATAATATGTACTGTACCAACTTTGTGAGGTGTAAAAAAGGGCATAACATATAAAAAATATTGTTATTACTATTAAATATTTATAAATCAACTACCGAGTCTCTATCATTGCACGTGAAAGTTACTTTATTGTACTTAAATTTAGTTATTTTAAACAGAAAGTATTTCAAAAGCAGGATTATTAATAAAGGATTCATTAATTTTCGGGTTCGTGTCTGATTGTACCTGGTTGTTTTGGGTTGAATATCTATTGACCCAAATTTGTATTTTCTCGGGTTGGGTCAGAAATTACCACCCATATATATATATATATATATATATATATATATATATATATTTATATTTATATTTATATGTTGTGCCCAAAATCATCATGGGCTGAATTTAGGCCCATTAGGCCCTAGGGTTCAATCCATACGAGCTAAAGGATAGATCCAGTGTGAGTTATGAAGATCAGATAGAAGAAATGACTAAGGAAGTACGAGTATAAGGAGGTTCCCAATTGTCAGGAAGCTGAGCTGAACATTAGAAGACCAGGTTCCTCCCAGCGGAAGAGTTCGAGTTAGCATAGCAACAGCCATAGAGATGATGAGAGCATGTGAAGAGCTATCCAGTCTAACCAGTTTGTTATTTGTGCAGGTACTGATGCCCAAAGGGAGGTCCCTAAGTGATATGTCCCGAAATAAGGAGGTTCCTGAGAAACAGGCTCCTGAGATATAGGTTCCTGAGCACCAGGTTCCAACGAGTAGCCAATAGAAGGTTCTAGAAGCCATCTAGAACAGATAAACGAATTGGTATTTGAGTATAATTCTAGGGCGCAGATGATCATAGAATGTCTCTGACCAATGAGAGAATCATAGTAGGGTACGAACTCGAGTTCTACTCTACTTAGCCAACTAGTTTGTGGAAGGCTCTAATGGAACCTGAGTCCTACACGAACTAGGTAATCGAATACAGCTATTCCAGCAGAGTTAGCTTCGAATTAGAACTACGTGAGCTTGATCCCTATATATACAAGGGTACGTAGGCACCTTGGGAGGACGGACACAGATCTCGCTAATGGAACCTGCGATGATTCTCGTAACCTCTCAAGCTCAGCTCACCCCCACCATCAAATCACACCCAAATCACCGAAAACAGCCAATTACGTGAATTATTCTTGTAAATTCCAGCGGGCCTCCGAAAATCACATTGATTACGAAAATCCTCCATCAACATTCGCGCTAGAAGAAGGGGAATTCCTTGCTCGTTTGTGGAGGACAAACGAGATATCAAATAAATATGGGTGTTTATTAATTCTTTAGGTGGATTCTTTGATAAAGACGTTCATGGTGGTGGTCGTTTCTAAAACTCCTATAAACGTAGATACAAAACTATATTACAGAATCACCAGGGTATCATGTTTGAGAGACAGATCAGATGAGAATCAGATCGATGAGATGGGTTTGATGGATATGATTATATTAAACTCGGAAGGCTGGTTTTTTTATCTAACAAGGAGTGACAACGCATACGTCAACGACATGATAGTTCAACTCTTATGATAGCAGCCTCTACGATTTGGAGAAAAAGACAGGTTGTATTAAAGGGCCGGACGATGCAGAATCAAGAAAAAGGAAAACGGACTCATAAATCATAGATATATCTCTACGAGGGGCCTGGGCGTCAATTCGGTAACTCGCAATGGCACCGGTCGTGCAACGAAGAAAGTGAGGAGTTGAAAATATGATTCTTATATATGTACGCGATCTGGGAAACCATCTGAAGACAACCAGGACAAATGCTTTTATTATCTACCAGGGAAAACAATTTTGTTACACACCAGTGATGATATAGACGAGAGCAGGGGTTTATCAACAGCAATCAAGAAAAAACTTATGCTTACATATATGAACAGCATGCACATGACCAGTTTTGGTGGCAAGGATGACAGGTCTCAAAGGAAGAGCAGTGGTATAGGATGAGAAGTGAACACAACATCAAAACAAAGTTTTAATATCTAGTCGATGGTGTGGATACAGATGTTGAAGGTTTAACCCACAATGAGAAGTAGATATATGAGTCAGAGAAGGTCAAAAGGTCAATGATACATAAGGTAGTGGAGATATGGAGACAAACAGAGCTGTCTCAACCTGGTGATACAAGACGGGGTTGAACCGACGTTGCAAATTGATAAATGGCGATAGTACATATACAGTGGTGGTCGAGCCAGTGACAAACAATGGCCGCGTTAGATACAATAACGTTAAGAAGATGCCGATTTTGAACGATCTGTTTACGTCGTCTTGTTATAGGCAGGCGTCGTATGTGTATATTTGAAGAAAATAGGAGATGCATCCTATGAGAATAGTTTTTGGTGAAGGCTGGAAAAGCCAGTAATATCTGGACACCTGAATGCCAATAGAGGTTGTAACCGGCAAATGAGTACAGGCTGTGACATATAATGATGATGCTAGCATATAGTTATAACAACAAGGTGGTTCAGTCATTGACATACGAGGACGGAGGGTGAAGAAGCATAGATGATGGATTGGAGACCTGTATACATATTGTGTTCATAACAATATAAAGCAAGAATTCATCGGCACAGGCAGCTAGGCAGGGCTGATAGTATCACGATGTAGCTTGTTCATATTAGTGAAAATAAGTATGGACTTTGTCAATGGCAAAGTAGTGTGAACATAGACCTGCAGAGCATTGTGTGTTAATATGTTCGAATGTCTGGTCATAAACTTGAAGAACGATGGCATCAAGATTCAAGGAGGACATCTTGCGGCGAGGCGTTAGGATGATACAAGCTGCGAGAAATAAGGGCATGAATATTATGATAAAAAACATATGTGTGGTACCTTGTTGTGTTAAGGATTGCGCAGAATTGAGAACAAGAGTACGTTGTGGATACAATGAATCATTGAAGCAAAGAGTATTGGTGATGACCACATTATGTAGCAACAATCTACGGGCTGTGATTTAAAGGTACCAGGTGCGACGTTAAAATCCATACAATATGTGATAACAGCACTGCACTGTGGTGGTAGATGTTAACATTGGACAGCCTTACAAGGTCATACACGCATGAGCATACAAAGGATTATGGGTTGCGATAAAGATTTGTGTTTGTTAGGAGACTCGCATGGTTGTAAACCTGGAACATTAAGAATGATGTGCTGGTGAAGCTTGAGTTAGTAAAACAGACCGGGTATTGCGTGACGTGGTGAATAATGAGGAACATGTGGTTCCTTGCGGTTTTCTGACGGAGGCAAGCAACAATAGCTATCTATACATATGAGTATGCTGGTATATGGTTTTACATGATCTATATCGATGGAATTGTTATATCAACTAGCAGCGGTCACATTTTAAGAAGATGAAGTCTAGTAACCGTTTTGTTGGACATGTTCGTAAGCTTTTTCGTTCGAGGGTCTGGTTATAAGTGGAGAGAACGATGATATGTTAAGGTTCATACATGAGGACTTGTTGCAGTAAATCATTAGGACCATGCCAGAATCAAAGTACAGGCCGTGAGAAACATTGATATGCATACAATGACCACAAATATGTGTAGAGATTATAAAAAGTGGAGCAGGCTCCTTGGTTGTTAAGGAATTTTCAGAATCGAAAACAAACGCAAGTTGCGAGTACACGAGTCATTAAAGTAAAGAGTATTGACGATAATTCTGAGAAAAAGAAACGATAAGTGCAGGGAGTTCATGGCTACGGCTACTACTGCAGGGTGTATTTGGTTTGTCAAGCAAAAGATTTTATGTATGACAGTAATAGCTGCTTGAAGATAACAAGGATCTGGGCATCGATTCGGTGACTTGCAATATTTTTCTACAGGCATCCCATAACCACCCTAATCATCTAGCATAACATGGCGTGGAGATATGTATTGCAAGAACGATTGTTAGGACGTCAAATGACACAAACTAAATCCTGGAGTCGTGTGTTAGTGCAAAGCATGGGATATGACATTAGCTTGGAGATTAAAACAAAGAATGAAGAAAGGTTGTACAGGCTGCAAAAACGATCCAGGAGTTTGAAATCGAAGAGCCTGAGAGTAATTAAGATGTCAAACCAGTTAGAGGTGTGAAGCATGGTGTAGTTTGCTTATCTGGTGTTGTGGTAAGAGCCCGACAATAGTGATGTATACGCCCACGGTGGCAAGTATGTAAGGCTGACAACTACAGAATCAGACTGTCCATGGTGTACGTGTGGCATTGGGGGTCAGAGAAGATTCCATGGAACTTTATACAACAAGAAGCTTTGTAATCAAGAAGCCAATGAAGATGTCCAGAATGAAAGTGTGTAGTAGAAAGTTGACAGTGATGGTGGTGCCAGCTACATAAGATGGAGCAATGGAAGCAATGGTCTTATGACAGCGATTAAATCTAAAGGGAAGGCATAGCCGCAGCTACCAGAGGGAGCAAAGAAGACGATTTCCAGGAGGATTGAAGTTGATGACAACGTAACAATATAAGGAAGGAGATTGGCAGCTGGGAGTCACTTGCAAGGCAAACTCTTCGCAATAAACAGAGCTAAGTCTCCTATCTTATCCTATTCTTTATTTTGTAAATATCATATATATGCCATGCATGCATAAAAATATTTTAGGAACAACATATATATTTTAAAAATTCACACAAGAAATCTATACTAGACAGCTTATAGAATGGAGATAAACAGAAGATGCTGTGATACTAAAATGAATAGCATGCATTCACGAGAGATAGAAATAGGAGTGATGAAATAAGTTTAGCAGTTGATCCCCGAAGCAGCATAGTAAGAGAATTCACTTGACCAACATTAAAAAATACATAAAAAATGAGAAAGTCATTAAAAAGAAATTAGATTTAATACTCTATATATATGACTTAAATTAGATATTTGCATGATGCATACATAATAAAATGCATGTGCATACTGCATAGTATGTGTCCTAGTTATCATATTCATTAATGTGCATTAATCATGTCATGAATATATATTGTTGCATTGTATATACGCGCAAAATTGAGATATCGTGCAGGATTTCTCGTTAAGCATTACAAAACTGAAGTGAGAAGCTTCATTCAATTCAGTGAGCTGCTGGAAATACTTTGCAAATAGTCTCTCTCAACATCTCTTGTTTCTTACAATGAGTTAGCTCGCGTAAGCTTAGAGGTGTTGTATTGGGATATTTGTATTTGATATAGAGGTTCACTCTCAGCGTGTGTCATAAGAGATTGAAGAAGATCGAGAGAAAGATGTCGATGCAGATGATTCATAATGAAAATAAGAATGAAAAAAGACCTACTGACAGGAGGTTCCTGCAACCAAAGGTCTCCCCCCTTGCGCAAGAATTTTGCTGATGAGTAGATACTTGAGTAAGAAGGCCAGAAAGATGAGGTCTTGAGAAGAATATACCTCACTCATGAGGTCATATGATTTGAAGAAAAATTAGATGAAAAGTAGAAGCTATAAGCAAGAGTGACATGAATAGGTTACAGTATCGATCGAAGCATTAAAGAAGATTCAGCATGGTTTGAAGAAGAGATTTGATACAGTTGAAGATTTTGATGAAGAGTATATGCAAGAATCTGAATTTGACAGGAGTAAATTTGATGAAATTGAACAGTTCAGGCCCCCCAACAGAAAGAAGGGAACCTTTTGAAAATGAAAAGAAGTGAAGATTAATTAGCAAAAAAATTTTTTAATTAGCAAAAAAAAGAAAAGAAGTGAAGATCGATCGAGTTGAAAAAAGCATGCATTACGAAACTTCACAGACGAATATTCAGCAACTTGTTAGAGAGCAGTTGACATGATGATTAGAAGTAGTATTAGCAAGACCAGAGAAGTTGATATTTGTTATGACGAGAGAAATTGAGCACTTTGCCTCAAGGTTAATGAAGAATTATGGAGCTTCCAGAATCTAGTTCTCCGCCGAAGACAAGCTTCCCTGAAGAACTAGGGGGTAGTATAATTATTATTGCAAAAATCAAGTTTGGGAACCTCATAGCTTAGATTTGGTTTAGAAGCCTTGCGGATTGATTTGGTTTAGTACCTTAAAGAGCAGCATGCTTGCATCATGAACACGTCAATGAGTTTTCAAATCTAAAAATACAAAGATTAACGGAGGCTTCCACTTCACAGCAGATCAATCTAGAGAAAGATCCAGGTGACACCTCTCCATTTGTGCTTACATATTCGTAGAAATCTCCCAGGTACGCGCAACAAACTCTTGCTATACATAAATCATGCATAAGCATCTATGCTGTTGAGGTCTTACATGAGATAAAGCTATGATTATGTCTTGATTGTGTTTCTAGATGTTAGAATGCACATTTACCTACTGCTCGCAGGTTCCTTGTGATTTACCTACATTTAGTAGATTCCTTGTTATTTACTTGCACCTTGCAGGTTCCTTAATGTTTACCTGCAGCTCACAGGTGCCTTGAAATATACCTGTAGCTTCCAGGTTCATTTATATTTACCTGTAGCTAACAGGTTCTACGTTACTCATATGGAGATTCTAGTAATAGCTTCCAAGTATAGCTATTTTACCAGCATCTAGTAGATTATTTGCTATTTTCTTGTAACTGACATGTTGCAGGTTCATTCATATATATCTGAAGCTTTTGTGTGACAGCTTTCAGGATCATTGATATTGGTTAGAAGCCAGCTGTAGACAGCTTTTGATTAGCAGCTTCCTGTTAGAAGTTTTTAGCCAGTCGATACTTGAATAGAAGAAAGTGTGTCTTGCTACAAAGATTTTATGTATCTGTAGTTAATAGATTTTATGTTGTTCACCTGTAATTTTCAGGTTCATTTGTATTTTTCCGAAGCTCATAGCAACAGCTTCCAAGTTCACCTGCAGTCAATAGGTTCATATGAAGAGATTTCGGTGCACATACCGCGAGAGCTTTCTATCCATAAAGGATCACATAATATCCAATTGGATTCACGTAAGTCTTCGCCAGATTAGTATTTTGATTAGACAGAATGACATTTCTTTTAGCAAGAATTGATGATAGTAGAAGAAGATCTATTTTGCTTATGATGAGGTTAGTCTTCCTTATTCTTAGAATGACGATGATGATTATAGCTTCCTTATTGTTCTTTTACGTAACAGTAATTACCCAAAAGAACTGGGGGGTAGTATTCCTATTTAGACAATAATATGCATGTTTGATTAGCTATTTCACATGCCAATTTGAAACTTTTTAAGTGCTAGTTTTAGTACTTGTATTTTGAAACAGGTTACCTTGAATAACAGGTTCCTGTAGTATTGACAGTATTTACAGGTTACCTTGACTAACAGGTTCCTGTAGCATATGACAGCTTTTGCAGGTAACCTCGATGAACAGGTTCCTGTAGCATTGACAGTATGTACGAAGTACGAATACGATTTGACAGAATACGTGGACTACGAATGATTGATATGAAAGCCCCAGGTAGCTTCCTAGGCATCGAGCAAAGTCCCAGGTAGCTTCCTGGGCATCGAGCAAAGTCCCAGGTAGCTTCCTGGGCACGAGCAAAGCCTCAGGTAGCTTCCTGAGCAAATGTGATTGAAAAGCCTCAGCTGACTGAGCACGACATTGTTGCCAAAAGCCTCAAGTTCCTTGAGCACGTGAATTAAAGTCCTGACAAAAGGCACCTGAAGTCCTGACAAAAGGCACCTAAAGTCCTGACACAAGGCACCTAAAGGAACCTGTATGGATCCGAGACTGGCATACAGGAACCTGAGACTGTACGTTTCAACCCTTCGTGGAGCCGCCACTGACACGAGAGGAAGTGGGAACCTGTGTGGAGCCTAGACCGGCACACTTGTTCTTAAAGAGAAACCTAATAAGCTCTCCCTCATGTGGAACCGCCTTTGGCACATGGGAAGAAGGGATAAAACCCTTAGCATTTACCTTCATGAAATGTCTAGCTTGACACTTGGAGAAGAGGAAACTGTGTGGACTCCCAGAACGGCACACAGGTTCCTAGAATCGCCTCGAGGCAAAAGAAAAAAAGGAACCAACATGGAACCTAGACTGGCATGTTGGGACCTAGAGTTTAGGATTGGGAACCAAGCAGGTGACCTTTCCAAGAATTGACCCGAATTGTGCAAGAGAAATTTTACTAACATTAACTGGTTTCTGTTCTATGTTTTTTATTTTGTTTCGCAGGATTAGTCAGCTATTCATAAGGAACCTGGTCTAGTTATTCAGCAATGAAAAGTTAAGAAGTTATCAAGAAAGGTCATGGTTTAGATTATGGTTTTGGAAACAGTACTCGAAGTATGAAGACAAGAGGTTCTAAGTTTACAAAGGTTTGAAAGTTCCAAGTAGAGCAAGCAGCCGAGGTTTCTAGGGAGCTATTTAGATGGTTCAAGAGGTTCCAGGGTTGTTTCATCCTACGAATAATGGAGATTCCTTGGGTTATAAGCAAGCTGTCAACGTATTCTATGAAAGCATTGGATGAGAGATCAGTTCATACAAGTTAGTTCGGAAGAAGAAAGAAGTATTGCTTGAACAATTAGAGAGTATTTATGATGAGTTTCGCAGTCTGATGATAATGATCTACGAGAAGACGGCTTCAGAAAAGTTTCCAGGTTAGTTTTCAGCACGATCTTTTGATTTTTGATTTGAGGATTTAATTTGGAATCTGCATACAGAAGCGTAGTGTATCCTGTTTCTTACGCCGAGTTAGCTCATGTAAGCTTGGATGCACGATGTGAAAATTATGCATTTTCCCAAAAGGAGTAAATAAAGGTTGAACCTCTTGATTAGAAACTGTTGAGGTGCCACTCATTTTTTCAAGACTTCTAGATATACAAAAGACATGTGAAGACATTGAAGACAAAGATCACCCAGAAAGATACTAGAGTAAGAAGAAGTATGATGACATCCTAAAAACCTCAGAAGTGTCCTTAGAAAGATTTTGCAAAGGTATTAGAAGAAATTACAGAGAATGACTAGCAGTTGAAGAGTGAAGATTTGTCAGAAGAATGAGTTTCGAGAAAATAATAGGAGAACAGGTTCCTTGATGAAAAGGAAGTTGGCTAAGGATGTGTTTGCTGAAAATATTTTATGTCCTGTTTCCTACGCCGAGTTAGCTCATGTAGGTTTGGATATAAAATGTTAAAGCGAGGTATTGTTGTAGAAATAATTTAGCATTGGACCTATGATCGAGAGAGAGAGTAAAAATAGGTTCCTTTCACATTGCATGATTTCAAGGAACCGGGGGGTACTTGTTGTGCCCAAAATCATCATGGGCTGAATTTAGGCCCATTAGGCCCTAGGGTTCAATCCATACGAGCTAAAGGATAGATCCAGTGTGAGTTATGAAGATCAGATAGAAGAAATGACTAAGGAAGTACGAGTATAAGGAGGTTCCCAATGGTCAGGAAGCTGAGCTGAACATTAGAAGACCAGGTTCCTTCCAGCGAAAGAGTTCGAGTTAGCATAGCAACAGCCATAGAGATGATGAGAACATGTGAAGAGCTATCCAGTCTAACCAGTTTGTTATTTGTGCAGGTACTGATGCCCAAAGGGAGGTCCCTAAGTGATATGTCCCGAAATAAGGAGGTTCCAGAGAAACAGGCTCCTGAGATATAGGTTCCTGAGCACCAGGTTCCTACGAGTAGCCAACAGAAGGTTCTAGAAGCCATCTAGAACAGATAAACGAATTGGTATTTGAGTATAATTCTAGGGCGCAGATGATCCTAGAATGTCTCTGACCAATGAGAGAATCATAGTAGGGTACGAACTCGAGTTCTACTCTACTTAGCCAACTAGTTTGTGGAAGGCTCTAAAGGAACCTGAGTCCTACACGAACTAGGTAATCGAATACAACTATTCCAGCAGAGTTAGCTTCGAATTAGAACTACGTGAGCTTGATCCCTATATATACAAGGGTACGTAGGCACCTTGGGAGGACGGACACAGATCTCGCTAATGGAACCTGCGATGATTCTCGTAACCTCTCAAGCTCAGCTCACCCCCACCATCAAATCACACCCAAATCACCGAAAACAGCCAATTACGTGAATTATTCTTGTAAATTCCAGCGGGCCTCCGAAAATCACGTTGATTACGAAAGTCCTCCATCAACAATATATATATATATATATATATATATATATATAGTTGCACTCCATGAAAAACACCTTATATGAAGAACAATAAAGAACACCATTATAACATTCATATTTAATCTAATCTAAGAGTTCCGTCATGGCACCCAATACAAAAAGTTCTTATTTTTTTACCCTCTATCCATTCAGCAAAAAAAATCACTGTACATGATGACGTCACTGCTGATGTCGTCAGTGAACAATGATTTTTTTTTTGCTGAATGGAAAGAGGATAAAAAAAATAAGAATTCTTTGTATTGGGTGCCCCTGACGGGGCCATTGGATCTATTGGAATAAATGATTCCATAGTGTTCTTTATATAAGAGTGTTCTTTATGGAACAATGACACACACACACACACACACACACACACATATATATATAGGCTTAATGGCCTTTTAGCCCTCAAAGTTTTCACTGATATACCCATCAGCCCTCAATATTTCAAAACGTTCCTTTTAACCCTCGAAGTATCCATAAAGGTCCTAATAACCCTTAAACCGGTATAAAAAATAAAAAATAAAAAAATGGTATAACTCGGATGGGCAAAAGAGACATTTCACAAACCGATACCGAGGGTTAAAAGGTATACTTTAGATACTTTGAGGGTTAAAAGGAATACTTTAGATACTTTTGGGGGTTAAAGTTTTTTTTTTTTTTTGCTAATTCCTGTAAAGTTACCACTTACCAATCGATCTGCCACCGGACATTCCCATGTCACTACAATTGAATAACACCACACGTATGTGGAGAAGGTGAAATGAAAATGATGAGTGATAAAGTTACACAAAAATCTGTCTTCCGAGTGTTTTGTATATCTATCCTTCAAATGTCTTAGTATCCTATGCCATAAGAAAGGGACACATGTATCACAAACATGTCCACAACAAACAGAAATCATCATACGTATGACTTATTTCATTCATCTTGCCTCTTTTCCCTTCCCGTAGCAGCCTGACTCTCGACAGACCAAAAGAACCAGGCAGGTCGATGATTAAAACCATTGAAACATATTTGCGCAGAAATGTGATTGTTTCCATTGCGATGCACCAAGTACAAGTTGAACCAACTTACAGTCTAGCCATCTTTGAGGCTTCTTGCCCAGAAGGATCAAACAGACTTGAGTAATGATTAAGAAAGATCATGAATCCTGTAATGCACATACACAAAGGGGATTAAAATATCAGCAAGTGACAGACCTATTAACAAAAACATAAATCACTAGTCCAAAAGAATCAAAAGAAAAAATATGTGGTGACTTCTGAGTAAGAGAATGGGAAACATAAGTTGTTTACCTGTATCTCACCAAGTATACATCCATGCATAGCCATGATAGTAAACGCGCAATGCCTTAATGCACCGCTAACTTTAACATAGCTACTCCAAGGATAATTAAATATTTTGTAACGACCATGAGGTGGTTCCCATACAGCAAAACCTAGCTGCAGAAGGGATAAAATAAATCTAACATGTTCAGATCATTCCTAAATCAGGTCTAGTATTCAAGCAATACAATAAAGCATGGTGTGTACCAAAGTTTCCTCTTGGCTCATAGACTGTACATCAGTTCTATATCCACTGTACAATGGATCATCAGAAGCTTGATATACAAGAATTTTTGAAGGAATCCTTTCATATTCGACACATTCCAGGTACTTACTAACGCAGCCTGTAGAAAGGAGTATTTGAGTATATGAAGTATCAACCCCCCAAAACAAATTGTATGGAATCTAGAAAGAAGAGATTCTGACCTTCCAACGAGTGGGCAACACCTTTGAAGTTTTTCACAACCAGTTTGTGCAAATCCTCTCCTGACCAAATAGGATAAATGCATATATTTACGAGCATACAGACACCGGCTCCAACAGAAATTAACAACAATCTTGAAAACGCTGTTTTAACAAAATGTGACATCCCAGATACCAGAACAATACAATACGTCAACAAGAAACAACGAAATCCATATTCATATTGCTTCATTGCCGGATGTTGTTTCAAATAGCTTGCAGAGAAACCTGAAAAACCAACATGCAAATAACACGGCCATTCAAAAAGGACATTGTGATTCTAATTGATGAGTTTTGGCTATGTTGTTAATATGTTTCTTAAGAGGGATTAAGCTTGCGATACTACTACTTTGCATACCTTTTAACCCCCAAAGTATCTAAAGTATATCTTTTAACCCTCGGTATCGGTTTGTGAAATGTCTCTTTTTCCCATCCGAGTTATACCGTTTTTTTATTTTTTATTTTTTATACCGGTTTAAGGGTTATTAGGACCTTTATGGATACTTCGAGGGTTAAAAGGAACGTTTTAAAATATTAAGGGCTGATGGGTATATCAGTGGAAACTTTGAGGGTTAAAAGGTCATTAAGCCATATATATATATATATATATATATATATATATATATATATATATATATATATATATATATATATATATATATAGTCAGGTTTCACATGGAACCACTTAAAATTAGAATTTTTAGAACTACTTATGATATTATACTACAGAACATTATATATTTTTATAGTATTTTAATTATTATCGATTATTTTTTATAGTTTTGTTCCAGTCTAAAGAAATTTGTTAGATTAATGTATAATAATATCGTCATAATATGTTTATGGTTGTCCATTTTGATATCTTGGATTAACCTGTTTTAACATAGATTACATGATCAGGTTTAATAATTTAGTTTACGATAATTTTTTATTGTTGGAGGAATTTTATAATTTTGGACGTATTATCATTGTGTTAGAAATTATGTTGTTCTTGATGATATTGTAAAACACCTAAAACATATTTTGTATAAATAAGTTTGTAGCTCATCAACGGATGGCATGTTTATCAGCATCCGTTGAAGAGGAAGCTTATCAACAGATAAGTCTTGTAACATGTGTTGTGCCCAAAATTACCATGGGCTGAATTTAGGCCCAATAAGCCATAGGGTCCAGCCCACACAAGTTAGAAAATAGATCCAGTGCAAGCCATGAAGACTAGACATGAAGAAATGAGCATCAGATAGAGAGATTATCAAGAATTGACAAGTATCATGAGGTTCCTGGTGAACCAGAAGCTGATCAGATTACGAATGGACCAGGTTCCACCCTGAAGGAGAGTTCGAATTAGCCTAGCATCAGGCGAAGAGGCAATAAGGAATGCATGGGAATCATAAAGAGGCTTCCCAGACTAATATGTTTGTTATTTGTGCAGGTACAGATTCCTATAGAGAGGTTCCTAAGAAACAGGTTCAGAGATATAGGTTCCTGAGCACCAGGTTCCTAAGATTAGACAGTAGAAAGGTCTAGAAGCTATCTAGAAAGATACAGATTTATTATTGGAGTGTACTTCTAGGACGTAGTTGATCCTAGATTACCTATAATAAATGACAGATTCATAAAGGACTACGAATACGAGTTCTACTCTACTTAGCCAACCAGTTCGCAGTAAGCTCTAAAGGAACTTGAGCCCTACTAGAACTAGTACGTAGGAACCTTGAGAGGGGATGGATTTTAGCTCTTTAATTTTCTCTAAAGGAACCTGTGATTATTAAAGGCACTCTCAAGCTCAACTCACCCCCACAAACACAACCCAAATCTTCCATTGAATAGTTGATTGTTAGCCTTTACAACTCACCCTAAACCTCTCAAAAGTTATGTAAGAACCCCAAATTTTGGATATAATTAAAACTTTTTATTATGTACTGAGGTAATGGTGAATAGTGATTACGACTACGATGTAACGATTGAGATAATGAATGAAAGGAATAGATTTGGATTCAAATGTTTATATGCCATGAAGAATACTATTGGTTGACACTTTAGATAAGAATTATCTATCTCCTAGGGAATTGAGATTTGATAATTCTAAAGGAGAAGATTATTCTTATGTCATCCAAATCGATATCTGTTATTGGTCCAGTGGGTCCGTAAAAAGGTTAAGAAACGATGGAAAGAGAACCGGGACATCTATATAACCTTAAAAGAATAAGTAAAGAATAAGTGGTGAATAGTGATTTTGGTGGAATTAGGAATATTATTAGACGACGCTATATAGAAGTACCCAGAATGAAATTCTGAGTTCGTATTAGGGATCCAAGGGGAAAAAGAGTGTATGTAAAAGCTGTCGGATTCTGAAAAATAGCACTTTTATTTTTCCCGAGATTTCCCTGGACACTGAAAGACTTAAGGAATTATTGAAGGGATTTAAGGAAAATAGGTTCAAGAATTATTAAAGAGAATGGAGGGTGATAGTATAAATATTAAGAAGGTTTCCGGTAAAACCCTAACTAGAAATCCTTGAGATATTCCTCCGAACGATCAGTCAAATTGAGCAGTAACCGGACAAAGAAACAAGCAGAGATCCAAGAGGTATGATGAGCTAGTGGAAGGTGACATAATCACTTTATGCAAGATAAGATCAAAGAAACCAAGCTAGTTACAAAGCTAACTAGTAATCTTAGCAATCAAACCAAGTACTTAGCATCCTTTCTCATCCTACCACACCAAAATCAACACTTGTCCACCAAGATGATGTATTCCATGACCTATTACCTTTAATAAAGCAACTTTATGTTAGATATTTTAATAATAATGCAAGAAACCAAGGCAAAGAACACAAAACTCTCTCCATTTGTACAAACTGCCCAGCAAGAACACTCATGAGAAAAAAATTCATATCTCCATTTCTATCCATGATAAAATCACCAAATTTTTACCAAAGCCTCTCCACTCCATGGGCAATATTCGTTCCAAATTTCATAGCAATCCAAGTAGTATAGCGTAGGAAAATCTCCTCCCCAAGTGAAGAAACCAAACTGCCAGAATTCGTAACAGCTTCTGTACTGATTTTCAAACGGCCATATCTCCTTCGTTTCTCAATGGAATTTGGTGTTCTTTAGCTTGTTGGAAAGCTGGTTAGATGCTCTACAACTCTCCTTTAGAAGCCTTGTCCAGAAAACCTCGATAAGGCCCTCGTTTTTCATGTTATTTCAACTGAGGTATAGCAGTTCCGAAAATTCTAAGAATGTTCTTGATGTGTCTTGCTAGTTTAAGGTTGTCAAGGAGTTCTAAGGACTAGATCAAGGCTTGTTAGGCTCATTTACACACCAAGGAAGGTATAACTCTCTTGAAACCCTAGCTCTTAGTTCAAATTTTGATGATTGTTGAATGGTTTTAGATTAGTTAAAAGTATGATGTTAATAAAAGCATGAAAGCATGATTATGTAGTAGATTTAATTGATTTAAGAGATATGATGTATATGGTGGTGAGATCAGTTGTATTATGGACTGGTTATGATGTATGAATTCCCGGTGTGGCTTGGTTTGATGATTACGATTTTTGGAACATCCGATTTATAGCCGTCGTAATGCCGAATTTTTGTTAACACTTAGAAACCGAGCATGACAGTTAATATAATTTCCTGACCTTGGTAATTTTATGACTTTTTCTTGTAGATCTCGAGCCATAGATCTTTTTGGCGTGAGAATCGAAACATTCCGACTTACGGTTTAGGAGATATGATCAAATTACTAAAATTGGTTCGGAACCGTAAGTAAAAGTTTGTAACATCAATTGAACCCTCGTAAAGCATGTTACTCAGTGGCGAATCTTGGTAAATAAATACTAGGGGTCATAAGGAAGGTATAAAAGAAAACCACATGTCAAACAGATCGTTTTCCGATTTTATAAAAATGTTCGAATCAAGGTTAAACGCGAACGAACCCCTTAAAAGTATAACTTTGGTTATAACTTAGAAAATGAACGATAAAACTCGAGGTATAATCTCGGTTCGTAATCGATCGAATTTAAAACTTATACGACTTAAGTATATACCGAGTGTGGGTATGATGACATGTCTTAATAATGAACGAATGTCGGATCATATCGGTGATAAAAAGAGTTGCACTAAAAGGTGTATAACGAAATAATTAGAAAATGTGTTTCGACTTAAGTGAAGTTTATACTTAAACTTTTAAAAGGTGTTAAGTGGTTAATCTCGAATGTTCTGATTCTTCATAGATCATCGAGCAGACCCAGGACACGATATCTCCACCCACACCTGAGTACCAGGCAAGTTTCCAATACCTTGGAACTGTTGTTGTGATAATATGTATATCTGTTGTTTCTGATACATATGCCATAACATGCATGCCTATTGTCAAATTATATTATGATACCTGTTCCCTGAATTGATATTGGCTTATAGACTAGATACGAATTATCAGTTATAAGCCGGATTGTTTTGATAAGACCCTTAGCGAAGGGCATATGATATTCATTCTTAAATATAGACTGGGAGTCGGTATTTTGAGATATAGATAGTCGTGGAAACCCGGAGGGATTCCAACGACAGATTATTATTTATCTGAGGAATGTTATTATTAAACGTTATTTATATTTCCATAAAGTATCAATTACTTGGAAATATTTCGAGGAATGTTATTCGAGTATTATCTCAGTCGAGAGATATTAAATGAATGTTAGTTTCGAATATTCACTTAGAGTTGATTATTTAATGAATATTATTTTGATATTCATTAGAATGTTATTTATTAAATGAATATTACTTTCGAATATTCATTTAAGGTTTTATGTACTTGATGAATATTATTTTAAAATATTCATTGGAAGTTCTATTTACTTAAGGAATATTATTTCGATTATTCCTTTAAAGTTTTGATTACTAAATGAATATTATTTGGATATTCGTTTATAAGATTATTTATTAAATGAATATTATTTTCAAATATTCATTTAAGGTTTGACTTATTTATTGAATATTATTTTAAATATTTATTGGAGTTTAATTATTTAATGAATATTATTTCGAATATTCATTTAAGGAGTGATTTATTTAGTAAATAATTCTATATATTCATTCGAGGATTACTTACGAGCAATATTATGATTTAATAATATTCCGTAATTATCATTGAGTTAATAAATATTCTTGGAATATTTATTTAATTCTTTTAAATTCTTTTTAAAATGATTTATATTATTTGGAGATTATCTTTCACCTCCAAATATTATGTAAAATATTTCGGAATCTTTTTACGACTATTTTATCAAGGAAAGGTTCCCAACCCTTTTTTATTTTTCATTTAAATCTATCTTAAAAGGATTTAAATGATCGCTCAAACATCCATATTATAGGGGAACCTACTTGAGCAATGTTATTTATCTTCTTGACTTCCCGGTCATAAATCTTGTAAAACTATTCATTTCACTCGCAACGTGGTTGCTGTTTATCAATTGAATCTTTGAGTAACCTTCTCATCATTCGAGGGGTAAGATTGTTGGAACAAGTTGATATCCATTAACAAGCAAAAGCTTGGGAAATGTTGGTGAATTTTCCTTTCCAACTAGATACGACTACTTTGTGGAGTCTTATCAACAAGTATTTCACTTGGGGAAGGGAGGACAAACTCTACGTTTCAATGCTGTGGATTTATTCGAACTAGGAGTCGTGTGTAAGAGGCCGAGTCGCGCGGTCCATCACAAGGCCTAACCATTGGCCAGGGAGTTACTATTAAAGGCAATCTACAAGTGGAGCCGTCAGTTCTTCCTTCTACCGGTAGTAAACTATGTTGGGCTGTACCATCCCCGACTGATCATCAGGGAGTGGGACAGCTGGCGCGTGATAACTCCAGTATTGGTTCATCTCCCAAATTGGGAATTCCCTGCAACACGTATCGAAAAGACTTCTTTCAGGTTGACGGTGTCTTCCGCAACACGTATCGAAGAGACTTCTTTCAGGTTAACGGTGTCTTCCGCAACACGTATCGAAGAGACTTCTTTCAGGTTGTAGGACTTCGAAAAATGTTAATAACTGGAATTGCAATATTTTCCCTGCAAGTTCCTCTTTATATGATAAATGATAATATCTTGCTTATTTTTGACATAGCAGTTATTCCCACATATATTTACATTTTGAGTTACCTTGTAACTTCATCGTTCATATTATACTGGCATCATTTCTGTAAATGCATGGCATATGGTTTGAAAGATACCTTTGAACTGTTATATATTATCGTTCAGTTAAATATTATTGTTGGTGGGCTATTGCTCACCCTTGCTTTATTATTATATCACAACAACAGCTAGACCAGATGACTCGCATAAGGCGCACTCGACGCTGGCGAGGACGATGAGACTACCAGAGCCGAAGAGAAAGCTATTGGTAGGATAGATTCATTCTTTCAGTACCAAATGTATGGACTAGTATGACTTATGTAAATGGATGGCAAAGAGTATGTATTCATATTGAAATTCTTTTGGATTGTGAGAACTCATATTGTGTTTAATAAAATTTGGTTGTTACTCTGATTTCATCTCTGGGACTATAACGGGTGTGTTTTATATTGTTGTGTTGGGTCATAAAGATGTAATTTATTTTATGTTGAGGTAAGTTCAAGTATTGTGGACAGAATTGGAGACCGTAACGACCGGATCCCAGACCCCGGATCTGGGGGTGTTACAGAAGTGGTATCAGAGCGTACGTTATAAACCCCAGAGATGAGGCGACGTTAAAACAATAAATTCACTAAGATAATAAGAACTCTTGCCAAGTTCATAGTCGGACTACTTAATGTAGTGATGACATATAAAACCCTTATGGGAACTCTTAAGTATCATGATAATAACTTAGCTCGATATCGTATCGACGAGTAAGGCGACAGACCTTGACGCATACGAGCAGCAGCGCGATAATGCTTTATATGCTGAAGATCAGCGGGTAAATTCGATGGAGTACCCTACTGGAGACTAGGAAGAGGTTCCAGCAGATAAGGAAAATCCTGTTAGGATAAGGAGCTTACCCTCGAGGAATGAGGGCTGTAGCCAGAAAGACTGAGATGATTAAGGTATAGTGCTCAGAAAAGTGAGCATAAAGAACTAAGCTATTAGCAAGAGAACTGAAGATTCATGTTGGATTCGTGGCCGGACTACTGGAGGTAGTACCAGCAAGTAAGACGGATTGGAAGAATTACTTGAGATCTTATACGGGAATAGATGAGAATCATTTGAGACTTTCATTTTAACGAAAAGAGTGCTAGAGGTATGTATGATTATCAAAGGCATCGAAATAAGACGAGGAGCAGAGTCCCTAGGAATAGTTGAGAAGAGGCAGTAAGTGCCATATCATTTGATAAATGAATAAGTATGAATATTGTCAGTAATAATTCGCCATGAGAAGGCAGATGTCATAGGTTGTAATTTATGGAACCAAATTGAGGTTAATGAGGTGGTTTTATTCAGGGAAATGTTCATTTTATGAATGAATCAGTTAGAAAAGACATTGGGAAGTGACAACATGATTGGATAAAGTTATATAAGGAAGTAGTAAGCAAGACAATGATCTCAGAACCTACCGGAAGATAGGACCGGTGAGCCAAGATGAACTCGTAAGGAGACTACTGTCAGAGACTGAGTATAGGGTTATTTCAACTCAGTGAAATGATGAACCAGAAATGTTAGATGCATGTGATTCAGAAGAATATTAAATTCTTTCTTTGAATGAATTATAGTAGTTACCTTAATTTTACTCCGATGCGGAATTATAATGGATCAAGTAATACGATCAGCAGTTAAAGAGAAAAATGTGAGAAAATCTCCCTGGAGCTAAAAGATGAAATTGGTAATCACCAAGAGCTGGCATTGCTTAATGGGAAAAGGAGACTTTGTGCTTCCAACGACGCTTCGCATAAAGGATTAAGATGTGTGCTTGCACAGCACGACAAAGTACTTGCGGATGTGTTCGGACAGCACGGTTCATCAGGTTCGAATGGCCTTAGTAGTGCTAATTTTGTGGAACAACCAACTCCGACGGTAATGTTCCTTCTGAGACTAGTGGTTAGGTAGACTGACATTTGGTAATATTGAATATCAGGACGTATAGGTATCAGGACGTTGTGATAGGTTTCAGTTTGAAACTGTTGATTCCCTTCTAAGGGATATATATAATTGATTCCTCTCCAGTGGTTAAACTTCCAATCTGATGACGATTATTTCGTTAACGATGACTGCTTATGGTTCTACCTGCTTAGTGGTTCATAGGATTATTCTTCAGGTTTCGAAATTGGTCTCCTTAAATGTTACCAGTAGATGGATAGATTGACCAGAATTTCCCTGAGTCTAGAAAGGAATTCGGCGAATTTTGGCAAACCTTGTCTTTCTGATTATCAGAGAACATCATTAAAGAGAATGGAAATTGGAGCGAACCCTGTGGATTGGGTAAGGTTGCTATCATATGGGTTAGTAGACGGACCCTGAGTATTACAATTGATTGTAAAAATACAATGATGAAGTGAGATTGGACTAAAACAGGAAATGTAAGTAAGAAACCAGCCGGACTGAGAAACTTCGGGATTGACTTAAGTGAAAAGGCTGTTATGCCAAGAATGGTAAGCTTGCGTGGCACGTGGGATTGATAAGAATAGTTGAAAAGATAAAAGTAGAGGAAAGGTGACCAGAGACGGTACCGAATAGTCGATTAAGACTTATATGAAGTAAAGTTTTGGAAAGGCAGAAAGGTATCAAAGAAGGCACTATGCCGGCAATTACCAGAAAAGTAATGCTATTAGCCAACCCCTAAAATCATATATATATTTTTTTTAGTGTGGCCAGTTGAGGCCAAGTCATAAAGGATTATCAAGTGACTAGACCAGCAATGAAAGGACAAAGCAGGGTTGCTTCTAAGAAAGCACCGACTGCAAGGGCTTCTGATATAAAGGAAACATTAATGAGATCGTAGAAATCTTCTGCTGAACAACCCATGTTTTGATTGGGAATTCACTAGACCTTTTTGGGATGGAGTCACCCGTACTAAAGTGATTCATGTATATATGATTGTCCAAGATTACGAGTAAAAATAGAAGTATAGTGACTTGAGATGTTTGATGTTAGGGTATTATAAATACCATGAATATATTATGACTAAGGAAAGTAAACAACGAAGGTTTATGAAGAGAGTATAGAAATGGCCAGAGATTGATCAGTATGCTGTAGAAATTTTGTATGAGGCAAGTACCTTTGCGGAGAACGATAAGTACTAAGAGATTCACGTTGAACTCGACCAATATCTTCCATAACATCCTTGCTACCATTACCAAGTTCTGTAAGAGAGCAGATAGACATACGTTGTCTTTTGGAAGGTCAAATAGGCCGACAACTATCTGAAGGAAGAGGTTAGCATTAAGCCACCGATCGATTATCAAATGAGAATGATTGAAAAGAGACCTTTATTAAGGATACATGATTTGATTGCCAAGTATAGGATGCAAGAATTCCTTGGCAGTTGAATTAAGGATAGGATATCCATAAATTAAGACAAACCCTGGGGAATGCACAAGGGATGGCATTAACCCTAATAACGACATTATGAATTCAGATGATATGAGTTGGACTTGCTAAGGCAACAATGACCGGTAAGGATTATTAAAAAGAGTTCTGGAAAGAACATAGATAGAATTATTAGAGTATTGATCAATGACGTTTTGATATACCCTGTGCCCAGAAAATACAGGAGGAATGATGAGGATGACTTAAGAAACCTTACAAGGAAAAAGGTAATATTCCGAACTTCAAAATGGAAGTTTGGTAAGGAATGTATGACATAGTAACAATAATGCCAGATGAGGCATGTATGAAACCCTGAGGAAGTATGGATTGAACCTATAAAGGTTGAGATTATCCTAAGATAAGGAAAGAACTAAGAAAAGAAGTATCCTAAGTAGGATTGGGAATAAACGTGATAAAGTTCCCAGGGGTAGGTGGAAGCAATGACTTATGGAAAAAGACTGATAGATATATTTTTCTCCTTCAGCAGAGCTTAAGGGAGAATGCTTTCACCCAACAGTGATGGGAATGAGGTAGAAAAGTTTGAGTTGGAATGTATCGAGAGAACATGGATCACAAGAAATTGTTAGTATCAGGAACGGCCAATGAGGTTGCCGACAGTCTAAGTATAGAAGAATAATTACAAATGTTCATACCGAAGAAACAGAATGATATTTGGAAGGACCTTGAAGGTCATATCGGAGTGGAGGAATTTACATTCCTTCTGATGAATGTGCAAGAATCGACGATAATAATAGTTTAAGTAAAGATTCGATTCCCGATATTGTCTTAAGCAAACTACACACCGTAGAAGGTCCCATTTTGAGGCAAACCAGGACCATGGTTCAAAATTGACGAAGTAAACCATTAAGTTTCCAGTCTTTTATGGAAGATGTATGAGTGATACTTTTATCAACCGGATATAGCTGCGATGCTTGAAGCTCTTCTGCAATTTTATCTACTTCATGTAATATCTACATCAAGTTCAGGAAGTGTTCCTTATGGGTAAGGAATAGTGATTACTTTGTCTCCCTAAAGGATTTGAAACCCGTAGGGTTAGCTATTAACGCATTACGTAAACAACAAGCAATGGTGATTCTTCTAAGAAAGTAGATGACAACTGTGACGCCCCCAGATCCGGGGTCGGAGATCTAGGCGCTCACGGTCCATTTTCCATTAGTAACATACCTGTTCTTGCACATAATATATATAACACAGCCATCGACCCCACAATAAACTCACACCGCACACACACATACACACAGGTTAGAGCCTCAGAAACGTCACAACATTGATTAAGCAGAAATAAAATTATCAGAGTTATTACAGACCGAATTAAATAGTATTTACGCTACCAGCAACACTTCGATATGAAGCGAAGTTGGCGGCTTGAAAGTTTGTTACGATACACTGCCTTGCACAGGTCATACTGATAAATAAAACGAACTAACAAAAGCTGCCAACCAATCCGGCTAATGGGGCCTACCGGTGGAATCTCAACTGCTGGCTCGGGTCTAGTCACCTGCTTTCGAGCAGTCTGTCTAGTTCTTGCCATTTCGCTTAGCTGTTGTGTTTGTAAAATTTGAAAACAAGCAAGAGTGAGCAACTATAGCTCAGCAAGAAATATATGTATAAGGTAAGCAATATAACATTTCATATGATTGGCAGTTATTAAACTTGTTTGTATCAATCAGATATAAAATCACTTGTCATAGTTGATAAATTCCGAAGGTGCAACAATATGTGCCCTTGTTTTCAAAATAAACTTGCAGTTCTAGATACTGCATTGAGTCAACATCTTTCTCATCAAAATAGAACACTATCAGCAACTTGGCACAAAAGCCTTAGAAGCAGTGTCAAAGCATTTTTCCAAAATGGAGGAATGGGACTTAAAGAAAACACAAAACCTGACAAGAATTGACGATGATCAGTCGCCACATCCAAGTCCAATAATCCGCGGGTCTTCTCTACCGGTAGAAGGATAGAAACTACATCCGTAACTATCCCTCGGGTGAAAACTACATCCGTAATCACCCTCGATGAAAACTACATCCGTAATCATCCTTCGGCAACACCTGGGCCGGAATAATAATTGATGGACCGCCTGGCTCACGGCCGCTTACACATCCCGGGAATCGTTCGTCAACGGTTCCCACACCTGCCAGAGTCCCTTTTTCTTTTTCTTTTGAAAACTTGATTTTGATTGAAAACAGAGTAATTGAGGTCCGACATCAGTCGACCGATGATTCTTGAAATCATACAAGAAACAGAACCTGACCGGGGGTTTTCGAAAAATGTTTTGAGTTCGAAAGAGTTCGAGTTTGAAAGTGCTAAGGGTATCTTGGATTAGCTTTGTCTTTAAAATAATGACCAATAATTAATAAATAATATTTTAAGATTTAATATTAATAATTAATAAAATAATTATTCGATAAAATACACTTTTAATCAAAGATAGGGTTTCGAGTATTTACGAAGATATGAAAATAATTACTTGAGTATACGATACTTCCCGAATGACCCTTCGGGTTTTCGCAATCTAGTTACGATATAATAATATACCGCTCCCCGGTCAATAGTATATACGGACCGCTACGACCTCTATTGCTAGAGTCGTTGTCCGAAGAAACATTTCAATCTAAGTTCAAGGGGTACAAGCATATATGTACTTATACAATCTCAATTGCATCAATACTTCGATAAACATAGCATTTGATATGGTTGAAAACTACAAACACAACAGTGGAAGTCCTTGTATATGCATAAGTTTTGAAAAGTAAACTTGCCTTGGTTTGGTTGGGGTGGTCGAGCGTGCGGAGTCGAACGATCTATACATAAGCAATAACCGCTCGTTAGTACCTTAACAATATCTCTTTAATTACGGGGTTTTAGGGGGGTACAAAATTAACTTAATGACTTCGTCTTATGACACTCTAGCCCCACTATAGGTTCATGTCATCACTCGATTACGCTCGTCACTTATTCGACTTAATTTAGTTACCACATTCGAATCATAACCATTACCCCTAGAATTATGCTCCACTAACGACTTTTTCCCTTGCGCGAAATTTACTCTAGCATTTTTATAAAATTCAAAAATTCATATTTTAATCCAATTCTTTTTGGGTGGTCTTCACCACTGCATTCCCTAACTTCTCAAAGTTTTCCATGATCCCACATATATTTTTAGGGGTTTAAACAAGGTTCACAAGGGGTCACTTAGTGCAGTCCGGAATCCAGAAACACAATTTACTTCTCCGGCCATAACTTAAAATCTATACATCACCTAGACATGAAACTTACATTTACAGAAACTACATTCAATTATCTTTCCAACAATATATGGTAGGACATCAGGGGAAAACATTTGGGGGTTCAAAACCGTGTTACAATACAGATCAATGTTCCTGGAAAAACTCAGCAAGCATGTAGCACTTAGATCAACCAATTTTCACAATTCCACAACACAACCAACACTTAATTCACTTAGTTCATGGTTTATAACACTCATGGAGATGAATATACTATCCACAATCATAAAAATCACAATCACAACATCAAAACTCAAGATCGATGTCATCCATTACTTATACCACCAAGATTATCAATATAACACATGGATCTACTACCAAACACTATAAACACTACATGACCAAAAGGGTTTGTGATTTTTATACCTTCTTGAGCACCTAGGAGTCTTGGATAAGCTTTACAAAACTCAATAACACCTTGAATGGTCTCCTACAACCCTTACAATCCAAGATCTAAAAGAAAATCAAACATGGTTACTATTCACCCAATCTTTAACAATTTATAACTTGAATTTGGATGGATGAAATGGCTTGAAACTCTTAACATACCTTGTCTAGATGATGGTGAGGGCCTAGGAATTATATCTTGATTTATGAGTGATGGGAAATGGGGGAGGAAGAATTTTCTTCTTCCTTTTTAGCTCTTGGCCGAGAGCACCTTGGAAGGGGGGGTTGGTGTTTTGATTTTTGTGTTTTGTTTGTTTGGTGAAATAATTGATAAAGTTAGGGTTGGGTGATACATAATGTGTATGTATAGGCAAGGTACTAGCAAGGTATGGTTCCTTGTACTTCTTGTCTCCCCTTTTTGAAAAGCAAGTAACTAGTTACTATTCCTCTTCCATTTTGTTAACTAGTTTGTTCATTCCTAACCACTTGGTTGCATGGGACTTGCATGCAATACTACTCCTTGTATCATTATTCTTCCACCAATGCTTGTCATTTAATCTTTAATTCGTATCGTATCTTAATTAATCTCTCGTAATAATATTTTGTCGCGTAGAGATTTCCCCTATAATTCCTTAAGTACTTAATTGTGTAAATCCCTCGAATATCCATAATTCCTCGTCATAATTCTTAATAAATCTTTTAATACTCTAACCATTCTCAAATCCCAAGTTTTATAAATCTTACTAACAATAAGACTCCTGCCTTCACAATCTTCCTTTTTATCTTACATAATGAATGCAACAACGCAGTTTCTCAGACAATCAATTCTATTAATCAACAGGGATGACTAGAAAGGTTCCATATTGACAATGTCACAAGATATTAAATAAAAGGAAGTATTACCAAAAATTAGGGTTCTTACAGCCTCCCCTCCTTAAAAGGATTCCGTCCCGGAATCAGGTTGAAAACAGTTGGGGGTGCTTTTCACGCATCGCGCTCTCTAGTTCCCATGTTGACTCTTCGACATTCTGATTCCTCCACAAGACTCTCACTAATTTGACAACCTTGTTCCTCAGCACCTGTTCTTTTCTATCCATGATTTCTACGGGTTGCTCCACATATGTTAAGTCTGGTTGCAGATCCACTTGATCATGTTCTATCACATGCCAGAAGTCGGTATGGTAGGGTCGTAGCATAGACACATGGAACACATTATGTACTTGCTGTAAGCTCGGGGGTAAAGCCAATTCATAGGCCAACTTTCCAACTCGTCTCAAGATTTCAAAAGGTCCAATAAACCTTGGGCTTAGTTTCCCCTTCTTACCAAATCTCATCAATCCCTTCCACGGTGATACCTTCAACATCACAAACTCTCCTACCTCATATTCTTTGTCCTTGCGGGTCTGGTCCGCATACTTCTTCTATCTGTCCTGGGCTGCTACCAGCCGTCCTCTTATGAGTTCGATAGTTTCTCTTGTCTGTTGGACCAGTTCAGGTCCTAAAATCTTCCGCTCTCCAACCTCTTCCCAACACAAGGGGGATCGACATCTTCGTCCGTATAAAGCTTCATATGGGGGCATGCCTATACTCGCATGGTAACTGTTGTTGTAGGAAAATTTGATCAACGGCAAGTGGTCATCCCAACTTCCCTTAAAATCAATGGCACATACCCTCAACATGTCCTCGATGGTCTGGATGGTTCTCTCACTCTGTCCGTCTGTTTGGGGATGGTATGCAGTACTCATGTTTAACTTGATCCCCACACAATCCTGAAAACTTCTCCAGAACCTGGAGTTGAATCTTGGGTCTCTATCTGATACAATGCTCACAGGAACCCCATGCCTTACCACGATCTCCTTTAAGTAAATATCTGCCAGCTTGTCGACAGTGTATCTCTCGTTGATTGGAAGAAAATGTGCTGACTTGGTCAACCTATCGATAATTACCCAAACGGCATCATGATTAGTCTTGGTCCTTGGTAATCCGACCACAAAGTCCATCGCAATTTGCTCCCACTTCCACTCGGGTATCTCTAATGGTTGCAACAATCCACTGGGCCTCTGGTGTTCGGCCTTTACTCTTTGACATGTCAAGCATTTACTTACCCACTCTGCCACGTCCTTCTTCATATTTGGCCACCAATAGTATTCTCTCAGATCTCTATACATCTTAGTGCCTCCAGGGTGAATTGAGTACCTCGAACTATGAGCCTCTTGCAAAATCTCGTCTTTTAACTCCTGAACGTTCGGGATCCATATCCTAGATGCGTACCTCATAATTCCATTCCCGTCCTTCTCACACTTAATTTCCTCGCCAGTCAAAATTTTCTCCATCGAATTCTTTTCTTCTTCTATCTTCTTTTCCTCGCATAACTTAATCTTTTCCAATAGCGGTGGTTGGACTCTTATTTCCATTAGACTCTCTTGTCCAATTCCTGGTAACCTCACCTCAATCTCCAGTTTCTTAAGGTCCTTGATCAACTCGTCCACTGACGTTATCATCTTGAGTTTCTCCTTTCGGCTAAGGGCATCGGCCACCACATTGGCCTTCCCTGGGTGATAATGAATCTCATAATCATAATCTTTAATTAGCTCTAGCCATCTCCTCTGCCTCATGTTTAACTCTTTCTGAGTGAATATGTACTTTAAGCTCTTGTGATCCGTGTAGATTTCACACTTTTCTCCGTAAAGATAATGTCTCCAGATCTTCAAAGCAAAAACTATCGCTGCTAATTCCAAATCATGGGTGGGGTATCTTATCTCATACTCCTTAAGTTGTCTGGATGCATACGCGATCACTTTACCGTGCTGCATAAGCACACACCCTAAACCTTTATGGGATGCGTCGCTATAAATCACAAAATCTCCCTTATCATCAGGTAGGGCTAGTACTAGCGCGGTCACCAACCTCTTTTTCAACTCTTGGAAGCTCTCTTCGCATTTTTCAGTCCACACAAACTTCTCGGTCTTGCGAGTTAGTCGGGTCAAAGGGGCTGCTATCTTGGCAAAGTCTTGGACAAATCTCCTATAGTAGCCAGCCAACCCTATAAAACTTCTCACCTCTGTCGGGGTGGTTGGTCTCTCCCAATTTGATACAGCCTCTATTTTGGCTGGGTCCACTAGAATGCCATGTTCGCTAATCACATGCCCTAAAAACTGAACTTCCTTCAACCAAAATTCACACTTCGAGAACTTAGCGTACAACTTTTCTTCTCTCAATGCTCCCAATACAATCCTCAAATGCTCTGCATGTTCCTCCTTTGTCTTGGAATAAATCAAGATGTCATCGATGAAGACTATAACACACTTGTCCAAGTACTTCTTGAAGACTCGATTCATTAAGTCCATGAAAGCTGCAGGGGCATTCGTTAACCCAAATGACATCACTAGGAACTCATAGTGTCCGTACCGGGTGCGAAAGGCCGTCTTTGGTATATCTTCTGGCTTAATCTTTAACTGGTGATACCCGGTTCTCAAATCAATTTTGGAAAAATAAACCGCGTCCTTTAATTGATCAAACAGGTCATCTATCCTGGGCAAGGGATACTTATTCTTTATAGTCACCTTGTTCAACTCCCTGTAGTCTATACATAATCTCATACTACCATCCTTCTTTTTCACGAATAACACCGGGGCTCCCCACGGTGACACACTAGGTCTTATCATCCCTTTATCCAACAACTCTTGTAACTGAGTGGCTAGCTCTTTCATCTCCACTGGGGCTAGCCGATATGGGGCTTTCGAAATTGGGGCCGTGCCCGGAACTAAGTCTATAGCGAACTCGATGTCTCTATCAGGTGGTAGTCTTGGAAGATCATCCGGAAATACGTCCGCGAACTCATTAACGACAGGGATTTCCTGTAGGTTTGGTGCCTCTTTCTTGGTATCCTTCACATAGGCTAAATAGGCTTCGCATCCTTTACGTAACAGCTTCTTAGCTTGAATCATAGTCAGGAACTTTTGGTTTTGCCGTTTCCCACTAAACACTACTTCCTCGTCCCCTGGCAGTCTCAAACTTACTTTCTTCTTTACACAATCAATCTGGGCTCCGTGGGTTGTTAACCAATCCATACCTACTATTACGTCAAACTCCCCTAGTTTAAAAGGTATTAAGTCTACCCGAAAGTGTCGCCCTTCTATTTCTAGGTCACAACCTGGACATACTTGGCTAACGGGAATAATTTCATGATTAGCTATCTCTATTTGCAATCTGTCTTTCAATGGTTCAGTCTTAAGGCCTAACTGACATATAAAATCTAGAGATATGAAAGACTTGGTAGCTCCCGAATCAAATAAAACATTTGCCTTAACTGAGTTGAGTAGTAGAGTACCTGCAATCACATCCGTGTTCCTCACGGCATCCTGCACCGTCTTGTTAAAAGTTCTTGCAGTAGGGGCCTTGTTAGAAGCAGTTCTACTCACTCTCGTTGCAGCTGGCCCAGAGGACATACATTCCCTCATTCGGTGCCCTGGTTTCCCACACTTGAAGCAATTACCTCCGGCACTGGTGTTGTTACTAGTTCCTCGTCAGGCGTTAGCATAATGTCCGGTCAGCCCACACTTGAAGCACTTCACATCTTGCAGGTTACACACGCCCGCATGTTTCCTTCCACATTTATTACATTCTGGGGGTTGGGCTCGGGATGGGGTAGAGTAAGACGATCCCTGTGGTCGACCGCTCTGGCCCACACTCCAACTTTCAGCTCTCTTGGTTCCAAAGTTTCCGCTAGGTTGGGACATCGTTCCTCACTTAAATTTGCTCGGAAAGCTCCCTCCCGCCGAGTTTCCCTTTCGACTATCAAACTTCCTCTTCTTTCCTTCCCTCTCCTTCTGCATCTGTTCACTCCCAGCCTCAACAATTGACGCTTTCTGTACCAGGGTGGCATAGTCTGTCAGCTCAAGAACCGCCACACGATTCTGAATCCATTGTTTTAGCCCTAACTGAAATCTTCGGGCCTTCTTTGCCTCAGAGTTCACATATTCCGGCACAAACCTCGACAGCTCAGTAAATTTGGCCTCATACTCGGCCACCGTCATGTTACCTTGCTTCAGTTCCAAAAACTTCAGCTCCATTTGTGTCTCCATGAACCTAGGAAAGTACTTCTCCAAGAACAGCTCGCTAAACCTCTCCCAGGTCACCACACCACACCTCTTCCTTCCAAATTCTTCTTAGCTTCCCACCAATAGTCCGCCTCACCCTTCAGAAGGTAAGTGGCGAAAACAGTCTTCTGCTCTTTAGCGACACCCAGTATCTCGAAAGACTTTTCCATTTCCTTCAGCCAGGCCCTTGCCTCGACCGGGTCGGCAGTTCCTTTAAATTCTGGGGGTTTCAGGGATTTGAAGTTCCGGAAAGCATTTGCATTAGCATTTTGGGGTGGTTGCTGAACTGGGGGACGGTCCAAGTTCTGCCTAAGTAGCTCCATGAACTGTTCCATAGGGCCTCCCCTAGGATGTTCTGCCTCTCGGGTGTCATCACCAGCTTCTTCTTCTTCATACTCAGAGTCATCAAACAAGTTATGATCGTTGCCCTCACTCTCACTCAGGTTGACATTCTCCCCTTCACGGTTCTGGTGGCCTCCTGTTCCATGGTGGCTACCCTGGCCCTCAGAACTGATCGGGTGAGCTCGAGTGTTCATTCTTCTGGGTGGCATGACTCTGATAACAAGAAATGGGTTAGGGTCTCCCAATTACCTGACAGCGTTTGCACGGGTCAGGAACGTATCGTTCCTTCTCATAAGGGTTGAAGTTGCAAAAGTTTTAATAACCCGATGCTGGAGATAAAACGTCAAAACATTTTTTGGGACAAATCTCTATGGGATGCGAAAACATTTGCAAGAGTTTTCAAAATTTCGAAACCTCAATTTTTTATTTTTTTTTTTTGAAAAATTTATTTTAAAATTTGTAGGAACATTTTTGGAAATTGTATAGAACAATTTGAAATCGCATATCGTAAATTTGAAACAGCATGGTTGTATTTGTGGTTTGTAACAATTGTATAATCATAGTTGTATATCAAAACAGTAAAGCATGGCATCGGTAAGTAAAGCAGTTGAGACAATATCAAGGAAACTGGAACTAAATAAGTACGGTACAAGGGTTGTCACAAAGTTTGGATGTTAGAGCCAAATACATAGTTCCGATGTCAAAGTCTAGCAAAAGTGGAACAAATACAAGTACATCATCCGAATAGTCAGGGCTACACAAAAGTAGGGCTACATCCGTACATACTACCCGAAATCACATCTACATAACTGTAGGCCAGTCTACTCATCCACTGGTCAGAAAGGATACCACTGCACAAGTCAATTATCCCGCAAAATCAACACACTAATGTCATCTGAACCTAGGGGACTGAGCTATCAATAACACATCACGGGGCCGCACCGCGGCGGAGCAAGGTCCTCACTCGGGAAAATGCATGACGCACAACACGCCTAGCATCCCTAGCCTGGATCACTCTCGCGACTCCTCCTCTCAATCCTATGGAGTCGAGCCTTAGTCCTCCTAGCAACAGCGGTCCTCATCTCAGCCTGGATCCTCAAGCACGCCTCGCACTCCTCCACTAATGCCCACCTCGCCTCGTTAAGTCAGGCCTCTGCAGATAGTAAGTCTCGGGTCAGGAACTGTACCACGTAAGCGTGCTCAGTACCCGACACTGGGGGTAGGTCCATCGGTGGAGGTGGTATGACAGGAACAGGAGCAGGTGCAGCAGCAGTAGCAGGAGAGGAGCAGTGGCAGGGGTAGGGTCAAGCCCCTCCTTGCCAGAAGTATCATTCTCGGAGTCACCGTCCGATGAAACAGGGCTAGATGTCTGTGGAGAAGGTGGGGGTGACACAACACGACCCTCACCGGATCTCACACTCTCCTCATCAGTAGCTACAGGAGATGGGGTAACAGGCTCAGGCTCAGGCTCAAAGGGCTCCTCAACGGGATCCTCATCATCAGTATCTCCTATCAGCGTAATCCAGGGGCCAAGCTCGGAGTCAGCACCCATATCCTCCTCAGGATCCTCGGTATCTCGCATCAGTGCCTCATCATGCTCTCTCTCGAAAGCCTCAGGGTCTGGTATCTCCTCCATCTACACAAGGGAAATAAGGAGGGTCACTAACCAAAAAGAAAGGTTTAGGAGTAGTTCCCTCACGGGCCTTAAAGTCAGGGCTATATCCGATAACCCGACTACAAACTCGATGAGAGTTCTAAGTGTTATTAATGTTGTTATTAGGGTTATTATTATTGTTATTATTATTAGGGTTGCTTTCTTAAATTACTATCGTTTCTGAGAATTGTAACCTCGCTCTGATACCATTTCTGTGACGCCCCCAGATTCGGGGTCGGAGATCTAGGCGCTCACGGTCCATTTTCCATTAGTAACATACCTATTCTTGCACATAATATATATAACACAGCCATCGACCCCACAATAAACTCACACCGCACACACACATACACACAGGTTAGAGCCTCAGAAACGTCACAACATTGATTAAGCAGAAATAAAATTATCAGAGTTATTACAGACCGAATTAAATAGTATTTACGCTACCAGCAACACTTCGATATGAAGCGAAGTTGGCGGCTTGAAAGTTTGTTACGATACACTACCTTGCACAGGTCATACTGATAAATAAAACGAACTAACAAAAGCTGCCAACCAATCCGGCTAATGGGGCCTACCGGAGGAATCTCAACTGCTGGCTCGGGTCTAGTCACCTGCTTTCGAGTAGTCTGTCTGGTTCTTGCCATTTCGCTTAGCTGTTGTGTTTGTAAAATTTGAAAACAAGCAAGAGTGAGCAACTATAGCTCAGCAAGAAATATATGTATAAGGTAAGCAATATAACATTTCATATGATTGGCAGTTATTAAACTTGTTTGTATCAATCAGATATAAAATCACTTGTCATAGTTGATAAATTCCGAAGGTGCAACAATATGTGCCCTTATTTTCAAAATAAACTTGCAGTTCTAGATACTGCATTGAGTCAACATCTTTCTCATCAAAATAAAACACTATCAGCAACTTGGCACAAAAGCCTAAGAAGCAGTGTCAAAGCATTTTTCCAAAATGGAGGAATGGGACTTAAAGAAAACACAAAACCTGACAAGGATTGACGATGATCAGTCGCCACATCCAAGTCCAATAATCCGCGGGTCTTCTCTACCGGTAGAAGGATAGAAACTACATCCGTAACTATCCCTCGGGTGAAAACTACATCCGTAATCACCCTCGATGAAAACTACATCCGTAATCATCCTTCGGCAACACCTGGGCCGGAATAATAATTGATGGACCGCCTGGCTCACGGCCGCTTACACATCCCGGGAATCGTTCGTCAACGGTTCCCACACCTGCCAGAGTCCCTTTTTTTTTTCTTTTGAAAACTTGATTTTGATTGAAAACAGAGTAATTGAGGTCCGACATCAGTCGACCGATGATTCTTGAAATCATACAAGAAACAGAACCTGACCGGGGGTTTTCGAAAATGTTTTGAGTTCGAAAGAGTTCGAGTTTGAAAGTGCTAAGGGTATCTTGGATTAGCTTTGTCTTTAAAATAATGACCAATAATTAATAAATAATATTTTAAGATTTAATATTAATAATTAATAAAATAATTATTCGATAAAATAAACTTTTAATCCAAGATAGGGTTTCGAGTATTTACGAAGATATGAAAATAATTACTTGAGTATACGATACTCCCCGAATGACCCTTCGGGTTTTCGCAATCTAGTTACGATATAATAATATACCGCTCCCCGGTCAATAGTATATACGGACCGCTACGACCTCTATTGCTAGAGTCGTTGTCCGAAGAAACATTTCAATCTAAGTTCAAGGGGTACAAGCATATATGTACTTATACAATCTCAATTGCATCAATACTTCGATAAACATAGCATTTGATATGGTTGAAAACTACAAACACAAAAGTGGAAGTCCTTGTATATGCATAAGTTTTGAAAAGTAAACTTGCCTTGGTTTGGTTGGGGTGGTCGAGCGTGCGGAGTCGGACGATCTATACATAAGCAATAACCGCTCGTTAGTACCTTAACAATATCTCTTTAATTACGGGGTTTTAGGGGGGTACGAAATTAACTTAATGACTTCGTCTTATGACACTCTAGCCCCAATATAGGTTCATGTCATCACTCGATTACGCTCGTCACTTATTCGACTTAATTTAGTTACCACATTCGAATCATAACCATTACCCCTAGAATTATGCTCCACTAACGACTTTTTCCCTTGCGCGAAATTTACTCTAGCATTTTTATAAAATTCAAAAATTCATATTTTAATCCAATTCTTTTTGGGTGGTCTTCACCACTGCATTCCCTAACTTCTCAAAGTTTTCCATGATCCCACATATATATCTAGGGGTTTAAACAAGGTTCACAAGGGGTCACTTAGTGCAGTCCGGAATCCAGAAACACAATTTACTTCTCCGGCCATAACTTAAAATCTATACATCACCTAGCCATGAACCTTACATTTCCAGAAACTACATTCAATTATATTTCCAACAATATATGGTAGGACATCAGAGGACAAAATTTGGGGGTTCAAAACCGTGTTACAAGACAGATCAATGTTCCTGGAAAAACTCAGCAAGCATGTAGCACTTAGATCAACCAATTTTCACAATTCCACAACACAACCAACACTTAATTCACTTAGTTCATGGTTTATAACACTCATGGAGATGCATATACTATCCACAATCATAAAAATCACAATCACAACATCAAAACTCAAGATCCATGTCATCCATTACTTATACCACCAAGATTATCAATATAACACATGGATCTACTACCAAACACTATAAACATTACATGACCAAAAGGGTTTGTGATTTTTATACCTTCTTGAGCACCTAGGAGTCTTGGATAAGATTTACAAAACTCAATAACACCTTGAATGGTCTCCTACAACCCTTACAATCCAAGATCTAAAAGAAAATCAAACATGGTTACTACTATTCACCCAATCTTTAACAATTTATAACTTGAATTTGGATGGATGAAATGGCTTGAAACTCTTAACATACCTTGTCTAGATGATGGTGAGGGCCTAGGAATTATATCTTGATTTATGAGTGATGGGAAATGGGGGAGGAAGAATTTTCTTCTTCCTTTTTAGCTCTTGGCCGAGAGCACCTTGGAAAGGGGGGGTTGGTGTTTTGATTTTTGTGTTTTGTTTGTTTGGTGAAATAATTGATAAAGTTAGGGTTGGGTGATACATAATGTGTATGTATAGGCAAGGTACTAGCAAGGTATGGTTCCTTGTACTTCTTGTCTCCCCTTTTTGAAAAGCAAGTAACTAGTTACTATTCCTCTTCCATTTTGTTAACTAGTTTGTTCATTCCTAACCACTTGGTTGCATGGGACTTGCATGCAATACTACTCCTTGTATCATTATTCTTCCACCAATGCTTGTCATTTAATCTTTAATTCGTATCGTATCTTAATTAATCTCTCGTAATAATATTTTGTCGCGTAGAGATTTCCCCTATAATTCCTTAAGTACTTAATTGTGTAAATCCCTCGAATATCCATAATTCCTCGTCATAATTCTTAATAAATCTTTTAATACTCTAACCATTCTCAAATCCCAAGTTTTATAAATCTTACTAACAATAAGACTCCTGCCTTCACAATCTTCCTTTTTATCTTACATAATGAATGCAAGAACGCAGTTTCTTAGACAATCAATTCTATTAATCAACAGGGATGACTAGAAAGGTTCCATATTGACAATGTCACAAGATATTAAATAAAAGGAAGTATTACCAATTAGGGTTCTTACAACAACGTAAAGATAAAGAAAGTGCTGCTATTGATAAGCTAAATGGCATGTTGATGAATGACAAGCAAGTTTGTATTAGTGTACTTCTGCGCAAACAAGATAGAGAATATGAGGTTGATGATTCATGATGTTAAAGATATTCCCGTGGAAAGAATTAATGAGACTTGGAGGGAAGGGCAGTTGAGCCCGAGACTTATTGGGCCACCTGAGAGTTTAAAAGTGTTCGGAAGGTGGTATTCGAGCCAGCCTTACCTCCAAAACTTATAGCACGGTCATAATGGGTTTTCATGTGGCAAGGCTACGTCAGTAAAATGCAGATGCTCGATAGATGATAAGAGCACGAGCAGGTAGATATACGACCTGGTCTGACTTACGAAAGACAACCTGTGGAAAACCACGGGTAGAAAAGAACAAGTGATGAGAAACAAGGTTGGCAGAAGTAGATTATATCGGATCTAAGTTAAAGGGATCGGCCAGATTCATTTCGGAGAGTTTAAATTGGAATAATGTGATGATTATAGAGGAAATGTGACGGGATACCAATAAGGAGGTACCAAGTACAAAAGATGTCTCAATAAAGAGATGAAGGTGGAAGTAAATAACAGAAGTAAATAAGAATCAGATAATAAGAAGGATGTGATTGATAAAGAAAATACTGGGAAAGCAACTAGGGAATGTGAAGCAAGGAATGTTATGAATGGATTAATAAATGGGTTTTCTGATGAATTCTAGGGATGACAACCTGATAGTGTTAATATTATAGTTATGAAAAAAACTAGTAGCGTGACATGGAATGTCAGTAACAATGGTGTCAAGCGAGAAACCTAAGATTTAACCTAAAAGGTTGAAGGAATTTTCTGGAGTGAGCGTTGCTAAGGTTGAACCAGAGTATAGGTCCATAGAATAGTGGGCAAAGCAGCAAGATATGTTGACACATGAGATTGCAATCAAATGGTATTGGATATAATTATGATTAATTTCTTCTTTGATGAACCTCTATAGTTCAGAGGTAAATTCTGAGTATGATATTTTACAATCATGAAAACCTTCTATAATCCTTTAGAACTCTTTTCTTTTCTTCTTTCTTATTCATCTTCTTTATGAATTGAGAAGAACAACCCTTTAAGGTGGGGAGGTACTGCTACGTGACTATCTGTCTATGTGATAGAAGTCTAAGAGGAATACCATAACTTGTTTAATTGCTTGTCAAGTACTAAAGGCTGGCCCCCTTCTGTACTAACTATGCAATATAACAAATGTTCATTGATCATAGTGATCTCTCAATAAATCTTTCCACTTCTCTATATTGATCGAGATTGCGAAGATTAAAGCGATCAGGAAATGCACAGTACGAGTGAGGTTACCTCCGGATTCGCAGTATGATATTGATACCAATGTTACTGCAGGTATCAATAAGGATAAGATTGAGTAAGAGCATAACCCGGATAGTGTGTGGTACAAAAAGTAGTAACGTTGATGGAAAAAGGATAAAGTATGGATTGTAGCACTAGAAGATGTGCTGAGAAAGGGTAGAACGACTAAGAATTAACCGGGAAGTTAAAAAGTGAACGACAGGCAAACGACTCTTTGCTTCCTACCTGATTCCAGGACGGAATCCTTTTAAGGAGGGGAGACTGTAAGAACCCCAAATTTTGGATATAATTAAAACTTTGTATTATGTACTGAGGTAATGGTGAATAGTGATTACGACTACGATGTAACGATTGAGATAATGAATGAAAGGAATAGATTTGGATTCAAATGTTTATATGCCATGAAGAATACTATTGGTTGACACTTTAGATAAGAATTATATATCTCCTGGGGAATTGAGATTTGATAATTCTAAAGGAGAAGATTATTCTTATGTCATCCAAATCGATATCTGTTATTGGTCCAGTGGGTCCGTAAAAAGTTTAAGAAACGATCGAAAGAGAACCGGGACATCTATATAACCTTAAAAGAATAAGTTGTGAATAGTGATTTTGGTGGAATTAGGAATATTATTAGACGACGCTATATAGAAGTACCCAGAACGAAATTCTGAGTTCGTATTAGGGATCCAGGGGGAAAAAGAGTGTATGTAAAAGTTGTCGGATTCTGAAAAATAGCACTTTTATTTTTCCCGAGATTTCCCTGGACACTGAAAGACTTAAGGAATTATTGAAGGGATTTAAGGATAATATGTTCAAGAATTATTAAAGAGAATGGAGGGTGATAGTATAAATATTAAGAAGGTTTCCGGTAAAACCATAACTAGAAATCCTTGAGATATTCATCCGAACGATCAGTCAAATTGAGCAGTAACCAGACAAAGAAACAAGCAGAGATCCAAGAGGTATGATGAGCTAGTGGAAGGTGACATAATCACTTTATTCAAGATAAGATCAAAGAAACCAATCTAGTTACAAAGCTAACTAGTAATCTTAGCAATCAAACCAAGTACTTAGCATCCTTTCTCATCCTACCACACCAAAATCAACACTTGTCCACCAAGATGATGTATGCCATGACCTAGTACCTTTAATAAAGCAACTTTATGTTAGATATTTTCATAATAATGCAAGAAACCAAGGCAAAGAACACAAAACTCTCTCCATTTGTACAAACTGCCCAGCAAGAACACTCATGAGAAGAAAATTCATATCTCCATTTCTATCCATGATAAAATCACCAAATTTTTACCAAAGCCTCTCCACTACATGGGCAATATTCGTTACAAATTTCATAGCAATCCAAGTAGTATAGCTTAGGCAAATCACCTCCCCAAGTGAAGAAACCAAACTGCCAGAATTCGTAATAGCTTCTGTACTGATTTTCAAACGGCCATATCTCCTTCGTTTCTCAATGGAATTTGGTGTTCTTTAGCTTGTTGGAAAGCTGGTTAGATGCTCTACAACTATCCTTTCGAAGACTTGTCCAGAAAATCTCGGTAAGGCCCTCATTTTTCATGTTCTTTCAACTGAGGTATAGCAGTTCCGAAAATTCTAAGAATGTTCTTGATGTGTCTTGCTAGTTTAAGGTTGTCAAGGAGTTCTAAGGACTAGATCAAGGCTTGTTAGGCTCATTTACACACCAAGGAAGGTATAACTCTCTTGAAACCCTAGCTCTTAGTTCAAATTTTGATGATTGTTGAATGGTTTTAGATTAGTTAAAAGTATGATGTCAATACAAGCATGAAAGCATGATTATGTAGTAGATTTAATTGATTTAAGAGATATGATGTATATGGTGGTGGGATCAGTTGTATTATGGACTGGTTATGATGTATGAATGCCCGGTGTGGCTTGGTTTGATGATTACGATTTTTGGAACATCCGATTTATAGCCGTCGTAATGCCGAATTTTTGTTAACACTTAGAAACCGAGCATGACAGTTAATATAATTTCCCGACCTTGGTAATTTTATGACTTTTTCTTGTAGATCTCGAGCCATAGATCTTTTTGGCGCGAGAATCGAAACATTCCGACTTACGGTTTAGGAGATATGATCAAATTACTAAAATTGGTTCGGAACCGTAAGTAAAAGTTCGTAACATCAATTGAACCCTCGTAAAACATGTTACTCAATGGAGAATCTTGGTAAATAAATACTAGGGGTCATAAGGAAGGTATGAAAGAAAACCACATGTCAAATGGATCGTTTTCCGATTTTATAAAAATGTTCGAATCAAGGTTAAACGCGAACGAACCCCTTAAAAGTATAACTTTGGTTATAACTTAGAAAACGAACGATAAAACTCGAGGTATAATCTCGGTTCATAATCGATCGACTTTAGAACTTATACGACTTAAGTATATACCGAGTGTGGGTATGATGACATGTCTTAATAATGAACGAATGTCGGATCATATCGGTGATAAAAAGAGTTACACTAAAAGGTGTATAACAAGATAATTCGAAAACGTGTTTCGACTTAAGTGAAGTTTATACTTAGACTTTTAAAAGGTGTTAAGTGGTTAATCTCGAATGTTCTGATTCTTCATAGATCATCGAGCAGACCCGGGACACGATATCTCCAACCACACCTGAGTACCAGGCAAGTTTCCAATACCTTGGAACTGTTGTTGTGATAATATGTATATCTGTTGTTTCTGATACATATGCCATAGCATGCATGCCTATTGTCAAATTATATTATGATACCTGTTCCCTGAATTGATATTGGCTTCTAGACTAGATACGAATTATCAATTATAAGCCGGATTGTTTTGATAAGACCCTTAGCGAAGGGCATATGATATTCATTCTTAAATATAGACCGGGAGTCGGTATTTTGAGATATAGATAGTCGTGGAAACCCGGAGGGATTCCAACGACAGATTATTATTTATCTGAGAAATGTTATTATTAAACGTTATTTATATTTCCATAAAGTATCAATTACTTGGAAATATTTCGAGGAATGTTATTCGAGTATTATCTCAGTCGAGAGATATTAAATGAATGTTAGTTTCGAATATTCACTTAGAGTTGATTATTTAATGAATATTATTTTGATATTCATTAGAATGTTATTTATTAAATGAATATTACTTTCGAATATTCATTTAAGGTTTTATGTACTTGATGAATATTATTTTAAAATATTCATTGGAAGTTCTATTTACTTAAGGAATATTATTTCGATTATTCCTTTAAAGTTTTGATTACTAAATGAATATTATTTGGATATTCGTTTAGAAGATTATTTATTAAATGAATATTATTTTCAAATATTCATTTAAGGTTTGACTTATTTATTGAATATTATTTTAAATATTTATTGGAGTTTAATTATTTAATGAATATTATTTCGAATATTCATTTAAGGAGTGATTTATTTAGTAAATAATTCTATATATTCATTCGAGGATTACTTACGAGCAATATTATGATTTAATAATATTCCGTAATTATTATTGAGTTAATAAATATTCTTGGAATATTTATTTAATTCTTTTAAATTCTTTTTAAAATGATTTATATTATTTGGATATTATCGTTCACCTCCAAATATTATGTAAAATATTTCGGAGTCTTTTTACGACTATTTTATCAAGGAAAGGTTCCCAACCCTTTTTTATTTTTCATTTAAATCTATCTTAAAAGGATTTAAATGCTCGCTCAAACTTCAATATTATAGGGGAACCTACTTGAGCAATGTTATTTATCTTGTTGACTTCCCGGTCATAAATCTTGTAAAACTATTCATTTCACTCGCAACGTGGTTTCTGTTTATCAATTGAATCTTTGAGTAACCTTCTCATCATTCGAGGGGTAAGATTGTTGGAACAAGTTGATATCCATTAACAAGCAAAAGCTTGGGAAATGTTGGTGAATTTTCCTTTCCAACTAGATACGACTACTTTGTGGAGTCTTATCAACAAGTATTTCACTTGGGGAAGGGAGGACAAACTCTACGTTTCAATGCTGTGGATTTATTCGAACTAGGAGTCGTGTGTAAGAGGCCGAGTCGCGCGGTCCATTACAAGGCCTAACCATTGGCCAGGGAGTTACTATTAAAGGCAATCTACAAGTGGAGCCGTCAGTTCTTCCTTCTACCGGTAGTAAACTATGTTGGGTTGTACCATCCCCGACTGATCATCAGGGAGTGGGACAGCTGGCGCGTGATAACTCCAGTATTGGTTCATCTCCCAAATTGGGAATTCCCTGCAACACGTATCGAAGAGACTTCTTTCAGGTTGACGGTGTCTTCCGCAACACGTATCGAAGAGACTTCTTTCAGGTTGTAGGACTTCGAAAAATGTTAATAACTGGAATTGCAATATTTTCCTTGCAAGATCCTCTTTATATGATAAATGATAATATCTTGCTTATTTTCGACATAGCAGATATTCCCACATATATTTACATTTTGAGTTACCCTGTAACTTCATCGTTCATATTATACTGGCATCATTTCCGTAAATGCATGGCATATGGTTTGAAAGATACCTTTGAACTGTTATATATTATCGTTCAGTTAAATATTATTGTTGGTGGGCTATTGCTCACCCTTGCTTTATTATTATATCACAACAACAGCTAGACCAGATGACTCGCACAAGGCGCACTCGACGCTGGCGAGGACGATGAGACTACCAGAGCCGAAGAGAAAGCTATTGGTAGGATAGATTCATTCTTTCAGTACCAAATGTATGGACTAGTATGACTTATGTAAATGGATGGCAAAGAGTATGTATTCATATTGAAATTCTTTTGGATTGTGAGAACTCATAATGTGTTTAATAAAATTTGGTTGTTACTCTGATTTCATCTCTGGGACTATAACGGGTGTGTTTTATATTGTTGTGTTGGGTCATAAAGATGTAATTTATTTTATGTTGAGGTAAGTTCAAGTATTGTGGACAGAATTGGAGACCGTAACGATCGGATCCCGGACCCCGGATCTGGGGGTGTTACAAGTTGTTACAAAATCCACTCATCAGCATTATTGCTAGGAGGGGAGAGTTATAATCTTAAGAGTGGAAAGATGGCAGGCAACTCAGATAGTGAAGCAACATGTTTTGTTGAGAAGACACCAAATGACGATGAAAACATTAACCAGATGAAGAAAATCACTCTAGCAGATGTACTTGAAGCCCTTAAATCCATTGGAGAAAGACTGTCAACACTGGAACAGGCATCAAGCAAGAAGAAAAAGAAATCGAAGAAGGGTAAGAAGTCGAAGGTTACCCCAAAGCAGTTAGACTTTGAGGATAAAGGACTGAAAGGCATATGTTGTAGCCTATTTGTATTTCGAGGATACAACTCAACTTGAACAAGATTGTAATAGTAAATAGTATATAGGCTGTCACAAGGAATCTCAGATAGTATTATCTGTCAGAAGAAAAAGATCAAGGTCAATCTACAGACTTGAAGAATTACTACATTGAAAGAAGTTCAGACATCTGATCAAGCCTCAGTGAAGTATTCTTTAAAGAAGTGGATTCATTTAAAGTGACAGAGATTTCGACAGTGACAGACACAGTACAGAAGAATTAATAGAGAGAGGAGAAAAGAAAAGGAACCAGATTTTAAAGTCAATATATGAAGAACAGTCATTGCGGTTAGTCACTCATGAACCAGACAGTACATCAAGTGTCAACATTAAACAGTGGTTGTTTATCATTAACTTCAGTGGTTCAAGCTGTCAAGACTGGTATGTTAAGAAAAGAAAGGAGCCAAATCATAGAGTCAAAAATAAAGAAAAGCCGTTGAAGTTAGTCGCTCATGAACCAGACCGTGCATCGAGCGTCAACAAAAATTCGGTGGTAATTCTTTATTACTTTCCGTGGTTCATAGTAAAGTATGGATTATTAAAGGATTTATATTAATTCTACTTTAATTGATTAAATCAAATAATTAATTTAAATAAATTAATTCTATCAGAATTAATATATTTGTTAAAGTAATTATTAGATTAATTAAATCAGAATTAATATGAAAAAGAAATAGTTATTTCAATGATTTTTATAAATCATTTGATTAATTATAAGCTGAAAAATATGATAATATAACTATCAAATGATAGTTATACCGATAGTCATATTCAGTTCAAAAGGTGACAGTCATATTCAGTTCAAAAGAAGACAGTCATATTCAGTTCAAAAGAAGACAGTCATATTCAGTTCAAAAGGAGACAGTCATATTCAGTTCAAGTGTGACAGTCATATTCAGTTCAAGTGTGACAGTCATATTCAGTTCAAGTGTGACAGTCATATTCAGTTCAAACTGGATAGTCATATTTCATTCAAAGAGATAGTTATACCGAAAGTTATATTGGATGGATTGTCATATCTAGTTCAAACGGACTGATAGTCATACCGATTGTTATATCAAGCTCAACTGGTTGTCATATTAGCTCAATGGATTGTCATATTTAACAGCATTATGACTATCGACTACAAAGGCTATAAAACAAGCAGAAGGCAGCAGACAAGAAGGAGATACACGGGACATAACATCAAATAAAAACACAGCAGCCTCCATCTTTCTCTCTCAAGCTCAAGAACACACCAAGAACAAATTAATTTCTATAAAATCAAGTTCATCTCCTTTGTAATATTTTATCCGGTGGAACTTGATTATTTGTGATTCTTGTACTACTAGCGAATTAAGTTTCCTAGTTCTAATCTTGATTTTTATTAACTAAATTAGAAAAGTTCATGTCGAATTTTCTAAATTAGTTTTTATCAACTTGATTAATTTCTGTACTGAAATTGTAACACCCATCAAGTTAATATATTGTTATATTCAACTTGAAATTTGTTTCAATTTATTCCGCTCAAATTTGTTTAAAATAAAATATTATTTGAAGAACAAATTTCGATAAATTGGTATAGATTGTATTCAACCCCCCCTTCTACAATCTTATCGGACCTAACAATTGGTATCAGAGCCTATTGATTGATACACAAATCAAGATCCTATTTTTATTCAGTCAAAAATCCATTTCGAATTTTTAACTCACTTAAAAATTCATCATGTCTTCAAAAATTGGAGCTGTTAAGATACCCATATTTGACAAGGAGAATTATGAACTATGGAAAAAGAAAATGATCCTTTTTCTACAAGTGGCCAATCCTAAATACTTAGGAATATTGAAAACCGGGCCAATAGTTCCTATGATTACTAAAGAGGAAATAATCGTGGAAGGAGTTGTTGTAGTTCCCGCAAGGACATATCCAAAGGACATTAGTGTTTATACAAATGATGACAAAGTGGATATTGCCCTTGATCTTAATGTACAATTAATTTTGGTGGAATCCCTAGACGTGATCATGTGCAACCATGTTGTTAACTATAAAAATGCCAAGCATATCTGGGACACCATTATAACAATAAACGAGGGAACTAAGAAAGTCAGGGAAAATAGATTGGAAGCTAAGATTGTTCAACCTTACAGCTCTGAAGAGGAAGTGATTGTAGCAGAGTATGGGAAGACAGCTACAAGTCAGGGTTGTAGAGAATTTTATTCATCAGAAGAGCTGGAGCAGTTGGAGGATCAATCAATGGCACTGGTTGTAAGACAGTTTAATCATTTCAGATTTAGAAGAAATCCTAATTTCAGACTCAGGTCTACCGAGAACAGATTCCATCAAGGAGGTTCGTCCTCAAGTAGCATAAGGGTTGGCTACGAGACTGGAATGGTAGACAGAAGTAAGATCAGGTGCTTCAACTGTAATGAAATGGGACATTTTGCAACTGAGTGTCATCGACGTGAACAAGATGCAAGGAGAGAGTATGCATCTGGTAAGAAGAACACAGACACGGCCTATGTGGTACAAGGCAAAAGCTGGGATGACACTGACAGTGATAAAGAGGAGGTTGATGATTTTGCGCTGGTGGTAAATGCTGATACATCAACTCCTTATAGTACTCCGGTAATTCCTGCTGACCATGAGTTGATTCGTAGTCTTTATAATTCCTTAGATAATGCAAAAACTGATTATAGAAGACTAGATCTGCTAAGCACTAAACTTGGCAATGAAGTGTCAGAATTAAAAAGGGTGCATATTAATCAAGATCAACAAAGAGATGAAATAACAATGCTTCATAGAAAGGAGAAAGCTATTCTAGAAGTTGTAGGCAAACAAATGGCTAGAATTACTGAACTTGAAACACAGGTCAGGGCTTGTTATAATTCTGTTAAAGTTTCCAAAGAGTTTTTTAACAATCAAGTTGTAGAACGAACAACAGGTATAGGGTACGGCTACAATGAAGCTGTTGGATCATTGGGCATAAATTCCCCTAACCCTGTTAGTGCTAAAGAAAGGGGAATACCACATGTACTCAAGAATGTTAAAGAACCTCTATTTAAAAAATCTGATGCTGGAGCACCAGATATTCTTTCTATGGTTATCCGGGAAGAAATGAGAAATGAGGATAGTGCAAATGGCACAGTCTGTGTTAAGGCTAAATCTGTTAAGGACGCTAATCCAAAGAATGTTTCATCCAAGAAAGATGTCACAGTCTTTGTTAAGGCTAAATGAGGACACTAATCCAGAAAATGTTTCATCCAAGAAAGATGTACCTAAAGTTCCAGTCAAGGTTATTGAAACAACTAGTTCTTCTAAGACTGGATTAGGTGGTAATAAGTTGAAGCAGAACAATAACATGTCTAACATGAGTAACATGCCTATCATTGATTCTAATCATAAAGCATGTGGTGTTGTCAACTGTATGTCTTGTGCTTTTAATGTGATGTCTGCTTACTTTAACGGTAATCATGCATGTGCTGATAAGACTACTCCTAGACAACATATGAACAGAAATAAAAATGTTAGATCAAAGACTGCTAGTCCTCCTCATGTTAGGAGAGAGACATTTGTACCAAAGCCTAAACAAAGTTTTACTAAGGCTGTTTACAAGGTCAAATGTCCAGTCAGTGAAACAAATGTTATTGCTGCTAAAAAGACATGGATACCCAAGATGAAATCAAAGATTGTCAAAGCTGTTTATAGGGTTAAATGTCCAGTCCCCTTGAAAAATGTTGTTATGAAGATTAAGAATGTTGTTTTGCCTGACAAAGGCCAATACTTCAAGTATTCCGGACCCAATCAAATTTGGGTCCCAAAAAGGGTTTAACCGTTTTGGCATTGCAGGGTGTGTAACAGGTACATAGTGTTATGTGGATTCTGGACAGTTGATGTTCAAGGCATATGACCGAAGATAGAGCCCTGCTATCAAGAGTAGTGACGGTATCTGGCCAAGTGGTTCATCCCTTGGAGACAACAGCAAGGGTATGACCTAGGGTCAAGGCTATGCAATAGCCAAGGAATGTTGTCAGTAATAAAGCATCTTTTACAAGATGAAGAGCCTACTGTTCGAGGATTAAGGAAAGAGAACTTATCTGTAGCTGACATGGAATCTCAGTCAAAGGTGAAGTCAACAAGGTCAAATCTAAAGCTTCATCAGACAAGAGTTCAGCTATGACATAAGGAGCTCGCTCACCTGAATGTCATATTAAGAGATTCTTTCCTGGAAATCGAATCAGTAAAGGAGACTGCCTCATCTAGAATTAAAGTAAAATAAAACTATGAGGCATGTCATAAAGGGAAGTCAAAACGAATCACACAGAAGTTCTACATCAAAGAAAAATATACTTAAGTGGTGATGACTGATGACTTCTCTCCACAAACAAGTTGTTATTCAAACAATCTGAAGACAAGACACCACTGATGGTTATTGATCATATCTAGAAGAGTGTCAGGAAGCAAAATTGACTATGACAACTTGGAGACCAGATTACAAGACCTATCAATTAGTGTTCTGGATGATTTCTGCACCTTCAAGAGTATTAATGCTGAAGCAGTCGATAGTTTGCTACTGACATGATTAAACCCTGATCAGTATGGAATATAGGAAGACCCCACAAGTATGAAGAAAATTGTTTTGCAATAATAAATGAAAGTGAGCATCCTAGCAATCAGCTAATGCTCAATAGGATAATTTTCTTGGTTACTTGGTGGAGTCAACAGCCTACAGGGTGATTGTTATTAATCAACAGAAGGTGATTGAAAGTTTTATTGATGTTCAACGACTTCTAGCTCCCAGCTGTCAATGGTAAGGATGATTTGTCAACATTGAGAATCTTCATGTAAACCCAGCAACAGCTTAGGGGGAGCAAAAGAAGGATCATCTAGTCAACTCAACACCACACTGAAAGTCAAAGGACACTATGAGAACATGTCTGCCAAGACAAAGAGTGTTGACTCAATTAACTCTTTGTTCTAGTTCTTAATGTTTCTAATGGTGGAAGTAAAAGACTAACAGAGCTTCAAGTACTAATGATTATTTCTTTAGTCATCTTTTAGAAGAAAGCTATAAAAGCTCTGAAAGATCCAGGTTGAGTGATTGCAATGCAAGATGATCTCAATCAGTACAAAAGGCAGATTGAAGGGAAGCTGGTATCTAGACCAAACAACAAGGCTTTATTTGGTATAAGGATAACCAGAAGTCTACCTGGATGATGTCAAGGCATTGTTATGAGGGACAAAGCCAAACTGGATGCTAGGTTATAATTTGATCAAACAGTATATTTGACAAGAATCACCAGTGACAAGACTTGAGGATATCAGGCACCTGCTGCACATTCAAGATTATAATGGACATCTAGACCTACTGAATCTGGATGCTAGAGGAATGTGAACAAGTGCACTCCTGGTTGGTGAGATAATTGAAGATCTCTACAGGTTAGTATAAACTGGTAACATCACTCAAGCAAGCATGGAAGACATGGTATGACACCCTAAATATAATTTAATATTTGATATCAATCTTTAACAGTTGGTATCTTTTAACAATTGGTGTCATATTTATAGAACTCTCTACATCTTTAGGCACAAACATAAATGATATATATGTGCAATGATATCTTGATTATATTATATGTTGGTCTACTAGCTATAAATTGGTATCAAGATATTTGCTGTTTTGATGTTGGTAAAGTTGCAATTCCTTTGATTTACTTCAGTAAGCCAAAAGAATGATGACAATAAAAATAAGTCAAGGATCTTTTGTTTCTATTCAGAAGATTCTAGACCTGTCAAGACTACATGCCAACACCTCACTATAGCTGGATTTTGACCTGTTAGTTTGGATCTAACAAGTTGGTTATCAAAAATCTTAAGATGGACTCGGATATGAGGAAATGGTATTCTAGAGATATTTGACCCAACAAGTTCAGGATCTACTAATTAGGACCTAATCAGGCTATAGAGGAATCATCAGGTCATTATCTTATTCAATTGCTAATAGATCACTTACACACATATTTTATTCTCAATTATGCAAATGTGCATGGTCTCAAGTGGATTCTTGAGAATCTATTCTTGTAGTTATTACACTTGATTTTCAGATGTCTTAAGTTGAACCCAAATCTACGGAGATGGTACCCTAGAGACATCAGTTCTGACATGTTTTGCTACATAGAGACAGATCAAATGAGTTGTACGAAAGCAGGAGAACACAAGGAATCAATTTCATCTCCAACAACTCTGTGGAACACTCAAGGACTAAGCACCTTGCATAAGGTATCAATTATTTCGAGAACATGTCTTTAGTTAAGAACAACTTGCAGACACGTTTGCTGAATCACTTGATGAAATTAATTTTTCAAGATTGGTTTGTGAACTTGGGATTTTATTAATGCTATATGATTGTAAATCCCATCTGTTAAGTAATTCTTAAGTAAGCTCACAAGTTTTCAATTGTCTGTATTGAAAGGACATGTGAACTTATTTACATCCAGACCTCACACTGAAAATTATCTGTTGAATGATTGCCATGTGTATAATTGCAATATATTTTAGTGGTGATTATTTAAGGATAATTTAAATACTTAAATGCTAAAATCTAACTCTTAGAGATTTAGTATTTAATTATTTAATTATTTATTTTGATTTATATGAGTTACGGACTTGAAGCAATTCAATTTAGTATTTGCTCTGTACCTTATATTTATTAAAATAAATAAACAACATAACTAATTTGGACCTAATCTGTATTGGTCTTCAATTAGTTGTGAGATGTTAATTCTAGTGAATTTTATCATTGCTCCATTTTCAGAAATTCACTATAATTAATATCATGGTTCTAACAATTGGTTGTATTGAAATTTTGACTTATATCAGTTAATGATATTTAGTTAGAATTCTATTTACTAACTAATTGTGAGATGTATTAGTATGTGTGAAATTACTTAGAACTCCTCTAAGTAATGATTTTTATATCTTTTACAATTCACTCATATTATTATACATGGTATGAAAAATAATCTAAGTAGAACTATGGATATTGAAATATCTAAAGTTACCATAGTTCAATTACTTTGAATAATTTTTATGCTTATTTGCAAGCTTCAAATCACTTTGATAATAAATGTTTTATACTATGGATCAAGGTGTATTGGACTTAGAAAATTATTTCTAAGATTGCAGACAAGACAGTCTTGGTAATCAAGTTTTATTTTTAGAACCAAGATTGTCTACCAACAAACAGTTGTTAGGAGTTAACAATTGTTGTTATCGAGGAGTTGCCTTGAAGTCATAAGATTAAAATGTTAATGATGATAATTATCCTAGTGATAGTGGTGGAAACAATTTTGTTATTGGCAATACCAATGTCACTGGAAATTAATCATCAAGTCATTCTGGCAACAACTCAAGGGAAGTAAACAAGGATTCACTAGTCAAACACAATATCACAATGAAGAACAAGGTGATTCATCAAGATCCAACCTTCTCAAACAGTCTGTTTGGAATAGAGCTGATCATTGGTGATCCAGATGTTGGAGTAAGAACAAAAAGGGCCTCTCAGAATCAAGGTATAGAATCTAAGGAATCTGAGAAAGCAATTATGAATCTGGAACAACTAGAAATGTGGAAGTTAGTGCCAAGGTTTGAGCGCCAAGTAACTGGTATGACATTCTTTTCGAATTCTATCTTGTCATCTTTCTATAAGAATTGTCATAATCATTCTAATGCGTTAATCCATGTTTCTTTATTTTAGAATAATAATTTTCTCTAAAAATATTTTTCTCTAATTCTCTAGTTAGAATTTTTGAGGAAGCTATTTTTGTTGAAAATTTTATTATTTTAAAATAGCTGCCATATTTATGATAGTTTATTAAATCATATTTTCTCTCTAAATAATTTTCTAGTAGAAAGTTGTTTTGTCAGAAAATATATGGATTTGCTAACCTATTATAAATACTCTTGTATATACTTAATGTTTTTGTACATGTATTGTAATTTTTTTTAAATGCTAATCTTATTTAACATGTTTTGTAGTGTTTGTCTTTTTATTTTAGTCGTATGTTAGTTTATAGTTTAAGTTTTGTAAATTATTAATTTATGTATAGTTTTATTATTTTTATGTTAATTCAAATTTTTCTTCTTTGTTTAGTTTTATTTGAATTTTCTTTTCTTTTTAGTTTTTATTTAATATTATTATTATGTATATTATTTCTTATTTTTGAATATTATTTTTCATGTGTATATAAATAGTTTGTATAGTTTTACAGTTTAGTATCTATACTTTCAAAACTAACAAATAGGTCACTGTATTTGGTTCTTTTGTTGTTCTTCTTCTTAACACACACAAAACCTGCAGTTTAAGTATAAATCTTTGTTTTGTGATTGCTGTTAACAGATCTTCGTGTTAAGGACTTAACAATTGACCAATGTTGGTATCAAATTGGTATGTGTCTATACAATTGGTTAGGAACTAATGTTTGATTTTCATGATCTAACAATTGGAAGACAAGACCTATCAAAAGTTTTGTTTGTATTGGTTTAAACATTAACATACATTGATTCGATTAATATTTATTAATTGGATTTTTGCCTATGTTCTTGTTTTGTAAAACCAGCTCAGGATCTTTATCTTCCTAACTCAAAATATCTTTATATAGTTGTGATTGTTGATATGTTAAACCTTTTGAAATCACAACTGTATATCATTTCTCTTAAGATAAAATGCAATATTTTTTTAGAAAACTTTTCAATGTTAAAAATGCATTCTATCTCTATATTGCTCATATTCTGTGATGCAGGTTCATCTACATGAAATTTTGTATTCTCACATGTTTAGTCATAAGGTTGTAAACCCAACAACTTTTGTCCCAGACTACAATCAAACTCAAACACATTCTATCTTACCCCCTAAATGGAAGTAACCTATCAGACTAGAGGTCACCAGGGAGTAACTGCACTTGATGCAGCAAACAATAATGTGTGGGATATTCAGTTGGAGAGTCACTACCTTATACACTAACCAAAATATTTCATATGCACAAGTGAGATTGCACACACCAAGGATGAATTGACGGAAACCTGTAATCCAACCATTTTACGGTTAGTATTATAAGTTAAAGGTTCTTTAATGAACTAAGAGTCTTCACAGACCTCGAGAGAAGGTATTGATCTCAAATGCAAAATTCAACAAGATCATTATCTAACTCCCCAGAGGGAACATCTCTGGATCCTGCGGGTAACGGATCCGACATAGGTGCGGATCGGCAACTTGTGAACTATGATTCAGATTTTACCTGATGAGTTTAACAAGGTGATGTCTTCACAGACATTAGAAGGGAACCTTGATCTCAATGCTAAATTTATAGATCACTGTTTGCCTTCTCAGAATTCAAATCTGAAAACCCTAAAAAGGGAAATTAGCAACTTGTAGATTATGACTCAGATTCGTCTGATGAGTCCAACGAGGATTTGGGATTTGCGAACTCCCATTGCACCACCACTGACCTCTCTTGAAGGGGCTAGGGTGATTTTTCTTTGCAGGTACAATAAAGGATGCTGGAGCAATGAGTGAAACACTAGTGAGCAAGAGTGTAAACACAGAGAGAAGTGAGACACTCAACACAAATGAGTGGAGAGAAGAGTGAAACACTTGTGAGGTACACTAAACACTATCACACACTCACAGTGAGGAAGAAAATGAAACTTTCTTTCTAACAAAGCTTTATCAACTAATTTCATTGTACTCTAACGATTGGTATAAATTGGTAACAATTTGGTATCAACTACTTTGTCAATTAGTTGAATGGAGGATTCCTCAACTAAGGGGGAGAGATATATTGAAAAAGATATATTCAAGCTTAAAGCTTACCTTAGTAGGATATACTCAACTAAGGGGGAGAAGTATAGGGTACAAGTAAAAGAAGAGTGAGTTAGAAAGGGGGAGCAGTAGAGACTGTGCTTAGGATGAGAAGCAAGTCTATTTACTAAGGGGGAGCCTTAGATGAAGAAGCAAAACAACTTTCATTTGTTATGAAAGTGGAGATATAAGGAGAATTACATCACAATACTATTCTATTAGTCTTCCAATGTACTATGTATAAAGGCTAAGTGGAAGAGTAGTAAATTCACCAGAAGTTATAGAAATGGTATTGATTCACCATTGTCTATATAGTAGGAACAACTATTTTTCTTTAGTGAGAAAAGCTGTGTCAGAAATGGGAAGTGATTGTAAATCAAGAACTGCTGATAATCACCAATGTAAGATGTGAAGGATTATCAGGCAGAGATATGAAGAATCAGAAATGAAGATGAGTTATCTATTGAAGATCAGTTCAGTGCTAGAGGAACAATCATCTATCATTTCATCAACTGAAGATTCTGGAATTGTTAAATCTAAACCAGAGAAATTTTTTTTGTATTATTTACTTAGTTCTTAAAAGTTTAATCTTTTTTCTTGTTTAAGTGAGTTAGTTGAGTTATCCTCTAGGTATTTGCTTGTTATTGTCTAACAAACAAATAGGGGGAGATTGAAAGGCGTATGATGTAGCCTATTTGTATTTCGAGGATACAACTCAACTTGAACAAGATTGTAATAGTAAATAGTATATAGGCTGTCACAAGGAATCTCAGATAGTATTATCTGTCAGAAGAAAAAGATCAAGGTCAATCTACAGACTTGAAGAATTACTACATTGAAAGAAGTTCAGACATCTGATCAAGCCTCAGTGAAGTATTCTTTAAAGAAGTGGATTCATTTAAAGTGACAGAGATTTCGACAGTGACAGAGACAGTACAGAAGAATTAATAGAGAGAGGAGAAAAGAAAAGGAACCAGATTTTAAAGTCAATATATGAAGAACGGTCATTGCGGTTAGTCACTCATGAACCAGACAGTACATCGAGTGTCAACATTAAACAGTGGTTGTTTATCATTAACTTCAGTGGTTCAAGCTGTCAAGACTGGTATGTTAAGAAAAGAAAGGAACCAAATCATAGAGTCAAAAATAAAGAAAAGCCGTTGAAGTTAGTCGCTCATGAACCAGACCATGCATCGAGCGTCAACAAAAATTCGGTGGTAATTCTTTATTACTTTCCGTGGTTCACAGTGAAGTATGGATTATTAAAGGATTTATATTAATTCTACTTTAATTGATTAAATCAAATAATTAATTTAAATTAATTAATTAATTCTATCAGAATTAATATATTTGTTAAAGTAATTATTAGATTAATTAAATCAGAATTAATATGAAAAAGAAATAGTTATTTAAATGATTTTTATAAATCATTTGATTAATTATAAGCTGAAAAATATGATAATATAACTATCAAATGATAGTTATACCGATAGTCATATTCAGTTCAAAAGGTGACAGTCATATTCAGTTCAAAAGAAGACAGTCATATTCAGTTCAAAAGAAGACAGTCATATTCAGTTCAAAAGGAGACAGTCATATTCAGTTCAAGTGTGACAGTCATATTCAGTTCAAGTGTGACAGTCATATTCAGTTCAAACTGGATAGTCATATTTCATTCAAAGAGATAGTTATACCGAAAGTTATATTGGATGGATTGTCATATCTAGTTCAAACGGACTGATAGTCATACCGATTGTTATATCAAGCTCAACTGGTTGTCATATTAGCTCAATGGATTGTCATATTCAACAGCATTATGACTATCGACTACAAAGGCTATAAAACAAGCAGAAGGCAGCAGACAAGAAGGAGATACACGGGACATAACATCAAATAAAAACACAGCAGCCTCCATCTTTCTCTCTCAAGCTCAAGAACAAATTAATTTCTGTAAAATCAAGTTCATCTCCTTTGTAATATTTTATCCGGTGGAACTTGATTATTTGTGATTCTTGTACTACTAGCGAATTAAGTTTCCTAGTTCTAATCTTGATTTTTATTAACTAAATTAGAAAAGTTCATGTCGAATTTTCTAAATTAGTTTTTATCAACTTGATTAATTTCTGTACTGAAATTGTAACACCCATCAAGTTAATATATTGTTATATTCAACTTGAAATTTGTTTCAATTTATTCCGCTCAAATTTGTTTAAAATAAAATATTATTTGAAGAACAAATTTCGATAAATTGGTATAGATTGTATTCAACCCCCCTTCTACAATCTTATCGGACCTAACAAGGACCAGGACCTGAAGATGAGGTCGAGGAAGATGAAGAAGAACAAAAGTAGGATGGTAATAATATGGAATCAGAAGATCCTGAGAAGAATCAAATCTCCACAGAAAGGGTCAATCCCATATTCATACAGAGTCCGAAGGAAAGAAGATAGCTAAAACAGGAGGTTCCTCACAGAAAAAGAAGAAGGCTAAGGAACCATTTGTGGAGATAATTGAGGACGATGAGATAGATTCAGAAGAGACTACTGATGGTTCAAGTACTACAAAATCTCAAGAGGAGGGAGATACTAGCAAAAAGACGAAGGCAGAAGCTACTGGAGATGTAACTGCTGAAAACATCAAGAAGATACTGGCTAAACTCAAGGATGAGAAATATCTTGCAGCTAAACCTATAGCTTCTTCTCCCTTTACGAATAAGGTTAGAAAGTCGTCGTTACCTATGTGGCGCCCCTAAATCTGAGGTCAAAGATTCAGGTCGTCACATCACCATCCAACCATATCATACATGTATTAACTTTACAACTCAACAATACATCCATCCAGACCTCAATCTTACACACAAACAAGTTAGAGCCTCAGAAACGATAATCATAAGTAACAATAAATATTACAATTCATCTGTAAAATCCAGAATCTTACGCACTTCCACTTATACAACTACACTTGAAGACAAGTCTTACTATTACAGTTGAAAACCTATCAGACTTACTATGTAGTATTTATCAGGAACTAAATCATCTCTGGGGTAAATCTTCTACTCCTCTTCTGCTGGTGCGGAGTTAACTGACCAAATTCTTCTCTTTCTGAAAAGTTTTTATAAAGCAAGAATGAGCTACATAATGCTCAGCAAGTTCACCATTTTGAAAAATAATGTGGTTTATTTCGAAAACATTCCCAACTGTATGGGTATATATCTCAGATTTCAAAACATAATTGGACAATATATATGTCCGAGTTTGAATAAAACATTTATACTCACTAAGGAGCTTTAAGAATAACATATGAACCCTTTATAAGGTTCCCATTTCAATATATCTCAAGTTTGAAAATATATATACATATGAGTATATCATTTTCGGCAAAACACTCTACGGTTAACATACTGTACAGGGAATACATCATTGTAAACCTCTTTCCTTCCATTAGCTTAGAAGGTTTCTCATTCAAAAACATTTCATTCTTTGAAATAATTGCAAGAGTGCACTAACACGTTCCAATCTTTATAGAAAATCTTGCAGTTCTAGATACTGCACGATGTCCATATTTTTCTTATCAAAAACCACACTATCGGCAACTTGGCACTTAGGCCCAAGAAGCAGTGTCTGAGTATTTTTCCAAAGTGGAGGATGGGACTTGAAGAAAACATAAAACCTGACAGGGATTGACGATGATCAGTCGCCACATCCAAGTCCAATAATCCGCGGGTCTTCTCTACCGGTAGAAGGATAGAAACTACATCCGTAACTATCCTCGGGTGAAAACTACATCCGTAATCACCCTCGATGAAAACTACATCCGTAATCATCCTTCGGCAGCACCTGGGCCGGAATAATAATTGATGGACCGCCTGGCTCACGGCCGCTTACACATCCCGAGAATCGTTCGTCAACGATTCCCACACCTGCCAGAGTCCCCTTTTTTTTCTTTCTTGTAAAAAATCATTTTGATAGAAATTTCGAGTAGTTGAAGTTCGACCTCAGTCGACCGATAATTCTTGAAAAGTGTACAAGAAGTAAAACCTGACCTGGGGTTTTCGAAAATGTTTTGGGTTCAAAAGAATTCGAGTTTGAAAACGATGAAGGTATCTTGGATTAGTTCTGTCTTTAAAATAATGAACAATAATTAATAAATGATATTTTGAGATTTAATATAAACAATTAATAAAATAATTATTTAATTAAAATAAGCTTTTAATCCAAGATAGATATTTTTGAGTATTTATAATAATGTAAAAATAATAAATACTTAAGTATACGATACTTCCCGAATGACCCTTCGGGTTTTCGCAATTTAATCACGATACAATAATATACCGCTCCCCGGTCAATAGTATATTTGGACCGCTACGACCTCTATTGCTAGAGTCGTTGTCCGAAGAAAACATTTTCATTCTAAGTTCAAGGGTGTACAAACACATATGTGCATATATCTCAAGCTTCAACATAACCTCATAAAGCATAAGCATATAATACGTTTGAAATCCACAAACACAACAGTGAAAATCCTTATATATAAGTTTTGAAAAGTAAACTTGCCTTGGTTAGGGTGGGGTGGTCGAGCTCGCGACGTGGAACGAAGATCTATACATAATCAATATTCGTACGTTAGTACCTTAACAACACTACTTAATCGTAAGGTTTTAAAGGATGTTAGACCAACTTAACGACTCCAATTTGTGATAACTAACCCTCCCATATGACCATGTCATCACTTTATCACATTCGTTACCCATTCGACTCGAATCCATTCCTCAAACTTGAAACACAAGTGAGTACTCTTAAAACTACGTTAAACTAACCTCCTAGGTGATTTTTCACTCGCGCGCACTTCGCTCTAACATTTTTATAAAATTGAAAAATACAAATTTTATTCCAATTCTTTTTGGACAGCCTTCACAACTGTATAATCTGACTACCCTCAAATTTTCATAACACTAGCATAATTTTAAGGGGTCCTAACTCAGTTCACAAGTGGACAACACAGTGCAGTCCGAATTCCAGAACCACACTGCACTAATCCGGCCATAACTCAAGATCTACACATCTCCTGGGTATGAACCTTATATTTATAGAAACTAAATTCAATTATATTTCCAACCATATAAATTAGGTCCTCGGGTGACAAGATTTAGGGGTTCAATCTCACAAGACAGTACATGCTCCCAGAATTTTTACACAGCACACATTCTTTCTCAAACATTCAAGGACTCACTTTATACATCACATCTATCATCAAAACCACCAAGACTTGACTCTCTAGCATACATGGGGTTACATGCTCCAAGTAAAAGCTTTAAAATCACATCAACAACATATAACCTCAAGATTTTCATCATCCATAACTCATACTACCAAGATATGCACCAATACTTGTAGATCTAGCAATATGAACTATAAACAAGTCATGGCTAAGGGTTGAGAGGGTTTATACCTTCTTTGATGTGTGTAATATCTTTCTAAACCTTGTATAATCCTTGTATAGCCTTGGGTAAGCTTGGATGATCAAAAGAAATGAAGAAAACAAAGTTAGTAATTCGGAGTTATTAGAATCCGACTGAAAGATCATGCAAAACGAGGCCCTTACCGAGCTTTTCTGATCGAGGCTTCTAAATGAGAGTTGTAGAGCATCTTTACAGCTTTCTAACCATATAAAGAACACGAAATTCCATTGAGTAATGAAGGATCTAGGCCCGTTTTACTGAGCTGCTGTTCTGCTGGGCAGAATGGGTGTTTTCTTGTGTTTGTTTTGTTTTGTTTGCTAAATAATGACTAATACATGTATTATATATCTATCTCATTTGGATGCATCTTCTTGTAATGTGTTGTCAACACCTCATTGGCTCACTTGGATTTCCTTATCCACAACAATTGCAACAAAGTCCTCATCTTTTGTTTCTTTCATATTAGTCCCTTGCTTTGTTTCCTTTTCCAACAATTTGATTTCCTTGTTGTCTCATGAATAAAATTAATACGTTACAACTTATACTTTGCATATTATTGCTCTAATATGGCACAATACCTCGAATGAATATTAATTCCAACATCCCTTGTTTATTTCTCTTTATCTCAGAAAACGTTCTCCCGATTTCTCAAGCATTCTCTATTTCTCAATTCTAGGAGTTTATTCTCAATCCTCTTTCTTCCTCATAATATATCCTTCCTTGGACTCTTAATATACCATATCCTTAATCCATGCTTCGTTCGCTCAATCGCTTAATCTCATTGTAAAGTTTCAGCGGTTTCTAGAACGTTTGTTTCACTTCCTCAGAGGTTTTCGTTCCAAATTCTCAAATCACTTATAATAAAATTCCAAAATATTAACTCCTCAATTCCTCAAATTAAATATCTCATTTCTTGATATTACTGATATATAATTCACTGCTCGGTCAAATATTACACGAAAATAGAATTTGGAATTTCTGAATTCCGATCGCATTTACACACTTATTTACTCCGTAGATTACTAGTATAACTTCGGAATATCCACACTACGTCTTGTACATCGGTGGCATGAAAAATTTTCTTAATCCTCAAAATCACTATTCATCCACCAAATCACTATTCATTGATGCACTTCATCATAATAGGAAAAGTTTTAATTCTACCGAAATTTTGGGTTCTTACAGTCTCCCCTCCTTAAAAGGATTCCGTCCCGGAATCAGTTTAGGAATCACTGGGGTTACTCCTTCTTTGTTTCACACTTTCAACTTCCAGGTGGATTCTTCCACATCTTGATTTTCTCACAATTCCTTATTAGTTTGAAAACCTTGTTCCTCAGCACTTGTTCTTCTCTATCCATGATTTCCACGGGTTGCTCCACATAGGTCAAGTCGGGTCATAGGTCCACTTGGTTGTACTCTATCACATGCCGATAGTCGGTGTGGTAGGGTCGTAACATAGGCATATGAAACACATTATGAATTTGCTGCAAGCTTGGGGCAAGGCTAACTCGTAGGCTAACTTCCCAATACGCCTCAAAATCTCAAAAGGTCCAATAAACCTCAGACTTAGCTTCTCTTTCTAAACAAACCGCATCAATCCTTTCCAGGGGATACCTTTAGCATCACGAAGTTTCCAACCTCATACTCCTTTGATATCTCATAAAATTTGACTATTCGAAATAATGGGTTTCGTAAAAAAACTAATGACTTTTACATACACTTGTCTGTACCGTAAGGACGTAATATCAATTCGAAATCTTCATTTAATAATTCGTACATATCGTGATTGCAAAATTTTCTTATCCACCCATAAAATTACTATTCATCCAGGTTTCGAATATTCCCAAAAATTAGGGCTATTGCAGTCTCATCTCCTTAAAAGGATTCTATCTTAAGAACCTAAGGAAAATAGTTATGGATACAATTCCAACTTTACCCTTTCCAACTCTCAGGTTGACACTTCAACCCTTTTTTTCTCTCACCTTGGTCTCACCAATGCTTTAATGTTGTTTCTCAACGCATACTCTCCTCGACCTGTATTCCTTATCGGTTGTTCTATGCATGAAAATTTCTATCCTAATACTTATACATTCCTCTACTACCTTGTTCATAGTATCCGTGTTGAGTCCTTGTATTGTTGGCCCGTGAATACTTTGTGGTCGTGTTTTATAATCTGAGACAACGTCAATACGCATGGTATTCCTCATATTCCTTGGCCTGATTAGCACGCATGTGTTGCCTCCCGTCAGCCGTTACCACTTGCTATGGATACTGTATAGTCTTCGGTATACGTCAAACCAGTTCAGCTACTATGTCCCTCGTTCATTGACTTCTTCGTAACGCAAGAAAAGCGAAACTTCTTCTTTCGCAGTATGCTTTACAAGAGACGTCCTTACGTTCGCATGGTGACGATCGTGATAACCACATTCATTTCATGGATAAGTTTTTATTCTCGACTGCCCCGTGAAACCTAAGGCACGACACTAAATATAAATTCGATCGTCTGGACAATTCTTCTTCCCTGTCCGTCAGCCACAGATCAAATTAGTACATACGCTCAATCTCTTTGTTAAATATACTTGAAAGCACCTTCAATATTCGAAGTTTAACTTTAAGTCTTTATCTGACGTAATCGCTGCAGAAGTTTTATATTGCACCACCATCTCTTCCGTATATAAATCGATAATCTTCTAAATGAAAAGTCTCTCCCAGGTAAATCACTTGGTCCAACAATTATAAATCAACTAGGGCCATCTCTTGGCTCGGTCTTCGGCGACCTACTTATGAAATTCATTATAATTTTGTCCACGTTCAAGATTTTCTACAGGCGGAATTAATCCACTAGATCTCTATCATTCTGCTTTTGACATGTCACGTTTGTACTTAATAGTTTGCCAATACCATTCTTCATATCCGTTTGCCAAACATTCTCTTAATTCTCTATACATCTTTGTCCTTCCCCATAATTTAGTCATTTTCCTCTAACATTATTCTTTAGTGTATATACTCTATTTTCTTGGTCAATACTGACTGAATTCCAATTTCGAATAATCCCTTCTATAGGTATCGGCCACCACACTGGCCTTTCCTGGGTAATAACAAATTTCTCCATTATACTCCATGCTCCCTTTCGTCACCTTCTCTTTCTTATGTTTAGTTCTAATATGAAGATATACTTATGGCACTTGTGGAAAACTTTCACACTTTTCTCATAAAGTTAACGTCTCAGTTTTATGGGTGAACGCCATCATGACTAATCCCAGACTCACGGTTAGTATATCCTATCCCGTAACCTTTATGTTGTTTAGAAGTATAGGCTATCATCCCCTTTCTACTGCATCAGCACACCTCTTAAACTCTTGAAAGACGCATCATCGTGACTCTCAAAGTCCTCTTTTTATCATCAAGTATAGCTAACAACGAGGTTGTTGCTAATATCTCATTTCATTCCAAAACTTTGTTCATTAATCCATAAAGGCTTCTGACTCATTAGTCCACTCAAATGATACTACCATAATTTTATAACGTTTATATTAGTGTGAAATGCCAACTTTGGCACAGTACAGAGGTCGATCTTGAGTTGGTGAAACCCGTTTTTCACCCTTATCTTTGAAAAACAACTACGCGTTTTAACTGGTCAACAATTCCTACATCTCCAGTTAGGGGTATCGATTCTCGATGTTATATGTAAGACGTCATACGCTCGTCCTCTTTCACAACTGGCGCCAATCAGTCTGAGGCCTGCATGCTGCTGCGATTCCCAATAAACTTGATTATGTGGTAATCTCGAAGGATCATTGGGATATATCCATGCATCCATTTGCTATTAGGGGCCTTTTAAACTTTATGTCTCTCTATGTGCATCAATCCCTTTAAGCTAAGTAAAGCTTCACATTCTTGCCACGATATTTCTTCCTTTCTTGTCCATCTCACTTCCATGTTAGTTTCCTCTAAGGATATGTCTTACATCGCAATCGATTTGAATTTCTTGGATCAGGAAAAGGCTTGGTAACTCCAGAATTCATTAATATAACGGTTGGTAGGAGCGTACTCCCAACCACCTCATCATTTCTTATAACCTTCCTCACACTAATATTAAAGGTCCTTGTGGTATGCCCCGACATGTTATTCCTACTTTAAATAATTACTCGGCATAACGCTCTGGCTGCACAATTACAACATTTGGTTTTTTTTTATCTCATATTGGTGCAACGGTTTACAATTGTACCTCTTGTTCACCTTAGAGTAATCGCTTTTGAAAGGAATGGTTTCAAAATAACAAGGTCCAATAGATAATTTCAATAAGAATTCCACATTGGATGTTCCAAGAATGTTGATGGTTCCAAATACTAGGAGTCTCGATTTTTGGAGATGTAAGGATGGACAGAAAGAATACAACAAGGTTTATTCCTTCATGTCCTGATAATTTTGTAATGTGATATCACAGAGAGTGTTGCACGAGGGCAATGATTGTTGGATACAAAAGTCATAAAGACGATCTTTATACCATTCTTACATCTGGTGAATACTTTTCCTCAAAAATATAGGATCTAAAAGTCCCATTGATAAAGGTCAATCGATCGAAAGCAATTCTACTCTATGACAATAAAAAAAGAAGCAGTTTATCATTCAAGTAATCTATGGTTTCAAATGAATCTTCATTATATGAATGAAAGAACAGAATATTCAAGTGACATGAAGTCTAATACGAAGATGGGTAGAATTCAAGTTGAGTGGACGACCTCACTAGGTCTCAATCAAGTTATTCGTCAAAACTTTCATCATCATACTTTACCACATGCAAAATGCATTGCGGAATTGTTGAATGAATTCAATTGTGTAACACCCCTAGATCCGGGGTCAGGGATCTGGTCGTTACCGTCTCAATTCCCATCCACAGTTCAACATAAATATTAAATTACAACCTTGTGACCCTAAACAATAACATAAAACACACCCGTTAAACACATTATGAGTTCTTACAACCCAAAAGAATTTTAATATAAATACATACTCTTTGCCATCCATTTACATGAGTCATACTGGACCATATACTTGGTACTGAAAGAATAAATCTATCCTACCAATAGCTTTCTCTTCGGCTCTGGTAGTCTCATCGTCCTCGCCAGCATCGAGTGCGCCTTGTGCGAGTCATCTGGTCTAGCTGTTGTTGTGATATAATAATAAAGCAAGGGTGAGCAATAGCCCCCCAACAATAATATTTAACTGAACGATAATATATAACAGTTCAAAAGTATCTTTCAAACCATATGCCATGCATTTACGGAAATGATGCTAGTATAATATGAACGATGAAGTTACAAGGTAACTCAAAATGTAAATATATGAGGGAATATCTGCTATGTCGAAAATAAGCAAGATATTATAAAGAGGAACTTGCAAGGAAAATATTGCAATTCCAGTTACGAACACTTTTCCAGCTCTGCCAACAATAATCATGTTGCAGGAAATAAATAAGTTTGGATGATGAACCAATGATGGAGTATTCACCGCGCCCGCTGTTCCAATCTTGATGATCAGTCAAGATCGTACAGCTCAAATTAGATTTACTACCGGTAGAAGGAAGAACTGACGGCTTTACTTGTCTACCGCCTTACTAGCTCTCCCAGGCCAACGGTTGGGCCAAAGGGGATGGACCGGCGCTACTCGGCCTCTTACACGACTCCTAGTTCCAATAGAATTCATGATTCTGAATGTAACGTTCGTCCCCCTTTCCCCAAGTATAATACTTGTTGATAAGACTCTACAAAGTAGTCGTATCTAGTTGGAAAGGAAAATTCACCAATAACTTCCAAGCTATTGCTTGGTAACGAACATCAACTTGTTCCAACAATCTTACCCCTCGAAAGATGAGAAGGTAAACACAGACTTAATGAGTCCATAGCAACCAAGTTGCGAGTGAAGAGGATAAATTATGACCGGGAAGTCAACAAGATAAATAACATTGCTCAAGTAGGTTCCCCTATAATATGGAAGTTTGAGCGAGCATTTAAATCCTTTTAAGATAGATTTAAATGAAAAAGAAAGAGTTGGGAACCTTTCCTTGATAAAATAGTCGTAAAAAGACTCCGAAATATTTTACATAATATCTGGAGGTGGAAGGTAATCTCCGAATAATATAAATTATTTTAAAAAGAATTTTAAAAGAATTAAATAAATATTCCAAGAATATTTATTTACTCAATAATAATTATGGAATATTATTAACTCATAATATTGCTCGTAAGTAATCCTCGAATGAATATATGGAATTATTTAATAAATAAATCCCTCCTTAAATGAATATTCAAAATAATATTCATTAAATAATTAAACTCCAATAAATATTTAAAATAGTATTCAATAAATAAGTCGAACCTTAAATGAATATTTGAAAATAATGTTCATTTAATATTTACTCTTTTAAATGAAAATCCAAATAGCATTCATTTAATAAATAATCTTCTAAATGAATATCCAAATAATATTCATTTAGTAATCAAAACTTTAAAGGAATAATCGAAATAATATTCCTTAAGTAAATAGAACTTCCAATGAATATTTTAAAATAATATTCATTAAGTAGATAAAACCTTAAATGAATATTCGAAAGTAATATTCATTTAATAAATAACATTCTAAAGAATATCAAAATAATATTCATTAAATATCAACTCTAAATGAATATTCAAAATTAACATTCATTTATTATCTCTCGACTAAGATAATACTCGAATAACATTGCTCGAAATATTTCCAAGTAATTGATATTTTATGGAATATAATAACGTTTAACAATAACCTTCCTCAGATAAATAATAATCTGTCGTTGGAATCCCTCCGGGTTTCCACGACTATCTATAACTCAAAATACCGACTCCCGGTCTATATTTAGAATGAATATCATATGCCCTTCGCTAAGGGTCTTACCAAAACAATCCGGCTTATTACTGATAAATCGTATCTAGTCTATAAGCCAATATCAATTCAGGGAACAAGTATCACAAAAAAAAAAAAAACCAAAGTCACAATATAATTGGAAACAGGCATGCATGCGATGGCATATGTAAAAGATAAATCATATACATATATTATCACAACAACAGGTTCAAAGGTTTGAACACTTGCCTGGTAATTGAGCACGGGTGGGGGTAGTGGTAGGGTGTCCCGAGTCAGATCGGCGATCTATAATAGTCAAGAAATTCGAGATTAATCACTTAACATTTTCAAAAGGTTAAGTATTAACTTAAGTCGAAACATGTTTTCGAATTATCTCGTTATACCCCTTTTTAGTGTAACTCTTTTTATTACCGATACGATTTGACATTTGTTCGTCATTAAGACATGTCATCGTACTCACACTTAGTGTATATTTAAGTCGTATAAGTTCTAAATTTGATCGATTACGAACCAAGATTATATCTCGAGTTTTATCGCTCGTTTTCTACGTTATAACCAAAGTTATACTTTTAAGGGGTTCGTTCGCGTTTAACCTAGATTCGAACATTTTTATAAAATTGAAAAATGATCCGATTCACATGAGGTTTTCTCTCACACCTCCCTTTTTACCTATAGTATTTAATTACCAAGATTCGCCACTGACTTACGTATTTTACGAGGGTTCATTTTTAATTACGAATTCTCGGTTACGGTTTCGAACTACTTTTAGTAAACCGACCATAACTCCTAAACCGTAAGTCTGTTTCACACGATCTTTATATCAAAACGAAGCTTATAACATGACCTATCATATCATGGCAGAAAACGAAGCCAAACAGGGAGTTACATGTTCTGTCAAAATCGTTTTCTTAAGGTTAACGAAATTTTGGCATTACGACGGCTATAAATCGAACATTCCGAAAATCATAACAACAATACCAAGCCACACCGGGCACAAATCCAACTTATACACATGATCTTCATCTCAACAAATCCAGAAGCTACTGATCTTAGCATCAAAATCATCATGCTTCTTAAATTAACTAAACCACTTAACTAATCATGCTAATAACATCACTTATACTAAATCCATCCAAAGCATGCAAAATCTCAAAGTAAGACCTAGGGTTTCAAGTGATGATTACCTTCCTTGGAGTGTTCTAAAGCCCTACTAAGCCTTGATCTACCCTTGTGTGGCCTTAGAGTAGCTAGATCAACCATAAGAATCAAAGAAAACAAAGTTAAATCTTGAAGAACACTATTCATGCTCATCTTTGTTGATTTATTTGAAAATGTTAACAAAGGAATTTGAAGCTAAGATTTCATGGAGATTAGTTTTATGAAATATAGGACTTACCATAAAATTTGGAAGATCAAATAAGGGGTGGAAGCTTGATTTTGATCCTTGAATTTATGCAAAATTCGAATGCCCTGTTTTTTAGAGGAAAAACAGGGTGATCTTCTTGAATTTATTTACCCATTCAAACGACCTTCAAAAATTATGAAATTTTGTACGAATGTTATACATGGAGTGGAGAAGCTATGGTCAAATATTGGTGATTTTATCATGGTTGGAAATGGAGTTATGATTTTTTCTTTGATGGTTGCTCTAGCTGATCAGTTTGAGAGGAAAGAGAAAATGGAGAGTTTCTTTGCCTTGGTTGGTTTTGTGGTGTATTTTACCTTGCTACTTTTCATCAAATAATTCAAGTGTGTAGTGGAAGATATTGTGTAAAGCTACTTTATTAAAGTAGTGATGTAATGGATGATGAAAATGGAGGGACATGTGTTAAGATTTTGATGGTTTACATGCAACTAGTAGTTTGATTTGCTAAGTATTAGTTAATCTCTAACCATACTAGTTACTAGATATTTATCATTTGTACATGCATGTATCTTGCTTCCTCTGCTTGATTCTGTGTCCGGTTATTGCCCGTTTCGATTGATCGTTCGTAGGAATATTTCACGGATTTCTAATTAGGGTTTACCGGAAATCCTCTTAATATTAATACTATCATTCTCCATCTTTCATTCTAACTTTCCAATTTATATTCCTTAATCCATTCGTTAAATACTTAAGGCTATCAGTGTCCAGGGAACTCTCGGAGAAAATAAAAGTGCGGTTTTTCAGAATCCGACAGCTTTTACATACACTTATTTTCCCCCTGGATCACTAATACGAACTCGGAAATTCGTTCCGAATACTTCTATATAGCGTCGTCTAATAATATTCTCAATTACACCAAAATCACTATTCATCCTTATTCTTTACTTATTCATCTAGGGTTGTACAATTGTCCGTATTCTCTTTCGATCGTTCCTTAACCTTTTTACGGAACCACTGGATTAATCGCTATCTATCTGGATGACATGAGAATATTCTCCTGCTTGGAATTGCCATATCTTATTCCCTTAGGAGATAGATTATTCTTACCTATGTTGTCACCCTTTAGCATTCTTCATGACATATAAGTATTTGAATCCATATTCATTCCCTTCATTCATTAGAGCTGGTGACCTTGTTGTCGGAATCATTGTTCCTCATTTTATCAGTACTTAATAAAAAGTTTTAATTATATCCAAAATTTGGGGTTCTTACAAATTGGGAGTTGGACCAGTGAAACAATAACTAGTCCTTTTCAAGAAACACTAGCAACTAGCTAGACAAAATTTGCTAGTTCACCTGTTTGAGACATCACCGCTAGCTAGGACAATTAGCTAGGTGTTCTTCACAACATTACAATTTTGACTAGTTAGAACAATTAACTAGTCATTCATATTGACATATCGACTAGCCAGTTTCAATTGGCTAGAACGGAATTTCAACATCGTAGTCACTGAAGAAACTTTAGGCTACTCGGACAACGAATGGAAATAAGAAGTTATTAAGTTTGAAAAAAGAAAACTATAAAATCTGAAGAGAATGTTCTAGGTATCGGAACAATCGATAACCTCTCATCAAATATTACTTACCAGTGAAACGGTCCACCCAAGGGTGCCTCCGTACACATGCTTTATCAGATCCTACAATAGAATTAAATTCAAAATACCAATATCAAAATGATATCCTTACTATGATTTCAATGTACGATGTACAATCTCATCTTGAATAGAAGAAGAGAATTCATGAAGGATGTCTGGACATTAGATCATCCATGTCCTCAGTAATTTGTTAAATATTTATGAGCTCAACTGAAGAGTGCAAGTATGAAAGAAGCAATCAAATATCAATATTCGTTAAGTAATATTCATCGATTAATTAAGGAAATATTTGTTGAACCTTCCTTGGATAATTGAAAGAAAGTGTAAATAGGCCTTAGCCGAACAAGATCATCATAAATTTTTGAATAGAATGTTCATGGATCAAATAAAATTACTTCGGATAAGTCATGCTTTAGGGAAAGTATCTCACTGGTTGTTATTCCACAAGTTTGAAGTAGAAAGCTAGAAAGGTTACCTGATATAAACTAATCGAGGTAACAGGGTTAGTGAACAGTTTAAAATGAAGTAGTGCACCTACCGGTAGTTACCAAAATAAGTTAATGATTATTCGTGCATCTCATTATCACCATTATGAGGGTAACTCCATCTCTTTGTCTTCGTAATACAAGACATCAACTAGTGCGTCTCTTAATCATCATCTGAAAGTCATTTATCGAGTTGGGGTTTCACAAATATATCTGTCATTTCCGTGCTTTATCTTGAAGACCAAGCTTCACATCATTCCGGGGACACCTGCTAAGTCCATAGGGTCCTACTTCATGCCTTCCGACATGAATCACAAGTGGCCAGTTCCCCCTGGGAACAGATCAAAGAGATATCTCAGGGATCTCAGTGCAGTCCATAGGTTCAGTGGCGGGTGTGTGTATGTGAACATATACCAAAAATATTGAGGTCTACAATACATATATACATAGTCCCTGATAACATCTCTATCAAAGGATTCCACTCTAGACCCACTGGTCTTTTCTTTTGGTAGACTCTGAGATCACTATATCGCTCGTTGCAACCATATTCAACTTCTCTTGAGTCCCTTTGTTAATTCTACTTGTTTGTTCTCTAAGTTGAACTACCATGCTCTAGCGTCCGAATCATGCGTGGAATTATCTAGCACGCTCGTCTTATGATAACATTCTCGTATAACACATGTAAAATTCGCCGTCAAGGGTAATGAAATCCACAACGACATAGTGACCAACTTTCAGGTAAACCCGTTACTTATCGAAAATCGGATCTTATAGCCAAAGTAAAAGACTTTCATTATTCCAAGTACTAAGTACCCTTAATTATGTAGGGAAGTCTAAACTTCTTGATTATTAAAATGCCGCCTCCTAAACTGTGGAGGACTATGGGCCACAAAATTTATGCCAGCCTAGTCATCCGATCATATTGGCAATATCGCCTCTACCTCAGATGCTCTTGAGATTTCGCTCTGCTTCCTATATCATTACCTATGATAGGTCATGTACGACTCTCAAACCTCTATTCATCATTCTGAAGGTCTCTAAGGATTCTATCGACCCTAGTATAATACCTCCAGTAAACACTCCAGTCCATTCTACTCACCGGTACCTCTTCCGGAAGTCCAATAATAAGTTTACTACGATCTCTTATGTCATTCTCCTACTTAGACTTAACTCTCAACACTATCGTTTCTGAGTACTGTAACTTATCGCTCTGATACCATTTCTGTGGCACCCCCAAAATCTGAGGTCAAAGATTCAGGTCGTCACATCACCATCCAACCATATCATACCTGTATTAACTTTACAACTCAACAATACATCCATCCAGACCTCAATCTTACACACAAACAAGTTAGAGCCTCAAAACACTAAATATTACAATTCATCTGTACAATCCAGAATCTTACGCACTTCCACTTTTACAACTGCACTTGAAGACAAGTCTTACTATTACAGTTGAAAACCTATCAGACTTACTCTGTAGTATTTATCAGGAACTAAATCATCTCCGGGGTAAATCTTCTACTCCTCTTCTGTTGGTGCGGAGTTAACCGACCAAATTCTTCTCTTTCTGAAAAGTTTTTATAAAGCAAGAATGAGCTACATAATGCTCAGCAAGTTCACCATTTTGAAAAATAATGTGGTTTATTTCGAAAACATTCCCAACTGTATGGGTATATATCTCAGATTTCAAAACATAATTGGACAATATATATGTCCGAGTTTGAATAAAACATTTATACTCACTAAGGAGCTTTAAGAATAACATATGAACCCTTTATAAGGTTCCCATTTCAATATATCTCAAGTTTGAAAATATATATACATATGAGTATATCATTTTCGGCAAAACACTCTACGGTTAACATACTGTACAGGGAATACATCATTGTAAACCTTTTTCCTTCCATTAGCTTAGAAGGTTTCTCATTCAAAAACATTTCATTCTTTGAAATAATTGCAAGAGTGCACTAACACGTGCCAATCTTTATAGAAAATCTTGCAGTTCTAGATACTGCACGATGTCCATATTTTTCTTATCAAAAACCACACTATCGGCAACTTGGCACTTAGGCCCAAGAAGCAGTGTCTGAGTATTTTTCCAAAGTGGAGGATGGGACTTGAAGAAAACATAAAACCTGACAGGGATTGACGATGATCAGTCGCCACATCCAAGTCCAATAATCCGCGGGTCTTCTCTACCGGTAGAAGGATAGAAACTACATCCGTAACTATCCTCGGGTGAAAACTACATCCGTAATCACCCTCGATGAAAACTACATCCGTAATCATCCTTCGGCAATACCTGGGCCGGAATAATAATTGATGGACCGCCTGGCTCACGGCCGCTTACACATCCCGGGAATCGTTCGTCAACGATTCCCACACCTGCCAGAGTCCCCTTTTTTTCTTTCTTATCAAAAATCATTTTGATAGAAATTTCGAGTAGTTGAAGTTCGACCTCAGTCGACCGATAATTCTTGAAAAGTGTACAAGAAGCAAAACCTGACCGGGGGTTTTCGAAAATGTTTTGGGTTCGAAAGAGTTCGAGTTTGAAAACGATGAAGGTATCTTGGATTAGTTTTGTCTTTAAAATAATGAACAATAATTAATAAATGATATTTTGAGATTTAATATAAACAATTAATAAAATAATTATTTAATTAAAATAAGCTTTTATCCAAGATAGATATTTTTGAGTATTTATAATAATATAAAAATAATAAATACTTAAGTATACGATACTTCCCGAATGACCCTTCGGGTTTTCGCAATTTAATCACGATACAATAATATACCGCTCTCCGGTCAATAGTATATTTGGACCGCTACGACCTCTATTGCTAGAGTCGTCCGAAGAAAACATTTTCATTCTAAGTTCAAGGGTGTACAAACACATATATGCATATATCTCAAGGTTCAACATAACCTCATAAAGCATAAGCATATAATACATTTGAAAGCCACAAACACAACAGTGAAAATCCTTATATATAAGTTTTGAAAAGTAAACTTGCCTTGGTTAGGGTGGGGTGGTCGAGCTCGCGACGTGGAACGAAGATCTATACATAATCAATATTCGTACGTTAGTACCTTAACAACACTACTTAATCGTAAGGTTTTAAAGGATGTTAGACCAACTTAACGACTCCAATTTGTGACAACTAACCCTCCCATATGACCATGTCATCACTTTATCACATTCGTTACCCATTCGACTCGAATCCATTCCTCAAACTTGAAACACAAGTGAGTACTCTTAAAACTACGTTAAACTAACCTCCTAGGTGATTTTTCACTCGCGCGCACTTCGCTCTAACATTTTTATAAAATTGAAAAATACAAATTTTATTCCAATTCTTCTTGGACAGCCTTCACAACTGTATAATCTGACTACCCTCAAATTTTCATAACACTAGCATAATTTTAAGGGGTCCTAACTCAGTTCACAAGTGGACAACACAGTGCAGTCTGAATTCCAGAACCACACTGCACTAATCCGGCCATAACTCAAGATCTACACATCTCCTGGGTATGAACCTTATATTTCTAGAAACTAAATTCAATTATCTTTCCAACCATATAAATTAGGTCCTCGGGTGACAAGATTTAGGGGTTCAAAACCCTCTCACAAGACAGTACATGCTCCCAGAATTTTTACACAGCACACATTCTTTCTCAAACATTCAAGGACTCACTTTATACATCACATCTATCATCAAAACCACCAAGACTTGACTCTCTAGCATACATGGGGTTACATTCTCCAAGTACAAGCTTTAAAATCACATCAACAACATATAACCTCAAGATTTTCATCATCCATAACTCATACTACCAAGATATGCCCCAATACTTGTAGATCTAGCAATATGAACAATAAACAAGTCATGGCTAAGGGTTGAGAAGGTTTATACCTTCCTTGATGTGTGTAATATCTTTCTAAACCTTGTATAATCCTTGTAAAGCCTTGGGTAAGCTTGGATGATCAAAAGAAATGAAGAAAACAAAGTTAGTAATTCGGAGTTATTAGAATCCGACTGAAAGATCATGGAAAACGAGGCCCTTACCGAGCTTTTATGATCGAGGCTTCTAAATGAGAGTTGTAGAGCATCTTCACAGCTTTCTAACCATATAAAGAACACGAAATTACATTGAGTAATGAAGGCTCTAGGCCCGTTTTACTGAGCTGCTATTCTGCTGGGCAGAATGGGTGTTTTCTTGTGTTTGTTTTGTTTTGTTTGCTAAATAATGACTAATACATGTATTATATATCTATCTCATTTGGATGCATCTTCTTGTAATGTGTTGTCAACACCTCATTGGCTCACTTGGATTTCCTTATCCACAACAATTGCAACAAAGTCCTCATCTTTTGTTTCTTTCATATTAGTCCCTTGCTTTGTTTCCTTTTCCAACAATTTGATTTCCTTGTTGTCTCGTGAATAAAATTAATACGTTACAACTTATACTTTGCATATTATTGCTCTAATATGGCACAATACCTCGAATGAATATTAATTCCAACATCCCTTGTTTATTTCTCTTTATCTCAGAAAACGTTCTCCCGATTTCTCAAGCATTCTCTATTTCTCAATTCTAGGAGTTTATTCTCAATCCTCTTTCTTTCTAATAATATATCCTTCCTTGGACTCTTAATATACCATATCCTTAATCCATGCTTCGTTCGCTCAATCGCTTAATCTCATTGTAAAGTTTCAGCGGTTTCTAGAACGTTTGTTTCACTTCCTCAGTGGTTTTCGTTCCAAATTCTCAAATCACTTATAATAAAATTCCAAAATATTAACTCCTCAATTCCTCAAATTAAATATCCCATTTCTTGATATTACTGATATATAATTCACTGCTCGGTCAAATATTACACGAAAATAGAATTTGGAATTTCTGAATTCCGATCGCATTTACATACACTTATTTACTCCGTAGATTACTAGTATAACTTCGGAATATCCACACTACGTCTCGTACATAGGTGGCATGAAAAATTTTCTTAATCCTCAAAATCACTATTCATCCAGCAAATCACTATTCATTGATGCACTTCATCATAATAGGAAAAGTTTTAATTATACCGAAATTTTGGGTTCTTACAACCTAGATCCTATAGACCATCGAATGAATTAAAGTTTGACGGGACCACTGACCCCATCGAGTACCTGAGTCATTTCGACACGGAGATGGATGTTTATCAGGTTAAGGAAGCTACTAGATGCAGGTTATTGGCAACAACCTTGCAAGGTAGAGCCCATCAATGGTTTAAGAGGTTACCTGCTAATTATATTGGTTCCTGGGAGGACATGGGAAAGCTATTTATCACCCATTTTAGAGCATCTGTGGCATTTGCACCACCTACCAATACCTTAGCCAATATTAAGTAGATACCTAATGAGACCCTTACAGAATACTTCAAAAGGTTCAATGTAGAGGTTCCAAAGGTTAGAAAAGTATCTGAAGAAACTTTGAAGAATTTCCTGATTGTAGGAGTCAGGAGGGGTTAAGATTTCTGGAAAGAGTTGCAAGGGAAGGAACCTGAGATGTTGGCTGATTTTTACTCACAGGTAGAATCTTTTCGTCTCGTGGAGGAATCTCTAGCTGATTTGAAGAAAGATCCAGAGTTTGAAAAACAAGGAGGATGGTCAGGCAATAAGAGGGTAAGGCCTAGGAGCCCTAACAATCGTGACAACAGAAAGGTGGTCAGTCGCACTTCTCAAGTGAAACAGGAAGCTGGGGCTGTGAATCCCACGAGACCTGCAATGAACCAAGTTCCTCCACCAGTTTTCTACCATCGGCGAGATAGGCCTAACTATGAATCTTATACACCCCTGGCAGCTCTAATAGATCATATATATGCAGTGAATGAGAAGTCACCATGGTTCAAGAAGCCTATTAGAGCTGGCCCTCCAGGGAATAAGAATAAACGCCCATACTATGATTTACATAATGCTAATGGACATAATACTTCCGATTACTGCCACCTAAAAGATGTAATTTAAACTTAATTAGACAAGGACAGTTAACTGAATGGGTAGCTCAAGAAGGAAAGAAATATAGAGAGGAGAAAACTCAGAATGCACCATAACCTATTTTGGTAGAAGGACCACCTAAAGCTGGATGTATACGCACCATTATAGGAGGTCCACACATTGGAGGAAATAGTAGAAACGCTATGGAAAGATGCACTCGTGAAGCTAAAGAGCGTCCTTTGACAAATGTTTGTAACCTATCACAGAGGTCTCCAAAGTTCTTAGGTACATCATCCGCATACTGATGCTCTGGTGATCGAGACAGGAATTGGAGCTTATGATGTTCATAGGGTTCTAGTATATAATGGAAGCTCGGTGAACTTATTGTCCTACTCAGCCTTCAAGAAAATGGATTTTCTTGATAAGGATTTGACAACAACGAAGGATACCTTATATGGCTTCACAAATAATTAGGTTCTTATTAAAGGTAAAATTCGCTTACCAGTTACTTTAGGTGATAAACCTCGTTGTATTACACAGCTAGCTGAATTCATTGTTATTGAGGACAACATGAACTACAATGCTATCCTTGGGAGACCAATCTTAAAGGAGATAAGGGTAGTTACCTCAATCTATCACCTTACCATGAAGTTTCCAACACCGAATGGTATTGGTCCAGTACGAGGATGCCAATATGAATCTAGGGAATGTTACACTAAAGCTTTATAGCATGATGCTAAAGCTGCCAAGCTTCCAGTACCTATAGATGAGATTCTTGATGACTTTATAGGAAAGAATCCAGATGATATAACGGTTAATTTTCGAAGCATGCCATTGGAAGGGTTCGTGTCAGCTTCCTGCAGGGCGGTAAGGATTGAAGAAATCACAGAAGAGGAACCTCATGCTGAGATTCTAGTGTTTCGGGGACCAGATACCCCTTATTTGTTGCTGGAAAGTGCACCCCCTATTGATAAAGATGGAGATGTGTGTATGATAGATGAATTGGGGAATGAAGAAAATCGAAAAGTGAAACATAGTGGAAGTAGTGAAGATAACCAACCATCAGCTAAAAGAAGGAATGTCATGCATGAAGAGTATGTGCCACCTATTGTGGAAAGACAATAAGAGTCAACAAGTGAGATGGATGTAGATTTAGATCCTCGAATGCCAGAGACAATGATCAAGGCTGGACTAGCTAGTGAAACATTAGATGTAAAGATAAGTGACAAAGATGCTACGAAAGTTTTGAAGATTGGAGCTCAACTTGAACCAGCTTTATAGGAATCTCTTATCTCCTTTTTAAGCCAAAATCTAGATGTTTTTGCATGGTGCCATGCAGACATGGAAGGGATAGATCCAAAAGTCATGTGCCACAGATTAAATATTGATCTGGAGAAGAAAGGCATAAGATAGAAATGAAAACCAGTTAAAGGAGAAAGAGCACAAGCTTTAAAGAAAGAAGTTGACAGGTTGCTGGGAGCAGGTTTGCTTAGAGAATCTTTTTATCCAGTTTGGTTAGAAAACCCAGTTTTGGTGAAGAAACCTAATGGAAAATGGAGAACCTGTGTAGACTTCACGGATCTCAACAAGGCATGCCCTAAAGACAGCTTCCCACTGCCATGAATTGATCAGCTAGTAGATGCAACAACAGGTCATGCACTACTCAGCTTAGTGCTGGAGCCACATACCAAAGATTAGTGAACATGATGTTTAAAGATCAAATTGGTGATGCAATGGAGGTCTACGTTGATGATATGTTAGTTAAGTCGAAAGAAGCTACTGATCATGTGAAACACCTGGAGGAGATGTTTGGAATTTTACGAAAGTACAGAATGAAGTTGAACCCTTAAAAGTGTGTGTTTGGAGTAGAATCAGGAAAGTTTTTGGGTTTCATGGTGAATCATAGAGGTATAGAAGCTAATCCAGCCAAGATTAAAGCATTAATTGAGATGAAGTCACCAAGAACTATGAGAGAGGTTCAATCCTTTACTAGAAGAGTGGCAGCTTTGAACTGGTTCATCTCAAGATCTACAGATAAGTGTCAAGAATTCTTTAAATCCATTAAGAAAGGAAGTAAGTTTGAATGGACAAAAGAGTGTGAGATAGATTTTGGAAAAGTCAAAGAACACTTGGGAAGCCCCCCACTGCTAGCTAAACCAGTTGATGGAGAGACATTAATACTCCACCTAGCTGTATCTGAGTATTATATAAGTGCAGTCTTAGTTCGAGAAGAAGATGGACAACAAAGCCTGATCTATTATGTTAGCAAAAGATTGCTTGATGCAGAAACAAGATACACAGGAATGGAAAAATTGGTTTATGCTTTGATTTTTGCATCTAGGAAGCTGCGACCTTACTTCCAAGCTCACAAGATTGAAGTGAGAACCACATATCCACTTAGACAAGTGATGCATAGACCAGAAACCTTAGGCAGAATGTTAAATTGGGCTGTAGAGTTGGGTCAGTTTGATATAGAATACAAGCCAAAGACAGTGATCAAGGCTCAAGCTTTAACAGATTTTTTGGTTGAGTTTCCACCTCACGTGGAGGTTACTGGTCAGGAAGAACCAAAGGAACCTATGAAAGAGCAGATAGAAGATGATAATTGCGCACCATGGTGGACACTTTATGTAGATCGAGTTGCCAATAGTAATGGAGCTAGAGCGGGCATAGAACTTGTTAGTCTAGAGGGACATCGACTTTATAGCTCCACTCATTTTACTTTTAAAGCCACAAACAATGATGCAGAGTATGAGGCACTTATTGCAGGACTCAAGTGTAACACCCCCAGATCCGGGGTCAGGGATCTGGTGGTTACGGTCTTACATCCATTAATAATACTTGACTTGAGTCCACGATAAATAAATCACATGCTGTGACCCCACAATAATATCCACTCACACGCACAACAGTTATAGTCCCAGAGATGAAATTGAAATAAGTCTTACATTAAAGGGTTACGAATAAACGTTATTACAATCCCAAAAGGATAACATCATAAGTTTAACAGTTTTGCCGTTGATTACATTAATTATACATATAGTTAAACAGGAAACAAAAGCTGTCTAACTATGCTACCTCAGCAATGGCGGCTAGCATCTCAGCGGGGAGTCCGGTGGGTCGGGTAACCCGCTTGCGCCGAGTGCGCCTGATGCGAGCCATCTGTCCTAGCTGTTGTTGTGACATAATATGAACAAAGCAAGGGTGAGCGAAAGCCCACCAACAATAATATAACTGAACAGTGATACATATATACAGCAGTTCAAAATATCCTTTGAAACCATATGCCATGCATTAATGAGGTTATTGCCAGTATAATATAAAGGATGAAGTTACCAGGTAACTCAAAGTATTTGTTTGTAGAAATATCTGCTACATCAAAAGTAAGCGAGATATTCTCATTGTCATTAAAAAGAGGAACTTGCATGAAAAGATTGCAATTCCAGTTATGAACACTTTTCCAGCTCTGCCAACAATAATCATGTTACAGGAAATAAATAAGTTTGGATGATGAACCAATGATGGAGTATTCACCGCGCCCGCTGTTCCAATCTTGATGATCAGTCGAGATCGTACAGCTCAAATTAGATTTACTACCGGTAGAAGGAAGAACTGACGGCTTTACTTGTCTACCGCCTTACTAGCTCTCCCCGGCCAACGGTTGGGCCAAAGGGGATGGACCGGCGCTACTCGGCCTCTTACACGACTCCTAGTTCAAATAGAATTCATGATTCTGAATGTAACGTTCGTCCCCCTTTCCCCAAGTATAATACTTGTTGATAAGACTCTACAAGGTAGTCGTATCTAGTTGGAAAGGAAAATTCACCAATAACTTCCAAGCTGTGGCTTGGTATCGAATATCAACTTGTTCAAACAATCTTACCCCTCGAAAGATGAGAAGGTAAACAACGACTTAATAAGTCAACAGCACCCGAGTTGCGAGTGAAGAGAATACTCTATGACCGGGAAGTCGACAAGATAAATAACATTTTCCAAGTAAGGTTCCCTTATTATTAGAGAGGTAGACTCAAAGAAGAATGATGTCTGAGAACCTTTCTTGATATAAGATTAATAATAATATGACTCCGAGGTATTTTCTGTAATAATCGAAGAAGATAAACCTTATTGAGGTTATTCTAAGTATGAAATAAATATTCAGAGAATATTTATTGAATTAAAAATATTTAAAGAATATTTAAGAATATTAAAGGATATCTTTAATCAGGGTATTTCTCAAAATAATCCCTGGTGAAACATCAGGAGAATATTTATTGAATAAATAAATATTTAAATGAATATTCAAAATAATATTCATTAATTAATAGGGCCTGAAAGGAATACTTAAGATAATATTCATAATTAATTAGGAATTTAAATGAATATTCAAATAGTAATATTCATTTAATGAATAATATTCTAAATGAATATCAGGTAATATTCATTTAGTAATCCAAGCCCTAAAGGAATATTCGAGATAATATTCGATAAATAAATCAGGCTTCAGATGAATATTTAAAATAATATTCATCAAGTAATTAATATCTTAAATGAATTTTCAAAAGTAATTTTTATTTAATAAAATAATATTCTAAATGAATATCCAAATAATATTCATTTAGTAGTCTCATCTTTAGAAGAATATTCGAAATAATAATCGATAATCAATTCGACTCTGAATGAATATTGAGAAATATTATTCGTCGAATGGTTACGTTCAAATAATTATTTGAAGTAAGGATCGTTAAATAAATAATCTCGAACGAATATTCAAATAATATTCGTCGCCCGAATAAGGGAAAATATTTACTTAAATATTTTCCTTCGAGGTAACCTTGATATATCAAGAAATATTGACTCCCGGTCTATAGTTGATGAATAAGATATATACACCCTTCTCTGAGGGTCTTACAATAACCGGCTTATAATTGATACGTTAGCTGTCTAATTTATAAGCCAATAAACAATCAGGGAACAAGCATAATGATATAACTTGAAAGTAGGCATGCATGCTATGGCATATGTACAACAGAAAACATATATATATATATATTCAATCACAACAACAGCCTAAAAGAAGGGAATTGAAACTTGCCTGGTAGTCGAGTACGGTAAGGGGTAGTGGTAGCGGGTCCCGGGTCAGCTTGGTGATCTATAAATAGCCAAGGCATTCGGGATTAATCACTTAACATCTTAAAAGTTAAGTTATACTTAAATCGAAACACGTTCTCGAGTTATCTCGTTATACCCCTTTTAGTGGATTCCTTTTATCATCGATCCGACCCGACATTCGTTCGTTAATACGACATGTCATTGTACTTACACTTGGGACATACTTAAGTCATACAAGTTCTAAAGTCGATCGTTACAAATCAATATTATGCTCCGAGTTTTATCGCCCGTTTTCTAAGTGTTTTACCGAAGTTATAATCAAGCGGGTTTTTAGGGGTTCGTTTGCGATTAACTTTGATTCGTACATTTTTATAAAATCGGAAAACGATCCGTTTCACATGAGGTTTTCTCTCACACCTTCCTTTTTACCTCTAGTATTTAATTACCAAGATTCGCCACTGACTTACGTATTTTACGAGGGTTCAATTTTAATAACGAACTCGTACTTACGGTTTCGAACGTCTTTTAGTGAATCGGCCATAATTCCTAAACCGTAAGTCCGTTTCACATGATCTTTATATCAAAACGAAGCTTATAACATGATCTATCTTTCCATGGCAGAACATGATACTAGACAGTGACTTATGGCTACTGTCAAACACGATTTCTTAAGGTTAACAAAAATCGGGCATTACGACGGCTATAAATCGGACGTTCCATAAATCGTAATCAACAACCCAAGCCACACCGGGAATCTAAACAACTTATACACATAATAAGCATCTCAACAAGTCCAGAAGCTACTGATCTTAGCATCAAAATCATCATGTTAATCAAATCACTAAATCACTAACTAAGCATGCTTATAACATGAACATAATCATAACTAAGCTAGATCCATCAAGAACATGCTTAAAACTCAAAGTAGATCTAGGGTTTTCAATTCTTATACCTTCCTTGGAGTATGTACTAGCCTCACAAATCTTGGTATGGTCCTTGGATAGCCTTAAGTTAGCTAGGATTAACCATGAAAACAAGAAAAACAAAGATTAGTTCTTGAAAACACTATTCATCATCATCTTTGATGATTTATTTGAAAATGGAAAAAGATGAATTTGAAGCTGAAATTTCTAGGGGATCTAAGCTATGATATGAAGTACTCACCATAAATATTTCAAGATCAAATGATGGTTGGAAGCCTTACTTCTAGCACCTTGGCAGAATTTTTCAAGGAAGAAAGGAAAATGGAGAGTTCTTTGTGTTTGCTTGGTTGTTTTGATAATAATTCATAAAGTGATGAGCCTTGGATGATATCTCATCTCTTTTTACTTTATTAAAGTGCTTTTGGAATGAATGGTGAGATTTGAAAGCATGTGTAGCACTTGGATTGATTTATGGCTAACTAGAGTTTGATTTGGCTAACTACTAGTTCAATCCTTAACATGCTAGTTACTTAGCCCACTTGGTTGCTAGATATTTATCTAGTAGCTTATGCATGACTCTTGCTTCCACTGCTTGTTTCTTTTGTCCGGCTATTGCTCGTTTCGATTGATCGTTCGGGCGAATAACTAAGTAGTTTCACCTCTAGGGTTTACCGGGAAATTTCTCGATATTCATAATACCTTCCCCAATCCTTAATATAATCCTCGTGATGACCATGTAGGATATTTAATCTCGATACGAACTTAATCCGTAATCTAGGATTCGTTCGCTTTATTGATTAATCACGTTATAACGTTTTAGCGGTTTCTAGAACGCTTGTTTCACTGCCTCAGTGGTTTCCTACCTTCATTCTTAAATCAAATATAATAACATCCCAAAATATCAAATCCTCAAAGTTAATATCTCAATTCTTGGATTATAATAATATTTAATCCACTGTCCGGTCAAATATTATACCGAAAAAGAATTTGGAATTTCTGAATTCCGATCGTCTCTGCATTCATTTATTTCCTCCGCGTATTACTAATATGACTTCGAAACATCCATATCACGTCTCGTACATAGGGTGGCGTGAAAAGTTTTCCAACTTACAAAATCACTATTCATCCACCAAATTACTATGCACGTACAGGAAACACTATGCACGTACGGGAAACACTATGCACGTACGGGAAATACTATGCACGTATGGGAAACACTATGCACGTACGGGAAACACTATGCACGTATGGGAAACACTATGCACGTACTCATTTCCCTTCAAGGATCCATTAGCTCCTTCCTGGATGGTAGATTATTCTTATCTAGGTCCTCAACCATCGAATTACTCTATTCTGACAATATACCAATGCATCAGGATCATTGTCCAAAGCAATATCCATTCATTACAATCATTGTTCTTTGAAACCACCATTCATTAGAGCTGGTGACCTTGTTGTCGGAATCATTGTTCCTCATTTTATCATTACTTAATAAAAAGTTTTAATTATATCCAAAATTTGGGGTTCTTACAGTCTCCCCTCCTTAAAAGGATTCCGTCCCGGAATCAGGTAGGAAGCAAAGAGTCGTTTGCCTGTCGTTCACTTTTTAGCTTCCCGGTCAATTCTTAGTAGTTCTACCATTCCTCAGCACATCTTCTAGTGCTACAATCCATACTGTATCCTTTTTCCATCAACGTTGCTACTTTTCGTACAACTCACTATCCGGGTTATACTCTTACTCAGTCTTATCCTTATTGATACCTGCAGTAACATTGGTATCACTATCACCCTACGAATTCGGAGGTAACCTCGCTCGTACTGTGCATTTCCTGATCGCTTTAATCTTCGCAATCTCGATCAATATAGAGAAGTGGAAAGATTTATTGAGAGATCACTATGATCAATTGAACATTTGTTATATTGCATAGTTAGTACAGAAGGGGCCAGCCTTTAGTACTTGACAAGCAATTAAACAAGTTATGGTATTCCACTTAGACTTCTATCACATAGACAGATAGTCACGTAGCAGTACCTCCCCTCCTAAAAGGGTTGTTCTTCTCAATTCATAAAGAAGATGAATAAAAGAGAAGAAGAGAACAGAGTTCTAAAGGATTATAGAAAGCTTTCATGATTGTAGAATATCATACTCAGAATTTACCTCTGAACTATAGAGGTTTATCAAAGAAGAAATTAATCATAATTATATCCAATACTATTTGATCGCAATCTCACGTGACAACATATCTTGCTGCTTTGTCCATTATTCTATGGACAAATACTCTTGTTCAAGCTTAGCGATACTCACATTCGGGAAATCCTTCAACCTTTCAGGTTAAATCTTAGATTTCTCACTTGACATCATTATTAATGACATCCCATATCATGTTACTAGCTTTTTCATAACTATAATATTGACACTATCAGGTTGTCATCCTGAGAATTCATTAGAAAACCCATTCATAACATTCCTTGCTTCTCATTCCATAGTTGCTTTCCCAGCCTTTTCTTTATCAATCACATCCTTCTTATTATCTGATTCTTACTCATTTCTATTATTTACTTTCACCTTCACCTCTTTATTGAGACACCTTTTTGCACTTGGTACCTCCTTATCGGTATTCCGTCACATTTATTCTATAATCATCACGTTATTCCAATTTAAACTTTCCGAAATGAATCTGGCCCGATCCCTTTAACTTAGATTCATATAATCTACTTCTGCCAACCTTGTTTCTCATCACTTGTTCTTTTCTATCCGTCGTTTTCCACAAGTTGTCTTTCGTAAGTCAGACCAGGTCGTATATCTACATGCTCGTACTCCTATCATCTGTTAAACATCTGCATTTTACTGGCGTAGCCTTGCCACATGAAAACCCGTTATGACCGTGCTGTAAGTTTTGGGGGTAAGGCTGGCTCGAGAACACTTTTGAACTCTCAAATGGCCCAATAAGTCTCGGGCTCAACTGCCCTTCCCTCCAAGTCTCATTAATTCTTTCTACGGGAATACATTTGGCATCATGAATCATCAACCTCATATTCTCTATCTGGTTTGCGCAGAAATACACTAACACAAACTTGCTTGTCATTCATCAACATGCCATTTAGTTTATCAATAGCAGCACTTTCTTTATCTTTACGTTGTCATCTACTTTCTTAGAAGAATCACCATCGATTGTTGTTTACGTAGTGCGTTAATAGCTAACCCTACAGGTTTCAAATCCCTTAGGGAGACAAAGTAATCACTATTCCTTATCCAGAAGGAACACTTCCTGAACTTGATGTAGATATAACATGAAGTAGATAGAATTGCAGAAGAGTTTCAAGCATCGCAGCTAGGTTCGGTTGATGAAACTATCACTTATGCATCTTCCATAAAATACTGGAAACCTAACGGTTTACTTCATCAATTTTTGTACCATGGTCCTGGTTTGCCTCAAAACGGGACCTTCTAAGGTACGTAATATGCTTAAGACTCCATCAGGAATCGAATCTTTACTTAAACTATTATTACCGTCAATTCTTGCACAGTCATCAGAAGGAATGTAAATTCCTCCATTCCGATATGACCTTCAAGGTCCTTCCAAATATCATTCTGTTTCTTCGGTATGAACATTTGTAATTATTCCTTTATACTTAGATTGTCGGCCACCTCATTGGCCTTTCCTGATACTAACAATTTCTTGTAATCCATGTTCTCTGGATACATTCCAACTCAAACTTTTCTACCTCATTCCCATCACTGTTGGGTTAAAGCATTCTCCATTAAGCTCTGCTGAAGGAGAAAATATAACTATCAGTCTATTTTTTTTTTCCATAAGTCATTGCTTCCACCTTCCCGTGGGAACTTTATCAAAGTTACTCTCGATCACACCTAGGATATTTGTTCTCTTAGTTCTTTCTTGTTCTAGGATAATCTCAACCTTTGTTGGTTCAATCCATACTTTCCCATGGTTTCACACATGCCTCGTCTGGCATAATTATTTCTATGTCATATATTCCCTACCAAACTTCCATTTTGAACTTCAGAATATTACCTTTTTCCTTGTAAGGTTTCTTAGGTAATCCTCATCATTCTTCCTGTATTTTCTGGGTACAGGGCACATCAAAATATCAGTAATTAATCATATATTAATTCTGTCTATATACCTTTCAAAACTGTTTTCTTTTTTTATAAATCCTCAAAGTTTGATGTCGCCTTAATCAATTCAATTTATATCATCCAAATTCACAATGTCCTTTATTAGGGGTAATGCCATCCCTTGTCCATTCCCCAGGGTTTGCTTTACTCTATGGATATCTTATCCTTAATTCAACTGCCAAGGAATTCCTGCATCCTATAATTGGCAATCAAATCATGTATCCTTAATAAGGGTCTCTTTTCAATCATTCTTATTTGATAATCGATCGGTAGCTTACTGCTAATTTCTTCTTTCAGATAGTGGTCAACCTATTTGACCTTCCAAAAGACAACGTATGTCTATCTGCTCTCTTACAGAACTTGTTAATGGTAGCAAGGATGTTCTGAAAGATATTGGTCGAGTTCAACGTGAATTTCTTAGTGCTTATCGTTCTTCGCAAAGGTACTTGCCTCAGAGAAAATTCCTACAACATATTGTTCAATTTCTGACCATTTCTATACTCTCTTCATATACCTTCATTGTTTACTTTCCTCCGTCATAATATATTCATGGTATTCATGATACCCTAACATCATACATCTCAAGTCATTATACTCCCATTTTACTCGTAATCTTGGACAACCATATACACATGAGTCACTTTAGTACGGGTGACCCCATCCCAAAAAGGTCTAGTGAATTCCCAATCAAAACATGGGCTGTTCAGCAGAAGATTCCTACGATCTCATTAACGTTTCCTTTATATCAGAAGGCCTTGCAGTCGGTGCTTTCTTAGAAGTAACCCTGCTTTGTCCTTTCATTGCTGGTCTAGTCACTTGATAATCCTTTGTGACTTGGCCTCAACTGGCCACAAAAATATATATATATATATATATATGATTTTAGGGGTTGGCTAATAGCATTACTTTTCTAGCAATTGCCGGCATAGTGCCTTCTTTGATACCTTTCTACCTTTCTAAAACTTTACTTCATATAAGTCTTAATCGACTATTTGGCACCGTCTCTGGTCACCTTTCCTCTATTTTTATCTTTTCAACTATTCTTATCACTACCACGTGCCACGCAAGCTTACCATTCCTGGCATAACAGCCTTTTCATTTAAGTCAATCCTGGAATTTCTCAGTCCGGCTGGTTTCTTACTTACATTTCCTGTTTCCGTCCAATCTCACTTCATCATTTTATCTCTACCATCGATTGTAATACTCAGGGTCCGTCTACTAACCCATATATGACGGCAACCTTACCCAATCCACAGGGTTCGCTCCAGTTTCCATTCTCTTCAATGATGTTCTCTGATAATCAGAAAGACAAGATTTGCCAAAATTCGATGAATTCCTTTTTTTTTGAATCAGGGAAATTTTGGTCAATCTATTCACCTACTGGTAACATTAAGGAGACCAATTTCGAAACCTGAAGAATAGTTCTATGAACCTCCAAGCAGGTAGAACCATAAGCAGTCATAATTAACGAAATAATCGTCATCAGGTTGGAAGTTTAACCACTGGAGAGGAACCAATTATATACATCCTTTAGAGGGGAATCAACAGTTTCAAACTGAAACCAGTCACAACTTCCTGATACCTATATGTCCTGATATTCAATATTACCAAATGTTAGTCTACCCAACCACTAGTCTCAGCAGGAACCTTACCGTCGGAGTTGGTTGTTCCAAAAAATTTGGCACTACTAAGGCCATCCGAACCTGGTGAACCGTGTTGTCCAAATGCATCCGCCAGTACTTTGTCATGCTCCGCAAGCACACATCCTAATCCTTTATGTGAAGCGTCGTTGGAAGCACAAAGTCTCCTTTTTCCATTAAGCAATGCCAACTCTTGGTCATTACCACTTTCATCTTTTAGCTCCAGGAAGATTTTCTCACATTTTTCCCTTTAACTGCTGATCGTATTACTTGATCCATTATAATTCCGTGTCGGAGTAAACTTAAGGTAACTACTATAATCCATTCAAAGAAAAGAAAGAATTTAATATTCCTCTGAGTCACATGCATCTAACATTTCTGGTTCATCATTTCACTGAGTTAAATTAACCCTATACTTAGTCTCTGACAATAGTCTCATTACGAGTTCATCTTGACTCACTGGTCTTATCTTCCGGTAGGTTCTGAGGTCATTGTCTTCCTTACTACTTCCTTATATAACTTTATCCAATCATGCTGTCACTTCCCAATGTTTTCACTTTCTAACTGATTCATTCATAAAATGGACATTTTCCTGAATAAAACAACTTCATCAACCTCAATTTGGTTCCATAAATTACAACCTATGACATCTGCCTTCTCACGGCGAATTATTACTGACAATATTCATACTTATTCATTTATCAAATGATATGGCACTTACTGCCTCTTCTCAACTATTCCTAGGGACTCTGCTCCTCGCCTTATATCGATGCCTTTGATAATCATACATCCTACTAGCACTATTTTAGTTAATATGAAAATCTCTAATGATTCTCATCTATTCCCGTATAAGATCTCAAGTAATTCTACCAATCCGTCTTACTTGCTGGTACTACCTCCAGTAGTCCAGCCACGAATCCAACATGAATCTTCAGTTCTCTTGCTAATAGCTTAGTTCTTTATGCCCACTTTTCTGAGCTCTATACCTTAATCATCTCAGTCTTTCTGGCTACAGCCCCCATTCCTCGAGGGTAAGCTCCTTATCCTAACAAGATTTTCCTTATCTGCTGGAACCTCTTCCGGGTCTCCAGTAGGGTACTCCATCGAATTACCCGCTGATCTTCAGCATATAAAGCATCATCGCGCTGCTGCTCGTATGCCTCAAGGTCTGTCACCTTACTCGTCGATACGATATCGAGCTAAGTTACTATCATGATACTTACGAGTTCCCATAAGGGTTTTATATGTCATCACTACATTAAGTAGTCCGACTATGAACTTGGCAAGAGTTCTTATTATCTTATTGAATTTATTGTTTTAACGTCACCTCATCTCTGCGGTTTATAACGTATGCTCTGATACCACTTCTGTAACACCCCCAGATCCGGGGTCAGGGATCTGGTGGTTACGGTCTTACATCCATTAATAATACTTGACTTGAGTCCACGATAAATAAATCACATGCTGTGACCCCACAATAATATCCACTCACACGCACAACAGTTATAGTCCCAGAGATGAAATTGAAATAAGTCTTACATTAAAGGGTTACGAATAAACGTTATTACAATCCCAAAAGGATAACATCATAAGTTTAACAGTTTTGCCGTTGATTACATTAATTATACATATAGTTAAACAGGAAACAAAAGCTGTCTAACTATGCTACCTCAGCAATGGCGGCTAGCATCTCAGCGGGGAGTCCGGTGGGTCGGGTAACCCGCTTGCGCCGAGTGCGCCTGATGCGAGCCATCTATCCTAGCTGTTGTTGTGACATAATATGAACAAAGCAAGGGTGAGCGAAAGCCCACCAACAATAATATAACTGAACAGTGATATATATATACAGCAGTTCAAAATATCCTTTGAAACCATATGCCATGCATTAATGAGGTTATTGCCAGTATAATATAAAGGATGAAGTTACCAGGTAACTCAAAGTATTTGTTTGTAGAAATATCTGCTACATCAAAAGTAAGCGAGATATTCTCATTGTCATTAAAAAGAGGAACTTGCATGAAAAGATTGCAATTCCAGTTATGAACACTTTTCCAGCTCTGCCAACAATAATCATGTTGCAGGAAATAAATAAATTTGGATGATGAACCAATGATGGAGTATTCACCGCGCCCGCTGTTCCAATCTTGATGATCAGTCGAGATCGTACAGCTCAAATTAGATTTTCTACCGGTAGAAGGAAGAACTGACGGCTTTACTTGTCTACCGCCTTACTAGCTCTCCCCGGCCAACGGTTGGGCCAAAGGGGATGGACCGGCGCTACTCGGCCTCTTACACGACTCCTAGTTCAAATAGAATTCATGATTCTGAATGTAACGTTCGTCCCCCTTTCCCCAAGTATAATACTTGTTGATAAGACTCTACAAGGTAGTCGTATCTAGTTGGAAAGGAAAATTCACCAATAACTTCCAAGCTGTGGCTTGGTATCGAATATCAACTTGTTCCAACAATCTTACCCCTCGAAAGATGAGAAGGTAAACAACGACTTAATAAGTCAACAGCACCCGAGTTGCGAGTGAAGAGAATACTCTATGACCGGGAAGTCGACAAGATAAATAACATTTTCCAAGTAAGGTTCCCTTATTATTAGAGAGGTAGACTCAAAGAAGTATGATGTCTGAGAACCTTTCTTGATATAAGATTAATAATAATATGACTCCGAGGTATTTTCTGTAATAATCGAAGAAGATAAACCTTATTGAGGTTATTCTAAGTATGAAATAAATATTCAGAGAATATTTATTGAATTAAAAATATTTAAAGAATATTTAAGAATATTAAAGGATATCTTTAATCAGGGTATTTCTCAAAATAATCCCTGGTGAAACATCAGGAGAATATTTATTGAATAAATAAATATTTAAATGAATATTCAAAATAATATTCATTAATTAATAGGGCCTGAAAGGAATACTTAAGATAATATTCATAATTAATTAGGAATTTAAATGAATATTCAAATAGTAATATTCATTTAATGAATAATATTCTAAATGAATATCAGGTAATATTCATTTAGTAATCCAAGCCCTAAAGGAATATTCGAGATAATATTCGATAAATAAATCAGGCTTCAGATGAATATTTAAAATAATATTCATCAAGTAATTAATATCTTAAATGAATTTTCAAAAGTAATATTTATTTAATAAAATAATATTCTAAATGAATATCCAAATAATATTCATTTAGTAGTCTCATCTTTAGAAGAATATTCGAAATAATAATCGATAATCAATTCGACTCTGAATGAATATTGAGAAATATTATTCGTCGAATGGTTACGTTCAAATAATTATTTGAAGTAAGGATCGTTAAATAAATAATCTCGAACGAATATTCAAATAATATTCGTCGCCCGAATAAGGGAAAATATTTACTTAAATATTTTCCTTCGAGGTAACCTTGATATATCAAGAAATATTGACTCCCGGTCTATAGTTGATGAATAAGATATATACACCCTTCTCTGAGGGTCTTACAATAACCGGCTTATAATTGATACGTTAGCTGTCTAATTTATAAGCCAATAAACAATCAGGGAACAAGCATAATGATATAACTTGAAAGTAGGCATGCATGCTATGGCATATGTACAACAGAAAACATATATATATATTCAATCACAACAACAGCCTAAAAGAAGGGAATTGAAACTTGCCTGGTAGTCGAGTACGGTAAGGGGTAGTGGTAGCGGGTCCCGGGTCAGCTTGGTGATCTATAAATAGCCAAGGCATTCGGGATTAATCACTTAACATCTTAAAAGTTAAGTTATACTTAAATCGAAACACGTTCTCGAGTTATCTCGTTATACCCCTTTTAGTGGATTCCTTTTATCATCGATCCGACCCGACATTCGTTCGTTAATACGACATGTCATTGTACTTACACTTGGGACATACTTAAGTCATACAAGTTCTAAAGTCGATCGTTACAAATCAATATTATGCTCCGAGTTTTATCGCCCGTTTTCTAAGTGTTTTACCGAAGTTATAATCAAGCTGGTTTTTAGGGGTTCGTTTGCGATTAACTTTGATTCGTACATTTTTATAAAATCGGAAAACGATCCGTTTCACATGAGGTTTTCTCTCACACCTTCCTTTTTACCTCTAGTATTTAATTACCAAGATTTGCCACTGACTTACGTATTTTACGAGGGTTCAATTTTAATAACGAACTCGTACTTACGGTTTCGAACGTCTTTTTGTGAATCGGCCATAATTCCTAAACCGTAAGTCCGTTTCACATGATCTTTATATCAAAACGAAGCTTATAACATGATCTATCTTTCCATGGCAGAACATGATACTGGACAGTGACTTATGGCTACTGTCAAACACGATTTCTTAAGGTTAACAAAAATCGGGCATTACGACGGCTATAAATCGGACGTTCCATAAATCGTAATCAACAACCCAAGCCACACCGGGAATCTAAACAACTTATACACATAATAAGCATCTCAAAAAGTCCAGAAGCTACTGATCTTAGCATCAAAATCATCATGTTAATCAAATCACTAAATCACTAACTAAGCATGCTTATAACATGAACATAATCATAACTAAGCTAGATCCATCAAGAACATGCTTAAAACTCAAAGTAGATCTAGGGTTTTCAATTCTTATGCCTTCCTTGGAGTATGTACTAGCCTCACAAATCTTGGTATGGTCCTTGGATAGCCTTAAGTTAGCTAGGATTAACCATGAAAACATGAAAAACAAAGATTAGTTATTGAAAACACTATTCATCATCATCTTTGATGATTTATTTGAAAATGGAAAAAGATGAATTTGAAGCTGAAATTTCTAGGGGATCTAAGCTATGATATGAAGTACTCACCATAAATATTTCAAGATCAAATGATGGTTGGAAGCCTTACTTCTAGCACCTTGGCAGAATTTTTCAAGGAAGAAAGGAAAATGGAGAGTTCTTTGTGTTTGCTTGGTTGTTTTGATAATAATTCATAAAGTGATGAGCCTTGGATGATATCTCATCTCTTTTTACTTTATTAAAGTGCTTTTGGAATGAATGGTGAGATTTGAAAGCATGTGTAGCACTTGGATTGATTTATGGCTAACTAGAGTTTGATTTGGCTAACTACTAGTTCAATCCTTAACATGCTAGTTACTTAGCCCACTTGGTTGCTAGATATTTATCTAGTAGCTTATGCATGACTCTTGCTTCCACTGCTTGTTTCTTTTGTCCGGCTATTGCTCGTTTCGATTGATCGTTCGGGCGAATAACTAAGCAGTTTCACCTCTAGGGTTTACCGGGAAATTTCTCGATATTCATAATACCTTCCCCAATCCTTAATATAATCCTCGTGATGACCATGTAGGATATTTAATCTCGATACGAACTTAATCCGTAATCTAGGATTCGTTCGCTTTATTGATTAATCACGTTATAACGTTTTAGCGGTTTCTAGAACGCTTGTTTCACTGCCTCAGTGGTTTCCTACCTTCATTCTTAAATCAAATATAATAACATCCCAAAATATCAAATCCTCAAAGTTAATATCTCAATTCTTGGATTATAATAATATTTAATCCACTGTCCGGTCAAATATTATACCGAAAAAGAATTTGGAATTTCTGAATTCCGATCGTCTCTGCATTCATTTATTTCCTCCGCGTATTACTAATATGACTTCGAAACATCCATATCACGTCCCGTACATAGGGTGGCGTGAAAAGTTTTCCAACTTACAAAATCACTATTCATCCACCAAATTACGATGCACGTACAGGAAACACTATGCACGTACGGGAAACACTATGCATGTACGGGAAATACTATGCACGTATGGGAAACACTATGCACGTACGGGAAACACTATGCACGTATGGGAAACACTATGCACGTACTCATTTCCCTTCAAGGATCCATTAGCTCCTTCCTGGATGGTAGATTATTCTTATCTAGGTCCTCAACCATCGAATTACTCTATTCTGACAATATACCAATGCATCAAAATCATTGTCCAAAGCAATATCCATTCATTACAATCATTGTTCTTTGAAACCACCATTCATTAGAGCTGGTGACCTTGTTGTCGGAATCATTGTTCCTCATTTTATCATTACTTAATAAAAAGTTTTAATTATATCCAAAATTTGGGGTTCTTACATCAAGCTAGCCCTAGAGATGAAAGTGGAGAATATCAGAATATTCAGTGATTCGATGCTAGTGGTTTGGCAAATTCGTGGTGGTTTCCAAGCAAGAGGTCTATGAACAGATCTATACTTAAGACACTCACAGGAGTTACTTGCAAAGTTCAGAAAGGTAAAGTTAGATCAGATACCACGAGGAAAGAACATAAATGCAGATGCATTAGCTAAGTTGGGCTCACAAAGAGAGTCAAAATTATTGGGTGTGATCCCATTCCAGATTCAAGAACAGCCTAGTGTGTTCAAAGAGGAAATTATGGATATTGAATTTCCTGTTGAAAATTCATGGATGACACCTATTTATAATTATCTTGATAAAGGAGAGCTTTCTTCCAATCAGGATGAAGCTAGGAAGTTGAAGTATCATGCTGCCAAATATGTGATCTATGATGGAATTCTATACAAACGAGGATTTAATCAGCCATTGCTTAAGTGTGTAGCTAGAGGATAGTGTAGATAAATCCTTGACGTGATACATGAAGGAGTGTGTGAAAATCACTCGGGGGGTGGTTCTCTGGCCATGAAAGTCCTTCGATAAGGATATTATTGGCCAACCCTCAAAGCAGATGCTTATAAGTTCGTTCAAGCATGTGATAACTGCCAGAAGTTTGCAAATTTTGATAGAAAGCCTGTATCACCTACTACCAGAAGTTGTTGTGCCCAAAATTACCATGGGCTGAATTTAGGCCCATTAAGCCATAGGGTCCAGCCCACCAAGTTAGAAAATAGATCCAGTGCAAGCCATGAAGACTAGACATGAAGAAATGAGCATCAGATAGAGAGGTTATCAAGAATTGACAAGTATCATGAGGTTCCTGGTGAACCAGAAGCTGATCAGATTACGAATGGACCAGGTTCCACCCTGAAGGAGAGTTCGAATTAACCTAGCATCAGGCGAAGAGACAATAAGAAATGCATGGGAATCATAGAAAGGCTTCCCAGACTAATATATTTGTTATTTGTGCAAGTACAGATTCCTATAGAGAGGTTCCTGAGAAACAGGTTCCGAGATATAGGTTCTTGAGCACCAGGTTCCTAAGATTAGATAGCAGAAAGATCTAGAAGCTGTCTAGAAAGATACAGATTTATTATTGGAGTGTACTTATAGGACGTAGTTGATCCTAGATTACCTCTAATAGATGACATATTCATAGTGGAGTACGAATACGAGTTCTACTCTACTTTGCCAACCAGTTCACGATAAGCTCTAAAGGAACTTGAGCCCTACTAGAACTAGATTTCCTCATACAGCTTGTCAAGTAGAATCAGCTCAGACTTAGAACTATGTGAGCTTGATTCCTATATAAAGGATACGTAGGCACCTTGAGAGGGGACGTATTTTAGCTCTCTAATTTTCTCTAAAGGAACCTGAGATTATTAGAGGCACTCTCAAGCTCAGCTCACCCCTACAAACACAACCCAAATCTTCCATTGAACAGTTGATCGTTAGCCTTTACAATTCACCTTAAACCTCTCAAAAGTTGTTACAAAATCCACTCATCAACAACATGTACTGAGAGTATCAACGGATAAACTATCAGTTGAGAGTATATTTGATAGATTTTATAAGTAACGCTGACTATCAACGGATATGCCGAATAGGTTAGCTCAACGGATAACAACTTCAATAGATAATCACTTCAACAAATAATGTCTTGATTCTAGCAGCTGATAGTGACTTGACAGAGCCGACAGATCATATGGGTTGATAGACTTTCAAAGTGCATGGAAGCTTGTTAGTGTAAACCTCCAAAAAGAAGAAACATTCATGTTCTATACAAGCAAATTGGATGATATTTTAAAAGAAAATTTTATAAAAGACAATCAGCCAATTTGACTCACATGAAGACAAAGAGTAATGTAGCATGCCTGCTAGGTCTTTTAAATTTGTAAAATTCTATTTCTAGTAGGTTTTGTAAACTTGGGTATATATAACCAAGTGTAGCATTACTTTGAGACTAAGAAAACACAGAGCATTCTCGCTTAGTATTGTTAGGATTTCTTGTCAAACAAAAAGCATTGTAAAACTGCAGCTGTGAGACTCTCACAGATTATTTCTTGAATATATATATATATATATATATATATATATCTCAGGTGGATCAAACAACTCCACCTGAAATTTTGAATACTGTTGAGTTCTTACTCTTGCTTTCATTATCTCTTTTCATTCATATAAATTGTTAAGCCTTAAGTAGTTTGAAAGAAAAAGTTGCCAAGATTGTATTCAGCCCCCCTTCTATAATCTTAGGTTGTATTGTTAACTACAAGAAGAATTATTTTGACCTTCTCAAGCAATAGGAAAGGGAATTCATGTCAAGGGATAATGACTGGGCTGAAAATGGTGATATTGATGATGAAGAGGAGTATGTAAACCTTGCACTTATGGCCAATTCAACAAACCAGGAAGCTAGCTCAGCAAGCAATCACAACATGAAGTAGTGATTAATTGGAAGAATAATTGGAAAAGTAGAGATTAACAAACAAAACAATTACACACCAGATAAATATGCATCTAGGAAAGTATATGTCAAACGTGGTAGTTTTAATCATTTATATGCTAATTGCAAAATTGTGCAAAATTCATCTATGCCTACCATGCCTACTATGTCTAACATGTTTGCACATAATGCTTATGCATCATCTCAGTATGCTAGCATGCCATTTGTTCAAAATCCATACTTCAATGTTTTTAATATGCCACAAATGCCATGGATTATGCCTGGAATAAAAAACATGTATATGCACAAGCTATGCCAAATCTTGCATCTAATTTTTATGCTACTGAGAATGTGACAAACCCTATTTTTCAAAGATCTACATCAAGAGTTAAGGTTGATTTAACTCCATCATAACCCTTGGTGCCAAAGGGTTTGAAAAAAACAAAAAAAAGGCTAACAAGGCAGGACCCAAGGAAACTTGGGTACCAAAATCAACTTGATATGGTTTTGATGTGTGCAGGGAAAAAGAGGAATCTATGATACCTGGATAGTGGATGTTCTAAGCACATGATTAGAGATTCTACCCTGCCCATAGAGTTTGAGGCGAGAGCTGGCCCTAGCATTACCTTTGGAGATAACAACAAAGGATATACTAAGGGATATGGCTTGATTTCATAAAATAATGTTATCATTGAGGAAGTAGCACTGGTTGATGGTCTTAAGCATAACTTGCTTAGCATCAGTCAACTGTGTGATAGAGGTCAAAATGTCTAGTTCACCTCAGAAGCCTGTGTTGTCTTCAAGAAGAATGACAGCAAAGTGGTGTTAACAGGAAACATATAGGGAAATGTGTACATTATTGACTTTAATTAAACAAGTTCAAATTCAGCCACATGTCTTTTCAGCAAGGCAAGTGAAGATGAAAGTTGGCTTTGGCACAAGAAGATGTCACATTTAAATTTCAAATTTATAAATGAATTGGTTAAGTGAGATCTTGTAAGAGGTATTCCAAAATTGGATTTTTCCGAGGATGGATTGTGTGATGCATGCCAAAAAGGGAAGTAAAAAAAGGCCTCTTTCAAGACCAAGTTAGTGTCATCAATTGATCAACCCTTATAGCTTTTGCATAAGGGTTTATTTGGACCAGTCAATGTAATGTCTATTTCTAAGAAGAAATATTGTCTTGTAATTGTGGATGATTTCTCAAAATATTCATGGACATACTTTTTGCACTCCAAGGATGAGGCAAGTGAAATTATTATCAATCACATTAAGATAGTCAACAACAATCCAAGTTTCAAAGTAAAAAGAATTAGAAGTGACAATGGAACTGAGTTCAAGAATTCTGTGATGAAAGAGTTTTACAAAGAAAAAGGAATATTCATGAATTCTCTGCACCTAGGACTCCTCAACAAAATGGTGTAGTCAACACTGCTTGAAGGACCTGCTTGAAGAATCAAAGTTATCAACATATTTCTGGGCTGAAGCAGTCAACACTGCATGTTATACTCGAATATCTCTTTGTTCAAGAAAGAAAAGGCATGACACCTTATCAATTATTCAAGGGAAAGAAGCCAACAATTAACTTTCTACATGTCTTTGGATGCAAGTGTTTTGTATTGAGGAATCAAGGTGAAAATCTTGATAAGTTCGATTCAAAGGTAGATGAAGCTATTTTTGTTGGATACTTAGCTGGAAGATCCTATTGAATCTACAATCTAAGACTCAACATTGTTATGAAATTTGTACATGTTGTCTTTGATGATAAAAAAATCCAAGGATTGGTAGATGAAAGGTTTTATGAGTAACTCTCATTTGAGAATGAGATAAGCAGTGAGGACTTTGAAAATGATGAAGGTATAACACCAACTGATATGGAGAATCAACATGGACCATCCGTTGATATTCAAATTGGTCCATACGTTGAAGAGCAGAATGTACCATCAGTTGATGATCATTTTGGGACATCCGTTGAGAATCAAAGTGAACCATCTGTTAATCACTCTGTTAGAAATCCACCAACTGCTAATGCAAGGTTCACAACCTCAAAAGGAGTTTCTCAGAGTCAACACTCAACTACAAATTAGAATGATCAACATCAGGAGATTGAAGTTACTTCATCAAGATCAAACCTACCACCTCAAAGAAAATGGACAAGGGATCACTCATTTGAACTTATAATTGGTAATTCAAGTTCAAGAGTACAAACTAGAAGGGCAACTCAAGAAGAATGCTAATATAGCATTTTTTTATCTAAAGAGGAACCAAAGAAAGTGGAGAATGCTCTTCTAGATCCAGACTGGGTTTTAGCCATGCTAGAAGAGCTAAACTAGTTTGAAAGAAATGAAGTTTGGAAGCTGGTACCCAAGCCAAAGAACAAATCTATTATTGACATAAAATGGGTATTCAAGAACAAGATGGATGAAAATGGCATAGTATCATGGAATAAAGCTAGATTGGTTGCTAAGGGCTATTCTCAAGAAGAAGGAATTGATTTTGAAGAAACCTTTGCATCAATAGCAAGGTTGGAAGCAATCAGAATCTTTCTGGCCTATGCAGCTTATGCCAATTTCAAAGTCTATCAAATGGATGTCAAGAGTGCATTTTTGAATGAATAATTGGAAGAGAAGGTGTATGCTAGTTGACCACATGGTTTTAAAGATCCATATTATCCAGAATATGCTTATTTTCTACTCAAAGCACTTTATGGCCTGAAGCAAACATCTAGAGCCTGGTATGACACTCTCTCACAGTTTCTTGTTGAGAATCATTTCACCAGAGGAACTGTTAATAAAACACTTTTCATAGAAATGCCAATGGCTCTATTTTACTTGTTCAAATTTATGTAGATGAAATAATTTTGGTCTACTGATGAGAAGCTTTGTAAAAGGTTTACCAATCTTATGCAAAGTGAATATGAAATGAGCATGATGAGTGAACTAACCTATTTTCTTGGTTTACAAGTTAAACAAGTAAATGATGGAATCTTTATAAGTCAAACAAAATATATTTATGATCTTTTAAAGAGGTTTGACTTAATGGATTGCTCTTCTGCAAAAACATTCATGGCCACTGCCACTAAGCTTGAATTGAATACTAAGGAAAAGAAAGTGGACATTTCAAGCTACAGAGGCATGGTTGGCTCACTTTTATATTTAACTGCTAGTAGACCTGATATTATGTTTGCTACATGTTTATGTGCTAGATTCCAAGCTGATCCTAGGGAATCTCATTTAATATCTATTAAAAGGATTTTCAAATATCTCAAGGGGACACTAAACCTAGGCATTTGGTACCCTAGAGAATCTGGTTTTGATCTAATTGGCTATTCAAACGCAGATTATGTAGGTTGTAAAATGGATAGAAAAAGTACAACATGAATCTATCAATTTCTAGGAAACAAGCTAGTTTCATGGTTTAGCAAGAAGCAAAATTCAATTTCTACTTCAACTACTGAAGCTGAATACATTACAGCTGAAAGTTGTTGTGCACATATTTTATGGATAAAGAATCAATTACTTGATTATAGATTAAGAGTTGAAAAAATTCAAATTTTCTGTGACAACACTAGTGCAATTACCATTTCTGAGAATCAAGTGCAGCATTCAGGAACCATGCACATAGACATTAGATATCATTTCATCAGGGAACATATGATGAATAGTATAGTGGAACTACATTTTGTTCCAAGTGAAAAGCAGTTAGCATATATCTTTACCAAGCCACTTAATGAATCACCATTCACAAGGTTGGTAAGTGAGATAGGTATGCTTAATATCTTTTAATTTAAACTAGATATTTGCTTAATTTTAATGCAGCCGGAAATGTGTTGAGTTTTTCTTATGAATTCCAATCCTAAGAAAAGGTGAAAATTTTGTCTAAGTCAGAATTACCTATCAACGGATGGTCTCATCCGTTTAAGGCTTAACACAATACTGGGTTTCAATACTTCAACGGATACAAGTTGCCCTTGTGTAAATTAGTTTCAATAATATATGTCAACGGATAACTTGAATATCAAGCAGTTTATTCCTTTATTCGTTTAGTATGTCACTTTCACTTTTCAACCATTGATTTATCCGTCGATCTATACATACACCCACGTATGTATATAACTAGCGCAGTTAAGTTAGACTTTTACTCACTTTATTTTTGAACGGTTACTTTATTAACCAATCAAGTAATTTCTTTAATTTTAATAATTGATTTTACTTAATTTTCTTTGGGTTTGTATAAAAGATAATTCCAGTTGCACAAATCATTTCTTATCTTACTCTCAGAATTCTCCAAGGGAAACACATTCTTCTCTCTCTAAAGAACTCAAAACCCTTTTCTAGTTTTCTTAAATCTTTCAGCAAAAATGGCACAACTAGTAAAGATGATGTCTGCTAGTGGGTTTATTTATGAGAAGAATAACTTTGCTGCATTCGTGGACACTGCCAAAGCTCCACAAGAGTACCACAAAATGATGGATTTCATCAAAAATTGCAAGTTATCATATGCCTTGACTGAAACCACACCACTATATCATGAGGTGGTTGAGGAATTATGGACTTCAGCCGACTACGATACTGTAAATGGTACAATTTCTTTCACTGTTAAGGGTAAAGAGTATGTAGTTAATTCTGATGTTATAACTGCTTGCTTAAAATTGCCTGATAATAATTGCCTTGTTTACCCTACTAATAGTGAAATCGTAACCATTCTTAACTCTATAGGCTATGCATTTAATACATATAATCTAGGTAAGATCGTTAGGAACAGTTTGGTAAAAGAGTGGACTTATCTATGTGATACTTTTATCAAACCCATTTCTGGCAAAATTAGCAATTTTGATGCCATCACAACCTCTATGCTTACCATGTTATGCATGCTTTTAACTGATAAGTACTTTAATTTTAGTACTTTGTTCATGTATGAAATAGTTGCTAAACTGGGTAAGAAAGAAAATAGGGGTAAAAAAATTTTATTTTTCTAGATTTTTTTATGCTTTTGGCTAATCACGTCTCTGAGAATCTCATAGAAATTGCCAATAAGGAGAGAAAATTTAACGGCTTTATTCAGGAAAAAGGGTTCTTAGTGACCTAATTCGAATGAGACTTAACAGTGGGATACAGTTGGTATATCTACCAATTGTTGAGGTAACTCTCTCTAGCTCCATCTCTTCTTCTCAACCCCCTTCTTCTTTGCATTTAAGTGTTGCAATGGAGGCTATTGTTAATGTCCCCCAGCCTCCAACCCAAGCAACCAAAACAAAAATTTCCAAACATAAATCAAAGAAATCCACCTCAAGTGTCTCCTAAAAGACACTTGTTGTAACAACTACCACAACAACTGAGGGGGTTGAACAGGTGGTTGTGAGTGGTGAGGGAAGTGGTGAACATCAAAGAAATCCTAAGGATAAGGTTGGACAGGTGAGTGCAAACCAGCCTAGCCACACTGCAGTCTCCCAAAAGGCTGTTATTGTTGAAAAGGATACAAACACATCCCTAACAGCATCCTCTCAATAGGGTGTTGCTTTTGAAAAAAGTTCCCAACCAGGAACACAACACAAGAGGGTTAGGGACACCACTAGCCAAAATTCTCCAACCAAGACCTTTAACAGGAGAAAGAAACCCAAGACTGCTAAGGGTGCACAGGGTTCATATACTACAAAGGGCAAAATCCCACACTCTTTTTCTTCATATTGAAACAGTACAAAAACCTAACTCCCCAACTCAATCTTTGGACGTGGACATGATTCACACATCAAAAACAAATTTTCCATCTTTAACTCCCATGGAGGTGCCCCACTCAGAACCTGTTTGTCATCATCTACTAGATGATTTGTTGGACCAACAGTCTATCCTTTTTGAAACCTTGGCTTAATCTATGTCACCTCACTTAAAATCAATATGCATAGATTCTACCTTAGTTTCTACATCAATGGCTATTTATTCTCCTTCATTAATGAATATAGTTCAACCGTTAATAAGTGTTCATCCATCGACGGATATGCCTTACAATTGTCATCCGTTGATAGTCACAACTATTGCTTTAGTGGATATTCCTTAACCATTGATCAACATTCAATCCATAACTAAATTTTCTCTCAATCAGTTTGCTCACTTATCTGAGCATTCTGCAACCACTGCGGATGAATCAAAAGTTATCCAAACACTTCTAGGATTAAGAGAAGAGATTGTCATTTCTGAAAATGAGAGGCTACTTTGTGAGCAGGCAAAAGGAGAGGATGTGAGTGAGAGGCAGGCTATTTCTTCCAGTTTGGTAAAAGGAGAGAAAGTGAGTTTCACCTTAGTAGGTGAAGGTGAGGGTATGAGTGGTATGAGCCTGGGGGAGACCCTGATGCAAAAAGAGAGAGAACATGAGAGAAAGGCAAATATTGGGGACATAAGGGATGAAGCAGCCATTTCTAGTGAGTCAATGGATGTCAATGATGCAACAAGAGAAATTAAATATAAAGGGAATACAAACAAGCTATTGAAGACATTTCTCTTGGGGCTGAGACAATTACTCATTCTGTGACAACATATCAAGTGTTGGTTGAACAGGGCAATGTGGTGGCAGAGCAGATGCTCCACTTGGTGCACACAACTGAATCTATGCAAAGGGCCAAAGATGCCATACCCAAGTTGCCTCCAGGTGCTGGTGAAGATTTTGAATATGAGTCTGACTTTGACAGTGAGGGAGGAGATGAAGGCCCCTCACAGAGTGGAAATTTGCCAGAATGGCTTCTGTCAAACTCTTTCATTTCAAGGGATACCAATTCAGAACTAGTGGCACAGTATAACAGGATTGTGGCTACTCCAACAAATGATGATCCTGCTCTACAATTTGCCAAGGATAACTTCATTGCCTCTTTGAAGCTCCACAAATGTATGATCAATCATAGAGCAATGGATATGGATGATATAAAAGCTTCAATACAATAAGCCCAAGACAAGCAACAACAGTAGTTTGATCTTTTATTCCCAAGGTTTATAATGAGAAAACTAGTAGAAGCTAAGGAAAGAAGATGCACTGGAGAAGTCTGTGGACTTAATTACAGCTAGAGTTGGGGCAATGGAAAAAGAAATGGCAACCCTTTCATCTAATCAGAATCTCATTATTGCCACCCAAAATGAACAAATAAGATTGGTACAGCAACTTCTGAATCTACCTACCTCTTTTGGCCCTGATGATAACAAAAAGGGGGGAGAAGAGTGTATAAGTATCTAGAACTGCAACCACTCCCATCATAACTCAAGTGCCTACAACTGAGGGGGAGTTTGTGCCATCTAGTGAGGGGAGCCAGTATCCACTCATGAAGATACTATTGCTGCAAGACTGGCTCCCCTTCCATAAACATTCATGCCAATCCGACTAGTGACTACCACAATCAGGCAAGTGTTGGTCCCAGAAATTGTGATTCCTATATCTCTATGCAAAGGGGAGCTATCACACCTGTCTGAGTTCAAGCCTTCAATAAGCCCTACTCATTTTCCAGTAAAGAAGCATGGTAAAAATGTCATGAGAACCTACTACCCATTACCAGAGCCTGATAGGTTCAAGTTGGGAAAAAAGCTGATCAAACTAAAGAATTCACTTGATGTGGGTGTTGAAGAGCAAGCTAGCCTTTATCTACAGGAGTGGATTAGAAATGTGTACACCTGCAGGGTACTTTAACTTTGGTGAAGCCAAGGCTGAAGAAACTGCAAGGTTGATACAGGAAGGGCAAACTATAGAACCCATATATGATATTCTAAATGAAGAGGCATTCACAGAGAGAGAAGCAAGGCTGACTAGGAAACTTGAGAAAGAATTAAATGATGAAATGGAGAAGGAGGCTGTAGAAGAAGAGGCCCAAGCCCAGAAGAAGAAAATGAGAACAAAGACTGTGGGTAAAAAAGAAGAAGCCATTTGTCAAACAAAGGGCCAAGAGGCCTATAAGCCCAGAAAAAGTACAAGTTAAAGCCACAACCTCAACCACAACCTACAATATCTCAACCTCAATCTACAAAACAATCTACTCAAACTACAAATCTCTATGCTGTCAACATTGAGGATATTAAACCAGAAACACTGGACTTTGATATAGACAGCCTGGAATTTCCAAAGTTCTATGTGCCCTTGGAGCGAGAGAAGAAAAAAGAAGGACAAGGAAGTAGCCAGCTAAGCCTATTAAAATCTCAGAAGTTTCTAAGATTTTTTGAAGAGCCATCCAAAAAGGAGACAATAATCTATATGGCTAATATCGAAGAATATACCAATGTCAACTACTTTCTAGATGAGCTCCGTGAGGTGAGGGGTCTTGATGTAAAAGATAAAATGTTAGAGAGATTGGTGTTTGCATACAAAGGAGGAAATGAAATCACTTGGCCTTTGCACAAGATTCTGAATGAAGGCTACAACACATTAGTCAAATTTTGGTCAAGTATGAAAAGAACATGTGGATTCACACATGTAGCAAAGAGCACAATTTTCAACAAGATCAATGACATAAGGAATAGCTGGAGTTCAAAGGGCAGTCTGCCCAAGAAGCTAAACAACCTGTTGATGAGTGGATTTTGTAACAACTTTTGAGAGGTTTACGATGAGTTGTAAAGATTAACGATCAATTGTTCTATGGAAGATTTGGGTTGTGTTTATGGGGGTGAGCTGAGCTTGAGAGTGCCTCCAATAATCTCAGGTTCCTTTAGAGAGAATTAGAGAGCAAAATATCCGTCCCCTCTCAAGGTGCCTACGTATCATTTATATAGAAATCAAGCTCACAAAGTTCTAAATCTAAGCTGATTCTACTTGACCAGCTGTATAAGGAAAATCTAGTTCGAGTAGGGCTCAAGTTCCTTTAGAGCTTACTTCGAACAGGTTGGCTAAGTAGAGTAGAAATCGAATTTGTACTCTACTATGAATCAATCATCTATTAGAGGTAATCTAGGATCAACTGCGTCCTAGGAGTACACTCCAATAATAAGTCTATATCTATCAAGATAGCTTCTAGATCTTTCTGCTGTATAATCGTAGGAACCTGGTGCTCAGGAACCTATATGTCAGGAACATGTTTCTCAGGAACCTCTCGGCGGGAATCTTTACCTGCACAAATAGCAAACTTATTAGTCTGGGAAGCTTCTTTGGTGTCCTCATATACTTCTGGCTGCCTCTATGGCTGATGCTAGGCTGATTCGAACTCTCTTTCAGGGAGGAACCTGGTCCATTGACGATCTACTTAGCTTCTGGTTCTTCAGGAACCTCTTGATACTTATTGACACTTGATCATCTCTCAATCTGATGCTCATTTCTTCATATCTAATCTTTATGGCATGTACTGGATCTATCTTCTACCTTGTATGGATTGGACCCTATGGCTTAATGGGCCTAAATTCAACCCATGATAATTTTGGGCACAATACAACCTATGCACTGGCAATAAGATTCATCTTCATCCTTTTTGGATGATGGAGTTTAGAGACAAGGATGGATGTAGGAATTTCTTCGGAATAGAAGACCAACTAGTGAATGCTAGCAATGATTATCTGAAATTTCTAATGGCTATGCTAAATCCAAGTGACCATGAAGAAGGAATGTTGTATAGATCCTTGGAGAGGCAGATGAACAAATGAGATTAAGCAAGGTGGCATGAGGAAAGCAAGGAAGAAAAAGGATTGATCAGCTCAGGCTAGAGGAGCAACTTCCTACTTCAGTGTATTTTTCACAACTCAACTCAGTGCTTAGCTAATTTTTCAACATTCTTGAAGCTTAATATATCATGTATATTTTTCTTAATTTTTGTAATTCTTAAAAGGTGCTTTATCATCATCAAACCTTTAATTTATGTTAGCCATTCTATCAGGCATAAATTGGGGGAGATTATTAGAAATTAGGTTGTTCTTGATAAACATATTTTGTATAAGTAAGTTTGTAGCTCAATGGATGGCATGTTTATCAGCATCCGTTGAAGAGGAAACTTATCAACGGATAAGTCTTGTAACATGTACTGAGAGTATCAACGGATAAACTATCAGTTGAGAGTGTAGTTGACAGATTTTATAAGTCATGTTGACTATCAATAAATATGCAGCATAGGTTAGCTAATTGTAAATAGGCTGTGATTTTTAATTCTGTAAAAGTGAAAATGATACTTCAACGGTTGAATAATCTTTACCACCGGATGATACTCATCAACGGACATCAAACAACCCTCAACGGATAACAACTTCAATGGATAATCACTTCAGCAAATAATGTCTTGATTTTAGCAGTTGATAGTGATTTGACAGAGCTGATAGATCACATGGGTTGATAGACTTTTAAAGTGCATGGAAGCTAGTTAGTGGAAACCTTGAAGAAGAAGAAACATTTATTTTCTGTACAAGCAAACTGGATGATATTTTCAAAGAAAATTCTGTAAAAGATAATCAACCAATTTGACTCACATGAAGACAAGGAGTGATGCAGCATGCCTGCTAGGTCTTTAAAATTTGTAATATTCTGTTTCTAGTAGGTTTTGTAAATTTGGGTATATATAACCAAGTGCAGCATTGCATTGAGACTAAGAAAATACATAGCATTCTCACTTAGTATTGTTAGGTTTTCTTGTCAAACAAATAGCATTGTAAAACTGCAGCTGTGAGACTCTCATAGATTATTTCTTCAATATATATATATATATATATATATATATATATATATATATATATATATATATATATATATATATCTAGTGGATCAAACAACTCCACCTGAAATTTCGAATATTGTTGAGTTCTTACTTTTGATTGCATTAACTTGTTTTCATTATCTCTGTTCATTCATATAAACTGTTAAGCCTTAAGTAGTTTAAAAGAAAAAATTGTCAAGATTTTATTCAACCCCACTTCTACAATCCTAGGTTGTATTGTTGGGAAACAACACATTGTTTCAGTAAAAAGTTATCATGAAATATTTGTTACTCTATCAATTTTGTTTTTAGAATTGATTTTGGGTTATGTCTATCAATTTTGTTTTTTTGTATTGATTTTGGGTTATGTTTGTTTTAATATTTATTTAATGTGAGTTGATGATGCCAGCTTACAGTTAGGCTCATAAATGTAACATTGCATTCTACTTTTTTGACTATTATTTTGGTTTAATGGATATCTCAAGTGGTAAAGGGTTTATCCTATGTTGTCCCAGGATTTGGGTTCGACTCTTACTCATCCCGAGATTTATTAAAATAATGGATATTTCTTGTTAACTTATAAGCTATATTAAAAAAAATCATATATTAACTAGCTTTAATTATAGAAACTATACCAAGATTAAATACTAAAGTAAAATCAAAATAAAGGGGATTCCACAGTTAAGAGTCATATAAGTAATGCAAAGTACTACATTATAATAGGTTTATTACAATGTATGTATGCCTCTGCGTTTAATAACAATTTCTCAATTTTTCGTTTAAAAATGATTGTAAAATTTGATTAAGAATAAATTGATGATATAATAGACTAGAATAAAAGTATGATCCGAGTTTATAAGATTATCAGAATCTACCATCTGGAAGAGTTTAAAAAGTAGTGTTGCAAAATTGGAAGGTGCCGATTACTTAAAGGGCAAGTGTTGGAGATAATTTTAAATCAGTTTTTATAAAAATACATGGTAGAGATATGAAGATAAGCTTTGCAAGAAAATTGTCAAAACTAACGAATGGGATGATAATCCCTGATTTCATGTAATTGAACTAGTTATCGTTTAATTAATAGATGTTTATGTATATATATATTTCCTCTTTTTCATTCATTGTCGAATTTTATAATCTCAGAGTTCGATTTTATAGAGAGTTAGAGAAAAATATAATGTTATTGTAATAAGAATTGCATAGAGTAACTGTTAGAGCAAGTGCAATCGAAGGCCCAAGTGGGTGATGTGGCGGAGAGAGAGGGATACTTGGGTTTCTTTACTGCGTTGGAGATAGCGTTAGAGATAAACAGAGAAGTTGGTCAGTTCCGGGAATTTGGGCTGGCCAACTCTGGCATGTGTGACGTGTTTTTCTTTTTTTATTTATATTTTATCTCTCCTGCTCCATAAACTCAGCTCTGGGTAACATATAATTTGATTAGAATGGTTTAAGCATGACCTACATAAAACTTAGACTTGGACTTTGCATTGGAACAGACTGTTCAACTTATTTGATAGGCCCACAATTGTTTAGATGACACAATAAAATTAAACTTTGACAGGGTATTTGGGCTCCCGCATTGCACTTGCTCTTAAAGCTAGTTATACATGCTTGTTAAGTTTAGAACTTGAATTTTCAATACAAATCATTGTTATATTTTGGCTTGTATTTTTTAATTGAGGCCTTTTGATATTACAACTAGCATGATAATCATGAAAATAAAAAATTTGAAGTTCAATTATAGTATTTTTTTCTAGTACATCTCGTTATTGTACAAAATTAGGTAACTGATTATTTGAGTACGTCAATGTTAGTGCTATGAAGGTATCAATCATGTAATATATGTTTTGTAACACACGCTATACGAAGTAGTAGGTAAATTGATTGAAAAAGCAGCTACATTATAAATGAAAAAAGCTAGTTTACTTGTAAAAGAACCTCTCCAAGTGATTTGTTATGTTGTTGGGAGTTTTAACTATATGTAGTAACTTATTTTTGATAAATAATAAATAACACACAATATATTAAAATTGTAAAAGCAGTCAAATTTTTTAAATTTTCGATGTATACATCAGTTGTGATCAGGAGAAAAATAAATTTTAATGTAAGATGAATTCATTTTTATTTTGAAATCATCTTGTATTTAAGCAGAACTACATGGACGGTAATAAGACAAATAAAAGTAATAATAGTATAACTTTCCTGATAGTCTACAATACATTATTAAGAGTCATAAAAAAGAAGGAAAGATCAATTTTTTTTACCACACAATTCTTGGATCCATTATAAATTCTTTTCCCATGTGCATCTTAAACTGATTTCATTCCATTTTCAAGGATCGTCGTCATTCTACAAAATTGTACACCAATCTACCTAATGGACCCACGAGTTGAGTGGTAAGAAAATCGATTTCTCTTGAAAAGAAAATGTTAGTTAGCTTATGAATTGTTTAAGGGTAAATGAATTTATTTAGAAATCAATAATATAAATAAATTGTTTGAATTTTTGCACAATAAATGAAGTATAGTTTCATACAACACGAATTTCGCTCTTGTTGTAACAATGAATTATATCTGTGCGTTAAGAGTACACCATACATATGGCTAAAATTTCAAAAATCATAAAGATTGGCTATTTAGCTAAAGAAATAAGAAACTAAAAGACGCTAAACGGACTAACAACGTGAATATAATTTTACAAGCATTTGGAATATTGTCCCTTTTTACCTATCTAAAGCTCATTTGACCATCCATGTAACATTGTTATTTTGGGAAACGAATGAAATTTTCAAATATTAATATAAAGTCTACTTATATATTCAAAACACACAAATCATAAATATGTTTATACGCAACCTGTTTGACATGTAAAAATTCAATCAAGAACTTAGATTTCAAAAAAGAAAAATAGATGTATAATATGAACATTTGAATATAGTACCATATTTTAAACCAAAGTATGTATTTCATATCTGTTAAATTAGTGATAACTTATATATAATTCAAACCTCATTATAAATTGTTTCGAGCATTCAAATAATTTACATTTATAGTTATTAAAAAAATAGTAACTATTTTATCTTAACTGAATAAATTATTAAATTATAAATGAAATATAACATGAAAGCCATTTTGTATGCAATAAATGAATTTCAAAACTTGTTGAAATGTTCTTTCTAGCACAATGTATGTACTTATAAATTTGAATTATTTTGAAGTTGGGGATTGCACGTTCAACTCATGAATAAATTTTAAAGAGAAAATAGTCTTATTAAATTATAAATGAAATAAAACATGAAAGACAATTGTGTATGGAGTAAATGAATTTCAAGACTTGTTGAAATGTTCTTTCTAGCACAATGTATGTACTTATAAATTTAAATTATTTTGAAGTTGGGGGTTGCACATTCAATTCATGAATAAATTTTAAAATAAACATTAAAGAGAAAATAGTAAGATCTCCTTAAAATATTTATAACAAATCAGATGTGTGTGCATGTTGCTAATGATTTTAAAAAATGTTTCAAAAAAATAATTTAGGTTAGTGGTGATAGGTGTAAAAAAAATTATGATTACATGGAGGTTAAAGTTCAATCCCCATGAAAATATATTTAGATAATTTAATCATTAGTAAATTTAAAAAAACATTTTTAAAGAGAATATAACAAGTTTCATGTAATAAGTGGGTTATTTGTGCATGTAGATAATGATTTTCAGGATGTTTTTAAAGAGACTTTGTAGCATAGTAGTTGTTAATGTGAAATAAGTTTGAGATTTTATGGAGGTCAAAGGTTCAATTCTCATGAAAGTAAATAATATTTAGCATTTATTTTCATATAGGGGCACTTTAGTAACTTACTAAATAGGCTCAAAACTCATGTTAGCCTATAATAAATATAACTAGCATGATAGCCCGTGCAAGTCACGGGCCACATTCTAATCTGTATAATTTGTTTCACAAATCGTAATATAGTTGGTCTTATTTTCTTGTCAATATGCTTTATGTGTCCCGATTAATCTAAGATCAACAATTGGTAACTTATACCAATTTCGAAATATTAGTGAACTTTAAATCTCAAAGAGCAGTACTTGTTGAATGTAAAAAGAATAATAGGTAAAACTGGTAAATAAGAGTTAATCGTTAATGGCAAGTATTATTACAACAATACTGTACCCGTTAGTCTATTTTTCACAAATTTTTTAAAAAAGATAATCACGATAAGTCGATAACGATATGTTATTTAGTCTGTTTTAAGTAGCAATAGTAAACATGCATGAAAAGATAGTTGGATCATTAAATAAATAACAGAAAATGCCTTATAGTATTAAGAACACAAATTGTTACAACGTTACTAAAAATCAATTAGTATATATTTATCAAAACTAATATGTATTATTATAGTGATAAATTATTTTATTTTTTATTCAATTTCAGAATATGACAAATCATTCATTATATCTTAGGTTGTTATATATAATATAGCATTTTGTTGTTGAATATCATTATTCATTAATATAAGTACGACATGCTTAACACTTAAAATTATTTGTTTAGTATATATAATACTACATTACAACTCAATTATGTATTTTATCTATTTATTTAACTGATAAGTGATATAAAGTACGAATCTCATATATCAGCTATTTCTTATTTTCTCTTTAAAGTTAGGTATACATTTTATCAGGTATCAATCATATTAAGGATTTCAATTTTTTACCGAAAAGTTAGTTCAAGACTATTTAGTAAATCTAAAAACAGTTTCTCTACAATACTTTTATAAAAAAAAAAACTTGTTTTAGAAAAAGTAAATCCCCCATACTTTTCACAATAACAACATTTGCTGGTAGAAATTTTAGGTTAAGACATCAAATCCCAACAAACATGTATTTAAGTAAGTTTAATATAAGTGTACTTAATATAAAATAGGATATCAATATGAAAAAATGAGCAAAATACACTACTTTTGTAGTCCAAGTGCCCGAAATACCTGTAAGCGGAAACGTCCGCCCAAATTGCCCACGGTCTACGCATGCTGAGCATGCGTAGGTTGGGATACGCATTCCTAACTTTTGCATGTGGGGTCACGCATTTCCCAGATGCGTAATGACGTCATCCCACGTCATTTTCACACAAACATAACCGGCGTCTCTCTCCCTCTCTCGATCGCCTCTCTCGATCGCCTCCTTCGTTCGTACACCTCCGGCTGCCTCCACCACATCTGAGGACATCAAAATGATTATTAGACCAGCCTCTCCATTTTACTCCATTCATTTCTTGTTTTTCGGCCCCGTAGGGGCATGCATAGGCCAATCGTAAATTTAATCAAAAAAATGAACTCCGATTTGGGGCTTTCCAATCCGGGGAAACAAATGGAAAAAGAAGAACATAGGCTTGTAGATCGTGAGAAGGCGATCATTTTGGTGTATGGCATGCTAGTGCTCGATGCCTGTAAAGAGCGAACGGATTGTTTGAAATTTTGGTCAAAATTTGCTCTGGCGACGGCGTTCGAAGAAGATGAACAGTGTCTGGCATACGCATGTTGGACATGCGTATCTCCATCCACGCATCTTCAACATGCGCAACCGAGGTACTGTTCACGGTTGGAGCAATTGAATTTTACAAACGCCACGCACTGTTGGCTTGCATAGTCCGAGGCTACACATTTTTGAAATGCGTATACCCTATACGCATGTTCAAAATGCGCGCCCCATGGGTAAAAAGGACGGAGGCTTGCGCTGGTAGGTATTTTGGGTAGATGGAATTAAAATATGGGTATTTTGGTTTTTCACCCTATCAATATCAACTAAATAAGACATATTTTCGATTCAGTGCTTCTAAATTTAACTTCATTTCTTTTTAAAGGTCATAAATTTAGTTCCCTTAATTAGATCAGGAAATCGTATCGTGTTTCCGTATATATTTTGTGTATCATATGTCCAAATTCGATAGTAAATAAATTCATGTCATCTCAAACACCATGTAAATCATATTAAATAAATTGATATAGTCTCATGTATCACATGAATCGGTGCATGTTTTTTCGTCATTATTCATGATGCATAAAAGAATATTTTAATATTTTAATTTTATAAAAGTATCATTATTATTTCGGGGATTTTTTTATATATAATATATTCCTTTTAAGGGTATTAAACACATTCACCACAATAATTTCACATATAAAATTTGAAGATATTATCTTCAATATAAGATATAATATTATAATTTTTTTATAGAAATGTATATGTATATATATATATATATATATATATATATATATACTCATATATAATTCATACAAATTTATTCATTTACTAATTTTCATACATTTTCAAACACGATTGTAATTTTATATACATTTGTGTATAACAAGTTAATTTTTTTTTTTTTTTTGCATGTAACTAATGGATTTTAAGTTGACATAAAAAAATCGTAAAAGTGTAAATGTCAACATTGGTTATTTGTACAATGAAGGTTATAGGTTGAATTTTTCAATAATTATTGTAAAAAATAAAACAAGTGATTTTTGTGTGCATGTGGTTAATGATTTTTATATTGTATCAAAATAATAAAATGGTGTAGTGGCTGTGAATGTCAACATTAGTTTTTTGTGCAACCAAAGTTATAGGTTCAATTCCCGTTAAAGCATATTATACAATCTTTTTTTTCATTTTATATTAGAAGGGCATAATAGTACATTACTAAATAATCTTGAAAACCCATGTTCCCTTATAATATATATAACTAGCTTTATAATCCGTGCTATAATCCGTGCAAGGCACGGGCATGCGCTAGGTATAAATAAATTATGAGTTATATGCTAATAGCTTTTTCTGGTTTCGGTGTGTTAATGGTAGGATGTAACTAATGAGTTACACAAGTTACAAACTTACTGGTAGTCATTTGCATATACTTCTAAAACTAAGTTGGCGAAAAACAAATAATGCAACATATTTACCCCCATAAAGTCAAATGTTGCCGTAATATGGACCCATTAGATAATTTATATGCTTCAAGAACAAGTTGTCACGACTTTACAATGACCTTGAAGGAGAATGGGTGTTTATTGGTCTCCATCAGTAGGACTTGTAATATGTTGCAGCTGCCAAATGATCTAGAATCTTGTGGTTACATTCCCTTCGAGTTCTCTCTCCTGAAAAGTTCTTTCATGTCTCAAAATGGTATCTTCAGAATCAACACTACATCTCCCCAATTCCTCCATGCCATTTGGTATGATCACGTATAGCACCTAGTGTAGATATTGCAGAATATTAGTCTCAGCTCTAATCACAAGAGCGATCAAGTCAAAAGATCATGCTGATATTGCACCTGACCAAGTTTGTATACTTGTATCTGAGATGATAGAGCCTCTGATTTCTCATCATGCACTTGCCTGTTTAAAAAAATTCTAAATGAGCTTCACTTTGAGATAAATCACTAACTGAGAAAAAATTTCCCCAAAATTCTTACTTCTGTCTGTAGTTTAAATAACATTATAATAATAGCAGCAGTTCTAAAGTAGAGAGAATGTCCAAAAAATTACTTTCAAAAGCCGATAATCGTTGTCACTGCCGGTAAATACTGCCATGAACAGGCCTCTTTATATAAATTTATAGGTGGCATAATAACACACAAACATCATACTGGAGGCTCAAGATTTACATTAACATAGTCACGGAGTTCATCAATACTCTATGTTAATCACGCTACACATATCCTCACCTTCGGCGTTTAATGGCGTAATAGGCGATGATTGTGACATGTATACGAGCAGGCTTAATTAGTGATCCCACCTCAGATGAGAGGCGAAAGGTTAGAATGAGCGAACATTGATATAGAATGTACTAGCGAATAGTAGGGTCAGATTTTTAATTTAACAGGGAATAAAATCATTCACAAAGTAGTATGTTGTAGTATTAGATATACCTAATTTGCAAGCAACAGATACCGCACTTTCAGCGATTTTTATTAAGCTCTTTTGAACTGTATAGAAGAAGTGAGTTTGAAAGATCATACCAACCAAAGAGTTTAAGGTGGAAGTGAGAGCATAAGTGCCTCGCTACAGTAGAGATGGCTCGAAGCTGTATTTTATTTATAGCAAAAAAGGTACCTGTGGTTTCATACTGTTAGTGTCAACATTACCAAACTAGATTCCGCTACGAATTAGTTTCCACCCGCATGGTTGCATTAACTCCATCAGCTATTTGAAGTCTCAAGTACATCACATGATGGCCCAAACATGGTCATTGCATTTATATGAGTCTTTTTGACGATGCACGTACCTTGTTCCTTCCTAAAGTTTAGATAGTAAAATTAGTCCATACTGACACCATGTAGTAAAGGCAAATGAACAATATCACCTAACGTGCATGTGTGCTAATAACCATTAGACAGTTGAGACATGCAGTTGCAATAGAAACTTAAAACCATTGAAGGGAATAATAGTTGGCAAATCATGTCATCAGGTCACAAAATATCTCAAAACTGGCCAAATATTTCATTGAAGCTAGGAATGATACTTTTTTAACATTTAATAAGTTACGAGAAACTGAAATTTAAATATAGTCCAGAAAATATTAAAAACAATCAAAGGCCAAATAATATTACATTATATACTTGAAGATCTGGTACATGCAGATATGCTATAGAAAGTACTAAACCTACAACTTAGTTTAGAGCGCCTGACAGGGAAGCTTTGTTTCCTTTTATGTCCAAATTTGTTGCACAGATACAAATATATACAATGTTATAGTAAGAGTTTTTCCGACCACCTCCGCCCCTCTACTACTACTAGCCTCATATCTAATCCTACAAGCTTTCTTTAAAGCCATTAACGAATCAATATCCATGATAGGCACATATACATAGGAACATATATAACACTGAATAAGCATGAAGTATATTGAAATGATTGAAACATATGGCAAATTGGGGACAAATGTTAGTCTGATACTATATCTACATGTAGAAAGACAAGATAAAATCGGCGGAACAACACACTCTAAGTTAATACTAAAAGCATTGTTGGAACAAAATAAAAATACCTAGACTATTTTCTAAAAGTAAATTAGCAGAGCACCCATATACAAAAAAAAAATTAAAATTAAAACAATCAGTTGTACCTCCAAAAGCACCAGGGATATCCGGCGCCGTCGATTAAGTTTAACGGGAAAATATTACTAGGTTTACCAGAAGCATATGAAGCACATCGGCCACTGCATTGAAGGCTGTTAACTATTTTTTCGAACAGATACGTGAACTTACAAGGAGTTATGATCATAATTTGCCGATATTATAATCTTATTGCCCAAAGAGAAGAGCGCTTGAGTAACAAATACGAGGGAATACGAGGGGTATTATATGGAGAAGTGAAGCAAGCGAATTAACAGAGATGTAATGAAGTTATAACAGAACATTACAGACTTGCTTATTAGTATTATGATAGAGGACTAAAATAAGACTATAACTGTATCTTTACTAATCTGCCAAAATGGATTACATAGTTCAAGATTTGTAGAGGATAAGAAAGTGAATAAATGCATAACACATGAGCCATTTTGTTTTCATGGTAATAATTATTTGTAAGAATCGTAACATAATGAATTTATACTTAAGAAAATGCCAGTTAGGTTACCAGCCGATACCTGCAAACTGATAAGACTTAGTAACCACCAAAGCACTAAATATGTAAAAAAGTGAGTTGACGAACACTATTAAGATCATAACTGAAGAATCTCATTCAACTGTCTTCATAGTGAGAGAATGACCTAGAGGCCCTAGACAGATTTATTAAAGCCATGTGTCCCATCTGTCCTTAGGACATTCACAATGTAATGAAGTACCAAAGACTTCAATTGCTAAAAGAATGTAATGAAGCCACCAAAATGCAACTGGAAAATAGACAAAATCACCAAAAATTACATTACTAACCACCGAAATTTTTTTAACTTCACGACAATCTATATCATATGAACAGACCAACTAAATTCAGATACCCAATATGAGAATCTAGCTTCTAAGGCGAAGCAAAACATTTCTTTTATACAGAACATCTTAATATCACATAGTACAATTATGTATAAAATTAATGAATAAAAAAAACCTATCTGAAGTTATAGATACATATACAAACACAAGATTGGATTTCAAATTCAGTTTTGGAGGATTACCTACGAAATGAAAGATTCGAAAGTGATGGAAAGCTCTGGAGATTATTGGCGCAACCTTGAAAAGTAGTCACAGAGAAGCCTTGAAAATCAGCGGTAGAGAAACGGATGGACAAAAACAATCAGTTGTACCTCTAAAAGCATCAGGGATATCCGACGCCGTCGATTTAAGTTTAACCTAAAAATATCACTAGGTTTACCAGAAACATATGAAGCACATCGGCCACTGCATTGAAGGCTGTTAATTGTTTTTCTGGACAAATACATGAACTTAGAAGGAGTTATGATCGTAATTTACCGATATTATAATCTTATTGCCCAAAGAGAAGAGAGCTTGAGTAGGGAATACGAGGGGTATAAGATGGAGAAGTGAAGCAAGCGAATTAACAGAGATGTAACGGAGTTATAACAGAGCTGAATAAAATATTTCACCGAGGTGTATGTTGTAGTATTAGATATAGGTGAAAAACAAAAATGCCCACCATTTAATTCCAATTGCCCAAAATTCCTACAGGCGAAAAGATCCGTCCAAAATGTCCACCGACTAAGCATTTAGGACTTGCGTATAGGGTATACGCATTTTTCGAATGCGTGGAGTGTGTTATTTGGAAATCTGTACTGATGAACAGTACTTGGAATACGCATTTGTAAAATGCGTGTTTGAAGATATGCGTATTTCAAGTACTGTTCATCTTCTACAACCAGCCGCGCCGGAGATTGTTTTTGGTCAAAAATTCAACGCATCCATTCACCACCATTCAAGCTTCTTTCACTGACATACCATACATCATTCAAATCATATTCTCCCCCTCTACAACCCTACACCCTTCAATTTTCATTTCTTTTGCCGGAATATGAACCCCCAAAACAGATCAATTTTTTCGATTCGTTTTTCGAGGAGTCCATAAACGCCCATGCGGGCCAAAAATCAAGAAATAAAGAGGGGAAAAGGGAGAGGGATGTGCTGGCATCATTTTGATGTTCTCAAATTGGGTGGAGGGTGCCGGAGGGTGCCAAACGAACGCCGGCGACGGGGGAGGCGATTTTGAGCTCCATAAAGACGATGGTTGGTTTTGAAGAAAATGACGTATGCTGACATCATTACGCATTCCATAGATGCGTATGTTAGTGTAGGTGCCCTAGAGGCAATACATTGTTTCCTTTAATAAACCTTTATGTCATTTGATTATTCAATAAATGTATTTATTATGACTTTAATTACTGCGATATATTTGTTAGCATAATAAATGTCCTTAGAATCATGATAGACATTGTAGTTTAAGTACATGACTTGAACTTGAGATTATATAATATATCATATTCTTAAAGGTCCCTAGTCAAGTATTATTATATATAGGACAATAATAATGCATAAATAGACTAGTATGTTGTTTGACAGATAACCGCATCTCATTGGTTATAAGTATGGAGATACTAAAGTCAATACATAGGTACATGTAGGAGTACATGGTACTGGACAAACCCACAGTGAGATTCTTCATGTTTAATAAAGTCATAAGAAAGACTCACAGTGATATACTTTGACAACATTAAAAGTTACCTTTGACCGGGTGATGATAAAAGTGGACATCGGGTATATCATGAGTCGTATGAGCAATATGAATGATAGATAAAGGATTTAACCCTCCTATAATTAGGAGAGATATTATTGGCCTCTTGATTGAGTGAGACTATAAAATGCATGGTCGTGCTCAAATAATGATTTGTTTTTAATAGTCTACTCATGGATCAAGTAAACCCGGATTAAATGTTGAAGAGGATGACTAAATACATGCCTCAAGTTTAATCTATAATATTTGGTTAAAGGGATTATATTACATGGAAACATTAATCACGAAAGGTTTAATATGGATCACCATTTAAATTATTATTACCTGGGTAGCAATGATGTGCTACTAGATGCCGCTCTTTGTTTACGATTTTAAATTGAGATTTTAAAATCGTTGCCAACGTAATAATAACCTATCGGGTCACACACAAAGAATGCTCGGAGGATTATTTAATTTGAATTCGGATTTAAATTAAATGATAGAATTCGGATTATTTATTATTAATTTAAGTATGACTTAATTAATGTAATAAATGGAATTTCGAATTTATTAATTCAGAAATACAGTTATTATTTAATTGAGAAAGTCTTAGTTAGATAATGATTAGAAAAACTGAATTAATATGGGCTCTAATTGGGATTAGGGATGATTTCATTTTTGTCTCTCCTATATAATATCTTTTTGTGGCTTGGAAAGGGTTACACGTTTTATTAAAAACCCTAGCTGCTAGAGAGGTAGAGAGAAAAGAGAGAAAGAAAAACGGATTATTGTGCTAGTACACAGCATCCTCTGTTCGAGCTTTTGCGTGGATACTGATAGAGCGTAGATCGTTGCATACGGGATACGTGGTGTTCAATCAAGATAGGATCTCCATCTGTCAACCGAATCGTAAAGCTTCTTAAGGTACAGATTCTGATCTCCATAATCTGCCCAGAATTATACATGGATCCTGGTTTGGGTTTCGAATTTTTTTTGTTTTATTTATGTTTATCCGCATTTATGCCTCGGAACCCAACAGCGTAACCATCGAAATGCATTCCCTTAATGCGTATCTCACTACACGCATGAACAACATGTGTACTCCATGGTTAAAAAAGACGGACAGATTTGAATATAGGCATTTCGGGCACCTTCCATACAAAAATGGTGTAGTTTGGGCATTATTTCTTAGATATATAATAGATAATAGATGGATGGATGGATGGATATAAAATCATAAGAATTTACATAAGACTTATACTAGCTTATAGGCTGTGCTCTATTTTTTTTTAATTTGTTTATAGTATAACATATATTTTTATAAATATTATTTTTATTATGTTGCAGGAAGGATTTGAACATTAGACCTTTGTATATGACAAATTTTAGTATTAAATTTAAATTATTATATTGTTGGCGGGAATGAAACCTTCAACCTTTTTATATAACCTCTTTTAATATTAATTTTAAATTAAAATATTGTTGGTGGAATTCCAACTTTAGACCTCTATGTATAATAACTCGTAATGTTATATACAACAGTTATCATCTATTTGAGTTGAAAATCAAACGGTTCAGTGTTGTGAAACACGCAAAATTATAAAAAGTGCAAACTCTAATTTTAAAGCGTGACTCGCGAAGCGCGATTTATCGCGCGATTTTTAGTCAAAAATTAAAATATTTATACACTTTTGAGGATGTTTGTTCTAATATTAAACAATAGAATAGTGCTTGAAATAGTTTCAAAAATAAATAAAAGTCTTAAGCATAGTGGATCACACACAAAAGTATCAAACTATCAATCGATAACATTTAGTAAGTCAAAGGCTTCCAAATCGTTTAGCTCGATCTCAGTTTCCTCAATTCTCTCTCTTCCTCGTCATCATTTTCGTCTATGAGATTTGAATAAGCTATTTCACTTGATTTTGAGGTGGTCATATTTCTTATCAAGCGTCTTGTGCTAAGCTTTTTAAGAATATAAGACATACCACTTTATAGAGATAAGTGACGGCTGATGTGAAAATTGTGAGGCTGTAAAGGGTTATAAAGATAAGTAGGGTTTTTTTTTAACATAAAGGGTATTTTTGTCTTTCTGTACAGTTTGCGGTTTTTAGCGATTTTTTGCGCTTTTTTGCGAGTAATCGCGAGTAATCGCGAGTCAAGCTCGATTTTTAGCCAATTTGATAATCGCCCTAAATCGCTAATACGCAGCTCGCACAGCTTGCGCCTAATCGCGAAGCGCGATTAATCGCGATTTTAACAACACTGAACGGTTGTGAATGAAAGAAATGATAACCAAAATTGTGGAATAATTTTTGGTCCAAGATAAGATTTTATGATTTGTGATGATCTGATCTGTACCCCTATGTCTAATTAATTGTCTAGTTTATTTTTTTTATGAGTAAATTGACATATTTTTTTAATTTTTTAAAGAAAATAGAACTACTTTTTAAAAGTAATTTTAATTAAAATTTGATCAATTTACTCATAAAAATTACAAAATAATTAATTTAAAATTCTACCAAAATTTGTTAACATTTGACTAATGTTGATTTCGTTAGAACAAATGGATTTCAAAATTATTTTTGAATTTATGACATATTTTAATTGGTGATGTGCGTTGCACAGTCCTTTTTTTGTGAGAAGATATCCAAGAGGTCTAAGAAGACTGGATTAATATGCAATTGTATCTTTTTACGGTTTGTACGACTCGGTTATTCTTGTAGATTCTGTACCGTTTTTTATTAATAAATTAAATCCTTTATTTAAAAAAAATATTAATTGGAAAAACTTCCCAAAATACACAATTTTTCCCTACCCACTACCTAAAATACCCGTTTTTCAAAATACCGCCCAAAATACCCACGGGTCACGCCGTTGGGAACAGCGCAACCCCTCTCCACTGTTCACTCTACTCTCCCGTCGTCTCTCTACGCCTATCTCCGCCTCTCGTCCCCATCCGGCCACCTCCACTCCTTCTAAGCACACCAAAATCATCATCACACCGTGCTCTCCATTTCGCCCAACTGGTTATGACGAATTCGGCCCCGCAGGGGCTTGTACGAACTCGCCCGAAAATCGAGGAGAGAGGTTTGGGTTCAATTTGGGGGTTGAAAATCCGGCAAAACAAATGGTTTGAAATGGGTATGGATGTGTAGATCGTCGAAAGACGATTCTATTAGTGTATAATACGCTATGGGAAGATGTCTGGAGACGATCTGGCCAAAGTTTTGGGCGAAAATCGCCTGAAAATTGCCAGAGCAACGATTTGGAGAAGACGACGGATACGCCTCTTGCAAATGCGTATCTGGAGACGCGCATCCCAAGCTACAGTGCATGCCCACAAGCGGCGTATCTTTTGCTTACCTCTATGCCATAAGCGTACCTGGTCATTTACTCCTCCTCCAGTTGCGTATCCAAGGATACTCCTATGTCATAGGCGTATCCGGTGGATATTTTGGGCGGTGTTTGCGCGCGGTGAGCATTTTGGTTAAGAAAGAATAAAAAGTGGTTATTTAGGGCACTCACCCTATTAGTTGACATCTCATAATGTAAGAATTTTTTTGAATAAGTCTTTGAACATTCTAGCATCTTTCTTTAAAAGAAAAAGAAATTTTTTGAATTAATTTAAATATTAAAAAAATATATTGCAAATAATAAAATAAAGAGCTTTTTTGATCAATATATTGACAAAAGTATTTTTTTACAATTTTACTTTTGTTAACTGTCACGTCAACAGGGTGTGGGACCACAAGAATAAGAAGACTAGAGCAAGAAGGAAAGAATACAAGAACTAAGAAGAACACAGAGATTTATGAACACACAAGTTTATGGCTTAGAAATATGTCTAAGCTAGGATACCTTAAACCATTACAATCTAGTCCAATTTATAGTAGTCCTGGGGAGACACCTAGATAGGACGTAATCTTACAAACAATCAGATACACATACGTGTTACAATGCTTATCTTCTTAGATAAGCTTACAATACTTTCCACACAAATATTTTTCACTACACACTATACACTTTATTCTTTAGACATAATGATTACAATTACCCATCTGTCCATGTCAGCTGCCACATCACGGGATCCACCTGCCACGTCAGCAGGGTGGGATCCACCTGCCATGTAGCACACAGTCAGCAAAGAGAGAAGATGATAGATGGAGAGGATATTTAAAATTAAGATAATATTTTAGCAAAAAATTTGAAAAGATAGTATTTTTTCAAAACAAAGTAGAAGATATAGTAATTTTTATAAATTCTCTAAAATAAAATGAAAGGCCAATAGTACCTTGGCGGCAAGTGCAACTGTGAGAGGCCTGCAAACAGAGCTGACATATATGCTTACATAGAATAGTTACAACTTAAAGATTCTATGTTTGTCCTAATTAGTTTGTACATCATCTTCTTACCTTCTATTTGCCTACTCAAATCCCTCTCTTTCTCTTGGCTACCCATATAATTTTTTTTAACAATAATGCAGTTTGTTTACTCACCGACTGAAGAATCAGTCTCTGTCAATCTTGTTTCAATACTCCAAATCCCATTTAATAATCTCCTTGTTTATTATAAAAACCCCATGTCATTTTTTATCTTAATTATTCAATACTTATTGTTGTTTCTTGTGTTGGGTGGTGGTTGATCCAGTTGTATTCTCAAAGAAAGCTGAAAAGGGTATTTTCCTTTTGCCTTTATATTATCTGGGTTGTTTCTTGATTTTACTTTAAGCTTGTTGTGATGCCTATTTTTAATGTCTTTATAAGTATGTCTTGTATATTCTTAAACTGGAATTTTTGATATTTTTGCTTTGTGATGTGGTAGTAAATTTTGTAGTTTCTGGTTTAGTTCAGTTCTGCATAAAGATGAATGTTTGTAATGTTATAGTTTAAGAGTATTTCGAGTTATACGTTCCGACAGAAATGGTATCGAGGTTCGTGAATAAAATGAGTAGGAAGGAGAATAAGCATTATTCTCAGGTTGGTGGGTTTGAAGTTTATTTCAATGGGTGTGGAATATAATGGAGGGAGGAATGGAAATACAAAAATTAGTACAAACATCAATTCCATATGATCCAGTTTCATTCTTTCCCAACGGAACATAAAACAATTCTGTTAAATGTCTATCCAATGGGTCTTCGTATCTTAGTTTTGGGGTGACAAATTCGGGTTTCGGCTATTGTTTGTATAAGTGACAGCTAGTTGTCGTTCTAAGTCCCGATTAAATTTGATGAAATGATTAAGTGTAGATTTTTTTAGAATTTTTATTGATGCGTCATTTTTGTGCTGTCTTTGTAAAATTGAGTACGGTCCTGGGCCGCGTCAAACTTTGTCATCTCTAATATTGGGATAAGAAAGCTTACATAATAATTGTAGTACAGGTTTCTGTTTAGTTCTATATGTAGAGATTTATCACAAAATTACTGTAAGACAGTGTTTGACGTATTGTTTTATTGATATAACAGGATTTGGTTCCAAAAGGTTTTCTGTCATTGGAGGATCTTCTTGCAAAGGAAGGTTTTAAGAGTAGGAAACTAAAGTCACTTTCTAGAACTTCTACTTCATCAGAACCGTCAAGTAGACCTCTTTACTCAAATTATGATCAAAATAAAAGTGGTCTTTCACCTGGTGTAACTCGTGTAAGGAGAACAGAAAAGACAAAATCTGATATACCACAGCTTCAAAGTGATAAAGTCAAGGATACACGAGCAGTACCCAGGGATGATCTTTTTAGAAGGGAGGTGTTAGATGGGAATTTGAGAAAGGAAGCTATGCTGAAACCTAAGAGGAAAAATTCTTTGGATTTTAGGGGTGGTAAGAGCTCTGGCATTAGGTCGTCAGCAGTTTTACCAGACAAGGAGATAGTTGATGCCGATCTAGATCATTACGAGGTTGAAGCTGGGTTGCAACAAGATGAAAGATATGCAGATATATATTCCAATGAAGTTTATAGTCCTTCTGGAAGTACAAGTAAGGCTTCAAATGGAAGTGAAGGAATTGTGACAGCGAGGAATATGTCAGGGAAGAATTTACAGGAATACAAAAGGCGTGGTAACAATTCCAACCAAAATCTGCTTGGGCATGTGAGTTCCAAACTTAGTAACCGTAAAAGCATGAAACAAACTGAGGCTTCCAACAACAGACCAGACGGAGGTTCACAGAACAGCAAAAGCTTCGACGAAAGTAAACATCATAGGCAGCCAGAGATTGAAGAGGCTCCAGTAGAACCTGCTCTTGATGAAATTGCTGTCCGAGCCATGATATCTATTCTAACGGGGTATATCAAACAATTTTTTGTAGATGGGGACTTTAAGGCATCACTTCGTCACAATTGTTTTGCTTCCCTTAATTTTGTTGGGCTGGAGGAATGCATCGATACGGAAAGTAAAGTCATTGACAATCTCGAACAAGCGATAGAAACAGTTGAAAGAGCTGCTGAAGAATCTGCAACTGCAATGGAGCTGAAAAAGGCATCTTTGCATCTTAGTGTCATTACTGGCCTTAACGCAAATGATTTAAAAGATGGTTATACTTCAGGAATTCCCAATTCTAAGTTGTCAGCATGTGCGCATCTTTATTTGTCTGTGATTTACAAGCTTCAGAAGAAAGACAGGATTGCAGCAAAGCATCTTCTACAAGTGTTCTGTGATTCGCCATTTTCAGCTCGAACAAGTTTATGGCCCGAACTATGGAATGATATATTTCTTCCTCATCTTTCACATATAAAGGCATGGTACAATCATGAAGCTGATTCTCTAGCTGATGCACCAAGCAAGGGAATAAAACTAAAAATTCTTGAGAAAGTTTATAATGAAATAATGGACTCCGGTACGTACCAATTTGCAGCTTATTACAAGGACTGGCTGACAGAGGGTGTCGAAGCTCCTACTATTCCCTCTATCCGTATTCCTTCGGCATCTATTCAGGGAGTTGATGGGGAGGTTTTGAACAGCAACTACTCGGATCCGGGTAATCCTTTTATTCCTTTCTCATCTCAGCCAATGCTCAGTCTAAAACTATATCACTCAGATCTAGGTAGTTTCAACAAGGCAGGGGCAGATCAAGTGGTAGACTTTGAAGAAATGGAAAACTTTGATATAAGCAGAAGAAGCTCAACTGCTTCTGTAGTAGAAGATAAAGAAACATTGACATATTCTTCTGATGCTGCTGTTCATAAGGAACTATTAACACAACAAGAAATTGTACACCACGTAAGTGTTTCAATGCAAAACTTACCGTATTTTTAATGCTCATAATGATTTAAAGTGTGTTGAAAGATGCTCTCTGTTTAAATATCTGATTAGTCTCTTTGTACTCTTTACGATTTTTAAGATATTTATAGTGTAATGAAGCTTTTGGCCCCAAATTCAATACCGGAGTAAAGCCTGCATTGAAAAGAGAAAATTGTAAAAAATATTGTCATTAGTTCTACCCATCAGTGCTGCAGAGGCCAGTAGATTCTGAGCTCAGCTAAGGTCACAATCAGTAGATGCCATGAAGCTTTTCCAGTTGTGATTAGTTTATATCTTTCAGCATTAGTTATCCTACAAGTACATCAACGCATGCCTGTAACTGAGGCATCTAAACCTTCTTAGTCTCCACAGTATATTCAGATCTGAAGAATCATGAGTGACAAACACGGGGTGTGTCATGTAATATATTTTGCCCTATTAACAGATGTTTATAATAATTTGTGTTTGAAATAGTGCATGCTTATTTGGATAATTTATACATTTTGTGCTAGCCAAAAGAATTTGTTTATTCAGTAGTAGTAGGGCACAATGTAAGCCGTTGTCCTGTTTTGAAGCGACTAAAGCAATTCTGCAAGTGATTGCTTGTCGGGGACTTGATTCAACAAGGTTGACTTAGTATTCTTCCTTGCATATGCTTCTATTTGTATGTTGAAGTAGATGCATGCTCTCTGGTTCTTGTAGTATGTAGAGTCACATGTAAGGGGGTGTTTTAGAAGATTCATTGGTACACCCTTAACCCATTGCTTAATAGCTTATGCTTTTAGACCGGCAATGAAATGTTACAATATACACAACCGCGTATTATTACTTACCATGTAAGAGTTCCAAGATTTGGGGTGGCGGTACTCGCCAACCATTACCACCCGTAGCGCCGTCCCTGATCGTATTCTACCATCTTGAAATTGTACATCTTTATATTGTTCTTGTATTTATTCTTCGTTTCAGTTTTAAATTGCTTGCATTTGCTGATAAAATTTATTTTACTTTTATAAACTTATCTTTATAGAGGCATCCTAATCTGTTTAAAGAGAAAGTCTAGTCTTTTATTCTGTAAGTTTTGAAATTGCTACAGACTACTTAGGTAATATGTTCTTACTTCAAGCCAGTATAACCGAGGGTTAAGGCTTTAAATGCGCTTTAGTATTAGTTTGACATTTCTAGTTCTTCTTATACATTGATATGATTTCTGCATTAATACAATTGTTCACAAACTTTAGGAAGATGGACTAACAGCATATCGCAAAGCTGGTTCTGGTGAGATAAAATTCATTGACAAGTTCGATGATGCCTATCAGCTGCAACTTAAAGAAAATGTCGATATGCTTGATGAACTTTCATATGCAAAAGTGAATGAGCTTACATTAAAGAAACTTGCGAAAGCTGTCTTCGGTTTCCCACAGACTGAGGATTGTCTAAATGACATCAATTCTTCTGTTTTGCCTGATAAAGATGCACATCATTTCAAGCCCTTGGTAATTTAACTCATTTTTTAAAATACCACGGTAATCGTTCAAATCATTAAATATTTTCTCTTCCTAATAGCGTGTTTTCCAAATCTGAGGTGCAGGCAAATCGTTCAATGTTGTTCTATCAATGTGGGTAATGAAAAACCTTTGGAAGTTGTTTTCTTTCTGTTGCATATATGATTGTTTGTGTAATACCCCTATTAATGTTTTACCCTTGCAGGTTGGAGTGAAAACTCGGACTGTTTTGTTCAGTGGTCTTCTCTCTTGAGCATCCCTGAGGACTTCATCTGCCCTCTAAGCGGACTATGTTTTGAGGAACCCGTCACTTTAGAGACTGGCCAAACTTTTGAGACTGCAGCTCTTAGACAATGGTTTGATAAAGGACACAAGACATGCCCAATTTCGGGAGTTACACTAGAGTATCAAGCTGTGCCCCTGACAAACTTCATTTTGAAACGTGTTGTTGATTCATGGAAATTTGAGCACTGCAGAACTCTATTAGGTTTTGCTGGCCAGCTAGCAGGGAATGTAGGGGATAAGGTCAAGGATGAAGCAGCTGTTTCCATTTTTGAGCATCTTCTTACTTTATCTAGCAGAGATGAAAGAATTAGAAATGTCAAGCTCCTTATCTCTCTTGGAGGACTGCAGTTTTTATTACGAAGGTTTGGATCTGGAAACTTGGAAGAGAAAACAATTGTTGCAGCATTGTTGTCTCACTGTATCGAAGCAGACTCTGGTTGCAGAAATTATATAGCTAGAAACATTGAAAAAATGTGTTTTGTTGTGCTTCTTCACTGCAAGCAGGCTAAGTCAATAGCAAATGCTGTCTCACTATTGATAGAACTAATTTGCTTGAATAGGTACTCTTTTTTTTTTTTCTCTGTGTGACTTTTCTGTATTATTCTGGGCACCTTTCCACTTGGTAGGACGTGCACATCCTGTCTCTCTCTCTCTCTCTCTCTCTCTCTCTCTCTCTCTCTCTCTCTCTCTCTCTCTCTCTCTCTCTCTCTCTCTTTAATATAAATGTCACTGCATTTGTGTGTGTGTGTGTTGGGGGGGGGGGGGGAGGTGTCTTTATGCTGTGTCAATTGACGTAAACTATTTAGATAGATTACTAACCGTGCATGAGCAATTCGAATAGACCCAGAAGCAGTATATTATCGCAGTGCTATAGAGGCCACATCTTGGGCAGGAAAGTTTCCAGGTGTTTGTATTCTTTGTAATACAGTAGATATTTGAATTTATGTGCAATCAGCTAGCTTGTATGGGGTCATACGGGAGTACTTTTGCTTTGATCTGCTATACTTGTGTTGTATATATGGTCTCTGATTGGATTTGCTTTCGGATATAAAGTATTGATAGATGAATTCCAGGAGGATAGATGTTTGCTCTTTCTTAAGCGGCTTAGAAAACAAGGAAATGGTGCACACTATGCATGTTTTACTTATTTATCTCCAGAGTTGCCCCTCGGATCAAAGGCCTTCAGTTGCAGTTCTCCTTTTACACCTAGACCTTCTGGTAAGCTCTTTAACAAAATGGATTTGGTGTACAATGTGTTAAATGATATAGATTATATTTCTTCGCCTTAATAAAACATAAAGTGGATTTGCAGTTGCTGCATACCGTTGGTACAAAAGTGGTTTTTTTTTTTTTTTTTACTGAAGGCTTGTTGTATTCCTTGTGTTTTTGTGCCAATTATATTTTATAACTGAAGTGCTTGACTTTGTCTTCAACTTACTTTTATCTTATGTTCATAGAATTCTTTAGGATGTCTATTGTATTACACATATTCTTACATCTTAAGATAAGAGCTTAAAAAGATTCAATAGATCCCAATCAATTTACTAAGTTTTATCATTTATATTTTTGCTTGAAATCCATGTTGTTTTACTGAAATTTTCATACTTAGAGTGATCTGGAAAAATGTTTAATTTCAAATTATATGTACTAGATAATATCCCATGTGAAGTACGGGAGGATAGAATTTATTTAAATTTATTAATTTACATGAATTTAGGGATGAAATCAAAATAGGAATAAAACAAAATTTAATATTGAAATATCATTAATATGAATATTTATTTATTTGTTAAGATTATTTTTAGTTATTATTTATTAAAGGTTATTCTGAGATAATTAAGAGAACATAACATAATGGTTCTTATAGAGAAAACTCGGTAGGGTTATAAATTATCATCAAAACGGAATTTCACTTAATAATGTTATTTAATTCGTTATTTATTTAAAATTAATTTTTAATAAAATTAAGAAAATATAAATACATGATTCTGATAAAGTCAATTCAGTATAGTTATAACAAAAGAAATACAATTATAATAGGATTCTAAAAATTTTATTAAAAAAAATAGAATTCTAGGGAAAATAGGAATATAGGGATGAAAATTAACTCAGTACATTTATAACAAAAAAATTATAATTATAATAGGATTCCAACAATTTTATTAAGAAAATAAAATAAAATTTTAGGAAAAATTGATGGTTAGACACCTGCCCTGTGAAAGTGGGAATGCTAACTCCATTATAACTAAATCTCTCTCTAATCAAAGTGGATGATAACCCTGTGAAGAGAATTTATTTAAATTTATTATTAATTATTATTTTATATGGCTTTAGGGATGAAACCAAATAGGAATAAAATAAAATTTGGTATTGAAATATCATTAATAGTAATTTTTGTTTATTTGTAAAGATTATTTCATTTATTTATTTATTATTTATTAAAGGTTATTTTGAGATAATCAAGAAAACATATAGTATTCTAACATTTTTCTTAAAAAAAAGATATAGAATTCTAGAAAAAATAGGAATATTGGGGTGGAAATCAACTCAATATAGTTATAACCAATGTTCTCAAAATCGTTAGCCAGGTCTAGGCGGTGAGGCTACTTTATAGCGATTAATCGGCTAGGCGGTGATTAATCGGAACATTAATCGGATGTATTAAAATAATATTTTTTATATAATTTAATTTTAATATTTAAAAATATATTTTATATAATTAAAATATAAATATCTTCATTTTATTATTATATATGATGAGTGAATTTACCATTTCATGTGTAAATTATATTTTTTATTAAAAAAAATATATTTTTAAAGTTTTATTCTTTAATTTGACCCTTTTTTTAAAATTTTACCGATTAATCCTGATTAAATCCGATTAATCGCCGCCTATCGATTATTCCCGCCTAACTCATTAAACCGCCTAATCCCGCCTGGGCGCCGCCTAATCAAAAAAACGCCTAATGACCGATTTTTGCAGATTTTAGGCATTTAGTGGCCTAGGTCGATTTTTAGAACACTGGTTATAACAAAAGAATTATAGTTATAATAGAATTCTAGCAATTTATTAAAAAATAATATAGAATTCTAGTAAAAATAAGAATATAGGGTGAAACCAAAATAAGAGTGGAATACCCAATATCGATTAAAAAATGTTTAACTTATTAATAAAAGGTATAGATCGATCTTTTGCAAGTTATTTGCCACGTTAGATTAGAAGTATGTCTTATATTGGAGAACTTTGCACCTCACCTTAAATAAATCTGGCAAGATGTTTGACATTTTAGTCTGATATGATCATATGATTATTTGATGAAAGTTTCAAATATTCTTTTCTTTTTAATTGCACTAGTAATATTTATTAGTATATTTCCTAAATTTGTATATATTTTTTCATGCTTATAATTCACTGCACTTTGGACTCAAGTTTGGGCAAAGAAATATGGCTCAAGTTGGTCACAATTCACATTAGGTGAAATTTACATGTGCTTTTCTCCATAACCATGGAGCACTTTTCTCCATAAACATGTCTTCATGCACTTCTCACCAATTCCATGTTGATGCACTTCTCACCAACTTACACATTTAGAGCGCATCTTTCCAAAAACACTTTTCGTGGTGCACTTCTCACTAATTCCAATTTTATTCTATTTTTACACTTTTCATCAATATTAAATTAATAACTATAATTTTGGAACACTTCTCTCCATGGTGAATCTTTCACCGATGATTCTAAAATCAAAAATCTTCCATGACCACTTGTGCCATGCCTTCTTTCTCATCATTGTAACAGGCTGAAATTCGGTACCTCTCATTATCGTATCCTCTTAACCTTCCTTCGTATTCTTCCTTGCGAGCTTTTGTTGACATGTTCTTAAAAATCTTGATTTGATTTTGTGTCGGGTTGTCACCAAGAGGTTGCATCTCCCTCTCAGATTCAACCCTCCACAAACTTGAGCCTCTTATGCGAGAAGTCATAGCTATGCACCACTCACAGATCCCTTAAGATCAATAATGCTCTAATACTGTGCTGGTTTTTTTGATAGAAGAGGGATATATATATATATATATATATATATAATATATATATATATATATATATATATATATATATATATATATATATATATAATATTGGATGGAAGTTTATACTTTAATTTATCATAAGGCTCTTTATATAGAGCTAATACAAGACAAACGTGCATGATTAGTGCCACATGAATAGCCTAATCAATTACAAATATTTTTACAATCAATCAACATTAAAACAAAATCTATCTAATTAATATTTCAGTTACAATTTTGAATCATAATTCCAATAATGTTGGTTTTTTTTTTATAGGATATGGAGATATATATATATATAATATTGGATGGAAGCTTATACTTTTATTTATCATAAGGCTCTTTATATAGAGCTAATACAAGACAAACGTGCATAACTAGTGCCACATGAATAGCCTAATCAATTACAAATATTTTTACAATCAATCAACATTAAAACAAAATCTATCTAATTAATATTTCAGTTACAATTTTGAATCATAATTCCAACACTCCCTCTTATTCGAAATTGTAAAACTTATTGAAAAATTTCAAAGGACTATGTACATTCCATCATCACCCAAACATGGAGCACTTCTCTCCACAACCATGGAGCACTTCTCTCCAAAACCATTTTTCTTGGTGCACTTCTCAACAAATACATTTCATTGATGACTTCTCGTCAACTTCAAATTTATTAGAGCACATCTCTCCACAAACACTATTCTTGGTGCACTTCTCACCAATTCCAACTTTATTTTATTTTTACACATCTCATCAAGATTAAATAACTATAATTTTGGAGCACTTCTTTCCATGGTGAAACTTTCACCAGCGATTCTAAAATAAAAAATCTTTCATGGCTACTTGTGTCATGCTTTCTTTCTCATCATCATGACACTCATCTTGGTGCCTCTTGTTATTGGACCCTCTCGACCTTCCTTCGTGTTCTTCTAACGAAGTTTTTGTTGACTCCTCTCCGAAAATCCGATTTAGTGTTGGATTGTCTCTAAGTGGTTGCATCTCCCTCTCAGATTCAACCCTCCACAAACTTGAACCTCTCATACGAGAAGTCATGATTATACACATATACTTACAGATCCCTTAAGACCATTGAAGCTTTGATACCATGTTGGTTTTTTTGATAGGAGAGGGAGAGAAAGATAATATTTGGTGGTAGGTTATATTTTTTATTCATCATAAGACTCTTTATATAGAGTTAATACAAGACAAACATGCATGATTAGTGCCACATATACAGCCTAATCAATAACATATCTTTTACAATCAAGCAACATTAAAAACACAATCAAACAATTAATATTATGGTTACAATTTTGAATCAATATTCCAACAAAACTTGTTATTCGTGCTTAGGCTATTCTATGTTTTTCAACATGCAGATAGCTCCCAAAAAGTACAGCATATATCGGGAAGAAGCTGTAGATGCCATAGCAGTGGCTCTAGAGAGCGGCTTAACAGACGATAAGATTAGAGAAAAGTGCTGCAATGCGCTTCTTGTCCTGGGAGGACGTTTCTCTTTAAGTGGGAAGGTAATGATAGAGGATTGGATCCTAAAGAAAGCTGGTTTCACTGATTGTCATGAACCTGAACTACTAGATTCCAAAGAAGACATACTACCAGCTACCCCCTCGGTATGTTCATCCTCTTATGCTGTCTTTAACCTACCTTCTTCACCTTTAAGTACATCTGCACATGGATTAAGTTTTTTATATCTGTTTTTTGTACATTGAACTATATCAAAATTCACAAGTATATAGGCTCTCTATCAATTTCTCGACGTAATTACCCAAGAGCAGGTACAACAATCTGATAAAACATACTGGTGCTTGTAGTATATATCTGATTAAGTTTTACCTGTAAGCACTGTCCCTATGTGTTATGTTTACATGGTATGACAAGATATAGATGATTACATGTGCAGCTTAATGTGATTCGATTTATCCATCTTCCCTTTCACCATAAGATAGTTGCTAGTAATATATATCCAACAACTTGCTGATTATTTCAGTTTTTCCTCGAGGCTGTAACAAACTAGGAACTTCCACATGCAACAGTTTCTGCATAATTACAATTATCCTCAAGTTTGTGCAAGCTTGTTATCCTGCACTTACTCTTCGAGTTATCCTCATTGATTTTCAGACACGACCAACATACCTTTTTGAGCCTGGATCTGTCCTCTTGGGTCCCTTAACCTCAAGGCAGTGCATAACATCATTATAACATTGCAAATGTTGCACGATCGTTTTCACTTTTCTGATACTAACAACCTTCCAGAAGGAATAATAGATGCCACACAGGTGATGCCGGATAACATTTTTCATTTTAGACAATGGAAACATAAATGATTATTCGTTCAGAAATCAGTTAATATTCCTGTTTTCGAAAAGTATTTTATGCGGTATATTTAAGGTGCAATGACTCAGTGTCGTGGAGTGTCGGTAACTCTGGTTCGTGAAGGCCTTTATTGGCGATGACGGATGATAACAGAGAATGAAATCGATAATCCATTTAACCATTATTATGTAACTGGGCCTGTGATGTCATATGGCGTGTTTTTACATATTCTCTGCAAGTAGGCATCTCATTTTAATGAATGTATCATGTATGCACTAAAACTAATTAAAGACATTATTAACGAATATATACAGTTCTCATATGTCTTGCATTGACTCACTAGTCACTGTCATAGCTTGATTAGCTTCAGTGCAAGGGAGATTCAAGCATGCAATATAGAAAATAACAACAGTTGCGTATCATTGATTTAATGAATATTTGTGTGTCAACAATTCTGAAGTGGGTCTCTATCTATAGGATACTGATGAAGATGATGCCAATGAAGAGTGGTTGAGGATCTTGTCGGCTTCACTTCTTGATGGGAGGAAATCGTTTCTGGAGACAATATCTATGTGTTTGGGTTCTGGACAGTTGGATTTGGTGAGGACATGTTTGACCACAGTAGCATGGTTAAGCTCCTCAATTGCTTCATTGCCCGACTTTAGGCGATCTGCCTTCTTGCCTCTCATATCTCCTCTTAAAGGGTTTTTGGAAAACAGTGAGAGGGTTGAACACAAAGTACTTGCTTCAATGTGTCTGCTAAATTTTAGCAGAATACCAGGTTGGCAAGTTTTTATCTACATAACTTCTTACTTGAGAATAGAATTGAGTATCTGTTTTTACGTTGGAATGTAAGCAATTGAGCAATGCATAAGCATTAACTCAGACCAAGTTCTCTGGCTTGATCTGTATAATATTGCATGCCAGGTATCTCCTGCATCTGTAGCTTTAGTCGTGTCCCTTGCTGAGGGTGTAGATGGAGGTCATAGTCTCATCACTTATATCACTGAATAGGATAGTTCTGTATAGTGATTGGATATTTAGTCTAGATAGAGTTGAGTTCACAAGTTACTTGGAACTTTTAGCTGTTTCTTATTTAAATGTTTAGCCCCTGTTTTGCTGAGCTTGTTTTCCTCTTATAAAAAGCTTCCGCAAGCACCCCCATAGTATCTGCCTATCTGGTTCTGTTTTTATATTAATTATTATTTATGTTCAGAATGCTGTGGGAAATATAGACACTCATACATACATTTATTTAGAACCTAGAACAGCATTCTTAGTGTGATGCCAGTACTTCAATCCTACACGAGCACGTCAAACCACATGCAAAGTACAAAATTACTTTGACATAAATTAAGTTGCTAAACCGTTTCATGGCCTATACAGAATGCAGGATCCAGTTACTAGCGAGTGCAAAGGAGTTGGAAAATCCCCTTCGGAGCCTTGCAGAAGTCACATGGACAGCGGAGAAGCTTTACACCACACTTTTCAGCGAAAGGTCTTTAGTTTGACTGGAAAGAATAGACTGCTTTAAATACTTGCAGCTTATACATAATAGAAAACATTTTCTCTGTGCCTTGTACTCTACATGTACCTGATCATTGTGATACTCAAACAATCTTAAATTCGCCTTGCTATAGTTCCCGGTTTATTTAGATGAATTTAAGGAATTGTAGTCTTGGATTGTAATCTGACTGAAAGAGAATATGAAATTGTGCATACATGTTACTTTTTTAAATGTTTCAATTTACTCTTGGTTAAATGCATATATTTCCATTATAAGTGCCCATGTATGAGTTCATATACAGGAAGCAGCAAAATGTCTTATTTACACACTTTACTAAAGAGTTTCTTGAAAGAAAACAAACGCTAATCAAAGGGCACCTTTTTTGTTCAAAGAAAGATTTATTTTTTCTCCATAAGATTAAGTAACACTTGTACCTAATGATACAAATTTCTGCATGTTAACTAACCAACACTAATACTTGTTCTTGTACCAATACACCCCTTTATCTGGACTATCCTCATCTTCCTGAACATAGAGACACTCTTTTCCTTCCCTCCACAAAGCTTTATAAAAAGGAAGACTGTCGGATTGGTAATATTCCCCAAGCATTGGCTTGATAGCTTCTGTTGCCTCCGTCGCATGATAATGTGGCATATTTGAGAAGAGATGATGTGCTACATGTGTGTCGGTAATGTGATGGAACACCTTGTTTAAAATTCCGTAATCTCTGTCAACAGTTGCCAGAGCTCCTTTAAGCCACTCCCATTCAGACGAATCATAATGTGGGAGTGAAGGATGAGTATGCTGCAGGTATGTAATTGAAACAAGGAATGCATTTGTAACAAGTAAAGGCATTGTAAAATAGCATATGATCCAAGAGAACCCCTCAACTAAAGCAATGCGATAGAGCACATATGACATTGCGAGAACTCCTGCATCAGACATGAAAATCTGAAGTCTTTCACGGTTACTGTATATGGGGCTGTAAGGATCAAAGTGGGATGCATAGCGATCATATGGTCTGCCTGCGACATTGCAAGCTAAGTACAAGGGCCATCCGAGAAGCAGTGTGACAGCAAGTATCATGACTCTACCTGGTGGATTGTCTATGTAAGTATAATACCATGGAATGGTAGTTTTAGGCTTTGGAACAAACACTTCATCCCTCTCAATGGAGTTAGTGTTAGAGTGATGGCGCCTATGACTATATTTCCACGAAAAGTAAGGAACTACAATAGCAGAGTGGAGAATGAAACCAACTGTATCGTCAAGCCATGTGTAGTCACTAAATGCATGGTGACCACACTCATGAGCAAGAACCCATATCCCGGTGATGACACATCCTTGAAAATACCAATAGACAGGCCAAGCAAAGTATGAGAAAGGCTTAGGAATAAGGTGGAAGTAAGAGCTGGCAATGTAGTAGAAGAGAGAGATCAAGAAAATGTCAGTAACAACATATGAGAATGATCGAAAGAGGGATCTTTTAAAGCAGTGTGGAGGGACTACTTTTTTGATCTCACTAAGGGTAAAAGGAGGTTTTGAATGAGGGGCTCTATTATGTTTTCGTAGTATCTCACCGTTAGTGGCTGGGACTGGCATTTTTCCTCCCGCACCCATGACTTCAGATCTGAAAAGTGTGAATAAATTTATTTAAGAACCTTGGATTTGCAACCCCAAATGAAGCATTGAAGACCCGGAAAGTGGCTTTCAGTATGACAATTTACAAGGTACCTAGAGCACAGTAAAAAAGAAATGAGAAAATATAGATTGCAAACCTACAGTTGACGAATGATGTCTACTGAAATTATTTAATGCAATTTGCAGAATTATACATACAATCTGCTTGTTTTCATTTTCACTTCATAGAAAAGTTGTATGGGTGCATACAGGCGAAGAAAGGTTTAATAAACTCACTAAATACAGCCTTATATGTCATGGAAAGCAAAATCGGTGTCCTAATGAATAAAACTTTTGCTGTGCAAGAGAAAACTGTGAAGAACAACTTATCGATCAAGAGATCAAGGACATGGAATAGCACAGAGAAGACAAAACCTTATAAAGAAGTCAGGGAGATATGCAAGTCCTAGTCAATCTGGTTTACTAAAAGTTTAATCTGAAAAAGAGCCTGAACTTGTACAAAATGGTAACACTACATACACACACAAAGATTATAAGTGTATGCACACATATAGATAGATAATAAGGTGATTAAACAGAGAAAACTAGAGCAAAGAATGAAACCTGATGGGAGAGTTGCTAGGAGGAGCTGAGCTTTGGACTTAACAGAGACAGAGCATCAGCCTCTGTATTTATTCAAATAAACAACTAGGAACCTTTATATTCATATATAATTGTTATATGCATACTATATAAATTCCCGCAGTTCAAGCTTGACTCTTCAACAAAGTTTTTTATTTCTTTTTTTTTTTTTTTGCCAAGAAGTTTTTTATTTCTTGTTCTTGAATAATGACGAAATTGATATCATTTGAGACTTGAGTCTTAACTTCTTTATACTTGTGGAACAGGACGAGGTAAAAAAAAAAAAAAAAAAGCTGGTAGTATTTTTTATATTTGAGAATAAAATATGATGAAAGAAAGCCGACTTTTCGGACAAAGAGACATCATTTTTGTTTAAATATATGCAAACTATATAGGAGGCGTCAATTTTGGATCTCCTAATCTGTTTGTGCACATATGTTGCTACTTTTGTTTGTTCTAAAAATTACATTTCATGATTAAAAGTTTTAGGATTAATTAAAGAGACGAATTACGTAAGAGTAATCAAATTATATCATTTTGTTTTTAGATTATTGAATTAAATTTATTTTATTGTTCAAGCAAAACGTTAGTATAATAAAACGCCTTTTTTTTGGGTGTACTTTGACAAATGATAGTTTGGTAAATAAATACTTAGATTCAGAAAATGTGCAAGCAATTAGGAAAAGGGAAAAAAAAAAAAGCGAGGATATCGTAGTGTGATATTGGTGGTCAAGTCTGGCGTGCTGTGGCGGGCTGATAGCACACAACAACTGACCCACAACGTTATACTTTAAAGCCTCGTGTGTTCGGTTTAACTAACAAGAAGTTGAATTATTTTGGTGACGAGGTTGGGAGAAGCTCAAGTGAAAACATTTGCAGTAGTAATTTTATGAAAGCACAAGGGAGGAGCTTTGCTGCTACCATTTTGAAAGTAAGCAAGAACAAGGGTGAATGAAGATTCATCTGTAGCTGCAACACTTCCCTACCCTCGAGGCCAAAGGTCGAGAATTTCAATCATCACACTCCCATTCCCACATTTTAAAATTAAATGCAATGATTAATAAACACACACAAAAAAAACTTCGCAAAACTTATTCAAAGGTCACAAATATGGATTATCAATTTATCGACAAGCAACTCAAAATATATCAACGTCTAAACCAGGTCTAGTCTAAAGAAAGCAACAAAATTCATGCTAAATCATGACCAACGGCAACAAGTAAAGTTCTACTTAAAGAGGAGCAGCATCTAAATTATAAAAAACTACAATAACTCCATACTTTAATTTTTTTCTGAAATTTCATCCCCATTGGCAAAAACAGAAACTAAAACAACAAACCAACTACGGTCACAGCAGCATCACCTGAAGTGATTTTCAGCACAATTGCTCAAATTCCCGACTTGCGCAGCTCTTCTGCGCCATGTGCAAAGTGACACCTGTCCCCAAAAGTGCACGAACCTTTGGCAAAATTCTCACAGAGCTTTGTCTTAAAATTGTTTGCAGGACCAGTGCCAGACATTGCGTAGCTTTTTGGTGGTGGTCCAGTGACTGACCCAATGCTCACAATAAGCTCCTGAACCATCTGACTGGCTTGTTTGATCTGATCAAAACTACCCTCAAGCTCAATGTTCCTTGAATTCGGATCAGACTCGTGTTCTCTAATGAAAAGCTTTGCCCCTGTTTGGCGACAAATTTGCTTAGAGTTAACACCATTTTTACCAATTATCGCTCCAGCAAGGGATGCAGCAACACTAATTTTCGCTGTGGCATTAGCCCCAAAGCTTGTTGCAGTTCCATGGCTTGGAGGGGTTGGCTCCATGCGGCTACCGAACCGGCTACCAAGCATCGGTCCCATGCCACGAGGGTCTTCATGATATGGAACTGTTGGTCTTCCCAGCTCCCATTCACCATGTGCAAAGTGACACTTGTCACCAAATTTGCACCCTTCAGCAGAGTTGTATTTGTTGCACAAACGGGATTTGACAGCTGGAGGGGACGAACCATCTGGAAATGAAGGTTGTCCAAATGATGGCTGTCCATGATTTCTGGAAGGAGCTGCATGAACTGGGTTGTTGCCAGTCATCTGGGCCACGGCTTTGATGCCGCCTGGTACGTAATGTAAGAAATGACATCCCTCACCAAATGGACATCCTGAAGTGCTGCACACCAATTAAAAACAGATGACTTGGTAACATGTGATAAATAAGAAATCCAGCTAACAAGAATAACTGCTAAGACATAATGACATCAAGTCCAGGCACAAACACATGGCAATAAGCATTCCAGTACATAGACATCAAGGACACAGCAAAATTTAGATAACTATAGAAACAGAGATTAAACAGAACTTGAGAATTATTTTCATCTCCTGTCAGATGACAGATTTGAAAATCTTAAGAGAAATAAAGAGTGTACAAGTTTATATATATTAACATTGTACAGGAGTCTTTAAAAAATTGGAGGTTTCAGCTCTCTTAACAAACAGATCACCAGACTTTCTAAAGTCTTTTGAGTAAATAATCATTAACTTTTTACATAGGTTTGGGCCTTCAGAATACTATTTGAAGAACACTCTCAAATCTGATATATGTGGACTGCAGGCCTTGAAAATTAGAGGAACAAGGTTTCATTACAAGACATCTGTTTACTTTAGTCATAAAAAAATCAAATCCGACCATAAAAAGAGATAACACGCCTTTAGAGTGATCGAACTACATGTGATTGACCAGTAAAACTTAAAACAAAAAGTGTAGTTCCCAAAAGTTATTTATTCCACTATCCAGCAGATATGCTAAGATTAGGCAGATGTATGTCTGCTCTCTACACTTAAATTGTGAGAATTTGCTAACAGAAAAAGCACATGGAAAGAGCAAAGAAACACACCAAAATAGCACATAGGTTTGAAGTCACAATCTTAATATATTCAACTAGATTTGCATATAAAGAGTGTTCCATCAGATTATGTCAGGTAACGACGACTAAAATCAACAAGATGGCATGACAATCAACAAGATCGCATAACACAAATTTGCTTTCAGCATATTCTTCATATAGCATTATATTGCTAATTTACTCTGACAATGACAATAATATGTGAATGTTCCGATAATAGTCTTTTGTTATGCTGGAAACTTACTGTAAATTTAAGAAAACCCCACTTATATGATTCTGAAAATATATAAGCATTTAGTATAAGTTATTGCTGATCCCAATATTGTGCTAACGAACACCATGGGCAGCGAACAAACAATACAATCTGTAACTAGCAAAATTTTAGGACATTTTCACCTATTTGTTATAATGCTAAAGAAGAGTTTCCTACACCTGAATCCATTAACTTCATTTATCTTCACAAATAATTTAACTCAGCTATGCTGATCCTAAATTAGGAAGAATTCTACATGAGATGATTAACATTATCCTTTACACATGAACAAGCCCCCATTAGAGTGATGATGACAGGTAATGATATACAGAATTATCATATATGAAAAATATATTTTCCATAAAACAATACATGTACATAGATTCCTGCAATAAGAATTATTAAACAATGACCATGTTATTGTTAATATTTTGTAGCCGTTGCTGAGCCTGTTTATGAAAAGGAAAAAATGCAGCTCGTAGTATACCAATCATTCAATCACCAAACTACAGATCAATAACCTGTGAAAGCTTTAGGTGACTATTTCCTAGAAATATTCTACAGCTGATACTAATGGATATAAGTAACATATAAGGCACTGTCCTTATTAAGAGCCTCAAATTTGCAACCCAACGAAATTGCTTCGAGTGCTTAACAGCCCATTCGCAACTCAAGATTTCTGTTCAAAAGGCCTTGTTATTTGTGATTTAAAGATATATTACCTGTAACACAACTTTAAATGCCCAATTCATTAGTCCAAATCACATTGCTTTTATTTAAGACCACTGTATAAATAAATTACAGCTTTAAAGCAAAAGAAAAAATTACGCTTGCATGATTCATTTTACATAGTTTAGGATTAGAACCTGAAAAACTTTGTGCATGGCTTCGATTTGCTTCCTATACCAGTTGTAAAGGACTCCATTTCTGTTACAGAACATTGATTTTTTATCTGGGTTAAATTTCAGTGAGTTACTAATCTTCAGACTTTAAATAAGCTTTCATACTAATTCACCAAAACTATAGGCATTAGATTAAAGAAAATGATTGTTAATAAAATATACATACCATATAGATGAAACATTCATTAAAGTGGTTTTAGAAAGCAACTTACAACAGTTTTATAGTTCCAGGAAAACTATCAGGGAGTATATTTAAAGGGTATCTATTGAATTTGATTCTTTTGACTCTTTCCCATAAAAATATAAAATTTCATTTATAAACAACTTTATCGATAAAATTGATCAAATAAGCAACGTCCCTGCAGAATGTTTTCCTAGATATAGACTGGAACATTAATAACTTGCAAAACAACAATGCTATTTAGATAACTTATAAATCAGTGATGCCTTCAAAATCAATTGGCTTCCATTTTACGTAGTAAAGCACTAACTATAAGTTTCGCCTATAAAATATAAAGGAAACAAATACAATGTATTAACCTTGCACAATTCCAACCATGGTATGAATGGTAGAATGCTTAAAATAGAATTTAGTAAAAAGAAACTAATTAAGGAATTAGATTCTGTTTGATTGAACTATATATAAAAAATTCCTTCCCGCAGATTTAACATGTAAGAGGCAGGAAGGTTTTTCATAAAATATTTACAGTAGTATGAATAAATACATCCTCCTCAGGCAAGTAAAAAGAGGCAAATAAAAACCTGTAACAGAATCTATAGTTCCAAGGGAAAACCCAGCAAGTAAAAACAGAATCTTTTACATAAGATTTGGTTTCTTGAAGACCTAAACAGAATCTATCTATTGTTTGATATAAATTACAAAATTGAGAGCAGAAAAAGAAGTTGCAGATCTTGTTTTACATGATAAATTTAAATAGTTGAATTTAAAATTTGACCAGTCAAAATCTTTACACCACTAATTAATTTAGGGAGCCCTTGTGAAGATTACGGATAAAGTGCAGAAAGGTAATGAATCAGGAACACAACAACAAGTAGATGAAAAGAGCAATCAATCACTAGATGGGAAAATTAAAAAGAGAGAAAGAAGTAGACATAGAAACAAGAAGAGGAGGGATGAAGAGGAGAAAGAAACCTTGTTTGGACTTTTTGAAACCACCATTCCCATTAAAGGCAAAGGCAAAGGCTGCTGCTGCTTCGGGCCTTCCTCTCTTGCGGGCACCTCCAAACTCCATTGGATTGCTATTCTTTAATTAATTTGATTTGAGTGTATATATATATACCAGATGATAATATGAAACCTAGGTTTTGGATAGATGTGGCTTGGCTGACGACGATATGTATTAATGTATATATATATATATATATAATGGATGGATTCAAAGCCCGCGCGTGTGTGAATTATAATAGGTCGCGGTGACGGTCACCAGAACTATCCTATTCCTATTCACGTGTTCCGCGTCTCTCTTTTGGGCCTTTATCCTTTTACTACTGGGCTTTTATCAACTAAATTTTACTGGCAGCTTTATGTATTCATTTTTATTTTCCTTTTTTTTTAAGAACCTTAAACCTCTATATATAACAACTTTTAGTATTATTGCATCTAACGGTCATGATCTATTTGAGTTGAAGATCTAACGGTTGTGAATGAGGGATAATAAAAAATGAGGGATAACCAAAAAAAAGGGGTAACCAACTACAAATTATACCCCCTTTTGCTTATTATAATATAGTATAGATTATATAATTTTTCTGTTAATTTGTATCGATAATTTTAAGATATTAATTTGTACATTTAAAATTTTAAATGATACAATTTAGTTATAATAATTACATATGGTATCTATGATATTTTTTAGGAAAAGTTAGATTTTAATTAAAATATGTACAAAAAAAGGTAATCGATTAGTTATTAGTAATTCTATTGAATTCACATAATTTAATTCCACAATCTCCTCCTAGGGTTCACTAACACCAAACTAGTGTATAGAAATATGAAATTTTATTTGTTTAATATACAATGTGTTAAATCGTAGTTTAAAATTTGAACTATCCTTTTTGGGTTCACCAATACCAAATTATGATATAAAAATATGAAATATTATTAATTTATAATAGTTTTCTTAATCATACCAACGAAAATTTATTTTATATATTTGAATTCAACACAAATATAACTATTATTCAACAGATGATGTTGAACTCAAGTTATATATCTGTTGAACATTCATTATACAAAAAAAAAAAAAAATCAATTTTGGTAAAAAATGTTACAAATATGTTTTCAATAAATTATAAATGGTATAAATATGTTTTCGTTATGAATTATGCATTTTAATAAAATTGTAATTTTTATTTAAAATTGATGTTGAACCCTAGTTATATATTTGTTGAACGAAAAAAGTTTGTAAGTTTATATTTAAGAAAGTTTTTACTAGAACTCAGCCCTATATAAGTAAGGTTAATTAAGTAAAAACAAAAGGTACCAAAAAATAGGTACCGTACCAAACTTTTAATGTTTCAGAAGAAAATTGATTAGTTATTTATAATTATATATTTTTTTATGTCTTCCAATATTTTGGCTTTAATATAGTAATATATAATAGTTCCATGTTTTATCATATTTTTAATACCTATTTTAAACTTGTTTTCATAATTTTATTATTTAATAAATTATTTTATTTTGTTTTGTAGGAAAATAAATAAAATCAGATTTCAAACAAAAAAAATGTGAAAAAAGACAAAAAGGTGAAAAAAGGCAAAAAGGTGGGAAGTACTTGAAATCAAAGAAATTGGAGGAAAAATCGTATACTTATCAGAGAAGAAAATGAAATTGAAGAAATTATTTTAAATTGTAATCAAAGGTCCAAACTCATTATTTTTCCCGGTTTCTCTCTTGTATTTGAAAAATGAGTGCAATTTCGGATGTTTATATTATATTTTCTTCAAGAGCATATGATAGGTCCCGAATGTGGGTAAAATAAGCTAGAAGGGGGGGGGTTGAATAGCTTATTACCTTTTTAGAAGTTGAGCTTGGCGTTTTTAAATTTTCCTTCTCTTTTAAAATTAATTACTTATAAATAAGTAATGTAAACTGCGGAATATAAAAGAGAGAAAAGTGACACGATCGATTTATCCTGGTTCGCGATGCCGCAATCCCCTAACGAATTTGAACACCCCTACTCCAGTCCCCGAGCTCCTCCCCGGACTCGGGATTTCGTCCACTATAAGTATGACTCCTTATAGTAGGTGGAGAAACCTTTACAAATACAACTATATATTAATCTTGAAACGTAACTCCCCGTTACCTTCTCCAAATATAAGCTAAACTGCTATATATTTATCTTGGAGCGTAACTCCCCGCTACCTCCTCAAAATATAGAGCAAACCACTAATTATTTATCTTGGAGCGTAACTCCCCGTTACCTCCACAAAATAATTAGTAAACCACTAAAATATTTATCTTAGAGCGTAACTCTAAGTTACCTTTTCAAAATATTTTAGCAAACCCTAGATAGCCTTGATGCTACCTTTGTAGGTCTTGGATCTTAGGTCTTAGGTCTTGGGTCTTTCCTCCTCCTCACGATGCAAAGACACCCAACTCCCCGTCGGCGTGTCTAAGACTTGGGTCTTAAAGCGAAGATCACCTCACTTCACTTCACCTCACTACAAAGATACAACAACAAGTTACAAGAAAACAATATGTGAGATATATATAATAAAGGCCGTGCAAAACTAGTATGTTACGGTACTAGTCACGGGGATGATATTACGCGTTAAAATAATTGATTCGTTATTAGTAAAAGTCGAGCGAGTCACGACGTCAATCGGACGAGCTACGGAACTTTTGTGGTGTTTGCAAGAGTACTTAATTAATTATTCAACTCACAAGTGTGAGGACCGTAAAAGAACGATATTACACGTTAGCAATTTACGTAGTGCGGAAAGTATTAAATAACGGCACGAGATAAGTCACACGAGGGACTTGTCACACGAGCGGTGATACAAGACAATAAATTAAGCGTGCAACAATTATATCCATGAATGCAACACACACAACACACGCAACATACACAATACAAAAAATTAACTAGTTATGACCTTTGGCTTTATCCGATGGCTTGGTTGCCTAAAGCAAACAATTCTCAAATAAGAGGTATTCTCAAAGGATACGAACTAGGTTCCGGGACTAGTATGTGTAGATGTACACACACTAAACAAAAATATAAATAACTTAGAACCACTTGAAGTCTAGAAAGAAATCAAGACGAACGAGCTAGGATTGAAGCCTAAAAACACCAAAACTAGTGGCCGAAATGAGCACCAAAAGAAGTATGTTCAACGGGTTATCAAAGGTGACTCAAGACACAAGGAAGAACACTCTAAGGGCAGAAAAAATTCGAGCTAAGGGGCTGCCCAAAGGGTTTGGTCGAGAGGTGTTAAACAAGAGCAAGAATGCACCAAAAATTGCTACCAAAATAAGGCCACCAACATCAATCAATGAAAGATAATTTAAGGGGGACACAAGGATTATAACACCCCAAGACCCGAGACCGAGATCTAGGAGGTTACCAAGTCCTTATTTCCATTATCACATGCTTATACTGATTAACAATTATATATCATGGGTTCTTTACTTAGCAGATAAAGTGGCCCCCAATAACAATCACATTTACCACATGTTATAGTTTCAGAGCGAAATTACAATATTACACAAATTGATAAATTTGTCCAGAATCATAGTTATTCAAGACCAAAGTGAAATAGTTCCAAAAGGGTTTGAAATGACAAAAGGACCACTACCTATGGTGGTAATAGTAAATGGATAATTTCTTTGCTTCCCAGAGTTGGCATAGGTCGTACTTATAAAGAAATCTAACCAACCTCAACTGACATCCTATCCCACTGAGTATGCTTACCTGATGTAGTGGTGCTCCGAACAATCTACGGAAGTGCTACGCGTTTCCCACGTGCTTTCGACGGGTCTGACGTGTTCTGGCCATGCTGATCTGTTGTTTTTTTGTGATGTACGAAAGAAAAGCAAGAGTGAGCATAATCGCTCAGAAACATATTAATAGTTTTAAAAATACTGTAAAGCAGTGAATTAAAACCTTGCATAATGAGTTATTGCGTTATTCTGATTAAATCAACTTCCTTCTATTACTGAGAAGGTTTTGAGATAAAACAATTTATTCGATGAAACGCAAAATCCTGACAACACTATCGGTAACTGAGCACCTGGGCTTTCATTACAGTGTTGCAGCACTATTCCAATTGGAAGAACGGGACTATTCTGGAGTATACCTCGATACAAGGTGATCAGCCATTGTACCGTACAAAACTTTGCTACTAGTAGACGGGTAGCGATCCCCCTTTCGAGATCGTGGCCTTGACCGCATTCGGGTCTTTAAGCTGGATGCCGTCTCACAACATCGCCTCTTATGCCTTTTTAGATGGACTACGTCTCACAACGCAGCCTCTTACACTTTTTAGATGGACTACGTCTCACAACGCAGCCTCTTACACTTTCAGTCCCGAGAAAGAATGCTTGTTCAGTTCCCTAGCACGTGGCTAGTCGATCATTTTACTTCAACTTTGAATTCTTACTTCCGGAAGTATTTGAGGAAGTAAGACAAATGTGTGGGTTGATCTTCGTCAACAGATTTCCTTAGACCATTCACTCATTTTGAAAAATACGGGGGAGCTAGTCGGAGTTTTGAAGTCATTCGAGTAATGAGCGAAGGGAGAAATCATAATTTTACTCCTAAAACCTTGGTTCCCAAGTTTTGAAGAAAAGCGAAGCCTTTACTGATTAAGGATTTATTTAAGAACAATCGTTGGGAACCTTTACTAATTTTTAAAATAATTTCCCGAAGGTCAGAAGTTAATTAAAATAATTTTTAAACCCTTGAATAAGTTTTTAAAGAATAAATATGATTTTTAAATAATATTGGAATATTTAATAAATAATTAAATATTGAGAATTAAACTCTTGACAAATTATTCCTAAAAGAATTTTTAAATAAATATTTGTTTTATTAATAAATATTAAAAGAATATTTATTAAATGAAAATTGAGATATTATACACCCAAGTACCTCCAATTTATAACTAATTAGAACATTTTAAATATATTACAAAAATAACCCTACATAACAACTGATACCATTCCCGGATTATTCTGACAGGGTTATGGTAAAATAGCTCCGGACCCCGATATAGATATATAATAAGAATATGCTCGCCTCCAGAACCTTGACATGCCTATCGTTACCGTCGTTTTTAGCAAAATAGTATGAGTATAACTTATCACACAACAACAGTTTGCAAAATACTTTTTAAGCCAGAGTTTTAACAACTTGCCTGGTGGTGTGAACGGGGTCAAGTCTCGTGCTTGAGAGCGCCGATCTATTAACACAAGTAAATACTCGGTTAGCTCCTTATACGTTTTAACTCATTAGGCACATACTAACATAACTTTTATTGATACCATCATTGCTAACACTTGGCTTGTTATCAAGGCATGTCATTACACTTTACACTTGATAGGTACTTGATTCGTGTAGGTTTTAAAGTCGATCATTTACTTGAGAAGATTATACTTCATCATCTTTTGTTCGTTTAAGAGGTATTCCACTTGTGTACCATACACTTAAACATTTTTATAAAATCGAAAAATTATCCTTTCGAGGTAATTCTTTCGCACATATACTCTTTATGATATCTAGTATTTAATAAACTAAATTCATCACCAAAAATATTACTTTAAGGGGTTCATATGAAGCCTCAAACTTAACACTTACATTTCCGAACCACTTTTACTAAATCGACCATATCTCCTAAACCGTATGTCCAAATGTTGCGATTTTTACGTCGAAACGGTCTATGACTCGAGATCTACAAGTATAGGTCATTCTCTTATTAAGGTCAGAAGTTAAAGGCTACTGTTATGCACGGTTTCTTACGGTTTAACGAAATTTCAGCATTACGACGGCTATAATTCGAATATTTCCAAAATCGAAACCCTTCAAAACAACAACCATCACTCCATAACACCCATACATGTTATTTAACTATCAACCAAGACCAAGCAATGTCTTTTCATCCACAAAAACCATATTACATTTAACAAAGCCCAATCATAATTTTAGTGTTTCATACATGCATAATATCCATAAAACTCAACTACAATCCATGATCCATCAAGGGTTTCAAGTGTTATACCTTTGCTTGAAGCTTTATAAGGCTAATATACTCCTACAATCCTTAAACCTTGCCTAAGATATCCTTTAGAAGTCATAAAACAATAATCAAAAGAAAAGAAAGTTAGTAAATCACTATTCATCATCTCTTTCATCAAGCTTTTGAACATGATAACCTTAATGAATGAGGTTAAGGTTTTGGATATACCTTCTCCTAGTCTCAAGCTTTGTTTTAACTAAAATTTTGATGGTGAAATCTCCTTCTCCTCTCTTCTTCTCCACCTTGGACGAGAGCTTCTTCTTGAAGCTTAAGGTTGTGTTTTTCTTTTCATGTCTTTTGCTTTATCTAAATCTTGCAATATATCTCTAAATTATGGATGCATCTTGTTTTTAATTGTTGTCAACCATCTATTAGTGCCACTTGTTGCATCCTTATTCATCCAAGTGTTGGCTTTAAAACATGTTACTCCATTTTTGCCAAAGTGCAAAAAAACCACTTAGTTTATAGTTGACTTCCATGTAAGTTACTTTGGTTTCTCTTTTTCCACCAATTTGATTCCCTCTTGTGTCTTTTAATAACATTAATATGTTATCACTTATATGTTGAATTTTCATTGCTCCACTGTGGCACAATCCCTTAAATCAATATTAACTCCAATATTCCCTGTTTATTCTTTCTTTATTACTTGTTCTTAGAAAGTGTTCTCGCGCTTTCTCGAATGTTCTCAATTTCTTTTGGTAGAGTTCCTTGTCTCTTTGCTAGATTCCTTTTTAGGATACCATAATTCACTTTCTCAGACGATAGATTATTCTTATCTAGATTGTTAAACAATTACACCATTCACAGCATATACACAAGCACTGAAATCCTTATCCATCGAAATACTCGTTCATTAAAACCACTGATACATGGTGGTCATAGCCACTATTCACTTATACACCAATTCATAACAAAAGTTTTAATTCTACTCAAAATATGGGTTCTTACAAGGATCCTTAAACCTCTTCCAAAGCACTTCAAGAACCCGCAATAGACTAGCTAAAGCTTTGACTTCGAAGTGGTCTTGGTAAGAATGGTTTTAGAGCAAGAGATGGTCAAAAACACTACCAACAATGCTAAATTTAAGCACCAAAAGAAAGGTATTCAAGGGGTTATCAAAGGTGACTCAAGGTCACTAGCTTGAAAGAACATTTAAGACCGTAAGAATTCGTGCTTGGAGCTGCCTAAAAAGTGGAAGCCGAATGGTGTGTTTTGGAGCAAGAAAAGGAGTGAAAAACAAGCTTAAAAGTGGTGTAAAAGATGAAGATTGAAGCTTGTTTGCTAGATACTTTTTGGAGCACATAAAATCTGGGATATGGTGTGCATCTAGGGAGAAAACTCCAGCATTTTTTGGCTCTTGAGGCTTGAGGAAAAAGAGTGGGTTTGGTTTGATATTTATAGACAAAATAAGGGTTTTATGGACCAATGGACAAATGACACTTGTAAAGCAATCAATAAAATAAAAAAAGCATAAAATAGCTTTTTGTCACCTTCCTAGAAAGCTCCAGCAAATAAACATGTGGGATATAGTATATAAATAATGTAAGAAGCTTCTATTGGTACGAAAATAGCCAATAAATACGTAACCACGCGACAAACTCATTTCGTTTGATTTTATTTAAAATAATTTGAAACAGTATGAGACCAATGCAAAAAGTCTTCAAATATATCATAAAACTTATGGTCAAAAATGACCCATAGGTTTGTATGAGTTTGGACGACTTTTTGCGAACCCCAAAATAAAAACCGAAGCGATTTTAGGGGGTTTCGGAAAAATGTTCTCATAAAATCATGAAACTTTTTCTAAAATTCTTTTTAAGTATTCTAGTGACATTTCCAAAGTTTCAAGTCAAAATAACATGTGGAGGTATTTTATTCAAAAATATTTTTGTTAAATGCCCTTACGCGACGGAATAAAATACATTAGCCGTTTGTCGTAACTTGTCGACATTTTTGCTAAAGTTTTGAGTTGAAATATATTCATATATAATATTCCTCAAATAATAATGATCATGAAGTCCTTGAAATATTTATTTTGAATATTTTACAATTTTATCCATAAAAATGAAAACTGTTAATATTATTTTGAACTTTCGACAAGTCAATAAATAAGACACGTTTGAAAATATTATTTTGAAAAATATATCGAACATATTTGAGGATAAAACATTTGAAAGGAACATTATTTTGAATAAATCTCTCATTTTTAGTGTGAAGAAATCAGTGTTCGGGAATATATCGATATTTGTGCAGACTTGATTTTGCCTTCAAAATGTACCATATAAAATCTAGACTAAGGTATATCATTGAGTTGATATACCTTATCCAAATAGAATGATTTGGTATGAGAAAACGTTTTTGTCAAATTGACTCGTTATTCGTTAATTTCACACCAAATAATCCGAGGGGAAGAATTACTATATTAGCTAGTAACTTCCTAAACCTAATTTAATTTTCATTTTCGTACTTTGACAAATCACCAAACCTACAAGAAACAGACTGTCTCACAATCCTCCCCTTTTTGGAATTTGTCAAAACTACTCACGAAAATTAAATATATGTGTGCACCTTTTTCTAGTGTATGCATGAAAAACGTTTTATTCATTTAAATGCCTATTTAAACACCTTCCCTAAAGTGATGAAAACTCTTTGTTCATTTTACGCGAAAACACATAGGCACACATTCATATAAAAATCACATAATAGATAATCACATAAAGATAATAACAATTAAGTATAAGTGATATACCTTCCCTTGATAAGTAGAATTCTGCAAAATAGATAGGTTAGAGCAAGTGTATAGATAAGTTATCAAGTAGAACAGTATAAGTGATCTAACTTATCTGGTACATTCTATTTATAGAAACAGAATCAACTCAAAGATTAGTAAACTTCCCTCTTTTGTATCAGAGTATGATACAAGTGCTTTCCACTTGAAAAATATATGTTGGTTTTAAAATTCTCGAAAAATGACTTCCCCTTGCTATATAAACCCATTTTCAAAAAAATATTCGAACAAAAGATTTTAAACTTTTGAGTTCGAATTTTGGAATTTTGAAATACAATTTTTGAAAATTTTGCAAGGGTCCATCTGTTTTTGTTCAGACCAAAACCTATACCAACATATATCTTCACCTTCCCCTAAGTAAACATACTTCTTCTCCTATAAGCACACATATTTGAATTTTTCTTCTTCCCCTTTTTGATAAAAAGCAAAAAGTAAGAAAAATAAAATTCAAGGGGATTAGGGAGGAGGAACATTTGAATCATACAAATCATGCAAATAAGGGGATGAGCGTGATAATTAAGCTATTACAAACAATATTCCACCGATCCTCCATATCTCTCCAAACAGTCATACTCTATATATCTTCACATTTTATGGAATGTTTTTAAGAATTACAAACCAAAGAAATGCTAATTAAATTCCAAGTCTAAATCTCCCAAAATCAAGACATAAAGAAATTACAGTGTAGTACTAAGTCTTGAGCTGAATTTGCAGACTGCTTGATCAATGATCAGAGCCGTGGTTAAGTCAAAGGCTCGAAATGGATACCTGCAGTATTAGTTCTCAACAAAACAATGACAGTCAAACTTTTAGAATAAGAATAAGAGCAATGTGAGTGCAGGAGAAAAGTTGACAGAGTATAGGACTTGTATCAGAATCAAGGACAAGGTTTGAATTAGAAAGAGAGATATGATTGTGAACAAGTTATAGTGTGTAGTATGGTTCAGAGTATGAAAGTTTGTATATGAGTGTTTCAAAGCTCGAAAAGTTGACAAAAGGAGTCATGGCTTGTGCCTTTGTTAATGTATCAGAGCTTGAAAGTGTTCAAATGTGACAAAGGTATCAAGGCTTAAGGTTCACAGGTTCGATCAAGGATTTAGAACACAAGTATGCTCTAAATATAATTGAATACTCAGAGTCTGAAACCTGCAAATTAGCAGTTAAGGAACAGTGTCAATATGAATTCATAATTTTACTATTTAAAGATTGAACTGACAGAGCTTAAGTCAAGAAATACAATACAGTGCTTTCCAGTGCAGTACTTATTAGGTTTCAACCCAATATGATGTTATGGGCTTGGGTGGTTTAAGATATATATGGGTAAGATAATAATTGTATGTGTAGACAATTATTATATATGGTATGTCTTGATCACTAAGTTGGGTAATTAGGTGCCAAGAATTGGAAGACTTGTAGAACAAGTATGGTAAGTCTTGGTGGCTAAGTTTTGGATGGCTTTATATACATAGTCATATTGTATTTGTTTGATGTGTGAAAGCTTAAGAGATGTAGTCTTAAGTATTGTTTGGGAGATGCTTGAGCATTGTTGGCTCAAGTATCGGGTTTGGGACACCGTTAAGGTGTTATTGTTTTGATGTATTATTGATAATTTTTTAGATTAATAATACAAGTTTGGGACGTGGGTGTTTCCACGTCAAATATTGTGTGTGTTTTTGTTTTGCTTTTACTTATGTTTAATAGAAGTACAAGTGATAATTGAATAACGTGTGACCGCGCTTTGGTGGATCTTGTCAACTGTAAGAACCCAAAATTTCGGTAGAATTAAAACTTTTCCTATTATGATGAAGTGCATCAATGAATAGTAATTTGGTTGATGAATAGTGATTTTGAGGATTAAGAAAATTTTTCATGCCACCTATGTACGAGACGTAGTGTGGATATTCCGAAGTTATACTAGTAATCTACGGAGTAAATAAGAGTATGTAAATGCGATCGGAATTCAGAAATTCCAAATTCTATTTTCATGTAATATTTGACCGAGCAGTGAATTATATATCAGTAATATCAAGAAATAAGATATTTTATTTGAGGAATTGAGGAGTTAATATTTTGGAATTTTATTATAAGTGATTTGAGAATTTGGAACGAAAACCACTGAGGAATTGAAACAAACATTCTAGAAACCGCTGAAACTTTACAATGAGATTAAGCGATTGAGCGAACGAAGCATGGATTAAGGATATGGTATATTAAGAGTCCAAGGAAGGATATATTATGAGAAAGAAAGAGGATTGAGAATAAACTCCTAGAATTGAGAAATAGAGAATGCTTGAGAAATCGGGAGAACGTTTTCTGAGATAAAGAGAAATAAACAAGGGATGTTGGAATTAATATTCATTCGAGGTATTGTGCCATATTAGAGCAATAATATGCAAAGTATAAGTTGTAACGTATTAATTTTATTCACGAGACAACAAGGAAATCAAATTGTTGGAAAAGGAAACAAACCAAGGGACTAATATGAAAGAAACAAAAGATGAGGACTTTGTTGCAATTGTTGTGGATAAGGAAATCCAAGTGAGCCAATGAGGTGTTGACAACACATTACAAGAAGATGCATCCAAATGAGATAGATATATAATACATGTATTAGTCATTATTTAGCAAACAAAACAAAACAAACACAAGAAAACACCCATTCTGCCCAGCAGAACAGCAGCTTAGTAAAACGGGCCTAGAGCCTTTATTACTCACTCAATGGAATTTCATGTTCTTTATATGGTTAGAAAGCTGTGAAGATGCTCTACAACTCTCATTTGGAAGCCTCGATCAGAAAAGCTCGGTAAGGGCCTCGTTTTCCATGATCTTTTAGTCGGATTCTAATAACTCCGAATTACTAACTTTGTTTTCTTCATTTCTTTTGATCATCCAAGCTTACCCAAGGCTATACAAGGATTATACAAGGTTTAGAAAGATATTACACACATCAAGGAAGGTATAAACTCTCTCAACCCTTAGCATGACTTATTTATAGTTTATATTGTTAGATCTATAAGTTTTGGAGTGAATCTTGGTGATTTGAGTTGTAGATGATGAAATCTTGAAGTTATGTGCTTGTTATGATGGTTCTAAGGCTTGTACTTAGAGTATGTAACCCCATGTATGCTATAGAGACAAGTCTTGGTGATTTTGATAGTAGATGTGATGTATAAAGTGAGTTCTTGAATATTTGAGAAAAGATGAGTGCTGTGTAAATTTCTGGGAGCATGTACTGTCTTGTAGGAGGGTTTTGAACCCCTAAATCTTGTCACCCGAGGACCTAATTTATATGGATGGAAAGATAATTGAATGTAGTTTCTATAAATATAAGGTTCATACCCAGGAGATGTGTAGATCTTGAGTTATGGCCGGATTAGTGCAGTGTGGTTCTGGAATTCGGACTGCACTATGTTGTCCACTTGTGAACTGAGTTAGGACCCCTTAAAATTATGCTAGTGTTATGTAAATTTGAGGGTAGTCAGATTATACAGTTGTGAAGGCTATCCAAAAAGAATTGGAATAAAATTTGTATTTTTCAATTTTATAAAAATGTTAAAGCGAAGTGCGCGCGAGTGAAAAATCACCTAGGAGCTTAGTTTAACGTAGTTTTAAGAGTACTCACTTGTGTTTCAAGTTTGAGGGATGGATTCGAGTCGAATGGGTAATGAATGTGATAAAGTGATGACATGGTCATATAGGAGGGTTAGTTGTCACAAATTGGAGTCGTTAAGTTGGTCTAACATCCTTTAAAACCTTACGATTAAGTAGTGTTGTTAAGGTACTTACGTACGAATATTGATTATGTATAGATCTTCGTTCCACGTCGCAAGCTCGACCATCCCACCCTAACCAAGGCAACTTTACTTTTCAAAACTTATATATAAGGATTTTCACTGTTGTGTTTGTGGCTTTCAAACGTATTATATGCTTATGCTTTATGAGGTTATGTTGAAGGTTGAGATATACGCACATATGTGTTTGTACATCCTTGAACTTAGAATGAAAATGTTTTCTTCGGACAACGACTCTAGCAATAGAGGTCGTAGCGGTCCAAATATACTATTGACCGGGGAGCGGTATATTATTGTATCGTGATTAAATTTCGAAAACCCGAAGGGTCATTCGGGAAGTATCGTATACTTAAGTATTTAGTATTTTTACATTATTATAAATACTCAAAAATACCTATATTGGATTAAAAGCTCATTTTAATTAAATAATTATTTTATTAATTGTTTATATTAAATCTCAAAATATCATTTATTAATTATTGTTCATTATTTTAAAGACAAAACTAATCCAAGATACCTTCATCGTTTTCAAACTCGAACTCTTTCGAACCCAAAACATTTTCGAAAATCCCCGGTCAGGTTTTGCTTCTTGTACACTTTTCAAGAATTATCGGTCGACTGAGGTCGAACTTCAACTACTCGAATTTTCTATCAAAATGATTTTTGACAAGAAAGAAAAAAAAGGTGGACTCTAGCAGGTGTGGGAATCGTTGACGAATGATTCCCAGGATGTGTAAGCGGCCGTGAGCCAGGCGGTCCATCAATTATTCCGGCCTAGGTGTTGCCGAAGGATGATTACGGATGTAGTTTTCATCGAGGGTGATTACGGATGTAGTTTTCACCCGAGGGTAGTTACGGATGTAGTTTCTATCTTTCTACTAGTAGAGAAGACCCGCGGACTGTCGGACTTGGTTGTGGCGACTGATCATCGTAAATCCTTGTCAGGTTTTTATGTTTTCTTTCAGTCCCATCCTCCACTTTGGAAAAATACTCAAACACTACTTCTTGGGCCTAAGTGCCAAGTTGCCGATAGTGTGGTTTTTGATAAGAAAAATATTGACATCGTGCAGTATCTAGAACTGCAAGATTTTCTATAAAGATTGGCACGTGTTAGTGCACTCTTGCAATTATTTCAAAGAATGAAATGTTTTTTAATGAGAAACCTTCTAAACTAATGGAAGGAAAGAGGTTTGCAATGATGTATTCCCTGTACAGTATGTTAACCGTAGAGTGTTTTGCCGAAAATGATATACTCATATGTATATATTTTCAAACTTGAGATATATTGAAATGGGAACCTTATAAAGGGTTCATATGTTATTCTTAAAGCTCCTTAGTGAGTAAAAATGTTTTATTCAAACTCGGACATATATATTGTCCAATTATGTTTTGAAATCTGAGAACCTTATAAAGGGTTCATATGTTATTCTTACAATTGGGAATGTTTTCGAAATAAATCACATTATTATTTTTCAAAATGGTGAACTTGCTGAGCATTATGTAGCTCATTCTTGCTTTATAAAAACTTTTCAGAAAGAGAAGAATTTGGCCGATTAACTCCGCACCAGCAGAAGAGGAGTAGAATATTTACCCCGGAGATGATTTAGTTCCTGATAAATACTACAGAGTAAGTCTAATAGGTTTTCAACTGTAATAGTAAGACTTGTCTTCAAGTGTAGTTGTATAAGTGGAAGTGCGTAAGATTCTGGATTGTACAGATGAATTGTAATATTTAGTGTTACTTTTGATTATCGTTTCTGAGGCTCTAACTTGTTTGTGCGTAAGATTGAGGTCTGGATGGATGTATTGTTGAGTTGTAAAGTTAATACAGGTATGATATGGTTGGCTGGTGATGTGACGACCTGAATCTTTGACCTCGGATTTGGGGGCGCCACAGAAATGGTATCAGAGCGATAAGTTACAGTACTCAGAAACGAGAGTGTTGAGAGTTAAGTCTAAGTAGGAGAATGACATACGAGATCGTAGTGAACTTATTATTGGACTACTGGAAGAGGTACCGGTGAGTAGAATGGACTGGAGTGTTTACTGGAGGTATGATACTAGGGTCGATAGAATCCTTAGAGACCTTCAGAATGATGAATAGAGGTTTGAGAGTCGTACATGACCTATCACAGGTAATGATATAGGAAGCAGAGCGAAATCTCAAGAGCAGCTGAGGTAGAGGCGATATTGCCAATATGATCGGATGACTAGGCTGGCATAAATTTTGTGGCCCATAGTCCTCCACAGTTTAGGAGGCGGCATTTTAAGAATCAAGAAGTTTAGACTTCCCTACATAATTAAGGGTACTTAGTACTTGGAATAATGAAAGTCTTTTACTTTGGCTATAAGATCCGATTTTCGATAAGTAACAGGTTTACCTGAAAGTTGGTCACTATGTCGTTGTGGATTTCATTACCCTTGATGGCGAATTTTACATGTGTTATACGAGAATGTTATCATAAGACGAGCGTGCTAGATAATTCCACGCATGATTCGGATGCTAGAGCATGGTAGTTCAACTTAGAGAACAAACAAGTAGAATTAACAAAGGGACTCAAGAGAAGTTGAATATGGTTGCAACGAGCGATACAGTGATCTCATAGTCTACCAAAAGAAAAGACCAGTGGGTCTAGAGTGGGATCCTTTGATAGATATGTTATCAGGGACTACGTATATATGTATTGTAGACCTCAATATTTTTGGTATATGTTCACATACACACACCCGCCACTGAACCTATGGACTGCACTGAGATCCCTGAGAGATCTCTTTGATCTGTTCCCAGGGGGAACTGGCCACTTGTGATTCATGTCGGAAGGCATGAAGTAGGACCCTATGGACTTAGCAGGTGTCCCCGGAATGATGTGAAGCTTGGTCTTCAAGATAAAGCACGGAAATGACAGATATATTTGTGAAACCCCAACTCGATAAATGACTTTAAGATGATGATTGAGAGACGCACTAGTTGGTGTCTTGTATTACGAAGACGAAGAGATGGAGTTACCCTCATAATGGTGATAATGAGATGCACGAATGATCATTAACTTATTTTGGTAACTACCGGCAGGTGCACTACTTCATTTTAAACTGTTCACTAACCCTGTTACCTCGATTAGTTTATATCAGGTAACCCTTCTAGCTTCTACTTCAAACTTGTGGAATAACAACCAGTGAGATACTTTCCCTAAAGCAGGACTTATCCGAAGTAATTTTATTTGATCCATGAACATTCTATTCAAAAATTTATGATGATCTTGTTCGGCTCAGGCCTATTTACACTTTCTTTCAATTATCCAAGGAAGGTTCAACAAATATTTCCTTAATTAATCGATGAATATTACTTAACGAATATTGATATTTGATTGCTTCTTTCATACTTGCACTCTTCAGTTGAGCTCATAAATATTTAAAAATTACTGAGGACATGGATGATCTAATGTCCAGACATCCTTCATGAATTCTTTTCTTCTATTCAAGATAAGATTGTACTTCGTACATTGAAATCATAGTAAGGATATCATTTTGATATTGGTATTCTGAATTTAATTCTATTGTAGGATCTGATAAAGCTTGTGTACGGAGGCACCCTTGGGTGGACCGTTTCACTGGTAAGTAATATTTGATGAGAGGTTATCGATTGTTCCGATACCTAGAACATTCTCTTCAGATTTTATAGTTTTCTTTTTCAAACTTAATAACTTCTTATTTCCATTCGTTGTCCGAGTAGCCTAAAGTTTCTTCAGTGGCTACGATGTTGAAATTCCGTTCTAGCCAATTGAAACTGGCTAGTCGATATGTCAATATGAATGACTAGTTGATTGTTCTAACTAGTCAAAATTGTAATGTTGTGAAGAACACCTAGCTAATTGTCGTAGCTAGTGGTGATGTCTCAAACAGGTGAACTAGCAAATTTTGTCTAGCTAGTTGCTAGTGTTTCTTGAAAAGGACTAGTTATTGTTTCACTGGTCCAACTCCCAATTTAATTCATTCCACAATGCATTTTGCATGTGGTAAAGTATGATGATGAAAGTTTTGACGAATAACTTGATTGAGACCTAGTGAGGTCGCCCACTCAACTTGAGTTCTACCCATCTTCGTATCAGACTTTATGTCACTTGAATATTCTGTTCTTTCATTCATATAATGAAGATTCATTTGAAACCATAGATTACTTGAATGATAAACTGCTTCATTTTTTTATTGTCATAGAGTAGAATTGCTTTCGATCGATTGACCTTTATCAATGGGACTTTTAGATCCTCTATTTTTGAGGAAAAGTATTCACCAGATGTAAGAATGTTATAAATATCGTCTTTATGACTTTTGTATCCAACAATCGTTGCCCTCGTGCAACACTCTCTATGATATCACATTACAAAATTATCAGGACATGAAGGAATAAACCTTGTTGTATTCTTTCTGTCCATCCTTACATCTCCAAAAATCGAGACTCCTAGTATTTGGAACCATCAACATTCTTGGAACATCCAATGTGGAATTCTTATTGAAATTATCTATTGGACCTTGTTATTTTGAAACCATTCCTTTCAAAAGTGATTACTCTAAGGTGAACAGGAGGTACAATTGTGAACCGTTGCACCAATATGAGATCAAAAAAAAAATCAAATGTTGTAATTGTGCAGCCAGAGCGTTATGCCGAGTAATTATTTAAAGTAGGAATAACATGTCGGGGCATACCACAAGGACCTTTAATATTAGTGTGAGGAAGGTTATAAGAAATGATGAGGTGGTTGGGAGTACACTCCTACCAACCGTTGTTAGGATGTTATATTAATGAATTCTGGAGTTACTAAGCCTTTTCCTGATCTAAGAAATTCAAATCGATTGCGATGTAAGACATATCCTTAGAGGAAACTAACATGGAAGTGAGATGGACAAGAAAGGAAGAAATATCGTGGCAAGAATGTGAAGCTTTACTTAGCTTAAAGGGATTGATGCACATAGAGAGACATAAAGTTTAAAAGGCCCCTAATAGCAAATGGATGCATGGATATATCCCAATGATCCTTCGAGATTACCACCAAATCAAGTTTATTGGGAATCGCAGCAGCATGAAGGCCTCAGACTGATTGGCGCCAGTTGTGAAAGAGGACGAGCGTATGACATCTTACATATACCATCGAGAATCGATACCCCTAACTGGAGATGTAGGAATTGTTGACCAGTTAAAACGCGTAGTTGTTTTTCAAAGATAATGTTGAAAAGCGGGTTTCACCAACTCAAGATCGACCTCTGTACTGTGCCAAAGTTGGCATTTCACACTAATATAAACGTTATAAAATTATGGTAGTATCATTTGAGTGGACTAATGAGTCAGAAGCCTTTATGGATTAATGAACAAAGTTTTGGAATGAAATGATATATTAGCAACAACCTCGTTGTTAGCTATACTTGATGATAAAAAGAGGACTTTGAGAGTCACGATGATGCGTCTTTCAAGAGTTTAAGAGGTGTGCTGATGCAGTAGAAAGGGGATGATAGCCTATACTTCTAAACAACATAAAGGTTACGGGATAGGATATACTAACCGTGAGTCTGGGATTAGTCATGATGGCGTTCACGCATAAAACTGAGACGTTAACTTTATGAGAAAAGTGTGAAAGTTTTCCACAAGTGCCATAAGTATATCTTCATATTAGAACTAAACATAAGAAAGAGAAGGTGACGAAAGGGAGCAGGGAGTATAATGGAGAAATTTGTTATTTCCCAGGAAAGGCCAGTGTGGTGGCCGATACCTATAGAAGGGATTATTCGAAATTGGAATTCAGTCAGTATTGACCAAGAAAATAGAGTATATACAATAAAGAATAATGTTAGAGGAAAGTGACTAAATTATGGGGAAGGACAAAGATGTATAGAGAATTAAGAGAATGTTTGGCAAACGGATATGAAGAATGGTATTGGCAAACTATTAAGTACAAACGCGACATGCCAAAAGTAGAATGATAGAGATCTAGTGGATTAATTCCGCCTGTAGAAACTCTTGAACGTGGACAGAATTATAATGAATTTCATAAGCAGGTCGCCGAAGACCGAGCCAAGAGATGGCCCTAGTTGATTCATAATTGTTGAACCAAGTGATTTACCTGCGAGAGACTTTCCATTTAGAAGATTATCAATTTATATACGGAAGAGATGGTGGTGCAATATAAAACTTCTGCAGCGATTACGTCAGATAAAGACTTAAAGTTAAACTTCGAATATTGAAGGTGCTTTCAAGTATATTTAACAAAGAGATTGAGCGTATGTACTAATTTGATATGTGGCTGACGGACAGGGAAGAAGAATTGTCCAGACGATCGAATTTATATTTAGTGTCGTGCCTTAGGTTTCACGGGGCAGTTGAGAATAAAAACTTATCCATGAAATAAATGTTGTTATCACGATCGTCACCATGCGAACGTAAGGATGTCTCTTGTAGAGCGTACTGCGAAAGAAGAAGTTTCGCTTTTCTTGCGTTACGAAGAAGTCAATGAACGAGGGACATAGTAGCTGAACTGGTTCGACGTATACCGAAGACTATACAGTATCCATAGCAAGTGGTAACGGCTGACTGGAGGCAACACATCCGTGCTAATCAAGCCAAGGAATATGAGGAATACCATGCGTATTGACGTTGCCTCAGATTATAAAACATGACCACAAAGTATTCACGGGCCAACGATACAAGGACTCAACACGGATACTATGAACAAGGTAGTAGAGGAATGTATAAGTATTGGGATAGAAATTTTCATTCATAGAACAACCGATAAGGAATACAGGTCGAGGAGAGTATGCGTTGAGAAACAACATTAAAGCGTTGGTGAGACCCAGGTGAGAGAACAAAAGGGTTGAAGTGTCAACCTGAGAGTTGGAAAGGGTAAAGTTGGAATTGTATCCATAACTATTTTCCTTAGGTTCTTAAGATAGAATCCTTTTAAGGAGATGAGACTGCAATAGCCCTAATTTTTGTGAATATTCGAAACCTGGATGAATAGTAATTTTATGGCTGAATGAGAAAATTTTGCAATCACGATATGTACGAATTATTAAATGAAGATTTCGAATTGATATTACGTCTTTACGGTACAGACGAGTGTATGTAAAAGTCATTAGTTTTTTTTTTTACGAAACCCATTATTTCGAATGGTCAAATTTTATGAGATATCAAAGGAGTATGAGGTGGGAGACTTCGTGATGCTAAAGGTATCCCCTGGAAAGGATTGATGCGGTTTGTTAAGAAAGAGAAGCTAAGTCTGAGGTTTATTGGACCTTTTGAGATTTTGAGGCGTATTGGGAAGTTAGCCTACGAGTTAGCCTCGCCCCAAGCTTGCAGCAAATTCATAATGTGTTGTATATGTCTATGTTACGACCCTACCACACCGACTATCAGCATGTGATAGAGTATGACCAAGTGGACCTACAACTAGACTTGACCTATGTGGAGCAACCCGTGGAAATCATGGATAGAAAAGAACAAGTGCTGAGGAACAAGGTTTTCAAACTAATAAGGAATTGTGAGAAAATCAAGATGTGGAAGAATCCACCTGGAAGTTGAAAGAGTGAAACAAAGAAGGAGTAACCCCAGTGATTCCTAAACTGATTCCGGGACGGAATCCTTTTAAGGAGGGGAGACTGTAAGAACCCAAAATTTCGGTAGAATTAAAACTTTTCCTATTATGATGAAGTGCATCAATGAATAGTGATTTTGAGGATTAAGAAAATTTTTCATGCCACCTATGTACGAGACGTAGTGTGGATATTCCGAAGTTATACTAGTAATCTACGGAGTAAATAAGTGTATGTAAATGCGATCGGAATTCAGAAATTCCAAATTCTATTTTCGTGTAATATTTGACCGAGCAGTGAATTATATACCAGTAATATCAAGAAATGAGATATTTAATTTGAGGAATTGAGGAGTTAATATTTTGGAATTTTATTATAAGTGATTTGAGAATTTGGAACGAAAACCACTGAGGAAGTGAAACAAACGTTCTAGAAACCGCTGAAACTTTACAATGAGATTAAGCGATTGAGCGAACGAAACATGGATTAAGGATATGGTATATTAATAGTCCAAGGAAGGATATATTATGAGAAAGAAAGAGGATTGAGAATAAACTCCTAGAATTGAGAAATAGAGAATGCTTGAGAAATCGGGAGAACGTTTTCTGAGATAAAGAGAAATAAACAAGGGATGTTGGAATTAATATTCATTCGAGGTATTGTGCCATATTAGAGCAATAATATGCAAAGTATAAGTTGTAACGTATTAATTTTATTCACGAGACAACAAGGAAATCAAATTGTTGGAAAAGGAAACAAACCAAGGGACTAATATGAAAGAAACAAAAGATGAGGACTTTGTTGCAATTATTGTGGATAAGGAAATCCAAGTGAGCCAATGAGGTGTTGACAATACATTACAAGAAGATGCATCCAAATGAGATAGATATATAATACATGTATTAGTCATTATTTAGCAAACAAAACAAAACAAACACAAGAAAACACCCATTCTGCCCAGCAGAATAGCAGCTCAGTAAAACGGGCCTAGAGCCTTCATTACTCAATGGAATTTCATTTTCTTTATATGGTTAGAAAGCTGTGAAGATGCTCTACAACTCTCATTTGGAAGCCTCGATCAGAAAAGCTCGGTAAGGGCCTCGTTTTCCATGATCTTTTAGTCGGATTCTAATAACTCCGAATTACTAACTTTGTTTTCTTCATTTCTTTTGATCATCCAAGCTTACCCAAGGTTATACAAGGATTATACAAGGTTTAGAAAGATATTACACACACATCAAGGAAGGTATAAACTCTCTCAACCCTAAGCATGACTTGTTTATAGTTTATATTGTTAGATCTATAAGTTTTGGAGTGAATCTTGGTGATTTGAGTTGTAGATGATGAAATCTTGAAGTTATGTGCTTGTTATGATGGTTGTAAGGCTTGTACTTAGAGTATGTAACCCCATGTGTGCTATAGAGACAAGTCTTGGTGGTTTTGATGGTAGATGTGATGTATAAAGTGAGTTCTTGAATATTTTAGAAAAGATGAGTGCTGTGTAAATTCCTGGGAGCATGTACTGTCTTGTAGGAGGGTTTTGAACCCCTAAATCTTGTCACCCGAGGACCTAATTTATATGGTTGGAAAGATAATTGAATGTAGTTTCTAGAAATATAAGGTTCATACCCAGGAGATGTGTATATCTTGAGTTATGGCCGGATTAGTGCAGTGTGGTTCTGGAATTCGGACTGCACTGTGTTGTCCACTTGTGAACTGAGTTAGGACCCCTTAAAATTATGCTAGTGTTATGTAAATTTGAGGGTAGTCAGATTATACAGTTGTGAAGGCTATCCAAAAAGAATTGGAATAAAATTTATATTTTTCAATTTTATAAAAATTTTAAAGCGAAGTGCGCGCGAGTGAAAAATCACCTAGGAGCTTAGTTTAACGTAGTTTTAAGAGTACTCACTTGTGTTTCAAGTTTGAGGGATGGATTCGAGTCGAATGGGTAATGAATGTGATAAAGTGATGACATGGTCATATAGGAGGGTTAGTTGTCACAAATTGGAGTCGTTAAGTTGGTCTAACATCCTTTAAAACCTTACGATTAAGTAGTGTTGTTAAGGTACTAACGTACGAATATTGATTATGTATAGATCTTCGTTCCACGTCGCAAGCTCGACCACCCCACCCTAACCAAGGCAAGTTTACTTTTCAAAACTTATATATAAGGATTTTCACTGTTGTGTTTGTGGCTTTCAAACGTATTATATGCTTATGCTTTTTGAGGTTATGTTGAAGTTTGAGATATACGCACATATGTGTTTGTACACCCTTGAACTTAGAATGAAAATGTTTTCTTCGGACAACGACTCTAGCAATAGAGGTCGTAGCGGTCCAAATATACTATTGACCGGGGAGCGGTATATTATTGTATCGTGATTAAATTTCGAAAACCCGAAGGGTCATTCGGGAAGTATCGTATACTTAAGTATTTAGTATTTTTACATTATTATAAATACTCAAAAATATCTATCTTGGATTAAAATCTCATTTTAATTAAATAATTATTTTATTAATTGTTTATATTAAATCTCAAAATATCATTTATTAATTATTGTTCATTATTTTAAAGACAAAACTAATCCAAGATACCTTCATCGTTTTCAAACTCGAACTCTTTCGAACCCAAAACGTTTTCGAAAACCCCCGGTCAGGTTTTGCTTCTTGTACACTTTTCAAGAATTATCGGTCGACTGAGGTCGAACTTCAACTGCTCGAATTTTCTATCAAAATGATTTTTGACAAGAAAGAAAAGAAAGGGGGACTCTGGCAGGTGTGGGAATCGTTGACGAATGATTCCCGGGATGTGTAAGCGGCCGTGAGCCAGGCGGTCCATCAATTATTCCGGCCCAGGTGTTGCCGAAGGATGATTACGGATGTAGTTTTCATCGAGGGTGATTACGGATGTAGTTTTCACCCGAGGGTAGTTACGGATGTAGTTTCTATCCTTCTACTAGTAGAGAAGACCCGCGGATTGTCGGACTTGGTTGTGGCGACTGATCATCGTCAATCCTTGTCAGGTTTTTATGTTTTCTTTCAATCCCATCCTCCACTTTGGAAAAATACTCAAACACTGCTTCTTGGGCCTAAGTGCCAAGTTTCCGATAGTGTGGTTTTTGATAAGAAAAATATTGACATCGTGCAGTATCTAGAACTGCAAGATTTTCTATAAAGATTGGTGCGTGTTAGTGCACTCTTGCAATTATTTCAAAGAATGAAATGTTTTTGAATGAGAAACCTTCTAAACTAATGGAAGGAAAGAGGTTTGCAATGATGTATTCCCTGTATAGTATGTTAACCGTAGAGTGTTTTGCCGAAAATGATATACTCATATGTATATATTTTCAAACTTGAGATATATTGAAATGGGAACCTTATAAAGGGTTCATATGTTATTCTTAAAGCTCCTTAGTGAGTAAAAATGTTTTATTCAAACTCGGACATATATATTGTCCAATTATGTTTTGAAATCTGAGATATATACCCATACAGTTGGGAATGTTTTCGAAATAAATCACATTATTATTTTTCAAAATGGTGAACTTGCTGAGCATTATGTAGCTCATTCTTGCTTTATAAAAACTTTTCAGAAAGAGAAGAATTTGGCCGATTAACTCCGCACCAGCAGAAGAGGAGTAGAATATTTACCCCGGAGATGATTTAGTTCCTGATAAATACTACAGAGTAAGTCTGATAGGTTTTCAACTGTAATAGTAAGACTTGTCTTTAAGTGTAGTTGTATAAGTGGAAGTGCGTAAGATTCTGGATTGTACAGATGAATTGTAATATTTAGTGTTATTTTTTATTATCGTTTCTGAGGCTCTAACTTGTTTGTGCGTAAGATTGAGGTCTGGATGGATGTATTGTTGAGTTGTAAAGTTAATACAGGTATGATATGGTTGGCTGGTGATGTGACGACCTGAATCTTTGACCTCGGATTTGGGGGCGCCACATCAACTAATCGATTAGTTTTATGTGCTCTGTATTGGTGTTTGTGAATCTTGGATTGTGTATAGTCCCTTAACCTAACAGTACTTAGTTAATATGAGTCCAAGACACCTGTTAAAACTCAAGTCTAATACATGCAGCTATATGACCTAAGGAGTGACCAGTTTCCCTTGGGTTCAGATCAAAGAGATCTCTAAGGGATCTCAATGCAGTCCATAGGTACAGTGGTATGTGTGTGCTCGGATTCTAAGTATGCAAATGCCCTACTAATTAATAGAAACTGCAATTCCATTCATTCCAAGCAAAAGTACAATATCATAACTTCTTAATCCAACTAACAGGTGAAAACAGTTGGATATAGAACTACCACACACACATCAACTAGTACATAAAGCCATCATCAGGCTACATCAAGCAATAAGTAGATAAACACATAAGCTAGAGAAAAACATATAACAACTAGCAGAATACAAGAAAATAACAAAAGCAATCAAGCAAGACCAACAACAGTTCAGTTTCCATCCACCAACACCAATACCAGTCAAACCAACTAATCCACCTTGTTATACTGATCATTATTGATAATATCATTAGTCATGTAATCATAATCCATACCCTCATTACTAGTCTCTTCAATGGGCTCAAGTTTCACATTGACATCTACCATATTCTCATTGTTATCAGGATCATCAATCTCTATAACCTCTGTAGTGCTAGGAATAACTGAAGAAACAGGAATTCCTAAGGCAATGTTACTAGAAGGTGAGCTACTATGCATATTGATCTGAAACTGAATAATCTGAGCTATAGTATTCTCAATCAGGGTCATTCTAGACATAGTGGAGTTGACATAGCTCTGCATAGTTTCTAGCTTAGATATAATCCTATCATAGTTCTCAACAAGAATGTCCAAAGTGGACTTCAAAGCAACATAATCAACCTTAAGTTTATCAAACTCAGTAGTCATAGTCCTAATGGTCTCATAAGGGACCTTGACAAGAAGCTTAGTAGGCTTAGGTTCCTTAACAACTGGGGCAACAGGGGGATCCACATGAATATTAAGATGCAACACAGCTCTAGTCATAAATTTTGGCTGTGACATGAAAAAGAGGGGGAATGTTTATGTTGTATTTAAGAAACTCAAAGATTTTGTTTAAGAGAAGACAATAGGGGTTGAGACCTTGCTTAGAGACAGAATACATCCTAATCATAATCATATGAGGAATGTTGAAATTGAGTCTGTTTGTGGCTATCCTATGCATGATTTTCATCTCAAGAAAGGAAACAAGCTTCTCATCAGTAGGAAAGAAGTTGTTTTCGACAAACAGAGCAAGATTATGATAAATAGGAGTGAAGTGGTCATACCTAAGACTTCTATCATTAGAAAAGACATTAGGAGGCACCTCTACACAATAGAAGAGAAAGATGAGATTCTTATACTCATTCCTTTCAAACACAAAAGTCTTAGAGATGTCAACATGGTCAAAAGCATATAGAGTGGGATAAAGTTTAAGAGCATTGACAAATACCTCTTTGGTCAACAAGACATGGAATGCCATTCACAATGGAAGTGAGAAAGACAGTTCCACTTGGACCAGGGTTGAGAGTGAGGTTATTGTAAAAATTAGCTACTAAGTTCATAAGAACCCTCTTGGTTGGATAAATGAGGAATGGTTCTAACTTAGCTCTAGTGAGAACTCTGTGAAGGTCTGAGTCATGAAATAACTCAACCAACTGACAGGCATAACTTACCTTTTACAGGCTTAGCAGAGCCATGCTTAGACATAAACAAGGCATTATTATACTTGGCTTTCTTCTTCTTGTTTCTGGAACTAGAAGAAGAGGACTTGGGATAAGGGTTGGTGTTGTTTTGTGTGCTGGGAAACAAAGACAGTGTTGTGTTGACAGGGTTCAAAGGGATTGAGCAATTAAGACAATCAGGAGCCATGTTTAATTGTATGAAGACAACGAAATGAATGCAAGAATATGAAGTAAATGCAGCAAACACTTCTCTTAAATACACAGATTCAGCAAGGTTTAAACATGTAAAGATGTGCGGAAACAGTGCAGGAACAGTTAGTACAGTATAAGCACAGTAACACAGGACAGTCAAGTACATGTAAAGATATGATATTGTGCAGAGAAGTAAGGCTTCTTATCAGTCTAGTACTTAACTAATCCGGCTAAAAGCAAGCATGCAACCTTATTTTTAGCACTTAGCAGCAAATAGCAATAAATGCATTTAAGGTAGTTGAAAAACAAGAATGCACTTTAGCAAAAGTAATATTATAAAAACACATGTATCACATCTTACTACCTATGCCAGCAATTTTAAATCAAAGTCTCACACATACACATATTAACATGCTTTTGTGCACAAATAAACATATGTATAAAACACACACTCTCACACAGAATACACATACACTCATAAAATTAATTATGAGCTCTAGGAATAGAAGTGCAATGCTAGAGCTTAGGAAATGACAAGTATCAAATCACTAAAGTTATCCTAACTAAGCTGGTAACTAGATGAATTAGATTAACACACACAAGGCTCAATCTAGTTAAGAAGTAAACCAACCAACCCAGTTCAAGCTACTATAAGCATACACAGATATTTGTCTAAGTAGATAATATCAAACAAGTTCAATGCACTTAGACACAATACATATAATCTGCAAGCCAATACACAAATAAGTTTCTAGAAGCTTAGGATATTAAAATAAGTCTAGCACTTGTATTAGGACTGAGGTCTATTTGACAATATAAATTTAACTCTCATCAGTTCCTAAATGATTCAAAGAATTCAATTTTATTCTTATTAAGTCTAAATGATCACATAATCAGAGAAAATTCAATTTTATAACTCAATTAGTACTAGGTGATCAAAGATTCAAGAGATTTTCATTTTATTAATTTAGGAATCCCTAAGTGATCAGTGATAAAACTTATATAAGTCAATATATAAATTTTATAAATTTTGCAACTCAACTTAGATGCACACAGAGATAATGAACTCTTGTGAGCAAGCATGTTGTTGCAGTTACATATAGCACTTAGAGTTAAATAGCAAATTAGCAAAGACCAATCTTTTGCAAGATTATGCTAACTGCAAATTAGATAACTCTATACTATGAGACACTACCACTTAGCACAGATAATGCACACTGCAAACAAGGGTTAGATAATTAGACAAGGCACGATGATATATAAGATGACTGATACAGGGCACATAAAGGCAATGTGAAGCAACACAATTCCATATAAGCATAAATCCATTTGTTTTAGCAGAATATCACAAGTACAATGCACACTAATATCATAGTCATCTCAATGTGATATCTCAAACAACTCAAGTAATCACTAGGCATAATTAAGACAGTCAATATCAAAATTGCAAGAGTTTGAGATTGTGTACCTTGGTCATGGTGGTAATACACATGACAAATTCCTAAACAATTAAACTAGGACTCTTAGCAACAATGTAGTACCTCAAATGCTTAGGCTCTTACCAATGCACACAAGTGCTCACCAAGGCAGTAGTAACAACACAATACAATTAATAAACATTAACATTGGCACAATTTAAACAATAAACCACAACTGTAATCAAACAACAATGTATTGAGGTGCCTCCTAGTTAGGCAGAAATCTTTATACTCATACAATCAAGAATTTCAAAAATTTCTATCTAACTACGCGAACCTCATTACAAGTTCATTGAGATAGGCTAGATTTTTCACAAAATCATTGTATATAGATGTCTCTTGGTACGGCTGAAATCTTAATCATTCAATCACAACTAAATGAGAGTTTTCTACGGTGCCAATAAACTCTCTTTACAAAAACATTGATATAACAAAATCTAAGCACATAAATCCCTAAATCATTATCATAACACTACGATTTCTATCTGTGTGCACAGGGATTATCAACGCAACATCAACTACCCCTGTCCACACGATAGAAATCATAATACAGTGATAAGGGAATGAAATATACACACAAATACATACGATCATCATATGATTAATTTTACCGGACCTTATTCGCCCCACGACTTTGAAACACAAGAAAAACTCATCAACTTGAAGCGTTTGAGCGAATAATCCCGATTAAATGGATCATATATAAACATATAAATCGATTAAACGATTTTTTGAAGGCTTTTTTTTTAAAACCTAAACCAAACTCGATTTGGGGAAAACGAAGTTTGAGATAAAACTCGAGAGTTTGATACTAGGGTGTATGTATTTGAGAGTGAAGAACACAAATATGAGGTCAGTTTTTGTGAACAATCGAAGGTATGGCCGGAATTTGATTTTCGAAAACTAGGGTTTCGGTCGATTCTGAATTGGGTAAATACGAATATGAGGGAGAAGAAAAATTTTGATATATTTCTATTTCTAGAAATTATTTATATTTTCTTTTCTACGGCTGTGATCATTCCCAACGTTTGAATACACGGTCCAAATCTCCCTGTGCCTTTTCGATGTATGACCGGCTGACTGTTGACTGTCCAACTTGATCATACACGCATTCCACACACACGCAACAGCTCATGTGATTTATTTTGTATTTACATGATTTTATTTTGTTTAAAAAATTGTTTTCGAAAAATCATATAACATAGTAAATAAATCAAAAAAATCCTACAAAAATTTCTGCGCCACCAGAAAAATAGCTATTTTATTTTAAAATAATAAAATCCACAAAGTTTCAAATTTTCGAAATTAAATAAATTTTTAACTAATAAAAGTAATATGGAACTCATTCAAATTAATTTGAGAAATCCAAACAAACCACATACTTTTGGCTTTAATTATTTGCAGCTCACAACATTGTCGAAGAAATCTGAACGTTCAAGTCCGGCTTGAAAATCCGCTTAAACAATGCCCTAAGTTGTAAGAAAAATAAAATAAAGTAATATATACTTTGAATAAAATTCAACAAGTTAATTTGGGCACTCCATCATACCTAAACCGAACCGCAATTTAGAGAATCTTTCAGAACTTAAAGGTTTCGTGAAAATATCTATGATATTAATTTCGGTATCAATATGAACCAGTTTAATATCACCTTTATTAACATGATCACGAAGAAAATGATGTCGAATATCTATGTGTTTAGATCGCGAATGCAATACCGGATTTTTACTCAAATCAATTGCACTCGTATTATCACACAAAATAGATACTACATCAAATATAAAAACATAGTCGGCTAATGTGTGCTTCATCTACAAGATTTGAGCACAACATTTCGCGGCCGCTATATATTTCGCTTCGGTAGTAGAAATAGAAACAGAGTTTTGTTTCTTCGAAAACTAAGAAACTAAACATCCATCGAGAAATTGACAAGTGCCACTAGTGCTTTTTCTATCGATTAAATGCCTCGCATAATCTGAATCAGAAAAACACACTAATTCAAATGGATGTCCTTTAGGATACCAAAGACCTAAATCCATTGTACCTTTAAGATATCTAAATATTCGTTTAATCGCGGATAAATGAGATTCTTTTGGATTCGCTTGAAAGCGAGCGCACTTATCAACGCTAAATTGTATATCCGATCTACTAGCCGTGATATAAAGTAAACTACCTATCATCCCTCAATATTTCTTAATATCTACGGAAACACCGTCTTTATCAATAGATAATTTATCGGAGATAGACATAGGAGTACTTATAGGATTTACATTTTCCATCTCGAATTTCTTTTACATTTCCTTACAATACTTCGATTGTGAAATGTGAATACCATCTCGAGATTGTTTAATTTGCAAACCTAGAAAGAAATTTAATTCTCCCATCATGCTTATTTCGAATTCTTTACTCATCGTTTCTAAGAATTCGTGTGATTCTTTGGTTGCATAAAAAATAACATCATCTACGAAAATTTGAACGAGCAAGATATCATTACCTTCATACTTCGTAAATAGAGTAGTATCCGCAATTCAAATTTTAAAACCATTATCGGTTAGGAATTTACTTAACTGCTCATACCAAACTCTAGGAGCTTGTTTTAATCCGTATAAGGCTTTCTACAACTTGTACACATAATTAGGATACTTATGATCTTCGAATCCCGGTGGTTGTCTTACATAAACTTCTTCTTCTAAGACACCATTTAGGAATACCGATTTAACATCCATTTTATAGACTTTGAAATCTCTATAGAAAGCGTTGGCTAAAAACATTCGAGTAGACTCGATTCTAGCTACGGGAGCATAAGTTTCATCAAAATCTATACCTTCCATTTGAGTATATCCTTGAGCAACTAATCTTGCTTTATTTCTTACCACTTCTCCACCTTCATCTAGTTTATTACGAAAACCCATCTCATTCCAATAATGGAAGTATCGGGTGGTGAAGGCACTAGTTCCCAAACTTTATTTCGAATAAATTGATTTAGCTCATCTTGCATGGCATCAATCCAATCCTCGTCTAATAAAGCTTCTTAACAGATTTGGGCTCGATTTGTGATAAAAATGCTATATTACTCATGATGTTTTAAACTTGAGCTCGAGTTTGAACGCCTTTACTAAGTTCATCTAAGACATTGTCTATAAGGTGATTCTTAATCAATGGAATCTCCAGAGGTAATCGATCTTCGATCTCAATTATTTCGAGAGGATTAGCAGGAATTTTAGTTCCTAGATCCATGGTTCCCATTTGACGAATAAACTTCGGCACTAGAACCATTTTTAGGATCATTAGAATCATCATCCACTTCGACCAAATCTTTAAACTTAGCAAGTGGTTTTGATTCATCAAATACGACATTCAATGTTTCTTCCACTACTAAAGTTCCAAGATTAAATACTCGATAAGCTTTGCTAGTATTTCAATATCCGAGAAATACACCCTCACACGACTTGAGGTCAAATTTCTTTAGATAATCTTTTGAGTTCAAAATATAGCATTTACTTCCAAAGGCCTTGAAGTAGCTTATCTTAGGAGTTTTACCAAAATAAAGTTCATAAGGAGTCTTCATTTTGATAGGACGTAGTAAAACTCTATTTAGAATGTAGCAACCCGTAGACATAGCTTCGGCCCAAAAATACTTTGGTCTACGATATTCATTCAACATCGTGTTTGTCATTTCTTGTAACGTTCTATTCTTCCTTTCAACAACCCCGTTAGATTGAGGTGTATAAGGAGTAGAAAAATTATAAGTGATACCACATTCTTCACAAAAGTTAACAAAATCTGAATTGTTAAATTCTCTATGTAAGAACCTTGAATATTTAATTTATAAAATTACTGTTTTGGTGAACGAGAACAGAAATATTTTATATTCGAGGTTGATGAGTCGATATGTTAAGTATGTTATTGCTCGAAAAGATTCCCGTATGTGGTTAGTATGTGATATGTGTTATTAGAATTGGAGCAGAAGTCTTTTTCGGAATTCGTGAAATCAGTTCGTTTTATTCGATAAATCCCGTTTTCAAAATCCCTAGGTCTTTGATTTTAATTCGATTCGTATCAATATTCTTCAAATAAATCTCAAAATATTCAAAATTCGTATTTTATTCATCTCATGAGATTTATAAATTTTCAGTGTATTATTTCATTATTTTTCCAAAAGTTATTTCATTTAAATCAGACCCGTAATTGATTTAATCGGTAATTTTAGAACCGATTAAAAGTTAATTAGAGTTCCGAACGAACCAAAAATATCTTCGTAATAGTGACCAACTAGAACCTAATCTTCTTTGAACCAATCCAGCTGTTTCCACTTGTCTTCGTTCAATTCATCAAAAGAATTAAATTTCAAAAATATTTTATTTTCAAGAAAATTAAATTCAAGGTGTTCTTGAAGATCAAATCCCTGGTTGAGGGTGATTGTGCTGTCCATTTTTTATGTTCAAGTAGTCAAATTGAATCTTGCAACCTCTACTTTCATAATCTGTAATCAAATCGTGCCCAAGTAACTTCCTTGAATTTTTATTAATTTTTGTTCATAATTGGAATTTTAGGGTTCTTATTTATTTAATTTGGAGAATTTTGATTTGTTGAATGTTTGTGAAATCTGATGCTTCCTTGAGCTACCCTAAGCTGTTTAGAATCGATTCATGTAGATAAATCGAATGCTTGTGTTCGTATTGTTGAAAAACGAGTTCATAGCTCCTCTTGAATGTTTGATTCGCTCGTTCTTGATTATTGATGATTGTCTGTTAAAACTGAAATTATGAGTGGATTGTACACAATCCCAACTTTGATTTAAGATATTAAACGCATAGTTTGGTTGGAAATTGTACGAGGTCGTGTTTGGCCGGATTTTCGCCGGCGTTTCACCGGATTTTTGCTGGGTTGTGATTGTGGAGTGTTTACTTGATTTTCTGAGATTGCTAGTTTGTTGTCTGGTAGCAGGGGAAATGTTTTGGTCAAAGAAATGTGTGTGTGCCGTGTTTTACCCGGAACCAGGTCGCCGGATTTCTTCTCCGGTCGCCGGAATCTTGTGGGGGGGGGGGGAGGTGTTCTTAAGTTTTGATTTTTTTATTGAAGGTTTAATCTAAGATTATGGCTGACTGGTAAAAACCACATGATTTCAACTTTTTACCACTTACTTTTAGAAGATTACTTTTTACCTTTAAAAGGGTAAATTTATTTTACCATTCTACCAAATTACTTTTACTTTAAAGATTTGATTTAAAATTCTGAATTTTATTTTCAAAATTCAGAAATTATTTTCAAAATATTACTTTAGAAATTCAGATTATTTCCAAATTATTTCTTTGTTTATTTAGTTTCAAAAAAACATTTATTTAATTGTTTTTAATTCGAAAATGATTAAGAATTAAATACATTAATTATGTTAATTACTTCCAAATAATAATTTAATTAATTTAATTACTTGATAAATGTAATCATTTATTGAATAATTTTCTTAATTAGTTATTAGTTGATTTTAATTAATCTAATTAGAGTTATTTAATTATTAATTAATCTATTTTTGTTTTAAATGATTTAAATGATTTAAAAATAGGAGAAAATTGTTTAAAAATCTAGAAAATGTTTTAAAAATATTTTCGAATATTATGAGTTGGATTTTTGTTTAAAAACCAAGAATGAAAGTGGTTTTAAAAAAATATATTTCTTGAGTTCAGTTAATTATTTGAGCGAGTTATATGGACTGTTACGTGAGAATTACGTGCTTAGGTGCTATGTGGATTATATGTGTTGACGGTTAGAAGTTTAAGTTGTTTTATATGTGATTAATTTAACCTAATAATTATAAAGTCGAGTCAGAGAGACAGAGGCAAGGCTAAAGCTGAGTAGTTATCAGACGAGTAGATAGTAAAAGCTTTTGTGTACCAGGCAAGTATTTCCTCTCACTTCTTGTTCAAGTGAAGTTATTCCTTAATTATTTTGTTGATGAAATTTATCACCCAAATTATTTCTATCGATCTTGTTGATACTTGTTATTGTTACTAATTATTCATTTACACCCCATTTATTGTATCGAACTCGTCGATACCCTCTTGAGCTTGTTATTCCTTAATTATTACCCAATTATTGTGTCGAACTTGTCGACACTTGTTGATCTTGAATCCTTCATTGATTCTTGGATTATGAGTTGTTGCTCTGGAACGTGAGTTTTCCAGTTATTTGGTTGGCAAAGGTTGTCAATTATTCCGATACCTAGTGCATTTGAGATAGAATTAGAATGTTTTTTTTAAATGTGGACCGTAAGGGGTCAGACCAGATTCGTGGTCGGAAGTTAATAAGGCCAATGTGTGCCATGGATCCATCATAGGACATTGCTGTGTGCATTGTCCGGGGTTAGTGCGTGACTGATCAGCAGCCTAACCTTGTTGTTTTCAAAATATATAAAAATCCAATTCTAAACTTGAGTTGTTTCCTATCCAGGTCTTTATAACACTTATGAGATTATCCGGAGCTTGATAATATTTATACCAGTTTATGCTATTGATACATTTTTATTATTCTTGCTGAGCATTGTTGGCTCACCCTTGAATTGTGATATTTATTTTCTTCAGCTAAAATCGAGGATGTCTAGGAGGAGTGGTTCAGCTGGCCGAGGTGACCGTCATGTGGTTGCACTAGGACGGGTAGTTACTTAAGCAGCTTTATTACATATGCTTAAAGTTGGTTTGTAAAATATTTTAAATTCAGACTTGGGATGTAATAACTATATTTAGTAGCTTGTTTCAGACCATGGCCTGTATGCGATCTTGGTTATGGGGTATTTCTTTTTATGATTATGTTATGTTTCTGCACATGTATGATTTATATATATATTTATAAGTATTGGGGTGAGGGGTCCCATAATCCATACCCCGGATTTATGGGATGCCACAGTTGGTATCACAGCTACAGGTTATGGTCACTGAAACAAGTTAAGTAGGAGAGTCTAGGTCTAAGTATCGGGTGGGTTAGGTCGTATTTCGAGGGACTAGTATATCTGATTATCAGGCATTATTGTTATTGAAGCCTCCTAGTTCGAGCTCTGACTCCGACCCATCAGAGGATCCAATTGAGACTGACCCTATACCACAGCCAGGGCTATTGAGGTCCGTGACCCCACGTGCAGATTCATAGAGCTCGGTTAACGAGCCATCATATCGATTTACTCAGCCCCCTATTCCATACCATGAGTACCAGAGAGTGGGTGCAGAGAGAAACTTTCTGTTAGGACAGTTAGCTGAGGTTAGAGCTCTTCAGGAGACACAGACACAGATGGCTAGAGATCGAACCCGAGCAGTGGAGGAGCTGGGACAGATCTGAATGCGGCTACGGGTGATGAGGACTATTATTCAAACACAGACTCAGCACGTGTCCGATAATGAGCTTTCAGCCCTTTCACTCCATGTGACGTTGACATCAGTGATGAGTGAGTTGGATGACATTCTCGGACCAGATCAGTAGACGAGGATCAGTTGGTTGGTGGTGATGGGGATGGGATTTTTTATATCGTAGTGTAGTGATTCCATCCTGACGTATGGTATATAGAGGCATAGTATAGCAGCAACAGTGCACCAGGGCGTATAGCATAGCCAGTTTTGTTGTTATATATCTGTTGTACTGTTGACTAGTAGCTAGTAGTCTTTCCTTTTGATGTTGTATTTTACCTTTATCGAAGCGTTGTTTTTACGTTTGTACCTGACATATATATCATGATAACTTGCAGAACTGTTGGCAGATTGTTTTTAAGTATTGGCATTTACTTTGAGCACCATATTTATTTTCTAGCACAGTATCTACTTTTCAGTACCGCTTTTATTTTAACATCATACTTATTTTCAGTCCCGCATTTATTTTCAGCACCATAATTGTTGTTTCAGTTATTGTACCTACCAGATGTTCATATATATATTCCATAAATTTAATCCTTTGATTGTGTACCTTGTTATACCTTGTTAACCAATTGTTAACCTGTTAACAACCATGAACCATGATTTACATTTCAGCAAATTATGGCATGTTTAGATAACTATAATATTGTCAACCCATATTGAATAAACTGTTTGTTTGTTGTCAGAATTTGCCTCCAAGACGAAGTAATCGAACCAACAACCGAACTCCTAACCAAGAAGAACAAGCAAACCCACCTCTTGTAGGCCAGATGGATCCTGTTCTGGCACAGATATTACAAACTCTTACTCAACAGACTGCTACTCTAGCACAACAACAGTAACAGATACAACGGCAGTTGTTGGCACAACAACAGCAGCAGCAGCAGCAGCAACAACAACAACAACAGCAACGACAACCGATTCCTCCAGCTATAACTTTTAAATCCTTTCAGGCAGTCAAACCTCCAGAATTTAAAGGGACAGCAGATCCAATGGAAGCGAGAGCGTGGTTGAAAGAGATGGAGAAGGCCATTGAATTGGTGAGGGTTCCGGAAGATAAGCAGACGGAGTATGTGAGTTATTTTCTGAAGAATGAAGCTACTTATTGGTGGGAGTCGGTGAGAGCCTTGGAAGCCACAGAGGTAATTACTTGGGTTAGATTTAAAGAGTTGTTTTTAGAGAAGTATTTCCCAGATTTTATGAGGGATCAGATGGAAGTGAAGTTTTTGGAGTTAAAGCAGGGTAACATGACTGTGTTGGAGTATGAGGCAAAATTTACTGAATTAGCAAGATTTGTTCTGACCTATGTGGATATAGACATGAAGAAGGCGAAGAGATTTCAGCAGGGATTAAAATCATGGATTAAGAGTAAGTTGGCAGTTCTTGAGTTGGATACTTGTGCAGCAGTGGTACAGAAAGCTATGATCGTGGAGGGAGAAAGTGATTTGTATTTTAAGGAGAAAGAGAAGAAGAAAAGTAAGGCAGGAGCAACTGAAGGACGGCAGTCTCAAGGTAGTTCTCAAAACTATCCTAATAAGAAACCAGGGTTCCAGTCGGGGAAAGATGCAAATGTTAAGAAATAAGGGACGGAAAATGAATGACAGGGTAGTCGCCCACAAGAAGCGGGTCAGCAGAAATTTCTTCGACCACCATTACCGGAGTGTAAAATCTGTTGTAGGAAACATCCTGGAGATTGTAACAAGTTGAATGTGACATGTTATAAGTGCAACTAGAAGGGGCACTGCGCTAAGTAATGCAAAATAGGGATTGAGTGTTATCGCTGCGGGAAGCCAGGACATAAGGCAAAAGATTGTAAGGTACCTTCAGCCAGGCCCCCAGTTCCGGTCAATACTATGATTCGGGTGATAAAGGCAAAACCAACAGTGAGTGTTCAACCAATAGCCAGGACTTTTAATATGACGATGAATGAAGCTGTTAAAGATTCAGATGTGGTGGCAGGTACGCTTCCTCTAAATTCCGTACATGCCAAGGTGTTAATTGATTCTGGAGCTACTAAATCTTTCATATCTAAAGAGTTTGCTCGTAAATTGAATTGTGAAATGCACTTATTAGATGTAGCTTTAATCATAGAGATAGCTAATTTGGAACGTATACCAGTTAATCAGGTGTGTCCTCGTTGTGAGTTCGACATCGTAGGACATTGTTTATATGCAAACTTGATACCTTTCCAACTAGGTGAATTTGATGTAATTCTAGGAATGGATTGGTTAGTAGATAATAATGCACAGATAGATTGTAGATGTAAGAAAGTGATATTGCGAACTCTTGATAATGTGGAAGTTGTTTTTCGAGGTCAGAAGCAACCTAAGAAATTTTTAACTATAATTCAAACCGAGAGGTTATTACGGCAGGGATGTGAGGGCTACTTGGCCTATGTGATGGATACTAAGCAAGATGTGCCTAATATAGAAGAGATACTAGTAGTAAATGAGTTTCTTGATGTTTTCCCAGATGAACTTCCAGGTTTACCTCTAGATAGGGAGATAGAATTTGCCATTGATTTAGCACCAGGTACAGAACCAGTGTCTAAGGCTCCTTATCGTACGACACCAGTAGAAATGAAGGAATTAGCAATTCAATTGCAAGATCTTCTTGATAAAGGAATCATAAGGCCCAGTGTATCCCCGTGGGGAGCACCAGTATTGTTTGTGAAGAAGAAAGACAGAAGCATGAGGTTATGCATTGATTATCGTGAGTTGAACAAGTTAACTATTAAGAACAAGTATCCCTTGCCGAGAATCGATAATTTATTCGACCAGTTAAAAGGAGTAGCTTGTTTTTTTAAGATAGATTTACGATCAGGTTACCATCAGTTGAAGATCAAGCCGGAAGATGTTCCAAAGACAGCATTTCGAACCAGATACGGACATTAAGAGTTTTTGGTTATGGCGTTTGGATTGACAAATGCACCTGCAACATTTATGGATTTGATGAATAGAGTTTTCAAGAAATACTTGGATAAATTTATGATTGTGTTCATAGATGATATTTTAATATACTCAAAGATTGAAGAAGAGCATGCATATCATTTGAGAATAGCTTTGGAAATTTTGAGAAAGGAGAAGTTGTACGCCAAGTTTTCTAAATGTGAGTTTTGGTTGAAAGAAGTGCAGTTTTTAGGACATGTGGTTAGCAGTGAAGGAATTAAAGTGGACCAAGCGAAGATTGAAGCTGTTATGAACTGGGAGAGACCGAAGACACCAACGGAACTTCAAAGTTTCTTGGGATTGGCAGGATACTATCGAAGATTTGTTCAGGATTTTGCAAAGATTGCAACCCCTTTGACGAAGCTGACAAGGAAGAATGAAAGGTTTGTGTGGAATGAGAAGTGTGAGGAAAGTTTTCAAGAATTAAAAAGGAGGCTGATTTCAGCACCAATATTGGTACTACCAGATGATCAAGGTAATTTTGTGATTTACAGCGACGCGTCTCTCAAGGGACTAGGCTGTGTGTTGATGCAACATGATAAGGTGATTGCTTATGCTTCTAGACAATTGAAACCTCATGAGCTGAGTTTAAAATACATCTTTACCCAGAAGGAATTAAATATGAGACAGAGAAGGTGGTTGGAGCTAATCAAAGACTATGATTGTACCATTAACTATCATCCAGGAAAAGCGAACGCAGTGGCAAACACCTTGAGTCGAAAGGAAAGATTAAACATGTTGACTATGACTGAGGAGTTGTTTAGAGAATTTGTAAAGTTAGAGATAGAAGTTCATGTACCAGAGGGTGCTACGGATATGGTCTATACTATGTCGTTTCAACCAGAATTGTTAGAAAAGATTCGAAGATGTCAGGAGGAAATCATGAGCGGAGATATCAATAAGTTAACAGGTGAGGAAATATGCACTCAAGTGGATGACAAAGGAATACTCAGATTTTCTTCAAGAATTTGGATACCCAACATGATCGAGCTAAAGAATGAGATTTTACAAGAGGCACATAGTTCGAGGTATTCGATCCATCCTGGAAGCACAAAAATGTATCAAGATTTGAAAAAGAATTTTTGGTGGCCAGACATGAAGAAAGAGATTGTTGAGTGGGTAAGTAAATGTTTGACATGTCAGAAAGTAAAAGCTAAACATCAGAGGCCAAGTGGATTACTACAGCCGTTGGAGATTCTTGAATGGAAGTGGGAACATATTGCGATGGACTTCGTGGTAGGATTACCAAGAACGAGAGCTAATAATGATGCTATTCGGGTGATTTTTGACCGATTGACAAAATTTGCATATTTTCTCCCGATAAATGAAAGATTCTCGTTGGACAAATTGGTTCATCTCTACATAAAGGAAATTGTAGTGCGACATGGAGTTCCAGTGTCTATAGTTTCTGATCGAGACCCAAGATTTAACTCAAGATTTTGGAGAAACTTTCAAGAGTGTTTGGGCACTGAATTAAGGATGAGTACTGCTTACCATCCTCAGACAGACGGTCAGAGCGAGAGAACAATTCAAACAATTGAAGACATGCTCAGAGTTTGTGCACTTGATTTCAAGGGCAATTAGGATGATCATTTGCCGTTGGTGGAGTTTTCGTACAACAACAGTTTTCATGCCAGTATTGGAATGTCGCCCTACGAAGCATTGTATGGACGGAAGTGTCGATCTCCAGTATATTGGGAAGAAGTTGGTGAGCGAAAATACTAGGACTAAAATTGGTACAGCAGACCAAAAAAGTAATCCAGCTTATTCAGAAAAGGTTAGTGGCAGCTCAGAATCGACAGAAGAAGTATGCTGACTTAACCAGGAAGAATGTGGATTTCGAAGAAGGGGAACAGGTCTTGTTGAAAGTATCCCCGTGGAAAGGATTAGTGACATTTGGGAAGAAAGGAAAACTGAGTCCAAGATTTGTAGGACCTTTTTAGATTTTGCAGAAGGTGGGGAAGGTCGCGTATGAGTTAGCCCTACCACCTCATATGCAGCATATTCACAACGTGTTTCATGTGTCGATGCTTAAAAAATACCATCCTGATTCTAAGCATGTCATAGAATATGAACCGATAGAGATTCAGCCAGACTTATCTTATGTGAAGCAACCGATAAAGATACTAGATCGTAAAGAGAGGGTCTTAAGGAACAAGACAATACCAATAGTGAGAGTTCTGTGGAGAAACCCTAAGGTGGAAGAGTCTACCTGGGAGTTGGAGAGTCAGATATTGGAAATGTACCCTCATCTATTTGCTTAGCGTGATTCCGAGGACAGAATCCTATTTAGGGGGGAAGACTGTAAGAACCTTGAATATTTAATTTATAAAATTACTGTTTTGGTGAACGAGAACAGAAATATTTTATATTCGAGGTTGATGAGTCGATATGTTAAGTATGTTATTGCTCGAAAAGATTCCTGTATGTGGTTAGTATGTGATATGTGTTATTAGAATTGAAGCAGAAGTCTTTTTCGGAATTCGTGAAATCAGTTCGTTTTATTCGATAAATCCCATTTTCAAAATCCCTGGGTCTTTGATTTTAATTCGATTAGTATCAATATTCTTCAAATAAATCTCAAAATATTCGAAATTCATATTTTATTCATCTCATGAGATTTATAAATTTTCAGTATTTTTCCAAAAGTTATTTCGTTTAAATCGGACCCGTAATTGATTTAATCGGTAATTTTAGAACCGATTAAAAGTTAATTAGGGTTCCGAACGAACCAAAAATATCTTCGTAATATCTGGTTGGGGGGGGGGGGGAAGGTGTTCTTGAGTTTTGATTTTTTTATTGAAGGTTTAATCTAAGATTATGGCTGACTGGTAAAAACCACATGATTTCAACTTTTTACCACTTACTTTTAAAAGATTACTTTTTACCTTTAAAAGGGTAAATTTATTTTACCTTTCTACCAAATTAATTTTACTTTAAAGGTTTGATTTAAAATTCTGAATTTTATTTTCAAAATTCAGAAATTATTTTCAAAAAATCACTTTAGAAATTCTGATTATTTCCAAATTATTTCTTTGTTTATTTAATTTAAAAAAAAACATATATTTAATTGTTTTTAATTAAAAAATGATTAAGAATTAAATAATTTAATTATGTTAATTAATTTCAAATAATAATTTAATTAATTTAAGTATTTGATAAATGTAATCATTTATTGATTAATTTTATTAATTTGTTATTAGTTGATTTTAATTAATTTAATTAGAGTTATTTAATTCTTAATTAATCTATTTCTGTTTTAAATGATTTAAATGATTTAAAAATAGGAGAAAATTGTTTAAAAATCCAGAAAATGTTTTAAAAATATTTTCGAATATTATGAGTTGGTTTTTTGTTTAAAAACCAAGAGTGAAAGTGGTTTTAAAAAAATATATATATTTCTTGAGTTCAATTAATTATTAGAGCGAGTTATATGGACTGTTACGTGAGAATTACGTGCTTAAGTGCTATGTGGATTATATGTGTTGACGGTTAGAAGTTTAAGTTGTTTTATATATGATTAATTTGACCTAATTATTATAGAGTCGAGTCAGAGAGACAGAGGCAAGGCCAAAGCTGAGTAGTTATCAGACGAGTAGACAGTAAAAGCTTTTGTGTACCAGGCAAGTATTTCCTCTCACTTCTTGTTCAAGTGAAGTTATTCCTTAATTATTTTGATGATGAAATTTATCACCCCAATTATTTCTATCGATCTTGTTGATACTTGTTATTGTTACTAATTATTCATTTACACCCCATTTATTGTATCGAACTCGTCGATACCCTCTTGTGCTTGTTATTCCTTAATTATTACCCAATTGTTGTGTCGAACTTTTTGACACTTGCTGATCTTGAATCCTTCATTGATTCTTGGATTATGAGTTGTTGCTCTGGAACGTGAGTTTTCCAGTTATTTGGTTGGCAAAGGTTGTCGATTATTCCGACACCTAGTGCATTTGAGATAGAATTGGAATGTTTTTTTTAAATGTGGACCGTAAGGGGTCGGACCAGATTCGTGGTCGGAAGTTAATAAGGCCAATGTGTGCCGTGGATCCATCATAAGACATTGCTGTGTGCATTGTCCGGGGTTATTGCATGACTGATCAACAGCCTAACCTTGTTGTTTTTAAAATATATAAAAATCCAATTCTAAACTTGAGTTGTTTCCTATCCAGGTCTTTATAACACTTATGAGATTATCCGGAGCTTGATAATATTTATACCAGTTTATGCTATTGATACACTTTTATTATTCTTGCTGAGCATTGTTGGCTCACCCTTGCATTGTGATATTTATTTTCTTCAGCTAAAATCGAGGATGTCTAGGAGGAGTGGTTTAGCTGGCCGAGGTGACCGTCGTGTGGTTGCACTAGGACGGGTAGTTACTTAAGCAGCTTTATTATATATTCTTTTGGGTTGCCAGACAGATTATATTAAAGTTGGTTTGTAAAATATTTTAAATTCAGACTTGGGATGTAATAACTATATTTAGTAGCTTGTTTCAGACCATGGCCTGTATGCGATCTTGGTTATGGGGTATTTATTTTTATGATTATGTTATGCTTTTGCACATGTATTATTTATATATATTTATAAGTATTGGGGTGAGGGGTCCCAAATCCGTACCCTGGATTTATTGGATGCCACACTCTACCATAATCGGTCCTTATATAGACGATCGTGTTATTTTGTTGATTTTGTATTCTTTTACAAAGTGCAACAAACAATTCAAATGCATCCCTTTTTTGCTTTTAGGAATTCTGTCCACGTAAAGCGAGAGTAGTCATCAACTACTACAAGTGCGTAAGAACACCCTCTTAGGCTTTGTACGGGAACGATCCTATTAGATCTATATGAAAAAGCTCAAGTGGTCTAGTAGTAGACACCATGAATTTGGCTTTATGAGATGATCAAATTTGTTTGTCAATTTCACATGCTTCACATACATGATCTTTTACGAAACTTAGTTTAGGTAATCCTCGAACATGTTCTTTCGAATAAATGTTCTTAATGAGTTTCATGTTAATATGACCCAATCTATGGTGCCATAACAATGGATCCTCCTCATTCATGGATACTAAACAAACATTCTCGTAATCATTTAAGTCACACGAATAAACATTCTTATTCCGTGGACACTTAAGAACCAATTTCCACTCTTTGTCATAAATAGCACAATGAGATGAAAAGAAAATTACTTTGCAACCATTATCACAAAGCTGACTTATTGAAATCAAGTTGTACTTTAGTCCCGTGACTTGTGCATCCTAAATTTTAACACTTTCATTACCAATATCACCAATACCAACAATAACACCTTGACTGCTATCACCAAAAGTTACACTTCCGGCGGTTACCTTTTTAATGTTGTTCATCAAAGAACTATTTCCCGTCATGTGCCGTGAATAACCACTATCAAGATACCACACATTCTTCTTAGCAGTAAGGCATACCTATATGAATGATTAATGAAAACAATTGGTACCCTTTTTACTTAAGGGTTCGGGTGTTAGCACATCATAAGGTAAACGAGTACTTTCATAAATAAATCTAGGCATAGAATAATCATTCACGTAGACAAAATCATTTCAGATTCTTGATTCCTATTAGATATATGATTAGGATTTCTCCTAGGCATAAATTTAGGATTACCACGAAATGCACGACTATTATTACTATGTGGAAATATAGTAATAGTAGAATCTTTAGAATGATTATTAGTACGATAATTCACGTGATTATTTCTAACATGAGCATTCTAATTTCTAGGATATGCATGATGACTCACATTAGCATGTTAACTCGATCAAACGTCATAATGACTTACATTTTTAGACATATGATCGTTTTGATTCCGAATATAAGCATTATTATTCGAACTTTGAGCAACAAAATTTCTTCTAGGAACATTCGGTTGCCTAGTATTGTTAGTACTAGAACTTGCGACATTTTTAGAGTTCATTGGTTGAAACTTAATCGGCTCTTGACGATAAAAGTACTTCAGTTGTTTATTGGCATTTTTAACCAAATTCTTTTGAGCAATGTTGGCTCCTTTAGGCATCCACTTATACTTCCCCTTAATTACACCCTCTTTAGCTTTGTAAAATAGACTTTCATGTCCACTTTGGTTGCAAAACGTGCAAAATTTCATAGGTGCTTTAGGAGAAACATTTTTAGTGAGAGTAGGAATATGTGCTTCTCTTTTAGGAGGTTCATTTGCATCATATCCTAAACCTTCTTTGTTAGAAGATACTTTGGAGTTATATATCATATTTTCCAACATAGTATTGCTCTTAGTGAATTGCTTAACTATAGAATCAAGATTATACTTTTCTTGCATCAAGACATTAATCTTGTTATTTACCACATTTTCTTGATCTATAACTTGAGCCATGAGCTTAGCATTCTCATTTTTGAGTCTTTGACTTTCCAAAATACTTGAATTCATTTTTGAAACCAAATATTATTTTTCAACAACCTCGACATCGAATTGCTCTTTTATTTTAGCTAATTCGGCATTCTTTTCGACTAAGGTTATTTGGTAGTCAAGATCAAAATCATTTATGGTTTGTCTAAGCTCTTCTTCTTTGTCACCCTGTTAGGAATAAATTCATGAGTTGTGATGTGTAGAATAGAATGGAATAACACTTCTTGTAATACCTTGATCTTATAAAGGGTTTAGCATTTGATTAAGGAGATATCAGTTCTTCAAGATCTGCAGATACTGTGAATAGTACTTGATCAGAGACTAGAGTCACGGACTATGAGTTTCCAGGGACTATGACAGACCCTGACTGAAGCTGCAGAATTGGAAAGTACTATTCTATAGGATCTGATATTCAGAAAATGGAAAGAAATGTGAATGAAGAAAGGAATCGACTATCAGTTGAAACTATCAACTAGACGGCAGAACATTACCATGTATTAATCATTACTTTCTGTTATTAGTTGATAGGTAGCATTATAAATACTCTCTCTATAACATTGTAATGTGTGTGAGATTTGTGATCATCGTGAGTATACGAGTGAACAAACAGGGAGAGATTTGTATTGAGAGCAGTTGCTAAAGTTATTGTACACCTTTGGTAGAGTTTGATTTTATTAATACAAACAATTGGTATTAGAGCAGGTTGATTTCGAATAATCATAAAGATCTGCAATCATGTCTGGTTACAAGGATGGTAATACTAAGATCCCTATGCTCAAGAGAAACGAATACACTCTATGGGAAGTGAAGATGTTGCATCATCTGGAGGCAACAGGCCCTGATTATCTTGATAGGATATGAGATGGACCTCTTGTTCCAACAAAGGTTGTTCCTCAAGCAATTGTCGAAGGAAAAGTAGTTCCAGAGCACACGGCAGAGAAGCCTTAATCTGAATGGTCAGATAAGGACAAGGAAAACGTTCTTAAGGATGCTAAAGTGAGAAACATACTGTTTAACAGTCTTGATTTTGTTCTCACTAATTATGTTCTTTCTTGTAAAACTACTAAGGAGATATGGGACAATCTAAAGGTTCACTATGAAGGAACAAAACCTGTCAGGAAGAATATGAGGACACTTCTCATACAACAGTATGAGTATTTTGAATCCAAGTCTGGTGAGTCACTTACTGACACCTTTGATAGGTTTACTAAACTCATCAATGAGATGGCCATGCATGGTAAATATTATGACTTGGAGGATATGAATACTAAGTTCATGAAAGCCTTGCCTGATTTCTTCAATGAGAAGATATTTGCAATTGAGGAAGCTAATGATCTGGATGAAATATCATTAGAGGCAGTTTATGGAAAACTGAGGGCTTATGAACTGGACAGGCAGTAGAAGAAGAGCAGAGGTGAAGGAAAGATGAAAACTGTTGCACTTACTGCTCAATCTGAATCAAAGAAGCTTCCAGAAGAATAAAATGTTGAGCCTACTGTAAAGGACTCAAGGAAGAAGAAAAGCAAAGAAAGTTCTGAGTTAGAGACTACAGATATAGACTCTGACAACAGTGATTCTGAATCAGAGATGCAGGAACTCTTTGCAATGTTTGCTAAAGCTTTCAATAAAGTAAGATTCAACAGGAGAAGATTTAGCAAAAGACCTTTTCAAAAGAAAGAGGAGAAGAAGAATGACAAGGGCAGAAGTACAATTATCAAGCTTGATAAGGCAAAGATCAAATGCTTTAACTGCAGCGAGCTTGGACACTTTGCTAGTGAGTGTAAGAAGCCTAGGAATTCAGGAAAGGGTAATGCACTCATGGTCACACAGAAGGATTGGGAAGATTCCAGTGATTCTGAAGATGAATTGGATTATGACAACATTGCATTGATGGCAAATACTTTAGACAAACCTGGATCTCCAAAGAAAACTTCTGCATCTTCTGTTAAGGTATCACTTCACTCTCTTGATTCATTTGATAGCTTAGACTCTGAAGATATTAGATCTATCCATGCTGAATTTAAAAATCTAATGACTAATTTCAGAATTCTTACTAGTAAAAGAGATGAACTTAAGATTAAGAATGATGAATTAGTTGATAGAAATAATATTCTTGAATCTGAGTTAACTCAAATGGAACATTATAGGTTAGATTCTGATAAAGCTAAGCATGATTATAGTGTTATTCTTGTGGCTTATGACTATGTCAGAAAAGAACTAGAGGAAGAGAGAGATAGGTTTCACACATGGAATACCTCTTGCAAGAAGACTCATGACATTATTAATAATCAAAATCTTGGTAAGGTTAATGGCTTAGGTTTTGACAAGGCTAATGAAGTAGCTATTGTCATTGATGATAGAAAAGTAGAAGCTAGCACATCTAAATCTGAAGGTAAGAAGATAGTTTCTGAACCTAAACATGTTAAGTTTGTTGATTCGAGTGGTACCCCAGTTGTGCACAAAAGAATTGACAACACTAATTCAGATAGTAAAGTGTTAGATAAACCTAAGAATGTTAATATAGGCTTTCTATCTAAGTCTCAGCTGAAACAGAGACTAGAAGGTCTTTCAGAGTTTAGCAAGACCAAAAGAAATAGGAATGGAAAAGAAGGTATTAACAGAGAGAATAATTGCAAGAATGTACCTGATACACCTAGGAAGAAATGCTATAAGTGTGGAAATCATAATCATTTGGCCCTAGACTGTAATAAAAAACCTTCTTGGAAAACTGAGTCTAGATTCCCCAAGACTCAGAAAATTCAATACCAACCACAAAAAGCTTGTTATCATTGTGGTAGTTTACTTCATTCTATTTATATGTGTAAGGATTATCATGAACTATATTATGACTATTATTCTCTGAAATCTGAAACTCCTAGTCACAAACAGTTTGTGAAATCAGAGTCTAAGGTTGACTTTGCAACAGGTAAATCAAAAGCAAAATCTTCAAAGCCTGTTGTTTCTAAAGTTAGTAAGAAAGGATCCAATCAAAGTTGTGTCCTAAAAATTTCTAACTAATTACTTTTTTGGTTACAGGGCACAGGAAGGAAGCATTCAATTATCTTGGACAGTGGATGCTCTGGACATATGACTGGAAAGAAGTCCCTGCTTACAAAGTTTGAGAGGAAAGCTGGCCCAGTAATATCTTTTGGAGATGGCAACAAAGGAGAAACTCTGGGATATGGCTCAATTGTTTTGGGGAATGTCATCATAGAAAACGTTGCACTGGTTGAAGGCTTGAAACACACACTTTTAAGCATAAGTCAACTGGGTGATAAAGGTTACCAATCAATCTTTGACAGTGAAGGATGCAAAATCTTGAATATGAAGAATGGAGACATTGTTCTAACTGGTCAGAGACATGGTAACATTTATGAAGCCAGCTTGAGTGACAAATCTAAAGGAATTGTCAGATGTCTTTACAGCAAGGCATCAAATGATGAAAGCTGGAATTGGCACAAGAAACTCTCACATCTTAATTTCAAGAAGCTTAATCAACTTGTTAAGCACAATCTAGTGAGAGGCCTACCTCAGGCAAATTATGTGCAAGATGGACTTTGTGATGCTTGTCAGCTTGGAAAACAAAGAAGAACCACTTTCAAGAGCAAGACAGAAAATTCAATTACTGAACCATGTCACATGCTGCATCTTGATTTATTTGGTCCAGTAAACATTATGTGTATCAGCAAGAAAAGATATGCTCTAGTTATAGTGGATGATTACACAAGGTTCACATGGGTATTCTTTCTACATAAAAAGGATGAATCTCCTCAGCAAATCATTGAACTTGTCAAGAATATTCAGAATAGCTCTGAGTACAAAGTCAAAGTACTTAGGAGTGACAATGGTATAGAATTCAAGAATTCTACAATGGAGGAGTATTGTGTAGACAATGGAATCACTCAACAGTTTTCTGCACCTGGAACACCTCAGCAGAATGGTGTAGTAGAAAGAAAGAACAGAACTCTCATAGAGGCAGCAAGAACTATGCTTGCAGATGCAAAGCTTCCAACCTATCTCTGGGCAGAAGCTATCAACACTGCATGTTTTACTCAAAATTGCACCTTGATAAATAGTCATGGTAAGACTCCCTATGAGATGATCAAAGGAAAGAAGCCAAGTGTGAAATACTTTCACATATTTGGATGCAAATGATATGTCCTGAAAGTTCATCTAGAACAATTTGGAAAGTTTGAAGCCAAATCGGATGAAGCAATCTTTCTAGGATATTCAGCATCAAAGGCCTTCAAAGTTTATAATCTCAGAACTCACATTCTCATGGAATCTATTCTGTTAGAAAATGGACAAGGGATCATACTGAAGATTTGATTATTGGTGATCCAAATAGTGGTGTTCGAACTAGAAGATCAATTCAAAATGAATGCTTGTATAGTTGTTTTCTCTCAAAGAATGAACCTAAGAAGGTTGAAGAAGCCTTACAGGATCCTGATTGGGTAATTGCAATGCAGGAAGAACTAAATGAGTTTGAGAGCAACAAAGTCTGGAAATTAGTACCAAGACCTAAAGACAGATCTATTGTTGGTGCAAATTGGGTTTTCAGAAACAAGCTAGATGAATCTGGTATGACTGTAAGAAACAAAGCAAGACTGGTGGCCAAGGGATACTCTCAGGAGGAAGGAATTGATTATGATGAAACCTTTGCCCCTGTAGCAAGATTGGAAGCAATCAGGATGTTTCTTGCATTTGCAGCTCATTCAAAGTTCAAGGTATACCAGATGGATGTAAAGAGTGCTTTTCTAAATGGCAAGCTTGATGAGGAAGTATATGTGGAGCAACCACCTGGTTTTGTTGATCCAAAGTTTCCAAATCATGTCTACAAACTTGACAAGGCACTCTATGGACTAAAGCAAGCACCAAGAGCATGGTATGAGACTTTGTCTAAATATCTTCTTGAAAATGACTTCACACGAGACAGGAAAAGCACAACAGGTACATGTCAATTCTTAGGAAACAGATTGATCTCTTAGACAAGCAAGAAGCAACAATTTGTCTCAACCTCAACTGCAGAAGCTGAGTACATTACAACAGGCAGTTGTTGTGCTCAACTCCTTTGGATAAGAAATCATTTGATGGATTATGGTATGACACTTAGTAATATTCCCATGTTTTGTGATAATACTAGTGCTATTAAAATTGTAGAGAATCCAGTTCAACATTCAAGGACTAAGCACATTGATGTCAGGTATCATTTTTTAGAGAACATATTGAGAATGGTACTGTGGAACTTCATTTTGTTCCTACTGACAAACAGCTTGCAGATATCCTAACCAAACCACTTGATGAGTCTACATTCATTAAATTGGTTAGTGAGTTAGGAATGTTAAATTTCTAGATCTTTAACATTTGCACAAGTAGCAAAGTATGTTGTTTAGCTTATAGATTTGGTATTCATATCAGTATCTATATTTGTCATTTAGACTCTGAACCTAATAACATTTTGCCTTGATAAATTATAGTATGAATAAACAAGTCATTAAGAACTAGACTCTGAATTCTTAGTCTCTGACTTAGTAATTTAGGTTCTGAATTACTTAGTTGTTATGTTCTAAATGATTGTTGCATGTTTTGATAATTCAATATATTCATACTCATAAATGACTTCAATAAACAGGAAATAGACAAGATAGATCAAAAGAAAAGCTTGTTTTTTCATTAATCAAAAGCATTACATACATGGAAATGAAATACAATTTTTCTTTTTGCCTAATAGTTACTATTAATCTTGTTCTTGTCTAATGTTGTGGCTGCTGGAGTTGTCTCTTTCATGAATCTTCCACAATCAATTCGTCAACTCTCCAGATATGCCAAAATCCATTGGGGGATGCTGAGTACATCTGCTCTTGAATTCCTTCTCTGAGCAATTTCAAGCGGTAAGAACCGACTTAAATGAGAGCAGCTGACTCCTGGCATCTTAGAAATGAATTGCATCTCCATCAAGATCAACCCCAGACTCTTCACCAAATTCTTCATCCTCAAGGTGTGAAGAGATTAGAGGGAGATTTTGTTCAACTGGTAGATGTTCTAGAAGAGGATTTTTTACATTACATGGATCGATTCCTGTAACATCAAGTTCGATGAGAAAAGTCATCTCTTCAAAGAGATAGTTTATTTTCTCTTGATCATCAAGATCGTTGAACTTCTCAGAAGAGAGGAATCGAAAGTTAGGGTTCATGTCAATATCTGGGTTAAAAGCCATTGTGTTTGGAAAGCTCTTTGTGTCTTTTGTAGAGAGTGTTTGAGTGGTTTTTAGAATGGAGTAAGGCAAATGACACAAGGTTATTATATAAAAATTCGTGAGAAGCTGGACAGTCTTTTGAAGTATTCCAATGCAGCTATATCATTATTACTTCGCGTGTGACTTAACTTCTCATATTTCCAAGATACTTTAAAATCTAATCAAAATATTTTGCTTGGATTATTGGTGTTTATTTTCAGGAAAATATCTGACATGCCACATATGCAACTCCATTTTAGTCTCTGAAAATCGGTTCAAATTCAAATTAGACCCTGATTTTAATTAAAAATAAATTTTGGATTTTATTTCCAAAAATTGTGAGTAATTACACTTTTTCAGGGACTGCCACCTGTCAATCTACGTGTGGACGTGGATTAGTGGGTCTGAAGGAATTTTGAGTATATTATTATTTTGAGACTCTGATTTTTATTGCTTTCTTCATATTTGAATTTTCTAAAGCAAAAAACTGATTCAAGGTCTCAAAATCTCTAATCAGTTTCAAAGATTTTTCAAGTTCTTCTCAGATTCAAAATCAGTGGCTGCTCAAAGAAGATTACCCAAGTCAGTTGCTTTCAAGTTTGGTGACTTTGACTTTATGACAAACAACCATGTTGCTGCAATCACCATCAATAAAGGGGTATCAACTGATTTTCACCCAGTGATGGATTTTATGGCAATTGGACCTTTGCGTTATGCACTGACAGCATTTCCAGTGATTAATCAAGCTGCTGTTTCACAAGCTTGGGAGAATGCTGAGGTAGTTGATCCTGTTCAGGGTCAACCAGGTAAGATTGTTCTACACCTAGGATAAGATTCTTTTGATATTACTGAATCTGTTCACAATTCAGTACTTCACTTACCTGTTAACGTGCCTTATGTTAGTGAACCATCTGATGATGATATTAGAACTATGTTATCTTCACTAGGATATAGTGGACCTTTAGATAACATGAGCCAGTTAAGGAGACCTTTTCTTAGAAAAGAATGGTCATTCTTCTTTGATCAATTAGCTAAATGCTTTACTGGTAAATGTAGTTCTTTTGAACAAATTACTTCTGTTACTTCTCACATTGGATATAGTTTGCTTTATAACAGAGTAATTAACATTGGTCACATTTTATTGAATCAAATGAGTATCAAACTTGGTCCTAATAAAAATGGAAAGAATATGGTTTATTATCATAGATTATGCAATTATTTATCAACCATTTTATTCCTAATGCTAATACCAGGTTTGGTAGACAACATTGTGTTCCTTCTTATGTACAGCAAAAGAGAATTTTCTCTGATATTACAAAGAAAGACAGTGAGAAAAATTCAGAGGAATTAACTGCAATGCATTATCCAAATCTTGTTCAGGTATTTCTAAGAACTCATCTTCCTACTCTCTATAATTCTTCTTTCTTTGATGGTGAAATGATTCAGGAACCTTAATTGGAAGAGGACCCCCCTGTGTCTACCCAAGTAACCCAAGACATCACAGTCTCTGAAACAATTCAAGAACAAAATTTTGATCCACAGCCTATTGTTTCAAAGAAACCAACCTCTGGTGTTTCTCAAAAGGCATCAACTGTAAAAAAGAGAAGATATGTAGCCCCTAGTTCTAGTAGTTCTAGTAGTGAAGATGATGATATACCTCTTGCTGAGAGAGAAGAATTGAAGGTTGCAATTCAACTCTCTAAGCTAGGTGAAAGAGGTGAAGGACCTAGTCACAGCCAGGCTGCAGTCTCCCAAAAGACTGTAGTTTTTAAAAAGGGAAAACAGTTACTAGGTATAGTCTCTCAAAAGGCTGTGTCTATTGAAAAAAGATCTCAACCCAAGATCACCATTGAGTCTGCACCTCTTGAGTCTTCTCAAGATAAATCTGTTGCTCACTATACCAGGAGAACAAGGAGAAAGATTCAATTGTCACCTACACACACAGAGTCTAGTCCAACTAACATTTTGCAGGTCTCTAAGCATAAAGCTATTTCCAAGTCAGAATCTGACAAAAGACGCCTTAATATTGATTCAAGTTGGGAAACCATTTTAACATACAGGATGGCTATGAAGCTTATTTATATCAAAGTCAAGCTTTCCAGGCCTGTTCTAAACTTTCTGATTGAGAGAGTACCCAAACCTTCTCATCCTCAAGAATATGGAATTCTATGTCAATGACTTGATCTTATGAAGATGTATTTCTATCAATCAATCAGAGGAGAATTGAGAAAGAAGTTTGGACTTTCTAAGCATGGTGCACTTCAGTCACTTCACACGTACTTGTTTCATAGGGATTTCATTGTTGAAGATGCTCCAGCTCAAGGTTAACAAAATGAGGTAATAGATATTGGAATGTAGTCAACAGAAGATACTATTGCACCAGTGGTGGATAGTAGGATAGATCAGATCACAGTCACTGCAACTCAAGAACCATCTAGTCAGAGGTTGGATGACTCAGGAATTGTGATAGCTGATGCTGAAAGGTCTTCTGTGATGGCTGAAAATGCAATTGAGATACCCTATGATATGGGAGGAATGACTTTGACTGATTTTCCTGAAGATCAAACAAATATTGTTCAGTCAGAGTCTATTCACCTTGAGGGTGAGTCTCAGCAAACAACACTTAAAGACGGTGACAAACTAACTATGGTGTCTAATGAAGTTTTACTGAAGACATCAGAGTCTAGTGTAGACCCTGAAAGTGGTATACTGGAGCCTGTAGTCTCTGAAAAGACAGTAGATGTTTGTGAGGGTTTAGAGATTGTAGTAGCTCACTCCATGGAGAAAACCTCAAGCCCCTTGCCATATGAGGAACCCTCTCTCCATGTGAGTTCAGGTATAACAACTTTTCCTAACCCATATTTTTCTGTAGGTCATGAGAGCACTTATCCAAATTTGAGTGATACACTTGAAAAGATGAACATAGATCCACAAATTGAGAGGCTGGCTCCTGACCAGGCAAAAGGAGAGGTAGAAAGAGCGTTGGCTTTAGTAAGTCAAAGTGAGAATGAGGGTATGGATGATCAACTCCATAGTGAGGGAGAGAAAACTAGGATACAATCTTTTGATTTCTGGGATCAAGTATTTCCTGAATCTTGGTCTGAAAATCTTAGTATGGATACTGGTACTTATTCTTTAATAAAGATGTATGAGAAACATGACTTAGCCAAGCATAATTCAAAGCCTGAAGTTAGAGCACAGCAGTATCAACAAAGGCTTGTGGATGCTATCAATCGAAGAGGTCATAGGCTAAGGGATTCACTTTCTCAGAATGTGCCAGAAGATTTACCTCATGATCCTAGTGTCCCTCTGAATGTGTTACCAATCTCAGCTAGGATTGAGACATTTGCAGAAGCTGATCACTCTATGGAGGAGTCAGAGTCTGTAACCGTTAATACACAGGATACTGGTGAAGGTCAGGATGTGAGTACTGTTGGAAATTTGGCAATAGTACCTTTTACTTCAGTTTTAAATACTCCAATTTTAGCTGTAAGTCATTCTACTCATGTACCTTTACTTGAATATCATTCTACATCTGTAGTTCCTGATTCACAGGCAACATCATTTGCAAAGGTTAAAGACCCTTCCTTTGGTTATTTTGATCAACTGTGGCCTACTAATCTAGTAGAAGCTCATGATCTTGGTCTTAATTCTCTGAATTTCACGTTTATTCAACTGCTTCAAGCAAATGACAGAGAACATGCTCTTGAGAAAGCTATACCTTTGCATCTTGATTTCAACAATCAAATTGATGATACTACTTCTACTCATTCTGATGCTGAATCTGAAGAAAAGGAGACATTTACTTATTGGGATCAAGATTTTCCTACTGAAGTTGCTCATAGTCAATTTGTTACTGATCCTGACTCTTTCACACTTATCAGACACATTGGTAAAATTGAGAGAACTAGAGCCAAGGACAAACTGGAATTCTTTAACAAGTATGGAATCTATCCAGATGAAGTATCAGATCCTACAGCATTAGCTCATGCTAAGGGAATTGCTGAATTTAGTTATCAAAGTGAGTTTCTTGTTGATTCTCATAAAATTTCGGATGCTGATCTTTCTTCTGTAAATCGGTCTGTTCAAGCTCTTGCTACTCAACTTGCATGTATTGATACTACAATTCAAGCTACCAATGATTCTATGAAATTTGTATCTTCCGACATTGAAGTCAATCTTTATAAGTACAAGACACTTATTGAAGGTGTTCAACAAACTCAAACAGATGTTCAACATCGGCTTCAGATATTAGAGGATAACCAGGTCACTATCATGGAAAATCAGGTTGTTTTGATGAATCTAATTTGTTCTCTCATTGAAACTCTTGGAGTACGTGTTGCTGATGTCAAAAAGGGGGAGATAAAAACAATTAAGAGGAAACAAAAAGGAATAATCATCAGAGATACTTGCAAGGCTGATGCTTCTGAAGACAAGTCTGATAGAAGAGATAAGGGTGATGGTGGTGGCAGTGGTGGTCAGAATGTTGGGAGAGGAAAAAGTAAAGTTGGTACAGGCACTGATACCGGTAGATCTACTCAATCGAGATCTAAAGACAAGCAAGTTTCTGGACAGTCAGAGTCTGTAACAAAGAAAGCTAAAACTCTTCAAGTACCAGATACTGCATCAATTCTTCTACAGAAACAAGTTATAAAAGATGTAGTGTCAGGGACTACTATAAATTTGAAGAATGTAGGATTTACACAGGAGGAAGTGATGAAATCACAAGATGTTCAATCTACTACTTCTGGTGTTGAGAAGCAAGTTCATTCAAGTTCAAAGGAACCATCTTACTAGACTATGAGTCAAAATTTACAATCTCTAATTCCTAGAAAAAGGACTGGACTTGGTCATAGTGAGATTGGAAAGCATACCACAGATGTTACAAAGCTACAGGCTGATCCTCATTCACTCTTAGACGAGTTTGGTGAAAAGATGACTCAAAGACATCTTAATAAGTTGATTTCTGCACAGCTTGTTCAGAGAGTGAAGACATATCAAGAATATGATAGAAGAAGAGGAATGGTTGATAAAGAAGAAACAGAAGTTTTTCTTGTATACTTCTTATCTGATGGTAGAGTGAGGTGGATGGATTTGTCTACGTTCTTATATCACAAGAAAGAAGAAGAGTTATCATATGTTCGATTCTTGTTACACAAAAATGCTGAAGTTACTCAGAACTATAATGCATCACTTATGCACTAGACTGGTGAAATTGATAAATTGTTGAAGAGATTGTATGGAGCAAAGAAGGAGATTGTATGATTTTGTTTCTATTGAAAATCTTAATCACTTCAGATACAGGCCAGACAAGTTAAGAGCTCTGCATTATCAAATCATTAATGATAATGATGACATGTTAGATCTGAAACAGAGTGTTGGTGAAGTCTTAGCCAAAACTGAAGATTTGCTTGAAGAATTTCTCAAAGACAATTCACAATTCAGAAGAATTAAGGCAGATTGAGTAATTGAGGTACTTATGTGACTTAACTTCATGAAAATATTAGATTCATGAATATTCTATTCTAGTTGCATTGTTAGAGGTTTTGACATCAACAACTCAGATTTATGCTTCATGATATAAAGCATAAATAGGGGGAGATTGTTAGGAATAAATTCATGAGTTGTGATGTGTAGAATAGAATGGAATAACACTTCTTGTAATACCCTGATCTTATAAAGGGTTTAGCATTTGATTAAGGAGATATCAGTTCTTCAAGATCTGCAGAAACTTTGAACAGTACTTGATCAAAGACTAGAGTCATGGACTATGAGTTTCCAGGGACTATGACAGATCCTGACTGAAGCTGAAAAATTGGAAAGTGCTATTCTATAGGATCTGATATTCAGAAAATGGAAATAAATGTGCATAAAGAAAGGAATCGACTATCAGTGGAAACTATCAACTAGACGGCAGAACATTACTATGTATTAATCATTACTTTCTGTTATTAGTTGATAGGTAGCATTATAAATACTCTCTCTATAACATTGTAATGTGTGTTAGATTTGTGATCATCGTGAGTATACGAGTGAACAAACAGAGAGAGATTTGTATTGAGAGCAGCTGCTAAAGGTATTGTACACCTTTGGTAGAGTTTGTATTTAATTTTATTAATACAAACAGTTTGATTTATTCGTTTGTTCTTGTTTATCTAATCAAGTGAAAATCAGACAAGATTACATAACTTGTATTCAACCCCCCTTCTACAAGTTATTTGAGTTAACACACCAGTTAAAGATCATACAAGTTCGCTTATCTGATTCTCTCGTTTAGCAATTTCATGTCCTAAAGACTCGTTTTGAATTTTTAAATTCAAAATTTTGACATGAAGCTCACGATTGTTATCGTTAACTTGTATCTTATCTTTTTCATTTTCTTCAGCTTGAATAACTAGAGAAATATTCTCTATTTCAGATTTTGGATAATTTCATTCTTTTCTTTTACTCGAATTTTAAGCAATCATTTTGCGAGGAAATGAAATCGGAATATTCTTTGTCGTTGACATGAATATCCTTTAAACGAGCGACTTCTTTTTGAAGCTCAATATTTGTCTCACGATATTTATTCCTATTCGGAACTCATCGTAACAAATTGCAATTCATATCATCAAGACTCGATTTTAACGCGTTCACCACATTAATAAGTTCGGAAGAATCAAAACTAGAATAATCCATACTTGCCAAATGCACATTGAAGTTATCACTACTACATGATGCAACATTTAAACTAGAAGTTGAGTCTCGGGTTACCTCATGGTTAGTAGTCGGTTTGTCCGCTGATGTAGATTCGTCGGAGAGAGCCATTAAGGAAAGGTTGACAATTTCTTCGGTTTCTTCCGGTGCTTCTTCGTCTTCACTTAAATCCCAACCGTTCTCCGCAACAAGACCTTGACCATTAGGTAACTTTGGACATTCACATCTAAAGTGACTGGGTTGTTTGCATTCAAAACAAACATCTTGTGTTTCCTCGACTATAGGCTCATTTTGCTTAGGTGCCGAATAGTTCTTCGTATAATTTGGACTATTATACGAATTGTTACCTTGAGGTGCGCCTTGAGTTTTAACATAATTCGTATTAGGGGAGTTATTATATGAATTAGGAGCAACTTGGTTTTTAGTATAACTCGTAGTCAGAGAATTATTTTGATACTTAGGCCTTCCTTTCGAATTAAATACTCAATTTTGATTGTTCGATTTTAAGAAGCCTTTTTCGTACCGTTGAGCTTTACTTTTTAAAACACGACGAAGTTGTCTCGATAATAAAGCAATTTCGTGTTCATCGAGATTTTCTAACTCTTCGTTTAAGTCGTCGTCATTTTCTTCTTCATCGATTAATATAGCTTTTAAAGCCATATTATTTCGTTATCCGTTTTAGGGACAACCTTATCCGGAATATTATCTTCCTCGTAAGCACAAAGATTTCCGAATAAACTATCGATGGAGTAGTCGTTAAAACTATGCATTTCTTTTATAGTGGTAACTTTAACTTTCCAACTCGGAGGCAAGGCTTTTAAAATCCTTCAATTTTTCTCATTAGTCGTATAGACCTTACCGAGTTGAGCAAGCTCATCGATTACACGAGTAAACCTCGTTTCCATATCGATGATAGTTTCACCTTCGAAGAGTTTAAAATTCTCGTACTCATGAATTAAGGTATCCATTCGATATTCCTTAATATCTTTTTTACACTCGTAAGTGATAACTAACTTGTTCCACATTTCTTATGCCGATTTGCAATTATTAACACGTTTGTATTCTTCTTCCGCAAGTGCACTAGTTAAAACCATTTCCGCTTTCGTGGCTATGTTCATCCTTATTTCTTCATCAGGAGTATATTCACTCACCTTTTTCTCGATGGATATTTAACATTCGGTTTTGGTGGGAATTACTACACCATCTTCGATAGCCATCCAAACTTTAACACCTTGGGATCTAGCATAAATTCTAAATCGTGTTTTCCAAGTTGCAAAATTTGTGCCATCGAATAGTGGAGGTCTCGAACTAGAAAGACCTTCGCCACAACCTATCGTATTTAAATACGCCATTTTTACGATCTACTTTTGGTTACATTTTTAAACTTCACAACGTTCAAATAAAGAGATTAAAAACAACTGCTATGATACCAATTGATAGGTCCCGAATGTAGGTAAAATAAGCTAGAAGGGGGGGGGGGGTTGAATAGTTTATTACCTTTTTAAAAGTTGAGCTTGGCATTTTTAAATTTTCCTTCTCTTTTAAAATTAATTACTTATAAATAAGTGATGTAAAGTGTAACGCCTCGACTTCCCGATTCTGAAAATATACTTTTTATAATAAAATAGACTTTGATACAGGGAGATTTTAGAAAATTTTGGCATGAAATATTCGTAAATCAGACTATCCACCTGTATTTCAACCCAAACCAAATTCCAGTTAACAATTACAATTAAAACTTAATACACATTCCTCACCGAGGATCGATTCTAGGTTATGGTATGAAACAAGAATCTAAACTATACAAATTATTACAATTTCTTTCACTACCCTGAATACAATTTATATACCGTCTAATCTGAAGCTTAATTCCAATCGGTGCTTACCCGCTCTGACTTCGAGATCTATCCTGTAAAGGCTGGCTCATTTCTCTCATATGATTTGTAAGATGTAGACATCCACCCTTAATCCTAACTGAAAGGTTAGGAAAATAAAGCAAGAGTGAGCCAACAATGCTCAGCAAGTTAATAATATAGCGAAACAACAATATCTCAATAATTCATTGATGAACAATATCAATGAATACCCTATCTCAAGAGATCATTCAATTTAAATCATAAGGTAAAACTTTTCCATTTACTACAAACCATCACTGTCTCAGATAAAACTTTGAGAAAAAGAATATCAAGAAATCCCCCAATTATTCTTACTCCACTTTCAACGTACAATGTTACTCGCGAAGGGAATAACTGGGAAACTTCTATCCATCCTTAATCTCATTGTTTTATTGAGTTTCCAAATTTTAATCAAGATAGGAAACGACTAACTCTGATATCCACGATTTCGAAACTAATGAGCATTTATCTTGAAACATATATATCTTATCAAAACATTCTTTTCTTTAAAACCATTCCATCATTCAAACATACTTTTCATAAAACCTTTTTAAGACATTTAAGTTGTTTGTATTATTATCATGATTACGGACAATACGGGTGATCTGCCACGTAAAGTCCCCCTTCCTTTGAAATTGGGTTCCCAATTAGGCAACACATTGGCCTTTAATGCTGGACTAGGACCACCCTAGCCTCTTACGCTAAATGAAAGTGTTGGACTAGGACCACCCTAGCCTCTTACGCTTTTACCAATTTATAACTGTTTATTAATAATTTAAAACATTTCATTTTTAAGTCCTTTATACTCACTGATAACATATCAGCCCAGTATAAGGAAATTTAAAAACATCTTTAAATAATTACGCCATTTTAATAAGCAGCAAATAAAAGATGAAGGGTCCGAGAAGCATTTGATATAAAGAGTTATAAACAACAAGGCAATAAGATTTACTAAACATGGTATGGTTCAACATAACAGAATCATATATCAACAAGGGAACATAATTAATTAAAGAATAAAGCAATTGATAAGATGCTCAAAATTGAACAGCCATTTATAAAATAATCAAGGAATGAAGAAATCTGAAGTTCATAGGAAGATTTGAGTTACCGCATTTGGTTTTAAATTTTATTTTGTCCAATATTACCAAAATGGTAGAGTCTCATTATATAGTTTGAAACCACATAAAAGATTTAAATAGCTAAAAACAAATATTCAAGAAATTCTTAATTATCCAAAATCTCACTCTCGTCGGCTAAGCACTGATAGGCTTTAGCTGCCAAACCGGCCTGACAATAATGAGTTGAATAATAAGAAGATCTCAAATCATTCTCGGCTTTAATCATCATTGAGCAACACATGCTTCAACGACAATATAAACCTCGAATTAGTTTAAGGTAGTTCATAACGATAATAATTTTAGAATAATTAGTTATACAATATTTTGAAATAAACCGTTCTCGAAGAATATTTATTGAGGAAAAAAAAAATCATAATTTATCTCTAGGGATTCTTCTTAAAGAGTCGGATCGAATGTTCAAATATTGAATTTCCTATGATTAAAAAAAAATTATCTTTTAAATTCCTTTGAAGACATATAAAATGGTATATTATTGAGAAATCTTTTAAAATATCAAGTATTAAAATATTAATAAAGGAAAAGAATATTTGTAAAATAATTTAAAGTATTTAGGCTTGAATATTAATTAAAGAGAATTAAATAGGTATAAAATACTTTGAGTATAGACCTTTGTGTATTAATTAAAGAAGGAAGCTATTTGAAATGAAATAAGGAATATAATTGAAGAAATACGATAGGACAATTGTCGACAAGATTGACATAAGGATTTAGAGTATAACTTAAGAAACAACAATAACTATAAGGGTCGACAAAGTCGACACAACAATTTGGGGTGATACAATAGAGAAACAATGACTTTAACAGGTATCGGCAATAAATTGAGATGATATCAGAATAACATAATTAAACAATAATTCCACTTGAACAAGAAGTGGGGAAAAACACTTGCCTTAATACATGAAGTTTCCAATTCCATCACAGTGATTCGTCATTCACTTTACATTAATTTCTTCTTCTTTATACATCGATCTCTGCTCGGCTATACACTTATCTCTCCTCTACATTTTGTCCGCCACTCTGCTATTATCCTCGTCAATTCCGAGGATTCTCTCATTCTTCTTGATTCCTTCTATACGTGCGTTGGATCTCAGTCGGCCTCCTACTCGTACCTATAGAGAGGTAAAGTACTATTTCAGTACAGAGCCAACCAAAATCTCACTGTTATTTCTAAACTACTCAACGTTCCCTAGTTCGTATAAACATAAATATATATATATATATATATATATATATAACTACACATATAAAATACTTCTAGTATAATCAGCTAAACCAAATAATTCACATAGCACGTATTGGCACTTAACCATCATATTCTTAAAAAGTACAGTATAACCATATAAACCACGTAGGCACTTAGCACTTATTATTAACTTACATTTATATCTCATAACACACATATAACACTTGCACACCAGACATCTTTGTCAAAATACTATAAAGATCATAAAGTAATTTTAATAAAAATTGGACAGCACCTCCTTTAAAATAGGTCCTAACCTGTCAGTATATACAACTTCTCAAACCAAATCGTAGTATGTACATCCCACTTTAACACTTAGAATCGAGCTACTACCCCTAATGGTAGTTATAATTATCAATCATACAATTTACTAATTATATGGCACATCCGCTAATCTCTAACAATTATCAATGTAACTAGTTAACACCTAACAATTTATAACATTTGACCCAAAGCCACTTTAATACATAAACCCAAAATCAACTTATAATTTTACATAATTATCGGTATCCTTGTACAATTCACAATCCAACTACAACACGTAGATGTACACTATTTATAATTTATTAAATCAAAATTAAATTAACAATTTAAATTTAAATCGTAAATCCATGCAATTATTTACAATAGAACAATTCACATAATCCAATATTATTCCACTAATGACTTATAGGTTATACTCAAGAAAATGTAAAATAATAAATAATATTTTTAGAAAATTTTGATGGCATCCCCTTTATTCGGGTACACTTCCCGTCGGAACACAACCGACAACCAATCAATAATAATCACTAGTTAGCATCATTCATACATCAAACCACTCATATTACAATCTCACTATTTCCGAAACAGTAAAGTAAATACAAATCATCACTAAAAATTCACACTTAAATCTTTCCAGCATAAAATAAAATTTATAACCGGAATTCATCATAAAACTGCGATTAGGTACTGACCAAAAACGAAACCCATCACAATTCCAATACTCAATCATTCGGTTCTTAAATCCATTAGACAAATAAAACAACATTTACACGCGGCACAGTACACAGGAGACCAGCCAACACAAATCTGAACACAGTATTAATCAGACCATACAATCGAACAAAAAAAAAAACCCCCAAAATTCAATCACAAGAACTCGCATATGCAGCACATACCAGTCCAAGCATCAACACTAAAACAATACACACGGCGATATACACACGGCACAAACACACGCACACACAAAGTTACACACACAACGATGTAATTACACACACCCACTGTTGTAATCAAACCCATAACCATTGCAAAGCCCCAAGCTCGACACCCCCACGCGAATCCACACATACCTAGCCGTATATATATATATATATACACAACCTTTGCTTATACACACACACACAACATCCACAAGCGACACTTGCAGGGGCGAGGGAGAGGGAACCGAGACTGTACAGAGGGAGAGAGAGGTTCAGGGGAGAGATTGCGAGAAAGAGAAAAATTGAGAGAGATTAGAGACTTTGAGAGAGATGACTCAGGAGAGTTCTAGAAAAAAATAGAGTCGGTATATCAATTGGGGAAAAAAAACACAGCCCAATTAGGGATTTGAAGTGTTAAGGCCAATTGGTAATTTAAAATGCTGAAAAGATATCTAAAATCAATTAGATTAATTTTTAAAATCAAATTTAAATTGAAAATTGATGAAAATTTACACTTTTCATTTTTAAAATAAAGAGTGTAAAATTATGAACACCCACATATTTTTAAAATAATTTTAGGATCAAAAATGAATTAATTATGAATTTTACAAGTTTTGATCCGTTAAATACAATAAACCTCTTAAAATCATTTCAAAAATACCAAAACTCCCAAATTAATGCACCCAATAATTTTAAAAACTAATTAAATACACATAGATGATATTACAAAAGATTTCGTGATTTTTATCAACTCCAATGATTTTATAAAAAAAATTTAAAGATCTATAAGGCATAATATTAAATAAATTTTAATCATAAAAATTCAAATAAAAATACACAGACTCACATTTCACATAAATCATCATATAAACCTGAAAACACGATATCACATATTTTTATCCTGAAAAAAAAAAAGTATACCATATAATCCACATTTAACATTAAATACTAATATTTATAATTACGATTTTTTTTCTGGGGCGTTATACCCTTCCCCCCTTAATAGGATTCTGTCCTCAGAATCTACCGTAAGAAAACAAATGCGGTATTCTCAAACATTACTCTTTCAATTTCCTAGTCACTTATTTCATTTAAGAATTCCTTTATATCATTCCATATCTCGCTAGGCTCATCCTGTAAGCCCGCAGTTTCCAACATAAGTTAAACCTTTGATTTGCATCTCTCGTTACTTCTAGATACTTATCACTCGCACATGACGATCCCTTTCTACCAAAAATCGGACATGACCTATTCGTATAATGAACTATGCCCTGTACACAATGCCTCAAGTACTAGCCCCATCATCATAAACAATTCATTCATATACAATCTTGAAACAAAACCCACCTTGATTTGCAGCAAACATAAAAACGAAGAAATCTTCCTTGCCTCGCAATAAACAAGTAAATAAATAAATCTTTAAAACAAATGTCAATTGATACCACTTCTACACTCCTACTCATAATTCAGATTGCCCCAGATAAAACTCTGAGAAAAAGAATATCAAGAAATCCCATAATCATTCTTACTCCCCTTTCAACGTACAATGTTACTCGAGGAGGGAATAATTAGGAAACTTCTATCTATCCTTAATCCCATTGTTTTACTGAGGCACCATTTACTTTAAAACATATATATCCTATTAGCAATTCAAACTATTCCCGGGGTATTTTCAATCTTTCCTTGTTCGTCCGGTTGCACTAACACTGGGACGGTTTTCAATCTCTTCCTTGACTCCTGAAAGCTTTTTCCACGTTTATCCCTTCGTTTCCTGATTGGTAGGCTTGTCTAATATTGTAGCTATCTTGGTAATATCTTTGACAAATTTTGATAATTCTTACCTGGTCCGTCAAAGGTTTCGATCTCCACTAGCGTCTTAGTCCTTTCCCGATTCATTACTGCTTCGTCGTCACGGCATTCATTTCGATCCTTTCGTCATATCCTGAAAATTATAGTTCTTCCAATTGCAAAGCTCGTACCTGGAAATCATTTATATGCTCTCCTCCTGTCCTTATCCTCCGCTCCTTAAGCATACTCAGTTCTCCATATTATCGAATCTTGTATGTGTGTTGTCAATCCAATAAGTAATCTAACTTTATATTCAATCTCTGCTTTAACCTCAATTCTCAAACCTACTCATCAAATTTTCATTCGACGTAAATGTAGCTTACATCACTCAAAATTTCATCGTCTCCATCTTTACTGCTCTCGATCATTGATAACTTTTAAAAATCACAAAGGTTTATAACAAAAGGGATCAATAGAATAAACAGGTATTAACGTGTATGAATATAAGATGAGTTTTGTTGGTAAGAATTCTATAAAAGAATTTAACTGGGAGATCAATATGATCATTGAACTAATTTCAGGTTGCATTTGTCACTTAGGTCAACCGCCATAGCACAAGAAGGGGGCCAGCCTTCTGTACTTTCATGACAAACACAATCAGTGGCGTCCCACCAGACTTCTATCACCTAGAAAAGATGTCCCTGAATCCCCCATATACATAGGGTTGTTCATCCCAGTTTGAGTAAAGAAGGTTAAGTATTCAGGAAGCAACAAAAAGAATTCAAAAGTTTCAAAAGTTTATATATATATATATATATAATGTTGAATAAGAAATATCAAATATTCGGGGAAAATAAAAAGAATTCAAGGGTCTCAATAATTTATATGAATCAAGTTGAATCAAGTGATCCCCTGGAAAATAAAGGTATCTCTGAAAAATAGGATTGTGTTTAAATGAATCTGAAAAAAATTCGTCATCAATTGAAGTATAGTTGATTATCAAAGGTGATGGGGTATTATCAAAATAAGGAGAAACAGAAACGAAGGTTAAATCTCCTTAAATGAATTCAACAGCTGGTAGTACTGAATAACCACACCCTTACTCCAACACATGCCATGAATAGTATTTCATATCTTGTTTACAATCCTTTCGCACTTCCTATATCGCTCGCGGGATAACTAAAGTCGGAAAAGAAATTCTAGAAGGTACACGAAGGTCTGCACGTAGCATCTTCCAAGCTGATAGCTCCGGTCATCTATTTAGCGTATGTTGTTATGACCTATCTGCCTCGTCCAGAATTGAATCTCCGGATGAATCGAATTTCTGCTCGCGCGAAATGTCGAAATACCAAATAACGTCGCAGCAGTCTTCCTAATATCCTAAGGCGAATCTTATCCTAAATCGTTCCACCTAACCTCTCACCTAAGAACTTACACCTAATTATCCTAACTTGTTTCAGTGACCATAACCTGTCGCTCTGATACCAACCTGTAACGCCTCGACTTCCCGATTCTGAAAATATACTTTTTATAATAAAATAGACTTTGATACAGGGAGATTTTAGAAAATTTTGGCATGAAATATTCGTAAATCAGACTATCCACCTGTATTTCAACCCAAACCAAATTCCAGTTAACAATTACAATTAAAACTTAATACACATTCCTCACCGAGGATCGATTCTAGGTTATGGTATGAAACAAGAATCTAAACTATACAAATTATTACAATTTCTTTCACTACCCTGAATACAATTTATATACCGTCTAATCTGAAGCTTAATTCCAATCGGTGCTTACCCGCTCTGACTTCGAGATCTATCCTGTAAAGGCTGGCTCATTTCTCTCATATGATTTGTAAGATGTAGACATCCACCCTTAATCCTAACTGAAAGGTTAGGAAAATAAAGCAAGAGTGAGCCAACAATGCTCAGCAAGTTAATAATATAGCGAAACAACAATATCTCAATAATTCATTGATGAACAATATCAATGAATACCCTATCTCAAGAGATCATTCAATTTAAATCATAAGGTAAAACTTTTCCATTTACTACAAACCATCACTGTCTCAGATAAAACTTTGAGAAAAAGAATATCAAGAAATCCCCCAATTATTCTTACTCCACTTTCAACGTACAATGTTACTCGCGAAGGGAATAACTGGGAAACTTCTATCCATCCTTAATCTCATTGTTTTATTGAGTTTCCAAATTTTAATCAAGATAGGAAACGACTAACTCTGATATCCACGATTTCGAAACTAATGAGCATTTATCTTGAAACATATATATCTTATCAAAACATTCTTTTCTTTAAAACCTGTTAGTCACAGAGGCATGCCTGAATACATCTAATAACAAGCCTAAGTATGTGTAATGCTATGCATTACCTACATGACCTCTTAACTGAGGGAACCTCTAGTTGTAGAGTTTCTACTTGTTTGTACTATGTAATAGGCATCAAATTCTATCTGTGTAACTGTACCTACTAAGTCAAGAATAAAGCTTGAAAGAAGTTCTAAGGTTCATGCCTCAAGCAAGGAAATGAAGACTGTCAAATAATCACAGTTGGGATTTGAAGAAATGAAGAATTTGCCTAAGTACCAATTCGAGAAGTACATTTGTCTATTCGAGAAGTCTAGCATTCGAGAAGTCTGGAGTTCGATATCTCAGAAGACACTATTCGATATCTCTGAATACACTATTCGATATCTCAGGGATTCGATATGTCAAAATGCTCTATTCGATATCTCAAGGAGTCCCAGAGAAAAGAGCTATTCGAGAAGTGATTCGATATGTCAAGATAACACTATTCGAGAACTCAGAGTTATAGATCAAGTCAACTCCAGTTCTCGAATCACTTACTTAGTCACTTCTCGAATACATTCTTGAGGACAAAATACTGAAGAATTGTACAAGTCAGAAACCTGCAACAAGCCAGGATACTTTATTTGACTCTGTCCTATAAAGCATGCTGGAAAGCCTACAAAGAAGCTTGGAGAGATAAGACAAGGGACAAGGAGCTGAAGAAGTGGATCTAAACAGGCTTTTCAAAGTCAAATCTGTAGCCGTTTGGACTCTTACTAAAATGAGATAGACAGACTGGAAAGTGCTTTTGTTTTTACCTACCTCATTTGTAGCAAGGGGGTGTATCCATGTCTATAAGGATACAGCCTCTCTTCCTTAGCTAAAAAGGTTTTGAAGTTTCTCAAATATATCCAGAAAATATCTCTCTGAGAAAAACGAAGCTGAGAATACTATCATTTGTATTCACAGATTGTAGCAACATTTTAATCTAATAAAATATTAGATTAGAGTGATATTGTGTTGTGTTTGTGTTTAATTATCCGCATCTTCATATCTCACACACTCATCACTTATCTTGCTGCAAAGATTCAAAACCGAAGAAAAACTCAAGAATCCATTCACCCCCCCCCTCTGTATTCTTTTACTGTATTCAATACTCAACAAGTGGTATCAGAGCAGGCTGTTTAATCTAAACAGAAAACGATCATGAGTTCGAATACACCAAAGACTACAGGTACGGTAAAGGTCCCTAAATTCGACAAAGAAAATTACAACCTCTGGAAAATAAAAATGTTGTTGTTCATCAAAGCTGCCAATCCTCTCTACCCTGACATTCTCAAGAATGGTCCATTCATACCACAACAAGAAGTTGCTGAATCCACAGTGGGCGCAGTAGTCATTCCTAGATCATACGTTCCAAAAGAGCCATCCAAATGGACGGACTCAGAGAAGGAAAAGATTGCCCTAGACAGCCACCTCATGTTGTTAATCATAGACTCCTTGGATATGTCGATGTTTGCCAACGTAGCATCATGCAGATCAGCCAAGGACATGTGGAATCACATCGAGGTGTTATGTGAAGGGACAGAGGAGGTAAGAGAAAATAAGAAACAGATACTGGTCACACAGTATGAGGCGTTCATGGCACAGCCCAAGGAAAGTATCACTGATGTGTTTGAAAGATTTCACAAGCTGGTGACTGAGCTCCAAATGAATGGGAAGGTTTACAGCACTAAGGAATTAAATATGAAGTTTCTACTATCGTCACCAAACCATCTAGAGCAAAGGGTCATATCTCTAAGAGAAAGAGATTTGAACAAAGTCACGTATGATGTGCTCTATGGGGTTTTAAAGACACACGAGCTTGAGTTGCTTCAAAAGAGGGCTATCCAAGCTAACCAAGGCAGAATGATAAACACATCCTGTGCCTTGATTGTCAACAAATCTATTCAAGACCTGGAAGCATCTGCAAGTCAGCTGAGAATAGAAGAGATAGTAGATGACGAAGAAACTGAGGAAGTAGTGACTGAACCTTCTGATGACAAGGAAGAAGATGAGTTCTACACTCTTGAAGAGCTGGATGGCATGGAAAATACATCATATGCTTTTATGGCCAGAAAATTTCCAAACATCAGATTCAAGAGGAATCAGCCCTTCAAGCCTAGACCTCAAAATCATTCATTCAACAAGGGCAAGGCACCTATGAAAACAAACAAGAACAGATTCAAAACCAGCTATGTGGATAGGTCAGCTGTAAGATGTTATAGATGCAATGACCTAGGGCATTTTGCCAGTGAATGCAAGAAGCCTAAAAAGAAGGATAAGGAGTTTCTTGAGCTTGAAGCTAAGTATGAGGCCCTTCTAAAGAAGCAGACACCAGGTAAGGCTTACATAGCTGAAGGGAAGTGTTGGGATGATTCTGACAGTGATGGGGAAGAACAAGAATTCTGCAACTATGCCTTGATGGCCAATTCCAAGGAAGAACCATCTGCATCAGACTCACAGGTACCATCTCTCACTACCATAGACATGTCTGTTTCTGAATATAAATCTTTGGTTGAACAACTATCCGTTGAGATGTTTAACATTCATACTAGTATGACTGCTGCTAATGAAGAGATTGCTAAACTGTCTACCAGGAATGAACTGTTAAATAAGAGAAATGAGGAACTAGAGCTAACTACTGTGCAAATAGAAAATCTTAAACAAGAGATTGAGTATCTAAAGAACAAAGTTCTATGTGCTAGTCAAGTTGAGAAAGCTCTTAGGGATGAATTAGCTGAAAATGAATTTAAGTTGAAAACATTTAAGAATTCCTCTAGTCTATTGCAGTCTTATCATGAGAAAAATCTAGCTAGACCTAAGGCTGCCATTGGACTTGATTATGACACTCTTAAACAGAGGAAAGGCTATGCAGTCATTGAAGATGACATTGTTGTTCAAGAGGAGGTGCCTCAGATTTTGAAAAAGACTGAGAATCCAATATTTAAAACACCAACACTTGAGATTGATGAGGATGCCTTACTCATCAAGCAAATGTTGGAGGATGAAGATGAGGCACAATCAAATGAACAACAAGCATCCTCTGAGAGTAAGAATGTCAAAACCAAAGCCAAGGAGCCAGTAGGAGGTAGACCTAGACTTGAGAAACCTGTAAAGTTTGTTTCAGCTGGAAATTATGAGACTAAGAAGAAAGTGACTAATAAGAGACCAAACAGGAATGGCAAATTAGGGATTAACAAAGATAACAACTATGCTTATGTGCCAAATGCCCCTAGGAAAGTTTGTCAAAACTGTTTTAGCTCTAATCATTTGACTCATGCTTGCAAGAAACCATCTGGTAGTGTTGCTAAACCATTCTATGATTGCTCTGTGCCTTTAAGACATAGAGACTCTCCTTTCTGTGATAAACTTGATTGTATGCCATGTAACATAAATGTGATGACTAGTTGTTTTAATTTGAGAAGACAATTCATGGAGGGCTGTATCAATCATAATGTTCACACACACTACACAAGGACAAAGTCTTCAAGTCCTCCTAAAGTTAGGAAGGTACCTCTGTCACCTAAGTCTAAGAACCCTGATTCTAAGACTCCCAACAGTGACAAGAAGACCAACATCAAGAAAACTGATAAGCATGCTGATTTTGATAAAACTGTCACTAAGTCACATGGACCCAAACTCGTTTGGGTACCAAAGGAGAAGTAATACTTTTGTGTTTGCAGGGCAAAGAAAGTAAAAAGAAAGTCATGTGGATTTTGGACAGTGGATGCTCAAATCATATGACTGGTGATATGGCCCTGCTATCACAGTATGAGGAAAAGGCTGGCCCAATGGTTGCTTTTGGAGATGACAGCATCGGCAACACACTGGGATATGGCAAGTTGGAAATTGGAAATGTCATCATTGAGAATGTAGCACTGGTCAAGGGGCTCAAGCATAATCTACTGAGTGTTGGTCAATTCACTGACAGAGGCTTCAAAGTGAACTTTGACAAAGATGAATGTTTGATCACCCACAAGAAGACTGGTGATTTTGCTCTGTCTGGAGTAAGGAAGGGAAGCCTGTTTGTAGCCAATTTGGACTCTGCAAGCAAGGACACAATTTGTTGCTTCTACTCAAAAGCATCAAATGAAGACAGTTGGCTGTGGCACAAGAAGCTATCACACCTGAACTTCAAAGCCATTAATTCCCTAGTCAAAAGAGAGTTAGTGAGAGGCATGCCCACACTTGAATTCTGTCAAGAAGGAGTGTGTGAGGCGTGTCAAAAGGGAAAAATGAAAAGATCAAGCCACAAGTCAAAAACAGTGACATCTATAACCAAGCCCCTGCAACTGATTCATATGGATTTGTTTGGGCCTGTCAATATTATGTCACTAGGAAGGAAGAAGTATGCTCTAGTGATGGTTGATGATTTTACAAGGTATACATGGGTAGAATTTCTGGCATCAAAGGATGAGGCTCCACAAGTAATCATTGAGCACATAAAGAAAGTTGACAAAGAAGCAAAGGCCATAAATGCAAGTGTGATTGCATTAAGAAGTGATAATGGGACAGAATTCAGAAATGCCATGCTTGGAGCATTCTGCAAAGAAAATGGTATTTCTCAACAATTCTCAGCTCCAAGGACTCCACAACAAAATGGAGTTGTTGAGAGAAAGAATAGGACTCTGATAGAGGCTGCTAGAACAATGCTACTTGATGCAAAGATGCCTACATGTTTTTGGGCTGAGGCTGTGAGCACTGCATGCTACATCCAAAACAGAACCCTCATCAACAAAAACACTGGAAAGACACCTTACAACTTGATGACTGGAAAGAAGCCTACTCTAAAGTATGTTCATACTTTTGGAAGCAAGTGCTTTGTGCTAAAAGATAATTCAGAATATGTTGGAAAGTTTGATGCAAAGGCATTTGAAGGAATCTTTCTTGGCTATTCTATGGAAAGAATTGCATACAAAGTTTATGTCATTTGTCAAAAGAAAGTAATGGAGAGCACAGATGTAACATTTGATGACAGCAAACTACCTGGATTAGAAGAAGCCAATGATGAAGATAAAGATCCCTTGAGGTTTGACAATCTAGATGATTCTGATGAGGAGATTGAAAGTGAATCTGAACTCATAATCCAACAAACTCAAGTGAATGAAGAACCTGTGTCAACCAACAATGAAGAAACAAGCATCCAAGATACACCTGTGAGGAGTGACAACTTCACAGGGGGAGGAAATGCAGATGATCATGATCTAAATGATGAAGCAACATCAAGGATGAGAAATCAATCTGAACATACAAGGAAATGGGATAGATCACACACTGCAGATCAGATAATTGGAAATCCAAATGCAGGAGTAAGGACAAGGAGAGCAACTATAAATGAATGTCTCTATGGCTGCTTTCTATCCCAAGTTGAGCCTAAGAAACTTGATGATGCATTGTTGGATCCTGACTGGATAATTGCTATGCAAGAGGAGCTAAATCAATTTGAAAGAAGCAAAGTATGGGAACTAGTGCCTGCACCAAAGGATAGAACCGTTGTTGGAACTAAATGGGTTCTAAGGAATAAGATGGATGAAAATGGTGTAGTCATAAGAAACAAAGCAAGGTTGGTTGCAAAAGGATACTCTCAACAGGAAGGTATTGACTATGATGAGACCTTTGCCCCTGTTGCTAGACTAGAAGCCATCAGAATTTTCTTGGCATTTGCTGCACATTCTAATTTCAAGGTCTATCAAATGGATGTCAAGAGTGCATTCCTGAATGGGGAGTTGGAAGAAGAAGTATATGTGCAACAACCACCTGGCTTTGAGGATCCACAGTTTCCCCACTTTGTCTACAGATTACTTAAAGCATTGTATGGACTCAAGCAAGCTCCTAGGGCATGGTATGACACACTATCACAATTTCTACTGGAGAATCAATTCACTAGAGGCACACTGGACAAGACACTGTTCTACAAGAAACATGGTGATGATATTATCCTAGTTCAAATCTATGTGGATGATATCATATTTGGCTCTACAAATGAGAAGCTGTGTGAAAAATTCTCTAAGCTCATGCAAAGCAGATATGAGATGAGTATGATGGGAGAATTAACATTCTTTCTTGGACTGCAAGTGAGTCAAAGGAAGGATGGCATTTTTATAAGTCAAACCAAATACATTAAAGATTTACTGAAGAAATTTGATTTGGAAGAATGTTCACCTGCGAAGACACCCATGGCCACTGCCACCAAGTTAGATGATGATGCTAAGGGCAAAAAGGTAGATATCTCAATCTACAGAGGCATGGTCGGTTCTCTACTCTACCTCACTGCTAGTAGGCCAGATATCATGTTTGCTACATGCTTATGTGCAAGGTTTCAATCAAACCCAAAGGAATCACACATGATAGCAATAAAAAGGATCTTCAAATATCTGAAAGGCACACCAAACTTGGGGTTATGGTATCCTAAGGACACAGGGTTCAATCTGGTTGGTTATTCTGATGCTGATTATGCTGGATGCAGAGTGGATAGGAAAAGCACATCAGGTAGCTGCCAGTTTCTTGGCCAAAGGTTAGTCTCTTGGTACAGCAAGAAACAACAATCTGTGTCAACTTCCACAGCTGAAGCTGAATACATAGCTGCTGGAAGTTGCTGTGCTCAAGTGCTTTGGATTAGAAACCAACTTAGAGATTATGGACTTGTGTTGGAAAGAATTCCTATCATGTGTGACAACACAAGTGCAATCTCTATAGTTGCCAATCCTGTCAATCATTCTAGAACAAAGCACATTGACATCAGATATCATTTCATAAGGGAGCATGCAACTAATGGAACCATTGAGTTACATTATGTTCCCACAGAAAAACAACTAGCTGACATATTCACTAAGCCATTAGATGAAGCCACCTTCATTAGGCTGGTCAGTGAGATTGGAATGCTGAATTCTTCGAATTCTGGCTAAGTGAATATATCAACTAGATTGTTGCAGCAGTAAATACTTACCTTATCAAATGCTCAATATTTTTAAAGTAAGTATTGGCTGGAGTATGATCTATAAATATTCCAATGCTGCACATGTTGAAAATCATACATCTTTAGCTTGAAATTTCTGTGAAATTTTGAGAAAATCACTATTTAATTTAGTAGAATATTCTTCAGTGAATATTTCTGGTAAATTTTAAAAGATAGTGAAAATTGAATTTTATGAGTGAAAAGTATAGTTCGATAAGTCAGACTTCTCGAATGGTTCATTGTTATGTCGTGGCTCGAGTTCTCGAATAGGCCTATCTAGAACCCTCTTGAGTTCTCGAATAGTGTCTCTTAGAGAAATCGAATAGCACACTTTGAGTTCTCGAATAGAGTATTTTAGTTCTCTAATGATAGAGTTCTCGAATACTGCATTTGAGTTATCGAATCATTTGAAAAGGCTGATTTTTCGCTGACACTTAATCGCTTTTTGGATTTATATTCAAAATTTCATTTCGCTCATAAAAACATATTTTATTTAGCTTAGAATTATTTTCTGAGTCAAATAACTGCCAGCTGTGAGTTACAAACTGTCTGAGATATCGAATAAGCCTTTCTTGACTTCTCGAATAGTTGTTTCATACTTCTCGAATGACTTGTCGCTACAGAACACTTATCTATCGACAACTCAAGACATTCATATATATATACATACAACTTCACAACTATTCAATTCTTTTCGTTCGATTTCTCAAGCACCTCAACTCCTGAAACCTCTGAAAAACCCTAACTGCGAATTTCTTCTTCAATCCTAATTCTCTTTTCTTCTCTACCCAAATGGCAAACCCTAAACTCACCATATCATTCCAAACTAATTTCATCGCAATCACCAGTGATGTGGAAGCACCGAATGCCAATTTCAAGTGCTTTGTTCGGTGGTTGTCTGAATCATACATTAAGAGTGCACTCTCAGCCAACCCAACTCTGTACATAGATCTATTGGAACAATTCTGGAGGACTGCTACTGTGGAGGTCATCGCTCTTGAGAACGCTATCACTTCTTATATTGTTCACTGCAAGATTCAAGGAGAGGATATCACTATCACCACTGCAGACATGAATCAAGCCTTGGATATGCAGCAAGAGACGTATGATGCTCTGGCCTCCAATGATGAGTTGGAAGAATTCTTTGACTTCATCAACTACTCTGATACTATCAAGCTGGGAAAGTTGAATAGGAAGTTCTTAAGGAAAGAATGGAGCTTTGTATTTGCTACACTCCTTCATGTATTCACTGCACGGAAATCAAGCTTTGATCAGATTAGTACACCCGTGCAGCAGATTGCCTATGCCTTGGCTCATGGGAGAAAGATAGATGTTGGACTTCTCATCCTACAGGAACTCTATGGGAGACTTGGTCAGACCACAGCCAAGAGAGGTAATGAAATTTTCTTTCCTCGCTTTATTCAATCAGTGCTTAACTTTAAAAATGCTTCTTTGATTGAATTGCCTGGAGTAGATAAGAGTAAAATAGGCTATCCTAGGTCCATGACCAAACTCATTTTTGGTAATTTGGAGACTAGGAATGATGTGGATGTAAGACTTAGCATAACTCCCCACATGGAGGGTTTGTTTAGGTCTTACCCCCACAACATGCCAATATTTGATTCTAAATCACAGTTAGCACAGCCTAAGCAAGGAGAACAAAATGCTAACCCAAGGCCTGCTAACCAACCCCCTCAGCCAAACACTCTATCCAGCAAAGAGCCAACTGCATCATCCTCTCAAAAGGGTGATGTTAGTAAAAAGAAGAGAAAACAGGTTGCTTCTGAACCTTTAGAAATCTTAACTGAAGCAGCCTTGGCTGTAGAACTAGGGTTAGAAAGTGAGAAACCTGAGTTACCTATCATAAGCCTAAAGAAGAAGAAGAAGTCTAAAACCACCTCTTCAGTCACTCAAATGGCTGAAGTTGTAAAATCAGGGGCACACAGCTCACTAGATGTATTCTCTCAACAGGATGCATCTATAGAATCAAGCATCCTCCCCAATGCACCTATCTGTAAAGAGTCAGCACAAGGGAGTGATAAGGCTGGCACAACACTGAGTGGAGAGCACATCATAACTGAAACTCCCTCTATTTCTCAGGGGGAGTTGCCAAAATCTTGTCTACAACACACTTCTCTTTCAGAATCTACCACTCATATTTCTTTGAAGCCTGCAACTCAAGCAATTGAGGAGCAAGGCATTGATCATCAAGAATTCTTTTCCTTTGATGAGCCAATGAATTCAAGTGACTTGGTGCATGACACCTTGCTCACCACCCAGGTACCACATTTGGATGGTCAGGGAATGCATGCTGGGGCATATCCTAATGACACCATCACAAACACAGAGGATTCACTAGTTCTTACTAGAGACTCTGTGCCTGTGTCAACTACTGTTGTAACTCATCCCACTTCTGTGGAGACAACAGTAGTAGAGTCTGTTCATCCGGTTGCAGAAGTTGCATCTGTAACTGAGGAGCCTAGCAAGCCTAGCTCTAGCTCTAACTTTTTGTCTCAATGGCTGAAGCCTGTGCAACATGACAGTGCTTCAGGATCAGGGTCTGTTCCACCACAATTGACGGTTGAAGCACTTCAGAGCTTAGTTGTGGATCAGATCCCTGAGTTCACAAAAATTGCTCAGCACCTTCTCACTGCAAACATGCCCAATCCAGACTATGAAGCTATTCTCCTATGTCACAAAGAGGATGTAGAGCTACAGAAGGAGAAAATCATAGATGAAACTGAGAGAGATGGGAATATCGATGCTTGGCTGCAAGGAACCAATTCAATCCCTCTCTCAGAAGGTCTCCAGTATCTCAGAGAAGAGTACATCACTTCACTAGGGTCCAATGCCAAATCTCTCAACCCTACTGATGTGTTTGAAGCAGTGAATGACAGCTATAAAGGCATTCTCAAGGCTGCACACTATCTTGGTAAAGGCTTAAAGACAGAAATTAATGAAGTGTGTTCAGCTACAACCAAGGAGGTGCATGAGATCAAGAGGACTTTTGATGCTAAATTCCCTCAATTGGAGACTGTGCTCAAGGACATTCGAACCTGCAATGCTACTTGCACCAGGATGGACAATGGTTTAGCTATTCTCAAGGATGCTGTCACAGGTCTGGGGCACAAATTTCAATCCTTATCAGATCAGACAACTGATGCCAATGCCATGCTCAGGACCCTCTTTGCAAATCAATATGGAGACAAGCTGGTCACTGAGGTTCCTGTGCATGAGATGTCAAGGTTCGAAGTGCAGAGACTGAAGGATCAATCCCTATCTGGTTTTAAGGCCAATGAACTCTTCACTAAAGTGGATACTCTTGAAAAGGAGGTAGTCTCTCTCCACAAGTCCAATGCTCATCTTACAGACACTGTGACAACTCTGACTGAGCAGTTGAACACTCAAGCCACCACCACAGCTGATGTTCTTCTGCATCAACAATCAATGTTGTCTGCAATGATGAAGCACATGGGTCTTCCTCTACCTGATGAATCTTCAACTCCAAAGGTGCATCCTACAGTCCCTGTGTCTGTCAACAAGCCTAAGGGGGAGAAGAGGATATCAAAGAACTCAAATCCAAAGGGGGAGAGATCACTAGAAAAGGGCATCAAGATCACTGAGGGTGGCCATCAGAGAACTTTGAAATCTACTACTCATCTGCCTCCCACTTCTCTGCCAGTTGTCACTCTACCAACTGTGCACATCACTACTCCTGATGGTCAAAGGCAGTCTATTACAACCACAGTGGTTGCAGGGAGTATGCCATCTGACAAGCCTCAAATCTCAATATCTAAGAGTGCCAAGCCAGTAGAAGTGAAGGTGGTCACTGAGGCCAAGCTACAAGAAATTGCAAACTCAAATGTCTATCATGATGATGCATTCTTGGAGCTTCTGAAAGTCTCTAGAGAACAGGCTGGTGATGCTCTGCTATATCATGAGAGTTTGAAGAGTCAGATTGACTGTCTCACTGTAGTACCAAGGAGGCTTAATGATCTATGGCTCAAGGAGATATTGATGGTAGGAAAGAACAAGATATGGCATTTAACCATCAATACTCTACAGAGTCTAAAGCACTCAGAAGTGAATGTGCTCCTTGGACTAATTGAGAAGGGAAATGAGAACAACAAGAGTCTTCATGATGAATTAAGGAATGGTCAACCTTCAAGGCTACCTGAAGTTTTCACAGATCCTAGAACTATTATCTACCAGGCTGGAACAAGAATTGAAGATATCAAGCAGCTGGTCATTCCTAAGCATCTAACTCCTCAAAATAAAAATCTCATCATAGCCATCATTGAGAAACTGATCAAGAAGAAGGGATCAAGAACAGCAGAAGAATTAGAAGCTATATCTTATCTCAGGTCATATATTGCAACTGGCATTGTATCTGAGACTGCTAAGTTCAACCCAAGCAAAGATCAAGACAAGGATGAAGATAAAAGTGATGGAAGGAGAAGACATCACAGGAGTAATAAGGGTGATGAAGACAAGAAGAAGAAGAAGGATGATGAGAAGAGGAAGAATGATGATGATCAAGGTAAAGGCTCTGAGAGGAAAAGTGGAAGACAGCAAGCCTCAGGCATTGCTGACAGTAACCTCACCACAACACAAGACTCTAAGTCTAGGGTGAATGCTGCCAGTAGTGACCTTTCAAAATTTGCATCTATGGCTTCTGCAACTGTCTTGCCACCTCAAGAAGAGAAGAAGATTCAAGTCAAGAAACCATCTGTATGTTTCAAAAAGCAAACTGCTAATGGAATACTACAATGGTCTACAAACAAAGGTCACATACTGCTGCCAAGTAATCATGTAAAAAGAATCAAGTTCAAGCAAGCTGCAAGGAAATCAAAGCCAACCATATCAAAAACCCTGACAATCTATCCAGGCCTAAAACTCCAACCACTAGATGAAGATTATGATGTAGACCAACTGCAATTTTTGCAAGCTCAAAGAATCTATCATGTTGCCATTGTTGATAATTGCCTTGAGATTAAATATTCGGATGGAAGGGAGGAGAAATTCAAACAAGGAGGATGTCAACACTGGGGCAAGCTATATGACATAGAGAGAATCATTGCACTGTTGAGCTCAAAAGATAAAGTGGAGAGAGTATGGAAACTGGAGCTAATTGATTTTGTGAAAATGAAGAGAGATCATGAAGAAAAAGTCAGAAAAGAGTGTTTTGAGAAATGGCTGGCAAGGGAGAAAGAAATTGAGAGACTGGAAAGTGAAGCAGAAAAGCTGAGGAAAAAGGGTTTGTGTAGAGTTCAGTTCAACCCCTACATGGTAAAGTATAGGAGGAGGAATGGAAATCAAGTCAACATCAGAATGAATCTACTCAACCACTATCCTGCAAATATTCTGGAACCAGTACTTGAAGATTTCAAAGACTCAATTTTGCTTGAAGAATTGGATGCTATGGCAGAAATAATAAAAGCGATGGATGAGAATACAAGGAAGGAGAAAGAAAGAAGAGAGAAAGAATATGATGAATTTCAAGCCAAAGCTATGGAAAGGGAATCAAAAGACAATGGCTAGTTCTTCATCATAGGCTGTAAGATTACTCACTCTGTAGTTCTATCCAAATTGCTAATGGAAATTCATACCTGTACTGTCAAGTTTTATCTTTATGTATGATAGGCTTGTTATCAGACATGAAATTGTGACTAAGGGTCTTACTCACAATTTGGGGGAGATTGTTAGTCACAGAGGCATGCCTGAATACATCTAATAACAAGCCTAAGTATGTGTAATGCTATGCATTACCTACATGACCTCTTAACTGAGGGAACCTCTAGTTGTAGAGTTTCTACTTGTTTGTACTATGTAATAGGCATCAAATTCTATCTGTGTAACTGTACCTACTAAGTCAAGAATAAAGCTTGAAAGAAGTTCTAAGGTTCATGCCTCAAGCAAGGAAATGAAGACTGTCAAATAATCACAGTTGGGATTTGAAGAAATGAAGAATTTGCCTAAGTACCAATTCGAGAAGTACATTTGTCTATTCGAGAAGTCTAGCATTCGAGAAGTCTGGAGTTCGATATCTCAGAAGACACTATTCGATATCTCTGAATACACTATTCGATATCTCAGGGATTCGATATGTCAAAATGCTCTATTCGATATCTCAAGGAGTCCCAGAGAAAAGAGCTATTCGAGAAGTGATTCGATATGTCAAGATAACACTATTCGAGAACTCAGAGTTATAGATCAAGTCAACTCCAGTTCTCGAATCACTTACTTAGTCACTTCTCGAATACATTCTTGAGGACAAAATACTGAAGAATTGTACAAGTCAGAAACCTGCAACAAGCCAGGATACTTTATTTGACTCTGTCCTATAAAGCATGCTGGAAAGCCTACAAAGAAGCTTGGAGAGATAAGACAAGGGACAAGGAGCTGAAGAAGTGGATCTAAACAGGCTTTTCAAAGTCAAATCTGTAGCCGTTTGGACTCTTACTAAAATGAGATAGACAGACTGGAAAGTGCTTTTGTTTTTACCTACCTCATTTGTAGCAAGGGGGTGTATCCATGTCTATAAGGATACAGCCTCTCTTCCTTAGCTAAAAAGGTTTTGAAGTTTCTCAAATATATCCAGAAAATATCTCTCTGAGAAAAACGAAGCTGAGAATACTATCATTTGTATTCACAGATTGTAGCAACATTTTAATCTAATAAAATATTAGATTAGAGTGATATTGTGTTGTGTTTGTGTTTAATTATCCGCATCTTCATATCTCACACACTCATCACTTATCTTGCTGCAAAGATTCAAAACCGAAGAAAAACTCAAGAATCCATTCACCCCCCCCCTCTGTATTCTTTTACTGTATTCAATACTCAACAAAACCATTCCATCATTCAAACATACTTTTCATAAAACCTTTTTAAGACATTTAAGTTGTTTGTATTATTATCATGATTACGGACAATACGGGTGATCAGCCACGTAAAGTCCCCCTTCCTTTGAAATTGGGTTCCCAATTAGGCAACACATTGGCCTTTAATGCTGGACTAGGACCACCCTAGCCTCTTACGCTAAATGAAAGTGTTGGACTAGGACCACCCTAGCCTCTTACGCTTTTACCAATTTATAACTGTTTATTAATAATTTAAAACATTTCATTTTTAAGTCCTTTATACTCACTGATAACATTTCAGCCCAGTATAAGGAAATTTAAAAACATCTTTAAATAATTACGCCATTTTAATAAGCAGCAAATAAAAGATGAAGGGTCCGAGAAGCATTTGATATAAAGAGTTATAAACAACAAGGCAATAAGATTTACTAAACATGGTATGGTTCAACATAACAGAATCATATATCAACAAGGGAACATAATTAATTAAAGAATAAAGCAATTGATAAGATGCTCAAAATTGAACAGCCATTTATTAAATAATCAAGGAATGAAGAAATCTGAAGTTCATAGTAAGATTTGAGTTACCGCATTTGGTTTTAAATTTTATTTTGTCCAATATTACCAAAATGGTAGAGTCTCATTATATAGTTTGAAACCACATAAAAGATTTAAATAGCTAAAAACAAATATTCAAGAAATTCTTAATTATCCAAAATCTCACTCTCGTCGGCTAAGCACTGATAGGCTTTAGCTGCCAAACCGGCCTGACAATAATGAGTTGAATAATAAGAAGATCTCAAATCATTCTCGGCTTTAATCATCATTGAGCAACACATGCTTCAACGACAATATAAACCTCGAATTAGTTTAAGGTAGTTCATAACGATAATAATTTTAGAATAATTAGTTATACAATATTTTGAAATAAACCGTTCTCGAAGAATATTTATTGAGGAAAAAAAAATCATAATTTATCTCTAGGGATTCTTCTTAAAGAGTCGGATCGAATGTTCAAATATTGAATTTCCTATGATTAAAAAAAATTATCTTTTAAATTCCTTTGAAGACATATAAAATGGTATATTATTGAGAAATCCTTTAAAATATCAAGTATTAAAATATTAATAAAGGAAAAGAATATTTGTAAAATAATTTAAAGTATTTAGGCTTGAATATTAATTAAAGAGAATTAAATAGGTATAAAATACTTTGAGTATAGACCTTTGTGTATTAATTAAAGAAGGAAGCTATTTGAAATGAAATAAGGAATATAATTGAAGAAATACGATAGGACAATTGTCGACAAGATTGACATAAGGATTTAGAGTATAACTTAAGAAACAACAATAACTATAAGGGTCGACAAAGTCGACACAACAATTTGGGGTGATACAATAGAGAAACAATGACTTTAACAGGTATCGGCAATAAATTGAGATGATATCAGAATAACATAATTAAACAATAATTCCACTTGAACAAGAAGTGGGGAAAAACACTGGCCTTAATACATGAAGTTTCTAATTCCATCACAGTGATTCGTCATTCACTTTACATTAATTTCTTCTTCTTTATACATCGATCTCTGCTCGGCTATACACTTATCTCTCCTCTACATTTTGTCCGCCACTCTGCTATTATCCTCGTCAATTCCGAGGATTCTCTCCTTCTTCTTGATTCCTTCTATACGTGCGTTGGATCTCAGTCGGCCTCCTACTCGTACCTATAGAGAGGTAAAGTACTATTTCAGTACAGAGCCAACCAAAATCTCACTGTTATTTCTAAACTACTCAACGTTCCCTAGTTCGTATAAACATAAATATATATATATATATATATATATATATATATATATATATATATATATATATATAACTACACATATAAAATACTTCTAGTATAATCAGCTAAACCAAATAATTCACATAGCACGTATTGGCACTTAACCATCATATTCTTAAAAAGTACAGTATAACCATATAAACCACGTAGGCACTTAGCACTTATTATTAACTTACATTTATATCTCATAACACACATATAACACTTGCACACCAGACATCTTTGTCAAAATACTATAAAGATCATAAAGTAATTTTAATAAAAATTGGACAGCACCTCCTTTAAAATAGGTCCTAACCTGTCAGTATATACAACTTCTCAAACCAAATCGTAGTATGTACATCCCACTTTAACACTTAGAATCGAGCTACTACCCCTAATGGTAGTTATAATTATCAATCATACAATTTACTAATTATATGGCACATCCGCTAATCTCTAACAATTATCAATGTAACTAGTTAACACCTAACAATTTATAACATTTGACCCAAAGCCGCTTTAATACATAAACCCAAAATCAACTTATAATTTTACATAATTATCGGTATCCTTGTACAATTCACAATCCAACTACAACACGTAGATGTACACTATTTATAATTTATTAAATCAAAATTAAATTAACAATTTAAATTTAAATCGTAAATCCATGCAATTATTTACAATAGAACAATTCACATAATCCAATATTATTCCACTAATGACTTATAGGTTATACTCAAGAAAATGTAAAATAATAAATAATATTTTTAGAAAATTTTGATGGCATCCCCTTTATTCGGGTACACTTCCCGTCGGAACACAACCGACAACCAATCAATAATAATCACTAGTTAGCATCATTCATACATCAAACCACTCATATTACAATCTCACTATTTCCGAAACAGTAAAGTAAATACAAATCATCACTAAAAATTCACACTTAAATCTTTCCAGCATAAAATAAAATTTATAACCGGAATTCATCATAAAACTGCGATTAGGTACTGACCAAAAACGAAACCCATCACAATTCCAATACTCAATCATTCGGTTCTTAAATCCATTAGACAAATAAAACAACATTTACACGCGGCACAGTACACAGGAGACCAGCCAACACAAATCTGAACACAGTATTAATCAGACCATACAATCGAACAAAAAAAAAAACCCCCAAAATTCAATCACAAGAACTCGCATATGCAGCACATACCAGTCCAAGCATCAACACTAAAACAATACACACGGCGATATACACACGGCACAAACACACGCACACACAAAGTTACACACACAACGATGTAATTACACACACCCACTGTTGTAATCAAACCCATAACCATTGCAAAGCACCAAGCTCGACACCCCCACGCGAATCCACACATACCTAGCCGTATATATATATATATACACAACCTTTGCTTATACACACACACACAACATCCACAAGCGACACTTGCAGGGGCGAGGGAGAGGGAACCGAGACTGTACAGAGGGAGAGAGAGGTTCAGGGGAGAGATTGCGAGAAAGAGAAAAATTGAGAGAGATTAGAGACTTTGAGAGAGATGACTCAGGAGAGTTCTAGAAAAAAATAGAGTCGGTATATCAATTGGGGAAAAAAAACACAGCCCAATTAGGGATTTGAAGTGTTAAGGCCAATTGGTAATTTAAAATGCTGAAAAGATATCTAAAATCAATTAGATTAATTTTTAAAATCAAATTTAAATTGAAAATTGATGAAAATTTACACTTTTCATTTTTAAAATAAAGAGTGTAAAATTATGAACACCCACATATTTTTAAAATAATTTTAGGATAAAAAATGAATTAATTATGAATTTTACAAGTTTTGATCCGTTAAATACAATAAACCTCTTAAAATCATTTCAAAAATACCAAAACTCCCAAATTAATGCACCCAATAATTTTAAAAACTAATTAAATACACATAGATGATATTACAAAAGATTTCGTGATTTTTATCAACTCCAATGATTTTATAAAAAAAATTTAAAGATCTATAAGGCATAATATTAAATAAATTTTAATCATAAAAATTCAAATAAAAATACACAGACTCACATTTCACATAAATCATCATATAAACCTGAAAACACGATATCACATATTTTTATCCTGAAAAAAAAAAATTATACCATATAATCCACATTTAACATTAAATACTAATATTTATAATTACTATTTTTTTTTCTGGGGCGTTATATAAAGTGCGGAATATAAAAGAGAGAAAAGTGACACGATCGATTTATCCTGGTTCGCGATGCCCGCAATCCCCTAATGGATTCGAACACCCCTACTCCAGTCCCCGAGCTCCTCCCCGGACTCGAGATTTCGTCCACTATAAGTATGACTCCTTATAGTAGGTGGAGAAACCTTTACAAATACAACTATATATTTATCTTGAAGCGTAACTCCCCGTTACCTTCTCAAAATATAAGCTAAACCGCTATACATTTATCTTGGAGCGTAACTCCCCGCTACCTCCTCAAAATATAGAGCAAACCACTAATCCTGTTACCTCCTCAAAATAATTAGTAAACCACTAAAATATTTATCTTAGAGCGTAACTCCAAGTTACCTCTTCAAAATATTTTAGCAAACCCTAGATAGCCTTGATGCTACCTTTGTAGGTCTTGGATCTTAGGTCTTGGGTCTTTCCTCCTCTTCACGGTGCAAAGACACTCAACTCCCCGTCGGCGTGTCTAAGACTTGGGTCTTAGAGCGAAGATCACCTCACTTCACCTCACTACAAAGATACAACAACAAGTTACAAGCAAACAATATGTGAGATATATATAATAAAGGTCTTGCAAAACTAGTATGTTATGGTACTAGCCACGGGGACGCTATTACGCGTTAAAATAATTGATTCGTTATTGGTAAAAGTCGAGCGAGTCACGACGTCAATCGGACGAGCTACGGAACTTTTGTGATGTGTGCAAGAGTTCTTAATTAATTATTCAACTCATAAGTGTGGGGACCGCAAAAGAACGCTATTACACGTTAGCGATTTGCGTAGTGCGGAAAGTAGTAAATAACGGCACGGGATAAGTCACACGAGGGACTTGTCACACGAGCGGTGATGCAAGAAAATAGATAAAATGTGCAACAATAATATCTGTGAATGCAACACACATAACACACGCAACATACATAATAAAAAAATTTAACTAGTTTATGACCTTTGGCTTTATTCGATGGCTTGGTTGCCTAAAGCAAAGAATTCTCAAATATGAGGTATTCTCAAAGGATACGAACTAGGTTCCGGGACTAGTATATATAGATGTACACACACTAAATAAAAATATAACTAACTTAGAACCACTTGAAGTCTAGAAAGAAATCAAGAAGAACAAGCTAGGATCGAAGCCTAAAAACACCAAAACTAGTGGCCGAAATGAGCACCAAATGAAGGATGTTCAAGGGGTTAACAAAGGTGACTCAAGATACAAGGATGAACACTCTAAGGGCAGAAAAAATTCAAGCTAAGGGGCTACCTAAAGGGTTTGGCCGAGAGGTGTTAAACAAGAGCAAGAATGCACCAAAAATTGCTACCAAAACAAGGCCATCAAGATCAATCAATGAAAGATAATTTAAGGGGGACACAAGGATCCTAAAACCTCTTCCAAAGCACTTCAAGAACCCGTAATAGAATAGCTAAAGCTTTTTCTTCAAAGTGGTCTTGGTTCGAATTGTTTTAGAGCAAGAGATGGTACAAAAATGTAAGAACCCCAAATTTTGGATATAATTAAAACTTTTTATTAAGTAAGGATAAAACGAGGAACAATGATTCCGACAACAAGGTCACCAGCTCTAATGAATGGTGGTTTCAAAGAACAATGATTGTAATGAATGGATATTGCTTTGGACAATGATCCTGATGCATTGGTATATTGTCAGAATAGAGTAATTCGATGGTTGAGGACCTAGATAAGAATAATCTACCATCCAGGAAGGAGCTAATGGATCCTTGAAGGGAAATGAGTACGTGCATAGTGTTTCCCGTACATGCATAGTGTTTCTCGTACGTGCATAGTGTTTCCCGTACGTGCATAGTGTTTCCTGTACGTGCATAGTAATTTGGTGGATGAATAGTGATTTTGTAAGTTGGAAAAATTTTCACGCCACCCTATGTACGGGACGTGATATGGATGTTTCGAAGTCATATTAGTAATACGCGGAGGAAATAAGTGAATGCAGAGACGATCGGAATTCAGAAATTCCAAATTCTTTTTCGGTATAATATTTGACCGGACAGTGGATTAAATATTATTATAATCCAAGAATTGAGATATTAACTTTGAGGATTTGATATTTTGGGATGTTATTATATTTGATTTAAGAATGAAGGTAGGAAACCACTGAGGAGTGGTTATGGCTACAATGTAATAATTGATATTTGGAAAGAATGAATGGAATTCGACTTTATTATTTCTATGTCTTGAAGAATGCTAAAGGGTAACAACATAGGTAAGAATAATCTATCTTCTAAGGGAATAAGATATGGCACTTTCAAGCAGGAGAATATTCTCATGTCATCCAGATCGGTAACGATTAATCCAGTAGTTCCGTAAAAAGGATAAGGAACGATCGAAAGAGAATACGGACAATTGTACCACCCTAAGAGAACAAGTAAAGAATATAGAATGAATAGTGTTTTGGTGGGAGTATATAATAATATGAGACAACACTATATAGAAGCATTCGGGACGGATTTCCGAGTTCGTATTAGTGATCCAGGGGGAAAATAAGTGTATGTAAAAGCTGTCGGATTCTGAAAACCGCACTTTTATTTTCTCCGAGAGTTCCCTGGACACTGATAGCCTTAAGTATTTAACGAATGGATTTAAGGAATATAAATTGGAAAGTTAGAATGAAAGATGGAGAATGAAAGTATTGATATTAAAAAGGATTCCCGGTAAACCCTAATTAGAAATCCGTGAAATATTCCTACGAACGATCAATCGAAACGGGCAATAACCGGACACAGAAACAAGCAGAGGAAGCAAGAGTCTTGTGTAAGCTACTAGAATAAATATCTAGCAACCAAGTGGCTTAAAGTAACTAGCATACTTAGAGATGGAAGTAGTACTTAGATATCAAACCAATACTTAGCATGAAAACCATTCAAAATGCAACACATGTCTCTTGATTGCATCATGGATGACCTAGGCACTTTAATAAAGCTACTTTAGCAAGATATTATCCAAGGCAACACAATAATACAAGGAAAAATCAAGAACAAGCAAGCAACTCTCTCCCCCTCCAAAACATTCCATTCGACTTCCTCCCTAAATTCCAAATCCAAAGTCCAAGCTTCCACCATTGTTTGATCTCCAAATTTTTATGGTAAGTCCTATAATTCATAAAAGTGATACCCTAGAAATCTTGGCTTCAAACTCCATGTTTTCCATTTTCAAATAAATCATCCAAGCCTAGGGTGAATAGTGATTTTAAGAAACTAACTTTGATTTCTTGTTTTGTTTGGATGATCCAAGCTTTGTTAAGGTAATCTAAGGACTAGACAAGGCTTACCAAGTGTTCTTCACTCTCCAAGGAAGGTAACAAGCTCCAAAAACCCTTGGTACCATTTTGAGATTTTATGAGTTTTATGGATGATTTAGTGTTAGTATGCTATGTTATGCTTAGATCTATGTTATTAGTTGATTATGGTTGTTGTTTGGATTGTGATCCATGAGATGGTTGAGATGAGTTGTTGATAGACTAGTCATGATGCTTATCATGCGTTTGTGTGGTTGGATTGATCTTTGTTTGATCGAGATAAAGTGTAAAAACTTTGGAAAACGCGTAAACATAGCCGTTATAATGCCCGATTTTACAATATCATGTTTTGTATGCCATTTTTCACAACAAGACCCTACTGACCAGAAACTTTTATGCCATTTTAGGATAGCTTATGTTATAAGCTTCGTTTTGATATAAATATCACGTGAAACGGACTTACGGTTTAGGAGTTACGGCCGGTTTACTAAAAGTATTTCGAAACCGTAACCGAGAATTCGTAACTGAATTTGAACCCTCGTAAAATATGTAAAGTCATGGCGAATCTTGGAAAATAAATACTAGAGGTAAAAAGGAAGGTGTGAAAGAAAACCGTATGTCAAAAGGATCATTTTTCGATTTATTAAAAATGTTCGAGTCGAGGTTAAACGCGAACGAACCCCTAAAAGACGACTCTTTTATAACTTCGGTAAAACACTTAGAAAACGGGCGATAAAACTCGGAGTATAGTATTGGTTCGTAACGATCGACTTTAGAACTCATATGACTTAAGTATGTCCCAAGTATAAGTACAATGACATGTCGTATTAACGAACGAATGTCGGGTCGGATCAGTGATAAAAGTAATCCACTAAAAGGGGTATAACGAGATAACTCGAGAACGTGTTTCGAATTAAGTATAACTTAACTTTTAATATGTTAAGTGATTAATCCCGAATGCCTTGGCTATTTATAGATCACCAAGCTGAACCAGGACCCGCTACCACTACCCCTTACCGTACTCGACTACCAGGCAAGTTTCAATTCCCTTCTTTTAGGCTGTTGTTGTGATTGAATAAATATATATATATGATTGCTGATATACATATGCCATTGCATGCATGCCTACTTTCAAGTTGAATTGATATACTTGTTCCCTGAATGTTATTGTTGGCTTATAAGCTAGATAGTTATATATCAGTTATAAGCCGGTTATTGTAAGACCCTCATAGAAGGGCGTATACATCTTATTAATCAAAAATAGACCGGGAGTCAATATTCCTTGATATATCGAGATTACCTCGGAGGAAAATATTTAAGTAAATATTTTCTATTATTTGGGCGACGAATATTATTTGAATATTCGTTCGAGACTAATTATTTTAACGATCCTTACTTCAAATAATTATTTGAACAAATAATATTTCTCAATATTCATTCAGAGTCGAATTGATTATCGACTATTATTTCGAATATTCTTCTAAAGATGAGACTATTAAATGAATATTATTTGGATATTCTTTTAGAATATTATTTTATTAAATAAATAGTACTTTTGAATATTCATTTAAGATATTAAATACTTGATGGATATTATTTTAATATTCATCTGAAGCTTGATTTAATTATCGAATATTATCTCGAATATTCCTTAAGGCTTGGATTACTAAATGAATATTACTTGATATTCATTTAGGATATTATTCATTAAATGAATATTACTTTTGAATATTCATTTAAATTCCTAATTAATTATGAATATTACCTTAAATATTCTTTTCAGGTCTTATTAATTAATGAATATTGTTTTGAATATTCATTTAAATATTTATTTATTCAATAAATATTCTCCTGATATTTCTTCAGGGATTATTTTGAGAAATACTCTGATTAAAGATATTCTTTCATATTCCCAAATATTCTTTAAATATTTTAACTCATTAATTATTCTCTGAATATTTATTCCATACTTAGAATAATCTCGATAAGATTTATCTTCTTCGATTATTACAGAAAATATCTCGGAGTCATATTATTATTAATCTTATATCAAGAAAGGTTCTCAGACATCATTCTTCTTTGAGTCTATCTCCTTAATAATAAGGGAACCTTACTTGGAAAATGTTATTTATCTTGTCGACTTCCCGGTCATAAAGTATTCCCTTCACCCGCAACTCGGGTGCTGTTGACTTATTAAGTCGTTGCTTACCTTCTCATCTCTCGAGGGGTAAGATTACTAGAACAAGTTGATATCCGTTACCAAGTAATAGCTTGGGAGTTACTGGTAAATTTTCCTTTCCAACAAGATACGACTACTTTGTGGAGTCTTATCAACAAGTATTATACTTGGGGAAAGGGGGACGAACGTTACATTCAGAATCATGAATTCTATTTGAACTAGGAGTCGTGTAAGAGGCCGAGTAGCGCCGGTCCATCCCCTTTGGCCCAACCGTTGGCCGGGGAGAGCTAGTAAGGCGGTATACAAGTAAAGCCGTCAGTTCTTCCTTCTACCGGTAGTAAATCTAAATTGAGCTGTACGATCTCGACTGATCATCAAGATTGGAACAGCGGGCGCGGTGAATACTCCATCATTGGTTCATCATCCAAATTTATTTATTTCCTGCAACATGATTACTGTTGGCAGAGTTGGAAAAGGGTCATAACTGGAATTGCAACCTTTTCTTGCAAGTTCCTCTTCTTAATAACAATAAGAATATCTCGCTTAATTTGATGTAGCAGATATTTCTACAAACAAATACTTCAAGTTACCTTGTAACTTCATCGTTCATATTATACTGGCATCATTTCCGTAAATGCATGGCATATGGTTTGAAAGATACTTTTGAACTGTTATACCTTATCATTCAGTTATATATTATTGTTGGTGGGCTATTGCTCACCCTTGCTTTATTATTATATCACAACAACAGCTAGACCAGATGACTCGCACAAGGCGCACTCGACGCGGGCGAGGACGATGAGACTACCAGAGCTGAAGAAGAAGCTATTGGTAGGGTATATTTATTCTTTCAGTACCAAGAATATGGTCTAGTATGACTTATGTAAATGGATGGCAAAGAGTATGTATTTATATTGAAATTCTTTTGGATTGTAAGAACTCATAATGTGATTAATAAAAATTTGATTGTTACTCTGATTTCATCTCTGGGACTATAACGGGTGTGTTTTATATTGTTGTGTTGGGTTATAGAGACGTGATTTATTTTATGTTAAGGAAAGTTCAATTGTTGTGGACAGAATTGGAAACCGTAACCACCGGATCCCGGACCCCGGATCTGGGGGTGTTACAGAAGTGGTATCAGAGCGTACGTTATAAACCCCAGAGATGAGGTGACGTTAAAACAATAAATTCAATAAGATAATAAGAACTCTTGCCAAGTTCATAGTCGGACTACTTAATGTAGTGATGACATATAAAACCCTTATGGGAACTCGTAAGTATAATGATAGTAACTTAGCTCGATATCGTATCGACGAGTAAGGCGACTGACCTTGAGGCATGCGAGCAACAGCGCGATGATGCTTTATATGCTGAAGATCAGCGGGTAATTCGATGGAGTACCCTACTGGAGACCCGGAAGAGGTTCCAGCAGATAAGGAAAATCCTGTTAGGATAAGGAGCTTACCCTTGGGTAATGAGGGTCGCAGCCAGAATGACTGTGATGATTAAGATATGGTGCTCAGAAAAGTGAGTATAAAGAACCGAGATATTATTAAGAGATCTGAAGATGCATGTTGAATTCATAGCCGGACTACCAGATGTAGTACCAGCAAGAAAGAAGGATTGGAAGAATTACTTGAGATCTTATACGGAAATAGATGAGAATCCTTAGAGATTTTCATCTTAACAAAGAAAGAGCTAGAGGGATGTATGATTATCAAAGACAGCGATATAGGACGAGGAGCAGAGTCCCTAGGAATAGTTGAGAATGAGGCAGTAAGTGCCATATCATTTGATAAATGAATCAGTATGAATATTGTCAGTAATAATTTGCCACGAGAAGGCAGATGTCATAGGTTATAATTTACGAAACCAAAGTGAGGTTAATGAGGTGGTTTTATTCAGGGAAATGTTCATGAATGAATCAGTAGAAAGTAAAGACATTGGGAAGTGACAGCATGATTGGGTAAAATTATATAAGGAAGTAGTAAGCAAGACAATGATCTCAGAACCTACCGGAAGATAAGACCAGTGAGTCAAGATGAACTCGTAATGAGACTACTGCCAGAGACTGAGTATAGAGTTAATTCAACTCAGTTAAATGATGAACCAGAAACGTTAGATGCATGTGATTCAGAGGAATATTAAATTCCTTCTTCTCTTTGAATGGATTATAGTAGTACCTTAAGTTTATTCCGATGCGGAATTATAATTGATCAAGTAATACGATCAGCAGTTAAAGAGAAAAATGTGAGAAAATCTTCCTGGAGCTAAAAGGTGAAATTGGTAATGACCAAGAGCTGGCATTGCTTAATGGAAAAAGGAGACTTTGTGCTTCCAACGACGCTTCTCATAAAGGGTTAGGTAGACCGACATTTGGTAGTATTGAATATCAGGACGTATAGGTATCAGGATATTATGACAGGTTTCAGTTTGAAACGGTTGATTCCCTTCTAAGGGATGGATATAATTGATTCCTCTCCAGTGGGTAAACTTCCAATCTGATGATGATTATTTCGTTAACTATGACTGCTTATGATTCCACCTGCTTGGAGGTTCATAGAACTATTCTTCAGGTTTTGAAACTGGTCTCCTTAATGTTACCAGTAGGTGGGTAGATTGATCAAAATTTCCCTGAGTCTGGAAAGGAATTCGGTGAATTTTGGCAAACCTTGTCTCTCTGATTATCAGAGAATGTCATGGAAGAGAGTAGAAACTGGAGCAAACCCTGTGATTTGGGTAAGGATGCTGTAATATGGGTTAGTAAACGGACCCTGAGCATTACAATCGACGGTAGTGATAAAATGATGAAGTGAGATTGGACGAAAACAGGAAATGTAAGTAAGAAATTAGCCGGACGGAGAAACTCCGGGATTGACTTAAGTGAAAAGGCTGTTATGCCCGGAATTGTAAGCTTGCGTGGCACGCGGGATTGATAAGAATAGTTGAAAAGATAAAAAAAAAAAAGAGGAAAGGCGACCGGAGACGGCGCTGAGTAGCCGATTAAGACTTATATGAAGTAAAGTTTTGGAAAGGTAGAAAGGTATCAAAGAAGAAGGCACTATGCCGGCAATTGCTAGAAAAGTAATGCTAATTAGCCAACCCTTAAAATCATATATATTTTATTTTAGTATGGCCAGTTGAGGCCAAGTCACAACGGACTATAAAGTGACTAGACCAGCAATGAAAAGACAAAGCAGGGTTGCTTATAAGTAAGCACCGACTGCAAGGGCTTCTGATATAAAGGAAATAGTAATGAGATCGTAGGAATCTTCTACTAAACCCTTTGCAACCCATGTTTTGATGGGGAATTTACTAGACCTTTTTGGGATGGGGTAACCCGTGCTAAAGTGACTCATGTGTATATGGTTGTCCAAGATTACGAGAAAAATGGAAGTATATGTATGATGTTAGGGTATCATGAATACCATGAACATATTACGACTAAGGGAAGTAAACAACGAAGGTTTATGAAGAGAGTATGGAAATGGTCAGAGATGGATCAGTATGCTGTAGAAATTTTGTCTAAGGCAAGTACATTTGAGAAGAACGATAAGTACTAAGAGATTCACGTTGAACTCGACCAATGTCTTCCAAAACATCCTTGCTACCATTACCAAGTTCTGTAAGAGAGCAGATAGGCATACGTTGCCTTTTGGAAGGCCAAATAGGCTGACAACTATCTGAAAGAAGAGGGTGGCATTAAGCCACCGATCGATTATCAAATGAGAATGATTGAAAAGAGACCTTTATTAAGGGTACATGATCTGATTGCCAATTATAAGATGCAAGAATTCCTTGGCAGTTGAATTAAGGATAGGATATCCTTAAATTAAGACAAACCCTGGGGAATGCACAAGGGGTGGCATTAACCCTAATAACGACATTATGACTTCAGATGATATGAGCTGGACTTGCTAAGGCAACAATGACCGGTAAGGATTATTAAAAAGAGTTCTGGAAAGAACATAGATAGAATTATTAGAGTATTGATCAATGACATTTTGATATACCCGGTACCCAGAAAATACCGGAGGAATGATAAGGATGGCCTATGAAACCTTACAAGGAAAAAGGTAATATTCCGAACTTCAAAATGGAAGTTTGGTAAGGAATGTATGACATCGTAACAATAATGCCAGATGAGGCATGTATGAAACCCTGAGGAAGTATGGGTTGAACCTATAAAGGTTGAGATTATCCTAAGATAAAGAAAGAACTAAGAAAAGAAGTATCCTAAGTAGGATTGGGAATAAACGTGATAAAGTTCCCACGGGTAGGTGGAAGCAATGACTTATGAAAATGACTGATAGTTATATTTTCTCCTTCAGCAGAGCTTAAGGGAGAATGCTTTAACCCAACAGTGATGGGAATGAGGTAGAAAAACTTGAGTTGGAATGTACCCAGAGAACATGGGTTACAAGAAATCATTATCATCAAGAAAGGCCAATGAGGTGGCCGACAATCTAAGTATAAAGGAATAATTACAAATGTTCATACCGAAGAAACAGGATGATATTTGGAAGGACCTTGAAGGTCATATCGGAATGGAGGAATTTACATTCCTTCTGATGACTGTGCAAGAATTGACAGTAATAATAGTTTAAGTAAAGATTCGATTCCTGATGGAGTCTTAAGCATATTACGTACCTTAGAAGGTCCCATTTTGAGGCAAACCAGGACCATGGTACAAAATTGATGAAGTATACCGTTAAGTTTCCAGTCTTTTATGGAAGATGCATAAGTGATAGTTTCATCAACCGGACCTAGCTGCGATGCTTGAAACTCTTCTGCAATTCTATCTGCTTCATGTTATATCTACATCAAGTTCAGGAAGTGTTCCTTATGGATAAGGAATAATGATTACTTTGTCTCCCTAAGGGATTTGAAACCCGTAGGGTTAGCTATTAACGCACTACGTAAACAACAAGCGATGGTGATTCTTCTAAGAAAGTAGATGACAACGTAAAGATAAAGAAAGTGCTGCTATTGATCAGCTAAATGGCATGTTGATGAATGACAAGCAAGTTTGTGTTAATGTACTTCTGCACAAACAAGATAGAGAATATGAGGTTGATAATTCTTGATGCTAAACGTATTCCCGTAGAAAGAATTAATGAGACTTGGAGGGAAGGGCGGTTGAGCCCGAGACTTATTGGGCCACCTGAGAGTTTAAAAGTATTCGGACGGCGGTATTCGAGCCAGCCTTACCCCCAAAACTTATAGCACGGTCATAACGGGTTTTCATGTGGCCAGGCTACGCTAGTAAACTGCAGATGCTCGATAGATGATAAGAGCATGAGCCGGTAGATATACGACCTGGTCTGACTTACGAAAGACAACCTGTGGAAAACCACGGATAGAAAAGAACAAGTGATGGGAAACAAGGTTGGCAGAAGTAGATTATATGAATCTAAGTTAAAGGGATCGGGCCAGATTCATTTCGGAAAGTTTACATTGGAATAACGTGATGATTATAGAATAAATGTGACGGAATACCGATAAAGAGGTACCAAGTGCAAAAAGATGTCTCAATAAAGAGGTGAAGGTGAAAGTAAATAATAGAAATGAGTAAGAATCAGATAATAAGAAGGATGTGATTGATAAAGAAAAGGCTGGGAAAGCAACTATGGAATGAGAAGCAAGGAATGTTATGAATGGGTTTTCTAATGAATTCTCAGGATGACAACCTGATAGTGTCAATATTATAGTTATGAAAAAGCTAGTAACATGATATGGGATGTCAGTAATAATGATGTCAAGTGAGAAATCTAAGATTTAACCTGAAAGGTTGAAGGATTTCCCGAATGTGAGTATCGCTAAGATTGAACAAGAGTATTTGTCCATAGAATAATGGACAAAGCAGCAAGATATGTTGACACGTGAGATTGCGATCAAATAGTATTAAATATCATTATGATTAATTTCTTCTTTGATAAACCTCTATAGTTCAGAGGTAAATTCTGAGTATGATATTCTACAATCATGAAAGCTTTCTATAATCCTTTAGAACTCTTTTCTCTTCTTCTCTCTTATTCATCTTCTTCATGAATTGAGAAGAACAACCCTTTTTAGGAGGGGAGGTACTGCTACGTGACTATCTGTCTATGTGATAGAAGTCTAAGTGGAATGCCATGACTTGTTTAATTGCTTGTCAAGTACTAAAGGCTGGCCCCCTTCTGTACTAACTATGCAATATAACAAATGTTCAATTGATCATAGTGATCTCTCAATCAATCTTTCCACTTCTCTATATTGATCGAGATTGCGAAGATTAAAGCAATCAGGAAATGCACAGTACGAGCGAGGTTACCTCCGAATTCGTAGGGTGATGGTGATACCAATGTTACTGCGGGTATCAATAAGGATAAGACTGAGTAAGAGTATAACCCGGATAGTGAGTTGTACGAAAAGTAGCAACGTTGATGGAAAAATAAGATACAGTATGGATTGTAGCACTAGAAGATGTGCTGAGGAAGGGTAGAACGACTAAGAATTGACCGGGAAGCTAAAAAGGGAACGACAGGCAAACGACTCTTTGCTTCCTACCTGATTCCGGGACGGAATCCTTTTAAGGAGGGGAGACTGTAAGAACCCCAAATTTTGGATATAATTAAAACTTTTTATTAAGTAAGGATAAAACGAGGAACAATGATTCCGACAACAAGGTCACCAGCTCTAATGAATGGTGGTTTCAAAGAACAATGATTGTAATGAATGGATATTGCTTTGGACAATGATCCTGATGCATTGGTATATTGTCAGAATAGAGTAATTCGATGGTTGAGGACCTAGATAAGAATAATCTACCATCCAGGAAGGAGCTAATGGATCCTTGAAGGGAAATGAGTACGTGCATAGTGTTTCCCGTACGTGCATAGTGTTTCTCGTACGTGCATAGTGTTTCCCGTACGTGCATAGTGTTTCCTGTACGTGCATAGTAATTTGGTGGATGAATAGTGATTTTGTAAGTTGGAAAAATTTTCACGCCACCCTATGTACGGGACGTGATATGGATGTTTCGAAGTCATATTAGTAATACGCGGAGGAAATAAGTGAATGCAGAGACGATCGGAATTCAGAAATTCCAAATTCTTTTTCGGTATAATATTTGACCGGACAGTGGATTAAATATTATTATAATCCAAGAATTGAGATATTAACTTTGAGGATTTGATATTTTGGGATGTTATTATATTTGATTTAAGAATGAAGGTAGGAAACCACTGAGGAGTGGTTATGGCTACAATGTAATAATTGATATTTGGAAAGAATGAATGGAATTCGACTTTATTATTTCTATGTCTTGAAGAATGCTAAAGGGTAACAACATAGGTAAGAATAATCTATCTTCTAAGGGAATAAGATATGGCACTTTCAAGCAGGAGAATATTCTCATGTCATCCAGATCGGTAACGATTAATCCAGTAGTTCCGTAAAAAGGATAAGGAACGATCGAAAGAGAATACGGACAATTGTACCACCCTAAGAGAACAAGTAAAGAATATAGAATGAATAGTGTTTTGGTGGGAGTATATAATAATATGAGACGACACTATATAGAAGCATTCGGGACGGATTTCCGAGTTCGTATTAGTGATCCAGGGGGAAAATAAGTGTATGTAAAAGCTGTCGGATTCTGAAAACCGCACTTTTATTTTCTCCGAGAGTTCCCTGGACACTGATAGCCTTAAGTATTTAACGAATGGATTTAAGGAATATAAATTGGAAAGTTAGAATGAAAGATGGAGAATGAAAGTATTGATATTAAAAAGGATTCCTGGTAAACCCTAATTAGAAATCCGTGAAATATTCCTACGAACGATCAATCGAAACGGGCAATAACCGGACACAGAAACAAGCAGAGGAAGCAAGAGTCTTGTGTAAGCTACTAGAATAAATATCTAGCAACCAAGTGGCTTAAAGTAACTAGCATACTTAGAGATGGAAGTAGTACTTAGATATCAAACCAATACTTAGCATGAAAACCATTCAAAATGCAACACATGTCTCTTGATTGCATCATGGATGACCTAGGCACTTTAATAAAGCTACTTTAGCAAGATATTATCCAAGGCAACACAATAATACAAGGAAAAATCAAGAACAAGCAAGCAACTCTCTCCCCCTCCAAAACATTCCATTCGACTTCCTCCCTAAATTCCAAATCCAAAGTCCAAGCTTCCACCATTGTTTGATCTCCAAATTTTTATGGTAAGTCCTATAATTCATAAAAGTGATACCCTAGAAATCTTGGCTTCAAACTCCATGTTTTCCATTTTCAAATAAATCATCCAAGCCTAGGGTGAATAGTGATTTTAAGAAACTAACTTTGATTTCTTGTTTTGTTTGGATGATCCAAGCTTTGTTAAGGTAATCTAAGGACTAGACAAGGCTTACCAAGTGTTCTTCACTCTCCAAGGAAGGTAACAAGCTCCAAAAACCCTTGGTACCATTTTGAGATTTTATAAGTTTTATGGATGATTTAGTGTTAGTATGCTATGTTATGCTTAGATCTATGTTATTAGTTGATTATGGTTGTTGTTTGGATTGTGATCCATGAGATGGTTGAGATGAGTTGTTGATAGACTAGTCATGATGCTTATCATGCGTTTGTGTGGTTGGATTGATCTTTGTTTGATCGAGATAAAGTGTAAAAACTTTGGAAAACGCGTAAACATAGCCGTTATAATGCCCGATTTTACAATATCATGTTTTGTATGCCATTTTTCACAACAAGACCCTACTGACCAGAAACTTTTCTGCCATTTTAGGATAGCTTATGTTATAAGCTTCGTTTTGATATAAATATCACGTGAAACGGACTTACGGTTTAGGAGTTACGGCCGGTTTACTAAAAGTATTTCGAAACCGTAACCGAGAATTCGTAACTGAATTTGAACCCTCGTAAAATATGTAAAGTCATGGCGAATCTTGTAAAATAAATACTAGAGGTAAAAAGGAAGGTGTGAAAGAAAACCGTATGTCAAAAGGATCATTTTTCGATTTATTAAAAATGTTCGAGTCGAGGTTAAACGCGAACGAACCCCTAAAAGACGACTCTTTTATAACTTCGGTAAAACACTTAGAAAACGGGCGATAAAACTCGGAGTATAGTATTGGTTCGTAACGATCGACTTTAGAACTCATATGACTTAAGTATGTCCCAAGTATAAGTACAATGACATGTCGTATTAACGAACAAATGTCGGGTCGGATCAGTGATAAAAGTAATCCACTAAAAGGGGTATAACGAGATAACTCGAGAACGTGTTTCGAATTAAGTATAACTTAACTTTTAATATGTTAAGTGATTAATCCCGAATGCCTTGGCTATTTATAGATCACCAAGCTGAATCGGGACCCGCTACCACTACCCCTTACCGTACTCGACTACCAGGCAAGTTTCAATTCCCTTCTTTTAGGCTGTTGTTGTGATTGAATAAATATATATATATATGATTGCTGATATACATATGCCATTGCATGCATGCCTACTTTCAAGTTGAATTGATATACTTGTTCCCTGAATGTTATTGTTGGCTTATAAGCTAGATAGTTATATATCAGTTATAAGCCGGTTATTGTAAGACCCTCATAGAAGGGCGTATACATCTTATTAATCAAAAATAGACCGGGAGTCAATATTCCTTGATATATCGAGATTACCTCGGAGGAAAATATTTAAGTAAATATTTTCTATTATTTGGGCGACGAATAATATTTGAATATTCGTTCGAGACTAATTATTTTAACGATCCTTACTTCAAATAATTATTTGAACAAATAAAATTTCTCAATATTCATTCAGAGTCGAATTGATTATCGACTATTATTTCGAATATTCTTCTAAAGATGAGACTATTAAATGAATATTATTTGGATATTCTTTTAGAATATTATTTTATTAAATAAATATTACTTTTGAATATTCATTTAAGATATTAAATACTTGATGGATATTATTTTAATATTCATCTGAAGCTTGATTTAATTATCGAATATTATCTCGAATATTCCTTAAGGCTTGGATTACTAAATGAATATTACTTGATATTCATTTAGGATATTATTCATTAAATGAATATTACTTTTGAATATTCATTTAAATTCCTAATTAATTATGAATATTACCTTAAATATTCTTTTCAGGTCTTATTAATTAATGAATATTGTTTTGAATATTCATTTAAATATTTATTTATTCAATAAATATTCTCCTGATATTTCTTCAGGGATTATTTTGAGAAATACTCTGATTAAAGATATTCTTTCATATTCCCAAATATTCTTTAAATATTTTAACTCATTAAATATTCTCTGAATATTTATTCCATACTTAGAATAATCTCGATAAGATTTATCTTCTTCGATTATTACAGAAAATATCTCGGAGTCATATTATTATTAATCTTATATCAAGAAAGGTTCTCAGACATCATTCTTCTTTGAGTCTATCTCCTTAATAATAAGGGAACCTTACTTGGAAAATTATTCCCTTCACCCGCAACTCGGGTGCTGTTGACTTATTAAGTCGTTGCTTACCTTCTCATCTCTCGAGGGGTAAGATTACTAGAACAAGTTGATATCCGTTACCAAGTAATAGCTTGGGAGTTATTGGTAAATTTTCCTTTCCAACAAGATACGACTACTTTGTGGAGTCTTATCAACAAGTATTATACTTGGGGAAAGGGGGACGAACGTTACATTCAGAATCATGAATTCTATTTGAACTAGGAGTCGTGTAAGAGGCCGAGTAGCGCCGGTCCATCCCCTTTGGCCCAACCGTTGGCCGGGGAGAGCTAGTAAGGCGGTATACAAGTAAAGCCGTCAGTTCTTCCTTCTACCGGTAGTAAATCTAAATTGAGCTGTACGATCTCGACTGATCATCAAGATTGGAACAGCGGGCGCGGTGAATACTCCATCATTGGTTCATCATCCAAATTTATTTATTTCCTGCAACATGATTACTGTTGGCAGAGTTGGAAAAGGGTCATAACTGGAATTGCAACCTTTTCTTGCAAGTTCCTCTTCTTAATAACAATAAGAATATCTCGCTTACTTTGATGTAGCAGATATTTCTACAAACAAATACTTCAAGTTACCTTGTAACTTCATCGTTCATATTATACTGGCATCATTTCCGTAAATGCATGGCATATGGTTTGAAAGATACTTTTGAACTGTTATACCTTATCATTCAGTTATATATTATTGTTGGTGGGCTATTGCTCACCCTTGCTTTATTATTATATCACAACAACAGCTAGACCAGATGACTCGCACAAGGCGCACTCGACGCGGGCGAGGACGATGAGACTACCAGAGCTGAAGAAGAAGCTATTGGTAGGGTATATTTATTCTTTCAGTACCAAGAATATGGTCTAGTATGACTTATGTAAATGGATGGCAAAGAGTATGTATTTATATTGAAATTCTTTTGGATTGTAAGAACTCATAATGTGATTAATAAAAATTTGATTGTTACTCTGATTTCATCTCTGGGACTATAACGGGTGTGTTTTATATTGTTGTGTTGGGTTATAGAGACGTGATTTATTTTATGTTAAGGAAAGTTCAATTGTTGTGGACAGAATTGGAAACCGTAACCACCGGATCCCGGACCCCGGATCTGGGGGTGTTACAAAAAACATTACTAACAATGCTAAATTTGAGCACCAAAAGAAAGGTATTTAAGGGGTTATCAAAGGTGACTCAAGGGCACTAGCTTGAAATAACACTTAAGAGGTTGCAAGAATTCGTGCTTGGAGCTGCCTAAAAAGTGGAAGCCGAATGGTGTGTTTTGGAGCAAGAAAAAGAGTGAAAAACAAGATTAAAAGTGGTGTAAAAGATGAAGATTGAAGCTTGTTTTCTAGATACATTTTGGAGCAAATAAAATCTGGGATATGGTGTGTAGATAGGGAGAAAACTCCAGCATTTCTTTGGCTCTTGAGGCTTGAGGAAAAAGAGTGGGTTTGGTTTGATATTTATAGACAAAATAAGGGTTTTATGGACCAATGGACAAATGACACTTGTAAAGCAACCAATAAAATACAAAAAGCATAAATTAGCTTTTTTTCACCTTCCTAGAAAGCTCCAGCAAATAAACATGTGGGATATAACATGTAAATAATGTAGGAAGCTTTTATTGGTACGAAAATAGCCAATAAATACGTAACCACGCGACAAACCCATTTCGTTTGATTTTCTTTAAAACAATTTGAAAAAATATGAGACCAATGCAAAAAGTCTTCAAATATGTCATAAAATGTATGTCCAAAAATGACCCATAGGTTTGTATGAGTTTGAACGATTTTTCGCGAAACCCTAAATAAAAATCGAAGCGATTTTAAGGGGTTTCGGAAAAATGTTCTCATAAAATCATGAAACTTTTTCTAAAATTATTTTTAACTATTCTAGTGGCATTCCCAAAGTTTCAAGTCAAAATAACATGTGGAGGTATTTTATTCAAAAATATTTTGGTTAAATACCCTTACGCGATGGAATAAAATACATTAGCCGTTTGCCGTAGCTTGTCGATGTTTTGGCTAAAGTTTTAACTTGAAATATATTCAAATATAATATTTCTAAAATAATAATGACCATGAAGTCCTTGAAATATTTATTTTGAATATTTTATAATTTTATCCATAAAAATGAAAACTGTTAAGGGTTTGGGATAAAATTTATTTTTGAACTTTCGGCAAGTCAATAAATAAGGCACGTTTGAAAATATTCTTTTGAAAAATATATCGAACATATTTGAGGATAAAACATTTAAAAGGAACACTATTTTGAATAAATCTCTCATTTTTAGTGTGAAGAAATCAGTGTTCGGGAATATATCGATATTTGTGCCGAATTGATTTTGCCTTTAAAATGTACCATATAAAATGTAGACTAAGATATATCATTGAGTTGATATACCTTATCCAAATAGAATGATTTGGTATGACAAAATGTTTTTGTCAAATTGACTCATTATTCATTAATGTCACATCGAATAATCCTAGGAGAGGGATTACTATATTAGCTAGTAACTTCCTAAACCTAATTTAATTTTCATTTTCTTACTCTGACAAATCACCAAAACCTACAAGAAACAGACTTTCTCACAGCATGAGTTTAACATAGGGGTTATGGAAGATGTTCCTATCAACTTCCAGCAAGCCAAACGTAGTGCTAATAGTCAAAAATGGATTGAAGTCATGAATGATAAGATGAAATCCATGAAGGACAATGACGTTTTGGATCTTGTCAAGTTGCCTGAAGGTGTGAAAGTAATTGGTTGTAAGTGGATATTTAAAACCAAAAGGGATTCAAAGGACAATATTGAAATATATAAAGCACGTCTAGTCGCAAAGGGTTTTACTCAAAGCCTACAAAGAAACTTTCTCTCCAGTATCATCGAAAGATTCTTTTAGGACAATAATGGCACTTGTGGCTCATTTTGATTTAGATCTACACCAGATGGATGTCAAAAAAGCTTTCCTCAATGGTGACACTGACGAAAAGATATACATGATATAATCAGAAAATTTTGAAATTGGTGATCCCAAGTATATGATTTGTAAACTTAAACGATCCATCTATGGTATAAAGCAAGCTTCCCGTATGTGGAATCGCAAATTTCATCAAACTATTGTCTCATACGGTTTTGAGTCCAATGTTGTTGATAAATGCATATACCACAAGTTTAGTGGGAGTAAATTTATATTCCCTGTGCTTTATGTCGATGATATACTATTGGCTTGCAACGATATAGGCTTATTTCACGAAACCAAGAGATTTCTTATTTCTCGTTTTGAGATGAATGATCTTGGTGATGCCTCTTTTGTATTAGGAATTAAGATACATCGAGATTGTTCTCGAGGTATCCTTGGATTATCACAAAAGAGCTACATCGAGAAGGTGCTTGCTAAGTTTGGCATGAAAGATTGTGCACAAATAAGTACTCCTATTGCTGAAGGAGACAAGTTTAGTTTCGAACAGTGCCCTAAGAATGATCTTGAAGGAAAGGAGATGCAGAACATTTCCTATGCTTTAGATATTGGGAGTCTTATGTATGGTCAAGTTTAGTACCCGACCGGATTTGACATTCATTGTGGGTATGTTTAGCAGATATTCGAGTAACCCTGGAATGGATCATTGGATTACAATTAAACGGGTTATGAGATACTTGCAAAGAACAAAATATTACATGCTCGATTTTATCGGAAATCGAAAAATTTGGAGATCGTTATGTATTCCGATTCTGATTTTGTTAGTTGTATAGATACAAGAAAATATGCTTCTGGTTAATTTTTTTTTCATTATATCTAAGCAAATGACATTAAATATCAAGTTATTATAGAGAGAATGCAATATCAATTGATGTCTATCGAGTATATAAGAACAAATTTTATGCTAGCAAATCCACTTACTAAAGTTTTGACACCTAAGGTCTTTCTTGGGCATATTGTTCATATGGGTGTTGTCTCATTGGAGGATATTCAGTTTTAGTGGGAGTTTTTTTTAATTTTGTTCTTATATTCGGTACTCAGTTTTTATTGACATTATGGTGATATTTATGTATTTTGAGTTTTCTGCAGAATAAAGTTATTTTATTTTTTTCTATTTATTGCTCTATATGAGTTATCTCTTTCAATTGTGGTTCTGACCTAAAGTTTGAAAGAATAAAGATTGATCTAACTAAGATATTAAGGACCAATTGGAAATAGACATGATTGAGATCACATTTTGGGTAATTAGCTACTCCTATGTCTGAATGTAATTGTTAACGCTTGGGTTTGATAATAAGAATTAAAAAGATGAGCAGATTGAATATGATGGGATAAGAAGTAGGTAAATTAGTGAGAGTGTGAGACACATCAAAATTAATAAAAAAAAATGACATGTCATTTTGAAAGATAATAACAAATAAAGTGTTTTTTCGAAAACATAATTGTTAAGAAATGAATAGGCTAGACAGAGGATATTAAAACAATTATTGTTTAATATAATAGTAATTCCAGTAGCAATATTCTTAATTCAAAAATATATACCTAATGAATAATAGAATATACAAAATATAAATTTTAACTTTTTATCTAATTTTATGTTATATTTTATGTGTTAATACTCGAATAATCAAATAAAGTGTAGTGAAAGATATAAAAATATTAATAAAATAGTTAATAAAATAATTGATATATATTAATCAAAAAAATGGGAATGAAAGTTTATAAAGATGATTGATTACACAGTTACAGATAAAATTTTGAACACCGAAAAAAATGGAGTTAATTATAAAAATAATGTAAACCAACATTTACATAAAAGTTATTTTAAAAAAAAACAAAGAAAAGAAAAAGAATGACTTATCTAATAAGATTTTTCAAAAAAATTCAAAATTTAACATAGTATAGTGTGTCGGTCTCTGAGTATTGCAGAAGGAGGGGGGGTCAAATGCAATACTGATAAATTCAAATCTCTACTTCAACAACAGTAATAAAGATTCTAATTTACCAGTAGAAGAAATGCAATCACAAATGGTTAATCAAGACATTCTCACAAAATAAATGTTTTATTTATTTTTCAATGTTTTGCTATAACCTAGAGAAAATATGATAATGGGTTGTGGAGCTACTGTCATTTTCAAGTGGCATCTCCTTACAGTTTACTCACCCATGTGACTTTCCTAAATTGCTATACAATAAGAGTTATCAGTACACATAAAGCAATCTGGATATATTTTAAATTAAGCTATCCCAATTCTAGTAGATGTTGATTTACCATACTCTCGAATTGGTAAGCTTTGTCTTGTTATCTCTCAAGTTTCTGTCGTAGTCTTTGCATGTTTGCTACAATCTTTGGATACTGCAGCACGCCTGTTTCTTTAACATTTCTTCTGTCACATGTTTGACTTGGTAGATCCCAATTCAAAATGATTCCATTGAGACAGTAACCTTAGACGCTAGGTCTGCTGTCATGAGAATGTATTTTGGATGACAGTATTAATCCCCACCAATGTTGCTGTCAGGAATTCCAGACTTGCTGTCAAGATGTGAGAATGTTGTTGTCTTTATTGTGACGCCCCGGGATCCGGGGTCAAAGATCCGGGCCGTCAAGGTCCAATTTCCAATCAATATCAATATCTCTGTAGTCCCTTTTTTTTTTTATAAATAAATAAATAAATAAATAGGCAGTTGACCCCACACTAATACACACACACACCAGTCATATGCTCATAGAACAACAACCACAATATTTAAAAGTTTTAAAGTTAACAGTTATTACAAGCCCAGAATTTACTAAGTACATTGTTGAACAAAGCTTCTACAGGAAGCACTTCAACAACTAAAGTTTATTACAACTTACACACTTAATTTACATAAGTATACTAAGCCCCTCCGCTTGTCACTACCTCGGGGATGGTCGCCAGCACTCGCTCAAAAGGTCGCCTTTCCCTTACCCTCTTGCGGGGTGTGGTACGTAGTATCGGCATGGGACCTAGCTGCTATATACATAAGTAGCAAGAGTGAGCTATAATAGCTCAGCAAGATCATACTGTAACTAAAATTTAAAATGTGAACAAGTATACATATATGTATATGCATATATAATAGCAGGAAACAATTAAAATCCTTAAGGAAGAATAGAGCTCTTATTTAATAATACATCATCCACTTACTATTATAAGAAAGAAATCTGAATTAATATAATATCAGTTTTTCTTCATCTGTAACCATAATTCCATCATCTCATATCATTATTCTGTTTTCAGTATAGAAATCTGAAATAATATAATATCAGTTTTTCTTCATCTGTAATCATAATTTCATCATCTCATATCATTATTCTGTTTTCAGTATAGAAATCTGAAAACCATTGTCTACACTTTCTTTTCAAAAACATTGGGGATATCTGCTGTCGCCTGATACGTTAGGACGATGATCAGTCGCCTAATCGTACCTGCTCTCTTTTTACTACCGGTAGAAGGAATGAAGATCATCCCTGGAGGAAGGCCACCTGCTAACATCCTCCCTTGGCATCTTCGTGCCGTAATAAAAATAATAAATGCTGGACTGTGTCGCACACAGCCCTGACACAGCCACTTACGCAAGTCTGTTGCAATCCCCCTCTTTATCACATCATTATTCTCTTTTCAAAATATCATTTCCATTCTCGCACATTACTTCTATAAAATATATATATCATAATGCTTTGATTATGATTCAGACCTCTCTTTCATATTCAGAAATCAAATATACTTTTATATTTGTAAAATATTCCATCTATTTTAAGAGTAATGTATGATAATCAAATAATGTTTATTAAACCACTGATACTCAAAAAGAACATTTTTAATATAATATTATAACCATATAACCCTTGATAACAACTGATACCATTCTCTCTTATTCTCATAATCATAAGGCATGTTCAATTCATGCATAATCATCTCTATACATATCCATCTCATACTCTTATTCATATTCATATACATCTTATACTCATATCCATATTCATATACATCTTCGTATATCTTTCTTTTCAATATTAATACTCAAGGAAGACAATTTCTTCACAATATAGTAATAATAGCATCACATATATATTCCACGAAATCAAGTTTCTTTGTGAAGATAAGTAGTTTTACAAATAGGGATAGAAGAAATCTTGCCTCGGTTTCGATATCCTGACGGTATGGCTCGTCCCTCTTCCGGAGTTTCTATAAACACAAAAGGACCGTCGTTAGAACCACATCTCTTACTCACTACACTCTTGTATAACCTTACCTTTTGAAACTTTAATATATGTTTAACGTATTCTTATTACCCCAAAGGTTCAAGAACTTAACCATTTGTAACCTAAGTCGAAGTTTCAGGGTTTTTCACCATTTCCCTTAACGACCACACTCGACTGTAGAATTTCTTATAATTTTTAAATTTCGAATTTTAATGTAAGGTCAACTGGAAATAGTTCTTTGACCACACTACTATCATCTCCCAAAATTTCGTGACTTTTAACAATGTTAAAGTATGGTAATTGTAACCTCAAGTTTGATGCATTTACGGTTTCTCGGTTTCTGAACCGCTTTCACTAAAACTGACTTTCCTCCTAAACCGTTCATCAGATTTTAACGCACCTTATATCAAAACGATCTATGAACTAAGCTCTATCATTTCATAGTTAAATAGGAACCTGGACAGTAGGGTACCGTACGGATGCAGGGGGTCCAAAACAGGGCAATTTACATCCTAACGAAAATCGGGCATTATAACGGCTATAATTTCGTACTTTCCATAAATCCAACCCCTCCAAATCAATTATCAAACACCATAATCATCACCTACACCATGTGGTATTCTTCACCAGCCATGGTTACAAGTCCACAACACAAAATTTTCACATCAAAACAACCCACTTATAACACATACTCATTATAAACTTTACATTAGCAACACTTAACTACTACTCACTTCCATATCTACCATAAATACAAAAGGGCAAGCATGTTTATACCTTCTTGAAGCTTTATCAACACTTAATAATCCTTAGCTAGCCCTTAAACAACTTTACAATGGCTTGAATCAACTAAAAGAACCATGAAAATCAAGTTAGTTCTTAGAAAACTACTATTCATCACTATTCATCATCAACTTTGGAGATTTTATTACCTTGTTAGATGATGTTGGTTGGCCTTGAAACTTTGTGAATCTCTCTTTCTATCCTCCAAGAAGCTCCATGAATTATCTCTTGATTTTATGTTAAAGCTAGCTAGGGTTTTGATTTTTGATTTTTTTCTTTTTTTTCTTGTTTTCTAGGAATGGCCGAATGGAAATGAAGGGGAAAGGGAGAGATTTTTGTTGCTTTTCTTGATCTTATCTCAACTTCTCTTCATCTCTTGAATAATCTAGAGTTTAGTGGATAATTCCCTTGGTTAAAGACTAAATTACCCTTAAATTTAGTTAGTGGAAAGTGATGTAATGTAGGTGACCTCATAATCCCTTTTTCTTGGTTTTCTTTTCTAAGTTAAATCCTAGGAATCTTAGTATATGATAATGGAATAAGTATCCTTGTTATATTATTAATCTTGATTGTTTGGTTTCCATACTCGTCTAATTGTAATTCGTTTCGAGTAAACCTCATTATCTCAGTGGTTTTTGAAATCATTTAACAATCCAAATTCCATTGGTATTCTCTTAACTTAATAATCCCCTGGCTCAAATCTAAATTCACTAATCCCTCAATATATAATTCTTATAATATTACCATGCTCCTAAATGTCCAATAGAAGCTTATTCGAAATCAAAATCCTCAAAATCCATGCTTCAGGAATTTCTGAAATCTAACGTCATTTCGAGTCACTTATTTCCATTGTACAATACTAATATGGTTTCTGTTTATTCATTTTATGTTTCCATTATAGGGTACCTATATACCATTTCTCTAAATCCTCGAAATTTACTATTCATGTGACCACTGTAGCATTACTGAAGTTAGGGTTATTACATCCTTCCCCCCTTAAAAGGATTCCGTCCCGGAATCATGTTGGAAATGTCCATAAGTATCTTTCTCCTTCACACCTTCTAACTTCCACACTATTTCCTTTATCCTTTTTCCTTCTATGATCTATCTATCTTGTTTGCGCAGAAATATACTAACATAACTTCCTTGTCATTCATCAACATGCCATTTAGTTTATCAATAGCAGTCCTTTTACTGTCTTTTCCTCACAAATCTTCTCCTGTTTCAAGTCATTCCAGGTTATCTCGTCTCTCCTTCCTCTTTTGACGAAGATATTCGCCACTACATTGACCTTTTCTGAATGGTAGTGTATCTCACTTATGGTTTGACCATCTTCTGATCTCTATCATGACATAAATATTAATTCCCCAATATTTCCATAGTTCCTCTCTGTAAAATTTTCCAGAAAATAAGCTCTAATAATATTCTTTAAAACAATTGTAAGAAAATACTACCTATAATATATATTTCCTGTTCGTCTCAACGAGCTTGTGTTTTCCCAAAACACTCCTACTTTTCTTTTCATAACGTTTCCTAGCCCTTAACAGATACTGATTTTCCTTATCTATATTATTAACTTATTTATTCCATTAATTGATTAAGTCGATCCTTAACCAAAGACTTACACACCAAATTTAAATCAAAAAGTAAGTACCTGTATCCGCATCTGGTTTTGTCAACGCTTCCCCCAAGGTCATGTTGTACACTCTAGCAGTAGGCCTATTTGAAGCAGCCCCACTCTGTCCTGACGCGTATGACCCACCTGAACGGCAATCTCTAGCAAAGTGTCCTAGTTTCCCACACTGGTAACACTTAACATCTCTTTTAGGGTTTGCATCAGTTGATGGGCACTGGTTAAAGTAGTATCCTTTTTGTCCACACTTAAAACAAGTTATTCCCAGCACTCTACAGACTCCTATATGCTTTTTACCACACGTCTCACAATCTGGTAATGGTGGTCGTGATTGATTGGACTGAAATGTTCCCAAAGATTTTCCACCCTGACTCACCGTCTCACTAGTGGTCTTGTTACCCCCCGACTTTCCCACAAATTGAGATTTTTGTCCTTTACCTCCTTTGTTAAAGTAGCTTCCCTCACTTAAACCTCCTTTTGGGCCCTCAAATCTTCTTTTCTTATTCTCTCGACCTATTTGAGCCTGCTCACTCTCGGCCTCTATAATTGATGCCTTTTGAACCACTGCAGCATAATCAGTTAACTCAAATGGGGCCACTCTCGTTCGTAACCAGGGTTTTAACCCCTGTTGAAACCTTTTTGCACGTTGTTCTTCAGTACGCACAAACTCGGGAACAAACCTCGACAGTTCTGAAAATTTATTTTCATACTCTGCCACTGTTAGGTTATCCTGTTTTAACTCCAGAAACTTTAATTCCATTTGGTTTTCTAAATACCTAGGAGAATACTTTTCTAGGAACACCCTAGTGAAACGCTCCCAGGTTATCACTCCCGCTTCCTCTAGGTTCTTCCTAGCTTCCCACCAGTAATTTGCCTCTCCCTTTAGGAGATAGGCTGCAAAAACTGTTTTCTGATCTTCCTCTATCCTCAGTATTTCGAAAGCTTTCTCCATTTCTTTAGCCATGCCCTGGCTACTACTGGGTTAGTGGTTCCCTCGAATTCTGGGGGCTTTAATGACTTAAAGGCACGAAAGGAACTAGCTGCCTGATTGGGGAGAACAGGTGGTGGTTGAGGATTCTGTGGATTTGTTAAATTCTGCCTTAATAAGTCCATGAATTGGGCAAAGGGATCACCTCCCGGATTCCTTTGTTGGCCAGTTGATTCCTCTTCTCCTTCTTCATGATTTTCTTCATTATGAGCATTTTCGTTCAGTCTAGTACCTTCGATATTTCGACTTCTTTCGTCTCTCTCATTTTCCCTTGCATTCGCTCTACTGTCACGTCTAGGCGGCATAGTTCTGTACATAACAATAGTCCTTATTAATTACCCGAATTTGGGTTACTATATACATCATTTCTATATACACAATTATATCATTAATTAGCTCATTTGCACATCACAATATCTTTATCACGCGATTTACATCTAGTTATACCATAACTTTAGTAGGTAGTTGTATCGCCCTTAACACGATAGCCTTTTCATTAAGTCAATCACCTTTTATACATCAATATTTCTGAGTCTCAACATTTATTATATTATATAAAAAAAATGCAGCAAAAATTTAGATAGAAATGCACAAACTTCCTTAATGTACATAAATATTTTACAATTTGGGTACAACATCTTTTACTGCTAATAATATACATCATCTAATACAAGGTTCGAAACCCAAAACATAGCCGTACATACTAATCCGATATCACCAAAAGTACTACTAGCTGTCCTCTAATCAGACTGGGATTAAAACAGTGAACAACTAAACTAATCCCCAAAATGACATCAACAAGATGACTAGTCTGATTAGTGACGAACTACTATCCCGGCTCACACCCCTGCCCTGACAACATCCCGTATCTGGACTACCATGGTAGTAACCGTATCAACTATCTGGGCCCTCCATGCCGGGTCTCCCCTATCACCCAACAACCTCCTAATATCTCCTAATGCTCGTAGCTCAATACTGATCATCCCCAGAGACATCCCATCCGGAATAACCCCTCCTCTCACTCTCTCTAACCTCTGTAGGAGGGTGTCTATAGTCCTGCGGGACTCCTCCAACTGTCCCTGAAGGGCAAAGTACTCGGTCAATAAGGTGGCTGAAAGTGGGTCACCCGCCGGTAGGGGTGCCTCCTGAGGGGGTACAGCTAGGGGAGGTGCATCCACCGGTGGAGGTGGTGGAGGTGCAAAGGGTGGGGATGGAGGAACCGACTCTGTCTCAGCATCCTCTGAAGGATCCTCCTCCTCCTCAAAGAAACCAAAATGCCCTGGAGGGGTAAACTGCTCAAAAGGATCATCCATAGGGTCAGGACTAGGTAGAGGGGATGGAACTGGTGACGGCACTGGGATGGGTCGGACAGGAGTGGGAACCATCTGAATATCCCTCCACTCAATCGGCTCCTCAGGTATAACTGACAACCTAGGCCTCTTACGCAGTGGCCTCTCCTCCTCAGGGATCTCCGATCTCACTCTGGAAGGACCTGCCTCGTCAGATCCTGTAGAAGGTCTACCCATATATGGCACTAGGGCCACAGCATCTCTCCGTCTCTGCTCCTCTGCCTCCTCTCTCTCTAATCGCTCTCTGGCCGCCGCCCGGCGTCTCTCCCTGAGGTCCTCAACTGCATACTCGGGGACCTCTACCCCGGCCAGCTGAAGATCTAATAGCTCCTGCTCTGACCTCCCTAGCCACTGGGGGTCCTGACTCTCGAATTGGTAAGCTTTGTCTTGTTATCTCTCAAGTTTCTGTCGTAGTCTTTGCATGTTTGCTACAATCTTTGGATACTGCAGCACGCCTGTTTCTTTAACATTTCTTCTGTCACATGTTTGACTTGGTAGATCCCAATTCAAAATGATTCCATTGAGACAGTAACCTTAGACGCTAGGTCTGCTGTCATGAGAATGTATTTTGGATGACAGTATTAATCCCCACCAATGTTGCTGTCAGGAATTCCAGACTTGCTGTCAAGATGTGAGAATGTTGTTGTCTTTATTGTGACGCCCCGGGATCCGGGGTCAAAGATCCGGGCCGTCAAGGTCCAATTTCCAATCAATATCAATATCTCTGTAGTCCCTTTTTTTTTTATAAATAAATAAATAAATAAATAGGCAGTTGACCCCACACTAATACACACACACACCAGTCATATGCTCATAGAACAACAACCACAATATTTAAAAGTTTTAAAGTTAACAGTTATTACAAGCCCAGAATTTACTAAGTACATTGTTGAACAAAGCTTCTACAGGAAGCACTTCAACAACTAAAGTTTATTACAACTTACACACTTAATTTACATAAGTATACTAAGCCCCTCCGCTTGTCACTACCTCGGGGATGGTCGCCAGCACTCGCTCAAAAGGTCGCCTTTCCCTTACCCTCTTGCGGGGTGTGGTACGTAGTATCGGCATGGGACCTAGCTGCTATATACATAAGTAGCAAGAGTGAGCTATAATAGCTCAGCAAGATCATACTGTAACTAAAATTTAAAATGTGAACAAGTATACATATATGTATATGCATATATAATAGCAGGAAACAATTAAAATCCTTAAGGAAGAATAGAGCTCTTATTTAATAATACATCATCCACTTACTATTATAAGAAAGAAATCTGAATTAATATAATATCAGTTTTTCTTCATCTGTAACCATAATTCCATCATCTCATATCATTATTCTGTTTTCAGTATAGAAATCTGAAATAATATAATATCAGTTTTTCTTCATCTGTAATCATAATTTCATCATCTCATATCATTATTCTGTTTTCAGTATAGAAATCTGAAAACCATTGTCTACACTTTCTTTTCAAAAACATTGGGGATATCTGCTGTCGCCTGATACGTTAGGACGATGATCAGTCGCCTAATCGTACCTGCTCTCTTTTTACTACCGGTAGAAGGAATGAAGATCATCCCTGGAGGAAGGCCACCTGCTAACATCCTCCCTTGGCATCTTCGTGCCGTAATAAAAATAATAAATGCTGGACTGTGTCGCACACAGCCCTGACACAGCCACTTACGCAAGTCTGTTGCAATCCCCCTCTTTATCACATCATTATTCTCTTTTCAAAATATCATTTCCATTCTCGCACATTACTTCTATAAAATATATATATCATAATGCTTTGATTATGATTCAGACCTCTCTTTCATATTCAGAAATCAAATATACTTTTATATTTGTAAAATATTCCATCTATTTTAAGAGTAATGTATGATAATCAAATAATGTTTATTAAACCACTGATACTCAAAAAGAACATTTTTAATATAATATTATAACCATATAACCCTTGATAACAACTGATACCATTCTCTCTTATTCTCATAATCATAAGGCATGTTCAATTCATGCATAATCATCTCTATACATATCCATCTCATACTCTTATTCATATTCATATACATCTTATACTCATATCCATATTCATATACATCTTCGTATATCTTTCTTTTCAATATTAATACTCAAGGAAGACAATTTCTTCACAATATAGTAATAATAGCATCACATATATATTCCACGAAATCAAGTTTCTTTGTGAAGATAAGTAGTTTTACAAATAGGGATAGAAGAAATCTTGCCTCGGTTTCGATATCCTGACGGTATGGCTCGTCCCTCTTCCGGAGTTTCTATAAACACAAAAGGACCGTCGTTAGAACCACATCTCTTACTCACTACACTCTTGTATAACCTTACCTTTTGAAACTTTAATATATGTTTAACGTATTCTTATTACCCCAAAGGTTCAAGAACTTAACCATTTATAACCTAAGTCGAAGTTTCAGGGTTTTTCACCATTTCCCTTAACGACCACACTCGACTGTAGAATTTCTTATAATTTTTAAATTTCGAATTTTAATGTAAGGTCAACTGGAAATAGTTCTTTGACCACACTACTATCATCTCCCAAAATTTCGTGACTTTTAACAATGTTAAAGTATGGTAATTGTAACCTCAAGTTTGATGCATTTACGGTTTCTCGGTTTCTGAACCGCTTTCACTAAAACTGACTTTCCTCCTAAACCGTTCATCAGATTTTAACGCACCTTATATCAAAACGATCTATGAACTAAGCTCTATCATTTCATAGTTAAATAGGAACCTGGACAGTAGGGTACCGTACGGATGCAGGGGGTCCAAAACAGGGCAATTTACATCCTAACGAAAATCGGGCATTATAACGGCTATAATTTCGTACTTTCCATAAATCCAACCCCTCCAAATCAATTATCAAACACCATAATCATCACCTACACCATGTGGTATTCTTCACCAGCCATGGTTACAAGTCCACAACACAAAATTTTCACATCAAAACAACCCACTTATAACACATACTCATTATAAACTTTACATTAGCAACACTTAACTACTACTCACTTCCATATCTACCATAAATACAAAAGGGCAAGCATGTTTATACCTTCTTGAAGCTTTATCAACACTTAATAATCCTTAGCTAGCCCTTAAACAACCTTACAATGGCTTGAATCAACTAAAAGAACCATGAAAATCAAGTTAGTTCTTAGAAAACTACTATTCATCACTATTCATCATCAACTTTGGAGATTTTATTACCTTGTTAGATGATGTTGGTTGGCCTTGAAACTTTGTGAATCTCTCTTTCTATCCTCCAAGAAGCTCCATGAATTATCTCTTGATTTTATGTTAAAGCTAGCTAGGGTTTTGATTTTTGATTTTTTTCTTTTTTTTCTTGTTTTCTAGGAATGGCCGAATGGAAATGAAGGGGAAAGGGAGAGATTTTTGTTGCTTTTCTTGATCTTATCTCAACTTCTCTTCATCTCTTGAATAATCTAGAGTTTAGTGGATAATTCCCTTGGTTAAAGACTAAATTACCCTTAAATTTAGTTAGTGGAAAGTGATGTAATGTAGGTGACCTCATAATCCATTTTTCTTGGTTTTCTTTTCTAAGTTAAATCCTAGGAATCTTAGTATATGATAATGGAATAAGTATCCTTGTTATATTATTAATCTTGATTGTTTGGTTTCCATACTCGTCTAATTGTAATTCGTTTCGAGTAAACCTCATTATCTCAGTGGTTTTTGAAATCATTTAACAATCCAAATTCCATTGGTATTCTCTTAACTTAATAATCCCCTGGCTCAAATCTAAATTCACTAATCCCTCAATATATAATTCTTATAATATTACCATGCTCCTAAATGTCCAATAGAAGCTTATTCGAAATCAAAATCCTCAAAATCCATGCTTCAGGAATTTCTGAAATCTAACGTCATTTCGAGTCACTTATTTCCATTGTACAATACTAATATGGTTTCTGTTTATTCATTTTATGTTTCCATTATAGGGTACCTATATACCATTTCTCTAAATCCTCGAAATTTACTATTCATGTGACCACTGTAGCATTACTGAAGTTAGGGTTATTACATTTATGCTTCCGCCAATGTTACTGTCAGAGTGGATATTCTGTCATGACTTGCAGCATGCTATCTTCTTGTAACCTTACTGTCAGTTAGATGCCAATAACTTTTATTCTTGTTGTCGACCTAATGTACTCCTTTAGGCCTGAACATTTGAATGAACTTCTTCCAAGTTTTACACACTTATTACATGACAGTAATTATTTGGCTACAAGAGCATACTTTGGCTGTGAAAGTATGTTCTACTTAATCTATAAAGACTAAGCATAATAAAATCTAGTTAAGTTGTCTACAAAGCTATCATCCATAAATTCCAACAATCTCCCCCAAATTTGTTTTTATGGACAATAACAACAAATTTATTATATCCTTATATATAATAAGCATAAGAGGGATCTTATCCATAATTTTGGTCACTGTACTACCAAAATAATCTCAACCGTTGAATTTAATATTTTTAAAAATAGACGATCAAGATTATATCATATTAAAAACAAAATTATAACCTAAAAAGGATATAATTAAAAAATGTTTTGTTAGAATTGAACTTTAAAAAGAAAATTATTGTTTTATTAATATTAAAAAAAAGTTCATATTTACTATTTGGGCTCTATCTCGAGATCCAGAAATCAGGTTTGGATGATTTTACAGCCCATGCGAAGCTCATAAAATTATCTTTAATTAATTGATGATTTAACAATTATTATCGAAATGAAAAGACTCAGAATCTCAAGAGAAAATATAATTATAAATTTTTACATTAATCCTACTGAGTGTAGAATACCAACATTGATGACTTTATTCAATGTAGAAACCAAATTATATATGATTTAAATCATTGAGATACACGTTTTTGTATTTCAATATAAATACACTTTTTAGTTTACATGTTAACATATAAAATATTTTTTTTTATGTTAGATCCAACGTTTTTCATCTATTTATTTTATGAAGTAACGGTTCTTATTTATTTTTTCGTACTAAAGACCAGACTACCAACATCTAAAGTTTTGGACAAAATCACTCTTACACTTATTATTAAAACTGTATTTGGTTATTATTAGAACTATCTTCAAATAATAAGAAGGGTATTTTGATAATCAAAACGAAATATATGCAGATTTCATAAATCGAATAGAATTTTTAATATAAAAAATCGTCAATTTCTTCTCGCTTTTGTTTTTGCGTATTTTAAATTGGAAAATAATTGTAAAACCATCACTAAATTAAAGATTATTTTTTTAATTTCATGTGGGTTGTAAAATCGTCCAAATCAAAATTTAAGAATTCAAGATAGAGCACAATATTAAATTGAACGTGTAAAATATTATATATATATATATATATATATATATCAATTAATTTGATATGTAAATTAATAACATATAAATATTAAAAAAATTAATATAATTATAGATATTAAAAAGGAGCCGTGCGTTGCACGAGTTATAAGCTAGTAAACAAAACATGCTGACAACTTAACTAACATAGATCAGAATAGTTAAAACTTTGTTTCCCATTGTTTACACTAAATCACGCAAGCGTACGTGGTCACAAGTAATATAGAATAAAGTTGAGTTCGTTCCCACAGAGATCTGGTTATGGTTTTAATTCAGTTATTGTACCTATGCAACAATGTATGGTTATTACTCACTGCTAAGACAAATAACAAATTAGGTTTAATTAACTAAATTAACTAAGAAGTAAATTAACAACTAAGAATTAACTAACTAACAAGAATTGAAATTGAATTACGTCTACAAGAGTAACATGGGATCCTAACTTCATTAAATACTTCGCTTAGAGTTGATGCCTTTAATCAATGCATGTGATGGTTATGATATCTGATCAGACAACACGGAACAAGTATAAGCTACCTCTCGGTATACAAACACCACACTAATCATACATCCACAAAAGAGATAGAAGATGAATAGACACCAATTATGTTTAGACCCTATATCTCTATAAGATTTGAAAACATAACGGTTGAAGAACAAGTTGTCTATTAAGATCACATAGGGCAGCATAATATCTCTATTTACGCCACAAATCATGATGTTAAAACATCAACCTATCCTATGCTAGCATGGCAAGTTCTAAATCTCAAGATCCACTCTCGCTTCACAAGAGATTAACAAATTAGATGTTCATGAGGCATCTAAACACATGAATCACAACCATACGAGGATATCAAGAATTCACTACACACAAATCTTTAAAGCAATCAAACTACTAAGCTACATAGATAAATCCGTTAGAATCCCATGACAACGATTAGTTCATAATTGAACCTCTCGTCATCATGGGATCTGATGAAACCATGATAAAAATAAAGTATGAAAAGATACAAATAAAAATAAGTAATTGATATATAATGGTTCTCTCCTAATGATACAAATTACAAGGGTTGGATGTGTTTATATAGGCTATAGAAGTCTTGTCCACCAAGCAATTGCCGTTTTAGAGTTGGAATAGAAGATTAGCAATTTCCGTTCTTGAATGAGAATAGAATTGCAAATTCCATGTGTAGATCTGATTCTGGAATGTTCTAGCCGCCCAGAGAAATTACCATACTTATTAGAAGTAGGAATTATAGCAATTTCCTTGTCAAAGTTGAATTTCTGCAGTTTGGCACATAATACGTTTCCTAAACTGATTCTGTTTTTAAGGAAAATTCGTAGCTGACTTTTCTTAAGTATTTCTGGAACGTTCCAATCATAATTGGACTTCTGGACCACCTTAGAATGATAGAGAATCTCGTTATCTTCGCGTGGACTGCTTACGGGCCTCAAACGGACTTCTAGAACTCAAGATATGGCCAAAACAGTAATTTTCAAGATTTTCCGCGCGCAACCTGCGCCCAGCAGTCTGTTTGTCGCGCAGCCTGCGCCAACCACGCGCAACCTGCCCGTGTAACACCTGTCCCATATTGTAGAAAATCTCCCAAGCTTCGCGTGGGCAGTAAGATCGCTGAAAACGGACTTCTAGAACTCCAGATATGTCCAAATTAGTGTATACTGCGCAACTGTCTCAGAAATCCGAATTTCAATCAATTAATTCTCCAAAAACGATAGAAACATCCACCTTAATCAACATTCTCGTAAATCTGCACAACTAAGCAAAACACATCAAAACTACAACAAACTTGAGCCCAAGACAATCAATTTAAGCCGATATGGAACGCTCCAAGTGGATATAAATCCACTTATCACACCCCCAAACTTAAACCGATGCTTGTCCTCAAGCATAAACAATTACAACTAACTAATTAGTATCACTTCCGTAGGTGATCACGGTTGCATTTGGCATATGCAACAAGCCCTTTAAACCCCTAGGCAGCCCTAGTGGACAAGTAAGGTCTCGTGAGGGCCTATAGCGAATGTACCCACAAAATCCATCTAACTAAACAATGCAAAAACAATGCAATGCATGCATGCAACTAATATGAAAATGCAACGATCCCCTTTAAACTAACCAAAACCAACTAGCAAGCAAATACCTCAAAGAATGCAACTAAATCCAAATAGAGCTCGACTAAGTCCCCGTATACTAACAATACATGAACAGAAACGTGCGTGTGTGCGATGCTCATCAGAAATACTCCCAACACTAGGTCAAAAATCATACATATTCTTCGCCAAGACAATCACAGGTTTATAAATAGAATAGACTGTAGACACTTCATAACCTAGGAACACCTCCATCCTTATTCAAGTTAGACAGGAATTCATGCTTTATTAACGACAAACAACTATATAGAACACAAACAAACATGCTTATTTGACCGTGCAATGAATGAGACCCCTAAAGGCTTATACAATAATACCCATGTAGCGAGTGTTAGGTCAGCAATCCCAAACCACAAGGGCTTTAGGTTACCAGGACTAAGTCCCCTCAGACTTAATTACTCGAGTATTAAAGAGCTCACTCGTGGCCAATTATGCAACTACACATTTACACAACTTTTTTTTTTTCCTTTTTTTTCTTTTTTTTTCCTGCTTTCCTTTTTCTCTTTTTTTTTCCTATGCAATCTGGAATGAGAATTCTCAATTCCAACCCTAGACTACTCATATAAATATGAGCCGGCTACTAGCCATTTGACGCCTAGCCAACAACTAGCATGAAATCCCTGTTTTCCCCCAAACTTAGACTTTAGTGTTCTAGGCTATCAAGGGAATAACGAAAATTCTAAATATAATCAAGTGATTAAATCTCAAAACATCCAAACAAGCATGACCCTAACCTAGCCCCAAAGCACCCAATGAGACTGTGTAATTAGTTTTGTTTCTGAAGCATGCAAGTCAATTTCATAGAAACTATAAATCAACCCTCTACTCATCATTACCACACTCAATTAGACACCTACCTACCAATCAGAATTAGCTCGTTCTAAGGGATCATGAAAAATGCATGCCATGAAAATGCAACTATTATGAACTCACATGATATACGAACATAAAAACAGAATGTCCTATATGAAATAGACGTAAATAATACGAACATATATGCATGAACTACTACTAATATGCAAAGCATGAAATCCTACATGAACACAATGACTAACAATCACATATATATACACTACTTATCCCTCAAACCACCCCCAAACTTAAAATATTCAATGTCCTCATTGAATGGAAGTAAATACGAGGGAAAGTAGAAAACATACCAGTATACAACAATGCTTGGGTTGCCTCCCAAGAAGCGCTTCTTTAACGTCAATAGCTTGACGTTACTTCCAAGCCTCCATTAAGGATGATAATAGTTTGCTTGGTCCTCTCTTCGTGAGACTTCATCGTCATCACGGCGGCACACTTTCTGCCCCTTATCCTCGCTTGGCCTATTCGTATAACAAATATGTCCTGTTCCAATGCCTTCTTCTGTTGACCCAAAATCTGTCAATTTGTAGAACAACACACCTTCGCGGGCTTCGGTTGAATATAATGGAGGAGGATAAATGTAAGTTGCTGAAGCCTTTGGTTCCTCAAAGAGAACTTCCTCCATTGGCTTTAATGCACTACCTCCATCTTTACACTCTGAGACAAGTAGAAGATCTGCATCTTTCCCATGTTCTTCAGCCTCTTGGTACGCACATACCAATTCTTGAAATTTGTGCAGCTCATCAGTGTTTGTCCCATATAGTGCCCTTTCCAAATCATCCACCATCTTAACATGATCAAATTCCTCACATGGCTTGAGAATGCTCACCTCGTCTTGGAATTTGTCTTCTTCAATTATGCATGCAGTACCTTGCTCCAAGTCATCATTATTTTCTGGTATTGCTTCTGGTGTGAATTGTTGTTTCTCTTGTTCCAAGGCTCTCACAGCTTGAGCAACTAGAATCTCCAAAGATTTGAGAGACTCCTCGCTACTCTTTACAAACATCATAATCTCCTCCCTAGTAGGAACCTCATCTAACTGAAAAGTAGGAGTAGGTTGCTGATGTTGAAACTCTTCACTTCCATAGTAATATGACATATCTGGAACATCTTGCTGGTACTGTTGAGGATGGTATGGAAAATATGGTTGTTCCTCATAAGTGACATATGGATCAACTTCTTCATAGTAACAATATTGTGAGGGATCATGAACGCCAAAACACCGCTCACATTGATAAGGCATGGATGTCCTCGAATAAGCCCACCATGGCAACTCCTCGCATGCCATCTTCAAAAACTCAAGTACCTGAAACACAACGAACTAAACAAGATAGTTAAGAAAAAAATCTGAGTCAGTGAACTCTAACGACCACTATTGACAAGCACATAAACCAAAAATAAAACACCGATGATCCCCGGCAGCGGCGCCAAAAACTTGTTTACACTAAATCACGCAAGCGTACGTGGTCACAAGTAATATAGAATAAAGTTGAGTTCGTTCCCACAGAGATCTGGTTATGGTTTTAATTCAGTTATTGTACCTATGCAACAATGTATGGTTATTACTCACTGCTAAGACAAATAACAAATTAGGTTTAATTAACTAAATTAACTAAGAAGTAAATTAACAACTAAGAATTAACTAACTAACAAGAATTGAAATTGAATTACGTCTACAAGAGTAACATGGGATCCTAACTTCATTAAATACTTCGCTTAGAGTTGATGCCTTTAATCAATGCATGTGATGGTTATGATATCTGATCAGACAACACGGAACAAGTATAAGCTACCTCTCGGTATACAAACACCACACTAATCATACATCCACAAAAGAGATAGAAGATGAATAGACACCAATTATGTTTAGACCCTATATCTCTATAAGATTTGAAAACATAACGGTTGAAGAACAAGTTGTCTATTAAGATCACATAGGGCAGCATAATATCTCTATTTATGCCACAAATCATGATGTTAAAACATCAACCTATCCTATGCTAGCATGGCAAGTTCTAAATCTCAAGATCCACTCTCGCTTCACAAGAGATTAACAAATTAGATGTTCATGACGCATCTAAACACATGAATCACAACCATACGAGGATATCAAGAATTCACTACACACAAATCTTTAAAGCAATCAAACTACTAAGCTACATAGATAAATCCGTTAGAATCCCATGACAACGATTAGTTCATAATTGAACCTCTTGTCATCATGGGATCTGATGAAACCATGATAAAAATAAAGTATGAAAAGATACAAATAAAAATAAGTAATTGATATATAATGGTTCTCTCCTAATGATACAAATTACAAGGGTTGGATGTGTTTATATAGGCTCTAGAAGTCTTGTCCACCAAGCAATTGCCGTTTCAGAGTTGGAATAGAAGATTAGCAATTTCCGTTCTTGAATGAGAATAGAATTGCAAATTCCATGTGTAGATCTGATTCTGGAATGTTCTAGCCGCCCAGAGAAATTACCATACTTATTAGAAGTAGGAATTATAGCAATTTCCTTGTCAAAGTTGAATTTCTGCAGTTTGGCACATAATACGTTTCCTAAACTGATTCTGTTTTTAAGGAAAATTCGTAGCTGACTTTTCTTAAGTATTTCTGGAACGTTCCAATCATAATTGGACTTCTGGACCACCTTAGAATGATAGAGAATCTCGTTATCTTCGCGTGGACTGCTTACGGGCCTCAAACGGACTTCTAGAACTCAAGATATGGCCAAAACAGTAATTTTCAAGATTTTCCGCGCGCAACCTGCGCCCAGCAGTCTGTTTGTCGCGCAGCCTGCGCCAACCACGCGCAACCTGCCCGTGCAACACCTGTCCCATATTGTAGAAAATCTCCCAAGCTTCGCGTGGGCAGTAAGATCGCTGAAAACGGACTTCTAGAACTCCAGATATGTCCAAATTAGTGTATACTGCGCAACTGTCTCAGAAATCCGAATTTCAATCAATTAATTCTCCAAAAACGATAGAAACATCCACCTTAATCAACATTCTCGTAAATCTGCACAACTAAGCAAAACACATCAAAACTACAACAAACTTGAGCCCAAGACAATCAATTTAAGCCGATATGGAACGCTCCAAGTGGATATAAATCCACTTATCACCCATAAATGCAAATAGATCCAGAACATTTTCAAGAGTTTGACAATACATAGGACAATGATCTAACTACAAAGAAAGTACTCCTCTAGGTTAAGCAGATATAGAACTTTTACATAGCTTAGGATTTAGCTCTCTTTTTCTGTTTGGCTTCCTCCTCTCTGCTGAGAGCTTCCTTTGTGTACACTTTGAGACTTTGCACTAAGGCCTTTTCATCAGGAAATATAGCATCATCTTCTATCTCATTAATGTACTGTTGGATTTTATAAGAGGTGGTCATCTTCACATCATTCAGATCCGTCCAAGATTCTTGACCATAGATACATGTTTTGAATTTTAAGTTGTCTTGATCAATTTTGAATCTCCTGCCAGGGAATGAATTTAAGGTTTCCTTTCTGTTCCTGTCCAGCTTTGCATCTTCACCCATTCTTGAAACAAGAATTTCCTCAATTACCCAAGAGCATAGCTGTTCTAAGAAGTGTGTTTGTTAGGTCCGATAAGATTGTAGAAGGGGGGTTGAATACAATCTTTACCTTTTTATCGAAATTTGTCCGTTAGATAATATTTTAGCAAAGACAAATTTGTGCGGAATTATTTAACACAATTTTTCAAGTTGAATATAACTGTATATTAACTTGATGTGGTGTTACAAAATCAGTATAACAACTTATCAAGATGTTAATAACTAATTAGAAAATTCGACATGAACTTTTCTAATTTAGTTAATAATAATCAAGATAAGAACTAGGAAACTTAATTCGCTAGTAGTACAAGAATCACAAATAGACAAGTTCTAGCGGATAGAATATTACAAAGATGAAGAACTTGAATTTCTGGGAATTGTTTAAGCTTTTGTGTTCTTGGTGTTCTTGAGAGAGAATTCTGTTCTGCTGAATATAATATTTTCTGCTCTGTTTCTTGGTTATGACTTAATCTGATGTGTTCTGTTCTTTTGTATCAGTCATAAGTCTTGCTAGCTTTCTGTAGGATATTTAACTGCTCCAGCATGACTTAAACTGCTTCCAAGACTTAGTTTTTCTTCATTAAGACTTACACAAACCTCCATTAAGACATAAACCTGGTCGGTATGACTTAATAAAAGTTTGGTATGACTTAACACAGCTGGCAGGAGGTCGGTATGACATAATCTGCAATGCTTGGCTCTGTAAGACATAACTTTGAATTCTGTCGGTATGACTTAATTTAGGTCATACCGAATTTTTCTTCTCCAAGACATAATCCAACCTTCTTTCTTTAAGTCATATTGATCTATTTAATTAATTAATGATTAACTAATTCGTATTTAATTGATACAATAATTCATTTAATAAATAAATTAATTCTTCTATAATTAATTCATTTAATTAAATCAACTAAATGATTTATATCAATTATAAATGAATTTAATTAAATCAATAAATAACTAATTTAATTCTTACAAACCACTGAAGGTAGTAAAGAATTACCACTGACTTGTGTTGACGTTCGATGTACTGTCTGGTTCATGAACGACTAACTTCAATGATGCTTCTTCACTTTTGACTTTAGGTTGTGGTTTGTTTCTTCTCTCAATTCTCTTGTACTGTAACTGACATTTAAACTATCACTCGAAAAATCTCTGTCACTGTTCAAATGAATCCATTCGCTTCAATGCTATACTGGGGCTTGATCAGATCACTGAATCGTCTTCCAGTGTACGACATCAAAACTATAGATTGACTTTTCTTCTTTCTTCTGACAGATAATACTTCTTGAGATTCCTGTGACAGTTCATATGTATATTTACTTATTACAATTTGGTTTAAGTTGATTAGGATCCTCTAACTACAAATAGGCTGAGTCATATGCCTTTCAATCTCCCCCTATTTGTTTATTAGACAATAACAAGCAAATTCCTAGAGGATACCTCAACTAATCCAACTTAACCAAATGAAAGATAAAACTTTAAATACTAAGTAAATATGAAAAAAAAAAGTTCTGGTTTATATTTAACATTTGCCATATTCAAACATGAAAGATAAATACAAGATAGATGATCCTCTAGACTGATCATATGATACAAATTCCTATCAAGATTTATCTAAGCTCTAAAGATATAACATGTAGAGCAATTCTTTTTCTTCAGTTGTCTTCCCTTCTGAATTCTCCTTCTTCTGGCTCATCTGTGACTTGAAGTTTCATGTGTAAATCAGAATCAACAAGACGTTTTCTTCTTGATGACAATCCTTGAGGTACGACTAAAGGAATTCCAAGCTTCTTTCTCAGTTCACCTTGAAATTTCTTGTAATCTTTTATATTCGTTTGTGCATAGGATCGAATGTGATCTGCAGCTATTACCTTTTCTTCAGTCAAGAATCCATGATTTCTGAGAGCATATTCAGCATATACCAAGTGTTTTGCATGATGTTCATATAACTCATCTGTCTGAAGATTGATTGAATGAAGTACCTCTCCCTTAAGAAATTTTACTTGTGGAGGATCCTTAATCACTTCTGGTCCAGCTCTTTCAGCAAATTCTTTGAACTTCTCATGTAACAACACACCTAGCTCAGAAGATGTTCTTACCTTAGGCCTAAGTACCCAAATCTCTGTTAGCGATCTGTCATAAAAGAACTGAATAGATACTCTGAAAGTTCCAACTTTATGACAATCCACAAATATTACCAGCTCATCAGATTTGGGTTCAAATGCAGTAGTTATCCTGATGACTTCTACCTTTAAGGCCTTTATATACATATCATCAATTGGATTTGCCAGTTTGAATTCCTCGAGAATTTCTCCAAGACGACGATCTTCATAATCAGAACTCTGAGGTGAATCAATTGCTTTTTGAGCAAGTTCCCATTTATCACCGCTCTTTAGTCTGATATATGTCTTTCTCTTCTCAACATTTATAGCATGTAATCGTTGTAATGCTTGCTGTTCAGCTTTCTGAAGTTCTTCATTTCGTGCAATTTGCTCTAATGACTTTTGAAGCTTTTCTTCTCTCACCAGCAAATTAGCTTCCCTCTGAGCAAATAATTCTTCAGATTCTTTCTCAGCTTGTTGAGCTTCAGATTCAGATATCACTGGTTCTTCTTCTTCCCAGTGACTTAAATCTGGTTCAGGTAATTTCTCACCTTCATCAGAAAAATCAAAGTCATCAAAAACATCAAGATTACCTGGTTCATCCATGACTTAATCATCTGCAACAACTTTCTTCTTCCCCTTATTCCTCCTGTCTTCACTGTCTGTATCAGATTTATCAGATTTACCTCCTTTCTCTCCTTGTCCTTTTGATTTCTGCTGTGCCTGTTGTGATTTCTCCCCCTTAGTTGAGGAATCCTCTACAGTTTTATCTGTTGCACCAGCTTCAGGATCCCGTTCATCATCATCACCATCTGTTCTTGCAAAGAATTCTCTTTCTTCAGTAGTTGGTGTGCGATTCTGACTGATCAGATGAAATAAATGCCTTAATCCTTTAGCTTGATGTTCATTTTGCTTCTCAATTTGATCTAGTCTCAAATCAGTAGAACGCTGATTTTCATGAACTTCTTCCTGTAGATTATCAACCTTGTTGGAGATTTCAGCAATAATTTTATCTTGTGCCATCGTGACCTCACCAGAATCATCAACAGCTTTTTCATGAGAAAGTTCGAGAGTTTTGATTTTATTAGTGAAGAATGTCTTCAAGTTGTTGATGTCACCCTTTATCGAAGTAAGCTGATTATCAACAGAGGTGGATGGAGAAGACTGTTTATCCACTTATGCTCGAAGTAATCTAGTTTCAGCTTTACTTGCTTCCAGTTCCTTTTCCAGATCTTGTATTTTTTGTAACAATGAGAGAGTGTATGTGTCTGTGTGTGCACTCACCTGAGTTTCACTCTGAATTTCACTCACCTGATGTGCATGTGTATCACTCAATTTTGTGGTAATCCTCACATCACTCCTCTCAATTTCCTTAGCTTTTCTAGAAGCGGTACCTGCAGTTAAAATCACCCTAGCCTCCTCTGGGAAGGTCAGTGGTGGTGCAATGGGAGTTCGCAAATCCCTGTCCTCAATCAATTCCACTTGTACATTTGGATTTGTAATCTGAATTGCTTCACTAGTAGATTGATCAAGTTGCCTTCCACTTTCTTCAGTCGAAACTGCGAGTGGAAACTCCCTTGAGGGATCTAGGAATGTTTCTCCTAGGAGGGGAGATGATGGTTCCATTAAAGTTGGCTGGGAACCAAGATTTCCCTCAGAAGTCTGTGAAGACTCTTCTACCATAACTATGGTAGGCACTGTTTCAGACTCTATGTGCTCTCCTGTCAATGTGTCCCTATTTGCATCATAATCTATCTGTTCTCCCATTGTTAGTAATAACAAAGGAGTTGTGCTTGACACATTACAGGATGCCATGGCCCTATGGCGAATTTCAATAGTATCATCCTGTTGAGAGGATGATCCTAGTAACTGTTGCATGGCCATATCAACGTCCATATCTTGTTGGGAAGATACGGATGGGCTTACAGTTGCCTCTGAATCAGTTCTACTTTTCTTTTATAGAGGCAGAGCTGTGGGTTCACTCATTATATTTCTTCTTTTCTTTGCTCTTTGAAACGGAATTTTCTTTCTGGAGTGAAAGGTTATAAGTGATGTTGATTCAGTGTTTGGCTCTATGACCGGGGTTAGAGATTGCGGTCTTACAATCACTTGGTCAGCCCTATCAACCACTTGGGTTCCAGAAATAGATTGAGAAGTAGAAATAGTTTGAGGAACAAAAGACAATACCTGGTCAGCTGATTCTGCGATAGTCTCTGATAAGATAGGTTGATTTAATTCAGGTTCAGGAACAGATGCAGTTTCTTCCACTGGATGTTCAACAACAAGTACAGGTGGCTGAGGAACAATTTGCTGAGCAGGATCAACTTGTTGATTGTCTTGATCTTCATTATCAACAAGTATGTTTTCCACTGGTGGTTCAGGGTTTTGTTCAGGTTGTTCAGGTTCTGGTACAGGTTCAATGACAGGTAGTTGTATATAGTTTGACATGTATTGGGTGACAACTACAGGTATGTTTGTGAATTTAGGCTTGTTGCTGTACTCAGTGAACAATCTAGTAGTAGGTTTACCTGACGCCAGTGATTCTCCATTCAGGAATTGGGCTTGGTTTTCTAGTTCCACTAGATGATTAAAAATCAATGACAGGAATCTTGGATAATAGCATGATACTTTTTGTCCATTATCAAAATTCATCTTTGCATTAATGATTCTTCTAACCATCGGAACACACAGTAGTCTACCAATATTAATTCTTCGGTTGTGTGCAACTGCATATCCAATATGCTGCAAGAAGGATGGTAATACCCCGAAGTTCCCTTTAGTAGAATTGGCAAAGACTCTAGCTAATGTGTCAAACAGATAGTCCCATTCCTGAACGAAGTTCTTTTTATTCCAGACAGTTTGATCAGGACTGTCTTGATAGAATATACCATTCAAAAAATTTATCAATTCTTGATCTGATGGTAACTCTTCGAAATTGTCAGTTGGAAAGTTTAAGACCGCATTTATTGTATTTTCATTCACTGTGTACCGATTGTCTCCTACAGAGAAGACAAATGATCTGTTATCATTAGAAATGACAGCAGTAGTACACATGATTCGCAAGGGTTCAATTTTCAATGGAGCATCTAAGCTCAAAGCAGTGCGAACCAGTGAATTTTCATTTAAAAATCGAATCCACGGTCGAAAACGTTTAACAGAACATTTTTCTGGATCAAAATAACCGATTAAATTATGTTTAATAATTTCAAATCGATCAGCCATTTTAATCAAGATTTAATTTCTTTGAAAATTTCAGATTTTACAAAATTATGATTTAAAAATTAATTTTTCGAATTAATAATTAATTAAAAATTCGAAATAATTAAAATTTCTCCAAAAATTCTGAAAAATTCACACAATGATCCTTGTATACACACAAACAACGGTATATTTTTAGATTTTCAAGAATCGAACTCAGTTTTTCAGAAAATCAGATCTTAAAAAACGATTTTCGAAAATAAAAACCTTCAAAATCCGAACCAAATCTCGTTTTTTAAGCAATCAAACTGAAGGAAATCGAACAAGGAGTCGACGTTTGTACTGGGTTCGTGATTTCAGTTAAGTTGAATCAAAAATTGGGCATGAATCGGTTGTATATACACGTGTATAAATGTGTGTATCACTTTAGTTCTCTAAGACTTAACTTGAGAGAATGACATAAACTTAAAAATGACTTAACTCTACTAACTACTATATATATACTAGTTAGACGAATAAGACTTAAAAATAACTAACAAGACTTAACTAATAAGACTTAAAACTGTTACCTGCTATATATATACTAAATGTGATTAAGACTTAAATCTAGAAATAAGACTTAAACTTAACATGACTTAAAACTCCGAATAAGACTTAATAATAATAGAATAAGACTTAATTATATACAGGTAATTAAGACTTAATTCTATTAAGACCTATATGTACAAGACTTAATAACCGAATAAGACTTAAGTTAATAAACCGACCAATAAGACTTAACCTAATTAAGTCATACCGAATTTTTATACTAATAAGACCTAAACTAATTAAGACTTATTAAATATAATAGACTTATTAATATAATAGACTTATTAATAAGACCTATTATTATTCTGATTTAATTTAAAACATATATTTATTAAAATAAATTAAAATATATACAACTAATTCAAATAAACACACAAAAATATACAATTAACTTATAAGAATAATAAAAATATTATAGAAAATTAAACAAATAATAAAAATAATTATAAATATCATATGCTATCCTATTAACGAAAACAAAGCAATATTAACAGGACAAACACTACAAAACATATGATAAATCAATTATTAAAATAGAAATAAATATCTACAAATATTCTAAAAATACAGAAATATGAAGTATTAAATAATATGAATAAACAGAGTGAAAAATAACTAAACAAGCAAGAAAATCATTTGATAAAATAATTGTACAAGTGATTTCAAACAACAAATATTCACAGAATAATCACTTGCAAAATTATTAAAGACCAAATTTCAGATATTAGCAGTATTAATTACTAGGACTGTTTAACATACCCAATTCACTAACAATTTTAGTGAATGAGGATTCATTAAGCGACTTAGTAAAAATATCTGCAGTTTGATCTCCAGAGCCTACAAATAGTAGTTGAACTGTACCATTCATTACATGCTCTCTTAAAAAATGATACCTTATGTCAATGTGCTTTGTCCTTGAGTGCTGCACAGGATTGCTGGCGATTGCTATGGCACTTGTATTATCACATAAAATAGGGATATTTTCCAATACAATGCCATAGTCCATTAATTGATTCCTAATCCATAAGATCTGAGCACAACAGCTTCCAGCAGCTATATATTCAGCTTCGGCTGTAGAGTTGGAAACTGTTTGCTGTTTCTTACTGAACCAGGATACCAATCTTCCACCTAGGTATTGACAACTCCCAGATGTACTTTTCCTGTCTACAACACTTCCTGCATAGTCAGAATCTGTATATGCAATTAAAGTAAAACCAGATTCATTAGGGTACCAGATGCCTAAATTAGGCGTACCCTTTAGATATCTTAAGATTCTTTTGACAGCAGTGAGATGGATTTCTTTAGGGTTCGCTTGGAACCTTGCACACAAGCATGTGGCAAACATTATATCTGGTCTACTAGCAGTTAGGTAAAGAAATGAGCCAATCATACCTCTATAGCCTGTGATATCTACCTTGGCAGAACTTTCACATAAACCAATTTTGACAGCTATAGTTGATGGTGTCTTTGCTGATGAGCACTCCTCCATGTGATATTTCTTGAGGAGCTCCTTGATGTACTTGGATTGACAAATAAATATTCCATCTTGTCTCTGACTTATTTGTAATCCAAGAAAGAATTTCAGTTCTCCCATCATGCTCATTTCAAACCTACCCTGCATTAACTTAGAAAACTTCTTGCATAGAAGCTCATTAGTAGACCCAAATATAATATCGTCCACATAGACTTGGACTAGTATTATATCATTCTTATGTCTTTTAGTGAAGAGCGTTTTGTCTATGACACCTCTTATAAAACCATTTTCTAATAGAATTCAGAGAGAGTGTCATACCATTTTCTTGGGGCTTGCTTAAGACCATAGATAGCTTTGTAAAGAAAGTAGACATAGTCCAGATGATGTTGATCTTCAAAACCAGGGGGCTGTTCTACATACACTTCTTCATCTAGCTTACCATTCAGAAAGGCACTCTTGACATCCATTTGATAAACTTTGAATCTTGAATAGGATGCAAATGCCAAGAATATTCTGATGGCCTCAAGTCTTGCCACTGGAGCATAGGTCTCGTCATAATCAATGCCTTCAGCTTGAGAATAACCTTTAGCTACCAGTCTCGCTTTGTTTCTTATCACAGTGCCATCTTCATCTAGTTTGTTTCTGAATACCCATCTTGTGTCCACCACTTTTCTATCTTTAGGTCTAGGTACCAGCTTCCATACTTCTAGTTGCTTAAATTGATTGAGTTCATCTTGCATAGCAATCACCCAATCAGGATCAGATAGAGCTTCTTCTACTTTCTTAGGTTCCATGACAGACAAGAACCCAGAATAGTTACATTGATTCTGATAAGCTCTTCTTGTTTTCACACCAATATCTGGATCACCAAGAATCAGCTCAAAAGGATGAGCTCTATTCCAAACAGTTTGTCTGGGAAGAATTGATCTTGATGATTCGCCTTGATCTTCAGTATGATGTTGAGTATGACTTGTTGACCCTTCATTATCTCCCCCTGAGTTGTTGCCAGTTTGACTTATTGATGGTTCAAGAGTATCAGTGGTGTCTTGAAAATTATCATTGTTTTCACCAGCATCACCTTGATCATTACCATCAACATTTGAATTATTATTATCAGCAACAACGTTAGGTTGATTGTCATCATCTGAATCTGAGTCTGACATGTCATCAAACTTAACTTTTCAGATGGATCTTCATTTTGGATACTTGGGAGTTTTGTGTCATCAAATGTAACATTGACACTTTCCATAGTTTTCTGTTGATCAATAAGATACACCTTGTAGGCTCTTCTAGTATAACCAATAAATATTGCTTCATGTGCTTTTTCTTCAAATTTACCACCTTGTCATCTCCTTCTTTCAGCACAAAGCATTTTGTCCCAAAAACATGGAAGTACTTGAGAGTTGGTTTCTTGTCATGTAGAGCTTCATATGGTGTCTTCATTAAGTCTTTATTGATAAGTGTTCAATTCTGGGTATAGCATGCAGTGTTGACAGCTTCAGCCGAAAAGCTCAATGGAAGCCTTGATTCACTTAGCATAGTACGTGCAGCTTCAATCAAGGTTCTATTCTTTCTTTCAACTACCCCATTTTGCTGAGGAGTTCTGGGAGCCGAGTACTGTCTAGTTATACCCTTTTCAGTGCAAAAGTCATTCAGAACTGCATTCTTGAATTCAGTTCCGTTGTCTGACCTTATAGCTCTTACTGGACGATTAGAGTCCAGCTCAATTAACTTAATGTGATCAACTACCAGTTGTGGAGTTTCATCTTTTGAGTTCAGAAATAGTACCCATGTGAATTTTGAGAAATCATCAACAATCACTAGAGCATATCTTTTTCTTGACATGGACATCACACTAACTGGACCAAACAAATCCATATGGAGAAGTTGTAATGGTTCAGTTATTGATGATGTGTTAATGCTCCTGTGAATTGCCCTTTTTAACTTTCCTTTTTGACAAGCATCACATAGACCTTCCTGAGTAAATTCAATCGAAGGTAAACCTCTCACCAATTCTCTTTTAACTAGAGAATTCATTGTTTTGAAGTTTAGGTGAGAAAGTTTCTTGTGCCATAACCAACTTTCATCAGTGGATGCCTTTGAATAAAAACATCTAATTTCTTCTGTGCTTCCAGAGTTCATACTGGCTATGTACAAGTTTCCTTTTCTTACTCCAGTCAACTGTGGCCTTTCATCTCTCTTGTGCGATATTAGACAATTCTTCTTGTTGAAATGAACTTCATAACCTTTGTCACAGAATTGACTAATACTGAGCAAATTGTGCTCAAGGCCGTTCACAAAAGAGGCATCTTCAACGATAACATTTCCATCTTCTAATATGCCATATCCATCAGTTTTACCTTTGCTGTTATCTCCAAAGGTAACGACTGGGCCGGCCTTCTCCACCACATTTGTCAGCAGGGCTCTATCTCCGGTCATATGCCTTGAACATCCACTGTCCAGAATCCACATGACTCGTTCAACCTGTTTTAAACCCTGCAATGACAAATTGGTTAGACTTTCTTCGGAACCCAAATTTGATTGGGTCCGGAGTACTTAAAGAATTGGCCTTTATCAGGCAAAGCAACACTTTTTATTTTAACAACATTTTCTTCAGGTACTGGACATTTAACCCTGTAAACAGCTTTAACTTGTTTTGGTTTCAGCTTGGGTAACCATGTCTTCACCATATCCTGAGAAGGACTTGGAGTCCTAGTCTTAGAATTAGGTGGTGTTACAGTCCTGGATCTAACTTGTTTATTTCTGCTCATATGCTGTCTAGGAACATTCTTATCAACACATGCATGATTACCGTTAAAGTAAGCAGACATTATATTAAAAGCACAAGACATGCAATTAACAGCATTGCATTTCTTATGAGCAGTATCAATAACAGGAATAGCATGCATGGTAGATATGTTGTTGCATTTATTCATGTTGTTACTTCTACTACTAGTTTTCAAGGAACTAGTAGACTCACCAACTCTTTCTGTTTTCTTAAACACAGACTTTCTATCTTCATCATCTTTAACAACTTGATTACTTTCTAAGACTACGCCATTAGCTAAATCCTCAATGCGCATCTCTTCCTCAATGATTAAAGATGTTGTATCCAAAGGTTCTGCTATGGATGTCTTAAAGAGTGGGTTACTAACACCCTTAAGCACTATTGGTATACCCCTTTCTACAGCACTGACACGATTAGGGGTAATAATGCTTTTTCGTCCAATAGCTTCATTATAATCAAACCCAATTCCTACGGTTTGATTAATAGCTTGTTGGTTAAACAACTCTTTAGCCACTTTACATGAATTAGAAGTAGCACTAACCTTTATTTCTAGTTCAGCTATTGTCTCACGTTGTTGAACCACTATCAACGCTAGAGACCTCTCAAGTTCTTTTAGAATTCTTATTTCTGATTTTTGTTTATCATGGCAATTTTGTACATCATGTAATTCTGATAATTGATTACTAAGATCTGTATTTAACAAATTGATCCTTTCAATCTCTCTATTAGCATAACCTAGTGAATCACTAAGTTGATAAATATATTGACTTTCAGAACATGATACCTCAGATGAAGTACCACTGGAGTTATCAGATTTTGCCATCAGGGCAAGATTGCCATACTCTTCTTCTTCAGAGTCTGTATCATCCCAACTCTTTCCAGCAGCCACATAGGCTTTACCTGTCTTCTTCTTCTCAGATCCAAAGTCTTTTCTTTGGTTTTGTTTTGGCTTCTGACATTCAGTAGCGAAATGTCCAAGTTCATTACAGTTGTAGCATCTAATTTTACTTCTTTCAACTGTTCCAGTTTTGTAACCTCCTCTGTTACTTGAGGATGAAGAACCTCCTCTCTGGAACCTGTTATAGTTAGATTTGTACCTGAACTTGGGATTCTTCCTGAATCTGAAGTTACTGAATTTCCTTACCAACAAAGCCATGGACTCATCTTCCAACTGATCTAGCTCTTCTAACGAATAGAAGTCTCCTTCATATGGACTAGCATTCGTTTGACCAACTTCAACTTCAAGCTTGCCACTGTCAACACTACAAGATTGAATAACCTTATCTTCCACTTCCTGTTTGTTCTCAACAATAAGAGCTGTAGAAGTATTAGCAACTCTTCCTTTTCCATAAATCTCCTTTTGTTGAGATTGTTCCAGTTCATAGGTTTTTAAAACACCAAAGAGTCTTTCTACAGTAATTTCACTTAGATTCCTCGACTCTCTTATAGCTGTAATCCTATGTTCTAGATGAACAGGCATTGACAGTAGAAATTTTCTGTTGATCTCTTTCTGAGTGTAGTACTTGCCATGCATCTGTAAATTGTTGACAAGTTTGTTATATCTTTCAAACACATCTTGAATACTTTCATTGGATGCTGATCGAAAGTGTTCATACTCAGATGTCAGAATTTCTAGTCGATTCTCCCTAACTTCCTCTGTTCCTTCATTCACAGTTTCAATGGTTTCCCACATTTGCTTTGCATTCTTGTAGTTAATCACATGACTGTACATTACAGAGTCTAGAGAATCTATTAAGATCAGTCTTAAAATTAATGTCAAATCCAGCTTCCTCTCTTTCATCAAGAGTGTATTCAGAAGAATCTTTGTGTACAAACCTTGCAGGGGCAACAACTTTTCCATCAGTAACAACTTCAGGAATTAATCCAAAAGGTATTATTGGTCCTTCTGATAAGACTTTCATGTATTTAGGATTTGCAACCTCGAGGAACATTAACATTTTGTTCTTCCACATATCATAACTGTTTTTGTCATATATGGGAATTTTCACAGTTCCAACTTTAAAAGACATGATGAATTTTTTAAGAGAGTTAAAAAATTTGGGGATGATTTTTAATCGAGTAAAATGGGATCTTTGATTTGTGTATCAATCAATCTGCTCTGATACCAATTGTTAGGTCCGATAAGATTGTAGAAGGGGGGGGGTTGAATACAATCTTTACCTTTTTATCGAAATTTGTCTGTTAGATAATATTTTAGCAAAGACAAATTTGTGCGGAATTATTTAACACAATTTTTCAAGTTGAATATAACTGTATATTAACTTGATGTGGTGTTACAAAATCAGTATAACAACTTATCAAGATGTTAATAACTAATTAGAAAATTCGACATGAACTTTTCTAATTTAGTTAATAATAATCAAGATAAGAACTAGGAAACTTAATTCGCTAGTAGTACAAGAATCACAAATAGACAAGTTCTAGTGGATAGAATATTACAAAGATGAAGAACTTGAATTTCTGGGAATTGTTTAAGCTTTTGTGTTCTTGGTGTTCTTGAGAGAGAATTCTGTTCTGCTGAATATAATATTTTCTGCTCTGTTTCTTGGTTATGACTTAATCTGCTGTGTTCTGTTCTTTTGTATCAGTCATAAGTCTTGCTAGCTTTCTGTAGGATATTTAACTGCTCCAGCATGACTTAAACTGCTTCCAAGACTTAGTTTTTCTTCATTAAGACTTACACAAACCTCCATTAAGACATAAACCTGGTCGGTATGACTTAATAAAAGTTTGGTATGACTTAACACAGCTGGCAGGAGGTCGGTATGACATAATCTGCAATGCTTGGCTCGGTAAGACATAACTTTGAATTCTGTCGGTATGACTTAATTTAGGTCATACCGAATTTTTCTTCTCCAAGACATAATCCAACCTTCTTTCTTTAAGTCATATTGATCTATTTAATTAATTAATGATTAACTAATTCATATTTAATTGATACAATAATTAATTTAATAAATAAATTAATTCTTCTAGAATTAATTCATTTAATTAAATCAACTAAATGATTTATATCAATTATAAATGAATTTAATTAAATCAATAAATAACTAATTTAATTCTTACAAACCACTGAAGGTAGTAAAGAATTACCACTGACTTGTGTTGACGTTCGATGTACTGTCTGGTTCATGAACGACTAACTTCAATGATGCTTCTTCACTTTTGACTTTAGGTTGTGGTTTGTTTCTTCTCTCAATTCTCTTGTACTGTAACTGACATTTAAACTATCACTCGAAAAATCTCTGTCACTGTTCAAATGAATCCATTCGCTTCAATGTTATACTGGGGCTTGATCAGATCACTGAATCGTCTTCCAGTGTACGACATCAAAACTATAGATTGACTTTTCTTCTTTCTTCTGACAGATAATAATTCTTGAGATTCCTGTGACAGTTCATACGTATATTTACTTATTACAATTTGGTTTAATTTGATTAGGATCCTCTAACTACAAATAGGCTGAGTCATATGCCTTTCAGTGTTGATCCAACTACCTTCCAGTACAGATTCTTTTGAACACTAGTCCTTAGCTTGTGAAAGCTATCCACAAAAAATTCTTCCCCTCCTTCTTTAATTCTTAGAGGTTTATTTAGCACATAGGGTTGAAAGTTTTGTTCTTTACTACGCTCTTTGTTCAATTTCTTGCACCTTTCTGTGAGTTGAGCTTCAACTTGATCAGCAGTTTGTTCTTCTGCAGGTTTAGGTGGCTCTTCTTTTATTGAAAAATCATAATCATATACTAGTTTTTCTTCATCAGAGCTAACAGCAATATCTGCATCATCATGTGCCATCCAATCACCATACTTTCTATATAATTCAGCATCTCTTTTAGCTTCATACTTCAGGATGTGCTCCATGACTTTGTTGGGGACATTATCATAGCTTTGCAGTAGCTCCACCATTTTCTTCAATAAAAAGTAATCAATTCTGCATCTGATCTTTACATCTATGTGAGGTTCTCACTAATAATGATTGATTCAGGTACCATAATGAAGTCCTTTTCAACCATTATTAAGTGAGATTTATCATACCAAAGGGTGTACTCACTTGCTTCATTATTGACATCTAGCTTCACCTCAACATCTTTGATTTCTTGAGCCTTCTGTTTCAGTATTCAAAATTTTTTACATGTCATGCTCGAATTCTGTTCTTTAGACCATGTCCTGTAGACTTCTCCTACCCTGAACACTTCTTCTTAGTCTTCACTCTGTGAGTTTTCACATCCTCAGATACTTGTCTAGAGAACCAAGCTTTTGCCTTGATTTTTGTCCTTCTTGTTTGGGGGCTTCTGTGGCTTTATCCATGACAACATCTTCATTTTTGCTCTTGACAGTATCTCCAGCATCTATCTTGACAGCATCTTCCTTTTTGCTCTTGACAGTATCTCCTATCTTGACAACATCTTCCATGACAATGTCTTTCTTGACAGTAACTTTCTTGACAGCTTCCTTATTGATAGCATCCTTTTTAGCATTGATACTGTCAACTACATTTCTTAGGATGTTTGCCTCCAAGGCTTCAAGAATGTTTATCTCTTCTTCATCTGTAGCACCAGCATCTTTCACTTCAGTTCTGGGAGTTTCTTCGGCAATTTCCTCTTGATTTGATTTACCAACATTTTTAGTAGCCGCTTCACTAACAGTGTCATCATATCTACAGCTTCCAACTTTTTCACCCCTACTGGCATTTGCTTCAACAATCAGCTCCTTTATTTTTGGGCTTAAGTCCTTATTCTTCTTTGCCAATAGACTGTGATTGCCTTAACAGCCTTGAATTTTTCCTGACTTGCCTTGGATTTGAGAATCTGTTTTAGCACTGTCATGATTGAATTATTCTGCATTTTTATTAGGCCACTTAGATTCAGATATCCAATTTTCTTACGACCTGACCTGGTGAATGCTCTGTAGTAAACACAGAATGTATCCCAGTTAACTTCTGGGAATTTTTCTGAATTTAGCCTCTGGATTTGTATCAGTAGAATTTCATTGAAGGTTGTGGAGTTGGATTTCACTTTGGATGCCAAAATGTTCAATACTCTGACTGAAAGATTTTGCAATAACTACATAGTGATGAACATTGTGTGTCCTGTGTTCAAATACACATCAATAGCCAATCTTTTCTCCTCATTAACCTTCACAGAGACACTTGTAATTCTGCTCTTCAGTAGTGTTGGAAGTTTTGAAAAGACTCCACCTGATTCTCTGTTGACTTCTTCAATCAGTCTCTGAACTCTTCATCTTTGTTGTGTAAAGTGCTCTCCATGTAGTCTACCATTATTGTTTCTGCTTCTTCCTGGCTGAGTTTAGTTCTTTCACTCCACAAAAGGCATGATGTAACATATTCAGGCATCTTCCCTTTGCCTTTTCCCAGCTTGTTCTGTTCCTCCTGTTCTCTCCATAAATTTTGTAATGCAGTTTCCTTAGTTTCAAGAGTTTGCTCTCTAATTGTCACATGAGGCAGTATTGGTCTTTTGGATTTCTGAGTTTTCTGCATTTCGTCTAGTACCTCCTTAGACATCAACACTTGCTCATCATCAATTTCTTGTTCAACTAGATTACTAGCTCCACTAGCTTTCAGTTCTACACCAAAGTTTCTTTCTTCTTCAGTATGATGGTCCTCCTTACTTGTAGATTCCCCCTTTCTTCCAGACTCTGAATTGAAGTTTCTTTCCTCTTCAGTATGATGCTACCCCTTACTTGTAGACTCCCCCTTTCTTCCAGATTCCCCTTCACTTGTAGACTCTCCCTTTCTTCAACACTCTCCCTCATTTGTAGCTCCACCTTGATCTCCTTGACTGATTGGTTTGAGATATTCTGATCTATCACTTTATCCCCCTTAGTTAATTTGACATCACTAAGAGTAGCAAAAAATGACAACAAGGCTTGTTTGATCTCAGCAAAACCAGCTACCACCATATTGGACAAATTGTCAAGTTTGGCTTCCATAGAGACACACCTGTCCTCAAAGGATTTTAACCTTGAATCAGTTTGATTAGAAGGACCACCAGATCTTAACCTTCTTGGTGGTGAAGAGAAAAGAGTGGGGCATGGTGGTAGAGGGTTTCTCACACTCTCATTATTTTTTTGAGTGATCTCATTACTCCTCACATTTCAGTTCTCAAGGCCTAATGCCTGAATTGATGGGGTTCTCTCAATTTCACTCTGGACATGCTCAAGTCCCTCTCCTCTTGCTAGCTCATTTGGCTACCTCTCATTTTTAGACTCATTTCTCTTTTCTTTTATCTATTTTTTCTTTTTCTCTGCTTCACTCATCCTAGATGCATGGGTAAGAGCAGTACTTACATACAGTTTAGTAGAAGAAGTAGAAAGTTTAGAGGGTACCTTGAAGAGATGAGAGATAGGCATATCATCATTAGAGGCATCTTCAACTAGTACTCTTTCTTGAACAGGCTGTGTGGAGGTGATAGCATCTTTATCCAGAACATTACTGTCAACAGGTGAGGTGACAACAACTTTGGGTGTGTCACTGATAGCAACTTCCCTAGGGTCAGTTGCTTTATGGAATTCAGACAAGGTGTTGGCTGTTTCAATTTCTGGCAGATATCCACCTTATTCTAGCTCAGTGTCTAAAAGAGTGGTGTCCATTACACTTTGAGCAATGGGTTCTTGTGGACCACTAGATGGGGGCTCATCCAAGATAGGAGATGGATGATCAAAACCTGAAGGGTCGGTACTGTCCCCTTCTCTAGGTTGTGGAGAAGAAACAATTGATGTAGTAAGAAAGTGTGTAGAAGAGAATTTTGGTTGTTCCACAGGGTTAATTCGTGGAACAACAATAGTAGAAGTTTGAACATCACTGTGCCCTAACTCCATGTATGTTTCTATAAGTGGAGGCTCCTCATGAGTGGGTTCATGAGGTTGTGTAGACTCTTTACAGGATGCCTTGGGAGACATGCCAGTTTCAATATGTGCCCCTTGTTGAGAAGGGACATCTAGCTAGGGATGTGTTTGTTGCCCTTTCATCCTCTACAACCTTTTGTGAGACTATAGGGTGGCTTATAGTGGCTTTGGCCCTCTTAGCTCTCTTCTTCTTAGACTCAAGAGGAACCACTATGGGTTCACTTTGACTAACAACCTTATTTACTGCACTAGGTGCAGTTTCTCCCTCATTGCTCTCAGTACTACCACCAACACCAGTTTCCAAAGGTCTTTTCTTGGATTGTTGTATGGCTATTTTCTAGGCTTTTGGTAGTCTATAGAACTTAGAGCATCTCCAAGAGACTCTTACATTCACCCTTAAAAACAATATAAATAAATGGCTCTTAGTAAGTTATTACATTGGTTTATGTGTCAAACTCCAACAATACTCTTTATATTAGCTTTCTATTTATAATTTATTCATAAATCAACCCTACCATAATCAAAAGTTGTGCAAGAATTGGTGGACATGAATATTTTATTATTAAAATGTAAGTTAAGAGCTACTAGTGGCTCTTATAAATGAGGAGAGAGAAGAGGTTCTTAGTGTTTTTAAGAGCCACTAAAAGTCTCTTGGAGCAACAATTTTATTTTCTCTCCTCATTTTTTGAGTTAAGAGCTGAAGTAGAGATTCTCTTGGAGATGCTCTTAGATGAGTGTATGGTGTAGAATGTGGGTTAACTGAATTTGGGTCTAATTCAATCTCATTTTGAAGAGAGAAAGTATTATACCCAGTGGGAAATGGAAAATCAAGGTCGGGCAATAGATTGAGCATATGTTGTGTGAAATAGAGTTGAATATATGCATTCAAATTTTGTGAATTTAGAGCTGTGTGTGTGTGTTTCTCTTCAAAACATTGCACTCCTCTGTGAGAGGAGCATCCTCAACAGTTCCACACAAAGAATTAATACACAACATAAGAAAGCGAGGATAGACACATACCTTCTTACCTAGGGCAGATTTGATTTGTGCCACAATTAGCTTTGCTAGATTCACTTTATAACCATGGATAAGAGAATGAGTGAGTTTCTTGATGTAGGTGGGAATACCATTCCATCCCGTGGTCTTTGTTGAGAAAACCTTCACCATAGCATCAAAGATCATGCTCCATTCTTTTCTCAAGTATTTCCTGTCCATTTCACCTGATGGGTACCAATTTGTAGTGCCTTCTTCAATAATTGGACCAGAATACCCAATTTTCAAGAAGAACTTTTTCAAAGTTTCATCATCTGCTAGATCCTGGTAGGATTCATCCTCTTGTAGTCTAGTTCCCAGGGCTTCATTGATACCCTTGATGGTGTGAATGTAGGTAGCGTTGTTGATTTTAAAGTTTATGGAATCACTACCAGGATTTCCTTGAACAGAGGCTGTGCTCCAAAATTTGTTAAGTCTGTCTAGGTCTAAAGAGGGAGATGAGGTTATGGCATGGCCTAGATAGGACTTGTTCATAAAGGAGACAAGCCCCTTGAATCCTTCACCAGCATCATTAGCAAGGTAGATTCCAGCAAAGTTAGTTTGAGAGGTTGATTGTTTAGATGCCATTTTTGATTTTTAGGTTTGGAGAGAGTTCAAGCTTTTTGAGTAGAAGAGTTTAGTAGAGAAAGATATGTTTATTTGATTGACAGTTGTTTATATGAGAATACCAATCATTTTATTGAAAAAGGGGAAAGTAACTTCGTGTCTTAACCCACTAAACACGTGGTGTTGTGGGCAGTTACTTTTTTGTGGGGGGTGGTTAAAAATGCCATTTGTAATGGTCCAATAACTTTGACATAACCTGTGTGCTAGAATAAATCGTCAGTAACTTTCGAGTGATGACAGTAGGTTTTACTTGACAGTAACATTGTCGCGAAAAACATACAGTCATCATTAAGTACCTTAATGACAGTATCTTTTAAATTCTTATGATAGAAAGTTTTTCCTTGCTGTCAAGAAATCAACTATCAAGTCATACAGTGACAGTTTTCTTGACGACAGTAACTTGGGCGGTGATATGGGCTAAAAATAAGCCCTAAAGACACATTTAGTGTTGCATTAATTAGACCCGGTATGGTCCGAACGTGGGGCCCACCAACAGGGTCCAAAGTCCTATTTTTAATATTAATTTCGTAATTAATATTAGGGGTAATAAACAGCTCAGCAATAAGTGTCAGATAAGGACATTATCTCTACAAGACTTAGCCTCCAAGACATCCAATTCGATATGGCAACAGACTCCTACAAGGAAGGAGTCTAGAACTTTCCTCAAGGAGGTGACTTATCTATTAAGTCTCCAACTCCTACCTTAATTCTAAGGCTTCTCAGCCTATATAAAGGGTCTGACCCCTCATTCTCAGAACTACGTTGGCTTGATTCTCTAGCAATACAGAGATACGTAGGCATCTTGTGAGGACCGATCAGTCTCGAACGTAAGAACAGCCATTAAAGCTCGAAGCTCACCATCCCTTGTATTTAATACATACAAACCCTAGCCGCAATATTCGTAACCCTCGTTTTTATTCCACAACATTTGGCGCCGTCTGTGGGACGACAACATCAACCATGGTTCAAACACGAAGAACAACACCAGTTGCAACTGAGGCCATACCTCTCAGATCTGCTCCACCCATCACCGAACAGGTTCCCCCAACATCAGGGGCGATTGCCCAACAAGCTCCGCCAGCATCAGGGGCGATCACCCAATCTCAAGTTTCTCAACAATCAGGGGCGATCTCCCACGTTGAGAGTACATTATCTCCGATTACCCGTACAAGACGAGAAACCAATCCTCTTCAGATGGTGGTCTCTCCTCTGATTGATCCGAACAACCCATCGCATGGGGTCCAGATCCACACTACAGATCTCCCCGTGAGTACTAACCCGACATACGGGCTGCCTAATTATCCTCCTATCCAAGGGGCAGGCCCAAGTGGTCACGCTTTGCAGATCCGAGATCGAGAGTATCACGATTATTCGGGTCCTTATACTGATGAAACCTCCTCCGACGATGAGGATGATGACCATGATGAAGCCCCGAGGAGGCGACGTGCTAGTAGAGAACCTCGAAGGAGGACTCAAGACATCCGTGATGGACAATCTTTGACAACTGCTGAAAGGATCAAGGATTATGAGGCCAAGATCTTAAAATTGAAGGAAGATATGGCAAGAGAACAAGCTAGGCTAAATCAAACTCAGCCTCCTCCAACTGCAGGAAGGATTCCCATCATTGATTTGGAGAGGTCTTCAAGGAGACAAAGAAGGGCAGATGCCTCATTCGGAAGAACAACCACAAGGATGGAAATTCCCAAGGGAAACCCCAAAGATCTGATGCCTCTCGGAGATCCTGATGATCCAACACCCCCGTTCACCGAGGAAGTGATGAATGCTCACATCTCTAGGAAGTTTAAGATGCCTACAATAAAGGCTTATGATGGAACGGGTGATCCCGCAAACCATGTGAGAACATTCTCGAACGCACTGCTGCTGCTGCCTGCAAGTGATGCCCTAAAGTGCAGAGCGTTCCCCCAAACCCTGTCGGGCATGGCTCAGATATGGTATAGCCGATTGCCTGCGAACTCTATTGGCTCTTTTAAGGAGTTGAGTGCCGCCTTCGTTAGCCAATTCATTAGCGGAAAGGTGCATGAGAAGAGCTCCGCATCTCTTATGTATGTGGTGCAAGGAAAGAATGAAAATATGAGGGATTACCTCAAGCGATTCACTAAGGAGACCTTGAATATCACTGATTTGGAAAATAAGGTGGCAATGGTAGCCCTGGAGCACGGAACCACTGACCTCTTCTTCAAGAGATCATTGGCGAAGCATCCCCCTGAGAACATGGCTGAGCTCCAACAAAGGGCTGATAAGTATATTAAAGCTGAGGATAGCTTGAAGAAAGAAACCACCATAGGTGGAGGAGGAGGTAACAATGACTCCAAGAAGCGAAAGCAAGACCAGGACTATGATGATCAAGAGTATGATGCTAGGGACAAGTATCCCCGAACTAGCGAGGACTCTGACTCTGCCCCTAAGAAGAACCAAGGGTCAAGGTTCACTGAGTATGCAAGGTTGAATACTCCTAGGAGTCGAATCTTATTGGACATTGAGAATGATAAGGATTTCAGATGGCCGAAGCCACTCAGGGGTGATCCCACAAAGAGAAACCAGAATCAGTATTGCAGATTCCATAGAGACGTGGGGCATGACACTGACGATTGCAAGCAACTCAAAGATGAGATCGAGTTTTTGATCCGTAGAGGGAAGCAGAGGCACTTCACTAAGGGTGAAGACCGTGGTAACCAGAGAAGAGACTATAATAGAAGGGATGACGATCAAGATCGCAACCTACAGCCCCGAGGGCCAGTAATCAACATGATCTCAGGAGGCCCGACTGCGGCCGGGACAACTAGGAACTCTCGAAAGGCATATGCTCGAGAGGTGTTGCACATCGTGGGAGAGGCCCCGAAGCGTGCAAAAACTGAGGTAGCGATTAGCTTTGATGACTCAGACTTGGAAGGGGTGAAGTTCCCCCATGATGACCCGTTGGTTATAACTCCTGTGATTGGAAACTCGGAGGTGAAGCGAGTCTTGATAGACAATGGAGCTTCCGTTGACATTCTGTTTCATGATGCGTTTGTGAAGTTGGGATACACTGATTCTCAGTTGACCCCCAATAACATGCCTATATACGGATTTAATGGAGTAAAATCCAAAGTTGAAGGGACTATTCAGCTGCCTGTAACTATTGGGCAAGAGCCCAAGGAGGCCACTCGGATGTTGAACTTCCTGGTAATGAAGGCGGATTCAACGTACAACGCTATCCTTGGAAGGACTGGACTTCATACATTCAAGGCTGTTGCCTCAACCTATCATGTGAAGATCAAGTTCCCTACCAGGAATGGTGTTGGAGAACATAAAGGTGATCAGAAGATGGCACGAAGCTGTTATGTAGCCTCGTTAAGGCCTGATGGAGTCGGGGGGCAGGTCCTTCCGATTGAAGACATGGAAGTCCACAGTGGTAAGGAACACAAAGAAAGGTCAGCAGAGGACATCACACAGAAGCCTCGGACAGCCATTGAGGCTAAGGCGTTAACTGACTTTGTGGTTGAGTGTACCATTGGCAACCAAGAAGTCGGGGGGTAGGAGGTAGTACCCCAAGCAGGAAGTGAACTTCAGAATAAGAATGAGGAGACCAGAAGGAGTGGTGGGTGCCCTATTTTGATGGAGCATCAAAAACAAAATTAAGTGGTGCATACCTAGTCTTGCAAAACCCCGATTCGGCTTAAGTTATCCTAGTAGGACTTAGCTTCATATTTATATAGTAGAAGTAGAAATAAGGTTCATTAAAACCATTGCAGAGCATGTTGCTCCGAGTAGGATAGTAGTACTCTATATAAGGGTTGAATCCATTTCAAGTTATTAATGCATGTTTGTCTTCCATTCATTGATTGTGATTTTATTTATGTGCCAAGCACCTGATGTGTGAGTCAAAGATGACCAAGTACCGAAAATAAAAGAATACACGAATGAAAACAAACGAATGCATACCCCGAATGGTAGATTTAGGTTACAGCAGATAAGAGTTTAAGTCCTTGAAGGACCCTGGATAAAGACAAACGTTGAAGTCCTGATGGAACACCCGCTGAAGAAACATATTGCATAACACGAAAGCCAATGGAAGGCTCATCAGGTGGGCAATCTAACTTGGAGAATTCAATGTTAAGTACAAGCCTAGGATGGCCATCAATGCCCAGGCTCTAGCTGACTTCGTGGTTGGATATATCATTGACAACCAAGAAGTCCGGGGGGCAGGAGGTAATAGACCAGGAAAATCAGCAAGGTGAGAAACCCCTGGAAGAGAAGAAGGAATATTGGATGCTATATTTTGATGATGCTATATTTTGATGGGGCATCAAAAACAAAAAGCCCTTTTTTCATGGGGCATCAAAAACAAAAACCAGTGGTGCAGGTTTAGTTCTGCAAAGCCGTGATGGGTTCACACTTGAGTATGCCTTAAAGTTGGACTTCCAAACAACCTACAATAAGGCGGAGTATGAAGCTCTGATGGCCAGCCTTGGATTGACCAAAGCCCTGAGGGTGAAGAACCTTAAAGTTTGTGGAGACTCAAATCTGGTAGTCTCACAAGTCAATGGAGAGTTTGAGGCTAGAGAAAAGAATATGGCCAAATACTTGAGGATTGTGAAAGCCGTGATAGCCCCGCTCGATAAATGCCATGTGGAGTATATCCCAAGGGAGAAAAGAACATTAAGGCCGAAGCCCAGTCTAAGTATGGCTCTTCTGAGATAAAGAATTATGCAGAGAGCTTTTGCTTCCAGGTGCTGAAGACCCCACCATCGGATCAAAATTGGTAGCACCAGTTGATGTAAGCTGAAGGATAGACCCTCTTCGAGCTCATCTTGAGACTAGTTGGTTCCCTGATAATGCCTTGAAGGCACAGACACAGTTAGTGAGAGTGATGGGATTCAAGGTACTATATAAAACCTCAAACAGAGCCCTGAATGGCCAACGCTGGTTTCATATCGATGATCGATATCGGTATGCGAAAGTAAGTAACTTTAGCCATGAATGGCCAATATTGATTCCATATCGATGATCGATATCGGTATGCGAAAGTAAGTAACTTTAGCCATGAATGGCCAATATTGATTCCATATCGATGATCGATATCGGTATGCGAAAGTAAGTAACTTTAGCCATGAATGGCCAATATTGATTCCATATCGATGATCGATATCGGTATGCGAAAGTAAGTAACTTTAGCCATGAATGGCCAATATTGATTCCATATCGATGATCGATATCGGTATGCGAAAGTAAGTAACTCTAGCCATGAATGGCCAATATTGATTCCATATCGATGATCGATATCAGTATGCGAAAGTAAGTAACTCTAGCCATGAATGGCCAAGTTGGTTCCAGGTCGATGGTTGATCAAAATCACTAATAGAGATCGAGCCAACTACTGTAACAAAGAAACAAAAAATTTTTCCGGCCGACCGGCCTTCCGGGAAGCCCTCCGGCCGACCAGAATCGACCGCCGGCACGGATATGAAACCGGCTGACCGGTGTCCCAGCCGACCGGCCTTCCGGGCACACGTCGGCCGACCGACGTCGACGATCGGTATGGGTTCGACAAAAAAAAAAAAAAAACGGCCAACCGAAGAAAATCGGCCGACCGGAAAAAAACCAGCCGACCGGGTCACCGGCCGACCGGCCCCTTGTAACACCCTCCAGCCGACCGGGAGTGATGGTCGGTACGGGTTTTTACCCAGCCGACCGACAGCGATGCTCGAGTTGGGTATGCAAAATTTCGTTTTTTCTTGTTTTTGGTTTTTTTGATTTGGTAATCAAGAGAAGTGAAATATGAGTTTGAAATTAGTGTATGTTAGCACCGATTAGTGCTGATTAGCACAGATTAGTGCCGTTTAAACACGGATTAGTGCCGATTAGCGCCGATTAGTGCCATTAGTGCCGTCGAAAAATGTGAAGTTTCCTGATCGAAATTTGTGATTAAAATTCAGAAATTTGAGTCGAAATGATAATTTCTGAATAGTACTAGCCCTTGGACCCCGCCAGGGGCTCTGCCCCTTGGACCCCGCCAGGGGCTGCCGCCCCTTGGACACCCTTCAGTTTTGAGAAGATTCTGAAGCTTTTCATCCTGCTGCTTCCATTTTGCTTCTTCTTTAGCTGTGATTTCTTTCTCTTTTTCCTCTTCCTCTTCGAGGATCTCTTCTATCTTATCGAATAGATGTTCGATTTCCTCACGTTGGGATGGCTCACACCAGATTTTGGGCCTGTATTCGATTCCTACCTTGTTTTCCATCTTATCTACCCTTTTGTGAACGAGAAACTATTATGGCCTAAGGTTCATTTTATAGGCAAACTTAGGGAAGGGTAAGACTAATGGTCAATAGTTTAGAGTACCCATACAACTACCACAAAATGCAATTAAGAGCTGTGTTCCACATTAACCCAACAAATTAAGCAAATATGACCAATAAACACGATTCCTTTGACTAATCGCTTCTCAAACTTAGAAGTGTAATTAAATTACTATCACATAATGTTTGATTGAAGAGACTTAAGACATGCATGTTGTTCAAATAATCATATCATGGTAAACATGCTGTCATAGTAAATGGGAAGCAAGTAGACAGTAACTTCTCATGACATCAACTTAACAAGGATACTTTCACGAGCTGCATAGCAAATTGATGTAGAACTAGTAAATTAACATACTGGATTTAGCATTCCCAACTCACTTACCAACCTATTGAAGGTTGTTTCATCCAATGGCTTTGTGAATATATTTGCAAGTTGCTTTTCTGTGGGAATATAGAACAGTTTTACAGTTTCCTTTTCAACATGCTCCCTTATGAAGTGATGTCTGATATCAATATACTTTGTCCTTGAATGTTGAACAGTATTGTTTGAGATGGCTATGGCACTAGTGTTATCAGAGTAGATAGGAATATTGGATAACTCTAAACCATAATCCAACAATTGATTCTTCATCCATAGAATTTGAGCACAGCAACTTCCAGCTGTAATGTATTCAGCTTCTACAGTTGATGTAGATACAGAATGTTGTTTCTTGCTAAAACATTATACCAATCTTCTACCAAGGAATTGACAGCTACCTGGTTGTACTCTTTCTGTCAATCTTGCAACCAGCATAGTCTGAATCAAAATATCCAACTAAATCAAATCCAATGTCTTTAGGATACCAAAGGCCTAAATTTGGAGTGCCTTTTAGATATCTAAAGATACTTTTGACAACAATCAAATGTGACTCCTTTGGATCAGCTTGAAATCTTGCACAGAGACATGTAGCAAACATTATGTCAGGCCTGCTAGCAGTTAAGTATAGCAAAGATCTTACCATGCCTCTATAAACACTAGAGTCCACTTTCTTTCTTTTAGGATCTAGATCTAGTTTGGTTGCTATGGAGATATGAGTCTTAGCAGGTGATGCATCTTCCAACTTGAAATTCTTAAGCAGTTCCTTGATATACTTAGCATGAAATATGAAGACTCCATCATCCTTTTGATGAATTTGTAAACCAAGGAAGAATGACAGTTCTCCCATCATACTCATCTCATATTTGTTTTTCATCAGAGATAAAAACTTTTCACACAGCTTTTCATTTGTAGAACCAAAGATTATGTCATCAATATAGATTTAAACCAGAATGATGTCCTTGCCATGATGTTTATAGAACAGTGTCTTTTCTAATACACCTCTTGTAAATTGATTCTCTATTAGGAAGGTAGAAAGTGTTTCATGCCAAGCTCTTGGAGCTTGATTTACTCCATACAATGCTTTGAATAGTTTGTAGACAAAGTCATACAATTTAGCATCTTCAAATCCAGGTGGTTGTTCAACATACACTTCTTCTTCCAACTCTCCATTGAGAAAGCCACTTTTGACATCCATTGGGAACACTTTGAAATTACAGTGTGCAACATAGGCTAGAAAAATCCTTATAGCTTCAAGTCTGGCAATAGGTGCAAATGTTTCATCATAGACTATCCCTTCATGTTGATAGTAACCTTTAGCTACCAGCCTTACTTTGTTTCTAGTCACATTTCCACCTTCATCCAATTTGTTTTTGAATACCCACTTTGTATTAACAACTGATTTCTCTTTTTAGTCTTGGAACCAACTCCCATACATTATTTCTTTCAAACTGGTTGAGCTCTTCTTGCATGGCTATCACCAATCTGAATCAAATAACGCTTCATCAACTATCTTTGGTTCAATTTGGGATAGAAAACATGAAAGCATGCTATTAGGAGATACATTCCTTCTTGTCCTTACCTCAGAGGTAGGATTACCAATTATTAGATCACTGGTATGATCCTTATTCCATTTTGTAGACCTGGGTAAGTTTCTATCTTGACCTGTTTGATCAGCTGCAGTTTGAGGAATTGATTCTTCACCAGTGCTGTTGTCTTCTCCATGTTCTTCAATATCTCTAGAGTCACCATCATTTTAATGATTTATTGAGATTGTTTGTGACTGGCCTAGAGTTTGAGTAACATTGTCAGTGTTGACAATAACTCTCTCAAACTCAATAGTTTTAGTACAACTGAGCTCTTCAGTAACAAATTCCTCTTCTTCCAAATGTCCTTGATTTTAAAATCTTAGAGGTTCTATTTGGCCATCTTCATGCAGGCCTGGAAACTTGGTTTCGTCAAATGTGACATTCACACTTTCTTCAATGATTTTGTGATCTATAACATAGACTCTGAAGGCTGTCCTCTCTAATTAGGGTTTCAATTTTTTTAAAAATATTTTTAAATGACCCAACCATGCAGAGGTCAAATTCCATCTTTTTTAATGTTATTGTCAAAATTTCAGAAAAAATTAAATTTATTTGATTTTTTCCACCCTTTTTAACTAGTTTGCAAAATTAATTAAAAAATTAAAGAAAAATAGAAAAAAAATCCAAATTTTAATTTAAATTTCATACACACCCAATTTGTTATACTCACTATTAATGTGATGAATGTTAACCTACTTTCACTAATTTTCCATTAATGTTTTATTTTCCCATCATTGTTTTATTTTTCCATCATTCTTAACTAGTTTGTAAAATAAATTAAAATTTTAATTAAAAATATGAAAAGGCCAAATTTTGAACCGAAATTCATACACACACCCAAATAGTCATACTCATTATTTGTGTGTTGAATGTTATCCAACTTTCACTAATTTTTCATTTTTTTTGATTTTTCCCCATTTTTTAATAGTTTGTAAAATAAATTAAAAAATTAAATAAAAATAGGAAAATTCAAAATTTTAAACCTAAATTCATAAAAAGCAAATTAGTCATACTCACTATTTGTGTCATTAATGTTACCCTATTTTTACTAATTTCCCATTTGTTTTGATTTTTTCCCCATTTTTAACTAGTTTGTAAAATAAATAAAAAAATTAAATAAAAATATGAAAAATGCCAATTTTTGAACATAAATTAATACACACCAAAGTAGTTGTGTGTTGTGGAACAAAAACTAGGTTACGATTATTACGGCTAGGGTTTGTGTATTTAATGCTTAGGGTTCGTGAGCTTCGTGCTTGAATGGCTGCTTCTGCGTTCGAGACTAAACGGTTCTCACAGAATGCCTACGTATCTCTGTATTAGAGAATCAAGCCAAGAAAACGTAGTTCTGAGAATGAGGGGTCAGGCCCTTTATATAGGCTGAGAAGCCTTAGAATTATGGTAGGATTCGGATACTTGGTGGGCAAGCCACCGCCTTGAGGAAGGTTCTAGACTCCTTCCTTGTAGGAATCAGTTTCCATATTGAATTGGATGCCTTGGTGGCTAAGTCTGGTGGAAATAATATCCTTATCCAACTCTTATTGCTGAGCTGTTTATTACCCCCAATATTAATCACGAAATTAATATTATAATTGGGGTTTTGGGCCCACCTGGTGGGCCCCACGTTTGGACCATTCTTGGCCTAATTAATGCCACATTAAATGTGTCTCTAGGGCTTATTTTCAGCCCATATCATTTGCCCCCCAACTTCTAGGAAAACTAATCAGGTTTTCCTTGAAGTTTTAACTGCCTTTCTCGAGACTTGGGTCAGGGTTTTGTACACTAGTGTTTCACAAATATCGTCTTGATGCAAAGTGTGGAGCGACCGACACGTTTACGACGATATGCCTTATTCGAGGCTAAGCAATTTATCTTCCATAACTTTAGTTACAGAATATCTTTCTCAAGGAATTATCTATGAAATTCCTTGTATTTCCATATTTATCCTATTATGGTACCCACAGGTATTTTCTTCATCAAAATTCCATGTCCATGAAGATTTGTTGCCAAAGAATCAATTTTTCATAGCAAATTTCGACCAGGATTGAGCCTTTTCGACCAGAATTTCGACCAGGAATTCGACCAGAATTCTGGTCGAAATAAGGCCTTCTTTAGTTTCCTGCTCGAAGGGATTTTCGACCAGGATTCCTGGTCATTTCGACCAGGATCTTGGTCGAAATAAGCGTCCAATTTTATTTTGGTCGAAGGAATTTTCGACCAGGATTCCTGGTCGTTTCGACCAGGGTCTTGGTCGAAATAAGGGCCTCAGAGTGGCTTTGGTCGAAGAGTTTTTCGACCAGGAATCTTGGTCGTTTCGACCAGGATTCTGGTCGAAATAAGGGCGTTTCCAACGCTTTGGTCGAAGAGTTTTTCGACCAGGATTCTTGGTCGTTTCGACCAGGATTCTGGTTGAAATAAGGGCGTTTCCCATGCTTTGGTCGAAGAGTTTTTCGACCAGGATTCTTGTTCGTTTCGACCAGGATTCTGGTCGAAATAAGGGCGTTTCCAACGCTTTGGTCGAAGAGTTTTTCGACCAGGATTCTTGGTCGTTTCGACCAGGATTCTGGTCGAAATAAGGGCCACTTTGGCTTTGGGCCTATCCTTATTGGGCCTCATAGGTTTATTACTTTTTTCAGGCATGCGTATTTTTATAAAAATACCTTCTTTCTTTTCAGAAAGGGCTTGACCTCATGGCTGTCATTGGGCCTATCCAGGCTATTCTTAATTCGAATCCAAATTTAGGGTTTTTTTGTCTATGATATTTTTTCAAAATATCTATGATATTTTTCCAAGATATTTGTCTAAGAATGTTCTAGAATTGGGCCTTAATTTGGGCCGGTTTCATGGGCCCTTAGTAGGTCAACTTTGAAATTTTGACCTGGCACTGTAGGTTTTCTGACCGTTTGGAAGAATTTTAACTGGCTGAATAGTTGTATATAAGAGTGAGAGTGGAGAGTTCACTTTCTCATTCTCACTTCTACTCAAACACTTCACTAGAGATTCTCTCTATAGTTCTTTTTATTTTAAGGCGATTTCCGGTGAGAGTTTTTTGGCGAAGCTCCTCCCCCTCACAGTGGTTTTTGGGTTTTTCCTTGAAGATTTCTTCAAACCTTCATATTTTCTGGGTTTTCTTTGAAGATTTCTTCAAATCTTCATATTTTCTGGGTTTTAGTGGAGCTTCAAACCTTTTTCCCAGGAGCATCAATGGAGGACAAAGCTAAGTCCCGTCTTGCAAAAATGAATTCCGCCTCCTCCAAAGGTACGATCACCATTCGCTCTTCTTACACATCTCTCGTAGACATGTTAAATCAACGTGGAGACGATTACCCATCTTTGTCTGAATTAGATGCGTATGACTGCTGTAGCTCATATCATGATATTGAGGAAATCACTAGATATAACAAACTTTTTAAGATCAAGTCACCTTATAAACTTGTCCCAGCTGAGCCAGGTGACAGACCTTGTCACTGGAAACCCAATTCTTTGTGTGTCTATAGGGAGAGTTTAGTAGCCGGTCTCCGCTTTCCGTTTCATGAATTCATTCCTAGACTTTTAGCTGATGTTCAGATTAGTCCGTGTCAACTCCCGCCAAATACGTGGAGGATTATCTTATGTTTCATGGTTTTGTGTCTCAGACAACAACTCCCTTTATCTGTTGTGCTTTTTCGCAAAATTTTTCAATTTTACAATAGTCCTGCCACGAACCCTGGCTGGGTATATGTTAAACTCCGCCCTAGAGTTCCCCCACTTTTTAATGGCAAGTCTATCCCTGATAATAATACGGGCTGGAAAAATGAGTTTGCATACTTAGAGTGGGACGGAGGTGACTGGGGCACTCTCTTTAGGCAGACCTTTTCGAGAGTTTCAGACGGAAAGGCTAAGGGAATCGTCCTTAATACCGAGGAACAGGCCGCTTATAATACTCTGACCCAGGCATATGGCAGTTCTATTACGTGCCTAAGCCTTTTAAATGAGGAATCTCTGAGGAAAGTAGGCCTTTCAAGAGTTTCTGAACGGGGTAACTTTCTTACTAATCTTTGCCATTTACTTTTTTACTGAATTTATTCCAACTCGTTTTTGTTTATTTTTGCAGTTGCGAAGTTGATTGTGGAGGCTGCGCCCTCTCCTGATGAAGAGACTTCCAGGATGGCTCGAGCTAAGAAGACTGCTGACCCTCGAGGGAAAAATACGGAGCCTTCTTTTCTACGCCCTCACAAGGTCCAGAAAGGAGACCTGAGGTATGGTGACATAGCTGGATTGGAGGGGAGCTCCGAGGTTAACGTCCAGTCGACAGTTTTTAGGCCTCCCTGGGGCTTCAGAAAGCAGGATTCTGTGGTGGGCTCTACCAAGCATTCTATGGATTGGTCTTTGAACTTAATCACCACTCCTGACTATAAGGACATGGTCCTTAATGGAGGTATTGGAGAGTCAGAGTCGCTTGGCGCTCAGGCTATTGCTGTGGTGAGTCTCGAACTTTGTCTTTTCAATACCTTGACGGCTTAGATTCATTATTTGATTTTAATGCTAACCTTTCACGCAGGCTAACGTCCATTTTCAGAGCTTGGTTCATAAAGCCAAATCCTGGAAGGAGAAGGCCAAAGGTTTTGAGACTGATTCTCAGAAGAAGACTCTCCACATTAACCAGCTGGAAGAGCAGCTAAGGAAAAAAGATGAAGAGATGGTTGGGATGCATGCGGAGCTAGTTGCTCTGAAGGATGACAAGGAGAAGCAGATTGATGACTATCTGGATTCGGATGAGTACAAGACTCTCATGGATCAGCATGATGAGATGCTCTTTCCTAGCCAGTTTACTGATGGGTGGACCAAAGCCCTTGTACCAGTTCTGAGGCAGCATCCAGGTTTATTCTTGCCTTCTGCTTTTCCTAGCCCTCATCTTCCCAGTACCTTGATACATGAGCCTGGTTCCAGTGAAGAGCTATTCGGGGAGGATGATGCTTTGGTCAAAGAGCATGCTACCGCCACCACTTCAGCCTTGGATCCTAAGCTTCCTCTAGTTCGGTCTGGTGCTGCTAATTCTGCTGAGGATGGGTCCACTACTGACACTAGCTCTGAGGATGATTCTCCTGCTAAGGAGGCCCCTAAGGCCCCTTAAGTTTTATTTATTTATCTTTTGTTTATCTGAACTCTTGGTTTCCGCCATTTGACTTGATAGCCTTCGGGCCTTTGTTTGTGTAACTTTTAACTTAACTATTTATGCAGTTAGTTTCTGTTCATTTTTCTTGTTTTTGCTCATAGTTCGTTAAACTTTAGAATTTTCGAGTACTTGGCCTCCTGGCTGGTACTAAACTCACAAGTTGGTTCAACATTCGTCTTTCGTTTGTTTTAACAAGGAAGAATAACTAATAGAGAAAACAGAATAAATTCCATTATGCTGTCAAAGGACATCAATAAGATGGGTTCAACCCTTACATAGATACTCTATCTCCTACTGGGAGCAACATGCTCTATAATGGTTTCATTCGAACCTTATTCCTAATAAATCGATAAAAGTCCAAGCCTTTGTCAAAAGAACTTAAACATAATAAACTTTGAGGTTCACAGCATGCCAAGTTCGGGGCACCTCAACCCCATCCAAGGTTTCTAACTTGTAGGATCCTCGTCCTAACACCTTTCTGACTAGATACGGTCCTTCCCAGTTTGGTGCTAACTTTCCTTTCTGGCCAACTGTAAGAACCCTAATTTTTGGTAATATTTCCTTTTATTTAATATCTTGTGACATTATCATTATGGAACCTTTCTAGTCATCCCTGTTGATTAATAGAATTGATTGTCTGAGAAACTGCGTTGTTGCATTTATTATGTAAGATAAAAAGGGAGATTGTGAAGGCAGGAGTCTTATTGTTAGTAGGATTTATAAAATTTGGGATTTGAGAATGGTTAGAGTATTAAAGGATTTATTAAGAATTATGACGAGGAATCATGGACATTCGAGGAATTTACCCAATTAAGTACTTAAGGAATTATAGGGGAAATCTCTACGCGACAAAATATTAGATTAGTTAAGATACGATACGAATTAAAGATTAAATGACAAGCATTGGTAGAAGAATAATGATACAAGGAGTAGTATTGCATGCAAGTCCCATGCAACCAAGTGGTTAGAAATCAAGCAAACTAGTTAGCCATTGGAAGATGAATAGTACCTAGTTACTTGCTTTTTCAAAAAAGGGGACAAGTAGTACATGAGGCCATGCTTGCTAGTACTTACCTATACTTACATGATATGTATCACCCAACATAACCTAACATCAATTATTCACCCAACATAACACACAAAAACACAAAACACAAAAATCAAAACTCTCCCCCCCCTTCCTAGCTTGCTCTCGGCCAAAGCAAAAAAGAGAGAAGAAAAATTCTTCTCCCCCCTCTTCCATCACTCATAAATTACAACATAATTCCTAGGTCATCTTCATCATCTAGACAAGGTATGTTAGCAATTTCAAGCCATTTCATCCACCCAATTTCAAGTTACAAATTGTTAAAGCTTGGGTGAATAGTAACCATGTTTGTTTTTCTTTTAGATATTGGATTGTAAGTGTTGTAGGAGACCATTTAAGGTGTTGTTGAGTTGTGAAAAGCTTATCCAAGGCCCCTAGGTGCTCAAGAAGGTATAAAAATCTCAAACCCTCTTGGTTATGTATTATTTATAAAGTAAGGTAGTAGATCCATGTGTTTGTGAGCTAATCTTGGTTGTATATGTATTGGATAGCATGGATCTTGAGTTTTGATGTTGAGATTGTGAATTTTATGACTATGGATAATATATATATCTCCATGAGTGTTATGAACCATGATCTAAGTGTATTAAGTGTTGATTGTGTTGTGGAAGTGTGAAAAATGGTTGATCTAAGTAGTTTGTGCTTGCTGAGTTTTGTCCAGGAACATTGACCTGTATTGTAACACGATTTTGAACCCCCAAATGTTGTCCCCTGATGTCCTACCATATATTGTTGGAAAGATAATTGAATGTAATTTCTGTAAATGTAAGGTTCATGGCAAGGTGATGTATATATTTAAAGTTATGGCCGGAGAAGTGAATTGTATTTCTGGACTCCGCACTACACTAAGTGACCCCCTTGTGAACCTTGTTTAAACCCCTAAAAATATATGTGGGATCATGAAAAAAATTGAGAAGTTAGGGAATGCAGTGGTGAAGACCACCCAAAAAGAATTGGATTAAAATATGAAGTTTTGGATTTTATAAAAATGATAGAGTAAAATTCGCGCAAGGGAAAAAGTCGATTAGTGGAGCAAAATTCTAGGGTTAGTGGTTATGATTCGAAAGTGGTAACTAAATTAAGTCGATTAAGTGACGAGCGTAATCGAGTGATGACATTAACCTATAGTGGGGCTAGAGAGTCATAAGACGAAGTCGTTGAGTTAATTTCGTACCCCCCTAAACCCCGTAATTAAAGAGATATTGTTAAGGTACTAACTAACGATTATTGCTTATGTATAGATCGTTCGAATCCGCACGCTCGACCACCCCAACCAAACCAAGGCAAGTTTACTTTTCAAAACTTATCCATATACAAGGACTTTCACTGTTGTGTTTATAGTTTTCAATTATATCAAATGCTATGTTTATCGAAGTATTGATGCAATTGAGATTGTATAAGTACATATATGCTTGTACCCCTTGAACTTAGATTGAAATGTTTTCTTCGGACAACGACTCTAGCAATAGAGGTCGTAGCAGTCCGTATATACTATTGACCGGGGAGCGGTATATTATTATATCGTATCTAGATTACGAAAACCCGAAGGGTCATTCGGGGAGTATCGTATACTCAAATATTATGTTCATATCTTCGTAAATACTCGAAACCCTATCTTGGATTAAAAGTTTATTTTATCGATTAATTATTTTATTAATTATTAATATTAAATCTTAAAATATTATTTATTAATTACTGTTCATCATTTAAAGACAAAGTTAATCCAAGATACATTTTAATACTTTCAAACTCGAACTCATTCGAACTCAAAACATTTTCGAAAACCCTCGGTCAGATTCTGCTTCTTGTATGATTTCAAGAATCATCGGTCGACTGATGTCGGACCTCAATTACTCTGTTTTCAATCAAAATCAAGTTTTAAAAGAAAAAGAAAAAGGGACTCTGGCAGGTGTGGGAACCGTTGACGAACGATTCCCGGGATGTGTAAGCGGCCGTGAGCCAGGCGGTCCATCACTTATTATTCCGGCCCAGGTGTTGCCGAAGGATGATTACGGATTTAGTTTTCATCGAGGGTGATTACGGATGTAGTTTTCACTCAGGGATAGTTACGGATGTAGTTTCTATCCTTCTACCGGTAGAGAAGACCCGCGGATTATTGGACTTGGATGTGGCGACTGATCATCGTCAATCCTTGTCAGGTTTTATGTTTTCTTTAAGTCCCATTCCTCCATTTTGGAAAAATGCTTTGACACTGCTTCTTAGGCTTTTGTGCCGAGTTGCTGATAGTGTTCTATTTTGATGAGAAAGATGTTGACTCAATGCAGTATCTAGAACTGCAAGTTTATTTTGAAAACGAGGGCACATATTGTTGCACCTTCGAGATTTATCAACTATGACAAGTGATTTTATATCTGATTGATACAAACAAGTTTAATAACTGCCAATCATATGAAATGTTATATTGCTTACCTTATACATATATTTCTTGCTGAGCTATAGTTGCTCACTCTTGCTTGTTTTCAAATTTTACAAACACAACAGCTAAGCGAAATGGCAAGACCCAGACAGACTGCTCGAAAGCAGGTGACTAGACCCGAGCCAGCACTTGAGATTCCACCGGTAGGCCCCATTAGCTGGATTGGTTGGCAGCTTTTGTTAGTTCGTTTTATTTATCAGTATGACCTGTGCAAGGCAGTGTATCGTAACAAACTTTCAAGCCGCCAACTTCGCTTCATATCGAAGTGTTGCTGGTAGAATAAATACTATTTAATTCAGTCTGTAATAACTCTGATAATTTTATTACTGTTTAATCAATGTGTGACGTTTCTGAGGCTCTAACCTCTGTGTGTGTGGTGTGAGTTTATTGTGGGGTCGATGGCTGTGTTATATATATTATGTGCAAGAACAGGTATGTTATCAATGGAAAATGGACCGTGAGCGCCTAGATCTCCGACCCCGGATCTGGGGGCGTCACAGAAATGGTATCAGAGTGAGGTTACAGTTCTCAGAAACGATAGTAATTTAAGAAAGCAACCCTAATAATAATAACAATAACGATAACCCTAATAACAACATTAATAATGCTTAGAACTCTCATCGAGTTTGTAGTCGGGTTATCGGATATAGCCCTGACTTTAAGGCCCGTGAGGGAACTACTCCTAAACCTTTCTTTTATGGTTAGTGACCCACCTTATTTCCCTTGTGTAGATGGAGGAGATACCAGACCCTGAGGCTTTCGAGAGAGAGCATGATGAGGCACTGATGCGAGAGACCGAGGATCCTCAGGAGGATATGGGTGCTGACTCCGAGCTTGGCCCCTGGATTACACTGATAGAGGATACTGATGATGAGGATCCCGTTGAGGAGCCCTTTGAGCCTGAGCCTGCCAGAGCCTGTTACCCCATCTCCTGTAGCTACTGATGAGGAGAGTGTGAGATCCGGTGAGGGTCGTGTTGTGTCACCCCCACCTTCTCCACAGACATCTAGCCCTGTTTCATCGGACGGTGACTCTGAGGATGACACTTCTGGCGAGGAGGAGCTTGACCCTACCCCTGCTACTGCTCCTGCTCCTGCTGCTGCTGCTGCACCTACTCCTGTTCCTGTCATACCACCTCCACCGATGGACCTACCCCCAGTGTCGGGTACTGAGCACGCTTACGTGGTACAGTTCCTGACCCGAGACTTACTATCTGTAGAGGCCCGACTTAACGAGGCGAGGCGGGCACTAGTGGAGGAGCGCGAGGCGTGCTTGAGGATCCAGGCTGAGATGAGGACCGCTGTTGCTAGGAGGACTAGGGCTCGACTCCATAGGATTGAGAGGAGGAGTCGCGATAGGATTCTTGGATTAGGGATCCGCGGGGGCGAAGTGATCCAGGCTAGGGATGCTAGGCGTGTTGTGCGTCGTGCATTTGCCCGAGTGAGGACCTTGCTCCGCTGCGGTGCGGCCCCGTGAGGTGTTACTGGTAGCTCAGTCCCCTAGGTTCAGATGACATTAGCGTGTCGATTTTGCGGGATAGTTGACTTGTGCAGTGGTATCCTTTCTGACCAGTGGATGAGTAGACTGACCTACAGATATGTAGATGTGACTTCGGGTAGTATGTACGGATGTAGCCCTACTTTTGTGTAGCCTGACTATTCGGATGATGTACTTGTATTTGTTCCACTTTTGCTAGACTTTGACATCGGAACTATGTATTTGGCTATAACATCCAAACCTTGTGATAACCCTTGTACCGTACTTATTTAGTTTCAGTTTCCTTAATATTGCCTCAACTGCTTTACTTTCCGATGCCATGATTTACTGTTTTGATATACAACTGTGATTATACAATTGCTACAAGCCACAAATACAACCATGCTGTTTCAAATTTACGATATGCGATTTCAAATTGTTTTCTACAATTTCCAAAAATGTTCCTACAATCTTTAAAAATAAATTTTTCAAAAAAAAATAAAAAAATTTTGAAATTTTGAAAAATATTTTTGAGGTTTCGAAGTTTTGAAAATTCTTGTAAATGTTTTCGCATCCCAAAGGGATTTTTCCCCAAAATGTCTGACATTTTATCTCCAACATCGGATTATTAAAACTTTTGCACTTCCACCCTTATGAGGAGGAACGATACGCTCCTGACCCGTGCAAGCGCTGTCAGGTAATTGGAAAACCCTAACCCCTTTCTTGTTTTATTATCAGAATCATGCCACCCAGAAGAATGAACACTCGAGCTTACCCGATCAGTTCTGTGGGCCAGGGTAGCCACCATGGAACCGGAGGCCACCAGAACCATGAAGGGGAGAATGCCAACCTGAGTGAGAATGAGGGCAACGATCATAACTTGTTTGATGACTCTGAGTATGAAGAAGAAGAAGCTGGTAATGATACCCGAGAGGTAGAACATCCTAGGGGAGGCCCTATGGAACAGTTCATGGAGTTACTTAGGCAGAACTTGGACAGTCCCCCAGTTCAGAAACCACCCCAAAATGCTAATGCTAATGCTTTCCGGAACTTCAAATCCCTGAAACCCCCAGAATTTAAAGGAACTGCCGACCCGGTCGAGGCAAGGGCCTTGCTGAAGGAAATGGAAAAATCTTTCGAGATACTAGGTGTCGTTGAGGAGCAGAAGACTGTTTTCGCCACTTACCTTCTGAAGGGTGAGGTGAACTATTGGTGGGAAGCTAAAAAGAATTTGGAAGGAAGAGGTGTGGTAACCTGGGAGAGATTTAGCGAGCTGTTCTTGGAGAAGTACTTTCCTAGGTTCATGGAGACACAAATGGAGCTGAAGTTTTTGGAACTGAAGCAAGGTAACATGACGGTGGCCGAGTATGAGGCCAAATTTACTGAGCTGTCGAGGTTTGTGCCGGAATATGTGAACTCTGAGGCAAAGAGGGCCCGAAGATTTCCATTAGGGCTAAAACAATGGATTCAAAATCGTGTAGCGGTTCTTGAGCTGACAGACTATGCCACCCTGGTACAGAAAGCATCAATTGTTGAGGCTGGGAGTGAACAGATCCAGAAGGAGAGAGAAGGAAAGAAGAGGAAGTTTGATAGTCGAAAGGGAAACTCTGCGGGTGGGAGCTTTCCGAGCAAATTTAAGCGAGGAGCGATGTCCCAACCCAGCGGAAACTTTGGGACCAAAAGAGCTGAAAGTTGGAGTGTGGGTCAGAGCGGCCGGCCACAGGGATCGTCTTACTCTACCCCATCCCGAGCCCAACCCCCAGAATGTAATAAATGTGGAAGGAAACATACGGGCGTGTGTAACCTGCAAGATGTGAAGTGCTTCAAGTGTGGGCTGATAGGGCATTATGCTAACGCCTGTCGCGGAACTAGTAACAACCCGAGTGCCGGAGGTAATTGCTTCAAGTGTGGGAAACCAGGGCACCGAATGGGGGAATGTATGTCCTCTGGGCCAGCTGCATCGAGAGTGAGTGGAACTGCTTCTAACAAGGCCCCTACTGCAAGGACTTTTAACATGACGGTGCAGGATGCTGTGAGGAACACGGATGTGATTGCAGGTACTCTACTACTCAACTCAGTTAAGGCAAATGTTTTATTTGATTCGGGAGCTACCAAGTCTTTCATATCTCTAGATTTTGTATGTCAGTTAGGCCTTAAGACTGAACCATTGAAAGACAGATTGCAAATAGAGATAGCTAATCATGAAATTATTCCCGTTAGCCAAGTATGTCCAGGTTGTGACCTAGAAATAGAAGGGCGACACTTTCGGGTAGACTTAATACCTTTTAAACTAGGGGAGTTTGACGTAATAGTAGGTATGAATTGGTTAACAACCCACGGAGCCCAGTTTGATTGTGTAAAGAAGAAAGTAAGTTTGAGACTGCCAGGGGACGAGGAAGTAGTGTTTAGTGGGAAACGGCAAAACCAAAAGTTCCTGACTATGATTCAAGCTAAGAAGCTGTTACGTAAAGGATGCGAAGCCTATTTAGCATATGTGAAGGATACCAAGAAGGAGGCACCAAACCTACAGGAAATCCCTGTCGTTAATGAGTTCGCGGACGTATTTCCGGATGATCTTCCAGGACTACCACCTGATAGAGACATCGAGTTCGCTATAGACTTAGTTCCGGGTACGGCCCCAATTTCGAAAGCCCCATATCGGCTAGCCCCAGTGGAGATGAAAGAGCTGGCCACTCAGTTACAAGAGTTGTTGGATAAAGGGATGATAAGACCTAGTGTGTCACCGTGGGGAGCCCCGGTGTTATTCGTGAAAAAGAAGGACGGCAGTATGAGATTATGTATAGACTACAGGGAGTTGAACAAGGTGACTATCAAGAATAAGTATCCCGTGCCCAGGATAGATGACCTGTTTGACCACTTGAAAGATGCAGTTTATTTCTCTAAAATTGATCTGAGGATCGGGTATCACCAGTTAAAGATTAAACCAGAAGATATACCAAAGACGGCCTTTCGCACCCGGTACGGACACTATGAGTTCCTAGTGATGTCATTTGGGTTAACGAATGCCCCTGCAGCTTTCATGGATTTAATGAATCGAGTCTTCAAGAAATACTTGGACAAGTGTGTTATAGTCTTCATCGATGACATCTTGATTTATTCCAAGACGAAGGAGGAACATGCAGAGCACTTGAGGATTGTATTGGGAGCATTGAGAGAAGAAAAGTTGTACGCTAAGTTCTCGAAGTGCGAATTTTGGTTGAAGGAAGTTCAGTTTTTAGGGCATGTGATTAGCGAACAAGGCATTCTAGTGGACCCAGCCAAAATAGAGGCTGCATCAAATTGGGAGAGACCAACCACTCCGACAGAGGTGAGAAGTTTCATAGGACTGGCTGGCTACTATAGGAGATTTGTCCAAGACTTTACAAAGATAGCAGCCCCTTTGACTCGACTAACTCGCAAGACCGAGAAGTTTGTGTGGACTGAAAAATGCGAAGAGAGCTTCCAAGAGTTGAAGAAGAGGTTGGTGACAGCACCAGTACTAGCCCTACCTGATGATAAGGGAGATTTTGTGATTTATAGCGACGCATCCCATAAAGGTTTAGGGTGTGTGCTTATGCAGCACGGTAAGGTGATTGCTTATGCGTCCAGACAACTTAAGGAGTATGAGATAAGATACCCCACCCATGATTTGGAATTAGCAGTGATAGTTTTTGCTTTGAAGATCTGGAGACATTATCTTTACGGAGAAAAGTTTGAAATCTACACGGATCACAAGAACTTAAAGTACATATTCACTCAGAAAGAGTTAAACATGAGGCAGAGGAGATGGTTAGAGCTAATCAAAGATTATGATTGTGAGATTCATTATCACCCAGGGAAGGCCAATGTGGTGGCCGATGCACTTAGCCGAAAGGAGAAACTCAAGATGATAACGTCAGTGGACGAGTTGATCAAGGACCTTGAGAAACTAGAGATTGAAGTGAGGTTACCAGGAATTGGACAAGAGAGTCTAATGGAAATAAAAGTCCAACCACCGCTATTGGAAAAGATTAAGTTATGCCAGGAAAAGAAGATAGAAGAAGAAAAGAATTCGATGGAGAAAATTTTGACCGGTGAAGAAATTAAGTGTGAGAAGGACGGGAAAGGAATTATGAGGTACGCATCCAGGATATGGATCCCGAACGTTCAGGAATTAAAAGACGAGATTTTGCAAGAGGCTCATAGTTCAAGATACTCAATTCACCCTGGAGGCACTAAGATGTATAGAGATCTGAGAGAATACTATTGGTGGCCTAATATGAAAAAGGACGTGGCAGAGTGGGTAAGTAAATGCTTGACATGTCAAAGAGTGAAGGCCGAACACCAGAGGCCCAGTGGATTGTTGCAACCCTTAGAAATACCCGAGTGGAAGTGGGAGCAAATTGCGATGGACTTTGTGGTCGGATTACCAAGGACCAGGACTAATCATGATGCCATTTGGGTAATTATCGATAGGTTGACCAAGTCAGCACATTTTCTTCCAATCAACGAGAGATATACTATCGACAAGCTGGCAGATATTTACTTAAAGGAGATCGTGGTAAGGCATGGGGTTCCTGTGAGCATTGTATCAGATAGAGACCCAATATTCAACTCCTGGTTCTGGAGAAGTTTTCAGGATTGTGTGGGGACCAAGTTAAACATGAGTACTGCATACCATCCCCAAACAGACGGACAGAGTGAGAGAACCATCCAGACCATCGAGGACATGTTGAGGGTATGTGCCATTGATTTTAAGGGAAGTTGGGATGATCACTTGCCGTTGATCGAATTTTCCTACAACAACAGTTACCATGCGGGTATAGGCATGCCCCCATATGAAGCTTTATACGGACGAAGATGTCGGTCTCCCTTGTGTTGGGAAGAGGTAGGAGAGCGGAAGATTTTAAGGCCTGAACTGGTCCAACAGACAAGAGAAACTATCGAGCTCATAAGAGGACGGCTGGTAACGGCCCAAGACAGACAGAAGAAGTATGCGGACCAGACCCGCAAGGACAAAGAATATGAGGTAGGAGAATTTGTGATGTTGAAGGTATCACCGTGGAAAGGATTGATGAGATTTGGTAAGAAGGGAAAACTAAGCCCGAGATTTATTGGACCTTTTTGAGATCTTGAAACGAGTTGGGAAGTTAGCCTATGAATTGGCTTTACCCCCGAGCTTACAGCAAGTGCATAATGTGTTCCATGTGTCCATGCTACGACCATACCATACCGACTTCCGACATGTAATAGAACATGATCAAGTGGATCTGCAACCAGACTTAACATATGTAGAGCAACCCATAGAAATCATGGATAGAAAAGAACAGGTGCTGAGGAACAAGGTTGTCAAACTAGTGAGAGTCTTGTGGAGGAATCAGAATGTCGAAGAATCAACATGGGAACTAGAGAGCGCGATGCGTGAAAAGCACCCCCAACTGTTTTCAACCTGATTCCGGGACGGAATCCTTTTAAGGAGGGGAGGCTGTAAGAACCCTAATTTTTGGTAATATTTCCTTTTATTTAATATCTTGTGACATTATCATTATGGAACCTTTCTAGTCATCCCTGTTGATTAATAGAATTGATTGTCTGAGAAACTGCGTTGTTGCATTTATTATGTAAGATAAAAAGGGAGATTGTGAAGGCAGGAGTCTTATTGTTAGTAGGATTTATAAAATTTGGGATTTGAGAATGGTTAGAGTATTAAAGGATTTATTAAGAATTATGACGAGGAATCATGGACATTCGAGGAATTTACCCAATTAAGTACTTAAGGAATTATAGGGGAAATCTCTACGCGACAAAATATTATTACGAGAGATTAGTTAAGATACGATACGAATTAAAGATTAAATGACAAGCATTGGTAGAAGAATAATGATACAAGGAGTAGTATTGCATGCAAGTCCCATGCAACCAAGTGGTTAGAAATCAAGCAAACTAGTTAGCCATTGGAAGATGAATAGTACCTAGTTACTTGCTTTTTCAAAAAAGGGGACAAGTAGTACATGAGGCCATGCTTGCTAGTACTTACCTATACTTACATGATATGTATCACCCAACATAACCTAACATCAATTATTCACCCAACATAACACACAAAAACACAAAACACAAAAATCAAAACTCTCCCCCCCTTCCTAGCTTGCTCTCGGCCAAAGCAAAAAGGAGAGAAGAAAAATTCTTCTCCCCCCTCTTCCATCACTCATAAATTAAAACATAATTCCTAGGTCATCTTCATCATCTAGACAAGGTATGTTAGCAATTTCAAGCCATTTCATCCACCCAATTTCAAGTTACAAATTGTTAAAGCTTGGGTGAATAGTAACCATGTTTGTTTTTCTTTTAGATCTTGGATTGTAAGTGTTTTAGGAGACCATTTAAGGTGTTGTTGAGTTGTGAAAAGCTTATCCAAGGCCCCTAGGTGCTCAAGAAGGTATAAAAATCTCAAACCCTCTTGGTTATGTATTATTTATAAAGTAAGGTAGTAGATCCATGTGTTTGTGAGCTAATCTTGGTTGTATATGTATTGGATAGCATGGATCTTGAGTTTTGATGTTGAGATTGTGACTTTTATGACTATGGATAATATATATATCTCCATGAGTGTTATGAACCATGATCTAAGTGTATTAAGTGTTGATTGTGTTGTGGAAGTGTGAAAAATGGTTGATCTAAGTAGTTTGTGCTTGCTGAGTTTTGTCCAGGAACATTGACCTATATTGTAACATGATTTTGAACCCCCAAATGTTGTCCCCTGATGTCCTACCATATATTGTTGGAAAGATAATTGAATGTAGTTTCTGGAAATGTAAGGTTCATGGCTAGGTGATGTATAGATTTTAAGTTATGGCCAGAGAAGTGAATTGTGTTTCTGGACTCCGGACTGCACTAAGTGACCCCCTTGTGAACCTTGTTTAAACCCCTAAAAATATATGTGGGATCATGAAAAAAATTGAGAAGTTATGGAATGCAGTGGTGAAGACCACCCAAAAAGAATTGGATTAAAATATGAATTTTTGGATTTTATAAAAATGCTAGAGTAAAATTCGCGCAAGGGAAAAAGTCGATCAGTGGAGCAAAATTCTAGGGTTAGTGGTTATGATTCGAAAGTGGTAACTAAATTAAGTCGATTAAGTGACGAGCGTAATCGAGTGATGACATGAACCTATAGTGGGGCTAGAGAGTCATAAGACGAAGTCGTTGAGTTAATTTCGTACCCCCCTAAACCCCGTAATTAAAGAGATGTTGTTAAGGTACTAACGAACGATTATTGCTTATGTATAGATCGTTCGAATCCGCACGCTCGACCACCCCAACCAAACCAAGGCAAGTTTACTTTTAAAAACTTATCCATATACAAGGACTTTCACTGTTGTGTTTGTAGTTTTCAATTATATCAAATGCTATGTTTATCGAAGTATTGATGCAATTGAGATTGTATAAGTACATATATGCTTGTACCCCTTGAACTTAGATTGAAATGTTTTCTTCGAACAACGACTCTAGCAATAGAGGTCGTAGCGGTCCGTATATACTATTGACCGGGGAGCGGTATATTATTATATCGTATCTAGATTACGAAAACCCGAAGGGTCATTCGGGGAGTATCGTATACTCAAATATTATGTTCATATCTTCGTAAATACTCGAAACCCTATCTTGGATTAAAAGTTTATTTTATCGATTAATTATTTTATTAATTATTAATATTAAATCTTAAAGTATTATTTATTAATTACTGTTCATCATTTAAAGACAAAGTTAATCCAAGATACATTTTAATACTTTCAAACTCGAACTCATTCGAACTCAAAACATTTTCGAAAACCCTCGGTCAGATTCTGCTTCTTGTATGATTTCAAGAATCATCGGTCGACTGATGTCGGACCTCAATTACTCTGTTTTCAATCAAAATCAAGTTTTAAAAGAAAAAGAAAAAGGGACTCTGGGAGGTGTGGGAACCGTTGACGAACGATTCCCGGGATGTGTAAGCGGCTGTGAGCCAGGCGGTCCATCACTTATTATTCCGGCCCAGGTGTTGCCGAAGGATGATTACGGATGTAGTTTTCATCGAGGGTGATTACGGATGTAGTTTTCACTCGGGGATAGTTACGGATGTAGTTTCTATCCTTTTACCGGTAGAGAAGACCCGCGGATTATTGGACTTGGATGTGGCGACTGATCATCGTCAATCCTTGTCAGGTTTTATGTTTTCTTAAGTCCCATTCCTCCATTTTGGAAAAATGCTTTGACACTGCTTCTTAGGCTTTTGTGCCGAGTTGCTGATAGTGTTCTATTTTGATGAGAAAGATGTTGACTCAATGCAGTATCTAGAACTGCAATTTTATATTGAAAACGAGGGCACATATTTTTGCACCTTCGAGATTTATCAACTATGACAAGTGATTTTATATCTGATTGATACAAACAAGTTTAATAACTGCCAATCATATGAAATGTTATATTGCTTACCTTATACATATATTTCTTGCTGAGCTATAGTTGCTCACTCTTGCTTGTTTTCAAATTTTACAAACACAACAGCTAAGCTAAATGGCAAGACCTAGACAGACTGCTCGAAAGCAGGTGACTAGACCCGAGCCAGCACTTGAGATTCCACCGGTAGGCCCCATTTGCCGGATTGGTTGGCAGCTTTTGTTAGTTCGTTTTATTTATCAGTATGACCTGTGCAAGGCAGTGTATCGTAACAAACTTTCAAGCCGCCAACTTCGCTTCATATCGAAGTGTTGCTGGTAGCATAAATACTATTTAATTCGGTCTGTAATAACTCTGATAATTTTATTACTGTTTAATCAATGTGTGACGTTTCTGAGGCTCTAACCTGTGTGTGTGTGGTGTGAGTTTATTGTGGGGTCGATGGCAGTGTTATATATATTATGTGCAAGAACAGGTATGTTATCAATGGAAAATGGACCGTGAGCGCCTAGATCTCCGACCCCGGATCTGGGGGCGTCACACCAACTCCTGAGGCTTCAATCTTCCTTAGAACCATGTCTCCTTGTCGAAAGAATCTTTCATTAACTCTCTGGTTGTAATGAAAAGAGGCTCTCTTCTGATACTCAGCATTCCTAGCATTAGCTTCATCTCTAACCTCGTCAATTAAGTCAAGGGCAAGTCTCATCCCTTCTTCATTAGTTTCCGGCTCATATGCCTCGACTCGAGGTGATGCTTGCATGATCTCCAAAGGCACAACTGCCTCAGCTCCATAAGCCAACAAAAATGGGGTTGCTCCAGTTGTTACCTTACAAGTGGTACGATATGCCCAAAGTATGGGCAGCAATTCATCTACCCAAGTGTTCCTAGAGCGTTCGACCCTCTTCTTCAGTCCATCAAGGATAATTCGATTAGCTACCTCAGCTTGCCCATTGGCTTGTAGATGTGCCACTGAGGTAAAACGGAGCTCAATCGCATTCTCTTCACAATACTTCTTGAACTCTTCATTATTGAACTGTGTCCCATTGTCTGTTACAAGGATTTGTGGGATTCCGTATCTGCAAATTATGTTCTCCCAAAAGAACTGGGAAACTTGCTTGGTGGTTATCTTGGCCAGAGGTTTAGCCTCAATCCACTTAGTGAAGTAATCAATGGCCACTATCAGGAATTTCCTTTGTGCTGAAGCCATGGGAAAAGGTCCAAGTATATCCATCCCCCACATCGCAAATGGAATGGGAGAGTTAATTGAAGTTAACATCTCAGGCGGTTGCCTCACAATTGGGGCATGCTTCTGGCATCTCTCACATCTCTTGACATAGTTTTGTGCATCAGCCAACATCTCCGGCCAATAGAACCCTAAACGAATTATCTTATGAGCTAGGGCTCTGCCCCCCAAGTGTTGCCCACAGATCCCTTCATGAACTTCCTCCAATGCTTCCCTTGCCTCTTGAGGCCTTAGACACTTCAAGTATGGGATGACAAATGACCTTTTGTACAGAATGCCCTCAATCAAAGTATATCTCAATGCTCTTACTGAAAGTTTTCGTGCCTCCAAGGCATTGTCTGGGAGCCACCCGGTCTCAAGGTGTGCCTTGATAGGATCTATCCAAGAGCCTCCTATATCAATTGGTGCCAATAACTTTGAGTTAACGGTCGGGGCCATAGTCTCATCCTTAGCCTCGAATTCACCATTTACTTGTGATACCACAAGCCTTGAATCTCCACAAACTTTGAGATTTTTGACCCTCATGATTCTAGCCAAACCCAAACCAGCTATTAATGCCTCATACTCCACCTCATTGTTGGTAGTAGGAAAATCCAACTTTAAAGCGTACTCAACCGTGAACCCATCGGGGCTTTGCAAAACCAAACCTGCACCACAAGATTTTGTTTTTGATGCTCCATCAAAATAGAGCACCCAATATTCCTTCAGATCAGGTGTAAGTTCCTCTTCTTTTTTCTCTTTCCCAGGGGTAGTCATTATCCCTTGCCCCCCGACTTCTTGGTTGTTAATAGTGCATTCAACCACGAAGTCAGCCAATGCCTGAGCCTTGATGGCTGTCTGAAGCTTGTATGTGATATCAAACTCTCCTAACTCAATCGCCCATTTGATTAGCCTTCCACTGGCCTTAGGGCTATGCAATATGTTCCTCAACTGCTGGTTTGTCAGAACTTGAATCTTATGTGCCTGAAAGTAAGGCCGCAGCTTCCTTGAGGCAGTTACTAATGCCAAAGCAAACTTTTCTATGGGTGAGTAATTCAACTCAGCCCCATGCAACACTTTGCTCACATAGTAGATAGGTTTCTGGACTTTCTCCTCTTCCCGAATAAGGACAGCACTCAGGGCTTGTTCGGATACCGCCAGGTATAGACAAAGAGTCTCCCCAGGACTTGGTTTGGTCAACAACGGGGCTTCAACCATGTACTTCTTCAGTTGCTCAAAGGCCTCTTGGCACTCAGGTGTCCACTCAAAATTTTTCACCTTCTTTAACGCTTGAAAGAAAGGCAAGCATTTGTCACCAGACTTGGAGATGAATCTTCCTAAAGCTGCAACTCGGCCTGTCAACTTCTGCACATCTCTTATAGAGCGTGGTGGCTCCATGTCTAAAATCGCCTTGATCTTGTCAGGATTGGCCTCAATGCCTCTCTTTGAAACCATCAGCCCTAAAAACTTTCCAGATCCAACGCCAAAGGCACACTTGGCGATATTCAACATCATCTTATGGTGCCTCAGCACTTCAAATGCCTCCCCGAGGTGCTCGATATGATCAGCCTTGAGTAGGCTCTTGACTAACATGTCATCAACATATACCTCCATGGTTTTTCCAATCAGATGGGCGAATATCTTATTCACCAGTCGTTGGTAAGTAGCTCCTGCATTCTTTAGACCAAAAGCCATAACTAGATAGCAGAAAACACCAAAGTCAGTTATGAAAGATACCTTAGGGATGTCATCCTTGTGCATCTTAATCTGATTATAGCCGCTGAATCCATCCATGAAGCTCAACATCTCATGTCCAGCTGTGGCATCTATCAACATATCTATCCTTGGCAGGGGGAAACAATCCTTTGGACATGCATCATTCAGGTCAGTGAAGTCTATACACATCCTCCACTTCCCATTCGCTTTCTTGACCATCACAGGGTTTGCTAACCATTCGGGAAACTGAATCTCTTCAATAAAACCAGCCTCCAAGAGCTTATCCACTTCTTGCTTAATGGCCTCTTGTCTTTCCGGAGCAAAGTTTCTCTTCTTCTGCTTTATTGTCTTCCTCTTGGGATCAACATTTAACTTATGAGTTATGAGTTGGGCGTCAATCCCTGGCATATCAGCTGCTGTCCAAGCGAACACGTCGCTATTCTTTTGTAAGAACTCTATCAACTTGCCCTTCAGGGGTGCTTTCAAAGAGGCTCCTATATAAGTCACCTTCTCAGGGTCGCCTAGCTCCAGAGGGATAGGTATTAAGTCCTCTGCTGGCTTTCCTCGGGGTTCATCATCGCCACGGACATCCATGTCTTCAATCGGGAGTACCTGCCCCCCGGTTCCATCAGCTCTCAAATCAGCCACATAGCAACTCCTGGCCATTTTCTGTTCTCCTTTCTATTCCCAAACACCATTCCTGGTTGGAAATTTGACCTTCATGTGATAGGTAGAGGCAACAGCCTTGAATGCATGAAGTCCGGTCCTCCCTAAGATTGCATTGTACGTCGAGGCAACCTTAATTACTAGAAAGTTCAACATCTGGGTGGCTTCCTTAGGTTCTTGCCCTATTGTCATGGGCAGCTGAATGGTCCCTTCAACCTTGGACTCAACTCCATCAAATCCGTAGATAGGCATGTTAGTCGGGGTTAGTTGAGAGTCAGTGTACCCCATCTTCACAAAAGCGTCATGAAACAAGATATCGACAGAAGCTCCATTGTCTATCAGGACCCGCTTCACTTCTGAGTTTCCAATTACAGGAGTTATGACCAACGGGTCGTCATGGGGGAATTTCACCCCTTCAAGGTTCGAATCATCAAAACCAATCACTGTCTCAGTCTTAGCACGCTTCGGGGCTTCTCCTATGATGTGCATCACTTCTCTGGCATAGGCCTTTCGAGAGTTTCGGGTAGTGTCGGCCGCTGTTGGTCCTCCCCAAATCATATTGATTACTGGCCCTCGAGGCTGTGGGTTACGATCACGATCGTTATCCCTCCTATCATTGTCTCTTCTATCATAATCCCTTTTCTGGGCTTCACGATCTTCACCCTTGGTGAACTTGTTTAACTTTCCCTTCCGGATTAAAAATTCAATTTCATCCTTTAACTGTCTGCAGTCATCTGTGTCATGTCCCACATCCCTATGGAATCTACAATACAGATCTTTGTTTCTCTTTTCGGGGTCACCCCTGAGTGGTTTAGGCCAGCGAAAGTCCTTATCCTTCTCAATATCTAACAAAATTTGACTCCTAGGAGCGTTCAGCCTTGCGTAATCAGAAAACCTCGGCCCAAAACCCTTCTTGGGTGATGACTCGGAATCCTTGCCAGCCCGGGGATACTTATCCCTAGCGTCGTACTCTTGCTCTGGCTTTCGTTTCTTTGAATCATTAGAACCCTTGCCATTGCCTCCTGTGGTTTCCTTCTTCATGCTGTCCTCAGCCTTGATATATTTATCGGCTCTTCTCTGGAGCTCAGCCATGTTTTCAGGAGGGTGTTTTGCCAAGGACCTTTTAAAGAAGAGGTCAGTGGTTCCGTGTTCCAGGGCTACCATGGCCACCTTATTTTCCAGATCGGTGATATTCAACGTCTCTTTGGTGAATCGCTTGAGATAATCCCTTAAGTTCTCATTCTTTCCCTGCACCACATACATAAGGGATGCAGAACTTTTCTCATGAATTCTCCCACTGATGAATTGGATGATAAAGGCAGCGCTCAACTCCTTAAAAGAGTCAATAGAGTTTGCAGGTAGACGGCTATACCATCTTTGAGCCATGCCTGACAGAGTTTGAGGGAACGCCCTACACTTTAAGGCGTCACTAGCAGGCTGCAGCAGCAGTGCGTTTGAGAATGTCCTGACATGGTTTGCAGGATCGCCCGTTCCATCATAGACCTTAATAGTCGGCATCTTAAATTTCCTTGAGATGTGGGCATTCATCACCTCCTCAGTAAACGGAGGTGTGGGGTCGTCAGGGTCCCCAAGTGGCATCAGATCTTTGGGGTTGCTTCTGGGGGTCTCTACTCTTGTCGATTTTTCGGTTTGGGTATCAGCCCTCCTTTGCCTTCTTGAAGGCCTCTCCAAATTTATAATGGGAATCCTCTCTGCAGTTGGAGGAGGCTGAGTTTGATTCAATCTATCTTGTTCTCTTGCAATATCGTCCTTCAATTTTAAGATCTCTGCCTCGTAAGCCTTGATTTTCTCAGTAGTTGTCAAGGGGAGTCCATCATGGATTCTTCGTGTCCTTCTTAGAGGTTCTTTGCTAGCACGTCGCCTCCTCGGGGCTTCATCTCGATCATCATCCTCAGATGATGATGAATCATCAGTATAGGGACCAGAGTAGTCATCATATTCTCAATCCCGGATCTGTAAGGCGTGACCACTTGGTCCAGGTTCCCTCCGTCGAGGGGGGTAATTAGGCAGCCCATACATAGGGTTGGTGTTCGAAGGGAGATCCGTAGTATGGATCTGTACCCCCGTGCGATCAACGTTACCAAGAGGAGAAACCACCATCTGGAGAGGGTTAGTTTCTTGGCTTTGATGGACAATCACTGAGTGGGTCCCCTCTACATGGGGAGTCGTCCCTGGGGGCTGAGTGGGCAGAGGTTGAACGACCGCCCCTGTTTATGGGAGTATTTGTCCTTCCTCAGTGACGATGAGCGGATCAGAAGTGGCTGGTGGAGCAGAGTTAAGGGGCACGGCCTCGGTTGATGTTGTTCTTCGTGTTTGAACCATGGTTGATGTTGTCTTCCCACAGACGGCGCCAAATGTTGTGGAACAAAAACTAGGTTACGATTATTACGGCTAGGGTTTGTGTATTTAATGCTTAGGATTCGTGAGCTTCGTGCTTGAATGGCTGCTTCTGTGTTCGAGACTAAACGGTCCTCACAGAATGCCTACGTATCTCTGTATTAGAGAATCAAGCCAAGAAAACGTAGTTCTGAGAATGAGGGGTCAGGCCCTTTATATAGGCTGAGAAGCCTTAGAATTATGGTAGGATTCGGATACTTGGTGGGCAAGCCACCGCCTTGAGGAAGGTTCTAGACTCATTCCTTGTAGGAATCAGTTTCCATATTGAATTGGATGCCTTGGTGGCTAAGTCTGGTGGAAATAATATACTTATCCAACTCTTATTGCTGAGCTGTTTATTACCCCCAATATTAATCACGAAATTAATATTATAATTGGGGTTTTGGGCCCACCTGGTGGGCCCCACGTTTGGACCATTCTTGGCCTAATTAATGCCACATTAAATGTGTCTTTAGGGCTTATTTTCAGCCCATATCATTGTGGGTGTGTATAAATTCTGAATAAAAATTTGGGTTTTTTTTTATTGTTTTATAATTTTTTGGTCTTTATTCCTATTTTTATTTAATTTTTTAAAATTGACGCCCGTAGTGTTTCATTGCGAGCACCCGCAATGAAACATTGAGGGCAGAGGATGTACGCAGCGGGCTGTGGAACGCGCACCAATCTATACTATACTATTATAAGTGAAATAGGGTATATTTGGTTGGTAGTTTAGTACACTTTTTTGGTACAATTTTTTTGGTACACTTAATAGCAATCGTTGCATTTTGAGACAGATTAATGAGAACTGTTGGAAGTAATGCTAAAAGAATATTCTTTTTATAATATATAAAATTCTCTTATAGGTTCAAGGTTCGAATCCCATCAACAACATATTATTATTAAACATTTATATCATCTTATAAACTACTTCAAAAAGTTCAATGTTCGATTCCCCACAACAACATATTTTAGTTAAAAATTTATATTATCTTTTTCACCATATTGTTATTAACATTTATATTACTCCCTCCGTCTAGTTATTGTGTCCCATTTTGACTTGTTAAAGTCGCATTCATCGAAATTTGATTATAAATTATAATTTATTGTCTGATATTTTTATAAATTTAAAAATCAATTTTAATAATACTTCACATAAATTTTCTTATGATCATTTTTTTGTAATTTATATGTTTATCAATATTTATTGATTAATAGTCAAAACTCGATACTATACTATTACAAGCGGAATATGGTATATTTGGTTGGTAGTTTAGTACACTTTTTTGGTACACTTAATAGCAACCGTTGCATTTTGAGACAGATTAATGAGAACCGTTGGAAGTAATGCTAAAAGAATATTCTTTTTGTAATATATAAAATACTCTTATAGGTTCAAGGTTCGAATCCCATCAACAACATATTATTATTAAACATTTATATCATCTTATAAACTACTTCAAAAAGTTCAATGTTCGATTCCCCACAACAACATATTTTAATTAAAAATTTATATTACCTTTTTCACCATATTGTTATTAACATTTATATTACTCCCTCCGTCTAGTTATTGTGTCCCATTTTGACTTTTTAAAGTTGCATTCATCGAAATTTGATTATAAATTATAATTTATTGTCTAATATTTTTACAAATTTAAAAATCAATTTTAATAATACTTCACATAAATTTTCTTATGATCATTTTTTTGTAATTTATATGTTTATCATATTTATTGATTAATAGTCAAAACTCGATCAGTTTGACTTTGAAAAGTCAAAATAGGGGCAGAGGAAGTATATATTATAAACTAATTCAAGAATTATAAGGTTCAATTCCCGTCAACAACATATTAAATTTAAAAAGTTATTTATCTATTTTCAATATACAAGCAAAACACTATCATTTAGAATAATATCAAATACGTATTATTTTATTTTATTATCTTCTATAATTTATTTTCTTACTAATTAAAAAGCAAATAATAAAATTATGCATAATAAGATAAAAATATTAATATTAAGATAAAAATATTTAAAATCTTCCGTGCATCGCACGGGTTACAAGCTAATATACTATTGTAAGCAAAAGAAGGTATACTTGATTAGTTGGTTGGTTGATTAACGCCTTCCAAGAAAATGTCAACACCTTCCTAAAATAAATAAGTTAAAAAATTATATTAAAAATATTAATTTATTTACTATAACTAAAAAAATTTATCTATAATAAGGCTCAAAAAAATATTTTTAAAAAATTAAAAAAATGTGTTAAAAATTCCAAATTCAATTAATTATATATAATTTATTAGAAATAAAAAATCACATATTTTATAGAATTGTAAATATTTTCTGTTATATCCCGATTACAATTATCGTACGCATATATTTTTTTCTACGATTTTAGGTTAACTAAGTTATTTTTTTAAAATATCTATTGAATTTTAAAAATATTTAGCAATAAATTTAAAAATAACGTCAAATTAGTGATATTTATTTATGTTACAAAATTAAGTATAGAATATATGTAAATTTATAATTTATAATAAAATTTATTAAAATTATATTATAAATTAAATAATTAATATATTAGTTCATAATAAAAATATATAATAACCGGTGTAAATATAGGTTAGTATATGTGATATTGGGTTACTAAACTTGGGGCAGAGTCGTTAGTTTTCTGGTGGTTGAAATTATTTTGGTTCCCTTTAAATTTAGGACCCTATTCCATTATTCCATTTGTACATGCAATAAGTCGGCCCTGATTTAAACAAATTATCGAATTCAACAATCAGTTTTGTTGGAAAATCTTCTTTATTTTTTGCTTCATATAAAGTTGCTTTAATAATGTTTAAATTTAAAGCTTGTGAACAAATTAATTAATCATTTTTTTAAAATCTGTGTTAGAACTTTTACGAACTTTTATTACTCAATCGAATATCCGATCCTCTACAAGGGAGTCATATTTACTGATATTGTTAAGGGTGGTATTATTATAACCTCTATAAAATGCTATCATATTACACGATGGCTTTTTTTCAATATTTATAATTTATAGTTATATTAATTTTTTAAATTATATATGTTATTAATTTACATATCCAATTGTTATTAAAAAAATGAAATATATAAGATTTTACATGTTCGATTTAATATTTGTATTTTATCTTGAATTCTTAAAATTTGAGTTGGACGGTTTTACTGTCCACATGAAATTAACAAAATAAACTTTAATTTATTGATTATTTAATGATTATTTTCCAATCAAGTCAACACAGAAACAATAGAGAGAAGAAATTAACAATTTTTTAAGTTGAAAATTTTATTTGATTTATGAATTCTACTTATAATTCGTTTTGATTATCAAAATACCCTTGTTATTATTTGAAAATAGTTCTACTAACAACCAATTACAATTTTAACAATAAGTGTAAGAGAGATTTTGTCCGAAACTTTGATATCCGATCATCCGTACGACAAAATTAATAAGAATCGTTAGATTTTAAAATAAATAGATGAAAATCGTTGGATCTAGCACAAAAAAATATTTATATTTTAATATATTATAAACTAAAAAGTTTGTTTATATTGAAATGCAAAAAGGTGTATGTCAATGATTTAAATCATATATAATTAGGTTTTCAACATTGAATATCATTACCAATGTAGGACTTCTACATTAAATATGATTAATATAAAAATTAGTAATTATATTTTTTCTTAAGATTCTCAATGTTTCCATTTGAATCATAATTATTAATTCATCACTAAATTAAAGATAATTTTATGAGCTTCGTGTGGATTGTAAAATCAGCCAAATCTAATTTTTAGATCTAAAGATAGAGCCCAAATAGTAATATGATTATTTTTTTATACTAATAAAAAAAATTCAATTTTAATACAACCTTTTTTTAATAATATCCTTTTCAAATTATAATTTTTAAAAAAAATTCAATTCTAATACAACCTTTTTTAATTATATCCTTTTTAGATTATAATTTTCTTTTTAAAATTCACATCTAATGCAACATTTTCTAATTATATCCATATATTATAATTTTTTTTAATTTGATGTAATCTTGATCGTCTATTTTTAAAAAATTTAGATTCGACGGTTGAGATTATTTTGATGATACAGTGACCAAAATTATGGATAATATCCCTTTTACGCTTATTATATATAAGGATACAATTATTGGCTGATATGTATTTTTATATTATAAATTATTTTGTAAAAAATTTATATATGTAACTAATAATAAGTTGCTTTTTGAGTTTTTTGTTACATCTTATTATTACTTCATTTTTGTTTTCAAAATTATAAATTATATGCAGATATGACGTACAGAAGACAAACATAAATTTTTGTTTTGAATCGTAACTATTTAGTACTTAAAGTCATATTTGATTTGGATTGTTTCCCGAAAGCTAGTAGTTGATGAGGGTTGTTTCGTGCTTATATACTCACAATTTTTCAATACTATCTTATAAACTAAATTTTTAGTGTGCGCTAATATCACATTTAATAAATGATTAATGAGTTTTCAATATTAAATTTAATAGATTATTAATGAGTTTTAAAAAGTGAATTTTATCATATGTTTCATTAGTCTATTTAAAGTTACAAATATTAAATTTAATTATGTTGTTAGTGAGAGTCGAACTGTAACACCCCCTTCGCACAATGGAAGGAGATATTATTTAAAATCCATATTATGCACCAGAATACTAAAATAATCTCAAAATAAATGATTAAGTCTAAATAATGCTAGAAGTTCATAAGTCATAATCAATGGAATAAGGGTAGCTCTCCATCACACAATCCCAGATCTCCCTAAGCACCTGCCAGAAAAAGAAATACGCCATGAGCCAATCGCCCAATACGGATTTGGAATACAATTTATAAAACAGAAAAATAGATAAGTGTATTTGACAATTATAGTAAAACATTTATTTTAAAAATATTCATGACTGAAGCAACGAGTGGTTTGGATATTTCATACCGAGATCAGAACAGAACAGATACAGATACACACATCATAGGGTACCTAATGTGTGCAACAAATCGGATAACGTGTACGGCATATACAACGTCACCGTCAAATCAAATCACAAGTCAAATCAAATCTGGGTGCACCCACGTATCCTGAAACAAATATCAAAATGTGCAAAAGCTCGTCACCTGAGCTATCAGAAGGATACGCCGTGACCAATCACACTGTCACGGAAGTGTCATGTCACTGGTGCCGCAATGACATGGCTGTAGTACCCCTACAGCTGGTTAACTCGGTATACCCTATATCACTAAGGGTTCAACTAAAATATTTTCACAAAACTTTGTAAATCACTTAAAACATATATTTCAAATATTTCAGCAGACATTTAAATTCACAATTTTAGAAAGCAAAGAAACAGATATTTGAATAAATACATAAATTTTGAAAACTGTAGAACAAATATTTGAATATTTTGGAAGAGATTTAAAAATACCTTTAGAAGTCAAAATTGTCAGATTGGGATAAAACAGAACAACAAATTTGAGAGCAAAACGAATCAACTATAAAATATTTCTAATTAAGAGTAGCGCTGAATAAAAGGAGAGAGAATCCGTACCTCGATAAGTAATGATCAAGAACACTACCAATATTCACAAGTATATCACTAAACTTTTAGCTCCCGATCTATTTACAAAATAATAATATTAGTTCTCAAATCCTAGATCCCGACATAACAAATTTCTCATCACGCGAAAAGATTTAAATTACTAATCTTGATCAATTCTGTAATTTACTATTTTGACCATTTAAATGATGTTTTCTGGAAAAACTCAAAACATGAAATTTGTAGAGGACGAAAAACCCGTTCCAAAGAGATAAGATTCATCAAAAACGGATTTATAACGAATTGGGAATTAAATAAAACGTGTACTGATTCAGATTTTAACTCTGAAAACAAGATCTGATTATGTTTTAGATTTTTAGTAACAGTTTGAGACATAATCTCAGAAAACACAAAGGATAAAAGTTTTAGACGATTGAAAGAGCTTTTCAGATCATTAAAGATCATCCAAAACAGACATAAATTGAATTTTATAGAATATTTCGAAGTTGCTGTGTTAAATCCCGTAGTTGTAAAAATTGCTTATAGAAAACTCAATTTTAGACAAAGTTTGACTCTGAATTTGATAAAAGTGCGTGAAATACAAGTTATAGAAAACGAAAAGACCTTCCCAGAATGTCCAGAATCATTAAATTCCGACTCATAACGAATTAAATACAGATTTTAGAAAATGGCAGAATCATGTAACATAATATTACGAATTTTGAATGATAAATACAAGGAAGAAGATCAAGAGAGGTCAATACCTCGGTAAGATTTATCGAATAAACTTGATCTTGATGTCTCTAAAAGAATTATGAATAAATATACTTAAAACCCTAATCATAATCCTAATAAAGTTCCTTAAGTCCAACTTCTATTATTATTCTAATATAGCCCATAGCCTAGTCCATATTCTACTCCTCATCAAATTATAATTTATTATTATTATTATTATTATTATTATTATTATTATTATTATTATTATTATTATTATTATTATTATTATTATTATTATTATTATTATTATTAAAATTATTATTACTATTAAACATCTAAATTTGCTATATATTACACGAACCCTTGACCTATGGTAGCATTCGCTTATTATCCCTTTTAGTTTTATTATATAATATGATATAACTAGATAGTTGATTATAACCGTGGTATTTTAAAAATTATTTAAAATAATAATAAAATAAATAATTTTATATTTATTTTTGAATAATCAAATTTTGAAAAAAATTAATATTAATACAATATTGTTCTAAATATATTACTCCCTCCGTCCCATTCATTATGTCCACATTTCCTATTTTGATTGTACCAAAAATGTATGCACATTCTGTTATATATAGTAAATTTAATATTATTTATGTCAACTTATTTAAAAAACATTATATCTTTATGATCATTATCAGTGTAGTGGAACATGAAGTAATTTCAGAATTAATTTTGCTACCTCAAGCATTTATAGCAGTAGGAGAAATATAAGAAACAGCTTGCATACATATATAGAGAGCAAATCATTCTGCTGATACATGAATAAATGTTCATGCTTTCTTATTTAAATATAACTAGAAGTCCTTTGCAACAACATCATCATCCGGATAGACCTGTCCGTTGCAAAAAAACTAAATTATTTCGATTCTCATCCGCTGCAGCTCTTCTTCATTACGCCACTGCAACTACATCTTCTCCATTACACCAATGCAACTGCATCTTCTACTTGCCCGTTCTTGTGTGACACATTATGGCTTACTTCCCAGTTAGTGCTTTTGTACCACTTAGCACAATACACAAATATCGCAAAATCAATCACAGTTAATCCCGCAATGAGGAAGTAAAATCTGTCAAGATGACCATTATTAAGATCCTCCGGAATCCAACCAGGCTTATCACCTTTAGCAGTGATCCCCATTACCATAATTACGAGCATACTGCTAACATAGTTTCCTAGAGAAATTGAAGCCATGCAAAGTGAGCTTCCAAAGCTCTTTATTCCGTCCGGGGCTTGTTCATTGAAGAACTCCAGTTGCCCTATGTACATAAAAACCTCAGATGCACCAACAAGAACGTATTGTGGAATTTGCCAAAATACACTTAGTGTACTTGAGTCTTTGCCAGGGGGAACCCTTCTGAGCCTTTCTAACTCTGTAATCCCAGCTGCAATCATTGCTAGCATTCCGATTATCAGCCCGATTCCCATTCTTTGAAGTTCTGTTAATCCCTTAGGATTACCACTCAATCTTCCTGCCAATGGAACCAAAATCTGGCGATAAATTCCTGTGCAGATAAGGACACTGCAGATGTCGAAAGCTGATATACTAGCAGCTGGGATGCGGAAATTTCCAAATTCTAACTTCATGACCTCGCCTTGTTCAACAAAGAGAGATGCCATTTGTGTAAATACAACTGAATATATTATAGTGCACAGCCAGATAGGCAACATTCTGATTACACATTTGGCTTCTTCAACTTGAGTGACAGTACATAGACTCCATGGATTAACAATCAGACTGTTTTGTTCTTCTTCTGCTACTATTGCTGCTTTATCTAAACACCTGAAAGAGTGAAAGGGTAAAGCACAGATAAATGTATGATATGTGATGGCTACCTTTGGGAATTACTTATGGGAAAGTTACATTTACAGTACGTGCAGAAATTGTCATAAAATGCAAATGATGCATCTGGCATCATTTATGTGGATAGCAACACATTTTACCAAATTAATTGGTAAGTTATATCATGTTCAATGCTATGATACTAAACGATGTTTCTTTACTCTTCAATATTGAGGGCCGGTATCAAATTAAATTAATTAGATAAAATACTATACATTTTATGTAAGGTTAAGTTTAACTCACTTAAACTCATCACTGTGAAGAATTTTTCTACTTCCTTTGATTGCGGACTCTAATCCATCAACCTCGTATAGCTCAGTGCCATCAGACAATTTAAGTTTCCTTTTCCGAGAAGCAGCAACAAATACTTGAGCAACACGCGGCAAGGGGTTTCCACTCGGCTGAATATATCTATAACACTTGGTTCCCATCAAATAAGATATTAATGCTATAACAGCAGAAACCGTGGAAACCCAAAACCCAAGTGTCCACATGCCAATATCTTCGAAATACACAAGAATTGTGTTTGAGAAAAGTGACCCGACATTTAGTGCAAAGTAGAAGTAGCAGAAAAAAACTGCTTTAGACTTTTGTTGCTTGGGGTTTCTTTCATCAAATTGATCTGCTCCAAAGGTAGCAAGACTAGGCTGATGGCCACCGTAGCCAAAGGCCACCAAGTAAATTGCTAGGTAAAATAATCCAATGCCGACTGATGAGGCCTGCATACAAGAATTTTCTCCATCACCGCAACCACTAGGTTTTACCAAAAAGAGCCAAGAAGAGAGTGATAACAGCACCAGACCCTAACATAAAGAAATTGATAAATTAAAGCAACTTAGAATTTAAAAATGCAAGCTTTTTAGTCGAGGAAGTTAACTTTGTCAGGATTCATATATTTAATCCATAAATAAGCCTTAATTATATACAGAGAGAATTGAAAGTGAGAGTATAGAGCACACAAAATAGTACAGTAGAAAAATCACCAGCACAAATATCATCTGAAAGATTGCAGAGGTCATAAATCTTCCCCAGTATGAGTCACTAAGAAAGGCTCCGATCAATGAGCACATATAAACCGTTCCAGTCCACTTGCTAACGTTATTTGCAGCAGAAGCAGTATCCTGACCGAGAACCCTGGTCAAGAATAAAACCAAGTTCACAGCAACCCCAAAAAAGGCTAGTGTTGCTAGACCTTGATTAGCTGTTCCATGAACGTGCATATAAAATATTCAACATTAATTAGACTAGATATGGCTAATTAATCTGATTGACAATTAATCTAACCAGTGGATATCATATTAATACATCTATGCGTATTTTGTGAGTGTCTATGGTAATTGTCGAGTATATGTACCTAGGAGGAGAAATGCTGGTCCCCAACCACCTACGCTTTTTTTGTCGACTTCAATGCTTTGGGCATATATAGCATTCTCTTCATTATTAATGTTGCAGTTCTCACCGGTAGCCCCTACATAATTAGTTGTCTCCCTTTCCTGTAAATTTAGTTGCATTAACAAATTAACACTGCAGTAATTAATGATAATTATCTCTCTTTTTTTTTGCACAAGGAATATAGAGAGAAAAATGTAATTAAAAGTCACTGAAACAAATTAAAGATCATGCAGTGATACATACATTGTAGATGACTGAAGTAGTTCTTGCTCACACAAAGAAAGTGGGAAAGGACAAAAAGTCTTGGTGATAGATGAACTTTATTAGTCATCACATAAAATAAGATAAGTATAAGACAGCTAAAGAAAATGTTTAGAACATGATGACTGATGTGCATACCTACCATTCAAACAATCTGTTAATTATATCTAATTAAGAACCTAACAATTAAAACTCAATTATCTTTACTTCCCGGTAATGCTTACGAAGTGTTCATGTAACATCAGTGCATGCGTTACTTTATAAAGTACTCATAATGCATATATCATTTCCTTACATTCAAGGGGATCTCTTTGATGATGCTACCCGAGTCCATTGCACTCTGTAAATTAAAATGAATGTGAGCTTACAGAGATCAGACTAAGTAAACATTTCTGCATGCGTTTAATACAAATTAATCAGCAACCACATACAGTGATCGGAATAAGATATCAAATATTACTAGCACTATTAAGTGTATGAAGCAAGTAAGCAACGAATAAAGAAGGCCATGGTCTTGATTATGCTTGCAATTTTCTTGGAACACAGAACTATTATGCTATTAAAATCTAAAACATATTGTCAGCACATTCTTTCCCAGAGGAAATATATAGTATATATGCAATATACCGACACAAGAACTTGCAGAGTACAAGGAAATATATTAAATTCAAGAATATGCGGGGTTTAGGTTGCTAGGTATATAGCTGAGGAATGAGAAGAAATGTGCAGAAGATGCGTAAATATATAGCATCAGGAAATGTTAAGATTAATTTAATTTACAATTAAGTAATTGTCTTTCAAACTTGTCACTAGTATATGTCTACAGGTACTAGTTGTGTGGAGGAATGGAATGATAGGTACACTTGAAAGAGTGCAAGCCACAGAAACCATAGTATTGTCTCTGTACCTGAAATTCCTTTTTACCTGATAAGCCATCCACATTATCACCAGCCTATGTATTCAAAATTCAAATAATTTTTTCTTATCCTTTGACATCCAAAGCATTTGTAGCGACAAACGGTACTATTAATGTCGACTTCTTGTAAAACTCACTGGAAACACTATGGTAGGTTCTATACATGACAACAGTACTGGATAATAATGGTCAAATAATCTGTCAGTGTGTTTGTTAGGTCATACTGTGGCACATATCATTAAGCTTCTTTAACGAGTTGAAAATTCAAAAATTATAAATTTGCTTAATTATTGAACAAAGGTTCAATTTAAAAGAAACAATTTTGAGCATACAATATATGTGATGGATGCCCATTTAGTTTACTACTTAAAGAACAAAGATTGACTTAGTCGAATTACTCTACTTTATTTTGGAGGGATATAATTTTATTGGACAGCCATCCACCGAAATTTAAAAATGTTTGACAAATGGTTAGGGAAAAAAGGTACTAAACTGAACATTAGTATAATGCAGTTAACAAATTAAGAAGGAATGGATTGTAAATCTCTACTAATAAATCAATGAAGCATTCTTACTTGATTTCCTGATTCCTACAGAAAAATATATAGTTCAAATACCATTCAATAGTAAGCTGGACCCCAGCTGATAGAGCTACATGAGTACTATTCATCAAACACAGTGAAACATGATTGTACCCCCTCCCCTTTCATTATATTAATGTCAATAATAATAAAATTGTGATTATTTTCCAAAATGACTAGGTAGAATTGTGCCAAACAATATATACAGTAATGGTGTAATTGACTCAAATACATCACTAAATTAATTTTTCGATTATATTCAACCCTACTCTCACAAATGATTAATTTCATGTTGGTATAGCTTAATGAGTTAACTGAATCATATAAAGTAATTAACGAATAAGTGAATTGCCATTAAGAGATCACTAGACTTAAATCATGCATACATCTTTATTCATATCATAAATCATAAATATTCATACATATTTTTTGACTTTATAAAGAACTTAAACAAGTAATAATAATATTAATATCAATTAACAGCTTTTCATGTGTATTGAAAAATCACAAAATTAATAAAAAGAACTAATAAGATTATATATATATATATATATATATATATATATATATATATATATATATATATATATATATATATAGGAATAAATAGGGATACCTTTTTCTGAACTTAAAACGGGGGAGAAGAGCAGTAAATGTTGGTGAAAAATACTCGGATTCCGGTGAAGGAGAAGAAAGGGTATCAACAACAATAAATGGCCGGAAAATCAGTTGACTCGCCGGAAAACTATCAGAATAAGGAAGACCACTTGTTGTCATTTACGGCAAACAAGTATAATTTGTTACACGCACAATAAAAGATTGTGCCTCTCTCGATGATGAATATCCGTCGTTGGGATCTTGTTTTATAAATGTTATAGTAATTTGTAACCGTAATAAATTAATAAAAAAAAAAAAAAAAAAACCCTTGATATAGCTAGATTGTTACACAGCTCAAGAACCCTAGCTAATGCATACTTTTGTTATTATGAAATTTTTATATAGCGATGGAGGTGTATGATATAATATGATATATATGATGATAATAATAATGTTATATAGAGGGAGTTTAGACAACAAACAAAGAGATTTTTTCTCGAGGTTTCACTAACTATACTGGCCGGTTCACAACAGAAACGGAAACGACTCCCAAAGTGTTTGAAAGTTTCTACTAGCAACAAGTGGGACCCATATAATTGCTGCTGAGCTGTTGGGAAACTAAGATAACCAGGTGGAATGCATGCAATGCAACGTAAAACATTGGAATTTGGAGTCCCAAAGTACTACTCCTACACCTACTAGTGTGTGTTTTGTGTGTGTTGTTGGTAGGAGAGAGAAGGGGGGTTTCGAATTTGTCGAGTTACAAATTTAAAAATGCTACTCCTTAGATGGAATTTAACGTAGTTTGGTATGAAAATCACATAACATTTATACTATCTACAATCTTACTATTAAACTATTTTCAAGTCAGTCTTTATTGAGGTGTCAAATATGTTCCACTCGTCCGGTCGTTTTTCCTTTACGCATGTCATAAGACTCGTAACCCTCTAAAGTGATTTTCGAGAAAAATAATATTATTTTAAAGAAATATCATACAAAAGAGATTTCAAAATTTTTAACTTTAAAAATAATTAAATTTTTTTTATATAATAATATATATAGTATATATGATTTTTTTAATTCGAGCATTAGCATTTTTACATCAAAAAATTAGTTACGAATTCAATAACACTATTTATTTTAATGAACATTTTCCATTATACAAAGATCACAGCGACCATTAAAGACAACAAAGATGATAATTAAGGGTTTAAAAGTTACTAGACAAAAAAATCTCTACCAAAATATTATCATTAATATTTTCCACATTCATAAATTGTATTAAAATGTGTATTTTATCAAAAATATCATTTTATGCGAAATTTAAGACCGATATTTAACACTATAATTTTCTTAAAAAATATTAAATATTATAATAGAGAATTTATTTAATTTTAATATTGGTCTGGACCGAAATTTTTATCAATTTAAAAAGATTATCAACTTTAAAAGTATTAGTTTAGAAGGGTTCCAATTACAAGGTATCGTACTCGTTCCTAAATAAATAACACAAGTTTATGAAGATTTTTGTTATACCTATTTTGAATTGTATAAGCCCCAATTTAAAATATGGTAGAGGCAATCTTTCACCGATAGATTTTGTTAATTTGTCAAGAAAGTGAAAATTAAATTAGATACAGAAAGTTATTAGATAACATAGTAAATTTTTTCATAGATTAATTTTTTCATAGATTTGAAAATGTTTTCTCACACCAATCATTAATTTGAATAAAGAATGTCAATGAAATGACATATCCTAGTCTACATTATTTGTCAAACATTTAATGCAAAGTCTAGAAGACACAAATATCGAAATATCCTGAACACTGATTTTTCGAATAAAATATAAGAATTTTATTCAAAACAGTGTTCATTTCAAATATTTTATCCTTAAATATATTCGATATATTTTTTAAAGTTTATTTTCAAAATACCTTGTCAAAAGACTTGTCGAAAGAATAAACATAGATTTTTATCACTAAGCCCCCAACATTTTTCATTTAATTGGATAAAATTCTAAAATATTCATAATAAATATTCCGAGTACTTCATTGTCATTATTGTTTGAGGAACATTATATTGAAATATATTTCAAGTCAAAATTTTAGTCAAAGTGCTGAAAAATTACGGTAAATGGCTAGTGTATTATATTCCGTCGCGTAAGTACATTTAATCGAAACTAGTTTTAATAAAAGACCTTCACATGTTATTTTAAATTTAAACTTTAGATAAGTCACTAGAATAATTAGAAAGAATTTTAGAAAAAGTTTCATAATTTTTGAATAACTCTTTATCGGGACCCTAAAATCGATACATAATTGATTTTTCGGTCGCTTAGTCAAAGATGGTGAACTCATTTTAAGGTAAAATTTTGAACATAATTCTCTGGGAACATTTCTAAGGGATTTCAAAAGTTTCATAATTTTGAAAGAATTTTCGATTTATTTCATAAAAGTGGGATTGTCGTGTAGTTTCGCATTTTTCAAGTATTTCAGACCAATAGAACCTTTCTAGATATTTTATATTTCCACACATGTTTATTTTTTGTAGAGGATCTAGGAAGATGCCAGGAAGTTACTTTATGATTTTAGTATTTTATTACAAGCTTGATACTTGTCTTTTGCCTATTGGTCCATAAAACCATAGTTTTCCTTGAGCCTTTTGTGTCCTAGAAGTGCTGGAGTTTTCTCACTAGAATTCAGCATTTTTAAAAATACTAGAGGCCACCAAAAGATTTGGATAACAAAACTTTGGTTCTCCATTTTTAAACATCTTTTAAAACTTTGTTTTTGATCCTTTTCTTGCTTTTTAAACACCACTCGACCAAGCTATTTTTGGACAGTACTTTAGCTCGTTCTAGGCAGTCCCCAAAGTGCTCTTTCATGATTATTTGAGTGACCATTTATCTCCTCTTAAATGTTATTCATTTGATACTTATTTGGCCTTGTTTTGGTAGTATTTTTTATTCTCTTTCTTTGTAACAACCCGACTTTTCAGATTGTTATCATTCGATCAAATTATCAAACCAAATTCAAATTCCGTAAACGCAATAAAATAAAATCCCAAAATATCGTAAAAATATTCTAAAATCAAGAAATGGTACTACATAAAATAATCCAATGTAAAACCAAAATTCATAGAGGCGCAGCTCCTCAAATCTAAACAGCTAAAAACTAGAACACTATTTAGGGGCATAAGTTTCACTCTAATCCAATCCAATTGCAATACCAACGCTAGTTCCTAAAAATTCACAAATAATGAGCTACACAGCCCACCAAGAAAACAAATCGAACGAACCAAGTGGATCAAGTAAGTTTCACAAAATATTTTACAAATTTCAATAAATCAAAGTTCACAATTTCATAGTTCGTAAATCACAATTTCCGAATCAAAACTCAAAAACGTATAATAAATTTCATAGTTTGCTAAGGTCACAAATATCTGGTGACACAATATCATAGGTTCATAGGTGTCAATAATGCGCCCCTCACTAAAGTATCATAAAGTGTGAACTCCCGAAGGCATCATAAAAAGCACGCCCTAGTAAGGTATCATAGGCTGATTCCGGAACTATACGCAATTACTAACAGGGTCATAAGTCATAGCTAGCTGGGAATTCTTATATCTAAAAATTCACACTTGATCCAAATTTTTGTAACAAAAGTATTAAAAATATGAAACATTTCAAAACATTTCAAATATAAAAATATTTTAAAAATATATCGAAGAGCACAAAAAGTTAACTTACCTTAATAAAACAATAATCCAATAAACGAGCACGAGTTGGTCCTATATAATATATAACAATATTTTACAACAATTAGTCCACGATCTGCTGTGAATGAACCAGTAAGTTAGACATCTATTATCACTAGGAGCATGCTCTAGATTACAAATATATAAGTTGCGTTTTGCGGCAGCCTTATAACATTTTTTTATAAATTTTAAATAAAGATTATTTAAGAAAAAATCGATAAAAATATATGTGTAATATCAATATAGATTGATGAACAAAATATTGTATAAATTAAATATACATAGATAATAAGATGTGTTATTCATATATTTTTATATATCGATTTTTGTCTCATAATTTTTTAAGCCGACACCCGTTGTATATATTATAAAAAGCGTATAGACTAATAAAAATTTAAATACTAAAATTCTCTTTGATTTTGATTTTGATTTGCACGTCGGTGAGATTTTCTTAGGATTTAATTAGAATTGGGAGATATTGTTGTAAAAAAAAAGTTTAGAACTTCCTTTTTATATCCTAACTATAATATAATTTAGAGGTGAGAGTTACCTTTAATAACATCAATTATTTCCTTGATTGCATATTTGATGTACATCATTTATTTCCTTTATTGCATATTTTAGTTTGAAAATTGAGATAATTTAGAAAATTAGATAAATGGCTTTCGAGTTTTTAAAACATCTACAAAAATATATCTATAATATCAATATAGATTGTGAACACAATATTGTATAAATTAAATATACATGATAATAAGATAAAATTATTCATATATTTTTTATACCGATTTTGTCTAACTATTTTTTAGGTCGACACCCATTGTCTATATTATAAAAATACTAAACTTACACAATAATAAAAAATTAAATACTAAAATCCTCTTTGACTTTGATTTCGGTGTGCACGCTGTTGAGATTTTCTTTTAATTCAATTAGAATTGGAAGATTTTGTAGTAAAAAAAAAGGTTAGAATTTTTATATCCTAACTATAATATGGTTGAGACTTGCATTTAATAACAACAATTATTTCCTTGATTGCATATTTTATATTTGAAAATTGAGATAATTTATAAAATTATATAAATAGTTTTCAACGCCCGGGAAATTTCCTTTATATAATATAATAAAGATGTTTCAAATTTCCTTTCAGAACTTCATATCTTTCTTGTTTCGCTAATTAATTTGTTATATTTTGTATAGTATTTATCATACCGTCTTATAAATAAACTATATATTATATGTAATTATTAACCAATAATCGATATGTAATCCAAATCACATTTGTATATTTTTATATAAATTTTCTTAAAATTCATATTTTTAGTATGCCTATAGTTTAATTGATTCTAATTTGACCAACCAATTTTAATTTAGTGTATTTTTTTATTAAATTTCACAACCAAATTAACCACGAGCACTTCATATGTGATATTGTTAACAAAATAGTTGATCTCAAAGAATAATTATTTTATCTATGCATTTCATATATGAGATTATGAACAAAACAATTTATCTCAAAATAATAATTATTTTCTCCATTTAAAAAATATAAGAAAATTTTCTATAAAATTTATTTAGTTGGGTAGGTCTATAAATAATTATAAAAAAAATAATGCGCACAATTTATAATATAAGTAATTTTATCTTAAATGAACAAAAAATAATATGAGTAATTTTATCTTAAGTAATATAAGTAATTATTTATTAAACATAATATAACCCAAAAAGTATTTATGTATGTACTTAATGAATTCCATTATAAGCATAAATGTTCATCTAGACAAATTGGTTGATGAGTTTAGTTTCATTATGAGAGGGCATGGGTTCAACTCATTAGAACAACAATATTTTTTAAATATTATAGAACTAATTTATTTGCTCAAAATGAACTAATTTATTTGCTCAAAATGTTGTTCTCCTATTATAGATAGAATGATTACAACCCAAGACATGTAACGACTCACGCTAACAAAAAAATATACACGCTAACAAAAATATATACACGTATATACAATTAATGAATTACAGGGAGACTAACATCCGATCCGAGTTCTAGATTTTACCTTAATTTAATAAAATATTCATAAGCATTACTATTCTATTATAAAAAAAACAAGGATTATTTACATAAATACATAAGATTTTAACAATTACTTCCAATTTTACTACCATCCAACTATCTTTTCACTTCTATAAAATCATTTTTACAAAAATACTACGTCATTATAATTTTATGTTTTCAATATTCCAAAAATACTACCTTGCTCAATTGCAACTTTTGCAACCTCATTTGCAACTTCCAGTTTATATATATATATATATATATATATATATATAGATTCCAAAAAAGTGGTCGAAAATGTCATCTGAACCCCAGAACTTGAAATCAGAAATTTGTAGCATCTCAGTTGCAAATGAGGTTGCAAGGCCCCGCCAGAGGCACTCATAATTGGTGAATTTGGGTTGCATGGCCCCGCAGGGGCACTCATAATTGGTGAATTTGGGTTGCAAGGCCCCGTCAGGGGCACTCATAATTGGTGGATTTCTGATTTGCAACTTTCAGTATTCAGTTGCAACTTTTGCAACCTCAGTTGCAACCTCAGTTGTAACTTTTTCAACCTCAGTTGCAACTGAGGTTGCAACAGTTGCAACTTTTTCAACCTCAGTTGCAACAGTTGCAACTTTTGCAACCTCAGTTGCAACAGTTGCAACTTTTGCAACCTCAGTTGCAACTTTTGCAACCTCAGTTGCAACAGTTGCAACTTTTGCAACCTCAGTTGCAACTTTTGCAACTGAGGTTGCATGTTGCAACTTTTGCAACCTCAGTTGCAAACTCAGTTGCAACAGTTGCAACTTTTGCAACCTCAGATGCAACTTTTGCAACTGAAAACTGAAAGTTGCAAATCAGAAATCCACAAATTATGAGTGCCCCTACGGGGCCATGCAACCCAAATTCACCAATTATGAGTGTCTCTGGCGGGGCCTTGCAACCTCATTTGCAACTGAGATGCTACAAATTTCTGATTTCAAGTTCTGGGGTTCAGATGACATTTTCGACCACTTTTTTGGAAGGTAGTATTTTTGGAATTTTGAAAACAAGGTCGGTATTTTTAGAATTTTAGAAAGGTTGGTAGTATATATTTAAAAATCTAATAGTTGACATGGGTAGTTTTAAACTTATCCCAAAAAACAATTATTTCAGATAACTATAAATGTATAGCATGCAAATATAGAAAACATATTTTTAAATTTATTTTAGAACTAGTATATTACAACTAAAAGTATCATCATATTAAAGAGATTATCTCAATAAAACATTTAAAATATAGAAATCAAATACATATAACAAGATTATATAATTAATTTGTTACATAATCAACTACTCAAAATCCGAGACTCCTGTCACGTATTCTGCACAAAACACAAAAGGCATACATAGCATGTGTTTTTTATAATAATTAACAATTATGTATTAGTGACAGAAAACACACATGCATGTCATAGAATGCTACAATTTTTTATGGGAATCGAACCCCAGACTTCCTTGTGTAGGAGAATTTTATAATCACGTATTCATGTCTAAAATCATTGTACCAACACAACTTTTCATACATATATCTTCAAATCATTCACCACATGCATAAATAGCCTCCTTATTATATCTATTTTAAAATTTATTTCGGATAAATTATAGGAACATTTTTTCTTTTTAATAATTAAAAATGTATATCATATAAATGATCAGAATACATAATGATTATGATTTTATTTATACGAAGAAAATAAATAGAGTGAATAGATTTAGTTAATATTTATATAATGTTTTATATTTGATTTATAGATTTAGTTAAAATTTGAAATAATTACATAAAATATATAATTGAATTAGAGTACCGTATGTAACTATACCGGAAAAAACAAAAATTTTGAAAGAAAATCAAAAATATTTCAAATTTGAGATTTCAAATCTACATCGATTATCGAATTAAATTATTAAATAAAAATAAATAACTGAATTATATTACAATATTAAAAATATGATTGTAAAGACTATAAAAAATTTATAGGGACTTTATTTAACAAATAAGCTACTAGCTTGTACATAATTACAAAAGTTATAATATTCAATTAATCAAATCTTGAGACTATTAAAATAATTATATTTACAAAACAATATCATTTTTACAAAAATGCCTTTTAGTGTATGTAAAAATTAATCCAAATCACAATAATTGAAATATTCATGCAAACATATTTTTTTTTTATAAAAGTGTATATAAATACCACCACTATCATGAATCACAAAAATTATACCATAATCTTTAAAAATTAAGCTGTTGCCGTCTCCATACTACAGTTAACCACTGATTTACCGAATTTCATCTATAGTATCCAAATTTTTAATACAAATTACGAATATTTTTACACAAATACCAAATTTTTTGAACCCAAAATTCAAAGAAATAATCAAATCTGAATAGGTTGTGATGTCATAAATTTGAGTGTGGACAGTCTCATAAATCGCCAATATAATAAAAATTATTAGCACACCTCTTTCATCTTTATTGTCATCGTATTCACCATTATCGTAATAATCACCACTCTGCAAAAGCAATCATATCTAAGAAATTTTGGAAATTTAATTGGAATAGAGGTTACCAAATATGAATAATAGATGATAGGAGGAAGGAATGATAAGCAAATTTAAAATCATCAAAGATGAAAGAAGGTGGTCAGGAAGAAGATGAATGCACATATATGATGTGGTCGGAGGGAAGAGAAGGGAGGAAAGTTGGGTAAATTTAAGATCGTCGAAGATGAAAAAGAGGTGGTCAAGGGGAAGATGAATGCACATATATCGGGGATGTTTGGGGAAATTTATTTTTCAGAATAAGTCAATTTATTTTAAGACAGTTAGAGATTCCTAACTTTTTTCCGAAAAATTTAACTTTTTGTTGCAACTTATAGAATCTCAAACATACATTAAATACTTGTATAAAAAAAATCAAATATGAAATTTTTAGTTCTGAAAGGTAGTCAGATGGCTAGAGAGTGGTCAAAAAGCAGTGTTCTAAAAGCGGATTAAGCGACCGCCTAAGCGGACCCTAGGCGGAATCGGACCATAAAACGTTTCGATTTTGTACTAATCGAGTGATTAAGCGTTTTTGAAGATTAAGCGGCCTATTAAGGGGATTAGGCGGCTATTAAGCGGTCTAAACGGTCATTAAGCGGATTAAGCGATCAAAGAGATGTTGACCTGCTAATTTTTTAATTTTGAATATATTAATATTTATTATAATATGAATATAACTATATTAAAATAATAATATATTTTATTTTTATGAGGAACATTTTAGGTTTAGATTTTTATTAATTAATTATTATATAATTTTAATTCATGAATATTATTATTATATTTAAAAATATATATTATTAATCCGCTTAGTGACCCGCTCAAAATTCTGCTTAAGCGTCCGCTTAACCGCTTAGGTGTTAGAAGGTCCTCCCACCGCTTAGAATCGCTTACCGCTTTTTTAGAACACTATCAAAAAGAGCCCGAAGTGATGAGGTAAGAGACCGATAATTAGTTAGAGTAGATATGAGCATATGAGGTGGTAAGATGAGTAAAAATGATAATAGATCTATTAAAAATGTTATGTCTAAGATTCAAAATAGTTAAAAATGTGGGGCTACGATTTAAAAGAGTTTAACTTCATTGTACTAATTAACGAGTTATCTTAAATTCGTCTTTAACATAATAGTATAGATAATATAGATATATGATACTATGTTCGAATATATATTTCTTAAATGACAAACTTTATAAGTTTAATATAGTGCAAACTATCTTAATATAATTTATAAATTAGAGGATAATTAATTTTTAAAGCAACGTCAATTACAAAGAGAGCGCCTGTTTAGTTATATATTTTTTAAGATGAGTTAATTATGCAATAATTTTAAAATCGTTCTGGTACTTATATAATCGAATTACACTTAGTCTCTATTTTTGCGTTCAATTAGGCACAAAAAAATTGTTACATTGCAAATCATACTTATAAGTGAAAATTAAGACTAAATCTGTAACATCACAGTCCCATATCAAGGAGAGTGGAGACTTTGGTTCAGTATATAACGTAAAATACTACAACCAATTGCACCAATAAATCATATTCTTTTGGAGGTCTGTCATGAACTCGAACATTACTCAAGTTTTTGCATTTGGGATAGAGTATTTTGGCTTATTTCGGAATCGAAACCGGGAGTTGATTCGTGTAGATCGTAATATTGCAATGAGAAACAAACTATATGACATACTATTATCGTGGTAGTTTTTTTTTTGCATTCATGTTGAAAATAAACTATAGGACACGCTATTATTATGGTAATACATGAAATCTAACTATTAACTCTTATCTACCATTTTTATCTGTCATCATTCACACATTGAACAAGCATCGCTATAAATATGCTTCTTAGAATTTAGAGTGTGCCAATATTTTAAAATTAAAACACGACCAACTGCTGATCTTAGATAGACCGAGACACGTGAAGCGGACAGGAAATGACGGACTCTGTCGCAATGATTTGAAAAAAATTATATGAATTAACATGTGTCCCGTGTATTGCACGGGCTATCATGCTAGTTGTTATATTAAGATCAAAGTACAAGACATTCATTATTCTTAATTCCAATAGGCTGATAATGAATATAGGATAACTATACACACAAGCAACTCAATAGCAATTTATAGAAGTACCTTCTAAAGCTTGGAAAATGCTCTGTACCTCCTACCCCGTTCCCAACCTCAATTCTTTTCTTTCTTTACCATAGTGAATAACTAAAGAGTTAACGTGTGTGTGTATATATATAATGTAGAAGTATAGTGAAATTCGTTATACATGCTAAGTACTCCGGTTGGATAACACTTATCTAACCCATCTAAACATTTATCTTAAAAGTATTTTAAAAATATTAAATAATGTGCTCAAAAATAAATAAATACATCACTTTAATTTCAGTAGTTAATAAACATAAATATACTATTAGAATCTAATATAATAACTAAAGAAAAAAAATGGAAAACAAATGTCGGTTATTAGATTCTTGCTTATCTAGGCACTCTCGATCAAAGCTTTCTAGGTAGCCTCTCGCACATATTTTAGCAGCCTAGTAGGTGTTATTTCTTGATCATTTGAGTCACCTTTCTTTGGTGGTGTTTTGGCTGCGGAAACTAGCTCGTATCTCTTGTAGTTCTCTTTTAATTAAAGAGGAACTTGAGCCTTTGTAAGGTCAAGAATCATAAGCTAGTTAATGTGTGTACAAGATATATACTGGGTGCTATAAGTGATAGATCCATTCGAATGTGTTAGGCCGAATACACAATTATAATCAAGATCGTATGAGAGATTAACAATAAAATACGCGTTTAAACAATTAAAAACTGTTTCGAATTAATAACTCCTCTCTCAGTGATGTAGAATATCACAGAGAGCTGCTTAGGTTACAATGAATAATATTTCACAATGATCGATACCCTTCTAGGGTTAACCTAACTGTATTTATAAGATATACAGCTACCATACAATCGATAATTGATACTCCTATAAATTAGCTATACAATTGATATCAATTACGATTGCTACACGTCTCCTTAGTCAACTCAATCTCTTTGACAGCTATCCAATCTTCAAAGATATTGCTTCCTTAAATAATCTTCAAACACTGTTGATGTAACATCCCGGATTTTCGGAATATTATATCTAAATACCAAACTTAAATAAATGAAATTCTTTATTCAAATACTACAAAATTAACGAAAGTCAAAGCAGCGGTCAAACTCAAATAATTCAAGAACATAAAATCGGAGACGCAGCTCCACAAATCCAATATTCAATATCTAATAAAGTACTGAAAATTTATTCAATAATCCGATAAGTCTTTTTCTATAATGGCATCTAAATCTAGAAGCACGAAATCCACACGGTTCAAATCCTTAATCTTAATAAGCTTCCAAAAGTCCAAACCTGAAACATATTAAAACAATGAGCTGCGAAGCCCAGCAAGTAACTATCGCCCAATGGCTCAAAAATAATATTTTCAAAAGTGAACAAAAGTTCTGAAACTTTAAATAGATACAAAAATCAAAACAATAAAATCATATTTATTCCCACAATTCTAAATTACGGTCACACTAACCAGTGACACGGTTCTATGTTCGATGGGGGCCAGTTTACGTATCTTTGTGTTCCGGAACGCGCGTAAACTAGTTCTATGATTCTATATGTCACACTATCCAGTGACCGGATTCTATGATTCGATACGCAACTAAAACTGGGGAATTGTAAAATAATTCTTTTCTAAAATCAATTTTCGATATCACAATTTTCGATAACCAAATCAAACAGATATTTGTAACATAAGAAAACAGATTTTATAACAATAGTGAGCAACGAAAAGTCACTTACCTTAAACGCGACCAAACACTTACAAATTAATGCCCAAACAATCCTAAAAATTTAATCAAACAAAGCTTAGCAAATAAAACACTTATTTATTATTTACTATAACACAATCAGGCCCTAAATTAAATCATACAAATCACATAGAATAACATAGTAATCTTAAAGTCTAGCCAGACATATAAACAATCGAAAATTCCAAATCCAAATAAATATGTAAATTAAATACTCAACCTATATTCTTAACATGCAACTGTACAAATAAGTCAAACACATTTTTTTTCTTTTCTTAATACTTAATTACCATTACGCATGCATGTACTATCAACTAACCTTTTTCTTTGTTTTACTAAAATAATGATCACAAATTAACAATTGGTTAATGATTTATCAAATAATCAAAACTAAATATCTAAAATCTAATGCACGTGAATGACAAAGCTAATATTTATAATTACCGTAACTAACAAAAACATACATCCATCAGATAATTATGTAAACAAGAAGTCAAATTCAAATTAAACAGTCTTTAATTATTTTAAACTTATGCTATATAAATCAATTAATCCAAACAATTATGATTAAAAATGTTCATGTCTACGTAACCTAATTACAGAGTAATTCAAATTGCACTAGCATAAACATATAAAATATTTGTTCATGTAGATTGATTACATATAATAAGAGACATGAGAAACAAGGCTTGCACACATGTATAAATTATATCATTCGAGTTAATTATGCATTCATAAGCAGTAAACTCAAAGGGGGCCAGCATAAATCAATAACATGTATTTTTATATACAAATAACAAGTCACAAGAATTATCTAGTTAGCAAATAAAAGCACGCAAAACACAATTAATAAGAACAAACGAAAAAGAAAAAGAAGAAAACATACCTCTCGACGTTTTTGTACGATATATTCATAAGCTAACGAGTTCTTATATAGGCCTCTAAATCCTAAAATAATTTAGGTAATTCTAAAATTTGCTACTAATAAAAATTGTAACCTCTCCAAGTAATACCTAAATTAAAAGATTCTAGTACACATAATTAACTTAATTAAAAAGATATTGATTCACTAAATTATTTTCACGCTCCTTTCCAAATATAACGTATCTTATCCTTTAGAATTCTAGAATTTTCTACATAAAATAAATATCTAACTAGAAATTATTTTAAAATCTAATATCAAAAAATAAAAATAAAAAATTACGGATTTTACAGTTGACCAGTAGACGCTGCCTCCAGACAGAGTTTAACAAACTCTGTCGAGCTTCCAACTGTCAGCGTTTAACTAAACTCTGACTGTTTCCAGCTAAACTCTGATTTATCACTGTAACACTTAAACACTGATTAATATTCACATCAATTATTTCTAACAATCTCCCCCAACTTGTTCATTTAGCAAAAATGCACAAGTTTAACAATAATTAAAAAACCAAACCAAACATACACAGTATATCCCGCTCAGGGCAGGGTCTGGGGAGGGTAGGATGTACGCAGACCATACCCCCACCTTTATAGTGGGGAGGCTGTTTCCGTGAAGACCCTCGGCTTTGTGCGTGAAAAAAGAGAGAGTGTTTTGGAATGGAAAAGATCTGAATGATACCTGAGCCCATGGCGTCCTACACATGGGATAAACATACCTGCGAGGGTTTGCTCTCCGTTGCGCGATGATACCTCCGCTCCAAAAAACCCTGCATGACATAAAACAACATTATTAAAACAGCATTATAATACCAGAAAATAGGGGAACGCTGAAAACAGCGACTGCGCGCGAAACGGCCGAGCTCCTAAGATAGTGCTAACCGGGACAACCCAACTCTGAGGCTCTCAACTACTGAGCCGCTCCCTAGCAGAGAATCCACCACTCTGATATGACGTCTCCAAGAGAGCCTATCGTTGGTCATGGTCGCATCTAGGTTAAGGGCCTTCAGATCCATCCGAAGCTGCTCGTCCCACGACCTCTTCGGTCTGCCTCTCCTCCTCACCCCAGATACCGCGATATTTTCAACCCTCCTCACCGGGGCTTCAGCCCGCCTCCTGCAGACGTGGCCGAACCATCTTAACCTCCCTTCCCTTACTTTCGCTGACAAAGGCGCCACCTCGAGCTCGCTCCTAAACACAGCGTTCGGAATTTTGTCCAACATCGTGCGTCCGCAAGACCACCTCAACATCCTCATTTCCGCCGCTTCCATCTTGTTTTCTAGAGCCTTCTTAGACGCCCAACACTCCGACCCATAAAGCAACGCGGGCCGGATGGCCGCTCTGTAGAATTTCCCTTTCAACTTTAAAGGAACTTTTAATATTCAAACAGAGTTTAACTTCTACTTAACAAAATCTACAGAAACAAGAAAATTCTTACAGAGTTTTAATCCTTAATCTCCTCAACATCTGGTGTTGTTCTAAGGTAGTCGATAAGTAATCTTCTTTCAGCATTTTCTAGCTCTGTCTGCATAACCTCCTTGATCTCCTTTAGCTTAGGATCATCTTTACCAGTTTGATAAATAGCAGACCTCATATCATAGATTTTGTTTCTTCTCATCTCATTCTCCAGTCTGATGAACTGTGCTTTAGCTGACTCTGAGTTAAAATCAAGAACTGTTATACCCAGGTCTGTCTTCAGTTTAGCACTACCCTTCTTCATCTCAACAATATTCCCATGATAATCTCTGTATTTGGGGACATATTGACTTTTGTATTTCATCCCTCTGACTGCCAAATTATGTAGCATCTTATTTCTTAGCACATTTGCAGCTTGTTGAGTCCTTCGATTTTTCACCTTGAAGAGATATAGAACATATTCTAATTCCTCCCATAGCTTCAAATCAAGATCATACTCACCAATTTTGTATACAGTACCATCTTCCATGAAATACAATAGAAAATCTTTATCCAAGCTTCTTTTGTTAGGAATAATTCATAAGTTGTGATGTTGAGAATAGAATTTTGCTAATACTTCTTGTATATCCTGATCTTATAAAGGATTTAGCACTTTGTATAGGATATATGTGTTAGATAGTAATCTGTGGAGGTTAGTCAGGAATAGTGCGTCAGAGACTACATTTCAGCAACTAAGAGCAGATCCTGATGCAGCAAGTCAGATCCTGATCAAATACTGATGGGATGATCGGATCCTGATGCAATGGGAAATCCTGATATCAGTCGCGTTACTGATGATGTCATTATGGATACTACAGAAACTGGCAAGTGCTATAAAACAGGATCGTTGTTTTAAAAAACAAGCAAGAAGATATCGTGAAGGAAACGAATTCTCTATTGATGGAAACTATCAACTGGACGGCAGAACATTGTCATAGATAGATTATAATTCTGTTATTAGTTGATAGGTAGCATTATAAATACTCTCTCAATATCATTGTAAAAAGAGCGAATTGTGAATTTTAGAGTGCATATCGTGTGAAGCTCTGTATAAGGTTTGTATTCGATAGTTCGAAACAAACAGAGAGTGAGAGAGATTTGCATTGTCAGCAGCTGCTAAAAGTATTGTACACCTTTGGTAGAGTTTGTATTTGATTTATTTTAATATAAACAAAGTTTGATTCATTCGTTTGTTCTTGTTCATCTAATGAAGCAAAAATCAGACACAATTATATAACTTGTATTCAACCTCCCTTCTACAAGTTATTCGAGTTAACAATTGGTATCAGAGCAGGTTGATTTCGAATAATCATAAAGATCTGCAATCATGTCTGGTTATAAGGATGGTAATACTAAGATCCCTATGCTCAAGAGAAACGAATATGCTCTATGGGAAGTGAAGATGTTGCATCACCTGGAAGCAACAGATCCTGATTATCTTGACAGAATCAGAGATGGGCCTTTTGTTCCAACAAGGCTTGTTCCTCAAGAAATTGTCGAAGGAAAAGTTGTTCCAGAACATACAGCAGAGAAGCCTAAATCTGAATGGATAGATAAGGAAAAGGAGAACGTTCTTAAGGATGCTAAAGTGAGAAACATACTATTCAACAGTCTTGATTCTGTTCTCACTAAGTATGTTCTCTCTTGTAAGACTGCTAAGGAGATATGGGACAATCTAAAGGTTCACTGTGAAGGAACAAAACCTGTAAGGAAGAATATGAGGACACTTCTCATACAACAGTATGAGTACTTTGAATCCAAGTCTGGTGAGTCACTTACTGACAACTTTGATAGATTTACTAAACTCATCAATGAGATGGCCATGCATGGTAAATATTATGACTTGGAGGATATGAATAAGAAGTTCATGAAAGCTCTTCCTGATTTCTACAATGAGAAGATATCTGCAATTGAGGAAGCTAATGATCTGGATGAAATATCATTAGAAGCAGTTTATGGAAAATTGAGAGCTTATGAACTTGACAGGCAGCAAAAAAAGAGCAGGAGTGAAGGAAAGATGAAAACTGTTGCACTCACTGCTCAATCTGAATCAAAGAAGCTTCCAGAAGAAAAGTCTGAATCTACTGAAAGAGACTTGAGGAAGAAAAAGAGCAAAGAAAGTTCTGAGTCACAGACTACAGATATAGACTCTGAAGATAATGATTCTGAATCAGAGATTCAAGAACTCTTTGCTATGTTTGCTAAAGCTTTCAAGAAAGGAAGATTCAACAGGAGAAGATTTAGCAAAGGCTCTTTTCAGAAGAAAGAGGAGAAGAAGAGTGACAAAGGCAAAAGTACAATTATCAAGCTTGATAAGGCCAAAATTAAGTGCTTTAACTGTAGTGAGCTTGGACACTTTGCTAGTGAGTGCAAGAAGCCTAGGAATTCAGGGAAGGGTAATGCACTCATGGTCACACAGAAGGATTGGGCAGACTCCAGTGATTCTGAAGATGAATTGGATTATGACAACATTGCATTGATGGAAAGTGCTTCAGACAAGCCTGGGTCTCCAAAGAAAACTTCTTCATCTTCTGTTAAGGTATCACTTCACTCTCTTGATTCATTTGATAGCTTAGATTCTGATGATATTAGATCTATTCATGTTGAGTTTAAAAATCTTATGACTAATTTCAAAATTCTTGCTAGTGAAAAAGATGAACTTAAGGCTAAGAATGATGAATTAGTTAGTAGAAATAATTTTCTTGAATCTGAGTTAATTCAAATGGAAGAATATAGGTTAAGTTCTGATAAAACTAAGCATGATTATGGTGTAATTCTTGAGGCTTATGACTATGTCAGAAAAGAACTAGAGGAAGAGAGAGATGTGATTAAAACCATTAACAATTCTGGTAAAAAGACTCAAGAAATCATTGAAAATCAAATTCTTGGTAAAGTTAATGGTTTAGGTTTTGATAAGGCTAGGCAAGAAGAGATTGTAGCTATTGTCAATGATAATAGTAAAATTGAAGCTAGCACATCTAAGTCTGAAGGTAAGAAGATAGTTTCTGAACCTAAACATGTTAAATTTGTTGATTCTAAAGGTACCCCAGTTGTGCACAAAAGAATTAAAAATAGCAGTTCAGATGAAAGAGTGTTAGAAAAACCTAAGAATGTCAACATAGGTTTTCTGTCTAAGTCTCAGTTGAAATAGAGACTAGAAAGTATTTCAGAGTCTAGGAAGATCAGAAGAAATAGGAATGGAAAAGAAGGTATTAACAAATAGAATAATTACAAGAATGTACCTGATGCACCTAGGAAGAAATGCTATAAATGTGGAAATCATAATTATTTGGCCCTAGACTCCAATCAAAAACCTTCTTGGAAAACTGAGTCCAGATTCCCCAAGACTCAGAGAATTCAATACCAGCCACAAGAACCCTGTTATCATTGTGGTAGTTTACTTCATTCCATTTATATGTGTAAGGAATATCATGAACTGTATTATGACTATTATTCTCAGAAATCTGAAACTCCTAATCACAAACAGTTTGTGAAATCAAAGTCTAAGGTTGACTCTGCAACAGGTAAATTAAAAGCAAAATCTTCAAAGCCTGTTGGTTCAAAAGTTAGTAAGAAAGGATCCAATCAAAGTTGGGTCCTAAAAAATTCTAACTAGCTACTTTTTATTTGCAGGGCACTGGAAAGAAGCATTCAATTATCTTGGACAGTGGATGCTCTGGACATATGACTGGAAAGAAGTCCCTGCTTACAAAGTTTGAGAGGAAAGCTGGCCCAGTAATATCCTTTGGAGATGGCAACAAAGGAGAAACTCTGGGATATGGCTCAATTATTTTGGGGAATGTCATCATAGAAAACGTAGCACTGGTTGAAGGCTTGAAACACACACTTTTAAGCATAAGTCAACTGGGTGATAAGGGTTACCAATCAATCTTTGACAGTAAAGGATGCAAAATCTTGAATATGAAGAATGGAGACATTGTTTTGACTGGTCAGAGACATGGTAACATATATGAAGCCAGCTTGAGTGACACATCTAAAGGAACTGTCAGATGTCTTTACAACAAGGCATCAAATGATGAAAGCTGGAACTGGCACAAGAAGCTCTCACATCTCAACTTCAAGAATCTTAATAAACTTGTTAAGCACCATCTGGTGAGAGGCCTACCTCAGGCAAATTATGTGCAAGATGGACTTTGTGATGCTTGTCAGCTTGGAAAACAAAGAAGAACCACTTTCAAGAGCAAGACAGAAAATTCAATTACTGAACCATTTCACATGCTGCATCTTGATTTATTTGGTCCAGTAAACATTATGTCTATCAACAAGAAAAGATATGCTCTAGTTATAGTGGATGATTACACAAGGTTTACATGGGTATTCTTTCTACACAACAAGGATGAAGCTCCTCAGCAAATCATTGAACTTGTCAAGAATATTCAAAATAGCTCTGAGTACAAGGTCAAGGTGCTCAGAAGTGACAATGGTACAGAATTTAAGAATTCTACAATGGAGGAGTATTGTGTAGACAAAGGAATTACTCAACAGTTTTCTGCACCTGGAACACCTCAGCAGAATGGTGTAGTAGAAAGAAAGAACAGAACTCTCATAGAGGCAGCAAGAACCATGCTTGCAGATGCAAAGCTTCCAACCTATTTCTGGGCAGAAGCTATAAACACTACATGTTTCACTCAAAACTGTACCTTGGTAAATGCTCATGGTAAGACTCCCTATGAGATGATCAAAGGAAAGAAACCAAGTGTGAAATAATTTCACATCTTTGGATGCAAATGCTATGTCCTGAAAGTTCATCCAGAACAACTTGGAAAATTTGAAGCCAAATCGGATGAAGTAATCTTTCTAGGATATTCAGCATTAAAGGCCTTCAATGTATACAATCTCAGAACTCACATTGTTATGGAATCAATTCATGTTGCATTTGATGATAAGAAGTTTGGAATTTTGCAAAGTGATGAAAGCCATGACAATCTGGAATTTGAAAATCTTAAGTATTCTGAGATTCTCTCCAGTAATGATGAAGGTTCTCCAGAGGAAATCTCTATTGCTTCTCAAAGGAATGCTACTGTTGAGGGGGAGTAATTCAATCAAGGAGAACACAGTACTGGTCAGGATCAGACTAGTCTTTCAGAGTCTACTTCATCAAGAACTGATCCTTCAGAGTCTAATGAAGGAAGATCAGAAACTAGCAGCAGTATTGAATCCACTGATTCTACTGATCAAGGGGGAGCTTTTGAAGGAAATGAACACTCTTCTACAAGAAATACCACTAACTTAGGGGGAGAGTCTAGCAAGAGCAATCTACCACCTGTTAGAAAATGGAAAAGGGATCATACTGAGGATTTGATAATTGGTGATCCAAATAGTGGTGTTCGAACTAGAAGATCAATTCAAAATGAATGCTTGTACAGTTGTTTTCTCTCAAAGAATGAACCTAAGAAGGTTGAAGAAGCCTTACAGGATCCTGATTGGGTAATAGCAATGCAGGAAGAATTGAATGAGTTTGAGAGGAACAAATTTTGGAAACTGGTACCAAGACCTAAAGATAGATCTATTGTTGGTGCTAAATGGGTTTTCAGAAACAAGCTAGATGAATCTGGTATGATTGTAAGAAACAAAGCAAGATTGGTGGCCAAGGGTTATTCTCAGAAAGAAGGAATTGACTATGATGAAACCTTTGCACCTGTAGCAAGATTGGAAGCAATCAGAATGTTTCTTGTATTTGCAGCTCATTCAAAATTCAAGGTATACCAGATGGATGTAAAGAGTGCTTTTCTTAATGGCAAGCTTGATGAGGAAGTGTATGTGGAACAACCACCTGGTTTTGTTGATCCAAAGTTTCCAAATCATGTCTACAAACTTGACAAGGCACTCTATGGACTAAAGTAGGCACCAAAAGCATGGTATGAGACTCTGTCCAAATTTCTTCTTGAAAATGGCTTCACAAGAGGTACAATTGACAAAACTCTATTCTTCAGAAAGATAAAAGGTGATTTGCTTTTAGTTCAAGTTTATGTTGATGATATTATATTTGGTTCTACTAATGAAAAGCTATGTGCTAAGTTTAGCAAGCTTATGCAGTCTAAGTATCAAATGAGCATGATGGGTGAACTAAATTACTTTTTAGGCTTGCAGGTCAAACAGACTGAGACTGGTATTTTCATTAATCAGTCAAAGTATATCAAAGATCTTTTAAACAGGTTTGACTTTCAAAATTGTGCAATTGCAAAGACACCCATGGCAATAGCCACTAAGCTAGATTCTGATTCTAAGGGAAAGAGTGTTGATAACACTAGCTATAGAGGCATGATAGGTTCACTGTTATATCTAACTGCAAGTAGACCAAATATAATGTTCTCTACCTGTTTATGTGCTAGATTCCAAAGTGATCCTAAGGAATCTCATTTAATTGCTGTGAAGAGAATTTTTAGATATCTCAAGGGAACTCCAAATCTTGGTTTGTGGTATCCTAGAGAATCTGATTTCTCCCTAATTGGTAATTCAAACTCTGATTATGCAGGGTGTAAAATAGACAGGAAAAGCACTACAGGTACATATCAATTCTTGGGAAACAGATTGATTTCTTGGGCAAGCAAGAAGCAGCAATCAGTTTCAACCTCAACTGCAGAAGCTGAATACATTGCAGCAGGAAGTTGTTGTGCTCAACTCCTTTGGATAAGAAATCACTTGATGGATTATGGTATGACACTTAGTAATATTCCTATGTTTTGTGATAATACTAGTGCTATCAAAATTGCAGAAAATCCAGTTCAACACTCAAGGACTAAGCACATTGATGTGAGGTATCATTTTATTAGAGAACATATTGAAAATGGTACTGTGGAACTTCATTTTGTTCCTACTGACAAACAGCTTGCAGATATTCTAACTAAACCACTTGATGAGGCTACATTCATTAGATTGGTTAGTGAGTTAGGAATGTTAAATTTTTAGACCTTTAACATCTGCATAAGTAGCAAGGTATGTTGTTTCAGCTTATAGACTTGATATGTTGTCAGGATCTATACTTGATTGTTAAATGCTTAAGTTGTAACATTTTATCTTGATAAATTTCAGTATGATAGACTTATTAATAAAACATCAGGATCAGGATTGCTATCAGTATGCTGACGTCATCAGTATTGACATCAGGATTGTATCGTCAGTATCAGGATTGTGAAATTTGTGTGTCTTACTGTTTTAAATTATGAAGTTCATGTTATTTAGTGGTTCAATTCTGAGTTTTGTTAAGTCTATGTTGGCAAGTTTTATTACATGCATACTGATAATTTATATCATTATTCATGTCAGTCAATAAACAACGATAGACAAGTAGATATTAAGAAAACTTGTATTTTCATTAATCAAAACATTGCATACATGAAAACGAAATACAATTCTTCTTTTTGTCTAACTACTACTGATAATTCTATTCTTGTCTAAAGCTGATATTGCTTCAATCCTCAACGATTGACTTCAGGACAAGGAGCATCTCAAGATTGGATTTCTTGTCTGGGCGACTTGAATGAAAGCAGCTGACTCATCTTTATGCTTATTGAAGAAGATGAATAGCATCTCCATCAAGATCAACCTTAGACTCTTCACCAAATTCTTCATCCTCAAGGTGTGAAGAGATTAGAGGAGGATTGTATCCAACTGCTAGATGTTTTAGAGGAGATTCGTGGAAATTATCTGGGTTAAGACCAACCATATCTGACTCAATGAGAAAAGTCATCTTTTCTAAGAGATATTTTACTTGCTCCTGATCATCAAGACTAAAGAACTTCTCAGTGGTAATGAACCAAAAGCTAGGATTCATATGAAGATTTGGGTTGGAAGTCATGATGGAAAGAGAAAAGAATGAAAAGGTTTTGGAGAATGGCAAAAGACGTCGGTTTCTTTTATAGAAAGACATAAGAAGCTGAATAGTCGTTTGGAAATATCAATGTAGACAGTCATAATTATGTGTGACTATATTTCTTGTATTTTCAAGAAATATTGAATGAATTTAACCAATTGATTTTGTTCAGATTTTATTTATTTCTTTTACAGGAAAAAGAAAATGCCATGTGGAAACTTCATTTAGTCTCTGGAATCAGGATTATATTGATCAGGAATACAAGTGTGTTCACATTAGGATTAGTAATTCTTTTTATTCAGAAATCACATTGAATCGTGTGATTACCCTGATGAGAAGATCACATCAGGAAAAGAAAGCTGATCAGTATTGATTTTTATCTTGATTTTACCTTGACTTATTTACTTGAAATTATTTTTGGATTTTATTTTCCAAAAGTCGTAGGTAACTACATTTTTCAGGGAGTGACACCTGTCAACCTACGTGTCAACGTGGGATAATGGGTCTGAAGGATTTTTTAAATATAATTATTTTGACACTCTAGTCGTGTAATTGCTTTCTCTAATTTCATTCTCTAAAGCAAAAACACTCTCGAGTTCTCAAAATCACTAATCAATTTCAAAGATTTCTTAAGTTCTTTTCAGATCAAAATGGCAACTCAAAGAAGACTACCCAAATCAGTAGCTTTCAAGTTTGGTGACTTTGATTTTGCGATGAACAATCATGTTGCAGCTATCACCAACAAGGAAGGGGTGTCAACTGATTTTCACCAGATAATGGACTTTATGGCGAAAGACCATTAAGCTATGCCTTGACAGCATCTCCACAAATTAATCAAGTAGCTGTTTCACAAGCTTGGGAGAATGCTGAGGTAATTGACTCTACTCAGTATCAATCAGGTAAGATTGTTCTACACTTAGGACAAGACTCATTTGATCTTACTGAATCTGTTGTTAATTCAGTACTTCGCTTAGCTGTTAGTACGAATTTTGAGAATGTACCATCTGATGATGATGTGAGAACTATGTTATCTAAATTAGGTTATGATGGACCTCTAGATAACATGAGCCAGTTAAATAGATCTTTTCTTAGGAAAGAATGGTCTTTCTTCTTTGATCAAATTGCTAAATGTTTTACTGGTAAATGTAGTTCTTTTCAACAAATTACTGCTGTTACATCACATATTGCATATGGCTTGCTTTACAACAGAGTAATTAATTTTGGTCACATTATCTTAAATCAGATGTGTATTAAACTTGGGTCAAGAGATCATGACAAGAATATGGTTTATTATCACAGATTCATGCAACTCTTTATTAACCATTTCATTCCTGATGTTGAAGCTAGATTTGGTAGAGAATATTGTGTTTCTTCTTATGTACAGGAAAAGAGAATTTTTTTTGACATTACAAAGAAGGACAGTGAAAAGAATCTAGATGAAATACCTGCATTACACTATCCAAATCATGTTCAGGTACTTCTAAGAACTCATCTTCCTACTATCTATAATTCTTCTTTCTTTGGTGGTGAAATGACTCTGGAATCTCAATTGGAGGAGAACCCCCCTGTGTCTACCCAAGTAGCCAAAAACATTATAGTCTCTGAAACAAGTCTAGAACGAAATTTTGATCCACAGCCTATTGTTTCAAAGAAGCCAACCTCTGGTGTTTCTCAAAAGACATCAGTTGTAAGGAAGAGAAGATTTGTCATTTCAGGTAGTAGTTCTAGTGAAGATGATGATAATATATCTCTTGCTGAGAGAGCAGAATTGAAGGCTGCAATTCAACTTTATAAGCTAGGACAAAGAGATGGAACATCTAGTCACAGCCAGGATGCAGTCTCACAAAAGGCTGTAGTTCTTAAAAAGGGAAAACAATTACTGGATACTGTCTCTCAAAAGACTGTGTCTCCTGAAAAAAGATCTCATCCCAAGATCACTTCTGTGTCTACACCTCTTGAGTCTTGTTTACACTAAAACACGCAAGCGTACGTGGTCACAAGTAATATATGAATAAGTCGAGTTCGTTCCCATAGAGATCTTGTTATGGTTTTAATTCAGTTCATGCACCTATGCAACAATGTATGGTTTTTATTCACTGCTAAGACAATTAACAATTAAGGTATTGTTTAACTAAATTAACTACTAAGCAAATTAACAATATTACTAATTAACTAATTACGAGAATTAACTATCGAATTACTTATATGCAAGAAAACATGGGATCCTAACTTCATCATCTACTTCACTTAGAGTTGATGCCTTTAATCAGTACATACGATGGTTTTGATATCTGATCGGATAACACGAAACAAGTAAAAGCTACCTCTCGGTATACTAATACCAAACTACGCATGCATCCACAAAAGAGATAGAAGATGGGTAGACACCAATTATGTTTAGACCCTATATCTCTATAGAATTTGAAAACATAAAGGTTTAAGCACAAGTTATCCACATAGATCACATAGGGTAGCATCATATCTCTATGTATGCCATAAATCATGATAATATTATCAACATATCCTATGCTAGCATGGCAAGTTCTAAATCTCAAGATCCACTCTCGTTTCGCAAGAGATTAACAAATTAGATGTTCATGACTCATCTAAACACATGAAACACAACCATACGAGGATATCAAGAATTCACCACACATAAATCTTTAAAGCAATCAAACTACTAAGCTACATAGATAAATCTGTTAGAATCCCATGACAACGATTAGCTCATATCGAACCGCTCGTCATCATGGGATCTGATGAAACCATGATAGAAGACAAGATATGAAAGAAAGTAATAATGTTAATAAAACAAGAGTTGAGAAAACAAATCTATGATACAAAAGATGAAGTAGATCTAGATCCGTTGCTTGTCACGAGCGTTGAATCTTTCTCCCCTTTTCTCCCTTGCAGATCTAAGCTATATTATGTACAAGATATCTAATTGTCTAATTCCTAATTGTCTAATTTACAAAGGGTTGGATGTGTTTATATAGGCACTCCAAGTCTTGCCCAGCAAGAAATTGCCTTTTATTACAATTAGAATCCGATTAAGGTACTAAAAACTGCCCAAAATACAATTAGAACTTGAAAAGGGCAAAACAGTAAATTCCCTGCTCCCATCAGTCTGCTTGTCGCACAGCTTGCACCCACCACACTTAACTTGCGCGCACGACTCCTGTACTAAGTTGTAGAAAATCTTCCAAGCTTCGCGTGGACAGCTTACGGGCCTCAAACGGACTTACAGAACTCCAGATATGGCCAAAACAGTGTAGACTGCGCAACCTTACCGGAAAATCCGAATTTTAATCAATTAATCCTCCAAACACGATAGAAGCATCACCCATAATCGACATTCTTGTAAGTCTGCACAACTAAGCAAAACACATCAAAACTACAATAAACCTGAGTCCAAGACAATCAATTTAAGCCGAATTGAAGCGATCCAAGTGGATATAAATCCACTTATCACACCCCCCAAACTTAAAACGATGCTTGTCCTCAAGCATAAACAATTACAACTAACTAACTAATTTGTACCACTTCTGTAGGTGATCACGGTTGCATTTGGCATATGCAACAAGCCCTTTAAACCCCTAGGCAGCCCCAGTGGACGAGTAAGGTCTCGTGGGCCTATAGCGAATGTACCCACAAAATCCATTTAACCTAATGCAATGCAATGCATGAATGAAACTAGAATGAAAATGCAACGATCCCCTTCAAACTAAACAAAACCAACTAGCAAGCAAATATCTTAGAGAATGCAACTAAATCCAAATAGAGCTCGACCAAGTTCCCGTATACTAACAATACATGAACAGAAACGTGCGTGTGTGCAATGCTCATCAGAAATACTTCCAAAACTAGGTCAAAAATCATACATGCTCTTCGTTAAGACAATCACAGGTTTATAAATAGAATAGACTGTAAACACTTCATAACCTAAAAACACCTCCATCCTTATCCAAGGTAGACAGAAATTCATGCTTTATTACTAACTACTACGACACATATATAAAAGCATGCTTATTTAACCGTGCAATGGATGAGACCCCGAAAGGCTTATACAATAATACCCATTTAGCGATCGTTGGGTTAGTGGATCCCAGACTATAAAAGCCTTAGGTCACTAGGCACAAAGTCCCCTAGAACTTAATTACTCGAGTATTAAAGAGCTCACCCTAGTTAATTTTGCATATAAACAATTGAAACTCTTTTTTTTCTTTTTTTCTCTTTTTTTTTTCTTTTTTTTTTCTGTTTTTTTATGCAATCTAGAATGAGAATTCTCAATTCCAACCCTAGACTACTCATATAAATATGAGCCGGCTACTAGCCATTTGACGCTAGCCATTATTGACAATTATTTACAATTTAGCATGAAATCCCTGTTTTCCCCCAAACTTAGATTTAAGTGTTCCTACGCTATCAAGGGAATAACGAAAATTCTAAATATAAACAAGTGATTAAAATCTCAAAACATCCAAACAAGCATGACCTCAACCTAGCCCAAAAGCACCCAATGAGACTGTGTAAAAATTTTGTTCCCGAAGTATGCAAGTCAATTCCATAAGGACTATAAATCAACCCTCTATTCATCATTACCACACTCAGTTAGACACCTACCTACCAATCAGAATTAGCTCGTCCTAAGGGATCATGAAATATGCATGCCATGAAATGCAACTAATATGAACTCACATGGTATACGAAACAAAAAAAACAGAATGTCCTATATTAAACAAACGTAAATAACACGAACATACATGCATAATTTACTACTACTAATATGCAAAGCATGATATCCTATATGAACACAATGACTAACAATCACATATATATATACACTACTTATCCCTCAAACCACCCCCAAACTAAAAATATTCAATGTCCTCATTGAATGGAAGTAAATACGAGGGAAAGTAGAAAACATACCAGTATACAACAATGCTTGGGTTGCCTCCCAAGAAGCGCTTCTTTAACGTCAATAGCTTGACGTTACTTCCAAGCCTCCATTAAGGATGATAATAGTTTGCCTGGTCCTCTCTTCGTGAGACTTCATCGTCATCACGGCGGTACACTTTCTGCCCCTTCTCCTCGCTTGGCCTATTCGTATGACAACTATGTCCTATTCCAATGCCTTCATCGGTTAACCCAAAATCTGTCAATTTGTAGAACAACACACATTCGCGGGCTTCGCTTGAATATAATGGAGGAGGGTAAATGTAAGTTGCTGAAGCCTTTGGTTCCTCAACGAGAACTTCCTCCATTGGCTCTAATGCGCTACCTCCATCTTCACACTTTGAGACAAGTAGAAGACCTGCATCTTTCCCATGGTCATCAGCCTCTTGGTACGCATATACCAATTCTTGAAATTTGTGCAGCTCAACAGTGTCTGTCCCAAATAGTGCCCTTTCCAAAGCATCCACCTCACCAGCATGATCAAATTTCTCACATGACTTGTGAACGCTCACCTCACCTTGGAATTTGTCTTCTTCAATTAAGCATGCAGTACCTTGCTCCAAGTCACCGTTATTTTCTGAAATTGCCTTTAATATGCATTGTTGTTTCTCTTGTTCCAAGGCACTCAAAATTTGAGCAAGTAGTGTCCCCATAGATTTGGTAGACTCCTCATAACTCTTTGCAAGCATCCTAATCTCCTCCATAACATCAACCTCATCTGACTGAAAAGTAGGAGTAGGTTGCTGATGTTGAAACTCTTCACTTCCAAAGAAATATGACCTATCTGGAACATCTTGCTGGTACTGTTGAGGATCGTATGAAAAATATGGTTGTTCCTCATAAGTGACATATGGATCAACTCCTTCATAGTAACAATATTGTGAGGGATCATGAACGCCAAAACACCGCTCACATTGATAAGGCATGGATGTCCTCAAATATGCCCACCATGGCAACTCCTCACCTGCCATCTGAAACACACAATGTAACACCCCCAGATCCGGGGTCCGGGATCCGGTCGTTACGGTTTCCAATTCTGTCCACAACACTTGAACTTTCCTTAACATAAAATAAATTACATCTCTATGACCCAACACAACAATGTAAAACACACCCGTTATAGTCCCAGAGATGAAATCAGAGTAACAATCAAATTTTTATTAATCACATTATGAGTTCTTACAATCCAAAAGAATTTCAATAGAAATACATACTCTTTGCCATCCATTTACATAAGTCATACTAGACCATATACTTGGTACTGAAAGAATAAATCTATCCTACCAATAGCTTCTTCTTCAGCTCTGGTAGTCTCATCGTCCTCGCCCGCGTCGAGTGCGCCTTGTGCGAGTCATCTGGTCTAGCTGTTGTTGTGATATAATAATAAAGCAAGGGTGAGCAATAGCCCACCAACAATAATATATAACTGAACGATAATATATAACATTTCAAAAGTATCTTTCAAACCATATGCCATGCATTTACGGAAATGATGCCAGTATAATATGAACGATGAAGTTACAAGGTAAATTAAAGTATTTGTTTGTAGAAATATCTGTTACATCAAAAGTAAGCGAGATATTCTCATTGTCATTAAAAAGAGGAACTTGCATGAAAAGATTTCAATTCAAGTTATGAACACTTTTCCAGCTCTGCCAACAGTAATCATGTTGCAGGAAATAAATAAGTTTGGATGATGAACCAATGATGGAGTATTCACCGCGCCCGCTGTTCCAATCTTGATGATCAGTCGAGATCGTACAGCTCAAATTAGATTTACTACCGGTAGAAGGAAGAACTGACGACTTTACTTGTATACCGCCTTACTAGCTCTCCCCGGCCAACGGTTGGGCCAAAGGGGATGGACCGACGCTACTCGGCCTCTTACACGACTCCTAGTTCAAATAGAATTCATGATTCTGAATGTAACGTTCGTCCCCCTTTCCCCAAGTATAATACTTGTTGATAAGACTCTACAAAGTAGTCGTATCTAGTTGGAAAGGAAAATTCACCAATAACTTCCAAGCTATTGCTTGGTAACGAATATCAACTTGTTCCAACAATCTTACCCCTCGAAAGATGAGAAGGTAAACAACGACTTAATAAGTCAATAGCACCCGAGTTGCGAGTGAAGAGAATACTTTATGACCGGGAAGTCGACAAGATAAATAACATTTTCCAAGTAAGGTTCCCTTATTTTTAGGGAGATAGACTCAAGAAGAATGATGTCTGAGAACCTTTCTTGATATAAGATTAATAATAATATGTCTCCGAAATATTTTTCGTAATAATCGAAGAAGATAAAACTTATTGAGGTTATTCTAAGTATGGAATAAATATTCAGAGAATATTTATTGAATTAAAATATTTAAAGAATATTTAGGAATATGAAAGAATATCTTTAATCAGAGTATTTTTCAAAATAATCCCTGAAGAAATATCAGGAGAATATTTATTGAATAAATAAATATTTACACGAATATTCAAAATAATATTCATTATGGAATTTAAATGAATATTCAAAAAGTAATATTCATTTAATGAATAATATTCTAAATGAATATCAAGTAATATTCATTTAGTAATCCGAGCTTTAAAGGAATATTCGAGACAATATTCGATAAATAAATCAAGCTTCAGATGAATATTAGAATAATATTCATCAAGTAATTAATATCTTAAATGAATATTCAAAAGTAATATTCATTTAATAAAATAATATTCTAAATGGATATTCAAATAATATTCATTTAGTAGTCCAATCTTTAGAAGAATATTCGGAATAATAATCGATAATCTATTCGACTTTGAATGAATATTGAAAAATATTATTCGTCGAATGGTTACGTTCAAATAATTATTTGAAGTAAGGATCGTTAAATAAATAATCTCGAACGAATATTCAAATAATATTCGTCGCCCAAATAATGGAAAATATTTACTTAAATATTTTCCTCCGAGGTAATCTCGATATATCAAGAAATATTGACTCCCGGTCTATATTTGACGAATAAGATGTATACGCCCTTCTATGAGGGTCTTACAATAACCGGCTTATAATTGATACGTTAGTTATCTAATTTATAAGCTAATAAACAATCAGGGAACAAGCATAACGATATAACTTGAAAGTAGGCATGCATGCTATGGCATATGTATAACAGAAAACATATATATATATATATATATATATATATATATATATATATATATATATATTCAATCACAACAACAGCCTAAAAGAAGGGAATTGAAACTTGCCTGGTAGTCGAGTACGGTAAGGGGTAGTGGTAGCGGGTCCCGGGAAAGCTTGGTGATCTATAAATATCCAAGGCATTCGGGATTAATCACTTAACATCTTAAAAGTTAAGTTATACTTAAATCAAAACACGTTCTCGAGTTATCTCGTTATACCCCTTTTTGTGGATTCCTTTTATCATTGATCCGACCCGACATTCGTTCGTTAATACGACATGTCACTGTACTTACACTTGGGACATACTTAAGTCATACAAGTTCTAAAGTCGATCGTTACGAACCAATATTATACTCCGAGTTTTATCGCCCGTTTTCTAAGTGTTTTACCGAAGTTATAATAGAGTCGTCTTTTAGGGGTTCGTTCGCGTTTAACCTCGACTCGAATATTTTTAATAAATCGAAAAACGTTCCTTTTGACATACGGTTTTCTTTCACACCTTTATTTTTACCTCTAGTATTTATTTACCAAGATTCGTCATGACTTTACATATTTTACGAGGGTTCAATTTCAGTTACGAACTTTCGTTTACGGATTCGAACTACTTTTAGTAAATCGGTCATAAATCCTAAACCGTAAGTCTGTTTGATTCGATTCTTTTTCCAAAATGATCTACGACTCAAGATCTACAAGGGCATGTTAGATACTTGTCCAGTTTCGGCCATTAGACCTACTGTGATGCACGGTTTTCAATGATTAACACAATTTCGGCATTATAACGGCTATAATACGAACGTTCCAAAAATCGCAATCAACAACCCAAGCCACACCGGGCATCAATACAACTTATACACATAATAATCATCTCACAAGTCCAGAAGCTACTGATCTTAGCATCAAAATCATCATGCATCTTAAATCATATAACTAATTACATAATCATGCTTATAATTATCACTATAATCATACCAAGCTAAATCCATCAAAAACATTCATAAATCTCAAATCAAATGCTAGGGTTTCAAGAGATCTACCTTCCTTGGAGTATGATATAACCTTAATAAGCTTGGTATGGTCCTTGTATAGCTTAATCAAATCTTAGATCATCCAAAGAAATCATGAAAACAAAGTTAGTTTCTAAGATCCACTATTCATCGTCAATCTTGTAAAAATCATATAAAATCAAAAACTAAAAGTTTTGTTCTAAACTTTTTACCACACCTTCTACTCTTCAAAGGCTTTCTTTTGAGATATAGAACACAAGAATCCAACCATGGGAGCTAGGTTTTTGAGCCCCATCTTTCTACTGATCAGAACCTGGACAGTTTTGGTCCTCCAACTTTAAGCATGGATTTGACTAGGCTATACTACTTGGATTTCCATGAAATTTGGAACGTATCTTGCCCATGGAGTGGAGAAGCTATGGTTAAAATTTGGTGATTTTATCATGGATATAAATGGAGATATGAATTTTTCTTTGATCTTTGTTCCTGCTGGGCAGTTTTGGAGTGTTTGGTGTTTTTGCTTTGTTCTCTTCTTCTTGCTTGCTTTATGGCCAATAATGTTAACATCTTGTAATATATATCTAATGTCTTTGGATGCATCTCTTCAAGATGTGTTGTCATGCTTTGATTGGTCCTTTTTAAAATATCTTAACCTCACAATTACACTTACGTACTCATCTCTTGCCTTTTAGCACTTAAGTCCCTGGGTAAACTGCAACTAGGTGCTTAGATATTTCTATAAAGGTGTGATGTCATCTTCCACTATTTTTGGTGGATGCATCCTATCTTGTTCGTTCGTTTCTTTGTTCGGTTATCGCTCAATCTCGTTATAACGTTTTAGCGGTTTCTAGAACGCTTGTTTCACTGCCTCAGTGGTTTCCTACCTTTATTCTTAAATCAAATATAATAACATCCCAAAATATCAAATCCTCAAAGTTAATATCTCAATTCTTGGATTATAATAATATATAATCCACTGTCCGGTCAAATATTATACCGAAAAAGAATTTGGAATTTATGAATTCCGATCGTCTCTGCATTCACTTATTTCCTCCGCGTATTTCTAATATGACTTCGAAACATCCATATCACGTCCCGTACATAGGGTGGCGTGAAAAGTTTTCCAACTTACAAAATCACTATTCATCCACCAAATTACTATGCACGTACAAGAAACACTATGCACGTAGGGGAAACACTATGCACGTATGGGAAACACTATGCACGTACTCATTTCCCTTCAAGGATCCATTAGCTCCTTCCTGGACGGTAGATTATTCTTATCTAGGTCCTCAACCAACGAATTACTCTATTCTGACAATATACCAATGCATCAGGATCATTGTCCAAAGCAATATCCATTCATTACAATCATTGTTCTTTGAAACCACCATTCATTAGTGCTCTTTAACCACAATAAGAAAAGTTTTAATTCTACCCAAAATTCGGGTTATTACAGTCTCCCCTCCTTAAAAGGATTCCGTCCTCGGAATCAGTCTAGGAATAACTGGGGTTACTTCTATCCCATTGCACTTTCTATTTCTCAGGTGGATTCTTCCACTTCTTGATTTTCTTCAAATCTCTCACTAGCTTGACAACCTTATCTCTTAGCGCTTGCTCTTTTCTATTCATAATTTCCACAGGTTGTCCTTCGTAGTTCAGATTCGGTTATGTATATCTATCTGCTCGTACTCTATCATATGCCGGGCATCTATATTATACTGATGAGGCACATACGCAAGAACCATGTTATGACCATTTTACCGGTTTGGGTGAGGCTGGCTCATAGGCCACCTTCCTGACGCGTTTAAACTCTCAGATGACACAATGAATCTTGGGCTAAACGTCCTTTCATTCTAACCTTGTTAATTCCTTCCACGAGGATACCTTTTCTCATTACAAATCTCGAACCTCATATTCTCTATCATGTTTGCACGGAAATACATCAACAAAAACTTGCTTGTCATAACCCTCTATTAATTCTAGATATTTCCCAATTCCATTGTATAAATGTCAACTCTATTGTCGATGGGGTACTCCGTATTGAAACTAGTTCGAGTATTCTAAAAATCGATTCGAGTAACTCTTGATGTCTAGTAATAAGCTCGTCGGCCATCACTGTTTTGGCCTCGCTATCTCATTGTTATCTACTATCACCCCCGGTGTTCCAACCTCTTCTTTAATCATCTCACAGAATGCCAATCTACCTCCTGTGTTCATTCAGTCATTCTCTATTATCTCATCTCTTCTCCTTTCTGAAAGAAAGGCGAATCTCTTGGGGAATTTGTTTGCGGGGAATGTTGTCTGGTTCGAGGACTCTTAATCCTTTTATCACAAATCATAATCTTCATATACACACAAGCACACATATTTTCAGATCTGATAGGTCTGAAAGTCGATCATGTTTGATCCTTTTTGATTTCGTACCTTTCCTTCATATATACGATGTTTCGATATACTTAGGGCGAAAACTATCTCAGATAACTCACAGCCAATTCATTAAATTCCAAAAAGTTGTGGGTGCAATAGTCAACCCAAAATGACATCACTTACAATTTCATAGTGTCTATACCTAGTGCGATTCACAATCTTGGGTATATCCTCGATTTTTAACTTCCAACCGGTGATGTCCCATTTCCTAATAAGTTTGGAAAATACACAGCGTCCCTGTGCTGCTCAGCCAATCTTCTACAACAGTACCTATACTCAATGTTGACTCATTCAACTCTCGAGGTTCGATGCACAATCTTGTGCTAACATATTTCTTTCTTACAACACACCGGTTCCTCACGGTGGCACAATGAGTCTCATCGCACTCTTATTCAACAATCCTCGCATCTGAGTTGATAATTCTTTTATTCTTACTGGGCTAACGGGATGCAGCACTAGGATCTGAATACTCGATATTCATTATTATGTCATCCAAATTGATATCTGGTAGCTTATTAAAACCTTGTACAACCTCCCAAAATCATTATAATTATACTTGGTGTCTCTTTCCTCGGGGTCAACCATATGGGCTAATCAAGCCACATATTTCTGGCGTCATAATCTCTTAGTCAGAACTAGACTCCAAAATCTCTGACTCCGTCTTTATCCTTAAATTATTTCCCCCATAATCAATTTGGCTCCATTGGGTATCAACTAATCCATCATTATTATAATATCAATTTCTCCCTAATTCGAAAGGAATCAATTCTCTCGATCGAGTAGTACTCTGGGTAGGTTCTCTGGAAATCACTATTCCTTATCCATAAGGAACACTTCCTGAACTTAATGTAGATATTACATGAAGTAGATAAAATTGCAGAAGAGTTTCAAGCATCGCAGCTATGTCAGGTTGATGAAACTATCACTCATGCAGCTTCCATAAAAGACTGGAAACTTAACGGTTTACTTCGTCAATTTTGTATCATGGTCCTGGTTTGCCTCAAAACGGGACCTTCTAAGGTACGTAATACGCTTAAGACTCCTTCACGAATCGAATCTTTACTTAAACTATTATTACATTCGATTCTTGCACAATCATCAAAAGGAATGTAACTTCCTCCACTCCGATATGACCTTCAAGGTCTTTCCAAATTTCATTTTGTTTCTTCGGTATGAACATTTGTAATTATTCCTTTATACTTAGACTGTCGGCCACCTCATTGGCCTTTCCTGATAATAATAATTTCGGGTAATTCTTGTTCTCTGGATATATTCCAATTCAAACTTTTCTACCTCATTCCCATCACTGTTGGGTGAAAGAATTCCCCCTTAAGCTCTGCTGATGGAGAAAAATATATTTATCAGTCTTTTTCCATAAGTCATTGCTTCCACCTACCCGTGGGAACTTTATCACGTTTATTCCCAATCCTACTTAGGATACTTCTTTTATTAGTTCTTTCCTTATCTTAGGATAATCTCAGACTTTATAGGTTCAATCCATACTTCCTCAGGGTTTCATACATGCCTCATCTGGCATTATTGTTACTATGTCATACATTCCTTACCAAACTTCCATTTTGAAGTTCGGAATATTACCTTTTTTTTCCTTGTAAGGTTTCATAGGTCATCCTCATCATTCCTCCTGTATTTTCTGGGTACAGGGTATATCAAAATGTCATTGATCAATACTCTAATAATTCTATCTATGTTCTTTCCAGAACTCTTTTTAATAATCCTTACCGGTCATTGTTGCCTTAGCAAGTCCAACTCATATCATCTGAATTCATAATGTCGTTATTAGGGTTAATGCCATCCCTTGTGCATTCCCCAGGGTTTGTCTTAATTTATGGATATCCTATCCTTAATTCAACTGCCAAGGAATTCTTGCATCCTATACTTGGCAATCAAATCATGTATCCTTAATAAGGGTCTCTTTTCAATCATTCTCATTTGATAATCGATCGGTGGCTTAATGCTAACCTCTTCTTTCAGATAGTTGTCAGCCTATTTGACCTTCCAAAAGACAACGTATGTCTATCTGCTCTCTTACAGAACTTGGTAATGGTAGCAAGGATGTTGTGAAAGATATTGATCGAGTTCAACGTGAATCTCTTAGTACTTATCGTTTTTCTCAAAGGTACTTGCCTTAGACAAAATTTCTACAACATACTGATCCATCTCTGACCATTTCTATACTCTCTTCATAAACCTTCATTGTTTACTTCCCTTGGTCATAATATATTCATGGTATTTATAATATCCTAACATCATACATCTCAAGTCATTATACTTCCATTTTTACTCGTAATCTTGGGCAATCATATACACATGAATCACTTTAGTACGGGTGACCCCATTCCAAAAAGTCTAGTAAATTCCCAATCCAAACATGGGTTGCAAAGGGTTCTATAGAAGATTCCTACGATCTCATTAATATTTCCTTTATATCAAAAGCCCTTGCAGTCGGTGCTTACTTAGAAGCAACCCTGCTTTGTCCTTTCATTGCTGGTCTAGTCACTTGATAATCCTTTGTGACTTGGCCTCAACTGACCACACTAAAATAAAAATATATGGTTTTAGGGTTGGCTAATTAGCATTACTTTTCTAGCAATTGCTGGCATAGTGCCTTCTACTTTGATACCTTTCTACCTTTCCAAAACTTTACTCCATATAGGTCTTAATCGACTTCTCGGCACCATCTCCGGTCACCTTTCCTCCACTTTTATCTTTTCAACTATTCTTATCAATCCCACGTGCCACGCAAGCTTACCATTCATGGTATAACAGCCCTTTCACTTAAGTCAATCCCGGAGTTTCTCAGTCCGGCTGGTTTCTTACTTACATTTCCTGTTTTCGTCCAATCTCAATTCATCATTGTATTTCTACAATCAATCGCGATAACCGGGGTCTATCCACCAACCCATATAGCGGCTACTTTACCCAATTCACGGGGTTCTCCCCAGTTTCTACTCTCTTCCATGATGTTCTCTGATAATCAGAAAGACAAGGTTTGCCAAAATTCGTTGAATTTCTTTCCAGAATCAAGGAAATTTTGGTCAATCTATCCAACCACCGATAACACTATGAAGATCAATTTCGAAACCTAGAGAATAGTTCTATGAGCATCCAAGCAGGTGGAATCATAAGCAGTTATAATAACGGAATTATTGACACAAAGTTGGAAGTTTAACCACTAGAAAGGAACCAAATATATATATCCCATAGAAGGGAAATCAAAAGTTTCAAACTGAAACATGCCACCTCTTCCTGATACATATACATCTTAGTTGTCGATAATATCAAATGTCAGTCTTCCTAACCACAGGTTTCAGAAGGAACACTACCGTCGGAGTTAGTCATTTCATAAAAATTGGCACTACTAGGGCCATCCTAGTCTGGTGTACCGTGCTGTTCGAATGCATCCGCAATTACTCTGCCGTGCTGCATAAGCACACCACCTAAACCTGTATGAGATGCATCATAGTGTATCATAAAGTCTTCCTTCTCCCGTTAGGCAATACCAACGCCGGGTCGTTACCAATTTCATCTTAAAACATTCTCTATTACCTCTTAACCACTAATCGTATTACTTGATCCATTTGCAATTCAGTGTCAGAATAAACTTAAGGTAACTACTATAATCTATTCGGGGAAAAGAAAGAATTTAATATCTTCTGAATCACATGCATCTAACATTCCTGATTCGCCATTTTACTGAGTTAAAATAAACTTATACTTAGTACCTGATAGTAGTCATATTACGAGTTTATCATAGACCCACTGGTCTTTTCCTCTAGTAGTTTCTGAGATCATCATCTCGCTTACTACTTTATATAACTTTATCCAATCAGGCCATCACTTTCCACTATCTTTACTTTCGAAGCTGGTTCATTCATAATATGGACATTTCGCTGAATAAAACCACCTCAACAATCTCAATTTGGTTTCATAAAATATAACCCATGAAATCCGCCTTCTCATGGCGAATTACCATTGACAATATTCACACTAATCCATTTATCCGATAATATGGCACTTGTTGCCTCTATCTCAACTGCTCCTGGGTGCTCCCTGTCCTACATCGACGTCTTTGATAATCATGCATCATTCTAACTCCTTTCTCATTAATCTGAAAGTCTCTAAGGATCTTTATCTATCCCCATATAAGACCTCAAGTAATCCTTCCAATCTGTCTTAATTGCTGGTACTACCTCTCGTAGTCCGGCTATAAATCCAACATAAAATTTCAATTCTCTTAATAATATCTCAGTTCTTTGTGCTCACTTCTCTGAGCACTATAATCTTAACTCTCGCTATCCCTCTGGCTACAGCCCTCATTTCCTTGGAGTAAACTTCTCATCCTCAATAGGATTCTCCTCTGCTGGAACCTCTTTCGAGTCCTCAATAGGGTACTCTATCGAATTCACAATCCGATCGTCAGCATATAATAACACATCATCATGCTGCTGCTCGTACGCCTCAAGGTCTGTCGCCTTACTCGTCGATACGAGAACGAGCTAAGTTACTATCATGATACCTAAGAGTTCCCATAAGGGTTTTATATGTCAGTACTACTTGAAGTAGTCCGACTATGAACTTGGCAAGAGTTCTTATTATCTTAGTGAGTTTATTGTTTTAACGTCGCATCATCTCTGGGGTTTATAACGTACGCTCTGATACCACTTCTATAACACCCCCAGATCCGGGGTCCGGGATCCGGTCGTTACGGTTTCCAATTCTGTCCACAACACTTGAACTTTCCTTAACATAAAATAAATTACATCTCTATGACCCAACACAACAATGTAAAACACACCCGTTATAGTCCCAGAGATGAAATCAGAGTAACAATCAAATTTTTATTAATCACATTATGAGTTCTTACAATCCAAAAGAATTTCAATAAAAATACATACTCTTTGCCATCCATTTACATAAGTCATACTAGACCATATACTTGGTATTGAAAGAATAAATCTATCCTACCAATAGCTTCATCTTCAGCTCTGGTAGTCTCATCGTCCTCGCCCGCGTCGAGTGCGCCTTGTGCGAGTCATCTGGTCTAGCTGTTGTTGTGATATAATAATAAAGCAAGGGTGAGCAATAGCCCACCAACAATAATATATAATTGAACGATAATATATAACAGTTCAAAAGTATCTTTCAAACCATATGCCATGCATTTACGGAAATGATGCCAGTATAATATTAACGATGAAGTTACAAGGTAAATTAAAGTATTTGTTTGTAGAAATATCTGTTACATCAAAAGTAAGTGAGATATTCTCATTGTCATTAAAAAGAGGAACTTTCATGAAAAGATTTCAATTCAAGTTATGAACACTTTTCCAGCTCTGCCAACAGTAATCATGTTGCAGGAAATAAATATGTTTGGATGATAAACCAATGATGGAGTATTCACCGCGCCCGCTGTTCCAATCTTGATGATCAGTCGAGATCGTACAGCTCAAATTAGATTTACTACCGGTAGAAGGAAGAACTGACGGCTTTACTTGTATACCGCCTTACTAGCTCTCCCCGGCCAACGGTTGGGCCAAAGGGGATGGACCGACGCTACTCGGCCTCTTACACGACTCCTAGTTCAAATAGAATTCATGATTCTGAATGTAACGTTCGTCCCCCTTTCCCCAAGTATAATACTTGTTGATAAGACTCTACAAAGTAGTCGTATCTAGTTGGAAAGGAAAATTCACCAATAACTTCCAAGCTATTGCTTGGTAACGAATATCAACTTGTTCCAACAATCTTACCCCTCGAAAGATGAGAAGGTAAACAACGACTTAATAAGTAAATAGCACCCGAGTTGCGAGTGAAGAGAATACTTTATGACCGGGAAGTCGACAAGATAAATAACATTTTCCAAGTAAGGTTCCCTTATTTTTAGGGAGATAGACTCAAGAAGAATGATGTCTGAGAACCTTTCTTGATATAAGATTAATAATAATATGTCTCCGAAATATTTTCGTAATAATCGAAGAAGATAAAACTTATTGAGGTTATTCTAAGTATGGAATAAATATTCAGAGAATATTTATTGAATTAAAATATTTAAAGAATATTTAGGAATATGAAAGAATATCTTTAATCAGAGTATTTTTCAAAATAATCCCTGAAGAAATATCAGGAGAATATTTATTGAATAAATAAATATTTACACGAATATTCAAAATAATATTCATTATGGAATTTAAATGAATATTCAAAAAGTAATATTCATTTAATGAATAATATTCTAAATGAATATCAAGTAATATTCATTTAGTAATCCGAGCTTTAAAGGAATATTTGAGACAATATTCGATAAATAAATCAAGCTTCAGATGAATATTAGAATAATATTCATCAAGTAATTAATATCTTAAATGAATATTCAAAAGTAATATTCATTTAATAAAATAATATTCTAAATGGATATTCAAATAATATTCATTTAGTAGTCCAATCTTTAGAAGAATATTCGGAATAATAATCGATAATTTATTCGACTTTGAATGAATATTGAAAAATATTATTCGTCGAATGGTTACGTTCAAATAATTATTTGAAGTAAGGATCGTTAAATAAATAATCTCGAACGAATATTCAAATAATATTCGTCGCCCAAATAATGGAAAATATTTACTTAAATATTTTCCTCCGAGGTAATCTCGATATATCAAGAAATATTGACTCCCGGTCTATATTTGACGAATAAGATGTATACGCCCTTCTATGAGGGTCTTACAATAACCGGCTTATAATTGATACGTTAGTTATCTAATTTATAAGCTAATAAACAATCAGGGAACAAGCATAACGATATAACTTGAAAGTAGGCATGCATGCTATGGCATATGTATAACAGAAAACATATATATATATATATATATATTCAATCACAACAACAGCCTAAAAGAAGGGAATTGAAACTTGCCTGGTAGTCGAGTACGGTAAGGGGTAGTGGTAGCGGGTCCCAGGTCAGCTTGGTGATCTATAAATATCCAAGGCATTCGGGATTAATCACTTAACATCTTAAAAGTTAAGTTATACTTAAATCAAAACACGTTCTCGAGTTATCTCGTTATACCCCTTTTTGTGGATTCCTTTTATCATTGATCCGACCCGACATTCGTTCGTTAATACGACATGTCACTGTACTTACACTTGGGACATACTTAAGTCATACAAGTTCTAAAGTCGATCGTTACGAACCAATATTATACTCCGAGTTTTATCGCCCGTTTTCTAAGTGTTTTACCGAAGTTATAATAGTCGTCTTTTAGGGGTTCGTTCGCGTTTAACCTCGACTCGAATATTTTTAATAAATCGAAAAACGATCCTTTTGACATACAGTTTTCTTTCACACCTTTATTTTTACTTCTAGTATTTATTTACCAAGATTCGTCATGACTTTACATATTTTACGAGGGTTCAATTTCAGTTACGAACTTTCGTTTACGGATTCGAACTACTTTTAGTAAATCGGTCATAAATCCTAAACCGTAAGTCTGTTTGATTCGATTCTTTTTCCAAAATGATCTACGACTCAAGATCTACAAGGGCATGTTAGATACTTGTCCAGTTTCGGCCATTAGACCTACTGTGATGCACGGTTTTCAATGATTAACAAAATTTCGGCATTATAACGGCTATAATACGAACGTTCCAAAAATCGAAATCAACAACCCAAGCCACACCGGGCATCAATACAACTTATACACATAATAATCATCTCACAAGTCTAGAAGCTACTGATCTTAGCATCAAAATCATCATGCATCTTAAATCATATAACTAATTACATAATCATGCTTATAATTATCACTATAATCATACCAAGCTAAATCCATAAAAAACATTCATAAATCTCAAATCAAATGCTAGGGTTTCAAGAGATCTACCTTCCTTGGAGTATGATATAACCTTAATAATCTTGGTATGGTCCTTGTATAGCTTAATCAAATCTTAGATCATCCAAAGAAATCATGAAAACAAAGTTAGTTTCTAAGATCCACTATTCATCGTCAATCTTGTAAAAATCATATAAAATCAAAACTAAGAGTTTGGTTCTAAAATTTTTACCACACCTTCCACTCTTCAAAGGCTTTCTTTTGAGATATAGAACACAAGAATCCAACCATGGGAGCTAGGGTTTTGAGCCCCATCTTTCTACTGATCAGAACCTGGACAGTTTTGGTCCTCCAACTTTAAGCATGGATTTGACTAGGCTATACTACTTGGATTTCCATGAAATTTGGAACGTATCTTGCCCATGGAGTGGAGAAGCTATGGTTAAAATTTGGTGATTTTATCATGGATAGAAATGGAGATATGAATTTTTCTTTGATCTTTGTTCCTGCTGGGCAGTTTTGGAGTGTTTGGTGTTTTTGCTTTGTTCTCTTCTTCTTGCTTGCTTTATGGCCAATAATGCTAACATCTTGTAATATATATCTAATGTCTTTGGATGCATCTCTTCAAGATGTGTTGTCATGCTTTGATTGGTCCTTTTTAAAATATCTTAACCTCACAATTACACTTACGTACTCATCTCTTGCCTTTTAGCACTTAAGTCCCTGGGTAAACTGCAACTAGGTGCTTAGATATTTCTATAAAGGTGTGATGTCATCTTCCACTATCTTTGGTGGATGCATCCTATCTTGTTCGTTCGTTTCTTTGTTCGGTTATCGCTCAATCTCGTTATAACGTTTTAGCGGTTTCTAGAACGCTTGTTTCACTGCCTCAGTGGTTTCCTACCTTTATTCTTAAATCAAATATAATAACATCCCAAAATATCAAATCCTCAAAGTTAATATCTAAATTCTTGGATTATAATAATATATAATCCACTGTTCGGTCAAATATTATACCGAAAAAGAATTTGGAATTTATGAATTCCGATCGTCTCTGCATTCACTTATTTCCTCCGCGTATTTCTAATATGACTTCGAAACATCCATATCACGTCCCGTACATAGGGTGGCGTGAAAAGTTTTCCAACTTACAAAATCACTATTCATCCACCAAATTACTATGCACGTACAGGAAACACTATGCACGTAGGGGAAACACTATGCACGTATGGGAAACACTATGCACGTACTCATTTCCCTTCAAGGATCCATTAGCTCCTTCCTGGACGGTAGATTATTCTTATCTAGGTCCTCAACCAACGAATTACTCTATTCTGACAATATACCAATGCATCAGGATCATTGTCCAAAGCAATATCCATTCATTACAATCATTGTTCTTTGAAACCACCATTCATTAGTGCTCTTTAACCACAATAAGAAAAGTTTTAATTCTACCTAAAATTCGGGTTATTACACACAAGTACCTGAAACACACCGAACTAAACATCACCCATAATCGACATTCTTGTAAGTCTGCACAACTAAGCAAAACACATTAAAACTACAATAAACTTGAGTCCAAGACAATCAATTTAAGCCGAATTGAAGCGATCCAAGTGGATATAAATCCACTTATCAGTCTTCTCAAGACAAATCTGTTGCTCACTATACTAGGAGAACAAGGAGAAAGATTCATTTGTCACCTACACACACAGTGTCAAGTCCAACTAACATTATGCAGGTCTCTACAAATAAGGTTATATCCAAGTCAGTATCTGACAAGAGAGATCTGGATCTTGATTCTTCATGGGAAACTACATTGACATACAGCCTGGCTATGGAACTTATTTCTCTACAAGTGAAGCTTTCCAGGCCTATTCTAGATTTTCTAACTAAAAGAGTTCCTAAACTTTGATTTCCTGAAGAATATGGACTGTTACATCAAAGACTTGATTTAATGAAGACGTACTTCTATGTATCAGTCACAAAGGAATTACACAAGAAATTTGGACTTCCTAAGCATGTTGCACTTCAATCACTTCATGCATATCTATTTGACAAGGATGTCATTGTTGAAGATGCTTCAGCTCAAGGTGAACAAGAGGAGGTAGTTGATAGAGGGAAGCAATCAACAAAAGATACTATTGCACCAGTGGTGAATAGTAGAATAGATCATATCACAGTCACTGTAACACAAGAACCATCTAGTCAGAGGTTGGATGACTCAGGAACTGTGATTGATGATGATGAAAGGTCTTCTGTGATGACTGAAATTACAAGTGAGAAACCCTATGATATGGGAGGAATGACTTTGATTGATTTTTCTGAAGATCAAACCAATATTGTTCTTTCAGAGTCTATCCACCTTGAGGGTGTGTCTCAGAAACCAACACTTAAAGATGGTGACATACTAGCTATGGTGTCTAATGAAGTACTACTGAAGACATCAGAGTCTGGTGTAAAACCTGAAAGTGGTATACTGGAGCCTGTAGTTTCTGGAAAGAAAGTAGATGTTTGTAAGGGTCCAGAGTCTATAGCAGCTCACTCCTTGGAGAAAACCTCAAGCCCCATGCCATATGAGGAACCCTCTCTCCATGTGAGTTCAGGTATAAAAACTTCTTCTAACCCCTATTTTTTTGTAGGTCATGAGAGCACTTATCCAAATTTGAGTGATACACTTGAAAAGATGGACATAGATCCACACATAGAGAGGCTGGCTCCTGACCAGGCAAAAGGAGAGGTAGAAAGAGTGTTGACTTTAGATAGTCAAAGTGAGCATGAGGGTATGGATGATCAACTCCATAGTGAGGGAGAGAAAGTTAGGAAACCACCATCGTTTGATTTCTGGGATCAGGTTTTTCCTGAATCTTGGTCTGAAAATCTTGGTATGGATGCTGGTACTTATTCTTTTATCAAGATGTATGAGAAGAATGACTTAGCACATCACAATGCAAAGCCAGAAGTTAAAGATTAGAAACAGAAAGAAAGGCTTGCAAGAATCATCAACAGAAGAGGTGAAAGGCTAAGACAAACTTCTACTCAACCAGTACCAGAAGATATTTCTAATGATCCTAGTATTCCTTTGTATGTACTTCCAATATCAGCTAGAATTGAGACATCAACAGTATCTGATCAATCTAAGGAGGAGTCAGGTTATGTAGATGTTGGTACACAGAATACTGGTGAAGGACATGATGATCATACTTCAGCTCCAGATCAGAAAGATGAAGATGTTTGTACTTCTACTCAAGTATTATTACTTGAATATCATTCTCTACAGGCAACTTCTTCTACAAGACTTGAAGATAAGGTTCTTTCTGCATCTGAATCTGAAGATACAACAAGCACTTCCAACATTGAAGTCAATTCTGAAATTTTTCGAAACATTCAGAAATCTCAAAGTGATATTCAATCGAGACTTCAAATTCTTGAAGAAAACCAAGTCACTATTATGGATAATCAAGTAGTTCTGATGAATCTCATTTGTTCTGTTACTGAATCTCTTGGAATTAATGTGGCTGATGTCAAAAAGGGGGAGATAAAGACAATTCAGAAACAACAACAACAACAGACTGGGAGCAGAATTAAGGGTGACAGAGTTGGTAAATTTCATCATGGAAGTGGTAAAGGAAAATAAGCATCAAATAGTTGAATTCTTTCTTCTAAGTACTAGATACATGTCTACATCTGAAGAAGGAGGTACTTAACTTTATGATCTTAAATTCATAAATTCTATTCTGGTTGTATTGTTATATGTTTTGACATCCACAACCTAGATTTATGCTTCACATTCTAAAGCATAAATAGGGGGAGATTGTTAGGAATAATTCATAAGTTGTGATGTTGAGAATAGAATTTGTTAATACTTCTTGTATATCCTGGTCTTATAAAGGATTTAGCACTTTGTATAGGATATATGTGTTAGACAGTAATCTGTGGAGGTTAGTCAGGAATAGTGCGTCAGAGACTACATTTCAGGAACTAAGAGCAGATCCTGATACAGCAAGTCAGATCCTGATCAAATACTGATGGGATGATCAGATCCTGATGCAATGGGAAATCCTGATATCAGTCGTGTTACTGATGATGTCATTATGGATGCTACAGAAACTGGCAAGTGCTATAAAACAGGATCGTTGTTTTAAAAAACAAGCAAGAAGATATCGTGAAGGAAACGAATTCTCTATTGATGGAAACTATAAACTGGATGGAAGAACATTGTCATAGATAGATTATAATTCTGTTATTAGTTGATAGGTAGCATTATAAATAATCTCTCAATATCATTGTAAAAAGAGTGAATTGTGAATTTTAGAGTGCATATCGTGTGAAGCTCTGTATAAGGTTTGTATTCGATAGTTCGAAACAAACAGAGAGAGAGAGAGAGAGATTTGTATTGTCAGCAGCTGCTAAAGGTATTGTACACCTTTGGTAGAGTTTGTATTTGATTTATTTTAATACAAACAAAGTTTGATTCATTCGTTTGTTCTTGTTCATCTAATTAAGAAAAAATCAGACACGATTATATAACTTGTATTCGACCCCCCTTCTACAAGTTATTCGAGTTAACATCTTTGATAAATCAACTGTACTGACTCCAGTCTGTCTAAACTCTCCTGAGTAACACCAAGACCTGGAACAGCCAGTGATGAAGGATCTCGAGGACCAGTATTCATTCTGACTTCTTTATGAGAGCCCAATCCAGATTTATCTCGACCTTGCTTTCCTGTTAAAGCTCTACCATGCAGAAAATCAGTAGTAGTACCTCCAGTCATCAGAGATGGATCATGAAGAGTTGGTTTTCCAAAAACCATTTGCATCTGAGTAGATAAAGGTCTCTGTACAACTTGTGTAGAAACAGAGGTTGAATTCACTTTCTTTGAATCTTCTCCTTCTTTAGCAATGCCTTTTAGCTTCAATCTGGCTTCAGCTTCTGTTCGTTTCTTAGATAATTCTGATCTTTGATCAGCACCAACATTTTCTTTAATCATAATCCCTTTAACAACAGGCCTAGGAGCTTTTTCTTTCTTTTTAAACTTTCCAGACTTTAAAGCTTTCTGATGTTCTTCTTGTAAGTTCTTTTCTTCAGCTTTAATATCTTCAATAGTAGCTCCTTCTTCATTTTCTTCAAGAAATAACTTAGCAGCCAATTCCTCATCAGTCAGTGGATTTTCAGTGAATAATAAACTCTTGGTGTTTGAAGTACCCTGAGTATCAGTGTATATTCCAACAGACTTTGACTTTGATCAGCTCTTAATAATTTCTTCCCTTTGTCCTTTTGACTTAGAATACTTGCTAAATTTCAGACTTTGATCAGCTCTTAATAATTTCTTCCCTTTGTCCTTTGCTCCTGCTCCTCCATCTTCAGTATCTTCATCCTCTTTAGTCAGAGGTTGAGATTGCCTGCACTTATACTTAGCAACTCTCTCCCCCTTTTTGACATCATCAGGAATCAAAATAGAAGTAATCAGTTCCAAGGAGTTAGCAATGGAGTCAATCTTTCCAGACAAAATAGTCTGATTCTGTTTAACTTGACCCAGTCTTTGAAACAGAGTTTCTTGAGCTTTGGAAATGGTCTTGAACTTTGTTTGATTATCCCTCTGCATAGTCATATCTCTAACAACAACATCAGCTCTTAGTTCATTAATTGATTTTTGAGACTCATCAAATCTTTCATTCAGAGTCTTTACTTGAACAATGGTTGCTTGTAGACTTGAGAGAATATCAGGATTTGAGATCTTTGTAGCAGATTGATGAACAAATTTAGCTGCTCTTTCAATAGGAAAAATAAAGTCTGACTTATACCAATCCCTTGAATTCTTGGCAAAGTGCTTAGCTTCAATGTCATGTTGATCTGAAGGTTTAGAAAAAGGTGTGTGCTTAGCATCAGTTTGAACTGGTATACTCTAAGAAGAGTTTGACTCTGCACTTCCTTCATCTTCAGCATCAACAGCTGTATTTTCAACTTGATCAGTATGCACTGCAACATTCTCTTCAACAATCTCTGCAGTTTCAGTAACATTCACTGCTATTTCAGCAACAATCTCTGCAGTTTTGTCTCTAGCCTCAACAGACTTTGGAATTTCAACTTGTTCAACCTGTTCACCTTGTTCAGGAACCTGGTGAGCATTAGAGAATAACTCAGTGTGTGATGCCACTATTTCATCAAGTACTACAGTTGGCTGATCAGCTGCACCAATTTCTTCAGAGTTTGCAATGATAGGTGAAAGAGGAACTTTAATGTGATCAGAGAATGGTATGAATGTTTCAACAAAATCATCCATAGCAGTAAAACCTTCTCTGTTGTCCTTATCCATTTGTACATTGGCAGGTGTATTGGCAGCTTCTTCTACAGTATATGTCTCAACAGTAGGTATTTCCTTGGAAATCACCTCTGGAGCTTCAAAGTTCATTTCCTCATCAGAATCATCAAGAATCAATCTTCTTCTTCTAATTTGAGGCACCTCTGCTGTCTCTTCTTCAGTAGAATCCTCTAGAATAGAAGGTGATGGAGGTCTGTTTGCCCTTTCTTTTCTAGCTCTTTTAGTCCTGACAGACTCCTTTTGAATTGGAACAGATTCTCTTTTAGCTTTAGCTAATCGATGCTGTGTATTTGCTGCTGTGTGTTTTCTTCTACCTCCATGTTTTGGTTTGGGTTGGGTAATAGATGGTTGTTGTTCAAGTTGAGGTGAAGGTTGAGGTTGGGTTTGTGTTTCAGTGTTTAGAGTTAGAGGTTCAGTATGTGTAGGTGGTTGAATGGGTTCAGTGTTTATAGATTGTTGAGGTTCAGAGTTTGTAGGTTCAGGGTTAGGCTGTGGAGGTTCTTGAGGTTGTGGAGGCTGTAGAGGTTCTTGAGGTTGGTGTAGAAAGTTTTGAATTGCAAGTGGCAACACCAAATCAGGTAATTGCTCCTTGTTAGCATCTTTGTTGGTTAGATCAGAGAATATCCTTTTATTAACCTTAAAGGCTAATATGGTGTCATCCTCAGAAATTTTAACACCAGCAACACAAGCAGTGAATAATAATTGACAAAATCTTGCAAAATAGACAGTACTAGACTCTGACAACCTATCACCTAAATTCATTAAGACAAGTCTACCAAAATCAAAATTACTTTCATAGAGAAGAGAATACCCGATTTGAAGACTGTCAGTAGGAATGGCATCCCAGTTGGTGACTTTCTTGCCAAAAGCTCTTGTGATGCAATCAAAGAAGAAACTCCATTCCTTCCTGAGCCCTGGCCTTTTTACATTACCAAGCTTGTCTAAAGAACCAGAAAACCTCAGCTGCTGCAACATCTCCTTCAATTGATTCTCACCAGCAACAGTGTATGAAGTGTGAGTGTCGAAACCCATAGTATCTCTAACAGTTGCAGGAGTAATCACATACTCTATCTCCTCATAAGTGAAAACAATTGATGGATTCCCATTCTCTCCTCCATCGTTATACACAGAGTAATTCCAGAAGGTAGCAATCTGCGTGGCAGAAAGCATTTGTGGTTCGACTAGAGCTGTTCCAATCTCTGAATCTCCCAAAAAGTTTTGAATCAAGTGAAACGCCTCTGGAACTTTTTCATTGTTCAATGGGGCTGCATAATTGTTGGGAACAAACAATAATCCTTGGGTGGTAAAAGCTTTAGTGGCCATTAGAATCGATTTGAGAAGAAAATATGAGTGAAAAAGATATGTAGCAAAGGTGTTTGTGAAAATGTGTAAATGAGATAGCAAGTAACTGTGAGTGGGTTGTGTGCAGAGAAAATAACCGTGTAAGTAAAAATGATTAGTGTTGTAATGAAAAAGTAAAACCCAATCGTTTTAACATTAATACACTCAACCAATTACTCAGTTAATGTGCAAGTGGGACACATTAGTGGGACACGTGGCACATATATAATGGAACAACTATGCACGTTCAGTAACTATAGCAATAATTACTGCTAATTTCTCTCCCATTACCAACACACTTTACCACTCTAACACTCATTAACAGTTGGCAATAATTTATTTCATTCTTCAAAAACTCTTTTTACCCCAAGTACGTAAATTGTCTGAAATAAATTACCTTAGAGTATTAGACAAAATTCGTCAGCGTTTGTCAATTCTCCAACTGCATTACCATAATCCTTTCAAAAACTGCACAGGTGTGAATATATGTGTGTGTATAGCAGAGTTTACCAATTCAAATTTTAGAGCATCTAATTTTTCATAAAATCCATAAAGTAAATCAGTAAACACTGGATGCACAAACTCTCATAGTAAACACTGAATGTATGATGAATGCTAAACTCTGTAGTAAACGATTTATATACAGTAATATTTAATTAATTTATACCCCCGTCTAATTTTTTTTTTCTCCAGTAATCAGAGGTTGGTGTTGGTGTATACTGAAAATATTTATTTAAAGTATATACATTTATTTCTGGCCCAGTTTTATTGAGAATCATTTAAATGTTTACATGCTGTCTAGTATTATATATTGTGGACAATCTAGTATCAAATGGGATACAGAATATTAGATTGTTAAATACGGTTTATATAATATAATAAGGTTCACAGCACAGGTGGAGTTAGACAATCCACTGGAATGGCTGTAGTATTATTTAGATTAGTTTATATTGACTATTAAATAATACTAGTATACTTTGTGTATATTGAACAGAATCAAATTTAGAATTGTTCCCTTATACTGATTAAGAAGGTGAACTAAGATTCTATGTTATTATTAATGCTTAGGTTCTTAATCCAGATATAGTAATTGACACATGTATATTATTTACATGCTTTGATTTATATATGAAATAATTCTTTTGATTTATTTCATTATATTTTGGGTGATGGAATAATATATATGGTGGATATTATTTATTGAAGGAATCCATGTCCTGATAATATTCGGGTTAATGATGTCCCCTTGAAAGCTCAAAAAGATTTAATTATGTGAAACCCTGCAGGTGGATTTATTCCGGCATAATTAAATAAAGGTTGAGTGGATGATCAAGGATAAAAGATATTAATTAAATGAATTATCAGTAATTTATTTAATTAATGGACATGCGATATTTTAAACATGGGGAATTTAATAAGCAAATAATATTGGAACCGAATTAATTAATTAAATTACGGTATTGGGAAAGGTAGTGCAAATATTAATTCTTTAGTGGATTGAATTAATATTTAATTAAATTGGGCTATGCCCAAGATGTAATTAGAAGGCCCAACCTAATTGTCCATGATCCCTATTGTAGCCCTATATATATTCTTATTCTCTTCTTGCTAGGGTTGGTCGAAAAAATTTTGTAGCCACCCAGGACCAAGAATAGAGGTGAACTTGAGAAGACGAAGGCCACACTTCGCTCAAGGAAATTTGGGAATACAATAGAAGAGCGTGGAATCAACCGTTAACAAGGTGACTTTTCTATTCGTACTCGTTAATATATTGTATCAAAAATCGTAGTGCGAAGATCTGATTGTCCCAACAATTGGCATCAAGAGCTAGGTTCATTGGTTCTGCGATTTTTGATACGATGTCCATGTCGTAATTATATATGCATGTATATAGTGGTAGGCTTGTATATTCTGTTTTGCAGGTTGTTATCCACTATTATGGCCATGTATATTTTAATTATGTGTTTGGATCCCACGTGGTTTAATCGTGGTTATTTTGTTTGGTTTCCACGTGGTTTATCGTGGTTGTAAAACACGAGGGTTGATCGTGTTAGAATAGATTTTACAAATTAGTTTTGTATTAGATCTATTTTTTTTGTAATTGTTTGATGGATTTTGTATAATCCGGGTATTTTGTAACAATTATGTTCGATCGGAAATCAAAACGGAGAAAAAAATTTATCCGCTGCGAAGCTGATTGAAGGGCTTGCTATGGCTGTTAATCGATTAAGCATCAGGAATTCAGAAACTAGTGGCGACAGAAACAGAAACAGGAAGACGCGTGAAAAATCTGCTGGAGGGCTGTAACGCAGGTCTGTCCTGCGTTACAATAGCTAACAGGTGTGAAACGCATGTGCGTCATGCGCGACAGGGCTTCCAGGGCTGTAACGCGTCTACAAGCTGCGCAACAGCAGTTTTTTGGTAGAAAAATGTTTTTTCAGCAAAGAACAGGGCTGGAATTTTTTTTTTCAAGGGGCCATAATAGTGAAAAATTTTATTTTAATTTTTTCCACTGATTTTGATTATTGATTTAATTAATTATGTTATGTGTGTTGTTAATTATGTGTGTAATTAATTTTTAATTGCATGTTTAACATAATTAGGACGACATGGACATAGTATTTATTTATTATGCTTTAATCATGAATAGCATGCTGTTATGTTATGTGTTTTGTGTATTTTGATACATGTGGACTGCGATTAAATAACATAAGGCGATGCATGCTAGATAAAATTCCTCAAATTTTAAATAAAAATTCTAAGTGGGTGAGGGAATTAATTAGGAATTAAATCCCACGGTCTCCATTATTTTGTATGTAATATAATCTTTTAAATAATGTAGATGGTATATATGATCACCTAACGTGGCGTACTATTTACGGTATTTTAAAAGGTTGTAGAAATTACTAGAACAAAATTCTTAAATTAAATTACGAATATTGAAAGGTATATAGATCACCCTAACGTGACGTACCAAGTTTCATAGAATTCGTAACGAAAATTGGATATTCTTTTTGATGTTGACTATGGATAATTCTGTCTAGGAATCGGGTATTAAGCGAGGCCGTTGTGACTCCTCCGAGACCTGGGAATTATCCATTAATATATCAAACGGATGTATTCAGTTTAAGTAATTTAAGATTTGATAATGGTATACACTTAGCTATAAAAATAATATATAGTCCACCCTAACGTGGCGTATTATTTAGTAATAGGACCGAAGTAATATTTAAACGAATTTAAGTGGTATATATGTCACCCATCGTGGCGTACCAGATACTTATGGTGTTTAAATATTAGTACATTAATTTTGAATTAATTGTTAGAGGAAACCAATAGGATTTAAGATTTATGCAACTATCTGATTATGTGTTACATGTATGATTCTCAGGATTAGATCATTATGGGCTTTAATCCACTATTCACCATACTTAAGGATAACAAACTTACTGGACCGAACTATATTGAATGGAAACGTAATTTGGACATAGTGTTGACTGCTGAGGAGTACAAATTTTGTACTTATGAACCCAAGCAAGATCAGCCTGCTGAAGATGCTCCTGAAAGTGAGAAGGAGTATTATAAGCGGTGGGTTAAGGCTGATGAGATGTCGCGATGTTACATTCTGGCAACTATGTCGGGTGTTTTGCAGCATCAGCATCAGGTTATGGCCACTGCTTCAGATATGCTCTTTAATCTCAAGGAACTTTTTGGGGAACAGAATAGGGCTGCTAGGCAAGTAGCAATGAAGGCTTTAATGAACACTCAGATGGCTGAAGGAACACCTGTAAGGGATCATGTTCTCAGGATGATGTCTCATCTGAATGAGATGGAGATCCTTGGTGCTGATATTGATGGGGAAACCCAGATCGATATCATCCTTATGAGTCTGCCCAAAAGTTTTGAGCAGTTCCGCTTGAATTACACCATGAACAAAAGGATGTATAGTCTCGCGGAACTTCTGACAGAACTTCAGGCAGCTGAAGGACTCTTTAAGCAGAATGTTCAAGTGAATGTGGCTGAGAAAGCTTCTTCCTCTAAGCCGAAAGGCAAGAAGAAGAAAAAGGTTCAGACACAAAAAGCTGGAAAGGTTGCTAATGCAGTGGGAGTTCAAGGTGCTGTGAAAAAGCCTAAGGGCAAGTGCTTCAGGTGCAAGCAGTTAGGTCACTGGAAACAGGATTGTCCTCTTCCTAAGAAGACAAACAATACTGGTATGTCTCTTTCTCTAGTTACAGAAACATATATAGCGGCTATATCTACGAGCACTTGGTGTGTAGATACAGGAGCCACTGACCATGTTATAACTCTATGCAGGGGTTCCAGCAATCCAGAATGCTTAGAGATGGCGAGATATATGTGTTCATGGGAGATGCTACGAAAGTAGCAGTAGTTGCAGTTGGAATAATTACATTATCTTTTGGCGATGATAGGATTTTGGTTTTGAACAATTGTCTTTATGTACCTTCGTTTAGAAGGAATTTAATTTCGGTTTCTAAACTTGCCATGGATGGTTATAATGTTTGTTTGGATCGTAATGTTTCTATTATGATGAATAAACGAGTTATATGTTCTGATACATTGCAAGACAATTTATATATTATAATCCTATCCAACCAATGCTGCAACATAAGGAAACTAATAACATTCTTTCTAGCTCAAATAAAAGAAAGAAACCTTCTGAATTGAACCAAACATATCTTTGGCACTTAAGATTAGGTCATATTAACTTGAGGAGGATTCAAAGACTGGTAGTAGATGGGCCATTAGGCTCGTTGGCAGTGGAGCCATTTCCAGTTTGTGAATCCTGCTTGGAAGGTAAGATGACAAATAGGCCTTTTAAAGCAAAGGGGAATAGAGCCAAAGAAGTGTTAGAATTGGTTCATACTGATTTATGTGGACCTATGAGTATCCAAGCAAGAGGAGGTTATGAGTATTTTGTCACTTTCATTGACGATTATTCTAGATATGGGTACATTTATTTGTTGCGCCGTAAGTCTGAGTGCTTTGAAAAATTCAAAGAGTACAAAGCAAGTGCGGAGAAGCGACATCTTGGAAAATGTATCAAGTCACTACGATCAGATCGTGGTGGCGAATACTTGCTTGGAGAATTTAGGGAATATTTATCAGAAAATGGGATCACATCCCAGTTGTCTGCACCTGGCACACCTCAGCAGAATGGTGTAGCAGAGAGAAGGAATCGGACTCTTTTAGAGAGTGTTAGATCAATGATGAGTTATTCAGATTTACCCAAGTCGTTTGGGGATATGCTATAGAAATAGCGGCTTACCTTCTGAACTTGGTACCTTCTAAGTCGGTTCCCAAGACTCCAATAGAATTGTGGACTGGCAGCAAACCAAGTCTAAGACATATTCGGATTTGGGGTTGTCCAGCACATGTGCTGAACAAGAACGCGACCAAGTTAGAATCTCGTACAGAAGTAAGGCTGTTTGTAGGCTATCCCATGGGAACGAAAGGTTATTCATTTTATAGTCCTAGGGATCGAGATATCATTGTTAGCACCAATGCTAGAGTCTTAGAAGAAGACTATATAATGAACCATAAACCCATGAGTAGTATCGTTTTAGAGGAACTAGTGGGAGGGACAGATAATCCCCAAGTGCCAATAGTACAAGTAGAACAGCCACAAGAAAATGCACAACTTAACACTAATACTGCACCAGTGCCTCATCGTAGTGGGAGGGTTGTTCAACAACCAGATAGATTCATGTTTTTGGGAGAGTCCTCGGACTTGGTCCCTGGTGAACATGATGAGGATCCCAGGACATACAAAGAGGCAATTCTAGATAAAAGATGCAGGTCTATGGCAAAAGGCAATGGAATCTGAGATGGAATCATTGTATTCAAATCAAGTTTGGGAGCTCGTGGAACCACCCAAAGGTGTAAAACCCATTGGATGTATGTGGATCTACAAGAAGAAAAGAGGATCTGACAAAAAGGTGAAAGCCTGGAAAGCATGACTTGTTGCGAAAGGGTATACTTAGAAAGAAGGGATCGATTATGAGGAAACCTTTTCGCCAGTTGTTATGCTTAAGTCGATCCAGATTCTTTTATCTATAGCAGCTCATCTCGATTATGAGATTTGGCAAATGGATGTCAAGACAGCTTTCCTTAATGGAATTCTTGAGGAAACCATCTATATGCAACAACCAAAAGGATTCATTAAGGAAGGCCAAGAGCATCTTGTTTGTAAGCTTAAGAGGTCTATTTATGGACTAAAACAAGCTTCTAGGGACTGGAATATTCGTTTTGATCAGGCAGTCCAGTCATATGGATTTGATCAAAGTCCAAGCGAATCATGTGTGTATAAGAGAAGTGAGGGTAATACAGTGGTTTTTCTAGTACTGTATGTAGATGACATTTTACTCATTGGAAACAATGTTAAGATGTTGTCATCAGTAAAGGCATGGTTGTTCAAACAATTTGAAATGAAGGACTTAGGTGAAGCGGCATACATCCTTGGGATCAAATTAATAAGGGATCGCAAGAAAAGGATGTTGGCTTTATCTCAAGAGCCCTACATTGATGAAGTATTAGCTCGTTTTAACATGCAGAACTCTAAGAAAGGTTTTCTACCTTTTAAGCATGGAGTGGCTCTATCCAAGGAGTAGTGTCCTTCGACACCTAAGGATATAGAGAGCATGAAAGCAGTTCCTTATGCTTCGGCATGTTGAAGCTTAATGTATGCTATGTTATGTACGAGGCCTGACATCTGCTTTTCTGTAGGCATGGTTAGTAGATATCAGTCGAACCCAGGTCAGGAACATTGGAGTGCAGTAAAAACTATACTCAAGTACCTGAGAAGGACTAAGGAGTATATGTTAATTTACAAAGCCTCAGATCTATTTCCTTTGGGATATACTGATTTAGATTTTCAATCAGATAGGGATAAGAGGAAATCAACCTCGGGATATGTTTTTACTTTGGGAGGTGGAGCCGTTATATGGAGGAGTGTAAAGCAGAAATGCATTGCAGACTCTACCATGGAAGCCGAGTACGTGGCGGGCTCTGAGGCTGCAAAGGAGGCTGTATTGTTCATGAACTTTCTTTTGGACTTGGATGTGGTACCTAACTTGCCTAGGAGCTTGACAGTGTATTGTGATAACACTGGTGCTGTGGCAAATTCGAAGGAACCGCGAGACCACAAAGCAGCTAAACATATTGAACGTAAGTATCATCTCATACGAGGAATCGTAAAGCGAGGAGATATAGTTGTGGCTCACATGTCATCAGAAGACAACTGGGCAGATCCTTTCACAAAGAGCTTGCCAACCAAAGTTTTTGACAGGCATGTGGAAGCGATAGGAGTCAGATGGATGGACACATAGTTTTTTTTTTTGCAATAGTGGATTAAATAAACACTGATATACTCATAGAATATTTTGAGTATAAGTGGGAGATTGTTGGTGTATACTGAAAATATTTATTTAAAGTATATACATTTATTTCTGGCCTAGTTTTATTGAGAATCATTTAAATGTTTACATGCTGTCTAGTATTATATATTGTGGACAATCTAGTATCAAATGGGATACAGAATATTAGATTGTTAAATACGGTTTATATAATATAATAAGGTTCACAGCACAGGTGGAGTTAGACAATCCACTGGAATGGCTGTAGTATTATTTAGATTAGTTTATATTGACTATTAAATAATACTAGTATACTTTGTGTATATTGAACAAGATCAAATTTAGAATTGTTCCCTTATACTGATTAAGAAGGTGAACTAAGATTCTATGTTATTATTAATGCTTAGGTTCTTAATCCAGATATAGTAATTGACACATGTATATTATTTACATGCTTTGATTTATATATGAAATAATTCTTTTGATTTATTTCATTATATTTTGGGTGATGGAATAATATATATGGTGGATATTATTTATTGAAGGAATCCATGTCCTGATAATATTCGGGTTAATGATGTCCCCTTGAAAGCTCAAAAAGATTTAATTATGTGAAACCCTGCAGGTGGATTTATTCCGGCATAATTAAATAAAGGTTGAGTGGATGATCAAGGATAAAAGATATTAATTAAATGAATTATCAGTAATTTATTTAATTAATGGACATGCGATATTTTAAACATGGGGAATTTAATAAGCAAATAATATTGGAACCGAATTAATTAATTAAATTACGGTATTGGGAAAGGTAGTACAAATATTAATTCTTTAGTGGATTGAATTAATATTTAATTACATTGGGCTATGCCCAAGATGTAATTAGAAGGCCCAACCTAATTGTCCATGATCCCTATTGTAGCCCTATATATATTCTTATTCTCTTCTTGCTAGGGTTGGTCGAAAAAATTTTGTAGCCACCCAGGAGCAAGAAGAGAGGTGAACTTGAGAAGACGAAGGCCACACTTCGCTCAAGGGAATTTGGGAATACAATAGAAGAGCGTGGAATCAACCGTTAACAAGGTGACTTTTCTATTCGTACTCGTTAATATATTGTATCAAAAATCGCAGTGCCAAGATCTGATTGTCCCAACAGTTGGAACTAGTCACCAAAAATCCTATAATTTTAGCCCTTATCATTTTGATAAGTTCCTGGATCTTCCTAGTCTTTGACTAGTCACCAAAAAATAAAGAATTTTAGCCCTTACTATATACCAGCAAGTTCCTGGGTCGTTCTAGACACCAACATAATCTCAAAGGAGTTCTAACAGTCTATATACATTTGAGTTGGGGGTTGACTAATAACAAAATTTAACTTAACAGTGTATAACTAATAGAGTTTAGAGCTCATCAACATCAGAAATTATTCATGAGAGGCAATGCACACAATATTTAGAGACTCAGAGTTTAGGATAAATAAACTAAGAGATGCTATAAATATGAAACAGTATCATGCTGTGTTAATTTTCTGCACAATCTAAGATTAGATCGCAAATAACTTAGAAGGATTCATGATTAATTACTGAGAATCATGCTTCATACAAATTTCTTCATTGGTGTTAACAATCAGACAAAAACATTATCAGAGTTTCTCAGAGTTTATCCAACATGTCAACAGTGTATGACCTACAAAGCATGCTATCAGAGTTTGACAGTTAACGAACAGAGTTTGCATAGCAGAGTTTAACAACAGAGTTCACATAACAGTTAACATACCATAGAAGTATGAACAACACATTACATAAGTAAAATTTTGAGTCTAACCAATATTTCTAGTCAAAACCAGAGACCATTCCTAGTTCATTTACCAGCCTTGTAAATACAGCTTCACTCAATGGCTTGGTGAAGATATCTGCAAGCTGTTGTTCTGTAGACACAAAATGAAGCTCAATATTTCCTTCCTCTACATGTTCTCTGATAAAGTGGTACCTTATGCTGATGTGCTTGGTCATTGAATGTTGTACTGGATTACCTGTCATAGCAATAGCACTTTGATTATCACAGTAAATAGGTATTTTACTGTACCTCAATCTATAATCCAGCAATTGATTCTTCATCCACAGAATCTGTGCACAAGCTACCAGCCGCAATATACTCTACTTCAGCTGTAAATGTTGAAATTGATTTCTGTTTCTTGCTGTACCAAGAAACAAGTCTATCACCCAGAAATTGACAACTTCTACTGGTGCTTTTTCTGTCTATCTTGCAGCCTGCAAAGTCTGCATCAGAGTAACCAAGTAACTTGAAGTCTGATTCTCTAGGATACCACAAACCTAAGGTCATGGTTCCTTTGAGATACTTAAAAATCCTCTTCACAGCTGTTAGATGTGGTTCTCTGGGGTCTACCTGAAACCTTGCACAGAGACAAGTTGAATACATGATATCAGGCCTGCTAGCTGTTAGATAAAGAAGAGACCCTATCATGCCTCTGTAGCTTGTCATATCTACTGAAGCTCCTGTGTCTTTGTCCAACTTTGTTGCTATTGTCATGGGAGTTGATGCAGATGAGCAGTCAAGCATACCAAATTTCTTGAGAAGATTTCTGGTATATTTTGCTTGATTTATGAAAATCCCATCATCTGTTTGCTTCACCTGTAGGCCTAAAAATAACTAAGCTCTCCCATCATGCTCATTTGATACCTGGACTGCATGAGCTTGGCAAACTTTTTACAGAGTTTATCATTAGTAGACCCAAAAATTATGTCATCAACATATATCTGAACTAAAAGCAAGTCATCACCATAGTTAAAGTAGAACAGTGTTTTATCAATTGCACCTTTGTTGAACCCACTTTCTAAAAGAAATTGAGCCAGAGTTTCATACCATGCTCTTGGTGCCTGCTTAAGTCCATAGAGTGCCTTATCCAGCCTGTAGACATAGTCTGGATATTTTGGGTCCACAAAACCTGGTGGTTGTTCAACAAACACTTCTTCTTTAAGCTTCCCATTCAGAAAAGCACTTTTCACATCCATCTGAAATACCTTGAATTTCTTGTGAGAGGCATATTCTAGAAAAATTCTTATTGCCTCCAATCTTGCAACTGGAGCAAAAGTTTTATCATAGTCTATTTCTTCCTGCTGTGAATAGCCTTTTGCCACAAGTCTAGCCTTGTTCCTTGTAACAACTCCCTCACTGTCAGTTTTGTTTCTGAAGACCCATCTAGTACCAACAACAGATCTATTGTTTGGTCTAGGTACAAGGGTCCATACTTCATTTCTTTCAAATTCATTTAACTCCTCCTGCATTGCTGTTATCCAGTTAGCATCTTGAAGAGCTTCTTCTACCATCTTTGGTTCATTCTTAGACAAGAATGCATGAAACAGACATTCATTTGTTGTAGCACTTCTTGTCCTTACTGTTGCATCTGGATCTCCAATAATTAAATCAGGTGTATGAGATTTTGTCCATTTCCTAGCTGAAGGTAAATGGCTTCTATCAGTATGTGATCCTCCCCCTTGATCCATGTTCTCCTGATTTTCTTGTTGTCTTTCTTCATTTTCTGAGGCTCCCCCTGAATTTGACTGCTCAGAGATTGAACTGTCAGATTTTGCACTTTCAGAGTTTGAGTAATCAGAGTTTGATCCAGATTTTTCAGTTGACTCACTATCAGAATTTGAGTCATCATTTTGATCATGCTCCCCCTCAACTGGTTCTCCCCTTTGTTCTGGCTGAGAAGTTTCTTCAGTGTTTACCAGTAGAGGTTCAGAGTATGCTTCAATAGAGTTTGTCAGATCAGTTTCATCAGAGTTTACTTCATCAGAGATTAAGTCTTCATTTTCAAAGTGCAGTTGATCATGTTCATCTACATCTTCAAGTCCGGTTATTTTCTTGTCATCAAATGACACATGAATTGACTCCATGATCACCTTAGTTCTCAGATTATAAACTCTGAATGCCTTAGTTGACAGTGGATAGCCAACAAAAATTCCTTCATCAGCTTTTAACTCAAATTTGGTCAACTGTTCAGGATGAGTTTTCAATACAAAGCATTTGTACCCAAAAATATGAAAATATTTCAGGTTTGGCTTCTTTTCCCTCACCATCTCATATGGTGTTTTTCCATGCTTGTTGATCAGTGTGGCATTCTGAGTAAAACAGGATGTTTGAACTGCTTCTGCCCAGAAATAGGTTGGCAATTTTGCTTCATCAAGCATAGTTCTGGCAGCTTCTATCAAGGTTCTGTTCTTCCTCTCAACTACACCATTTTGCTGTAGTGTACCATGTGCAGAAAACTCTTGCTTCACTCCTCTGTTCTTGCAGAATTCTTCCATTGTTGCATTCCTGAATTCAGTTCCATTATCACTCCTGATTATTTTGACTTTGTGTTTTGATCCTTTGTCCAGCAGCTTTACATGCTCCATCAGAGTTAATGCAGTTTCATTCTTCTTTTCTAGAAAATACACCCATGTGTATCTGGTGTGTTCATCAACAATGACTAGAGCATATTTCTTTCTTCCAATTGACAAGACATTCACTGGTCCAAAGAGATCAACATGTAGAAGATGATAAGGATCAACAATTGAAGATTCAGACTTGCTCTTGAAAGATGACTTCCTTTATTTGGCCTTTTGACAGGAATCACACAGGCCATCAACATTTAATAAAGACTTTGGAAGTCCTCTTACAAGATCCTTTCTTATCAACTCATTTATGTTGTTCAGATTAAGATGAGAGAGTTTCTTATACCACTTCCAACTCTCTTCACTAGACATTCTTGTGGACAGGCACACAGCTTTTCCATCAGAGTTTGCCAATAACTTTGCTTCATAGATATTATTGTGCCTGTGTCCAACTAGAACAACTTTCCCTGTAGATTTACTGATGATTTCACAGTATTCAGGCTGAAAATCTACATGATATCCTCTGTCACAGATTTGACTCACAAATAGCAGATCATGCTTGAGTCTTGGAACCAGAGCTACATTTGTGATGATGACACTTCCAAGATTAATATTGCCATATCCCAGAGTACGTCCTATGTTGCCATCTCCATAAGAAACTTTTGGGTCAGCCTTCTCCACATACTCTGATAGCAGGGCTTTATTTCCAGTCATGTGTCCTGAACATCCACTGTCCACAACTAGGGTACTCTCCCTGATGCCCTGCAATCACAAACAATTACTGAAGATTAGATTTAAGGATCCAGACTTGCTTGGATCCTTTGGCTTTCTTAATTTTGTTATCTTTAGCAGCGAAATTTACATTATCAGAGTTTAAGCTAACTTTATCAGAGTTTACACTTGCAGAATTAACCTTAACCCATTTCAAACTGGGCTTAAGTTCATAGTAGTTATGATAAATAGCATGATAATCCCTGCAAGTATAAATAGAATGCCAAGTACTTCCACAATGTTTGCATAAAGTCTGTGGTCTAGTTCTAACATTATCTTTCTTTACTTCAGACTTGGAAGGTAAAGAATTAATGTTTTTGTTCTTCCTGCAGAAACTAGCAAGATGGTTAGTGCTACCACAGTTATGACATGTCTTTCTTGGAGCAAAAGTAGCAAGCATTGGATAATTACCTTGAGTAATGCCTACTTTACCATTTCTATTCTTCCTAGACACTTTCTGTTTCTTGACAGCTTTTAACTCCTTAAGCTTATACTTAGTTGTTTATCTGTCATTGAACCAATATTAACCTGTTTAACACTAGTTTTTACTAGTTCTTTCTTAACAGTTTCTTTTTCAGCTTCAGACTTAGGTTCATTTATTCCATGAACAAATTTTGTATATGGAGGATGTGTTCTAATTTTGACTTTGTTTTGAAACCTAAGTTCATCTCCCTCACAGTAACCTAAACCAACTGTGTCTGACTGAAAAACCTCTTGAGTGTCTTTTCCAGAATGAGTCCAAGTTTTAATTATGTGATTTGCCTTCTCCAATTTAGATTCAAGTTGTTAATATTTTCCTAGCAAATCCTGTTCTAGATAAACAGCATCATCTCTTTCTTTCTGAACTTGTTGCATGTTTTCAAGTTTTTCTTCAACAATTTTATTTCTCACTTTAAGTTCAGAATTTTCAGATTTGATTCTCTCATTCTCTAAAGTCTGATCCCTATAACTGATATGCAAAGCCTTAAGATAAATTCTTAATTCAGTTATATCATCAGTATTATAAGCATAGGTAGTTAGAGGTACCTTGTTTTCAGAATCTTCAGATTCATTCTCAATAGAAGCCATGAGAGCATAGTTAACATCCTCATCTGAGTCTGAAGTGTCTGCCCAGTCTCTGCCTTTTGTGAAGAGTGCTTTTTCAGTTTTACCCTTCTTGCACTCAGGAGCATAGTGACCCATCTTCTTACACTTATAGCATTGAATCTCAGACTTGTCCTTCTTCCCAGACTTGGTATCCTTTCTCTCAGACTTTCTGAAACTTTTTCTGTCAGAAATTGAATCTTTCTTAGAAAACCTTTTGCCCTTCTTGAAGTTCTTGAAACCCATCTTCTTGAAGGTCTTCACTATCAAAGCAGCCATTTGCAACATTTCTTCTTCATCATCCTCAGAGTCAGATGATTCATCAGTTTTTGAATCAACATCAGAGTTTGATGACTCACTTTCAGAATGTATGACTAAAGCCTTTCCCTTAGCTTTCTTCCTTGATGCTTCCTTCTTCAAGGGTTTTTCTTCAACCTTAAGAGCAATAGACTTTGTCTTCTTGCCTGATCTCCTGTTTCTCTGCTCCAATTCCAATTGTTTTGAGCAGCCCATAGATTTCATCAATCTCAGTATCAGCAAGATCATAGTTATCTCTTATGGTGGTTGTCTTCACATCCCACTTTTCAGGTAAAGCAAGAAGAAATTTGAGATTTGAGTCTTCCAGATCATACTCTTTATTAACCAATGACAAATCATTGAGCAGTTTACAGAATCTGTCAAATGTTTCTGTCATGGTTTCTTCAGATTTAGCCTCAAAGTGCTCATACTCCTGTGTGAGTATGTTCCTTCTATTCTTCTTTATAGCAGCAGTTCCTTGACACCTAACCTCAAGGGCATCCCAAATTTCTTTGGCAGTAGTGCAGTTAATCACTTTATTAGACATAACATTGTCTAAAGCACTATGAAGTAGATGCCTAACTTTTTCATCCTTAGCAATAGATGAAAGATCTTCAGGAGTCAGATCTTTCTTTTCCTTTGGAACTGTTTTAGCTTCTTGACCAGCAGTAGCAACAGATAGCTTTGTAGGTTTATGAGGACCTTCATAAATTCTGTCAAGATATTCTGGATCTGTAACCTCCAGAAACATGGTCATCTTCACCTTCCAGATTGAATACTCTGCTAGCCTGAGAATAGGAACCCTTATTGTCTCATAACGACTCACAGTAGTAGGTTGAGCCTTCTCAGAACTTGAACCTGTTGGAGAAGGTATCTCTGCCATTGATTATAGCTTTGTGTGTGGATCTTAAACTGTATAGAGTAACAGATTGGCTCTGATACCAATTGTTAGACCGAATACACAATTATAATCAAGATCGTATGAGAGATTAACAATAAAATACGTGTTTAAACAATTAAAAACTGTTTCGAATTAATAACTCCTCTCTCAGTGATGTAGAATATCACAGAGAGCTACTTAGGTTACAATGAATAATATTTCACAATGATCGATACCCTTCTAGGGTTAACCTAACTGTATTTATAAGATATACAGCTACTATACAATCGATAATTGATACTCCTATAAATTAGCTATACAATTGATATCAATTACGATTGCTACACGTCTCCTTAGTCAACTCAATCTCTTTGACAGCTATCCAATATTCAAAGATATTGATTCCTTAAATAATCTTCAAACACTGTTGACCAGTAGACGCTGCCTCCAGACAGAGTTTAACAAACTCTGTCGAGCTTCCAACTGTCAGCGTTTAACTAAACTCTGACTGCTTCCAGCTAAACTCTGATTTATCACTGTAACACTTAAACACTGATTAATATTCACATCAATTATTTCTAACAGAATATATACTTGTGCTTAATTAGTCTTACATTTGGCACTAAAATACACATTTGCTCTTGAATTATTTTCGTATAGTGTGTATTAACATTTTGTAAGCTACTAAGAGGAGGTTCTTAAAGAACTTATAAACTCTTCTTCAAGTCCTTAATAGCCAATTGATTTATACTTGGTTATAACGCAAAGAACTATCTTTTGATTTGTGCTTAAGTTGCATAAACTAGTTTCTATCTTAAGTGGTTTAAAATTGTTTTATTTTAAGTCAAAACAAAGCTTCTTTTAGTATTGGTTATAAGTCCCTTGAATCATAATTGTGCTCAAATCTTTAAGAACTTAACCAAGACTACCCGAACTAGTTTCTTTAACGAAACAAAGTTTAAAACTTTTGGTCATTACTTGCATTTCATTCGGCCGAATAGTTTTAATATATATATTGCTTATTGCATTCACGTTTAATTTATTATCTTGCATTAGTTATGTGACAAGTCCCTTGTGTGACTTTTCCTGGCTTTTCATGTATACTTTCTGCTAAACGTTTATCACATAATAGCGTGTTTCTTAACGGTTCTCACACTTGTGAGTTGATACTAGTTTAATGCATATTAGCATGGCGAAAACCAAATTATAGTGTGGGTGTGTTTTAGTCAAATTATATTTATCCACTTTTGTATAAGTATTTATACAAGGCTATATAATATTCATACGAGTGTGTAACACATGTATTCTTCGAGTTTAGTAGCTTGTTTAATATTTTTTGGAGTATTTATAACTCACTCTATCTCATTTTAGTTGTGTTATTTTAACACAAGTAAGTGTTTATTTAATTTTGTTTATATTCGGATAAATTCAATATTTATACAAATTTATATATTCGACTTTTATTTACATTGACGGAGTTTAATTTGTTACTATTTATATATGCTTTCTTGATCTAGTTGTTATACTAGTTCATTTTTAATCGTCAAACAAAAGGATTTCAAGTTGTAGTACTTGTATTATATCCTTTGACATGAGGTGAATTGAGATGAAGTGATTCTCGCTCTAAGAACCAAGTCTTAGACACGCCGACGGGTAGTTGGGTGTCTTTGCACCGTGAGGAGGAGGAAAGATCCAAGATCTAATATGTAAGATCTTAGATCAACAAAGGGTATAGATACGAAGTCTACCCAAAGGTTTACTTACAAAGCATTTGAGTAGTTAACGAGGATTTACGCTTCAAGATAATTTTGTAAGAGGTAGCTATAATATTTAGAGAAGGTAACGAGTAGTTAGGCTTTAAGATAAATATATATTGGTTGTAAAGGCTTCTCCGCCTACTATAAGGAGTGGTTTACTTATAGTGGAAGAAATCTCGAGTTCGGGAGGAGTTCGGGGACTGGAGTAAGGGTGTTCGAATTCGTTAGAGGATTGCGGCATCGCGAACCAGGATAAATCTATTGTGTCATACTATTGGTCTTTTTTTTTTTGCATTTTATATTACTTATTTATAAGTAATTAATTTTTTAAAAGAGAAGGAAAATTTAAAATGCCAAACTCAACTTTTAAAAAAGGTGATAAACTATTTAGCTTCCCCTTTCGAGCTTATCTAACCTCTCTAGGGACCTATCACGGTGTAAAATTAAAATTGCTCATAATTGCAAAATTAAAACATTTCTTATTTAAAATTCTACTAACCAAATTATAAATATTTTAGATATTATTAATTAAATTATAAACACTTTACATTTTTACGTATATGCCAATATATTTATATGCTGCTAGTATGCGATTTATATGACGAAAATATAGAGTGAGTGAATGTATTATTACATTTTCTTCTATTTTTTGAACATAATAATTTGAAATTTACATCATTCTTGATATCATTCTTTAAAGAAAATTCTTCGAATTTATAATTCCATTATTTTTAACCTTTTTCTTCAAGTTGGTGAATGATTAATTTTGAACTTCTTCCAAATTTTATTACATAATTTATTGACATAATAAACATTACAAAAAGTATTGTACATTTCTAAATACATGAAACATATAAGGAACAAAAAAAAAATCTCAATGAAAAAGTTATTAAGTCATGCAATCAAATCAAATCAATGACATAACAATGATATAATTAGGCTTGCTGTTAAATGCCATAAAAAACCCTTTATGTCAAATATATACAAGTATTACTTATTTTATATATAATAAGTAATACAAAATATATAATATAGGAAGCTTTCATTGATACAAAATAGCAAAATAAATACGTAATTATGCGACAAACACATTTCATTTGATTTTATTCAAAACATTTTGAAAAAATAAGAGACCATTGCAAAAAATTTTCAAATATATCATAAAATTTATGGTCAACGTCGGCCCATAAGTTTGTATGAGTTTGGACGATTTTTCGCATAACCAGAAATAAAAACCGAACTATTTTCAGGGATTTAAGAAAAAAATTCTAACAAAATCATCAAACTTATTTTAAAATGTTTTTTAGTTATTCTATTGACATTTCCAAATTTTTAAGTTAAAATAATATATTGAGATATTATATTCAAAATATTTGTGATTAAATGTGCTTACGCGATGGAATAAAATAAATTAGTTGTTTATCGTAACTTGTCGACATTAGGCCAAAATTTTGACTTAAAATATATTCAGGTATAATATTACCTAAATAATAATGACTATGAAATCCACGAAATATTAAATTTAAATATTTCAAAATTTTATCCATTTAATAAAACTATTAGAGGATTAAGGATAAAATCTATTTTTATGGTTTTGACAAGTCAATAAATAAGGTAAGTTTGAAAATAATTTTTTGAAAAATATATCAGATATATTTGAGGATAAAATATTTGAAAGGATCACTTTTTTAATAAACCTCTCATTTTCGGTTCGTAAAATCAAATCAGTATTCGAAATATTTCGGTATTTGTGCCATTTTAACTTTGCCTTATATACTTTATAGAATCTACACTAGGATATATCGTTGCCTTAATATGCCTTACCAAAATTAATGATTGGTACAAGAAATTTTTTTTTCGATTGATTCATTATTTGTTAATGTCACATCGAATAATTTTAGAGGAGGAATTACTATGTTATGTAATAACTTTTTAGACCTAATTAAAATTTCATTTTCGCACTCGACAAATTACCAAAATCTACGCGCGAAAAGATTGTATGTCAAATTTTAAAATAAAATAAAATAAAATATGTTAAAAGACTTTTAAGTTTTTCCTACAAAACACATTATTTTTCATACAAAAATATTATTTATGTTGTAATAAGTGTAATATGTGATTGTTAAAAGTTTCTAGACTTTCACAAAATACCATACACGGAAATAAATTGATGATAGAAAAATTACAGCTTATGCTTAATAAATTGTCAATGTATACATGTGAAATCTATAACTGAAGTATCCGATATTTACACTGAAGAGTGATAAGGCTGACCTATAAACAGAACATCCCTCATCATTTACATGTATACTTTTATGATTAATAATATATGTGATCATTTTTTTTCTTCTCTTCAATCACGAGTTATTATAAATAGAATTTATTAGCTGGTTTATGCAAACGAATTATAACAATTTCAAACCTCTTTTAAGTTTTTTTTTTTTTTTTTTTTTTTTCTCAGATCCCATCCATATTTTCAAGACTTTATTTTTCAGTGACCTCAGTCTGGTGCATGAAAAGGACAGAATAAATGGTTACACTATACAGGAGTACTTGTCAACTGTTTTAGAATAGCCCTTACTCCTTTCAGGCTTTGCTTTATTAAATTCATTCCCCCAACATAATCCTTGCAAATTCGTATATTATATAGTTAAGATTATAGCTCGTGCTACCCACATAGATAATTATAGTTTTTATTTTAGTATAAATTTATTATTAAAAAATATAATATAATATTAATTGTAAGATCCCGGATTATTGTAGGATTTATTATTATTATTATTTTTATTGTTTTAATTATGTTAATTAGTATTTAAAGTATGGAATTGGATTTGAGAATATCGTTGTGGAGTTCAACGATATTTAGTGTCGAGTTTATATGAGTATATTGAGTTATGTGTGCCAATGTGTGCTCCAGTATTTTATTGGTATTTTTAGTGATTTAAAAGTATTTAAATCTAGTATTATTGATCTTCAAAAATATTTATTTAATTATCGGAGGGCTTAAAAATCATGAAATCTTTTGTAAAAATATCTTTATATATTTATTGAGTTTTTAAAATTTTAAGGTGGATTAATTTGGGTGGTTGAGTATTTTAAAATGATTTTAAGAGTTTTATTGTATTTAAAGGATTAAAACTTTGAAAATTCGTATTTAATTCATTTTTGATCCGAAAAATATTTCGAAAATATGTACGTGCTTGTAATTTTATATTCTTTATTTTAAAAATGAAAAGTGTAATTTGCCGGAAGTTTTATTTAATTGTATTTTTTTAAGTCGAGTATTAGTATTAAAGCGATAAGTAGAATTTTATTTGGGCTCGAAATGTTATGTAGTAGTCAGCATATAAGGTAATTGGGCCCAGCCCATTTAGACCAAAAACAAACACAACCGAGAGAAATAGAGATACGGGGAGAGAGAAAATATTAAGGGGAAAGGAAATTAGGGATTTGGAAATTGGAATTGGGGGAAAACAATTAGCCGAATTACATACAAATTTGTGTGTGTATATGTGTGTGTGGGGGATGAACAATCAGGCAAGAGGCTGTGTTTACAGGGACTCGCGATTTGAGCAGGTAAATCGAGGGGGAAGGAAGGGGCTGGGATCGAACGGTGCTGCAAGGGGAGAGGGCAGGCGGCGCGGTGGCGCGTGGGCGGCCGCGTGTTCTCTGGTGGTCGCGTGGAGTGCAGCTGCGGCCAGGTGGTGATAGAAATAGCAGCAGTCCAGTGGTGGTGGTGGTGATGTTGTGTGTGTGTGTGTGTGTGTGAGAGAGAGAGAGAGAGAGAGAGAGAGGGAGATAGAGAGATTGCAGGAGATGGAATTTTGTGCGAGTCGTTTCGGACCAAAACGAAAATGGTATAATTTCGCGTGTTAATTATTTAATTTTCGTGTTAAATTTAGTTGTGTAAATTGTGAGTATTGTTTAATCTTTGTTATTTAATTAGTATAAATGTCGATATATGGTTTAAGTGATGTAATTAATTTAGAGGTGAATTGCGAAATCATAGTGGTAATTAATTAGATTTAAATTGTGAGATTATTGTGGTAATTTAATTAACTTAAATTGCTAGTTATTATGTTAATTCTCGTAATTAATCTATATTAAATTTTGAGAATATTGTTGTGGTTTAATTTGTTTTAAAGTGCGAGGTGAATATCTTATTGTCGTAAATTAGAGATAATTGTTAAGTGTTAGTTGCTGGTAATCATTGTTGTTTAATTACTAGAATTATAATTTCAAAAGTGGAATTTGGGGATTTTGGATGTGTCGAATTGGATAATTTGTTTTAGTTTATATTAGTGGGTAAATTACGTTAATTGTGATGGTAATTAGTGTTAACATATTAGTTTGAAATATTAATTTCGGATGTCGAAGCTTCCGATTATTTAATGATGGTTCAGTCGGGAGTTGTATGGTGGTTAGTTGATGATTGTTGTTGTATTATATATATAAGTTATGTGAGTTAGCTAGTCGTAATTGGCTATATGCTAAGTGTTATGGATCAAGTAATTGTATTTGTTAAGTGCTTATCTGTCACATTCTTGGTGGTGAATTATGTGTGGTCAAGTGGTTTTGGTAAAGGAATATATAATCTCTTAAGCAGTACATTTCGGTTTAAATGTTAAGTACTAATTGCTAGTTGTTTATGGCCATCGATAAATGTTTACGTGCTAAGTGCTATAAGTCGAGTCAATTACTTGGTATTTGTTTACAATTGGTCAAATGATTATCAATAATGGTTTTGGATAGAAAGTTAAATTGTTATTGTTATAGGAGGTGTAAGTATATGAATGGCTAATTGGCTATGTGCTAAATGGTATGAATCAAGTTATAGTATATGTTGAAAGTATAAGTGCCAACTACGTGGTGTTGGCTTAAATGTGGATAAACGTAGTTTACTTTTCTTAAGTGTTGAGGTGCCGCATGTCTGGGCGGGTAAATTTCTTTATGTGATTAGTTGCCGCATGTCTGGGCGGGTACTTTTCATTATTTGTTACCTTTATGTTGCTGCAATTGAGGCGGCTTTTATTTTATCAAAAACAGGGTTATAAATTGTTTTGTTTGGCATGGAGGGGCTGAGCCCATAGTCCGATAAACGAATACTACATGCCGAAATTTTCTAAAAATCCCCTGCGTTTTAAAGATTTTTAAATTATTTGATTTAAAGATTTAAAGGCATATATGTGTATAAGTGTTTAAGTGCATATGTGATGATTAATGAAGTGTGGATATATATATATTGATGTATGTATTGTTTGCGAGTTATAAGTAATTGATTATTAAATGGTTGTTTATGTACTAAATAGTACTTTACTATTATTCCGAGTATAGTTAGGGATTCGTTATGGACCCAGCGATCAAGTTGACGAGACGGTTGAAGGAAAATGAACGAGTGATCGAGTAAAGAACAAAGTACAGTAAGTGGTGAATCGACGCACTGGAAACGAGGCAAGTGTACTAACCCTCGCTTATCGTTCAAGCGAGATACATATGTTTTTATTGAATATAATTATTCCCTTCAAATCCGTATTGCTAGTATTTCTCTCCTTCAAATTATTGATAAGGATATATTTTATTCATATATCATGTGAAAAGTAGAAATACAGTTTTATTGCCAGTATTATTCTTTCTTAAGTATTGTCGCTCATTAAAATGGCGTAAGTAATTAAAGATGTTTTTTTTAAAATTTCCTTATACTGGGCTGGTCTTTTGCCAGTGAGTATAAAGGACTGAAAAGGTTTAATGTTTTAAATTATTAATAAGATGGTTTATAAGTTGGATAAGCGTAAGAGGCTAGGGTGGTCCTAGTCCAGCACTTTTATTTAGCGTAAGAGGCTAGGGTGGTCCTAGTCCAGCATTAAAGGCCAATGTGTTGCCTCAATGGGAACCCAGTTTTAAAGGAATGGGGACTTTACGTGGCTGATCACCCGTATTGTCCGTAATCTGAAGAATAATAAAACCAAATTAAATGTTTCAAAAAGTTTCACGGAAAGTATGTTTTATTTGTGGAATAGTTTTAATGAGAGGAATGTTTTGGCAAGATATATCTGTTTTACGGTTTATTGGACATGAATGTTTTAATAAGATATACCTGTTTTACTATAAATGATTATCGGTTTAGAAATTGTGTATTTCTGAGTTAATTGTTGTCTATATGATTAAAAGTTGAAACCTCAGTAAAATAATGAGATTAAGGATAGATAGAAGTTTTTCAGTTATTCCCTTCGCAAGTAACATTGTACGTGAAAGTGGAGTAAGAATGATTGGAAAAAATTCTTGATATTCTTTCTCTCAAAGTTTTATCTGGGGCAGAGATGGTTAGTAGAAAATAAAAGAGTGTTATGTTAGTATTTTGAATGGTGAAAAATAATTCACGGTTATTACGGTCACTGTGGCATGTGTTGCGCAGTGATAGTGAGAACCGAGAATGATTTGAGATCTTCTTAGTAATTCAAACTCATGATTGTCAGGCCGGTTAGGCAGCTAGGTATGCAAATGCTTAGCGACATGAATGAGATTTGAGTAACTGAGAATTTCTTGGAGATTTCGTTAAAGTTTTAGATAAAGTATTTTTGCAAGTATTAAAAGTATTGAATCTAGTATTACGACCCTTCTCAGTTATTAATCTTGATTTTGAGTTATAAAGGTTTTAAATGATATTAATCTCTTGTTAAAGTTAAGAATCCAGATTTCAATTATAGTATTGGTTATAAATTGGTGAGTATTTCTTCGCTCATGTTTATCGTTCCTATTTCTCGAATTGCAACTATTGCATTCTTGTTTAATCCAGTTCAGTTTTATATATATATAACTTGCTGAGCGTTCTTTGGCTCACACTTGTTGTTTTTAAAATCTAACTTTTCAGTAAACTAGTTGGTGAGACTTAGCCTGCACAGTTCAGAAAGTGGAGAGAAGAAGCGGGATGCAGTTGTGAAGCTGACGTGGATCACGGTAGTTAGATTTGTAATTGATTTGTTGTATGTAATTATATTTTAGTAGTGATATTATGTATTTGATTAGTTGGCCTGGTATACTTCTATTCGAAGTTATATCAGTGATTTAGGTCTGTATTAAGTTTTGTAATTAAAGTTGTATTTAAGTTGGTTTTGGGTTTTTTTCTTGTTTCTAGAACTGTAACCTAAGATCCTGAGTTGGGAGTTGGGGGTCAAAGAGCTTTTGATTGAGTTTTAATTTTTTATTTCAGTTTTATTTTGATTTTCAGATTTTTAGTTTAGTATTCAGCAGGTTTATGTTGTATTTACGAATACATCATGGCCAATTTTTGTTAGAATTATTGAGTTTGTTAGCGTGACGCCCAAATCTACTGACCCCGGATTTGGGGGCGTTACAGTTTGGTATCAGAGCGTAGGTTATAGTAAACTAGAAACGAGAGTGTGTAGGAGTATGTATAGTTAAGTAAGGAACGTCAGAGTTCATATAGGACTCGTGTTGGACTATTGGATATAGTACCAGTTAGTGAGTTAAGATGTGAGTGGTGGCAGATAGTTGAGCGGAGTTGGGTAGAAACCCTTGAACCTGTAGGTAGTGGAACCATCAGAGTCTAGATCGAATGGCGAGTCAGCGAAGGAGTCGACAAAGAAGATGTACGTGGAGACCCTGGCAATACCTTTCTTCTTGATAAATATTCCTTTGTTGAGTTATTTTGACAATTGTCTTTCCCCCGAATTTGGGATTCCAGTTATGACAGAGGTTGTTTTGATGCCTATTTCCTTTATTTCTAAAACCCTGTCAAGTGATATTTGAGTATCTAATTTTCTTCATCAGTGAATGATTCTATTATTGATAAATCATTATTTCTTAGTATTCTGCAAATCATTTCTTTCCTGATTATCCTTTTCTTCTGAAGTAGTACCCATGGAATCCGTTTAGTTGTAATCTAGGGGTATGTCTGAGAATTTCTCATCAATTGATTGTTAATTCGATGTTCGAATCTTTTTGTGTTTCTTTACTCCAACTGAGGTGAACAACCCTATTTATAGGGGACACAAGGACTGTTTGTCTGTGTGATAGCAGTCTGATGGGACGCCATCACTTGTGTGTTGTGAAGTACAAGAAGGTTAATTACCTTTAGTCATGTCTTGAATAAGGCACGCAACAAGGTTCATTTGATCATGTTGATCACTCAGTAATCTCTCATTTCAAAGAATATTTGTTTGAAAACTCATTGATTCCACAATTGTAGAAACCTTTGCTACGATGTGAAATCGTTCTTTTCAAATATCATGAATCATAAGATCTCGAGTAGTCTTGAACGTATGTCAATCGAGTTTAGAATACTAGTAACGCGTGACGTATAGTACTACGATTAGAGTCGTTCTATATAGAGAGATCAGTAGGGATCCCAGTAGAGTAAATAAGTATCCAGAGTACAGATTAGTAGAGCTGCGGATGCAACCCGAGTTGGTAGAGTAAACCCCAGTAACCCTTCTTTACCTGATTCCGAGGACGGAATCCTTTTAAGGTGGGTAGAATGTAAGATCCCGGATTATTGTAGGATTTATTATTATTATTATTTTTATTGTTTTAATTATGTTAATTAGTATTTAAAGTATGGAATTGGATTTGAGAATATCGTTGTGGAGTTCAACGATATTTAGTGTCGAGTTTATATGAGTATATTGAGTTATGTGTGCCAATGTGTGCTCCAGTATTTTATTGGTATTTTTAGTGATTTAAAAGTATTTAAATCTAGTATTATTGATCTTCAAAAATATTTATTTAATTATCGGAGGGCTTAAAAATCATGAAATCTTTTGTAAAAATATCTTTATATATTTATTGAGTTTTTAAAATTTTAAGGTGGATTAATTTGGGTGGTTGAGTATTTTAAAATGATTTTAAGAGTTTTATTGTATTTAAAGGATTAAAACTTTGAAAATTCGTATTTAATTCATTTTTGATCCGAAAAATATTTCGAAAATATGTACGTGCTTGTAATTTTATATTCTTTATTTTAAAAATGAAAAGTGTAATTTGCCGGAAGTTTTATTTAATTGTATTTTTTTAAGTCGAGTATTAGTATTAAAGCGATAAGTAGAATTTTATTTGGGCTCGAAATGTTATGTAGTAGTCAGCATATAAGGTAATTGGGCCCAGCCCATTTAGACCAAAAACAAACACAACCGAGAGAAATAGAGATACGGGGAGAGAGAAAATATTAAGGGGAAAGGAAATTAGGGATTTGGAAATTGGAATTGGGGGAAAACAATTAGCCGAATTACATACAAATTTGTGTGTGTATATGTGTGTGTGGGGGATGAACAATCAGGCAAGAGGCTGTGTTTACAGGGACTCGCGATTTGAGCAGGTAAATCGAGGGGGAAGGAAGGGGCTGGGATCGAACGGTGCTGCAAGGGGAGAGGGCAGGCGGCGCGGTGGCGCGTGGGCGGCCGCGTGTTCTCTGGTGGTCGCGTGGAGTGCAGCTGCGGCCAGGTGGTGATAGAAATAGCAGCAGTCCAGTGGTGGTGGTGGTGATGTTGTGTGTGTGTGTGTGTGTGTGAGAGAGAGAGAGAGAGAGAGAGAGAGGGAGATAGAGAGATTGCAGGAGATGGAATTTTGTGCGAGTCGTTTCGGACCAAAACGAAAATGGTATAATTTCGCGTGTTAATTATTTAATTTTCGTGTTAAATTTAGTTGTGTAAATTGTGAGTATTGTTTAATCTTTGTTATTTAATTAGTATAAATGTCGATATATGGTTTAAGTGATGTAATTAATTTAGAGGTGAATTGCGAAATCATAGTGGTAATTAATTAGATTTAAATTGTGAGATTATTGTGGTAATTTAATTAACTTAAATTGCTAGTTATTATGTTAATTCTCGTAATTAATCTATATTAAATTTTGAGAATATTGTTGTGGTTTAATTTGTTTTAAAGTGCGAGGTGAATATCTTATTGTCGTAAATTAGAGATAATTGTTAAGTGTTAGTTGCTGGTAATCATTGTTGTTTAATTACTAGAATTATAATTTCAAAAGTGGAATTTGGGGATTTTGGATGTGTCGAATTGGATAATTTGTTTTAGTTTATATTAGTGGGTAAATTACGTTAATTGTGATGGTAATTAGTGTTAACATATTAGTTTGAAATATTAATTTCGGATGTCGAAGCTTCCGATTATTTAATGATGGTTCAGTCGGGAGTTGTATGGTGGTTAGTTGATGATTGTTGTTGTATTATATATATAAGTTATGTGAGTTAGCTAGTCGTAATTGGCTATATGCTAAGTGTTATGGATCAAGTAATTGTATTTGTTAAGTGCTTATCTGTCACATTCTTGGTGGTGAATTATGTGTGGTCAAGTGGTTTTGGTAAAGGAATATATAATCTCTTAAGCAGTACATTTCGGTTTAAATGTTAAGTACTAATTGCTAGTTGTTTATGGCCATCGATAAATGTTTACGTGCTAAGTGCTATAAGTCGAGTCAATTACTTGGTATTTGTTTACAATTGGTCAAATGATTATCAATAATGGTTTTGGATAGAAAGTTAAATTGTTATTGTTATAGGAGGTGTAAGTATATGAATGGCTAATTGGCTATGTGCTAAATGGTATGAATCAAGTTATAGTATATGTTGAAAGTATAAGTGCCAACTACGTGGTGTTGGCTTAAATGTGGATAAACGTAGTTTACTTTTCTTAAGTGTTGAGGTGCCGCATGTCTGGGCGGGTAAATTTCTTTATGTGATTAGTTGCCGCATGTCTGGGCGGGTACTTTTCATTATTTGTTACCTTTATGTTGCTGCAATTGAGGCGGCTTTTATTTTATCAAAAACAGGGTTATAAATTGTTTTGTTTGGCATGGAGGGGCTGAGCCCATAGTCCGATAAACGAATACTACATGCCGAAATTTTCTAAAAATCCCCTGCGTTTTAAAGATTTTTAAATTATTTGATTTAAAGATTTAAAGGCATATATGTGTATAAGTGTTTAAGTGCATATGTGATGATTAATGAAGTGTGGATATATATATATTGATGTATGTATTATTTGCGAGTTATAAGTAATTGATTATTAAATGGTTGTTTATGTACTAAATAGTACTTTACTATTATTCCGAGTATAGTTAGGGATTCGTTATGGACCCAGCGATCAAGTTGACGAGACGGTTGAAGGAAAATGAACGAGTGATCGAGTAAAGAACAAAGTACAGTAAGTGGTGAATCGACGCACTGGAAACGAGGCAAGTGTACTAACCCTCGCTTATCGTTCAAGCGAGATACATATGTTTTTATTGAATATAATTATTCCCTTCAAATCCGTATTGCTAGTATTTCTCTCCTTCAAATTATTGATAAGGATATATTTTATTCATATATCATGTGAAAAGTAGAAATACAGTTTTATTGCCAGTATTATTCTTTCTTAAGTATTGTCGCTCATTAAAATGGCGTAAGTAATTAAAGATGTTTTTTTTAAAATTTCCTTATACTGGGCTGGTCTTTTGCCAGTGAGTATAAAGGACTGAAAAGGTTTAATGTTTTAAATTATTAATAAGATGGTTTATAAGTTGGATAAGCGTAAGAGGCTAGGGTGGTCCTAGTCCAGCACTTTTATTTAGCGTAAGAGGCTAGGGTGGTCCTAGTCCAGCATTAAAGGCCAATGTGTTGCCTCAATGGGAACCCAGTTTTAAAGGAATGGGGACTTTACGTGGCTGATCACCCGTATTGTCCGTAATCTGAAGAATAATAAAACCAAATTAAATGTTTCAAAAAGTTTCACGGAAAGTATGTTTTATTTGTGGAATAGTTTTAATGAGAGGAATGTTTTGGCAAGATATATCTGTTTTACGGTTTATTGGACATGAATGTTTTAATAAGATATACCTGTTTTACTATAAATGATTATCGGTTTAGAAATTGTGTATTTCTGAGTTAATTGTTGTCTATATGATTAAAAGTTGAAACCTCAGTAAAATAATGAGATTAAGGATAGATAGAAGTTTTTCAGTTATTCCCTTCGCAAGTAACATTGTACGTGAAAGTGGAGTAAGAATGATTGGAAAAAATTCTTGATATTCTTTCTCTCAAAGTTTTATCTGGGGCAGAGATGGTTAGTAGAAAATAAAAGAGTGTTATGTTAGTATTTTGAATGGTGAAAAATAATTCACGGTTATTACGGTCACTGTGGCATGTGTTGCGCAGTGATAGTGAGAACCGAGAATGATTTGAGATCTTCTTAGTAATTCAAACTCATGATTGTCAGGCCGGTTAGGCAGCTAGGTATGCAAATGCTTAGCGACATGAATGAGATTTGAGTAACTGAGAATTTCTTGGAGATTTCGTTAAAGTTTTAGATAAAGTATTTTTGCAAGTATTAAAAGTATTGAATCTAGTATTACGACCCTTCTCAGTTATTAATCTTGATTTTGAGTTATAAAGGTTTTAAATGATATTAATCTCTTGTTAAAGTTAAGAATCCAGATTTCAATTATAGTATTGGTTATAAATTGGTGAGTATTTCTTCGCTCATGTTTATCGTTCCTATTTCTCGAATTGCAACTATTGCATTCTTGTTTAATCCAGTTCAGTTTTATATATATATAACTTGCTGAGCGTTCTTTGGCTCACACTTGTTGTTTTTAAAATCTAACTTTTCAGTAAACTAGTTGGTGAGACTTAGCCTGCACAGTTCAGAAAGTGGAGAGAAGAAGCGGGATGCAGTTGTGAAGCTGACGTGGATCACGGTAGTTAGATTTGTAATTGATTTGTTGTATGTAATTATATTTTAGTAGTGATATTATGTATTTGATTAGTTGGCCTGGTATACTTCTATTCGAAGTTATATCAGTGATTTAGGTCTGTATTAAGTTTTGTAATTAAAGTTGTATTTAAGTTGGTTTTGGGTTTTTTTCTTGTTTCTAGAACTGTAACCTAAGATCCTGAGTTGGGAGTTGGGGGTCAAAGAGCTTTTGATTGAGTTTTAATTTTTTATTTCAGTTTTATTTTGATTTTCAGATTTTTAGTTTAGTATTCAGCAGGTTTATGTTGTATTTACGAATACATCATGGCCAATTTTTGTTAGAATTATTGAGTTTGTTAGCGTGACGCCCAAATCTACTGACCCCGGATTTGGGGGCGTTACATTAATGATGATAAATTAATTATGTTATATTATAAACTGAATGATATTTCAATATTATTACAATGTATAGTACATAAATTTATAGCTTCAACACACATTAACAAATAATAATTTGAAATATAAAATATTCAAATAATAATAGTTGAGCGCGATTGGATAAAGGGTGTATCCTCTGTCGTCCAAGGTCATGGATTCGACTCTTGCTCATCCTAAAAATTATCATAGAACAGATACTAAATTGTAAGACATATAAGCCTACATAGTAAAAAAAAATAGTAATAGTTAAGCTAAATTATAAATAAACAGATAAATATTTTAACCTTGGCAATATCACAAGATTAATTTAAATATGCTTATTTTAAGTTAAAATATTTGATTATATATGTTATGTTATAATTTGCATTAATGAACTTATCATAATAATAATTAGTTCAAAAATCAACTTACCATAAATTTTGAAACTCATTAATGACAATAGAAATTATAAATATATATATATAGTTGGATATGGATATAGATATATAGGCCTTTGCTCCATACAGAACACTCTTATATAACAAACAACAAAGAACACCTTAGATCTATTAGATCCTTTGGCCCCGCCAGGGGCACCTAATACAAAAAGTTGTTATTTTTTTACCCTCTATCAAGTTTGCAAAAAACAAAAAAAAAATAAATTTGAAAATTATTGTTCACTGATGACGTCTGACGTCACTGATGACGTCATCAATGAACAGTAAATTTTCAATTTTTTTTTTTTTTTGCAGACTTGATAGAGGGTAAAAAAATAACAACTTTTTGTATTGCGTGCTATGACGGAACTCTTAAATTATATTAGATATGAGGTGTTCTTTATAGTTTGTTATATAGGTGTTTGCTATGGAGTGCAACTCTAGATATATATATAGTTAAATATGGATATAGATATATAGATTTGTTTCTGTCTCACACTTGTAACTTAAATAAAATTTGGCTACAGTTTCATATCTCATCTACATTTTTGCATGAATATAATTTTATAATATGATATTTGAAATCCATAATAAAATTTTAAAGCATGAAAATGAGCAACCAAATATTTTTCTAAAATCAGTTACAGAGAAAAGGAAAAATTGATTTCTTTTTTGTTTGATATACACAAACATCAAAATGCGAGACGGGTGAATAATTCATATAGTCCAAACCAGCGACAGCCCAAAACTTGGAGCATTGCTGTGTTGAAGCCCATAACCCGAGACCAACTATTTTAGATACACCATTAATCAAACACCTACTCAACTCAACTCAAGCAGCAGCAGCAGCAGAAACAGTGTGTAATAAAACAAACCTTTTCAAAACCTCATCCTTTCTGGGCTTCCAAGGTGTTTTCTCTTATCTTTATAATTTTTTTTGTTTTTAATTTTCTCGCTAATTCTTTTTACATTATACAATGCATATGGCACTGCAAAGATGTGTATATGTTTGTTGTAATGTTGCATTGCATCATAATTTAGTTGTTATACTTGTATGTATTGTTGTTTGTTTCTATGATGATTGTATAATTTGCATTTCTGTCATTCTACAAAATATTATGATTTGTTGTTGAATTTATTTTGATTTAATTAATGATTAGTAGCTTCCCATTTTCTTGATATTTTTGAATAACCAGGCAGCATTTGTTTTTTTGATAATTAAACAAACTCACACACCCACTACTAAGGTTCGAACCCTAGACACACAGCTAAACCACGTAGCATTTGTCAAGGTACAGAGAATCTACATTCAGGCTTGGCTTTTAAAACAACCCACTGTTGATTAATACCCCAAGTTTCGTGCTTTAAGTTGGGTGTCGACTGTCTGACTCAGGTGGTGTTTATTGATATGCACGATTCTTTTGTAGTTTATAATCGGCTGCATCAGTTTATATACAACGCACACATTGCCTCTCCCAAGACTTGAGACTGCAGTGAAACTACAAGATTCATATTTGTATTATTTAAATAATTACGTGCACGTGTATCTAAGTGTGCAGTATAAAAAATGCTATGGTGAAAATGGATGGAAAATAGGGAACTAGACAAATTGGAATGTAAATATTGGATTAATAATAAAATTTAACAGTGTAGCAATTTGTTGTGCAAACTATATTCATATCCTTAGTCAACTTAAATGTGTTACTTCCAGTTATGTTTGCTCCTCCAAATTACATTTAACTGGTTCTATAAGTAATTTGCAGCCCCTTCTCTCTTTGCCGTAGTCAGATGTTCATGTTCATCTTTTTACTACTGCATCGGCATGCTGAGGATGCATATAATAAAAAACATCTCAACTGTTTAACTCCATATTTTCTTAATTCTATCTCAACTGTCTTTCCGATATTCTCTCTTGTTTTTATGATTATTCTTCACGTCCAACCTTGTATAGTCCTATAACTTGGGGGCTCTATATTAAACTGAAGAATCAATGCTGAATACCTATGTGCATCGAAATAAGATAATCTACTGCCTGTTTCTGAAATTAATGTTGAATGTTACAAAATAAGTTGTCAATATGTATTATGAAATATCTGAATGATTTTTTTTTTTTTTAATATGTAGTTATTTCATACTTTCATTTGCAAACTGGTAATGAATACACTGACACTTCGGAACTCATATTTCTGCAGCTGCCTTATTGTAAATGGTGGGACTTGTTGCATCTGGCCTGCAAATCACCGCAGCTAGACCTTCCATTTTCTTCACCCATCGGATTTTTAAGTCAGCTGTAGCAACTGTTTTTAATAGTTATAATGTACCCTCGTCAGTAAAGCGTTCCGCTTCGCTTCATGTATCAAGTTTGCAGCCTTTTCAGCATAATTTGAAGTCAACCTCAGCTAGGAACTATGCCACAAAAGCAAACTCTGAGGCAAGGGAAGGAAAGCCGGCATCAGTATTACCTATAGATTTGACAGGTAGATTCATTTTTTTCTTCATTACATAAGCTTGTCCTATGTTGAATTTAATTAAAACCATGATTTTTTTTTTTTTTTGTGGTACTGGGCGTGATGACTGGTGAATAAGTATTAGTTAAATCTTTGTAATTTTGTTCCATAATCTTTAAGATTAAAATTTGGCGTAGTATGATATTTAATGCACTACTGACTGAAATCAAAATTTAATCAAAATCCACTTAAAACATTTAAATACTTGAAGCTCCTTTTACCAGCCAAATGAAGGCATTAGTGTTGGTGCATAAGCATTCAGTGGATCCATGGGAAGTTTTAGGCAGTTGTCATGTCAGTTTTGGTGCAATGGTTTTTTAATTCCAGCATGAAGCATCCACTTAACTGACTGAAATAACTGAGTTTATGTGTCAATCAAGAAACATATCTTCTTCAACCAAATGTAAAATTTGATGTGTAGGTAAACGGGCATTCATTGCTGGTGTAGCTGATGATAATGGATATGGTTGGGCTATAGCAAAATCTCTGGCAGCTGCAGGTGCTGAAATTCTCGTTGGTACATGGGTGCCTGTAAGTATAAACTCTTCAGCCCCTGGTTCACTTCTATCACATTGATAGCTTTCTATTCTTTCTATTGTTTTTGCGTTAATGTAATTTACCTCGCTCCTGTAGGCGCTAAATATATTTGAAACAAGCTTACGGCGTGGAAAGTTTGATGAATCACGCGTGTAAGAGTAAATCTATATTGCTGTATCTGTTCCTTTACTTTTTGTTTTTGAGCATAAATTCTTATTATTAATTAAGCAGCTAATGTGGGTTAACATTCTTACAAAGTTTTACGTTTCAGGTTGCCAGATGGTTCTCTAATGGAAATTACTAAAGTATATCCCTTAGATGCTGTATTTGACAACCTTGAGGACGTACCTGAAGATGTAATATACTGTAGAATTTTTAGATGCTTGAAGAAAATACTTACAGTCGTTTGATTACTTAATAGGACATCTATCATGCAGATAAAAGCGAATAAACGTTATGCTGGTTCTTCTAAATGGACTGTTCAGGTACATTTGCACTGAACTCACTTTCTATTATGTTGCATGAATAATTTCTACAAAACTATCTTTCCTGGCAATCGAAAATATTAGGAGAATCTGCAGTGTGTAACTACGGATTAGCAATAGCTGGTTATGCTCTGTAAAAACTCAATATGTGATGCTCCATCATTCGGAACGGTGGTTGATTTAGTTGACCGCAACGTATTTTGCATCTGTGTTATTGGTATCATACTTATACTTATTTTCCTAGCAACATAACAATACCACTTGCTAATGGGCTGCAATGTATTTTGCATCTTCGTTATTGGTATCATACTTATTCAGCGTATTCTTCTTCGGTATCTAGACATCCTTATTGGTCTAGTTGTAAAATATATCGGACAGGCTGTTATCAGTTTATCAAATTCCCAGGAAGTTGCAGAATCAGTGAAAGAGGATTTTGGCAGCATTGATATTCTTGTGCACTCACTTGCTAATGGGCCAGAGGTACCTATCTTTATTTATCATTCCGCAGTCTATACATTTACTTAGGGGTGAACATATAAGGAGTTTTTATTAGGTGACAAAACCTCTGCTCGAGACATCGAGGAAAGGGTATCTTGCAGCAATATCGGCATCGAGTTTTTCCTATATTTCCTTGTTAAAGAATTTTATTCCTATAATGAATCCGGGTATGACCTCTATTCTGTATTCTGATCCATGATTTCTATACATATGTATGTTTGTTACAACTAGTTGTCCTGTTGTTTCGGTTACTGATATGATTTTGGCTAGGCATATTTTGTACCTTTGAGCAGTTGTTGTTCTGCAGGTGGTTCTTCAATTTCCCTGACATATATTGCTTCTGAGAGGATAATTCCTGGGTATAATTGCCTTCTAAATGGTTTCTTGATAGCAACACCTTTAACGTGTAACATAACTAATGCTATGTAATACAGCTATGGTGGGGGCATGAGTTCAGCTAAAGCAGCACTAGAAAGTGACACAAGAGTAATTACTAATCTAAGATTATCCATGTCTTGATGTTAGGATTATTGTTTTAATCTTCCTGGGGCTAACTGTAACCTTAACTTCAGGTGCTTGCTTTTGAAGCAGGAAGAAAACGTAGAATCAGGGTCAACACAATATCTGCTGGTACTTTTGTCATTTCAACTTTCTGATTCCCTCTTCTGAACCTTATGTCTTTGAATGATGTCATTCGGCAGACATATAATGCTTGCTTCAAGTTTGTTCAGTTACTAATTGAATTTAAGTAAAGCATGTAAGCACATATCTGCAGCTGTGTGCCATCAACAATCTGCCATATAACGTTAAATTATTTGAACTATGATATTGTTGTCATTTTCAGTACAGTATAAGTAAAAACAAGAAAATGTAAGAAAATCCATAGTATTTATCAATTTGTACTGGTAGGAGGACCTGATACTGGCAATCTTAGAAAATACCTTTACCTTTTTAAGAAGTAAATCCCAGGCTTAATTACATCTTACGATTCAACTATAAGACATGTCCCTAAATGAGCATAAACCTGTTGTTTAGGTTTGCATCTTACCTACAGACAATTTTTCCAGGCCCATTGAGAAGCCGTGCTGCAAAAGCAATTGGATTCATAGATATGATGATTGACTATTCCCTTGAAAATGCACCTCTCCAGAAAGAACTATCTGCAGGTGAATCACTTATAGATATTACAAACCTTGATTATATGTTGCAAATACTTGTCTTTTTATGGTAAATGTCTACCCTAGCTAACTACTAATCCTGGGAAACTGAACAGAGGAAGTGGGGAACACCGCTGCTTTCTTGGCTTCACCATTGGCTTCAGCAATAACTGGTGCTGTTATATATGTGGACAATGGTTTAAATACAATGGGTGTCGGAGTTGATAGCCCAATATTTGAAGATCTTAATATTCCAAAGTATGAGCAATAGCTATAACATTTACAGCCACTTCGCAGCTCCAAGCTCCGAAGTAAAGAGTACTTTTTGTGGTTTTAGTTACTCGGAACCTTTATATTTAAGCCTAGCAGTACCATTTTTTAAGTAAATATCCTCCGGTAGGCATGTGTTAATATTGCTGTTGGGTATAAATTAACTACAACAAATATATATTAAAACAAGAACAGACATATAACCAATTAACAAAACAAATCACGAAGGCATAAACAAGAATATAATTAGTAACTGTAATTAATAAGAAAAATAAGAAATACTTATCTCTCCCAGTAGTTTTAACAAAGACAACAAGAGAGAAGAACAGCTGAGTTACCAAGCCCTTCGAGAAGACTTGATTGTTCTTGAAGAGATTATTGCCCCACTTACGTTGTGATTGGGTTGCAGCAATATCACTCCCAGGATAAAATATCACAGATCAATGGGTTCACAAATACTCCAATGATCAACAGCGACCAGCTGTATGTGTTGAGAGAGAACAGAGAAAGAAGAAGACAGATAGGGTTTTTATCCTTAGGACGTATCTTACTACGTTAATCTGTAAAATAAAGTTTGATTTCCTGTTAAAATAAATCAATAATCCAGGTAATAAAACTCTTCGCCCAGGTCGCCTCGCGTACGCGAAACGCCGAGACATTCGCCCAAATCGCCTTCGACCCGACAACCATGCATACCCACATGCCTTAGTAGTTTTGCATTAAACTTGCACATGGAGCTATATAAAGCCACCGACCTCTCATTACCAATTCTATGTGGGACTCAAGTTATTTCAACTAAATAACCCACATAACCCATTTCAAACATCCTTCTTTCAACTCAATTTATTTATGGATTACACTAAGAAAATGTCTTAGATCCAAACATGAAAGTTTAAGTCCTCATTACAAGGAACAACCTCCACTTGTTAGTTTCCGGAAATTACATCAATAACATATTATAAATATGCCTCAAACTTTCCATTTTCTAACAATTGCTGCTTGTCGTCTTTGTTGCTAAAGGATACAAAGGCATTTAGATTTTTTTTGTTTTTCTCATATTTCTAAATTTTCCCAGATTTATTTCTAAAAAAAAAATTCTTAGTTTTCACGAAAACTGCATGTCTTTTTTGAAGTAGGGTAATAATCTTGCTTTCTAGTGTAACATATTATGAGTTTTTTTTCGTTTTATAACTGTAAATGTACCCCATTAGATATTTTATATTATGAGCTTCTCCACTTATCGAAACCCGTCAATTTGATCATTCATCAAAAATTTGTTACTATGTAAAAAATTCATTAATTTGCTATATTTTTTATTCGATAATTACAAATCAAAATAATTTCTCTATTTAGCTAATTGGTATATTTTAATCAATTCAGTCGGCGTTTATCCGTTTGTTGGTTTTAGGGGTGTACACAGATCGGGTTCCCTGGGTGAAAGGAAAATCTCAACCCAATCCATTATCAATCGGTTTGAAAAATTTAAACCCAACCCATTCGAAAACAAATTTTTAATCCAACTTGTTGTAATATACTCGCTAAAATAGAAGAGCAACTAACAAATATTATTGCTTAACAAAGAGAGAGAGAGAGAGAGAGAGAGAGAGAGAGAGAGAGAGAGAGAGAGAGAGAGAGAGAGAGAGAGAGAGAGAGAGCAGAGAAAGAGATGAAACTGCTCGGTGCATTTTTTCATTCAGTATTGCATGCTATTTATAGCAAATTGAAGGGAGCATGTAATTAATGTTTGACTGTAGTTTTCTTTCCCTAGATACTAGCTTCACTATTTCCTATTTGACAAAATGGCAATCACCAGCGATCACGTTTTACAACACTCCCTTTTGATTGTCATTTAGTACGGATCATAGATTGTCTCGTTAAAACCTTTTCAAAGAAAAACCCAGTGGGATAAAAACTTTGACGAAGGAAAAAGAGTACAGTCTCCCCTTGGAAGAAAACGATCATTCACTGGAGTTGTGTTGCAACATGTCCTTGAGTCGACGCATTCCAATGTTATGTCAGCTTCCTGAATGTTGAATTCGGTAATGATTTTGTGAATAAGTCTGCAAGGTTGTCACATGACCGAATTTGTTGTACATCAATTTCACCATTCTTTTGAAGTTCATGAGTGTAGAAGAATTTTGGTGAAATGTGCTTCGTTCTGTCTTCTTTGATATATCCTTCCTTGAGTTGATCAATACATGAAGTGTTATCTTCTAACATAACAGTGGAATTTCTCCTGATGTCCGGTAATCCACATGATTCTTGAATATTCTTGATGATAGACCGCAACCAAACACATTCTCTATTGGCTTCATGAATTGCAATTAGTTCTGAGTGATTTGATGAGATTGCCAATGTAGTTTGCTTTGTGGATTTCCAGGAAATGGCTGTACCGTAATATGTAAATACATATCTAGTTTGTGATTTGCCAAAATGAGGATCTGACAAATATCCAGCGTCTGCATATCCAATCAACTGAGATGTCGAGTTTTTCGGGAATAATAACCCAAAATCAACTGTTCTACGAAGATAACGGAATATATGTTTGATCCCATTCCAATGTCTGTCCATCGCAGCAGAGCCAAACCTAGCCAATAAATTTATAGCAAATGCAATATCTGGCCTTGTATTATTCACAAGATACATAAGTGCACCAAGATATGGAATTTCGGGACCAAGAATATCTTCATCATCTTTTCATGGTCGAAATGGATCTTTATCAGGTTCTAATTATCTAACCACCATTGGCGTGGTTAAAGGATGAGATTTATCCATGTAAAATCTGCTCAAAACTTTTTCTGTATACGTGGATTGGTGGAGGAAAATTCCTGATGACAAGTGCTCGGCTTGTATAACAAGACAATATTTTGTCTTTCCAAGATCTTTTATTTCAAATTCTGTCTTTAACCTCTGTAGCTGTTCCTACAAAATTTAAATCATCCACATATACAACAATGATCACAAAACCAGATTTTGATTTCTTGATAAAAACGCATGGACAAATCTGATTACTAATATACCCATTCTTTTGTAAATAACGACTAAGTCTTCTATACCACATACGACCAGATTGTTTCAGTCCATACAATGATCGTTGAAGTTTAATGGAGTATATATGACGAGGTTTCTTGAACTCATCCATTTTCAACCCTTTTGGGATTTTCATAAAAATTTCACTGTCAAGTGAACCATATAGGTATGCAGTAACGACGTCTATAAGACGTGTTTCCAGTTTTTCATTAGACGCCATATCTAATATGAAACGAAAAGTAATTCCATCCATTACTGGCGAGTATGTCTCTTGATAATCAATGCTAGGTCTTTGAGAAAATCCTTGAGCCACAAGTCGGGCTTTGTATCTCACTATCTCATTCTTTTCATTTCGTTTTCTTATGAATACCCATTTATTTCCAACAGGCTTCACACCAATTGGTGTTTGGACAACAGGTCCAAATACTTCTCTTTTATGCAATGAATTTAATTCTATTTTAATTGCATCTTTCCATTTTAGCCAGTCTTTTCTTCGACGGCATTCATCCACACTTTGTGGTTCAGGATCAGAATTTATATTGACATCCAATGCCGCAGAATACACAAATACATCATCAATTATGGCTTTACTTCGATCCCATAATTTTATGACATGCAGATAATTTATTGAAATTTCATGATTACTTAATCTTTCATCTTTAGGGATTGGAATCTCTTCAGGTGATAATACCACTTCAGGGGTATTTGCTACTTCTGGAACATGTGCCACTTCAGGGGCATTTTTCTTTGTTTTTCGTTTTCGTGGTACAACATCTTTTGCACCGACCGATCTACCACGCTTCAAGCGCGGATTTGATTCTGTAATTAATTCTTTTGTATTTGATTTTTGAGTTGGTACATCTATTCTAGCTGGAGTATTTACTGCAGGTATATGAGGTTTTATAATTTTTCTAGAATCGTTAAATGCGTCAGGCATTTGGTTTACGATATTTTGCATATGAATAATTCTTTTAACTTCAGTTTCACATTGACCAATACGTGGATCTAGAAAATGTAATCCCGATGCATTCCATGTAATGTCAAGATTAACTTTATTCGAATATTTATCTCCCCCTAAATGAGGAAACACCGACTCGTCAAAATGACAATCTGCATATCTTACGGTAAATAAATCTCCAGTTAGTGGTTCAAGATATCTAATTATAGATGTGGAATCAAAACCAACATAAATACCTATTCTTCTTTGAGCTCCCATCTTCGATCTCTGTGGTGGAGCAATCGGCACATATACAGCACTTCCAAAAATTTTAATTGAGAAATATTAGGAATTTGGCCAAGTACCAATTGTAGTGGAGAATGTTTGTTATAGGCAGTTGGTCTAATCCTAATAATATTGGCAGCGTGAAGTATTGCATGACCCCAAACGGATGTAGGTAATTTTGCTTCAACAATAGTGGTCTTGCAATAAGTTGAAGTCTTTTGATAAAGGACTCGGCTAATCCATTTTGTGTATGTACATGAGGAACTGGGTGTTCAACTGAGATTCCTACAGACATGCAATAGTCAACAAAATTTGCAGATGTGAACTTGCCGGCATTATCTAAACGAATTGACTTGATGCAATGATCTGTGAATTGAGCTCGTAATTCGATTATTTGGGCAAGTAATTTTGCAAAAGCATCATTACGAGTTGAGAGAAGACAAACATGAGACCATCTAGTTGAGGCATCAATTAATACCATGAATTACCTAAATGGGCCAGAAGATGGGTGCATAGGCCTACATATGTCACCTTGGATCCTTTCAAGAAAATTTGGACTTTCAAGCTGAACTTTAGTAGGAGATGGTCGAGTAATCAATTTTCCTAAAGAACATGTTGAACAAGGAAGGTCATTACTTGGAAGAACTTTAAGATCTCTTAGAGGATGTCCAGTAGAATTTTCTATAATACGACGCATCATAGAGACACCAGGGTGACCTAATCTTTCATGCCAAAGTGTAAATGATTTTGGGTCTACTAGTTTCGAAGCAATGACATTGTGTGACTCAATGGCTCTAATTTTCATCATATATAATCCTGAAGAAAGTGAGCGAAACCTTTCTAAGATTTTCTTGTTGCTAGAATTAGCTGAAGTGATAAGAAGATATTCTTTACCAGCCTCGGAAGTGGTTTCGATGTGAAAACCGTTGAGTCGGATATCCTTAAAACTAAGAAGATTTCTAGTGGACTTACTAGAAAATAATGCATTTGGAATACATAAGTGTGTGCCATTAGGTAAGATAAAACTATCTTTTCCAAAACCCTCAATTATATTAGAAACACCAAATATGGTCCCTACTTGTGCTTCGGTTTTGGTTAGAAGGCTAAAATATTTCTGGCTCTGTAAAATCGTATGAGTTGTGCCACAATCAGCAATGCATATATCCTCAGAAACCATTCTGTGCATAATTAAGAAACACACTTTTATTCGATAGAAAAAATAACACACTACATAGCTTAAACAAGATAATACATACTATTATAGTAATTTTATGAAACTAATCTTCAGCCTCCCATATGGGAGTACCTTTAGATTCATTCGGACCATTAATGCTTATTCCTCCAGTTGTAACTATCGGGGAATCATCTAGGTTATTGTTGGCGAACTTTGTTTCCACCATTTTTCCTTTTGACTTCTGAGAGGATTGGTATAGATCAACAAGATGTTTTGGAATATGACAATTACGTGCCCAGTGTCCTTCCATTCCACACTTATGGCATGTATTATCCATTTTCCCTCCCTGTGGTGCCTTTCTTTTGCTCTGTTCAGATTGCCACTTCCGATGACCAGAGCTGTTATAAGGACGAAAGTGCCCGTGACCTCGACCTCGTCCACGGTATCGACCTTGGCCTCGTCCACCTCTATGCCCTTTTCCACGTACATTCTGCTGGAATGACATGTTATTTACTTCAGGTAAAGGGGCAGATCCCCTTGGACGGGATTGATGATTCTTAATCACCAATTCATGATGCTGTTCAGCAACAAGGAGAGTTGATAGAAGATCCCCGAACTTGGTGAATTTGCGCTCTTTATACATCTCAGTTAAGTTGATATTATTGGGGTGTAAAGTTGATAGTGTTTTATCGATTTTTCGTTTCTCAGTAACTTTCTCACCGCATATAATGAGCCTAGAACTTATCTTGAATAAAGCAGAACTATATGCCCGAACACTCTTAAAATCCTGAAGTATTGGATTAGCCCAATCATTTTCAGCTGCAGGCAGGTAAACTAGTTTCTGGTGGTCAAACCTATCTTTTAGATTTTCCCATAAAATATATGGATCCTCGACTTCTAGGTATTAAGATTTTAAATCTTCATGCATGTGGTGTCAGAGAAAAATAATAGAGGTAAAGTTTTCTTCAGCCGTGGTTGTATTTTTTACCTTTTTCGTATCGCTTAATTTCTTTGAACCAAGATGCAATTTTACATCTTATACCCATGACAAATAATTTTCTCCAGAAATATCTAACGCAACGAACGATAAGCTTGTAAGGTTTGTCATACTAAATCTGAATTTAACACACAAATTAATAAAATTAAATCATTAATATAAATATTACATAAATCCTAGTTAATCGGGTGCGTTAACAGATACACATTGATAAATGTATATATCATTATTATTATTGATATTATAAACAGATCTATGTATAGAATAATAAATGGATTTTCACCCGCCATACGGACGTCTGCGTATACAGGTTATCTCCAACTGATAAATATATTTAAGTAGAAAATCCTGCATAAGTTAGTTCATGTACAAAGATTATTTTACGATAAATAATAATCATAAAAAATGTTCCCACAATATCTTTCGATGAATGGTACCATTTTAACTACAGTGTAGATAAAGGTCAGTTAATATATAACAATAATTGATATATCAATGACAATATAATTAAAAAGGTTCCCACAGTATTTCGGCATTGCCCATAATTAAATGGTACCGTTTTAGTAGGCGGGGCTCCGACCATATATATTTTAGTTATTAGCAGACGGTGCTCCGGCCATATATGTATATTGAAATATAATTATACCTTCTCAGTTTCGGCAGGGCTTCGTGCTGATAACGTGTTGTAATATACTCGCTAAAATATAAGAGCAACTAACAAATATTACTTCTTAACAATGAGAGAGATAGAGAGATAGAGAGAGAGAGAGCAGAGAAAGAGATGAAACTGCTCGGTGCATTTTTTCATTCAGTATTGCATGCTATTTATAGCAAATTGAAGGGAGCATGTAATTAATGTTTGGCTGCAGTTTTCTTTCCATAGATACTAGCTTCACTATTTCCTATTTGACAAAATGGCAATCACCAGCCATCACGTTTTACAACACAACTCTATATATTAAATGATCGGGCTGAATTGGTTTGGGTCGGTTTGGATGGATACATTGTCGATTTGAGGGATTTTTCGTTTATATATTTATCAATGTCATTCTTCTTTCGATTATCTACATTTGCCAGTGATGCATTTAATTACCAATAATCTCCTCTTACTTGATACATTGCCAACTGAAACTAACTACAACAAATTGTTAAACCAAGTAGCATGTATCCTGAACTAAAGGTTAACACGACAAAAACGGTGCAGTGCACTTATAATAATTAAAACATAAGTATAATATATAAAATCACATTAAAATTTAAATGTTGTTCTTATTGGAAAGAATTATCAAGATCATATTTTTATTTATTTTAAGTAATTTTGGGTCTTAGCATTGGCTTTTGTTTATCTATGCTACAAAAATAATTTCAATCACCTTAAATCCTTAATCACATTATTTATATATGCTTATATATGGAAAGTAAACCTAATAATATATAGACTGGATTGATAAATGGACAGTAGGTTAGACTAATGAAATTATAAGTATATATTTATTAATTGGCCAAAATTCCAAACGGGCAAGGTTGGGTTGAAAAATCGAAACTCATACGCAACACATTAATACCGAGTTGAAATATTTTTAACTTCGGCTTACTTTGACTTGATATTAGTCGGATTGTTCGACTATATAAGTGATAAGTAAAGAATACTTATAAGTTAAATAAGTGTTTGGATAAATTTACTTATAAGTTAGTAAAATATTTGCCAAATTAAATTAAATAATTATATATTTTAGTCCAATAATCTCAATAATTGCATTTTAAATTAAAAATATATTTAAAAACTCAAATGTAAAAATAAAAATTGTTAAACAAAGAAAGAAATTAAGCAATAAGAAATAAATTGGGAAAAAAGTACGTCATTACTAACATCCAACTTATTAACATATAAGTTATAAGTCGAGTTCATAAATTGAATTGAAAAACATCATTCATAAATTTTCATGAACTTATAAGCCATAAATGTTTTACTTTTTTTTTGGGTGAAGGCCCTAAATAATCAAAATAAATACTGTTTGCCCAAAATACTGAGCTCCAAATATTTGGCCTTAAATACCGGCGGGACACGTTGTTTCGTGCTCCGTATTGCAAGGACACATTGTTTCGTGCTCCGTATTGCAAGGACACGCTATACCGTCCTTCGTATTGCGAAGATACGCTACACTGTGAGACGTGATATGAATAGATACGGAACACCATACAACATGAGAAGCACAACCTATATTTTCCTTCAGTGCAGCTGCGTTGTTTGTGTTCTTATAACTAAAAAGCCTCATCTTTAGTCCAATCATTCAAAGCAGTTGGATTTTCTCATTTCAATCATTCTAAGGTAACAAAACAATTATTTCTCTATTATTCCGATAAAGTTTTCTTGTAATTTCGCAAAATGCACATTTCTAGTTTGTCCCCAAATGAGAACTAATTTTAGATTTGTATAGTTTTAGTTTACAATTAACTGGTAAAGAATCTCGTATAGTTTTAGTTATAAAATATTGTTGTTTTCAGGTGCTCGAAATGGATGAAAGAACAAGGGAGGAATTGACATATATACAGTGCATCACTGGAACTTATGTAGAGACGGTTCCAAACCCCCTATACTTTGTCGTGTTGGAACATCTACAACGACCATATTTTGAGAATCTGGATATTATTAAAATCCAAATACGTTTCAACAACAACCTTAGAAGACAACTTTCAATACATAAATGTTGTTTAACATTCACAATCTGGATGACTTTGACACCATCGACAAAGGGTTTTATGTGCAGATTTAAATTTCATGTAATGAATTATCTAGATCAGTTGGGTGTAATTTCAATTAACAATGTAATTAGGGTAGTTCAATATTTTTGTAATAGGTATAAAAATTATATTGTACAAATTGGTCAAAGAGAATCAATACAATTTGACCTTTATTGAATTTATGTGTTATGCTGTTGAAATTATATTAAACTAGTCCAATTTGTAATGCAATTTCAAAATTTAAGAGTTTCTGTCCATATTGTTGATTGATACGCTGTTATGTGTTACGTAATAGTCTTTGATACGGAGCACCGTATACCGTGTTGTAGGAATACGGAACACCTTGCACCGTGTTATCTGAATATGGGCCATAGTTGTAAGAACCCCAAATTTTGGATATAATTAAAACTTTTTATTAAGTAATGATAAAATGAGGAACAATGATTCCGAGAACAAGGTCACCAGCTCTAATGAATGGTGGTTTCAAAGAACAATGATTGTAATGAATGGATATTGCTTTGGACAATGATCCTGATGCATTGGTATATTGTCAGAATAGAGTAATTCGATGGTTGAGGACCTAGATAAGAATAATCTACCATCCAGGAAGGAGCTAATGGATCCTTGAAGGGAAATGAGTACGTGCATAGTGTTTCCCATACGTGCATAGTATTTCCCGTACGTGCACAGTGTTTCCTGTACGTGCATAGTAATTTGGTGGATGAATAGTGATTTTGTAAGTTGGAAAACTTTTCACTCCACCCTATGTACGGGACGTGATATGGATGTTTCGAAGTCATATTAGTAATACGCGGAGGAAATAAGTGAATGCAGAGACGATCGGAATTCAGAAATTCCAAATTCTTTTCGGTATAATATTTGACCGGACAGTGGATTAAATATTATTATAATACAAGAAGTGAGGTATTAACTTTGAGGATTTGATATTTTGGGATGTTATTATATTTGATTTAAGAATGAAGGTAGGAAACCACTGAGGAGTGGTTATGGCTACAATGTAATAACTGATATTTGGAAAGAATGAATGGAATTCGACTTTATTATTTCTATGTCTTGAAGAATGCTAAAGGGTAACAACATAGGTAAGAATAATCTATCTTCTAAGGGAATAAGATATGGCAATTTCAAGCAGGAGAATATTCTCATGTCATCCAGATCGGTAACGATTAATCCAGTAGTTCCGTAAAAAGGATAAGGAACGATCGAAAGAGAATACGGACAATTGTACCACCCTAAGAGAACAAGTAAAGAATACAGAATGAATAGTGTTTTGGTGGGAGTATATAATAATATGAGACGACACTATATAGAAGCATTCGGAACGGATTTCCGAGTTCGTATTAGTGATCCAGGGGGAAAATAAGTGTATGTAAAAGCTGTCGGATTCTGAAAAACCGCACTTTTATTTTCTCCGAGAGTTCCCTGGACACTGATAGCCTTAAGTATTTAACGAATGGATTTAAGGAATATAAATTGGAAAGTTAGAATGAAAGATGGAGAATGAAAGTATTAATATTAAAAAGGATTCCCGGTAAACCCTAATTAGAAATCCGTGAAATATTCCTACGAACGATCAACGAATTGAGCAATAACCGGACAAAGAGACAAGCAGAGGACCAAGAGGTATGATGAGCTAGTGGAAGGTGACATAATCACTTTATGCAAGATAAGATCAAAGAGACCAAGCTAGTTACAAAGCTAACTAGCAATCTTAGCAATCAAACCAAGTACTTAGCATGCTTTCTCATCCTACCACACCAAATTAAACACTTGTCCACCAAGATGATGTATGCCATGACCTAGTACCTTTAATAAAGCAACTTTATGTTAGATATTTTCCTAATAATGCAAGAGAGCAAGCAACCAAGGCAAAGAACACAAACTCTCTCAAGAATAAGCCATTCGGCTATTTCCTTAATTCAAAATCCAAAGTCCAAGCTCCCACCATCATTTGATCTTGTATTTTTTAAGGTGAGTTCTATATTTCAAGAAAGTAATCTCCTAGAAATTTCAAGTTCAAACTCCATGTTTTCCATTTTCAAAGAAATCATCAAAAACTAGGGTGAATAGTGATTTTCAAGAACAACTCTTGATTTTCTTGATTTCTAGGATGATCTAAGCTTGGTTATGGGCATACAAGGACTATGCAAAGCTTAGCAAGGTCTTTACACACTCCTAAGAAGGTATAAAGCTCTTGAAACCCTAACCCTTGTTTGAGATTTAAGCATGTTTATGATAGTTATAACTTAGTTATGGTTATGTTAAGATTGTAAGCATGATTATGTATGGATTTTGGATTAATGATGTAAACAGCTAGATGAACGGAAAGGCATTGCTTGGCCTCAGTTCATGTATATAATTCATGTATATGTTGTTTGGGTTGGATACTATGTTTATGGGAAGATTCGAAATTGGTAGATATTCGATTTACAGCCGTTATAATGCCTGATTTTACAATACCATGTTTTGTATGCCATTTTCCATGTCGAACCCCTACTGTCCAGAGACCTTATCTACCATGATAGGATAGGTAATGTTCTAACCTTCGTTTTGATATAAAGATCACGGGAAACGGACTTACGGTTTAGGATTTATGACCAAATTACTAAAAGTAGTTCGAATCCGTAAACGAAAGTTCGTAACCGTAATTGAACCCTCGTAAGCTATGTAACGTCATGGCGAATCTTGGTAAATAAATACTAGAGGTAAAAAGGAAGGTGTGAAAGAAAACCGTATGTCAAAAGGATCATTTTTCGATTTATTAAAAATGTTCGAGTCGAGGTTAAACGCGAACGAACCCCTAAAAGACGACTCTTTTATAACTTCGGTAAAACACTTAGAAAACGGGCGATAAAACTCGGAGTATAGTATTGGTTCGTAACGATCGACTTTAGAACTCATATGACTTAAGTATGTCCCAAGTGTAAGTACAATGACATGTCGTATTAACGAACGAATGTCGGGTCGGATCAGTGTTAATAAGTAATCCACTAAAAGGGGTATAACGAGATAACTCGAGAACGTGTTTCGAATTAGGTATAACTTAACTTTTAATATGTTAAGTGATTAATCCCGAATGCCTTGGCTATTTATAGATCACCAAGCTGAACCGGGACCCGCTACCACTACCCCTTACCGTACTCGACTAGCAGGCAAGTTTCAATTTCCCTTCTTTTAGGCTGTTGTTGTGATAGAATAAATATATATACATGATTGCTGATATACATATGCCATTGCATGCATGCCTACTTTCAAGTTGAATTGATATACTTGTTCCCTGAATGTTATTGTTGGCTTATAAGCGAGATAGTTATATATCAGTTATAAGCCGGGTATTGTAAGACCCTCATAGAAGGGCATATACATCTTATTAATCAAGTATAGACCGGGAGTCAATATTCCTTGATATATCGAGATTACCTCGGAGGAAAATATTTAAGTAAATATTTTCTATTATTTGGGCGACGAATATTATTTGAATATTCGTTCGAGACTAATTATTTTAACGATCCTTACTTCAAATAATTATTTGAACGTAACCATTCGACGAATAATATTTTTCAATATTCATTCAAAGTCGAATAGATTATCGATTATTATTCCGAATATTCTTCTAAAGATTGGACTACTAAATGAATATTATTTGAATATCCATTTAGAATATTACTTTATTAAATGAATATTACTTTTGAATATTCATTTAAGATATTACTTACTTGATGAATATTATTCTAATATTCATCTGAAGCTTGATTTATTTATCGACTCTTATCTCGAATATTCCTTTAAATCTTGGATTACTAAATGAATATTACTTGATATTCATTTAGAATATTATTCATTAAACGAATATTACTTTTTCAATAAACATTTAAATTCCTAATTAATTATGAATATTATTTTGACTATACATCCAGGGTTCTATTTAATCATCGAATATTATTTTAAATATTTTAAATATTCCTTTCAGGACTTATTAAATAATGAATATTATTTTGAATATTCATTTGATTATTTAATTATGCAATAAATATACTCTCGATGTTTCTTCAAGAATTATTTGGGAAATACTCTGATTAAAGATATTCTTTCATATTCCTAAATAATCTGTAAAATATTTTAATTCAATAAATATTCTCTGAATATTTATTCCATACTTAGAATAACCCCGATAAGGTTTATCTTCTTCGATTATTACCGAAAATATCTCGGAGTCATATTATTATTAATCTTATATCAAGAAAGGTTCTCAGACATCATTCTTCTTTGAGTCTATTTCCTTAATAATAAGGGAACCTTACTTGGAAAATGTTATTTATCTTGTCGACTTCCCGGTCATAAAGTATTCCCTTCACTCGCAACTCGGGTGCTGTTGACTTATTAAGTCGTTGCTTACCTTCTCATCTTTCGAGGGGTAAGATTACTGGAACAAGTTGATATCCGTTACCAAGTAATAGCTTGGGAGTTATTGGTAAATTTTCTTTTCCAACAAGTTGATATCCGAGTTACTGGAACAAGTTGATATCCGAGTTACTTGGGATGTGGTTTGCCAACAAAATACTGAAGGTTGTGAGTGGAAATTGAGGGCCAGAAATCGAAAGTCACATAACTTTTTTGAAATCATGGAGATTAAGGGTCCGCATACATGTATCAATCATTCTATTTCACAAGATCATCCCAATTTGGATGCTTCACACATTGCAAATATCATCATTGACCTATTAGCTGCGGATCCTAGTGTCTTAGAGAAGGTGTTAGTGGCTGCAATTACCAAGGAATTTGGGTATGTACCAACAAGGAAAAATGTTAGAGACGGGAAAAAAATTGCAACTATGAAGATTTATGGTTCTTGGGAGCAATCATACCACGAGCTATCACTATTGATGAATGTGCTACAAAGTATGGGCATTGGTGCAATCAGCTGGTATTTCAAAGAGCATGATCTAGGAGGGCCTTTACCTCGGGTATGCAATTTGTTCAAACTGTAATATATTTTGAAATGCATTGATATTAGTGCCCCTGGCGGGGCCTAAAAAAATATTTCAATGATGTGACTTATGTTGTTTTAATATTTTGTAATTTAAAAATAGGTGGTAAGATTCAAGCGAGTCTTTTGGACATTCAAGCCTTGCGTAGATGCCTTTGTACATTGCATTCCAGGACTTCAGATTGATGGAAAACATTTGTATGGCAAGTACGGAGGAATATTACTTACTGCCACAGTAATTGATGGCTTCAACCACCTTCTTCCAGTAGCATTTGCAATTGTTGAAGTAGAAAATGTAGTAAGCTGGACATGGTTCATAGAAAGATTGAGAAAGATGGTTGCCTTGCAGCGAAAGGGAGTCTGTGTGATTTGTGATAGACATGCAGGAATCATGGCTGCTATGAAAAATCCTGACATCGGGTGGTGTGAACCATACGGCTATCACCGGTTTTGTGTCAGACACCTAGCTGAGAATTTTGCTAGTCAGTTCAAGAAGGCTAATTCGAAGGGAAGAGTGGTTGCAATGTGTAGCCAATTGATAGAGTCCAAGTTCAATTTGCATTGGAATGCTTTGTTAGGAGCTATTCCTGGAGCAGATGAGTGGTTTAGTGAGATAAACCCCCAACAATCAGCTTTAGCTTGTGATGGAGGCAAGAGATTTGGTATTATGACAACAAATATGGCCGAGAGTTAGAACAATGCCATCAAAAGCTCAAGAAAACTCCCGGTCACAGCAATGGTGAAAGCCTTATATTTTAAGGTGGTTAGCTACTTTGAGCAGCGTCGTGCAGAGATAAAAAAGCAATCTGTTGATGGTAACGAGTTTACCAAGCATGCCAATAAAATTTTGAACAAATGGAAAGAACGCGCAAGTGGACATCAGGTGACAAGTGTTTGAGGTGATAACAAAGAAGCATGGTCAGAAGGGAGGGAATAAACATATTGTTCGTGTACGGGAACAGATTTGCACATGTAACAAGTGGCAAACATATCACATTCCATGTTCACATGTTCTTGCTTGTTGTGCTAGTGTAAGATTGCACCACACAAGCGTCGTAAGTGAGTGGTATAAGCCAGAGAATGAAGAAGAGTCTATGAGGGTCACTTTGAGCCAATACCAAGCAAGAAAGAATGGCCTCCATTACTTGGGTTTCCAACAGTGATCTATGATGTTGATGATATTCCAAAAAAAGTGGGTCGATGAAAGTCCACAAGATACAAGAACGCGATGGATTATCAAGGATCAAAAGGAAAATGACCTTCTTCCAGTGCTCCGTAGATTGATTTCAAGTGTTATTTGAATTTATTAATCCATTATAAACGCATTAGATTTGTAATGAGTATGATGGTTGGAAACATATTGTTATTAAATTTTTGGATCTTAAATTTAGTAAGAAAAATACTAATGTAATTTGATTTGTTCGTCCCCTTAATTTGTAATGTAATTTCATCTCATTTGTGAAAATGAAATATGAGTTTTTTATCCACCTACAGGAGATGAGTCTTGGTTAAATTGTTATTTCTCACTAAAGATGTACATAAGCACATTACTGGGAAAGTCCTGGTTTCCTGTGAATACGGAACAGGGGGTAACGTATTAGTTGCAACACGGTTGATGGGATGCCGTGTTAGATACAATATGATAATTGGTTGACCGTGACATAATTAATACGCTTAATGTGTCACCGTGACATGGTGGAATACGTTACACAGATCACCGTGACATGGGGGGATACGGCGGACGGGTCACCGTGTCTCAGACCCAAACTCAAGTGATAAATGATACACTGTAATCAAACCCTGTACTAACACTTAACACCAACTGTGAAGCTATATATGCATAACAAAAACTAGAAAAGCTGCTATGATATTAGACTCCAAAAATCCACATAATTGAAATTCACAAAAACAAAAGACTGGATACTAAAATTTCAAATTCTTCTACATAATTGAAATTCACAACAACAAAAGACTTGATACTAATATTACAAATTCTTCTACATAATTAAAATTCACAACAACAAAAGACTTGATACTAATATTACAAATTCTTCTACATAATTGAAATCCCATAATACGAATATCAAAATGAAGGACGCCACTCATTCCAGAAATGACATCTTCCTGTGCTTGCATATATACCAGAAATGCATTGATATTAGTGCCCTTGGCGGGGCCGTCTTTTACGAAAATAACTCACCTATTACAACCATATAAATTATTAACGCAACATAACTCACCTATTTAATTGTCATTCAAAATCCATAATATTACCATCAATTTATTTTTTCTACCTAGATAAAATAAAGACTCAAAACCACAAACAAATAAAGGAATCGATGCTCGAAATAATGCAAATAAAAGATTAAAAAAAACTAACCAAGTGTGCCTCTTATACTGACTGGTATCATTCTTACAAGCTCGTAACTTCATAGGATGCTCATGCTCTACAGGTGGCACCTGTTGATGTGAGGCATGTGCTGGTGGCACCTAATAAACCCGCGAAAACTAATCACATACCTTTTAATTTATCTAAGACCTAGTAAACTTCAGATATGACTTGTACGGAAATGGATATATTAAAAATTATGTTACAATATCCGGTGGGATTTTTATTTCACTTGCCAAGGAGGGCAGAGCTGCTTCCGGGCTCTTTGTATGTTAGTTATTTATTTCATCATGATACATACATAAATCTTGTATTAACTTGGTTCACTTGATTTACATAGCAGAAAATCCCAATTCAGTGTCAGGTTTTAATCTTAAGTGGAACGCCAAAACTAATTCCAACTAAATTAAAGAAGTAAAGATTTAGGCCCTCGGATGAATATGGCCAGTTTGGTTGCATATACATGTCAATTGTCAAATGATCATCAGGATGTTGTCGCTTGTAGCTGGACAAAATTTGAGCACCTAATAAACCTAGGTCTTAGAGGACACTAGAATAAATCATATATCTGTTTCATATAATAAAATCTGCTTGGTAAAAAAAAGCTGACAATTTGTATGGTGAGGACTGCTGGTGGCACCTAATAAACCCACAAAAACTGATCACATACATTGAGCATTCAAAAATAGGAGAAAATAAGATGAGGCACCTGGTGCTGCTGCTCTTCCTGTTCTGGTGGCTGTTGCTCTTCCTGCTCTGGTGGCTTCTGCTGATCCAGTTGTGGCGGCTGCTATTGTCTTGCTACATAATCAGGAAACACATTTGGAGATTGTGTAAATAGGTGGAATGTTGGATATGACAGTGGTGGTTCAGTCTGACTGATGTCTTCACCATGCCCATCGTCACCTTCGGCATCAGCATCTAAATCAAGACCAAACCGCGCTCCTAGCTAGCGTGGAGCTTTGACCTCGCGGACACCTCGTTTCCTCTTTTGTTTTATCTCAACTTCCTTGGCACGTCGATCTTCAACCGGAAAATCTTGATAGTATCCGGATGCAAACTTATCTTGCAACACCTTTCTAGCATGAGCCGTAATAGCTGGAAGTCTCCAAATCTCACTCCCTTGTGTAATAAATCTAGGCGATCCAACAAATTCAACTGCATAAACAAAACAATTTGTATCAATACATTGCACAAATAGAGTAATACATGGCATTCAATTCCAATTAACATACAAGAATGACAAGTACAAATATATAGAAAAACACGTAAGGATGAGATTATTTGTGATTACCGTATAAGAATGGCCACCACCAATGTGAGTCAGATTCCAATAGTAATAGATGCATACCACATGGGGTAACTCTCAGATACACCCACACCGACATCTGCAACAAAAACATGCTTCTTCCTATCATCCCAAAGACCTATATGATCACGATACATCCAAGTCCAGTCCAAGTCCGCCTTACCCTTCAAGTTAATCTTATGAAGTTCAGGACAATAACTAGCAGAAGATGGTATATTCTATATAATCCCAAATTGGCGTAGGCATCTGTCGGGTTGATGTTGCTCCACGAAACAAAAATATATAAGAGGCCCCTTGTAACACCAAATCTCTTTGCCTTCTCTACACTGCTCCGATAGTTCGGCAAGAAGCTCATCGGTGTATGGCTGCCATAAAAACTGAGAATCGGCAGGAACATTTAATTGAACTCGATAGGTGGAAACGGAATGTGAACCGCTGTCAATGAAGGAAAGATGAGCACACCACCTATATAATACATGAAAACATAAAAAATGCATTAGAATTGATTCATAGTAGAATTAATAAACAACTATATAGTTTGAATGCAGAAAATATCGTTCAATATATCAACAAATATGGTAAAATTGAACATTTTTACCTCAAACCACGTGGCCCTGGATGATCACCCGAAATATGTGAGTTATCTAAAATTGGATCACGAGGAACAGGAGCCAAAGAAGGTAATCTACTCCAAGCCCACAACTTCAATAATAAAAGACATCCGGCTGCATCCTCTTTATCTTTACGAGACGCCTTGCATAATTCCATGTAAAGGTATGCAAGAACAGCAGAACCCCAAGATAGTTTCCCACATTTATCAAAATCCAAGAGAAGAGGAAGGTACATACACTGAACTTGACCTCCAGAATGATCGGTCAATAAGATCCCGCCAATCAGTTGCAACACATAGGACTGTGTATAACGCGTAAGCTCAACATCAGAAGCATCATCTCGAAGGGAACCAAAAACAGAATTCAACCAAGTAAACTTCAATCTACCACCAATCAATCCGTATCTGTTATCATCATCCAATTCAGAACTCTCACCCTTCTTACCCTTCCTACCCTTCTCACCCGGCCGTACTCCAAAGACATCTCCAACATAACTGTCCCATCCACCTATAACCGCAGTAAAACTAGTAACTGCAGGCCCATCAATACATAACCCAAAAAGAACAGACACATCCTGTAATGATATCATGCACTTCCCGACCGGAAAGTGAAAAGTATGGGTCTCGGGTCTCCATCTCTCTACAAGAGCAGGATCAAACCCCAATCTATTTGTATGCTTGCCAACCTAGAAACTCCATCAAATCTTAAAGCCTCAAGAAGGGGAACCATCCTTGGATGTAAAGAATGGAGGCTGAAACTGTTAGGACTGCGAACCCGGGATCTCAAATTGTCACCACCACCAGCCTCCCACACAACCTCTAACCTATGAGTACCTTGTAAATGCAATACAGAAGGATTCCGAGGGCGAGGGTCCATAGACAGTTTATCATTATTTTGATCCATAATCTGAACATAAAAAAAAAAACAAATTATTATAAGTCATCACAGGGAGCAGGAAGTATCAAATAAACTGACATTATATGTTTGATTTCTAGTGATCGAGAACTACGTAAAATGAAAGAACAGAAGTTAATGCATTTTGGTGATTTTTATATAGGACTGAAGGTGTGTATCGAGAGAATAGATGCTGCTCTGGAGTTCTCTTGTTAGAAGAGCATAAGCTCTTTTGTACTTTGCTAATTAGCAAGAAATACATTTAATTGCAAAAATATTCGATTGACTGAAAATAAATTCTACATTTAACTTTCATCGAACTATTTTATGTCTAATTTGTTAAATTGTTCTTGCAGACTGGGAGTTTGAGATCAGTTAATCTTAAGATAAGCAAAGAGATGACAAAAAAAAGAAGTGTCCATAAAACACTGTGTTTGCTGATTGCATCTTGAAAGAATGCACACTGGTAATTGGTAAACTTGACATAACGAAAAGGAAAATTGAGAGATCCTATATTTAAAAGCATGGATAAGCTAAATAATACTATAAGCCGCTGTCTTGGAAGCTCATTTCTCTATTTCAAAAACTTGAAAGAACTTGAATCGCTCAGATTTCAATGACAACAACGAATTTCGATTATATTTGCCATGAACATTCACTAATCCTAGTCCATCATATCGATTTCAGTAGTGTTACAGGCTTACAGCACCACTGGAATGCAGTGAATTGGATGCACGTCAAAGAGCAATGCCCTTGTCCATTATTACTCCCTCAGATTTCTTATTGTATGTCTAAAACTAATTATATATGATTAAGGGACGAGGCCCTAAGGTGCCATGGTCAGTGGTCATCAATCAGTGGGTTTCTATCATCCTAATAAATTCAATTGGGTGAAATTTTGCAATCTCTACGACAATGAGTGTGAAGAAGAATATAATGATATATATGAATTATCATTATTTCACATCATCAATCAGTTTAAATCACAACTACATATAAATTAAATCAAATCAATTCGAGTGTGAATAAGAATACTCACAATCGACTGTGTATTATGTAGAAAGGTAAATTAGAGCCTCCGTCCAGTCCACCGTCACCGGCTTATGTGTCTCCGTCCAGTCCACCATCGCATCTGTCAGTCAGTAGTCGTGGGAATTCAATTAACAATGTAATATTTTTGTAATTAGGGCAAGTTATGTTTGAAAGGAGATACGAAATACCGTGCTCCGTATTAAGTAAGTAATACGAAAGACGATGTTCCGTATTAAGTCAGTAAAAAAGACCATAATTCCGCTTTTCAGTATTTTGGGTCACTTAAGTCTCAAAAATGATTATTTTGGTAATTTTCTCTTTTTTTTGTCACGTCTTACAAGCCATAATTTGATTTATATATTCGTTACCAAAAAGGTCAACTTCATCAAAATTTGATGTAATAGCTACGTGATTGGTTAATTTAATTCTATCGAAACAATACTGTTGTATTATTTAACGCCATTAATTTATTGATTCATCTAATTAATCAACTATTTATGCATATGTTTTGTAGATAACAATAATATAATTATTTACTTTTATTATGTATCAGATCGTCTATTATTCTTTTCATAAGTTGTATAATACATTCTAATTTCATATATTTAATGTATTTTATGGTGACAATCTCCCACTATAAAAAATTTAAATATAATTGAGAAATAATCAAATTTTTAATATAAATATAGTGCACAAGTTTTTAAGTAGAGCGTCTACACTCCATAACACGGTTCTACCCCCTGTTGATTAGAACTAACATGTCTTTGCATTAAAGTCTCCGATTTAAGAAGAAAATGTTTTTGAAGTTATTGGGTTTGAGTGTTCAATGTTCTTACACATTGGTATAGAAGTTTATAACTTAAAGTTCGCTATATATATATATATATATATATATATGGGTGAGTGTGTGCATCTATGTTTTACTTGATCATCTTTTTATGTACTTTACGTATGTGTAGATGTGCATATAATATTAGGCTTTATGAATCCAAGTTACAAAAATATTGCCTCTTTTTAGATCAGTTTCTCTTGGAATCCTTTGATGCAAATTTATGAAAGAGTGCTTACCTGTGAGGGTCAAGTAACCAATTCATTAAAACCTTAAGGTTTAAGTTTAAGGTTCTAGATGAGTTGGTTACTTAACATGTTATCACAGCTCATGTACGCAAAGGCTAATTATGTCAAAAAATGGGCGCCCGTGATCCATTTTTCGACCCAAAAATGGGCATTTTCGAGTGAGGGATGTATCATATATATGTAACACTAGAGAAAGAACTTGCATCTGTAAAACCATGTTTAGGATTTATTGAACCTAACTTAAATGATTAATCTATCAAAATGAAATTTTTGATATCGATTTTCTTTAGATGAATGGAGTCTCCTGTATTATTCTAGGGCTGATCATTCGGTCGGTTCGGTTAAAAACCGAACCGAATTAGAAAAATCCAAACCAAACCAAACCAAACATACCCAGTATATCCTGCTCAGAGCAGGGTCTGGGGAGGGTGAGATGTACGCAGACCATGCCCCTACTTTTAACGGTAGGGAGGCTGTTTCCGTGAAGACCCCCGGCTAAGTGCACATTAAGCTAATAGTGTGTGATATTCACAAGGGTTATCTAAGATTTGAAAAAGGTCATCGTCATACCTGGGCCCATGGCTTTGAACACATGGGGCTTACCTACCAGGGGATTGACTACTCCGCTCTGCAAAGCACTCTGATCTAAGATGACACCTGGCCAAGCTACCTGAAACTAGAAAACAGAAGACAATAAAACGAGAAAAGGGAACGAAACAACCGAACTTCTAAGATAAAGCTAACCGAGACAACCCAACTCTGAGGCTCTCAACCACAAAGCCACTCCCTAAAAGAGAATCCACCACTCTGATCTGGCGCCTCCAAGAACGCCTATCAGCGGGCATGTTCTCATTTAAGTTTAAGGCCTTTAAATCCAACCTAAGCTGCTCTTCCCACGACCTCCTCGGTCTACCTCTCCTCCTCACCCCAACAATCGAAAGACTCTCGACCCTCCTCACTGGGGCTTCAGCTAGCCTCCTACGGACGTGGCCGAACCATCTCAACCTCCATTCCCTAGCTTTCGTAGAAAAAGGCGCTACCTCAAGCTCGCTCCTAAAAACCACATTCGGGATTCTATCCAACATCGTGCACCCACAAGACCACCGCAACATCCTCATTTCAGCCGTTTCCAACTTGCTCTCGAGGGCCTTCTTCGCCGCCCAACACTCCGAACCATATAACATCGCAGGGCGGATTGCCGCTCTATAGAATTTCCCTTTCAACTTTAACGGGACTTTCTTGTCGCACATCACCCATGACGCTGCCCTCCACCTTAGCCACCCAGCCTTGATACGATGCGTGACATCGTCTTCAATCTCACCTTCCTTCTGGATGATCGAACCCAAATACTTGAACTTATCCGTACGAGGGACGATCTGATCTTCAATCCATTTTTTACCAAACCGAACCGAACCGAACCGATTTATCACCAGAAACCGAATCGAAATATTTCAAACCGAACCGAAATATTTCACCAAAAACCGAACCGAACCGATTTAAAAAAATATATATATAATATTATTATTTTTTAATTTTAAAATTAATTTTAGTAGCAAATATATTAGAATAGGTAACAATTAAAATAAAATAAAACACAAATTATCAATTTAAATATTTAAATTTAATTTTGAATTAATTAAATCATGCATATATATATAATATAAACATATATATATATATATATATACATATATATAATATAAATAATATATATAATTCGGTTATTTCGGTTTTGCTCACCCCTATATTATTCATTAGATCGTGTTTTTAAGAATCTGATTGTTTATATTGTATATGGAATATGTGTTTTTCCTAAATAGAATTAGTTCTATGGCACAAGAAGGCTAATGATTTATTTTTTACTTCAGGTAATTAAAGTATAGATTCTGACATCTCATGTAAATACTGCAAAAACATCTCCCTATTTTATGTGCTTATATTGTAGATTCAGGACTGAAGTTTAAAGAAGGTGGGCGATATGCGGGAACATTTGTAGGTGGGTTGCAAAAGAAGCCATAGGGCAGAGGCGATGTTGCAGATGTGAAGAAAAAAGTTGGCTCAATAGTAAAAATCCGCTGGTCATCTCTCAACAATTGTTTGACAACACATGCAATGCAAAAGCTCATCATAAGATTGTCATCTGTTTTGCTGCCACGACTGGAATGTTGTTCAAGTAGGGTGTTTTGAAAAGAAAAAGTGAAAGATAAAGGTTAAAAAAGGTAATTCGGCATAGCTTGTTATATGATAGGCTAGAAATAGCCCAGGCCCAATGAGGCCCAATTTCAAGCCCAAAGCTACAAGCAAAATCATCTCATGAGGATAAGAGCAGCCCAGCCCAGCGTAATGGGCCCCGGCCCGGAGCCAGATCTACGTGGCGGGGTCCCCACCCCAGACTAGGGGACCCCAGATTGATGACACTCAGCACACGTGGCACCCCAGCTCAGCCAATGTTCCTACAGCTGGCACTGACCAGCACTAAGAGCCAAAGTGCAGCACGTGTCTACCACAGTATTGCCACACCCTGGTCCACAATCTCCACAATTAGGGACACGTGTCCTACATCCCGGGAATTCAGCGGCCGGTCCCCCGATCCAACGGCCAGGGGAAGAGGTAACCAACCCCTAAAACCCTAAGCCTAGGGCTATAAATACCCCTAGGAAATAGGGTCTAGGGGTTAGCCATTATTACACACCCACACACATTTATTACTCTTGTGATACTCTACTTGATTATTATCTTCCAAAGCCAACTCTTATTCTCACGCCGGAGGCACCTCGGGGCCAAACCCCCCCTCCGGTGTTGTTTTGCAGACTCCCCACCATAACTACACCCCTTCTGAGGCAGGAGTTGGCGAGTAAGGACCCGATCAAGATTTGGAGTTATCATTGGCGTTAAAAGGAGGGGCTGAACCTCCGAACCAAAGAACCCCGAACTAAACAAACCCGAACCGCTCATAACCATAACCATGCCCCGAAAAACTACCTCTACCCAGCGCCAGGCACCCAGTACCACTAGAGACGAACCCCTAATAACTATCCCGGAGCAAGTCCCACCTATCCAGATCCCCGTCCAGGAAAGGCTAGGAATCGGGCCCAATGACGCCTGGGTAGTCGTTGAGGTGAACCGGTACAAGTATACAGACGTGCCTCTGGACTCCGCACAAATGGAAAACCTGACACCCGAGGAGCTAGCTCAGGCAATCCGAAACTATAGGAACCGTCCCCTCCCGGAACCTGAACCTGAGCAAGCAGAAAATTCTGGGGGGTCAGCCAACTCCCATCAGTCCCGGGCTTCGGTCTTCGACCGCCTTGGAAACCGGGGCAAAGGAAACAGAAAGGACCAGGAGCCTCGGAGTAAGGACAAAAATGATGAAGCCGATAGAGTCAAGAAACTAGAAATGCTCCGGGAAAGAATAAGGCAGGAGGAACAGGCTAATTTGGAGCTCAGAATCCAGAAGAGGCTCCACGAAGAGGAAGAAAGGATGAGAAAATCCAAATCCAAAAGAACCCGGAGAGAAGCAAGACCGAAAATCATCTCAGACGATGAAGAACATCCAAACCTGGTACAAATGATCCACGAACTACAGAGGAAGGTCAACAGCGACCCCGGATATGAAGTCCAAGACACACTCACCCCCTTCAGCCACTCTCTTGAAGCCATACCCCGGCAAAAGAACCTCAAACATTACAACTTCGACTCCTTTAACGGGTTGGAGGACCCGGAAGAACACCTTAACTACTTTGAACAAATAGCCCTGATATACTTCTACAACAATCTAACCAAGTGTAGATTCTTTGCCTCCACATTGAATGGGGCAGCCCAGAGATGGTTCAGCCGAATACCATCCCGGAGCTTACATAGCTGGAGGGAGTTCAGGGAAGCTTTCCTTCGGAGATTCCGGGCTAACAAACCCCCAGAGTACCACATGTGCCACCTAGAGACAATTAGACAAGGTGACAACGAAACCCTGTCCGCTTTCATGAAACGGTTCCAAGAAGCCATAAACCGGGTAACGAATTTGGATGAAAGAGAAGCCTTGAGCATATTCCGGAAGAACCTGGACCCGGAGCGCAGCGAGCGCTATGTAATAGAACTGGTGAACAAAGAACCCCAAAGCCTGGCCGCGGCCTATTCTATGGCCGCCAAATTCATCAAAGAAACTGATATCCTACAAGCAATGAGAATGACCCGCCAGGGTACTTCCTCGGGCAGAGGTAAAGAGGACCGTCTCCGAAGCGACCACCAACCGGACAAAAAGTTCAGGTCCGGAAAGCAATATAACTACATACCCAGTTCCCAACTGGCAATCCCGGATAAAGACTACTCTACCAGGACCAAATCCGAAGTCCGACCCCCGAGACCGGGGAGGGCCGAACCGAAGCCGGAACCAGAATGGACGCCTTTAAACTGACCTCGGTCCGATATATTGAAAGAAATCCGAAACAAACCATTCTTTTATCCTCCCAAGCCATTAGTGTCGGCCCCGGAGAGCAGGCAGAGGCACAAACACTGCGACTATCATGAAACTCACGGGCATGAAACAGAAAGCTGCATCTCCCTTAAATTCTTCATCGAGGACCAGGTCAAGAAAGGAAATATGGGCCAGTATCTAGCTCGGAGAACGGCAGAAAAGGGAGAAGGGCCCGGAGCCCAAAAAACCAAGAATGTTGTGCACGTAGTTTTGGGAGGCACCAGTTCCCCGCCAAGGAGCCCAGACTCCGGGGACGAAGTAATGATGATAGACTCGGTCCCCGAGCAAGTCATATCCTTCAGTAACGCCGACTTTGAAGGGATAAACCCCAACCACAATCAGGCCCTAGTGGTAACCTTGGATATCGCCGAAAATGAGGTGAAGAGAATCATTATTGTCAATGGCTCCTCGGTCAACATACTATTCAAACACACAGTGGACAGAATGCAGCTGGGAAACGTCAAAATGAAAGAGTGCAGGGAAGACCCGCTGTATGGCTTCGGCCACAACTTGGTCCCCATCCAGGGAACCCTGTACTTACCTGTCCAATTCGGCACCGCCCCGAAGCAAATAACCCATATGGTCAAATTCTATGTGATCAACTGTAAGAACCCAGATTTTGGGTGGAATTAAAACTTTTATGTACTTAATGATGTAAGAATGAATAGTGGTTATGGCTACAATGTAATAATTGATATTTGGAAAGAATGAATGGAATTCGACTTTATTATTTCTATGTCTTGAAGAATGCTAAAGGGTGACAACATAGGTAAGAATAATCTATCTTCTAAGGGAATAAGATATGGCAATTTCAAGCAGGAGAATATTCTCATGTCATCCAAATCGATAACGATTAATCCAGTAGTTCCGTAAAAAGGTTAAGGAACGATCGAAAGAGAATACGGACAATTGTACAACCCTAAGAGAATAAGTAAAGAATAAAGAATGAATAGTGTTTTGGTGGGAGTATAGAATAATATGAGACGACACTATATAGAAGTATTCGGAACGGATTTCCGAATTCGTATTAGTGATCCAGGGGGGAAAATAAGTGTATGTAAAAGCTGTCGGATTCTGAAAAACCGCACTTTTATTTTCTCCGAGAGTTCCCTGGACACTGATAGCCTTAAGTATTTAACGAATGGATTTAAGGAATATAAATTGGAAAGTTAGAATGAAAGATGGAGAATGATAGTATTAATATTAAAAAGGATTCCCGGTAAACCCTAATTAAAAATCCGTGAAATATTCCTACGAACGATCAATCGAAATGAGCAATAACCGTACAAAAAACAAGCCGGGAATCAAGATACATGCATGTGCTAGTAGAAAATATCTAGCAACCAAGTAGTTACTTAAGCAACTAGCACACTTAGAATCAAAACCAAGTACTTAGCTCATTCCATCATCAATCCACTAAAAACCAACACTTGTCTCTTGAAATACCTCATCCATGACATAACCACCTTTATTAAAGTAGCTTTATGATAGATATTATCTACACACATCATTAATAATTCATTTTATCACCAACAAAGCAAGAGAAGCAAGCCAAGAACACCATTCTCCCACTTAATACCCCATTCGGCTTCTTCCTTAATTCAAGAGGAGAAATCAACCTTTCAACCATCATTTGGTCTCCAAATTTTTATGGTAAGTCCTATAATTCATAAAAATAATCTCCTAGAAATATTAGCCCCAAAATCCTCTTTTACCATTTTCAAATAAATCCTCAAAGAGGAGGATGAATAGTGTTTTAATGAAAACTAATCTTTGATTTTCTTGTTTTCATGATTGATTTAGCAAGCTTAAGGCAATCCAAGGACCATACCAAGCTTAGTGAGGCTAGAATATACTTCGAGGAAGGTATAAACATCCTAAACTATAGCTTTTACTTTGATTTTATATGAGTAATAAGAAGGATTGGTTGATTAGTGGTTGATATGTTAGTTATATGTTTAGATCCATGGATTTGTGGTTGATTATGGTTGATGATCCATGAGATGGTTATAAGGAGATGTTATTGATATTGTCATGATGGTTATCATGTGTTTAAGTGGTTTATTTGATCATGGTGTGATCGTGATAAAGTGTAAAAACTTTGGAAAACGCGTAAACGTAGCCGTTATAATGTCCGATTTTACAATACCATGTTTTGTATGCCATTTTCCATGTCAAAACCCTACTGTCCAGAGACTTTATCTGCCATGTTAGGATAGGTAATGTTCTAAGCTTCGTTTTGATATAAAGATCACGTGAAACAGACTTACAGTTTAGGATTTATGACCGATTTACTAAAAGTAGTTCGAATTCGTAAACGAAAGTTCGTAACTGAAATTGAACCCTCGTAAACTATGTAACGTCATGGCGAATCTTGGTAAATAAATACTAGAGGTAAAAAGGAAGGTGTGAAAGAAAACCGTATGTCAAAAGGATCATTTTTCGATTTATTAAAAATGTTCGAGTCGAGGTTAAACACGAACGAACCCCTAAAGGACGACTCTTTTATAACTTCGGTAAAACACTTAGAAAACGGGCGATAAAACTCGGAGTATAATATTGGTTCGTAACAATCGACCTTAGAACTTGTATGACTTAAGTATGTCCCAAGTATAAGTACAGTGACATGTCGTATTAACGAACAAATGTCGGGTCGGATCAATGATAAAAAGGAATCCACTAAAAGGGATATAACGAGATAACTCGAGAACGTGTTTCGATTTAAGTATAACTTAACTATTAAGATGTTAAGTGATTAATCCCGAATGCCTTGGCTATTTATAGATCACCAAGCTGAACCGGGACCCGCTACCACTACCCCTTACCGTACTCGACTACCAGGCAAGTTTCAATTCCCTTCTTTTAGGCTGTTGTGGTGATTGAATATATATATATATATATATATATATATATATATATATATATATATATATATATATATATATATATATATATATATATATATATATATATATATATATATATGTTTTCTGTTATACATATGCCATAGCATGGATGCCTACTTTCAAGATTATATCGTTATGCTTGTTCCCTGATTGTTAATTGGCTTATAAATTAGATAGCTAACGTATCAATTATAAGCCAGTTATTGTAAGGCCCTCATAGAAGGGCGTATCCATCTTATTCATCAAATATAGACCGGGAGTCAATATTTCTTGATATATCGAGATTACCTTGGAAGAAAATATTTAAGTAAATATTTTCTATTATTTGGGCGACGAATATTATTTGAATATTCGTTCGAGATTATTTATTTAACGATCCTTACTTCAAATAATTATTTGAACGTAACCATTCGACGAATAATATTTTTCAATATTCATTCAAAGTCGAATTGATTATCGATTATTATTTCGAATATTCTTCTAAAGATGAGTCTACTAAATGAATGTTATTTGGATATTCATTGGGAATATTATTTTATTAAATAAATATTACTTTTGAAAATTCATTTAAGATATTAATTACTTGATGAATATTATTTTAAATATTCATCTGAAGCCTGATTTAATTATCGAATATTATCTCGAATATTCCTTTAGGGCTTGGATTACTAAATGAATATTACTTGATATTCATTTAGAATATTATTCATTAAATGAATATTACTTTTTGAATATTCAATTAAATTCCTAATTAATTATGAATATTGTCTTAAATATTCCTTTCAGGTCCTAGTAATTAATGAATATTATTTTGAATATTCATTTAAATATTTATTTATTCAATAAATATTCTCCTGATATTTCTTCAGGGATTATTTTGAAAAATACTCTGATTAAAGATATTCTTTCATATTCCTAAATAATCTGTAAATATTTTTAATTCAATAAATATTCTCTGAATATTTATTCCATACTTAGAATAACCTCAATAAGGTTTATCTTCTTCGATTATTACAGAAAATATCTCGGAGTCATATTATTATTAATCTTATATCAAGAAAGGTTCTCAGACATCATTCTTCTTTGAGTCTACCTCTCTAATAATAAGGGAACCGTACTTGGAAAATGTTATTTATCTTGTCGACTTCCCGGTCATAAAGTATTCTCTTCACTCGCAACTCGGGTGCTGTTGACGTATTAAGTCGTTGTTTACCTTCTCATCTTTCGAGGGGTAAGATTGTTGGAACAAGTTGATATTCGATACCAAGCCACAGCTTGGAAGTTATTGGTGAATTTTCCTTTCCAACTAGATACGACTACCTTGTAGAGTCTTATCAACAAGTATTATACTTGGGGAAAGGGGGACGAACGTTACATTCAGAATCATGAATTCTATTTGAACTAGGAGTCGTGTAAGAGGCCGAGTAGCGCCGGTCCATCCCCTTTGGCCCAACCGTTGGCCGGGGAGAGCTAGTAAGGCGGTAGACAAGTAAAGCCGTCAGTTCTTCCTTCTACCGGTAGTAAATCTAAATTGAGCTGTACGATCTCGGCTGATCATCAAGATTGGAACAGCGGGCGCGGTGAATACTCCATCATTGGTTCATCATCCAAACTTATTTATTTCCTGCAACATGATTACTATTGGCAGAGCTGGAAAAGTGTTCATAACTGGAATTGCAACCTTTTCATGCAAGTTCCTCTTCTTAATAACAATGAGAATATCTCGCTTACTTTTGATGTAGCAGATATTTCTACAAACAAATACTTTAAGTTACCTTGTAACTTCATCGTTCATATTATACTGGCATCATTTCCATAACTGCATGGCATATGGTTTGAAAGATACTTTTGAACTGTTATATATTATCGTTCAGTTATATATTATTGTTGGTGGGCTTTCGCTCACCCTTGCCTTGTTCACATTATGTCACAACAACAGCTAGGACAGATGGCTCGCGTCAGGCGCACTCGGCGCAAGCAGGTTACCCGACCCACCGGACTACCCGCTGAGATGCTAGCCGCCATTGCTGAGGTAGCATAGTTAGACAGCTTTTGTTTCCTATTTAACTATATGTATAATTAATGTAATTAATGGCAAAACTTTTAAACTTATGATGTTATCCTTTTGGGATTGTAATAACTTTTATTCGTAACCCTTTAATGTAAGACTTATTTCAATTTCATCTCTGGGACTATAACTGTTGTGTGTGTGAGTGGAAATTATTGTGGGGTCACAACATGTGATTTATTTATTGTGGACTCAAGTCAAGTATTATGAATGGATGTAAGACCGTAACCACCAGATCCCTGACCCCGGATCTGGGGGTGTTACAGAGATGGTATCAGAGCGAGAATTATATATCCCAAGAGATGATACGACATTATATAATAATAAATTCAATAATATAATAAGAACCCTTGCCAGGTTCACCTAAAACCCTTACGGGAATTTTTTTAGTATCATGATAGTAACATAGTTCGTCTTGTGTAGGCGAGCGACATGTCGGCCCAGGAGGTAGCTGCGAGACAGCATGATGAGGACATGTTCCGGACTAGGGACCCATACTATGAGCACTTGCCTGAGGAGGATACTGATCCTGAGGAGGAGGACGCTGAGGAGGTCCATGTTGATGCTGATACTGATGTGATCGAGTCTGAGGAGGAGGACCCTGAGGAGGTCCAGGTTGATGCTGACACAGATGTTGTTGAGACTGAGGGGGAGGAGGACCCCGAGGGGATCCAGACAGGACAGGATGCTGAGTTAGTTATTGAGGATGATGATTATTGGGTTGTATCTGAGATTAGGACTATGGAGGAGGATACTGATATGACCACTGAGCAGGTCATGGCTGTTGTTGTTGGACAGGCTGTGGATGAGGTTGAGCCAGTGGAGGATGTAGTAGGGAGTTCCGGACTACGAGTGCCACCCCTCTCTGTTGAGAGAGCCCCTACCCCACCACCACTACCTGTGAGCCCATACCCCGATGAGTTTGAGGAGCTTACCCCAGAGCCCCAGCAGACAGAGACTGCCGCTCCAGCTGAGCCATCCACCCCACCTCATGCCCCGATAGGAGGAGTCCCAGTATGTGTTCACAACTTGATTGTGAACGGGCTTTATAGAGAGTTGTCTGTGGCAGATGCCAGGTTGGCAGAGTCTAGGAGGGAGTTAGCAGCAGAGAGAGCCGCCCGGATGAGGTTGCAGGGCAGGAGGACTATCAGTGACCGGGTTGGGTATAGGGCTGTGACCCGCATCGAGCTGAGGGCTCGGGTGAGGGTGCGACAGTTGCCTACTGATGGGCATGGTAGGGTAGACAGAGCAGAGGCTGAGGAGATTTTCCGCATCGCCATGGGGAGGGTTCGGAGGATGTTTCGTCGTGGCGGCTGATTTCAGATGTAGTGATGCAGTGGTCTAGTTGTCTAGTCATGTACGGACGTAGTAGTGCAGGCTTTTGTAGGGATGGTTTTCTTGTACTTATTTTCCTTTTTGCAGACTAGACAGATAGACAGCGTATTTCACTTTTGATGTATTGTTGTTGTTAGGATGGTTGTACTTTAAACTATCGTTGTAACTCGGATGTTGTACCTTTTCGGTACCTGGTATATATTTGTTTCCCTTTCAGTCATTTCAATTTTGTTCGGATGTGATCACGAGTTTATTAGCATATGTACTATTTTTTTTGATTAAGTTGCCATGAGATATAAAACTGTGGGATCTTAAACCCAGTCATGTAAAGAATTATGCAAGGAAAAATCCTTTAAAACAGGTAAGTGAACCTAATGTAAAATTTTCCAAAAATTTTCAGTAAAATGCCTCCAAGACGAATGGGCACTAGGGCTAACCCCCGAGAATCTACTGACCAAGAGAGTCACAACCAACACGAGGAAAACCATGAAAGTAGTGAAGAACAAGATCAGGATTATAATGAGCAAGAAGATTCCCAGTATGGAGCAGAGGATGAACCCCTGTACTCTGAAGAATTTGAGGGGGAAATCGAGGGTGGAGAAACTGAAGTAGAACAGGAAGGGGAGAACCAGGGCGGAAACCCCATGGGCCAGTTTATGGATCTACTTAGGCAGAATTTGAACCAATACCCCCAACCACCACCAGGCAACAACACTTCAGTGGCAAATTCCTTTAGGGCCTTTAAGTCCCTTAAGCCCCCAGAGTTCCACAGATCGGCTGATCCCGTTGAGGCGAGGGCCTGGATCAAGGAAATGGAAAAATCTTTCGAGATTCTGAGTATCAATGAGGCTCAAAAGACTGTTTTTGCTACTTACCTACTAAAGGGAGAGGCCAATTATTGGTGGGAAGCCAAGAAGAACATGGAGACTGATGCTGTCGTAGCCTGGGAAAGGTTCAAACAGTTATTCCTGGAGAAGTACTTCCCGAAGTTCATGAAAACCCAGATGGAACTTAAGTTTTTGGAACTGAAACAGAACAATATGTCAGTGGCTGACTATGAGGCCAAATTTACTGAGATGTCGATATTTGTGCCAGAGTTTGTAGACACAGAAGAAAAGAAAGCTAACAGGTTTCAACAAGGGCTGAAGCAGTGGATCCAGAATAGGGTGGCGGTTTTAGAGATTACAGATTATGCCACCTTGGTGCAGAAGGCAACCATTGTAGAGGCTGGTAGTGAACAGATGCAGAGAGAGAGAGAAAGGGGGGATAAAGAGAAAGCATGTTAGTATGGGCGGAAGATCCGCTGGGCATTATGCTACCTCTTGCACCACGGTCATCCCTAACAGCACAACCTGTTTCCAGTGTGGACAGCGAGGGCACATGAGGAAGGATTGCCCAAGGAGCAAACCAGCAGCATCAGGAGCAAGCAAGGTTGCCTCAAATAGGCCACCAACTGCTAGGACTTTTAATATGTCAGTACAAGATGCCGTGAAGGACACAGATGTGATAGCAGGTATATTTTCTCTCAATTCAGTCAGTGCAAATGTCTTATTTGATTCAGGAGCAACTAAGTCTTTTATATCTAGAGATTTTGCGCATAAATTGAAACTTAAAACCCAGCAACTAAGAGATTCCTTACTAGTAGAAATAGCTAATCAGGAAATCGTACCGGTTAATCAAATTCACCCCGATTGTAAGCTAGAAATAGGAGGACGATCCTTCTATGTCGATTTAATTCCTTTTAAGCTAGGGGAATTCGATGTCATTTTGGGTATGGATTGGTTGTCTCGCAATGATGCGCGGATAGATTGTAAAGGGAAAAAGGTTAAGTTGAAAACCTCAGGGAAGAAAGAAATAGTGTTTAAGGGGATACGACAGACCCAGAAAATTCTGACCCTGGCGCAAACCAAGAGATTGTTACGAAAAGGGAACGAGGCTTATTTAGCTTACGTTATAGACACTCAGAAGGAAGTGCCAAGATTGCAAGACATTAGGGTAGTTAATGAGTTCGAGGACGTGTTCCCACAAGATCTTCCCGGATTACCACCTGATAGGGTAATTGAGTTTGCCATCGAGTTAGCCCCGGGGACGGCGCCGGTTTCGAAGGCCCCGTACCGATTAGCCCCAGTAGAAATGAAGGAGCTAGCTAAACAATTACAGGAATTGTTGGATAAGGGCATGATAAGGCCCAGTGTGTCACCTTGGGGCGCACCAGTGTTGTTTGTTAAGAAAAAGGATGGGAGTATGAGGTTATGCATCGACTACAGAGAATTGAACAAGCTAACCATAAAGAATAAGTATCCATTGCCCAGGATAGACGATTTGTTTGACCAGCTAAGAGGCGCTGAATACTTCTCTAAGATTGATCTGAGAACGGGATATCACCAACTGAAGATCAAACCTGAAGATATCCCGAAGACTGCATTCCGTACCAGATATGGACATTATGAGTTCTTAGTTATGTCATTTGGATTGACCAACGCCCCAGCAGCCTTCATGGACCTAATGAATAGAGTGTTCAAGGAATATTTGGACAAATTCGTGATAGTCTTCATTGATGATATTCTCATCTACTCAAAGACAGAGGCAGAACACGCTGAACATTTAAGGATAACCTTAGAAATACTCAGGAAGGAGCAGTTATATGCCAAGTTCTCCAAGTGTGAGTTTTGGAAAAATGAGGTACAATTCATAGGGCACGTGATCAATAGATAAGGAGTGTTGGTTGACCCCTCCAAGATAGAAGCAGTTTCAAACTGGGAACGACCAACTACTCCAACCGAGGTGAGGAGTTTCATCGGACTGGCCGGATATTACAGGAGGTTTGTCCAAGACTTTGCGAAAATCGCAGCTCCATTAACTCGACTTACCCGTAAAACCGAGAAATTTGAATGGACTGAGAAATGCGAGAAGAGTTTCCAAGAGTTAAAGAAGAGGCTGGTGACAGCCCCAGTGCTGGCATTACCTGATGGAAAAGCAGATTTCGTGATTTACAGTGACGCTTCGCATAAAGGACTGGGATGCGTGCTTATGCAGCACGGCATGGTAATAACGTATGCGTCAAGGCAATTGAAGGATTATGAGGTCAGATATCCCACGCATGATCTAGAACTAGTAGCCATAGTCTTCGCTTTAAAGATTTGGAGACACTACCTGTATGGGGAAAAGTGCGAGATTTACACTGACCATAAGAGCCTCAAGTACATTTTCACTCAGAAAGAGCTTAACATGCGCCAGAGGAGATGGTTAGAGTTAATCAAGGATTACGATTGTGAAATTCGCTATCACCCGGGCAAAGCCAATGTGGTGGCTGATGCCCTTAGTAGGAAAGAGAAGCTCAAGATGATAACTTCAGAGAAAGAGCTAGTGAAAAGTTTTGAGAAGCTGGAAATTGAGATTAAGTTACCTGGAGAGGGCCAAGAAAAGTTGATGGAAATTAGAATCCAACCTCCATTGTTAGAAAAGATTAGACGGTGCCAGGAGCGGATGATGGAGGAAGAAGAGAACTCCACGGAAGAGATAATGACCGGGGAGGAAATTAAATGTGAAAGAGACAAGGAGGGGATCATGAGGTACACGTACAGGATATGGATCCCAAACGTTCAGGAACTCAAGGATGAGATTTTAAATGAGGCACACAACTCAAGATACTCAGTGCACCCCGGTAGCACCAAAATGTATAGGGATTTGAAGGAGTATTACTGGTGGCCCAATATGAAAAAGGACGTAGCAGAGTGGGTAAGCAGATGCTTGACCTGCCAACGAGTGAAAGCAGAGCACCAGAAACCCAGCGGACTTCTACATCCCTTAGAGATTCCAGAATGGAAATGGGAACACATAGCCATGGATTTCGTAGTAGGTTTACCAAGGACCAAGGCTAATCATGACGCCATATGGGTAATTGTAGATCGACTGACGAAGTCAGCTCACTTTCTCCCGATCAACGAAAGGTACACGGTCGACAAACTAGTGGACATCTACTTAAAAGAGATAGTGGCGCGACATGGAGTCCCAGTCGCAATAGTATCCGATCGAGATCCTAGATTTAACTCCAAGTTTTGGAGAAGTTTTCAAGAATGTGTAGGGACCCGGCTGAACATGAGCACAGCCTACCACCCCCAGACAGATGGGCAAAGTGAGAGGACCATCCAAACGCTAGAGGATATGTTGAGAGTCTGCGTGATAGACTTCAAAGGAAATTGGGATGATCACTTGCCATTAATTGAGTTCTCCTACAATAATAGTTATCATTCAAGCATTGGGATGCCACCTTATGAGGCCCTTTATGGAAGAAAATGTCGATATCCCTTGTATTGGGATGAAGTTGGAGAGCGAAAGATGCTCGGGCCCGAAGTGGTCCAACGAACTAAAGATGCAGTAGATCTAATCAGAGGACGGTTGGTAGCAGCCCAGGATCGACAAAAGAAATATGCCGACTTAGCTCGGAAAGGCAAGGAATACGAAGTAGGGGACCTAGTGTTCTTGAAAGTGTCACCTTGGAAAGGTTTAATGAGATTTGGAAAGAAAGGAAAGCTGAGTCCCAGATACATTGGACCATTTGAGATCTTGAGACGGATTGGGGAACTAGCTTATGAGCTCGCATTGCCCCCGAATCTACAGCAGGTGCACAATGTGTTCCATGTTTCGATGCTGAGGAAGTATAATCCGGATGCCAAGCATATTGTAGAGTATGAGCAAGTGGACATGCAACCAGACTTGACCTATGTAGAGCAACCTGTGGAAATCATAGACCGGAAAGAACAAGTGCTCCGAAACAAGGTCATTCAGCTAGTCAGAGTTTTGTGGCAGAACCACAATGTAGAAGAATCAACCTGGGAACTTGAAAGCGCAATGCAAGAGAAGTACCCCCACTTGTTTTCAAACTGATTCCGGGACGGAATCCTTTTAAGGAGGGGAGACTGTAAGAACCCAGATTTTGGGTGGAATTAAAACTTTTATATACTTAATGATGTAAGAATGAATAGTGGTTATGGCTACAATGTAATAATTGATATTTGGAAAGAATGAATGGAATTCGACTTTATTATTTCTATGTCTTGAAGAATGCTAAAGGGTGACAACATAGGTAAGAATAATCTATCTTCTAAGGGAATAAGATATGGCAATTTCAAGCAGGAGAATATTCTCATGTCATCCAGATCGATAACGATTAATCCAGTAGTTCCGTAAAAAGGTTAAGGAACGATCGAAAGAGAATACGGACAATTGTACAACCCTAAGAGAATAAGTAAAGAATAAGGAATGAATAGTGTTTTGGTGGGAGTATAGAATAATATGAGACGACACTATATAGAAGTATTCGGAACGGATTTCCGAGTTTGTATTAGTGATCCAGGGGGAAAATAAGTGTATGTAAAAGGTGTCGGATTCTGAAAAACCGCACTTTTATTTTCTCCGAGAGTTCCCTGGACACTGATAGCCTTAAGTATTTAACGAATGGATTTAAGGAATATAAATTGGAAAGTTAGAATGAAAGATGGAGAATGATAGTATTAATATTAAAAAGGATTCCCGGTAAACCCTAATTAGAAATCCGTGAAATATTCTTACGAACGATCTATCGAAATGAGCAATAACCGGACAAAAAACAAGCCGGGAATCAAGATACATGCATGTGCTAGTAGAAAATATCTAGCAACCAAGTAGTTACTTAAGCAACTAGCACACTTAGAATCAAAACCAAGTACTTAGCTCATTCCATCATCAATCCACTAAAAACCAACACTTGTCTCTTGAAATACCTCATCCATGACATAACCACCTTTATTAAAGTAGCTTTATGATAGATATTATCTACACACATCATTAATAATTCATTTTATCACCAACAAAGCAAGAGAAGCAAGCCAAGAACACCATTCTCCCACTTAATACCCCATTCGGCTTCTTCCTTAATTCAAGAGGAGAAATCAACCTTCCAACCATCATTTGGTCTCCAAATTTTTATGGTAAGTCCTATAATTCATAAAAATAATCTCCTAGAAATCTTAGCCCCAAACTCCTCCTTTACCATTTTCAAATAAATCCTCAAAGAGGAGGATGAATAGTGTTTTAATGAAAACTAATCTTTGATTTTCTTGTTTTCATGATTGATTTATCAAGCTTAAGGCAATCCAAGGACCATACCAAGCTTAGTGAGGCTAGAATATACTTCGAGGAAGGTATAAACATCCTAAACTATAGCTTTTACTTTGAGTTTATATGAGTAATAAGAAGGATTGGTTGATTAGTGGTTGATATGTTAGTTATATGTTTAGATCCATGGATTTGTGGTTGATTATGGTTGATGATCCATGAGATGGTTATAAGGAGATGTTATTGATCTTGTCATGATGGTTATCATGTGTTTAAGTGGTTGATTTGATCATGGTGTGATCGTGATAAAGTGTAAAAACTTTGGAAAACGCGTAAACGTAGCCGTTATAATGTCCGATTTTACAATACCATGTTTTGTATGCCATATTCCATGTCAAAACCCTACTGTCCAGAGACTTTATCTGCCATGTTAGGATAGGTAATGTTCTAAGCTTCGTTTTTATATAAAGATCACGTGAAACAGACTTACGGTTTAGGATTTATGACCGATTTACTAAAAGTAGTTCGAATCCGTAAACGAAAGTTCGTAACTGAAATTGAACCCTCGTAAACTATGTAACGTCATGGCGAATCTTGGTAAATAAATACTAGAGGTAAAAAGGAAGGTGTGAAAGAAAACCGTATGTCAAAAGGATCATTTTTCGATTTATTAAAAATGTTCGAGTCGAAGTTAAACGCGAACGAACCCCTAAAGGACGACTCTTTTATAACTTCGGTAAAACACTTAGAAAACGGGCGATAAAACTCGGAGTGTAATATTGGTTCGTAACGATCGACCTTAGAACTTGTATGACTTAAGTATGTCCCAAGTATAAGTACAGTGACATGTCGTATTAACGAACAAATGTCGGGTCGGATCAATGATAAAAAGGAATCCACTAAAAGGGATATAACGAGATAACTCGAGAACGTGTTTCGATTTAAGTCTAACTTAACTTTTAAGATGTCAAGTGATTAATCCCGAATGCCTTGGATATTTATAGATCACCAAGCTGAACCGGGACCAGCTACCAGTACCCCTTACCGTACTCGACTACAAGGCAAGTTTCAATTCCCTTCTTTTAGGCTGTTGTGGTGATTGAATATATATATATATATGTGTGTGTGTGTGTGTGTGTGTGTGTGTGTGTGTGTGTGTTTTCTGTTATACATATGCCATAGCATGGATGCCTACTTTCAAGATTATATCGTTATGCTTGTTCCCTGATTGTTAATTGGCTTATAAATTAGATAGCTAACGTATCAATTATAAGCCAGTTATTGTAAGGCCCTCATAGAAGGGCGTATCCATCTTATTCATCAAATATAGACCGGGAGTCAATATTTCTTGATATATCGAGATTACCTCGGAGGAAAATATTTAAGTAAATATTTTCTATTATTTGGGCGACGAATATTATTTGAATATTCGTTTGAGATTATTTATTTAACGATCCTTACTTCAAATAATTATTTGAACGTAACCATTCGACGAATAATATTTTTCAATATTCATTCAGAGTCGAATTGATTATCGATTATTATTTCGAATATTCTTCTAAAGATGAGTCTACTAAATGAATATTATTTGGATATTCATTTGGAATATTATTTTATTAAATAAATATTACTTTTGAAAATTCATTTAAGATATTAATTACTTGATGAATATTATTTTAAATATTCATCTGAAGCCTGATTTAATTATCAAATATTATCTCGAATATTCCTTTAGGGCTTGGATTACTAAATGAATATTACTTGATATTCATTTAGAATATTATTCATTAAATGAATATTAATTTTTGAATATTCATTTAAATTCCTAATTAATTATGAATATTGTCTTAAATATTCCTTTCAGGTCCTAGTAATTAATGAATATTATTTTGAATATTCATTTAAATATTTATTTATTCAATAAATATTCTCCTGATATTTTTTCAGGGATTATTTTGAAAAATACTCTGATTAAAGATATTCTTTCATATTCCTAAATATTTTGTAAATATTTTTAATTCAATAAATATTCTCTGAATATTTATTCCATACTTAGAATAACCTCAATAAGGTTTATCTTCTTCGATTATTACAGAAAATATCTCGGAGTCATATTATTATTAATCTTATATCAAGAAAGGTTCTCAGACATCATTCTTCTTTGAGTCTACCTCTCTAATAATAAGGGAACCTTACTTGGAAAATGTTATTTATCTTGTCGACTTCCCGGTCATAAAGTATTCTCTTCACTCGCAACTCGGGTGCTGTTGACGTATTAAGTCGTTGTTTACCTTCTCATCTTTCGAGGGGTAAGATTGTTGGAACAAGTTGATATACGATACCAAGCCACAGCTTGGAAGTTATTGGTGAATTTTCCTTTCCAACTAGATACGACTACCTTGTAGAGTCTTATCAACAAGTATTATACTTGGGGAAAGGGGGACGAACGTTACATTCAGAATCATGAATTCTATTTGAACTAGGAGTCGTGTAAGAGGCCGAGTAGCGCCGGTCCATCCCCTTTGGCCCAACCGTTGGCCGGGGAGAGCTAGTAAGGCGGTAGACAAGTAAAGCCGTCAGTTCTTCCTTCTACCGGTAGTAAATCTAAATTGAGCTGTACGATCTCGACTGATCATCAAGATTGGAACAGCAGGCGCGGTGAATACTCCATCATTGGTTCATCATCAAAACTTATTTATTTCCTGCAACATGATTACTGTTGGCAGAGCTGGAAAAGTGTTCATAACTGGAATTGCAACCTTTTCATGCAAGTTCCTCTTCTTAATAACAATGAGAATATCTCGCTTACTTTTGATGTAGCAGATATTTCTACAAACAAATACTTTAAGTTACCTTGTAACTTCATCGTTCATATTATACTGGCATCATTTCCATAAATGCATGGCATATGGTTTGAAAGATACTTTTGAACTGTTATATATTATCGTTCAGTTATATATTATTGTTGGTGGGCTTTCGCTCACCCTTGCCTTGTTCACATTATGTCACAACAACAGCTAGGACAGATGGCTCGCGTCAGGCGCACTCGGCGCAAGCAGGTTACCCGACCCACCGGACTACCCGCTGAGATGCTAGCCGCCATTGCTGAGGTAGCATAGTTAGACAGCTTTTGTTTCCTGTTTAACTATATGTATAATTAATGTAATTAACGGCAAAACTTTTAAACTTATGATGTTATCCTTTTGGGATTGTAATAACTTTTATTCGTAACCCTTTAATGTAAGACTTATTTCAATTTCATCTCTGGGACTATAACTGTTGTGTGTGTGAGTGGAAATTATTGTGGGGTCACAGCATGTGATTTATTTATTGTGGACTCAAGTCAAGTATTATGAATGGATGTAAGACCGTAACCACCAGATCCCTGACCCCGGATCTGGGGGTGTTACAGAGATGGTATCAGAGCGAGAGTTATATATCCCAAGAGATGATACGACGTTATATAATAATAAATTCAATAATATAATAAGAACCCTTGCCAGGTTCACCTAAAACCCTTACGGGAATTTTTTTAGTATCATGATAGTAACATAGTTCGTCTTATGTAGGCGAGCGACATGTCGGCCCAGGAGGCAGCTGCGAGACAGCATGATGAGGACATGTTCCGGACTAGGGACCCATACTATGAGCACTTGCCTGAGGAGGATACTGAGCCTGAGGAGGAGGACGCTGAGGAGGTCCATGTTGATGCTGATACTGATGTGATCGAGTCTGAGGAGGAGGACCCTGAGGAGGTCCAGGTTGATGCTGACACAGATGTTGTTGAGACTGAGGGGGAGGAGGACCCGGAGGGGATCCAGACAGGACAGGATGCTGAGTTAGTAGCTGAGGATGAGGATTATTGGGTTGTATCTGAGATTAGGACTATGGAGGAGGATACTGATATGACCACTGAGCAGGTCATGGCTGCTGTTGTTGGACAGGCTGTGGATGAGGTTGAGCCAGTGGAGGATGCTGTAGGGAGTTCCGGACTACGAGTGCCACCCCTCTCTGTTGAGAGAGCCCCTACCCCACCACCACTACCTGTGAGCCCATACCCCGATGAGTTTGAGGAGCTTACCCCAGAGCCCCAGCAGACAGAGACTGCCGCTCCAGCTGAGCCATCCACCCCACCTCATGCCCCGATAGGAGGTGTCCCAGTATGTGTTCACAACTTGATTGTGAACGGGCTTTATAGAGAGTTGTCTGTGGTAGATGCTAGGTTGGCAGAGTCTAGGAGGGAGTTAGCAGCAGAGAGAGCCGCCCGGATGAGGTTGCAGGGCAGGAGGACTATCAGTGACCGGGTTGGGTATAGGGCTGTGACCCGCATCGAGCTGAGGGCTCGGGTGAGGGTGCGACAGTTGCCTACTGATGGGCATGGTAGGGTAGACAGAGCAGAGGCTGAGGAGATTTTCCGCATCGCCATGGGGAGGGTTCGGAGGATGTTTCGTCGTGGCGGCTGATTTCAGATGTAGTGATGCAGTGGTCTAGTTTCTAGTCATGTACGGACGTAGTAGTGCCGGCTTTTGTAGGGATGGTTTTCTTGTACTTATTTTCCTTTTTGCAGACTAGACAGATAGACAGCGTATTTCACTTTTGATGTATTGTTGTTGTTAGGATGGTTGTACTTTAAACTATCGTTGTAACTCGGATGTTGTACCTTTTCGGTACCTGGTATATATTTGTTTCCCTTTCAGTCATTTCAATTTTGTTGGGATGTGATCACGAGTTTATTATCATATGTACTATTTTTTTTGATTAAGTTGCCATGAGATATAAAACTGTGGGATCTTAAACCCAGTCATGTAAAGAATTATGCAAGGAAAAATCCTTTAAAATAGGTAAGTGAACCTAATGTAAAATTTTCCAAATTTTCAGTAAAATGCCTCCAAGACGAATGGGCACTAGGGCTAACCCCCGAGAATCTACTGACCAAGAGAGTCACAACCAACACGAGGAAAACCATGAAAGTAGTGAAGAACAAGATCAGGATTATAATGAGCAAGAAGATTCCCAGTATGGAGCAGAGGATGAACCCCTGTACTCTGAAGAATTTGAGGGGGAAATCGAGGGTAGAGAAACTGAAGTAGAACAGGAAGGGGAGAACCAGGGCGGAAACCCCATGGGCCAGTTTATGGATCTACTTAGGCAGAATTTGAACCAATACCCCCAACCACCACCAGGCAACAACACTTCAGTGGCAAATTCCTTTAGGGCCTTTAAGTCCCTTAAGCCCCCAGAGTTCCACGGATCGGCTGATCCCGTTGAGGCGAGGGCCTGGATCAAGGAAATGGAAAAATCTTTCGAGATTCTGCGTATCAATGAGGCTCAAAAGACTGTTTTTGCTACTTACCTACTAAAGGGAGAGGCCAATTATTGGTGGGAAGCCAAGAAGAACATGGAGACTGATGCTGTCGTAGCCTGGGAAAGGTTCAAACAGTTATTCCTGAAGAAGTACTTCCCGAAGTTCATGAAAACCCAGATGGAACTTAAGTTTTTGGAACTGAAACAGAACAATATGTCAGTGGCTGACTATGAGGCCAAATTTACTGAGCTGTCGAGATTTGTGCCAGAGTTTGTAGACACAGAAGAAAAGAAAGCTAACAGGTTTCAACAAGGGCTGAAGCAGTGGATCCAGAATAGGGTGGCGGTTTTAGAGATTACAGATTATGCCACCTTGGTGCAGAAGGCAACCATTGTGGAGGCTGGTAGTGAACAGATGCAGAGAGAGAGAGAGAGAAAGGGGGGATAAAGAGAAAGCATGTTAGTATGGGCGGAAGATCCGCTGGAGGAAAACCCCCAACCAAGTTTAATCGAGGAGCGGTTTCCCTACTTGGGAGGAATGTAGGGTTTAAACCATCTGCGAGTGTAAGTGTGAGCCAGGGCGGCCATCAATCAGGAATGTCCCGTTCCAACCCTTCTCGACCTCCATTGCCATTGTGTGCAACTTGTGGGAAGAGGCACTCCGGGGTGTGCAACCTGAAGCAGATAAACTGTTATAAGTGTGGGCGAGCTGGGCATTATGCTACCTCTTGCACCACGGTCATCCCTAACAGCACAACCTGTTTCCAGTGTGGACAGTGAGGGCACATGAGGAAGGATTGCCCAAGGAGCAAACCAGCAGCATCAGGAGCAAGCAAGGTTGCCTCAAATAGGCCACCAACTGCAAGGACTTTTAATATGTCAGTACAAGATGCCGTGAAGGACACAGATGTGATAGCAGGTACATTTTCTCTCAATTCAGTCAGTGCAAATGTCTTATTTGATTCAGGAGCAACTAAGTCTTTTATATCTAGAGATTTTGCGCATAAATTGAAACTTAAAACCCAGCAACTAAGAGATTCCTTACTAGTAGAAATAGCTAATCAGGAAATCGTACCGGTTAATCAAATTCACCCCGATTGTAAGCTAGAAATAGGAGGACGATCCTTCTATGTCGATTTAATTCCTTTTAAGCTAGGGGAATTCGATGTCATTTTGGGTATGGATTGGTTGTCTCGCAATGATGCGCGGATAGATTGTAAAGGGAAAAAGGTTAAGTTGAAAACCCCAGGGAAGAAAGAAATAGTGTTTAAGGGGATACGACAGACCCAGAAAATTCTGACCCTGGCGCAAACCAAGAGATTGTTACGAAAAGGGAACGAGGCTTATTTAGCTTACGTTATAGACACTCAGAAGGAAGTGCCAAGATTGCAAGACATTAGGGTAGTTAATGAGTTCGAGGACGTGTTCCCACAAGATCTTCCCGGATTACCACCTGATAGGGTAATTGAGTTTGCCATCGAGTTAGCCCCGGGGACGGCGCCGGTTTCGAAGGCCCCGTACCGATTAGCCCCAGTAGAAATGAAGGAGCTAGCTAAACAATTACAGGAATTGTTGGATAAGGGCATGATAAGGCCCAGTGTGTCACCTTGGGGCGCACCAGTGTTGTTTGTTAAGAAAAAGGATGGGAGTATGAGGTTATGCATCGACTACAGAGAATTGAACAAGCTAACCATAAAGAATAAGTATCCATTGCCCAGGATAGACGATTTGTTTGACCAGCTAAGAGGCGCTGAATACTTCTCTAAGATTGATCTGAGAACGGGATATCACCAACTGAAGATCAAACCTGAAGATATCCCGAAGACTGCATTCCGTACCAGATATGGACATTATGAGTTCTTAGTTATGTCATTTGGATTGACCAACGCCCCAGCAGCCTTCATGGACCTAATGAATAGAGTGTTCAAGGAATATTTGGACAAATTCGTGATAGTCTTCATTGATGATATTCTCATCTACTCAAAGACAGAGGCAGAACACGCTGAACATTTAAGGATAACCTTAGAAATACTCAGGAAGGAGCAGTTATATGCCAAGTTCTCCAAGTGTGAGTTTTGGAAAAATGAGGTACAATTCTTAGGGCACGTGATCAATAGATAAGGAGTGTTGGTTGACCCCTCCAAGATAGAAGCAGTTTCAAACTGGGAACGACCAACTACTCCAACCGAGGTGAGGAGTTCCATCGGACTGGCCGGATATTACAGGAGGTTTGTCCAAGACTTTGCGAAAATCGCAGCTCAATTAACTCGACTTACCCGTAAAACCGAGAAATTTGAATGGACTGAGAAATGCGAGAACAGTTTCCAAGAGTTAAAGAAGAGGCTGGTGACAGCCCCAGTGCTGGCATTACCTGATGGAAAAGCAGATTTCGTGATTTACAGTGACACTTCGCATAAAGGACAAGGATGCGTGCTTATGCAGCACGGCAAGGTAATAACGTATGCGTCAAGGCAATTGAAGGATTATGAGGTCAGATATCCCACGCATGATCTAGAACTAGCAGCCATAGTCTTCGCTTTAAAGATTTGGAGACACTACCTGTATGGGGAAAAGTGCGAGATTTACACTGACCATAAGAGCCTCAAGTACATTTTCACTCAGAAAGAGCTTAACATGCGCCAGAGGAGATGGTTAGAGTTAATCAAGGATTACGATTGTGAAATTCGCTATCACCCGGGCAAAGCCAATGTGGTGGCTGACGCTCTTAGTAGGAAAGAGAAGCTCAAGATGATAACTTCAGAGAAAGAGCTAGTGAAAAGTTTTGAGAAGCTGGAAATTGAGATTAAGTTACCTGGAGAGGGCCAAGAAAAGTTGATGGAAATTAGAATCCAACCTCCATTGTTAGAAAAGATTAGACGGTGCCAGGAGCGGATGATGGAGGAAGAAGAGAACTCCACGGAAGAGATAATGACCGGGGAGGAAATTAAGTGTGAAAGAGACAAGGAGGGGATCATGAGGTACACGTACAGGATATGGATCCCAAACGTTCAGGAACTCAAGGATGAGATTTTAAATGAGGCACACAACTCAAGATACTCAGTGCACCCCGGTAGCACCAAAATGTATAGGGATTTAAAGGAGTATTACTGGTGGCCCAATATGAAAAAGGACGTAGCAGAGTGGGTAAGCAGATGCTTGACCTGCCAACGAGTGAAAGCAGAGCACCAGAAACCCAGCGGACTTCTACATCCCTTAGAGATTCCAGAATGGAAATGGGAACACATAGCCATGGATTTCGTAGTAGGTTTACCAAGGACCAAGGCTAATCATGACGCCATATGGGTAATTGTAGATCGACTGACGAAGTCAGCTCACTTTCTCCCGATCAACGAAAGGTACACGGTCGACAGACTAGTGGACATCTACTTAAAAGAGATAGTGGCACGACATGGAGTCCCAGTCGCAATAGTATCCGATCGAGATCCTAGATTTAACTCCAAGTTTTGGAGAAGTTTTCAAGAATGTGTAGGGACCCTGCTGAACATGAGCACAGCCTACCACCCCCAGACAGATGGGCAAAGTGAGAGGACCATCCAAACGCTAGAGGATATGTTGAGAGTCTGCGCGATAGACTTCAAAGGAAATTGGGATGATCACTTGCCATTGATTGAGTTCTCCTACAATAACAGTTATCATTCAAGCATTGGGATGCCACCTTATGAGGCCCTTTATGGAAGAAAATGTCGATCTCCCTTGTATTGGGATGAAGTTGGAGAGCGAAAGATGCTAGGGCCCGAAGTGGTCCAACGAACTAAAGATGCAGTAGATCTAATCAGAGGACGGTTGGTAGCAGCCCAGGATCGACAAAAGAAATATGCCGACTTAGCTCGGAAAGGCAAGGAATACGAAGTAGGGGACCTAGTGTTCTTGAAAGTGTCACCTTGGAAAGGTTTAATGAGATTTGGAAAGAAAGGAAAGCTGAGTCCCAGATACATTGGACCATTTGAGATCTTGAGACGGATTGGGGAACTAGCTTATGAGCTCGCATTGCCCCCGAATCTACAGCAGGTGCACAATGTGTTCCATGTTTCGATGCTGAGGAAGTATAATCTGGATGCCAAGCATATTGTAGAGTATGAGCAAGTGGACATGCAACCAGACTTGACCTATGTAGAGCAACCTGTGGAAATCATAGACCGGAAAGAACAAGTGCTCCGAAACAAGGTCATTCAGCTAGTCAGAGTTTTGTGGCAGAACCACAATGTAGAAGAATCAACCTGGGAACTTGAAAGCGCAATGCAAGAGAAGTACCCCCACTTGTTTTCAAACTGATTCCGGGACGGAATCCTTTTAAGGAGGGGAGACTGTAAGAACCCAGATTTTGGGTGGAATTAAAACTTTTATGTACTTAATGATGTAAGAATGAATAGTGGTTATGGCTACAATGTAATAATTGATATTTGGAAAGAATGAATGGAATTCGACTTTATTATTTCTATGTCTTGAAGAATGCTAAAGGGTGACAACATAGGTAAGAATAATCTATCTTCTATGGGAATAAGATATGGCAATTTCAAGCAGGAGAATATTCTCATGTCATCCAGATCGATAACGATTAATCCAGTAGTTCCGTAAAAAGGTTAAGGAACGATCGAAAGAGAATACGGACAATTGTACAACCCTAAGAGAATAAGTAAAGAATAAAGAATGAATAGTGTTTTGGTGGGAGTATAGAATAATATGAGACGACACTATATAGAAGTATTCGGAACGGATTTCCGAGTTCGTATTAGTGATCCAGGGGAAAATAAGTGTATGTAAAAGCTGTCGGATTCTGAAAAACCGCACTTTTATTTTCTCCGAGAGTTCCCTGGACACTGATAGCCTTAAGTATTTAACGAATGGATTTAAGGAATATAAATTGGAAAGTTAGAATGAAAGATGGAGAATGATAGTATTAATATTAAAAAGGATTCCCGGTAAACCCTAATTAGAAATCCGTGAAATATTCCTACGAACGATCAATCGAAATGAGCAATAACCGGACAAAAAACAAGCCGGGAATCAAGATACATGCATGTGCTAGTAGAAAATATCTAGCAACCAAGTAGTTACTTAAGCAACTAGCACATTTATAATCAAAACCAAGTACTTAGCTCATTCCATCATCAATCCACTAAAAACCAACACTTGTCTCTTGAAATACCTCATCCATGACATAACCACCTTTATTAAAGTATCTTTATGATAGATATTATCTACACACATCATTAATAATTCATTTTATCACCAACAAAGCAAGAGAAGCAAGCCAAGAACACCATTCTCCCACTTAATACCCCATTCGGCTTCTTCCTTAATTCAAGAGGAGAAATCAACCTTCCAACCATCATTTGGTCTCCAAATTTTTATGGTAAGTCCTATAATTCATAAAAATAATCTCCTAGAAATCTTAGCCCCAAACTCCTCTTTTACCATTTTCAAATAAATCCTCAAAGAGGAGGATGAATAGTGTTTTAATGAAAACTAATCTTTGATTTTCTTGTTTTCATGATTGATTTAGCAAGCTTAAGGCAATCCAAGGACCATACCAAGCTTAGTGAGGCTAGAATATACTTCGAGGAAGGTATAAACATCCTAAACTATAGCTTTTACTTTGCGTTTATATGAGTAATAAGAAGGATTGGTTGATTAGTGGTTGATATTTAGTTATATGTTTAGATCCATGGATTTGTGGTTGATTATGGTTGATGATCCATGAGATGGTTATAAGGAGATGTTATTAATCTTGTCATGATGGTTATCATGTGTTTAAGTGGTTGATTTGATCATGGTGTGATCGTGATAAAGTGTAAAAACTTTGGAAAACGCGTAAACGTAGCCGTTATAATGTCCGATTTTACAATACCATGTTTTGTATGCCATTTTCCATGTCAAAACCCTACTGTCCAGAGACTTTATCTGCCATGTTAGGATAGGTAATGTTCTAAGCTTCGTTTTTATATAAAGATCACGTGAAAGAGACTTACGGTTTAGGATTTATGACCGATTTACTAAAAGTAGTTCGAATCCGTAAACGAAAGTTCGTAACTGAAATTGAACCCTCGTAAACTATGTAACGTCATGGCGAATCTTGGTAAATAAATACTAGAGGTAAAAAGGAAGGTGTGAAAGAAAACCGTATGTCAAAAGGATCATTTTTCGATTTATTAAAAATGTTCGAGTCGAGGTTAAACGCGAACGAACCCCTAAAGGACGACTCTTTTATAACTTCGGTAAAACAATTAGAAAACGGGCGATAAAACTCGGAGTATAATATTGGTTCGTAACGATCGACCTTAGAACTTGTATGACTTAAGTATGTCCCAAGTATAAGTACAGTGACATGTCGTATTAACGAACAAATGTCGGGTCGGATCAATGATAAAAAGGAATCCACTAAAAGGGATATAACGAGATAACTCGAGAACGTGTTTCGATTTAAATATAACTTAACTTTTAAGATGTTAAGTGATTAATCCCGAATGCCTTGGATATTTATAGATCACCAAGCTGAACCGGGACCCGCTACCACTACCCCTTACCGTACTCGACTACCAGGCAAGTTTCAATTCCCTTCTTTTAGGCTGTTGTGGTGATTGAATATACATATATATGTTTTCTGTTATACATATGCCATAGCATGGATGCCTACTTTCAAGATTATATCGTTATGCTTGTTCCCTGATTGTTAATTGGCTTATAAATTAGATAGCTAACGTATCAATTATAAGCCAGTTATTGTAAGGCCCTCATAGAAGGGCGTATCCATCTTATTCATCAAATATAGACCGGGAGTGAATATTTCTTGATATATCGAGATTACCTCGGAGGAAAATATTTAAGTAAATATTTTCTATTATTTGGGCGACGAATATTATTTGAATATTCGTTCGAGATTATTTATTTAACGATCCTTACTTCAAATAATTATTTGAACGTAACCATTCGACGAATAATATTTTTCAATATTCATTCAGAGTCGAATTGATTATCGATTATTATTTCGAATATTCTTCTAAAGATGAGTCTACTAAATGAATATTATTTGGATATTCATTTGGAATATTATTTTATTAAATAAATATTACTTTTGAAAATTCATTTAAGATATTAATTACTTGATGAATATTATTTTAAATATTCATCTGAAGCCTGATTTAATTATCGAATATTATCTCGAATATTCCTTTAGGGCTTGGATTACTAAATTAATATTACTTGATATTCATTTAGAATATTATTCATTAAATGAATATTACTTTTTGAATATTCATTTAAATTCCTAATTAATTATGAATATTCTCTTAAATATTCCTTTCAGGTCCTAGTAATTAATGAATATTATTTTGAATATTCATTTAAATATTTATTTATTCAATAAATATTCTCCTGATATTTTTTCAGGGATTATTTTAAAAAATACTTTGATTAAAGATATTCTTTCATATTCCTAAATATTCTGTAAATATTTTTAATTCAATAAATATTCTCTGAATATTTATTCCATACTTAGAATAACCTCAATAAGGTTTATCTTCTTCGATTATTACAGAAAATATCTCGGAGTCATATTATTATTAATCTTATATCAAGAAAGGTTCTCAGATATCATTCTTCTTTGAGTCTACCTCTCTAATAATATGGGAACCTTACTTGGAAAATGTTATTTATCTTGTCGACTTCCCGGTCATAAAGTATTCTCTTCACTCGCAACTCGGGTGCTGTTGACTTATTAAGTCGTTGTTTACCTTCTCATCTTTCGAGGGGTAAGATTGTTGGAACAAGTTGATATTCGATACCAAGCCACAGCTTGGAAGTTATTGGTGAATTTTCCTTTCCAACTAGATACGACTACCTTGTAGAGTCTTATCAACAAGTATTATACTTGGGGAAAGGGGGACGAACGTTACATTCAGAATCATGAATTCTATTTGAACTAGGAGTCGTGTAAGAGGCCGAGTAGCGCCGGTCCATCCCCTTTGGCCCAACCGTTGGCCGGGGAGAGCTAGTAAGGCGGTAGACAAGTAAAGCCGTCAGTTCTTCCTTCTACCGGTAGTAAATCTAAATTGAGCTGTACGATCTCGACTGATCATCAAGATTGGAACAGCGGGCGCGGTGAATACTCCATCATTGGTTCATCATCCAAACTTATTTATTTCCTGCAACATGATTACTGTTGGCAGAGCTGGAAAAGTGTTCATAACTGGAATTGCATCCTTTTCATGCAAGTTCCTCTTCTTAATAACAATGAGAATATCTCGCTTACTTTTGATGTAGCAGATATTTCTACAAACAAATACTTTAAGTTACCTTGTAACTTCATCGTTCATATTATACTGGCATCATTTCCATAAATGCATGGCATATGGTTTGAAAGATACTTTTGAACTGTTATATATTATCGTTCAGTTATATATTATTGTTGGTGGGCTTTCGCTCACCCTTGCCTTGTTCACATTATGTCACAACAACAGCTAGGACAGATGGGTCGCGTCAGGCGCACTCGGCGCAAGCAGGTTACCCGACCCACCGGACTACCCGCTGAGATGCTAGCCGGCATTGCTGAGGTAGCATAGTTAGACAGCTTTTGTTTCCTGTTTAACTATATGTATAATTAATGTAATTAACGGCAAAACTTTTAAACTTATGATGTTATCCTTTTGGGATTGTAATAACTTTTATTCGTAACCCTTTAATGTAAGACTTATTTCAATTTCATCTCTGGGACTATAACTGTTGTGTGTGTGAGTGGAAATTATTGTGGGGTCACAGCATGTGATTTATTTATTGTGGACTCAAGTCAAGTATTATGAATGGATGTAAGACCGTAACCACCAGATCCCTGACCCCGGATCTGGGGGTGTTACATCAACAGTCCTTCCTCATACATTGTGATCCTGGGACGCCCAGCCCTGACCAAGCTCCGAGCCGTAACCTCAACCCCACACCTCAAATTCAAATTTCCGACTGCCTCCGGGATTGGGGAGGTTAAAGGCGACACCGAAACGGCAAGTCGATGCTACGGCCAAGCCTTAGTCATGGCAGAGACAGACCCGGAGAATAAAAGGAAAGCCTCATCTTACCACAAAAACCTAAGCAGAAAGAAGCACAGGAGCGCAACTTACAGGAACCCCGGGAAAGATGTGCAAAATATTGAAACCTCCGGAGCCCCGAACCAGGGATCAGGTATATCTGAGGCCCGGGAATACCTGACCTCCAATTCCCAGGCCCGAGTGCAAAAATCATCCCTACTGCAAGACCATGCCAAGGTAGAACCTGCGGTGGAAATCGAAACAATCGAACTCATCCCGGGGAACTCAGAAAGAAAGGTAAAAATTGGGGCTGGCTTGGAGGAAGCCTTCAGAGAAGAACTCATCCAACTACTCCGGGAATATGCAGATGTTTTCGCATGGAGTCCATCCGATATGCCCGGGCTCCGGGAATCCTTAGCCATGCACAGCTTGGATGTTGACCCCAAAAGGAAGCCCGTCAAACAGAAAAGAAGAAACTTCGCCCCGGACAGACAGAAGGCCATAGAATCAGAAGTAGACAAGCTCCTCAAGGCGGACATCATTTCCGAAATCAAATACCCAGAGTGGCTGGCCAATGTGGTGCTGGTCAAAAAACCTAATGGGAAGTGGAGAATGTGTGTTGACTATACAGACTTGAATGAGGCTTGCCCCAAAGACCCCTACCCATTGCCGAGCATAGACCAACTCATCGATGCGACCTCCGGACACCTGATGCTCAGCTTTATGGATGCCTTCTCTGGGTATAATCAGATCAAGATGAACCCGGCGGACATAGCCAAAACAGCCTTCATCACCCACAGAGCTGTGTATGCCTACAAATTCATGCCTTTTGGACTCCGAAACGCCGGGGCCACATATCAAAGGGCCATGGTTGAAGTTTTCAAGGATCAGATGGGCCGGAACTTAGAATCCTATGTCAATGACATAATCGCCAAATCTAAAACCGTTGCAGGACACATACCGGACCTGCGGGAATGTTATGAAAATCTGAGGAAACATGAGATGAAGCTTAATCCGGAGAAATGCACCTTTGGGGTAAGTGCCAGGAAGTTCTTGGGTTTCATGATCAGTCAAAGGGGAATTGAAGCCAACCCCGAGAAAATAAAGGCCATCTTAGACATGCAACCACCCCGGACTCAGAAAGATATCCAGAAATTAACCGGATCATTGGCAGCGCTGAGAAGGTTCATATCCAAATTGGCAGAAAAATGCTTGCCCTTCTTCAACTTGCTTAAAGGGGCAAGCAACAAAAAAGAAATAATGTGGAGCACGGAATGCCAGCAAGCCCTAGACCAAATCAAGGAGTATCTCTCATCACCACCTCTTTTAACCAAGTCTGAGCCCGGGGAAACACTACACCTATACCTCTCCGCTGGGCCTCGGACTGTGGCCGCAGCTTTAGTCCGGGAAGTGGAGGGAATCCAACGGCCGGTGTATTACATCAGCCAAGTCCTGAAAGATGCGGAAACCAGATACCCCAATCTGGAGAAGTTTGCCTTCGCCTTGGTCACGGCCTCAAGAAAACTCAGGCATTATTTCCAGGGCAGGGAGATCAAGGTGATAACAGACCAGCCACTCAGACGAATAATTCACAAGCTAGATGCATCCGGGAGATTGATAAATTGGGCGATCGAGTTAAGCCAGTTCCACCTGACTTTTGTTCCCCGAACAGCTATCAAGGCACAAGCTCTGGCAGACTTTATAGTGGAATGCTCTTTCCCCGAGCCCCAAAAGACTCCCGAGGAAATGGGACCTACGGAAACCCCGGATCGCAGCCCGGAGTCGTGGACTCTCCACGTAGACGGATCCTCCACAACAGACAGGTCCGGGGCAGGTATTATCATGAAAGGACCGGAAGGTTTCCAGATCAAACAGGCCATAACATTCAAATTCCCGGCAACCAACAACCAAGCAGAATATGAAGCCCTTCTTGCCGGGCTACGGTTAGCACGAACTTTGAAAACCAACAGCTTGATTATCTATAGTGATTCCCAAATAGTGGTGCGGCAAACCAAGGGTGAATACTTAGCCAAGGATCCCAAGCTGGCCCAATACCAAGCCCTTGTCAAAAGCCACCTGGCCACCATTCCAGAGTACCAAATCAGCCAGGTCAACAGAGAAGACAACTCCGAGGCAGATGAACTATCCAAGCTAGTTCAGAACTCGGCCGAACTAGTTAGCTCAGTCTATTTTGAAGAATTGGAAACCCCGGCCATAGATCAAGACGAGGTAATGGAGATAGACACCGGACCAAACTGGATGACCCCTTTCATCCTCTATTTAGAGAAAGGGAAGTTGCCGGCAGATAAGAATGAGGCCAGAAGGTTGAAAAACAAGGCTTCGAAATACTTCATTGAAGATAACCAACTCTATCGCCGGACTTTCTCATCTCCAATACTGAAGTGTGTCGGCCCGGAGGAAGCCAGTTATTGTTTACGCGAAGTACATGAAGGGATTTGTGGGGACCATATGTCCGCAAAGGCCCTTGCATACAAAATCATAAGGCAAGGATACTATTGGCCAACCATCCACTCAGATGCGGTAGAATTTGTCAAGAAGTGTAGAAACTGCCAGCTGTTCAGCAATGTACCGAGGCAGAGCCCGGTCCTACCATCTTCAGTACTGTCACCTATCCCCTTTGCTGTGTGGGGCATTGACATAGTGGAACCTTTCCCCCGGGCTAAAGGCGATCTGAGGTACCTCCTCGTAGCCATCGACTACATAACTAAGTGGGCCGAAGCAAAAGCAATGAGGACCATAAATCAGCAGGATTGCATCAAATTCATGGACAACATCTTAATGCGATTCGGCCTACCCAGGGTCCTGGTTTCAGACAATGGCCCCCAGTTCATTGGCTCAGACTTCGAAAACTATTTGAAGGAACGGGGAATCAAACACAAGAAATCTTCAGTGGCCTATCCATAGGGAAATGGACAAGTCGAAGTAACAAACAGAATTTTGCTAAGGGGAATCGAGAAAAGGCTAAAGGAAAGCAAAAACAAATGGCCCAAAGAGCTACCGCATGTGCTATGGGCATACCGAACTAGCCCAAGGTCCGGAACAGGGGAAACTCCATTTAAATTAGCATATGGAACCGAAGCAATGTTGCCAACCGAAGCAATGTTGCCAATCGAAGTGGGACAGAGCAGTGCAAAGAATGGAGAAGTACAAAGAACAAACAAGAGAGTACTTTGGGAAGAAAGCAAGGGTCAAGAACTTCCAGATCGGCGACCTGGTACTCCGGGACACGGAGGCATCAGACCCCACAAACACAGGCAAACTCATGCCCAAGTGGGAAGGTCCCTACAATATCAAAGAAATACTCCACCCCGGGACCTATAAGCTCAGTCACATGGACAACACTGAGGTCCCCAACACCTGGCATGGCCTCAGGCTCAGGAAATACTACCAGTAAACAAAGAAGGCTCGGGCTCACATATGAATGTTTTGGGTTGTAATTCAAAAAATTGTAATCGTTTTGTTATCAATGAAAAAGAGCTCTTCCCATTACTTAGCATTTCAATTCTATAATTACTACCATACCCGGGCCATGCCCCGGGGCGCCATAGGCAAATCCAAAATATCCACTTGGAAAGTTTGCATATTTTCCAAGTAGGACCTTAGCTGTGCTTTGGCCCGGGGCGCCATAGGCAAATTCAAATATCCACTTGGAAAGTTTGCATATTTTCCAAGTAGGACCACACCCGGGACCTTAGCTGTGCTTTGGCCCGGGGCGCCATAGGCAAATTCAAATATCCACTTGGAAAGTTTGCATATTTTCCAAGTAGGACCACACCCGGGACCTTAGCTGTGCTTTGGCCCGGGGCGCAATAGGCAAATTCAAATACCTAGTTGGAAAGTTTGCTTACTTCCCAAGTAGGCCCATACCCGGGCCCTTGAGCGGGGACTTAGCCCGGGAATAACCCAAAACTCCCCCATCCGAGATACCTGAATGGGGGAGTGGGGGGCAATACAAACTACCAACAACCAACAACAAAAGAACAAGGCAAAACTTGCGAAGCAAAAATAGACATAAAAAAGAAAGCAGTAGACAGGCCGGGCTGACCGACAGCCCGAAACACCTGACAGTTAAAGGTTACACAACAACAGCAGAATTCGAAACTACACAACAAGGTTCGAAGAGTACAACAAAATAAAAGTTACATGGGCACAACCCGGATTCTGGACGCAGCCAGGGTTAACATTCATGCTTCCGGAGGAGGGGAGGAGCGGGGAGCAGCATAAGGAGTTGGCTCACCCTCGCCCTTGGCCAGTTTAGCTTCGGCATCCATATAGGCGGCAACGAAGCTCTCCCAATCTGCAGACTCCGGAGTAGTCTTACACAACTTCTCTGCAACTAACCAGCATCGACGAATCTTCGCCGCGGCGGCAGTTGCAAGTTCAGTGGCATAGACGTCCGAATCCCGAAACTCGGAGATCACCTGTTCCTCGGGCTTTTTACCCTTCAGCTCCTCCCGAAGCTTCTTAATTTCCTCCTTGGCATCCCTATACTTGGTCCGGACCAAGTCCCGCTCGTCAGCAATGGTCCGGGCCGCATCCTTGAATCTTGTTATCCGGGCCTCGGTTGTCTCTTTAAGATCTTGGAGCTCTTTCTTCGCGGCGGCCAACTCCCGGTCATGCACCTCCCGGGCCTCGGCAGCGGAACGTAGCACGCCTCGGGCATCCTTGATGGTTTCCATTTCCCGGCGAGCAGCGGCGCAAGCCCCGGCCATACGAACCCCCAGCTGAAAAAATGAAGTTAACACTCAGTAAACAACAGCTAAGACAAAAGGGAAAAAGGTAAAACAACTAAAAGAAAGCCCGGCGAAAGGCTCACCTGGCCGTAAACTCCCATCATGTCCTCGAAGAGAGAGGTAGAAGAATCTTTGCTCATCCCCTCCCACTCCTTCTTGCTAGGAAGATCGGCATGGAAGCCAATGAAGTTCCTATCCTTCGGAGTGAGGGAGGCCGGGATGTGGGGCCCAAAGTGTTCAACTGGCTCGGAGGCCGTGCCCGGAGGGCGCTCATGCGCGACCTCGCAGTCGGATTGCATGGTCCCGAATTTCCCCTGCTGGACCGCCGAGCGAGGCCTCTTCCTCGGAACCAAGGACCCCCCATCTACCTCCGCCTCAAGAGCGTCCACCCCCGGAACCCTAGTCTCACTACCTCCCTCCTTCTGAGACTTAGCGCCACTGCCCTCTCCGGGGACTTTGGTGTTGTCCCGGACTTGGCCCAAGCCCAGCAAAGCAGCGTGAAGAGCTTCATTGGCCTTGGTCATCTTAGCAAATCTTTCGAAATCCGGATTATAACCGGGAAGACCTGAAAAGAAGAAAGAGTTACATTAGCCCGAGGGAAGCAGCAAATAATCACACGGAGATTAAAGCAAGTAAAATATAACCCGGACTTACATCCTATCCCATAAAGGTACTCGTGACTCATGAGGTCCTCCCTAGTCACCTGCCTCCCAAGCCCCCGGCAGAAGCTGTATACCCGGTCCACTGCCGCTTCCTGGAGATCGTACACCTCGAAGTGCATAGCCAGGGGCTTCTCCTTGAAGGTAGGCATGAACCGCATATCCACACCCTGGAGGAATAGGAACTCACCATTCCAGCCCTTCAAGGAAGGCAGCATGCCAAGAGGCTTGGACGCCGAAGAAGGGTACCCACATGCCTTACCCCGGAACCTAAACTCGTACAGGGGCACATTGTTGGAATGCACCAACTGGAAGAGATGGTGAAAAAGTTTGAAGGTGGGCAGTACTTGGGCAGCCTCGCAACACCCCAGAAAATAAGTAATCCACTTCACCGCGTTCGGAGTCAACTGGGTGATGGGGATCCCGTACTCAAACAGGCAAAGTGACTTTACAAACTGGTGACACCTAGGCCCATACCCCGACCTCAGGTGTTCCAACCAAACTCCAACCCAACCACCCTCGGGCCTGTGGTATATCTTCTCCCCGGGCTTCGGCCACCTCCAATCCACATCAGCATCCAAGTGGAACGTAGCCAGGAATATTGGATCCCATTCGACCGGAGCCTCCAAATATTCCGCCCGAAACGGACCAACATCCATTCCAGAACTCGGCCTATGCCCAAACTTAGAATCGAGAAAGGCCTTATCATACTTGGTCATGTGCGCCACGCCCGGATTCTGTGAAAACTCCGCACTAAGATCCCTGAAGAAATAGGCCTGAGGGATCCCCGGATCCCTTCTCACAAAATAGTATTTGGAGTGACCCCAGCTACCGTCCGGCTCGCTAAGGCTATACCCCGGACCCATATCCTTGGTCGCTATATTCGTCAACACGGAGAGGCGGCTCTTCTTCTTACCCATTATGCCCCAATCTAGGTCTATTAAGTCTAAATTACTACCCGAAGAGCTGACACTACTGGGAGAGGTGCTGGGATCGGACAAAGGAATTAAGACTCGGTTAGCAGTTACTCGTCGTTTAACCATATAAGAACACTACCCCGGGCCACCCAACAAAAGATAAAAGCCTAAGTTAGCATATCTACCCAAGACAGCAAAACAGGAAAAGGAAAGTAAAAGGAATTCAAAGACAGGAGCAAGAAAACTTACAGTTAGTCCGGCGAGAAGGTTGCGAAGATCACTTGAAATAAGATTGCGCCTTTAGCCCGAAGTGCAAGTCTTCAGATAAGCAGGGTAACGACAGCAAATCGAAAACTCGTAAAAGACAAGAGTGAGGGGGGAAGCCAGTATTTATAGGCAAACCCTGAATCTCAACCGCCAAAGACACGTGGCGGCCCAACCAACTCGGCCCACTATCTCCAAAACCCGGAGATAGTGGATGACAGCTGTTTTCCAAAAAAAAATATAATAAATCCAAAACCTCTGAAAAATCAGATATATGTGAATCATTACCTACGAGTATATATTTCTGAATATATACACGCGTAAGCTTCCAAACTCCAACCAACCCTGGCCCCGGGCATGCGTACTTCAGCACACACCCCGGACCAGAGTGGCAGCCAAAGCAAAATCTACCAAGAAGCCAGAACACTCATAGCCCCGGGGGCGGTGCACTTCAACTTACACCCCGGACCCGGGGGCAACCAACGACAAAAAATCCTCACCGAAGCAACAAAGCCTCCTTCTTCCTACTACTCCCTCATTCGGAGAATCCGCATAAGGGAGTGGGGGGCAAATGATAGGCTAGAAATAGCCCAGGCCCAATGAGGCCCAATTTCAAGCCCAAAGCTACAAGCAAAATCATCTCATGAGGATAAGAGCAGCCCAGCCCAGCGTAATGGGCCCCGGCCCGGAGCCAGATCTACGTGGTGGGGTCCCCACCCCAGACTAGGGGACCCCAGATTGATGACACTCAGCACACGTGGCACCCCAGCTCAGCCAATGTTCCTACACCTGGCACTGACCAGCACTAAGAGCCAAAGTGCAGCACGTGTCTACCACAGTACCGCCACACCCTGGTCCACGGTCTCCACAATTAGGGACACGTGTCCTACATCCCGGGAATTCAGCGGCTGGTCCCCCGATCCAACGGCCAGGGGAAGAGGTAACCAACCCCTGAAACCCTAAGCCTAGGGCTATAAATACCCCTAGGAAATAGGGTCTAGGGGTTAGCCATTATTACACACCCACACACATTTATTACTCTTGTGATACTCTACTTGATTATTATCTTCCAAAGCCAACTCTTATTCTCACGCCGGAGGCACCTCGGGGCCAAACCCCCCCTCCGGTGTTGTTTTGCAGACTCCCCACCACAGCTACACCCCTTCCGAGGCAGGAGTTGGCGAGGAAGGACCCGATCAAGATTTGGAGTTATCATTATACGCATCCATGAACACTGCAGAACTGCCTTTAGGATTTGATTACACTAATGCACAAAGACTCTTGAGATATTTTTGGCCTAATGTTTAATTCAAATTATGTGTGTGTGTTTCATATATTCTTGGTTATATATAGATACATGCCCTTGATTAAAACGTGTTGACTTTAGCCTGCACCTGGAATTTCTATCGGATAGGCTGAAACTACATCATCAAATACTAATCCAATCCATGTGGTAAATTTACTTAACACACACTATTTTGCATTGAATTTGAAAGAGTGCCATGTGAAGGTCTGCAACTGTAGATATAACTAGCAAAGTTAGCCTATTACTCGCAGGCCCGTCTTAAACTTTATGGGGACCCTGTGCTAATTATAAATTGGGCCCTTAATTTATTTAAAATTTAAACAAGCTTTATAAAATAATTATATTTTTTAGCACCTTTGCAAGAGAATTATTTTATTAAAATAAAGCATTAAAATTGATTGGCACAAAAGATGTAGATATACACGTATGTATAGCACAAAAGATGTAGATATACACGTATATACATAGCTGATGCCATTTCCTAAGAAATAGGCGTGATATTTGAAGAGACATTAGAGATGTGTGTAACTGAAGTTGAAGTCTGAATATGTCAAGGTTTGGTGTAATTTTGCTGACAATTAAATGGACATATATAACATATGTATATGGATTTTTCTGATTTGGAGGCCCTAATAATTTTGGGACTATGTGCTATTGGGTTCCTTGCACACCCTCCTAGACGGGCCTGATTACTCGTTTTGTGTCCAACCACTTATGAAACACATCATCACACAGTATAGGATTCTTATATGAGAACCTTCAAGACATTATTTAAGTTACAACCTTCATTAAAAGAAAAAACATATCTTAAGAATGGAGGTCCGAAATCAGAAGTAGCCTAATATTATTTTATGATTATCTATTGACTACATATCTATATACGAATTACAATATTTTCTGTTATGAAGTGAATAGTAATGTCAGAATCATAGTGAAATATTAGAAAAATGACCATTAATATTACATTTCAGGTGGCAAACAGAGCTAAACAAAAGAGTAAAATCATTTTGACTAATTTTGTGTTGTAGCAGAAGGTATGAATTTGCAGTTAAATATAATTATTTAATTATTTTTAAAAGAAATTGCACTTCGCAAGTTGACGATGTCTGGGATTTTTCCTATTTTGCAGTGAGTAGCAAAACGAGCACAGATGGTAAGACTTTCTAAACTTTAATTCCTGGCGTTGAGATATATATTCTAAATAGATGCATTTATTTTCTCTTTGCAAATCCATAAAATGTACTTTTATAATTATGAGAAGTGCTGGATATTATAATTAAGCCTTAAATTGAGCTTCAACCCAGCTTATGTCTTCTAGCTATACAACTACAACCGGAACAATTATGACACCCAAGAGTTGTTATTCACACTTGGAACTAGTGGTCGCTTTTAAATTGCAAGATGCCCTAACTTTGGAGTTACAGTTTATTTCTAATTGTGCAGTACTAATTAGTTATTGTAAAAATAGGAAATCATATAATAATCATAAGATTCAAGTCACATAAATGTAAAATACAGATTTTTTTATTTTTTTTATTTTTGAGAAAATAAATTTCATTAATCATGAGAAGAATCACCCAAAACATACTCCAACACACGGGAAGGAGGAGAAATAAAAGAATTCACAGTTCCTAACAAACATGCTAGTTTAGTTAAGTTATGAGCTACACTATTTGCTTGCCTCCGAACATGCTGAACTTTTAAATCCGATCTTTGTCGTAGGATATGCCTACAACTATCCAGAATACTACCCACCTCAGAAAAATATATAGTACCCTTAAGCAAAGCACTGACCACATTTAGAGCATCACATTCGACCTCAACATTTCTCAGACCCATACTTTCAATCCAACAGAGAGCCTTTTGAACTGCTATTGCTTCAGCCTCCATACTAGACACCAGCCCTGCCATACAACTTTGCACTCCAGCGTTAAACCTTCCTCTGTCATCTCTAAGAACCATACCAATTTTAACGAAAAACTGCCGTCATAAACCGAAGCATCCACATTTACTTTCTGCCAACCAACCTGTGGTCTCTCCCATCTAGCTTGAGTCTCGTGTTCACTTCTACTAGGTTCGCTACTCAAAGTCTGGTTTTTCTGCTGAGCCTTCTGCCATTCATCAACCATCTTTGCTGCTACTTCCATAGCCACATTTGGAGACATATGTTTTCCTTCCCAAACTTTCCTATTACGTGCAAACCAAATTCCCTATAGCGTAAATACAGATTTAGAAGTTGTTAGCTAGCGTAATGTATTTACATCTCTGTTAGTGGTTTCATACATATTATCCTACAAATATAACTACTAAACACATTATGGGGTGTTTGGGGGAACTTTTTTTCAGAATAAGTCAACTTATTTTTAAGACAAAGTTAGAGATTCCTAACTTTTTTCTGAAAAAAGTTAATTTTTTTTTGCAACTTATAGAATTTAAAACATACATTAAATACTTGTATAAAAAATTTATCAAAATATGAAATTTTACCCGAAAATAAGTCCAGAAGAACTTAAATAAAGCTGAGCCAAACAGGCTCTATATATAATCTTGTGAGGAAATCAAGATAAAGAGATGAGCATATTTCAAAGTGCATGTTTGTAGAGTGTATGCAATCTTTAGTTATCCGTGGTCTAACTGTTTCAAACTTATTCCAACATTGAGTACAGTATTTGACTAATTAAATTCAGCATATTCTTCTTGGGTATCCAGATACTATCTGTTACCTAACGAGAGACTTTCATCATTAGATATCTTCCCCACAGTATACTTTTCAAAAAACAAGAAGCACTCTGAGTTTTTCTTTTTTCTTTTTTTAAAATAGAACTCCTGTGGTAATAATAAGATCCTTTGATACCACATCCAAGAAAGGAATTAGGAGCATTACACAACCTCCATGGTTGTTTAGTGAGCAAAAGCCCAATTGAAAAGAGAAAGATCATGGAAGCCAAGTCCACCATCATTCCATTGTTATGCCAGCAGACACCACACCATAAACAACTTACAGCAATACTAAAAAAGTGCTGCCGTATGAGTACAAAATGTTGCCTTATGGTTGATTGCAACACTTTTGGGTGTTGCTATTCTGGCCGTTGCCTTAGGTGTTAAAGGCAACACTTTGTCAAATCTACTGCAACACCGAGTAAAATATTGCTATAGGATTGTGATGCAACACTTTTCTTATCTATAGTAACATCATAAAAGTATTGACAAATAACCTGGAAACAATAAAATTAGTATTTTCTAAAATATAATTGCAACACTTTCGGCAACCTTTTTTGGTCCATTTTTTCTGCAACTCTATATATTTGGTAACATTTTGAAATACATTATTTTGTAATATTTTTTTTTATTTTGGCTGTAAATGTGTAATTGAAACAACAACTGTAACTTAATATGAACAATTCCACTAATAAAAAAAAGGTCAGCATTACTTTAATAACAAAACATAATCCATGGATGTTTCACATGTAAAAACATCCAAACATACGTCAACTTTTACAAATCATGACCAAGCAAAACCTTAATCAAGTCACAAACCAACTTGACCATAATCTGCAAACCCATATAATTTCAAGTCGCAAACCAACCAAATTAACAAAAATCGGCAACAGCATTCTGATAGACAGGTAGAACGCAAAACTTCAACAAGATGTTCCAATCTGTACACAACAAATCAGCCTCGGTGAGAACACAGAAAATGGACACAAAACTATGTGTATAATGTATTACAAAGACTTGGAATAGGACATAAAACTCAAAATCAAAGGCATTCATATTTTACGTGTCATTATCAGAATAACATTAGTTTACAATATCATGTATAAGATAATTTCCTGGTCATGCAGCTACCTATTAGCAAATGGACTTCATAATATATACTTGGTAGCCCATTCAGTTCTCCCTCTCCACCCCCCCTTTCTCATTTCTCAAAATCAAAACAAATTTATAACATTGCCTCACAACTAGTTCCCAATTCTTTATACTTCAACAAATCTTGTGTGAAAAGTCCGCTGAGAGATGGACAAGATAATAATCTCAATATCTTTATGTTAAAAATATGAATATAGTTCTAGGTAAAATAGAAATAAACACTCATTGTGCTTTTAGAAAAGCTTCTTTTTCCTCCAAATCAGCAAGTTATGTTCTAAAAGATTCTACTTCCGGAGCAGTCAACAGAACCTGACAACAAGTCCAATTCCGTCAAATGTTATATTCATCAAACAAGACCAGGCTGAAGTACTATCGAAATCTATGAAATTTCTATCTCCACGTACACAAAGCATTTCAAATTTGAAAGAAAAATTTTAATCTGAAGATGAGAAGTGTCTCAACCCAATTTGCAACTGTAAAAACACAACCAAAGGTTAGAAACCAACCATATGTTTTAGCTTACAGAACTTACAAGTCCAAATAAGTAACTACATTAGGTACTTATAAGTCCTTTTCTATGTTGTAGCACACACCAGCTAAGGAAATATATTAAGAGAATAGTTTATTGACTACCTTCATCCGGGATGGAGTTCCAGATATGACATTGTATCCTGATAGAGCTGAAGGCCTGAAAAGCTTCTTCATCAATAAAATGTGATGAAAGTGGAAAACAACATTGACTTATGACTAAATAACAAAAACCAAGGTCTCCACAATATATTAAACTAAAATCTCAAAACTTAAACAAACCTTCAATTTTTATCAGCAAGTAGTCAGAATGGAGTGTCTGGTTGAAATTTTGCTCGTAAGTTACTAATAGACATTGCAAGCTATCATGATGTGCATTATAGGAAATAATAGCATACACTGGTGCACATTTAAGATCCTAAAAATTAAAGGTTGATTGATCTCACAATCCTCTCATGTCTTCAGAAAGGAAAATGGATACATAGACATTTATAGAAGGGAAATACATACCTGTTTGCTTCACTAATGTAACACCCCCAGATCCGGGGTCAGGGATCGGGTCGTTACGGTCTCATAACTCATACATAGTACTTGACTTGAGTCCAAAATCAATAAGTAGCATGTTATGACCCCAAAATAATATCCACTCACACACACACACAGTTATAGTCCCAGAGATGAAATTGAAATAAGTCTTACATAAAAGGGTTTACGAATAAAAGTTATTACAATCCAAAAGGATACCATCATAAGTTTAAAAGTTTTGCCGTTGATTACATTAATTATACATATAGTTAAACAGGAAACAAAAGTTGTCTAACTATGCTACCGCAGCAATGACGGCTAGCATCTCAGCGGGGAGTCCGGTGGGTCGGGTAACCCGCTTGCGCCGAGTGCGCCTGACGCGAGCCATCTTTCCTAGCTGTTGTTGTGACATGATAAATAAGCAAGGGTGAGCAATAGCCCACCAATAAATATATAACAGGACAGTGATAGTATATAACAGTTCGAAATATCATTATTTCCATATGCCATGCATTAACGAAGTTAGTGCCAGTATAATATAAAGGATGAAGTTACAGGGTAACTTATAGTGTTTATTTTGTGGAAATATCTGCTAAGTCAAAATAAGCAAGATATTATCATTTATCATATAAAGAGGAACTTGCAAGGAGAATATTGCAATTCCAGTTATTAACATTTTTCGAAGTCCTACAACCAGAAAGAAGTCTCTTCGATACGTGTTGCGGAAGACACCGTCAACCTGAAAGAAGTCTCTTCGATACATGTTGCAGGGAATTCCCAATTTGGGAGATGAACCAATACTGGAGTTATCACGCGCCACCTGTCCCACTCCCTGATGATCAGTCGGGGATGGTACAACCCAATATAGTTTACTACCGGTAGAAGGAAGAACTGACGGCTCTACTTGTAGATTGCCTTTAATAGTAACTCCCTGGCCAATGGTTAGGCCTTGTGATGGACCGCGCGACTCGGCCTCTTACACACGACTCCTAGTTCGAATAAATCCACAGCATTGAAACGTAGAGTTTGTCCTCCCTTCCCCAAGTGAAATACTTGTTGATAAGACTCCACAAAGTAGTCGTATCTAGTTGGAAAGGAAAATTCACCAACGTTTCCCAAGCATTTGCTTTTTAATGGATATCAACTTGTTCCAACAATCTTACCCCTCGAATGATGAGAAGGTACACGCAGACTTAATAAGTCCATAGCAACCAAGTTACGAGTGAAAAGGATAAATTATGACCGGGAAGTCAACAAGATAATTAACCTTTCTCAAGTAAGGTTCCCTTATAATTTAAGAGATAGATTCGAGTGAAGAATGGAATCTTGAGGACCTTTCTTAATATAATATTAATCGTATGACTCTGAATAATTTTCAGAATGATCGAAGGCCGAAGATAATATTTGAAGAAGAATAAACAACTTTGAAGTTGTTTCCAAGTATTGAATAAATATATATAGAATATTTATTGAGTCGGAAGTATTTAATGACTGAAAGAATATTTTTAATCAGAGTATTTCTCAAAATAATCCTTGAAGGAATATGAAGAAAATATTTATTGAATAAATAATTACTTAAATGAATATTAAAAATAATATTCATTTAATAAATAATTTTGAAAGGAATGCTTGGAATAATATTCGTTAAGTAAATAAGACTTCAAATTAATATTCAAAAATAATATTCATTTAATAATTAATAATTTAAATGAATATCCAAGTGATATTCATTTAATAAATCAAACCTTAAAGGAATATTTGAGAATAATATTCCCTTAATACATGATGTTCTAAATGACTGTCCGAATGATATTTATTTAATAATCGAAGATTTTACAGAAATACTTGAAATAACATTCGATAAATGGTTCATCTTTGAATGAATATTGAAAAATAATATTCATTGAATACAAATATTTGAAGTAATGATCGTTAATTAAATAATCTCGGACGAATATTCAAATAATATTCGTCAACCAAATAATGGAAATTATTTACTTAAATATTTCCCTCGAAAGTAATTACGATATATCAAGAAGTACTAACTCCCGGTCTATATTCAACAAATAGGATTCATATGCCCTTCTCTAAGGGTCTTAACCACATCCGGCTTATAATCGATATATTATCTATCTACTTATAAGCCAAAGAACAATCAGGGAACAAGTATATCAATATGACTTGAAAGTAGGCATGCATGCTATGGCATATGTATAACAGAAAGCATATATATTCACAACAACAGCCTAAAAAGGGAAAGTTGAAACTTGCCTGGTAATCGAGTACGAGTTGGGGTAGTGGTAGGGTATCCCGGGTCAGCTCGGCGATCTATAAATAGTCAAGAGATTCGAGGTTAATCGCTTAACACTTTTAAAAAGGTTAAGTATTAACTTAAGTCGAAACATGTTTTTGCATTATCTCGTTATACCCCTTTTTATTGTAACTCTTTTTATTACCGATACGATTCGACATTTGTTCGTCATTAAGACATGTCATCGTACTCACATTTAGTGTATAATTAAGTCGTATAAGTTCTAAATTCGATCGATTACGAACCAAGATTATATCTCGAGTTTTATCGCTCGTTTTCGAAGTTATAATCAAAGTTATACTTTTAAGGGGTTCGTTCGCGTTTAACCTAGATTCAAACATTTTTATAAAATCGAAAAACGATCCAATTCACATGAGGTTTTCTCTCACACCTTCCTTTTTACCTCTAGTATTTAATTACCAAGATTCTCCACTGACTTACATATTTTACGAGGGTTCAATTTCAGTTACGAATTCTCGTTTATGGTTTCGAACTACTTTTAGTAAACCGGCCATAACTCCTAAACCATAAGTCCGTTTCACACGTTCTTTATATCAAAACGAAGCTTGGAACATTATCTATCCTATCATGGCAGATTACAAAGCTAGGCAGTGAGTTACATCTACTGTCCAAGTCGTTTTTCTTAAGGTTAACGAAATTTCGGCATTACAACGGCTATAAATCGAATATCTATCAATTTCAAACCTTCCCATAAACATGGTATCCACTCCAAACAACATATACATGATTTATACCTATGAACTGAGGCCAAGCAATGCCTTTCCGTTCATTTAACTATTTTTAACATTTATCCAAAACTTAATCATAATCATGTTTATAATCATGCTTAAACCTTAACATAACCATAACTAAGCTATATCTATCATAAACATGCTTAAATCTCAAACAAGGGTTAGGGTTTCAAGGGCTTTATACCTTCTTGAGAATGTGTACTATCCTCATAGAGCCTTGTATGGTCCTTCGGAGTGCTTAAGCTTGCTAGAACAATCAAAAGATACGTGAAAACAAAGATTAGTTCTTGAAAAACACTATTCACCCTCCTACTAATTTATTTTTTTTAAAATGGAAACAAAGTAGTTTGGGTTTGAAATTTTTAGGAGATCATTTATATGAAATGTAAGTCTTACCTTAAAAGTTTCAAGATCAAAAAAGGAGTGGAAGATTGGTTTTGGATTTTGAATTCCAACGGGGCCGAATGGATGTAGTTTGGAGAGAGTTTGATGTTTTTGTGTTGGTTGCTTTGAAATAATGCATAAAGTGATACGTTCAAGATAATATCTCATCCTTGGTTGCTTTAATAAAGTGCTTATGCAATGGATGATGTAATTAGGTGGGACAAGTGTTGATTTGTTTATGGTGAGATGATAAAGTAAGGCTAAGTACTAGTTAGCTTCCTAACCTTGCTAGTTACTTATACAACTATTTGGTTACTAGATATTATCACTTGCACATGCATGTATCTTGCTTTCTCTGCTTGATTCTGTGTCCGGTTATTGCTCGTTTCGATTGGTCGTTCGTAGGAATATTTCACGGATTTCTAATTAGGGTTTACCGGGAATCTTCTTAATATTAATACTATCATTCTCCGTCTTTCTTTCTAACTTTCCAATTTATATTCCTTAAATCCATTCGTTAAATCATTAAGGCTATCAGTGTCCAGGGAACTCTCGGAGAAAATAAAAGTGCGGTTTTTCAGAATCCGACAGCTTTTACATACACTTATTTTCCCCCTGGATCACTAATACGAACTCGGAAATCAGTTCCGAATACTTCTATATAGTGTCGTCTCATATTATTCTTACTTCTACTAAAAACACTATTCATTCTTTATTCTTTACTTATTCTCTTAGGGTTGTACAATTGTCCCTGTTCTCTTTCGATCGTTCCTTAACCTTTTTACGGAACCACTGGATTAATCGTTATCGATCTGGATGACATGAGAATATTCTCCTGCTTGGAATTGCCATATCTTATTCCCTTAGGAGATAGATTATTCTTACCTATGTTGTCAACCATTAGCATTCTTCAAGACATATAAACAATAAAGTCGAATTCCATTCACTCTTTCAAAATATCAACTATTACATCGTAGCCGTAACCACTATTCATTCTTACATTATTAAATAAATAAAAGTTTTAATTCTACCCAAAATCTGAGTTCTTACAACTAATCACTACTAATCAATATATGAAAGCTAATGCAGCCATAATAAAATGCTATGTAAAGCATAATGTAATGTAATATGTAATAGAGACATATATAACTCAACTAGGATAAAAGATAAATAATATTAACTCTATACAAGGATCGTGAAATTTGAAGAACAGGCATCAACAAGGATCAAGTCGCTGAAAGAAGTTCATTAACATGATCAAGCCTCAGTGACAAAATTAGATGTACAAATGATTCAGTTGAAGGGCCAAAAGATTCCAGTGATAAAGTTTTTATGGTTGCACAATTCTTAGCAGCGTTCTTAAAGACATGATACGAAGACCACGAGTGAATGTTAGTCGTCTGTGAACTAGACCAGTTGCACTAGGCGTCAACACCTCACAAAGGAATCGAAGTATCTAACTCAGAAAAACTGTTAAGAGGTATGATTGAGTTTAGAGCAGTGTTGATATCCTTTAGTTAGTTGGAAGCTGAATATTTAAGGATGCCAAGTTAAGAGGAAATGAATAGTATCCAAAATTACTATTCATATGAATAGTATCCGAAATTACTATTCATATGAATAGTAACCGAAATTACTATTCATATGAAAAGTAACCAAAAGTTTCAATCAACAAAAGCAGGTGGGATGAAAGCAGGTGGGACAATCGGCTACGTTTGAAAAAAGAAGAAAGCAGGCGGCAGGCGAATGATTCGTCACCCGTTACGTAATATTAGCCGCATAGTAACTTTCTATAATCTATAAATAGGCCTGCTGTATTTCATTTCAAAACAAACCTCAACACACAATTCTCTCTTCTCTCTCTTATATCTTCTCTGTGTAAGCTGCTAGACAGTCCATCTAGTAGGAAAGCCGGCTTAGCCCGCTTTCAGGAAGTGTTGGGTAGAAGGTCCTTGTGCCTAAACTATCCTTAGGAGTGTTCTGTTTTGAAGCTAATCCATTGGATTAGAAGTTGTAACACCCCTTCGAGTTTATTATCAATAAAGATATATTCTCGGAATTATTTTTTATTTTTGGTAGTATCGTATTCAACCCCCCTTCTATGATACTTCGGGACCTAACAATTGGTATCAAAGCAAGCTTCTAACATACAAGAAGTTTAAAGATCACTACCATGGGAATTAAGGATATAGGCGTGAAGATTCCAATGCTTGACAAAGATAATTACTTTTACTGGAAAGTAAAAATACACCTTCATCTCTCAGCCATCGATGAAGGCTATGTAGATTGCATAGAGAAAGGACCTCATGTTCCAATGAAGGCCAAATCTGGGATTGGTCAAGATGCTGGCACTATAGCTGCTGGAAGGCCAATTCCAAAGAATCAAGCTGAGTACACAGATGAAGATTTGGAGGAGATTCACAAAGATAGGTAGACCATGAACATTTTGTTCAATGGAATCGATCAAGATATGTTTGATAATGTCATTAACTGCACCACTGCTAAGTAAGTGTTGGACATTATTCAAACCATCTGTGAAGGAACTGAGCAGGTCAGAGAGAACAAAATGCAGCTCCTAATACAACAATATGAGAATTTTCACTACTCCTCTGCTGAAAATCTAACAGACATATTCAGTAGGTTTCAAAAGTTACTGAATGGTCTAAAGTTGTATGGGAGAAAATATGAAACCAAGGACTCCAACCTAAAGTTTCTGAGATCTCTTCCTAAGGAATGGAAGCCAGTGACAGTCTCGTTGAGGAACTCTCAAGACTACAAAGATTTTACACTTGAGAGACTGTATGGCATCATGAAGACCTATGAGCTTGAAATGCAGCAAGATGATGAACTGGAGAAAATCCATAAGAAAGGTGGATCTGTTGCCTTGGTGGCCAATATTCCAGTAAGCCAGGTGAGTAATAAGATGGAGAGCACTCAAGCCACACCAAGTTCAAAGACTTATGAAGGTGGAGCTGAAACTAGCAGAGGGAAAAGCAAGTTGGTTGAAGAACTTGATGCATTGAGTGGAGATGAATCTGATGACTTGGATGATTATCTAGCATTCTTGTCAAGGAGATTCTCAAACATCAAATTCAAGAGGAATCCAACAGGAGGCAAGCAATTCGAAAAAGGTTTTCAGCCATCTAGAGACATGGTTGAAAGGTCTAAGTTCAAATGTTTTAACTGTGGAATTGCTGGCCATTTTGCCAATGAATGCAGAAAGCCTAAAGCTGAGAATAAGAAGAAACAGTTTGGAACTGTTGACTACAAAAAGAAATATTTCAATCTTCTCAAGCAAAAGGAGAAAGCATTCGTGTCTAGAGACAATGATTGGGCCGCTGGTGGAGAGTCAGATGCAGAAGAGGAGTTTGTCAATCTTGCACTCATGGCAAACGAAACTGATGAAGAAGCTAGCTCAGCAAGCAACCATGTATTCTCTACAGTCTTAACAGATCTTTCTAAAGCTGAATGTGCTAGCACAATTGATGAAATTTCTATTGAATTGTATAACATGCATGTTACCTTAAAATCACTTAGCAGAGAGAATAAGAGGATTAAAGACCTTAACGAAAAGTTAATTAATAGGAATGCTTTAATAGAAACACAGTTGATTGAGTTTGAAACTCTGAGAAGAGATTGCTTGGATGCTAAAAATGAAATGATTGAGGCTATAAATAGAGAGGAAGTTTTAAAGAAACAGTTAGTAGAGGAACAGAATCTGATTGCTAAGTGGAAAGGATCAACAGTTGTAACTGAGGAAATTTGTAATGTTCAAGGAATTGATTCTTTCTGAAAATTAGCAGAAGCTATGTTAGATGTTGATAGGGATTCAGACAGTGAATTAGTCGAAAAAGAATGTTCTTTAAGACTTAAGCCTGTTAGCAAAGTAACTTTAACTAAATTGAATAAAAAGTACGGGTCTGTCAACAAGAACTTTGTTAATGGAGAATGTAGCAATACTGAATCAGCTAAGAAAAGAAACATAGGCAACTTGTCCCACAAGCAATTCAAGGACAAGCTAGAAAATGTTAAGTCAGGTGTTAAGGACAAGAAAAAAAAGAAATGGTAAGGTAGGGATTAAGAAACACAACAATTACACACCTGATAAATATGCTCCTAGGAAAGAATGTGTAAAGTGTGGAAGTATTAATCATTTATCTACCAACTGCAAAGCTATGAAAAATCCTTTGATGCCTAACATGCCTATGTTTGTGCCTGCTATGAATGTTATTCCAAATATGTATGCTCCCTCTGCTCATGCATCTAGTCAATATGCTAACATGCCATTCATGCATAATCCATACTACAATACTTTCAATATGCCACAGATGCCATGGATGATGAATAACATGTTTGCACAGACTATGCCTAACAATGCTATTAACTATAACAAATATGAGCAAGTATCAAATTCTGTCTCTCAAAGGCCCAAACCTAAAGTCAAAATTTATATAACTCAATCTAAACTTTCGGTTAAAAGGGATTTGAAGGATAAGAAATTGGATAACAAGGCAGGACCCAAGAAAACTTGGGTACCAAAATCAACTTGATTTTGTTTTGATGTGTGCAAGGAAACAGAAAGAATCTTTGGTATCTGGACAGTGGTTGTTCTAGGCATATGAGTGGAGATTCTACCCTGCTCAATAAGTTTGAGGAGAGAGCTGGCCCTAGCATTACCTTTGGAGACAACAGCAAAGGATATACTAGAGGATATGGCTTGATTTCACAAGGGAATGTTGTCATTGAAGAAGTAGCACTGGTTGATGGACTTAAGCATAACTTGCTAATTGTCAGTCATCTGTGTGATAAAGGCCAGAATGTCTGGTTCACATCTGAAGCTTGTGTCATTTTTAAGAAAAGTGACAACAAGGTAGTGTTGACAGGAGATAGAAGAGGAAATGTGTACATTGCTGACTTCAATTCAACAAATGCAAACATGACTACATGTCTTCTCAGCAAGGCAAGTGTAGATGAAGGTTGGCTTTGGCACAAAAGATTGTCACACTTGAGTTTTAAAGCAATGAATGAGTTGGTAAAGAAGGATTTGGTTAGAGGTATTCCAAAATTGGATTACTCCAAGGATGGATTGTGTGATGCATGCCAGAAAGGGAAGCAGAAGAAAGCCTCTTTCAAATCAAAGTCAATGTCATCAATTGATCAACCCTTGCAACTACTTCACATAGATCTCTTTGGACCAGTCAATGTGTTGTCAATCTCAAAAAAGAAATACTGTCTTGTGATTATTGATGATTTCTCAAAATTCTCTTGGACATTCTTTCTGCACTCTAAGGATAAGGCGGGTGAAGTCATTATAAATCACATCAAGATAGTCAACAACAATCCTCTACTCAAAGTAAGGAGAATTATAAGTGACAATGGAACCAAGTTCAAGAATTCTGTAATAAGAGTGTCTTGTGAAAAAGAAGGAATTATCCAAGAATTCTCTGCACCATGAACTCCTCAACAAAATGGTGTAGTGGAAAGAAAGAACAGAACTCTAATTGAAGCTGCAAGAACAATGCTTGAAGAGTCTAAGCTACCAACATACTTCTGGGCAGAAGCTATAAACAATGCATGCTACACTCAGAATATTTCTTTTGTCCATCAAGCAAAAGGCATGACACCTTATCAACTTTTCAAAGGCAAGAAACCAACAATCAACTTTCTGCATGTCTTTGGATGCAAATGTTTTGTACTGAAAAATCATGGTGAGCATCTTGGAAAATTTGATTCAAAGTCAGATATCTTTGTTGGATACTCAGCTGGCAAATCCTACAGAGTCTACAACCTAAGAATAAACATTGTAATGGAGTCCATACATGTTGAAAATATCTGGTCTAGTAGATGAAGGTTTTCATGAGTCTCTCTCATTTGAGAATGAGAGAAGTGGTGAAGAAAGTGAAGATGATGATGAAGAATGGAGATCAAATGGTGTGAGAAACAAACAAGGATCATCAGTTGAAGTGCAGAATGAACCACCTGTTGAAGAGCAACTGACACCATCAGGTGGAAATCAAAGAGAAGCATCTGTTGATGAATCTGCAAGTACTCCATCAATCTCGAGGGCCATACATTCAGGGGTAGTTTCTCACAATGATCAACACAGAGAAAATGAAGCCACTTCATCAAGGTCAAACTTACCACCACAAAGAAAATGGACCAGGGATCATCCATTTGAGCTTATCATTGGAGATCCTAATGCAAAGGTCCAAACCAGAAGAGCAACTCAAGAAGAATGCTTATATAGCAGTTTTCTATCCAAAGAGGAACCAAAGAGAATTGAACATGCTCTTCTGGATCCAGACTGGGTTTTAGCAATGCAAGAAGAGCTAAACCAGTTTGAAAGAAATGAAGTATGGAAACTTGTACCCAAACCTAAAGACAAATCAGTGATTGGCACTAAGTGGGTATTCAGGAACAAGATGGATGAGAACTGCATAGTCACAAGGAATAAATCTAGATTAGTTGCTAAATGCTACTGTCAAGAGGAAGGAATTGATTTTGAAGAAACCTTTACTCCAGTGGCAAGGTTAGAAGCAATAAGGATCTTCCTGGCCTATGCAGCGCATGCCAATTTCAAAGTCTATCAAATGGATGTCAAGAGTGCATTTCTGAATGGTATTCTGAAGGAGGTGTATGTTAGTCAACCGCCTGGTTTTGAAGATCCAGACTTTCCAGAATATGTGTTCTTTCTACTCAAAGCACTCTATGGCCTGAAGCAAGCACCTAGAACCTGGTATGACACACTCTCACAGTTCCTTATAGAGAATCACTTCATTCGAGGTACTATTGATAAAACTCTCTTTTATAGAAATGTCAATGGCTCTATGATACTTGTCCAAATTTATGTAGATGATATAATATTTGGGTCTACAGATGAGAAACTTTGCAAGAGATTTGCCAAACTCATGCAAAGTAGATATGAAATGAGTATGATGGGTGAATTAACTTATTTTCTTGGTTTACAAGTTAAACAAGTGAATGAGGGAATTTTTATAAGTCAAACAAAATACATTTATGATCTCTTAAAAAGGTTTGATTTAGCAGATTGCTCTTCTGCAAAAACACCCATGGCCACTGCCACTAAGCTTGAACTGAATACTAAGGAAAAGAAGGTAGACATGACAAGCTATAGGGGCATGGTTGGATCTATTTTATACTCAACAGCTAGTAGACCTGATATTATGTTTGCTACATGTTTATGTGCTAGATTTCAAGCTGATCCTAAGGAATCTCACTTAGTAGCTATTAAAAGGATTTTCAAATATCTCAAGGGAACACCAAACCTTGGCATTTGGTACCCTAGAGATTCTGGTTTTGATCTAATTGGTTACTCAGATGCAGATTATGCAGGTTGCAAAATGGATAGAAAAAGTACCACAGGAACCTGTCAATTCTTGGGAAACAAGCTGGTCTCATGGTTCAGTAAGAAGCAGAACTCAGTATCTACCTCAACTGTAGAGGCTAAATACATAGCAGCTGGGAGTTGTTGTTCGCAGATTCTATGGATGAGAAATCAACTAGTTGACTATGGAGTTAAAGTTGAGAAGATCCCAATTTTCTGTGATAACACTAGTGCAATTGCAATATCACAGAATCCAATGCAGCATTCTAGAACCAAGCACATAGACATCAGATACCATTTCATCAGGGATCATGTGATGAAAGGCACTTTGGAACTGCATTTTGTTCCTAGTGAAAAACAGTTGGCAAACATTTTTACTAAAGCTTTGGATGAAGCAACCTTTTCAAGGTTGGTAAGTGAGCTTGGTATGTTAAATTTCACATGATCTTTTAAAATGTCTGTTCAATTTACTTGCAGCCAGTGAATTTCATTCTCTGGATTTTGTTTGTTTTATTTGCTTATCTGCATGATTATTCTGGAGATATCATTGTAGCATAATTAAATAAATATTTTATTGAAATATATCAATTAATGACATTTTGTTAATTTTATGTCTATTTAATTGTGAGTTTATCTGATTATTGTGGATTAATTCTTGATTTACTGCATGATTATTTTTAAATCCATAATAATTAGAAGTATTAAATATGTGTGTAAATGTATAGGCTGATAGGTTTCGGTGATAAGATGTTTTTCGGTTGACAGATTTCAGTGATAAGATATTTTTCAGCTAATTAGGTTGTTAGGTGAGAAATTATTGAATAGTGTTATTTTTTCAACATAACCTGTCATTATCACACCTAACCCACTAAACCTTGAAACCTTATAAATGATTAGTTTTTGTTTTTGTTTAACATCATCATTTTTCAGATATACAGAGCATATACACACGATTGCTGAATATTTCGAGCTTTGATCGGAAAGATCTCTCAAATCTAGCTGGTGGTTTTTAGATCGGATTTCATATTCTTGCTTTATACATCATCCTTTATAAAAACTAACTCTTGTTTTTGAATTTCTTTAAAGTTTTGGAATGGCATTGCAGGGAAGCTTTTTAATTGCTAAAGTTAATCCTATTTCCATTCAGCAAATTGAAACCATTCTGGATGAGCAATTTCGGGCTTGGACACAATTTCTGAATGAACATTCATTAATTCGCTATGCTTTAGTTACACCAGTGCAGCTTAACCATGATGCATTGCGTGAACCATATTGCAGTGCGGTTAACACTTCTGGACAGGATGGGTGTGCAATCACATATCGACTGTTTGGTAGGTCGATTAGGGTCACTGAACGAGATGTTAATCGAATTCTTCATTTTTCTATGGAAAATGTTGTTTCTTATCCTACACCTGAACAGATTAAAATGTTCTTTCGTTTTATAAGGTACCAAGATGGCAATTTCAATACTGGTAATCTTTCTAGAACGTTTCTAACCCAGTACTGGAATTTCTTCTTTCACACTCTTAACCATGTTTTTTCCTCAGATAGAACAAATCAAGATCGAATACCTGAATTTATTCAAAAATTAGGGTATGCGGTCGCCAATAATTTGAGGATTAATTTTGGAAAAATAGTGTTTGGTCAAATCATTTTAAAGATGAAACACTTGGGAAGAAGAAATGTTCGGACTCAAAATGTCAAATGTCTATATCCAAGGTTTCTACAGCTAATATTAAATGATTTTTTGAATGATGAAGACAGAGTACGCTTGGAAAATGGTCGAAAGGTGGAATGTTCTTACATGAAGACGAATGTAATTAATTACATAAGCAAAAAGAACTATACGGATGTGCCTACAGTCCTAACTGAATATCTAAAGACCGTTCCAATTCCGTTGCTACCAAGACTAGTGAGAGCAGGTATACGACAAGATAATATTTCAATCCCTGCTATTCCAACCTCTGTATTCCCTGTTGTGTCACAGGAAATACAGTTTCTATAGCCCCTAGTGGCCATCTTACCCGACCAAGAGCAGGAAATCCCACCGACTCTAACACAGGTCGAAGAGCCCATTCTACAAATGTAAACACAAACACAACAAACTCCTACACCTCAATTGTCACTTAAACGACCATCCATCAACACTTTTGAGGGAGATAGTGCCTCAGCAGCACCACATAAGGAGTTAGTTACATCAGCCGCTCTACCTCATTCTAAACGGAGTAAACCTAATGAACCTGAGGTAACGGCAACTGTTAGTGAAACAATTCTTCCTTATCCAATGAGTGAAAATGTAAATGAGGTTGAATTGACGGGAGCAACTATCTTGAGTTCCATTTCACGAAACATAAGAGTGGTTGATGATCTTTCTAAAGATCAAATGCCTTCACAGGCATCCGAGGTGGAATTACCTACCTCAATAACTGCTGGTGAATCTTCCATTTTACGGAAAGATCCATCGGTAGGTGGTTCTTTTATGAACCAAGTGTCTTCACAGACATACGAGGGAAACTTGGGTTTTGTGCCATTTAATTGATTCAAGTTTAACCTCCCAGAGGGAAAATCTCTGGATCTCTTTCGAGATTTACCACTCTTTACCAGTGGTCGGCAACTCGCTTCACGCGAGGACGGAAGCTCACGAACTTTCATTGCACCATCTGTGACCTCTGAAAAAGGGGCTAGGATGATTTCATTTGCAGGTACACATATCGGTGGAAGCTCTGGAGGAGAGTTGAGGGAAACACGAACAGAAAATGTAAGTGTAACCCAAACCACTAAACCGAGTGAATATAGAGTGTTGAGTGAAATACCTACAGAACGTACGAGTGAGCAACCTACTCAACCACATGCACCTGTAACCAGAAAGGAATACAACAGACTCCTTACATGGGTCCAAACAATGGAGAAAGAGTTGCCAAATATCTGTAAGTCCATTGTAGAAATCAAAAATTTGCAACTTATTCAACATGATGTATTCCAGGTTCAATTGAATACCATGGCAACCTAGTTAAATGATGCAATCAAATCCTTGGTAAAGCCATCTTCGTCTAATTTACCAACTCCACATCCTACTACTCTGGAGGATAACCCAGCTGAGAGGGAGAAGTTGGATGATCAAGAAAAATCTACTAGGCGTAAGGGCAAAGAAAAGGTTGTTGACACGGAATTAACTTTATTTTGGGAAAGGAAAAGCTAATGGGAAGCGTAAGGGCAAAGAAAAGGTTGTTGACACGGAATTAACTTTATTTAGGGAAAGGAAAAGCTAATAGGAGTATTAGTGCTATGTGGAAAGAAAGCAAGGCAAACTTGAAGATATGTTCAATCTAGAGGAATAATTAACTTGCACTTGGTTAATTTTAGAAATCTGGAAAATGTATATATATGATCCAGAATGCACTTTAATATTATTTATCTTTGTATTTTATTTTATTGTATCAGTTGAGTTATCCTCTATGAATTTGCTTGTTAAACCCTAACAATCAAATAGGGGGAGATTGTAAAGCATAATGTAATGTAATATGTAATAGAGACATATATAACTCAACTAGGATAAAAGATAAATAATATTAACTCTATACAGGGATCATGAAATTTGAAGAACAGACATCAACAAGGATCAAGTCGCTGAAAGAAGTTCATTAACATGATCAAGCCTTAGTGACAAAATTAGATGTACAAATGATTCAGTTGAAGGGCCAAAAGATTCTAGTGATAAAGTTTTTATGGTTGCACAATTCTTAGTAGTGTTCTTAAAGACATGATACGAAGACCACGAGTGAATGTTAGTCGTCTGTGAACTAGACCAGTTGCATTAGGCGTCAACACCTCACAAAGGAATCGAAGTATCTAACTCAGAAAAACTGTTAAGAGGTATGATTGAGTTTAGAGCAGTGTTGATATCCTCTAGTTAGTTGGAAGCTGAATATTTAAGGATGTCAAATTAAGAGGAAAATGAATAGTATCCGAAATTACTATTCATATGAATAGTATCTGAAATTACTATTCATATGAATAGTAACTGAAATTACTATTCATATGAAAAGTAACCAAAAGTTTCAATCAACAAAAGCAGGTGGGATGAATGCAGGTGGGACAACCGGCTACGTTTGAAAAAAGAAGAAAGCAGGCGGCAGGCGGATGATTCGTCACCCGTTACATAATATTAGCTGCATAGTAACTTTCTATAATCTATAAATAGGCCTGCTGTATTTCATTTCAAAACACACCTCAACACACAATTCTCTCTTCTCTCTCTTATATCTTCTCTGTGTAAGCTGCTAGACAGTCCATCTAGTAGGAAAGCCGGCTTAGCCCGCTTTCAGGAAGTGTCGGGTAGAAGGTCCTCGTGCCTAAACTATCCTTAGGAGTATTCTGTTTTGAAGCTAATCCATTGGATTAGAAGTTGTAACACCCCTTCGAGTTTATTATCAATAAAGATATATTCTCGGAATTATTTTTTATTTTTGGTAGTATCGTATTCAACCCCTCTTCTACGATACTTCGGGACCTAACATGCTAAGATATGTATTAAAAAATAATATAATCTTAATAGCATCAGATTGTCCAGAAATTAGAAATGAATTCTTTTTTTTAATATAGCGATAACACCAAGCCCATACCTCATCACCAAACTGCCATTTGTGGCTGATCATCACAACTCCTATGACAGCTACATATAAAGACCATACGACGTTTGTCTCTTTTGTTTGAGCATATAAATAAGTAGCTCTCTTCTTCCACCAATCTTCCCCAAAGACTAGACTATGCAGTAAGGGTGTGTCATTCTGATTGAGATCTTGTGGCATTAGAAATGGTATTAGAAAGCAAAAAGTTATTTTACAAAATCCTTGCCATCGTCTAAGAGATGTTCAGGGATTGCAGGAAGCTCCTTGCTATTTTCGGAGTATCTTTACAAAAGAGTAGAAGTCCACGAATTGCTTGTACACGCACCTAAACCAAACATTTGACGCATAAAACCAGAATTCAATTAATCTTCTGAAAACCATATTGGAATTCCTTTTTCTATCATAACCAAAAATGAAACAATTTCTCTTAACTCTTCCATCTAAGCTATCAATTTTGTAGTTGCACAAACCAAAATAAACTCGACGAATTCATACACAAAGTTGTTAATAGCTCTACAATCTAACACACATGCACACTTAAAAATTCTCAAACAAGGAACTAATTAAATTATTAACACAACTAAAAACATAATACTAGAACATATTAATACATGAAACACACACACACACACACACACACATAGAATACTCAATTATATTCAAACAAGGAGGTACTAAAAGTATAAGACAATTAAAAACATAATAGTAGAGCAATTTAAGTATAAATAACAAACCCGAACACACATATACACAAACAAAACTCAATTTTTTTAAAAATAAGGACGATTATAAACATAACGCTAGAGCTAAATCATAAATCACAAACACGAACATATATAAACATACACACGCACATAACATAAAAGTACAGATATACGAAAACAAGTGTGGAGGTACAAACCCCGAGCTCCTCGTCTACGCAGAGATTAAAATGTTGATCGATAGCTTGTGCCGATAGCATCGGAAAGTACTTGAAGAATTTAGGAATAAGCTGAGACGCGAGCTATTTCGCTTTTACACTTCCTCCTGCTGCTTCAATTATTCCCATATAATCCTTCACATTCTGTTTCATTATCAATTGAAAACAATTAACATTAATTACACTTTCAATTGGTGAATACGCAGTAGATACACAAACATATAGGCACGTATACACAAACATATACGCAGTTGATAGAGGCAGAGCATGTAACAATTATATTTTTCTTAACATTAAAAAAGAAATTAACAAATAAACACAAATAAAAAAATCAACCACAAAAGTACATGGAAAATATCAGCTCAACTTATTACCCTCATGAATAAAGAACATATTAGAGTATTAGAAGGAATGGAGCATTATATGGGTATAACTTAAGAAAAATATCAACCAAGCTCAAATTAAATTAATTAAATCTTAAATTTAGGGAGAACTCCTAAATTAAATCTTAAATCAATTAAATCTTAAATTTTAAAATATCGGGGTAAATAAACACTAAATCACAAAAATTAAAATTAGAACACAAACCATAATTTTAAAAACTTATGAGCACAAAAATCAAAATCTTTAATTGTACTTAAAATAAACCCTAATTGAACCTAAATCACAATATTAGAACACAAACCTTAATCCCAGCACCAAAATCAAGTTATAACACAAAACAAAAACCTCGAATTGAAGCACCCAACTCAAATCGAAGCAACAAACTCAAATCGAAGCAGCAAAGATATTATAGATATAGAGATAGTATGGATATATAGATATAGATATAGATATGAGAGGATATGAGAGGAAAATAATAGAGTGGGGTAGTAGGGAAATAAGATAGCGGGGAGCGGGGCAAATATTTTGGTGAAAACAGTGGGGGGCGGGGAAATATTTGGGTGAAAATGGTGGGGGCGGGGGAAATATTTTGGAATATAAGACAGCCCCGGTGTATTATACTGAAATAAAATAGAATGTAAATTTGGAAAGCTTTCATTGTGTTGCACCAAGTGTTGCAAAATTGACTAATAATGACAACATTGGCTCAAAATGTTGCAACCGAGAAACACTTTTGAATTAAAGGTAACACCAAATTTAGAATGTTATAATTGCTAATAAAATATTAAAAATCACTCATTTACAGCAACACTTTTGATTGCAACACGATTAAAATTGTTGCAGTAGGCCACTTATGGCGTAGTGAGAGTTTCTTCCACGAACCCCAGTGAAATTTTTGATTCATGTCATCACATCGCCACCAAATTAAACCAGGCGTAAAAAAAACCTTGAACATACTTTCTCCAAAAAAATATCAACCAAGTTCTTATTATGTTTTCGGGTTAATTGGCATTTTGGTCACTCAACTGACAGGAAACTTGCAATCGGGTCATCAAACTTAAAAAGTTTTCAATCACATCATTGTACTCTTAAAAATTTTCATTCAGGTCACTAGCCGTTACACTCCGTTAAAAATTTGACGGAAAGTTGACTAAGTTTTGTGAGTTAGCTTGAATAAATCCATTGTGGCATGTATAGTCAGCTGAAGTAGCATTTTGATCACCGAACTTACTAGAACTCAGCTGACTGCACATTAGTTGAGTGACGAAAAATGCCGCTTCAGCTGACTGTACATGCCACGGTGGATTTATTCAAGCCAATTCACCAAACTTAGTCAGTTTTCCGTCTAATTTTTAACGGATTGTAATGGCCAGTGACCTGAATGAAAATTTTTAAGAGTATAATGATGTGACTGAAAACTTTTTGAGTTTGATGACCCAATTGCAAGTTTCCAGTCAGTTGAGTGACCAAAACGCCATTTAACCCTTATGTTTTCATGAACATACATTATATAAATCGTTGATAACTTAACACTTCTTAGTTCTTACACCACACTCGATGACCTCCTGTCCTCCACTACCAACACAAAATTTCTTATTCATTTAGTGTAATAAATAATATCTATTTTAAAATCTAAATAAATCTTCATAATCTCATATAGTCAAGGTTAGGTAAATAGAAGTGAATCGATTAATCATGAGTGCTAGCGGAGAAAGATTTAAACAAGACTACACTCTAGGCTTTATGCGCCAAATAAGCTCCAACTTGGGAAATATGTATATGCTACCAGATCAAACATGCCAACACGAATCATTTCTATTATGTAAAATTTTACGAAATGTTAAATGTATTTCTTTCTTCCTTTTTTTTTTAGAATTCTGATTATGTTAAGTTACTAGCAGCCAACAATATTTTGAAGTTTCAAAATTTTATTAACATTCCATAAGCATAATATGATATATATATATATATATCAGTTTAAGGTTTGCTTCATTTAATTTGTGAAATAATATAAGCTTTCTTTCCCTTCTCTCTTGCTCATGTGCTAAGCCCCTTTCTTACTTTAAATTAACTTAAATACTATTTTCCTCTAGTAATAGAATCGCCTTATCAATTTAGTGAGGTTGTAGATAGATTTCAACAATCTACTATTAAGGAAACTCCTGTTTCTATTAATGACTTGAAAAAAGAAGTCAATTTATTAAAATATGAAATTAGTCAGATTAAACAAAATAACACCCTGTTAGCACAAAGATTTACTTTGTTAGAAGGTAAATCTTCCACTTCTACTAAAAAGGAAGAACCCAAGAATATCCCATCTACTAGTAATAATGAAATTACAGAATACTTGAATCTCTTAGAACAAGTAACATCTCAAAGATGGTATATTAAGGTTACTCTTATGATAGATAAAAAAATTATTCTTAAAGATGAGATAGCTCTAGTTGATAGTGGAGCTGACTTGAATTGTATTAAAGAGGGGATAATCCCTACCAAATATTTTGAAAAATCTACTCAATCTATTTCTCATGCTGCTGGAGACAAGCTCCAAGTTAGGAGACAAGAAACTGTTCCACTAATAGGAGACTGGACAGTATACCATCATAGATTCAATTACGAATTTTGACTTAAAGAAATAGATGCTCGAAGCTCTTATTAAAGATAATAAGGAGAAAGAAGATCCTCTAGTAATGGAATCGCCTTATCAATTTAGTGAGGTTATAGATAGATTTCAACAATCTACTATTAAGGAAACTCCTGTTTCTATTAATGACTTGAAAAAAGAAGTCAATTTATTAAAATCTGAAATTAGTCAGATTAAACAGAATAACACCCTGTTAGCACAAAGAATTACTTTGTTAGAAGGTAAATCTTCCTCTTCTACTAAAAAGGAAGAACCCAAGAATATCCCATCTACCAGTAATAATGAAATTACAGAATACTTGAATCTCTTAGAACAAGTAACATCTCAAAGATGGTATATTAAGGTTACTCTTATGATAGATAAAAAAATTATTCTTAAAGATGAGATAGCTCTAGTTGATAGTGGAGCTGACTTGAATTGTATTAAAGAGGGGATAATCCCTACCAAATATTTTGAAAAATCTACTCATGGTGTGATAATAGTCCCCTGTTAGCAAAGGTATTAGCAGACAGAATGATCACCGAACAATGTCCGTTTATATTTTTCGCTAAATTTCAAATCCCCTGGATTTGAAGGTGGACAGTATCTGTCTCTCAGGACAAATTTAACATCCCTATTCTGCAAAGAAATTTATTTTGCAAATGAGATTCCGAAGATGTTCATGCTAAAATAGCTACTATTAAATCAACAATTGTCGCTGAATAAGGCCAAGGTTCTAAAGAAAAAATGTCTCAGCAACCATCAATAGCCAATATGAAAGAATATTTTCTAAAGAAATATCCTACAGAATCAGAAGAACAAATAATGGCTCGAGTTCTGGATTTCATGAAAGAACAATTTTTCAGTTCTTTTCCTTCACAGCCCGCAAGGGATGATGATCAATCTATGAAGACTTCTTCATCACAAGGATCTATGGATTCTAATACCTTTAATTGTCTAGCAGGAGAATCTCAAGCGGAAGATTCTATTCAGGAAGAACCTACCCTAGGAGATTTCTGGGATTCTATGATTCAGACTTTAATTCAAAAGTCTCAGGGTAAAGGTAAAGGTCCAACATCAAATTAAGCAATGTCTCCATTATTTCAGGCATTTAGAAAATTAAAGAAGAAGGAAAAGGAGCTCCTTCATCTTAATAATCAAATTGATACAATTGATCTTAAATATAAGCATGCAACTCTAATGGAGAGAAGAAATCGGTTTGCTGTGGAAATTTATGAAGATTTTCAAACTCTCAAAAGGCTATGCAACAGAAGGAGATAAATTAGATTTAAATTTTCTATTCGAAGAATGATGCTTCTTAAAGCTGGCAACTTGACAGGATGAGTCATCAGCAATAATGTTTGCTTTTCGAAGAATAATTCAACTTGAAGCATATTGCAACTAATGGAATCTGCTTTTCGTAGTGGGAAGGAGCATTATTAAATGCTTAATTAAAGCTGGAGCATTATTGAATGCATTATTAAAGTTTGTTGTTTGTATTAATAAAGTTGTTTGTAAGCCAGCATTATTATTGTGACGATGGGGCCCAGTGAGCACCCGGCAACAATAATGTCTACTTTGTTAAAGTTTTTTGTCTTCTTCTGACTTTTGTATTATTGGTGTGCTAAGGCCTGCATTCACAGTGCCTCTTACTCTCTATATAAAGAGAGATATGTATCAGTTTAAGGTGTGCTTCATTTGTGAAATAATATAAGCTTTCTTCCCTTTCTCTCTTGCTCATTTGCTGAGCCCCTTTCTTACTTTAAATTAACTTAAATACTGTTTTTCTGCTTCTTTGTTAGTAGCTAAATCCCTATTGTGGAAGGTTGGATGTTCTACGTTAATTAAGTACGTAAAAAAAAGGGAAAAAATTGAAATATTTTTATTGTTTTCTTAAAACATCATCTTTTATCCCGCGAGTTAAAATGAGAGTTTTCCGGATGATTTCATAAAAGAAATGTTTTCTAAAAATATTTCACATCTTTGATTTCGTGGATTTTTATCCGTCTGTCCCTTCGGTTGATAGTTAAACGAATGAGTCGTTTGCAAAGATGACCACAAATATTTTACTTCTTCGCAATTTTACTTTTCGTATTGAATAAGCATACTTAAATAACTCAGAGATCCAACCAACCACAACAGTCTTAGCTTCATTATTCATGAATATGAATGATTTAGATGATGATAATTATCAAAATGATCTAGTTAAAAATGCTGAATTAGCTGAATATCCAAAGAATTTGGATAAATTGAATAAATGGGTAATACCCTCTGTTCCCTTAAGCCATATTTATAATATTGGTTTATTCGATTTTAGATCAAGACAGGTCATCAAAACGATGGAACAAACAATTTGAGTCACTAACACTAATCAAACAATTAGATTATTGAATAAAAAGGATTTACTTCCTTTTAAAAGCAATAACTTTATCCATATTGTATTAATTCAAATAGCCTTTAAACCCTTAACTTTGTTAGGCTTAAATACGAGTATTATGGCCTCTGTTAGAGATGGCCGATCCAAAGATTTCAAACAATCTCTAGCTGCGTTAATAGAAACCAGTTTGTGTCATGGACCAGTCTACTTTGATGTAGCCCCAAATTTGACCCTATCTTTATCTGATAGTCATTTGTTAGATGCTATGCAACTAACATTACATACTCACGGATATAATTTTAAACCAGGAAGTGAGATCATAGCAATATGCTATAGAATTTATTATAAAGTCTTAAATACTTTAAACCCTAAGGCTAAACAAATATCCCCGCCAAGAACTACAACTATAGTTCAAACCAATTTATTAACCTCAAACATAGCCACCAATATAATGATTAAGTGGAAAGAAATTGACTTTCCAGAAACCTGGTCCCTTCCTCAGGAATTAGAGCCTGAACCTCAAGTCAACAAAGAAGTTGATCAAATAATTCAAACAATTGAGGGTGATGTAGAAATTAAATTTACACCTCAAAGAACTATTAGGCTCCCTAGAACTATATCCGCTAGATATTCTACCGCTAGTGATTATATCACAGCCCCTAGAATCTCAGCTAGAGCCTCAACATCACAATTAAGAGAACCCGAATTCGTAGAAGAAATTAGAATTAACCAAAATAGAATTCCAGAAGGAATTTATGAAAAGAGTAGGCAATCTCCTACTCAATCAGAAATGAGGTTCCATATCAATGATTGATTTATCCCCAGGAAGCACGATGCGGGAAATCCTTAATAAGGAATTCCAACAAGAAAAATATGCCCAATTTAGGCAATGGTACTTTAAAAATTATTCGTCAGAAGACCTAAAAAGGTTCAAAGACGAATACTATTCTTACCTGGCTAAGACAGAAGATTATATTTCTTTTGTTCATTTGTTTATAAAAACCTATATTAATAACGCTAATAAAGAAATTCTAGTATTACAAAGACCTTGGAGATACTATTAATTCTCCCTTTCCACCTGAGCAAACAATTTGCTTAAGTAGTACTACAGAAGCCACGGCTTATACAAGCCTCAAAAACTTGAAAGTACGCAAGTTACTGTAAAAAATCTAAATGAGATAATAAGGTCACAAAATTATACTAACACTTTTCTCACTTGTTTAGGTGATCAATTTATAGCCTTAGAAAATGAGATAATTTCTCTTAGGCAAACTATAAAAGACGAATTAGTTTCGCCTAAAAGGGTAATTGAGAAACAAGAACCTCAAGACCTTTTACCAGAATCATCGTGTAATAAAGACAATATTTCGATGATTCAACCTCCCATCCTAATAAAGGGATTTAAGATGGAAAATAGTGGCGAAGAATTTTTGCAAATTCTTCAGCAAAAGCTTCAAAACCTAAGCTTAACAGTGTTATCTAAGGATGACTCTTCACAACAATCCGAAGCTTCAGACCCTTCTGAAGACTTAGATGACATTAACCAATTAGCAACCATGTTTGCTAAACAACAAATTAGCCATGCGAAGCTAAACCCTATTTATGCTCCTAAACCTTTAGAAAAATTCTATTATCAAAGGCCTTCTCCTCAAGATCTTCTATTTGAAGAACCAGAGTATATCCAAACTTCATACTCGGGAAAAGCCATCTATGAATGGAATATCGATGGTTTAAACGAAAAACAAATTTTCGATGTTATACATAGAATGATTATGTATTCCACGGTTTGTAAACAGAATGGAAGCACTGATAGTGCTATAGCATCCTTCATTTCTACTGGATTTGTAGGACAAATAAGAGGATGGTGGGATCATTATCTCACCCAAAGCCAGAGATTAGAAATTCTTAATCATAAGAAAATCGTAAAAATAGAAGATGGTATTACCACTACGGGAGAAGAAGACGCAGTTTATACTCTGTGCCTCGCTATTCTAAAACATTTTGTAGGAGCTAATGTTCCTGTTACAGAGAAGCTATGTACGCTTCTTCAAAATCTTAGATGCCCTTCATTGACTCATTTTAGATGGTATAAAGACACCTTCTTATCTAGGGTTTATCAACTTAATGACCCTAATTCAATTCATTAGAAGTCTAAATTTGTAGACGGTTTACCCCATCTCTTTGCTGAAAGGGTTAGACAGTCCTTAAGAAATAAGAATGACGGAGTAAACATTAATTACTCCTCTCTGACCTATGGAGAGATTGTTAGTAATTGTATTAACGAAGGATTAACTTTATGTAATGACATAAAGTTAAGAAATCAGCTAAAAAAGCAAAAGCTTTCAGAAAAACACCAATTAGGAGAATTCTGTGATCAATTCGCTTTTGATATAGGAAAAACTCCTAGATACCCAGATAAAAAAAAAAGCAAGAATAATTCTTATAAATCAAAATATCTTGTTCATAATAGTTCTTATAAAATGAATTACAAAAGAAAATCCTATAATAAATCAAAGGAAAGACCCTTTGTCCCTAATAAGAAGAAAAGAAAGGCCAAAAAGATTGATATAACTTGCCATAAATGTGGTAAAGTTGGCCATTATGCCAATCAATGTTGGACTAAGAAAGCTTTCAATGAAATAGAAGATGAACAATTACGTTCACAATTAGAAAAGGTCATGCTTCATAGTTCAGATGAAGAAAGAGAATCTTCTAATGATGAAGATTTAGCCTTAATTTATGAGTCCTCATCAGACTCAGTTAGTTCTGACAATAATGATTGTCAGTGTAATAAGCTAGATTATTACAAATCCATAATAGATATGAATGGATTAAATGTCTTAACGGCAGATCAAGATCGAGCTCTAAAGATTATAGATTCAATTACGAATTTTGACTTAAAGAAATAGATGCTCGAAGCTCTTATTAAAGATAATAAGGAGAAAGAAGCTCCTCTAGTAATGGAATCGCCTTATCAATTTAGTGAGGTTATAGATAGATTTCAACAATCTACTATTAAGGAAACTCCTGTTTCTATTAATGACTTGAAAAAAGAAGTCAATTTATTAAAATCTGAAATTAGTCAGATTAAACAGAATAACACCCTGTTAGCACAAAGAATTACTTTGTTAGAAGGTAAATCTTCCTCTTCTACTAAAAAGGAAGAACCCAAGAATATCCCATCTACCAGTAATAATGAAATTACAGAATACTTGAATCTCTTAGAACAAGTAACATCTCAAAGATGGTATATTAAGGTTACTCTTATGATAGATAAAAAAATTATTCTTAAAGATGAGATAGCTCTAGTTGATAGTGGAGCTGACTTGAATTGTATTAAAGAGGGGATAATCCCTACCAAATATTTTGAAAAATCTACTCAATCTATTTCTCATGCTGCTGGAGACAAGCTCCAAGTTAGGAGACAAGAAACTGTTCCACTAATAGGAGACTGGACAGTATACCATCATAGATCAAGGTTGCAGCAATTGCCTGCACCTCCCAAAAAGGAAGATATACCTTTCACTAGTAAGGCAACAACATATAAAGATGTTGCTATTACGGATGCTCCCAAGGATAAAAATATTTCGAAAATCCTATCACAGAAAACATTTTGTTTCTCGAAGATAAAGACCTTAAGCTTACTCCAAATGATGGGTGGTCTTTACGAACAAAATATCTTGAATCAAGAGGATATGCTGGTCTGAGTAATCAAGCCAGACAGAATTTAGAAATTCTGCTAAAAATTACCGAATCGGTAACAATTACTCATCATCATCAGAATAATAATCCTGAAAATTTTATAAATTTCAGCAAATGCCATATCAATAAGATACTCCTTCCTAGAAAATGGGGATTTAATCCCAATGCGGATAGAGCTATTAAAATAGCTGAAGGAAAGTATATTTACTTTAATTATTGGGATTATATTAAGGCTTTCACAAAAACTTTTTATTATCAAAATTCAAAAAATAAACATTCTTGATTTTTTAACATTAATCCAGAAGTGCTCAATAAGCCAGTCCCTATTTGGTTTTACTAATGGTGGGCCAAATTCGGGCCATCCTTAGAAATTCTTCCTAAGGAAATAAAAGATTTATATAATCCATGGTGTGATAATAGTCCCTTGGTAGCAAAGGTATTAGCAGACAGAATGATCACCGGACAATGTCCTTTTATATTTTTCGCTAAATTTCAAATCCCCTGGATTTGGAGGTGGACAGTATCAGTCTCCCAGGACAAATTTAACATTCCTATTCTGCAAAGAAATTTCTTTTGCAAATGGTGGAGTAACATGGATTTCGAAGATGTTCATGCCAAAATAGCTACTATTAAAGCAACAATTGTCGCTGAAAAAGGCCAAGGTTCTAAAGAAAAAATGTCTCAGCAACCATCAATAGCCAGCATGAAAGAATATTTTCTAAAAAAATATCCTACAGAATCAGAAGAACAAATAATGGCTCGAGTTCTAGATTTCATGAAAGAACAATTTTTTTAGTTCTTTTCCTTCACAGCCCGCAAGGGATGATGATCAATCTATGAAGACTTCTTCATCACAAGGATCTATGGATTCTAATACCTTTAATTGTCTAGCAGGAGAATCTCAAGCGGAAGATTCTATTCAGGAAGAACCTACCCTAGGAGATTTCTGGGATTCTATGATTCAGACTTTAATTCAAAAGTCTCAGGGTAAAGGTAAAGGTCCAGCATCAAATTAAGCAATGTCTCCATTATTTCAGGCATTTAGAAAATTAAAGAAGAAGGAAAAGGAGCTCCTTCATCTTAATAATCAAATTGATACAATTGATCTTAAATATAAGCATGCAACTCTAATGGAGAGAAGAAATCGGTCTGCTGTGAAAATTTATGAAGATTTTTAACCTCTCAAAAGGCTATGCAACAGAATGAGAGAAATTGGATTTAAATTTTCTATTCGAAGAATGATGCTTCTTAAAGCTTCCAACTTGACAGGATGAGTCATCATCAATAATGTTTGCTTTTCGAAGAATAATTCAGCTTGAAGCATATTGCAACTACTGTAATCTGCTTTTCGTAGTGGGAATGAGCATTATTAAATGCTTTATTAAAGCTGGAGCATTATTGAATGCATTATTAAAGTTTGTTGTTTGTATTAATAAAGTTGTTTGTAAGCTAGCATTATTATTGTGACGATGGGGCCCAGTGAGCACCCGACAACAATAATGTCTACTTTGTTAAAAAAAATTGTCTTCTTCTGATTTTTGTATTATTGGTGTGCTAAGGCCTGCATTAACAGTGCCTCTTACTCTCTATATAAAGAGAGATATGTATCAGTTTAAGGTGTGCTTCATTTGTGAAATAATATAACCTTTTTTTCCTTTCTCTTTTGCTCATGTGCTGAGCCCCTTTCTTACTTTAAATTAACTTAAATACTGTTTTCCATATATATATATATATATATATATATATATATATATATATATATATATAGTTCAAAAAAGAGGTCGAAAATGACAACTGAAAAATGGAACTTTCCTATGCAACTGAATGCAACCACATGCAACAGAATGCAACTTTCGTTTTTCAATTGCATTCAGTTGAATATTGCCCCTGGCGGGGCCTTGCAACCCAAATCCACCAAAATCACCCCACCTTAAAAAAAAGTTTCATGTGGTTGCATTCAGTTGCATGTGGTTGCATTCAATTGAATATTGCCCCTGGCGGGATCTTTCAACCCAAATCCACCAAAATCACCCCACCTTAAAAAAAATTAAAAAAATAAAAAGTTGTATGTGGTTGCATTCAGTTGCATGTGGTTGTATTCAGTTGAATATTTCCCCTGACGCCACCAAAATCACCTCACCTTTAAAAAAAAATCGAAGAACAGTGACCTGCCACGTGGCAGGTTACTGTTCATCCGAATTATTTTTTAAAAAAAATAAAATTAAGTTGGAAAAGGAAAGATAGTATTTTACAATTAAGATAGTAAATACGCAATTGATTGAAGGAGATGGTATTTTTGCAAATAGAAACTTTAAATCTAGTATTTTTGGTAAATTCTCAAATAAAAACTCGGGACACGGAGTATAATGAAAACCAACATATAGTAGCAAAGCTTTCAATCGTTCACCACATGGATTTTCAGGTTTCAATAATGTAAGTGGAATATAAGATTGCTAGGATAGTGGCAATTTTTTTTTTCTGCGATTTGTTAGGTGTCCCGTGCACTAGTGGCACTTTCACATCTGTACATTGTTAAAACTAAAAATGAAAGTGATAAAGACCTGAGAGATGTCAAACGTCATAAAAAATAAATAACATGTAGACGACCAAAGTTCGTCATTGTTACATAAATTTGCACAAGTTTTTTATGCCTTCCAGAAAGCCAAAAGGTGTTTAAGATACAATGGCAGTTGAAAGAGCTAGTGCAAGTGTATCGTAGCTAATCATGCGATTCGGTAAGATACAAAGTATTGTTATTTCTAAAATCCTACAAATATTACATGTCACCTTCATCCAACTTGCAGGGATGCATTTAGCATTTCTTGTGTGACACCTCACACCTGACACCAACTCAGAACTTCAACTATTCTACCTTCTACACAGCAGCTAATCATAATGTCGTTTCTGCCATGCCCTTTTCTTGATCACTGGAGAAACGGGGCTCTCTCCTATCTGCTCAACAGTTATTAAAAGGAAGAGAAATTGAAGGGTAATTGTCTACTCATAACAAGTAATAAGTAAAAAATGTCATCATTTTAGAATTAAGTAGTGTTTCTGATTGCATCACAAAAGGGGGAAGTCGAGAAATCAGTTCAGTCATGGTCGAATCGGATGTTTAGGAGATAGTTACAAAAGGGGGAAGTCATGAAATCAGTTCAGTCATGGCCGAATCGGATGTTTATGAGATAGTTACAAAAACAGAAGTTATCCACCTTTTTGGATATAATGAGAAGTAGATATGGACTTCAAGCAATAACCTTTTACAGAGTTCTTGATGGTAACAATAAACAATTATTTGAAGACTGTAAAACTTTTTTTCCCCAGAATTAAACCCGTAAAATGAAACAAGAATAAAATGAAAAAACCATTTTCAGCAAAAAATTACAAATCCAAGCAAAAGGCATGTACTATTTACAAGGTTAGTATCACTAAGAAAGAAGAGACATGACACAATTGAATATTTTTGCCGTGCCCCTGTTTTTTATAGGGAAACCATGTCCCCTTTTTTTGTCTGCTCTCTCATTTTGCTTTTTTCATAGGTAAAGGACAAGGGAGGATGAGAAAATTTATATTTTGGAAACAAAAAAATAACCATTTGTCTTCATTGATTTAATATAATTGTATGACACGGTAATATGTAGTCATTTATTACCACTCTCGCCGTCTGATGCATCTTCCAATCTTGCAATCGCGTCAATAAGCGCTTGTTCATGCTCCTGCATTAACATAATTATTAGGCCCTACTTCAAAAACATGATTATGGTGAATAAATCCACATGATGAAGTAATAAATACCTTGAGTACATTCTTTGCTTTTTCGATCTCCATTGAATCTAGATGGCTTGCACCAAATACTTTCTCCACCTGTAACATGTACATTAGTTTAAGTAACCCTTGCAACCATTAATATCATTACCATGCACATAAACAAGATTCTTGATGTACCTCTTTAACCAAAGTGTCAGTGTCAAGTATTTCAATGTCACCCAGTATTTTCTTATTGATACCGTTTTGTGATGGAGGGAAACTTCGCTTAGTCTGATTTCTTACTATCCCTCTACCTCTTCCTCCAGCAAAAGAACCACCACGAGATATTGAGTTTTTAAATCCACGACCTGATCCAGAACGACCACCTCTATGAGCAATTCCAGGATCTTCCCCTTCCCACCTTAAGTCTTCAGGAGAGATCTAGCAATTGTATATAAAATATAAATACCTTAAGTCTTCGGGACAGATCTAGCAATTGTAGATAAAATATAAATATGACAATAATTTTTATCCGAAGATTTTTTTAATTAGGCATGAGCACTCGGCTTGTCATTTTCCTTGTGTATCTTTTGTACTTGTGAACATCAGAAAGATGAGACTCCTGCACTTGTGAATTTACTAGGTTGCTTTTGTGATAGATGTTCGCAACTTCATATGTTCCGAATATCCAAAAAAATAATAAAAACTAACTATAGTTTAGCCAAACAAACATGCAAAACACCTAAATATCTTGTTCGTAAGTTTTAGAATTTTTGACTTGGAAAATGTTGGGAAGGAATGAGAGAAATATGCCATTCAGTTTTATTTGCACTACAATTAAACTGCGATTTCAAATAATCACAACAATTATACACACAAGAAATAAAACCACCGACTCTACTTATAACAGAGGCAAAGCATTATACTATCAAGTTAAAAAAAACCAGCCTAGAAATTTTTACATGTAAACTTAACAAATTACAAATTCCGACCCTTGGAACTTTGACTTGTGCAGTTGTGCTAGAATCAAGTCACTCACCATTATGAACCCCATCTACACAGCAGCTAGAAAATTCGGTAAGAAATTTGATTTGTTATAACCACCACCTTGTCAAATTTTCTAGTTGACAAAGAAAATATGAAAGAGTAATTGACCAAAAAATTTTCCTTGACTTCTGTATTAGTTCGGTAAACGAAAAGGCCTATATGTTTTCTAAATATCTATTAGCAAAAGAAAAAAAAAATTCTTAAATATCCTTGGTCCCCTAAGCCTCTACGCATCCCGTTGAATAATCAGATTCCCCTCAGCTTTACTATCATGTTACTTGTTTTAACCAAACTCGCAAACAAGTCACATATAATTGCTACCTGAGCATAAAATGATAAACATTTAATTACCACTTTTGGTTAGATGCACTATCCACTGGAGTGCGTTCAGAGGAATTTTTAATCCAATCGAATTTGTAATTTTCTACAAATCCAAACCCCAGATTTTAAGATGTCATAACTGCGTAATTAGTTTGTTCGGCATCTATATGATCGAAAGATGGTTAAAACTATATCCGCGCTTGTAACAAACATTATAAACCAATTAGCACAAACAAAGCGGATACAAATGAGGAAGTAAAATACTGCCATCGTTAAGAAAAGAAAAGAACCTTTCTCCTTGTTACTGAATGTGACAGCGAATTAGTACATATGTAATGCGTATAAAGGTGTAGTAGATCTAATGATTTATCGATATTTAAACGTAAGTTAAGCATCTTAAGATAATACTCAGAACAGTTTATGAGTAGACTAATGCTATAAACAATTCAAGTAAAAACAATAGTTTTCAATTTTCATCCTTAAATGCCAGGATTTCTGCATATTCTTGAGTTTGCATTTCATTTTCAGATATTTGGTTTATTTTCTTTTTCAAAACTCCTTTTCTATATAAGTTCACTAACTCTGATCTTATTGTCTCCCATCTTGATTGTAAAGTCTTTTAAATGCTCAACTTTTATTTACTGCCTTCCATCAATTTTAAAAAGAAGACACTGTGCAGGATATCTTTATATCAAGAAGTTACAAAACAAATGCACTTATGTAAACCCATCCCCCAACAAAGATGACCTGGGCTCCTGAAAAAACCATCAAGACAATAATTGTGGATCGGATCTACTGGATCCAATAACTTTTTAGGGGAAAAAAAATTATTTCAAAACTAAAACAAAAATCCAAGACTAATTATACACACCATGAGGCTCAAAACATAAACAGATGACAATTAAGCACAACGTATAGCACAAATGACAGAATCACAAAAACACACATTTTTTAGTAGACAAAGAGGCTTTACCTCTTTAAGATTAACCCATTCCCAAGTCTCATCTGCCGTATTGATATCATAAACAAGAGCATGACGCCCCTAGAGATGATTGAAAGAGATGGTTACATTGAGGTGAGCAAATTAGTGAAATATTATGTAGCAGGCATTTGAGAAATACCTGAATGTGATTATAGTCAGTTATAACAGCCTCGTAAAAACTGTTGTCTTCAGGCCATCTAGTCCAAACCTTCTTTCCAACTAATGGATCAGAGTTTCCTACCTCAGCAGTTTCAATAGCTCCAAAGGCAGAACCTTGACCAGAAACATGAACAGGCCCCCTGCCATTGAAACTTGTAGTACTATACTGCATGACAGGAATTCAGAGGGAATAAGTTCAAAACTTGATAATGGAAAGACAATGAAAGTGCAGGGGATAGCACTAAATTTTCCTACAAAAATTTTGCGACTGGAAAATGATATCTTACTGATTTGGGTTTCTTTCCCCTTACTCCTGGGACAGGGCCGCGTCTAATAGCAGACGAAGATGGTTGCATTGAAGGATGGAGTGCTGGAGATGGTGCTCCCATTGATACGGGTGCGCCAGAGTGAGATGCTTTCTGTTTCTTACGTGATGCTGAAACAGTAGGACTTGGCAGAGGGTCACGAGCAGAACCACTGCTGCGCATGCTAGTTTGGAGCCCACTTGCCCTCCACTCTCTGTTGACAATGTTATTGTAACACACAACCAATAAGGGGGGAAAAAGTCCTTTTAAAGAGGGAAAAAAGTAAATGATCTGACCTTATTCTCCAGATTATGTCATCAGCATTGACCCTCGATAAAAGTTCTCTGTGTTCCTCGTCTGACACTCTCAGCTCTTTTCTGAGTTCTGTTATTAAACTTTCCTTCTCCTACAGCATCCCGCGAAACACTTAAAATTAGTAAAACATCACGCAACAGGCATAAAAACGTTACAAAATCTTTTTTTTGATAACATACCCACGTAATGGCATCTGACTGAGCTTTAAAGACCGTTACAAAATCATTTTTCTAAGAAAAGTAACATGATTTGAAATTGGCATAGTGAAAAGGACCAAATATACATACCCACGTAATGGCATCTGACTGAGCTTTAAACGCACGAAGAACTGAACTATAGGCTTCCTGCTCAATCTGGTGGATGTGTGCCTCCATATCACTATGAATAGGAGGGAATGGAGCAGTTCCTAATGAAGCAGCTCCTACAACTGCTGATCTACCATTTGCCGAAGCTCGACCAACATTTGAATATCTGTTTTGGTGTGAAGGAGGAATGTCATCATCTGTTCCTGTATCACGCCAAGAAAAACAATAAATGACCGGGAAATTAAACTAATTAAACTAAGTGTTATAGCTTTAAATCTAATTAAAATCAATATTAAGTTTTTGGCCATTGCATGAAAGCAAGCAATTCTTAATAAATGCAAGGGCTTATATAATTTAAACAGCAAAGCCCTCAAAAGAGGGAGTGATTAAAAACATAACTACTTCAAATTTCAAAAAAAAAAAAGAAGGATGGAAACAATAAATTATCAGCTTATGGCACAACTATGACTTCGACCATCTAATATCATTCCGTTGCCTCCTTTTGTTAAAATTTTACTATTCTTTTTTTAACTTTTCTTTCACGGAACACCTCTAAATTGGTTTTGGCGATAAAATAACAGGTAAGATAGGCGGTATAGTCCACAAACTTTTCTTTAATATAGTCCACAAACTTTTTTTTTCCTTTAATATAGGTGATGTTGTTCAGTGGATCATATCCCTAACAAATGGCCTAGGAAAGATTATCTGTCCAGAAGAACTAGGCTCTATCTGTTAAGAGTATAAGTAACTTTCAGCTGATTAAAAAAACCTTTCCTGTTTTAAATCCTATAAACTTATACCTTCAAGTGTTTGGCCAAACATAAATATTCCTCACAAGTCAAAATCAAAAAAGTATTAACCACATTTTTTTTTCAGTTATAAACTATGTTACTCGGACTCTTCATTTTCCCTAGGAGTACCCGTGTCGGACACTCGACACTCGGATACTGACACTTGGACTTGGACACTTATTTTAGGCCAAAAACATGCACGTTTTTCAAAATACTGCCGAGTCCGACACATGGAAACGTATCCATGTCGGACACTTCTAGCCGAGTCCGAGTAACATAGGTTATAAAATAGCTGTAAGTTTCTTTTAAAAAATGTGCTACTTATAACCAAACAAGCCCTGGGGATTAGAATCTAACTGAAGAGAGGTGGATCTGTGAATATAAATATAGCAAACCCAGCACAGATCAATCAATAAGATAAGGAAATTTTCTTGTCATAGATCCTTAAGAACTTCAGCCGCCACTTGTTACACGTATAAAGAGAATGTTTAACATTACTCGAATATTTACTACAACTGGAACCCGAATGCAACATACTTGCATACCCTGGCTACTTTCAGTTTGCAATCTACTCTCACATGGTAAAGTAAACTGAAGAATCACAAGACATGATAAATACAGGTACTAGACATTCATATCCAAATACCCATCCATAAGAGAGAACTAATGAAATTTCATATTTTATAAGAGTAACAAATGCGCCCAATTTCTAACAACTGACTACCTCAATTTAAAAAATTGACCGTCACCTTTCAGAATCACATAAAGTGGTCTGAAGAAACAGAAAACATAAAATAAATCTAGCAAAGGGAGTAATCAAAGATATTCATATGAATGGCTAGGTGTCAGGAATTATTGAATTCCAGACTAGTTTTGTATGTATTTTTGGTGTTTTCTGTGTTAATAAGCAAAGTAACAACTAGATAGAGGTGAGAAACAGAGAAATAGAGCATAAGAGAGAGAGATTCAGAGACCTATTAATATTTAACTTAATATTTGTAATCACCTATAAATATTTGTAATCAGATTTGTTGAGGCAGGGTGGACTGGATCAGGTTATATTACTTTCTTGGGTGTGAGACCTGAGCAATCTTGGTGTGAGACTTAGCTTATACTCCCTTTATTTCATATTTCAGTTTATCTTCTCTCGGTTCTTCTACTTATTTAGTTTATGAGTTGTTCCGCATTAGTCTAAAGCCCTGAGATATAAAGATCCTGCATCATAATATTTCTAACTAGTTTTGGTTGAAATAAGTAATTAAACATAAATTTTAAATTTCCATTTAAAATATATACTGTATGTAGGTACCCTTTTAAAGACCTTAAAGTTTGTTAAGAAAGTCATACGGACAAGTAAACATTAAGAGGTAGCATTTATGCATATATGAAAAAATATCATTACCCGACGGAAAAGAGTCGAAAACAGAGGAGAGAAAAATTATAAAAAATACTGAAGATTTGTTTTTGAAAAGATGAAAAAACTGTACTCGTATGCACCAGACAAAGGAGTGTAATTTGGTCATTGCCTAAATAAAATATCACAAACCTGGAAATAGCAGAGACAGAATCTAACAAGTCTAGAAAACATTAAGAAGGTTAAAACTAATTCTATGTGACTCAGCATCTATCTTCTTAACAACAGAACACACACAAAAGAATCACAAATCTCCCATGTGTGAGAGACTGAGAGTCTTGGTCTGCTATGTGTGACACACTTGACACATAGCACAGCTTAAATGTACCTATATTCTCTGTATGTTTCATGTAATGGGGAATGCAATATGAAAGGGTATATTTATGTATAATTTTTAAATATCTAATCATATTTGGTGTAGACTTTAAAGTAATCAATGAAGTCATTTTCTTAATTTATGTATGCTGTCTAGCTATGTAGATATTCGCTATATTGTTCACTACAATAATTTTTATTAAGCTGAAATGTTTATTTGGATTTTTGACAGGTCATCCGCCCAAGTAAGTGTTTTTAGCTTATCCATATTTATTCCTATTTGTTTCTTGTCCTACATCATGCTCTCTAGAAAGCATAATATTGCATTCTGATATATAAACCCAAAGAAACTCAACAAATGAGCGCAAAACATATAACCCTAAGACCAAGGTTCCAACATACCTTCATAAACCCTCAAAATGTCACTTTATTAAATTTAATAACATCCAAGAAAAGGGCTAAAACACCATGCCGCAATACCAATCTATAAGTGAAATTTACATAAACACACACACACACACACACATGAAACCCCTAAGATCAAGATTTCAATAGAAACCTGCAAAAGGCTAGAAACCTGCAAAACCTCAAAATTTTCATATTAAACAACATCCAGAGATATTGGGTAGCAACCTAATGCCACAGAAACTATCCATAACTAAAATTAATTTACGTAAACAATCACAGACACATAAAACCAGTAAGCTCAAGATTTCAATAGGAACCCGCAAAACCTCAAAATTTCAAATGCCTCGCAAAAAAACAAACACAACCCAAGAAAAGGGTACAAAAAAGAATGCCCTAAAAGCAATAAAGAAGTGATCTTTGCACAAACAAGAAACATACATAACATATAATTCCATAAAGATACGATCTTTACAACATACCACTGCTATCAGAATGTGGGTAATTCATAATTCTTCAATCATCAATATTGTTGTTGAGCTGCTTAAACAATAAAGAAACCTGTAAATTTGATAATTCAGAATTAGGGTTCAAATAGACAATCAACTAATAATTATATAGATATATAAAGTGTGTGTATGCTTTTCGTACCGGAGTATTGGTAACAGCGGTGTTTCACGGTTGAGCGGCGACGATGAGAGAGAATCTGAAAGTAATTGAAGATTTACGATTATGATTCAAAACCCCAAGAAACGACGTCGGATTGGTTTGTGTTTCTTCTTTCATCTTCTTCTTCTTGATCCTTTTTTTAATTTTTTTGATGGAAATAAACAAATCATATTTTTCATTTTAATTAAATATTAATTCTCAATATACTTTTGGGTTTTTTTGAAAAATAAATAGGAAAAAGTAAAAAATTGCCAATTTACTTTGCTTTTTTAAAATAATTTTCAAAAGTAGTTTTCGTAGTTTAGTTATTGCAAAAATACGTTCCTATATAACTAACTCCATTCAGTTTTCTGTTTCACTGTTTCCGTTATTTTCTTCTTCTTCTTCTTACCTGATTTCTCTCTATTTTCTCTGTCTCTCTCCGTCTCTGTGCGTCTCTCTCCGTCTCTGTGCGTCTCTCTCCGTCATCCCTCCATACTCTCTCCATCGTCTATTTGGCATCTCGTCGTCGTCGAGGTGAATCGAGGTTGTTATTTTCTCCGCGTTTTTTAGCTGAATCGAGGTGATTTTCATATTATTTGCCTTGAATATATCGATTATGATATATATATATATATATATATATATATATATATATATATATATATATATATATATATATATATATATATAGATTTTGTTGTATCTACATATGTCAACCCTAATTTGTTGATTTTGTTTTTAATTATCAATTATATATGCTTGTTTATGTAACAAACACCTTAATTCGTGAATTCTATATGTTCTGTGCTCTTTAACTGTTTCTGGAATTATTTGATTGGCAAACTCTTTAATTTTGGTAATTTTTAGTTGCAAAAGAGGTTACAAATTGGAATTGTTACAAATTTTTGAGCTAGTATGTTTGGATTGTTGTTAAAAAGGTTGTTCTCAGTTGCAAACAGTTGTTCTCAGTAGTTGACAGAGTTTTGCAAAGTCGTCTGAATTGCGTAACTAGTATCGGTTACTTTTGTCATTTTTTGGTAAATTTTTGAGCTAGTATGTTTGGATTGTTGTTAAAAAGGTTGTTCTAAGTTGCAAACAGTTGTTCTCAGTAGTTGACAGAGTTTTGCAAAGTCGTCTGAATTGCGTAACTAGTATCGGTTACTTTTGTCAATTTTTGGTAAATTTTTGAGCTAGTATGTTTTGATTGTTGTTAAAAAGGTTGTTCTGAGTTGCAAACAGTTGTTCTCAGTAGTTGACAGAGTTTTGCAAAGTCGTCTGAATTGCGTAACTAGTATCGGTTACTTTTGTCAATTTTTGGTAATTTTTTAAGCTAGTATGTTTGGATTGTTGTTAAAAAAGGTTGTTCTGAGTTGCAAATAGTTGTTCTCAGTAGTTGACAGAGTTTTGCAAAGTCGTCTGAATTGCGTAACTAGTATCGGTTATTTTTGTCAAGTTTTGGTAAATTTTGGAGCTAGTATGTTTCGTTTGTTTTTTAAAAGGTCGTTCTGAGTTGCAAAAACAGTGGTTCTCAGTAGGCAATCGAGTTTGACAGTCATCTAAATTGTGTACCTAATCGAGTTTATTGTTGTTGTTAGTTGCTAATGGATGAAAGAACTGGGGAACAATTGAGTCTCTCTCAGTGCAATAATGGAGTATTCATTTGGGAAATATCAAACCCTATATATTTCAAGATAGTAAAGCATCTACAAAGTCCATTTAACATGAATGTGGATATTATAGAAATCCAAATTCGTTTTAACAAAAACCTTCGAAGATCTCTTGGAATCCACAAGTGCTGGATAAACTTCAAAATTTGGACTACTTTGACACCATCGGCTGAGAATTTTAAATCAAGATTTAGGTTTCATGTAATGAACTATTTAGATCAAATTGGAGTGATTTCAATTAACAATGTAATTAGTGTAGTTAAATATTTTATTTCTAGATATGAATGATATATTGTACAAATTGAGCAAAAAGAATCAATACAATTTTTACTTTATTGAATTTAAGTGGTTCATTTGTTAAATTTATTCATTATTATTAGTTGCAACAGTTGGTAACCATTTTACAACATTTTCTTATAGATAAATGTTGCAACTGATTAAAATTGCTTGATTGTGCTGATAGAGATGGGTGCCCCTGCGGGGCCTATTGCACATAAATTTCTTTCCCCCACGGATATTTATCAAAGGCGTCACTATCTATAAGATCAAGATCCCCCATCGGAATCGGACTATTCGTGCTTGTTGTAAGAAAAAAGTGATGCAAGAAATACAATCTAGCGAATTTGACAGCATCAGCATCATTCTTCCACTCTTTACCTAAAAAACTTTTTTTGACTGAACTTTTTGAGATATATTGTCCTTCATAATAGTTGTTAACAAATGAGTTGCTAGATGTTGAATACTTCATCTAATCGACGTTACCAACACAGAGAAGCCCAGTCACTGTAGCAAACTCCGCTAATCCAAATTTTAATGTCATGCCACCGACACCAAGCCAAAGTTCATTGCGGTTCGGCTGCTTCAATTCCCTCAAAAGTAGATTGTGAATCAGTTGGTGCTGGATTTTGAATTTAGGCATGTGCATGTACTTCCCAAAGCAAGAGTGATCAAAATCAGCAAGTTGGGTTGCTGACAACATTGTCCTCAAATCAGTGATGGGTTCATACTTGTTAAGTACATTGATTTTAGCAGGCCTATGATGATTAGCTGAAATTTCATAACTCAGTCCGCGTATAAGATAAAAAATAACAATGTTAGCATTACCACGATATCCACTGTTATACGATATCTTTTGTAAAGAACAAAACGAGTGATCAAACCCTGAACTAAATGTCTTTATTAGCCTCTATATGGAACTGAACCTCTATATGCATTATAAACCTATTTCTAAATGTCGGATTCTTCCTAGCCAACTTTAACTTAACTAGTGCATGCCATGTATTTTTCCGGATCTGAGCACGGTGTTTGATCGACCGACCTTGCTCAAGATACAATATCCAACTTGAGACTTGTTACCAACAATTTCAACTCATGACAAATATGCATGTTTACACAATTTAACCCTGACCCCTCCCCAACAAACAAAATACACTACATCTTAAAAACCACAAACAAAGTACTTGAGGAGGTGGAAAAAGATCGGCAGGAAGCTTCAACTTCTTAAATTTCACCCGTGACTTCACTTTTCTTTTCTTCAACCTCTTTGCAGATACTGTTAATTGAAGTCCCGAATGAGAAACAGAGGCTTCCGAAGGAGAGGTAAATCTTGTATGAACCATGATGTCTGTTACAAACACAAATATCACAATTAGGCAAATAAAACACCATATCATATAACAATCATATAACACACTCGTATACCTATATCAACTATAAACAAACACATGCAATTGATAATCGATACCGTATCTAGTTAATGTTAATGTAATGGCAGACCATTACATTTATAAGTAACTAATCAACCAAGTTCACCCGGAAAAACAAGTACACAAACCAGCACATGTATAAGCAAATATACATAAACAATCATTTAACACACTTGTATAACTATATCAACTATAAACGAATTAGGGTTTATTCAACAAATACAAACTACAATCAGTATTTTCCCCCAATTCATATGTCGAAAATTGCAAAACAACCAAGAACTTAATAGGAAAACAGTTGAACACACACCCATACATGATTGAAGCACGAATTTAAAGAAGAAAATGAAGATAAATCGAGAAGAAATCACCTGTAAGTAGCAAAAATCGCGGAGAGATAATGTAGACGGAGATGACGGACTAAACAGAGGGAGACGACGGAGAAAGATGACGGAGACAGACGACGGAGAGAGAGAGAGAGAGAGAGAGAGAGAGAGAGAGAGAGAGAGAGAGAGAGAGAGAGAGAGAGAGAGAGAGAGAGAGAGAGAGAGGGTAAACGGAAAAAGAGAGAGAGGAGTAATAGAGATAAAAGGATGGAAAACACAGTAACAAAGTAACGGTACTTCAGACAGAGTTGGTTAAAGGTATAAATGCAAATTAAATGCTTTATTTTAAAAATATTAGTAAATATGCAATTAATTTAAAAAGATGGTATTTGTGCAAAAACAAACTTTAAAACTAGTATTTTTGGTAAATTCTCTATACTTTTTATCTCTACTATAACTTTGAGTTTGTACTCCAATTTTATATTTTTCGGATGAAATAAAATATAAAGAATAAAAATTTTCTAAATTTAATTATAAAATATTTTTCATTTTTTTTACTACAAGATTTTTTATCTGGCGAACAAATCGCACGTGGATCGATCATAAGTAATGGTCATTACAAGGTGATACCCTACATCGATTAGATCAATATCCATTTATAACTTTGCATTATCAGGCCTATTTATAATGAACCAAGGACTCTATTGAATGAACTAACACGTCTAGGTCTTGCATAAATTTATAAATAGATCGAATACACCATCCTATAAGAGTTAAGTCCATCTCCCAACAAATTACGTGTTATGAAAAATCGAATTCTTGATCTTATTTATACAAGGCAAGATCACTGTTAAATGAGTTAGAACTCATTGCCTATAAAATATTTTTCTAAACTCATTGAAATTATTTATATTTTAATATGAACATAAAGTAAAATATGTATCTTGACATTTTAAACATAACAATTTTATATTTTACGTGATCAATATATATTATTTAACAATATATTATTTAACACTTAAATTAAACACATATAAAGGCTCGTTGCTAGGAGGAATCTGAAAAGAGCTCATCACTCGAAATGCATGTCATACTTGGGTCATATTTTTTAATGAAATTAATTATTAAATTGATCATTAAAATAGTCTAATCAAAATGGGTCTAAATTATCAAACTGAATATTAAATTGAAAATGCTCTCAAGCATGTTATTGAAGTCTGTTAGGTTAGGGAACTATACACAATTCGAGATTGATAAACACCAATACAGAGCACATTCAAAACCAATTGATTAATTGACAAAATCCATCAAAGCGCGGTCACACGTTATTCAAGTATTACTTCTACTTCTATCAACAATAAGTAAAAGCAAAACAAGAACACACACAATATTTGACGTGGAAACACCCACGTCCCAACTCGTATTATTAATCAAAACAGTTATCAATAAAACATCAAAACAATAACACCTTAATGGTGTCCCAACCCGATACTTGAGCCAACAATCCTCAAGCATCTCTCAAACAATATCTAAGACTACATCTCTTAAGTATTCACCACATCAAACAATTACAATATGACTATGTATATATATCCACCAAAACTTAACCACCAAGACTTACCATACTTGTTCTACAAGTCTTACCATACTTGTTCTACAATCCTTCCAATTCTTGGCACCTAATTACCCAACTTAGTGATCAAGACATACCATATATAATTATTGTCTACACATGCAATTATTATCTTACCAATATATATCTTGGACCACCCAAGCCCACAACATCATATTGGGTTGAAACCCAACAATCCTCCCCTTCAATCCAATACCCATATTAGATTGAACAGTAACCTATCAACGACATCGACATCCATTCGTCAACATCTCACCTCGAACAAGAGTCTTCTCTTGCTCTTCCAAACATTAAGTGTCGCTAAAATCTGTTTAGTGAACTCCAAACCACCGTTCTTCACCATGACGGTGCATCATCTATAAAATCACGTGCATCAACCACCACGAGTGCTCTTCCACATGCTGAGTCACCCAATTCTTACTTTCACAATCCTTCGGCCTCCTGAATAAAATCACTAGTATCATCCAAAGAGATCTCCTGGTTGATCAAGCTATTGAAACAATTGCAATGACCTCTTCCATCTTCTTACATCTCGAGTCCGAACACATGATTAATCCACGGTGCAAGCCAATCGCCAACCGCACGTAACTTTGTCTCTTCCCGCTTTAGTAGTCTCCTTGTCAGCAAATCCTTTATTTTACTCTGCCATACGAATTGAACCTCGAACTTTCCCTCAACCTCATCCATCACGAACCCGAACCTTGGCTCTGATACCACTTGTTAGGTTAGGGGACTATACACAATCCGAGATTCACAAACACCAATACAGAGCACATTCAAAAACAATTGATTAATTGACAAGATCGACCAAAGCGCGGTCACATGTTATTCAAGTATTACTCTTACTTCTATCAACAATAAGTAAAAGCAAAATAAGAACACACACAATATTTGACGTAGAAACACCCACGTCTCAACTCGTATTATTAACCAAAACAGTTATCGATAATACATCAAAATAATAACACCTTAATGGTGTCCCAACCCGATACTTGAGCCAATACTGCTCAAGCATCTCCCAAACAATACCTAAGACTACATCTCTTAAGTATTCACCACATCAAACAATTACAATATGACTATGTATATATAGCCACCAAAAGCCACCAAGACTTACCATACTTCTTCTACAAGTCTTATCATAATTGTTCTACAAGCCTTCCAATTCTTGGCACCTAATTACCCAACTTAGTGATCAAGACATACCATATATAATAATTATCTACACATACAATTATTATCTTACCAATATATATCTTGAACCACCCAAGCCCACAACATCATATTGGGTTGAAACCAAACAAAGTCAACATTGGGTACTTACTATTAAATAATTTATTTTTTAGACGAAAAATATTAATATTAATGCTAATTTCTTTGATTTTATGGTCAAAAGTTTATATAGTAAGATAAAATATTCATTTCAGACAATAAAATCCAAGAAATCAATATTAATATTAATATTAATATTAATATTTTCCTTCTAAAAAAATAAACTATTCAAAAGCGTGTACCCATAACTGATTTTAATAAACTACTTATGACTGTTTTCATTTTTGTGATTAACTTGATACTTTAGGTCCATTTTAGTGACCAACTTGATAATTAACCAATTTTTAGTGTTAATGTTTAAAGAGTAAAAGTCCTTGAGAATCACGGGTACCGAAATAATTTCTAGTCCAAAATTTTATACATACTAGCTTAAAACCCGTACGATGCACATATTTTCTTCATTATTACTTTTATTGTTTGATTTAAATTTTTTAAGACATGGATTTTGTAAGTTTAAATGATATATTTGATAATAATTACATATATGCTACCCGTGGTATTTCCAGAAAATGAGGAAATATAGTTAGAAAATATAGAAAAGATGATGCGTTTTAGCTAAAAAAAGGTACTCGGTTAATTATTAATAACTAAATATAAAAAGGAAATTGATTAGTTATTAAAGGGGTTTTATATCAAACGGGCCACTGATCTCATTAAAAAGTATCAAGTAGCTCCCCAGTCTCCACGGGGACTCATTTAAGCCACTAAACTAAGAAATATATCATTTGCCCCCCTGCATTCACAAAAATAATACAATTTATGGTGGCCTAAGTGAGAATAATACAATCTATCCAAGATTGAACTTTTTTTGGCCACCATAAATTTTATCCAAGACACTTAGGCCACCATAAATTGTATTATTTTTTTGAATGTTGGGGGGAAAATGATATATTTCTTAGTTTAGTGGCTTAAATGAGTCCCCGTGGAGACTGGGGAGCTACTTGATACTTTTTAATGAGATCAATGGCCCGTTTGATATAAAACCCGTTATTAAAGGTAACATGTTTTACATGAAAAAAGAATTTGATTAGTTATTAGTAACTATATATACTTAAGGAATGTTTAATAAGTAATACCATAAACTATTAAGTAACGGTAAATTAAGCAACAATTATAAAAATTTGAGTAAGGGTAATTAGGTAAAAACACAAAGTACCGTACCAACTAACTGATCGACCGACCACACTTTTAATATTTCGACTATTATAAATTTTCAATGTTTCGGCTATTATAATATAGTATAGATATTGAGATAATTTTGTAATTAAAAAAATGATAAAAGATAAAATTTTGATTTAATTTCATATTTTTATAATAATTTAAAATATTGCATACCAGTTGTAAGAACCCAAATTTTTGAAAGAATTAAAACTTTTATTATATATTGGTGTATGAATGAATAGTGGTTATGACTACATTGTATCATTGGTTGTAATGAACGGATATTTTAATGGATTTGGATTCAAGTGTTTATAAGCTATGAATGCTGCAATAGGTTGACAAAATTATATAAGAGTCGTCCAAAGAGTAAGCTATGGTGCCCCAAGAAAGAAAGAGATTCTCATGTCATCCAAATCGATATCTAATAAAAGTCAAGTAGCTCCGCAAAGGAGATTGAAAATGTTCGAGAAAGCACCAGAACACCTTCTAAGTACAAGGAATAAAGAAAGAATAAACGATGAATAGTGTTTCGGTGGATTTTGGAATATTATCAGACGATCCTATATAGAAGTATTTGGGGTGGATTTCTGGGTTCATATTGATGATCTAGGGACAAAATAAGTGTATGTAAATGAAATCAGATTCTGAAAAATAGCACTTTTATTTTCCCCGAGATTTCCTTGGATATTGAAGGAATTAAGGATTTAATAAAAAGATTTAAGGAATTTAAATTCAAGGATTATAAAGGAGGATTAAAGATGGTAGTAAAAATATCAAGAAGGTTTCCGGTAAAACACTAACGATAAATACTTGAGATATTCCTCCGAACGATCAATGAAATTGAGCAATAACCGAACAAAGAAACAAGCAGAGAACTAAGAGACAAGCATGTGCAAGTGGATGGAGTAAGGAACCAAGTTAGTTACAAAAGCAACTAACAACATTAGCAACTAACTAGATAGTTAGCTTACATGACATCATCCAACCACTAAAACACAACACTTGGCTAGTAGATGATGCATGGGAGATGACCTAAGCACTTTAATAAAGCTAATTTATGCTAGATATTATCACAATAATGCAAATTAGTCAAGGATGAGATCAAAGCAAGCAGAAGAAACTCCATTCTCCCCATTATAGCTACATTCGGCCAAACAAGAAATCAAGGAAAGAAATCCAACTTCCAACCATTCAAAAATCTCAAGATTAATTAGGCGAGTACTACATTTCATAACTTAGATCCCCTATGAATCTTAGCTTCAAATTCCAATTCTTTTATAGGTAATAAAATCATCAAAGTTGATGATGAATAGTAACTTTCAAGAACTAATTTTGTTTTCTTGATTTCTTTTGATGATCTAAGCTATATTAAGGATATACAAGGGTTTTACAAGGCTTGGTAAGGTCTTTACACACTCCAAGGAAGGTATATCTCTCATGAACCCTAGATCTTACTTTAAGTTTTTGAATGTTCTTGGTGGTTTTAGATGAGTTATGATTATGATGTTATTATACGCATGTAAACATGATTATGTAGTTGGTTAAATCGATCTAAGAGCTATGATGCAAATGATGGTTAAAGTGAGATGTTTTGGGATTGTTAAGATGTAGATGATGTTTATAAGTTGTTGGTTGGATCATAGTATGATCTTGGTGGATTGAAAAATTTGGGAAAACGTGTAAACATAGCCATCATAATGCCGAAATTTCGTTAAACCTTAAAAAACTGTGCATCACAGTAGGTCTAATTCTTGGACCTTAATGATTATATGGACAGCCCTTGTAGATCGTGAGTCATAGATCGTTTTGGCGCAAGAATCGAAACAAATGGACTTACGGTTTAGGAGATATGGCCGATTTAGTAAAAGTCGTTGGAAACCATAAGTGCGAGTTCGTAACTGAAATTAAACCCCCTTAACATGAGTAATGCAGTTCCAAATCATAATAATTAAATATTAGAAGTCATAAGGAAGGTATGAGAGAAGACCTCATGTAAAAAGGATCGTTTTTCGATTTTATAAAAATATTCGAATCAAGGTTAAGTGCAAATGAACCCCTTTGAGGAACACTTGGTTATAACTTTGGAAAAATACTTAGAAAACGTACAATAAATCTTGAGGTATAATCTTTTCGAGTAAACGACCGACCTTAGAACTTATACGACTTAAGTACCTACCAGGTGTAAGAGTAATGACATGCCTTGATAATGAGCAAGTGTCGGATCATAACGGTGTTAATAAGAGTTATGTTAGGAGGTGCCTAACGAGTCAACTTGAAAACATGTTTTATCATAAGTAAAGTATATACTTAGACTTACAAAGTGTTAAGTGATTAATCTCGGATATTTTGACTATTTATAGATCACCGGACTACCCCGAGACACACCACCCCAACTGGATTACCAGGCAAGTTTCAAAAACCTTTTTAAAACTGTTGTTGTGAATATATATATGTTTCTTGTTTTACATATGCCATAGCATGCATGCCTGTTTTCGAAAATATATTGTGATACTTGTTTTACGAATTGAGGTTGGCTTATAAGCTAGATATGAGATACATTAGCCGGATGTTTCGCTAAGACCCTTAGTGAAGGGCATATGATTTTCATTCTTTAAATATAGACCGGGAATCGGTATTTCTGTATATTTTGTGAGTATTTTCTTAGGAAAATATTAAGTATATGTTTTTCATTATTTCTTTAAGGAATATCATTTCGAATATTCATTTAGAGTTTTATTTATTAAATGAATATTATTTTGAATATTCATTTAAGGATTCGATTTATTTAATGAATATTATTTTGAATATTCATTCGAGAATTTATTTATTTATTGAATATTTTTATATATTCATTCGAGGATTATTTGTGAGCAATATTTTTGATTAAAAATATTCTTTAATTATTTATGATTTAATAAATATTATTTGAATATTTATTTAATACTTTGAACTAGTTTTAAAGATGATTTCTCTTATTCAAAATTATCTTTGACCCTCATAAATTATGTAAAATATTTCTGAGTTTTATTATGATTATTTTATCAAGGGAAGGTTCCCAAAACTCTATTTTCCATTTAAATCTATCTTATAGGAGGATTTAAATGCTCGTTCAAAACTTCCAAATTATAAGGGAACCTTACTTGAGAACTGTTATTTATGATTGACTGCCCGGTCATAGATTTTTGAAAGTATCATTTTCACTCACATCTTGATTTCTAAATCATCAAATGAGTCTTTTGTTACTCCCTCAACACTCGAGGAGTAAGATTGACGGAACAAGATATAATCCATTAACGAGCAATAGCTCGGGAAATATTGGTGAATTTTCCTTTCCAATTAGATACGACTACTTTGTGGAGTCCTATCAACAAGTATTATACCTGGGGAAAGGAGGACGAACTTTACGTTTCAGAGTCATGGATTCTATTCGAACTAAGAGTCGTATAAAGGGCTGAGTAGCGCCGGTCCAAGGCCCAACCGTTGGTCAGGGAGCTACTATAAGGCGGTAGACAAGTAAATCCGTCAGTTCTTCCTTCTACCAGTAGTAAAACCATTTTGTGATGTACAACTGTGACTGATCATCGTAGATTGGGACAACTGGCGCTGTGAATACTCCAGTATTAGTTCATCATCCAAATTTGGATATTTCCTGCAACACGTATCGAAGAGACTTCTTTCAGGTTGATGGGTATTTCCCGCAACACGTATTGAAGAGACTTCTTTCAGGTTGGCAGGGGTTTGAAAAGTGTTCAAAACTAAAGTTGCACTATATTACCTTGCAACTTCCTTTTGAGATACATGTTGATATTTGCGTATATTTTGCATAGTAGATATTTCTACATAAGTTATATATTGAATTACCTTGTAACTTCATCTTTTACGATATACTAGCACTATGTTCGTTAATGCATGGCATATGGTTTTTTTCAGAGATATTTTCAAACTGTTATATATTGTTGTTCAGTACAACTATTTTTGGTGGGCTCTATTGCTCACCCTTGCTTTATTTATTATATCACAATAACAGCTATAGCAGATGGCCCGACCAAGGCACACTCGGCGCAAGCAGGTGATAGCCGTCGTAGGATTGCCCGCTGATGTCATAGCCGCCATTGCTGAGGTAGGAGCAACCAGTAGGCTAGCCTGTCAGCTTTTGGTTTATCAGACTTATTATATGTATGATATATGTTAATCAACGGCAAGAAACTATTAAACTTATGCTGTAATCATTTTGGGTTGTAATAACTTATAACTTGTGGATCCCATGACCAAATACTTATTTCAATTTCGTCTCTGGGACGATAACTAGTTGTGTGATGTGTTATTATTATGGGGTCACAGCATGCAGTTTATTTATTTTGATTCAAGTACAAGTAGTATATATTGAAATTGAGACCGTAACGACCAGGTCCCCGATCCCGGATCTGGGGCTGTTACACTAGTTTCATTAACCAAATATTTCATTATTTGATTATAAGTCATAAAATTTGAATAAATATATATATATATATATATATATATGATAATAATTAGATGACAAATTTTAATTTTCTAGATTATTAATTAATTTTCAATGGCTTATATGAACTTTATCAAATTGAACATGTGAGTATAATATAAATGATTGTTTTAATAAAATTTCCGTGTATAACATAGGAGTCTAGAAACTCATATTATTTTAACATAGTAAGAGTATATTTGTAAAATACTGATTATAAATGTAAAACTTGTTAGGATCGTATCCACTATAGATCAACGTTAATCAAACATAATAACAAACACGAAAGTAAAGAACACGGCAAATTAACAAAGAAATCCCTCAAGAGAGGGTAAAAAACACATACCCACTAAATATAAATGTATTACAAGATTGGAGTCGCTCAGTCACTCGACACTCTTGAATACAATTGTCTCACCTTGATTACAAAAACTCTCTCGTGTGTATCTCACACAATTCTCTAACTTTTGCAATTCACCAAACGCCTACAAATATCTATATTTATAGGCACCACAAATATTCTTATCCTAATCTACTTTGAATCATATTTATGACCATTACCATTTTTCCTTATCTTGGATATGAATTCTTTCCACAATAAGTGTTCCTACCAAAACAAGACTCACCTTAATTATCAGAAATTAAAATTCTACTCATAATAGGATTCTTAACCTAATTAGAAATTCAGGACGAACCTCAACAAATCTTCCCTCAACTCAAAATCCCTTATACCTCAACCGCTTCCGAGAATCTTACCTTTTTCTCGATCTTCATCGTCGTTGCTTCCTCATCTAAACAATAGATGTTCTTCTTATTCATCTTCCCTTGTAGAATCAAGCTCTTTCAATTATACACCTTGCAACATAGCCCTCGTCAAAAGAATTTGTACCTCACGTGATGCCAACACACTCAAAGACAACACATTCTTTGACACATGCATCTGGTATGTATCCCATATTGAGAGCTTTCTTGATCGTACCATCATGGAGTTTAAGATGAACAGTTCCAACTCCTTGAACCTTCATCTTCTCATCATTCCCCACAATGATATTACCAAGATTTTTATCAGTGCATAAAGTTTCAAACATCGCTCGATCTCTACATATAGGCATGGAAGCAATAGAATCCATCACTCATTTTGATTTATTCTTCACCGAACCAGGAACGGTATCCACACTTGTCATAAAAAAGTCTCCATCCTTGATCATATAAATAGAGTTCGCATCATCAACTTTGTTCTTTCCCTTCATTTGCTTAAAGGATTTTAGATCTTCTTTAAAACTTGGATAAAACATTTGCACATGGCCTGTTTCACCACAATATTAGCACTCAACAGTGCTCATATTCTTCTTACTCGGCTGAGATTTACTTCTTCCTTGTAGATCACTACGGCTGTGACTCCTTCCTCTTTCAACATGGACAACTAAAACTGCCTCATCACTTTGAGAAACAACATCATTGTCATCCTCCCATTATCTCTTAACTCCTTTAACACATCATCAAACATAGGAGATGTCCTCCCTATTAACGTTGTTTGCTTAAAATATTCGAAGGAACTCGACAACGATGGCAACAGCAACAGAGCTTATTCCTTGCCTTTCATCGCTCATGAACATCAGCCAGATGACATGTGACACCCCCAGACCCGGGATCAGGGATCTAGGGTAGTCACGATCTATTTATTCCTCGATGTACCCGTGTTACTCACAATATACACAATCCACCTGCTCATGACCCCACAATATGTACACAGTCACATAGGTTAGAGTCTTAAAAATGACACACTTACAATGTACATCCTCAAATATAACGTTATTACAAACCCAAATGTATTACGGAATACAGCCTTGCATAATTCATGTCTATAGATAAGATGGTCTAACAAAAGTTACAGGCCGATCCACTGGATTTCACTGTCATAAACTGTTCACGGAAACGTCTTGCGTCTTCCACTCTCTTGCGGGCTGTATGCCGGATCCTTGGTATCTCACTTAGCTGTTATATAATATATAAAACAATAGCAAGAGTGATCAAAAGCTCAGCAAGATAAATAAAGTATGGCATAATTTGCCTATGAATGAAAGTCTCAGTATGAACTTATACAAGACAATTATTGTTAAAAATATCTCATCTCTGAAATCATTTCCTTTACCGGAAAATAAATAAACTCTTTATTATCTCAATAACTCAACAAATGGAATTTATCTCTTATTGGAAAAAATATTCGAAAAATAGTACTACCTCAAGACTTCAATTATCAAATACTATCTTATATGAAAGATATATGAAACTCATATCTGCCGAAGCAATTTATAAAACATGCATCCTTTATTAAAACTCGAATATTCACCCTTATCGGGACAGGATAGAATCTGGTTGCAAAGACCCCATTGGGGAGACAAAATCAGCAGTTCTAGATATTGAAATAACATCACTCGTGCTTTGCATTCATTGAAACACTATCGATAACTCAGCGCTTGGGCTTTCATTACAGTGTTCAATCAATTCCAAAATGGAAGTAGTGGGGACTTACTCACAATATACTAATTCTAGACGTGGGCCGACGTTAATCAATCGCCGCTTCCAGGTCCACCGCGGGTCTTCTCTACTAGTAGAAAGGCATAACTCCATCCGTAATTACCCTCAGGTAAAAGCTCCATCCGCTATTACCATGGGTAAAGCTCCATCCGCAATTACCCTGGATGAAAGCTCCATCCGCAATCATCCTGAATGAAAGCTCCATCCGCAATCATCTTGCCAGCACAAGTTGGACCAAATAATAATAATTGATGGACCGCCTGGCTAACGGTCTCTTATTCTAAGCTTGAGATCGTTCGTCGAGGGTCCTGCACTGCTAGAGTCCCCTAGGTAAACGTCCATTCGCAGATCTTACTCGTATGGTTTGGTTACTCCCGGAATCAAATGGAAGCTAACCGATAATTACTCATTGGCCTTTAGCCGAAATCTCAGATTGAGCAACGAATAGTCCTCATGAAATCAAGACTGGATCTTTATACTCGTTTGATGAAACGGGGACCCTTAGTAGTAGGGTTATAATCCCAGAAGACACTTTAAGATATCAACGAAGGGAAACCAATAATAATGATTCCCGAAACTCTGGATTCCCAGTTCTCGATAGATTTGAAAGCGTTTAGATGGCTCAAGAGAGCTGATAATATTCAGGAATAAATATTTGGGAATCCCTATAATTTTTGAAAATATTTTTGAAGGTCAGAAAAATATTTAAAATAATTTTTTTTAAGACCTCAAATGATTTTTAAATCAATTAAAGAGATTTAATAAATATTTAAATAATATTTATTAAATAAATCTCTATAATTAAATAATCCTCCGATAATAGAAGAAATATTCGAATAATATTTCTTAACTCATTTCCAAGTATTTAATACTTTATGAAAATATAAATAATGTTTATCACAACATTTCTCGAAAATAAACAATACTCCTGTCTCTGGAATCCCTCCGGTTTCCATGACATCTCTATATCTCGAAATACAGACTCCCGGTCTAGAGTCGAAAATAACAGTTATGCTCTTATCTCTAGAGCTACAAGGTACACCGGTTTATAACTACTTATCTCAAAGCTAGTATATAAACCAAAAGTCAAACTGAATCTTAACACGATATAACATTTATCGCAAAACTGTATAATACTATATATGGTAAAAGTAGTATTATACAACAATACTTCAAAAGTATAGGTTTAGAAAACTTGCCTGATGCTTTGGTCATAGTAGGGGTTTGCGACGATGTCCAACAATCTAAACAAAGTCAAGAACATACGATTAATCCCCCAGACCATCCACTTATAATTATATACTCGTATACTTAAGCAAATCACAATCAAAGCACTAATGGCTCATTCTAGACTTGTATTAAGTCCATGCTACTCGTCAAATACTTAAGTCATAAGTTTAGTTCGAAACCAATACTCGAATTCAAGTTATACTTTACCACTTATAAGATTGGTTTCAAAGTCATGTTCTTAGGGGTTTTCACTTGCGCAACCACAGCTGACGTATTTATATAAAATCGAAAAATAATCTTTTTAACTCGAAACCTTCGCACAAACTTCACTAACTATCCTTAGCTCCTTATTACCAGATTTAATAATTTAAAACCATTTTTAAGGGTCTCGAACATAGCATCAAAGTGGTTACATTTCTGCGATGAAATCTCTTGAACCACTTTCACTAAAACTAGCATAACTCTTAAACCGTAAACTCTTTTAACACGATTCTTGCGGTAAAATAAACTAGACATCCATACCTACACAACCATATGCAGTGGTGATTCTATAAATAATCTAATGGTCACGGGGTTCACTATTTTTAAGGGCTAACAAATTTCGTCATTACGACGGCTATAAATCGAACATTTCCATTTTACGAACACTCTAAACAAACCATCAAGGCATACCATATATCCTCAACATCAACCAACATCCATTATACTTCTCTAAGTCCAGTGGTGGGGTTCAAAATCAACACCCATCATTTTACACATAATATATAAAGCCAAACAATCACTAAATCACTTAATCATGAACTCACCTTTACACTAGCATCAAAACTACTCCAAAACTAATATAAACTCAAAGAGTGGATGAGGGTTTTACCCTTTTGGAAGCTCTAGCAACACTATCAAGTGTTTATAATCACTTAACAAGCTTTAGATAACCATTATAAAGCTTAAACCTTAAGAACAAAATAAGGAAACATGATGAGTTACTATTCATTACTATTCATCCTCCTCTTTGGATGGATTTTTTGACATAGCTAGAAGGCAAGGTTGAAGCTCATATTTTAACCATACCTTAGTCTCCTTAGTAGATTTCTTTTAAGCCATAGATCTCAAGAAACAAAGCTCGCTAGCTAGGGTTTTGGTTTTGGAATTAATGGATGGGCCGAATGGAAAGAAAATGGGAGTGGTGGAGTTGTTCTTGCTTTTCTCTCTTTAATCTCTTATTTGACTATTTGGTAAATGATTTTGTGATATTTTGTGATATATAAATGATGCTTACAAGCTACTAATCCCCCTTGAAACACTTGTCAAAGTTATGTGGTGTGCATGAAATGTGGTGACATGAAGCCTTGTTGGCATGTTCTTGATCTAACACCTCATTAATCCATTTTGTTTCTGATTTCTTGATTTTCTTTTCCACCAAATTCACTTGATATAAAACCCTAGATGATCATGCATGGTTTTCAATCTTGTTATGTATTTAATCCATAATTTTTTTCGCGTTCGATTTATCGCTTAATCTCGTAATAAAGTTTTAGCGATTTCTAGAACGCTTGTTATTCTAACTTGAAGGTTTTCATTCTAAATCCTCAAATCATATTTAATAAAAATATAATCCTTGAATCCTTAATATTATAATTCACTTGTCTTGATCGCATCGATATGCTCTTCACTGCTCGATCAAATTTTTTCATAAAAATAAAGTTTGGATTTTCTGAATTCTGATCGCGTTTACATACACTCATTCGCATTATAGATTACTCGTATAACTTTACAATATCCATTTTCTGTCCCGTACATATGGTAAAGTGAAAAATTTCTTAATTCCCAATATCACTATTGATCCATGCAAAGCACTATTCATCCATGCAAAGTACTATTCATTCATAGAATAAAAATTTTCTCAAGTACAAAAATTTGGGTTATTACATGACATATTAACTGATTAAAATAACTAATGTGATCATAGAGATTAACTGCCTCATCCAGTTTTAAGAGTACAACTCTATCTTCAAATTAAGTTGGTTGGTCAATGACTTCGACGCATAAATGCTTACTAATTTGTCCCATATCTTCTTCGGTATTGACTCTTTTAACACGTTATACCTCATCAGGTACAAGTGTCAACCTGATTGTACTCGCTGCTCTCTTCTGAATTTTCACCCAATTTGTATCCCTCATCTCTTTTGGTTTCTCCTTCTCTAAGGCATCATCAAGTCCTTGTTAAATTAACACATCCTTGACGGTTAATTGCGACATAGTGAAACCCGTCTTCCCATCATACTTGGGTGCATTAATCCTTAACGATTTGAGATGTAACGACTTGAAAATTCTACTTGTATAAATTTTGTGAAATATATATATTTCAGAAATTTTATTAATTTGGGCGTGTGCTCCATTTTAAAATATGTGAACATATACTATTTTCTGGAGTTATATTAGTCAAGTGTATGTGTAATTTTAAACAGATGAATTATGTGATTAAATTGATATTAGTTAATGTTTTAATGGAATCATGTGACATTATGCATTTATTTACGGATATACATTTTGTAAATTAGATTTCTATGTCCCAAAATTCTTTAAAATATTTTTATAAAAATATTATTAGTTTAAAATATCTACAAAAATTATTTTATACAATATTAAATTTTTAAATTTTATTTTAGAATCGTTTTAATAGAAAACATGAGATTTAGTGGAAAGGAATGTAGGATCTAGAAGACTTTAAACCGGGATAGTGGGGCAAGGTAGCCACCCACAGAATATAAGGCAAAAGAGACCAATAAGACCTCCACAGTCGGAATACAAGGTTTTGAGAGGAAGCATACTGAAATGGTACTAGGGTAAATATAGAGAGTTACAAGTATAATCGGAAAAAATATTATGTTATGAGTATTAGAATTAGAAGTTTAAAGTTATATGCCATAAGCGCCGGAAGATAGGATATTTTATCAAGAATTATATCATACATGTCTTAATGAACCCTATGGTAAGAGTAACAGAACCATTCCTTATTAATCACTCGGGAGCTAGAATTTTCAACATGGCCATGAACGACGCTACTAAGATTATTGATATGGTTGTAGTCAGGAGAATTATCTTGAATTTTGGTACCAGACTGGTAAATAATGGTTCTTGGATTAGTGCACACTTCAGGTAGTCTAGACTGTTGCTCATTCCTTAAGTCATTGTACAGACTCCTGTTATTCTCATTGACATCTATTTTCTCAATCAGCTTGATTAGGGCATCTACCTCTGTGAACTTTAAGTCTTGAAGAGTCTTGTAGGTTAGATGCCATATCTTGGATTTATAAACCATCACTATCTCCTTGTACCATGAGCTGTTGACTTTCTTGGGTATGACAGTGAAGTATTCAACCTGATCCTTCAAACTCCTCAAATACATTATCATGTCACCAGCCTGTTCCTTTTGGGCTTTCAGAAACTCCAAGAATGCTTCATCATGATAGACATTTGAGTTAGCAACTTCTTGTAGCTTGGCCTCTGTTATCAATTTTGCTTCTACAGGCTTGGCACTTTCAACTCTGGAGGATGGAGGTTTGTCAGATGGCATACTCCCTGCAACCACTGTGGAGGTGATAGATTGTCTCTGGCCACTAGGAGTAGTGATGTGCACAGTTGGTAAGGTAACAACTGGCAGAGATGGAGGCTCATCAACTTTGTTCTTCCCTTTTCCTGGAACATGGGTTATAGATTTTGAACTCCTTTGATGACCACCCTCATTTATTGTAATACCCTTCTCCTTGGGTTTCTCCTTTCTAGACTTCTCTTCTTTTGACTCCCCCTTAGGCTTTGAGTCCCTTAGGTTTCTCTTCTCCCCCTTAGGCTTGGTGTCAGGCACTGAGGCTTTAGTAGGGGCCCTTGGGTTGGAAGAGGTGAGATTGGCAGATTCATCTGGAAGAGGGAGAGCCATATGCTTCATCATTGCAGACAACATAGATTGTTGATGCAGAAGAACATCAGCTGTGGTGGAGGCTTGAGTGTTCAAATGCTCAGTGAGAGTTGCAACTTGGTTTGTCAGATGAGCATTAGACTGTTTGAGAGAGGCCACCTCCTGTTCAAGAGTTTCCACCTTTGTGAACAACTTAGTGGCTTTAAAACCTGATAGTGATTGATCTTTCAGTCTCTCCACTTCAAACTTGGTCATCTCATGCACATGGACTTCAGTCACCAGCCTATCTCCATACTGATTTTTAAACAGAGTCCTTAGCATGGCATTTGCATCAGTTGTCTGATCAGATAAGATTTGGAATTTATTCCCCAGACCTGTGACAGCATCTTTCATTATAGCTAGACCATTATCCATCTTGGTGCAGGTGGAGTTGCAGACTTTGATGTCTTTGAGAACACTGTCCAACTGAGGGAACCTTGCATCAAAGGCCCTCTTTATCTCTCCCACAGACTGGTCTGTTGCATCACTTACCTTGTTGACTTCTGATTTGACACCTTTGCCAAGGTAGTGTGCAGCCTTGAGGAATCCTTTGTAAGAGTCATTGATGGCTTCATACACTTCACCAGGAGTTAGGGATTTAGCATTTGAACCCAGTGAGGTGATATATTCCTCTCTTAGATACTGAAGAGCTTCATTGAGAGTGAGATCAAATTTTCCTTGCATCCAGGCATCTACATTGCCATCTCTCTCAGTATCAGCCACAATTTTCTTCTTCTGCATCTCTACATCATCTCTGTGGCATAGAAGGATAGCCTCATAGTCTGGGTTTGGCAGATGTAAAGTGAGAAGATTCTGAGCAATTTTAGTGAACTCAAGAATCTGATCCACAACTAAGCTTTGAAGTGCTTCAACCGTCAATTGTGGTGGAACAGATCCTGATCCTGAAGCACTGCCATGTTGCACAGGCTTCAGCCATTGTGACATAAAGTCAGAGCTAGAGCTAGGCAAGCTAGACTCCTCAGTTACAGATGCAACTTCTGTAACCAGATGGAATGACTCTACTACTGGTGTCTCCACAGAAGTGGGATGAGTTACACCAATAGTTGACACAGGCACAGAGTCTCTAGTGAAAACCAGTGAATCCTCTGTGTTTTTGATGGTGTCATTAGGATATGCCCCAGCTCGCATTCCCTCACCATCTAAATGTAGTTCCTGGGTGGTGAGCAAAGTGTCATGCACTAAGTCACTTGAGTCCATTGGCTCACCAAGAGAAGAAAATTCTTGGTGATCAATGCCTTGCTCCTTAATTGCTTGAGTTGCAGGCTCCAAAGAAATTTTAGTGTGAGATTCTGGAAGAGAAGTGTCGTTTATATTAGATTTTGGCGACTCCCCCTGAGAAATAGAGGGAGTTTCAACATTGATGTGCTCTCCACTCAGTGTTGTGCCAGCCTTATCACTCCCATGTGCTGACTCTTTACAGGATTGTGCATTGGGGAGGATGCTTGATTCTATAGATGCACCCTGTTGTGAGGGTACACCTAGTGAACTGTGTGCCCCTAATTTTACAACTTCAGCCATTTCTTGTGACTGAAGAGGTGGTTTTAGATTTCTTCTTCTTCTTCTTTGGCCTTAGTAAGGGTGACTCAGGTTCCTCACTTTCTAAACCTAATTCTACAACCATGGCTGCTTCAGTTAAGATTTTTAGAGGTTCAGAAGCAACCTATTTTCTCTTCTTCTCCTTTTACTCACACCACCCTGTTGAGAGGATGATGCAGGTGGCTCTGTGTTTGGTAAAATGTTTGGTTGAGAGGGTTGGTTAGCAGGCCCTGGGTTAGCATTTTGCTCTACTTGCTTGGGCCTAGCTAACTTAGATTTTGAGGCACATATTGGCATGTTGTGGGGGTAAGTCCTAAATAAACTCTCCATAAGGGGAGTTATTTTGAGTCTTACATCCACATCATTCCTAGTCTCCAAGCTACCAAAAATGAGCTTGGTCATGGATTTTGGATAGCCTATTCTATTTTTGTCTAACCCAGGCAATTCAATCAATTTAGCATCTATGAAATTAAGTACAGATTGAATAAATCAAGGGAAGAAAATTTCATTACCTCTCTTGGCTGAGTTCTTACCAAGTCTCCCATACAATTCTTGCATTATGATTAAACCAACATCAATCTTTCTCCCATATGCTAGAGCATAGCCTATTTGTTGAACAGGTGTGCTGATTTGATCAAAGCTGGACTTCCATGCTGTGAAGACTTGAAGAAGAGTGGCAAAGACATAGCTCCATTCTTTTCTCAAGTACTTCCTATTCAAATTTCCAAGCTTGATTCTATTTGAGTAGTTTATAAAATCAAAGAAGTCTTCCAATTCCTGATCAGTAGCTTGACTGTCATACACTTCTTGTTGTAACCCCAGTGCTTGATTCATGTCTTCAGTAGTGATGGTGATTTCCTTGTCCTGAATCTTGCAGTAGATTACGTATGAAGTTATTGCATTCTCTAGGGCCACGACCTCCACAGTAGCAGTTCTCCAAAACTGTTCTAGTAGGTCTAGATACAGAGTTGGGTTGGCTGAGAGTGCATCCTTGATGTATGATTCAGACATCCATCGAACGAAGCACTTAAAGTTTGCATTGGGTGCTTCAACATCGTTGGTTATTGCTATGAAATTAGTGTGGGTAGGAATTGTGAGTTGGGTATTTGCCATTGTTACACAGAGAGATGAGAAGAGAATGAAGGTTGAAGAAGAAATTTAGTTTTTGACGTTAGGGTTTTCAGAGGTTTTTGGAACTTTAGCTGCCTGAGAAATCGAATGAAATGATTTGAACAGTTGTGGAATTGTATATATGTGAGTGACTTGAGTTGTCGATTAGATATATGTTTTGTATCGACAAGTCAGTCATTCGAGAAGTATAAAACAACTATTCGATAAGTCAAGAAAGGATTATTCGATATCTCAAGTAGTTTGTAACTCACAGCTGGCAGTTATCTAACTTAGAACATAATTCTAAATTAAATAAAATATGTTTTTATGAGTGATTTAAAATTCTGAATAAAAATCCAAACTCGATTAAGATTCAGCGAGAATTCAGCCTTTTCAAATGATTCGACAACTCAAATATTCTATTCGAGAACTGAGTCATTAGAGAACTCAAATGTCCTATTCGAGAAGTCAAGCATTAGAGAACTCAAATGTTCTATTCGAGAACTCAGTCATTAGAGAACTCAAATGTCCTATTCGAGAACTCAAGCAAGTCTCTATTCGATTTCTCCAAAATGTACTATTCGAGAACTCAAGAGTGTTCCAAATAGACTTGTTAGAGAAGTCGACCATAGACATGAAAGTCATTCGAGAAGTCTGACTTATCGATCTACACTTTTCACTCATAAAAATTAATTTTCACTATCTTTTCAAAATTCACCAGAATTATTCAAATGAAGAATATTCTAATAAATTAAATAGTGATTGTCTTAAAATTTCATAGAAAATTCAAGCTGATTCGAATATGATTTTTAACATATGCAACAGATTTGAAATATTTATAAATCATATTTCAGCCAACACTTACTTCAAAAATATTGAGAATTTAGATAAAGTAAGTGTTTACTGCTGCAACAATCTAGTTGATATTTTCACTTGGCCAGATTCTGAAGAATTCAGCATTCCAACTCACTAACCAACCTTGTGAAGGTGGCTTCATCCAGTGGCTTAGTGAATATATCATCTAATTGTTTTTCTGTGGGAACATAATGTAACTCAATGGTTCCATTAGTTGCATGCTCCCTAATAAAGTGATATCTGATGTCAATGTGCTTTGTTCTAGAATGATTGACAGGATTGGCAACTATAGAGATTGCACTTTTGTTATCACACATGATTGGAATTCTTTCCAACACAAGTCCATAGTCTCTAAGTTGATTTCTAATCCAAAGCACTTGAGCACAGCAACTCCCAGAAGCTATATATTCAGCCTCAGTTGTGGAAGTTGACAGAGATTGTTGTTTCTTGCTGTACCAAGAGACTAACCTTTGTCCAAGAAACTGGCAGCTACCTGAGGTGCTTTTCCTATCCACTATGCACCCAGCATAATCAGCATCAGAGTAACCAACCAGACTGAACCCTGTGTCCTTAGGATACCATAAACCCAAGTTTGGAGTGCCCTTCAGATATCTAAAGATCCTCTTTATAGCAATCAAATGTGACTCTTTTGGATTTGATTGAAATCTTGCACACCGACATGTAGTAAACATGATGTCTGGCCTACTTGCAGTGAGATATAGTAAGGAACCAACCATGCCTTTGTAGACTGAGATATCTACTTTCTTGCCTTTGACATCTTCATCCAATTTAATGGAAGTGGCCATGGGTGTCTTTGCAGGTGAGCAATCTTCTAATTCAAACTTCTTCAATAAATCCTTGATGTACTTGGTTTGACTGATAAAGATACCATCCTTCCTCTGACTAACTTGCAACCCAAGAAAGAATGTCAGCTCTCCCATCATACTCATCTCATATCTGCTCTGCATGAGCTTATAGAATTTTTCACACAGCTTCTCATTTGTAGAGCCAAATATGATATCATCCACATAGATCTGAACTAGGATAATATCATCACCATGCTTCTTGTAAAACAGTGTTTTATCCAATGTGCCTCTAGTGAATTGATTTTCCAGAAGAAATTGTGATAAAGTATCATACCATGCCCTTGGAGCCTGGTTAAGTCCATATAATGCCTTAAGCAATCTGTAGACAAACTCTGGGAAATGTGGATCCTCAAAGCCATGTAGGTGCTGCACATAAACTTCTTCTTCCAACTCTCCATTCAGAAATGTACTCTTGACATCCATTTGATAGACTTTAAAATTTGAATGAGCAGAAAATGCCAAGAATATTCTGATGGCTTCCAATCTAGCAACAGGGACAAATGTCTCATCATAATCAATGCCTTCCTGTTGAGAGTATCCTTTTGTTACCAACCTTGCTTTGTTTCTAATGACCACACCAATTTCATCCATCTTGTTCTTCAGAACCTATTTTGTTCCAACAATGGTTCTGTCCTTTGGTGCAGGCACAAGTTCCCATACTTTGTTTCTTTCAAATGGATTCAGCTCCTCTTGCATAGCAATAATCCAATCTGGATCCAATAGTGCATTATCAAGTTTCTTAAGCTCAATCTGAGATAGAAAGCAACCATAGAGACACTCATTTTGAGTTGCTCTCCTAGTTCTCACTCCTGCATTTGGATCTCCAATAATTTGCTCTACAGTGTGTGATCTATCCCATTTCCTTGAGTACTCAGTTTGATTTCTCAACCTCGATGTTGCTTCATCATTCAAGACATGATTATTTTAATTTCCTCCCCCTTTGAAGTTGCTACTACTCACAGGTGTGTCTTGGATGCTAGTCTCTTCACTGTTGGTTGGATCAGATTCTTCTCTTGTTTCATCATTCACTTGAGTTTGTTGAACTAAAGTTTCAACTTCAGTTTTAATCTCTTCATCAGAGTCATCTAGATTATCAAACTTTAATGGATCTCTATCTTTATCATTGGCTTCTTCTAATCCAGGTAGTTTGCTGTCATCAAATGTCACATCTGTGCTTTCCATAACTTTCTTTTGACTGATGACATAAACCTTGTATGCAATTCTCTCCATAGAATATCCAAGAAAAATTACTTCAAATGCCTTTGCATCAAACTTCCCTACATATTCTGAATTGTCTTTCAACACAAAGCATTTGCTTCCAAAAGTATGAACATACTTTAGAGTAGGCTTCTTTCCAGTCATCAAATTGTAAGGTGTCTTTCCAGTGTTTTTGTTGATGAGGGTTCTGTTCTGGATGTAGCATGCAGTGCTCACAGCCTCAGCCCAAAAACATGTAAGCATCTTTGCATCAAGCAACATTGTTCTAGCAGCCTCAATTAGAGTTCTGTTCTTTCTCTCAACTACTCCATTTTGTTGTGGAGTCCTTGGAGCTGAGAACTGTTGAGAAATGCCATTCTCTTTGCAAAATGCTTCAAGTAAGGCATTTTTGAACTCTGTTCCATTATCACTTCTCAATGCAATCACACTTGCATTGTTGGCTTTTGCTTCCTTCTCAACTTTCTTTATGTGTCAATGAATACTTGAGGAGCCTCATCCTTTGATGCTAGAAATTCCACCCATGTATACCTTGTGTAGTCATCAACCATCACTAGGGCATACTTCTTTCTTGAGAGTGACATAATATTGACAGGCCCAAACAAATCCATATGAATTAATTGCAGGGGCTTGGTGATTGATGTCACTGTCTTTGACTTGTGGCTTGACCTTTTCATCTTTCCTTTTTGACAAGCCTCACACACTCCTTCTTGACAGAATTCAAGTGTGGGCATGCCTCTCACTAACTCTCTTTTGACTAGAGAATTAATGGACTTGAAGTTCAGGTGTGATAACTTCTTGTGCCATAGCCAACAATCTTCATTTGATGCTTTTGAGTAGAAGCAACAAACTTTATCCTTGTTTGCAGAGTTCATATTGGCTACAAACAGGCTTCATTTCCTTACTCCAGATAGAGCAAAATCACCAGTCTTCTTGTGAGTGATCAAACATTCATCTTTGTCAAAATTTACCTTGAATCCTCTATCAATAAACTGATCAACACTTAGCAGATTATGCTTGAGACCCTTGACTAGTGCTACATCTTCAATGATGATATTACCAACTTTTAACTTGCCATATCCCAATGTGTTACCCATGCTGTCATCTCCAAAAGCAACCATTGGGCCAGCCTTCTCCTCATACTGTGATAGTAGGGCCATATCACCAGTCATGTGATTTGAGCATCCACTGTCCAAAATCCACATGACCTTCTTTTCACTTTCTTTGCCCTGCAACCACAAAGGTATTACTTCTCCTTTGGTACCCAGACAAGTTTGGGTCCATGTGACTTAGAAACAGTTTTATCATAAACAATATGCTTATTAACTTTCTTGGTGTTAGTCTTCTTGTCACTGTTAGAAGTCTTAGAACCTGAGGTTTCAGACTTAGGTGACAGAGGTACCTTCCTAGCTCTAGGAGGACTTGAAGACTTTGACCTTGTGTAGTGTGTGTGAGAGTTGTGACTGATACAACCATCAATGAATTGCCTTCTCAGATTGAAATAACTAGTCATGACATTCATATTGCATGGCGTACAGTCAAATTTATCACAGAATGGAGCATCTCTATGTCTTAAAGGCACAGAACAGTCATAGAAAGGTTTGGGCACACTACCAACAGGTTTCTTGCATGCATGAGTTAAATGATTGGTACTGAAACAATTTTGACAAGTTTTTCTAGGGGCATTAGGCATATAAACATAATTATTATCTTTGTTAATCCCTAGTTTGCCATTTATGTTCTGTTTCTTCTTATTAGCCACTTTTTTCCCAGATTCATTTATCCCAGCTGATACAAACTTAACAAACTTCTCAGGTCTAGACTTACCACCTACTGGCTCCTAGATTTTTGACTTGACACTCTCACTCTTAGAGGATGCTGGTTGTTCACTAGACTGTGCCTCATCCTCATCATTCAACATTTGCTTAATGAGTAAGGCATCCTCATCAATTTCAAATGTTGGTTCTTTAAAAATTGGAGACTCAGTCTTTTTCAAAATGTGAGGCACTTCATCCTGAACAACTATGTCATCTTCGATGACAACATAGCCTTTCCTCTGTTTAAGAGTGCCATAGTCAAGTCCAATCACAACCTTGGGTTTAGCTTGATTTTTCTCATGGTAGGACTATAGTAGACTAGAGGAGTTCTTAAATGCTTTGAGTTTGAATTCATTCTCAGCTAGTTCATCCCTAAGAGCCTTCTTAACCTGACTAGCACATAGAACTTTATTATGCAAATATTCAACTTCTTTCTTAAGGTTATCTACATGCATAGCATTTAGCTCAAGTTCCTCATTCTTCTTGTTTAACAATTCATTCTTAGTAGATAGTTTGGCAATCTCTTCATTAGCAGCAGTCATACTAGTATGAATATTAAACATTTCAACAGATAGTTGCTTAACCATGCATTTATATTCAGAAACAGACATATCTATGGTAGTGAGAGATGGTACCTAAGAGTCAGATGGAGATTGTTCATCCTTGGAATCAGCCATCAAGGCATAGTTGTAGAATTCTTGCTCCTCTCCATCACTATCAGAGTCATCCCAACACTTCCCTTCAGCTATATAGGCCTTACCTTGTGTTTGCTTTTTCAGAAGGGCCTCATACTTAGCTTCAAGCTCTAGAAACTCCTTATCCTTCTTTTTAGGCTTCTTGCATTCACTGGCAAAATGCCCTAGGTCATCATCTATAACATCTTACAGATGACCTATCCACATGGCTGGTTTTGAATTTATTCTTGTTTGCTTTCACAGGTGCCTTGCTCTTGTTGAATGAATGGCCTTGGGGTCGAGGTTTTAAGGGTTGGTTCCTCTTGAATCTGACCATGAAAGCATATGAAGTGTTTTCCATGCCATATAGCTCTTCAAGAATATAGAACTCTTCTTCTTCCTTCTCCTCAACAGGTTCAGTCACCTCTCCTTCATTTTCTTCATCATCTACTATCTCTTCTATCCTCAGCTGACTTGTAGATGCTTCTAGGTCTTGAATAGATTTATTGACAATCAAGGCACATGATGTGTTTATCATTCTGCCTTGGTTCGCTTGGATAGCCCTCTCTGAAGAAACTCAAGCTCATGAGTTTTTAAAACCCCATATAGCACATCATATGGGACTTTGTTCATATCTCTTTCTCTTAGAGAAATGACCCTTTGCTCTAGATGGTTTGGAGAAGACAGTAGAAACTTCATGTTCAGCTCCTTGGTGCTGTATACCGTCCCATTCATCTGTAGCTCAGTCACCAGCTTGTGAAACCTTTCAAACATGTCAGTAATGCTTTCCTTGGACTGAGCCATGAAAGCTTCATACTGTGTGACCAGTATCTGTTTCTTGTTTTCTCTAACCTCTTCTGTTCCTTCACATAACACGTCAATATAATCCCATATCTCCTTTGCTGTTTTGCAAGAGTCTATGTTAGCAAACATTGACAGTTCCATAGAATCTATGATTAATAACATGAGATGACTGTCGAGAGCAACCATCTCCTTTTCTGTATCCGTCCATTTGGATGGTTCTTTAGGCACATAAGATCTTGGAAAGGTTATAGTTCCAACAGTCGTTTCAGGAATCTCTTGTTGTGGAACAAAGGGACCATTCTTGAGTATCTCAGGATATAGAGGATTAGCAGCTTTGATGAACAACTGCATCTTGATCTTCCAGAGGTTGTAGTTCTCTTTGTCAAACTTAGGGATTTTTCACCGTACCTGTAGTCTTTGGTGTATTCATGATCGTTTTCTATTTTTGAATAAACAGCCTGCTCTGATACCACTTGTTGAGTATAGAATACAAGAAAGAATACAGAGGGGGGTGAATGGATTCTTGAACTTTTCGTTGTTCTTGAATCTGTATAGCAAGATATGTGTTAAGTGTGTGCTATAATTTAAGTGCAGAAAATAATAAGCGAGCAACACAACACAATATCACTTTAATCTTATATATTATTAGATAAAGATTTTGCTACAATCTGTGAATACAAAAGTTAGTATTCTCAGCTTCGTTTTTCTCAGAGAGATGTTTTATTTTGTGTATGAAAAACTTAACTTCTAAGGAAGTAAGGCTGTATCTTTATAGAGCATGAATACAACCTACTTACTACAAATAAGGTAGCTAAACAACTTTACTTTCTAGTGTGTCTATCCTTTTTGAGCAAGCATCCAAACGGCTACAGGTTTGACTTTGCAAAGCTCTGTTCAGATCCACTTCTTTAGCTCTTTGTCTCTTGTACATCTCTCCAAGCTTCTTTGTAGGCTTTTCCAAAGTACATTACAGATTGTGGTCCATAAAGTGCTTTAGCTTGTTGCAGGTCTCTGACTTGTACAATTCTTCAGTATTTTGTCTCCAAGATTGTATTCGAGAAGTAACTCTGTTGGTGATTCGAGAACTAGAATTGGCTTGATCGATAACTCTGAGTTCTCGAATACTGTTGGTGATTCGAGAACTAGAATTGGCTTAATCGATAACTCTGAGTTCTCGAATACTGTTAAACTGACATATCTAATGACTTCTCGAATAAGTCTTTTCTTCAGGAATCCTTGAAATATCGAATAGAACATTTTACTTATCCAATCCCTGAGATATCGAATAGCTTCTTTAGTCCTTGAGATATCGAATAGCGCATTGACTTGCTGACTCTTAGAGAACTCGAATGATGCTTTGACTTGTTGACTCCATGAGTTCTCGAATAGAGTATTAGACATGTCGAATCTTTGAGTTCTCGAATAAGGCTTTGACTAGTTGACCTTCAGAGATATCGAACAGTGTTTTTTTTTGAGATATCGAATCCCTGACTTCTCGAATGCTAGACTTCTCGAATAGACAAATGTACTTCTCGAATTGGTACTTAGGCAAATTCTTCATTTCTTCAAATCCCAACTGTGATTATTTGACAGTCTTTATCTCCTTGCTTGAGGCATGAACCTTGGAACTTCTTTCAAGCATTATTCTTGACTATATAAGTACAGTTACACAACTAGGATTTGATGCCTATTACAAGTACAGAACAAATAGAAACTCTACAACTAGAGGTTCCCTCAGTTAAGAGGTCATGTAGGTAATGCATAGCATTACACATACTTAGGCTTGTTATTATATGAGTACAGGCATGTCTCTGTGACTAACACAATCTACCAAAGACCCCCCTCTCTGTTCTTGCCGAGACCTCCTCCCCCATTCTGTAAGAATTCTCTTCCTTTCATATTTTTCTTGTTTCTTGAAAATTCATGCTCTTACATGAGTTTTATTGTAAATTACTGGATTAAAACAAGCATACAAGTGTTTCTTTTCAAAAATAACTTGTAGAGATTGAGTTCTAGTGAATTTTAATTTGGGGGTTTTTATTAAAATCATATTTTTTGATGATTGGCTTGTATGCAAAGCTTATAGGGGTGTTATTTGAGTTCATATGTAATTTGTATGGATTGCATTTTAGTTTTGATGGGGTTTTTGTATTAAAAACTTTGAGAAGCTATTTTCTTGATTTGGTTATGTATTATGATTATTTATATATATGTTATATGGCTGAGGTAGTATTAATTATTAGAGGATGGAGTGTGTTTGTTTGTTGGTGAAGTTTTGGGGGTGAGGCCGGTGAAGAGAGGGAGCCGAGAGTGAGAAAGGAAGAAGGGTTTGATGTGTGTATGTGTTTCACGATTGTAGTGATCAGAGGAGGTCGAGGGAGTGAGAAGAGAGGTTGGGGAAGTGATTACTAGCTTGATTGAATGTTGTTGGAAGATGGGTGTGAGTTGCATGTTTGTATGTCGAGTGCAAGAAAGGGAAAGAACAGAGGAAGGTGGTGACAAGTGCTCGGTTGCGGACCGTGGGGTATGCAGGAGGTGTGTGGGCATCTGGTATGTGTATATGGGTGTTCTAGGTGTGTTTTTGCATGAGTTTATATGCAGGGCAGGTAGGTATGTGTTTGTAAGTGTCAAACATATGTTAGTACTTTGGTTTTAATTTGAGATTAGAGATAATCTATATTATGCAATGACTTTGTTACACCTATTATGTGCTTATGTGATCTTATTTGATTACATGTTAATATTGTTAAAGAAATGGATAGTAATATATATATATATATATATATATATATATATATATATATATATATATACAGTATTCTGTGCTAAGTGTTGACTGTATACATATATAATGTGATTTAATATCATGGAGTTGGACGTAAACAAACTGAAGTACTATAGGTGACTGGAATGTTATAAACACTATAAAGTGTTGTAAAGTACTATAAGTACTAAGTTGGTACTGTACTCTTATAAATATATATAGGTTCAAGTAGAAGGCCAGGAAAAGAGCCAGTGGAAGTGAAGCCGGAGTTGTAATTTTCAAGCGTACATAGTTGAAAGCTTTTGAGGCAAGTGTATTAGCTTAACTTGTCTTTTACTTTTATATTATGATGACGTTGTACCTATATCATGTTTATAAACCTGATAAACCTTTTGCCATGCTTGAGAACTTGTTAAATTCTTGCAACCACTTTTGCCACCTTTATTTATTATTAAATCTTATAAACACCGGAACTTGTTCACCACTTGAATCTTAAGTCTTTTGTTTACCTTATCATGTGAAGTACTTATTTGAAACCATTTGTTATTCCATGATCTGACCTTATTCCTTGGATTAAATACTGATTGACGTACATTTTGGAAATTTATTTATTGTTGAACCTCTTGTTGAACCTTTATAATTGGAACGTTCTTTTGACCGAGGCGCTGGTTGTTGTTATTTATTTATTTAAGGCCAAAATGTGCCTATGGATCCAAAGTTAGAATCATGTGAAAACATGGCTCGGTGCTATTACGTGGCTGATCACCCGTTCTAGCACGTAGCATCTATCGTAAGTTCCAATTAACCTGATTTATTGTTGAAATCATTTAAACCATGTTTCAGATTATTCTGTTGAATTGTCATTGACACTTGTTGATTATATACACTGCTGAGTGATTTTTGGCTCACTCTTGTTTTATTTACCTAATCTTACAGTTAAGTTTAAGGATGGACCATTTATGTCTTGCGATCCGAACGAGAGTGACGAGGCATTTTTTTTATATCCAGTATAGAGTTCATAGCCCCGCACAAGAAGATGCTGTTTTTGACCGAGATAAAGATTAAATGGAATAGTGGATTGTGTCTAGATCAAAAATAGTTGTTGTAATAGCTTGTATATTTTAGATTCTTGTTTCATACCATGACCTGTGATAAATCCTTGTTGAGGGGTCGTTTGTGTAACTAAGATTTATTTAAAGTTATATTTCTTTGTATTGGCTTTGTGGCACCAGATCCTTACCCCGGATTTGGGGGCGCCACATTAGATCCTCCATCAAGTCAAGAAAATCAACTCAAGACCAACTAAGAATGCATGAACAGCCTGCTTCGAACACCAGAGATCACACCTTTCCTAATCCAAAATTTGGTCTTCATCTTTCAGATTTTAGATATTTATGTAACGAATCTACTGTCCAGAAATCAGCTCGATCTGATCACAGATGGCTTCCCAATCGTCAATTTTTCAATAGCTGCGCAGACCAGAAAATTCTTGTGAATTTTCATAATTAATTCGTGATTGCCTTTTCTTTAACGCGATCTACTTCTTGAACCCAAACTATGTTTTAATCCTAATCTACTTCAAATCCTATTTATGATAATTACCATCTTTTCTTATCTTTGGTAAAAGTTCTTTCCACAATTAATATTTCTACCAAAATAAGACTCACCTTAATTATCACAAATTAGAATTTTACTCATAATAGGATTCTTAACTTAAGTTAGAAAGTCGCGACGAACCCCAACAAGACTATACCTTCAAACACATTACAAAATCTCTAAATATTACCTAAAAGTCAAATGTTTAGTTTTAGTCTAATGTTAATTACCCAATATCGAAGTTTTGTTTTAAAAATTAGGTAAATTGAAACATTTTTTATGTTATGCTTTTGAACTATATTTAAATTCAACTTTGACTTTTCTCAAATATTTCAATTAATCAAAAATATGATTAGACAACTTTAATGACTTTTATATGATATCTAAGATCAGATTTTTTTGTTTTGTCGTATATTGATCTAAGTATATGTTATAAATCAACTGTTATTTGTAATATTTATCAATTTGCTATATTACATAATCTTAAGTAACCGGTCGCTCTAAAACTTCAAGGTGTCAGAGTAAGGCCCCAACATGATTTTATACTATAACATACATTATTTAACACATAAAAATTCATATTACCATACTTTATAGCCGAGTTATTGTCCAACTGGTCACTATTCATAATATATTATTGATGCTTTGTAAGATTTATGATTGGAAAAATCATATCTTCTTTAATTTAATATTGAATATGTACGTATTTTTTATATAAAACGTAGATCCCATCTTTTGATTTCTCATTTTGTAATATTAATTAAATTATTTTTCGTGTATTTTCAAATATTTTTGTTTTTAGACCAATCATACATTCACATCGCTAAAAGTCTAGGTAGTTAGTTGTAAGAACCCAAAATTTCGGTAGAATTAAAACTTTTCCTATTATGATGAAGTGCATCAATGAATAGTGATTTTGAGGATTAAGAGAATTTTTCATGCCACCTATGTACGAGACGTAGTGTGGATATTCCGAAGTTATACTAGTAATCTACGGAGTAAATAAGTGTATATAAATGCGATCGGAATTCAGAAATTCCAAATTCTATTTTCGTGTAATATTTGACCGAGCAGTGAATTATATATCAGTAATATCAAGAAATGAGATATTTAATTTGAGGAATTGAGGAGTTAATATTTTGAAATTTTATTATAAGTGATTTGAGAATTTGGAACGAAAACCACTGAGGAAGTGAAACAAACGTTCTAGAAACCGCTGAGACTTTATAACGAGATTAAGCGATCAAGCGAGCGAATCATGAATTGAGAATAGTAAATATTAGAAGTCCAAGGAAGGATATATTATGAGAGGAAAATGGAATTGAGAATAAAATCCTAGAGTGAAAGGAAATGAGAACAATTGAGAAACCGCGAGAAATTTTTTTCTGAGATAAAGAGAAAATACAAAGAAAATTGGACACAACGATTGTTTGAGGTATTGGGCCACACTATTACAATGAAGTGCAACATATAAGTTGTAACATATTGATTTAGTAAATATACAAGAAGGGAAGCCCCTTGGTGCAAATAAGAAAAGGAAGGAAGGACTTGGAAACAATATGTATAAAGCAAGGGACTTGCTTGCAATAATGGATGGATAAAGGTAATCCAAATGAACCAATGAGGAGATGACACCACATGGCAAGAAGATAAGATGCATCCAAGTGAAAATATCAAGCATTATTGATCACTTTATCACTTTAATCAAACAAAACAAACACCAAATACTCCATTCTGCCCAGCAGGAAAGGAGCTCAGTAAAACGGGCCTAGAGACTTCATTACTCAATGAAATTTTTTGTTCTTTATATGGTTAGAAAGCTGTGAAGACGCTCTACAACTTTCATTCAGGAGCCTCGACCAGGAAACGAGTGCAAGGGCTTCGTGTTGGCTGATCTTTGTGGCGTGTTTTTCCAGTCAGGAAACCCACTTCCATGTTCTTGATTTCTTTGGTGAGATTGAAGATGGTGAGCATAGAGTAAGGCTTCCCCAAGGTTAACCAAGCTTGTTTGAGATTGTAAGAACATCAAGAAGGTATAAAACCCTAACCCCTCTTGGCCATGTAGTGTTTGTGATGTTTAATGTTAGATCCATGATTGTTTGTGTGAATCTTGGACATATAAGTGATGGATGATGTAGATCTTGAGTTTAAGTGTTGTGGTTGTGATTTTAAGCTTGTGGTTAGTATATGTAACTCCATGTATGTTATAAAGTATGATCTTGGTGGTTTAGATGATGGTTGTGATGTGTATGTAAGATTCTTGGTTGGTTAAGTGACATAAGCATGCTGAGATTTTTCCAGGAACTTGAACTGTCTTCTAGGAGGGTTTTAAACCCCTAAATCTTGTCCCCTGAAGTCCTAATATATATTGTTGGAAAGGTATTTGAATGTAGTTTCCAGAAATGTAAGGTTTATGACTAGGTGATGTATAGATTTTGAGTTATGGCCTGAGAAGTGAAATGTGTTTCTGGATTCCGGACTGCACTAAATGGTCCCCTTGTGAACCTTGTTTAAACCCCTAAATATTTATGTAGGAACATGGAAAAATTAGAGAAGCTAGTAAATGCAGTGGGGAAGGCTACCCAAAAAGAATTGGATTAAAATATGTATTTTTCAATTTTATAAAAATGTTGAAGTAAAATCCGCGCAAGTGAAAAACCACCTAGGAGATTAGTTTAAAGTAGTTTTAAGAGTATTCACTTGAGTTTCGAGTTTGAGGAATAGATTTGAGTCGAATGGGTAAAGAATGTGATAATGTGATGACATGGTCATATAGGAGGGTTAGTGGGTCAAATGGTGGAGTCGCTAAGATGGCCTTGTATTCTTTAAAACATTATGATTAAGTGGTGTTGCTAAGATACTAACGAGCGAATATTGGATATTTATAGATTGTCGCTCCACTCCACGAGCCCAACCACACCAACCTTCCCAAGGCAAGTTTTCCAACCCTAAGCATTTATTTCCAAGATATTATGTTCCTGATTCTACCTATGCAAGTTTACTTTTCAAAACTTACATATATAAGGACTTTCACTGTTGTGTTTGTAGTTTTCAATCATATCAAATGTTTATGTTTATCGAAGTATTGATGAAATTGAAATGTATAAGCACGTATATGTTTGCACCCCTTGAACTTAGATTGAAATGTTTTTTCAGACAACGACTCTAGCAATAGAGGTCGTAGCGGTCCGTATATACTATTGACCGGGGAGCGGTATATTATTATATCGTAATTAAATTGCGAAAACCCGAAGGGTCATTCGGGGAGTATCGTATACTCAAGTAATTATTTTTATATCTTCGTAAATACTCAAAATACCTATCTTGGATTAAAAGCTTATGTAATTAAATAATTATTTTATTAATTATTAATATTAAATCTTAAAATATCATTTATTAATTATTGTTCATTATTTTAAAGACAAAGCTAATCCAAGATACCTTTTGCACTTTCAAACTCGAACTCTTTCGAACTCAAAACATTTTCGAAAACCCCCGGTCAGGTTTTGCTTCTTGTACACTTTTCAAGAATTATCGGTCGATTGAGGTCGAACTTCAACTACTCGAATTTTCTATCAAAATGATTTTTGAAAAGAAAAGAAAAAGGGGACTCTGGCAGGTGTGGGAATCGTTGACGAACGATTCCCGGGATGCGTAAGCGGCCGTGAGCCAGGCGGTCCATCAATTATTATTCCGGCCCAGGTATTGCCGAAGGATGATTACGGATGTAGTTTTCATCGAGGGTGATTACGGATGTAGTTTTCACCCGAGGATAGTTACGGATGTAGTTTCTATCCTTCTACCGGTAGAGAAGACCCGCGGATTATTGGACTTGGATGTGGCGACTGATCATCGTCAATCCCTGTCAGGTTTTTATGTTTTCTTCCAGTCCCATCCTCCACTTTGGAAAAATACTCAAACACTGTTTCCTGAGCCTAAGTGCCAAGTTGCCGATAGTGTGGTTTTTTATAAGAAAAATATTGACATCGTGCAGTATCTAGAACTGCAAGATTTTCTATAAAGATTGGCACGTGTTAGTGCACTCTTGCAATTATTTCAAAGAATGAAATGTTTTTGTATGAGAAACCTTCTAAGCTAATGGAAGGAAAGAGGTTTGCAATGATGTATTCCCTGTACAGTATGTTAACCGTAGAGTGTTTTGCCGAAAATGATATACTCATATGTATATATTTTCAAGCTTGAGATATATTGAAATGGGAATCTTATAAAGGGTTCATATGTTATTCTTAAAGCTCCTTAGTGAGTATAGATGTTTTATTCAAACTCGGACATATATATTGTCCAATTATGTTTTGAAATCTGAGATATATACCCATATAGTTGGGAATGTTTTCGAAATAAACCACATTATTATTTTTCAAAATGGTGAACTTGCTGAGCATTATGTAGCTCATTCTTGCTTTATAAAAACTTTTCAGAAAGAGAAGAATTTGGCCGATTAACTCTGCACCAGCAGAAGAGGAGTAGAAGATTTACCCCGGAGATGATTTAGTTCCTGATAAATACTACAGAGTAAGTCTGATAGGTTTTCAACTGTAATAGTAAGACTTGTCTTCAAGTGTAGTTGTATAAGTTGAAGTGCGTAAGACTCTGGATTGTACAGATGAATTGTAATATTTAGTGTTACTTTTGATTATCGTTTCTGAGGCTCTAACTTGTTTGTGCGTAAGATTGAGGTCTGGATGGATGTATTGTTGAGTTGTAAAGTTAATACATGTATGATATGGTTGGATGGTGATGTGACGACTTGAATCTTTGACCTCGGATTTGGGGGCGTCACATTAGTCAACCAAAAATCCCAAATATGACTCACATATTTAAAGTTTTATGTACCTAAAAAATATATGATTCAATTTTTAATTATGTATGATTTGATAAGATATTTACATATTTCATGAAATCAATTCATATATTTTTTTCCGGACTCAATTTACATTATGCATAATGTGACGCCCCTAAATTCGGGGTCATGATTTGGTGCCATAAAACCCATACAAAGAAATATAACTTTAAATAAAGCTTAATTACACAAAACTGTTTTATAGAAACGCCTTGCGGGGTATGTGCCGTCCCATTGGAATCCTGCTTCGCTGTTATATAATATATATAAAACAATAGCAAGAGTGAGCGATAGCTCAGCAAGGTAATGAAAGTATGACATAATTCTGCCTTTAATTCAAACCCAGAATATATAGCGGGTATAAACAATAATTGTCAAATTGTCTTTTTACCGAAAGTATTTCCTTATCGGAATATATTCAAAAACAGTACCATTGTAGTACTTCAAATATCATTTTCATAATATCTCTGCAACTTTCGTTATTCATACTATGAACCAAGTTCTAGTATAATATAAAAGATGAAGTTACAAGGTAATTTAATATATAACTTCCGTAGAAATATATGCTATGCAAAATATACGCAAGTATCAACATGTATCTCAAAAGAGGAAGTTAAGTTGCAAGGTAATATATTGCAACTTTAGTTTTGAACACTTTTCAAACCCCTGCCAACCTGAAAGAAGTCTCTTCGATACGTGTTGCGGGAGCTACCCGTCAACCTGAAAGAAGTCTCTTCGATACGTGTTGCAGGAAATATCCAAATTGGATGATGAACTAATACTGGAGTATTCACCGCGCCCGCTATTCCAATCCTTACGATGATCAGTCGCAGATTGTACAGCTCAAATTAATTTTACTACCGGTAGAAGGAAGAACTAACGGATTTACTTGTCTGCCGCCCTCTTAGATCTCCCTGGCCAACGGTTGGGCCTTTGGGATGGACCGGCACTACTCGGCCTCTTACACGACTCCTAGTTCGAATAGAATCCATGACTCTGAAACGTAAAGCTCATCCTCCTTTCCCCAAGTATAATACTTGTTGATAAGACTCCACAAAGTAGTCGTATCTAATTGGAAAGGAAAATTCACCAATATTTCCCAAGCTGTTGCTTGTTAATGGATATCGACTTGTTCCATCAATCTTACCCCTCGAACAATGAGGAAGTAACAAAAGATTCAATTTGTGAATAATAACCAAGTTGCGAATGAAAAGAATAGTTTCAAAGATTTATGACCGGGCAGTCAAACAAAATAAATAACAGCTCTCAAGTAAGGTTCCCTTATATTTTGAAAGTTTTTGAGCGAGCATTTAAATCTTCCTATAAGATAGATTTAAATGGAAAATAGGGTTTTGGGAACCTTTCCTTGATAAAATAATTATAATAAGGCTCAGAAATATTTTACATAATATTTGAAGATCAAAGATAATTTTGAATATGAGAAATCATCTTTAAAACTAGTTAAAAAGTATTAAACAAATATTCAAATAATATTTATTAAATCATATATAATTAAAGAATATTTTTAATCAAAAATATTGCTCATAATTACTCCTCGAATGAATATATAAAAATATCCACTAAATAAATAAATCCTCGAATATTCAAAATAATATTCATTAAATAAATCGAATCCTTAAATGAATATTCAAAATAATATTCATTTAATAAATAAAACTCTAAATAAATATTCGAAATAATATTCCTTAAAGAAACAAGGAAAACATTTACTTAATATTTCCTCAGAAAATAATCACAAGATATACAGAAATACCGACTCCCGGGCTATATTCAAAAAATGAAAATCATATGTCCTTCACTAAGGGTCTTAGCGAAACATCCGGCTTATAACTAATATATCACATATCTAGCTTATAAGCCAATTACCAAATCGTAATCAAGTATCACAATATACTTTCGAAAGCAGTTATGCCTTCCAATAGCATATATAACAGAAATAATATTCATATAGTATTTCTCGACCGAGATAATACTCAATAACATTCCTCGAATGGTTTCCAAGTAATCAATACTTTATGGAAATATAATTAATGTTTATAAATAACATTGCTCAAAATAAATAATAATCTGCCACTGGAATACCTTCGGGTTTCCACGACTATCTCTATATCACAAAATACCGACTCCCGGTTTATAGTCGAAAACAATGAATATGCTCTTATATCTAGAGCTACAAGATATACCGGTTCATAAATACTTTACTCAAAGATCGTATATAATCCAAATGTCAAATTCTATTTCAACAGGAAATAAGATATATCGCAAAACTGTACAACTTTATACATGGCACAAGCAGTATTATATAATCAATACTTCAAATTATAGATTTAGAAAACTTGCCTGATGCTCGAGAAGTGATAGGGGCTCGTGACGATGTCGGACAATCAAGACAAAGTCAAAAACATATGGTTAATCCCCTAGACGATCCACTTATAACTCAATGCTTAAACACGTAAGCGAATCACAATCAAAGCACTTAGTGGCTTAATCTAGACTCATACTAAGTCCAAGTTACTCATCAACTACTTAAGTCGTAAGTTTAGTTTGAAAACGGTCCTCGAATTCAAGTCATATGTAAGCACTTATAAGTTTGGTTTCTAAGTCGTGTTCTTAGGGGTTTTCACTTGCGCAACCTCGGCTTACGCATTTTTATAAAATCGAAAAAAATAATCTTTTTAACTTGAAACCTTCACACACACCTTTCCAACTGTCTTTAATATTTTATCACCAAATTTCACATCTTAATTCGATAATTAAGGGTCTCGAACATAGCATCAAAGTGGTTACATTTCTGCGATAAATCTTTCGAACCGCTTTCACTAAAACTAGCATTACTCTTAAACCGTAAACTCTTTTAATGCGATTCTTGCGACCATGTAAACTAGACAACCATATCTTTGTAACCATAGCAGTGGTGATGCTAAATATGAATTATGGTCTTGGACATTAACTATTTTTAAGGGTTAATGAAATTTCGCCATTACGACGGCTATAAATCGAACGTTTCCATTTTGTCACAACATAACCAAACCACACCGGGCATACCATACATCCACAACCTCAACAAACAACCTTTTTACTTCTCTAAGGTCAGTGGTGTGGCTACAATCCAACACCCACCATTTTTCATATTTTACAAAGTTAAATAACCACTAAAACACTTAAACATTATCTCTTAAGCATATAACATCAAAACAATCATCAAAACTCATATGAACTCCAAGGGTGGGATAGGGTTTTAACTCCTTGGATGCTCTAACAACACTATCAAGTGTTTATAAGCCTTTAACAAGCTTTAGATGGTCCTTAAAGTGCTAAATCCTTAAGATCAAAACAAGAAAACAACTTCAAGTTACTATTCATCCTCATCTTGTAAAATTCATAACAAATCGAAAAATAAGAGTTGGTGCTAAAATTTTTACCACACCTTGTTCTCTTCATAAGCTTTCTTTTAATTCATATATCATCAAATTTGAAGCATCCTAGCTAGGTTTTTGTGCCCCATCTTTCCGCTGGACAGAAACTGGACATATTGGGTTCTCCAACTTGGAGGAGGGATTTGACTAGGCTATACTCCTTTGTTGGCTATGAAATTTTGAAAAAATGTTACCCATGGAGTGGAGAATCTATGGTTAGCATTTAGTGATTTAATCATGGATAGAAGTGGAAATATCAATTTTTCTTTGAGTGGTGTCTCTGCTGGGCAGTTTGTGGAATGGTATGTTTCTTTGTGTTTTCTTTCCTTTTCTTTCTTTCTATGACTAATTAAACTAACTTTTGATCTAATATCTTGATAAGATCAGTTGGGTGGCTGAGTTTGATCCTCTTTGGACTTGTGCAAGGTGTATCCAAGAAGCTTCATTGATATTTGTTTGGTTTTTTTTTGTTTTTACCACCTTATCCTTGCCCTTTCATAATTCTTCCACTCTTGTCCTTTCCCCTTGGCTTTCACCATAAGCCACTTAATTAAACCAATAAATCAACTCCTTGTTTAGTATTGGGCCGAAGTTTGGGCTTTCCCCATGTTTAGTGGTCTATTGTTTGGGCCTCTTTCCAAGATTCTCTAGTCGTTGGATTTATCAAATGATTTCAGTGATCGTCTTAGTGGTTTCTCTCTTGTAAATTTCTTGGATATATATTATCTTTCCCACATCATATATTAGTGTGTTAGGGTGGTTCTAATCCTCAAGTAGATATTAAATCTGTAACAGCCCCAAATCCGGGGTTAGGGAATTAGAGTAGTCACGATCCATTTACTCCTTGCCTTACCTGTATTACTCTCAATGTTCATAATTCAAATGCTCATGACCCCACAATATATGTCTCACACACACACACACACACACACACAGGTTAGAGTCTCAGAAACGACACAATACAACAACTGCATAATAAATAACTTTTATTACAATACCCAAATGTCTTTTGAATCTGTTACTAATACAACTTCTAAGTAATGTTACATTACCAACTTAGCCTTCTGATGCTCACAATCCTCTCATACCATTCATATCTATACATAAGATGAATACCAAAAGCTGCAACCTGATTTGACTGGTTCGTACTACTCTCGGGATCACTGCTAGAAACTGTTTATGGATACGCCTTGCGGGGTATGTGCCGTCCCATTGGCATCCTGCTTCGCTGCTATATAATATATATAAAACAATAGCAAGAGTGAACGATAGCTCAACAAGTAATGAAACTATGGCATAATTCTCCCTTTAATTCAAACCCAGAATATATAGCGGGTATAAGACAATAATTGTCAAAATATCTTTTTACCGAAAGTATTTCCTTATCGGAATATATTCAAAGACAGTACCATTGTAGTTGTAAGAACCCAGATTTTGGATAGAATTAAAACTTTTTATTATGTATGGATGTAATAGTGAATAGTGGGTACGGCTACGATGTAACGAATGTTCTAATGAATGAATGGTATGGATTTGGATTCAAATACTTATATGTCATGAAGAATGCTATTGGTTGACAATCTAGATAAGAATTATCTATCTCCTAGGAAGTTAAGATTTGATAACTCCAAGGGGGAAGGTTATTCTTATGTCATCCAAATCGATATCTGTTATCAGTCCAGTGGTTCCGTAAAAGGGTTAAGGAACGATCGAAAGGGAACCGGGACATCTATATAACCCTAAAAGAATAAGTAAAGAATAAGTGATGAATAGTGATTTTGGTGGACGTAGGAATATTATTAGACGATGCTATATAGAAGTACCCGGAACGAAATTCTGAGTTCGTATTAGTGATCCAGGGGGAAAAAGAGTGTATGTAAAAACTGTTGGATTCTGAAAAATAGCACTTTTATTTTCCCCGAGATTTCACTGGACACTGAAAGACTTAAGGAATTATTGAAGGGATTTAAGGAAAATAGGTTCAAGAATTATTAAAGAGAATGGAGGATGTTAGTATAAATATTAAGGAGGTTTCCGGTAAAATCCTAACTAGAAATCCTTGAGATATTCCTCCGAACGATTAGTGAATTAAGCAATAACCGGACAAAGATACAAGCAGAGAACCAAGGGGCAAGCATGCTCAAGTGGATGAGATCAAGTAACTAAGTAGTTACAAGAGTAACTAGCAAGATTAGAAAGCAACCAAGTACTTAGCATCTCTTTCTCATCTTACCACTTAAACAACAACATTTGTCCATCCAAAGGCATCATCCATGACATCACACCTTTAATAAAGCAACCTTGGATGAGATATTATCCTAAAACATCACTTTATGCATTATTATTCAAGAAGCAACCAAGCAAGAACACATTTTTCTCTCCATCCATGCTCCATTCGAATTTTTCTAAATTCCAAGATCAAAATCCTGCTTCCAACCATCTTTTGATCTCCAAATTTTTATGGTAGATCTTATATTTCATAAAAATGATACCCTAGAAATTTTAGCCTCAAACACCACTTTTTTCCATTTTCAAATAAATCAAGAAAGTGGAGGATGAATAGTAACCTCAAGAACAAAATTCTTGGATCTTGATTTTGGTTGATGATCCAAGCTTCATGGAGGCTATACAAGGACTATACAAGGCTTAGCAAGGTCTTTACACACCCCAAGGAAGGTATAACACTCTTGAAACCCTAGGCCTTACTTTATGTTTATGCATGTTCTTGATGGATCTAAGTAGTTATGGTGTTAGCATGATTATATGCTTGAATATGATTGGGTTTTGGTGAAGGATAAAATAGTTTAGATGAATGGAAAGGCATTGCTTGGCCTTAGTTCATGGTTAAATAACATGTATATGTTGTTTGGAGTGGAAACTATGATAATTGGAAAGTTTGGAATTTGGAAATATTGGATTTATAGCCGTCGTAATGCCCGATTTTCGATAACCTTAAAGAATTCGTGCATCACAGTAGGGTTAATTGTCTTAACTGGTTATGAACATGACATGTTCTCGTAGATCTCGAGTCATAGATCGTTTTGGCGAAAGAATCGAAACATTCCGACTTACGGTTTAGGAGTTATGGTCAAATTACTAAAATTGGTTCGAAACCATAAGTAAAAGTTCGTAACTTCAATTGAACCCTATTAAAGCATGTTACTCAGTGGCGAATCTTGGTAAATAAATACTATAGGTCATAAGGAAGGTATGAGAGAAAACCACATGTCAAACGGATCGTTTTCCGATTTTATAAAAATGTTTGAATCAAGGTTAAACGCGAACGAACCCCTTAAAAGTATAACTTTGGTTATAACTTAGAAAACGAACGATAAAACTCGAGGTATAATCTCGGTTCGTAATCGATCAACTTTAGAACTTATACGACTTAAGTATATACCAAGTGTGGGTATGATGACATGTCTTAATAACGAACGAATGTCGGATCGTATCGGTGATAAAAAAGAGTTACACTAAAAGGTGTATAACGAGATAATTCGAAAACTTATTTCGACTTAAGTGAAGTTTATACGTAGACTTTTAAAAGGTGTTAAGTGGTTAATCTCGAATGTTCTGATTGTTTATAGATTATCGAGCAGAGCCAGGACACGCTATCTCCACCCACACCCGATTACCAGGCAAGTTTCCAATAGTTTGGAACTGTTGTTGTGAATATATATATGAATTGATTTTGTTATACATATGTCATAGCATGCATGCCTATTGCCAAATTATATTGTGATACTTGTTCCCTGGATTGATATTGCCAAACCCGGAGGGATTCCAACGGCAGATTATTATTTATTTTGAGGAATGTTATTATTAAAACATTATTTATATTTCCATAAAGTATCAATTACTTGGAAATCTTTCGAGGAATGTTACTCGAGCATTATCTCAGTCGATAGATATTAAATGAATATTAGTTTCGAGTATTCATTTAGAGTTGATTATTTAATGAATATTATTTTGATATTCATTGGAATTTTATTTATTAAATGAATATTACTTTCGAATATTCATTTAAGGTTTTATGTACTTGATGAATATTATTTTAAAATATTCATTGGAAGTTCAATTTACTTAAGGAATATTATTTCGAATATTCCTTTAAAGTTTTGATTACTAAATGAATATTATTTTCAAATATTCATTTAAGGTTTGACTTAATTATTGAATATTATTTTAAAAATTTATTGGAGTTTAATTATTTAATGAATATTATTTTGAATATTCATTTAAGGAGGGATTTATTTAATGAATATTATTTTGAATATTCATTTAAGGAGGGATTTATTTAGTGAATAATTCTATATATTCATTCGAGTTACGAGCAATATTATGATTTAATAATATTTCGTAATTATTATTGATTTAATCAATATTCTTGGAATATTTATTTAATTCTTTTAAAATTCTTTTTAAAATGACTTATATTATTCGAAGATTATCTTTCAACTTCAGATATTATGTAAAATATTTCGGAGTCTTTTTACGACTGTTTTATCAAGGATAGGTTCTCAACTCGTTATTCTTTTCATTTAAATCTATCTTAAAATGATTTAAATGCTCGCTCAAACTTCCATATTATAGGGGAACCTTACTTGAGAAATGTTATTTATCTTGTTGACTTCCCGGTCATAAATCTTGTAACACTATCCTTTTCACTCGCAACTTGGTTGCTGTTTATCAATTGAATCTTTGAATAACCTTTTCATCATTCGAGGGGTGAGATTATTGGAACAAGATGGTATCCTCTAACAAGCAGCAGCTTGGGAGAAATGATGTTGAATTTTCCTTTCCAACTAGATACGACTACTTTGTGGAGTCTTATCAACAAGTATCATACTTGGGAAAAGGGGGACGAACTTTACGTTCAGAGTCAAGAACTTCTTTTCGAACTTGGAGTCGTGTAAGAGGCCGAGTAGCACCGGTCCATCGCCCAACCGTTGGCCGGGGAGATCTAACAGGGCGGTAGACAAGTAAATCCGTCAGCTCTTCCTTCTACTGGTAGTAAATCTAAAATTGAGTTGTACAATCTGCGACTGATCATCGTAAGGATTGGAACAACGGGCACGGTGAATACTCCAGCATTAGTTCATCATTCAAATTCTTTTATTTTCTGCAACATGATCATTGTTGGCAGTATTGAAAAAGTATTCATAGTTGGTATTGCAATATTTTTCCTGCAAGTTCCTCTTTTATGATAAATGATAATATCTGGCTTATCTTTGACATAGCAGATATTCCCACCTATATATGCATTTTGAGTTACCTTGTAACTTCATCATTTATGTTATACTGGCATCATTTTCGTAAATGCATGGCATATGATTTGAAAGATACTTTTGAACTGTTATATATTATCGTTCAATTATGTATTATTATTGGTGGGCTATTGCTCACCCTTGCTTATTTATTATATCACAACAACAGCTAGACCAGATGACTCGCACAAAGCGCACTCGACGCTGGCGAGGACGAGGAGACTACCAGAGCCGAAGAGAATGCTATTGGTAGGATAGATTCATTCTTTCAGTACCAAGTATATGGGCTGGTATGACTTATGAAAATGGATGGCAAAGAGTATGTATTCACATTGAAATTCTTTTGGATTGTAAGAACTCATAATGTGATTAATAAAATTTGATGGTTACTCTGATTTCATCTCTGGGACTATAACGGGTGTGTTTTATATTGTTATGTTGGGTCATAAAGATGTAATTTATTTTATGTTGAAGTAATGTTCAAGTATTGTGGACCGAAATGGAGACAGTAACGACCAGATCCCGGACCCCGGATCTGGGGGTGTTACAGTAGTACTTCATATATCATTTTCATAATATCTCTGCAAACCTTCATTATTCATACTATGAACCAAGTTCTAGTATAATATAAAAGATGAAGTTACAATGTAATTTTTAGGAATATGTTGTACTTGATGATAACTTCACAATCAATCAAATTGTATAAGGTTTTGTAGCTGTCAACGGATGAGGATTTATAACTCTATCCGTTGACAGGTAGCTCATCAACGGATGAGGTTTTGTAGCATACTGCAGTATCTCTATGTTATCAGTTGATAGTGTTTTTATCCACAGTCATGTTGACCATCAATGGATAGGCAGAATAGGGTAGCCAATTGTAAATAAGCTATGCTATGTAATTCTGTCTAAGTGAAAGTGTATCAACAGATGAAGACAAAACTCTATCAACGGATACAACTCAAATCCACTCTATCAACGGATACAGGTCAAGTCTCAATATCAACGGATACAGCTCAATACATCATCAACGGATGTCAGTGTACAATATCAACGGATAATCATTGACACTTTCTTCTATGCTAAGCTGGGGATTAGCAGTTGATAAGGACAGGTTTGACTGACAGATCACATGGGTTGATAGTAGATACAAAAAACAGTATGGCAGCCATACTTTGGAAACATAGAAGAAAGAAGCATTCCGTTTACACTATGAATACAAGAAAGGTGCAGGAGACATGTCTGTTCACAAGGACAACCTTTCGGCTACATGTGTATTTGGAGTGTAGTAGCAAGTCAACTAGAATTAGATTAATATTATCTTATTCCAGTAGTACTTGTAAAACTTGGGATTTATAACCAAGTGTAGCAACTCTTTGTAGTCTAAGAAAACAGATACATTTGCTTAGGGTTTTTTATTGAATATCCTTAGAAAGCAAAGATTTGTAAAACAGAAGCTGTGTACTTTTGTATCACAGAGTTTTCTTCGAATAAAAGCTTCAGGTGGTACATTTATCCACCTGATTTTTTATGTGTTTGTGCATTAATCTTTCTACAGCAATTATCTAAGTATAGATTTCTGGAGTTCTTATCAGAAATTTATAAATATCAAGAATTGTATTCAACCCCCCCTTCTACAATTATACAAGTGTGTAATCTGGGAATAACAATTGGTATCAGAGAAAGCTTCTAACATATTTGAAGTTTAAAGATCAACACACTTCCAACATGTCTAAGAAGGATTATGGAGTAAAGATTCCAGTTCTTGATAGAGAGAATTACTTTCACTGGAAAGTAAAAATGCGTCTACATCTCTCGTCTATTGATGAGGGTTTTGTGGATTGCATTGACAAGGGTCCTCACGTTCCAATGAAGACTGCAACAAGAGTTGGCCTGGCTGAAGGTGTGCCTGACACTCTCATTCCCAAACCTGTTTCTGAGTGGTGTCTTGAAGATATTGCAGAAGTCCACAAAGACAAAAAGACCATGAATATACTGTTCAATGGTCTAGAAACAGACATGGTTGACAATGTTATTAACTGTACTACCTCCAAGGAAGTATGGGACATTGTTCAAACCCTTTGTGAAGGAACAAAACAGGTGAGGGAAAACAAGATGCAACTACTAATCCAACAGTATGAACATTTCCACTTTAAGAGTGGAGAAACATTGAATGATACATTTAGTAGATTTCAAAAGCTACTAAATGGTTTGAAACTGTATGGAAGAATCTATCAAGTTAAAGATTCTAATCTCAAATTTCTGAGATCACTGCCCAAGGAATGGAAGCCAATGACTGTTTCTCTAAGAAACACTCAAGAGTACAAGACATTTACTCTTGAAAGGCTCTATGGAACTTTAAAGACATATGAGCTGGAAATGGAGCAGGATGAAGAGATTGAGAAGTCTTAAAAGAAAAGTGGGTCAGTTGCACTTGTTGCCAACTTGGAGCAAAAGGAGGAAAGGACAGAAGCTGCTAGTTCTACACCAAACAGGGAGGTTTGTAAAGGTAGAGCAGAATCAAGTAGGAGCAAGGAAAAGGTGTCTGAGGAATTGAATGTCCTTCAGCAGGATGAATTGGATGAGATAGATGAGCACTTAGCTTTTCTATCTAGGAGATTTTCTAAGCTGAAATTCAAGAGAAACTCTAGGGTGGCCAAGCCATTTAACAAGGATTTTTCCACAAGCAACTATGTGGATAAATCCAAAATTAAATGCTACAATTGTGGAATTGCTGGTCACATGATAAGTGAATGCAGGAAACCTAGATCTGAGAACAAGGGAAAGTCAACTGAGACTATTGACTACAAGAAGAAATATTTTGATCTTCTCAGGCAGAAAGGAAAGGCATTCTTGACCCAAGAGTATGACTGGGCTGTTGATGACAATCATTCTGATGATGATGTTGAGTTTGTCAACCTTGCATTGATGGCTGATTCTGGAGAGCAGGAAGCAAGTTCAGCTAGCAATCAGGTATTTTCTACTAATCTCTCTGAGCTCACCAAAGAGGAATGCAATAGTGTTATAGATGAAATGTCTACTGAACTATATCACTTAAGTGTTACTCTTAAATCACTTACTAAAGAGAACAATAGGATTAAAGAGTCTAATCTGTTTTTAAGTGATAGAAATGCTGCTCTAGAAGCTCAATTTCTAGAATTTGAGAAAATGAGAGTTGATTGCAATAATGCTAAAAGTGAACTTGAAGCTGTGTTAAAAAGAGAACTGATTTTAAAAGACCAGCTTGAAAAAGAACAAGGGATAATTGCTAAATTCCAAAGTTGTAGGAATATTTCTCAAAACATAATAGAAGTCCAGGGAATAGAATCGTTTGTGAAGGATACCTGGACTCAAAAGAAAACGGAGCTAGAACCTGGCCTTGAGGATCTAGAGACTATTTGTGAATCAACGGATAGTGATCATCCGTTGACAGATGAACCATCAACGGATGAGAGGTATCCGTCGACTAACAAAAAGTTTGTTAGTAAGAAGGAACTCAGGAAACTGGATATCAAGTATGGTCCAGTCAACAAGAACTTTGTTAGTGGTGAATGTAGCAAAACCAAATCTAGTGGGAAGGCTAAGGCAGGTGATTTACATAACAAAAAGGCTGTTGGTAAATCAGATAATGAAAAGGTAGAAATTGAGGGTAAAATGAAAAAGAACAGAAATGGTAAGATAGGCATCAACAAGAAAAACAATTATTCTCCTGACAAGTTTGCTCCTAGGAAAACTTGTAGTAATTGTAATAGTGTCAATCACCTATCTTCTAATTGCAAGATTGTCAACAAGGCTCCTGTTCATGTACCTCAAACAATGCCATGTATGCCTTCAATGCTTGGTTTGTATCAAAATGCTAGTTTTTCAAATCCATATGTGAACATGCCATATGTATCTAATCCTTATTTTTAATCTGTGAATGTGCCACAAATGTCATGGAGCATTCCTAGCATGAATGCATGCATGCCAATTTTCCACAAATGCATGCATCAAATATTCATGCAAATGAGCATTTGTCTAACCCCATCACTCAAGCATTTACACCTAAGTTGAAGAATGCTAAGAGTGCAAAGTCAAAGGCTAACAAGAAAGGACCCAAGGAAGCTTGGGTACCAAAATCAACTTGATTTGTTTTTGAAATGTGTGCAGGGAAACAGAAGGAATCTATGGTACCTAGACAGTGGATACTCTAGGCACATGACAGGAGATTCAACCCTGCTCACAGAGTTCAAGGAAGGAGCTGGCCCTAGAATTACCTTTGGAGATGACAGCAAAGGATATACTAAGGGATATGGCTTGATTTCAAAAGACAATGTCATCATTGAAGAAGTGGCTTTAGTTGAAGGTTTGAAGCACAATTTGCTGAGTGTCAGTCAGATTTGTGACAAAGACTATGAAGTAAAGTTCACAAAAGAAGCCTGTGTTGTTTCTGCCAAGGAACACAACAATGTGGTATTGACAGGCTTTAGAAAAGGAAATGTTTACATAGCTGACTTCAATTCAGCATGCTCAGAATCCATTACTTGTCTCTTCAGCAAAGCAAGTAAGGATAAGAGTTGGCTATGGCATAAGAAGCTGTCACATTTGAATTTTAAAGTTATGAATGATTTGGTAAGAAAGGATCTTGTTAGAGGAATCCCTCAATTGGAATTTGTCAGAGATGGACTGTGTGATGCCTGCCAATTAGGGAAACAAAAGAAATCATCCTTCAAAAGCAAGACAGAGTCATCCATTGTTAAACCTCTTCAATTGCTGCATATGGACTTATTTGGTCCAGTAAATGTCATGTCTATTTCAAAGAAGAAATACTGTCTGGTGATTGTAGATGATTTTTCTAAGTTCATATGGACCTTCTTCCTGCACTCCAAGGATTGTGCAAGTGAAATCATCATCAATCACCTCAGAATACTAAACAATGGTTCTGAAGACAGAGTACAAAGAATCAGGAGTGACAATGGTACTGAATTCAAGAATTCCACAATGAAGATTTTCTGTGAAGAGAATGGAATTGTCCATGAGTTTTCTGCTGCCAGAACACCTCAACAAAATGGGGTTGTTGAAAGGAAAAACAGTCTCATTGAAGCAGCTAGAACAATGTTAAGTGAATCAAGGTTACCAACATATTGCTGGGCTGAAGCTGTCAACACTGCATGCTTTACTCAGAATATTTCCTTGGCCAATCAAGCAAGAGGAATGACTCCTTATCAGTTGTTAACCAACAAGAAACCAACTTTAGCTTTCCTTCATGTCTTTGGATGTAAGTGTTTTGTGCTAAGGAATCATGGAGCTAACTTGGGCAAATTTGAAGCAAAGGCAGATGAAGCTATTTTCGTTGGATATGCAGCAGGGAAAGCCTACAAAGTCTACAATCTAAGAACCAGCATTGTTATGGAATCTGTACATGTTGTGTTTGATGATAAAAAGATTCTAGGCCTAAATGATGAAGGCTCCCATGAAAAGTTGGAATTTGAGAATGAAGGTGAAGGAAGAATGTACTATGATGATGATGAGGAAGATGAAGATCATGACCACAGAGATCCACCAAGAGTTGTTGTACCAACTAGAAGTGATGCTTACACTGGAAATGAAGCATCCGTTGACAGTCATTCTGGAGCATCCGTTGACATTATTAGAGATGCATCCGTTGACAGAGATTCTCAAGCATCCGTCGACAGGCAAAATGATGCATCCATTGACAGTCAACTTCATAATTCAGCAAGGATAACAAACTCAGGGGGAGTTTCTCAAGGTCAAAATTCAATGCTAAATCAACATGATCATGCTCATGGAAATGAAGCAACCTCATCAAGATCAAACCTTCCACCTGCAAGAAAATGGACTAGAGATCATCCATTTGAGTTAATCATTGGTGAATCAAATTCAAGAGTCCAAACTAGAAGGGCCACTCAAGCAGAATGTCTATACAGTAGCTTCCTGTCTCAAGAGGAACCTAAGAGAGTGGAAGATGCCCTTCTAGATCCAGATTGGGTCTTAGCAATGCAAGAAGAGCTAAACCAATTTGAAAGAAATAAAGTATGGAAACTTGTGCCCAAACCTGATGATAGAAGTGTCATAGGTACTAAATGGGTTCTCAAGAATAAGACAGATGAAAATGGCATAATTGTGAGGAATAAAGCTAGATTAGTGGCAAAAGGCTACTCTCAAGAAGAAGGAATAGATTTTGATGAAACTTTTGCTCCAGTGGCAAGACTTGAGGCAATAAGAATCTTTCTAGCCTATGCAGCACATGCCAATTTCAAAGTCTATCAGATGGATGTCAAAAGTGCCTTTCTAAATGGGGAACTGGAAGAAGAGGTCTATGTCCATCAACCTCCTGGCTTTGAGGATCCAGAATTTCCAGAATATGTATATCTTCTCATGAAAGCACTTTATGGTTTGAAGCAAGCACCAAGAGCCTGGTATGACACTTTATCTCAATTTCTTTTGGAGAACCACTTCACTAGAGGTACAGTAGATAAAACCTTATTTCATAGGAATATCAATGGCTCTTCAATACTTGTTCAAATCTATGTAGATGATATTATTTTTGGGTCTACAGATGAGAAGCTTTGCAAAAGGTTTGCCAAACTTATGCAAAGTAGGTATGAAATGAGCATGATGGGTGAATTAACTTACTTTCTTGGCCTACAAGTAAAGCAAGTTAATGAGGGCATTTTCATAAGTCAAACAAAATATATTTATGATCTCTTAAAGAAATTTGACTTAATGGATTGTACCTCTGCAAAAACACCTATGGCCACTGCAACTAAGCTTGAGTTGAATACTAAGGAAAAGTCTGTGGACATCTCAAGCTATAGAGGCATGGTAGGTTCACTTCTATACCTAACAGCTAGTAGACCTGATATAATGTTTACTACTTGTCTTTGTGCTAGATTTCAAGCTGACCCTAGAGAGTCTCACTTAATACCTATTAAAAGAATTTTCAGGTATCTCAAGGGAACACCAAACCTTGGCATTTGGTACCCAAGAGAATCTGGTTTTGATCTAACTGGCTATTCAGATGCAGATTATGGAGGTTGCAGAGTTGATAGGAAAAGTACTGCAGGTTCCTGTCAATTTCTAGGAAACAGGCTTGTTTCATGGTTCAGTAAGAAACAGAACTCAGTCTCCACTTCTACAGCTGAAGCTGAGTACATTGCTGCTGGAAGCTGTTGTGCACAGATTCTATGGATGAGAAATCAACTCATTGACTATGGTCTAAAAGTTGAGAAGATTCCAATCTTCTATGACAACACAAGTGCTATTGCCATCATAGGGAATCCAGTGCAACATTCGAGAACCAAGCACATTGACATCAAATACCACTTCATTAGAGAACATGTGATGAATGGTACAGTAGAAATGCACTTTGTGCCAAGTGAAATGCAGCTTGCAGATATCTTCACCAAGCCTCTTGATGAATCCAAATTCACAAGATTGGTAGGTGAGCTAGGTATGCTTAACTTGTCATAATTCCTAGTGATATTTGATTTTACTGCTTTGCAGCTAGGAATGTGTTTTGATTTACTTGAGAATTAAAAACTCTCAGAAAAATTTTCTTTAGAAATTTTGTCCAAGGCAAAATTATCTTATCAACGGATATCCTTTTACCCGTTGATAGCATAAACACATTCCTAGATTTTTGTATATCAACGGATAATAGCTTATCCACGTCATCAACGGATAAACTGTTTCTCAACCGTTCATTCCATATCCGTTGATATACATATTTTCTTTTAAATATAACCGTTGGTAAACGTGTATCTATATAGGACTGGTTATATTTATTTTCTTTTATTATTTGACAGTTACTTTTGACCAATGGGTAATTACTTTTAATTATTTCATTTTCAATTCTTGAAAAGTATAAAAGGCTGTCTTGTGCTCTCACATCTCACTTTTATCGACTTTCAAGATTCTCTTAAGTAAACTGCATCTTCTTCACAAAAATTCTCTGCAACAAAAGTTCAAACTCTTCAATGGCGCCTATTGTTAAGATGATGTCTTCCACTGGGTTCACCTATGAGAAGAACAATTTCGCGGCCTATGTCGATACAGTGAATGCCCCAGAAGCTTATCACACCATGATGAATTTTGTGAAGAACTATAAACTTTCGTATGCTATGACTGCCACCACTCCTCTAATCCACGAGGTAATCGAAGAGGTGTGGGCATCCGCTGAGTACAATGGCACAGACGGTACAATTGCTTTTTCTCTAAAGGGTAAAAACTGTTGGGACAATCAGATCTTGGCACTGCGATTTTTGATACAATACATTAACGAGTACGAATAGAAAAATCACCTTGTTAACGGTTGATTCCACGCTCTTCTATTGTATTCCCAAATTCCCTTGAGCGAAGTGTGGCCTTCGTCTTCTCAAGTAAACCTCTCTTCTTGCTCCTGGGTGACTACAAAATTTTTCGACCAACCCTCGCAAGAAGAGAATAAGAATATATATATAGGCTACAATAGTGATCATGGACAATTAGGTTGGGCCTTCTAATTACATCTTGGGCATGGCCCAATGTAATTAAATATTAATTCAATCCACTAAAGAATTAATATTTGCACTACCTTTCCTAATACCGTAATTTAATTAATTAATTCGGTTCCAATATTATTTGCTTATTAAATTCCCCATGTTTAAAATATCGCATGTCCATTAATTAAATAAATTACTGATAATTCATTTAATTAATATCTTTTATCCTTGATTATCCACCCAACCTTTATTTAATTATGCCAGAATAAATCCACCTGCAGGGTTTCACATAATTAAATCTTTTTGAGCTTTCAAGGGGACATCATTAACCCGAATATTATCAGGACATGGATTCCTTCAATAAATAATATTCACCATATATATTATTCCATCACCCAAAATATAATGAAATAAATCAAAAGAATTATTTCATATATAAATCAAAGCATGTAAATAATATACACGTGTCAATTACTATATCTGGATTAAGAACCTAAGCATTAATAATAACATAGAATCTTAGTTCACTTTCTTAATCAGTATAAGGGAACAATTCTAAATTTGATCCTGTTCAATATACACAAAGTATACTAGTATTATTTATTAGTCAATATAAACTAATCTAAATAATACTACAGCCATTCCAGTGGATTGTCCAACTCCACCTGTGCTGTGAACCTTATTATATTATATAAACCGTATTTAACAATCTAATATTCCGTATCCCATTTGATACTAGATTGTCCACAATATATAATATTAGACAGCTTGTAAACATTTAAATGATTCTCAATAAAATAGGCCAGAAATAAATGTATATGCTTCAAATAAATATTTTCAGTATACACCAACAATCTCCCACTTATACTCAAAATATTCTATGAGTATATCAGTGTTTATTTAATCCACTATTACACAAAAAAACTATGTGTCCATCCATCTGACTCCTATCGCTTCCACATGCCTATAAAAAACTTTGGCTGGCAGGCTCTTTGTGAAAGGATCTGCCCGGTTGTCTTCTGATGATATGTGAGCCACAATTATATCTCCTCGCTTTACGATTCCTCGTATGAGATGATACTTACGTTCAATATGTTTAGCTGCTTTGTGATCTCGCGGTTCCTTCGAATTTGCCACAGCACCAGTGTTATCACAATACACTGTCAAGCTCCTAGGCAAATTAGGTACCACATCCAAGTCAAAAAGGAAGTTCCTGAACCATACAGCCTCCTTTGCAGCCTCAGAGGCCGCCACGTACTCGGCTTCCATGGTAGAGTCTGCAATGCATTTCTGCTTTACACTCCTCCATATAATGGCTCCACCTCCCAAAGTAAAAACATATCCCAAGGTTGATTTCCTCTTATCCCTATCTGATTGAAAATCTGAATCAGTATATCCCAAAGGAAATAGATCTGAGGCCTTGTAAATTAACATATACTCCTTAGTCCTTCTCAGGTACTTGAGTATAGTTTTTACTGCACTCCAATGTTCCTGACCTGGGTTCGACCGATATCTACTAACCATGCCTACAGCAAAGCAGATGTCAGGCCTCGTACATAACATAGCATACATTAAGCTTCTTGGATAAGGAACTGCTTTCATGCTCTCTATATCCTTAGGTGTCGAAGGACACTGCTCCTTGGATAGAGCCACTCCATGCTTAAAAGGTAGAAAACCTTTCTTAGAGTTCTGCATGTTAAAACGAGCTAATACTTCATCAATGTAGGGCTCTTGAGATAAAGCCAACATCCTTTTCTTGCGATCCCTTATTACTTTGATCCCAAGGATGTATGCCGCTTCACCTAAGTCCTTCATTTCAAATTGTTTGAACAACCATGCCTTTACTGATGACAACATCATAACATTGTTTCCAATGAGTAAAATGTCATCCACATACAGTACTAGAAAAACCACTCCATTACCCTCACTTCTCTTATACACACATGATTCGCTTGGACTTTGATCAAATCCATATGACTGGACTGCCTGATCAAAACGAATATTCCAGTCCCTAGAAGCTTGTTTTAGTCCATAAATAGACCTCTTAAGCTTACAAACAAGATGCTCTTGGCCTTGCTTAATGAACCCTTTTGGTTGTTGCATATAGATGGTTTCCTCAAGACTTCCATTAAGGAAAGCTGTCTTGACATCCATTTGCCAAATCTCATAATCGAGATGAGCTACTATAGATAAAAGAATCCGGATCGACTTATGCATAACAACCGGCGAAAAGGTTTCCTCATAATCGATCCCTTCTTTCTGAGTATACCCTTTCGCAACAAGTCGTGCTTTCCAGGCTTTCACCCTTTTGTCAGATCCTCTTTTCTTCTTGTAGATCCACATACATCCAATGGGTTTTACACCTTTGGGTGGTTCCATGAGCTCCCAAACTTGATTAGAATACATAGATTCCATCTTAGATTCCATTGCCTTTTGCCAAAGATCTGCATCTTTATCTAGAATTGCTTCTTCATATGTCCTGGGATCCTCATCATGTTCACCAGAGACCAAGTCCGAGGACTCTCCCAAAAACATGAATCTATCAGGTTGTTGAACAACCCTCCCACTACGACGAAGCACCGGTGTGGTATTAGTGACAGGTTGTGCATTTTCTTGTGGTTGATCTACTTGTACTATTGGCACTTGGGGATTATCTGTCCCTCCCACTAGTTCCTCTAAAACGATACTACTCATGGGTTTATGGTTCATTATATAGTCTTCTTCTAAGAATCTAGCATTGGTGCTAACAATGATTTCTCGATCCCTAGGACTATAAAATGAATAACCTTTCGTTCCCATGGGATAGCCTACAAACAGCCTTACTTCCGTACGAGATTCTAACTTGGTCACGTTCTTGTTCAGCACATGTGCTGGACAACCCCAAATCCGAATATGTCTTAGACTTGGTCTGCTACCAGTCCACAATTCTATTGGAGTCTTGGGAACCGACTTAGAAGGTACCAAGTTTAGAAGGTAAGTCGCTGTTTCTATAGCATATCCCCAGAACGACTTGGGTAAATCTGAATAACTCATCATCGATCTAACACTTTCTAAAAGAGTCTGATTCCTTCTCTCTGCTACACCATTCTGCTGAGGTGTGCCAGGTGCAGACAACTAGGATGCAATCTGAAAGGCATATGACATAGCCTATTTGTAGTTCGAGGACTCAACTCAACTTAAGCTTAGTTTGTAATAAGTAAATAACTTTAACTGTCACAGGAATCTCAGGAGGTACTATCTGTCAGAAGAAAAACCCTAAAGTCAATCTATAGTTTTGATGTTTTACACTGGAAGAAGTTCAGATTGCTGATCAAGCCTCAGTATAGCATCAAAGAAGTGGATTTATTTCTAAGACAGAGATTTCTAGAGTAACAGTTTCAGACAGTATACAGTGAAGTACAAGAAGGAGAAAGAGATGAGAAGAAAAATGAATCACATTATTAATGTGAAAATTAAAGGACAGTCATTGAGGTTAGTCGTTCATGAACCAGACAGTACATGGAACGTCAACAAAATATTCAGTGGTATTCTTTTATTACTTTCAGTGATTCAGAAAAGAATTAAGACAATCCAAGGATATATAATTATTCTTGTTTAATTAATTTAAATCAAGTAGTCAATTTAATTAATTAATTAATTCATCTTGAATTAATTCTTTAATTAAATTAATTATTAGATTAATTAAATCAGATTAATTATTTAAGTAAGAATAAATTAAAATGATTATTTATTAATCAATTTTAATTAATTCTGAAAAAATGAACTAGCAAGACAATCCCTGATTGTCTTGCCGATTGTCTTGAAGGTTAAATTCAGAACAGCAAGACAATAGGAGATTGTCTTGCCGATTGTATTGGTGAAGAAATCAATAAAGCAAGACAATTCCTGATTGTCTTGCCGATTGTCTTGATAATGATAATGTCTGAAAAGCTTTTAAAAAGTAGAATAAAAAATCTAATTTGATTGTCTTGACGATTGTCTTGGCAGTTCAATTTGATTGTCTTGATAATGATCAAAAAGAAAAAGCTTCAGACAGAATGATAAATTTGATAAAGCAAGACAAAGATATCTGAATTTGATTGTCTTGACGATTGTCTTGGAAGAACCTGATTGTCTTGACGATTGTATTGCCTATTGTCTTGGCAGTACAAAATTGGTTGTCTTGGAAGAATAAATTGTATTGACGATTGTCTTGGCAGTTATATTTGAAGACAAAGAGTCAGTGATTGATATATAACAAGATATATCGACAGAAGCAATCAGAGAGGAAAAACAACACAGAAAATATTACATTTCAAGAACTGAATTCTCTCTTCTCTCTCATCAAGAACACAGCACAAGAAGCAGAAAATTATTTAGAAAATCAAGTTCATCTTATTTTTAATATCTGATCCGATAGAACTGATTTCATTGATACTCTTGTACTATTAGCGAGTTTTTACTCCTAATCTATATCTTGATTTTTATTAACAAATCTAGAAAAATTCATGTTGAATTTTCTAATTTGTTTTTATTAACTAGATATAAATTCTGTACTGTATTTGTAACAAACCCCTCAAGTTAATATAATTTTATATTCAACTTGAATTTTGTTTCATTTAATTCCGCTCAAATTTGTCAAAATATAAATTAAATTATCCGGACAAATTTCGATAAAACAGTACTGTTTGTATTCAACCCCCCCTTCTACAAACAGATTGGACCTAACAATTGGTATCCGAGCAGGTTGGTTGATACACAAACCAAAGATTCCATTTTAATCAATTAAAAATCATCCCCGAATTTTTTAACTCTCTTAAAAAATTCATCATGTCTTCTAAAGTCGGAACTGTGAAAATTCCCATATATGACAAAAACAGTTATGATATGTGGAAGAACAAAATGTTAATGTTCCTCGAGGTTGCAAATCCTAAATACATGAAAGTCTTATCAGAAGGACCAATAATACCTTTTGGATTAACTCCTGAAGTTGTTACTGATGGAAAAGTTGTTACCCCTGCAAAGCTTGTTTAAAAAGATTCTTCTGAATTCACTCTTGCTGAAAGAGAGGAAGCTGGACTTGACATTAATTTAAGACTGGTTTTAATAGATTCTCTAGACTCTGTGATGTACAGTCATGTGATTAACTGCAAGACAGCAAAGCACATGTGGGAAACCATTGAAACTGTGAATGAAGGAACAGAGGAAGTTAGGGAGAATCGTCTGGAAATTCTGACATCTGAGTATGAACACTTTCGATCAGCATACAATGAAAGTATTCAAGATGTGTTTGAAAGATATAACAAACTTGTCAACAATTTACAGATGCATGGCAAGTACTACACTCAGAAAGAGATCAACAGAAAATTTCTACTGTCAATGCCTGTTCATCTAGAACATAGAATTACAGCTATCAGAGAGTCGAGGAATCTAAGTGAAACTACTGTAGAAAGACTCTTTGGTGTTTTAAAAACCTATGAACTGGAACAATCTCAACAAAAGGAGATTTATGGAAAAGGAAGAATTGCTAATACTTCTACAGCTCTTATTGTTGAGAACAAACAGGAAGTGGAAGATAAGGTTATTCAACCCTGTAGTGTTGACAGTGGCAAGCTGGAAGTTGAAGTTGGTCAAACGAATGCTACTCCAGATGAAGGTGACTTCTATTCACTAGAAGAACTAGATCAGTTGGAAGATGAGTCCATGGCTTTGTTGGTAAGGAAATTCAGTAACTTCAGATTCAGGAAGAATCCCAAGTTCAGGTACAAATCTAATTATAACAGGTTCCAGAGAGGAGGTTCTTCATCCTCAAGTAACAGAGGAGGTTACAAAACTGGAACAGTTGAAAGAAGTAAAATTAGATGCTACAACTGTAATGAACTTGGACATTTCGCTACTGAATGTCAGAAGCCAAAACAAAACCAAAGAAAAGACTTTGGATCTGAGAAGAAGAAGACAGGAAGAGCCTATGTGGCTGCTGGAAAGAGTTGGGATGATACAGACTCTTAAGATGAAGAGTATGGCAATCTTGCCCTGATGGCAAAATCTGATAACTCCAGTGGTACATCATCTGAGGTATCATGTACTGAAAGTCAATATATTTATCAACTTACTGATACACTAGGTAATGCTAATAGAGAGATTGAAAGGCTAAATTTGTTAAATACAGATCTTAGTAATCAATTATCAGAATTACATGATGTACAAAATTGCCATGTTATACAAAAATCAGAAATAAGAATGCTAAAAGAACTTGAGAGGTCTCTAGCAGAGATAGTGGTTCAACAACGTGAAACAATAGCTGAACTAGAAATAAGGGTTAGTGCTACTTCTAATTCTTGTAAAGTGGCTAAAGAGTTGTTTAACCAACAAGCAATTAATCAAACCGTAGGAATTGGGTTTGATTATAATGAAGCTATTGGACGAAAAAGCATTAATACTCCTAATCGTGTCAGTGCTGTAGATAGGGGTATACCATTAGTGCTTAAGAGTGTTAGTAACCCACTCTTTAAGAAATCCATAGCAGAACCTTTGGATACAACATCTTTAATCATTAAGGAAGAGATGCGCATTGAGGATGTAGCTAATGGCGTAGTCTTAGAAAGTAATCAAGTTGTTAAAAATGATAAAGATAGAAAGACTGTGTTTGTAAAAGCAGAAAGAGATGGTGAGTCTACTAGTTCATTGAAAACTAGTAACAGAAGTAACAACATGAATAAATGCAACAACAAATCTACCATGCATGCTATTCCTGTTATTGATACTGCTCATAAGAAATGTGATGCTGCTAATTGCATGTCTTGTGCTTTTAATATAATGTCTGCTTACTTTAACGGTAATCATGCATGTGTTGATAAGAATGCTCCTAGACAGCAGATGAACAGAAATAAACATGTAAGATCCAGGACTGTAACATCACCTAATTCTAAGATTAGGACCCCAAGTCCTTCTCAGGATATAGTGAAGACATGGTTACCCAAGCTGAAACCAAAACAAGTTAAAGCTGTTTACAGGGTTAAATGTCCAGTACCTAAAGAAAATGTTATTAAAATAAAAAGTGTTGCTTTGCCTGATAAAGGTCAATTCTTTAAGTACTCCGGACCCAATCAAATTTGGGTTCCGAAGAAAGTCTAACCAATTTGTCATTGCAGGGTGTGAAACAGGTTGAACGAGTCATGTGGATTCTGGACAGTGGATGTTCAAGGCATATGACCGGAGATAAAGCCCTGCTGACAAATGTGGTGGAGAAGGCTGGCCCAGTCGTTACCTTTGGAGATAACAGCAAAGGTAAAACTGATGGATATGGCAGATTAGAAGCTGGAAATGTTATCGTTGAAGATGTCTCTTTTGTGAACGGCCTTGAGCACAATTTGCTCAGTATTAGTCAATTCTGTGATAGAGGTTATGAAGTGCATTTCAACAAGAATAATTGTCTAATATCACACAAGAGAAATGAAAGGCCGCAGTTGACTGGAGTAAGAAAAGGAAACTTGTACATAGCCAATATGAACTCTGGAAGCACAGAAGAAATTAGATGTTTTTATTCAAAGGCATCTACTGATGAAAGTTGGTTATGGCACAAGAAACTTTCTCACCTAAATTTCAAAACAATGAATTCTCTAGTGAAAAGAGAGTTGGTGAGAGGTTTACCTTCGATTGAATTTACTCAGGAAGGTCTATGTGATGCTTGTCAAAAAGGGAAGTTAAAAAGGGCAACTCACAGGAGCACTAACATATCATCAATAACTGAACCATTACAACTTCTCCATATGGATTTGTTTGGTCCAGTTAGTGTGATGTCCATGTCAAGAAAAAGATATGCTCTTGTGATTGTTGATGATTTCTCAAAATTCACATGGGTACTATTTCTGAACTCAAAAGATGAAACTCCACAACTGGTAGTTGATCACATTAAGTTAATTGAGCTGGATTCTAATCGTCCAGTAAGAGCTATAAGGTCAGACAATGGAACTGAATTCAAGAATGCAGTTCTGAATGACTTTTGCACTGAAAAGGGTATAACTAGACAGTACTCGGCTCCCAGAACTCCTCAGCAAAATGGGGTAGTTGAAAGAAAGAATAGAACCTTGATTGAAGCTGCACGTACTATGCTAAGTGAATCAAGGCTTCCATTGAGCTTTTGGGCTGAAGCTGTCAACACTGCATGCTATACTCAGAATCGTACTCTTATCAATAAAGACTTAATGAAGACACCATATGAAGCTCTACATGACAAGAAACCAACTCTCAAGTACTTCCATGTATTTGGGACAAAATGCTTTGTGTTGAAAGAAGGAGAAGATCAAGGTGGTAAATTTGAAGAAAAAGCACATGAAGCAATATTTATCGGTTACACTAGAAGAGCCTACAAGGTGTATCTTATTGATCAACAGAAAACTATGGAAAGTGTCAATGTTACATTTGATGACACAAAACTCCCAAGTATCCAAAATGAAGATCCATCTGAAAAGCTTAAGTTTGATGACATGTCAGACTCAGATTCAGATGATGACAATCAACCTGAAGTTGTTGCTGATAATAATAATCCAAATGTTGGTGGTAATGATCAAGGTGATGCTGGTGAAAACAATGATAACTTTCAAGACACCACTAATACTCTTGAACCATCAACAAGTCAAACTGGCAACAACTCAGGGGGAGATAATGAAGGGTCAACAAGTCATACTCAACATCATACTGAAGAACAAGGCGAATCGTCAAGATCAATTCTTCCCAGACAAAATGTTTGGAATAGAGCTCATCCTTTTGAGCTGATTCTTGGTGATCCAGATGTTGGTGTGAAAACAAGAAGAGCTTATCAGAATCAATGTAACTATTCTGGGTTCCTGTCTGTCATGGAACCTAAGAAAGTAGAAGAAGCTCTATTTGATCCTGATTGGGTGATTGCTATGCAAGATGAACTCAATCAATTTAAGCAACTAGAAGTATGGAAGCTGGTGCCCAGACCTAAAGATAGAAAAGTGGTGGACACAAGATGGGTATTCAGAAACAAACTAGATGAAGATTGCACTGTGATAAGAAACAAAGCAAGACTGGTAGCTAAAGGTTATTCTCAAGCTGAAGGCATTGATTATGACGAGACCTATGCTCCAGTGGCAAGACTTGAGGCCATCAGAATATTCTTGGCATATGCATCCTATTCAAGATTCAAAGTTTATCAAATGGATGTCAAGAGTGCCTTTCTGAATGGTAAGCTAGATGAAGAAGTGTATGTAGAACAGCCTCCTGGTTTTGAAGATCAAGATCATCTGGACTATGTTTACTTTCTTTACAAAGCTATCTATGGTCTTAAGCAAGCTCCAAGAAAATGGTATGACACTCTTTCTGAATTTCTAATAGAAAATGGTTTTATAAGAGGTGTCATAGACAAAACTCTCTTCACTAAAAGACATAAGAATGATATAATACTAGTCCAAGTCTATGTGGACGATATTATATTTGGGTCTACTAATGAGCTTCTATGCAAGAAGTTTTCTAAGTTAATGTAGGGTAGGTTTGAAATGAGCATGATGGGAGAACTGAAATTCTTTCTTGGATTACAAATAAGTCAGAGACAAGATGGAATATTTATTTGTCAATCTAAGTACATCAAGGAACTCCTCAAGAAATATCACATGGAGGAGTGCTCATCAGCAAAGACACCATCAACTATAGCTGTCAAAATTGGTTTATGTGAAAGTTCTGCCAAGGTAGATATCACAGGCTATAGAGGTATGATTGGCTCTTTGCTTTACCTAACTGCTAGTAGACCAGATATAATGTTTGCCACATGCTTGTGTGCAAGGTTTCAAGCGAACCCTAAAGAAATACATCTCACTGCTGTCAAAAGAATCTTAAGATATCTAAAGGGTACGCCTAATTTAGGCATCTGGTACCCTAATGAATCTGGTTTTACTTTAATTGGATATACAGATTCTGACTATGCAGGAAGTGTTATAGACAGGAAAAGTACATCTGGGAGTTGCCAATACCTAGGTGGAAGACTGGTATCTTGGTTCAGTAAGAAACAGCAAACAGTTTCCAACTCTACAGCCGAAGCTGAATATATAGCTGCTGGAAGCTGTTGTGCTCAGATCTTATGGATTAGGAATCAATTAATGGACTATGGCATTGTATTGGAAAATATCCCTATTTTATGTGATAATACAAGTGCCATAGCAATCGCCAGCAATCCTGTGCAGCACTCAAGGACAAAGCACATTGACATAAGGTATCATTTTATAAGAGAGCATGTAATGAATGGTACAGTGGAACTACTATTTGTAGGCTCTGGAGATCAAACTGCAGATATTTTTACTAAGTCGCTTAATGAATCCTCATTCACTAGAATTGTTAGTGAATTGGGTATGTTAAACAGTCCTAGTAATTAATACTTTAATATCTGAAATTTGATCTTTAATAATTTTGCAAGTGATTATTCTGTGAATATTTGTTGTTTGAAATCACTTGTATAATTATTTTACCGACTAATTTTCTTGCTTGTTTAGTTATTTTTCACTTTGTTTATTCATATTATTTAATACTCCATATTTCTATATTTTTAGAATATTTGTAGATATTTATTTCTATTTTAATAATTATTTTATTAAATGTTTTGTAATGTTTGTCCTTTTGTTATTTAAATTTGTTCTCGTAAAAAGATTAATCCATGTTTCTGTAAAATATTTATTTTTAATATTTTTAATAATATTAGAGTGTATTTTAATTGGATTAATTTTGCACATTATTTGTATTTTATTAGCATTTTAGTTAGCAGTTTAATTAATTGTTATGATTGTGATTATCATATCAAGACAATCGCCAAGACAATCCACAGATTGTCTTGGAAGGTTATTTTGTTGTTAATAAAATATTTTTCAGATTTTTATTATGTTTTCATTTTATTTTTACTCAAAACAAACGATTGTCTTGATAGTTTTGAACTACCAAGACAATCGGCAAGACAATCAACTGATTGTCTTGGAGTATTTTTCTTTACTTTCAAAATTAAAAAAAAAAAAAAAAAATGTGTGTGTAAATTTTGTTGATTATTCTGTTAAATAATTGATTGTCTTGATAGTATTTATACTAACAAGACAATCGGCAAGACAATCAAACCGATTGTCTTGTAGTGTTAGTAAATATTTTAATAAAAATAAAAAAAAAAAAAATTGTTTTCATTTTCTTTTATTTATTAGAATTGTAAACGATTGTCTTGATAGTATTTACACTACCAAGACAATCGGCAAGACAATCAACCCGATTGTCTTGTAGTGTTATTTTGTACTTAACAAAATAAAAAAAAACAGAAATCACAATCTCAAACATCAGTCAATACAATCAATACTCTCGTGTCTTTACACAGAGTTTTCTTTATATATACATACAATACACACGTTTTTTTAAAGAAACGCTGCTCGATTTTTTCTCAACAAAACTGAAATCCAAGAACAGATTCGAATAGATCGTGTGATTGTCTTTCTTTTGAACCGATTAGTTTCGAATTTGGTTATAGTTTCTGAAAATCAATTTTCAAAAAGTTGAATCGGATTTTACAAGTTTTAAGAGTTTCAGATTTTTTCTGAGAAATCTAAAAATAGATTGAGACTCCCAGTGATCAAGAGAACAGCATATAAATTTTTGGGATTTTTCTGACAACTTTGAATTAATTCGAATTTTTAATTAATTTTAATTAATTATTAATTCTGAAAATTTTCGAATTGTTTTAATTTTCTTAAAATTAAAGTGTGTTTTTGTATTTAAAAATGGCTGATAATTTTGAGATAATGAAACATAATTTGGTTGGATATTTTAATCCGAACGATTGTCCCTACGATCGATTTAGGCCTTGGATACGATTTTTGAATGACGATTCAATTATCCGAACTGCCATTTCGATTGAAGCCCCAATTAAGATAGGACCACTGAGATTGATTTGCACAGAATCTGTGGTGTCTGAAGACTTGACCTCATTCTCGTTTGATTTTGATGGTACACACCACGTCGTGACAGAATCAACCCTAACTACTGTTTTGGGTCTCCCGGCGGATAATTATGATCCATTTCCAACCAGTGAGCAACTCTATCAATTCTTCATTGATATTAATTATCATGGAGTAATTGATATGAACAACCTGAGCAAAAGGAATCTGGTTCAACCATGGGATGCATTCTTCGACACGATCTCCAAGGTATTTGCTAATTCAGCCAGAGGTAATTTTCACTTACTCACCTCTATGTTACAAACTATTGGTTATGCTGTTGCTAACAACCGTAGAATCAATATTGGTAATCTACTTTGGAATACTATTATTAACAGGATTGTTAAGGCCAGAAAGGATTTTGATGAGGGTAAGAAAGTTCTATGTTATTATCCTAGATTTTTAACTCTGATATTTAATCATCTTGTTCCTGTTGGTCAACAAATAGTTTTTAGGAATGACAACCCTATGGTATCAGGCAGGCAAACCAAGAAAATATTCACTAGCCTTGATACACATAGAAAGTTGATAAATGTGCCAGTGTATATTACACCATATTTATCTAACTTCATAAATCTACCTGTCATTCCTCGACTTTTGAATGCAACTGAACCTGAACATCAAGATGTACCTGTCCCTGAACATCAACATCAAAGAGAACAATCTATTCCTTCAGGTACAGCTACTGCATCAATGGAGCAGGTATTACCTTCTATCTCTCAAACTGTTTCTGGAGCCCAAGTGGCTGATAGGTCAGACCAAGAGGTTGTAGAACCACAGCCTCTATCCCAGGTCTTAGAGCCAAACACTGTGTCTAACCAAATCTCTAAACCTAAAGCCAGAAGCAAGTTGATGACAAAAAGAGCTGATAGAAGAAGTGATGATGTGAGTGATCCCACAGCTCTGCCTCCACCAAAGAAGAGAAGAAACCTATTACTTGAGGCATCTGTTAGCCCATCCATTTCCTCCCAACAGGATTTGGACATTGAAATGGCCGATGAACTGTTACTAATTTCATCCTCTCAACAGGATGCAATTATTGAATTTCGCCAAAGGGCCGTGGCACCTTGTACAGAGTCAAGCACACCTCTATTACTCACAATGGGGGAAAACATTAACTTAGAATCTGATGTTGCTAAGGACACTGAGCAAGGAGTGCACGATAGGATTGTTACTGTGCCTACCATTGTTACGGTAGAAGAGCCTTCACAGGCTTCAGAGGGAAATCTTGACTCTCTGCCAAGTATAATAGAGTCATCATCTCCCCTCCCAGGAGGAACATTCCTGGCTCCCTCAAGGGATTCTTCACTCGCAGATTTATCTGGTGAAAGTGAAAGGCAACTTGGTCATCCTATCACTGAAGAAATTCAGTTATCAAATCCAAATGAATTGATAGAGATGACTGAGGATTGGGAATTGCGAACTCCCATTGCACCACCACTGACCTCTCCAGAAGAGGCTAGGGTGATTTCTTATGCAGGTACAGCTCAAGGAAAGGAGCTAGTGTTGAGTGATGTGAGGACCACCTTAAATATGAGTGAAACACATGCACGAAAGGAGAGTGACATATCCTTGAGTGAACATCAGGTGAGTGCACACACTGACACAAACACTTTGTCTCTAATGGCTCAAATCAAAGAACTGCAAAAGAAATTGATGGAAACTGAGGCTGAAAAACAAGTTTTGAAAGCACAAGTGGATGAACGGTCTTCTTCTTCCACCTCTGTCAACAATCAGCTCATGATCATTCGTGACGATGTCCACAATATAAAGACTACACTCAATCCAACAATCAATACATTGATACAATCAAACTCCCAGGCATCTACAGAAAGAACAGACATACTAAATACTATTGACAGACTCTCTAATAGGGTGGATGAACTTCAAGTGGAAATGCATGAATCTGCTCAATCATATGCTACAACTTTTGCAAATCTTGAAGAGAAGTATGATTACATGTTTGAAGGACTTGATCATCTTTACAAAATTGTTAAACCTACTCATAATATCACACCAGAACAAAGAGCATACTTTGAAGACTATGATGATGATAATGAGGGGGATAATGATGCAAATAGGGAGCTTGACAGTCAACGGAAGTCTGTAGAGGATTCCTCAACTAAGGGGGAGAAGTCTGGAGATGGAGCAGGTAAGTCTGGAGGAGAAGCAGGAGGTAGTAAGTCACAAGGGAGGCATAAGGAGAAGTCTACCAAGGGAAAAGAAAAAGCTCATGATCAGGATGCATTTGAGTTTGATTTTGATCTCAGGAATAGTAAGTTTGAAGTACATCAATTAAATGATATCGAAGAAGATCTTTCAAACTGGCAAGATGATCCTGTGTTTGAGAAGGAACTGCAAGAGGAGAAAGCTGATCGTCTGATGAGACAAGCTAAGCTTGAGAAGACCAGACAGGTAGTGAATGAAAGGTTGAAGTTGAAGCAAGCTGAAGATGCAGAGAAGCAAAAGCTACATGCAATCAGTGTACAGGAAAGGAAAAGGGATATTCAGTTGAAGATTGGTCCAAAGTGGGATAGAGCAAGAGAGATTTTTGATTCTATTCAGAACACTGCTAATGATGATGAACGTTTACTCCAACTACTTCAACAGTTTCAAGAGACCAATCCAGATTACTTGCAATATATGGATGCACTGATGCTGGAAATTTCAAGGATAGTTGCTGGATTTGATAGATGTGCAGATCAACTGATAATTCAGATTGATTCTCGTACGATGGGTTCTCTCTATGTGTCACTTCAAATCTTTCAACAGAGAAGCTTGATGGAACTGTGGATTATGTCTACAAAGGTAAAAAGGTTTTCTGAACTGAATATTTTACTTCATGAAAGACTTTTGGAGTTTGCTCAAAGGAATAGTCCACAAGTTATTCAAACTCCACATCATGTTAAGTTTCTCAAGGGTAATACACTACACTCTTGTTTCCTTGATTCTAAGTCAATGAAGTTATACACTGCATCTCATCTGGTATGGTTAGAACATATGCTGAGGACTACAGGATTCGAAGATAAAGAAAGTATCTTTGTAGCTGACATTATTCGATCATATGCTTTAACTGGATTTGAAAAGAAATATTACACTCTTCGGAATCGGCTTTGGGGTAACCTTGGAATCTTGCCTAAGAAACCTAAAGGTCTTATGTCAGATTATGAACGTGTACTTGACAAGGATTTGATCAAAACCTTGGATGATCAAGAACGATTTGACACAGAGAATATCAGAAGATTCCTGGAGCAAGAAGATGAAGTTGAACCTGGAGAGATAAGGGATGAAGAAACTTCAAAGTGAAGATCAGCTCTACATGTAATATCTTTAGAGCTTAGATAGGTCAAGATAGAAAAATGTATTATATGATCAGTCTAGAGGATCATCTATCTTGTATTTATCTTTTATGTTTGAATCTGGAAAATGTTAAATATAAACCAGAACTTTTCGTTTATTTACTTTGTGTTTAAAGTTTTATCTTTTACTAAGTTAAGTTGAGTTAGTTGAGTAATCCTCTAGGAATTTGCTTGTTATATTCTAACAAACAAATAGGGGGAGATTGAAAGGCATATGACATAGCCTATTTGTAGTTCGAGGACTCAACTCAACTTAAGCTTAGTTTGTAATAAGTAAATAACTTTAACTGTCACAGGAATCTCAGGAGGTACTATCTGTCAGAAGAAAAACCCTAAAGTCAATCTATAGTTTTGATGTTTTACACTGGAAGAAGTTCAGATTGCTGATCAAGCCTCAGTATAGCATCAAAGAAGTGGATTTATTTCTAAGACAGAGATTTCTAGAGTAACAGTTTCAGACAGTATACAGTGAAGTACAAGAAGGAGAAAGAGATGAGAAGAAAAATGAATCACATTATTAATGTGAAAATTAAAGGACAGTCATTGAGGTTAGTCGTTCATGAACCAGACAGTACATGGAACGTCAACAAAATATTCAGTGGTATTCTTTTATTACTTTCAGTGATTCAGAAAAGAATTAAGACAATCCAAGGATATATAATTATTCTTGTTTAATTAATTTAAATCAAGTAGTCAATTTAATTAATTAATTAATTCATCTTGAATTAATTCTTTAATTAAATTAATTATTAGATTAATTAAATCAGATTAATTATTTAAGTAAGAATAAATTAAAATGATTATTTATTAATCAATTTTAATTAATTCTGAAAAAATGAACTAGCAAGACAATCCCTGATTGTCTTGTCGATTGTCTTGAAGGTTAAATTCAGAACAGCAAGACAATAGGAGATTGTCTTGCCGATTGTATTGGTGAAGAAATCAATAAAGCAAGACAATTCCTGATTGTCTTGCCGATTGTCTTGATAATGATAATGTCTGAAAAGCTTTTAAAAAGTAGAATAAAAAATCTAATTTGATTGTCTTGACGATTGTCTTGGCAGTTCAATTTGATTGTCTTGATAATGATCAAAAAGAAAAAGCTTCAGACAGAATGATAAATTTGATAAAGCAAGACAAAGATATCTGAATTTGATTGTCTTGACGATTGTCTTGGAAGAACCTGATTGTCTTGACGATTGTATTGCCTATTGTCTTGGCAGTACAAAATTGGTTGTCTTGGAAGAATAAATTGTATTGACGATTGTCTTGGCAGTTATATTTGAAGACAAAGAGTCAGTGATTGATATATAACAAGATATATCGACAGAAGCAATCAGAGAGGAAAAACAACACAGAAAATATTACATTTCAAGAACTGAATTCTCTCTTCTCTCTCATCAAGAACACAGCACAAGAAGCAGAAAATTATTTAGAAAATCAAGTTCATCTTATTTTTAATATCTGATCCGATAGAACTGATTTCATTGATACTCTTGTACTATTAGCGAGTTTTTACTCCTAATCTATATCTTGATTTTTATTAACAAATCTAGAAAAATTCATGTTGAATTTTCTAATTTGTTTTTATTAACTAGATATAAATTCTGTACTGTATTTGTAACAAACCCCTCAAGTTAATATAATTTTATATTCAACTTGAATTTTGTTTCATTTAATTCCGCTCAAATTTGTCAAAATATAAATTAAATTATCCGGACAAATTTCGATAAAACAGTACTGTTTGTATTCAACCCCCCCTTCTACAAACAGATTGGACCTAACACAATCCCATTTTCTGATAAATATTCCCTAAATTCTCCAAGCAAGTATTCGCCACCACGATCTGATCGTAGTGACTTGATACATTTTCCAAGATGTCGCTTCTCCGCACTTGCTTTGTACTCTTTGAATTTTTCAAAGCACTCAGACTTACGGCGCAACAAATAAATGTACCCATATCTAGAATAATCGTCAATGAAAGTGACAAAATACTCATAACCTCCTCTTGCTTGGATACTCATAGGTCCACATAAATCAGTATGAACCAATTCTAACACTTCTTTGGCTCTATTCCCCTTTGCTTTAAAAGGCCTATTAGTCATCTTACCTTCCAAGCAGGATTCACAAACTGGAAATGGCTCCACTGCCAACGAGCCTAATGGCCCATCTACTACCAGTCTTTGAATCCTCTTCAAGTTAATATGACCTAATCTTAAGTGCCAAAGATATGTTTGGTTCAATTCAGAAGGATTCTTTCTTTTGTTTGAGCTAGAAAGAATGTTATTAGATTCCTTTTGTTGCAGCATTGGTTGGACAGGATTAATAATATATAAATTGCCTTGCAATGTACCAGAACATATAACTCGTTTATTCATCATAACAGAAACATTACGATCCAAACAAACATTATAACCATCCATAGCAAGTTTAGAAACCGAAATCAAATTTCTTCTAAACGAAGGTACATAAAGACAATTGTTCAAAACCAAACTCCTATCATCTCCAAAAGATAAAGTAATTATTCCAACTGCAACTACTGCTACTATCGTAGCATCTCCCATGAACACATATATCTCGCCATCTCTAAGCATTCTGGATTGCTGGAACCCCTGCAATGAGTTACAAACGTGGTCAGTGGCTCCTGTATCTACACACCAAGTGCTCGTAGATATAGCCGCTATGTATGTTTCCGTAACTAGAGAAAGAGACATACCAGTATTGTTTGTCTTCTTAGGAAGAGGACAATCCTGTTTCCAGTGACCTGACTGCTTGCACCTGAAGCACTTTCCTTTAGGCTTTTTCACACCACCTTGAACTCCCACTGCATTAGCAATCTTTCCAGCTTTCTGTGTCTGAGTCTTTTTCTTCTTCGTACCTTTCGGCTTAGATGAAGAAGCTTTCTCGGCCACATTCACTTGAACATTCTGCTTAAAGAGTCCTTCAGCTGCCTGAAGTTCTGTCAGAAGTTTCGCGAGACTATACATCCTTTTGTTCATGGTGTAATTCAAGCGGAACTGCTCAAAACTTTTGGGCAAGCTCATAAGGATGATATCGATCTGGGTTTCCCCATCAATATCAGCACCAAGGATCTCCATCTCATTCAGATGAGACATCATTCTGAGAACATGATCCCTTACAGGTGTTCCTTCAACCATCTGATTGTTCATTAAAGCCTTCATTGCTACTTGCCTAGCAGCCCTATTCTGTTCTCCAAAAAGTTCCTTGAGATTAAAGAGCATATCTGAAGCAGTGGGCATAGCCTGATGCTGATGATGCAAAACACCCGACATTGCTGCCAGAATGTAATATCGCGACATCTCATCAGCCTTAACCCACCGTTTATAATACTCCTTCTCACTTTCAGGAGCATCTTCAGCAGGCTGATCTGGCTTGGGTTCATAAGTACAAAATTTGTACTTCTTAGCAGTCAACACTATGTCCAAATTACGTTTCCATTCAATATAGTTCGGTCCAGTAAGTTTGTTATCCTTAAGTATGGTGAATAGTGGATTAAAGCCCATAATGATCTAATCTTGAGAATCATACATGTAACACATAATCAGATAGTTGCATAAATCTTAAATCCTATTGGTTTCCTCTAACAATTAATTAAAATTAATGCACTAATATTTAAACACCATAAGTATCTGGTACGCCACGATGGGTGACATATATACCACTTAATTCGTGTAAATATTACTTCGGTCCTATTACTAAATAATACGCCACGTTAGGGTGGACTATATATTATTTTTCATAGCTAAGTGTATACCATTATCAAATCCTAAATTAATAGCAATAAGACCGGATGCCACCATTAAATATTTCAAATCAATAATCGATAATAGGATAATTCCCAGATCGGGGGGAGCATTGTCAAGAGGCATCACTTAAGACCCCTTTCTAGACAGAATCATCCTTTCTCTCTATATCGAAAATCTATATTCAATCATTGACATCCTTCTAATTAATCAAATTCTATGAAACTTGGTATGCCACGATGGGTGGCATGTATACCTTTCAATATTCGTAATTAATTTAGGAAGTTTGTTCTAGTAATATCCATAACACTACCTGACACCATAAATCATAAGCCACGATGGGTGGCATGTATATAATTTATATTCGTCTCGGTGTTAAATTACATACAAACAATAATGGAGACCATGGGATTTAATTCCTAATTAATTCCCTCACCCACTTAGAATTTTTATTTAAAATTGAGAAATTTTATCTAGATGCATCGCCCTATGTTATTTTTTCGAGGTCTACATGTTATAAAAATAACAATACAAATAACACATAACATAGCAGCATGCATCATAAAATTAAAGCAATAAATAAAATTAATGTCCATGTCGTCCTAATTATGTTAAATATGTAATAAAAAATTACACACATAATTAACAACAAACATAATAATTATTTAATGCAATAATTAAAATTAAATAGCGGAATTAAAAATTAAAACAATAATTAAATCCACTATTATGGCCCATTAAACAATTTCAGCAGGCCTAGAAAATTTTCTGCAAATCTGCAAACTGCAACAGCCGCCAAACTGCTACAGTACCCGGTTTGCTACAGTACCCGATTTGCTACAGTACCCGGTTTGCTACAGTACCCGGTTTGCTACAGTAACCGGTTTGCTATAGTAACTGCTACAGTACCGGATTGCTACAGTACCTTCGAGACTTGATGAACACAACAGCAGCCCCATCCAAATTTCGCAGCGGAACAAAAACAACTCCGAATTGATTTCCGATCGCACATAATTGTTACAAATTACCCGGATCTTGTTAAAATCCAACAAACAATTACAAAAAAATAGATCTAATACAAAACTAGTTTTGTAAATCTATTCTAACACGATCAACCCTCGTGTTTTACAACCACGATAAACCACGTGGAAACCAAACAAAATAACCACGATTAAACCACGTGGGATCCAAACACATAATTAAAATATACATGGCCATAATAGTGGATAACAACCTGCAAAACAGAATTATACAAGCCTACCACTATATACATGCATATATAATTACGACATGGACATCGTATCAAAAATCGCAGAACCATTGAACCTAGCTCTTGATGCCAATTGTTGGGACAATCAGATCTTGGCACTGCGATTTTTGATACAATACATTAACGAGTACGAATAGAAAAATCACCTTGTTAACGGTTGATTCCACGCTCTTCTATTGTATTCCCAAATTCCCTTGAGCGAAGTGTGGCCTTCGTCTTCTCAAGTAAACCTCTCTTCTTGCTCCTGGGTGACTACAAAATTTTTCGACCAACCCTCGCAAGAAGAGAATAAGAATATATATATAGGCTACAATAGGGATCATGGACAATTAGGTTGGGCCTTCTAATTACATCTTGGGCATGGCCCAATGTAATTAAATATTAATTCAATCCACTAAAGAATTAATATTTGCACTACCTTTCCTAATACCGTAATTTAATTAATTAATTCGGTTCTAATATTATTTGCTTATTAAATTCCCCATGTTTAAAATATCGCATGTCCATTAATTAAATAAATTACTGATAATTCATTTAATTAATATCTTTTATCCTTGATTATCCACCCAACCTTTATTTAATTATGCCAGAATAAATCCACCTGCAGGGTTTCACATAATTAAATCTTTTTGAGCTTTCAAGGGGACATCATTAACCCGAATATTATCAGGACATGGATTCCTTCAATAAATAATATTCACCATATATATTATTCCATCACCCAAAATATAATGAAATAAATCAAAAGAATTATTTCATATATAAATCAAAGCATGTAAATAATATACACGTGTCAATTACTATATCTGGATTAAGAACCTAAGCATTAATAATAACATAGAATCTTAGTTCACTTTCTTAATCAGTATAAGGGAACAATTCTAAATTTGATCCTGTTCAATATACACAAAGTATACTAGTATTATTTATTAGCCAATATAAACTAATCTAAATAATACTACAGCCATTCCAGTGGATTGTCCAACTCCACCTGTGCTGTGAACCTTATTATATTATATAAACCGTATTTAACAATCTAATATTCCGTATCCCATTTGATACTAGATTGTCCACAATATATAATATTAGACAGCTTGTAAACATTTAAATGATTCTCAATAAAATAGGCCAGAAATAAATGTATATGCTTCAAATAAATATTTTCAGTATACACCAACAAAAAACTATGTAGTTAACTCTGATGTGATAACTGCTTGTTTAAAATTCCCTGAGAATAACTGTCTGAAAGTACCTAGTGATGCTGAAATAGTTGCCATGCTTAATTCCATAAATTATGCCCTTAGTACTGATAATTTAGGAAAAATTGCTAGGAAAGGGATGGTTAAAGAATGGAGTTATTTTTGTGATGCCTTCATTAAAACTTATTCAGGCAAAATTAGTAACTTTGATGCTGTTACCCATTCCATGCTAGTTATGTTGTGTATGCTTCTGACTGATAAATTCTATAACTTTGGCACACTAGTCATGTATGAGATAGCAGCAAAATTAGGTAAAAAGGAAACTAGGGGCAAGAATATCTATTTTGCTAGATTTTTTATGCTCTTAGCACTGCATGTATCTGAGAATAAGCTATCCATTGCTAACCCGGATAGCAAGTTCACATGTTTTGTTCAGGAGAAGAGAGTCTTAAGTGATTTAATTCGAATGAACTCCAATGCAGAAGTACAATTGGTATATCTACCAATTGTTCAGGTAACTCTTTCTAACCTTGGAACTCCTATCTCTAACCCCCAAATTTCTTTACCTTCCTCAGTCACAATGGAGTCTGTAGTAGTGACCAAACAGGCTCCTACCCAAGTGACTAAAACAAAAGTTTCCAGACCAAAATCTAAGAGACAAACCTCAGGTGTTTCTCAAAAAGCATCTGTTGCAAAAACTACCACAGCTCTTGAGGAGAGTGTGAAGGAGGTAGTGAGTGGTGAGGGACAGGGTGCAAGCCCTAAGAATAAGGTAGGTGAGGAAAGTGCACCAAATAGCCAAGCCCAAGTTACATCCTCTCAACAGGGTGTGACTACTAGTTCTATAGCAACTCTGCACAAAAGGGTAAGGGACACCAGCCCTCTCTCAAAAACCAATGAATGAAGAGTAAAATCTAAAACCATAGGGGAAGCACAGGGTGCACACACAGTACAACAAACTGTACCTTCTCAAATTCAGTTTGATGTGACTTCAATAAATGTGGAGTCACAGCCCCTTGATCTTAACCTTCAAATCGATACACATTACAATCCACCATCACCAACTCCATCTCTGGATGTGGATATGATATCTACATCAATTCCTGATTCTCCATCTTTAAGATTCTTGGAGAAGCCCCACTCTGCAATTGGTGGTCATCATCTTTTAGATGATTTGTTGGGCCATCAACCTTCCATTCCTGAATTTACAACAACATCTGTGGCCTCATCTTTAAAATCAATCTCCACAGATTCAGTGTTGGTTTTCACTTCAACGGATATTATCATTCCTTCATCAACGGATATCCTTCATCCGTTGATAAGTGTTTCTCCATCAACGGAGGCTCCTCTGTCTAGCCATCCGTTGACAGCTATAACTACTCTATCAACGGATATCCCTTATCCGTTGATAACTCACTCTACCACTGCTATATCTGACATTCCTGTGTCAAGTGTGGAGGAGTTCTCAGTAGTTGAAACACTTTTAGGATTGAGGGAAGGGAGTGAGAGGCTGCCTTGTGAGCAGGCAAAAGGAGAGGCAAATAATGAGAGGCTGACCATTTCTTCAGGTCAGGAAAAAGGAGAGCAAGAGAGTTCCACCTTAGTAGGTGAAGGTGAGGGTGTGAGAGGTGTGAGCCAGGGGGAGCCCCTGATGCAAGAAAAGAGAGATGAGAGGAGAGAAGGGACTACAGGAGAAATAAGGCAGGAAGATCCAGCCATTGCAAGTGAGTTAATGGAGGTTAATGAAGCTTCTAAAGAGATGGAATTTCGACAAGAATATCAGTCAATTATTGACTCCATCTCTTTGGATCCTGAAACCTTTACTCACCCTGTTTCTGCCTATCAAGTCATGGCACAACAGGGCAATGTGGAAGTAGAGGAGGCAATGCACCTAGTACACACCTCACAATCTCTACAAAGAGCAAAGGAAGCTTTGACAACTCTGCTTTCAGATGCTGACAGTGAAGAGTTTGGCAGTGATGACAGTGACAGCACAGAAATTGATGAAGCAGTCAATGTGGCAGATACTCCAGACTGGTTATTTTCTACTGCCACTGTGGCTGGTGACTTCAATGTGGAGATTGTGAAGCAATATCAATCTGCTAGGGCTGAGCACCAACATGCAGATCCACAGAGAAGGGCTGTCCTTCAGCAATTAATGGACTCCCTGAAACTTCACAAAATGCACATGGTCATTCAAAGAACACAACAGGAGGAGGTCCAAACTGCAATTAGAGAAATTAAAGTGGAACTAGATGCCAGGATTGAGGCACTAGCCCCTACTACCACTCAGAAGGTGCTGACTAGCAAATTATTGAAGGAAGATAGCCTGGCCAAATCTGTTCAGCATCTCTCCTCCAGAGTGGATAGTATGGAATCTCAAATGCAGACACTCATTTCTAATCAAGCCAAACAGACTGAGCTACTGGAAAGGCTGCTTGCAGCCTCACCTCCAGCCCTTGATGCTAACAAAAAGGGGGAGAAAAAGGTAGAAGAGGTTGCAGCTACTTCTAGTCATATTCCAGCTTCCAGTAGCAAGATAGCACAAATTGAGGGGGAGCAACAGCCAATGATAGTGGTCAATCCAAAAGAGTTTACTACAGAGGCTTCCCCTGTGAAGAAACAAAAGGCTTTGCCTGTGATTCCTGACCTATCAGAAATCTCAGATGGTGAAAGGCAAGCCAGAATAGAGGCCTTAGAAAAGATCAACAAGGAGGAAAATGAAAGAATGATGAGAACAGAAAGGATGATCAATGAATCAATTGTATCAAATCTGTTCTCTACTCAGTCCTCAGCTCCAACAATATCAACTACAATTCTGAAGGTGCTCACTCCAGAGATTGTAGCTCCTACATTCTATGATGCTGAACCATCTTATGTCAAAGAATTTGAACCATACATAAAAACCAGAGCCTACTCTCCACAAAAGGCAAATGGGAAGAACAAGTTACAATTGGACTTTCCATTTCCCAAGGATGATGAAGGGAAGCTAATGGGAAAGTGATATGGGCTGAAAATAAGCCCTAAAGACACATTTAATGAGGCATTAATTAGACCCTGAATGGTCCAAACATGGGGCCCACCAGATGGGCCCAAAACCCCTATTATAATATTAATTTCGTAATTAATATTGGGGGAAATAAACAGCTCAGCAAATAAGAGTTGGATAAGGATAATATCCCTTTCAGACTTATCCTATAAGGCATCCAATTCAATATGGAAACTGATTCCTACAAGGAATAGATCTAGAACTTTCCTCAAAGACTTTTCTACCAAGTCTCTAACTCCTACCATAATTCTAAAGGCTTCTCAGCCTATATAAAGGGCCTGACCCCTCATCTCAGAACTACGTTTTCTTGGCTTGATTCTCTAATACAGAGATACGTAGGCATTCTGTGAGGACCGTTTAGTCTCGAACGCAGAAGCAGCCATTAAAGCTCGAAGCTCAACCACCCTAGCATTAATTACAAATAGTAAACCAGTTTTTATTCCACAACATTTGGCGCCGTCTGTGGGACGAAGACATCAACCATGGTTCAAACACGAAGAACAACATCAACTGAGGCCATACCCCTTAGCACTGCTCCACCTGCTGTCTCTGATCCGCTCGTTACCGCTGAGGGAGGACAATTACCCCCACCAACAGGGACGGTCATTCAACCTCTAACCTCTCAACCCTCAGGGACGATTCCCCATGTTGAGGGAACTGTGGCTATTCCTCAAAACCGAGAAACTAACCCTCTTCAGATGGTGGTTTCTCCTCTTGATAGCGCTGGTCGTACGCTACCTCCGGGGGTACAGATCCACACCACGGATCTCCCTTTGAACACCAACCCGATGTATGGGCTGCCTAATTATCCCCCTCAACGTAGGGAACCTGGACCGAGCGGTCATGCCTTACAGATCCGAGATCGGGAGTACGATGATTACTCTGGTCCCTATTCTGATGATTCAACTTCTGAGGATGACAATGATGATCGTGATGAAGCCCCGAGGAGGCGACGTGCTAGTAAAGAACCTCGAAGGAGGTCCCAAAGAATCCAGGATGAACCTCCACAAACGGCCGAGGAAAGGATTAAGGCTCATGAGGCAGAGATCCAAAGGCTGAAGGACGATATTGCTAGAGAGCAAGCAAGGCGAAGTCTGATTCAACCTCCTCCAGTTACAGGGAGGATTCCCATTATAAATCTGGAAAGGCCCTCAAGGAGGCAACGAAGGGCCGATGCCCCGATTGAAAAATCAACAAGGGTGGAGACCCCCAAAAGTAACCCTAGGGATCTGATGCCCCTTGGGGATCCTGATGATCCTACACCTCCGTTCACTGAGGAGGTAATGAATGCTCGCATCTCAAGGAAGTTCAAGATGCCGACAATTAAGGCCTATGATGGAACGGGCAATCCCGCAAACCATGTTAGGACGTTCTCAAACGCACTGCTGTTGCAGCCTGCAAGCGATGCCTTAAAGTGTAGGGCGTTCCCTCAAACCTTGTCTGGCATGGCTCAAAGGTGGTATAGCCGCTTACCTGCAAACTCAATCGGCTCGTTCAAAGAGCTGAGCGCCGCCTTTGTCAGCCAGTTCATTAGTGGGAGAGTTCATGAAAAAAGTTCTGCATCCCTTATGTATGTGGTGCAGGGGAAGAACGAGAATCTGAGAGATTACCTCAAGCGGTTCACCAAGGAGACGCTGAATATCACTGATCTGGAAAATAAGGTGGCCATGGTAGCCCTGGAACACGGAACCACTGATCTCTTCTTTAAAAGGTCTTTGGCAAAACACCCTCCTGAAAATATGGCCGAGCTCCAACGGAGGGCTGATAAATATATCAAAGCCGAGGACAGCATGAAGAAGGATACCACAGGAAGCAATGGCAAGGGTTCTAACGATTCGAAGAAACGAAAGCAAGAGCAAGAGTACGATGCTAGGGACAAGTATCCCCGGACTAGCAAGGATTCTGATTCACCCCCGAAGAAAAATTTGGGATCAAGATTCAACGACTATGCGAGACTGAATGCTCCTAGGAGTCAGATCTTGCTAGATATTGAGAAAGATAAAGATTTCCGATGGCCGAAGCCACTTAGGGGTGATCCCACAAAAAGAAACAAGGATCAATACTGTAGGTACCACCGTGATGTGGGTCATGATACTGATAATTGTAGACAGTTGAAAGATGAGATTGAGTTCTTGATCCGCAAAGGAAAGCTGAGCAGGTTCACGAAGAATGATGATCGTGGAACCCAAAGAAGGGATAATGACAGAAGAGATAACGATCGTGATCGTGATCGTGATCATAACCCACAGCCCCGAGGGCCAGTTGTTAATATGATTTGGGGAGGCCCGACAACGGCCGGCACGACTCGAAACTCTCGAAAAGCATATGCCAGAGAAGTAATGCACATTGTGGGGGAAGCCCCAAAACGTGCCAAGACTGAAATAGTTATTGGGTTTGATGATTCAGATCTCGAAGGGGTAAAGTTCCCCCATGACGACCCGTTGGTCATAACTCCTGTGATTGGAAACTCGGAGGTGAAACGAGTCTTGATAGACAATGGAGCTTCTGTTGATATCTTGTTTCACGATGCGTTTGTGAAAATGGGGTACACCGATTCTCAGTTGACCCCCACCAACATGCCAATCTATGGATTTAATGGAGTTGAGTCCAAGGTTGAAGGGACTATTCAGTTACCCATGACGATTGGACAGGAACCTAAAGAAGCTACTCAGATGCTGAATTTTCTTGTGATCAAGGCATCCTCGACCTACAACGCGATCCTAGGAAGGACTGGACTTCATGCATTCAAGGCTGTGGCCTCCACATATCACATGAAGATTAAGTTTCCAACCAGGAATGGTGTTGGAGAACAGAAGGGTGATCAGAAGATGGCAAGAAGTTGTTATGTATCCGCGTTAAGGGCTGATGGAATCGGGGGGCAGGTACTTCCGATCGAAGACATGGATGTCCGTGGTGATGATGAACATAGAGGAAAGCCAGCGGAGGACTTAATACCTATTCCTCTGGAGCTAGGCGACCCTGAAAAGGTGACTTATATAGGAGCCTCTCTGAAGGAACCCCTGAAGGGCAAATTGATAGCATTCTTGCAAGAAAATAGCGATGTGTTTGTCTGGACAGCAGCTGATATGCCAGGGATTGATCCCCAACTCATAACTCACAGATTGAATGTCGATCCTAATCGAAAGATAATACAGCAGAAGAAGAGGAACTTTGCACCTGAAAGGCAAGAGGCCATAAAGCAAGAAGTGGAAAAGCTCTTAGAAGCTGGGTTTATTGAAGAGATTCAGTTTCCGGAATGGTTGGCTAACCCTGTGATGGTCAAGAAAGCCAACGGTAAGTGGAGGATGTGTATAGACTTCACCGACTTGAATGATGCATGCCCTAAGGATTGCTTCCCTTTACCTAGGATAGACATGTTAATAGATGCCACAGCTGGACATGAGATGCTGAGCTTCATGGATGGGTTCAGCGGCTACAATCAGATTAAGATGCACAAGGATGACGTCCCTAAGGTATCTTTCATAACTGACTTTGGTGTTTTCTGCTATCTTGTTATGGCTTTCGGTCTAAAAAATGCAGGAGCTACTTACCAGCGACTGGTGAATAAGATATTCGCCCATCTAATTGGAAAAACCATGGAGGTCTATGTTGATGACATGCTAGTCAAGAGCCTGTTCAAGGCAGACCACATTAAGCACCTCAGAGAGGCATTCGAAGTGCTGAGGCACCACAAAATGATGTTGAATCCAGCCAAGTGTGCCTTTGGCGTTGGATCAGGAAAATTTTTGGGTCTAATGGTTTCAAAGAGAGGCATAGAGGCCAACCCTGACAAGATTAAGGCAATCTTAGATATGGAGCCACCACGCTCTATAAGAGATGTGCAGAAGTTGACAGGCCGTGTAGCGGCTTTAGGAAGATTCATCTCCAAGTCTGGTGATAAATGCTTGCCGTTCTTTCAAGCATTGAAGAAGGTGAAAAATTTTGAGTGGACCCCTGAGAGCCAAGAGGCCTTTGAACAATTGAAGAAGTACATGGTTGAAGCCCCGTTGCTGGCCAAACCTAGTCCCGGAGAGACTCTTTATATATACCTGGCGGTATTTGAGCAAGCGTTGAGCGCCGTTCTCATCCGAGAAGAGAAGAAGGTCCAGAAACCTATCTATTATGTGAGCAAGGTGTTGCACGGGGCGGAGCTGAATTACTCTCCCATTGAGAAGTTCGCCTTGGCATTGATAACAGCCTCGAGGAAGCTACGCCCATACTTCCAGGCACACAAGATTGAGGTCCTGACGGACCAACAGTTGAGAAACATTTTGCATAGCCCAAAGGCTAGTGGAAGGCTAATCAAGTGGGCGATTGAACTTGGAGAATTTGACATCACGTATAAGCCTCGAACAGCCATTAAGGCTCAGGCATTGGCTGACTTCGTGGTTGAATGCACCATTAGCAACCAAGAAGTCGGGGGTTAGGAGACAATAACAACCCCTGAGAAGCAAGATAAAGATGGAGAACTTGAACCTGATCAGAAGGAATATTGGGTGCTCTATTTTGATGGAGCATCAAAAACAAAATCTAGTGGCGCAGGCTTAGTGTTGCAAAGCCCCGATGGGTTCACAGTCGAATATGCTTTGAAGCTGGATTTCCAGACAACTAACAATGAAGCTGAGTATGAGGCCTTGATAGCTGGTTTAGGCTTGGCCAGAATCATGAGAGTCAAGAATCTCAAAGTTTGTGGAGATTCAAGATTAGTAGTCTCTCAAGTGAATGGTGAATTTGAAGCCAAGGATGAAACTATGGCAAAATATCTGCGAGTTGTGAAAGCTGTCATGACTCAGTTTGATGAGTGTTATGTAGAACACATTCCGAGAGAAGAGAACGTTAAGGCCGATGCCCTATACCAGTTCGCTTCTTCCGAAATAGAAAACTATGCAGGGAGTGTTTACTTCCAGGTCTTGAAGGCCCCGACTATTAACTCAAAATTAGTGGCACCAATTGATGTGGGAAGCTGTTGGATAGATCCTATCAAAGCTCACCTAGAAACTGGTTGGCTCCCCGGCAATGCCTTGGAGGCACGAAAGCTGTCCGTGAGAGCATTAAGATATGCCTTGATCGAGGGCGTTCTTTACAAAAGATCTTTCGTTATCCCGTACTTGAAATGTTTGAGGCCCCAAGAGGCAAGGGAAGCTTTGGAAGAAGTTCATGAAGGAATTTGTGGGCAGCACTTGGGGGGCAGAGCCCTAGCTCACAAAATAACTCGTTTGGGATTCTACTGGCCAGAAATGCTGGCCGATGCACAGAGCTATGTCAAGCGGTGCGATCGATGCCAGAAGCATGCTCCGATAGTAAGGCAGCCGCCCGAGATGTTAACATCGGTTAACTCCCCTATTCCATTCGCGATGTGGGGGATGGATATACTTGGTCCCTTCCCCGTAGCTTCAGCACAAAGGAAATTTCTGATAGTGGCCATTGATTACTTTACTAAGTGGATTGAGGCTAAACCTCTAGCCAAGATAACCACCAAACAAGTTGCCCAGTTCTTTTGGGAGAATATAATTTGCAGGTATGGAATCCCCCGAATTTTGGTGACAGACAATGGGACACAGTTCAATAATGAAGAATTCAAGAAATATTGTGAGGAGAATGCAATTGAGCTTCGTTTTACCTCCGTGGCTCATCCACAAGCCAACGGGCAAGCTGAGGTAGCTAATCGAATTATCCTTGATGGACTGAAGAAGAGGGTTGAATGCTCTAGAAACACTTGGGTAGATGAGTTGCTGCCCATACTATGGGCATACCGTACCACTTGTAAAGTGACCACTGGAGCAACCCCGTTCCTGCTGGCTTACGGAGCTGAGGCAGTTGTGCCTTTGGAGATCATGCAAGCGTCACCTCGAGTTGAGGCTTTTGAACCAGAAACTAACGAAGAGGGCATGAGACTCGCCCTAGATCTGATTGACGAAGTCAGGGATGAGGCAAACGCTAAAAATGTGGAACATCAAAAGAAAGCATCCTTTTATTACAACCACAGAGTTAAGGAAAGGTTCTTTCGACAAGGCGACCTGGTTCTAAGGAAGATCGAGGCTTCTGGAGTCGGCCAGAAGGGAAAGCTAGCCCCCAATTGGGAAGGGCCATATCGAGTCAAGAAGATGTTGGGACGAGGATCATATAAGTTGGAGACCTTGGACGGGGTTGAGGTGCCCCGTACTTGGCATGCTTTGAACCTCAAAGTTTATTATGTATAAGCTATCCTTGCATGGATTCAGCTTTCTATCTATTTATTATGAGGAGTAGAAATAAGGTTCGATGAAACCATTTCAGGGCTTTACGCCCCGAGTAGGACAGTAATAAGCTATGTAAGGGTTAAACCCATTTCAGATTATTAATGCAAAGTTTGTTTCCCTTCAATGATTTTGTGATTTTGTTTATGTACCAAGCACCTGTTGAGTGTGAGTCTAGGAAGGACAAGTACCGAAAACAAGTAAACAAACTAATGAGGAAACAAATGCATAAATAAAGACCCCGAAGGGCCAACAGTTAAGTTACATCAACAAGATAGATAAAAGTTTGGTCCCCAAGGACCGTGAATGAAATCTAGACAAATAAAGCCACATCTGGCTAACAAGGCCATGCAAGGCCACGAACTAACTCCAGCTACTCCTCCCCAGAACCCTCTTCTCCAGACTCCTCACCGCCGCTCTCCTCTTCCTCACTCTCCTCCTCTGAGTCTTCGTTGGAATCACCACCGGACTCTGCTATTACCATTGGCTGAGCTCTAGCAACTTTGGCCCCTTTTCCCTCGGAAGATGAAGAAGAAGTAGAACTGCCCTCGTTCCGGATTATCCTTTTCCCAGGGATGGGTTGGCGAACTACTCCAACCTTCTTTGCAGGCAGGACTTTCTTCCCACGGGAGCCAGAAGAATGTGAGTCTTGGCTAGCAGCGGGAACAACCCCCTTTGAGTTGGAACCGGAACGACGGTGACTGCCTTTGGAACCGGATCCTGATGCCTGGGGAACAATTTTAGTTCCCGAACCAGAAGCTAGGTTAACCGGGAGGGCACCCCAATTTAGGCAAGGAAAGTCTGCTGGATTGACAACAGATGGATGCCTATGATTCACAGCGTTAATAGCCTTTTCCCAACCAACAGACATGTTGAAGGGACGCACCTCATCATCATGATCGTCAATGAGCTTGAGAAAATCTTCAGACCTATGGTAGGCCTGGATCACCTTGTCTGCATCAGAGGCCTTCTTTCTAGCTAGAGAAGCAAGCTGTTTGCGGGTAGATGCGGCGTTGGCCTCAGCTCGAACAACTTGGGAGTGTAGATCATCAATCTCTTCCCTGAACCTCATGGAGTCATTTCTCAAGCTAACATTTTCGTCCCTAAAGGCCCGGCCTTGGGTCGAAATGGTTTGGAAATAGGCGTTGGCCTGCAACAAGGAAATAAGTGAGCCACAAGGAATATGCAGAATTGAAATCAATGACAATGTCAAACATAAGGAATTTCATACCTGATACAAGGCCTGGGCGCCCATGAGTTGAGACTCATCCAGCTTGTCACCTGCATGCATTGTCGCTTGGTCAGGCGGAGTGATGGAAAGCTTAGACCAGTCTAGGGCCAGATGAGGACTCCCGAAGACCGAGTCTTGTTCGCAGATGCCCCAAGGAGGTATAAAAGGAGTCCGGACATCCCCGTCAGCGTTTCGGGATCGTTTCCCACCTTGAGAACAACGCTCCAAGAAATTAGGGATGTGAGGCTTAGTTGGATTCAGCTTCTCTTCAGCCCTTTTCTGCATCCTCTTGGTAACAGTTGGCCGGTTCTCGGGACGATTATCAATCTCCTCAGCAGCTGAAATACAAAGAGAAAAACATCGGTATAAGAACAAACAGAGTTCACAATAAGTTCAAGTAAGAAAGTTACCCTCAATAGAAAGAAAGCTAAGGCCAGCCCCAATGAGATTCTTTTCGTTTAAAATAGTTTTATAGTGTGTGCGACCGTCGTCAGCAAGAAGCCTATCCCGGTCCAACAATTCCGGATCAGAAAGGTCACACACGAAGTGGGAACTATCTTCGACAGACCCGAATTTCTTCACAAAGAAGTTTCCCCAATCACCGCCCTTCCATTCAAGAACTACAAACTCCCTTTCCCAGAAATGTTGTGAATCTGGAAAGGAGAAGGGATTCACCATGTGTGGAAGCTTGGCTCGGTGCTTGAGGCTCACCCATCCTTTTTTGGATTCAGAAGAGTTGCTGGCCCCGAAGATACTTCGAAACATTGTGGTTGTCGGATGAATCCCCAGCTTCCGACACCTTATCAAGAAAATAGAAATGTACCTCCAAGCGTTGGGATACAATTGACAGGGGTGGATTTGATATTCAGCCAGCAGCCTAATAATAAAATTGTCAACCGGGAACCTGAACCCAGCATCTAAGGCACCCCAGTAAACACAGATCCTTTCAGGATGCCAGTTGCAAGTTCTATCTGATGGACTCGGGAGACGAACCTGGATGGCACTTGGAAAGTGATAAGACTCCCTTATCTTCTGAACGTCCCGTTCCGACAATTTACTGGAACTATTGAAAGAATCTAGACTAGAACAGTTGGGAAATGTATCCCTCATGATATTTAAAAGTTCTAGCAAGGATTCGAATCTATGTTCAACATATGAAGGAGGTTGAATTCTTTCTTTACCTTTAGCAGTCCTCATTTTACTCCTCTTTGACATGGCTTCCATCATGGAGACCGGGGGAGCCATTGGTTGATCACCTTCCGACATCTTGATGCAGGAGCTGAAACTTGATCTTGAATCTGAAACTTGATCTTGAAGCTCGAACTGGATCTTGTAACTTGAACCTTAGAGAACTTAAGAATCTGAAAGCTCAGAAATGAAGAAGTGAATGGAAATGAAGGCTACTTCTCCTCTTTTATAGAAAATACATGACCTGGTACATCAGGTTGAATCTCAGCTCGGTTCGTGTTAACAGGTCATCTATCGTTTCCAGACGAAAAAGGACGGAAATTATCCACGTTATACAGAAAGAATCGTTATAATTCATATCTGTCGGAAAAGAAACAGCTGAAATATTTACTGCATGGATGTTGTACTTAAAGAGATAAACAACGAGTTTAATCTTAAACACGAGGTTAGTAGTGCTAATCCTGAATTTGGGTGTAATCCCGATAGAAGTCACGATTGACCAAAATACTAAACCCAGGATCAGCTTCTGAATCCCTAGGATCGAGATTCAGCTTCTGAATCCTTGAAAGTCACGGATGACCAAAAACCAACCTAGGATCGAGATTCAGCTTCTGAATCCCTAGGATTGAGATTCAGCTTCTGAATCCTTGAAAGTCACGGGTGACCAAAAAACTAACCTAGGATCGAGATTCAGCTTCTGAATCCCTAGGATTGAGATTCAGCTTCTGAATCCTAGAAAGTCACGGGTGACCAAAAAACTAACCTAGGATCGAGATTCAGCTTCTGAATCCCTAGGATTGAGATTCAGCTTCTGAATCCTAGAAAGTCACGGGTGACCAAAAAACTAACCTAGGATCGAGATTCAGCTTCTGAATCCCTAGGATTGAGATTCAGCTTCTGAATCCTTGAAAGTCACGGATGACCAAAAAAACCAACCGAGGATCGAGATTCAGCTTCTGAATCCTTCGAAATGGTCGACCACGACACCCGAAGGAACCATGGCCGACCACCTTGCAGCCGACCAAGGCACATTCAGATGCCCCGGCCGACCACCTTGCAGCCGACCAAGGCAAATGCAAGAGCCCCGGCCGACCCTGAGCCAGCCGACCAGGTGCCGGCCGACCACCTGGGGTCAAGGCCCTCCAGCCGACCAGGTGTCAGCCGACCACCTTGGTTGGAGGCCCTTCGGCCGACCAGGAGCTAGCCGACCACAAGCTAGCCCTCGATCCGGCCGATCGCGGGTCAGCTTGTGGTCCTGAATCTTGGTTTTTCAGCAATTCTCGGGCAGCTTCTGAACCTGAATCTTGATTTTTTCAGGTGCACCGTTTAGTGCCGTTTAGCACCGTTTATCGCCGTTTAGCGTCGTTTAACATCGTTTAAACGTCGTTTAAGGCTGTTTAGCACCGTTTAGTGTCGTTTAGTGCCGTTTAGCGCCGTTTATCGCCGTTTAGCGTCGTTTAACATCGTTTAAACGTCGTTTAAGGCTGTTTAGCACCGTTTAGTGTCGTTTAGTGCCGTTTAGCGCCGTTTATCGCCGTTTAGCGTCGTTTAACATCGTTTAAACGTCGTTTAAGGCTGTTTAGCATCGTTTAGTGTCGTTTAGTGCCGTTTAGCGTCGTTTAACATCGTTTAAACGTCGTTTAAGGCTGTTTAGCACCGTTTAGTGTCGTTTAGTGCCGTTTAGCGCCGTTTATCGCCGTTTAGCGTCGTTTAACATCGTTTAAACGTCGTTTAAGGCTGTTTAGCACCGTTTAGTGTCGTTTAGTGCCGTTTAGCGCCGTTTATCGCCGTTTAGCGTCGTTTAACATCGTTTAAACGTCGTTTAAGGCTGTTTAGCACCATTTAGTGTCGTTTAGTGCCGTTTAGCGCCGTTTATCACCGTTTAGCGTCGTTTAACATCGTTTAAACGTCGTTTAAGGCTGTTTAGCACCGTTTAGTGTCGTTTAGTGTCGTTTAGCACCGTTTAGTGCCGTTTAGTGCCGTTTAGCACCGTTCAATGCTACTGGCACAATCTAGCATCGTTGTAAACGCGTCGGTCGCTCCACGCTTTACGTCAAAAACGATATCAAAGATAAACCCTGACCCGAGTCTCGAAAAAGGCCGTTAAAACTTCAAGGAAAACCTGATCAGTTTTCCTAGAAGTTGGGGGGGCAAATGATATGGGCTGAAAATAAGCCCTAAAGACACATTTAATGAGGCATTAATTAGACCCTGAATGGTCCAAACATGGGGCCCACCAGATGGGCCCAAAACCCCTATTATAATATTAATTTCGTAATTAATATTGGGGGAAATAAACAGCTCAGCAAATAAGAGTTGGATAAGGATAATATCCCTTTCAGACTTATCCTATAAGGCATCCAATTCAATATGGAAACTGATTCCTACAAGGAATAGATCTAGAACTTTCCTCAAAGACTTTTCTACCAAGTCTCTAACTCCTACCATAATTCTAAAGGCTTCTCAGCCTATATAAAGGGCCTGACCCCTCATCTCAGAACTACGTTTTCTTGGCTTGATTCTCTAATACAGAGATACGTAGGCATTCTGTGAGGACCGTTTAGTCTCGAACGCAGAAGCACCCATTAAAGCTCGAAGCTCAACCACCCTAGCATTAATTACAAATAGTAAACCAGTTTTTATTCCACAACAGAAAGCAAATTAAGGAGTTCAAGGAAAATGCCAATAGGAGTGTAAGAGAATGGATGGCTGTAATTATAAGGAATGGAAAAGTCTTAAATATATCCAATAGCCATCCTAGATTTGTTGAAGCAAAAAGAGAGGAGACCTCCAGACTTCTAAGGGAAGCTCATCCAAGTGAAGAAAATCAATATGAAAACTCAGATGAGAAGCAAGCCAGGCTAGCTCAGGAGTTAATGGATGAGGTCGAGGATGAAATGAGGGAACCTGAGGAAGTCCCCAAATCCAAAAGGAAAGTGAAATCAGTCCCCAAATCCAAATCTAAGAGAGTGAAATCAAAGGCAAGGAGGCCTGTCTATCCAGAAATTGAAAGAAAGGAGACAGTTGGCTCATCACAACCTGTTTCTCGTAAAAGTATTCAACCCAGCTGTGAATTTCCATGGTGATCCTATAGTACCTGAAGAGGAACCAATGAATCTTGACTCCATTGAGGTTCCTTCATTCTTGCTGAAGCCTCAACAGAAGCCTATACAGAAGAAAAGGATACCAAGGAAGCAATCTTCAAAGGAACCAATTCAAGTTGCTAGGGTACCTGCTATTGTCAAGTAGCCAATCTTGGAAAACAAGGATGATTTTATCTATCAGGCATATATTGAAGAATACTCTGGCATGAATCTGTATCTGGATGAATTGTCAGAAGTAAGAGGAATTGACAAATATAGACATTTGCCTGAGAGATTGGTCTTTGTATACAAGGGAGGAAAGGAAAGGACATGGCCACTACAGAGGGTTCTTGGAGAAAATTATCTGACCTTAACCAAAGTGTTCTCTGCAATCAAGAGATACACAGGGTTCTCCAATATAGCAAAAGGGGAGATATTGGACAAAATAGAACAGATAAGAAGAGAATGGAACTCACCATCAAGTCTACCAAGGAAGATGAAGATCCCATACAATGGACAGAAAATCCACCTTCAACCCTTCTGGATGATGGAGTTCAGGGATGAAGATGGTAACAGGAGATTCTTCAGGTTAGAAGATCAACTATCAAAGGCTAGTTCTCAATACCTGAGATGGTTACAACAAAAGCTAAATCCAAAGGTTGATGAAGAAGATGCCTTCTATAGGCAACTCCAAATGCAGATTGAGTCCAACTCTGCCAAAGAAGGAAAATCAAGGGTGATACCAACAAGAGAAAAGAAACAGTCTTAATCTGCTCAGTCTAGAGGAGCACTTCTCTGTAAATTTCTCACTTTCAGTTTTTAATTTTTGTAGCTTAATACAATTTTTGCATTGTTCTATATATATATATATATATATATATATATATATATATATATATATATATATATATATATATATATATATATATCTTTAGGAATTTTTTGTTATCATCAAGGTCCTGAATTTATGCTTTATTGCCATCAAGTATAAATTGGGGGAGATTGTTAGGAATATGTTGTACTTGATGATAACTCCACAATCAATCAAATTGTATAAGGTTTTGTAGCTGTCAACGGATGAGGATTTATAACTCTATCCGTTGATAGGTAGCTCATCAACGGATGAGGTTTTGTAGCATACTGCAGTATCTCTATGTTATCAGTTGATAGTGTTTTTATCCACAGTCATGTTGACCATCAACGGATAGGCAGAATAGGGTAGCCAATTGTAAATAATCTATGCTATGTAATTCTGTCTAAGTGAAATTGTATCAACAGATGAAGATAAAACTCTATCAACGGATACAACTCAAATCCACTCTATCAACGGATACAGGTCAAGTCTCAATATCAACGGATACAGCTCAATACATCATCAACGGATGTCAGTGTACAATATCAACGGATAATCATTGACACTTTCTTCTATGCTAAACTGGGGATTAGCAGTTGATAAGGACAGGTTTGACTGATAGATCACATGGGTTGATAGTAGATACAAAAAGCAGTATGGCAGCCATACTTTGGAAACACAGAAGAAAGAAGCATTCCGTTTACACTATGAATACAAGAAAGGTGCATGAGACATGTCTGTTCACAAGGACAACCTTTCGGCTACATGTGTATTTGGAGCGTAGTAGCAAGTCAACTAGAATTAGATTAATATTATCTTATTCCAGTAGTACTTGTAAAACTTGGGATTTATAACCAAGTGTAGCAACTCTTTGTAGTCTAAGAAAACAGATACATTTGCTTAGGGTTTTTATTGAATATCCTTAGAAAGCAAAGAGTTGTAAAACAGAAGCTGTGTACTTTTGTATCATAGAGTTTTCTTCGAATAAAAGCTTCAGGTGGTACATTTAACCACCTGATTTTTTATGTGTTTATGCATTAATCTTTCTACAGCAATTATCTAAGTATAGATTTCTGGAGTTCTTATCAGAAATTTATAAATATCAAGAATTGTATTCAACCCCCCCTTCTACAATTATACAAGTGTGTAATCTGGGAATAACAGTAATTTATTATATAACTTCCGCAGAAATATCTACTATGCAAAATATACGCAAGTATCATCATGTATCTCAAAAGAGGAAGTTGCAAGGTAATATACTGCAACTTTAGTTTTGAACACTTTTCAAACCCCTGCAAACCTGAAAGAAGTCTCTTCGATACGTGTTGCGGGAGCTACCCGTCAACCTGAAAGAAGTCTCTTCGATACGTGTTGCAGGAATTATCCAACTTTGAAAGATGAACTAATACTGGAGCATTGACGCGCAGAAGCCATAACGTTTACGATGATCAGTCGTATGTTATGCATCTCATGATTATTCTCTACATGTACAAGGAAGAACAGACGGATTTACTTGTCTACCGCCCCCTGGAACTCCCCGGCCAACGGTTGGGCCATTGATGGACCGGCACCACTCGGCCACTTACACGGCTCCTAGTTTGAGTACATCCATGACTCTGAAACGTAAAGTTCGTCCCCCTTTCCCCAAGTATAATACTTGTTGATAGGACTCCACAAAGTAGTCGTATCTAATTGGAAAGGGAGATTCACCAATATTTCCCAAGCTATTGCTTGTTAATGGATATCGACTTGTTCCTTTAATCTTACCCCTCGAACAATGAGGAAGTAACAAAAGATTCAATTTGATGAATAGCAACCAAGTTGCGAATGGAAAGAATAGTTTCAAAGATTTATGACCGGGTAGTCAAACAAAATAAATAACAGCTCTCAAGTAAGGTTCCCTTATAATTTGGAAGATAGATTTAAATGATAAATGTAGTTTTGGGAACCTCCCCTTGATAAAATAACCCCTTGATAAAATAATCATAATGAAACTCAGAAATATTTTACATAATTTTGAAGGTCGAAGATAATTTTTGAATAAGACAAATCATGTTTAAAACAAGTTTAAAAGTATTAAATAAATATTCAAAGAATATTTATTAAATCATAAATATTTAGAGAATGTTCTTAATATAAAATATTGCTCATAAATAACCCTCGAATGAATATATAAAAATATTCACTAAATAAATAAATCCTCGAATAAATATTAAAAATAATATTCATTAAATAAGTCAACCTTAAATGAATATTCAACATAATATTCGTAAAATAATTAAAGCTCAAATGAATATTCAAAATAATATTCATTAAATAAATAAAACTCAAATGAATATTCAAAACAATATTCATTAAAGAAATAATGGAAAAATATTTATTTAAGTATTTTCCTCAGAAAATAATCACAATATATACAGAAATACCGACTCCCGGCCTATACTTGAAGAATGAGATTCATATGCCCTTCACTAAGGGTCTTAGCAATATCAGGCTTATAACCAATATATCACATATCTAGCTTATAAGCCAATATCAATTCGTAAATCAAGTATCACAATATACTTATACTTTTTCGAAAATAGTTATGCCTTCCATTAGCATATATAACAGAAATAATATTCAAATAGTATTTCTCGACTGAGATAATACTCAAATAACATTCCTTGAAAGATATAGTGAGCAAATATCATTCCTCGAAGGATATCATATTCAAATAACAGTTCTCGAATGGTTTCCAAGTAATTAATACTTTATGGAAATATAATTAACGTTTATAAATAACATTCCTCAAAATAAACAATAAAATGCCGCTGGAATCTCTCCGGGTTTCCACGACTATCTCTATATCTTAAAATACCGACTCCCGGTTTAGAGTTGAAAATAATGAATATGCTTTTATCTCTAAAGCTACAAGGTATACCGGTTTATAACTACTTATCTCAAAGCTAGTATATAAACCAAAATCAAATTCAAACTCAACACGATATAACATTTTTCGCAAAACAGTATAATACTATATATGGCAAAATGTAGTATTATACAACAATACTTCAAAAGTACAAGTTTAGAAAACTTGTCTGATGCTCGAGAAGTGTTAGGGGTTCGCGACAATGTCGGACAATCTAGACAAGGTAAAATAAAACATACGATTAGTCCCCTGGATAATCCACTTATTAATAATACTCGTGTACTTTAAACAAATCGTAATCAAAGCACTTAATGGCATCATCTAGACTCATACTAAGTCCATGCTACTCGTCAAATACTTAAGTCGTAAGTTTGGTTCAAAAACGGTCCTCAAATTCAAGTAATATGTAAGCACTTATAAGTTTGGTTTCTAAGTCGTGTTCTTAGGGGTTCTCACTTGCGCAACCTCGGCTTACGCATTTTTATAAAATCGAAAAATAATCTTTTTAACTTGAAACCTTCACACACACCTTGCCAACTGTATTTAACATTTTATCACCAAATTTCACATCTTAATTCGACAATTAAGGGTCTCGAACATAGCATCAAAGTGGTTACATTTCTGCGATAAAATCTTTCGAACCGTTTTCACTAAAACTAGCATAACTCTTAAACCGTAAACTCTTTTAATGCGATTATTGTGGCAATGTAAACTAGACAACCATATCTTTGTAACCATAGGCAGTGGTGATGCTAAAAATGAATTATGGTCTCGGACATTAACTGTTTTTAAGGGTTAATGAAATTTTGCCATTACGACGGCTATAAATCGAACGTTTCCATTTTGTCACAACATAACCAAGCCACACCGGGCATACCATAAATCCACAACCTCAACAAACAACCTTTTTACTTCTCTAAGGTCAGTGGTGTGGCTACAATCCAACACCCATCATTTTTCATATTTTACAAAGTTAACTAACCATTAAAACACTTAAACATGATCTCTTAAGCATATAACATCAAAACAATCATCAAAACTCATATGAACTCAAAGGGTGGGTCAGGGTTTTACCTCCTTGGATACTCTAACAACACTATCAAGTGTTTATAAACCTTTAACAAGCTTTAGATGGTCCTTAAAGTGCTAAATCCTTAAGATTAAAACAAGAAAACAACTTGAAGTTACTATTCATCCTCATCTTGTAAAATTCATAACAAATCGAAAAATAAGAGTTTGGTGCTAAAAAATTTACCACACCTTATGCTCTTCATAATCTTTCTTTTGAGCTATAGGTCATCAAATTTGAAGCTTCCTAGATAGGGTTTTGAGCCCCATCTTTCCTCTGGACAGAAACTGGACAGATTGGGTTCTCCAACTTGGAGGAGGGATTTGACTAGGCTATAATCCTTTGTTGGCTATGAAATTTTAACAGAATTTTACCCATGGAGTGGAGAAGCTATGGTTAAAATTTGGTGATTTAATCATGGATAGAAGTGGAGATATGAATTTTTCTTTGAGTGGTGTCTCTGCTGGGCAGTTTTGTAGAAACAATGAGATGGAGAGCTTTTTTGCTTTCTTTCTCTCTTTGACTTGTTCAACTCACCTTTTAATCATAATATCTAGATATTATCAGTGGTATATGGCTGTGTTGATCACCTTGGGGCTTGTGCAAAGAGTATTCAAGAAGCTTGGTTTTGATTTGTTTTGTTTTTGATTTGATTTAAGTGATTTAAATCACTTAAATCCTAAATGGTTTTGATTTAACCTTTGATTAAATCATGCAATACTCTTGATAAAATTCTCTTGATGATCATGTAGGATATTTAATCTTGTTATGAACTCAATCCAAATTCCATAATTTATTCGCTTTATCGCTTAATCTTGTTATAAGGTTTAAGCGGTTTCTAGATCGCTCGTTTCACTATCTCAGTGATTTTCGTTCTAAATTCTCAAATTGTATTTCATAAACTTATAAAATATAACATCCTCAAATCCTCAATTTTAATATCTCACTTCTTGATAATACTGATGTACGATTCACTGCCCGGTCAGATAGGCCTAATGACCTTTTGGCCCTTCAAGTTTGCGCGATTATACCCATAAAGCCCTAAGGTTTAAAGTCGTTCCTTTTCGCCCCTCCAACTTCAAAAATGTACCTTTTAGCCACAAACCGTCATCTTTGGCCTTTAAAAGGCGACGATTTTGTGTTAAAAAGATGACGGTAAAGTGGCTAAATGGTACATTTCTGAAGTTGGAGGGGCAAAAAGGAACGCCTTTAAACCTTAGGGCTTTATGGGTATAACTGCGCAAACTTGAAGGGTCAAAAGGTCATTAAGCCGGTCAAATATTCCATAAAAATAAACTTTGGATTTTCTGAATTTCGATCGTCTTTACATACACTTATTTACTCCGTGAATCACTAATATGACTTCGAAATATCCATACCATGTCTCGTACATAGGGTGGCATGAAAAATTTCTTAATCCTCAAAATCATTATTCATCCACCAAAATCACTATTAAGTGATGCACTTCATCATAATAAGAAAAGTTTTAATTCTACCAAAAATTCGGGTTATTACAAAATCCATTATCCTTGGTATATTCTCTTTATCTCAGAATTTGCTCTCCCAGTTTCTCAAGCGTTCTCAAACTCGTATGCATTCTCTTTTCTCTAGGATTATATTCTCAATCCTCTTTCCCTCTCATAATATATCCTCCCTTGGACTTCTAATATTTAATATCCTCCATTAATAATCCAATTATTATATTCCTGACTCCAATATCAATTATGGAATAAAATAAAGTTTGGATTCTCTGAATTCTGTCCTCGTTTACATACACTCATTCTCTATGTACTTCTCTAGTACATACTTGGTTTTCTCATTTCTCAATTCCTCAAATTTAATATCTCATTCTTGATAATACTAATGTATAATTCATTGCCCGATCAGATATTACACCGAAATAGAAATTGAAATTTCTGAATTCCGATCGTCTTTGCATACACTTATTTACTCCGTAGGTCACTAATATGACTTTGGAATATCCACACTACGTCCAGTACATAGGTGGCATGAAAAATTTCTTAACCCTCAAAATCACTATTCATCCACCAAAATCACTATTCACTGATGCACTTCATCATAATAAGAAGTTTTAATTCTACCGAAAATTTGGGTTTTTGCAGTCTCCCCTCCTTAAAAGGATTCCGTCCCGGAATCAGTTTAGGAATAGCTGGAGTCTCCTTTGTTGCACTCTTTAACTCCCAGGTGGATTGTTAGGTCCAATAAGATTGTAGAAGGGGGGGTTGAATACAATCTATATCATTTTCTCCGAATTTATTCGTTAAACAATTTTCACTTAAACGAATATTTTGTGCGGAATAATATAACACAAATTTCAAGTTGAATATAACAATATATTAACTTGATGGGTGTTACAAAAGCAGTACAAGTGATTATCAAGAAATTAATAACTAATTAGAAAATTCGACATGAACTTTTCTAATTTAGTTAATAAAAATCAAGATATCAAGTCAAGAACTAGGAAACTTAATTCGCTAGTAGTACAAGAGTGATCAGTAAACAAGTTCCAGCGGATTAGATATTACAAAGAGCTTGAACTGAATTTATTGTGTAAATTAAAGCTTGGGCAGGTGTGTAGAAGTAGAGAGAATTTGATGCTTGGGTGTTCTTCAATTTTCTGTCCATGTGTCTCTTTCCTTTTTTTTTTGCTTCTGCTGGTTTCTGTCCATTTTATAGCAATGTTAGATATTTGCTGCCACCATGACATAATTTGTTCCATGACATAACCTGTATATTTCGGTATGACAAAAACCTTGTCATGACATAACCTGTGTAGCTCGGTATGACAAAAACCTTGTCATGACATAACTTGAGTAGCTCGGTATGACAAAAACCTTGTCATGACATAACTTCATAATTCGGTATGACATAATCAGTGTTATGACATACTCTCAGAATTCGGTATGACATAATCTGATCATGACATAATCTGATCTTCAGCTCAGAATGACATAAACCTCACGTTTTCTGTTAACATGACATAATCTGTGCAGCTCTATTTCAATATGACATAATCTCAGCTTTTCACATTTATTCTTATGTCATAGAAACCTTATTAATTATTTAATGATTAATTAATTAATTCAGACTTAATTGACACAATAAGTAATTTAATAAATTAATTAATTCTTTTAGAATTAATTCATTAATTAAATAAACTATAAGGATTTATATCAATTAAAGGTGAACTAATTAAAATCAATAAATACTTAATTTACCTCAATGAACCACTGTTAGTAATGAATAATTTCCACTGGATAATTGTTGACGTTCGATGTACTGTCTGGTTCATGAACGACTAACTCCAATTTCTATTCTTCACTTTGACTCTCAGTTGTGATCCATGTACTTTCTCAACACACTTTAATTCCTCTTGTACTGATGCTGTCTCCATAGAATCTCTTGTCACTGCAAATAAAATCCAATTGCATTAATGCTACACCAAGGCTTGATTAGTTGTCTGAATCTTCTTTCGGTGTAAAACATCAAAACTATAGATTGACATTCTTCTTTCTTCTGACAGATATCACTATCTGAGATTCCTGTGACAGTTACCATTAATTACTTATTACAATCTAATTTAAGTTGAGTTGTATCCTCGAAATACAAATAGGCTGAGTCATATGCCTTTCAATCTCCCCCTATTTGTTTGTTAAAAATTAACAAGCAAATTCCTAGAGGATAACTCAACTAACTCAACTTAAACTAGTAAAAGATAAAACTGTAATTGCAAAGTAAATAATGAAAAATGGTTCTGGTTTAGATTTTACATTTCCAGATTCAAACTTAAAAGATAAATACAAGATAGATGATCCTCTAGACTGATCATATTTCACATTAACCTATCTTGTTCTATTTAAGCTCTACAGATATAACATGTAGAGCAGTTCTTCACTTTGGACTGTCTTCCCTTCTGAATTCTCCTTCTTCAGGTTCATCTGTGACTTGAAGTTTCTTTTGCAAATCAGAATCAACAAGACGCTCTCTTCTTGACGACAATCCTTGAGGTAGGATTAAAGGAATTCCAAGCTTCTTTCTCAGTTCACCTTGAAATTTCTTGTAATCTTTTATATTCGTTTGTGCATAAGATCGAATGTGATCTGCAGCTATTACCTTTTCTTCAGTCAAGAATCCACGATTTCTGAGAGCATATTCAGCATATACCAAGTGTTTTGCATGATGTTCATATAACTCATCTGTCTGAAGATTGATTGAATGAAGTATCTCTCCCTTAAGAAATTTTACTTGTGGAGGTTCCTTAATCACTTCTGGTCCAGCTCTTTCAGCAAATTCTTTAAACTTTTCATGTAGTAAAACACCTAGCTCAGACGATGTTCTCACTTTAGGCCTAAGTACCCAAATCTCTGTCAGCGATCTGTCATAAAAGAACTGAATAGATACTCTGAAAGTTCCAACATTATGACAATCCACAAATATTACCAGCTCATCAGATTTGGGATCAAATGCAGTAGTTATCCTGATGACTTCTACCTTTAAGGCCCTTATATACATATCATGAATTGGATTTGCCAATTTAAATTCCTCGAAAATTTCTCCAAGACGACGGTCTTCATAATCAGAACTCTGAGGTGAATCAATTGCTTTTTGAGCACGTTCCCATTTGTCTCCACTCTTGAGTCTGATATACATCTTTCTTGCTTCAAGCTTCTGAGCATGTTGCATTTGAAGAGCTTCCTTTTCAGCCTTTTGAAGCCTTTCATTATGAGCTATCTGTTCTAGTGTCTTTTTGAGTCTTTCATCTCTCATAGACAGATTAGCTTCATTCTGTTCAAGTTCTTGATTGGCTTCAAAATCCATTCTTTGCAGTTCAGCAGGATCAGCAACTGCAATCTCTTCATCATCCCAAAAACTGAGATCTGGTTGACCAAACTCTTCACCATCATCTGAAAAGTCCAAATCAGCAAAAATAGCAAGGTTATCAGGTTCACCTGAGTAGTAATAACCTTCTGTAGTGTCATCCTCCTGTGCTGTTTGAGCTTTCTTTCCCTTGTCACTTGTATCTTCAACTTGTTTATCAGATTTTGATTTACTTGCACTTGCTCCCCCTCTAGATTTCTCCCCCTTAGTTGAGGAATCCTCTACAGTTCTGTGGCTTGGGTCATCTTCACCATCACCTTCAAAGAACCTCACCTCTTCTGGTGTAGTAGAGTGAGTTTTGTTGATGATGTTATACAAGTGTCTTAACCCTTTAGCTTGATAAGCAGTTTGCCTTTCAATTTGACTTACTCGATGGCCAGTGGATAAATGATTCTCATTTACTTCTTTCTGCAGATCTTCCATTTTACTTGATATAGAAGTGATAATGAGATCTTGAGCCACTGTGACATCTCCAGAATCTTCGATCGCTTGTTGCTGCGAGAGTTTAAGTGCATTGATCTTGTTGTTGAAGATAGTTCTCAAGTATCCATGTCAAACCTTAAGTTTTTATTGTCTTCTTCAGCTTGAGCAAGGTTTTCTTTCATTTGTTTCAATTCTGCCATGAGAGAAAGAGTGTTTGTGTCATTGTGTGCGCTCACCTCACTATCCCTCTGAGTATCACTCATCTCACGTGCATGTGTTTCACTCAGTTTAGAGGTGATCCTCACATCACTCCTCTCATGTTCCAAAGCTGCTTCCATTGTACCTGCAGGTAAAATCACCCTAGCCTTCTCTTGGAAGGTCAGTGGTGGTGCAATGGGAGTTCGTAAATCCCTATCCACAGTCATTTCTGTCATGTCAGTTGGAATTGAGGTCTGAATTGCTTCAGTGACAGAAAGACTTAGTTGCCTTCCACCTTCTCCAGTTGAAACTGCGAGTGGAAAATCCCTTAAGGGAGCCAGGAATGTTCCTCCTGGGAGGGGAGATGATGATTCTATTAAAAGTGGCTCAGAATCAAGATTTCCCTCATTAGCCTGTGAAGGCTCCTCCACCGTGACTATTGATAAGTCCATATTTTTGCATATTTTATTTACCTATTTATTGCTTGAACTCGTGTTTTAATAAATTATTTTGTTGCATTTCAGGTAAATCGTAAATAAATAAAGAAATGACAAAATAAATAAATAAAGTGCAAGGAAGGGAAAAAAGAGGAAGAAAAAGGACCAAAATTGAAAGAAGGAAAAGAATTAGGAGCTTGGAGCAAAAGGAATATTTCAAGACAAGTGGAAGGTGGAGATCATCCCAACACATAAGAGAAGTGTATGGCCAAGATCAACTCTTCAAAGCTTAAGGGGGAAGGAAACAAATAGATGGCTAGGATTTCACCACCACACAACCCAAATGTATGGTGGGGATTTACCCAACACCCCCCTTAACCCTAATTTCTATCCTATAAATACCCCCTCACCCCCTTGTATTGAGTAACTTAGATTTTAGGGTAGTTTTATTTTCTTGTATTTCTTTTCTTAGTTTCAAATCTTGTAAACACTCTTATTATAATTAATGCAATTTTTATTTTCTTTATTTCTTGTCTTGCTCTTTCGTTATTTTTGCCTTGTTTCGTTATTTTCGTAAATCCCGTTGCTAACCACTTGGGGTTGAAAGTAACGAAACTTTAATTTCGTGTTCTTATTTTTAAATCGTAGTTTGCCTCGTTAAAAATCCAATTTTAATGGGGGCCATTAATTTCAAAATCATTATTTTGAATTTTTAAAATTCAGTAGTTAGCTTTAGTTTACTTGCATTTTAATTTTTCAAAATAAAACAAAATACAAAAAAAATTAGTGATATTAATTTCCTGCATTTATTTCTGCTCTCACAGTTTTTTTTATGATTCGAAGTTTGTTTTATTTCTGCATTAGTAATAAATTCGAAGTAAAATCCCCTGTGTTGTTGTTTAGAAGCCCAGCTAAAAATACAGTCCCCTGTTTCTACTTAGTCAAAACAATTTTAGCCTTTTCCTTCTTGTTTTTCATGAAACCCACGAACACAACACTTCCTTGTTGTCTCCTTTTCTTTCCCCACAAACACCCACTGCAATCAACCTCTTCTCTTTATCCTTACAATTCCAGCGAAGCATCCTTCCCCCTCCTCACACAATTTCGTTCTCTGCAAACCCATTCCCCTTTTTCGCTTTGTTTTCCCCTTTTAATTTTGCTCATATTCGTTAATTCGAGTTTTATGATTGTGCTGAGTTTATGGGTTGTTTCATGGTTCTTTTAGTTTTGCTGTGTAGTTTGAGTAGTCGAATGGTACGGAGTGTAGTTGCCGAATTGAGTATCTGTTCGTTGTTTTCTGTTGCTGATTTCCGCGAGTTCTACTGCAAGTCTGTGTTTTTCTGTTCCTGTGTGTTGTTGTGGTTTTATGATTAATGTCGTGTGTTGTTTTGTTCAAGTAATTTTGAGTGTGTGAGTGTTGCAGTTCGTGAGTCTGGGTTGTTCTTTTTTTTTCGTTTTTGTTTTTCTTTGTCGAGTCTTTGGCTGTTTTCGTTTCTTGTGTGTTTCGATTGTTAAGATTGCTGTCGAGTCGTCGTCCAAGTTTGATTCTCATTAAGTCCAAGTCCAAGTCTTGTTCTTAAGTTTGTCGAATTGTTTATCGTTTGTTTTGAATTCATTAAGTTTGAGTTGTTTTTGTTTTGAATCCTGTTCCGTCTATTCGAATTATATTGAGTTGTTTTGATTGTATCCGAGTCGAGTCCTGGGCTGTCCGAGTTCGTCATGTGGCGTTGAGTTCGACCGAGTTGTGTTTTGCCGCTGCAATTGTGCTGGTTTTTATTTGCGTTTCCAGTTATTCATTCTGTTGTTAACCAAGTCACCGAGGTATTACTGAGTCACACAATTCATTGTGTTCGTAGGTTTAGTTTGCTGAGTTCGTTTCTCCGAGTTGGTTTCTAGTTCAAGTTCAGATTTTATTGCTGCCGAGTTGACTCATTTTTATGCTGTGTTTATGCATTTCTGTTTAGAGTTTGTTAAATGCTTCATGGTTTGTGATTCATTTTGGAGTTGTAGTCGAATGACGAGATCGAATTTAATGTTGTTGGTTGGTTTTTTGGAAAGAAGAATTTTTAGAATAAAATCAAGTTTTAGAATAATTTAATAATTTTAGAATAATTAGTTTTTAGAATAATTTAGTTTTAACTAGTTAATTAGATTTTCATTTAGTTTTCTTTTAAAATTAGATTAAATTTCCTTTTTCGAAATTAATTAGTATAAAATCAAATTCTCAAAATCAATATTTGTTCTAACTCGATTAAATTAAAAATTAAGGATTGCGAGTAAGTTAGTCCCTGTGGAACGAATCATTAAATATTTCAACGAAACGAATTGTGCGCTTGCGATTCAAATTCCAATGTCTTTATTTTTAGCATAATAAGTTTTTGGCGCCGTTGCCGGGGACTAATTATTTTTCGCGCCTTAACTTTTAATTTTTCGAGTTAGTTTTATTTCTTGTCTTATTTTTATTTCGTTCTTTTTAGGAAAGCTTGAGATTTCGGAAATCTTCTCAACGAAGCGTGGAAAAATTGGAATTTATGGAAAGCAAGCTTCGGTAACCGTATCTCACTCTTTTCGCCCTTTTTATTTTTAGAAAAACACAAAAAAATTAGAAAATCACAAAAATCACAAAAAAATTAAAAATTAAAAAATCCAAAAAAATTAGTTGTAAATACATAATTGTTGCATCATGCATTTAATCACTTAGGGCACATCATCTAGATTTTTTATTTTCTTGTTTTTAATTTTTCGTACCTATAATTGTGGTGATCGCTGGAGGACCCTAAGGTACGTTAAATTTCTTTCTTTCTTTAGATTAAATCACGTAGTGTAAGCATCCATATTTGTTTATAATTTTTGTATATATCTTTGTTTGTTGCATCATTTTGTAAATAAACATTAAGGGCAAAACCTCTCAAAAGATAAGGGAAGGGATTTCATCACTCTTTCCTTAGCCCAAAAACAATTTAATTCCTCATTTTGCATTCCCTAGCCTTTTAATAAAATTAATTAGACTTGGCCCCTAGGAATTCGCGCTCAATTAGGAAGGTGCTTAAGAAACGAAGTAATCTTTAATTATTCTTACTTTTTGGTGTCTAGGAAAGCGAAAGCTGACCTGGCCAATTAAGGTTTGGTGTCTAGGCTGGTGTTTAGCCTCTTGGCAATGCTTGCACCTACCTGGCCAAGCCGGTTCGAATAATTATTGATTTACCTAGTTTTTGGTAGCCCTTACGGTTAGGAGCAAGGTCTAGTTATTTTATTAGGGAACCCTAGGTTTAGGATTTCTCTTTTAATTTTACACCCTTTCTTTTTGTGTGTTTTAATTTATCGCACTTACCTGCTACGTGTTTCCTTTTGTGGTTTATGCGAACTACGTGGATTAGGGATAATTCTTCTAGACTAGTGAGATCTTTCGAGACTTCTTCATCGTCTAATTCCGAGTCTTTTGAGTATTCCGAACCCGTAGTAAACATGGCCATGTCTCTTAGGGACCGTTGCTATCCTACTCGTTCCGCCCAACCTTCGTGTATCACCCTTCCTCCCGTTAATGGTAATAATTTCGAAATTAAAGCTCACCACATCAGTATGTTACCTAAATTTAACGGGAGCGAGGGTGAGGACCCGTATCTCTTTCTCCATGAATTTGAGGAGGTTTGTGGCTTACAAAAGCTCCAACAATTAACCGAGGACTCGATTAGGCTTAGACTCATTAATTTTGCGCTTAAAGAAAATGCTAAGAAATGGTTGTATAGCCTACCGGTTAATTCTATTTCCACGTGGGAGGGATTTGTGGTAATTTTTCTTAAAAAATATTTTCCAAACCATAAGACTACAAGAATTACAAACGAGATAAATCAATTTCATCAAAAGGAAAATGAGTCTTTTTGGAAATATTTTGATCGTTTTAAAAATCTCTTATCACAATGCCCCCACCACGGAATAGAGAAATGGAGGCTTTGTAAGATCGTTTATGAGGCCTTAGATGGACCAACAACTGCATTGTTGGAATCTATGTGCCAAGGAAAATTCATGGAAAAAGATGAGGACGAGGGTTGGAAATTTTTCGAAGAATTAGCCGAGAAGACCATGTTGTGGGAGTCTACTAGGGAACCTAACAAGTCTAATGAGTCGTCTAGTTCATCTAGGGGTTTGCATTCGATCGGTAATTCGATTGCAACCGGTGCCAAATTAGCCACTCTAACTAGGAGACTCGAAGCCCTAGAAACTAGTAAGGCCCCCTCAAATGTGTCTATGTGCCCTAATTTCAATCAAGGTTTTTCGGACTATCCCGCTTTTGATCAAGTTAATGCGGTGTCTCAACCACCCACTAGGAACGATCCGTTTGCTCCTACTTACAATCCCGGGTGGAGGAATCACCCGAATTTCTCGTGGAACCAAGGGCCATATTACCAAAATCCGCCTTCTTTTCAACCTTCTTTTCAAAATACTCCATCTTTTCAAAGGCCTAATCAAAATTCTTTCTCGACTCCAAATCAAGGTCCCTTTCCAAACCCTACTCAAAATCTCGGTCCTTATCCGACTCAACCTTCTTATCCAAATCAAGCACCCGCCCACCCACCCGGCTTTAATGAGTCGGATAAGAGAATTACTTCTTTGGAAAAGACTCTTGATGCGCTTTTAAAATCAACGACTAATTTGGCTCAATCTCAACAGACCTTCATGCAAACCATGACTCAAGATAGGCAAATTTTGAATGCTAGTACTCAAGCCTTATCTAAGTTAGAGGTTCAAGTGAGTCAATTAGCCAACGCCATGTGTGAGCGAGAGAAGAATAAGTTCCCGAGTCAACCAGAGGTAAACCCTAAATTCCCTCTCAACCAAAGACCTCACGAAAATGTTAATGCTATCATCTCTCTTAGGTCGGGAAACCAAGTTAATAATCAAGTAGGTGTCGAGTCTTCCAAGGAAGAAGAAGAAGAAGAAGAAGAGTCAAATGTTGAACCGAACCCTACACTTGATCATTCAAACCTTACTCCAACTTCCGAACCTCTCGAGTCATCTATTCTCACACCTTCACCACTCGAACCTTCATCATCGAAATCCACTCCCGAGTCATCAAAGTCTTCTCTTAAATCATCCTCACCACCTAACAAATCTTCGAATATCGTTCCACTTTCCACTTCTCTTCCCGATGTGTCTAACGAACGAGTCTTTAAACCTAAAGCTCCTTATCCTCAACGACTCATCCCTCGCAAACAGTCACCTCAAGTAGAGAAGATTATGGAAGTTTTCAAACAAGTCGAGATTAACATTCCTCTTCTAGATGCCATTCAACAAATTCCTTCGTATGCCAAGTGTCTAAAAGATTTATGTACTCACAAGCGATCCACCCACGTTCCTAAGAAAGCCTTTTTGACATCTCATGTTAGTTCAATTCTTTCGAACCAAATTCCAGTGAAATATAAGGACCCCGGTTGTCCTACTATTTCATGTGTCATAGGCAATACTTTCGTGGATAAAGCTTTACTCGACTTAGGTGCTAGTGTCAATCTCCTTCCATTTTCTGTCTACCAAGCCCTAGGGTTAGGTGAGCTGAAGCAAACGAATATGACACTTCAATTAGCTGATCGTTCTGTTAAAATGCCTAAGGGAATAATTGAGGATGTGCTAATTAAGGTTGGTGAATTCATCTTTCCGGTTGACTTTGTTGTCCTCGAGACCCAACCCGTCACGAATCCTAAGAACCAAATCCCGATTATTCTAGGACGACCTTTTCTTGCTACATCCAATGCCTTGATTAATTGTAGGGATGGTTCGATGAAACTCACCTTTGGTAATATGACAATTAACCTTAACATATTTAATGTCGGAAAAGAACCCAATGAGCTTTACGAGCAACCAATAGCGGTTAATCTTGTTGATAACATTGTTAATTGGTCTAGCTTTGAGGATAGTGAGATTGAGTCTCTTCTCAACGAGGATTTCAAAGTCAACTATGAGTCTAATCGCGAGTATGTTGATTCGCTAAGAGATATGACCTCGGAGGAGATGTTGAGGGAGTTGGACGACATTTGTTCCCCGTGGGAGACCAAACCCGAGGATGCTATTGTTGAACCCATTGTCAAAACTTCCGTTGGTGAACCACCTACATTCGGTGAGTTCTTAGGGGATTTGTTAGAAATTCGTTCCAAGTATGAGATCCCACCCGAGGTTGTTAGTAGTGAGCCCGTTCTTAACACTTCCGTTCTTAAGAGTCTCGTGGGTACACCACCCGCATTTCCCCTAACTCTTTATCATCCCGAATTTGATCAACAGCCGTTAGGGAAAGAGGAACCCTTGTCTCATGTTATTCCTAGTGATTCGAACCCTAACCAAACATTCATTATCTCTAATTTGCTTAAACAAAATAAAGAAGCCTTAAGTTGGTTTAGGGAGAACATTAGTGATAATTGCTCTTTAGGGTTGAATGATTCAATGTTGATTGAGAAAATCTGTTCTGATAAAAATTTTCACAAATTTCTTGATATTTTCTCAAAGTTGCACCCGAATTTTCCGACCGGCATCGGCTAATTCAGTTTTATTCCTTTGCCTCCTCTCGTGAAATTCAGGTATGGGGGAGGATTTGTGTGCGTGTGTGTGTTGTTTTCTTTCGTAATTTTTTTAGAAATTTTCAGTCTCCGTCATCCCTTATCAGGTATTTCCTCACCTTTCTCATTTCTCTTTTCTCTTGCATTCACATACATTGAGGACAATGCATGATTTAGGTATGGGGGAGTTTTTAGTGTAAATAGTAAAAATCGAAAATCCAAAAAAAAAAAATTAAAAAATCAAAAAATCAAAAAGAGTTCTTTTCGTATTCTAGTCTTGTTAATTGATTGCTAGTTGCTTGATGCACCCTTGCATGCTATGATAATCTTATGATCCATTAACTTTTGTTTGAGAAGTGATTTGCTAAAGTTCTTGTTCACACACTTACACTAGCAAGGTAAAGCTAGTAGACTTATTTGAATTGTGCATGAAATTAGAAGAACATTATTAGGTGTAAGATGATTTGGTATTCATGCTTTGAGTACAAGTAGGTGCATTGAGGATACCATTTCTTGAGATTGATTATGTTTTACCACACCAAGTGAGTTTTGAGCCTATATGCACATCTTTTGCATTTATATTCGTTTGCTTGAGTGTCCACTTGTCATTTGCATTGCTAGCACTTGTTTGAGTTCCTTCTTGAAATACATGACATTAATTGATGACAAAAGGATAAAGGCACTTAGGAATAACCTATATTTCCAAATTATCCACACCATTCTTATATGATCAATTAGTTAACCCTTTGAGCCTAATCATTTTCTTTCGGTGACACACCACATTACTCGCCTAAGACCTTTTTCTTGTTTAGCCTTACATATTCTTGATCCCAGTCAAAGGCTAGTAGGAACTTGAGTGAGCAATAAGGTGTATGAAATAGGGTTTACTTTTGTTCATAACTTTTGTGGAAATATTCGTTGTTACCTTGATAGTCGATTTTCAAAATTAAATCTAAAGGAGGATTATTGTTACATTTAACATTTTCCTTTATATATATAAAAAAAAGAAAAAAAATAAAAGAAAAAAAAATGAAAAAAAAATGAAAAAAAAATGATGAAAAAAAAAATTAAAAAAAAAAAGAAAAAAAGAAAAAAGAAAAAGAAAAAATTTACATATGAGAGCATACTTATGTTTTTGTAATCCTCCTTCATTGCGACTATTCAAGGCTTTTTGTTGAAAATAAAAATAAATTGCGTGGGGAGGAAGTTTGGTGTTGTGCATGATATTCATGGTTACTACTAGCTTTTGACACTTCACCTTATTTTGGCCTTTCATGACATACCTTGTCCCTAGCCCCATTACAACCTTAATAAAGACCTTTTGATTGTCATTATTAATGTATGTTGTGATTTAAGTTGGGATGATACCAAGTGTGAAGCATGCATTTGATTTAGTTGGAATTGAGTGATACACTTACCCTTGTTCTTGAGTGAATATTCTTTTGTGAGTGAAAGGTGAGGTATTGCTTGTTTGTTTTTTGCATAAGAGATCTCAAGTTTTGACTCTGAGGTGTGCCCTTGTAGACTTAGCATGGTTACCAATAATTTTTGCACTTGACATGAACTTATAATCACTCTTGCATGGTTCTTTAAGTAGACTATGTGAACCCTTGCACTTTCCACACCAAGACTTTGCAACTTCATTTTGATTCTTAAGTTGATGTATCATGAGAGGACATGCATGTGTGGTTTGCATTGCCATGTGATCTTTTATACAAGCAAGATGGATTTTGTGGGTACATTCACTATAGGCCCTCACGAGACCTCACTCGTCCACTAGGGCTGCCTAGGGGTTTAAAGGGCTTGTTGCATATGCCAAATGCAACCGTCACACCTACGAAAAGGAGTATAGGACTTTGCATCTAGATTTTCATTTTGTTTTTATTTTCCTCGAGGACGAGCAAAAGATAGGTATGGGGGCATTTGATAAGTGCATATTTTTGCATATTTTATTTACATATTTATTGCTTGAACTCGTGTTTTAATAAATTATTTTGTTGCATTTCAGGTAAATCGTAAATAAATAAAGAAATGACAAAATAAATAAATAAAGTGCAAGGAAGGGAAAAAAGAGGAAGAAAAAGGACCAAAATTGAAAGAAGGAAAAGAATTAGGAGCTTGGAGCAAAAGGAATATTTCAAGACAAGTGGAAGGTGGAGATCATCCCAACACATAAGAGAAGTGTATGGCCAAGATCAACTCTTCAAAGCTTAAGGGGGAAGGAAACAAATAGATGGCTAGGATTTCACCACCACACAACCCAAATGTATGGTGGGGATTTACCCAACACCCCCCTTAACCCTAATTTCTATCCTATAAATACCCCCTCACCCCCCTTGTATTGAGTAACTTAGATTTTAGGGTAGTTTTATTTTCTTGTATTTCTTTTCTTAGTTTCAAATCTTGTAAACACTCTTATTATAATTAATGCAATTTTTATTTTCTTTATTTCTTGTCTTGCTCTTTCGTTATTTTTGCCTTGTTTCGTTATTTTCGTAAATCCCGTTGCTAACCACTTGGGATTGAAAGTAACGAAACTTTAATTTCGTGTTCTTATTTTTAAATCGTAGTTTGCCTCGTTAAAAATCCAATTTTAATGGGGGCCATTAATTTCAAATCATTATTTTTAATTTTTAAAATTCAGTAGTTAGCTTTAGTTTACTTGCATTTTAATTTTTCAAAATAAAACAAAATACAAAAAAAATTAGTGATATTAATTTCCTGCATTTATTTCTGCTCTCACAGTTTTTTTTATGATTCGAAGTTTGTTTTATTTCTGCATTAGTAATAAATTCGAAGTAAAATCCCCTGTGTTGTTGTTTAGAAGCCCAGCTAAAAATACAGTCCCCTGTTTCTACTTAGTCAAAACAATTTTAGCCTTTTCCTTCTTGTTTTTCATGAAACCCACGAACACAACACTTCCTTGTTGTCTCCTTTTCTTTCCCCACAAACACCCACTGCAATCAACCTCTTCTCTTTATCCTTACAATTCCAGCGAAGCATCCTTCCCCCTCCTCACACAATTTCGTTCTCTGCAAACCCATTCCCCTTTTTCGCTTTGTTTTCCCCTTTTAATTTTGCTCCTATTCGTTAATTCGAGTTTTATGATTGTGCTGAGTTTATGGGTTGTTTCATGGTTCTTTTAGTTTTGCTGTGTAGTTTGAGTAGTCGAATGGTACGGAGTGTAGTTGCCGAATTGAGTATCTGTTCGTTGTTTTCTGTTGCTGATTTCCGCGAGTTCTACTGCAAGTCTGTGTTTTTCTGTTCCTGTGTGTTGCTGTGGTTTTATGATTAATGTCGTGTGTTGTTTTGTTCAAGTAATTTTGAGTGTGTGAGTGTTGAAGTTCGTGAGTCTGGGTTGTTCTTTTTTTTTCGTTTTTGTTTTTCTTTGTCGAGTCTTTGGCTGTTTTCGTTTCTTGTGTGTTTCGATTGTTAAGATTGCTGTCGAGTCGTGTCCAAGTTTGATTCTCATTAAGTCCAAGTCCAAGTCCTGTTCTTAAGTTTGTCGAATTGTTTATCGTTTGTTTTGAATTCATTAAGTTTGAGTTGTTTTTGTTTTGAATCCTGTTCTGTCTGTTCGAATTATATTGAGTTGTTTTGATTGTATCCGAGTCGAGTCCTGGGCTGTCCGAGTTCGTCATGTGGCGTTGAGTTCGACCGAGTTGTGTTTTGCCGCTGCAATTGTGCTGGTTTTTATTTGCGTTTCCAGTTATTCATTCTGTTGTTAACCAAGTCACCGAGGTATTACTGAGTCACACAGTTCATTGTGTTCGTAGGTTTAGTTTGCTGAGTTCGTTTCTCCGAGTTGGTTTCTAGTTCAAGTTCAGATTTTATTGCTGCCGAGTTGACTCATTTTTATGCTGTGTTTATGCATTTCTGTTTAGAGTTTGTTAAATGCTTCATGGTTTGTGATTCATTTTGGAGTTGTAGTCGAATGACGAGATCGAATTTAATGTTGTTGGTTGGTTTTTTTGGAAAGAAGAATTTTTAGAATAAAATCAAGTTTTAGAATAATTTAATAATTTTAGAATAATTAGTTTTTAGAATAATTTAGTTTTAACTAGTTAATTAGATTTTCATTTAGTTTTCTTTTAAAATTAGATTAAATTTCCTTTTTCGAAATTAATTAGTATAAAATCAAATTCTCAAAATCAATATTTGTTCTAACTCGATTAAATTAAAAATTAAGGATTGCGAGTAAGTTAGTCCCTGTGGAACGAATCATTAAATATTTCAACGAAACGAATTGTGCGCTTGCGATTCAAATTCCAATGTCTTTATTTTTAGCATAACAACTATGGTAGGCACTGTTTCAGTTCCTATGTGCTCTCCTCGCTGAGTGTCCCTATCTTCATTCATTTCTACATGTTCTCCCATTGTTAGTAATAATAGTGGGGTTGTGCTTGACACTTTACAGGATGCCACATGGCCGACTGGCGAAATTCAATGGACTCATCCTGTTGAGAGAATGGTTCCAATAACTGTTCATTAGCCATATCAAAGTCCATATCCTGTTGGGAGGATATGGATGAGCTTAAAGTTGCCTCAGGTTCATTTCTACTCTTCTTTAGTAGAGGCAGAGCTGTGGGTTCACTCACTTCATCACTACTTCTTGTACTTCTTTTAGGCTGCAATTTCCTTCTGTATTGGTAGAATTTAGTTGTTTTTGACTCAGTGTTTGGCTCTTTGACCTGGGATAGAGATTGTGGTGCTACAATCCCTTGGTCAGTCCTAACAACCACTTGGGTTTCAGAAGTAGATTGAGATACAGAAGTAGTTTCAGAGTTAGGAGGCAATACCTGGTCAACAGATGGAGGTTGAAGTTCTGGTTCAGCTTGCTCTTGAATAACTGGTTCTTGTTCAGGTACTGGTTCAGTTGGCTCAGGAACTTGTTCTTCAAGAGGAGGTGCAAGTTGTTCAACTATTTGAGGTACTTGTTCAATTGCTGCTTCAGGTTGATCAGGAACTGGAGCAAGTACATTCTGAATGATAGGAACATCAGTTGTACACATTATTTGTAAGGGTTCAATCTTCAAAGGAGCATCCAGTCTTAATGCAGTGCTAACCAGTGAATGATTATTCAAGAAATTAATCCAAGGTCGAAACCGTTCGATGGAACACCTTTCGGGATCAAAATATCCGACCAAATTATGATTTATTAGCTCAAAATGTTCATCAATAAAATTAGCCATTTTTTAAACAATTTTTGCCCTTTTAAAAATCCAGATTTTAACAAAATAAACAATTAAACTGAATTATTTCGAATTAATAATTAATTAAAAATTCGAAATTTTCAAAGTTCTTCAAAAATTCTGGAAAAATCACACTATGATCTAGAATCAACCACGAGTACTTAGGTATTTTTAGATTTCACAGAATCAACACCAAAAGTTTCAAAATTCAGATCGAAAATTCGACTTTTTGAAACCAAGAAATGCAAAAACTTGACTAAAACTCTCGATTTAACCGTTAATTGAATGTTTAATCATTGTAATGAACTCAGTTAGAGCAAATCAGTGTTTAATCGGGAAGAAAATCGAGCAGAATTTCGACTTGTTGATGTATGTATATGTGTGTATCGATGGATAGCCTCTGTGACTTAACACGAGAGGTTTATGACAAAACACAGGATATGACAAAACACATACACTCTACTGTTATATATACTAAGCCCTGAATATGACATAATTCTTACCACTACCCGAATATGACATAAATCTAATACTAATGTGAATATGACATAATTCTAACTAAATGCCCGAATATGACATAATTTACATTATCATACGATTATGACATTATTACACTAACACACGATTATGACATTATTTATACTAAACCAAGTATGACAAAATTTATACTACAGTCGAATATGACATAAAACTCGATTATGACAAAATTCTGACTAAGACTGTATTATGACATAATTCTATTATGACTTAAAATAAACAGAAATTAATATACAAACAAACTACTACAATAAAAATAAAATAATAATTTACAGAAAATTAGAAATATTAATAAAATAATAATTTACAACAAATTAATTATTTACAACACAGAAATAAACATAGGTTAGTCTTTTTACGAAATCAAACAATAATAACAAAAGGACAAACACTACAAATCAAATAAAATAAAATAACATACTAAATTTACATAATTATTTCTGATGAATTAATAAATCTATAAATTTTCTAATAAAATAATTTCCATATAGAAAATTATTAAAAAAGAAAAATAGAGAAAATAATTAAACTGAATTTAAGATAATAACATTTTCAAGAAAAATAGATTTCTCATAAGTTACAGCTTGTAAAATTCGAGAAAAATATTTTTAAAGAAAATGAATTAATTTAAAAACACAAGAAGTAATAATAAAAATAGAGAAAATAATAACAATGATTTAAGAAGAAACAAGCAAGATTATAAATTGATAAAATAATTATACAAGTGATTCAAATAACAAATATTAACACACCAATCACTTGTAAATTATTAAAGATCAAACCTCAGATATTAACCAGTTTAATTACTAAGACTATTTAACATACCCAATTCACCAACAATTCTGGTAAATGTGGATTCGTCAAGAGTCTTAGTAAAAATATGTGCTGTTTGTTCTTCCGTAGGTACAAAAAATAACTCCACGGTACCATTCATGACATGCTCTCGAATAAAATGATACCTGATGTCAATATGCTTTGTCCTTGTGTGCTGCACAGGATTGTTAGAGATTGCTATGGCACTTGTATTGTCACATAAAATAGGAATTTTATCAAGTACAAACCCATAGTCTCTCAACTGATTCCTGATCCACAAAATCTGTGCGCAACAGCTTTCAGCAGCTATATATTCAGCTTCAGCTGTTGAGTTGGAAACTGTTTGTTGTTTCTTGCTGTACCAAGAAACTAGTCTACCACCTAGGAATTGACAACTCCCAGATGTGCTTTTTCTATCCACAACACTTCCTGCATAGTCTGAATCTGTATATCCAACAAGATTAAAACCAGAATCTTTAGGGTACCAGATGCCTAAGTTAGGCGTACCCTTCAGATATCTCAGAATTCGTTTAACAGCAATGAGATGAACATCTCTAGGATCCGATTGGAACCTTGCACACAAACATGTAGCATGCATAATATCAGGTCTACTCGCAGTAAGGTAAAGTAATGAGCCTATCATACCTCTGTAGCTTGTGATATCTACCTTGGCAGAATTTTCACATGCTCCAAATTTGACAGCAGTAGATGATGGTGTTTTTGCTGAAGATGAGTCCTCCATTTGATACTTCTTGAGAAGCTCTTTGACATACTTGGATTGACAGATAAATATTCCATGTGTCCTTTGATTTATTTGTAATCCAAGAAAGAACTTCAGCTCACCCATCATGCTCATTTCAAATTTACCCTGCATTAACTTTGCAAATTTCTTGCACAAAAGATCATTAGTAGACCCGAATATTATATCGTCCACATAGACTTGGACTATAATTGTATCATTCTTATGTTTCTTTGTGAAGAGAGTTTTGTCTATGACACCTCTAACAAAATCATTTTCAAGTAAAAATTCAGAGAGAGTGGCATACCATTTCCTTGGTGCTTGCTTAAGACCATAGACAGCCTTGAAAAGGAAGTAGACATAGTCAATTAGATCTGGATCTTCAAAGCCAGGGGGCTGTTCTACATAAACCTCTTCATCTAGCTTGCCATTCAAGAAAGCACTCTTGACATCCATTTGATAAACTTTAAAGTTTGAAAAGCTGCGAATGCCAAGAATATTCTAATGGCCTCAAGTCTAGCCACTGGAGCATAGGTCTCATCATAATCAATGCCTTCAGATTGGGAGTAACCCTTTGCTACCAGTCTTGCTTTATTTCTTGTCACTGTGCCATCTTCATCAAGTTTGTTTCTGAATACCCACCTTGTGCCAACTACTGGTCTGTCTGTAGGTCTGGGTACCAGCTTCCAAACTTCTTGTTGTTTAAATTGATTGAGTTCATCTTGCATAGCAATCACCCAATCAGGATCAGAAAGAGCTTCTTCAGTTTTCTTAGGTTCCATTTCAGACAGAAACCCTGAATAATTGCATTGATTCTGAAAAGCTCTTCTAGTCTTTACACCAACAACTGGATCACCAATGATTAACTCAAAAGGATGAGCTCTATTCCAAACAGTCTGTCTGGGAAGATTAGATCTTGATGATTCGCCTTGATCTTCATTGAGATGTTGTGTGTGACCAGTTGACCCTTCATTTTCTCCCCCTAAGTTATTGCCCGGTTGACTAGATGATGATTGTTTAGAAGAGTCGGGGGAATTTTGACTACTATCATTGTTTTCATCACCATTACCCTGATCATCATTGTTGTCATTAGCATCAGCAAAAATCTCAGGTGCATTGTCATCATCTGAATCTGTATCTGTCATGTCATCGAAAGATAGCTTCTCAGATGGATTCTCAGTTTGGATACTAGGGAGTTTAGTGTCATCGAATGTTACATTGACACTTTCCATCATCTTCTGTTCATCAATCACATACACCCTGTATGCTCTCATTGAATAACCAATAAAAATTGCTTCAAATGCTTTGGTATCGAATTTACCACCTTGATCATCACCTTCTTTAAGCACAAAGCACTTTGCCCCAAATACATGAAAGTATTTGAGTGATGGTTTCTTATCAGCCATAATTTCATAGGGTGTCTTCATTTGATCTTTATTGATTAGAGTTCGATTCTTGGTATAGCACGCAGTATTGATAGCTTCAGCCCAAAAGTACAATGGAAGCCTTGATTCACTTAACATAGTACGTGCAGCTTCAATCAAGGTTCTATTCTTTCTTTCCACTACCCCATTTTGCTGAGGAGTTCTTGGAGCTGAGTATTGTCCGGTTATACCCTTCTCAGTGCAGAAGTCATTTAAAACTGCATTCTTGAATTCAGTTCCATTGTCTGATCTTATAGCTCTCACTGGATACGTAGAATCTCGCTCAATTAATTTGATGTGATCAATCACCAGTTGTGGAGTCTCATCTTTAGAATTCAAAAACAGGACCCATGTGTATTTTGAAAAATCATCAACAATCAATAGAGCATATCTCTTTCTTGACATAGACATCACATTAACTGGACCAAACAAATCCATATGAAGTAATTGTAATGGTTCAGTTATTGAAGATGTGTCAGTGCTCCTGTGACTTTCCCTTTTTAGCTTGCCTTTTTGACATGCATCACAAAGTCCTTCTTGAGTGAATTCCATTGAAGGCAAACCTCTCACAAACTCTCTTTTAACCAGAGAATTCATTGTCTTAAAATTAAGATGAGAAAGTTTCTTGTGCCATAGCCAACCCTCATCATTAGATGCTTTAGTGTAGAAGCAAGTGATTTCTTCAGTGCTTCCTGAGTTCATATTGGCTACGTACAGATTGCCTTTTCTAACTCCTGTCAGTTGTGGCTTTTCATGTCTCTTGTGTGAAATTAGACAATTCTTCTTGTTGAAATGAACTTCATAACCTTTGTCACAGAATTGACTGACACTGAGCAAATTGTGCTCAAGTCCTTTCACAAAAGAGACTTCATCAATGATAACATTTCCAGCTTCAAGTCTGCCATATCCATCAGTTCTACCTTTGCTGTTATCTCCAAAGGTAACTACTGGGCCGGCCTTCTCCACCACATTTGTCAGCAGGGTTCTGTCACCAGTCATATGCCTTGAACATCCACTGTCCAAGATCCAGGTCACTCGTTCAACCTGCTCAACACCCTGCAATGACAAACGGATTAAACCTTCTTCCGAACCCAAATTTGATTGGGTCCAGAGTACTTAAAGAATTGGCCTTTGTCAGGAAAAACAACATTCTTTACTTTAACAACAACTTTACCATTATTCAACAGACATTTCACTTTATAAACAGATTTGACAAACTTCTGTTTTATTCTAGGTATCCATGTTTCTTTAGCAACAATAACACTTGTTTCATTGACTGGACATTTGACCTTGTAAACAGCCTTAGTAGAACTTTGTTTAGGCTTAGGTACAAATGTTTTTCTCCTAACATAAGGAGGACTAGCAGTCATTGATCTGACATTTTTGTTTCTGTTCATATGTTGTCTAGGGGCAGTCTTATCAGCACATGCATGATTACCAGAAAAGTAAGCAGACATGATATTAAAAGCACAAGAAATACAATTGACAACACCACATGCTTTATGAGAAGAATCAATAATAGGCATAGCATGCATGTCAGACTTGTTATTGTTCTTTTTCAACTTGTTGTCACTTAACCCAGTTTGAGAAGAACTAGTTAACTCAACAACCTTAACTTGTTCCTTAGCAGATTTGTCATTATCAAGGACTATGCCATTAGCACTGTCCTCATTTTTCATTTCTTCCTGAATGACAATAGAAAGCATATTGGGTGGTTCAGCAACAGATTTTTTAAACATTGGTTTTTCAACATTCTTGAGAATGTGTGGTATACCTCTTTCTTTAGCTGAAATAGGATTAGGAGAATGATTGCTCAAAGAACCAACAGCTTGATTGTAATCAAACCCTATTCCTACAGTTCGTTCTACTGCTTGTTTGTTGAAGAACTCTTTAGAAACTTTAACAGTATTATAACAAGCTCTAATCTGTGTTTCAAGTTCTTTAATCCTGATGTCTTGTTCAGCAATCCTATCAACTTGTTTTACCATGTATTCTCCTAGCGACTTATCTCTGCAGTTAAGTCTAGCTATTTCTTCTATATTCTTATCTTGATTAATCTGCACCTTTTTTAAGTCTAACATTTCATTTTCAAGTTTAGTGTTTACAAGACTTATTCTATCGTATCCTTTTTGTGCATTATTCAATCAATTACGTAAACTATGAATTAACTCATCATCAGTAAAAGTTACCGGTGTGGTGTAATAAGTTGATGATTCAGCATTTGCCACCAGCGCAAAGTTTCCATATTCTTCATCTTCGCTATCTGTGTCATCCCAGCTTTTACCAGCAGCTACATAAGCTCTTCCACTCTTCTTCTTTTCAGAAGCATAATCTTTCTTCTGTGCTTGCTTGGGTTTCTGACACTCAGTAGCAAAGTGTCCCAACTCATTACAATTGAAACAACGGATCTTGCTTCTGTCAACAGTTCCAGTTTTGTAACCTCCCCTGTTACTAGAGGATGAAGAACCTCCTCTCTGAAATCTGTTATTTTGCTTAAACCTGAACTTAGGATTTCTTCTGAATCTGAAGTTATTAAATTGTCTCACCATCATCGCAATAGATTCATCTTCCAATTGATCCAGCTCTTCAAGTGAATAAAATTCTCCACCATCCTGAGTAGCTGGTGTTTGGCCATGTTCTACTTCAGTTTGTTCCTTGTTGAAGCTGTTAGGTTGAACAACTTTAGCTTCCACTTCCTTAGGAACCTCAACTACTAGAGCTGTAGAAGAATTTGCCATTCTGCCTTTGCCAGAGAATTCCTTCTGCTGTACTTGTTCTAATTCATATGTTTTCAGAACACCAAACAGTCTTTCAAGAGCAATCTTAGTTAAATCTCTAGATTCTCTGATGGCGGTGATTCTATGCTCTAAGTGAGTAGGCATAGTCAGTAAAAACTTCATGTTGATCTCCTTCTAGGTATATTGCTTGCCATGAACTTGCAAGTTGTTGATTATTTTGTTATACCTTTCGAACACTTCCTGAATGCCTTCATTAGGGCCAGCTCTAAAGTGTTCATATTCAGAGGTCAAAATTTGAAGTCTATTTTCCTTGACTTCATCAGTCCCTTCATTAATGATCTCAATAGTTTCCCAGATGTGCTTAGCAGTTTTACAATTCCTTACATGGCTATACATTACAGCATCTAGGGAATCTAATAAAATGAGTCTCAAATTTTTATCCAATCCAGCTTCCTCTTTTTCTTCAGCAGTAAAGTTCTTAGGGTCCTTGGGATAGGATTTTGCAGGTATTGTCACAACTCCATTTGTAACAGTTTCAGCATCATGTTGGATAGGAATTACTGGTCCATTTTTCAAAACCCACAAGAATCTTGGATTTGCTACATCAAGAAAAAACTCCATTTTGTTTTTCCACATGTCATAGTTATCTTTAATAAAGATAGGAATTTTAACATTGCCTTTGGCTGACATGATGAATTTTTAAGAGAGTTAAAAATTCGAGCTTGATTTTTGATTGAGTAAAATTAGGATCTTGATTTGTGTATCAATCAATAGGCTCTGATACCAATTGTTAGGTCCAATAAGATTGTAGAAGGGGGGGTTGAATACAATCTATATCATTTTCTCCAAATTTATTCGTTAAACAATTTTCACTTAAACGAATATTTTGTGCGGAATAATATAACACAAATTTCAAGTTGAATATAACAATATATTAACTTGATGGGTGTTACAAAATCAGTACAAGTGATTATCAAGAAATTAATAACTAATTAGAAAATTCGACATGAACTTTTCTAATTTAGTTAATAAAAATCAAGATATCAAGTCAAGAACTAGGAAACTTAATTCGCTAGTAGTACAAGAGTGATCAATAAACAAGTTCCAGCGGATTAGATATTACAAAGAGCTTGAACTGAATTTATTGTGTAAATTAAAGCTTGGGCAGGTGTGTAGAAGTTGAGAGAATTTGATGCTTGGGTGTTCTTCAATTTTCTGTCTGTGTGTCTCTTTCCTTTTTTTTTGCTTCTGCTGGTTTCTGTCCATTTTATAGCAATGTTAGATATTTGCTGCCACCATGACATAATTTGTTCCATGACATAACCTGTATATTTCGGTATGACAAAAACCTTGTCATGACATAACCTGTGTAGCTCGGTATGACAAAAACCTTGTCATGACATAACTTGAGTAGCTCGGTATGACAAAAACCTTGTCATGACATAACTTCATAATTCGGTATGACATAATCAGTGTTATGACATACTCTCAGAATTCGGTATGACATAATTTGATCATGACATAATCTGATCTTCAGCTCAGAATGACATAAACCTCACGTTTTCTGTCAACATGACATAATCTATGCAGCTCTATTTCAATATGACATAATCTCAGCTTTTCACATTTATTCTTTTATGTCATAGAAACCTTATTAATTATTTAATGATTAATTAATTAATTCAGACTTAATTGACACAATAAGTAATTTAATAAATAAATTAATTCTTTTAGAATTAATTCATTAATTAAATAAACTATAAGGATTTATATCAATTAAAGGTGAACTAATTAAAATCAATAAATACTTAATTTACCTCAATGAACCACTGTTAGTAATGAATAATTTCCACTGGATAATTGTTGACGTTCGATGTACTGTCTGGTTCATGAACGACTAACTCCAATTTCTATTCTTCACTTTGACTCTCAGTTGTGATCCATGTACTTTCTCAACACACTTTAATTCCTCTTGTACTGATGCTGTCTCCATAGAATCTCTTGTCACTGCAAATAAAATCCAATTGCATTAATGCTACACAAAGGCTTGATCAGTTGTCTGAATCTTCTTTCGGTGTAAAACATCAAAACTATAGATTGACATTCTTCTTTCTTCTGACAAATATCACTATCTGAGATTCCTGTGACAGTTACCATTAATTACTTATTACAATCTAATTTAAGTTGAGTTGTATCCTCGAAATACAAATAGGCTGAGTCATATGCCTTTCATGGATTCTTCCACGGGGATATCTTTAGCATCACGAATCTCTAACCTCATATTCTCTATCTTGTTTGCGCAGAAATATACCAACCTAAACTCTCTTGTCATTCATCAACATGCCATTTAGCTTATCAATAGCAGTACTAACTCTACCTTTACAGGCTTGGTCCGCATACTTTCTCTATCTGTCCTGGGCTGTCACTAGCTGCTTGCTGGTAAAATCTTTTATCTCTCTGATTTGCTGAACTAACTCGGATCCCAATATCTTTCTCTCGCCAGCCTCCACCCACACAAGGGAGAGCGGCAATTCCTTTCATTTCGATCCTCGTAAGGTGGTATCTCCATACTGGCATGATATCTGTTGTTATAAGCAATCTTAATTAATGGTAAGTGGTCATCCCAAATTTCATCTCTCATGGTTGGCCATCGATAGCATTCTCTTGAATTTTTATACTTTTTGGTGCCGTCTGGTGCACATGATATCTCGAAGGTCTTGCGTAAAATCTCATATTTTAATTCTCGAACATTCGGAATCCATATCTTTCTTATTTTGACTAAGGGCATCGGCCACCACATTGGCCTTCCCCAGATGGTAGTGTATCTCACTGTCATAATCCTATATTACTTCTAGCCATTTTCCTATCTCATGTTATCTACTATCAATCCCCGCTGCTCCAGCCCCTTCCTTAATCATTTTAAAGAAATTCAACTTACCTCTTGTATTCAGTCAATCTTTATTATCTTATCTCTCCTCTCTCTGAAAGAAAGGCGAGTCTCTTGGGGAATTTGTTTGCGGGGGATGTTGTCTGGCCTGTCACATGTTCAGCTCTTCCAGGATGAATATATATATATATATATATATATATATATATATATATATATATATATATATATGGAAATGGGTCAGCAGCCACAGTTGGATATTTTGTAATATCCAACCAACCCATCTTATACCGTTAAAACATCCAATCAACGGTCAGGATGAGGGGACTTACGCTATATAATATAGCGTATTACGCTATATAATATAGCGTATTACGCTATATAATAGAGCGTAAGTTAAAGTTTTCAAAACCCCCCCCCATTTAAATTGTGTCGAAATATATCAAATATGGTATGCAAAATGATCGTTGTGAGATGTAGAAAAATACAGTGAAGTCGGATTTCAAAAATATCTCACCAATTGACGGAAAAAATCAAATTAGAAACGGAGGGATTTTGGTATAAACTTACGCTATATTATATAGCGTAATACGCTATATAATGTAGCGTAAGCTTTTCACATCCTAGCCGTGCATTAGCTTACTGGATGGTCACAGATGGGTTGGTTGGATATTAGATTATATCCAACTTTGGCTGTAGAAGGCGTCCCTATATATATATATATATATATATATATATATATATATATATATATATATATATATATATATATATATATATATATATATATCGCGACTAACTCTAAACCAATTCATTAAATCCATAAAAGTTGCGGGTGCATTAGTCAACCCAAATGACATCTCTAAAATTCGTAGCGTTTATACCTATTGCGAAACGCAGTCTTCGGTATATCCTCGAATTTAATCTTCAACTAGTGGTATCCAGTTCTCAAGTAAATATTTGGAAAAATACACAATGTTTTTCAGTTGGTCAAACAATCATCTATCATAGGTAACGGACACCTATTCCTAATGGTAAGCTTGTTCAACTTTCGATGTTCGTTACACAATCTCATGCTAACATCTTTCTTTCTCACAACAACGCCGGGGCTCTCCACGGTGGTACACTTGGTCTTAACATACTCTTGCCCAGCAATTCTTGTAACTGAGTCGCTAACTCTTTCATTCCCACTGGGGCTAATAGGAAATGCGGCCCTGTGCCCTGAATACTCAGTACTCATTCTCATGTCATCCAAATCAATATTTGATAGCTCATGTCATCCAAATCGATATCTGGTAACTCATGTCATCCAAATCGATATCTAGTAGCTCGTTAAAACCTTGTACATCCTCCCAAAACCGCTGTAATTTCCTTTATACTAGGTGTCTCCTTTCTCGGCATCAACCATAAGAGCTAATTAAGCCTCATATCTCTGGCGTAAAAATTTCTTAGTCTTAACTCTATTCATGATCTCTGAATCTGACTCCGTCTCTTAATTATTACTCTTTTCCTTTACAATCAATTAGCTCCATTGGGTGCCAACCAATCCATCCTTATTATAATATCAAATTCTTCTAACTTGAAAGGAATCAGATCTATTAATAGGGTCGATCTCATATTTCTAGTTCACAACCTGGATGTGCTAATTTCACGGGAAAATTTCTCGATCGACCATCTTTACTTGCAATCACCTTTTTAGGGGGTTCAACCTTAAGGTCTAATTATCATGCACAATCTTGAGGTGCAAAGTACTTAGCAGTTCTGGAATAAAAGGTTAATACCAACTGAGTTTAAGTAGGAGGGTACCTGCTATCGTGTTCGTGTTTCTCACGGCACCTCGCAAGGCCATTTTGAAAGTCCTGGCAAGGGCTGCTTGTTGGAGGTAGCCTTATTAACTCTGGGTATAGCTGGTCCGGTAGATGGACATTCCTTAGCCTTATGCCCAAGCTTTCCACAATCGATACCTTTTGCACTAATGTAGCATAATCTGTTAATTCCAACATCACCATGCGATTCTGGATCCATTGTTCCAGCCCTAGTTGAAGCCTACGGGATCTTTTCTCTTCTGTGTCCATAACTCCGGGACAGACCTCGACAACTCAGATAACTTGGCTTCCTACTCTGCCACAGTCATGGTTCCTTGTTTTAACTCTAGAAACTTTTATTTCCATCTAGGTCTTCATATATTTCGGAAAATATTTCTCTAAAAGCAACAAGCTAAATCTCACCCAAGTCATAACACTATCTCCCTCTAGGTTTTTCTTAGATTCCCACCAGTGATTCGTCTCTCCCTTCAGGTAGTAGGCGATCATCATTTTCTGATTCCCTGTAATACTCAGTATCCCATATGATTTCTCTATCTCTTTAAACTATGCTCTGGCCTTCACTAGGTCAGCGGTTCCATGGAATTCTGGGGTTTCTATTTGACACCATTATCATTGGAGTTTCACGATACATCGCTATTCCTTTCACATATATCTCTTGACCAACTTCCCACTATCATAATATCCTTGAGAGAGAAAATAAACTAATTCATTGATATGTCATCGATATTCTATTCGTCTTAGGGATCCGCTCTTGTCATAGGCTATTTCATTGCGAATCTAACTCCTATCAGCGAATTTTTGACTTATTCGATCTGGTTGGCCTCGCCTTGGAATTCAATAAAGATAACAAGAATCATGGAGCTTTGAAAAGATATCTTCCATATCAAGGAAAACATCACACACTAGTGATTATAAGGTTATGAGTTTTAAGGTAACCTTATTTGAGATGAGAGAATTTACTGAGAGATCAATATGATCATAAGAACTCAATGTTGCGTGTCTCAATTAAGACATTACTAAAGGTAATTAGCCTTCTTGTATTTCACAACTCACAAGTGACGGCATCCCGTCAGACTTCTATCACACAGACAGATAGTCCTTGTGGCCCCTATAAATATAGGGTTGTTCGTCTCAGTGGAAGTTGAGAAGTATGAAAGCAATTCAAAGTCAAAATATTAATTATCGTCTTTCGACAAATAATTCTCGAATGGACACCTTGGATAAAAATTGAACAGATTCCAAGGTGCGATTTACAAGAAAAGATAGCCAGAAAGATACTGGTATTCAACAAGTAAGTGGTGAGGTATCACCATAGGGTCATTCATTATTTGAATAAAAGTGAAAGCTTGAATAAAATCATTTGACAGGGCTTCGAAAACCTGAAAGTAGGCATCGTGACAGCCTTTGGCACAATTGAAACTGAATATGGTTTAACACAAGTGTTATAAAAACAACTTCGAAAAAGGAGTATATCTTTTATCAAAATTCTCTCTAAGAAGATGCCAAGATAGATTATAGAGTGAGGAGGTTTTGCCAAGGTCTCTACGGATGTCCTTTTTTTTTGTCGGCTCCTCTGATGGATAATCGATCGATTCTAGAATTTTTTTTTTCATGTACACCCTAAGGTGCTCAATACTTACGTCATCGTTGACTCATAATAGTCGCTAAGTATTCAACCATCGACATTTGCACTCGCAGGGAGTTCTATTCGACTAGGCGAAAGCATCTCAAGCAAGCGTTCTATTATTATATAAAGACTGCGATGCCGATGTCGCCCTAAGAAATGACGAATTCCTCGTTTCGAATAGGCGGTACTCCGGAAGATCGTTAGAAACTACATGCTTAAATCCAATTACTATTATAACCGTCTTCATACCAAACATTCCTTTTCTCATATCAATCCCGTGTGCTACATAAGCTTAACACTTTCGGCATAATAGCCTTTTCATTTAAGTCAATCCCGGAATTTCTCAGTCTGTCCTGGTCCTTAAATATATTTCGCCTTTACCGTCCAATCTCAACTTCATCATTTTATCTCTATAATCAATTGTGGAAATCAGGGTCTGTCCACCAACCCATATAGCGGCTACCTTACCTAATCCACAGGGTTCGCTCTAGTTTCCACTCTCTTTGGTGACATTCTCTGGTAATCAGAAAGATAAGCTTTGCCAAAATTTGTTGAATTTCTTTCCAAAATCAGGGAAATTTGATCAATCTATTTACCCACTAGTAATAATCGGACCTGATTTCTGGCCTCTCAGTTCTAGCCTCATAATTCCCTCCTGGTTTCCTGAGGGTGGTAATTCTCGTTCGTGGTTCCATCTTAGCGTGCTTGTCTTACAATAACATCGCGTGGTACATATACCAAAAATTCTCCTCGAGATAATAAAATCCCTCAATGATGTAATAGACACTATTTCCAGTGGAATCGCTGGTCGTGGGGGATTGAAACCTCATAGCCAAAGCAATTCCTTCCACTATTCTGGGCAACTAAGTACCCTTAATCGTACGTGAAAATCTGAACAACTTGGTTCTTACGTATGTCGCCTCCTTATGGGCAACTATAACCGACTACGAGTAACAGGTTCGTTCAAATCGAATCAATCCACTGATACTGGCTATACCGCTTCTATCTCATCTGCTCTTGAGACTCTACTCTACTTTCTTTGTCATATTTCTTGATGAATCATAAACGATTCTAAACTTTCATCTCGTCACTTAATCGACCTCTAAAGATTCTTCCCTTGACCCTCCATGGGGTTCTCCTCTAGATCCTTCTATGGATCCTCCTTTATCGGGTCTCCGTCCATCTCAAGGAGCGCATCATCACATGCCTACTCGAAGGCCTCGGGGTCTGGTATCTCAGAATCCCATCCATCAATAACTCATACGAATCGAGGTTACTACCCATGAAGTCCTAAGTATGGTTCCCAAGAAGAAGTCCCCTCTCGGGCTTCATCTCAAACAGTCAGGGTCATGTCCTCTAACCTGACTAAGAACTTGATTTGAACTCTAGTTATTGTCATCATTCTTAAGGGTATTGTAAGACTCGATCTCCTATAGTTTCTGAGGACTGTAACCTGACGCTCTGATACCATTTCTGTAACAGCCCCAAATCCGGGGTCAGGGATTTGGAGTAGTCACTATCCATTTACTCCTTGCCTTACCTGTATTACTTGCAATGTACACAATTCAACTGCTTGTGACCCCACAGTATATATCTCACAAACACACACATGTTAGAGTCTCAGAAACGACACAATATAACAACTGCGGAATAAATAATTTTTATTACAATACCCAAATGTCTTTTGAATCTGTCACTGATACAACTTCTAAGTAATGTTACATTACCAACTTAGCCTTTTGATGCTCACAATCCTCTCGTACCATTCATATCTATACATAAGATGAATACCAAAAGTTGCAGCTTGATTCGACTGGTTCGTACTACTCTCAGGATCACTGCCAGAAACTGTTTTATGGAAACGCCTTGCGGGGTATGTGCCGTCCCATTGGAATCCTGCTTCGCTGCTATATAATTTATATAAAACCATAGAAAGAGTGAGCGATAGATCAGCAAGGTAATGAAAGTATGGCATAATTCTGCCTTTAATTCAAACCCAAAATATATAGCGGGTATAAGACAATAATTGTCAAAATGTCTTTTTACCGAAAGTATTTCCCTATCGGAATATATTCAAAAATAGTTCCATTGTAGTACTTCAAATATCATTTTTATAATATCTCTACAACTTTCGTTATTCATACTATGAACCAAGTTCTAGTATAACATAAAAGATGAAGTTACAAGGTAATTTAATATATAACTTCCGTAGAAATATCTGCTATGCAAAATATACGCAAGTATCAACATGTATCTTAAAAGAGGAAGTTGCAAGGTAATATATTGCAACTTTAGTTTTGAACACTTTTCAAACCCCTGCCAACCTGAAAGAAGTCTCTTCGATACGTGTTACGGGAGCTACCCGTCAACCTGAAAGAAGTCTCTTCGATACGTGTTGCAGGAAATATCAAAATTGGATGATGAACTAATATTGGAGTATTCACCGCGCCTGCTATTCCAATCCTTACCAAGATCAGTCGCAGATTGTACAACTCAAATTAGTTTTACTACCGGTAGAAGGAAGAACTGACGGATTTACTTGTCTACCGTCCTTTTAGATCTCCCTGGCCAACGATTGGGCCTTTGGGATGGACCGGCGCTACTCGGCCTCTTACACGACTCCTAGTTCGAATAGAATCCATGACTCTAAAATGTAAAGCTCATCCTCCTTTCCCCAAGTATAATACTTATTGATAAGACTCCACAAAGTTGTCGTATCTAATTGGAAAGAAAAATTTAGCAATATTTCCCAAGTTGTTGCTTGTTAATGGATTTCGACTTGTTCCATATATCAATCTTACCCCTCGAACAATGAGGAAGTAACAAAAGATTCAATTTGATGAATAATAACTAAGTTGCGACTGAAAAGAATAGTTTCAAAGATTTATGACGGGCAGTCAAACAAAATAAATAACAGCTCTCAAGTAAGGTTTCCTTATATTTTGAAAGTTTTTGAGCGAGCATTTAAATCTTCCTATAAGTTAGATTTAAATGGAAAATAGGGTTTTTGGGAACCTTTCCTTAATAAAATAATTATAATAAGGCTCAGAAAATTTTACATAATATTTGAAGATCAAAGATTATTTTGAATATGAGAAATCATCTTTAAAACTATTTAAAAAGTATTAAATAAATATTCAAATAATATTTATTAAATCATAAATAATTAAAGAATATTTTTAATAAAAAATATTGCTCATAAATACTACTCGAATGAATATATAAAAATATCCACTAAATAAAAAAATCCTCGAATATTCAAAATAATATTCATTAAATAAATCGAATCCTTAAATGAATATTTAAAATAATATTAATTTAATAAATAAAACTCTAAATGAATATTCGAAATAATATTCCTTAAAGAAATAAGGAAAACATTTACTTAATATTTCCTCAGAAAATAATCACAAGATATACAGAAATACCGACTCCCGGTCTATATTCAAAGAATGAAAATCATATGCCCTTCACTAAGGGTCTTAGCGAAACATCAGGCTTATAACTAATATATCACATATCTAGCTTATAAGCCAATTACCAAATCATAATCAAGTATCACAATATACTTTCGAAAGCAGTTATGCCTTCCAATAGCATATTTAACAGAAATAATATTCATATAGTATTTCTCGACCGAGATAATACTCAAATAACATTCCTCGAATGGTTTCCAAGTAATTAATACTTTATGGAAATATAATTAATCTTTATAAATAACATTCCTCAAAATAAATAATAATCTGCCACTGGAATACCTCCGGGTTTCCACGACTATCTCTATATCACAAAATACCGACTCCCGGCTTAGAGTCGAAAACAATGAATATGCTCTTATATCTAGAGCTACAAGATATACCGGTTCATAAATACTTAACTCAAAGATCGTATATAATCCAAATGTCAAATTCTATTTCAACAGGAAATAAGATATATCGCAGAACTGTACAACTTTATATATGGCACAAGCAGTATTATATAATCAATACTTCAAAGTATAGATTTAGAAAACTTGCCTGATGCTCGAGAAGTGATAGGGGCTCATGACGATGTCGGACAATCTAGACAAAGTCAAAAACATATGGTTAATCCCCTAGACGATCCACATATAACTCAATGCTTAAACACATAAGCGAATCACAATCAAAGCACTTAGTGGCTTAATCTAGACTCATACTAAGTCCAAGTTACTCATCAAATATTTAAGTCGTAAGTTTGGTTCGAAAACAGTTCTCGAATTCAAGTCATATGTAAGCACTTATAAGTTTGGTTTCTAAGTCGTGTTCTTAGGGGTTTTCACTTGTGCAATCTCGGCTTACGCATTTTTATAAAATCGAAAAAAAATAATCTTTTTAACTTGAAACCTTCGCACACACCTTTCCAACTGTCTTTAACATTTTATCACCAAATTTCACGTCTTAATTCGAAAATTAAGGGTCTCGAACATAGCATCAAAGTGGTTACATTTCTGCGATAAAATCTTTCGAACCGCTTTCACTAAAACTAGCATAACTCTTAAACCGTAAACTCTTTTAATGCGATTCTTGCGACCATGTAAACTAGACAACCATATCTTTGTAACCATAGGCAGTGGTGATGCTAAAAATGATTATGGCCTCGGACATTAACTGTTTTTAAGGGTTAATGAAATTTCGCCATTACGACGGCTATAAATCGAACATTTCCATTTTGTCACAACATAACCAAGCCACGCCGGGCATACCATACATCCACAACCTCAACAAACAAAATTTTTACTTCTCTAAGGTCAGTGGTGTGGCTACAATCCAACACCCACCATTTTTCATATTTTACAAAGTTAAATAACCACTAAAACACTTAAACATGATCTCTTAAGCATATAACATCAAAACAATCATCAAAACTCATATGAACTCAAAGGGTGGGTTAGGGTTTTACCTCCTTGGATGCTCTAAAAACACTATCAAGTGTTTATAAGCCTTTAACAAGCTTTAGATGGTCCTTAAAGTGCTAAATCCTTAAGATCAAAACAAGAAAACTACTTGAAGTTACTATTCATCCTCATCTTGTAAAATTCATAACAAATCGGAAAATAAGAGTTTGGTGCTAAAATATTTACCACACCTTGTGCTCTTCATAAGCTTTCTTTTGAGTCATAGATCATCAAATTTGAAGCTTCCTAGCTAGGGTTTTGTGCCCCATCTTTCCGCTGGACAGAAACTGGACAGATTTGGTTCTCCAACTTGGAGGAGGGATTTGACTAGGCTATACTCCTTTGTTGGCTATGAAATTTTGAACAAATGTTACCCATGGAGTGGAGAATCTATGGTAAAAATTTAGTGATTTAATCATGGATAGAAGTGGAAATAGGAATTTTTCTTTGAGTGGTGTCTCTGCTGGGCAGTTTGTGGAATGGTATGTTTCTTTGTGTTTTCTTTCCTTTTCTTTCTTTCTATGACTAATTCAACTAACTTTTGATCTAATATCTTGATAAGATCAGTTGGGTGGCTGAGTTTGATCCTCTTGGGGCTTGTGCAAGGTGTATCTAAGAAGCTTCATTGATATTTGTTTGGTTTTTTTTGTTTGTTTTTACCACCTTATCCTTGCCCTTTCATAATTCTTCCACTCTTGCCCTTTCCCCTTGGCTTTCACCATAAGCCACTTAATTAAACCAATAAATCAACTCCTTTTTTAGTATTGGGCCGAAGTTTGGGCTTTCCCCATGTTTAGTGGTCTATTGTTTGGGCCTCTTTCCAAGATTCTCTAGACGTTGGATTTACCGAATGATTTCAGTGATCGTCTTAGTGGTTTCTCTCTTGTAAATTTCTTGGATATATATTATCTTTCCCACATCATATATTAGTGTGTTAGGGTGGTTCCAATCCTCAAGTAGATATTAAATCCATTATCCTTGGTATATTCTCTTTATCTCAGAATTTGCTCTCCCGGTTTCTCAAGCGTTCTCAAACTCGTTTGCATTCTCTTTTCTCTAGGATTATGTTCTCAATCCTCTTTCCCTCTCATAATATATCCTCCCTTGGACTTCTAATATTTAATATCCTCCATTAATAATCCAATAATTATATTGCTGACTCCTCTGTCAATTATGGAATAAAATAAAGTTTGGATTCTCTAAATTCTGTCCTCGTTTACATACACTCATTCTCTATGTACTTCTCTAGTACATACTTGGTTTTCTCATTTCTCAATTCCTCAAATTTAATATCTCATTTCTTGATAATACTAATATATAATTCACTGCCCGTTCAAATATTACACCGAAATAGAAATTGGAATTTCTGAATTCCGATCGTCTTTGCATACACTTATTTACTCCGTAGGTCACTAATATGACTTCGGAATATCCACGCTACATCTAGTACATAGGTGGCATGAAAAGTTTCTTAACCCTCAAAATCACTATTCATCCACAAAAATCACTATTCACTGATGCACTTCATCATAATAAGAAAAGTATTAATTCTACCGAAAATTTGGGTTCTTACAGTCATGGTATGAAACAAGAATCTAAACTATACAAGCTATTACAACATCTCTTTCTGATCTAGACACAATCCATTATACCATTTAATCTCTTGCGTAGTCCAAAACTATGTATGTCCATGCTGGCTCTGAAATCTATCTTGAATAGAACGCCTTGCCACACTCGTTCGAATTCTAAGACGTTGGCTCTGAAATCTATCTTGAAAGGTTAGATGAATAAAACAAGAGTGAGCCAAAAACGCTCAACAAGTGTATAGCGAAACGACAATTTCTAAATTAACCGTTGTTAAACAGAAAACAATGATAAACGTATCTCAAAAGAGTAAATCAATTTCAGTTTTAAAGCATATATCTTGTTTAAATCATTTTTAAAATGGATTGGAGTTTTTACACGACGACGGACAGTACGGGTGATCAGTCATGTAAAGTCCCCATATCGGACACGAGGTCCCTCTAGACATCACCCTTTCATTAGGATAGCTTGGGTTCCCAAGAGGCAACACATTGGCCTATAAAGGTGCTGCACTGGTCCTACCAGAACTACAGCACAAAAAGAAAACAGGATGGACCGGCGTCACCCGGCCTTTTACGCCTCTCCAATCTTTAGGAATTCGTAGAAACCATTTGACGGAGTTCCTAAACAGTTTATACAACATAACTTTGAAAACAATAAAGCATATAAAAGCTTTCAAATCTGAAAAGCATTTAAGTAATCAAATCATTTTGATGAGCAATGGTAAAAGTGATACAGATCTGCAATAACTGGAATTACAAGGTAAGGCATTTAAGTAATCGAAACATTCAAAAGCCTTTACCTTGAAGTACATTAAACTCATTGATAACAGATCAGCCTAGTCTAAGTAGCTTCAAAGTACTCTTAAACAAATAATTCATTTTGTTTGGAAATGATCAAAGTTTAAGGGTCTAATCATCTTTAAGATCTAGGTTGTACAAAATTGTGGTTTAAGAAACTTGAGTACAAGTTTAGAATATTAAAGCAGGGTAACAAATCATTTTATGGTGATAAAGATCTTGTATGGATGAAACAATGCCTAGACTGGATATGGTTAGATAAGTCTCACTTTTTCAAATCAAGGTTCATTCGATTACAAGTTTTAAAACAGGGTTTAGTACGTAGCATATAGTTTCTTAAAACATGGTTTTGTTAAAATAAGGTTCACTGAAAGTCAAGTTCAATAAGATATGATTCCTTAAAACATGGTTCGTTAAAACTTGGTTCTTTAAATCAGGGGGTTCAATAAAACTTGGTTCACTAAAACAATGTTCAGTAGGGTAAAAGTTGAGAAAATATGAGGAAGTAATACTGGAGTTAATAAAACATGATTTGGCAACCTGGAAGGAGTTATCAATCAATGAATTATAAAACAGGTGTTAAGTTTTAGAAATTGTATTTAAGACTTGAAAGCCTACTTGGGCTCGTAAGGTATAAGGTAGTAGGTATAATAAAGGTCTAAGTCAAAAGCAGGGGACATGTTATAGAATCAAAGTTCACTATTAATCTAAAGAAAAGTAGTGATAGAGTGCATAGCAATCAATGTATCTCAAAAGACAATTCACAAGATAACTCAATAGAATGGTACAAGAAGGTACAGATTACTTGCAAACTGATTTGAAAGAAACATGTGATAAATAACAGAAGCAGATATACTTCACTTGAACAATAAGTGAGGAATAAACACACCTGCTTTAATTCATGTAGTCTTGATTCCAACACATCGCATCATTACTCTCTATATGCCAGACTCTACTTCTTTGTACGTTGGTCTCTAATCGACTAGACGCCTATCTTTATTCCATAATTCGTCAACTAAAATGCTTGTTAACTCCGATAACATCTCACTTCGAAGATTCCAATTACACACGTCCTGGCTCTTATCAGCCTTCTACTGGTACCTATATATAGGTAAAGTACTGCTTCAGTATACTTTTACCCTTAATCATCTAACTCTATTCTACCCAACGAATCCTATTACGTCTTACAAACACAGTACATGTAACACGTACTTGTTATACTTATAATACAACTTAGTATGACCAAGTAATCATAAAGGCACATAACACATAAAACACATTAATCATGCAAATCACTTATACATTTAACAAATAGTGTCAACTCATTTTACAAGTAGTTTCTATTATAGTATTATATAATTTAAGAATATATTTCTAACGAAAAATGGCCAGCATCTCCTTTGTAAAGTGGACTAACCCGTCAAAATACAACCGACTCAAATCATCCAACAATTCATTCTAAATCAATAACCAACTTCACTTTTCACATATAACTCATTTCTTACTATCCACACACAATCAAATATCCACTATATATAAGATTACGATTCTTGTAAATAGAATCACACCACCTTAACATATAACATATAACGATCACTTAAATATACATATCATCACAATTAACTTATATCGACTAAAACCATATCATTTACATCATTAAATAAATCTGAAAATTATCTAATAATCATCAAAATTACTAACTTAGCTAATTATCACATAACAATCATCAAATCGTGTTTAATTAACATCTAAAAGGCATACAACTTATAATTACCACACAAAAATCCAAATTTAATCCACTATAATCTGAAAATTATACATGCATGGTGATTAACTCTAATTTAACATAACATCATCACAAACAACATCTAATTAACATGGATTATTCATACAAATTCTTACAACACCATAATTATACATACTAATTCGAATTTATATATATAAATCGCAAGCAAGACTTGCACATGCAGCTAAAAATACGAGTCAATTAACAGTCCACACTTCCTACCCATACCGTATAGCTACTGAACCACCAACTCCGGCCGTTTAACCACCAGAAAATGCCATCGATGGTGGGGTTTTAGTCAAACGTCGAGACCAACCCCCAAACTTCCTCTAAACTCCGTTTTTAATCACTATTAACATAGATGACTTCAAGAACACTCACCTATGAATTCCCAGCCCTTGCATGTCAAGATTCAAAGGTATACATACATATATATTTATATAAATTCTACCAAAACATCACCTAAACACAAGAACATGCTATAGGTGATTAAAATAGAGTTATTAGCATGGTTTTAAGCTTAAAAATCGAAAGAAATGGAGAAGGGATGAAGGGAGATACCCACAGCAGCTGTCCAGAACAAACAGAGGTGAAAAATGAGGTGGTGGGTGTGCATATAGGCAGAGGGGCATTTCTATAATTTAATAATGCTGAAAACCATTTAAAAATTCGGTTTTTAACCATTTTAAAATCGAAATAAATTAGAAAATTATGGGACAAATAGTTTTTAAAATTTTAAAATAAAATTTATGAATTTACAATCATCCCCATATTTTTAAAATAATTTTTGAATAAAAAATAAATTTATTATGAATTTTACAAATAAACAACAATTAAACGAAATCAAGCTTTTAAAATCATTTAAAATATTTACACACACAATTAAATACTCATATCAATTTTAAAAATTAAATAATATCAAAAAGATGATAATTCAAAGGATTTCATGATTTTAAATGACTCCAATGATTTTATAAAAATCTTAGAAGATTAAAATGCATGTTTAAAAAATAGTTTTTAATGCTAAAAAATGCAAATAAAATTACACGAACACATACGACACTTGCAAATCATCATATAATCATTTAATCATGATTTCACACATATTTTATCTTCACAAAATATTCACACCACATAATTCATATCTAAAAGTCAATTAAGCACTTAAATAATTACGCGAATTTCTAGGTCGTTATACATAATCTAAAATTTAATCTTAAAAATTTATTTTTTATATCGATCATTAAAAATAGCAAAAAAGAACTGTATGTATGCTCAATCGATTAAAATATTATTTACAATTATACATTATGTTATATTCTAAAAAAAATAATAAACCAACATTTTATTTAATCAAAAATAAAAATAAAAATAGATTGGACGAATGGAGAGGATGTGGTTTATCTAATAAAATTATTAAAGAAAAATCAAAATTAAGTGCACACAATAATTATGGCATGAGTTTGATAAAAGAAGGTTAGTGGTTCAATTACCAACATCAACATAATTTCATCTATTTTTTCCATAAACATTAAGGGAGTGTGGCACTTTTGTAAGTTTTAAACTTATAAGAGTAAAATCGTAACTTTCCAACCATTAAAATGACACTTTTTATCGTGGTATTGTGGTTTTTTTTGAATAATTAGGCTACTGTTAGGGGACTTACACAATCTGAGATTCACAAATAACCAATACAAAGCGCACACACACCCATCGATTAGTTGACCAGATCCACCAAAGTGCAGTCACACGCTATTCAAGTATTACTTCTACTTCTATCAATAATAAGTAAAAGCAAAACAAGAACACACACAATATTTGACGTGGAAACACCCACGTCCCAACTTGTATTATAAATAAAAACAGTTATCCACAATACATCAAAACAATAACACCTCAATGGTGTCTCAATCGCAATACTTGAACCAAACAATGCTCAAGCATCTCCCAAACAATACCTAAGACTACATCTCTTAAGCATTCACACATATCAAACATAATATGACTATGTATATATAGCCATCCAAAACTTAGTCACCAAGACTTACCATACTTGTTCTACAAGTCTTACTATACTTGTTTTACAAGCCTTCCAATTCTTTACACCTAATTACCCAACTTAGTGATCAAGACATACCATATTAGATAATTGTCTACACATACAATTATTATCTTACCCATATTTATCTTGGACACTCTTACTAGTTGAACACTCTTGTTTCTTATCACTTGTTCTTTTCAATCCAGGATTTCTATAGGTTGTTCTTCGTAAGTCAGGTCTGGTCGTATGTCTACTTGCTCGTAATCTATCACATGTCGGGCATCTACATTATACTGAAGTATCATTGACTCATGAAACATATTATAAATATGTTGTAGGTTTTGGGGGCAAGGCTCAACTTCCCCTTCTTTCCAAATCTCATTAATCCCTTTCACGGGGATACTCTTAACATCATGAAGTCTCCGACTTCATATTCTCTATCCTTGCGTGCTTGATTTGCATACCTTCTTTGTCTATCCTGGGCTGCCACTAGCCGTTTCTGAATAATCTCTATTGTCTCTCTCATCTATTGGACTAATTTTGGCCTCAATATCTTTCTCTCGCCAACTTCTTCCCAGCACAAGGGAGAGCGGCATCTCCTTCCATACAGGGCCTTGTAAGGGGGCATCCCTATACTCGATAGGGGGCATTCCTATAATTGTTTGGGACTACCAGTAAATGTGGGTAGGGATCGATAGTGCATTTCACCAGGGTTGTGTCTCTAGGGTCTAACATGACAGACTAATCATGAAACTTGGTAACAAGTAGAGAAAATGAGAATAAAAAATAAATTATACAATATTAGGTTCCATAGATGTTAATAGTTTTTCACTTCGCCACTTCGGGATTACACTAGAGCAGGATAGAATGAATATCTAAACTATTTTATGTTTTGTTTACATGTTCACACTTTTGGTTTTGGGGTTGTAGCTCTAGTTGAAACTATTAGGTTCAATAGATGTTAATAGTTTTTCACTTCGCCACTTTGGGATTACACTAGAGCGGGATAGAATGAATATCTAAACTATTTTATGTTTTGTTTACATGTTCACACTTTTGGTTTTGGGGTTGCAGCTCTAGTTGAAACTATATCTGCAATAGTTCTTATTGTCCTGTTCCTGATGCAAAAGTTTGGTACTTCACGAGTGAGTTTCCTTTTCTCCCCCATCATGGGGGCATGGACACTCAGCACCCCCCTTGTCGGAGTATATAGTATTGTGCATCATTACCCAAGCATATTAAAGACAATACCACCACACTACATCTTTCACTTTTTTCTGAGGAACGGAAAGGAAGGCTGGCTTTTGCTTGGTGGTACTGTTCTTTGTATCACAGGTACGCTTCTTTTATTGCCAAATAAATTATTTATAGAAAGAGAGGTTACATCAGTGGCATATTAAAATAGTTCCTATATAATCTGCCTTGGTAAGTAAGAATCCTTGGTTAGAGAATCAAGGAGTACCCAAGTGAAGGCAAAGGAGCTCATAGTGCTACAAGCGGTTATCAACTATCAAAAAGGAAAAAAAATGCTTCATAGCAATTATGATATTGGTTACTCATCTAAACTTCATCTGGTATCAAATGTCTAATTGCAAAAAGTTTAAGACATGTAGTAGAGTTTTCATAACACAAGCCCGGAAATGTTATAAGTTATTCTAACTCGAAGGTTTTCGTTCTAAATCCTCAAATCATATTTAATAAAATAAAATCCTTGAATCCTTAACATTATAATTCTCTTGTCTTGATTGCATTAATATGCTCTTTACGGCTCGGTCAAATTTTCCATAAAAACAAAGTTCGGATTTTTTGAATTCTAGTCGCGTTTACATACACTTATTCGCTTCGTAGATTACTCGTATAACTTTACAATATCCATTTCCTGTCCCGGACATATGGTAACATGAAAATTTTCTTAATTCCCAAAATCACTATTCATCCATGAAATTTACTATTCATCCATGCAAAGTACTATTCATCCATAAAATAAAAATATTCTCAAGTACCGAAATTCGGGTTATCACAGTACATTTCTGGTAAAACTTTGTCACATGCACATTCTTCTTGCCTAGCCATTTCAAGAAATGTCTCGAGATTCTTCAACTCTATTCTTGACTATCTTCATAGTGCTTTGCCTCTGTGCATGCTCCAGATTTCAAGTAATCACTGGGAATGTTAATTGACCCAGCTCTCAAGCCCATGTGACTTCTCTACAACGTTGTTGTCGTTAGGATTTATCTTTTCTCCATTGTTAAGTCACTTTCAACAGATGGTTGAAGATAAGCTTGACGGTCGACTGCTACTTGCATTTGTTAAGTCATCATTTGAATATAACCATCACGAAAATCTTCATGCTAGAATTTGTAACCCTTTATTGATCTGCCACATAACTGATAGATAGTTGTTGATTCCACACTTCACTTGCAAAAACTTATACTCTCAAATATTTACAGTTCAGTATCATGTTCTTTGCATCTTCTTGCTTCGTCAAGAACTAGCCATCGATTATAGATTTATTAGACAGTTGAATTATAATACAAACTAGCTGTCGATTACTAATGACTTAACTGATCCATCACATTGCTTGTTACATAATAAGTCCCTAATCCGAGTGAAATACTATTCAATATTGAATTTTGACATGATTGTGGATAAGTAATTAAGTATACACTCAATGACTTGTTACCTGATCGATGGCTACTCATAGAATGTTATCCATCGATCAGCTACAAGTACATAAATAAATTTTTTGTCTAAGTTATTTGTTATCATTAAATATAGACATGTGATTCCTAACATTCTAGAAGTACTCATGTTTAAAAATTCATGAATAAGATAAATTAGACAAGTCAAACCTTAAATAATATGTTATATATACATAATACGGGATAAATAAAACTGGATTTACCTTAAAAATGTATAATTTTAATAGAAAGACTTTAGTAACAATTTTTGAAGTTACCTTTAGGGACATCTATACTATTATATTAAAGTAGAAATATTAAAAGTTTGTCGGTTTGGTTATCCTAATTATTAAAATAAATAATGACATAATATAATTAATGGTAATTAGCTATTGCCATTTTCACATCCATTTATAATTGAAGATATTACCTTTTACCTTTTGCTTTTCGGTTTGGTTATCCTAATTATTAAAATAAATAATGACATAATATAATTAATGGTAATTAGCTATTGCCATTTTTACATCCACTTTTAATTGAAGATATTACCTTTTACCTTTTAAAAAAATATCAATCGTACTTCATTAAATACTTCGCTTATAGTTGATGCCTTTAATCAAAGTATGTGATGGTTATGATATCTGATCAGACAACACGAAACAAGTATAGGCTAACTCTCAGTATACGAATACAAAACTACTCATACATCCACAAAAGAGATAGAAGATGAGTAGACACCAATTATGTTTAGACCCTATATCTCTATAAGATTTGAAAACATAACGGTTTAAGCACAAATTGTCCATTAAGATCACATAGGGCAGCATAAGTTGGTTAAAATTACGCTACAAATCATGATGTCAAAACATACATAATCCTATGCTAGCATGACAAGTTCTAAATCTCAAGATCCACTCTCGCTTTACAAGAGATTAACAAACAACTTAGATGTTAGCTACGCATCCAAGAAGAATAAGCACAACCATACAAGGATATCAATAATTCACCACACACAAATCTTTAAAGCAAACAAACTACTAAACTCCGTAAGTAAATCCGTTAGAATCCCATGACAATGATTATTTCATAATCAAACCGCTCGTCATCATGGGATCTGATGAAACCATGATAATAAACAAAGTATGAACAATATTTATGCTAGAGTAATAGAGTTAAGAAAACAAATCCCAAAAAACATCCAAGAGTATCGCCTAATTTAGAAGGAAACAAAAAGTAGATCTAGAGGAATCCTTCTCCAAGTCTGAATCTCTATCTTTGGCTCTCTCTCTCTGTGTTATGAAGGGTGTTGGTACGTTCAAGGATGGTAGCACGTGTTTATATAGGCCACGAGAGTCTTGTCCAGCAAGAAACTACCAAAATAAAATTAAAATAGAATTCTGTAGTTCGGCACAAAATACGTTTCCTAAACTGATTTTATTTTGAAGGAAAATTCGTAACTGACTTTTCTTCAGTATTTCTGGGCCATTCTAGTTGTATTTGGACATCTGGACCATTTAGAATGAAAGAGAATTCCGTTATCTTCTCGTGGACTGTAAGATCGTCCAAAACGGACTTGTAGAACTCAAGATATGACCCAAACAGTAAATCGGGATTTTCGGCTGTAGCCAACCGCGCCCCCTTGTGCGCCCGCGCGCCCGGGTTCTGCCGGTTTGCTGATTTTTTCTGTTTTTCTTCGTTGTAACTCCTTTTTCCTTCGTTTCTTTTGCAAGTTGTCATTCTTCACTTCTTGAACTCAAATCCACCATAAAATATGCAATTTATGTCTTCCAACCTTAAGTTAGCAACGCTGCACAATCTCACTAAAATGAATCAAAAACACAACATACTTGAGACCAAGTTAATCAATTTAAGCCGATTCGAAGCGTTCCAAGTGGATATAAAATCCACTTTTCAAATATATATATATATATATTATTTAAATTTAAATTAAAATAATTATGAAAAATAATAATTATATAAAATATAATTGTAATATAAAATAAATTTATTTCATATAAAAAAAACCCATGCAACGCACGGGGTCATAAGCTAGTTTTTACTTAAATGTAAAGTATACACAAACATAAAATAATTTATAGGAATATTACTTAAAATACCTATATTATTAAAATTATTTTCAAAAATCCAGTAATTTTTTAACTTATTTTCAAAGATACTATTTTTTAAGTTTGATTTTTAAAAATACAATCTGCAACTTTTGCATCCTGAAATGCAATTTTATTCCAATTTTTGAAAAAGTTAATTTATATTGCGCAATAGTTGTCATTCTTGTTCTAACCCGGCTCAACCTTAAAATCAATTTGAAAAAAAAAATTTGAACTTTCATTTTAGGTTGTAGAAGTTGTAAAACGTATTTTAGAAAATTAAACATATAAATTCTATTTTTGAAAATTCTTTTTATGAAAAATCGTATATTTGATAAATAATTATGAAAATGTATATTTTTGAAAAACCCTATTTTAAACAAGTTAAATTATATTTCTAGCTACTCCTTCACTAAAAATCAATAATAGACTTGAAACTAATATGTCAAGATAACTTAGAGTATTTTCAATGCAATGTTAAAAGGGTGTTATTTCTAAATTATTGAAGGGTTTCGTGCACATAAATGCAGCGAAAAAACTCGTAAAACAAACCAAAATCAAAACCCTCCGCAGGATCCATGCAAAAACAAAAGATTTAATTCGAAGATTAAGAATAAATATCTTAAGAAGCGTTAACAGCTCATTAATGGAGGTCCAAAGCTTGTTCAATCACCACGTATCCCACTCTCGCGATCTACGCTCTACGGTATCCATACGAATGCTTGTATCGAAGGATTGATGTGGATAGCATCCAAAAACTGCTTTTCTCTCTCTCTCTCTCTCTCTCTCTCTCTCTCTCTCTCTCTCTCTCTCTCAAACGGCTAGGGTTTTGTAAAAGTTGTATCACCGAATAAAATTAGCCATAATGAGATATATATAGAGAAAAGAAAATTAGTTTTCTAATTATAATCCAATTTTAGTTAATTCTAATATGAAATTCCAATTTATTATTTAATTAAGTCACACTTAATTAATTAATAACCAATTTCAGAATTAGTTTAAGTAATTCCATTTTCTATTTAATTAATTAATTAAGTCCTACTTAATTAATATTATAAATAGAATAAATTACTTAATTATTTTAAATTCATAACTTAAATTATTTCTCCTTCAAGCGTTCTTTGTGTGTGACCCTGTAAGTTATTATTACGTTGGCAACAATTTTAATATCTAATTAAAATTGTAAACAATGAGCGGCATCTAGTAATACGTCATTGCTACCCAAGTAATAATAATTAAATCAGTGATTCGATTAATCATTTCGTGAATAATGTTCCATTGTAATATAATCCCTTTAACCATGATATTATAGATTAAACTCGAGTCATGTAATGTGTCATCCTCTTCATAATTTAATCTTAATTTTCTTGATTGATGAGTAAACTTTAAATCAAATCAACATTTGAGCACGGCCGTGCATTTCATAGTCTTACTCAAACAAGAAGCCAATAATATCACTCCTTTAACTAGGAGGGTTAAATCCCATCTAGATCATTCGTATTTCTCATACGATTCATGATATACCCAATGTCCACTTTTATCACCACCCGGTCAAATGTAACTTTTAATGTAATTAAAGTATAAATAAAAACATTAGTAACATATGCATTTGTGCATTTAATGTTTTGGTAGTTGAAATATAAAGGTTAGGATGTCGAATTATAGTAAAACTAGCTTCGTAGCCCGTGCAAGGCACGGACATGATCTAGATTAAAAATATTTATGAATTACTCGAGATCATGTAGGATTTGATTGTTGATATCTTCGATTGTTCATATCTTTGCAGCAATTGTTGCGAGGAAATAGAATTTATGCAATATCCAATCGTGACATGCAAATTATAATTCTGGTTAAATTAAATCTGTTTTATATTTTACGCTATGCTTTATTTTGTTAAAGCAAACTTGAACGATATGTAATAAATTGGTCAATGTTAAGATCAAACCCGTACTTCGAAATATAAATATATAGAGTTAATATGGATGGATACAGAGATACATACAAGTATTAATTACATAATAATAAATGCATATTAGTTCATATCAGTTATTATTATGTAATAAATATGTTAGTGTTGCAATACCTAAATAGCTCCCGAAAATATAACATAGATATAATTAGTAGGGGTAAATATGACTTTTTATATGAATAAATTTGCTCATGGAACCCCTCCATTTACTCTATTAGATATAAATATGTTTGTTATACTTTTTTTGTGCGTTTACGTACTTCAGATGTGATTGATGAGTTTTATGATAGTTAATGTTAATACAAGTTTGTATTATACTTATATACGCATGAAGGTTCTTTTTTTGTATTGTGATATTTTTTATAATATTTAATTCGTAAATAATTACAGTAGATCTAAAATGATTAATAAGATATGGTGTATGTTAGTGAATATTATAGTACATTATTATATATCCACAGAAATTTATATATGTATGTATTTATGTTTGTACATGTGTATGTATGTATGTATAAATATGCATATTAATTATACAATAATTAATAGATTACAAATAATGAAATATTAATAGATTAAACAACATAAATGTATGTATGTATGTATGCTATATAGTATGCATGTATGTATGTATGTATGTATGTATGTATGTATATAATATTATAGTATATTATTATATATCCACAGAAATTTATATATGTATATATTTATGTTTGTACATGTGTATTTATGTATAAATATGCATATTAATTATACAACAATTAATATATTACAAATAATGAAATATTAATAGATTATACAACATAAATGTATGTATATATTGAATGTATGTATGTATGTATGTATGTATGTACGTATGCATGTATAATTAATAATTATGTATGTATGTATGTATGTATGTATGTATGTATGTATGTATGTAGGTACGTATGCATGTATAATTAATAATTATGTATGTATGTATGTATGTATGTATGTATGTATGTATGTACGTATGCATGTATAATTAATAATTATACATTAATGTATAATTATCTACAAATATACATTATAATTAATAATTATACAAATGTACAAATATAATTAATAGATTTCATTTTTTGCACTTTATCTATATTAAAAATAAATACTCCTGTAAAATAGTCTAACGATCTTGTAGAGTGTCCTAGTCCTAACATCATTAATAGAAAGTGTGGGAAGTTAAGAGGACAATGGGGTGTTTGAAAAGCCATATTGGGATTATACATTATACAAATATTTATGTATGTGGCTAATGATTTTTAATATAAACTCAAATGCTCACAAAGCTCAACTGGTTATGGTGTTGAATTTAGTTCTGCAACGTCATGGCTTCAAACCCTTTGAATAACAATATTTTTAAAAATATTTAGAGTTAGGTTTGGAGTGAGGTTCGGAGGGACCGAGCCTATGAATTAATTTGCTCAGGAAACCCCTTGTTGCTGTATTATATAGATATATAATAGATAATAGATAATAGATTCAAAATTATTAGTACTATTTTAAAATTTTGTGTTAAATTTTATGTTCTGTCGTAGCATCAAAAATTAATTTTTGATTCATAATATAACTAATAGATATGCTTGTCCTAGCAATAGCATTGGGCAAGCTCTAAAATTCAACAAAAAAAAAAAAAATTTATCTATGAAATACATAATTTGTATACTAAAAATTTGATGACGATTACCAATTACTTAATATTAAAGCTTACTATATCATAAACTATCATCATAGTATATATTACCTATTGTGATCAAAATTTTTATAGGCTAAATTTAGACCTATAGATGTTATATGCCCAATCCACATGATTTAAGTTGGTTGGGGAGGTTCGAACTTATTAAATGTAAGCCGTTAGGGTCATGAAAAGGTATTATAATTGTGGCATTGTAAATTGAGGTTCGTAGATGAGGAGTTCTATTATGTGAACCTGGAACAGGTTCGCATGCTTACGAGTTCAGAGTTTAGGCGTGCCTCAGCCAGGTCATTAGAATATGTTATTTGTTAATTAATAGAGTATAATTTCTAGATAGTAGTCTTCGTCTGACAATTTTTAATTGACAGATTACGAATTGAACATGCATAGTTTATTTGGTTAAAGTTATATTTGGACAAAATCTCTTATTTTTTAGGAACAAAATATTAACGAAATATCTTTTTTAGACTATACTTTTTAAACCTAGATGATTCTTATGTACATCTAACGAGGAATGGATATGTAAAAGAATTATAATCGAATACGAATTCGAATTATATTCATCTTAGGTAACCTGTTCGTAATTATTCTAGAGTAACAATCCAATACAAACTAGAAACATATAATCTTGATACTAATTCTATGCATCGAAGAAATCCTAATCATAAAGGATTATATTGAACAAAATAGGATCTAGGATCTATCTAGATATGATAGATTCTTGGAGGGGGAAAAAACACTCTTAATGTAAAATAATTGTTACAATGGTCTTCTCCCATAATCATTTCTTGGTGAAATCTAATTTTTGTCCGATTTTTTTCTTAACGAAAATTTGTGAGCTATTGAAGCTGTTTAGAATTTAGTAAATATAATGGATTTCTCCACGCAATGATTTCTACATGTTAATTGGATTTTTTTTTTTGTTAACTAAGATTTGTGAATTATTGAAGCATAAATATTATTGCTTGTTGAAACCCATAAAATTCAAAAATTTTATTTATGATTTGTAGTTTTAACCGCAACAACAATGAAAATATTTATCATGCAAATAAATATAAATTTAGCTGTTTTGGAATCAAAGTTGAATTTGTGAATAATTTTCGTTAATTTCATTTACAAATATAATTGCAAGATTATCCAAAATTCCTAGTAATAATATAGTTACTTTTAGAAGTCATAATATTTTTGAAGGCTAGAAGTCATAATTTGGCAAACTACAAAAGAGTATTTTACATTTTACAAAATGAAATTAATTAAAATTTGGATGTATCGAGAATGACCCTTGAAAATATGTAAAATGAAAATAGTAGGATAATTTGAGAAGTCCATAGAAAATTAAGTAAAAGTCCACAACAATCGTAACTTGCGTGCAACAGTTTTGTGTATTTTTCACACATACATAAACAAAAACATGCTTTCCCATTTCCCCTCTTCAGTTTCTCACTCTCTCTCTTCCACCACCACCGCCTTGTTGTCTCTCTCCCACCTACGTACATCTCTCTCTCTCCCTCCATCGCTATCTCTCTCCAGACCCCTTTTTCGTTTTTTCCATAATAGCTCCTCAACTCTCTCTCAAAACCCATCTCCCAAATCCTCTAAAATGGACAACCTTGAATTATCTGTTGATTCTGTAGCTGATGATTTGAATAGACAAAGCTTGAGTGGACATAAATTAAAGCTTGAAGATTTTAATTGGGACCATTCTTTTGTTCGTGAGCTGCCTGGTGATCCAAGAACAGATATCATGCCTCGTGAGGTGTGTATGTGTGTGTGGAAGATTAATTGGTTTTTGTGTTATTTAAGGACTTTTGTGTTGTGAGTTTATGATAATTTGAAGTCTTTTTTTTTTTAATTATCTAATTTGAGCTTTTGTGTTGGTCCTTTGGTGATTTTTGCTTTTTGGGTATCTTTTGATTGATGTGATTAGTCTTTAAGTTCAAAGATTGCAACTTGTGTTTGTTTGGTGGGATCTTGTGATGTGATGGTACTTTTTGTTATGTGAGAATGTGAGATGTAGAAATTTTTGATTTTATTTGATGTGATTATTGTTCGGTTACGCCAGAGTTTTTGATTTCATTTGTTAATTTGACATTTAGAGGGGAGAAGTAGAGGCTCTGTTATAAGCAAGTGTTGCCTAAAAGGTTGTAGGTTAGGAATGGTATTGCACGGTTTCAATGCAAAACCACCCCATTATGAGAGTTTTGTTCCGCTTTTTGGGAACATTGTGAGAGTTTTTTTCCACTTTTCGGTTCTTTGTGATAATTTGGTTGCATTGGGGGAGATATATTATGACTAAGGGGTGCTTTAGCATTATTTTAAGTGTTCGTGGAGAAATGCTTTGGCCGAGTCTGAATGAATTGAGCCCAGTTACCAAATAAGTTTTGAATTCAGCTCTTGGTTGAACCCTAAGAAAGCGCAAGTATGAACTGAATTACTAGTATAAATGATCATTATGTTAAGCAAGCACCATGCACCTAAAGATAATATCTGTGTATCCTTAATTATTCACCAATGTGAGAGTGAGCAGTTATCTCCTTGCAATATTATGTTAGAAGGTTTCTAATAAAAATATCTTGATAGGAACATGGCGTACTTTCCCCTTCCCCCATTCCTATCCGTTTTCTTGTCAACACTTTAAACATACACTGTTCAGATCTGTTATTGTGCGACACTTAATTGAATATTCTTCACATATTCATTTTCTTAATCTTTAAACCAAATGTTTGTAATTTTATAAAGATTAAAATTTTCAACATGCTGTTCTGAACCAATTTCATTGATAATCCTGTTCTTATAGTTATACATCATTGAGTGTTCGGTACACACAACACAACGTTTTTACTTTTGTAAAATGATTTACCTTTTTGATTGCCCCAATCATTAAAAAGATCTTTTCAGGAAAATTTTCCCTTCTTATTTGTTACCTACTTAATAAATATGCAGTCCAGCTCTCTCTCTCTCTCTCTCTCTCTCTCTCTCTCTCTCTCTCTCTCTCTCTCTCTCTCTCTCTCTCTCTCTCTCTCTCTCTCTCTCTCTCTCTCTCTCTCTCTCTCTCTCTCCCTCACTCACTCACACACACACACACACACGCACACACACACACACGCACACACACACAAACAGCACACTTGTTTATGTATATATTGTAAGTTGTATATCAACCTATCATTTCGAAACATATTTGTGCTTTAGCAATCTCTCCTTAAAGGATGACTCTACTGATGCTGCATGCATGTTGGGGATATATATATATTCCGGAATATAAATACCCACACACCATTCTCATACTGATACTCTAACCCTCAACCTCTTACTACCAAAACCAAGGGGTATCTGCTCTATAAGCCAATGAATCCAGTTTGGACTTATATTTAAATGAATTCCATTCTTTTAGAAGGAATATGTGTTGCTGACAACTGCAGATAAGTGGGCCCAGGTGATTTTATGATATAAATCTAGTTACAACTTGGAATGTCAATGTTTCAAGATTTGTGCTAAATATGTTTGATACAATTAAAAGGTGGCAGTATTAATGTCGGTTATGTTAAAGATGGAAATCATATGAGGTTGAATGTGGTAAGTTCAACCTAGTGGGATTAAAGGAGCATCTGTCGAATCTGGCATAAAGAAAACGAATATGTTAAAAAATATTAAGCGCTTACTACGGGGTAATGTTTTGAAATAAAATAAACCTTTACCGGAAAGGAAAAGCTATGCTACGCCTACTTGTATTCTTTGACCTAAAGGCTTAAGCTCATTAATTGTTTGTGAAGATGTTAATGTCCATAGATGGAGTCCTTTACCTTTTCAAAACTCATTTGAAGTATATCTTGGAAGAAAACAATCATCTAACGTTTAGTTTTTATTTACATTGGATTTGTTTTTTTTGTATATATCTTTCTATCACCTAAACCAAATTTTAGACTAAATTATCTTTCCTTTAAAAGAGTTTTGTGAAATGAACAGCATCTGTTTTTTATATCAAGAAAAATCACACTATAAAATTGATTAAGTATGTACAAGTATTCTATCTTTAACAGTCTTGACTTAAATAATTTATGTGTTTTGTCTTGTTTATTATGTAGGTCCTGCATGCTTGTTATACAAAAGTCTCTCCATCAGTTGAGGTGGAGAACCCAGAGCTTGTCGCATGGTCAGAATCAGTTGCTGAGTTACTTGATTTGGATCTTGGAGAGTAAGTTACTTTTCAGTGATGCTTTTTATTCTAGATTTGAGTAATAATATAACATTTTTATAAGACGATTATCAACGACGACCGCTATGGATAAGGGAGATTGTGTATCAATATACTGGAGTTTCTCTCTAGTAATTTTAAATATTATTACTATCTAAGAATTAATATTGCATTGAAATGATTCTCTTGCAAGAATTCCAAATACTTATAAACCCTTCTTCTCTCCTTACCATTATTGACCAATTAGATGACACTTCAAACCATTTGATGTGAGAGATTCTGACATGATGAATAGTCATTCGTATACATATATTACTAGATTTGATATTTTTATTTAGCTAAAGACACATCAATCTCATTGTTTAAATTAAAATTAATAGACTAAAGGTATGTCATATAGGTATATGTGTATGTATATCACATATGTGTATATATATATATATATATATATAATATATATATATATATGTATGTATATTACATGTGGTATTAACTAGATTAGAGCCACGAAAAGAACGAAAGAGTCGCCAGAGGGTGAAAAATGCCTAAGTTTTTGGGTATTAAGTGGAAAAGACTTGGTGTATCATCTGGTTAAATCCTATTTTTCCAAAATTTTGGGTTGGGTTTTTGGGTATAGTTCATGGGTGCTAAAACAAACTAGACATGAAACAACTAGTTTCAGTACCTTGAATGATTGACTTGTCATTGATAACACTTCTAGTAAGTATAAAACTAATGTAAAATTATGTTAATATGATACATTAAGTAGAGTCTTCTATCTGTTCTTAATTATTGTATATTTTTTTTATTATTTTTAAGTAGCGCTTGTTCTGAACATGTTATATGCATATGTACTATGTCGTCATTTATTAGAGTTTCCTACTGCTTTTTGGCATGCTAAATTAGAACCATCTCTATTCTCTACATTCTATATGAGAAAAAAACTAACCTTTGTTTTGCGCTACCTGGCTCCCTGCCTTTCTATCCATGCTGTTATCTGACTCTGTAGACATCTGTATACCTGTTCTGCGTCTGTCCATTAAATGACCGAGTGTTACTTCGGTTAAGATTAGTGTTTTTCCCTGAAGAAAATGATACATTTATAACATAACTGAGCTTTCCATGCTATTTAAAAAGTGCCTTTTCCTCCCAAATGATGATAAGGTACATCATAGTGTGGCAAAGATAAATTTAAAGAACCACTTTTCTCAAGCCCCTGATTCATAAATGCTACTCATGGTGATGTGCATCGTTTTTTTTTTTTTTTTTTTGATGTAGAACTTGAAAAACTAGTAGTAGAAAAGTACGGGTGGAACTCATCTCCACTGTGTGGACTTATTTCTTATATATGTGAATCTTTTTCTGAGAGAGAAAGACAAATTTGTTAGATAACTCCGTTCGACATGTCTGCTACTGCTGACTATCAAGTGGATTTTCTCCACGATCAGTTTGACTTGTGATTCGGTTCTTAGCAGTTGCATTAATTGAGACGTACTGGAAATGATATTGGATTGGAATGTAGTTCTTGGAATAAGACAATAAGCTTAATTGAAGACAATCTGGGCTACTGCTTATAACCTAGTTTCCACGTGGAATTATTTAGTATAATTGCTATTGGACATTTATTGTAATATATTTAAAGCACGAACCTTCTCTACATCTGCTCTCAAATCATATTCATTATTTTATGAATCTTTTGCTCTCTCGTCACCATACTCTATTTCATTATGTAGCCAACTAACATACTTGTATTTCAGATTTGAAAGACCTGATTTTGCACTCAAATTCGCTGGGGCATCTCCATTGGCAGGAGGGTAAGCATCATTGTTCTCTTATATTTCCGATTAGGTCTTCATTTACAGCCTTATTTTCTCATTCAGCTGTATTGACTGTTTACTATTTCAGAATGCCTTATGCTCAATGTTATGGAGGGCATCAGTTTGGGATGTGGGCTGGTCAGTTGGGCGATGGTCGTGCAATAACGCTTGGGGAGGTTTTGAATTCAAAGTCCGAAAGGTGGGAACTACAGCTCAAGGGTGCTGGAAAAACACCATATAGCCGGTTTGCCGATGGCCTTGCAGTTCTGCGTAGTAGCATCCGTGAATTCCTTTGCAGTGAAGCAATGAAGAGTTTGGGTATCCCAACAACGCGTGCACTTTGTCTTGTGACAACAGGGAAATATGTTAGCCGTGACATGTTCTACGAGTATGTCCTACAAAGCATTATATAAAGTGTTTAATTATGGATCACACATTACATGAGTATATATAAATTGTTTAGTTATGTGCTTTGCAACCCTGTTTGACTCGGAAATATGTTCTCTTTATAAAGTTACTGTTGACTTGATAACTCAGTATTTCCACCTCCATTTCGCTATTTGATGCTTTTGTATTCTTATGAGAGGTACTTTAAGTCTAATAATAGGTGTTGGAAATTGTTTTGAGGCCGTTCCCAGGTTAGGTTTTAATTTATCTTAGTGCAGTCTAAGTGGAAATAAAGATGTTCAAGGTTGTTTTGTTTCTGGACCTTGTTTGGATGTTGCTTTATATGTTCAAGGTTGTTTTGTTTCTGGACCTTGTTTGGATGTTGCTTTATTGAATGGCTTGTTGGGGAGTTGTGTTCTTGTTGAGGATCATCTATTACGTGCTGTATGTCTAACCTCATAAGTTAAATGTTACTTAGTAGAGATACCCGAGAAAATAACATAGTGGGACCTTAGCCACGTTACAAAAGCTGTAAGAGCTAGAAGAAAAAGAAAGAAAGGTTTGGTGGCCACCTTAGGCCCTTGGGGTTTTCTTATCTTATCTCTTTCTTCCTAAGCTACCTTCTTTAGTTCTTTATCTTATCTCATACAGTAGGTGTATAAAGGTAAGAGAAGTCAGGGAGCTGGCGGTTCTTATCTCTGAGTTACAGCGACCCAAGAAATAGTATTCTAACCCCTTCTATTTCCCGGGGAAGTTCTTTTATTTAGATTCTGGGAACTTAAACGTCTGATATATGAGAATCGGGTGACATGTTAACAAATTTCTCTAGAGCTAGCAGTAGAGTTCTTATCTAAACCACCTTATTACCCGGCAATGGTACCTTACCTGTCCTGGGCACACACAATTGATTCACTATGGTCAGAGTGATCCTCCAATAACTTAGCAGCTTAATTTGCGATTCTACTTTTTCGGTAGGCTCGGCTAGCTCCAAGAAGACTGAGGGAAGCTATAGGGCTCTTAGAGATATAGAGGATGAGGCAGTAGATTATTATATTGATATGTAAAAACAATGCTAACTGCATAGAAATCATCATCTGCTGTGTCAGATACTCTCAGTTTTAATGTGGAATCTCTTAGCAATGCTTTTCTTTGCCATTATTGAGTACAACTCAGTAAAACCCTAAGAGCTAGTACGAGTTATGGAAACTCTGTTAATTATAATTCAAAAAAGCCGTTAATATATTATTTATGCAAATGCATACTAATATTATAAGAAATTTTATACTAATATTAGAGGAATTTATTTATACTAATATTAGAAGAAAGTTTACGGCAAAAAGTATATTGTAAAGAAACACTAATATTGGATTGGAAAAGAGTTGCTGACATTAATTTATCTGATATTTTGATGTTAAGTTTATTCTGTATTGATTAGCCAACTTAGTAAAAGGCCCCAAGAATGTAACACTAATATAATCCTAAATTGTTGTGCAGGAGCAATAGAGGACAAAAATCTAGGAATAAATAAAACTATTAATGCTACTCAAGTTTGAGATAGTTGTACTAAAATTAACAGTGAAACAGTTGTGAAGTATTTTTCTCTTCCCAGGTACGAGAGAATTTGTAAAAATATAGAAGTGCTCCTTATTATAAGAGAATGTCTATTGTTCTTTTTCTACCAAGACACCGTTCTTCTGTCTTGTGGATGAGGTTGGTAGTAGTTGATGACTGGGAGGACAAATTGATTGAAATACAATATGTCATCAAGATATAATGTGTTGTTTGGACTAGGTCATATGGTCCCTGAACTGTTGCTAAAGGGGCTTTATTGGAACTCTTCATAGATTCATTCCCTTTTGTATAAATTTGTATCAAATAAGTTTATTATGAAACTAAATCAAGGGATGGTGCATTTTTTTGGAAATTAATATTTTTTATTAGGACACATGAGATTTTGAGGTCAAGGTGGTGTATCACATTTGATTATGGGGGATTCTTGGTTGGAGTTGACCAGTCCTTCTTTAGTTCACAGGCGTCTAAGTTGCAATTCTTTGCTATATACAGATATAGTGCTTTTTCTTAAACTGAGTTTTATTATCCCCCAAGTAAAGGTATGTTCTTCTGAATGATGTTCATTTTTAGATCCGGGTGTGGGAATTGTATTTGTGCCTAATCCTGCCATACTATGACTATGAATGAAGGTTACAAACTGCAGTATTGTAATTGCCATGAAAGGTCTCATTTTCTCGTGTTGCTTGAAATGTTGGGAAATTGATGCATTGTAACTTATATATATATTGAAGCTACGGTTTTTCTCCAGATGAAAAAGCAAGCCAAGATCTCTTATTTTAGTTAGCGTTAAACAAAAAATAATGAGATGTGTTGTTTGTATTCAAATTAAGCATTTGTGGAAGTGTTTCACTATTCAGTTGGGTATCTGCTTTCTGACTATCCATGTGCTTGCAGTGGCAATCCAAAGGATGAACCTGGTGCAGTAGTTTGTCGAGTTGCTCAATCCTTTCTGCGTTTTGGTTCATTCCAATTACATGCATCTAGAGGAAAGGAGGACCTGGATATTGTTCGTACTTTGGCAGACTACACAATTAGGCATCACTTTCCTCACATAGAGAACATGAGTAAGAGCGAGAGTTTATCGTTCAGTACTGGAAAGGAAGATAATGCAGTCGTGGATCTGACTTCAAACAAGTATGCAGGTGATTATTTTGATCTGGAGTGGCTACATGATAATTGATACCTTTCTAAACTTAACGACATTTCAAGTCTATAGCGTAGATATTAATTGGCTTCAAACAAGATAATCTTTTAGTTGTAATTACGTATGGACACAATGTACATGCCACCTCATATAGTTTAGTGACACTAAGCACACAAGCAAACATTTTTCGAGTGTTGTAGCATGCCTCTCATATTCCTAACAAAATAACTACATTACAGTAATAAGAGTTGCACGAACCTTCTGTTCATCTTTGGCCATTTGTAATAATCACTGTTGGCTTTAGTATCATAATTTGATTCTAAATCCGTGTATACCACAACACTATTTTCCATCACATGATTGTGTATGTTTTACGTGTCTGAATTTGTTGAATTAGTAGCTTTCAGATTCATCTACATTGTAAAGTGTCCAGTTTCTGAAACAACGATAGTTTGTGCAATTTCATTGTGTATCCCAAGCAAGATCAGAGATGGTAAACTAGTAAGCATCCAAAGAAAATATCTCGGTAGACTTTTTTTTAAATAACATAAACCGATACTCCCCCCCCCCCAGTCCCATAATTCTTGTATCATTTGACTTTCCAAAAGTCAAATTAATTATTTTTCACAGACAAAGTAAACATATTTTATAATAATATAATATTTTAAAAATTATTTCTTAATAAACTTTGAATATTCTATTATATGAACTAATTTGTAAGGGTGACGATTTATGCACACCCCAAATTTATTCTTGCACACGCTTCTTTACTTATTTTACCAAAATATCTCCTTTACATTGTACATAGTCTGGTTTGCCCCTTTTGCCTTTACTCTAGTACCCACTTTTTCTCCACTTTTTTTTTGGAAAGTCCTCCACTTATTATATTGTGAATAATTGTTTTATTTTCATATTATTATTATGAACAAAATAAGGTTATTGTCAATATAAATATTTAAATATATACTATATAATATACATATGAACAACTCCTAAAAATAGATATATGTGACCTTTTTTTTTTATTCTAATAATGAACCGTGATAATATAATTGCAAAAAAAATATGTAACAAATTTCATATTAATATTATTAATTTAAAAACAGAAAACACATTTAAAAAGAATAGTTTTGCTAGAAATGAATTACTAAAATAATTTAACTTTTTTATATTTAACAAATTAAAATATATGATTAGGGAACTGTTTATCTTTGATAGGTTTCTTATCTTATAACAATATTAGTACAAAAACAATTATTCATGAAAGAAATATAAATATATCTAGATTATTTTAATTTGATTGATCCACTCTTAATTGTTGTTGGAAACAAACTTTTTAACTTTTCTGAATCCAAATAAGCAAAGATCGGTGATGTGTAAAATAACTGCAAGCGCACTGTGTTTAGTTGTAGCAAATACAGATCGATCCTCAAATAATTAACTCATGCGAACTAGACAATAAGATTTGAGATGAGATTTAATTAACCTAAATAAAAAAGATTATCAAATAATATGGAAAACCTAGGAATCTGAATCCGTTAATCAATCACAATTAATATCAACTCGCCCTAAAATCAATTCTCTTTTCTTCACAAATAACATATATCAATTAACGAGACAAGCATATACTATGAAACTTGTTATCTAACAATAACCTATCAAAACTTCAAGGAGCAAGCATAGGTTATGAAAAATAAATCCGGTAACAATAATATATCAAAATCACTTTGTCAATTGAACAATTAAGCACCAATAAAATTTATGAAAATTAATTAATAGGAACGAGAAGAAATCAAAAGCAATTAAATTAACTTCATCTTCATCCTAAGACAAGAGAATTAGCTACACATAATATTATTTAAACGACACAATTAATCAAACTAATATTATAAATCAATCTACGTTAACAATAAGAAAATAAAGTAATTAATTGCTACTATTTAATTAATATAAAACATGGCACACAAATTATAAAGCAGGAGTGGACAAAACTAATGTTATAAAGCAATTGGTACTTCCTGGCCGACGATAACAAATTGCTGAATGGAAAACAAAACGGACGCTGGAAATCAAGAACCGAACTAAAATTGTTGAATTAAATATATGGAAAAAGTGTTTGAACAAAACAAAATAAAATTTGTTTGTACTGAAAGATAAATAAAACTCTAGGTGTCTAAAATTTGGTTTATCAAATAAAAGAGTGAAGGCCATATGTATAGGGAAAAATAATGGGTCTGGGTCCTCGATTACAAATCAGATCTCGATTATAATTTCTTTAATTTCCTTTTTCTTCTCCGATAAGTATTCGATTTTTCCTCCAATTTCTCTGGCTTCAAGTATTTTCCACCTCTTTGCCTTTTTTCACTTTTTCCTGCTCGAATTCTGTTTTTATTTATTTTTCTACAAAACAAATTAAAACAATTTATTAAATACTAAAATTACGAAAATGGACATAAAACAGGTATTAAAAATATGATGAATTATGGATCTATCAATCAGTAACAAAGTAGTTAATAAATCATCTCATCATTCTTCATAAAATTTAGTAAATTAAATAAAATGTCTAAAATGCTTTATATTTATTTTTCACTTGTCTCGATACATTACGCGAAAATGAAGATTGATGAGACCCTCTGACTTGCAATGGATAAGGTCATTTTAGTCTTGCATAAATCAATTAAATTTAAGGGTGTGCATAAATCAGCACTCATTTGTAAATGAATATTTTTAATTGTTAGTCAAATTTTGGTGAATTTGACTTCTAAAAGTCAAACTGAGACAAGAATTATGGGACGGAGAGAGTAATAGGTGTCAAGTATTAGGCATTGTACCTATTTAGGCTTTTAGAGTAGTCTTATGTAATAGTGTGTGTAGACAGATATTGGTGTGTGGTTAAGCTTGTTCTATGGGCTATTTAAATTGAGTAGCTCTTGCTTCCTACATCTTTCAGATCCTGAACCAAAGTAGTTTTAGATGAAATTTAGGACTTCCAAGTTTCATGACCAAGCCTCACTTTCTTGTTTCTTATATGCTTTTGTGTCTTCTGTTTGTAACAGCTTGGACAGTGGAAGTTGCTGAGCGAACTGCTGCTTTGGTTGCAAGCTGGCAGGGTGTTGGTTTTACACATGGAGTTCTTAACACAGATAATATGAGCGTGTTGGGTCTCACAATTGATTATGGTCCTTTCGGCTTTCTGGATGCCTTTGATCCCAGTTACACTCCAAATACTACAGATCTTCCGGGTAGAAGGTACTGTTTTGCAAATCAGCCTGATATTGGATTATGGAATATTGCACAGTTTGCATCAACAATATCAGCTGCCCACTTGATCAGTGATAAAGAAGCTAATTACGCAATGGAAAGGTATTTCTAATCTGTGGAAGTCAAACAGGCTGACTGGTTTTCTGTTTAAGAAATATTCACGTGTCCTTTTTTCCTTATTACAGATATGGAACAAAATTCATGGATGAATATCAGGCTATTATGACCAGAAAACTAGGCCTGCCCAAGTACAATAAACAGTTGATCAGTAAACTCTTAAATAATATGGCTGTTGACAAAGTTGATTACACGAATTTCTTTCGTATACTTTCCAATATCAAAGCTGATCTTAACATCCCAGAAGAGGAATTGTTGGTTCCTCTTAAGGCTGTTCTGTTGGATATTGGCAAGGAGAGGAAGGAGGCCTGGACTAGCTGGGTGCAAACGTACATACAAGAGGTACCAACAATTACTATCTTTTTAATTGTTTGTTATGGTGAACATGAAATGAGAGAATATAAAATACAAGCGACTCGATGAATATTGGTAAAAGAAGTCAGCTACAAAAAGAAAAAAGGTAAACGTACTTGATTAGACATATGAGAATAGTATCCTAGGCACTACAAAAGTTTTCTTTGTGTCGCATGTCTCTTTAACTAATTTTGTTCCTCTTCTGGCATGTTCAGCTTGTTGAAAGTGGTATATTAGATGAGCAGAGGAAAGCTTCAATGAATTCTATAAATCCCAAGTACGTCCTTAGAAACTATCTGTGCCAAAGTGCCATTGATGTAGCTGAGTCGGGTGATTTTGGAGAAGTTCGAAGGCTGCTCAAGGTTATGGAAAGTCCGTTTGATGAGCAACCAGGAATGGAAAAGTATGCCCGGCTCCCTCCAGCTTGGGCATACCGCCCAGGTGTTTGCATGCTCTCCTGTTCATCATAAGTTTACTGATTTATCTTTGATCAGTCCTAATACATCTATGAAATTTTGGAGATTGCAACTATTTACTAGTTGTGTATACTAGCGTGTAACCTTTCTCATGTAGCCTGCCCATGGTTATTCTTTTTTCAGTTTTTTGTTGTTAATGGCAAACAGGTGTACTTAATAGTATGTAAATTTGATGTTTTCTTTGTACCAAATCTGATTCGTTATAGATAGAAATGTCAGACCGTTGCATATTTTTTTTCTTGGTTTTATTGGATATATATACAAATAAATGGATGTTTCCTTAGCAAAGAAAAAAGGATGTTTCCTTATGTTTTCAAGCATGAGCTCCGGTCCATCCTGTCCATCTAGAGATGTTCAATAAATTCGAAGCCCAATCCGATCCTTTTCTCGGGAAGGGATGCAGATTTGCTAGATTTGGAAGGAAAATATGATTTGCTTAAGACTCTAATTATCATGTAGTGATGACTGCTGGTACTGAAACTGTTTCTGCATATTATGTTGATGTTGATTAAGATTCAATGAATACAACCCAGGTAATGGTAGGTGATAATTCCAGGATCCGATCTAGTGCCTCCCTCGCCGTTCCCACGCGTGGAAAGAGGTGAACCTGGTGGTTGTGTGTCTGCAAAACAACATCGGAGGGGGATTTGAGCCCCACGGCGCCTCCGGCGTGAGATTAAGTGGCGGCTTTCGAGAATAAAAGATAAGGACTAGAATACCTAATTATGGAGGGTGTGTGTATATGAGTGTGTGAAAGAGAATGTAACCCCTACATCCTTTTCTCCTGGTCTATTTATAGGCTAAGGATTAGGGTTTAGGGGTTGGTACCTGCAATCATGAGCGTTGGATCCGAGGTAGATGGGACACTTGTCTGCTGCTGATAATTCCCACCTGTCCAGGTGATGTCTGTGGTGGCGTGTGCCCATGGCATGTGACGTCCCCAGATCCGGGGTCGGAGATCTAGGCGTTCACGATCCATTTTCCATTAATAACATACCTATTCTTGCACATAATATATATAAAACAGCCATCGACCCCACAATAAACTCACACCGCACACACACACACACACAGGTTAGAGCCTCAGAAATGTCACAACATTGATTAAGCAGTAATAAAAATATCAGAGTTATTATAGACCGAATTAAATAGTATTTATGCTACCAGCGACACTTCGATATGAAGCGAAGTTGGCGGCTTGAAAGTTTGTTACGATACACTGCCTTGCACAGGTCATACTGATAAATAAAACGAACTAACAAAAGCTGCCAACCAATCCGGCTAATGGGGCCTACCGGTGGAATCTCAACTGCTGGCTCGGGTCTAGTCACCTGCTTTCGAGCAGTCTGTCTGGGTCTTGCCATTTCGCTTAGCTGTTTTGTTTGTAAAATTTGAAAACAAGCAAGAGTGAGCAACTATAGCTCAGCAAGAAATATACGTATAAGGTAAACAATATAGCATTTCATATGATTAACAGTTATTAATCTTGTTTGTATCAATCAGATATAAAATCACTTGTCATCGTTGATAAATCTCGAAGGTGCAACAATATGTGCCCTTGTTTTCAAAATAAACTTGCAGTTCTAGATACTGCATTGAGTCAACATCTTTCTCATCAAAATAGAACACTATCAGCAACTTGGCACAAAAGCCTAAGAAGCAGTGTCAAAGCATTTTTCCAAAATGGAGGAATGAGACTTAAAGAAAACATAAAACCTGACAAGGATTGACGATGATCAGTCGCCACATCCAAGTCCAATAATCCGCGGGTCTTCTCTACCGATAGAAGGATAGAAACTACATCCGTAACTATCCCCGGGTGAAAACTACATCCGTAATCACCCTCGATGAAAACTACATCCGTAATCATCCTTCGGCAACACCTGGGCCGGAATAATAATTGATGGACCGCCTGGCTCACGGCCGCTTACACATCCCGGGAATCGTTCGTCAACGGTTCCCACACCTGCCAGAGTCCCTTTTTCTTTTTCTTTTGAAAACTTGATTTTGATTGAAAACAGAGTAATTGAGGTCCGACATCAGTCGACCGATGATTCTTGAAATCATACAAGAAGCAGGGGGGTTTTCGAAAATGTTTTGAGTTCGAAAGAGTTCGAGTTTGAAAGTATTAAATGTATCTTGGATTGACTTCGTTTTTAAAATAATGAACGATAATTAATAAATAATATTTTAAGATTTAATATTAATAAATAATAAAATAATTATTCGATGAAATAAACTTTTAATCCAAGATAGGGTTTCGAGTATTTACGAAGATATAAACATAATTACTTGAGTATACGATACTCCCCGAATGACCCTTCGGGTTTTCGCAATCTAGATACGATATAATAATATACCGCTCCCCGGTCAATAGTATATACGGACCGCTACGACCTCTATTGCTAGAGTCGTTGTCCTAGGAAAACATTTCAATCTAAGTTCAAGGGGTACAAACATATATGTACTTATACAATCTCAATTGCATCAATACTTCGATAAACATAGCATTTGATATAATTGAAAACTACAAACACAACAGTGAAAGTCCTTGTATATATATAAGTTTTGAAAAGTAAACTTGCCTTGGTTTGGTTGGGGTGGTCGAGCGTGCGGAGTGGAACGATCTATACATAAGCAATAACCGCTCGTTAGTACCTTAATCAATATCTCTTTAATTACGGGGTTTTAGGGGGTACGAAATTAACTTAATGACTTCGTCTTATGACATTCTAGCCCCACTATAGGTTCATGTCATCACTCGATTACGCTCGTCACTTATTCGACTTAATTTAGTTATCACATTCGAATCATAACCATTACCCCTAGAATTATGCTCCACTAACGACTTTTTCCCTTGCGCGAAATTTACTCTAGCATTTTTATAAAATTCAAAAATTCCTATTTTAATCCAATTCTCTTTGGGTGGTCTTCACCACGGCATTCCCTAACTTCTCAAATTTTTCCATGATCCCACATATATTTTTAGGGGTTTAAACAAGGTTCACAAGGGGGTCACTTAGTGCAGTCCGGAATCCAGAAACACAATTTACTTCTCCGGCCATAACTTAAAATCTATACATCACCTAGTCATGAATCTTACATTTCCAGAAACTACATTCAATTATCTTTCCAACAATATATGGTAGGACCTCAGGGGACAATATTTGGGGGTTCAAAACCATGTTACAAGACAGGTCAATGTTCCTGGAAAAACTCAGCAAGCATGTATCACTTAGATCAACCAATTTTCTCAATTCCACAACACAACCAATACCTAATTCACTTAGTTCATGCTTTATAACATTCATGGAGATACATATACTATCCACAATCATAAAAATCACAATCACAACATCAAAACTCAAGATCCATGTCATCCATTACTTATACAACCAAGATTAACACTATAACACATGGATCTATCACCAAACATCATAAACACTACATGACCAAAAGGGTTTATGATTTTCATACCTTCTTGAGCACCTAGGAGCCTTGGGTAAGCCTTACAAAACTCAATAACACCTTGAATGATCTCCTACAACCCTTATAATCCAAGATCTAAAAGAAAAACTAACATGGATACTATTCACAATATCTTTAACAATTTATAACTTGAAATTGAATGGATGAAATGGCTTGAAACTCTTAATATACCTTGCTTAGATGATGGAGAGGGCCTAGTATTTATGCCTTGATTTATGAGTGATGAGAAATGGAGGAGGAAGAATTTTTTTCTTCCTTTTCTATGCTTGGCTGAGAGCTCCTTGGAGGGGGGGGGTTGTGTTTTTGATTTTTTTTGTTGTTGGGTGAATAATTGATAAAGTGAGGTTGGGTGATACATAATGTTGTATGTATAAGCAAGGTACTAGCATGGTGTTAGACCCTTAAGAGATTTTCATGCCCTAGTGTTGGGTGTAGAGGCGAAGACGTGCTTGAGGTTCACGATTCTGTCTTGGGCATGAACACTAGGCGAAGTCAAGTATGGGACTTGACATAAAAACTAAGGCATTGAGATGAAGTGGGCATTTGAGGCACTTACACGGATTGGGCTTGTCTAAGGCATGAAGCATTCAACCAGGCACAGACATAGTGAATGTGGGCTTGAGCAGAGGCACACTTGGGCTTAGGGGAGTCATGCAGCATGGCGCAAGAGGGAGAGAGGCAAAGCATGGGCCTGGCCAGTCCAAAGCATTGGGCCTCCATGACACACATGCGACATGGGAGAAGAGTCTTCTAGTTCAAATATAGTGAGGCAAAGCTGGGCCAGAATTCTATAGTTGGGCTGGTTCGAAGCAGGATGCAAGTAAAAGACATGGGCCAAGGTGTAGGGTGTAAATGGGCTTATCAGATTTGGGATAAGACCATATCTTTGGAGATCATTCCAGAAGAATCAATTAGGGATTGTAATCTTCTGCAGAAAGGGAAAGTCTATCAGAGTCAAAGATACGATTAGGGTGGATCTTCTATGGAAAGAAAGGCAATCGGGAAGATTGAGGATATCTTGAAGATCTCAGGCAAAGATGGAAAGTAGGGTTGGGCTTAGCCTAGCATAAAGCCCGTAAAGCTACCTATATAAGGAGGAGCTTCTTCATTCTCATTCATTCATTCAGATACACAGTAAACAGTTGTAGAGAGAGTGAGAGCATATACAGAGAGAGCTAGCATTGTAGTTAGGCTTTCTTGTATTCTAGCAGTTAGTGGGTAGCTGTGCCGACGTGTGGGCAGCAGGCCTAGATTGTTAGTCCTTTTTGTTGCAGTAATAAAAAGGTTGGGGTTTCCCGTAACTCTGTCTCCGTTTATCTTGTGGTTATCACTAACCTTCTTTGCAGGCACAAAGGTTAGTTGCGCATTGCTGGCCAGGCTCTAGGTTGGGGAGTTGGCGCATCACTAGGCGACAAGTTTGTGAAAAATTTCGCGCTTCCGCACGCCTACGTGACAGTTGGCATCAGAGCTTGATTGGTGTCTTTTTAGAGCACCGTTGGTGAAAGAGTATTATGGCTGGTCCTACAGTTGCTACACTTGGTGAGAAGGTTGCTAGGCTTGAGGGGTTGATTGGCATACCAGAGTCGACCGATGTTCAACCATTGCAGACACAATGTGTGAACATGAAGGCTGATCTTGATCAAATCAGACTGATCTTGGAAAATCACATGCGTGAGTCTGAAGAAAGGCTTGTTCAGTTGGAAACTTCTTATTCAGAACTCTACGAAGAAGTGACAATCCTAAGGAAGGCGGTGGCTGTTGGTGGCAGTACCTCGAGTGATGGAGCAAGAAAGTTCAAAGTGCCAGACCCGAAGACATTTGAGGGAGGGCGTGATGCCAAGGCATTGGAGAATTTCTTGTGGGACATGGAGCAATACTTCAAAGCATCTCGTATTGGAGAAGTGGAGCAGGTAACTATGGCTAGTATGTTCCTTGCAGGTGATGCTAAGTTGTGGTGGCGCACTCGCATGGAGGATGTTGATGGCACAGGGAAACCCGGTATTCAGACTTGGGAGGTCATGAAGAAGGAGCTTAGGGAGCAATTCTTGCCTAATAATGCTGCGTGGATGGCTAGGGAGAAACTAAAGCACCTAAAGCAAACGGGGTCTGTGCGAGATTATGTAAAGGCATTCACTTCTAATCTGTTGGACATTCGTGACATGGCAGAAGCGGACAGGTTGTTCAACTTCATTTCTGGGTTGAAGCCATGGGCACAGGCTGAGCTGAGGAGACAAAATGTCAAGGACCTGACAGCAGCTATTGTAGCGGCAGATAGCTTGGTGGACTTTGCAACAAGTTCTAATAATAGCAAGGGGAAACAAACCCAAGGGGCTAAAGAAAAGGGGCAGAAGTTCAAAGGCAAGAAAAAGGTCCAAGATGAGGAATCTAGCAAAGCCAAGAATGGTGGTGGGCAAACAAAGAAGCAGCTGAAGTGCTATATTTGTGATGGTCCTCACATGATGGAAGATTGTCCAAAGAGGGAGAAGCTGAATACTATGACTGTGGCCGAGGGAGAGGAACCAGGAAGGGTGAATCCGCTCAGGATGGTCAATGCACTACAGACAAAGGAGGTAGTAAAGTCATCTAGTTTGTTGTATGTGCAGGTTGAGATAAATGGTCATGAGGTGATGGCTATGGTAGATACTGGAGCTACCAATAATTTTGTGGCTGACAGGAGTGTGGAATCTCTTGGCTTGGTTTTGGGAGCAAGCACCAGCCGAGTGAAAGCTGTAAATTCTGAGGCACAGGTGGTCAAGGGATCAACTGAGGCAGAGTTAAAAATGGAACCATGGACTGGAAAGGTAACTCTCTTGGCTGTTCCTTTAGATGATTTCGATCTTATATTGGGGATGGACTTCTTAAGGAAAGCTAAGGCGTCGGTGATGCCACATCTTGGTGGGGTTATGATTGGAGAGGAAAGCAACCCTTGCTTTGTGAAGGGTGTGTTTGATCGTGACTTGGGCAAGAAAAGGGAGGGAATGTTGTCAGCTATGCAGGTTGAAGCTGGGCTGAAGCATGGTGAAGTGACTTATCTAGCGGCTCTTGTGGAGGAAAAGCCTGATCAGTTAGAGATACCTGATGTTGTTGTTCCTACTCTCAAGGAGTTTGAAGATGTCATGCCCCCAGAGTTGCCTAAGAAATTGCCGCCAAGAAGGGATGTGGATCACAGGATTGAACTCGAGCCGGGTGCACGGGCCCCGTCTCAAGCCCCCTACCGTATGGGACCGATGGAGTTGGCTGAACTGAGAAAACAGTTGGACGAGTTGTTGGAGAGCGGATTCATTCAACCGTCTAAAGCTCCTTATGGTGCCCCAGTCTTATTCCAGAAGAAGGCAGATGGGTCATTGCGGATGTGTATAGACTATCGGGCCTTGAACAAGGTAACTATTAAAAATAAGTACCCTGTTCCAAATATTGTTGAGCTGTTTGACAGGCTCTCGAAAGCTAAGTACTTCACGAAGTTGGATCTGAGGTCGGGATATTGGCAAGTCAGAATTGCTGCAGGGGATGAGCCTAAGACCGCATGTGTAACGAGGTATGGGTCTTATGAGTTTCTAGTTCTGCCATTTGGGTTAACAAATGCACCTGCAACATTCTGTAATTTGATGAATGATGTGCTATATGAGTACCTAGACCGTTTTGTGGTAGTGTACTTAGATGATATTGTGATCTATAGTGATAGTCTGGAAGCTCACTTAGAACACTTAAAGTGCATTTTCACTAAACTGCGAGAACACAGTCTTTATGTCAAAAGGGAGAAGTGTGAGTTCTGCAGGGAGGAAATCCATTTCCTAGGGCATGTGCTGAGCCAAGGAATGGTGAAGATGGACAAGAGGAAAGTCGAGGCCATCATTGATTGGCCTGCCCCAAAGAAGGTAGCTGAGTTGAGATCTTTTCTTGGTCTTGCTAACTATTATCGCAAGTTTATACAGGGATACTCGAAGAAAGTAAATGTCTTGACAGATTTGCTAAAGAAGGATCATGTTTGGGAATGGAATGATGAGTGTGAAGCGGCGTTTGTGGAGCTAAAAATTGCAGTTGCTTCAGAACCCGTGCTCAAACTTCCAGATTTTGGGGTGCCATTCGAAGTGCACACTGATGCTTCTGATCGTGCAATTGGTGGAGTGTTGGTTCAGTTGGGACATCCGGTGGCATATGAAAGTCGAAAGCTAACAGATGCTGAACAGAGGTACAGTACTCATGAAAAGGAGATGACTGCAGTGGTTCATTGTTTGGAGGTGTGGAGGCATTACTTGCTGGGAGCGGAGTTTGTGGTTTGCACAGACAATGTGGCAAACACTTATTTCAAGACTCAGAAGAAGCTAACCCCAAAGCAGGCCCGTTGGCAGGAATTTCTGGCAGAATTCGATTTTGTATGGCTGCATAAGCCGGGAGCACAAAACCAGGTAGCCGATGCACTAAGCAGAAAGGTGCAAGAGTCTGTGGCATCCATGACAGTGGTGGACACTGAGTTCCTAGAGGAGATCAAAAAGCAGTCAAAGACAGATGCTGTGTATGGTAAACTTGTGGAGGAAGTGAAGACAGGGGTGGTTCGCAAATACTGGTTGGAGGATGGGTTGCTGTATTGTAAAGGCAGTCGACTTTATGTTCCACATGGGGGAACTCTCCGGCAGCGAATCTTGAAAGAGTCTCATGATGCTAAATGGGCAGGACATCCGGGGGTAGCAAGGATGCTAGCATTGCTGAGTAGATCCTACTATTGGCCGAAGATGATGGATGACGTTGAGGCATATGTCAAGTCGTGCTTGGTTTGCCAACTTGACAAGACTGAAAGGAAGAAGGAAGCTGGACTTCTACAACCTTTACCTATTCCAGATAGACCGTGGCAGTCAGTATCTATGGATTTTATTCTTGGGTTGCCTCAGGTGGAGGGAAAGGGGTCAATCTTTGTGGTGGTTGATCGGTTTTCGAAGTATGCTATGTTCATTCCTGCACCAAAGGTGTGTACAGCAGAGGTAGCAGCTGGCCTATTCTTTCAGCATGTGGTGAAACATTTTGGGTTGCCAGAGGATATTGTTAGTGATCGTGATAGCAGGTTCACAGGGCGGTTCTGGACAGCATTGTTTGGGTTCTTGGGAAGTGAGTTGAAGTTCTCTACTGCAAATCATCCCCAAACAGATGGTCAGACGGAGCGAATGAATCAGCTACTAGAGGAGTATCTCAGGCACTATGTTTCAGCTAGTCAGAAAAATTGGCTAGAGTTGATGGATGTAGCACAGTTCTGCTACAACCTACATCAGTCTTCAGCGACTGGTAAGAGCCCCTTCGAGGTGATTTTTGGGTTTCAGCCGAGAACCCCAAACGAGGTGGCAGTTCAGAAATCAGGTGGTACTTGTCCCGCAGCCTACAGGTATGCATTTGGTAAACAGGAGATGGTTGATGAAGCCAAAGCTAGTCTGGAGAAAGCTGTTTGAAGGATGAAGAAGTACGCTGATAGAAAGCGTCGTCCCTTAGAGTTTGAGGTTGGCGACCAGGTGTTGTTGAAATTGACACCACAGATCTGGAAGAAGATAAAGTCCAGAAAAATTCACAAGGGGTTAGTTCAGAAGTATGACGGGCCCTTTGAGATAGCGAAGAAAGTAGGCACTGTGGCTTATCGGTTGAAGCTGCCCGACAGATTGAAGGTACATCCTACTTTTCATGTGAGTTTTTTGAAGCCGTTCCAACCAGACTTACTGCTTGATGGGAGGAAACAGAAGAAAAGAGCACCTCCAGTGGTCAGAGTACAGTTTGAGAAGAAGATAAAGAAAATTCTGGATCATAATACTCAAGGGATGAGTAAGAAGAACAGAAGGACTGATTATCTGATTCAGTGGGAAGGCGAGGAAGAAGTTGATGCTACTTGGGAGAAAGGTGTGACCTTGTGGCAGTTTGAAGATCAAATTCGGGAATATTGGGATCGCCCCTCGATGAGGACATCGAGCTCTTTTAGTGGGGGTGGTTTGTTAGACCCTTAAGAGATTTTCATGCCCTAGTGTTGGGTGTAGAGGCGAAGACGTGCTTGAGGTTCACGATTCTGTCTTGGGCATGAACACTAGGCGAAGTCAAGTATGGGACTTGACATAAAAACTAAGGCATTGAGATGAAGTGGGCATTTGAGGCACTTACACGGATTGGGCTTGTCTAAGGCATGAAGCATTCAACCAGGCACAGACATAGTGAATGTGGGCTTGAGCAGAGGCACACTTGGGCTTAGGGGAGTCATGCAGCATGGCGCAAGAGGGAGAGAGGCAAAGCATGGGCCTGGCCAGTCCAAAGCATTGGGCCTCCATGACACACATGCGACATGGGAGAAGAGTCTTCTAGTTCAAATATAGTGAGGCAAAGCTGGGCCAGAATTCTATAGTTGGGCTGGTTCGAAGCAGGATGCAAGTAAAAGACATGGGCCAAGGTGTAGGGTGTAAATGGGCTTATCAGATTTGGGATAAGACCATATCTTTGGAGATCATTCCAGAAGAATCAATTAGGGATTGTAATCTTCTGCAGAAAGGGAAAGTCTATCAGAGTCAAAGATACGATTAGGGTGGATCTTCTATGGAAAGAAAGGCAATCGGGAAGATTGAGGATATCTTGAAGATCTCAGGCAAAGATGGAAAGTAGGGTTGGGCTTAGCCTAGCCTAAAGCCCGTAAAGCTACCTATATAAGGAGGAGCTTCTTCATTCTCATTCATTCATTCAGATACACAGTAAACAGTTGTAGAGAGAGTGAGAGCATATACAGAGAGAGCTAGCATTGTAGTTAGGCTTTCTTGTATTCTAGCAGTTAGTGGGTAGCTGTGCCGACGTGTGGGCAGCAGGCCTAGATTGTTAGTCCTTTTTGTTGCAGTAATAAAAAGGTTGGGGTTTCCCGTAACTCTGTCTCCGTTTATCTTGTGGTTATCACTAACCTTCTTTGCAGGCACAAAGGTTAGTTGCGCATTGCTGGCCAGGCTCTAGGTTGGGGAGTTGGCGCATCACTAGGCGACAAGTTTGTGAAAAATTTCGCGCTTCCGCACGCCTACGTGACACATGGTATGGCCTCTTGTACTTCTTGTCTCCTCTTTTGAAAAAGCAATGTAACTAGTTACTATTCCCCTTCCATTTGGTTAACTAGTTTGCTTATTCCTAACCACTTGGTTGCATGGGACTTGCATGCAATACTACTTCTTGTATCATTATTCTTCCACCAATTCTTGACATTTAATCTTTAATTCGTATCGTATCTTAATTAATCTCTCGTAATAATATTTTATCGCGTAGAGATTTCCCCTATAATTCCTTAAGTACTTAATTGTGTAAATTCCTCGAATGTCCATAATTTCTCGTCATAATCCTTAATAAATCTTTTAATACTCTAATCGTTCTCAAATCCCAAGTTTTATAAATCTTACTAACAATAAGACTCTTGCCCCCAACAATCTTCTCTTTTATCTTACATAGTGAATGCAACAACATAGTTTCTCAGACAATCAATTCTATTAATCAACAGGGATGACTAGAAAGGTTCCAAATTGACAATGCCACATGATATTAAATAAAAGAAAATATTACCAAAAATTAGGGTTCTTACATGGCATGTCAGCACGTGGTTTGATGGGGACATGATTGTGCCAATACTAGGATTCCATTATCTGTCAATATCATATAGGACCCTAGTCATGACTCGTGTCTGCCATACTCCCATGCTCCTTGGGCCTGGGTCACGGGTTTATTTGGCTTGAGCCCAATCCAGACTGGGTGTGGGCCGGTCTCAAGGCGACCTTGGGCCGAGCCCTGTCGAGATTGGTTATAGCCTATCATTTGCCCCCCCCACTCCCTTATGCGGATTTTCCGTATAGGGGAGTAAGAGTTCGAGATTAGCCCTGAAGATGGCTTCTTAGTTGAACATTTGTAAGGATAAAATTTTTGGTTGAATGTTGTCTCCTAATCCGAATTGTTGCCAAGTGGGGACAATTCGGATTGGAGTAGTTTGTAGAAAATTTTTGGTTGGATGTTGCTTCCTAATCCAAATTGTTGCCAAGTAGGGACAATTCAGATTGAAGTAGTTTGTAGAGAATTTTTGGTTGAATATTGCCTCCTAATCCGAATTGTTGCCAAGTGGGGACAATTCGGATTGAAGTAGTTTGTAGAAAATTTCTGTTTGGATATTGCCTCCTAATCCGAATTTGTGACGCCCCCAGATCCGGGGTCGGAGATCTAGGCGCTCACGGTCCATTTTCCATTAATAACATACCTGTTCTTGCACATAATATATATAACACAGCCATCGACCCCACAATAAACTCACACCACACACACACACACAGGTTAGAGCCTCAGAAACGTCACACATTGATTAAACAGTAATAAAATTATCAGAGTTATTACAGACCGAATTAAATAGTATTTATGCTACCAGCAACACTTCGATATGAAGCGAAGTTGGCGGCTTGAAAGTTTGTTACGATACACTGCCTTGCACAGGTCATACTGATAAATGAAACGAACTAACAAAAGCTACCAACCAATTCGGCTAATGGGGCCTACCGGTGGAATCTCAAGTGCTGGCTCGGGTCTAGTCACCTGCTTTCGAGCAGTCTGTCTGGGTCTTGCCATTTCGCTTAGCTGTTGTGTTTGTAAATTTGAAAACAAGCAAGAGTGAGCAACTATAGCTCAGCAAGAAATATATGTATAAGGTAAGCAATATAACATTTCATGTGATTGGCAGTTATTAAACTTGTTTGTATCAATCAGATATAAAATCACTTGTCATAGTTGATAAATCTCGAAGGTGCAACAATATGTGCCCTTGTTTTCAAAATAAACTTGCAGTGCTAGATACTGCTTTGAGTCAACATCTTTCTCATCAAAATAGAACACTATCAGCAACTTGGCACAAAGGCCTAAGAAGCAGTGTCAAAGCATTTTTCCAAAATGGAGGAATGGGACTTAAAGAAATCATAAAAACCTGACAAGGATTGACGATGATCAGTCGCCACATCCAAGTCCAATAATCCGCGGGTCTTCTCTACCGGTAGAAGGATAGAAACTACATCCGTAACTATCCCTCGGGTGAAAACTACATCCGTAATCACCCTCGATGAAAACTACATCCGTAATCATCCTTCGGCAACACCTGGGCCGGAATAATAATTGATGGACCGCCTGGCTCACGGCCGCTTACACATCCCGGGAATCGTTCGTCAACGGTTCCCACACCTGCCAGAGTCCCTTTTTCTTTTCTTTTAAAACTTGATTTTGATTGAAAACAGAGTAATTGAGGTTCGACATCAGTCGACCGATGATTCTTGAAATCATACAAGAAGCAGAATCTGACCGGGGGTTTTCGAAAATGTTTTGAGTTCGAATGAGTTCGAGTTTGAAAGTATTAAAAAGTATCTTGGATTAACTTTGTCTTTAAATAATGAACAATAATTAATAATTAATATTTTAAGATTTAATATTAATAATTAATAAAATAATTATTCGATAAAATAAACTTTTAATCCAAGATAGGGTTTCGAGTATTTACGAAGATATAACAATAGTTACTTGAGTATACGATACTACCCGAATGACCCTTCGGGTTTTCGCAAACTAGATACGATATAATAATATACCGCTCCCCGGTCAATAGTATATACGGACCGCTACGACCTCTATTGCTAGAGTCGTTGTCCGAAGAAAACAATTCAATCTAAGTTCAAGGGGTACAAACATATATGTACTTATACAATCTCAATTGCATCAATACTTCGATAAACATAGCATTTGATATAATTGAAAACTACAAACACAACAGTGAAAGTCCTTGTATATGGATAAGTTTTGAAAAGTAAACTTGCCTTGGTTTGGTTGGGGTGGTCGAGCGTGCGGAGTCGAACGATCTATACATAAGCAATAACCGCTCGTTAGTACCTTAACAATATCTCTTTAATTACGGGGTTTAGGGGGGTACGAAATTAACTTAACGACTTCGTCTTATGACTCTCTAGCCCCACTATAGGTTCATGTCATCACTCGATTACGCTCGTCACTTAATCGACTTAATTTAGTTACCTCATTCGAATAATAACCATTAAACCTAGAATCATGCTCCACTAATCGACTTTTTCCCTTGTGTGAATTTTACTCTAGCATTTTTTATAAAATCCAAAAATTCATATTTTAATCCAATTCTTTTTGGGTGGTCTTCACCACTGCATTCCCTACATTCTCAAATTTGTCCATGATCCCACATATATTTTTAGGGGTTTAAACAAGGTTCACAAGGGGGTCACTTAGTGCAGTCCGGAGTCCAGAAACACAATTCACTCCTCCGGCCATAACTTAAAATCTATACATCACCTAGCCATGAACCTTATATTTCCAGAAACTACATTCAATTATCTTTCCAACAATATATGGTAGGACATCAGGGGACAAAATTTGGGGGTTCAAAATCGTGTTACAATATAGGTCAATGCTCCTGGACAAAACTCAGCAAGCACAAACTACTTAGATCAACCATTTTTCACACTTCCACAACACAACCAACACTTAATACACTTAGATCATGGTTCATAACACTCGTGGAGATATATATATATATATATATATATATATATATTATCCATAGTCATAAAAGTCACAATCTCAACATCAAAACTCAACAACACCTTGAATGGTCTCCTACAACACTTACAATCCAAGATCTAAAAGAAAATAAAACATGGTTACTATTCACCCAAGCTTTAACAATTTGTAACTTGAAATTGGGTGGATGAAATGGCTTGAAATTGCTAACATACCTTGTCTAGATGATGAAGATGACCTAGGAATTATGTTGTAATTTATGAGTGATGGAAAAGGAGGAAGAAGAAATTTTCTTCTCCACTTTCCTTCTTGGCCGAGAGCAAGAATACAAGGGGGGAGAAGAGTTTGTGTTTTTGGTTTTTTGTGTGTTATGTTGGTGAATAATTGATGTTATGTTAGGTTGGGTGATACATATCATGTAAGTATAGGTAAGTACTAGCAAGCATGGCTCCTTGTACTTCTTGTCTCTCTTTTTGAAAAAGCAAGTAACTAGGTACTATTCATCTTCCAATGGCTAACTAGTTTGCTTGATTTCTAACCACTTGGTTGCATGGGACTTGCATGCAATACTACTCCTTGTATCATTATTCTTCCACCAATGCTTGTCATTTAATCTTTAATTAGTATCGTATCTTAATTAATCTCTCGCAATAATATTTTGTCGCGTAGAGATTTCCCCTATAATTCCTTAAGTACTTAATTGTGTAAATTCCTTGAATGTCCATAATTCCTCGTCATAATTCTTAATAAATCCTTTAATACTCTAACCATTCTCAAATCCCAAGTTTTATAAATCTTACTAACGACAAGACTCCTGCCTTCACAATCTTCCTTTTTATCTTAAATAATAAATGCAACAATGCAGTTTCTCAGACAATCAATTCTATTAAATTAACAGGGATGACTAGGAAGGTTCCAAATTGACAATGTCACATGATATTAAATAAAAGGAAATATTACCAAAAATTAGGGTTCTTACAGAATTGTTGCCAAGAAAGAGGGAGTTCGGATTGAGGTACACTGTAGAAATCCAAGCGGATTTGGGGGTTTTCCCTCTATCAATTTTGAAATTATGTACTCCATTTTTCCTAAAAAGACGTGCAACAGCTGTTTGTCAATAACTCCTCTGTCTCTCCACGTCTCTAATTATTTCCCAGCCCATCAAAACATGCCGCGTGGCCTTCTAAGCCGTTTATTTTCAGAAGTTATATATAACTTCTTTTAAGTTTCAATTGTACTTCCACTCCCCTTTCTCCAAAGAGCCAAAAAGCGAGACCCCTTTTCTCTCTTTTCGGGATTTGCACCTTCGCTGGAGTTCGCACATCAAGGCTTTCGATTTCCGATTGTCGTTCCTTGGGAATTTTATCCTCGTAAGTTTCTTCTCCTTCTTGTTTTACTTTAAACCCCCTTTTGCATGTTGTTTCGAGGAACAGTTTTTTTTTGACTGTTCATCTTCTTTAACTGTGTAGAATTATATGTATGGTTCTTGTGTTCTTGGGGTAGGCTTGTAGTTTGTGTTTATATGTAATTCGAGTTTTAGTGTTTAAGGTTTGGAATTGGGGAGGGTTTTGACTGTTTGTTGGCTCGAGTTTGTGTTTGGTGTTCTTCGTGTTTATGATTTTCTGAGTTTGTGTATTTGTGTGTATATATGTATGTGTAAGTTTAGATCTTGTTTTGGTGTTTGGATTTTCCGAACAATATGTTTGTGTGTATATATGGGGTTTGGGTTTGTGACTAGTCCGGATTAGTAACTCAATGTCTGTATGGATGAAGTATCCAATCCTGACGGGTGATCAAGAGATAGTGTTTAGGTTCATCCGGATTTGGAATTTCAATTTGACTCTGACTTGTCCCGCTAACCCGGACTATCTAGGAAAAATCCTTGCCCGGATTAGGTTAAAATATGAATCCGGATTATGGCATCATGTGTCATCAATTCGGATTACGTAAACAGAAATCTGTAACTGAATGTGGTTTATGAGTCGTAGAGAGAGATTTAACCTTGTCCATTTCTTCAGGTTTTATGGTACGTCGAAAAAGCCGGGCAAGGAAACAAAAGATTCCTTCTGATCTGATCGCTATTAGTTCTGACAGTAGTGCAGGTAGCTCTAACTCCGTTAATCAGCCCTACTCCGTAGTAGATCTTGAGTGGTGCATTATGGATAAGAAGAAGAAAGATAATCGGGAAGTTGTGACCCAGCTTTATACCAAGGACCGGGGTGGCGGTCAAAGTGTTGTGGGTCCGGATGGGTTATGGGTAGATAGCGAGTACTTGTTTGTTAAGAAGTATGAGGTCGAAGAAAGCTTCTTCTACGGCGATTTCAGCTACCAGTATAAACATCGACAGCCTCACGGGATTCCTGGTCCTTATGATCAGGCCAGGCTGGACGCGACCTTTACTAAAACCGTCCTGAATCAGCCTCCCTTCCCTCTCTCACTTTCATGTCTCGAAAATTCTGTCTCCGAAATGGATGCAGCCATCCGGTCTGTTTTCCATTTGGGTCCGGAAATACAATGGAGATGGCCTCGTCATGGGGAGAGAATTTACCATCGTCCTGGTGATGGGTATGTCGGGGTTTGGTTGGAACATCTCCATTCTGGTTGGACTCCCAAGTGTCACCTTTTTGTGAAACATCTTTGTAAGTATGAGTACGGGATTTGTCCGATGCAGCTGGTCCCCAACGCCGTTAAGTGGATTTCCTAGTTCCTTGCTGCTTGCAATTGTTCTAGGATTTTCCCCAATTTGAAGCTTTTTCATCAAGTGTTTACTCTCGTGCACTCTAGTAAAAATCCTTTTTATGAGTTTAGGTTTCGTGGGGATGAGTTGGGTTGTTCCTCCGCGAATGCAAAACCTGTGGTGATGGAGGGTTCCCTTAAGGGTTGGAACCGGTCATGGATGTACTTGAAAGGCTTAGATATCGAGTACATGCCCCTTTTCTGCACACGTATGAGAGATATCCCGGATAGGGAAATTTTTAAATTTGAAGAAGCGACTTTAAAAAAGCTCCATACTTTCTATATGAGTGTAGGGTTTTAAATGACTTGGGATACGTTTATGGACCATAAGAAGATGTATGAACTTGGGTGTAAGTTTTTCTTTTCCCTTTCTTTTCTCGCATATTTATTTATCACTTGGCTTTCTGACTTTGTTTATTCCTTTTTTGGTCCTCAGGTTTACCCCACTACGATCCGGAGCTAGTCGAGAAAATGAAGAAGACTTCAGCCACCGAGCTCCTTGCCTCCAAAATGAATAGGCTCACCGGGATACATCAAGTTAAAGTCACTGCGAATCGCGTTCAGGATTCCTCTGAAACTGGAACCGGAGCCGGAGCCGGAGCCGGTGATGGTTCCAGTGTTCAGAAGGAAGGTGGTGGAGAATCCCTGGCGCCTCCTCCGGGAACCCAGTCCCCCGCACTTCATATAGAAGATCTCACCCAGATTGAGGGGGTTGACTCTCCCCGGACTACAAGCCCTCCTTCTAAATGGCAGAGGGTTCTGCCAAGTGATCCCAACTTTAATCCGGATTTGGAACGCGGGTTGGGTGTTGTTGCTACTCATTCTGGTGCCGGTACAAGCAAGAAAGGCCCCCCTCACCAGGTTGGTAAACGCACCTTGAAAGAAATTGCTGACTTCACGGCTTACATCCCTGAAGATTCGGATTGGGCTGCTATGAGGCGTCTCCGAAATCGTCAGGTGATCAAGAACAGCTTTGCCATCTGGGCCCAAGTAATTTTTTCTTTAATCACTCTTTGTGTTGTTTTTCCCCAACTTTAGTTTTGATTGTTCTCTGAATTTCTTCTGTTTGCCGCTCAGCAAGGATTGACCTTGGCCGGATCTGCTGCGAATGCTGAGTTGGAGGAGCAAGAAATTGAAGAAATGAACAAGAAACTCTCCGAAACGGAGAAGGAGCTCCTTGATAAGGATTCAAAAATCTCCGATCTTGAAAAAGCTCTGGCTGAAAGCTCTCAGAAAGATGCGAGAATTGTCGAACTGGAGAAGAATGTTGCTGAGTTGAAGGACGCTGCAAAGGATGCAATGGATCGGGCTACTGCTGCGGAGATTGAATCCGGAAATGCTAAGAAACAGGCTGAAGACTTACAGGCTCAGTTGCTCGCAGTCCAGTCTGATGCAGAGATCATAGCCGAATATAAGGCATCGGAGGACTACAGTGAAGAGGTCGCCGGTGTTATTGCTGCCAAACTCCTGCGATGCCGGTTGATTGCCGAACGGCTAGTGAAAACCGATCCAGAACCCACATGGGACAAGTTTACCGACGCGTATGTTAAGGCCGAGTCAGCGTTCGATGCGGATGGGACTGAACCTTAGCCATATGATGGACCCGGCCTGATCATTGCCCCAGCTGTCCCGATTGCCAATCCGAACGATCAAGACCAAAGTTTTTTTTTATTGTATTCTGAAAATGTTCCTTTGTAATCCGAATATTTAGCTTTTGTGAACTTGTGTTTTGTAACCCTGGAATTCGCGCCTTATATACGTTCTGAACTTGCGAATTTTCATTTCTGATTATCACTTTTTTTGTTCGCATATATCTGTATGTATGTTGCCCCCCAATCCGGATTTCTTCTTCGAAGGATGGAATCCGGATTGTGGTAGTAGGTTAATGTTTTTCTCTTAAGTCCAAAGTTTGAAAACTTTGAGTAATCTTAGAGAAATTTTTGTAGTGATTGCCCCCCAATTCGGATTGTTTCCCAAAGGAAGGAATCTGGATTATGGTAAAGACTTAAATAATTCCCTTAAGTTCAAGATTAAAAACCTTGAGGCACTTCGAGAAATTTTAGTGGAACTTTGCCCCCAGTCCGGACTGTTTCTAATGGTTTGGATTCGGATTGTGGTGAGAATTTAAATATTTCCCTTAAGTTCAAGGTTAAAAACCTTGAGTTACTTAGAGAAATTTTAGTGGAATTTTACCCCCAGTCCGGATTGTTTCCAATGGATTGGATCCGGACTGTGGTGAGAATAGATGCTTTTCTTTTGGTCTTCCAATGCTCCTCTGATTCTTCGTAAAATTTATTGTAGAACTTCGTTAATTATAATTTCCACAGTCAAACATTTTAATCCTCGTGCTGTCAACCAACATTAATTCCGTTTTGATTTCCAAAGGTGATAGAGAATTGGAATCGCTTGGCCTTTTCTCATCCCCCTCTCTATAAATACCGCCCCCTGCATATATTTTCTTCACATAACATTTTCTCTCAAAAGTACTCAAGCTTTCTGCTTTCTTCTTCGCATTTTCTTCAATATGGATCCCAAGAATCTGGTTTACGACTATGAGAACAACAAAATCATTGTTGATGGTATGGTCTTTGATGGGCCAACCACCATGGCCGAGATCGACACGGTCCTCAAGAGGATCGATGATGCCCTAGCTCTTCGCCGGATGGTCGCGGATGAAGCTAAGAAGAGGCCTGGCGGTCCTGGAAAAGGCGGGTAGGGTTCCGGCGGTTCTGGTTCTGCTTCTGGAGGAACAGCCGTTTGAATAAAATTACTTTATGCTCTTGTATTTTCATAAAAGTTGTACTCCCCCCTCCTATTAATGAAAATGGCTTGAAACACAACCATAAATATTTGCTTTTGATTCCGCTGTCTTTGTTACGAGTAATTGTATTTCTACTTTTCTTCTCGTGCTTTGTTCACAGATAAGTAGTTGATGAGTCCGAATTTGAAGACCTTGTGATGTGTAGAAAAATTTCTTATCACGTTCACCACTAGTTCAGATAAGTGATCTTTAGCTAAGTCCAAAACTTAAAAGCTTTGGGCTAGTTTGACTTTTTATCATTTTTACCTCTAATTCGGACATTTTTCGTAGAAAATAGTCCGGATTAGAATAGTTGTTTTTAGCTAAGTCCAAAGCTTGAAAACTTTGGACTAGAATTTTCATCGTATTTGCCCCCCAATTCGGGCATTTTTCGTAGAAAATAGTCCGGATTAGAGTAGTTGTTTTTAGCTAAGTCCAAAGCTTGAAAACTTTGGGTTGCTTAGTAGTTGTTGTTGCATATTGCTCTTACCCTGGTTCCAATTCTGCCTATGGCTCCGGGCCAGGGACTTGTGTGTGTTAGCGATAAAATAATTTTACAACAAGAGATGAAAAGTACAAGGCTAGGCCCGATTTCATTAATCATGATATTCAAATTACAAACGACTTATTCTCGCTTCATTACAGAGACTAATCTATCTGTTGAAGACTTTTTGGGCTCAGAAGTAGCTCCTTGATTGGTTTTTCGGGCCTAGGCCTTTTCTTTACTGATAGAACTTCCAGAGTCAGAGGCCGTGCCATGTTTTGGGAACCTCCGAATCGTCCATGTTGCTGAGCTTATAGGTTCCGGGACGAAGAATCTCTTTGACCCTGTAGGGTCCTTCCCATTTAGGCATTAGTTTTCCGGTGTTTGTCCGGTCGGAAGCTTCAGTGTCTCGAAGGACTAGGTCTCCAACTTGAAAGTTCTTGACCCTAGTCTTCTTTCCAAAATATTCTCTTGTTTTCTCCTTATACTTTTCCATTCTTGCCACAGCTTCATCCCGGACTTCGTCCACCAAATCCAGATTGATTCGGAGTCCTTCTTCATTTGTAATCTCTTCAAAGTTAATAGCCCTGTGAGAAGGCGAGCCCACTTCAATTGGGAGCATTGCTTCGGTCCCATAAGCTAGTTTGAAAGGCGTCTCTCCAGTACTTGTTCGTGGGCTAATCCTGTAAGCCCAGAGCACATTTGGCAGCTCTTCGGGCCATTTGTTTTGGCTTTCCTGAAGCCTCTTTTCTATTCCCCTTAGCAAAATTCAGTTTGTTACCTCTACCTGGCCATTTCCCTGGGGGTATGCTACCGAGGATTTCTTATGTTTAATGTTCCTCTCCTTCAAGTAATTCTCAAAGTCTGAACCAACGAATTGAGGTCCATTATCCGAAACCAAGATCTGGGGAAGCCCAAATCTCATCAATATGTTATCCATGAATCGGATACAATCTTGCTGATTTATGGTTCTCATGGCCTTGGCTTCTGCCCACTTGGTCATATAATCAATTTCCACCAACAATTACCTTAAATCACCTGCCCGGGGAAAAGGACCCACGATGTCGATTCCCCAGACTACAAAAGGTATAGGAGACAGAACTGAAGAGGGTAGAACGGACTCTGTCTTTGCACATTGCTGAATAACTGACAATTTTTGAATTTTCTGATAAACTCCACCACATCATTGTGAATTATTGGCCAATAATAGCCTTGCCTTATTATTTTGCAAGCTAAAGCCTTTACAGATAAGTGGTCCCCGCAAATCCCTTCATGAACTTCTCGCAAGCAATACTTCGCTTCGGCAGGCCCTACACATTTCAAGACCGGACTAGAGAATGTCCTACGATAGAGTTGTCCTTCCTCAACGAAAAATTTAGCAGCTTTGGCCTTGAGTCTTTGAGCTTTGTTCTTGTCTTCTGGCAACTCTCCTTTTTCCAAGTATGAAATCAGAGGGGTCATCCAGTTGGGTTGATTATCTATCTCCATCAATTCGCAATTTTCAATGGTGGGCTTCTTTATCTCTTCAAAGTAGACCGAGCTGTCCAGTTCAGCATCATTCTGGACTAGCCTGGACAATGAGTCAGCTTCCGCATTTTCTTTTCTATTAATCTGCATCATTTCAAATTTTTGGATTGTAGTTAGGTAGCTTTTAACCAAAGCTTGGTATTGAGCTAGCCTTGGATCCTTTGCAATATATTCTCCTTTCGTTTGCTTCACTACAATTTGAGAATCACTGTAAACATTCAGGCTCTGGACTTTCAAGGATCTGGCCAACCGGAGTCCGGCCAAAAGCGCCTCGTATTCCGCTTGGTTGTTGGTAGCTAAGAACTTGAAGGTGATGGCTTGCTGTATCTGAAAATCGTGGGGACTTTCTAGGACTAAACCTGCTCCGGACCTTTCACTTGTTGTAGATCCATCAACATATAAAGACCATGCTTCCGGATCAGAGCTACATTCTTCCCCCGGATCTACAATCATAGGATCAGATCGAGGTTCGGGAAAAGAGCATTCCACAATGAAATAGGCAAGCACTTGAGCCTTGATTACTGTCCGTTGTAAGAACCCTAATTTTTGTAATATTCTTTTTATAATATCATATGACATTGTGAATTTGGAACCTTTTTAGTCATCCATGTTGTTTAATGGAATTGATTATCTGAGAAATTGTGTTGCTACATTCACTATGTAAGATAAAGGGAAGGTTGTTGAAGGCAAGAGTCTTATTGTTAGTAAGATTTATAGAACTTGGGATTTGAGAGTTATTAGAATATTAAAAGATTTTTAAGGAATTATGACGAGGAGTTATGGATATTCGAGGAATTTACACCATTAAGTACTTAGGGAATTACAAGGGAAATCTCTACGCGACAAAATATTATTACGAGGAGTTAATTAAGATACGATACAATTTAAAGTTTAAGTGACAAGCATTGGTGAAGGAATAATGATACAAGGAAAGATATTACATGCAAGTCCCATGCAACTAGGTAGTTAGAAAAGCAAACAAGAAATGCAAAAGTAACTAGAGGAATAGTAACTAGTTATGGTGCATTGTCCAAGGAGACAAGGAGGCATGGTTGGCCTAGGTAGCTAGCACTAGACTTGCAACATGTGATACAATTATACATACACCTAATACATATCACCAAACACACTTCACTTTATTTCACCCAACACAAAAAGCAAAACAAAACAACTCTCTCCCCCTTGTTCATCCTTGCTCTCGGCCCAAGCTCTAGGGGAGGAAGAAAAATTTTCTTTCTTCAAATTCTCATCACTCATAACTCAAGACAAAAATCCTAGGTCCTCTACACTATATAAGGAAGGTATGCTATGAATTTCAACCCCTTTCATCCATTAGTTTTTGAGTTATAAATTGTTGAAGTTTAGATGAATAGTAACTATGTTTAGTTTTCTTTTAGATCTTGAGTTGTAAGGATTGTATGGGCTCATCCAAGGTGTTCTTGAGACTTGTAAGGCATACCCAAGGCTCCTAGATACTCAAGAAGGTATAAAACTCTAACCCCTCTTGGCCATGAATTATTTATGGTGTTTAATGTTAGATCCATGGATGTTAGTGTGAATCTTGGACATATAAGTTATGGATGATGTAGATCTTGAGTTTAAATGTTGTGGTTGTGATTTTTAAGCTTGTGGTTAGTGTATGTAACTCCATGTATGCTATAGAGTATGATCTTGGTGGTTTAGATAATGGTTGTGATGTTTATATGGGATTCTTGAATGGTTAAGTGGAAAAAGCATGCTGTGTAAATTTTCTGGGAACTTGTACTGTCTTGTAGGAGGGTTTTTGTACCCCTAAATCTTGTCCCCTGAAGTCGTAATATATATTGTTGGAAAGGTATTTGAATGTATTTTCCAGAAATATAAGGTTCATGACTAGGTGATGTATAGATTTTGAGTTATGACCTGAGAAGTGAAAAGTGTTTCTGGAATCCGAACTGCACTAAATGGTACCCTTGTGAACCTTGTTTAAACCCTAAAAATTTATGTAGGATCATGGAAAAATTAGGGGAGCTAGTAAATGCAGTGGTGAAGGCTACCCAAAAAGAATTGGATTAAAATATCTATTTTTCAATTTTATAAAAATGTTAGAGTAAAATTCGCGCAAGTGAAAAAGTCGTAAGTGGAGTGTGATTTTAGGGGGAATGAATATGATTCGGATATGGTAACCAAATTAAGTTGAATAAGTGACGAGCGTAATCGAGTGATGACAAGAACCTATAGCGGGGCTAGAGAGTCATAAGACAAAGTCATTAAGTTAATTTTGTGCCCCCTAAAACCTCGTAATTAAAAGGATATTGTTAAGGTACTAACGAACGACTATTGATTATGTATAGATCATTCTACTCCGCAAGCTCGACCACCCCAACCTCACCAAGGCAAGTCTACTTTTCAAAACTTACATATATAAGGACTTTCACTGTTGTGTTTGTAGTTTTCAATCGTATCGTATGTTTATGCTTATTGAAGTAATGATGAAATTGAGATATATATGCACATATATGTTTGTACCCCTTGAACTTAGAATGAAATGTTTTCTTCGGACAACGACTCTAGCAATAGAGGTCGTAGCGGTCCATATATACCATTGACCGGGGAGTGGTATATTATTATATCGTAATTAAATTGCGAAAACTCGAAGGGTCATTCGGGAAGAATCGTATACTTAAGTAATTATTTTTATATCATCATAAATACTCAAAAATACCTATCTTGGATTAAAAGCTTATTTAATTAAATAATTATTTTATTAATTATTAATATTAAATCTTAAAATACCAGTTATTAATTATTGTTCATTATTTTAAAGACAAAGCTAATCCAAGATACCTTTAGCACTTTCAAACTCGAACTCAAAACATTTTCGAAAACCCCCGGTCAGGTTTTGCTTCTTGTACGATTTCAAGAATCATCAGTCGACTGATGTCGGACCTCAACTACTCAGTTTTCATTCAAAATCAAGTTTTAAAAGAAAAAGAAAAAGGGACTCTGGCAGGTGTGGGAACCGTTGACGAACGATTCCCGGGATGTGTAAGCGGCCGTGAGCCAGGCGGTCCATCAATTATTATTCCGGCCCAGGTGTTGCCGAAGGATGATTACGGATGTAGTTTTCATCGAGGGTGATTACGGATGTAGTTTTCATCCGGGGATAGTTACGGATGTAGTTTCTATCCTTCTACCGGTAGAGAAGACCCGCGGATTATTAGACTTGGATGTAGCGACTGATCATCGTCAATCCCTGTCAGGTTTTATGTTTTCTTTAAGTCCCATTCCTCCACTTTGGAAAAATGCTCTGACACTGCTTCTTAGGCCTATGTGCCAAGTTGCCGATAGTGTTCTATTTTTGATGAGAAAGATGTTGACTTCATGCAGTATCTAGAACTGCAAGCTTACTTTGAAAGCAAGGGCACGTAATGATGCACCTTTGAAATTTATCAACGATGACAAATGATTTTATAACTGAATGTTATAAACGAGTTTAATAACTGCTAAACACATGTAACGATATATTGCTTATCTTATACATATATTTCTTGCTGAGCTATAATTGCTCACTCTTGCTTGTTTTCAAATTTACAAACACAACAGTTAAGAGAAATGGCAAGACCCAGACAGACTACCCGAAAGCAGGTGACTAGGCCCGAGGCAGCAGTTGAGATTCCACCGGTAGGCCCCATTAGCTGGATTGGTTGGCAACTTTTGTTAGTACATTTTATTTATAAGTATGACTTGTGCAAAGCAGTGTACCGTAACAAACATTCAAGCCGCCAACACCGCTTCATATCGAAGTGTTGCTGGTAGCATAAATGCTATTTAATTCAGTCTGTAATAACTCTGAAACTTTTACTTTTGCCCAATCAAGTGTATAACGTTTCTGAGACTCTAACCTGTGTGTGTGTGTGCGGTGTGAGTTTTATTATGGGGTTGATGGCTGTTTTATATATTATGTGCAAGAACAGGTATGTTATTAATGGAAAATGGACCGTGAGCGCCTAGATCTCCGATCCCGGATCTGGGGGCGTCACATCCGTGGTACAAACGTGAGTTGGAACTGGCTTAGCTCGACAGCCCAATTGACGAGTCTACCAGATACATCCGGGTTATGAATTATCCTTTTCAAGGGCTGGTCAGTTACAACTTTAATTTCTCTTCCTTGAAAATAATGCCTTAGCTTCCTAGAGGCTGTCACCAGAGTAAAAGCAAATTTTTCCAAGTTAGGGTATCTGGTTTCCGCATCTTTTAACACCTGACTAACATAGTAGACCGGTTTTTGCTGGCCGTCATGCTCCCGGATCAAGGCTGCCCCCACAGCTAGTGGACCTGCGGCCAGGTAAAGAGACAACACTTCTCCGGGCTCAGCTTTTGATAGGATCGGTGGAGATGACAGGAATTCCTTTATAGAGTCGAAAGACTTCTGGCAATCCGGACTCTAGTTTATCTCCTTTTTATTTTTCACCCCCTTAAGCAGCTCGAAGAAGGGTAAGCATCGTTCGGCCAACTTGGGGATAAATCTCCTCAAAGCAGCTAGTGAGCCAGCTAGTTTTTGTATCTCCTTCTGAGTCCGGGGTGGTTCCATTTCCATTATTGCTTTAACCTACTCCGGATTGGCTTCAATCCCTCTCTGACTAATCATAAATCCAAGGAATTTCCCCACTCCCACCCCGAAGGTGCACTTCTCCGGGTTTAACTTCATTTCCTGCTTCCTTAGATTCTCGAAGCATTCTTGCAAATCTGAGATATGCTCCTCTACTGTTTTTGACTTAGCTATCATATCATCCACATATGACACCAGGTTTCGGCCCAGCTGATCTTTAAACACTTCAACCATTGCTCTTTGGTAGGTTGATCCAGCATTCATCAATCCGAAGGGCATGTATTTGTATGCATAGACAACTCTATGAGTTATGAAGGCAGATTTGGCGATATCTGCCGGATTCATTTTGATTTGGTTGTAACCAGAGAATGCATCCATGAAGCTGAACATCACATGACCAGCAGTGGCATCAATGAATTGATCAATACTTGGAAGAGGATATGGATCTTTGGGCATGCCGCATTGAGGTTAGTGTAGTCCACACACATTCTCCACTTCCCATTAGGTTTCTTGACTAAGACGACATTGGCTAGCCAGTCTGGATATTTTATCTCACAAATTATTCCTACTTTGAGAAGCTTTTCAACCTCTTCATCGATGGCCTTGTCTGTCCGGAATGAAGTTCCTTCTTTTCTGCTTTACTGGTTTTTTGTCAGGATTGACATCAAGGCTGTGCATGGCTATAGATTCTTTGAGTCCGGACATGTCCTCTGGGCTCCAAGCAAAAACGTCCGCATAATTTTTGAGCAGCTGTATAAGGTTCTTCCTGAATGTTGGATCGAGTCCGTATCCTATCTTTATCTTTTTACCCGGGTTACCTTCTTCTAGTTCGATCATTTAAGTTTCAACCGCAGGTTCTACCTTACCGAGATCTTTCTTTGAGATGAATTGTTTAACCCGGGCCTGGGTATTGGTCTCTGGATAGTTTCGGGCTTTGGCAATCAGTTCTTCCTTAGTCTGGGCTTCGATACTTTCAATGTTTTGGACTTCGTGTCCGGGTTCCTTCTTGAAGTAGGCTCTATGCTTCTTTCGACTCAAGTTCTTTTGGTACAAGGATGTTTTTCTTTTATTTTCCGGATCGGTTTCAGCCATGATCAAAGCTTGGCCATAACATCAACCGGCAGTCTCCGAATCTCCTTTGACTTCCCCAATTCCGGACGGAGTGGGGAATTTAAACTTCAAATGTAGTGTAGAGGTTATTGCCCGAAGTTTGGTTAGTGCTGGACGGCCGAGTATCATGTTGTACGAGGACGGGGTGTTGATAACATAAAATTTCATTATTTGAGTGACTTGCTTTGGGTAGGTGCCGAATTGGACAGGTAAATATAAAGTTCCTTAAATCGGGACTAAGTTGTTCCCGAACCCGAAGAGTGGGTCTTCTCTGCATTCGTTCATTCTGACACTGCCCAGTTGTATTCTGTCGAATGTATGTTTGAAGATGATGTTGATTGAGGATCCGTTATCGACTAGAATTCTTTTGACTTCATTTTCTGCGACATCTAAGCTAACCACCAAGGCTTCGTTATGATTTGGATAAACTCCTTCAAAGTCGGCATTGCTGAAAGTTATCACTTGTTCGGGAAAGGATTGGATCATCATTACTTCGTCACCTGAGTCCGGACTGGGGGGAGGAGAGTTGGACCCCCCATCACTACATTGACAACATGCTTCTTTCCTGCTCCGGATCCTTCCCCTTTCTCCATGGTTTTTCGAGCTATATATTGCCCCATGTTTCCTTTTTTGATTTGATCCTCGATGAAGTATTTGAGAGATAGGCAGTTTTCAGTGGTATGACCGTGAGTGCCGTGATAGTCATATTGTTTGTGAGTAGGCCGATTTTTCGGGGCGGTGATCATTGGTTTAGGTGGGTAGCAGTATTGCATGTCCCGGACTTCTTTCAGGATATCAGAACGGGTTCGGCTGAGCGGAGTCCACTTAGGTTCAGGCTTTGGATCGGCTTTGAGTGGCTTCGGAGGTCTTGAGTCTGATTTGGCGGTTATTGTTACAGGTTCAGATGCCCTTTCCGAGGTTGAGAGTTGAGAACTTTGAATACAGTTGGTCTGTCTGTTAGGTTTAAACCTTTTATCGGGCTGGTACCCTCCTCGAGGGCGGTCATCTTGAGTAGTTCGGGACAAGGCATTTCCTTGACGAGTCATCCTTATCGCCTGGAGCACATCACTTTCTTTGATGAATCGAGCAGCCATGGAGTATGCTGCGGCTAAGATCTCAGGCTCTTTGTTGATCAGTTCATAAACATATCTTTCATTTTGATCCGGGTCCAGGTTTCTCCGAAAGATACTGAGAGCTTGTTAGGAATAATTCATAAGTTGTGATGTTAAGAATAGAATTTTACTAATACTTCTTGTATATCCTGATCTTATAAAGGATTTAGCACTTTGTTTAGGATATATGTGTTAAACAGTAATCTGTAGAATTTAGTCAGGAACAGTGCCTCAGAGACTATATGTCAGGAACAGTGTATCGGGTACTACATGTAAGGAACAGAGGAGCAGATCCTGATACATTAAGTCAGATCCTGATACATTAAGTCAGATCCTGATCAAATACTGATGGGTTAATCAGATCCTGATGCAATGGGAAATCCTGATATCAATCATGTTACTGATGATGTCATTATGGATGCTACAGAAACTGGAAAGTGCTATAAAACAGGATCTTTGTTTTGGAAAACAAGCAAGAAGATATCATGAAGGAAACAAATTCTCTATTGATGGAAACTATCAACTGGACGGCAGAACATTGTCATAGATAGATTATAATTCTGTTATTAGTTGATAGGTAGCATTATAAATACTCTCTCTATATCATTGTAAATAGTATGCGTGAGTGAGCAAGTGAGTTAGTAAGATTTGTATTTGAGAGTTCGAAACAAATAGAGAGAGAGATTTATATTGTCAACAGCTGCTAAAGGTATTGTACACCTTTGGTAGAGTTTGTATTTGATTATTTTAATACAAACAAAATTTGATTCATTCGTTTATTCTTGTTCATATAATCAAGCAAAAATCAGACACGATTATATAACTTGTATTCAACCCCCCCTTCTACAAGTTATTCGAGTTAACAATTGGTATCAGAGCAGGTTGATTTCGAATAATCATAAAAATCTGCAATCATGTCTGGTTACAAGGATGGTAATACTAAGATTCCTATGCTCAAGAGAAACGAATATACTCTATGGGAAGTAAAGATGTTGCATCACTTGGAAGCAACAGATCCTGATTATCTTGACAGAATCAGAGATGGGCCTTTTGTTCCAACAAGGCTTGTTCCTCAAGCAACTGTCGAAGGAAAAGTTGTTCCAGAACATACAGCAGAGAAGCCTAAATCTGATTGGACAGATAAGGAAAAGGAGAATGTTCTTAAGGATGCTAAAGTGAGAAACATACTATTCAACAGTCTTGATTCTGTTCTCACTAACTATGTACTCTCGTGTAAAACTGCTAAGGAGATATGGGGCAATCTAAAGGTTCACTGTGAAGGAACTAAACCTGTCAGGAAGAATATGAGGACACTTCTCATACAACAGTATGAGTACTTTGAATCCAAGTCTGGTGAGTCACTTACTGACACCTTTGATAGGTTTACTAAACTCATCAATGAGATGGCCATGCATGGTAAATATTATGACTTGGAGGATATGAATACAAAGTTCATGAAAGCTCTTCCTGATTTTTACAATGAGAAGATATCTGCAATTGAGGAAGCTAATGATCTTGATGAGATATCATTAGAAGCAGTTTATGGAAAATTGAGAGCTTATGAACTTGACAGGCAGCAGAAAAAGAGTAGGAGTGAAGGAAAGATGAAATCTGTTGCACTCACTGCTCAGTCTGAATCAAAGAAGCTTCAAGAAGAAAAGTCTGAATCTACTAAAAGAAACTTGAGGAAGAAGAAGAGCAAAGAAAGTTCTGAGTCAGAGACTACAGATATAGACTCTGAAGATAATGATTCTGAATCAGAGATGCAAGAACTCTTTGCTATGTTTTCTAAAGCTTTCAAGAAAGGAAGATTCAATAGGAGAAGATTTAGCAAAGGCACTTTTCAGAAGAAAGAGGAGAAGAAGAATGACAAAGGCAAGAGTACAATCATCAAGCTTGATAAAGCCAAGATCAAGTGCTTTAACTGCAGTGAGCTTGGACACTTTGCTAGTGAGTGCAAGAAGCCTAGGAATTCAGGAAAGGGTAATGCACTCATGGTCACACAGAAGGATTGGGCAGACTCCAGTGATTCTGAAGATAAATTGGATTATGACAACATTGCATTGATGGCAAGTGCTTCAGACAAGCCTGGATCTCTAAAGAAAACTTCTTCATCTTCTGTTAAGGTATCACTTCACTCTCTTGATTCATTTGATAGCTTAGATTCTGATGATATTAGATCTATTCATGTTGAGTTTAAGAATCTTATGACTAATTTCAAAATTCTTGCTAGTGAAAAAGATGAACTCAAGGCTAAGAATGATGAACTAGTTAGTAGAAATAATTTTCTTGAAACTGAGTTAATTCAAATGGAAGAATATAAGTTAAGTTCTGATAAAGCTAAGCATGATTTTGGTGTTATTCTTGAGGCTTATGACTATGTCAGAAAAGAACTAGAGGAAGAGAGAGATGTGATTAAAACCATTAACAATTCTGGTAAAAAGACTCAAGAAATCATTGAAAATCAAATTTTGGGTAAAGTTAATGGTTTAGGTTTTGATAAGGCTAGGCAAGAAGATACTGTAGCTATTGTCAGTGATGGTAGTAAAACTGAAGCTAGCACATCTAAGTCTGAAGGTAAGAAGATAGTGTCTGAACCTAAACATGTTAAATTTGTTGATTCTAAAGGTACCCCAGTTGTGCACAAAAGAATCAATAATAGCAATTCAGATGAAAGAGTGTTAGAAAAACCTATGAATGTAAACATAGGTTTTCTGTCTAAGTCTCAGTTGAAACAGAGACTAGAAAGTATTTCAGAGTCTAGCAAGATCAGAAGAAATAGGAATGGAAAAGAAGGTATTAACAAATAGAATAATTACAAGAATGTACCTGATGCACCTAGGAAGAAATGCTATAAATGTGGAAATCATAATCATTTGGCCCTAGACTACAATCAAAAACCTTCTTGGAAAACTGAGTTCAGATTCCCCAAGACTCAGAGAATTCAATACCAACCACAAGAACCCTGTTATCATTGTGGTAGTTTACTTCATTCCATATATATGTGTAAGGAATATCATGAACTGTATTATGACTATTATTCTCTGAAATCTGAAACTCTTAGTCACAACAGTTTGTGAAATCTAAGTCTAAGGTTGACTCTGCAACAGGTAAATCAAAAGCAAAATCTTCAAAGCCTGTTGGGTCAAAAGTTAGTAAGAAAGGATCCAATCAAAGTTTGGTCCTAAAAAATTCTAACTAGCTACTTTTTATTTGCAGGGCATTGGAAAGAAGCATTCAACACTGCATGTTTCACTCAAAACTGTACCTTGGTAAATTCTCATGGCAAGACTCCCTATGAGATGATCAAAGGAAAGAAACTAAGTGTGAAATACTTTCACATCTTTGGATGCAAATGCTATGTCCTGAAAGTTCATCCAGAACAACTTGGGAAATTTGAAGCCAAATCGGATGAAGCAATCTTTCTAGGGTATTCAGCATCAAAAGCCTTCAAAGTATATAATCTCAGAACTCACATTGTTATGGAATCAATTCACGTTGCATTTGATGATAAGAGGTTTGGAATTTTGCAAACGGATGAAAGTCATGACAATCTGGAATTTGAAAATCTCAAGTACTCTGAGATTCCCTCCAGCGATGATGAAGTTTCTCCAGAGGAAATCTATATTGCTTCTCAAAGGAATGCTACTGCTGAGGGGGAGCAATTCAATCAAGGAGAACATAGGACTGATCAGGATCAGACTGGTCATTCAGAATCTACTTCATCAGGAACTGATCCTTCAGAGTCTAATGAAGGAAGATCAGGAACTAGCAACAGTACTGAATCCAGTGATTCTACTGATCAAGGTGGAGCTTTTGAAGGCAGAGAATGTTCTTCTACAAGAAATACCACTAACTTAGGGGGAGAGTCTAGCAGGAGCAATCTACCACCTGTTAGAAAATGGACAAGGGATCATACTGAGGATCTGATAATTGGTGATCCAAATAGTGGTGTTCGAACTAGAAGATCAATTCAAAATGAATGCTTGTACAGTTGTTTTCTCTCAAAGAATGAACCTAAGAAGGTTGAAGAAGCCTTACAGGATCCTGATTGGGTAATAGCAATGCAGGAAGAATTGAATGAATTTAAGAGGAACAAAGTTTGGAAACTGGTACCAAGACCTAAAGATAGATCCATTGTAGGTGCTAAATGGGTTTTCAGAAACAAGCTAGATGAATCTGGTATGATTGTAAGAAACAAAGAAAGACTGGTAGCCAAGGGTTATTCTCAGGAAGAAGGAATTGACTATGATGAAACCTTTGCACCTGTAGCAAGATTGGAAGTAATCAGAATGTTTCTTGCATTTGCAGCTCATTCAAAATTCAAGGTATACCAGATGGATGTAAAGAGTGCTTTTCTAAATGGCAAGCTTGATGAGGAAGTGTATGTGGAACAACCACCTAGTTTTGTTGATCCAAAGTTTCCAAATCATGTCTACAAACTTGACAAGGCACTCTATGGACTGAAGCAGGCACCAAGAGCATGGTATGAGACTTTGTCTAAATTTCTTCTTGAAAATGGCTTCACAAGAGGTACAATCGACAAAACTCTGTTCTTTAGAAAGATAAAAGGTGATTTGATTTTAGTTCAAGTTTATGTTGATGATATTATATTTGGTTCTACTAATGAAAAGTTATGTGCTAAGTTTAGCAAGCTTATGCAGTCTAAATATCAGATGAGCATGATGGGTGAACTAAATTACTTTTTAGGCTTGCAGTTCAAACAGACTGAGACTGGTATTTTCATTAATCAGTCAAAGTATATCAAAGATCTTTTAAAAAGGTTTGACTTTCAAAATTGTGTAGTTGCAAAGACACCCATGGCAACAACCACTAAGCTAGACTCTGATCCTAAGGGAAAGTGTAACACCCCCAGACCCGGGGTCAGGGATCTAGGGTGGTCACGATCCATTTACTCCATGCCTTACCTGTATCACTTGTAATGTACACAATTCAGCTGCTTGTGACCCCACAATATATCACACACACACACACACACACACACAGGTTAGAGTCTCAGAAACTACAAAATATAACAACTGCGGAATAAATAATTTTTATTACAATACCCAAATGTCTTTTGAATCTGTCACTGATACAACTTCTAAGTAATGTTACATTACCAACTTAGCCTTCTGATGCTCAAAATCCTCTCATACCCTCCATATCTATACATAAAATGAATACCAAATGCTGCAGCTTGATTCGACTGGTTCGTACTATTCTCGGGATCATCGCTAGAAACTGTTTATGGAAACGCCTTGCGGGGTATGTGCCGTCCCATTGGAATCCTGCTTCGCTGCTATATAATATATATAAAACAATAGCAAGAGTGAGCGATAGCTTAGCAAGGTAATAAAAGTATGGAAAATTTTTGCCTTTAACTTAAACCCAGAATAAAGCGGGTATAGGTTAATATTTGTCAAAATATCTTTTTACCGAAAGTATGTCTTTTATCGGAATATATATTAAAAAACAGTACCATTATAGTACTTCAAATATCATTTACTATCTTTATACGAAAGATATGTGAAATTCTTACTTGCCGTAGCAAATTTATCAAGATAAGCATCCTTTACTGAAAACTCGAATATTTTCCCTTATCGGGATATGATAGAAATTTGAATGTTGAAACCCTGCTCCAGTGATGTAGCACTCAGCAGTTGTGGATACTATATCACTCAGCAGTTCTAGATACTGCCAGATGAGAACACTGACTCCGTATGTAGGAGAAATTTCATTTAAACTCTGTATTGAGATTTCAATAATTCCAGACGTGGATCGACGATGATCAGTCGCCGCTTCCAGGTCCATCGCGGGTCTTCTCTACTAGTAGAAGGATAAAAACTCCATCCGTAATTACCCTCAGGTAAAAGCTCCATCCGCAATTACCCTGGATGAAAGCTCCATCCGCAATCATTCTGGCGCAAGTTGGGCCAAATTTAAGTTCCCCTGGAAAATGCCCGTTCAAAGATCGCACTCGGATCCTTTGGTTACTCCCAGAATCAATTGAAAGCTAACCCATTAACACATATTGGCCTTTAGCCGGACTTTCACAATCCCTGGTTACTCCTGAACAATGGGAAGCTAACCCATAAGTACATACTGGCCTTTAGCCAGAAACTCAGGTTGAGCGACGAATAGTCTTCATGAAATCAAGGTTGAATCTTTTACTCTTTTTATGAAATGGGAACCCTTAGTAGTAGGGCTATAATCCCAGAATAATATTTCTTATATAAACAAAGGAAGGAAACAGGATTTGCTCCCAACTCTGGATTTTCAATTCTCAATATGTACGAAAGCATTTAGATGGCTCAAGTGAGCTGATAATGATCAGGAATAATATTGGGGAATCCCTATAATTCTCGGAAATATTATTGAAGGTCAAGAATATTTAATATATAATTCTCAAAGACCTCTAATGCTTTTTAAACAAATAATATGATTTTTAAATCACTAAAAGATATTTAATAATTAATAAGGAAATATTTATTGAAGAAATTTCTTCAAATAAATGATTATTCAAAAATAATCCTGTCTGAATAAATAAATATTCAATAATGCTTCCCAAATGAAATAATATTCAAATAGTATTTCTCGACTGAGATAATATTTAAATAACATTCCTTGAATGATATAGTAAGCAAATACAATTCCTCAAATGATATCATATTCAAATAACAATCCTCGAATGGTTTCCAAGTAATTAATATTTTATGGAGATATAATTAATGTTCATAAATAACATTCCTCAAAATAAATAATAATCTACCGTTGGAATCCCTCCGGGTTTCCACGACTATCTCTATATCTCAAAATACTGACTCCCGGTTTAGAGTCGAAGACCATGAATATGCTCTTCTCTCTAGAGCTACAAGGTATACCAGTTTATATATACTTAACTCAGAAGATCATATATAATCCAAGGTCAATTTTTTTATTTCAACACGAAATAAGATATATCGCAAAATTGTACAACTTTATACATGGCAAAAGCAGTATTATAATCAATACTTTAAAAGTACAAGTTTAGAAAACTTGCCTGATGTTCGAGAAGTGATAGGGGTTCGCGACGATGTCGGACAATTTAGACAAAGTAAAAGAAAACGTACGATTAATCCCTTGGATAATCCACTTATAAATCAACGCTTAAAGACTCAAGCAAAACACAACCAAGGCATTACTAGCTCGCTTTAGGCTCATAGTAAGTCCATGTTAGTCGACAATTACTTAAGTCATAAGTTTGGTTCGAAATCAATCCTCGAATCCAAGTTATACTTAACCATTTTCAACATTGGTTTCTAAGGCGTATTCTTAGTGGTTTTCACTTGCGCAACCTCGGTTAACACATTTTTATAAAATCGAAAAATAATCTTTTTAACTTGAAACCTTCACACACACCTTGCCAACTGTCTTTAACATTTTATCACCAAATTTCACATTCTAATTCGACTTTTAAGGGTCTCAAACTTAGCGTCAAAGTAGTTACATTTCTGCGATAAAATCCCTTGAACCACTTTCACTAAAACGGTCATTACTCACAAACTGTAAATTCTTTTGACATGATTCTTGCGGCCACATAAACTAGACTCCAAAACCTACCCAATATGGTCAGTGGTTGCAGTTTAAACATGTTTAAGGACTCGGGTATCTACTGTCAACATGGTTCAAGAAATTTGGACATTACGACGGCTCTAAATCGAACATTACCGATTTGTCACAACATAACCAAGCCACACCGGGCATACCATACATCCATAACATCAACCAACATTCATTTTACACTTCTAAGGGAAGTGGTAACATTTAAATTCAATACCCAACTCTTTTACACATCAAACAATCATAAAACTCCTTAACATGCATTTATCTCTACATATCATCAAAACTATACTAAAAACTCATATAAATTCAAAGGGTGGGTTAGGGTTTGACCTTCCTTGACACTCTAGGAACACAAGCAGAGCTTGTCACACCTTGGTATGGTCTTGGATAGTTTCAACAAAGCCTAAAAGCTATGAACAAAACATGAAACAATCTTAAAACACTATTCATCATCACTTTTGTAAAAATCATAGAAAATCGAAAAATAAGAGTTTGGCTCTCAAATTTTTACCACATCTTGTCCTCTTCATAAGCTTTATTTTGAGTCCTAGATCATCAAATTTGAAGCTTCCTAGCTAGGGGTTTGAGCCCAATCTTTCCGCAGGACAGAAACTGTGAAGGCAACGCAGGTTCGGTTCTTCAACTTGGGGAGACGATTTGACTAGGCTACACTTCTTTTTTTGCCACCAAACTTTAGGCGTGTGTTCTAAATATTATGGGGGAGCTATGGTTAAAATTTGGTGATTTTTGAAGCTCTAGATCTTGAGATAAGAATTTTTCTTTGAGTTTGGTTCATGGTGGCAGTTTTGGAGAGATTGGTTGTTCTTGATCTTTTCTTTTGCTAAATGACCAAGTCCACTCACTTTTGATCTTTTATTTTGATAAGGGCCAGCTGGTGGGTTGCTTTGGGGCAAGAGCCTTGATGTTTGGATGAGTACAAAGCAAGCTTGATTGATTTTAGAAATGTTTTAAGTGATTTAAATCACTTAATTCACCATTTGTTTTTGATAATTCCTTTGTTTAAATCCTTAAATCCACTTGATATAATTCTCTTGATGATTATATAGGATATTTAATCTTGTCATAATCTCAATCCTTAATCCATAATTCGTTCGCTTGATCGCTTAATCTCGTTGTAAAGTTTCAGCGGTTTCTAGAACGTTCATTTCACTATCTCAGTGGTTTTCGTTCCCAATCCTCAAATCAAATATAATAAAATTCCAAAACATTAAATCCTCAATTTCTCAAATTTAATATCTCATTTCTTGATAATACTGATATATAATTCACCGCTCGGTCAAATATTACGCCAGAATTAAAATTGGAATTTCTGAATTCCGATCTTCTTTACGTACACTTATTTCCTCCGTGGATTCCTAATATGACTTCGAAACATCCAAACCACGTCCCGTACATAGGGTGGCGTGAAAAGTTTTCCAACTTACAAAATCACTATTCATCCATACAAATTACTATTCACGTATGAAAAGTACTATTCATCAAAAAGTGAAAACTTCTCTCAAATCCAGAAATTAGGGTTGTCACACTAACTCATTTCTCATCTCCCCCCTAGGGTTCATTAGCTCATTTCCTGGATGATAGATTATTCTTATCTATGTCCTCAATCATTGAATTACTCTATTCTGAAAATACACATATGTATCGGGATCATTCTCCAAAGAAATATCCATTCATCACAACCACGGTTCGTTGAAATCTTTATTCACTAATGCACTTAATCATAATAAGAAAAGTTTTAATTCTACCAAAAATCTGGGTTATTACAGAAAGAGTGTTGATAACACTAGCTATAGAGGCATGATAGGTTCACTGTTATATTTAACTGCAAGTAGACCAGATATAATGTTCTCTACCTGTTTATGTGCTAGATTCCAAAGTGATCCTAAGGAATCTCATTTAATTGCTGTGAAGAGAATTTTTAGATATCTCAAGGGAACTCCAAATCTTGGTTTGTGGTATCCAAGAGAATCTGATTTCTCCCTAATTGGCTATTCAGACTCTGATTATGCAGGGTGTAAAATAGACAGGAAAAGTACTACAGGTACATGTCAATTCTTGGGAAACAGATTGATTTCTTGGGCAAGCAAGAAGCAGCAATCAGTTTCAACCTCAACTGCAGAAGCTGAATACATTGCAGCAGGTAGTTGTTGTGCTCAACTCCTTTGGATAAGAAATCAGTTGATGGATTATGGTATGACACTTAGTAATATTCCTATGTTTTGTGATAATACTAGTGCTATCAAAATTGCAGAAAATCCAGTTCAACACTCAAGGACTAAGCACATTGATGTCAGGTATCATTTTATTAGAGAACATATTGAAAATGGTACTGTGGAACTTCATTTTGTTCCAACTGACAAACAACTTGCAGATATTCTAACTAAACCACTTGATGAGGCCACATTCATTAGATTGGTTAGTGAGTTAGGAATGTTAAATTTTTAGATCTTTAACATCTGCACAAGTAGCAAGGTATGTTGTTTCAGCTTATAGACTTGATATTTTGTCAGGATCTATACTTGATTGATAAATGCTTAAGTTGTAACACTTTACTTTGATAAATTACAGTATGATAGACTTGTTAATAAACATCAGGATTGCTATCAGTATGCTGACGTCATCAGTATTGACATCAGGATTATATCGTCAGTATCAGGATTGTGAAATTTGTGTGTCTTACTGTTCCAAATTCTGAAGTTCATGTTATTTGGTGGTTCAATTCTGAGTTTTGTTAAGTCTATGTTAGCAAGTTTTATTACATACATACTGATAATTTATATCATTATTCATGACAGTCAATAAACAACGATAGACAAGTAGATATTAAGAAAACTTGTATTTTCATTAATCAAAAGCATTACATACATGAAAATGAAATACAATTCTTCTTTTTGTCTAACTACTACTGATAATTCTATTCTTGTCTAAAGTTGTTGCTGCTTCAATCCTCAACGATCGACTTCAGGACAAGGAGCATCTCAAGAATGAATTCCTTGTCTGGGCGACTTGAATGAGAGCAGCTGACTCATCTTCATGCTTATTGAAGAAGATGAATAGCATCTCCATTAAGATCAACCTCAGACTCTTCACCAAATTCTTCATCCTCAAGGAATGAAGAGATTAGAGGAGGATTGTATCCAACTGGTAGATGTTTTAGAGGAGATTTGTGGAAATCATCTGGGTTAAGATCAATCATATTTGACTTGATGAGAAAAGTTATCTCTTCTAAGAGATAGTTCACTTGCTCCTGATCATCAAGAGTAAAGAACTTCTCAGTGGTAATGAACCAAAAGCTAGGGTTCATATGAAGTTTTGGGTTGAAAGCCATGGCGGAAAAAGAAAAGAATGAAAAGGTTTTGGAGAATGGCATAAGACATCGGTTTCTTTTATAGAAAGACGTGGGAAGCGGAACAGTCATTTGGGAGATATCAATGCGTTCAGTCATAATTATGTGTGACTGTATTTCTTGTATTTTCAAGAAATATTGAATGAATTTAACCAATTGATTTTGTTATTTCTTTTTCAGGTAAAAGAAAATGCCATGTGGAAACTCTATTTAGTCTCTCGAATCAGGATGATATTGATCAGGAATACGAGTGTGTTCACATCAGGATTAGTAATTCTTCTTATTCAAAAATCACATGGAATTGTGTGATTATTCTGATGAGTAGATCACATCAGGAAGAGGAAACTGATCAGTATTGATTTCTATCTTGTTTTTACCTTGACTTATTTACTTGAAATCATTTTTGGATTTTATTTTCCAAAAGTCATGGGTAACTGCATTTTTCAGGGATTGACACCTGTCAACCTACGTGTCAACGTGGAATAATGGGTCTGAAGAATTTTTGAAATATAATTATTTTGACACTCTAATCGTGTAATTGCTTTCTCTAATTTCATTCTCTAAAGCAAAAACACTCTCGAGTTCTCAAAATCACTAATCAATTTCAAAGATTTCTTAAGTTCTTTTCAGATCAAAATGGCAACTCAAAGAAGACTACCCAAATCAGTAGCTTTCAAGTTTGGTGACTTTGATTTTATGATGAACAATCATGTTGTAGCTATCACCAACAAGGAAGGGGTGTCAACTGATTTTCACCCGATAATGGACTTTATGGCGAAAGGACCATTAAGCTATGCCTTGACAACATCTCCACAAATTAATCAAGTAGCTGTTTCACAAGCTTGGAAGAATGCTGAGGTAATTGATTCTACTCAGAGTCAATCAGGTAAGATTGTTCTACACTTAGGACAAGACTTATTTGATCTTACTGAATCTGTTATTAATTCAGTACTTCACTTACCTGTTAGTACAAATTTTGAGAATGTACCATCTGATGATGATATGAGAACTATGTTATCTAAATTAGGTTATGATGGACCTCTAGATAACATGAGCCAGTTAAATAGATCTTTTCTTAGAAAAGAATGGTCTTTCTTCTTTGATCAAATTGCTAAATGCTTTACTGGTAAATGTAGTTCTTTTAAACAAATTACAACTGTTACATCACATATTGCATATGCTTTGCTTTATAACAGAATAATTAATTTTGGTCACATTATCTTAAGTCAAATTTGTATAAAACTTGGGTCAAGAGATCATGACAGGAATATGGTTTATTATCATAGATTCATGCAACTGTTTATTAACCATTTCATTCCTGATGTTGAAGCTAGATTTGGTAGAGAGTATTGTGTTTCTTCTTATGTACAGCAAAAGAGAATTTTCTCTGACATTACAAAGAAGGACAGTGAAAAGAATCTAGATGAAATACCTGCTTTACACTATCCAAATCATGTTCAGGTACTTCTAAGAACTCATCTTCCTACTATCTATAATTCTTCTTTCTTTGGTGGTGAAATGACTCAGGAAACTCAATTGGAGGAGAACCCCCCTGTGTCTACCCAAGTAGCCAAAAACATTACAGTCTCTGAAACAATTCTAGAACCAAATTTTGATCCACAGCCTATTGTTTCAAAGAAGCCAACCTCTGGTGTTTCTCAAAAGACATCAGTTGTAAGGAAGAGAAGATTTGATATTTCAAGTAGTAGTTCTAGTGAAGATGATAATATATCTCTTGCCGAGAGAGCAGAATTGAAGGCTGCAATTCAACTTTCTAAGCTAGGACAAAGAGATGGAACACCTAGTCACAGCCAGGCTGCAGTCTCTCAAAAGGCCGTAGTTCTTAAAAAGGGAAAACAGATACTGGATACTGTCTCTCAAAAGACTGTGTCTATTGAAAGAGGATCTCATCCCAAGATCACTTCTGTGTCTACACCTCTTGAGTCTTCTCAAGACAAATCTGTTGCTCACTATACTAGGAGAACAAGGAGAAAGATTCATTTTTCACCTACACACACAGTGTCAAGTCCAACTAACATTATGCAGGTCTCTACAAATAATGCTATATCCATGTCAGTATCTGGCAAGAGAGATCTGGATCTTGATTCTTCATGGGAAACTACATTGACATACAGACTGGCTATGGAACTTATTTCTCTGAAAGTGAAGCTGTCCAGGCCTGTTCTAAATTTTCTGATTGAAAGAGTTCCTAAACTTTCATTTCCGGAAGAATATGGACTGTTACATCAACGGCTTGATTTAATGAAGACATACTTCTATGTATCAGTCAGAAAGGAGTTACACAAGAAATTTGGACTTCCTAAGCATGTTGTACTTCAATCACTTCATGCATATCTATTTGATAAGGATGTCATTATTGAAGATGCTTCAGCTCAAGGTGAACAAGAGGAGGTAGTTGATAGAGGGAAGCAGTCAACAAAAGATACTATTGCGCCAGTGGTGAATAGTAGAATAGATCATATCACAGTCACTGCAACACAAGAACCATCTAGTCAGAGGTTGGATGACTCAGGAACTGTGATTGATGATGCTGAAAGGTCTTCTATGATGACTGAAATTGCAAGTGAGAAACCCTATGATATGGGAGGAATGACTTTGATTGATTTTTCTGAAGATCAAACCAATATTGTTCTTTCAGAGTCTATCCACCTTGAGGGTGTGTCTCAGCAACCAACACTTAAAGACGGTGGCATATTATCTATGTTGTCTAATGAAGTATTACTGAAGACATCAGAGTCTAGTGTAAAACCTGAACGTGGTATATTGGAGCCTGTAGTCTCTGGAAAGAAAGTAGATGTTTGTAAGAATTCAGAGACTATAGCAGCTCACTCCTTGGAGAAAACCTCAAGCCCCATGCCATATGAGGAACCCTCTCTCAATGTGAGTTCAGGTATAAAAACTTCTTCTAACCCCTATTTTTCTATAGGTGTTGAGAGCACTTATCCAAATTTGAGTGATACACTTGAAAAGATGGATATAGATCCACACACAGAGAGGCTGGCTCCGGACCAGGCAAAAGGAGAGGTAGAAAGAGTGTTGACTTTAGATAGTCAAAGTGAGAATGAGGGTATGGATGATCAACTCCATAGTGAGGGAGAGAAAATTAGGAAACCACCATCGTTTGATTTCTGGGATCAGGTTTTTCCTGAATCTTGGTATGGATGCTGGTACTTATTCTTTTATCAAGATGTATGAGAAGCATGACTTAGCACATCACAATGCAAAGCCAGAAGTTAAAGCTCAGAAACAGAAAGAAAGGCTTGCAGAGATCATTAACAGAAGAGGTGAAAGGCTAAGACAAACTTCTACTCAACCAGTACCAGAAGAAATTCCTAATGATCCTAGTATTCCTTTATTTGTACTTCCAATTTCAGCTAGAATTGAAACATCAACAATATCTGATCAATCTAAAGAGGAGTCAGGATTTGTAGATGTTAGTACACAGAATACTGGTGAAGGACAGGATGATCATATTTTAGCTCGAGATCAGAAAGATGAAGATGTTTGTACTTCTACTCAAGTATTATTACTTGAATATCATTCTCAACAGGCAACTTCTTCTATAAGACTTGAAGATAATGTTCTTTCTGAATCTGAATCTGAAGATACAACAAGCACTTCCGACATTGAAGTCACTTCTGAAATTCTTAAGGACATTCAGAAATCTCAAAGTGATATTCAATCGAGACTTCAAATTCTTGAAAATAACCAAGTCACTATTATAGAAAATCAAGCAGTTCTGATGAATCTCATTTGTTCTGTTACTGAATCTCTTGGAATTATTGTTGCTGATGTCAAAAAGGGGGAGATAAAGACAATTCAGAGACAACAATAACAACAGACTGGGGGAGATAAACAGACTGGGAGCAGAACTAAGGGTGACAGAGTTGGTAAATTTCATCATGGGAGTGGTAAAGGAAAAGAAGCATCAAATAGTTGAATTCTTTCTTCTAAGTACTGGATACATGTCTACATCTGAAGAAGGAGGTACTTAACTTCATGATCTTGAATTCATAAATTCTATTCTGGTTGTATTGTTATATGTTTTGACATCTACAACTTAGATTTATGCTTCAGATTATAAAGCATAAATAGGGGGAGATTGTTAGGAATAATTCATAAGTTGTGATGTTAAGAATAGAATTTTTCTAATACTTCTTGTATATCCTGATCTTATAAAGGATTTAGCACTTTGTTTAGGATATATGTGCTAAACAGTAATCTGTAGAATTTAGTCAGGAACAGTGCGTCAGAGACTATATGTTAGGAACAGTGTATCGGTGACTACATGTCAGGAACAGAGGAGCAGATCCTGATACATTAAGTCAGATCCTGATCAAATACTGATGGGATAATCAGATCCTGATGCAATGGGAAATGTGACGCCCCCAGATCCGGGGTCGGAGATCTAGGCGCTCACGGTCCATTTTCCATTAATAACATACCTGTTCTTGCACATAATATATAAAACAGCCATCGACCCCACAATAAACTCACACCGCACACACACACACAGGTTATAGTCTCAGAAATGTCACACAATTGATTAAGCGGAAATAAAAGTTTCAGAGTTATTACAGACCGAATTAAATAGTATTTATGCTACCAGCAACACTTCGATAAGAAGCGAAGTTGGCGGCTTGAAAGTTTGTTACGGTACACTGCCTTGCACAAGTCATACTTATAAATAAAACGAACTAACAAAAGTTGCCAACCAATCCGGCTAATGGGGCCTACCGGTGGAATCTCAACTGCTGCCTCGGGTCTAGTCACCTGCTTTCGAGCAGTCTGTCTGGGTCTTGCCATTTCGCTTAGCTGTTGTGTTTGTAAATTTGAAAACAAGCAAGAGTGAGCAACTATAGCTCAGCAAGAAATATATGTATAAGGTAAGCAATATAAGATTTCATATGATTAACAGTTTTTAAACTCGTTTGTATCAATCAGATATAAAATCACTTGTCATTGTTGATAAATTCCGAAGGTGCAACGATATGTGCCCTCGTTTTCAAAATAAACTTGCAGTTCTAGATACTGCATAGAGTCAACATCTTTCTCATCAAAATAGAACACTATCAGCAACTTGGCACAAAAGCCTAAGAAGCAGTGTCAAAGCACTTTTCCAAAATGAAGGAATGGGACATAAAGAAAACATAAAACCTGACAGGGAATGACGATGATCAGTCGCCACATCGAAGTCCAATAATCCGCGGGTCTTCTCTACCGGTAGAAGGATAGAAACTACATCCGTAACTATCCCCGGGTGAAAACTACATCCGTAATCACCGTCGATGAAAACTACATCCGTAATCATCCTTTGGCAACACCTGGGCTGGAATAATAATTGATGGACCGCCTGGCTCACGGCCGCTTACACATCCCGGGAATCGTTTGTCAACGGTTCCCACACCTGCCAGAGTCCCTTTTTCTTTTTCTTTTGAAAACTTGATTTTGATTGAAAACAAAGTAGTTGAGGTTCGACATCAGTCGACCGATGATTCTTGAAATCATACAAGAAGCAGAACCTGACCGGGGGTTTTCGAAAATGTTTTGAGTTCGAAAGAGTTCGAGTTTGAAAGTATTAAAGGTATCTTGGATTAACTTTGTCTTTAAAATAATGAACAATAATTAATAAATGATATTTTAAGATAGGGTTTCGAGTATTTACGAAGATATAAAAATAATTACTTGAGTATACGATACTCCCCGAATGACCCTTCGGGTTTTCGCAATTTAATTACGATATAATAATATACCGCTCCCCGGTCAATAGTATATACGGACCGCTACGACCTCTATTGCTAGAGTCGTTGTCCGAGGAAAACATTTCAATTTAAGTTCAAGGGGTACAAACATATATGTACTTATACAATCTCAATTGCATCAATACTTCGATAAACATAACATTTGATATGATTGAAAACTACAAATACAACAGTAAAAGTCCTTGTATATGTAAGTTTTGAAAAGTAAACTTGCCTTGGTTTGGTTGGGGTGGTCGAGCGTGCGGAGTGGAACGATCTATACATAAGCAATAACCGCTCGTTAGTACCTTAACAATATCCCTTTAATTACGGGGTTCTAGGAGGTACAAAATTAGCTTAATGACTTCGTCTTATGACACTCTAGCCCCACTATAGGTTCATGTCATCACTCGATTACGCTCGTCACTTATTCGACTTAATTTAGTTACCATATCCGAGTCATGACCATTACCCCTAGAATTATACTCCATTTAACGACTTTTTCCCTTGCGCGAATTTTACTCTAGCATTTTTATAAAATTGAAAAATTCATATTTTAATCAAATTCTTTTTGGGTAGCCTTAACCACTGCATTTCCTAGATTCTCAAATTTTTCCATGATCCCACATAAATTTTTAGGGGTTTAAACAAGGTTCACAAGGGGGTCACTTAGTGCAGTCCGGAATCCAGAAACACATTTTACTTCTCCGGCCATAACTTAAACTCTATACATCACCTAGTCATGAACCTTATATTTCCAGAAACTACATTCAAATACCTTTCCAACAATATATGGTAGGACCTCAGGGGACAAGATTTGGGGGTTTAAAACCATGTTACAAGACAGGTCAAATTTCTGGAAAAACTCAGCATGCATGTTTCACTTAAATCAACCAAGATTCCTACTTCCACAACACAACCAACATCTAATTCACCTAGTTCATGCTTTTTAACATTCATGGAGATACATATACTAACCACAATCATAAAAATCACCACCACAACACTAAAACTTAAGATCTATGTCATCCATCACTTGAACATCCAAGATTAACACAAATATACATGGATCTATCATTGAACATCATAAACACTACATGGCCAAGAGGGGTTAGGGTTTATATACCTTCTTGAGTACCTAGGAGCCTTGGGTAAGCCTTACAAAACTCAAGAACACCTTGAATAAGCTCCTACTATCCTTATAATCCAAGATCTATAAGAAAAACTTAACATTGTTACTATTCACAATATCTTTAACAATTAATATCTTGAAATTTAATGGATGAAAGGGCTTGGAAATCTTAGTATACCTTTCTTAGATGATGTAGAGAGCCTAGTAATTATGCCTTGAATTATGAGTGAGGAGAAATGGAAGAAGGAAGAAATTTTCTTCCCTTTTTTGGTCTTGGCCGAGAGCTTTCTTCAAGGGGGGGGGGGGAAGTGTTTTGTTGTTTTGATTTTTGTGTTTGGTTGAATAATGGTAAAGTAGTTGGGTGATACATATTAGTGTGTGTATATTCATGGTACAAGCCTAGGTATGGCCTCCTTGTACTCTTGTCCCCTCCTTGGAAAAAGAAATGCAACTAGTTACTATTCCTCTTGCCATTTGGTTTAACTAGTTTGATTTTTCCTAACTACTTGGTTGCATGGGACTTTCATGCAATACTACTCCTTGTATCATTATTCTTCCACCAATGCTTGTCACTTAAACTTTAATTCGTATCGTATCTTAATTAATCTCTCGTAATAATATTTTGTCGCGTAGAGATTTCTCTAGTAATTCCTTAAGTACTTAATTGTGTAAATTCCTCGAATATCCATAATTCCTCGTCATAATCCTTAATAAATCTTTTAATACTCTAATCATTCTCAAATCCCAAGTTTTATAAATCTTACTAACAATAAGACTCTTGCCCTCAACAATCTTCTCTTTATCTTACATAGTGAATGTAACAACATAGTTTCTCAAACAATCAATCCCATTAAACAACAGGGATGACTAGAAAGGTTCCAATTTGACAATGTCACCTGATATTCAATAAAAGAACATATTGCAAAAATTAGGGTTCTTACAGCCTCCCCTCCTTAAAAGGATTCCGTCCCGGAATCAGGTTGAAAACAGTTGGGGGTGCTTTTCACGCATCGCGCTCTCTAGTTCCCATGTTGATTCTTCAACATTCTGGTTCCTCCACAAAACTCTCACTAGTTTGACAACCTTGTTCCTCAGCACCTGTTCTTTTCTATCCATGATTTCTACGGGTTGCTCCACATAGGTTAAGTCTGGTTGCAGATCCACTTGATCATGTTCTATCACGTGTCGGAAGTCGGTATGGTAGGGTCGTAGCATGGACACATGGAACACATTATGTACTTGTTGCAAACTCGGGGGTAAAGCCAATTCATAGGCTAACTTTCCAACTCGTCTCAAGATCTCAAAAGGTCCAATAAATCTTGGGCTTAGCTTCCCCTTCTTACCAAATCTCATCAATCCTTTCCACGGTGATACCTTTAACATCACAAACTCTCCTACCTCATATTCTTTATCCTTGCGGGTCTGGTCCGCATACTTCTTCTGTCTGTCTTGGATCGCTACCAGCCGTCCTCTTATGAGTTCGATAGTTTCTCTTGTCTGTTGGACCAGTTCAGGCCCTAGAATCTTCCGCTCTCCAACCTCTTCCCAACACAAGGGAGATCGACATCTTCGTCCGTATAAAGCTTCATATGGGGGCATGCCTATACTCGCATGGTAACTGTTGTTGTAGGAAAATTCGATCAACGGCAAGTGGTCATCCCAACTTCTCTTGAAATCTATCGCACATACTCTCAACGTGTCCTTGATGGTCTGGATGGTTCTCTCACTCTGTCCGTCTGTTTGGGGATGGTATGCAGTACTCATGTTTAACTTGGTCCCCACACAATCCTGAAAACTTCTCCAGAACCTGGAGTTGAATCTTGGGTCTCTATCTGATACAATGCTCACAGGAACCCCATGCCTAACCACAATCTCCTTTAAGTAAATATCTGCCAGCTTGTCGACAGTGTATCTCTCGTTGATTGGAAGAAAATGTGCTGACTTGGTCAATCTATCGATGATTACCCAAATGGCGTCATGATTAGTCTTGGTCCTTGGTAGTCCGACCACAAAGTCCATCGCAATATGCTCCCACTTCCACTCGGGTATCTCTAAGGGTTGCAACAATCCACTGGGCCTCTGGTGTTCGGCCTTCACTCTTTGACATGTCAAACATTTACTTACCCACTCTGCCACGTCCTTCTTCATATTTGGCCACCAATAATATTCTCTCAAATCTCTATACATCTTAGTGCCTCCAGGGTGAATACCTTGAACTATGAGCCTCTTGCAAAATCTCGTCTTTTAATTCTTGAACGTTCGGGATCCATATCCTAGATGCGTACCTCATAATTCCATTCCTGTCCTTCTCACACTTAATTTCCTTGCCAGTCAAAATTTTCTCCATCGAATTCTTTTCTTCCTCTATCTTCTTTTCCTGGCATAACATAATCTTTTCCAATAGCGGTGGTTGGACTCTTATTTCCATTAGACTCTCTTGTCCAATTCCTGGTAACCTCACCTCAATCTCCAGTTTCTCGAGGTCCTTGATCAACTCGTCCACTGACGTTATCATCTTGAGTTTCTCCTTTCGGCTAAATGCATCGGCCACCACGTTGGCCTTCCCTGGGTGATAATGAATCTCACAATCATAATCTTTGATTAGCTCTAGCCATCTCCTCTGCCTCATGTTTAACTCTTTCTGAGTGAATATGTACTTCAAGCTCTTCTGATTCATGTAGATTTCACACTTTTCTCCGTAAAGATAATGTCTCCAGATCTTCAAAGCGAAAACTATCGCTGCTAATTCCAAATCATGGGTGGGGTATCTTATCTCGTACTCCTTAAGTTGTCTGGATGCATACGCAATCACTTTTCCGTGCTGCATAAGCACACACCCTAAACCTTTATGGGACGCGTCGCTATAAATCACAAAATCTCCCTTATCATCAGGTAGGGCTAGTACTGGTGCTGTCACCAACCTCTTTTTCAACTCTTGGAAGCTCTCTTCGCATTTTTCAGTCCACACAAACTTCTCGGTCTTGCGAGTTAGTCGGGTCAAAGGGGCTGCTATCTTGGCAAAGTCTTGGACAAATCTCCTATAGTAGCCAGCCAATCCTATAAAACTTCTCACCTCTGTCGGAGTGGTTGGTCTCTCCCAATTTGATACAGCCTCTATTTTGGCTGGGTCCACTAGAATGCCTTGTTCGCTAATCACATGCCCCAAAAACTGAACTTCCTTCAACCAAAATTCACACTTCGAGAACTTAGCATACAACTTTTCTTCTCTCAATGCTCCCAATACAATCCTCAAGTGCTCTGCATGTTCCTCCTTCGTCTTGGAATAAATCAAGATGTCATCGATGAAGACTATAACACACTTGTCCAAGTACTTCTTGAAGACTCGATTCATTAAGTCCATGAAAGTTGCAGGGGCATTCGTTAACCCAAATGACATCACTAGGAATTCATAGTGTCCGTACCGGGTGCGAAAGGCCGTCTTTGGTATATCTTCTGGTTTAATCTTTAACTGGTGGTACCCGGTCCTCAAATCAATTTTAGAAAAATAAACTGCGTCCTTTAATTGATCAAACAGGTCATCTATCCTGGGCAAGGGATACTTATTCTTGATAGTCACCTTGTTCAACTCCCTGTAGTCTATACATAATCTCATACTACCATCCTTCTTTTTCACAAATAACACCGGGGCTCCCCACGGTGACACACTAGGTCTTATCATCCCTTTATCCAACAACTCTTGTAACTGAGTGGCTAGCTCTTTCATCTCCACTGGGGCTATCCGATATGGGGCTTTCGAAATTGGGGCCGTACCCGGAACTAAGTCTATAGCAAACTCGATATCTCTATCAGGTGGTAGTCCGGGAAGATCATCCGGAAATACGTCCGCGAACTCATTAACAACAGGGATTTCTTGTAGGTTTGGTGCCTCCTTCTTGGTATCCTTCACATAGGCTAAATAGGCTTCGCATCTTTTACGTAACAGCTTCTTAGCTTGAATCATAGTCAGGAACTTTTGGTTTTGCCGTTTTCCACTAAACACTACTTCTTCGTCCCCTGGCAGTCTTAAACTCACTTTCTTCCTTACACAATCGATCTGGGCTCCGTGGGTTGTTAACCAATCCATACCTACTATTACGTCAAACTCTCCTAGTTTAAAAGGTATTAAGTCTACCCGAAAGTGTCGCCCTTCTATTTCTAGGTCGCAACCTGGACATACTTGGCTAAGAGGAATAATTTCATGATTAGCTATCTCTATTTGCAGTCTGTCTTTCAATGGTTCAGTCTTAAGGCCTAACTGACATACAAAATCTAGAGATATGAAAGACTTGGTAGCGCCTGAATCAAATAAAACATTTGCCTTAACTGAGTTGAGTAGTAGAATACCTGCAATCACATCCGTGTTCCTCACGGCATCCTGCACAGTCATGTTAAAAGTTCTTGCAGTAGGGGCCTTGTTAGAAGCAGTTCCACTCACTCCCGATGCAGCTGGCCCAGAGGACATACATTCCCTCATTCGGTGCCCTGGTTTCCCACACTTAAAGCAATTACCTCCGGCACTGGTGTTGTTACTAGTTCCTCGACAGGCGTTAGCATAATGTCCTGTCAGCCCACACTTGAAGCACTTCACATCCTGTAGGTTACACACGCCCGCATGTTTCCTTCCACATTTATTGCATTCTGGGGGTAGGGCTCGGGATGGGGTAGAGTAAGACGATCCCTGTGGTCGGCCGCTCTGGCCCACACTCCAACTTTCAGCTCTCTTGGTTCCAAAGTTTCCGCTGGGTTGGGACAGCGTTCCTCGCTTAAATTTGCTCGGAAAGCTCCCTCCCGCAGAGTTTCCCTTTCGACTATCAAACTTCCTCTTCTTTCCTTCCCTCTCCTTCTGCATCTGTTCACTCCCAGCCTCAACAATTGATGCTTTCTGTACCAGGGTGGCATAGTCTGTCAGCTCAAGAACTGCCACACGATTCTGAATCCATTGTTTTAGCCCCAATTGAAACCTTCGGGCCCTCTTTGCCTTAGAGTTCACATATTCCGGCACAAATCTCGACAACTCAGTAAATTTGGCCTCGTACTCGGCCACCGTCATGTTACCTTGCTTCAGTTCCAAAAACTTCAGCTCCATTTGTGTCTCCATGAACCTAGGGAAGTACTTCTCCAAGAACAGCTCGCTAAACCTCTCCCAGGTCACCACACCTCTTCCTTCCAAATTCTTCTTAGCTTCCCACCAATAGTTCGCCTCACCCTTCAGAAGGTAAGTGGCGAAAACAGTCTTCTGCTCCTCAGCGACACCTAGTATCTCGAAAGATTTTTCCATTTCCTTCAGCCAGGCCCTTGCTTCGACCGGGTCGGCAGTTCCTTTGAATTCTGGGGGTTTCAGGGATTTGAAGTTCCGGAAAGCATTTGCATTGGCATTGTGGGGTGGTTGCTGAACCGGGGGACGGTCCAAGTTCTGCCTAAGTAGTTCCATGAACTGTTCCATAGGGCCTCCCCTAGGATGTTCCACCTCTCGGGTGTCATCACCAGCTTCTTCTTCTTCATACTCAAAGTCATCAAACAAGTTATGATCGTTGCCCTCATTCTCACTCAGGTTGACATTCTCCCCTTCATGGTTCTGGTGACCTCCGGTCCCATGGTGGCTACCCTGGCCTTCAGAACTGATCGGGTGAGCTCGAGTGTTCATTCTTCTGGTTGGCATGATGATTCTGATAATAAAACAAGAATGGGTTAGGGTCTTCCAATTACCTGACAGCGTTTACACGGGTCAGGAACGTATCGTTCCTCCTCATAAGGGTGGAAGTTGCAAAAGTTTTAATAACCCGATGCTGGAGATAAAACGTCAAAACATTTTTGGGAAAATCTCTATGGGATGCGAAAACATTTGCAAGAGTTTTCAAGATTTCGAAACCTCAATTTTTTTTTTTGAAAAATTTTATTTTAAAATTTGTAGGAACATTTTGGAAATTTGTAGAGAACAATTTGTAATCGCATATCGTAATTTGAAACAACATGGTTGTATTTGTGGTTTGTAGCAATTGTATATATTCATAGTTGTATATCAAAACGGTAAAGCATGGCATCGGAAAGTAAGGCAGTTGAGACAATATCAAGGAAACTGAAACTAAATAAGTACGGTACAAGGGTTATCACAAAGTTTGGATGTTAGAGCCAAATACATAGTTCCGATGTCAAAGTTTAGCAAAAGTGGAACAATAACAAGTACATCATCTGAATAGTCAGGGCTACACAAAAGTAGGGCTACATCCATACATACTATCCTAAGTCACGTCTACATATCTGTAGGTCAGTCTACTCATCCACTGGTCAGAAAGGATACCACTGCACAAGTCAACTATCCCGCAAAATCGACACACTAATGTCATCTGAACCTAGGGGACTGAGCTATCCGTAACACATCATGGGGCCGCATCGCGACGGAGCAAGGTCCTCACTCGAGAAAATTCACTGCGCACAACACGCCTAGCATCCCTAGCCTGGATCACTCCGCCCCCGCGGATCCCTAAACCAAGAATCCTCTCGCGACTCCTCCTCTCAATCCTATGGAGTCGAGCCCTAGTCCTCCTAGAAACCACAGTCCTCATCTCAGCCTGGATCCTCAAGCGCGCCTCGCGCTCCTCCACTAGTGCCCGCCTCGCCTCGTTAAGTCGGGCCTCCGCAGAAAGTAAGTCTCGGGTCAGGAACTACACCACGTAAGCGTGCTCAGTACCCGACACTGGGGGTAGGTCCATCGGTGGAGGTGGTATGACAGGAACATGAGCAGGTGTAGTAGCAGTAGCAGGAGCATGAGCAGGTGCAGGGGTAGGGTCAAGCTCCTCCTCTCCAGAAGTATCATCCTCGGAGTCACCGTCCGATGAAATAGGGCTCGATGACTGCGGAGAAGGTGGGGGTGACACAACACGGCCCTCACCAGATCTCACACTCTCCTCATCAGTAGCTACAGGAGATGGGGTAACAGGCTCTGGCTCAGGCTCAGGCTCAAAGGGCTCCTCAACGGGATCCTCATCATCAGTATCTCCTATCAGCGTAATCCAGGGGCCAAGCTCAGAGTCAGCACCCATATCCTCCTCAGGATCCTCGGTATCTCGCATCAGTGCCTCATCATGCTCTCTCTCGAAAGCCTCAGGGTCTTGTATATCCTCCATCTACACAAGGGAAATAAGGTGGGTCACTAACCATAAAGAAAGGTTTAAGGAGTAGTTCCCTCACGGGCCTTAAAGTTAGGGCTATATCCGATAACCCGACTACAAACTCGATGGGAGTTCTAAGTATTATTAGGGTTGTTATTAGGGTTATTATTATTGTTCTTATTATTAGGGTTGCTTTCTTAAATTACTATCGTTTCTGAGAACTGTAACCTCGCTCTGATACCATTTCTGTGACGCCCCCAGATCCGGGGTCGGAGATCTAGGCGCTCACGGTCCATTTTCCATTAATAACATACCTGTTCTTGCACATAATATATAAAACAGCCATCGACCCTACAATAAACTCACACCACACACACACACACAGGTTAGAGTCTCAGAAACGTCACACAATTGATTAAGCGGAAATAAAAGTTTCAGAGTTATTATAGACCGAATTAAATAGTATTTATGCTACCAGCAACACTTCGATAAGAAGCGAAGTTGGCGGCTTGAAAGTTTGTTACGGTACACTGCCTTGCACATGTCATACTTATAAATAAAACGAACTAACAAAAGTTTCCAACCAATCCGGCTAATGGGGCCTACCGATGGAATCTCAACTGCTGCCTCGGGTCCAGTCACCTGCTTTCGAGCAGTCTATCTTGGTCTTGCCATTTCGCTTAGCTGTTGTGTTTGTAAATTTGAAAACAAGCAAGAGTGAGCAACTATAGCTCAGCAAGAAATATATGTATAAGGTAAGCAATATAACATTTCATATGATTAGTAGTTGTTAAACTCGTTTGTATCAATCAGATATAAAATCACTTGTCATTGTTGATAAATTTCGAAGGTGCAACGATATGTGCCCTCGTTTTCAAAATAAACTTGCAGTTCTAGATACTGCATAGAGTCAACATCTTTCTCATCAAAATAGAACACTATCAGCAACTTGGCACAAAAGCCTAAGAAGCAGTGTCAAAGCATTTTTCCAAAATGGAGGAATGGGACTTAAAGAAAACATAAAACCTGACAGGGATTGACGATGATCAGTCGCCACATCCAAGTCCAATAATCCGCGGGTCTTCTCTACCGGTAGAAGGATAAAAACTACATCCGTAACTATCCCCGGGTGAAAACTACATCCGTAATCACCCTCGATGAAAACTACATCCGTAATCATCCTTCGGCAACACCTGGGCCGGAATAATAATTGATGGACCGCCTGGCTGACGGCTGCTTACACATCCCGGGAATCATTCGTCAACGGTTCCCACACCTGCCAGAGTCCCTTTTTCTTTTTCTTTTGAAAACTTGATTTTGATTGAAAACAGAGTAATTGAGGTTCGACATCAGTCGACCGATGATTCTTGAAATCATACAAGAAGCAGAACCTGACCGGGGGTTTTCGAAAATGTTTTGAGTTCGAAAGAGTTCGAGTTTGAAAGTATTAAAGGTATCTTGGATTAACTTTTCTTTAAAATAATGAAAAATAATTAATAAAAATAATTTTAAGATTTAACATTAATAATTAATAAAATAATTATTTAATAAAATAAACTTTTAATCCAAGATAGGGTCTCGAGTATTTACGAAGATATAAAAATAATTACTTGAGTATACGATACTCCCCGAATGACCCTTCGGGTTTTCGCAATTTAATTACGATATAATAATATACCGCTCCCTGGTCAATAGTATATACGGACCGCTACGACCTCTATTGCTAGAGTCGTTGTCCGAGGAAAACATTTCAATCTAAGTTCAAGGGGTACAAACATATATGTACTTATACAATCTCAATTGCATCAATACTTCGATAAACATAACATTTGATATGATTGAAAACTATAAACACAACAGTAAAAGTCCTTGTATATGTAAGTTTTGAAAAGTAAACTTGCCCTGGTTTGGTTGGGGTGGTCGAGCGTGCGGAGTGGAACGATCTATACATAAGCAATAACCGCTCGTTAGTACCTTAACAATATCCCTTTAATTACGGGGTTCTAGGGGGTACAAAATTAGCTTAATGACTTCGTCTTATGACACTCTAGCCCCACTATAGGTTCATGTCATCACTCGATTACGCTCGTCACTTATTCGACTTAATTTAGTTACCATAACCGAGTCATGACCATTACCCCTAGAATTATACTCCATTTAACGACTTTTTCCCTTGCGCGAATTTTACTCTAGCATTTTTATAAAATTGAAAAATTCATATTTTAATCCAATTCTTTTTGGGTAGCCTTCACCACTGCATTTACTAGCTTCTCAAATTTTTCCATGATCCCACATAAATTGTTAGGGGTTTAAACAAGGTTCACAAGGGGGTCACTTAGTGCAGTCCGGAATCCAGAAACACGTTTTACTTCTCCGGCCATAACTTCAAATCTATACATCACCTAGTCATGAACCTTATATTTCCAGAAACTACATTCAAATACCTTTCCAACAATATATGGTAGGACCTCAGGGGACAAGATTTGGGGGTTCAAAACCATGTTACAAGACAGGTCAAATTTCTGGAAAAACTCAGCATGCATGTTTCACTTAAATCAACCAAGATTTCTACTTCCACAACACAACCAACATCTAATTCACCTAGTTCATGCTTTATAACATTCATGGAGATACATATACTAACCACAATCATAAAAATCACCACCACAACACTAAAACTTAAGATCTATGTCATCCATCACTTGAACATCCAAGATTAACACAAATATACATGGATCTATCATTGAACATCATAAACACTACATGGCCAAAAGGGGTTAGGGTTTTTATACCTTCTTGAGTACCTAGGAGCCTTGGGTAAGCCTTAAAAAACTCAAGAACACCTTGAATAAGCTCCTACTATCCTTATAATCCAAGATCTATAAGAAAAACATAACATTGTTACTATTCACAATATCTTTAACAATTAATATCTTGAAATTTAATGGATGAAAGGGCTTGGAAATCTTAGTATACCTTTCTTAGATGATGTAGAGAGCCTAGTAATTATGCCTTCAATTATGAGTGAGGAGAAATGGAAGAAGGAAGAAATTTTCTTCCCTTTTTTGGTCTTGGCCGAGAGCTTTCTTCAAAGGGGGGGGGGGAAGTGTTTTGTTGTTTTGATTTTTGTGTTTGGTTGAATAATGGTAAAGTAGTTGGGTGATACATATTAGTGTGTGTATATGCATGGTACAAGCCTAGGTATGGCCTCCTTGTACTCTTGTCCCCTCCTTGGAAAAAGAAATGCAACTAGTTACTATTCCTCTTGCCATTTGGTTTAACTAGTTTGCTTTTTCCTAACTACTTGGTTGCATGGGACTTGCATGCAATACTACTCCTTGTATCATTATTCTTCCACCAATGCTTGTCACTTAAACTTTAATTCGTATCGTATCTTAATTAATCTCTCGTAATAATATTTTGTCGCGTAGAAATTTCTCTAGTAATTCCTTAAGTACTTAATTGTGTAAATTCCTCGAATATCCATAATTCCTCGTCATAATCCTTAATAAATCTTTTAATACTCTAATCATTCTCAAATCCCAAGTTTTATAAATCTTACTAACAATAAGACTCTTGCCCTCAACAATCTTCTCTTTATCTTACATAGTGAATGTAACAACATAGTTTCTCAGACAATCAATCCCATTAAACAACAAGGATGACTAGAAAGGTTCCAATTTGACAATGTCACCTGATATTAAATAAAAGAAAATATTGCAAAAATTAGGGTTCTTATAGGAAATCCTGATATCAGTCATGTTACTGATGATGTCAGTCGTGTTACTGATGATGTCATTATGGATGCTACAGAAACTGGCAAGTGCTATAAAACAGGATCGTTGTTTTGGAAAACAAGCAAGAAGATATCTGAAGGAAATGGATTCTCTATTGATGGAAACTATCAACTGGACGGCAGAACATTGTCATAGATAGATTATAATTCTGTTATTAGTTGATAGGTAGCATTATAAATACTCTCTCTATATCATTGTAAATAGTATGCGTGAGTGAGCAAGTGAGTTCGTAAGATTTGTATTCGAGAGTTCGAAACAAACAGAGAGAGAGATTTATATTGTCAACAGCTGCTAAAGGTATTGTACACCTTTGGTAGAGTTTGTATTTGATTATTTTAATACAAACAAAGTTTGATTCATTCGTTTATTCTTGCTCATATAATCAAGCAAAAATCAGACACGATTATATAACTTGTATTCAACCCCCCCTTCTACAAGTTATTCGAGTTAACAGAGCTTCCCGCTCATCCAAGCGTGAGATTTTATTGATTGCCTCCTGAAAATGCCTCATAAAATCCGAAAGGCATTCGTTATCATATTGTCGAATGGTTTCCAGATGACACATGTGTAACTCATGTGTCCGATTTGATCTGAATCTTTTCAGAAAAGATTCACGAAACTGCTTCTAGGAGTGAATGCTCCGAGAGGGGATTCGGCTAAACCATCTTTGGGCCCCTTATTTCATGGTTGATGCAAAGAATCTGCATCTGGTAATGTCATTGTAGTAGTAGATGAGAGCAATCTGCTCGAAGTAATTAATGTGTTCTTCAGGGTCTCCCAACCCGTCAAATGAATCAAAATTGTAGTGTTTCAGGTTCTTTTGTCTTGGAAGAGCTTCCAAGGAACGGCTGAAGGGTGTTAGAGTGCCTTCAATTTCAAGTCTGGAGTCATGGCCCACTTTTTTCTGTAACTCATGAATCATTTGCCTGAGATTGTCTTCAGGTTCTTCTTCATTTGAGATAAGTTCAGGACTGATTTCTTAGAACTCTCTTGGAGCCGGACCTCCTCAAGACTCGGTCCAGCTCTTCTTGGATCCTTTTTTGAATTTTGAGCTCAAGTTTTGCTTCCTCCTCTTGTCTGATATTTTCTTTGAGTTCAGCTAGCCGTTTGAGTTTCTCAACTTCATGATTTTTGCTTTGAGCTTTGTTGGCGGTTTGTTTTTCTTTGCCTTGGTTGCCAATCCGGTCGAAGACTGAGCTTCTGGACCGGTGGGAGTGTTCAGAACCTTGTGAGTTTTCGGCTTGTTCCGGTTCGGGAGGTGGTTCTATCCGGTTTGCTCGATATGCCCGGATAGCGTCCGCCAACTCATCCCGGGTAAGATTTTGCATGTGCACCGTAGCCAGAGGCACATCAGTGTATTTGTATTAGTTAACTTCAATGTCAATTCGGGCATCCCCGGGGCCAATCCCTACCCTTTCCAGAGCCGGAGCTGTTTCAGCCGGCACCAAAGGCATGTCCGGGACGAGATTAGGGTCTTGGGCCCGGGTATTGGTTCTTTGAGTAGATTTGCTTCCTCTCGGCATGATTTCAAGTTTCCAGACAGGGTATTTCACAAAGTATCGATTATAACAGAACTAGGCTGAGTTTCGAGCAAAGTAGCTTATGTATACACTTAATATTCAGATAAGAACACAGGTTGGTAGATACAAACAGATAAGCAGGCAACTACGAGCACAAATCTAGATATCAGCTATGTCTAGTGGCTAAAAATCGTAACTTTATCAAGATCTGAGCTAAAGAGGCTAAATAACGTTGAATATGTGTACACACAGCAAAGAAATGTGTAAATGTGACATCTTTGGAAAAGGTTTTATGGTTATTTCAGATCTTACAGATTTGTTTCGGACCCTCTTTCGAGAGCTTGCTGATGTAGATGAGTCCTGTGGCACCGAGACCAAAGGACAGAGCACGCCCTCCTTCTAGCGCCAATGATAACTCCAGGACCCGATCTAGTGCCTCCCCCGCCATTCCCACGCCTGGAAAGAGGTGAAGCTGGTAGTTGGGTGTCTGCAAAACAACACCAGAGGGGGGTTTGAGCCCTGCGGCGCCTCTGGCGTGAGAGTAAGTGGCGGCTTTGGAGAATAAAAGATAAGGACTAGAGTACCTAATTATGGAGGGTGTGTGTAAAAGAGAATGTAACCCCTACACCTTTTTCTCCTGGTCTATTTATAGGCCAAGGATTAGGGTTTAGGGGTTGGTACCTGCAATCATGAGCGTTGGATCCGAGGTAGATGGGACACTTGTCCGCTGCTGATAATTCCCACCTATCCAGGTGATGTTTGTGGTGGCGTATGCCCATGGCATGTCAGCACGTGGTTTGATGGGGACATGATTATGCCAATACTAGGATTCCCTTATCTGTCACTGTCATGTAGGACCCCAGTCATGACTCGTGTCTGCCATACTCCCATGCTCCTTGGGCCTGGGTCACGGGTTTATTTGGCTTGAGCCCAATCCGGACTGGGTGTGGGCCGGTCTCAGGGCGACCTTGGGCCGAGCCCAGTCGGGATTGGTTATAACCTATCAGTAGGTGATTGTGAATATCTCCAATAAATCTAAGTGCCCCTTCCATAAACAGGACTGTTAATTCAATCTCGGAACTGTTCGGATCAAAATTGCGTAATTTTCTTTCCAAAGTACTTCTGTGACTCGCAAATTGCTGACTGCATATAAATGATTTGAGATCAAATTTGCAGTAAGTTGTTACTAAACCGAGTTTTAAGCTACCTTTTCTCTTATATTTGGAAGTGATACCATGCATTAATAATTACTAGTTCATAACCCAGTGCACGGATTATAAAAATATTTAATATATATTTTATTATATATCTTTCATTAGTAGGAAAAAAAGTTACAAAAAATAATAAAATATGATTATTGTGTTCGAAGATATTTTGAATTATATTATGTTTTAAAATAAATAAATATAAATATTTAATAATAATAATAATATGTTATTGACGAAATTCAATTTTTTTTAAATAGATCATATAAATGTTAAATTATAATATACTATTGATTGAAATTGAATGGCCTTCTTAGTTAAGTTGTATTAATTGAATTCGATGGTCTATTTTTTTCTATTTTGAAATATATTTTATTTCACTTATAATATTTCACTTGTAATAATATAAAATAGATAGGTAATGTTAACACAATATCACGCAAGTATACGTGGTCACAAGTAATACAATTAAAGTTCGTTCCACTGAGATCTGGTTAAGTTCTTTTCAGTTAATGCACCTATTCAACAATGTATGATTTTAATTCACTGCTAAGACAATTAATAAATTGAGGTTTTAATTAACTAAATTAAACTAAGATGCAAATTAAGAAATTAAAAATTAATTAACTAACGAGATCTAAAATCAAATTACTTATATGAGAATAAACATGGAATCCTAACTTCATTATCTACTTCACTTAGAGTCGACGCCTTTAATCAATACATGTGATAGTTTTGATATCTGATCGAATAACACGGAACAAGTAAAAGTTACCTCTCGGTATCCTAATACCAAACTACACATGCATCCACAAAAGAGATAGAAGATGGGTAGACACCAATTATGTTTAAACCCTATATCTCTATAGAATTTGAAAACATAAAGGTTTAAGCACAAGTAATCCACTTAGATCACATAGGGTAGCATAATATCTCTATTTACGCCACAAATCATGATGTTAAAACATCAACCTATCCTATGCTAGCATGACAAGTTCTAAATCTCAAGATCCACTCTCGTTTAGCAAGAGATTAACATATTAGATGTTAGTTACGCATCTAAATTCATGAAGCACAACCATACAAGGATATAGAGAATTTATCACACATAAATCTTTAAAGCAATCAAACTACTAAGCTACATAGATAAATCCGCTAGGATCCCATGACAACAATTAGTTCATAATTGAACCGTTCGTCACCATGGGATTAGATGAAAACATGATATTAAACAAGATATGAAAGAAAGAAGCAATAATATTAATAAAACAAAGAGTTGAGAGAAAAAATCTATAATCCAAAGTATACAAAAGATGAAGTAGATCTAGATCCGTGCTTGTCACCGAGCGTTAAATCCTTCTCCACTTTTCTCTCTCTTGCAATTCTACGTTACAAAAATAAAAAGTGATACAAATTACATGGTAAGATGTGTTTAAATAGGCTCTAGATTTCTTTCCCAGCTAGAAATTACCTTCTATTACAATTAGAATTCGATTAAGGTACCAAAAACTGCCCAAAATACAATTAGAATTAGAAAAAGGGCAAAACAGTAATCTTCCAGCCTTGCTTCACAAAGAACACGTGCCCGAATTTGATCTACATGCTCCCTTCACCTGCTATCTGTCCCAGGTTGTAGAAAATCTCCCAAGCTTCGCGTCGACAGTAAGATCGCTGAAAACGGACTTCTAGAACTCCAGATATGGCCAAAATAGTGTAGACTGCGCAACCTTCTTAGAAATCCGAATTTTAATCAATATATCCTCCAAAAACGATAGAAGCATCAACCATAATCGACATTCTTGTAAATCTGCACAACTAAGCAAAACACATCAAATCTACAACAAACTTGAGGCCAAGTGAATCAATTTAAGCCGAATTGAAGCGATCCAAGTGGATATAAAATCCACTTATCACACCCCCAAACTTAAACCGATGCTTGTCCTCAAGCATAAACAATTACAACTAACTAACTAACTAGTACCACTTCCATAGGTGATCACGGTTGCATTTGGCATATGCAACAAGCCCTTTAAACCCCTAGGCAGTCCTAGTAGACGAGTAAGGTCTCGTGAGGGCCTATAGTGAATGTACCCACAAAATCCATCTAACTAAACAATGCAATAACAATGCAATGCATGAATGCAACTAAAATGAAAATGAAATGATCCCCTTCAAACTAACCAAAACCAACTAGCAAGCAAATATCTTAGAGAATGCAACTAAATCCAAATAAAGCTCGACTAAGTTCCCGTATACTAACAATACATGAACAGAAACGTGCGTGTGTGCAATGCTCATCAGAAATACTCCCAAAACTAGGTCAAAAATCATACCCATACTTCGCCAAGACAATCACAAGTTTATAAATAGAATAGACTGTAAACACTTCATAACCTAAGAACACCTCCATCCTTATCCAAGGTAGACAAGAATCCATGCTTAATTACTAACAATTACTACACATAATAATATATACAAGTATGATTATTTAACCGTGCAATGGATGAGACCCCAAAAGGCTTATACAATAATACCCATGTAGCGAGCGTTAGGTTAGTGGATCCTAGACTATAAAAGCCTTAGGTCACTAGGCACAAAGTCCCCGCGAACTTAATAGCTCGAGTATTAAAGAGCTCATCCTGGTTAATTTTGCATATAAACAATTGAAACTTTTGACTCTTTTTTTTTCTTTCTCTTTATTTTTCTATTTTTTTCTGCATTTTTTTTATGCAATCTGGAATGAGAATTCTCAATTCCAACCCTAGACTACTCATATAATATGAGCCGGCTACTAGCCATTTGACATCTAGCAATTATTGACAATTATATCTCAAAATACCGACTCCCGGTCTATATTTAGAATAAATATCATATGCCCTTCGCTAAGGGTCTTATCAAAACAATCCGGCTTATCACTGATAATTCGTATCTAGTCTATAAGCCAATATCAATTCAGGGAACAAGTATCACAAAAACCAGAGTCAGAATATAATTGGAAACAGGCATGCATGCGATGGCATATGTAAAACAGAATCATATACATATATTATCACAACAACAGGTTCAAAGGTTTGAACACTTGCCTGGTATTCAGGTGTGGGTGGAGATAACGTGTCTTGGGTCTGCTCGATGATCTATAAACAATCAGAACATTCGAGATTAACCACTTAACACCTTTTAAAAGTCTAAGTATAAACTTCACTTAAGTCGAAACACGTTTTCGAATTATCCCGTTATACACTTTTTAGTGTAACTCTTTTTATTACCGATACGATCCGACATTTGTTCGTTATTACGACATGTCATCATACCCACACTCGGTATATACTTAAGTCGTATAAGTTCTAAAGTCGATCGATTACGAACCGAGATTATACCTCGAGTTTTTATCGCTCGTTTTCTAAGTTATAACCAAAGTTATACTTTTAAGGGTTCGTTCGCGTTTAACCTAGATTCAAATATTTTTATAAAATCGAAAAACTATCCGATTCACATGAGGTTTTCTCTCACACCTTCCTTTTTACCTCTATTATTTAATTACCAAGATTCGCCACGGACTTACGTATTTTACGAGTGTTCAATTTCAGTTACAAATTCTCGTTTCCGGTTTCGAACCACTTTTAGTAAATCGGCCGTAACTCCTAAACCGTAAGTCTGTTTCACACGTTCTTTATATCAAAACGAAGCTTGGAACATTATCTATCCTAAAATGGCTGATTACAAAGCTAGGCAGTGAGTTACATCTACTGTCCAAGTCGTTTTTCTTAAGGTTAACGAAATTTCGGCATTACGACGGCTATAAATCGAATATCTACCAATTTCAAATCTTCCCATAAACATGGTATCCATTCCAAACAACATATACATGATTTATACACATGAACTGAGGCCAAGCAATGCCTTTCCGTTCATCTAACTATTTTTAACATTTATACAAAACTCAATCATAATCATGCTTATAATACCACTAATAACATAACTAGGCTTAAATCATCAAGAACATGCATATATCCAAAGACAAGAGCTAGGGTCTCAAGTGGTATACCTTATTGAGAGTATGTACTAGCCTTACTAAGCTTGGTATGGTCCTTGTCTAGCCTTATCAAACCTTATATCAACCAAAGAAATCAAGAAACCCAAATTAGTTCTTGAAAAACACTATTCACCCTCCTCTTAAATGATTTTTTTGAAAATGGTAAAAGAGGAGATTGAAGCTATAATTTCTAAGGTATTACTTTTATGAAATATAGGACTTACCCTAAAACTTTAAAGATAAAGAAATGGTGGGAAGCTTGGTTTTGGATTTTGAATTAATGAAGAAGCCGAATGGCTTTGTTTGAGAGAGAATGGTGGGTTGCTTTGTTTCTCTTGCCTTAGTCTCATCCAAGATGAATTATTGTGGTGTTAGAATAATATCTTTGGTAATAAAGTAGCTTTATTAAAGGTAAGATGTCATGGGTGATGTATTTTTCAAGGGACATGTGTTAGATTATGCATGGTTGTTTGCTAAGTACCTTGTTGGTTTGTAACTTGCTAGTTAGTTTGCAATTAAGTTGGTTACTAGATATTTCTATTAGCATATGAATGTATCTTGGTCCTCTGCTTGATTCTGTGTCCGGTTATTGCTCGTTTCGATTGATCGTTCGTAGGAATATTTCACGGATTTCTAATTAGGGTTTACTGGGAATCTTCTTAATATTAATACTATCATTCTCCATCTTTCTTTCTAACTTTCAAATTTATATTCCTTAAATCCATTTGTTTAATACTTAAGGCTATTAGTGTCCAGGGAACTCTCGGAGAAAATAAAAGTGCTATTTTTCAGAATCCGACAGCTTTTACATACACTCTTTTTCCCCTGGATTACTAATACGAACTCAGAATTTCGTTCGGGATACTTATATATCGCGTCATCTAATAATATTCCTATGTCCACCAAAATCACTATTCATCCATTTTTCTTTACTTATTCTCTTAGGGTTGTACAATTGTCCCTGATCTCTTTCGATCGTTCCTTAACCTTTTTACGGACATACTGGACCAATAACAGATATCGATTTGGATGACATAATCTTCTCCTTTAGTATTATCAAATCTCAACTCCCTAGGAGATAGATAATTCTTATCTAAAGTGTCAACCAATAGTATTCTTCATGGCATATAGACATTTGAATCCAAATCTATTCCTTTCATTCATTATCTCAATCGTTACATCGTAGTCGTAATCACTATTCACCATTACCTCAGTACATAATAAATTTTTTTAATTATATCCAAAATTTGGGGGTTCTTACAAGTAGGCATAATATTGGCACAAAGAAATTTATACCATGCTCGTGCAAACTTATTCATCGCAGAAGACGGAAAAGTATGTGGCTCATTAGTTCCCAATTTATACTTCCAAACTGTACCGGGAACACATAGTTCACGAACAATCGCCTCCATATCCTCATCATCACTAGTCTTCAGTGCCCAATCTTCATCCCCCACAAGCTTAGGTGATTGTCCCAAAATCGGACGAATAGCATCTGGCCTATAATCCACCCGTCTACCACGAACAATACACACACCATTCTGCTCATCTTTAGCATTCTAATAAAACTCCCTCACCACATTCACTGGAACCGGAGCAGGTGCCTTACAAATCTCTCCCCATCGTAACTCACTAATCACTTCATCCAACCCATAATGACGAGTTGGCAAAAACCCCCTTTCTTTCGCCACCGACCTTGACAACAATCGATTATACTCAACCTCCGCCTCCGGAGAAGAAAATCTCTCCACCCTACTAGAACCACCTCTCATTCGCTTGGGAACCATCACAATCAATTCTCAACTCAACAATATCACCAAAATCCACTAAAAACAATGAACCAAGCAATTGCACACAAAAATCCCCTTTTAACAAGAACACCACAAAATCCCCAAATTTACAAGAAAATAAATTCTTAATAAGAATTAAGGAAGAAATATACCCAATACGAATTGAAGAGGTGAAACTTACAATGAAAATCCCCCAAACTTGAATCCTTCTTGCTTCTTCAAATTTGAATGGAGGTTTAGAGATTTTAAATTAGGGATTGGGTTTATATATTTGTGTAAGTATAGGCATATAAGGTAGGAAATTTGAATGGAGATATAGAAGAGGAGATGAAATTTGAATTAGAATAGATATAGGTTTAAGAATTTGAAGAGGAGATGGAGGATTTGGAATTGATATAGAATTAGAATTGGGTTTAAGGATGATAGTATAAGAGGAGAAAAGGAATTGGGGTGAAAGATTTTTTTTTTTATTTTATATATGGAACAGCTGAAAAAATCGGGTGATACCACTGCATTGGGCGCAATCTGCGCGTGTCAGGCGCAAACTGCGCGACAACCAGACACGCATGCGCAATCTGCGCGACACAGGCGCAGCCTGCGTGAAAATCAACTGTTTTTTTTGAAATCCAAGGTATACAACAAGTACTACATCACTTGGGTTACCTCCCAAGAAGCGCTCGTTTAATGTCATTAGCTTGACATTCTTCCTAAAAATCATGAAGAAGATAAAACTGCGGCAACCTTCTCACGATTCACCATTCCTCCATAATACGGCTTGAGTCTCTCTCCATTCACTTTGAAAGCATCATCGAAAGAACCCCTATATATCTCCACTGCTCCATGTGGAAACACGATTTTGACTGTAAACGGACCCGACCACTTTGACTTGAGCTTACCAGGAAAAAGTTTAATGCGATAATTGTAAAGCAAAACATGTTGGCCTGACACAAACGACTTATGCACCAACTTCCTATCATGCCACCTCTTCACTTTCTCCTTGTACATCTTAGCATTCTCGTAATCCTGCTCACGAAATTCCTCGAGCTCATTTAACTGAAGTAGACATTTCTCACCCGCAGCCGAAATATCTAAGTTTAACTTCTTCAACGCCCAATAGGCCTTGTGCTCTAACTCTGCCGGCAAATGACAAGCCTTACCAAATACCAACTGATAAGGAGACATACCTAGGGGTGTCTTGTAAGCAGTTCTATACGCCCAAAGCGCTTTGTCTAACTTCAAAGACCAATCCTTCCTTGATGGATTTACCACTTTCTCAAGAATTCTCTTGATTTCACGATTCGAAACCTCCGCTTGACCATTAGTTTGAGGATGATAAGCTGTGGCAACACGATGAGTCACATTATACCTCGCCATCATAGCAGTAAATTGACGATTACAGAAGTGTGTCCCCTCATCACTGATTATAGCTCGTGGAGTTCCAAAATGCGTGAAAATCTGCTTGTGAAGAAAATTCAGCACCACCTTAGCATTATTGGTCGGTAAAGCCTTCACCTCGACCCATTTAGACACGTAATCCACTGCTAAAAGAATGTACTGATTGTTGCAAGACGAAACAAACGGACCCATGAAATCAATCCCCCACACATCAAAAATCTCAACTTCAAGAATCGTACTAAGAGGCATCTCGTTCCTCCTAGAAATATTACCAACCCTTTGACATCGATCACAACTCATCACGAACCTATGAGAATCTTTAAATAGAGTTGGCCAATAGAATCCCGCCTGAAGTACTTTCTGAGCTGTTTTATCACCACCGTAGTGGCCTCCATATGTGGTAGAATGATAATCATGCAAAATACCTTCCGTTTCACTATACGGAATGCACCTCCTCAAAATCTGATCCACACCAAGCTTGAACAAGAATGGCTCGTCCCAACGGTACCCCTTCACATCATGCAAAAACTTCTTCCTTTGAGCATACAAAAATTCCGAAGGGATGACATTACTAACAAGATAGTTCACATAATCTGCAAACCATGGCTCTTCACCTTGCACCCCAAAAAGCTGCTCATCAGGAAAAAATTCATTAATAAGAGATTTGCCATGTGAATCCTTACCGTGGTCCTCCAAACGTAAGAGATGATCCGCTACATTATTTTCTGTGCCCTTCCTATCTTTGATGTCCAAATCAAATTCTTGCAATAGAAGCACTCAACGAATCAACCTAGGCTTTGAATCCTTCTTCGACATGAGATGTCGAACAGCCGCATGATCCGTATACACAATCACCTTCGTACCAAGCAAATAAGATCTGAACTTCTCAAAAGCGTAGACAACTTCTAGCAATTCCTTCTCTGTAGTAGTGTAGTTAAGCTGAGCATCGTTAAGGGTTTTACTAGCATAGTAAACCACATGAAACACTTTATCCTTCCTTTGCCCAAGCACAGCTCCTACCGCATAGTCACTAGCATAACACATTAGCTCGAATGGTTCCTCCAAATTAGGTGCGGTAATGACAGGTGTGGTTGTCAACTTCTTCTTTAACATCTCAAAAGCTGCTAAGCAATCATCATCAAACTTGAAAGGAACATCCTTCTCCAAAAGATTGCACAAAGGTTTAGAAATTTTCGAGAAATCCTTGATGAATCGCCGACAGAAACCCGCATGACCAAGAAAACTGCGAATTCCTTTAACTGAAATTGGTGGAGGAAGATTTTCAATAGTTTCCACCTTAGCCCTATCCACCTCAAGTCCTCTACCAGATACCTTGTGCCCAAGAATAATTCCTTCTCGTACCATGAAGTGACATTTTTCCCAATTAAGTACCAAATTAGTCTCCACACACCTTTTTAATACCAAGCCAAGGTTATGCAAACACTCGTCATAAGAAGTACCAAAAACAGAGAAGTCATCCATGAAAACCTCCACATTAGTGCCAAACATGTCCGAGAAAATAGCCATCATGCACCTTTGAAAAGTGGTAGGAGCACCACATAACCCAAAAGAAACTCGACGAAAAGCAAAAGTGCCAAAAGGACATGTGAAAGTAGTCTTCTCTTGATCTTCCGGAGCGATGCAAATCTGATTATATCTGGAATAACAATCAAGCAAACAATAATACTCGTGACCAGCCAATCTGTCTAACATCTAATCAACGAATGGAAGAGGAAAGTGGTCTTTTCTTGTGGCTTTGTTGAGCTTTCGATAATCCATGCAAACTCTCCATCCCGTGACTGTCCGAGTAGGGATGAGTTCGTTCTTCTCATAAGCAACAACTGTCATGCCACCTTTCTTTGGCACATATTGCACTGGACTCACCCAAGAACTGTCTGAGATAGGATAGATAATACCTGCATCTAGCCACTTTAGAATTTACTTCTTCACCACCTCTTTCATGATAGGATTAAGTCTTCGCTGATGTTCAATAGTAGGTTTAGCTCCTTCCTCTAGCAGAATTTTGTGCATGCAATAAGAAGGGTTAATTCCCTTGATATCTGCTATGGTCCAACCAATTACTGACTTGAACTCTCTCAGAATTCGTAAGAGCTTTTCTTCTTCACTATCTGACAGATTAGACGAAATAATAACAGGTAATATAGATGCATCACCTAGAAAAGCGTACCTCAAGTGCTCAGGCAATGGTTTGAGTTCAAGTGTAGGAGCTTCTTCAATAGATGGCTTAAGACGCTCCGTAGAATTTTTCAGCTCCGCTAACCCAAGAGATTCAAAAGGCATGTCAACTCTCCTTCTCCAAGGAGCTGAATTTAATTGCTGTAGCTGTTCGGCTATGTCTTCCTCTTCAAAATTAGAGTCACCAACTAGAACCCTCTCCAAAGAATCAGCCTTTAACAACTGCTCAATCTCCATATTGACTGCAGAATCAACCAAATCCACCTTCAAGCATTCTTCATCTTCTGTGGGAAATTTCATCGCATTGAACACATTAAAAGTGACATTCAGGTCTTGCACCCTCATAGTGAGCTCCCCTTTCTGCACATCGATCAAGGTTCTACCAGTAGCTAAGAACGGTCTTCCCAAGATTATTGGAATCTTCTTATCCTCCTCGAAATCCAAGATAACAAAATCAGCTGGAAAGATAAGCTTATCAACTTTCACCAAAATGTCTTCCACTATGCCCCTTGGATATGTGATAGATCGATCTGGCAACTGCAAAGAGATGTTGGTTGGCTTTGGCTCTGGTAGAACAAGTTGCATGTAAACCGACAATGGCATGAGATTGATGCTCGCCCCCTAATCACATAAGCACTTGCTGAAAGAAAGATTGCCAATAGTACACGGGATGGTGAAACTTCCTGGATCTTTAAGTTTAGGTGGCAACTTCTGCTGCAGAACTACACTACACTCTTCTGTCAAAGCAACGGTTTCAAACTCCTCGAGCTTCAACTTACGAGAGAGAATACCCTTCTTGAACTTGGCATAGCTCGACATCTATTCGAGAGCTTCCGTAAAAGGAATGTTAATCTGCAACTTCTTGAACACCTCTAGGAACTTAGCAAATTTTTTATCCAACTGTTGCTTCTGGAGTCTTCTAGGATATGGAGGAGGATAGATCTGAGTATTCTTCATAGACTGCTCCGGAGAAGCTTTTTCAACAGGTTCCTTGCTTTTTTCCACTTCACCATCTTGCTGATCAGCCACCAAATCAGATTTAGCAATTTCGGGCACTGCAAATTTTTCAACCTGCTAATTCTGAACATCTTCATCTTCTTCAGCTGCTGATTTAGGGCCTGCTGTAACTTTTCCCGATCTCAAAGTCACTGCTTTCACTTGTTCTTTATTGTCTCTCCTACCTGGATTAGCCTCTGTATCGCTAGGTAGAGTTCCTTGTTGCCTACTAAGTAAAGCACGAGCTAGTTGCCCCATCTAGTTCTCCAAAGTCTTAAGAGAAACTGCCTAACTTTTAACCATCATCCTCAACTCCTCTATTTCTAATTTTTCATTAGAAGATTGACCCGCACTTGCCTGAGGCTGTTGCTGAAATCCAGGAGGTTGATATGGTTGCCTTGGAGCATATTGCTGCTCAAACCCTTGATTGAATGGCCTAGCTTGCTGACCCTGAAACTGCTGATAAGGCTGTTGTTGTTGAGCACCTTGAGTATTGCTCCAGCTGAAATTGGGATGATTCCGATTATTAGGATGATAAGTGGCTGGAACTGGTGCAGTAGGTCTCTGGAAATTACTCACGACCTGTGCTGATTCAGAAGAGATAGCACACTGACTTGTCTCATGTGCGCCTGCACATAACTCACACATACTAGCAACCTGCTGAATTCCACAATTAGAAAGAGAATCCACCTTCATAGTGAGAGCCTTCAACTGAGCTACAATGGCTGTAGCCGCATCAACTTCAAGAACACCTACTACCTTGCCTTGAGAAAGCCTCTGGGTTGGATTTTGATATTCATTAGCAGCCATGGTCTCAATAAGATCATAAGCCTCCTCATAGCTCTTAGCCCACAGAGATCCACCCGATGCTGCATCTAGCAAAGGTCTAGTCTGTGCTCCCAACCCATTGTAAAAATCGTTAATAACCATCCAATCAGGCATGCCATGATGAGGACACTTTCGAAGCATCTCCTTATAACGTTCCCAAGCCTCACACAAAGATTCACCAGATTGCTGCTGAAATTGAGTTAGCTGGTTCCTTATTGCTGCAGTTTTTGCCATAGGGAAGAATTTAGTAAGAATTTTATGAGCAAGATCCTCCCATGTAGTAATGGAACCGGCTGGTAAAGAGTGTAACCAGCCATTAGCTTTATCCCTCAGAGAGAATGGGAAAAGTCTCAATTTGATCGCATCATCCGGCACACCATTAAACTTGAAAGTGTCGCAGATCTTAATGAAGTCCCTGATATGCATGTTAGGATCCTCCATAGGAGCACCCCCAAATTTAACTGAGTTCTGCACCATCTGAATCGTGCCCGGCTTGATTTCAAAAGTATTAGCTGCAATAGCTGGTCTGACAATGCTAGACTGAATGTCATTGATCTTAGGCTGAGAATAATCCTTCAAAGCCTTAGCTGCTGCTGGTAAATCTGCCATCTCTTTTGCTGCTGCAAGTTCTTCTTCTGCCAGTTTACGAGTTTGCAAACGTGTTCGCATACACGTTCAAGTACCTGAAACACCAAGAAACAACAAACTAAGTAAGAAAATCCGAGTCAGTGAATGCTAACGACCACTGATGACAAGAACATAAACTAAATTAAACACCGATGATCACCGGCAGCGGCGCCAAAAATTGTTAACACAATATCACGCAAGTATACGTGGTCACAAGTAATACAATTAAATTTCGTTCCACTGAGATCTGGTTAAGTTCTTTTCAGTTAATGCACCTATTCAACAATGTATGATTTTAATTCACTGCTAAGACAATTAATAAATTGAGGTTTTAATTAACTAAATTAAACTAAGATGCAAATTAAGAAATTAAAAATTAATTAACTAACGAAATCTAAAATCAAATTACTTATATGAGAATAAACATGGAATCCTAAATTCATTATCTACTTCACTTAGAGTCGACGCCTTTAATTAATACATGTGATGGTTTTGATATCTGATCGAATAACACGGAACAAGTAAAAGTTACCTCTCGGTATACTAATACCAAACTACGCATGCATCCACAAAAGAGATAGAAGATGGGTAGACACCAATTATGTTTAGACCCTATATCTCTATAGAATTTGAAAACATAAAGGTTTAAGCTTAAGTTATCCACTTAGATCACATAGGATAGCATAATATCTCTATTTATGCCACAAATCATGATGTTATAACATCAACCTATCCTATGCTAGCATGGCAAGTTCTAAATCTCAAGATCCACTCTCGTTTAGCAAGAGATTAACATATTAGATGTTAGCTACGCATCTAAATTCATGAAGCATAACCATACAAGGATATGAAGAATTCATCACACATAAATCTTTAAAGCAATCAAACTACTAAGCTACATAGATAAATCCGCTAGGATCCCATGACAACAATTAGTTCATAATTGAACCGTTCATCACCATGGGATTAGATGAAAACATGATATTAAACAAGATATGAAAGAAATAAGCAATAATATTAATAAAACAAAGAGTTGAGAGAACAAATCTATAATCCAAAGTATACAAAAGATGAAGTAGATCTAGATCCGTGCTTGTCACCGAGCGTTAAATCCTTCTCCACTTATCTCTCTCTTGCAATTCTACGTTACAAAAATAAAAAGTGATACAAATTACATGGTAAGATGTGTTTAAATAGGCTTTAGATTTCTTGCCCAGCAAGAAATTACCTTCTATTACAATTAGAATTCGATTAAGGTACCAAAAACTGCCCAAAATACAATTAGAATTAGAAAAAGGGCAAAATAGTATCTTCCAGCCTTGCTTCACAAAGAACACATCCGCGAATTTGATCTACACGCTCCCTGCACCTGCTATCTATCCCAGGTTGTAGAAAATCTCCCAAGCTTCACGTGGACAGTAAGATCGCTGAAAACGGACTTCTAGAACTTCAGATATGGCCAAAACAGTGTAGACTGCGCAACCTTCTTAGAAATCCGAATTTTAATCAATTTATCCTCCAAAAACGACAGAAGCATCAACCATAATCGACATTCTTGTAAATCTGCACAACTAAGCAAAACACATCAAATCTACAACAAACATGAGGCCAAGTGAATCAATTTAAGCCGAATTGAAGCGATTCAAGTGGATATAAAATCGACATATCAGGTAGTATAGTATAGATGGATGTCATCCTTTTTCTGAACATTTATATCTTTATTAATATTATATCATCATTTAAATAATTTATATCATGCAATTTATATCATCATGCATCATCAACATCCCATAAATATATTTGAACTTCAAGAACTCTAGCAAACAATTATACAGTAGAAATATAATTTTAACTCTAAATACAGCTCATTATTAATACGTGTACTTTATTTATGGGTACTTGTCAATGATAACCTGATGATCTTATGGAAATATCATCAAAATATTATAGATTACTAGTTTTATGTCGAATATAATAACTTAAAAGCCTAATGACGAAGATGGTGAAAACCATAGACAAAAGCATTTTGAATCCTAAAAAGATAATGTGCCATCAACGTATAAAGATAACTTGCCGTCAAAATAAAGTAATGGGTTGGGCCAAATCTATATCTATACTATCTTGTAAAAACCGAAACCTTAAAAATTTGGTTTGTTGGTATTACTTAATTATTTATAATTATTAATATTAATCAATTTCCTTTTTTCAGGTAAACTATATTACCTTTTCTATTTTTTTTATCAACTAATCACATTATATTTTATATTTTTTTAGGTAAAACACGTTATATTTTATATTTTGTCCAACTAAAATTCTCTTTTTATTGAAACACTGCAGACATTTCTGTTTAATAAAATAAAATAATATTATTATAATAACTAACAAATTACCTCTTTCAGCTAAAACACATTACCTTATCTATTTTCTCAAACTAATACCTCTCATTTTCTATTAATATCCATTTCAGTTATGTTATGGATCGAAAAATAGGGTGTATTTATTGCTAGGGTTAGGGAGCTTCGAGCTTTTATGGCTGATCAAGTGTTTTGTGACTTAAATCAGGTCCTCATAAGATGCCTACGTATCTTGAAAATATCAAGAATCAAGCCAAAAAATGTAGTTCTGTTTGTGTGGAACCAGATGCTTATATAGGCATTGGGTGCCTTGGAGTTAGAGTAGGGTTTGGTATTTTGGTGGACAAGACACCCACTCTAAGCCCGTTTCTAGATCCTTCCATGAGGAAGGTTGATTCGTATTGGACTCTTATGACTTGGGGACTACTCCTCAAAGGATTTGGGTCCTCATTGGACTCATTAACGGATTCCCACATTGGCTGATTTATTCAATTACGAATTTATTATTATAATTAGGATTTTGGGCCTCATAACTGGGCTTTGACCTTGGACCATCCTAGGTTCATTTAATGCATCATTAAATGTATTTTTAGGGCTTATTTTCAGCCCATATCATTTGCCCCCCAACTTCTAAGAAAACTGATCCAGGTTTTCATTGAAGTTAAAAGGTTCATGTACACTAGCGTTTCACAGGTGTCGTCTTGAGTGTAAAGTATGGAGCGACCTACACATTTACGACGATTCACCTTGTTCGAGGCTAAGCCATTATTTTTACAAGAAAACTGTGAGTAACACCCTTATACTTTCCTCATACCTACGGATATTTTCCATTATTGGTCATACCACAACTGTGCCAAATTTCTGAAATTTTTCAAAAAAATGCAATTTTCAGCAAAATTTACCAGAAAATTTCGACCAGGATTCCTGATCGAATTTTCGACAAGGATCCTAGTCGACTTAACCTGCTTTTTGACTCTCTGGTCGATAGCACTTCGACCAGGATTCCTGGTCGACATTTCGATCAGGATACTGGTCGACTAAACTTCATTTCGACACTCTGGTCGATGGCACTTCGGCCAGGATTCCTGGTTGACATTTCGATCAAGATTCTGGTGGACTAAACTTCATTTCGACACTCTGGTCGATGGAACTTCGGCTAGGATTCCTGGTCGACATTTCGATCAGGATCCTGGTCGACTAAACTTCATTTCGACACTCTGGTCGATGGCACTTCAGCCAGGATTCCTGGTCGACATTTCGATCAGGATCCTGGTCGACTAAACTTCATTTCGACACTCTGGTCGATGGCACTTTGGCCAGGGTTTCTGGTCGACATTTTGATCAAGATCCTGGTCGACTAAATGTCATTTTGACAGCCTGCTCGAAAGTACTTCGACATGGATTCCTGGTCGACATATCGATCAGGATCCTGGTCGAATAAATGGTAATTTGACAGCCTGCTCGAATGTACTTCGACATGGATTCCTGGTCGACATATCGATCAGGATCCTGGTCGAATAAATGGCAATTTGACGGCCTGCTCGAAGGTAATTCGACATGGATTCCTGGTCGACATATCGATCAGGATCCTGGTCGAATAAATGGCAATTTGATAGCCTGCTCGAAGGTACTTCGACATGGATTCCTGGTCGCATATCGATCAGGATCCTGGTCGAATAAATGGCAATTTGACAGCCTGCTCGAAGGTACTTCGACATGGATTCCTGGTCGACATATCGATCAGGATCCTGGTCGAATAAATGGCAATTTGACAGCCTGCTCGAAGGTACTTCGACATGGATTCCTGGTCGACATATCGATCAGGATCCTTAATCAACGAAACTCGACTTTAACAAATGCTTTTATTTATTTTCTAACAGGATTTTTTTATGGGCCTATATTTTGGGCCTTCAAACCTTTTTTGGGCCTTCAATTATAGATTTTAGGTTAGGTCGATCTAGAATTTTGTCTATTTTACTGGGCCTGCTAGGCCTATTGGGCCTTAACCCGTTTTCTCTAAATTGTGTTATTGGATTAATTAATCCCCTTCTTATTTTATTTACTTTGGGACCTTCTAGACCTTCTAGGAGCTTCTAGATCCTTCTCTTCTTTTGGCCCATGGGCCTTTCAATGGGCCCAAACTGGCTATCACCGGTTACTTAGAATTTTAACCGGCTACTAGCCAGTTAGAAAATTTCTATAAAAGAGTGGAGTGAGATTCATTTCTCATTTCACTCTACTTTCCTCTAAAATTTCTCTCAAGCTAAAGCGATTCCCGGTGGTTTTTCCAGCACCTCCCTCAATTTTCGGCGAGTTCCTCATCGGTTTCTGGGTTCCTTTGAAGATTTTCTGGGTGTTTGTCGCATCTTCATATTCTACATTAAGACTTCTGGACTACAGCACTCAACCTTTGAAGATCAATGGCGGATAAATCAGCACAGCGTCTAGCAAAGATGAACTCGGTTTCAAAAAGAGGTAACGATATCGAAATTCGTTCCTCTTATATGAGTTTAACTGAAATAATCAACCTTCGCGGAGATGATTATCCCTCTTTAGCTGATTTAGATGCTTATAACTGTTGTAACAAGTTTCATGATGATGATATAATTAAGGGCTATGACAAAACTTATCAAATTAAAACCCCTTAAAGACTTGTCAAGGCTGGGCCTGGTGACAGGCCTTGCCATTGGAGGCTCAATGGGCTTTGTGTTTTTAGAGATGCCCTCATAGCCGGGCTTAGGTTCCCTTTTCATGATTTTATTCCCAAACTTTTAGCTGATGTCCAAATAAGTCCATGTCAACTTCCTCCAAATGCATGGCGATCTATTTTATGTTTCATGGTTTTATGTTTAAGAAACAACTTCCCTCTTTCCGTGCCTTTATTTAGGAAAATATTTCAGTTTTATAATAGTTCTTCTGTCCAACCGGGGTGGGTCTATGTTAGACAGCGTCCTAAAATTCCACATATTTTTAACGGCCATTCGGTTGTTGACAACAACCCTAAATGGAAAGAAGAGTTTTTGTATTTGGTTTGGAAAGGGGGCGATTGGGGCACCCTTTTCCGAAGCACTTTTGGTAAGGTGGCCGATGGTAACCCTAACAAAATTGTCCTCACCACGGAAGAGCAAGCGACCTACGAAACTCTTATCAAAGATAACGGGGAAACTTTGCGTTGGGATCTCATTAACGAAGAATCTTTAAGGGCCGTGGGCCTTTCTAATATTTCAGACTTGGGTAACTTCAATTCCTTTATGAATTTATTTCGTTTTTAGATAAACTTATATCAACATTTTATTTCTTGTTTATGCAGCTACCATGAAAATAATGCGAGCTACTGATCCTGGCGTGGAGGAGACTGCCCGTATGAGGAGGGCAAAAAGAGCCCTTGACACTAGGGGCAAGCCTACGGAGCCTTTTTTTCTGCACCCACATAAGGTGCAGAAGCAAGACTTGGTGGCTGTAGATGAAGAAGACGGGCCTGTACAGGTCAATGTTCAATCTACGGTGTATAGGCCTCCGTGGGGCTTCAGGAAGCAGGACTCTGTGGTAGGCTCCACAAAACATTCGATGGATTGGTCCCTAAATTCCATAACTCCTTGTGATTACAAAGATTTTATATCAGGAGGAAACATGGAGGAGGCTGAGCACCTAGGAGCCCAAGCCCTGGCATCCGTATGCTACTCTTCACCACTCTTTCCCTTTCCTAATGTTGATGTTACAGTTTTTTTTATTTGACTAACATTCTTACAGGTAAATGTTCACTTCCAAAGCATGACTCACCAGGCGAAGGCCTGGAGAAACAAAGCCAAGTCTTTCGAGACTAAGTTTCAGAAAGAGAAATTGAGATGTGGAGAGATCGAGGACAAGTTGAAGGGGAAGGTGGATGAGTTGGAGGCTGCCCAAGCTAAGTTAGTGCACCTACGGGTGAAGAAGGAAGAGCTCATCGATGAGTATATGGACTCTGAGGATTTTCAGACCTTGATGGAGAGACATGATGAGGTTCTCTATCCAGTCCAGTATACAGATGGTGGGGATGAGGCTTTGGTGGCGGTGCTTAAAAAGCATCCTGGATTGTTTTCTCCTGAGGATTTTTCGAGTCCACATCCTCCTCCTCCTCCCGTTGAGGAGGAAGAAGGTGGGGATGAGCATATGGGAGACGATGATAGGATTCTTGATCCCGAAGCTTCCCCTCTCTGGAGAGCCTCAGATACTACCAAGACATCTCCCACCAGGTCTGTAGAGGTTTCAAAGACTCAGGGAAGCGCGGAGGGGTCGGCTTCTTCTAAGGGGGCTGATACTTAGTTTTTTATTCCTGCCCTGCGTGGCATTTGATTTACTATCTTGTTTTGTAAACCTTAACTTATAGCCTTTGGGCTTATTTATTTATGCATTTTTCAACTTTTCTTTTATTGATTTTGTCATTTTTATTTGGCTTTTTACAAGCTTGCAATTTATTTATGCATTGATACATACCAGACATAGAATGTAACCAAGAGGAATATTGAAAATCAAACCGCATAATCGTATAAATAAATCCTGAAATAGGTCCAGGCCTTACATAAATACCCTACTTCCTACTTGGAGTTTAAAAACTCTGAAATGGTTTCGTCGACCTTATTTCTACCCTCCTAATAACTTTAATCAGCATCCTTATCAGGATAATTAAACATAATAGACCTTGAGGTTGGAGGCGTGCCAAGTGTGAGGCACCTCGTTCCCTTCCAAAGTCTCCAACTTGTACGATCCACATCCCAATGTTCCTTTGACTCGGTATGGGCCTTCCCAATTTGGGGCTAGCTTCCCCTTCTGTCCAATTTTGGATGCTTCAATCTTTCAAAGTACTAAGTCCCCCTGACGGAAGAACCTTTCTTTCACCCTTAGGTTATAGTAAAAAGAAGCTTTCTACTGATGTTCAACATTCCTAGCATGGGCTTCATCCCTCACCTCATCTATCAGGTCAAGGGCCAACCTCATTCCTTCTTCATTAGTGTCTGGTTCGAAGGCTTCCACCCGTGGAGATGCATGAATAATTTCCACGGGTACCACAGCCTCAGCTCCGTAAGCTAACATGAATGGAGTTGCCCCAGTAGTCACTTTGCATGTGGTACAGTATGCCCAGAGTATGGGTAGTAATTCATCCACCCAATTGTTTCTGGAACGTTCTACCCTTTTCTTAAGTCCATAAAGGATGATTCGATGAGCAACCTCGGCTTGCCCGTTGGCTTGAGGGTGGGAAATCGAGGTGAACCGAAGCTTAATTCCATTCTCATCACAATAGTCTCTAAATTCTTTGTTGTTGAATTGTAGCCCATTGTCCGTGACCAGGATTCGTGGTATTCCGTATCTACATATGACATTCTCCCAGAAGAACTGCATAACTTTTTTGGTTGTGATTTTAGCCAAGGGTTTGGCCTCAATCCACTTCGTGAAGTAATCAATAGCTACAATCAGAAATTTCCTTTGAGCAGTGGCCATAGCATGGGCCTCAGACATATACTTCTTCACCTGCTCAAAGGCCTCTTGGCTTTCCTCTGTCCACTCAAAGTTTTTTACCTTCTTCAAGGTTTTAAAGAACGGCAAACACTTGTCCCCGGATTTGGAGACGAACCTCCCTAATGCAGCAATCCTCCCGGTTAACTTTTGTACGTCCCTTATAGAACGTGGTGGTTCCATGTCCAAAATAGCCTTGATTTTGTCGGGGTTAGCCTCAATTCCCCGCTTTGAGACCATAAGACCCAACAACTTCCCTGACCCAACACCAAAAGCACACTTGGCTGGGTTCAACATCATTTTATGGTGTCTCAATACTTCAAACGCCTCTCATAGGTGCTCAATGTGATCTGCCTTGTGTAGGCTTTTCACCAACATGTCATCCACATAAACCTCCATAGTCTTTCCAATGAGATGAGCGAAAATCTTGTTCACCAACCTCTGATAAGTGGCTCCTGCGTTTTTTAGCCCAAAGGCCATGACTAGATAACAATAGACACCAAAATCAGTGATGAAGGATACCTTAGGAATGTCATCCTTATGCATATTGATTTGGTTGTAGCCGCTGAAGCCATCCATGAAGCTTAACATCTCGTGCCCAGCCGTGGCATCTATCAGTGTATCAATCCTTGGCAAGGGAAAACAGTCCTTTGGGCATGCATCATTCAGATCAGTGAAGTCTATATACATCCTCCACTTTCCATTGGCCTTTTTGACCATTACAGGATTGGCCAGCCATTCCGAGAACTGTATTTCCTCGATGAACCCTGCCTCTAGTAGTTTGTCAAACCCTTGTTTCATGGCTTCTTGTCTCTCGGGTGCAAAATTCCTCTTATTTGGTTTCACCATCTTCCGGTTTGGATCCACATTCAAGCTGTGTGTTATCAATTGGGGATCTATCCCAGGCATATCAGCTGCTGTCCACGCAAAGACATCATTATTGTCTTGCAAGAAGGCAATCAACCTGCTTTTCAAGTGGTCTTTCAAAGATGCCCCGATGTGAGTAACCTTCTTAGAATCTCCCAACTCCAAAGGTATGGGAACCAAGTCCTCTGCTGGTTTTCCCTTATGTTCTTCATTCTCACGAACATCCATATCCTCGATCGGGAGGACCTGCCCCCCAGTTTCATCCAGCCTCAGTGTGGCCACATAACAACTCCTTGCCATCTTTTGATCTCCTTTCTCTTCTCCTACTCCATTTCTGGTTGAGAACTTAATCTTTAAATGATAGGTAGAGGCAACCGCCTTAAAAGCATGAAGTCCCGTCCTACCTAAGATAGCATTGTATGTGGACGTGTCTTTGATAACCAAGAAATTTAACATCTGAGTAGCCTCCCGTGGCTCCTGCCCTTTGTCATGGGTAGCTGAATTGTCCCCTCAACTTTTGACTCCACTGCTTTGAACCCATATATGGCCATGTTTGATGGTGTCAACTGAGACTCAGTATATCCCATCTTCAAGAAGGCATCATGGAACAAAATGTCAAGTGATGCTCCATTGTCAATCAAGTGAGATAACCAGTGGGTCATAATGGGGAAACTTCACCCCTTAGACGTCCGAATCATCGAATCCAATTGAGACTTCCGTATTTGCCCACTTCGGGCTTCCCCTACGATGTGCATCACCTCTCGTGTATACGCCTTTCTGGAATTTCTACTTGTCCCGAACGCTGTTGGGCCACCAAGATCATGTTTATAATCCCGCTTTGGGTTCCCCGATCCCCATCTTTGCAGAATTTACTCAATTTTCCCCTACGGATCTAGAACTTAATCTCATCTTTCAATTGTCTACAATCGTCGGTATCGTGTCCCACATCTATGTGGAAACGGCAGTACTGATTCTTGTTTCTTTTCTCAGGATCAGTCCTTAGTGGCTTCGGCCATCTCACGTCCCTGTCCTTTTCTATCTCCATCAGGATTTGGCTTCCTGGGGCATTCAACCTTGCATACTCCGTAAACCTTTACCATGGACTCCCCTTTTTAGGAGCTGAATCAGAATCTCTGCCCGTGCGTGGGTATTTATCTCTCCCATCATATTCTTGCTCCGGCTTCCGCTTCTTAGAATTGTCACCGTTCACGGTGTTTCCCGTTCCTGACTCCTTCTTTAGACTATCCTCAGCTTTAATATACTTATCAGCCCTTCGTTGGAGCTCAGCCATGTTCTCAGGGGGATGTTTTTCCAGCGACCTCTTAAAGAAGAGGTCAGTGGTTCCATGCTCTAGGGCTACCATGGCCACCTTATTCTCCAAGTCTGTGATATTCAATGTCTCTTTGGTGAATCGCTTGAGGTAATCACTCAAATTTTCATTCTTTCCTTGCACCACATACATAAGAGATGCAGAACTTTTCTCATGAACTCTTCCACTAATGAATTGGCTGACAAAAATGGCACTCAGCTCCTTAAAAGAGGCAATTGAATTTGGGGGAAGACGGCTATACCAACGTTGTGCCATGCCCGATAGGGTTTGAGGGAACGCCCTACACTTGAGAGCATCACTAGCCGGCTGCAACAACAGCGCGTTTGGTAGGATCGTCCGTTCCATCGTAAGCCTTAATAGTGGGCATCTTAAACTTCCTAGAAACATGAGCATTCATCACCTCCTCAGTGAATGGGGGTGTGGGATCGTCAGGGTCTCCCAGCGGCATCAAATCCTTAGGGTCTCCCCTGGGAGTTTCCACCGTTGTTGATCTTGGGGTATCTACCGTTCTTTGTCTCATTGAAAACCTCTTTAAGTCGATTAGGGGAATCTCCCTTGAAGCCGGAGGGGGTCGTTTCTGATTTTTCCTGGCTTGCTGTCTTGCCATGTCATCCTTCAGCCTTAGGATCTCGGCCTCGTGTGCCTTGATTCTCTCGGCAATTGTCTGAGGGTGTCCATCATGGATTCTTCGACGAGCCTGTCCTATAGGCTCGTTGCTCGGACGTCGCCTCCTTGGGGCTTCATCCCTATCTTCCTCCGAGGATGTGTCATCAGAATACGGGCCTGAGTAGTCGTGGTATTGCTGGCCTTGATTGGGTCCTAAACCCCTGATGTAAGGGGGATGGTACGGCTCGCGTATCTGGAGGGCATGACCACTTCGTCCGGCCTGATACGGGGGATAGTTGGGCAAGCCATACGCCGAGTTTGTGCTTGCGGGGATCAAGGTGGTAGAGATCTGAGCGATGGAGGGAGCGGATTTTCCTCCGAGTGGGGAGACCACCATCTGAAGGGAATTCGTCCCTTGGGTAGAGGGATTCGTCACTAAGGGTAACGATCCGTGAGTTTGCATTTCAGTTCCTTGAGGTTGAGTGGTTAGTGTTTGGGAATCCGTCCCTTGGGGTACCTGTTCCCCAATCGGGGGTACGGTGGTGCTGGTAGTGGTTTCAGAAAGTGTTGGTGTTCTCCGAGTGGTCATCATGGTTGATATCCGTTTCCCACAGACGGCGCCAAATGTTATGGATCGAAAAATAGGGTGTATTTATTGCTAGGGTTAGGGAGCTTCGAGCTTTTATGGCGGATCAAGTGTTTCGTGACTTAAATCAGGTCCTCACAAGATGCCAACGTATCTTGCAAATATCAAGAATCAAGCCAAAAAACGTAGTTCTGTTTGTGTGGAACCAGATCCTTATATAGGCATTGGGTGCCTTGGAGTTAGAGTAGGGTTTGGTATCTTGGTGGACAAGACACCCACTCTATGCCCGTTTCTAGATCCTTCCATGAGGAAGGTTGATTCGTATTGGACTCTTATAACTTGGTGTAACACCCCCAGATCCGGGGTCAGGGATCTGGTCATTACCGTCTCAATTCCCATCCACAACTCAACATAAATATTAAATTACAACCTTGTGACCCAAAACAATAACATAAAGCACACCCGTTATAGTCCCAGAGATGAAATCAGAGTAACTACCAAATTTTATTAAGCACACTATGAGTTCTTACAATCCAAAAAGAATTACAATGTGAATACATACTCTTTGCCATCCATTATCATAAGTCATACCAGCCCATATATTTGGTACTGAAAGAATGAATCTATCCTACCAATAGCTTTTTCTTCGGCTCTGGTAGTCTCATCGTCCCCGCCAGCGTCGAGTGCGCCTTGTGCGAGTTATCTGGTCTAGCTGTTGTTGTGATATAATAATAAAGCAAGGGTGAGCACTAGCCCACCAACAATAATGTTTAACTGAACGATAATATATAACAGTTCAAAAGTATCTTTCAAACCATATGCCATGCATATACGGAAATGATGCCAGTATAATATGAACGATGAAGTTACAAGGTAACTTAAAGTATTTATTTTGTGGAAATATCTGTGTTAAATATAATTAATGTGGTTAATTTTAGTGTTTAAGTTTTACAGGGAAAAACAGAGTTTAACAGGAAGCAGTTAGAGTTTAGTTAAACTCTGAGAGTTGGAAGCTAGACAAAGTTTGCTATACGCTGACAGTTGGAAGCTCGACAGAGTATAGTTAAACTCTGTCTGGAGGAAGCACGTCTCCAGCCAACAGTGATTAAAGATTAATTGAAGATAATTATGGAAGCAATATCTTTATAGATTGGATAGCTGTTAAAGAGATTGAGTTGACTTAGGAGATGTGTAGCAATCATAATTGATAACATTTGTATAGCTGATTTATAGGCGAATCAATTATCGATTGTACGTAGCTGTATATCTTTATAAATACAGTTAGGTTAACCCTAGAAGGGTATCGATCGTGTAATACAATATCTCTCATTGTAACCTAAGCAGCTCTCTGTGATATTTTACATCACTGAGAGAGAAGTTAATTCCAAACAGTTTTTAAAGTTATTTAAGAACTTATTGTTATTCTCTCATACTTAGTTGATTATAAGTGTGTATTCGGCCTAACAATTGGTATCAGACCATAATCTATTAATTTAATACAGTTTAAGATCCACACACACACAACTATAATCAATGGCAGAAATTCCTCCTCCAACATCAGGCTCTAGTGTTGAGAAGGCTCAACCTGCAACTGTGAGTCGATATGAAACAATCAGGGTTCCTATTCTTAAGCCAGCAGAATACTCAACCTGGAAGGTGAAAATGGATATGTTTCTGGAGGCTACAGATCCAGAATATCTTGACAGAATTTATGAAGGCCCTCATAAGCCTACAAAATTATCTGTTGTTGCTGCTGGACAGAAGCTAAATCAATTCCAAAGGAGAAGAAAGATTTGACTCCTGAGGACATTTCATCCATTGGTAAGGATGCAAAGGTTAGACATCTGCTTCATAGTTCATTGGATAATGTTATGTCTAACAAAGTGATCAATTGTAAAACTGCAAAAGAGATATGGGATGCTCTAGAGGTTAGATGTCAGAGAACTGCAGCAATCAAGAAGAATAGAAGGAACATACTCACACAGGAGTATGAACACTTTGAGGCTAAATCTGAAGAATCAATGACAGAAACCTTTGACAGATTCTGTAAGCTACTTAATGATCTGTCACTGGTTAATAAAGAATATGATCTAGAAGATTCAAATCTCAAGTTTCTTCTTTCTCTACCTAAAAAGTGGGATGTTAAGACAACCACTATTAGAGACAACTATGATCTGGCTGATACTGATATTGATGAGATCTATGGGTTGCTCAAGACTCATGAACTAGAAATGGAACAGAGAAGTAGAAGATCAGGTAGAAAGACCCTCAAAGAAGGAAGCATCAAGGAAGAAGGCAAAAGGAAAAGCTTTGGTCATTCATTCCGAAAGTGAGTCATCAAACTCTGATGTTGACTCAAATACAGATGGATCATCTGATTCTGAAGATGATGAGGAAATGATGCAAATGGCTGCTTTGATGGTAAAGACTTTCAAGAAGATAGGATTCAAGAACTTCAAGAAAGGAAAGAGATTCTCCAAGAATGATTCAAAGTTTGACAGCAAGAATTTCAGCAAATCTGAGAGAAAGGATACCAAATCTGGGAAAAGAGACAAGTCTGAGATTCAATGGTACAAGTGTAAGGAGATGGGTCACTATGCTCCTGAGTGCAAGAAGGGTAAAACTGAGAAGGCACTCTTCACTAAAGGCAGAGATTGGGCAGACACCTCTGACTCAGATGAGGATGTGAACTATGCTCTCATGGCTACTACTGTTAATGAAGCTGAAGATTCTGAAAACAAGGTACCTCTAACTACCTATGCTTATAATACTGATGATATAACTGAATTAAGAATATATCTTAAGGCATTGCATATCAGTTATAGGGATCAGACTTTAGAGAATGAGAGAATCAAAACTGAGAATTCTGAACTCAAAGAGAGAAATAAGGTTGTAGAATAGAAACTTGCTAACATGCAGCAAGTTCAAAAGGAGAGAGATGATGCTGTCTATCTTGAACAAGAGTTGTTAAGTAAGTATAAACAACTTGAATCTGAATTGGAAAAGGCAAATCACATTATTAAAACTTGGACTCACTCAGGAAAAGACACTCAAGAAGTTTTTCAATCTGACATTGTAGGTCTAGGTTATTCTGAGGAAGGTGAACTTAGGTTTCAGAATACAGTCAAGATTAGACCACCTCTTCCACCTAAGAAATTTGGAACATTTGTTAATGGAATAAATGAACCTAGGTTTGAATGTGGAAAAGAAGCTGTTAGGAAAGAACCAGTAAAAACTAGTGTTAAACAGGTTAATATTGGTTTAATGACAGATAAAAAACTTAAGCATAAGCTTAAGGAGTTAAAATCTGTTAAGAAACAGAAAGTGTCTAGAAAGAACAGAAATGGTAAAGTAGGCATCACTCAAGGTAATTATCCAATGCTTGCTACTTTAGCTCCAAGAAAGACATGTCATAACTGTGGTAGCACTAACCATCTTGCTAGTTTTTGTAGGAAGAACAAAGACATTAATTCTTTACCTTCCAAATCTGAAGTAAAGAAAGATAATGTTAGAACTAGGCCACAGACTTTATGCAAACACTGTGGAAGCACTTGGCATTCTATTTATACTTGCAGAAATTATCATGCTATTTATCATAATTACTATGAACTGAAACCTAATCTGAAATGGGTTAGAGTTAATTCTGCAAGTGTAAACTCTGATAAAGTTAGCTTAAACTCTTATAGTATAAATTTCGCTGCTAAAGCTAACAAAATTAAGAAAGCCACAGGATCCAAGCAAGTCTGGATCCTTAAATCTAATCCTCAGTAATTGTTTGTGATTGCAGGGCATCAGGGAAAGTATCCTAGTCGTGGACAGTGGATGTTCAGGACACATGACTGGAAATAAAGCCCTGCTATCAGAGTATGTGGAGAAGGCTGGCCCAAAAGTTTCCTATGGAGATGGCAACATAGGACATACTATGGGATATGGCAATATTAATCTTGGAAGTGTCATCATCACAAATGTAGCTCTGGTTCCAGGACTCAAGCATGATCTACTATCTGTGAGTCAAATCTGTGATAGAGGTTTTCATGTAGATTTTCAACCTGAATACTGTGAGGTTATCTGCAAAACCACAGGGAAAGTTGTTTTAGTTGGACAAAGGCGCAACAATATCTATGAAGCAACCTTGTTGACAAACTCTGATGGAAAAACTATGTGTCTGTCAACAAGAATGTCTAATGAAGAGAGTTGGAAGTGGCATAAGAAACTTTCTCATTTGAATCTGAACAACATCAATGAGCTGATAAGAAAGGATCTTGTTAGAGGACTTCCAAAGTCTTTGTTAAATGTTGATGGTCTATGTGATTCATGTCAAAAGGCCAAACAGAGGAAGACTTCTTTCAAGAGCAAGTCCGAATCTTCAATTGTTGATCCATATCATCTTCTTCATGTTGATCTTTTTGGACCAGTAAATGTCTTGTCAATTGGAAGGAAGAAATATGCTCTAGTCATTGTTGATGATTATACCAGATACACTTGGGTGTATTTTCTAACAAAGATGGATGAAACTGCATTAACTCTGATGGAGCATGTAAAGTTGCTGGACAAAGGATCAAAACACAAAGTCAAAATAATCAGAAGTGATAATGGAACTGAATTCAGGAATGCAACAATGGAAGAATTCTGCAAGAACAGAGGTTTGAAGCAAGAGTTTTCTGCACCTGGTACACCACAGCAAAATGGTGTAGTTGAGAGGAAGAACAGAACCTTGATAGAAGCTGCCAGAACTATGCTTGATGAAGCAAAATTGCCAACCTATTTCTGGGCAGAAGCAGTTCAAACTGCTTGTTTTACTCAAAATGCAACACTGATCAACAAGCATGGAAAAATACCATATGAGATGGTGAGGGAAATGAAGCCAAACCTGAAATAGTTTCATATTTTTGGGTGCAAATGCTTTGTGTTGAAAACTCATCATGAACAGTTGACCAAATTTGAGTTGAAAGCAGATGAAGGAATTTTTTGTTGGCTATCCAGTGTCAACCAAGGCATTCAGAGTTTATAATCTGAGAACAAAGGTGATTATGGAATCTATTCATGTGTCATTTGATGACAAGAAAATCACTGGACTTGAAGATGCTGATGAACATGATCAGTTGTATTTCGAAAATGAAGATCTAATCTCTGATGAAATAAACTCTGATGACACTAATCCAACAAACTCTGTTAATGCAAACTCTGAACCTCTACTGGTACACACAGAAGAAATAGTACATTGAGAACAAAGAGGAGAACCAGTTGAGGGGGAGCATGATCATAGTGATGACTCAAATTCTGATAGTGAGTCAACTGAAAATTCTGGATCAAACTCAAACTCTGATGACTCAAACTCTAAAAGTCCAAATTCTAACAGTTCAAACACTGAGCGATCAAATTCAGGGGGAGCCTCAGAGAATGAAGAAAGGCATCAAGATAATCAGGAGAACATTGATCAAGGGGGAGGATCAACTGTTGACAGAAGTCATTTACCTTCAGCTAGGAAATGGACAAAATCACATACACCTGATTTAATAATTGGAGATCCAGATGCAAAAGTTAGGACAAGAAGTGCTACAACAAATGAATGTCTGTTTCATGCATTTCTATCCAAATCTGAACCAAAGAAAGTGGAAGAAGCTCTTCAAGATGCTGACTGGATAACAGCAATGCAGGAGGAGTTAAATGAATTTGAGAGAAATGAAGTATGGACCCTTGTACCTAGACCAAAGAATAGATCTGTTGTTGGTATTAGATGGGTTTTCAGAAACAAAACTGACAGTGATGGAGTTGTTACAAGAAACAAGGCCAGACTTGTGGCCAAAGGCTATTCACAGCAAGAAGGCATAGACTATGATGAAACTTTTGCTCCAGTTGCAAGGTTGGAGGCAATAAGAATCTTTCTAGCATATGCTTCTCACAAGAAATTCAAGGTTTTTCAGATGGATGTGAAAACTGCTTTTCTGAATGGAAAACTTGAAGAAGAACTGTTTGTTAAACAACCACCAGGATTTGTAGATCCCAAGTATCCAGATTATGTCTATAGGCTTGACAAGGCACTCTATGGACTTAAGCAGGCACCAAGAGCATGGTATGAAACTCTGGCTCAATTTCTTTTAGAAAGTGGATTTAACAGAGGTACAATTGATAAAACCTTGTTCAACTTCAATCTTGGTAGTGATCTGTTATTAGTTCAAATATATGTAGATGACATAATCTTTGGATCTACTAATGATAAACTCTGTAAGAAGTTTGCCAAGCTCATGCAGTCCTGGTATCAAATGAGCATGATGGGAGAGCTCAGTTATTTTCTAGGGCTACAGGTGAAGCAAACAGATGATGGAATCTTTATCAATCAAGCAAAATATACCAGAAATCTTCTCAAGAAATTTGGCATGCTTGACTGCTCATCTGCAACAACTCCCATGGCAACAGCAACAAAGTTGGATAGAGACACAGGTTCACCAGTGGATATGACAAACTATAGAGGAGTGATTGGGTCTCTTCTTTATCTAACAGCTAGCAGACCTGACATCATGTATGCAACATGTCTTTGTGCAAGATTTCAGGCAGATCCAAGAGAACCACATCTAACAGCTGTGTATAGAATTTTCAAATATCTTAAGGGAAACATAACTTTAGATTTATGGTATCCAAGAGAATCAGACTTCAAGCTTCTTGGTTACTCTGATGCAGACTTTGCAGGCTGTAAGATAGACAGAAAAAGTACCAGTGGAAGTTGTCAATTTCTTGGTGATAGACTTGTTTCTTGGTGCAGCAAGAAACAGAAATCAATCTCTACATCTACAGCTGAAGCAGAGTATATTGCTGCTGGTAGCTGTTGTGCACAGATTCTGTGGATGAAGAATCAATTACTGGATTATGGATTGAGGTACAGTAAAATACCTATTTACTGTGATAATCAAAGTGCTATTGCTATGACAGTTAATCCAGTACAACATTCAATGACCAAGCACATCAGCATAAGGTACCATTTTATCAGAGAACATGTAGAGGAAGGGAATATTGAGCTTCATTTTTTGTCTACAGAACAACATCTTGCAGATATCTTCACCAAGCCATTGAGTGAAGCTATATTTACAAGGCTGGTAAATGAACTAGGGATGGTCTCTGGCTTTGACTAGAGATATTGGTTAGACTCAAAATTCTACTTATGTACTTTGTTGCTCATATTTCTATGGTATGTTAAAATTTGCTATGCAACCTTTGCTCAATGTCTGTTAAACTCTGTTAGCATGCTCTGTAAGTCATACACTGTTGACATGTTTTTGTCTGAATGTTAATACCAATGAAGAAATCTGTATGAAGCATGATTCTCAGTAATTAATCATGAATCCTTCTAAGTTATTTGTGATCTAATCTTAGATTGTGCAGAAAATTAACACAGCATGATACTGTTTCATATTTATAGCATCTCTTAGTTTATTTATCCTAAACTCTGAGTCTGTAAATGCTGTGTGCATTGCCTCTCATGAATAATTTCTGATGCTGATGAGCTCTAAACTCTGTTAGTTATACACTATTAAATTATATTCTGTTATTAGAATAACCCCAAAGATTATATATATAGACTGTTAGAACTCGTTTGAGATCATGTTTGTAACTAGGACGACCCAGGAACTTACTGGTATATAGTAAGGGATAAAATTCTCTAATTTTTGGTGACTAGTTGTAGACTAGGAAGATCCAAGAACTTATCAAATTGATAAGGGCTAAAATGATAGGATTTTTGGTGACTAGTTCCAACCTCTGATTACTGGAGAAGTTAAAAAAAAAATATAGGGGGTTATAAATTAATTAAATATTACTGTATATATGGTATCGTTTTCTACAGAGTTTAGCATTCATCATATATTCATTGTTTATTATAAGAGTTTATGCATCCAGTGTTTACTGATTTATTTTATGGATTTTATGAAATACTAGATGCTCTAAAAACTCTGCTCTACACACACTCATATTCACAATTGTGCAGTGTTTGAAAGGATAACAGTAATTAAGTTGGAGAATTGATAAACACTGTTGGATTCTGTTGAGTACTCTAAGGTAATATTTTATTTCAGATAAAGCATACACTTGGAGTACAAAAAGAGTTTTTGAAATTTGCATGTGATACGTGCCAGTTGTTTAATGGTGTCAGACAGTTAAAGCTTATTGGAAATAGGAAAGAGAACAGCAGTAATAATAGGCATTATTACTGCGTGTGTAAATAACTGTTCCACTTGCTACGTGACACGTGTCCCACTCACACACTTGACAAGAAATTGGTTGCGTGTTTAATGTCTAAAACGATTGGGTTTTAATTTTCAATTACAGATCTAATCAAACTCATTTCATTATTCACTTTTTCACTTTTACACCCACGAACACACAATATTACACACAATCTCTCTGTTACTTTCACTTAAGCATTTACAAACACTTTTCCACATACTCTCTTTTCTCACAATCTCTAAACTGTTCTAATGGCAACCAAAACTTTTGTGGCTCAGGGATTATCTTTCGTTACTAACAACTATGCAGCAATACTAAACACTGATAAAGCCCCAGAACCATTTCATTTGATTCAGAACTTCTTAAGAGATTCTGAAATTGGTCAAGCTCTTGTTCAACCAGAAAAACTCTCTGCCACACAAATCTCTACTTTCTGGAGAAACTCTGTTTATGATGATGGTGGAAAGAATGGGACTCCATCTATTGTGTTTACTCATGAAGATCAAGAGTTTGTAATCACTCTTGCAACTGTTCGAGATGTTATGGATTTTGATACTCATACCTCATACGTTGTGGCTGGTTAGAATGAATTGAAAGAAATGTTACAACAACTGCGGTTTTCTGGCCCTTTGGATAAGCTTGGGAATGTTAAAAGGCCAGGGCTCAGGAAGGAGTGGAGCTTTTTCTTTGACTGCATCACTCAAGCATTTGGAAATAAAGTCACTAACTGGGATGCAATTCCCACTGATAGTCTTCAAATCGGGTATTCTCTTCTTAATGGGAGTAACTTTGATTTTGGTATATTAGTTCTTATGAATTTAGGTGAAAAACTAGCAGAGTCTAAAATAACTGTTTATTTCTCACGTTTTTGTCAATGTTTATTCTCTGCTTGTTTACCTAATTTGGTAATTTCTGATGAGGATGTTATTCAATACTTTCAAGTCCATAAGAGAATGTTCTCTGACTTGACAAACAAAGATGCCAACAAGGATCAAGTTCCAGAGTTTATCTATCCTCTTGCCCTCAGAAATTTTCTCAATCAACCACAGGAACCACAATCACCAAAACCTTAACCTGTACTTGAACCTCCACAGTCATCTCCTCAACCCACAAACACTGAACCTCACATAACCATAAACACTGAACCTATCTCTAAACCCACATCTACATCCACTCCACCCACTGTTGTTACTACTTCTCAACCTGAATCACAACCTCAACCTCAACCACAATCCAAATCAAGGAAACCAAAGAAAAGCAGGGCTATAAGGCCACCAAGAAAGCACAGGACTGCTGAAGCTTCTAAGCCAAAGAGAGCTAGGAAGGAAAGAGCTAACAGACCTCAATCTCCATCTACTCTAGATGATTCTATCTCAGAAGAAGAGAGAACAGAAGTGAATCCTCCAGTTAAAAGGAGGATACTAATTATTGAAGAATCTGATGAAGAATTGAATTTTGAAGCTCCAAAGGATATTTCTAAGGAAATACCTGCTGTTTCTAATGAAATACCTGTTGAGATAGACAGAGATGGTAATGCTGATGCTACAATGGATGAAATTCTTGAGCCATTGTTCCCATTCTCTGAGAACATGGACATTCCAATCTCTTCACCTACTGTTTTCTCTGAAGAAACTGATGCAGTAAATCAAACCACTGTGGTACTTGAAGAAACAGTGGCTTCTCACACTGAGTTAATCCCTGATGCTCATCAGGTTCCTGACCAAGGTGAAGAGGTTGAACAAGTTCAAGGTGCAAAGTCTGTTGATCCTATTGTACAACCTGCAGAGGATGTTGTAGAGTCTGTTGCAGAGAATGTTGACCGTACTTCAGACACTGTTGCAGAAACTGTTGATGAGTCTCTTCCAATTCCTGAATCAACTTACTATATTGAAGCTGAAACTGAAATTGAAACTGAAGGGAGTACTGAGTCAAGCTCTTCTCAGAGTTTACCAGTACAGACCTCTGCTAAAGTCAAGAGAACATTTTGCTGGCCTTTCAAGTCAAGCAGATGTTGAAGAAGACCACTTTGAACAATTTTCAGCTGATTGGTACAAAGAAACTTGCATCTTTCCTGTTGCAAGAGCAGCTGAATTTGTCAAGAGAACATCCAGAACAATCACAAATCCAGAGATTCTATCATGTCTCAAGGCCACTATTGTCCAAGTGAAGACTCTCAATTCTAGATTTGATCATTGTCAAAAGGCCATTTCTGATGTTCGAGGTGATGTTATTAGAGGAGATGATATGCTTAAACTTGATAGCAAGAACAAGTTTCAATATCTTTCCCAGTATCAACAAACTTTGTCTCACAGGCTGAGCAAAGTTGAAGAAAAGCAAAATGCCATGTCTTTAAAGATTGATTCTATTGCTACCTCTCTGGAGTTAATCACATCTATTCTCATGCCTGATGATGTCAAAAAGGGGGAGAGAGTTGCTAAGTCTAAATGTAAGCAATCTCAAACTTTGACTAAAGAGGATGAAGATACTGAAGATGGAGGAGCAGGAGCAAAAGGCAAAGAGAAGAAGATATTAAGAGCTGATCAAAGTCTGAAATTTAGCAATTCTTCCAAGTCAAAGTCAACTTCCAACACCAAGAGTTTATTATTCACTGAAAATTCAATGACTGATGGGGAATTGGCTGCTAAGTTATTTATTGAAGAAAATGAAGAAGGAGCTACTATTGAGGAAATTAAAGCTGAAGAAAAGAATTTACAAGAACAACATATAAAAGCTTTAAAGTCCGGAAAGTTTAAAAAGAAAGAAAAAGGTCCTAGGCCTGTTCTTAAAGGCATTGTGATTAAGGAAAATGTTGATCAAAGATCACATTTATCTAAGAAACTGTTAAATATAATTGATGTGTTTTGATCAGTGTTTAAGTGTTACAGGGAGTTATCAGAGTTTAGCTGGAAGCAGTCAGAGTTTGCGTAAACTCTGACAGTTGGAAGCTCGACAGAGTTTGTTAAACTCTGTCTGAAGGAAGCGCGTCTACTGTTCAACAGTGATTGAAGATTAATTATGGAAGCGATATCTTTGAAGATTGGATAGCTATCAAAGAGATCGAGTTGACATAGGAGACGTGTGACAATCTGAAATTGATATCATTGTATAGCTGATTATTAGGAATATCAATTAGAGATTGTATCGTAGCTGTATGGTATATAAATACAGATAGGTTAACCCTAGAAGGGTATCGATAACGAATTATCTTTATTGTAACCTAGCAGCTCTTTGTGATAGTTTACATCACGAAGAGGGTTCGAAATACAAGAAGTTTTTTAAGTGCATAAACGCTTTTACTTGTTAATCTCTCATACAAAGTTGATTATTAATTGTGTATTCGGCCTAACAAGTGGTATCAGAGCCAATCTGTTACTTTATTACAGGTTAAGATCCAAACACAACAATAATCATGTCAGCAATTCCTCCACCAACACCTACTGTTTCTGAAAAGGCTCCTACTACTGTGAGTCGTTATGAACCAATCAGGGTTCCTATTCTGAGGCCATTAGAGTATGCTATGTGGAAGGTCAAGATGACTATGTTTTTGGAGGCTACAGATCCAGAATATCTTGACAGGATTTATGAAGGCCCTCACAATCCTACAAAGCTATCTGTTGCAGTTGCTGGTGAAGCAGCAAAAATGGTTCCAAAGGAAAAGAAGGACATGACTCCTGAAGATCTATCATCAATTGCTAAGGATGCAAAAGTTAGGCATTTACTGCATAGTGCTTTAGACAATGTTATGTCTAACAAAGTCATTAACTGCACCACTGCAAAAGAGATATGGGATGCTCTTGAAGTCAGGTGTCAAGGAACTGCAGCTATTAAGAAGAATAGAAGAAACATACTCACACAAGAGTATGAGCATTTTGAGGCTAAACCTGAAGAGACCATGACAGAAACATTTGATAGATTCTGTAAACTGATTAATGATCTGTCATTGGTCAACAAAGAGTATAGTCTAGAAGACTCGAATCTCAAGTTTCTTCTTTCTCTACCTGAAAAGTGGGATGTGAAAACAACCACTATTAGAGACAACTATGATCTTGCTGAAACAGAGATTGATGAAATCTATGGACTGCTCAAAACTCATGAGTTGGAAATGGAACAGAGAAACAGGAGATCAAGCAGGAAAGGAAAGTCTGTTGCTCTTAACGTTGAAGAGAAGCCTCAGAAGAAAGAGGCAACAAGAAGGAAAATGAAAGGAAAAGCTTTGGTCATACATTCAGAAAGTGAATCACCAAACTCTGATTATGATTCAAATTCTTCTGAATCATCTGACTCTGAGGATGATGAAGAAGAAATGAGGAAAATGGCTGTGTTAATGGTGAAGACTTTCAAGAAAATGGGCTTCAAGAATTTCAAGAAAGGAAAAAGGTTTTCTAGGGATTCAAATGAAGACAGGAAAAGCTACAGGAAGTCTGATAAGAGAGATTCTAAAGGAAAGAAGGATAAGTCTGAAATTTAATGCTACAAGTGTAAGGAGATGGGTCACTATGCTCCTGAGTGCAAGAAGGGTAAAACTGGAAAGGTACTCTACACTAAAGGCAGAGATTGGGCAGATACTTCAGATTCTGATGAAGAAGTGAACTATGCTCTCATGGCTACTACTGAATCAGAATCCTCTGAAAATCAGGTACCTCTAACTACCTATGCTTATAATATTGATGACATTGCTCAATTAAGAATTTATCTTAAGTCATTGCATATAAGTTATAGGGATCAGACATTAGAAAATGAGAGGATAAAAGCTGAAAATTCTGAACTTAAAGAAAGAAATAAACTTGTTGAAGAGAAACTTGAAAACATGCAACAAGTTCAGAAAGAGAGAGATGATGCTGTTTGCAAAGAACAGAATTTGCTTCAGAAGTATAAACAACTAGAGTCAGAGTTGGAGGAAGCAAATAATAAAATTAGGACTTGGACTAATTCTGGAAAGGACACTCAACAGATTTTTCAAACAGACACTGTTGGTCTAGGTTATAATGAGGGAGATGAACTTAGATTTCAAAATCAAGTTAAAGTCAGAACTAAATTTGTTCATGGAACCAGTAAATTTTTGTCTGAGAATGAAAAGGAAGCTGTCAAAAGAAAACCAGTAAAAACTAGTGTTAAACAGGTTAATATTGGTTCAATGACAGATAAACAACTCAAACATAAACTGAAGGAGTTAAAGTCTGTTGAGAAAAAGAAAGTGTCAAACAAGAACAGAAATGGAAAAGTAGGCATCACTTCAGGAAATAAACCAATGCTTGCTAGTTATGCTCCAAGAAAGACATGTCATAACTGTGGTAGTACTAAGCATCTTGCAAATTTTTGCAAGAAAAATAAAAATATAAATTCTTTACCTACAAAGTCTGAGGTAAAGAAGGATTTTGCTAGAACTAAGCCACAGACTCTATGCACACACTGTGGAAGCACTTGCATTCCATCTATACTTGCAGAGAATATCATGCTATCTATCATAATTACTATGAACTGAAACCCAATCTGAAATGGGTTAAAGTTGATACTGCAAGTGTAAACACTGATACTGTTAGCTCAAACTCTGATAATGTTAATTCCGCTGCAAAAGCTAACAAAGTTAAGAATGCCAAAGGATCCAAGCAAGTCTGGATCCTTAAAACTAATCCTCAGTAATTGTTTGTGATTGCAGGGTAACAGGGAGGCAACCCTAGTCGTGGACAGTGGATGTTCAGGACACATGACTGGAAATAAAGCCCTGCTATCAGAATATGAGGAGAAGGCTGGCCCAAAAGTTTCCTATGGTGATGGCAATATAGGAAGAACATTGGGATATGGCAATATCAATCTTGGAAATGTCATCATCAACAATGTAGCTCATGTCCCAGGACTCAAGCATGACTTGCTATCTGTGAGTCAAATCTGTGACAAGGGATATCATGTAGATTTCCAACCTGAATATTGTGAAGTTATCAGCAAATCTACAGGAAAGGTTGTTCTAGTTGGTCACAGGCAAAACAACATTTATGAAATCAAGCTTTTGATAGACTCTGTTGGAAAAGCTGTTTGTCTGTCTACAAGAATGTCTAGTGAAGAGAGTTGGAAGTGGCATAAGAAACTCTCACATTTGAACTTGAACAACATCAATGAATTGATCAGAAAGGATCTTGTAAGAGGACTCCCAAAGACCCTGTTAAATGTTGATGGCCTATGTGACTCATGTCAGAAGGCTAAACAAAGGAAGTCATCTTTCAAGAGCAAGACAGAATTTTCTATCACTGATCCCTATCATCTTCTGCATGTTGATCTCTTTGGTCCAGTAAATGTTATGTCTATTGCAAGGAAGAAATATGCTTTAGTCATTGTTGATGAATACACTAGATTCACTTGGGTGTATTTTCTAGCAAAGAAGGATGAAACTGCATCGACTCTGATGGAGCATGTGAAGCTTCTGGACAAAGGATCAAGCAACAAAGTCAGAATCATCAGAAGTGATAATGGAACTGAGTTCAGAAATGCAACAATGGAAGAATTCTGCAAGGACAATGGAGTGAAACAAGAATTTTCAGCACCTGGTACACCACAACAAAATGGTGTAGTTGAAAGGAAAAATAGAACCTTAATTGAAGCTGCCAGAACTATGCTTGATGAAGCAAAATTGCCAACTTATTTCTGGGCAGAAGCTGTTCAAACTGCTTGTTTTACTCAAAATGCAACACTGATCAATAAGCATGGAAAGACACCATATGAGATGGTGAAGAAAAAGAAGCCTAACCTGAAATACTTTCATATTTTCGGGTGCAAATGTTTTGTTTTGAAGACTCATCCAGAACAGTTGACCAAGTTTGAGCTAAAGGCAGATGAAGGAATTTTTGTTGGCTATCCACTGTCAACAAAGGCATTCAGAGTTTACAATCTGAGAACTAAAGTGATCATGGAATCTATACATGTTTCTTTTGATGATAAGAAGATAACTGAATTTTCAGCAAGAGCAGCTGAATTTGTCAAGAGAACATCCAGAACAATCACAAATCCAGAGATTCTATCATGTCTCAAGGCCACTATTGTCCAAGTGAAGACTCTCAATTCTAGATTTGATCATTATCAAAAGGCCATTTCTGATGTTCGAGGTGATGTTATTAGAGGAGATGATATGCTTAAACTTGATAGCAAGAACAAGTTTCAATATCTTTCCCAGTATCAACAAACTTTGTCTCACAGGCTGAGCAAAGTTGAAGAAAATCAAAATGCCATGTCTTTAAAGATTGATTCTATTGCTACCTCTCTGGAGTTAATCACATCTATTCTCATGCCTGATGATGTCAAAAAGGGGGAGAGAGTTGCTAAGTCTAAATGTAAGCAATCTCAAACTTTGACTAAAGAGGATGAAGATACTGAAGATGGAGGAGCAGGAGCAAAAGGCAAAGAGAAGAATATATTAAGAGCTGATCAAAGTCTGAAATTTAGCAATTCTTCCAAGTCAAAGTCAACTTCCAACACCAAGAGTTTATTATTCACTGAAAATTCAATGACTGATGGGGAATTGGCTGCTAAGTTATTTATTGAAGAAAATGAAGAAGGAGCTACTATTGAGGATATTAAAGCTGAAGAAAAGAATTTACAAGAACAACATATAAAAGCTTTAAAGTCCGGAAAGTTTAAAAAGAAAGAAAAAGGTCCTAGGCCTGTTCTTAAAGGCATTGTGATTAAGGAAAATGTTGATCAAAGATCACATTTATCTAAGAAACTGTTAAATATAATTGATGTGTTTTGATCAGTGTTTAAGTGTTACAGGGAGTTATCAGAGTTTAGCTGGAAGCAGTCAGAGTTTGCGTAAACTCTGACAGTTGGAAGCTCGACAGAGTTTGTTAAACTCTGTCTGAAGGAAGCGCGTCTACTGTTCAACAGTGATTGAAGATTAATTATGGAAGCGATATCTTTGAAGATTGGATAGCTATCAAAGAGATCGAGTTGACATAGGAGACGTGTGACAATCTGAAATTGATATCATTGTATAGCTGATTATTAGGAATATCAATTAGAGATTGTATCGTAGCTGTATGGTATATAAATACAGATAGGTTAACCCTAGAAGGGTATCGATAACGAATTATCTTTATTGTAACCTAGCAGCTCTTTGTGATAGTTTACATCACGAAGAGGGTTCGAAATACAAGAAGTTTTTTAAGTGCATAAACGCTTTTACTTGTTAATCTCTCATACAAAGTTGATTATTAATTGTGTATTCGGCCTAACAAGTGGTATCAGAGCCAATCTGTTACTTTATTACAGGTTAAGATCCAAACACAACAATAATCATGTCAGCAATTCCTCCACCAACACCTACTGTTTCTGAAAAGGCTCCTACTACTGTGAGTCGTTATGAACCAATCAGGTTTCCTATTCTGAGGCCATTAGAGTATGCTATGTGGAAGGTCAAGATGACTATGTTTTTGGAGGCTACAGATCCAGAATATCTTGACAGGATTTATGAAGGCCCTCACAATCCTACAAAGCTATCTGTTGCAGTTGCTGGTGAAGCAGCAAAAATGGTTCCAAAGGAAAAGAAGGACATGACTCCTGAAGATCTATCATCAATTGCTAAGGATGCAAAAGTTAGGCATTTACTGCATAGTGCTTTAGACAATGTTATGTCTAACAAAGTCATTAACTGCACCACTGCAAAAGAGATATGGGATGCTCTTGAAGTCAGGTGTCAAGGAACTGCAGCTATTAAGAAGAATAGAAGAAACATACTCACACAAGAGTATGAGCATTTTGAGGCTAAACCTGAAGAGACCATGACAGAAACATTTGATAGATTCTGTAAACTGATTAATGATCTGTCATTGGTCAACAAAGAGTATAGTCTAGAAGACTCGAATCTCAAGTTTCTTCTTTCTCTACCTGAAAAGTGGGATGTGAAAACAACCACTATTAGAGACAACTATGATCTTGCTGAAACAGAGATTGATGAAATCTATGGACTGCTCAAAACTCATGAGTTGGAAATGGAACAGAGAAACAGGAGATCAAGCAGGAAAGGAAAGTCTGTTGCTCTTAACGTTGAAGAGAAGCCTCAGAAGAAAGAGGCAACAAGAAGGAAAATGAAAGGAAAAGCTTTGGTCATACATTCAGAAAGTGAATCACCAAACTCTGATTATGATTCAAATTCTTCTGAATCATCTGACTCTGAGGATGATGAAGAAGAAATGAGGAAAATGGCTGTGTTAATGGTGAAGACTTTCAAGAAAATGGGCTTCAAGAATTTCAAGAAAGGAAAAAGGTTTTCTAGGGATTCAAATGAAGACAGGAAAAGCTACAGGAAGTCTGATAAGAGAGATTCTAAAGGGAAGAAGGATAAGTCTGAAATTCAATGCTACAAGTGTAAGGAGATGGGTCACTATGCTCCTGAGTGCAAGAAGGGTAAAACTGGAAAGGTACTCTACACTAAAGGCAGAGATTGGGCAGATACTTCAGATTCTGATGAAGAAGTGAACTATGCTCTCATGGCTACTACTGAATCAGAATCCTCTGAAAATCAGGTACCTCTAACTACCTATGCTTATAATATTGATGACATTGCTCAATTAAGAATTTATCTTAAGTCATTGCATATAAGTTATAGGGATCAGACATTAGAAAATGAGAGGATAAAAGCTGAAAATTCTGAACTTAAAGAAAGAAATAAACTTGTTGAAGAGAAACTTGAAAACATGCAACAAGTTCAGAAAGAGAGAGATGATGCTGTTTGCAAAGAACAGAATTTGCTTCAGAAGTATAAACAACTAGAGTCAGAGTTGGAGGAAGCAAATAATAAAATTAGGACTTGGACTAATTCTGGAAAGGACACTCAACAGATTTTTCAAACAGACATTGTTGGTCTAGGTTATAATGAGGGAGATGAACTTAGATTTCAAAATCAAGTTAAAGTCAGAACTAAATTTGTTCATGGAACCAGTAAATTTTTGTCTGAGAATGAAAAGGAAGCTGTCAAAAGAAAACCAGTAAAAACTAGTGTTAAACAGGTTAATATTGGTTCAATGACAGATAAACAACTCAAACATAAACTGAAGGAGTTAAAGTCTGTTGAGAAAAAGAAAGTGTCAAACAAGAACAGAAATGGAAAAGTAGGCATCACTTCAGGAAATAAACCAATGCTTGCTAGTTATGCTCCAAGAAAGACATGTCATAACTGTGGTAGTACTAAGCATCTTGCAAATTTTTGCAAGAAAAATAAAAATATAAATTATTTACCTACAAAGTCTGAGGTAAAGAAGGATTTTGCTAGAACTAAGCCACAGACTCTATGCACACACTGTGGAAGCACTTGCATTCCATCTATACTTGCAGAGAATATCATGCTATCTATCATAATTACTATGAACTGAAACCCAATCTGAAATGGGTTAAAGTTGATACTGCAAGTGTAAACACTGATACTGTTAGCTCAAACTCTGATAATGTTAATTCCGCTGCAAAAGCTAACAAAGTTAAGAATGCCAAAGGATCCAAGCAAGTCTGGATCCTTAAAACTAATCCTCAGTAATTGTTTGTGATTGCAGGGTAACAGGGAGGCAACCCTAGTCGTGGACAGTGGATGTTCAGGACACATGACTGGAAATAAAGCCCTGCTATCAGAATATGAGGAGAAGGCTGGCCCAAAAGTTTCCTATGGTGATGGCAATATAGGAAGAACATTGGGATATGGCAATATCAATCTTGGAAATGTCATCATCAACAATGTAGCTCATGTCCCAGGACTCAAGCATGACTTGCTATCTGTGAGTCAAATCTGTGACAAGGGATATCATGTAGATTTCCAACCTGAATATTGTGAAGTTATCAGCAAATCTACAGGAAAGGTTGTTCTAGTTGGTCACAGGCAAAACAACATTTATGAAATCAAGCTTTTGATAGACTCTGTTGGAAAAGCTGTTTGTCTGTCTACAAGAATGTCTAGTGAAGAGAGTTGGAAGTGGCATAAGAAACTCTCACATTTGAACTTGAACAACATCAATGAATTGATCAGAAAGGATCTTGTAAGAGGACTCCCAAAGACCCTGTTAAATGTTGATGGCCTATGTGACTCATGTCAGAAGGCTAAACAAAGGAAGTCATCTTTCAAGAGCAAGACAGAATTTTCTATCACTGATCCCTATCATCTTCTGCATGTTGATCTCTTTGGTCCAGTAAATGTTATGTCTATTGCAAGGAAGAAATATGCTTTAGTCATTGTTGATGAATACACTAGATTCACTTGGGTGTATTTTCTAGCAAAGAAGGATGAAACTGCATCGACTCTGATGGAGCATGTGAAGCTTCTGGACAAAGGATCAAGCAACAAAGTCAGAATCATCAGAAGTGATAATGGAACTGAGTTCAGAAATGCAACAATGGAAGAATTCTGCAAGGACAATGGAGTGAAACAAGAATTTTCAGCACCTGGTACACCACAACAAAATGGTGTAGTTGAAAGGAAAAATAGAACCTTAATTGAAGCTGCCAGAACTATGCTTGATGAAGCAAAATTGCCAACTTATTTCTGGGCAGAAGCTGTTCAAACTGCTTGTTTTACTCAAAATGCAACACTGATCAATAAGCATGGAAAGACACCATATGAGATGGTGAAGAAAAAGAAGCCTAACCTGAAATACTTTCATATTTTCGGGTGCAAATGTTTTGTTTTGAAGACTCATCCAGAACAGTTGACCAAGTTTGAGCTAAAGGCAGATGAAGGAATTTTTGTTGGCTATCCACTGTCAACAAAGGCATTCAGAGTTTACAATCTGAGAACTAAAGTGATCATGGAATCTATACATGTTTCTTTTGATGATAAGAAGATAACTGGACTTGAAGACAAAGATGTATATGATCAAACTGAACTTTGAAAATGAAGTTTTAAACTCTGATGAAGGAAACTCTGATGAAACAATTCTGACAGACTCTGTTGAAACAAACTCTGAACCTCTACTGGTAAATTCTGAAGAAACATCTCAGTCACAACAAAGGGGAGAACCAGTTGAGGGGGAGCATGATCAAGATGAAGACTCAAACACTGATACTGAGTCAACTGAAAAATCTGGATCAAACTCTGATGCTTCAAACTCTGAAAATTCAAATTCTGACTCTGGGAAATCAAGTTCAGGGGGAGTCTCAGAAAATGAAGATAGATCACAACAAAATCAGGAGAGCATGGATCAAGGGGAGGATCACATGCTGATAGAAGTCATTTGCCTTCTGCTAGGAAATGGACTAAATCACATACACCTGATTTGATAATTGGTGATCCAGATGCAAAAGTAAAGACAAGAAGTGCTACTGCAAGTGAATGTCTGTTTCATGCATTCTTGTCTAAAAATGAACCAAAGAAAGTGGAAGAAGCTCTTCAAGATGCAGATTGGATAACAGCAATGCAGGAAGAGTTAAATGAATTTGAAAGGAATGAAGTTTGGACCCTTGTACCAAGGCCAAAGAATAGATCTATTGTTGGTACTAAATGGGTTTTCCGAAACAAGACTGACAGTGAAGGTGTTATCACAAGGAACAAGGCTAGACTGGTAGCAAAAGGCTATTCACAGCAGGAAGGAATAGACTATGATGAAACATTTGCTCCAGTTGCAAGATTGGAGGCAATCAGAATTTTTCTAGCATATGCCTCTCACAAGAAATTCAAAGTGTTCCAGATGGATGTGAAAAGTGCTTTTCTGAATGGAAAGCTTGAAGAAGAAGTGTTTGTTGAACAACCACCAGGATTTGTGGACCCCAAATATCCAGATTATGTCTATAGGCTAAATAAGGCACTATATGGACTTAAGCAGGCACCAAGAGCATGGTATGAGACACTTGCTCAGTTTCTTCTAGAAAGTGGATTCAACAGAGGAACAATTGACAAAACTCTGTTTTATTTCAATCAAGGAAGTGACCTCCTTTTAGTTCAAATTTATGTTGATGACATCATCTTTGGGTCTACTAATGATAAACTATGTAAGAAGTTTGCCAAGCTCATGCAGTCCAGATATCAAATGAGCATGATGGGAGAGCTTAGTTACTTTCTAGGCCTACAGGTGAAACAAACAGAAGATGGAATTTTCATTAATCAAGAAAAATACACCAGAAATCTTCTCAAGAAATTTGGTATGCTTGACTGTTCATCTGCATCAACTCCCATGGCAACAGCAACTAAATTGGACAAAGACACAGGAGTTTCAGTGGATATGACAAACTACAGAGGCATGATAGGATCTCTTCTATACTTGACAGCTAGTAGGCCTGACATCATGTATGCAACCTGTCTTTGTGCAAGGTTTCAGGCAGATCCTAGAGAGCCACATCTGACAGCTGTGAAAAGAATCTTCAAGTATCTCAAGGGCACCATATCATTAGGTCTGTGGTACCCCAGAGAATCAGATTTTAAGCTACTTGGGTATTCTGATGCAGACTTTGCAGGCTGCAAGGTAGACAGAAAGAGCACTAGTGGAAGTTGTCAATTTCTTGGTGACAGACTTGTTTCCTGGTACAGCAAGAAACAGAAATCAATCTCCACATCTACAGCTGAAGCAGAGTATATTGCAGCTGGTAGCTGTTGTGCACAGATCTTATGGATGAAGAATCAATTGCTGGATTATGGATTGAGGTACAGTAATATCCCTATTTACTGTGATAATCAAAGTGCTATTGCTATGACAGGTAATCCAGTACAGCATTCAATGACCAAGCACATCAGCATAAGGTACCACTTCATCAGAGAACACGTGGAAGAAGGAAATATTGAACTACATTTTGTATCTACAGATCAACAGCTTGCAGATATCTTCACTAAACCATTGAGTGAAGCTACATTTACAAGACTGGTCAATGAACTAGGAATGGTCTCTGGTTCTGACTAGAAATGTTGGTTAGATTCAAACTTTACTTATGTGATGTATTAATCATATTTCTTGATTGGTTAAATGCTAAGTGAACTCTGTTGATTAAACTCTGTTATGCATACTCTGTTAAACTCTGTCAGTATGTCTGTATGTCATACACTGTTAATAAGTTTGATAAACTCTGTGAACTCTGAGTTGATTTTTGTCTGAATGAAAACACCAATGAAGAAATATGTATGAAGCATGATTCTCAGAAATTAATCATGAATCTTTCTGAGTTATTGTGATCTAATCTTAGATTGTGCAGAAAGTTAACACAGCATGATACTGGCTCATATTTATAGCATCTCTTAGTTTATTTTGTCCTAAACTCTGAGTCTATAAATACTGTGTGCATTACCTTTCATGAAAAACTACTGATGTTGATGAACTCTAAACTCTGTTAGTTATACTCTGATAGAATAAAATGTTTACTGCAATACCCCAAAGAAAATGTATATAGGTTGCTATACTCCTTTGAGATTATGTTGGATACTAGGATGACCCAAGAACCTATTGGTATATAATATGTGCTAAAATTCTCTGATTTTTGGTGACTAGTTAAATACTAGGATGACCCAGGAACTTATCAAAATGATAAGGGCTAAAATTTTTGAATTTTTGGTGACTGGTTCCAACCTCTGATTACTGGAATGAAAAAATAAAAAAATGAAAAAAAATGAAAAAAAAATGATGAAAAAAAAGTATATAAAGGGGGTATAAAATAAAAATTACTGTATAAAGTTCGATTACTTCAGAGTTTAGCTTTCATCATACAGTCAGTGTTTACTATGACAGTTTGTGCATCCAGTGTTTATTGATTTACTTTATGGATTTTATGAAAAATTAGATGCTTTAAAAATTGACTTAGTAAACTCTGCTTCACACACACAAATATTCATAACTGTGCAATTTATGAAAGGGTTTCGGTGATAAAGTTGGAGAATTGACAAACGCTGTTGATTCGTGATTTGTACTCTAAGGTAAATTTTCACTTGGACAATTTGAAAGTCTTGGAGTAAGTAGGGTTTTTGACAACTGTTAATCAGTGGATAGTTGATGAATGTGTTCTTTATTTGATTACTTTAATTAGTCTTCATATTCTCTTCTTGATTTATTTTCTTGAAGAACAGTTCATAAAACATAAATAATAGTTGCAGAATACAATGAATATGATTAGAGAAACAAAATTTTCATTGATAATACGAAAGAGATTACAAGCAAATATTACATCTTTTTGTTCTCTCTATCTGCTAATCTATTCAACAGGAAAGTAGAAGGTCCGTCCACGCCACTCCATTGTTAGCAAAAATTCCCAGATCCCATCTTTGCCACTTTATTTGGGTCTGCAGAGGAAAAAATGCCTGCAGAAGAGGATGCAAGAGATGGTGTTTCTCCGATAAATGATATTCCTGATTCATTTATGCCATTCTCTGATCCTATTTCTGATATTGGTGTAGCTGATCAACCTACGGCTGTTCTTTCTGAAGCTGTGGCATCTCATACTGAGTTAATATCTGATGCTCACCAAACTGTTGAAGAAGGTGAAGAACTTGATCAGGCAATCAAAGTCACTTCTCAGTCAATGCCTGTTGCTGAGCCTGAGCAACATGGAGAAAATCTTGACAAGCCTACAGAAGAAATTGCTAAACCTATGGCTGAAGATGAACCAGTTAAAGCTACAAGTGTTGAAGCTGAAGGTGACAGTAGTGCAAACTCTGATGCTTCTCTGAGTGCACCAGTACAAACTGACAATAAACATACACCTTTTCCTCAACCTTGTACTTCTCATGAAGTTGAGAGAGCACAATTTGCCAAGAATGCTGCTGAATGGTACAAAGAAGATTGTATTTTTTCACAAGAAAGAGCAGCTAAGTTTGTTAAGCAAAGTGCTGATACTATCTCCAATCCAGAGATTCTTTTTTGCTTGAAAGTAACTATAGTTCAAGTTAAAACTCTGGATAGACGATTTGATGATACTACTTTGGCAATCACTGCTTTACGAAATGAAGTTGTAGCCAGAGAAATGAAAATGGAAAGAGAATCAAAACTTGTGACTACGAAATTCTCTAAAGCTCAAGACAATATTTTTGCCAGGCTGAGTAAAGTTGAAGAGAACCAGTCTGATTTATCTGCTAAAATTGATTCTATTGCTACCTCCCTGGAGTTAATTACTTCTATCCTTATGCCTGATGATGTCAAAAAGGGGGAGAGAGTTGTCAGAAGGGATAGTGCTGGAGATGGAGGGGCAAGTAACAAAGGAAAGAAAAAGGATGAAGAGATTCAAACTCTGAGAACTTGCAGGTCATCAAAATCACAGTCTGTTGGGAGAAATACTGATACTCAAGGTACTTCAAGGACCAAGAGTTTGCTGTTATCTTCTAATCTACAAACTGATGAAGAATTTGCTGCTAAGCTGTTCATTGAAGAGAATGTGGAAGGAGTAACGATTGAGGACATTGAAGCTGAGGAAAAGAGTTTACAAGAAGAACATCTTAAAGCTTTAAAGTCTGATAAGGTACAAAGAGGAAAAGCTCCTAGACCTGTTGTTAAAGGTGTTGTGATCAGAGAAAGGACTGATGTTAGTCAAAGTTCTTGGTTCTCAAAGGAAGCAATTGCAGCAGAGGCTAAACTCAAGCTAAAAGGCATTGAAGGTGAAAGTTCACAGAAGAAAGTTACAACTTCTGTTGCATCTCAAGCAATGATCACACCTTTACACTCTTCACAGTTGAAATCTATTTTTGGAAAAGGAACAATTTCTGATCCAAATGTGTTATCTGGAGTCTCAATGAATGTTTTTGATGGAAAAGCTTGATCTGGAAAGGTTGGTAATAATAAGGGTGGACTAGGTTCACATAGAGACAAAAGGCAATATACTGGTCCTAGAGATCCTTCTTCACTGGCTGTTCCAGGTCGTGGTGTTCCTCAAGAGAGTTTGGACAGACTGGAATCAGTGCAGTTAGTTCATCAGAAGAGTTTAGACAAGGATTTTCTTTTATACTTCATGGCTGATGGGACAGTATTCAAAGTTGGTGAGGATGATATTGGCTTGAAATGTTGGGAAGAACTGGAGTATGTTCTATATCTTCTCAAGGTGAATAGTCGAAGGACTCAGTCAGTTGCTAATGTGCTCAGACAGAAAATGACTCAGAATCTGGCAATCAGAGGACAGAAATTCAATAGCAGATATATTCCTAAGTACAGGGATTACAAAGGCAATCTCATTGAAATGAAGAAAGGTACTGCAAAGTTAAAAACTGATTTGGGAATCACAGTACTTGACTTCAATACACAGGCAGAAAAAGTCAAATTTATCAGACTGGGTAATGAGATGAGAAGGAACAAAATTTATGATCTTAGGGCTGCTATCTACCAAACAGATGAAAGTGATCCTCAGCTCAGAGAAATCAAAGAAGCAATGAAGATTGAACTTGAAAATGCAGAAAGAAGATTACTGATTGATTATCTCAGAACCATGCCAGATCTTGAAATGATAAGAGATTAAGTTCTGTAAGAATTTTCTTATTCTCTATAGTTTTTATTAAGTAGAAGCTTAAACTCTGAATTTGTATAAACACTGTATTTGTCTATTTGTTTTGACATCATCAATTATTGTCATTAACTTGTGCATTTTTGCTAAATGAACAAGTTGGGGGAGATTGTTAAATATAATTGATGTGTTTTGATCAGTGTTTAAGTGTTACAGGGAGTTATCAGAGTTTAGCTGGAAGCAGTCAGAGTTTGCGTAAACTCTGACAGTTGGAAGCTCGACAGAGTCTGTTAAACTCTGTCTGAAGGAAGCGCGTCTACTGTTCAAAAGTGATTGAAGATTAATTATGGAAGCGATATCTTTGAAGATTGGATAGCTATCAAAGAGATCGAGTTGACATAGGAGACGTGTGACAATCTGAAATTGATATCATTGTATAGCTGATTATTAGGAATATCAATTAGAGATTGTATCGTAGCTGTATGGTATATAAATACAGATAGGTTAACCCTAGAAGGGTATCGATAACGAATTATCTTTATTGTAACCTAGCAGCTCTTTGTGATAGTTTACATCACGAAGAGGGTTCGAAATACAAGAAGTTTTTTAAGTGCATAAACGCTTTTACTTGTTAATCTCTCATACAAAGTTGATTATTAATTGTGTATTCGGCCTAACAGAAACCAACAGAAGATGAAGCTAAACTCAAGCTAAAAGGCATTGCTATGGAAGGAGAAGATTCAAAGAAGAAAGATACAACCTCTGTTTCTACACAAGTTGTACAGAAGAAAGAAAACACAACCTCTATTGCTATACAAGTTGTGTCTAGACCTCTATCTTCTCAGTTGAAATCAGTTTTTGGTAAAGGAACACTTCATCATCCAAATCTAGTATCTGGAGCTCCTATGGATTTTACTGATGGAAGAGCCTTGTCTGGTAAGATTGGAAATAATAAAGCTGGTCTAGGCTCACACAGAGATAAAAGGCAACATACTGGTCCTAGAGATCCTTCTTCACTGGCTGTTCCAGGTCGTGGTGTCACTCAAGAGAGTTTGGACAGACTGGAATCAGTACAGTTAGTTCATCAGAAGAGTTTAAAGCAAGATTTTCTTTAATACTTTATGGTTGATGGGACAGTATTTAAAATTGGTGAGCATGATATTGGATTGAAATATTGGGAAGAACTAGAACATGTTCTGTATCTTTTCAAGGTGAATAGTCGAAGGACTCAATCAGTTGCAAATGTGCTCAGACAGAAAATGCTCTAAAATTTGGCAATTAGAGGAATGAAGTGTAACAAGAGATATGTTCCTAAGTACAGAGACTGGAATGGAAATCTCATTGAAATGAAGAAGGGTACTGCAACGCTGAAGACTGATCTGGGAATCACAGTACTTGACTTCAATTCACAGTCAGAGGAAGTAAAATTTATCAGATTGGGAAATGAGATGAGGAGGAACAAAATCTATGATCTAAGATCTGCTATTTATCAAACTGATGAGAGTGATCCTCAGTTGAGAGAAATCAAGGAAGCTATGGAGATTGAACTTTAGAATGCAAGGAGAAGATTGCTTATAGATTATCTCAGAACAACACCAGATCTTGAGGAGATTAGAGATTAAAGTCTGTAAGAATTTTCTTGTTTTCTGTAGATTTTTGTTAAGTCAAGTTTAAACTCTGCTTATTTGAATAAACACTGTGTTTGTATGAAATTGTTTTGAAATCATCAATTATTGTTAACTTGTGCATTTTTACTAATGAACAAGTTGGGGGAGATTGTTAAATATAATTGATGTGGTTAATATCAGTGTTTATGTTTTACAGGGAAAGACAGAGTTTAACTTGAAACAGGAAGAAGTCAGAGTTTAGTTAAACTCTGACAGTTGGAAGCTAGACAGAGTTTGCTATACGCTAATAGTTGGAAGCTCGACAGAGTTTAGTTAAACTCTGTCTGGAGGAAGCACGTCTCCAGTCAACAGTGATTAAAGATTAATTGAAGCTAATTATGGAAGCAATATCTTTAGAGATTGGATAGCTGTTAAAGAGATTGAGTTGACATATGAGATGTGTAGCAATCATAATTGATAACATTTGTATAGCTGATTTATAGGCGAATCAATTATCGATTGTACGTAGCTGTATATCTTTATAAATACAGTTAGGTTAACCCTAGAAGGGTATCGATCGTGTAATATAATATCTCTCATTGTAACCTATGCAGCTCTCTGTGATATTTTACATCACTGAGAGAGAAGTTAATTTCAAACAGTTTTTAAAGTTATTTAAGAACTTATTGTTATTCTCTCATACTTAGTTGATTATAAGTGTGTATTCGGCCTAACAATCTGCTAAGTCAAAATAAGCAAGATATTATCATTTATCATATAAAGAGGAACTTGCAAGGAAAATATTGCAATTCAAGTTATTAACATTTTTCGAAGTCCTATAACCTGAAAGAAGTCTCTTCGATACGTGTTTTGGAAGACACCGTCAACCTGAAAGAAGTCTCTTCGATACGTGTTGCAGGGAATTCCCAATTTGGGAGATGAACCAATACTGGAGTTATCACGCGCCAGCTATCCCACTTCCTGATGATCAGTCGGGGATGGTACAGCCCAATATAGTTCACTACCGGTAGAAGGAAGAACTGACGGCTCCACTTGTAGATTGCCTTTAATAGTAACTCCCAGGCCAATGGTTAGGCCTTGTGATGGACCGCGCGACTCGGCCTCTTACACACGACTCCTAGTTCGAATAAATCCACAGCATTGAAACGTAGGGTTTGTCCTCCCTTCCCCAAGTGAAATACTTGTTGATAAGACTCCACAAAGTAGTCGTATCTAGTTGGAAAGGAAAATTCACCAACATTTCCCAAGCGTTTTCTTGTTAATGGATATCAACTTGTTCCAACAATCTTACCCCTCGAATGATGAGAAGGTACACACAGACTTAATGAGTCCATAGCAACCAAGTTGCGAGTGAAAAGGATAGATTATGACCGGGAAGTCAACAAGAAATAACATTGCTCAAGTAGGTTCCCCTATAATATGGAAGTTTGAGCGAGAATTTAAATCCTTTTTAGATAGATTTAAATGAAAAATAAAGAGTTGGGAACCTTTCCTTGATAAAATAGTCGTAAAAAGACTCCGGAATATTTTACATAATATCTAGAGGTGAAAGATAATCTCCGAATAATATTCATTTAGTAATCAAAACTTTAAAGGAATAATCGAAATAATATTCCTTAAGTAAATAGAACTTCCAATGAATATTTTAAAATTATATTCATCAAGTACATAAAACCTTAAATGAATATTCGTAAGTAATATTCATTTAATAAATAACCTTCTAATGAATATCAAAATAATATTCATTAAATAATCAACTCTAAATGAATATTCGAAACTAACATTCATTTAATATCTCTCGACTGAGATAATACTTGAATAACATTCCTCGAAATATTTCCAAGTAATTGATACTTTATGGGAATATAAATAACGTTTAATAATAACATTCCTCAGATAAATAATAATATGTCGTTGGAATCCCTCCGGGTTTCCACGACTATCTATATCTCAAAATACCGACTCCCGGTCTATATTTAAGAATGAATATCATATGCCCTTCGCTAAGGGTCTTATCCAAACAATCCGGCTTATAACTGATAATTCGTATCTAGTCTATAAGCCAATATCAATTCAGGGAACAGGTATCATAATATAATTTTGACAATAGGTATGCATGCTATGGCATATGTAACATATATATATTATCACAACAACAGGTTCAGAGTTTTGAACACTTGCCTGGTAATCAGGTGTGGGTGGAGATAGCGTGTCCTCGGTCTGCTCGATGATCTAAAAACAATCAGAACATTCGAGATTAACCACTTAACACGTTTTAAAAGTCTAGGTATAACTTCACTGAAATCGAAACACGTTTTCGAATTATCTCGTTATACACCTTTTAGTGTAACTCTTTTTATTACTGATACGGTCCGACATTTGTTCGTTATTACGACATGTCATCATACCCACGCTCGGTATATACCTAGGTCGTATAAGTTCTAAAGTCGATCGATTACGAACCGAGATTATACCTCGAGTTTTATCGTTCCTTTTCTAAGTATTTTACCAAAGTTATAATCAAGCGGGTTTTTAGGGGTTCGTTCGCGTTTAACTTTGATTCCAACATTTTTATAAAATCGGAAAACGATCCGTTTCGCATGAAGTTTTCTCTCCCACCTTCCTTTTTACCTCTAGTATTTAATTATCAAGATTCGCCACTGACTTACGTATTTTACGAGGGTTCAATTTCAGTTACGAATTCTCGTTTACGGTTTTGAACTACTTTTCGTAATTTGACCATAACTCCTAAACCGTAAGTCGGAATATTTCGATTCTCACGCCAAAACGATCTATGGCTCGAGATCTACAAGGACCAGTCATAATATTATCAAGTTCAGGAATTTATATTTACTGTCATGCTTGGTTTCTAAGTGTTAACAAAAATTCGACATTACGACGGCTATAAATCGGACGTTTTTAAAATCGTAACAACACAACCAAGCCACACCGGGCATCAACACAATTCATAAACATGATTCTCATATCCACAAGTCCTAGAACCACTGATCTTAACCTCAAAATCATCAAGGACTTGAATCATGACTAAATAACTACTAAGAACAACTACATGATCATGTAAACTTGCTTATACTAACATCATCAACAAATCTCATCTAAAACTCAATTAAAACTCAAAACAAAAACTTGGGTTCTTGAAGTTTATACCTTCCTTGGAGTGTGTATGCACTTAGTAAGCCTTGTATAGTCCATAGATTTCCTTAACAAAGCTTAGATCATCCAAAAGAATCAAGAAAAACAATGTTAGTTTCTTGAAAGTTACTATTCACCCTAAATTTGTAAAAATCATAGAAAATAGAAAAATAAGAGTTTGGCTCTCAAATTATTACCACATCTTGGCCTCTTCATAAGCTTTGTTTTGAGTCCTAGTTCATCAAATTTTAAGCTTCCTAGCTAGGGTTTTAAGCCCCTTTTTCCGCTGGACAGAAACTGTCAAGAAAAGGGCAGTTTGGTTTCTTCAACTTGGGGAGGAGATTTGACTAGTTATACTCATTAGATTGCCATGAAATTTTGAGCGAATATTGCCCATGGAGTGGAGAGGCTGTGGTCAAAATTTGGTGATTTTATCATGGATAGAAATGGAGATATGAATTTTCTTCTTTGAGGGTGTTCTGCTGGGCAGTTTGAACAAAATCGAGAGAATGGAGTTTTTGATTTTTGATTGCTTGGTTCTCTTGCATAATACACCTCATCTTAATAATATCTAGCTAAAGTAGCTTTATTAAAGGTGGTGTGGTCATGCATGATGCAATTGGGCAAGACATGTGTTGTGTTTTAAATGGTTGCTAGCTAACTTGGAGTTGGATTTAGCTAAGTACTTGTTCATCCCATAACCAAGCTAGTTACTTGAGCCCACTTGGTTTCTAGATATTTTCTAGTGGCTTATGCATGACTCTTGCTTCCTCTTCTTGTTTCTTTTGTCCGGTTATTGCTCGTTTCGATTGAGCGTTCGTAGGAATATTCCACGGATTTCTAATTAGGGTTTACCGGGAATCTTCTTAATATTAATACTATCATTCTCCATCTTTCTTACTAACTTTCGAATTTATATTCCTTAAATCCCTTCGTTAAATTCATAAGTATATGTGTCCAGGGAAATCTCGGGGAAAATAAAAGTGCTATTTTTCAGAATCCGACAGCTTTTACATACACTCTTTTTCCCCTGGATCACTAATACGAGCTCAAAATTTCGTTCTGGGTACTTCTATATAGCGTCGTCTAATAATATTCCTACGTCCACCAAAATCAATATTCACCACTTATTCTTTACTTATTCTTTTAGGGTTATATAGATGTCCCGGTTCTCTTTCGATCGTTCCTTAACCCTTTTACGGAACCACTGGACCAATAACAGATATCGATTTGGATGACATAAGAATAATCTTCTCCTATTAGAATTATCAAATCTCAATTCCCTAGGAGATAGATAATTCTTATCTAAAGTGTCAACCAATAGTATTCTTCATGACATATAAACATTTGAATCCAAATCTATTCCTTTCATTCATTATCTCAATCGTTACATCGTAGTCGTAATCACTATTCACCATTACCTTAGTACATAATAAAAAGTTTTAATTATATCCAAAATTTGGGGTTCTTACAGTCTCCCCTCCTTTAAAGGATTCCGTCCCGGAATCAGGTAGGAAGCAAAGAGTCGTTTGTCTGTCGTTTCACCTTTCAGCTTCCGGGTCAACTCTTAGTCGTTCTGCCCTTTCTTAGCACATCTACTGGTGCTACAATACGTACTTTATCCTTTTTCCATCAACTTTGCTACTTTTCGTACAACACATTCTCTGGGTTATGTTCTTACCCAGTCTTATCCTTATTGTTCTTATTGATATCCGCAGTGGCTTTGGTATCACTATCGTGCTGCGAATTCGGAGATAACTTCACTCACACTGTGTATTTCCTGATCGCATTAATCTGCGCAATCTCGATCAATATAGAGAAGTGGAAAGATTTATTGAGAGATCACTATGATCAATCGAACATTTGTTATATTGCATAGTTACTACAGAAGGGGGCCAGCCTTTAGTACTTGACAAGCAATTAAACAAGTTATGGTATTCCACTTAGACTTCTATCACATAGACAGATAGTCACGTAGCAGTACCTCCCTTCCTTAAAGGGTTGTTCTTCTCAATTCATAAAGAAGATGATTAAGAGAGAAGATAAGAAAAGAGTTCTAAAGGATTATAGAAAGCTTTCATGATTGTAAAATATCATACTCATAATTTACCTCTGAACTATGGAGGTTCATCAAAGAAGAAATTAATCATAATTATATCCAATACTATTTGATCGCAACCTCACGTGTCAACATATCTTGCTTCTTTGTCCACTATTCTCTGGACCTGTACTCTGGTTCAACCTTAGCAACACTTACTTTTGGAAAATCTTTGAACCTCTCAGGTTAAATCTTAGTTTCTCGCTTGACACCATTGTTACTAACATTCCATGTCACGCTACTAGCTTTTTCATATCTATAATATTAACACTATCAGGTTGTCATCCCGAGAATTCATCAGAAAACCCATTTATTAATCCATTCTTAACATTCCTTGCTTCATATTCCATAGTTGCTTTCCCAGTCTTTTCTTTATCAATCACATCCTTCTTATTATCTGATTCTTATTTACTTCTGTTATTTACTTTCACCTTCATCTCTTTATTGAGACACCTTTTGCACTTGGTACCTCCTTATCGATATTCCGTCACATTTGCTCTATAATCATCACGTTATTCCAATTTAAACTCTCCGAAATGAATCTGGCTGATCCTTTTAACATAGATCCAATATGATCTTCTTCTGCCAAACTTGTTTCTCATCACTTGTTCTTTTCTATCCGTGGATTTCCATAGGTTGTCTTTCGTAAGTCAGACCAGGTCGTATATCTACCTGCTCGTACTCTTATCATCTGTTGAGCATCTGCGTTTTAGTGGTGTAGCTTTGCCACATGAAACGCGTTACTACTATGCTATAAGCTTTGGGGGGTCAAACTGGCTCGAATGCCACCTTCCGAACACTTTTAAACTCTCAGGTGACCCAATAAGTCTCGGGCTCAACTACCCTGCTCTCTAAGTCTCATTAATTCTTTCTACAGGAATACAGTTAGCATCATGAATCATCAACCTCATATTCTCTATCTTGTTTGCGCAGAAGTATACTAACACAAACTTGCTTGTCATTCATCAACATGCCATTTAGCTTATCAATAGCAGCACTTTCTTTATCTTTACGTTGTCATCTACTTTCTTAGAAGAATCGCCATCGCTTGTTGTTTAAATAATGCATTAATAGCTAACCATACGGGTTTCAAATCCTTTAGGGAGACAGAGTAATCACTATTCCTTATCCAGAAGGTGCATTTTCTGAACTTGATGTAGATATCACATAAAGTAGATAAAATTGCAGAAAAGCTTCAAGCATCGCAGCTATGTCCGGTTGATGAAACTATCACTCATGCATCTTCCATAAAAGACTGGAAACTTAATGGTTTACTTCGTCAATTTTGCATCATGGTCCTGGATTGCCTCAAAACGGGACCTTCTAAGGTGTGTAGTTTGCTTAAGACGATATCGGGAATCAAATCTTTACTTAAACTTATTATTACCGTCGATTCTTGCACAGTCATCAAGAGGAATGTAAATTCCTCTACTCCGATATGACCTTCATGGTCCTTCCAAATATCATTCTGTTCCCTCGGTATGCACATTTGCAATTATTCCTCTATACTTAGAGTGTCGGCCACCTCATTGGCCTTTTCTGATAATAATAATTTCTTGTAATCAATGTTCTCTGGATACATTCAAACTCAAATCTTTCTACCTCATTCCCATCACTGTTGGGTGAAAGCATCCTCCCTAAAGCTTTGTTGAAGGAGAAAAACATATGTATCAGCCCTTTTTTCCATAAGTCATTGCTTCCACCTTCCCGAGGGAACTTTATCAAAGTTACCCTCAATCATACTTAGGATATTTGTTCTCTTAGTTCTTTCTTGTTCTAGGATAATCTCAACCTTCTTTGGTTCTATCCATACCTCATCATGGTTTCATACATGCCTCATCTGGCATTATTGTTATTGTGTCTTACATTCTCTTCCAAACTTCTAGTTGGAAACTCAGAATATTAACTTTTTCCTTGTAAGGTTTCTTAGGTCGTCCTCATCATTCCTCCTGCATTTTCTAGGTACAGGGTATAGCAAGACGTCATTGATCATTACTCTAATAATTCTATCTATGTTCTTTCCAGAACTCTTTTTAATCATCCTTATGGTCATTGTTGCCTTAGCAAATCCAACTCATATCATCTGAATTCACAATGTCTTTATTAGGGTTAATGCCATCCCTTGTGCATTCCCAGGGTTTGTCTTAATTTGTGGATGTCCTATCCTTAATTCAACTGCCAAGGAATTCCTGAATCCTATAATTGGCAATGAAATCATGTATCCCTTAATAAGGGTCTTTTTTCAATCATTCTCATTTGATAATCGATCGGTGTCTTAATGCTAACCTCTTCTTTCAGATAGTTGTCAGCCTATTTGACCTTCCAAAAGACAACTTATGTCTATCTACTTTCTTACAGAACTTTGCAATGGTAGCAAGGATGTTCTGGAAGATATTGGTTGAGTTCAACGTGAATCTCTTAGTACTTATCGTTCTTCGTGAAGCTACTTGCCTCAAACAATATGTAAGAACCCCAAATTTTGGATATAATTAAAACTTTTTATTATGTACTAAGGTAATGGTGAATAGTGATTACGACTATGATGTAACAATTGAGATAATGAATGAAAGGAATAGATTTGGATTCAAATGTTTATATGTCATGAAGAATACTATTGGTTGACACTTTAGATAAGAATTATCTATCTCCTAGGGAATTGAGATTTGATAATTCTAAAAGGAGAAGATTATTCTTATGTCATCCAAATCGATATCTGTTATTGGTCCAGTGGTTCCGTAAAAGGGTTAAGGAATGATCGAAAGAGAACCGAGACATCTATATAACCCTAAAAGAATAAGTGGTGAATAGTGATTTTGGTGGACGTTGGAATATTATTAGACGACGCTATATAGAAGTACCCGGAACGAAATTCTGAGTTCGTATTAGTGATCCAGGGGGAAAAAGAGTGTATGTAAAAGCTGTCGGATTCTGAAAAATAGCACTTTTATTTTCCCCGAGATTTCCCTGGACACTGATAGACTTAAGAATTTAACGAAGGGATTTAAGGAATATAAATTCGAAAGTTAGTAAGAAAGATGGAGAATGATAGTATTAATATTAAGAAGATTCCCGGTAAACCCTAATTAGAAATCCGTGGAATATTCCTACGAACGCTCAATCGAAACGAGCAATAAACGGACAAAAGAAACAAGTAGAGGAAGCAAGGGTCATGCATAAGCCACTAGAAAATATCTAGCAACCAAGTGGGCTCAAGTAACTAGCTTGGTTATGGGATGAACAAGTACTTAGCTAAATCCAACTCCAAGTTAGCTAGCAACCATATAAAACACAACACATGTCTTGCCCAATTGCATCATGCATGACCACACCACCTTTAATAAAGTTACTTTAGCTAGATATTATTAAGATGAGGTGTATTATGCAAGAGAACCAAGCAATCAAAGATCAAAAACTCCATTCTCTCCATTTTGTTCAAACTGCCCAGCAGAACACCCTCAAAGAAGAAAATTCATATCTCCATTTCTATCCATGATAAAATCACCAAATTTCGATCACAGCCTCTCCACTCCATGGGTAATATTCGCTCAAAATTTCATGGCAATCTAATGAGTATATCCTAGTCAAATCTCCTCCCCAAGTTGAAGAAACCAAACTGCCCTGTTCTTAACAGTTTCTGTCCAGCGGAAAAAGGGGGATTAAAACCCTAGCTAGGAAGTTTCAAATTTGATGAACTAGGACTCAAAACAAAGCTTAGGAAGAGTCCAAGATGTGGTAAAACTTTGAGAGCCAAACTCTTATTTTTCGATTTTCTATGATTTTTACAAATTTATGGTGAATAGTAACTTTCAAGAAACTAACATTGTTTTTCTTGATTCTTTTGGATGATCTAAGCTTTGTTAAGGAAATCTATGGACTATAAAAGGCTTACTAAGTGCATACACACTCCAAGGAAGGTATAAACTTCAAGAACCCAAGTTTTTGTTTCGAGTTTTAATGGAGTTTTAGATGAGATTTGGTGATGATGTTAGTATAAGCATGTTTACATGATCATTTAGTTGTTCTTAGTAGTTAAGATCAGTGGTTCAAGTCCTTGATGATTTTGAGGTTAAGATCAGTGGTTCTAGGACTTGTGGATATGAGAATCATGTTTATGAATTGTGTTGATGCCCGGTGTGGCTTGGTTGTGTTGTTACGATTTTAAAAACGTTCGATTTATAGCCGTCGTAATGCCAAATTTTTGTTAACACTTAGAAACCGAGCATGACAGTAAATATAATTTCCTGACCTTGATAATATTATTACTGGTCCTTGTAGATCTCGAGCCATAGATCGTTTTGGCGTGAGAATCGAAACATTCCGACTTACGGTTTAGGAGTTATGGTCAAATTATGAAAAGTAGTTCAAAACCGTAAACGAGAATTCGTAACTGAAATTGAACCCTCGTAAATTACCTAAGTCAGTGGAAAATCTTGGTAATTAAATACTAGAGGCAAAAAGGAAGGTGCGAGAGAAAACCTCATATGAAACGGATCATTTTCCAATTTTATAAAAATGTTGGAATCAAAGTTAAACGCGAACGAACCCCTAAAAACCTGCTTGGTTATAACTTTGGTAAAATACTTAGAAAACGAACGATAAAACTCGAGGTATAATCTCGGTTCGTAATCGATCGACTTTAGAACTTATCTGACCTAGGTATATACCGAGCGTGGGTATGATGACATGTCGTAATAACGAACAAATTTCGGATCGTATCAGTAATAAAAAGAGTTACACTAAAAGGTGTATAACGAGATAATTCGAAAACGTGTTTCGATTTTAGTGAAGTTATACCTAGACTTTTAAAACGTGTTAAGTGGTTAATCTCAAATGTTCTGATTGTTTTTAGATCATCGAGCAGACCCAGGACACGCTATCTCCACCCACACCTGATTACCAGGCAAGTGTTCAAAACTCTGAACTTGTTGTTATGATAATATATATATGTGATTGCCATTTTACATATGCCATAGCATGCATGCCTATTGTCAAAATTATATTATGGTACCTGTTCTCTGAATTGATATTGGCTTATAGACTAGATACGAATTATCAGTTATAAGCCGGATTGTTTGGATAAGACCCTTAGCGAAGGGCATATGATATTCATTCTTAAATATAGACCGGGAGTCGGTATTTTGAGATATAGATAGTCGTGGAAACCCAGAGGGATTCCAACGACAGATTATTATTTATCTGAGGAATGTTATTATTAAACGTTATTTATATTCCCATAAAGTATCAATTACTTGGAAATATTTCGAGGAATGTTATTCGAGTATTATCTCAGTCGAGAGATATTAAATGAATGTTAGTTTCGAATATTCATTTAGAGTTGATTATTTAATGAATATTATTTTGATATTCATTAGAAGGTTATTTATTAAATGAATATTACTTTCAAATATTCATTTAAGGTTTTATGTACTTGATGAATATTATTTTAAAATACTCATTGGAAGTTCTAATTACTTAAGGAATATTTTTTCGATTATTCCTTTAAAGTTTTGATTACTAAATGAATATTATTTGGATATTCATTTAGAAGATTATTTTCTAAATGAATATTATTTTCAAATATTCATTTAAGGTTTGACTTATTTATTGAATATTATTTTAAATATTTATTGTTGTTTAATTATTTAATGAATATTATTTTGAATATTTATTCAAGGAGGGATTTATTTAGTGAATAATTCTATATATTCATTCGAGGATTACTTACGAGCAATATTATGATTTAATAATATTCCGTAATTATTATTGATTTAATAAATATTCTTGGAATATTTATTTAATTCTTTTTAAATTCTTTTTAAAATGATTTGTATTATTCGGAGATTATCTTTCACCTCCAGATACTATGTAAAATATTTCGGAGTCTTTTTTACGACTATTTTAACAAGGAAAGGTTCCCAACTCTTTATTTTTCATTTAAATCTATCTAAAAAGGATTTAAATGCTCGCTCAAACTTCCATATTATAGGGGAACCTACTTAAGCAATGTTATTTATCTTGTTGACTTCTCGGTCATAATTTATCCTTTTCACTCGCAACTTGGTTGCTATGGACTCATTAAGTCTGTGTGTACCTTCTCATCATTCGAGGGGTAAGATTGTTGGAACAAGTTGATATACATTAACAAGAAAAAGCTTGGGAAATGTTGGTGAATTTTCCTTTCCAACTAGATACGACTACTTTGTGGAGTCTTATGAACAAGTATTTCACTTGGGGAAGGGAGGACAAACTCTACGTTTCAATGCTGTGGATTTATTCGAACTAGGAGTCGTGTGTAAGAGGCCGAGTCGCGCGGTCCATCACAAGGCCTAACCATTGGCCTGGGAGTTACTATTAAAGGCAATCTACAAGTGGAGCCGTCAGTTCTTCCTTCTACCGGTAGTAAAATATATTGGGCTGTACCATCCCCGACTGATCATCAGGGAGTGGGACACCTTGCGCGTGATAACTCCAGTATTGGTTCATCTCCCAAATTGGGAATTCCCTGCAACACGTATCGAAGAGACTTCTTTCAAGTTGACGGTGTCTTCCGCAACACGTATCGAAGAGACTTCTTTCAGGTTGTAGGACTTCGAAAAATGTTAATAACTGGAATTGCAATATTTTCCTTGCAAGTTCCTCTTTATATGATAAATGATAATATCTTGCTTATTTTGACTTAGCAGATATTTCCACAAAATAAATACTTTAAGTTACCTTGTAACTTCATCGTTCATATTATACTGGCATCATTTCCGTACATGCATGGCATATGGTTAGAAAGATACTTTTGAACTGATATATATTATCGTTCAGTTAAACATTATTGTTGGTAGGCTAGTGCTCACCCTTGTTTTATTATTATATCACAACAACAGCTAGACCAGATGACTCGCACAAGGCGCACTCGACGCTGGCGGGGACGATGAGACTACCAGAGCCGAAGAGAAAGCTATTAGTAGGATAGATTCATTCTTTCAGTACCAAATATATGGGCTGGTATGACTTATGATAATGGATGGCAAAGAGTATGTATTCACATTGTAATTCTTTTTGGATTGTAAGAACTCATAATGTACTTAATAAAATTTGGTAGTTACGCTGATTTCATCTCTAGGACTATAACGGGTGTGTTTTATGTTATTGTTTTGGGTCACAAGGTTGTAATTTAATATTTATGTTGAGTTTTGGATGGGAATTGAGACGGTAACGACCAGATCTCTGACCCCGGATCTGGGGGTGTTACAGTAATGGTATCAGAGCGTACGTTATAAACCCCAGAGATGAGGCGACATTAAAATAATAAATTCACTAAGATAATAAGAACTCTTGCCAAGTTCATAGTCGGACTACTTAATGTAGTGATGACATATAAAACCCTTATGGGAACTCTTAAATATAATGATAGTAACTTAGCTCGATATCGTATCGACGAGGAAGGCGACAGACCTTGAGGCATACGAGCAGCAGCACGATGATGCTTTATTATATGCTGAAGATCAGTGGATAAATTCAATAGAGTACCCTACTGGAGACCCGGAAGAGGTTCCAGCAGATAAGGAAAATCCTGTTAGAATAAGGAGCTTACCCTCGAGGAATGAGGGCTGCAGCCAGAAAGACTGTGATGATTTAGATATGGTGCTCAGAAAAGTGAGCATAAAGAACTAAGCTACTAGTAAGAGAACTAAAGATTCGTGTTGGATTCATAGCCGGACTACTGGATGTAGTACCAGCGAGTAAGACGGATTGGAAGAATTACTTGAGATCTTATACGGGAATAGACGAGAATCCTTAGAGAATTTCATATTAACGAAGAAAGAGCTAGAGTGATGTATGATTATCAAAGACATCGATTTTGGGCGAGGAGCAGAGTCCCTAGAAATATTTGAGAAGGAGGCAGTAAGTGCCATATCATTCGACAAATGAATTAGTATGAATATTGTCAGTAATAATTCGCCATGAGAAGGCAGATGTCATAGGTTGTAAATTATGGAACCAAATTGAGATTAATGAAGTTGTTTATTTCAGGAAAATGTCCATTTTATGAATGAATCAGTTAGAAAGTGAAAATATTGGAAAGTGACAGCATGATTGGATAAAGTTATATAAGGAAGTAGTAAGCAAGACAATGATCTCAGAACCTACCGGAAGATAAGACCAGTGAGTCAAGATGAACTCGTAATAAGGCTACTGTCAGAGATTGAGTATAGGGTTATTTCAACTCAGTGAAATGATGAACCAGAAACGCTAGATGCATGTGATTCAGAGGAATATTAAATTCTTTCTTTTCATTGAATAGATTATAGTAGTTACCTTAAGTTTACTCCGACGCGGAGTTATAATGGATCAAGTAATACGATCAGCAGTTAAAGAGAAAAATGTGAGAAAATCTTCCTGGAGCTAAAAGATGAAATTGGTAATGACCAAGAGTTGGCATTGCTTAATGGAAAAAGGAGACTTTGTGCTTCCAACGATGCTTCGCATAAAGGATTATGATGTGTGCTTGCGCAGCACGACAAAGTACTTGCAGATGCATTCGAATAGCACGGTCCACCAGATCGGATGGCCTTAGTAGTACCAATTTTGTGGAACAACCAACTCCGACGGTAATGTTCCTTCTTAGACTAGTAGTCAGGTAGACTGACATTTGGTAATATTGAATATCAGGACGTATAGGTATCAGGACGTTGTGACAAGTTTCAGTTTAAAACTGTTGATTCCCTTCTAAGGGATGTATATAATTGGTTCCTCTCCAGGGGTTAAACTTCCAACCTGATGACGATTATTTCGTTAATTATGACTGCTTACGGTTCTACCTGCTTGGAGGTTCATTGAACTATTCTTCAGGTTTCGAAACTGGTCTCCTTAATGTTACCAGTAGATGGATAGATTGACCAAAATTTCCCTAATTCTGGGAAGAACTTCAACGAATTTTGGCAAACCTTATCTTTCTGATTATCAGAGAACATCATGGAAGAGAGTAGAAACTGGGGCGAACCCCGTGAATTGGGTAAAGTAGCCGCTATATGGGTTGGTGGACAGACCCCGATTATCGCGATTGATTGTAGAAATACAATGATGAAATGAGATTGGACGAAAACAGGAAATGTAAGTAAGAAACTAGCCGGACTGAGAAACTCCGGTATTGACTTAAGTGAAAAGGCTGTTATGCCAAGAATGGTAAGCTTGCATGGCATGCGGGATTGATAAGAATAGTTGAAAAGATAAAAGTTGAGGAAAGGTGACCGGAGACTGTATCGAGTAGTCGATTAAGACTTATATGAAGTAAAGTTTTGGAAAGGTAGAAAGGTATCAAAGAAGAAGGCACTATGCCGGCAGTTGCTAGAAAAGTAATGCTATTAGCCAACCTCTAAAATCATATATTTTTATTTTAGTGTGGCCAGTTGAGGCCAAGTCACAAAGGATTATCAGGTGACTGGACCAGCAATGAAAGGACAAAGAAGGGTTGCTTCTAAGTAAGCACCGACTGCAAGGGCTTCTGATAAAAAGGAAATATTAATGAGATCCTAGAAATCTTCTACTGAACCCTTTGCAACCCATGTTTGGATTTGGAATTTACTAGACTTTTTGGAATGGGGTCACCCGTACTAAAGTGATTCATGTGTATATGATTGCCCAAGATTACGAATAAAAATGGAAGTATAATGACTTGAGATGTATGATGTTAGGGTATCATGAATACCATGAATATATTATGACGGAGGAAAGTAAACAATGAAGGTATATGAAGAGAGTATAGAAATGGTTAGAAATTGAACGGTATGCTGTAGAAATTTTTTCTGAGGCAAGTACCTTCGCGAAGAACGATAAGTACTAAGAGATTCACGTTGAACTCAACCAATATCTTCCAGAACATCCTTGCTACCATTGCCAAGTTCTGTAAGAAAGTAGATAGACATAAGTTGTCTTTTGGAAGGTCAAATAGGCTGACAACTATCTGAAAGAAGAGGTTAGCATTAAGCCACCGATCGATTATCAAATGAGAATGATTGAAAAGAGACCCTTATTAAGGGATACATGATTTCATTGCCAATTATAGGATTTAGGAATTCCTTGGCAGTTGAATTAAGGATAGGACATCCAAAAATTAAGACAAACCCTGGGGAATGCACAAGGGATGGCATTAACCCTAATAAAGACATTGTGAATTCAGATGATATGAGTTGGATTTGCTAAGGCAACAATGACCGTAAGGATGATTAAAAAGAGTTCTGGAAAGAACATAGATAGAATTATTAGAGTATTGATCAATGACGTCTTGATATACCCTGTACCTAGAAAATGCAGGAGGAATGATGAGGACGACCTAAGAAACCTTACAAGGAAAAAGTTAATATTCTGAGTTTCCAACTAGAAGTTTGGAAGAGAATGTAAGACACAATAACAATAATGCCAGATGAGGCATGTATGAAACCATGATGAGGTATGGATAGAACCAAAGAAGGTTGAGATTATCCTAGAACAAGAAAGAACTAAGAGAACAAATATCCTAGGTATGATTGAGGGTAACTTTGATAAAGTTCCCACGGGAAAGTGGAAGCAATGACTTATGGAACAAAGGGCTGATAGATATGTTTTCTCCTTCAGCAGAGCTTAAGGGAAGTTGCTTTCACCCAACAGTGATGGGAATGAGGAAGAAAGATTTGAGTTGGAATGTATCCAGAGAACATTGATTACAAGAAATTATTATTATCAGAAAAGGCCAATGAGGTGGCCGACACTCTAAGTATAGAGGAATAATTGTAAATGTGCATACCGAGGGAACAGAATGATATTTTGAAGGACCTTGAAGGTCATACCGGAGTAGAGGAACTTACATTCCTTCTGATGACTGTGCAAGAATCGACGGTAATAATAAGTTTAAGTAAAAATTTGATTCCCGATATCGTCTTAAGCAAACTACACACCTTAGAAGGTCCCGTTTTGAGGCAAACCAGGACCATGATACAAAATTGACGAAGTAAACCATTAAGTTTCCAGTCTTTTATGGAAGATGCATGAGTGATAGTTTCATCAACCGGACATAGCTGCGATGCTTGAAGCTCTTCTGCAATTTTATCTACTTTATGTGATATCTACATCAAGTTCAGGAAATGCTCCTTATGGATAAGGAATAGTGATTACTCTGTCTCCCTAAAGGATTTGAAACCCGTATGGTTAGCTATTAATGCAATATTTAAACAACAAGCGATGGCGATTCTTCTAAGAAAGTAGATGACAACGTAAAGATAAAGAAAGTGCTGCTATTGATAAGCTAAATGGCATGTTGATGAATGACAAGGAAGTTCTTGTTAGTATACTTCTGCGCAAACAAGATAGAGAATATGAGGTTGATGATTCATGATGCTAACTGTATTCGTGTAGAAAGAATTAATGAGACTTAGAGAGCAGGGCAGTTGAGCCCGAGACTTATTGGGCCACCTGAGAGTTTAAAAGTGTTCGGAAGGTGGCATTCGAGCCAGTTTTACCCCCCAAAGCTTATAGCATGGTAGTAACGCGTTTCATGTGGCAAAGCTACACCAATAAAACGCAGATGCTCAACAGATGATAAGAGTACGAGAAGGTAGATATACGACCTGGTCTGACTTACGAAAGACAACCTGTGGAAAATCACGGATAGAAAAGAACAACTGATGAGAAACAAGTTTGGCAGAAGAAGATCATATTGGATCTAAGTTAAAGGGATCGGCCAAATTCATTTCGGAGAGTTTAAATTGGAATAACGTGATGATTATAGAGTAAATGTGACAGAATACCGATAAGGAGGTACCAAGTGCAAAAGGTGTCTCAATAAAGAGATGAAGGTGAAAGTAAATAACAGAAGTAAATAAGAATCAGATAATAAGAAGGATCTGATTGATAAAGAAAAGACTGGGAAAGCAACTATGGAATATGAAGCAAGGAATGTTATGAATGGATTAATAAATGGGTTTTCTGATGAATTCTCGGGATGACAACCTGATAGTGTTAATATCATAGATATGAAAAAGCTAGTAGCATGACATGGAATGTCAGTAACAATGGTGGCAAGCGAGAAACTAAGATTTAACCTGAGAGGTTTAAAGATTTTCCAAAAGTAAGTGTTGCTAAGGTTGAACCAGAGTACAGGTCCAGAGAATAGTCGACAAAGCAGTAAGATATGTTGACACGTGAGGTTGCGATCAAATAGTATTGGATATAATTATGATTAATTTCTTCTTTGATGAACCTCTATAGTTCAGAGGTAAATTCTGAGTATGATATTTTACAATCATGAAAGCTTTCTATAATCCTTTAGAACTCTTTTCTTATCTTCTCTCTTATTCATCTTCTTTATGAATTGAGAAGAACAACCTTTTAAGGAGGGGAGGTACTGCTACGTGACTATCTGTCTATGTGATAGAAGTCTAAGTGGAATACCATAACTTGTTTAATTGCTTGTCAAGTACTAAAGGCTGGTCCCCTTCTGTACTAACTATGTAATATAACAAATGTTCGATTGATCATAGTGATCTCTCAATAAATCTTTCCACTTCTATATATTGATCGAGATTGCGAAGATTAAAGCGATCAGGAAATACACAGTGCGAGCGAAGTTATCTCCAAATTCGCAGCACGGTAGTGATACCAAAGCCACTGCGGATATCAATAAGAACAATAAGGATAAGACTAGGTAAGAACATAACCTGGATAATGTGTGTACGAAAAGTAGCAAAGTTGATGGAAAAAGGATAAAGTACGTATTGTAGCACCAGTAGATGTGCTGAGAAAGGGAAGAACGACTAAGAGTTGACCCGGAAGCTGAAAGGTGAAACGACAGACAAACGACTCTTTGCTTCCTACCTGATTCCGGGACGGAATCCTTTTAAGGAGGGGAGACTGTAAGAACCCCAAATTTTGGATATAATTAAAACTTTTTATTATGTACTAAGGTAATGGTGAATAGTGATTACGACTACAATGTAACGATTGAGATAATGAATGAAAGGAATAGATTTGGATTCTAATGTTTATATGTCATGAAGAATACTATTGGTTGACACTTTAGATAAGAATTATCTATCTCCTAGGGAATTGAGATTTGATCATTCTAAAAGGAGAAGATTATTCTTATGTCATCCAAATCGATATCTGTTATTGGTCCAGTGGTTCCGTAAAAGGGTTAAGGAATGATCAAAAGAGAACCAGGACATCTATATAACCCTAAAAGAATAAGTAAAGAATAAGTGGTAAATAGTGATTTTGGTAGACGTAGGAATATTATTAGACGAGGCTATATAGAAGTACCCGGAACGAAATTCTGAATTCGTATTAGTGATCCAGGGGGAAAAAGAGTGTATGTAAAAGCTGTCGGATTCTGAAAAATAGCACTTTTATTTTCCCCGAGATTTCCCTGGACACTGATAGACTTAAGAATTTAACGAAAGGATTTAAGAAATATAAATTCGAAAGTTAGTAAGAAAGATGGAGAATGATAGTATTAATATTAAGAAGATTCCCGGTAAACCCTAATTAGAAATCCGTGGAATATTCCTATGAACGCTCAATCGAAACGAGCAATAACCGGACAAAAGAAACAAGAAGAGGAAGCAAGAGTCATGCATATGCCACTAGAAAATATCTAGCAACCAAGTGGGCTCAAGTAACTAGCTTGGTTATGGGATGAACAAGTACTTAGCTAAATCCAACTCCAAGTTAGCTAGCAACCATTTAAAACACAACACATGTCTTGCCCAATTGCATCATGCATGACCACACCACCTTTAATAAAGATACTTTAGCTAGATATTATCAAGATGAGGTGTATTATGCAAGAGAACCAAGCAATCAAAGATCAAAAACTCCATTCTCTCCATTTTGTTCAAACTGCCCAGCAGAACACCCTAAAAGAAGAAAATTCATCTCCATTTCTATCCATGATAAAATCACCAAATTTTGATCACAGCCTCTCCACTCCATGGGCAATATTCGCTCAAAAATTCATGGCAATCTAATGACTATAGCTTAGTCAAATCTCCTCCCCAAGTTGAAGAAACCAAACTTTCCTGTTCTTAACAGTTTTTGTCCAGCGGAAAAAGGGGACTTAAAACCCTAGCTTGGAAGCTTCAAATTTGATGAACTAGGACTCAAAACAAAGCTTATGAAGAGGTCAAGATGTGGTAAATATTTGAGAGCCAAACTCTTATTTTTCGATTTTCTATGATTTTTACAAGTTTAGGGTGAATAGTAACTTTCAAGAAACTAACATTGTTTTTCTTGATTATTTTGGATGATCTAAGCTTTGTTAAGGAAATATTGTTGGGACAATCAGATCTTGGCACTGCGATTTTTTATACAATACATTAAGGAGTACGAATAGAAAAATCACCTTGTTAACGGTTGATTCCACGCTCTTCTATTGTATTCCCAAATTCCCTTGAGCGAAGTGTGGCCTTCGTCTTCTCAAGTTAACCTCTCTTCTTGCTCCTGGGTGGCTACTAAATTTTTTCGACCAGCACCAGCAAGAAGAGAATAGGAATATATATAGGCTACAATAGGGATCATGGATAATTAGGTTGGGCCTTCTAATTACATCTTGAGCCTAGCCCAATGTAATTAAATATTAATTCAATCCACTAAAGAATTAATATTTGCACTACCTTTCCTAATACCGTAATTTAATTAATTAATTCGGTTCCAATATTATTTGCTTATTAAATTCCCCATGTTTAAAATATCGCATGTCCATTAATTAAATAAATTACTGATAATTCATTTAATTAATATCTTTTATCCTTGATCATCCACTCAACCTTTATTTAATTATGCCGGAATAAATCCACCTGCAGGGTTTCACATAATTAAATCTTTTTGAGCTTTCAAGGGGACATCATTAACCCGAATATTATCAGGACATGGATTCCTTCAATAAATAATATCCCACCATATATATTATTTCCTCACCCAAAATATAATGATATAATTCACAAGAATTATTTCATATATAAATCAAAGCATGTAAATAATATATACGTGTCAATTATTATTTCCGGATTAAGAACCTAAGCATTAATAATAACATAGAATCTTAGTTCACCTTCTTAATCAGTATTAGGGAACAATTCTAAATTTGATCCTGTTCAATATACACAAAGTATACTAGTATTATTTATTAGTCAATATAAACTAATCTAAATAATACTACAGCCATTCCAGTGGATTGTCTAACTCCACCTGTGCTGTGAACCTTATTATATTATATAAACCGTATTTAATAATCTAATATTCTGTATCCCATTTGATACTAGATTATTCACAATATATAATATTTAGATAACATGTAAACATTTAAATGATTCTCAATTAAACCGGCCAGAAATAAATGTAAATACTTCAAATAAATATTTTCAGTATACACCAACAATCTCCCACTTATACTCAAAATATTCTATGAGTAAATCAGTGTTTATTTAATCCACTATTACACAGAAAACTATGTGTCCATCCATCTGACTCCTATCGCTTCCACATGCCTGTCAAAAACTTTGGCTGGCAGGCTCTTTGTGAAAGGATCTGCCCGGTTGTCTTCTGATGATATGTGAGCCACAACTATATCTCCTCGCTTTACGATTCCTTGTATGAGATGATACTTACGTTCAATATGTTTAGCTGCCTTGTGATCTCGCGGTTCCTTCGAATTTGCCACAGCACCAGTGTTATCACAATACACTGTCAAGCTCCTAGGCAAATTAGGTACCACATCCAAGTCCAAAAGGAAGTTCCTGAACCATACAGCCTCCTTTGCAGCCTTAGAGGCCGCCACGTACTCGGCTTCCATGGTAGAGTCTGCAATGCATTTCTGCTTTACACTCCTCCATATAACAGCTCCACCTCCCAAATTAAAAACATATCCTGAGGTCGATTTCCTCTTATCCCTATCTGATTGGAAGTCTGAATCAGTATATCCCAAAGGAAATAGATCTGAGGCCTTGTAAATTAACATATACTCCTTAGTCCTTCTCAGGTACTTGAGTATAGTTTTTACTGCACTCCAATGTTCCTGACCTGGGTTCGACTGATATCTACTAACCATGCCTACAGCAAAGCAGATGTCAGGCATCGTACATAACATAGCATACATTAAGCTTCCACATGCCGAAGCATAAGGAACTGCTTTCATGTTCTCTATATCCTTAGGTGTCGAAGGACACTGCTCCTTGGATAGAGCCACTCCATGCTTAAAAGGTAGAAAACCTTTCTTAGAGTTCTGCATGTTAAAACGAGCTAATACTTCATCAATGTAGGGCTCTTGAGATAAAGCCAACATCCTTTTCTTGCGATCCCTTATTACTTTTATCCCAAGGATGTATGCCGCTTCACCTAAGTCCTTCATTTCAAATTGTTTGAACAACCATGCCTTTACTGATGACAACATCTTAACATTGTTTCCAATGAGTAAAATGTCATCTACATACAGTACTAGAAAAACCACTGCGTTACCCTCACTTCTCTTATACACACATGATTCGCTTGGACTTTGATCAAATCCATATGACTGGACTGCCTGATCAAAACGAATATTCCAGTCCCTAGAAGCTTGTTTTAGTCCATAAATAGACCTCTTAAGCTTACAAACAAGATGCTCTTGGCCTTCCTTAATGAATCCTTTTGGTTGTTGCATATAGATGGTTTCCTCAAGACTTCCATTAAGGAAAGCTGTCTTGACATCCATTTGCCAAATCTCATAATCGAGATGAGCTGCTATAGATAAAAGAATCCGGATCGACTTAAGCATAACAACTGGCGAAAAGGTTTCCTCATAATCGATCCCTTCTTTCTGAGTATACCCTTTCGCAACAAGTCGTGCTTTCCAGGCTTTCACCTTTTTGTCAGATCCTCTTTTCTTCTTGTAGATCCACATACATCCAATGGGTTTTACACCTTTGGGTGGTTCCACGAGCTCCCAAACTTGATTAGAATACATAGATTCCATCTCAGATTCCATTGCCTTTTGCAAAAGATCTGCATCTTTATCTAGAATTGCTTCTTCATATGTCCTGGGATCCTCATCATGTTCACCAGAGACCAAGTCCGAGGACTCTCCCAAAAACATGAATCTATCAGGTTGTTGAACAACCCTCCCACTACGACGAAGCACCGGTGTGGTATTAGTGACAGGTTGTGCATTTTCTTGTGGTTGATCTACTTGTACTATTGGCACTTGGGGATTATCTGTCCCTCCCACTAGTTCCTCTAAAACGATACTACTCATGGGTTTGTGTTTCATTATATAGTCTTCTTCTAAGAATCTAGCATTGGTGCTAACAATGATATCTCGATCCTTAGGACTATAAAATGAATAACCTTTCGTTCCCATGGGATAGCCTACAAACAGCCTTACTTCTGTACGAGATTCTAACTTGGTCGCGTTCTTGTTCAGCACATGTGCTGGACAACCCCAAATGCGAATATGTCTTAGACTTGGCTTGCTACCAGTCCACAATTCTATTGGAGTCTTGGGAACCGACTTAGAAGGTACCAAGTTCAGAAGGTAAGCCGCTGTTTCTATAGCATATCCCCAAAACGACTTGGGTAAATCTGAATAACTCATCATCGATCTAACACTCTCTAAAAGAGTCCGATTCCTTCTCTCTGCTACACCATTCTGCTGAGGTGTGCCAGGTGCAGACAACTGGGATGCAATCCCATTTTCTGATAAATATTCCCTAAATTCTCCAAGCAAGTATTCGCCACCACGATCTGATCGTAGTGACTTGATACATTTTCCAAGATGTCGCTTCTCCGCACTTGCTTTGTACTCTTTGAATTTTTCAAAGCACTCAGACTTACGGCGCAACAAATAAATGTACCCATATCTAGAATAATCGTCAATGAAAGTGACAAAATACTCATAACCTCCTCTTGCTTTGATACTCATAGGTCCACATAAATCAGTATGAACCAATTCTAACACTTCTTTAGCTCTATTCCCCTTTGCTTTAAAAGGCCTATTAGTCATCTTACCTTCCAAGCAGGATTCACAAACTGGAAATGGCTCCACTGCCAACGAGCCTAATGGCCCATCTACTACCAGTCTTTGAATCCTCCTCAAGTTAATATGACCTAATCTTAAGTGCCAAAGATATGTTTGGTTCAATTCAGAAGGTTTCTTTCTTTTATTTGAGCTAGAAAGAACGTTATTAGTTTCCTTATGTTGCAGCATTGGTTGGATAGGATTAATAATATATAAATTGTCTTGCAATGTACCAGAACATATAACTCGTTTATTCATCATAATAGAAACATTACGATCCAAACAAACATTATAACCATCCATGGCAAGTTTAGAAACCGAAATTAAATTCCTTCTAAACGAAGGTACATAAAGACAATTGTTCAAAACCAAAATCCTATCATCGCCAAAAGACAATGTAATTATTCCAACTGCAACTACTGCTACTTTCGTAGCATCTCCCATGAACACATATATCTCGCCATCTCTAAGCATTCTGGATTGCTGGAACCCCTGCATAGAGTTACAAACATGGTCAGTGGCTCCTGTATCTACACACCAAGTGCTCGTAGATATAGCCGCTATATATGTTTCTGTAACTAGAGAAAGAGACATACCAGTATTGTTTGTCTTCTTAGGAAGAGGACAATCCTGTTTCCAGTGACCTGACTGCTTGCACTTGAAGCACTTGCCCTTAGGCTTTTTCACACCACCTTGAACTCCCACTGCATTAGCAATCTTTCCAGCTTTCTGTGTCTGAGTCTTTTTCTTCTTCTTACCTTTCGGTTTAGATGAAGAAGCTTTCTCGGCCACATTCACTTGAACATTCTGCTTAAAGAGTCCTTCAGCTGCCTGAAGTTCTGTCAAAAGTTCCGCGAGACTATACATCCTTTTGTTCATGGTGTAATTCAAGCGGAACTGCTCAAAACTTTTGGGCAAGCTCATAAGGATGATATCGATCTGGGTTTCCCCATCAATATCAGCACCAAGGATCTCCATCTCATTCAGATGAGACATCATTCTGAGAACATGATCCCTTACAGGTGTTCCTTCAACCATCTGAGTGTTCATTAAAGCCTTCATTGCTACTTGCCTAGCAGCCCTATTCTGTTCTCCAAAAAGTTCCTTGAGATTAAAGAGCATATCTGAAGCAGTGGGCATAGCCTAATGCTGATGCTGCAAAACACCCGACATTGCTGCCAGAATGTAACATCGCGACATCTCATCAGCCTTAACCCACCGTTTATAATACTCCTTCTCACTTTCAGGAGCATCTTCAGCAGGCTGATCTGGCTTGGGTTCATAAGTACAAAATTTGTACTCCTCAGCAGTCAACACTATGTCCAAATTACGTTTCCATTCAATATAGTTCGGTCTAGTAAGTTTGTTATCCTTAAGTATGGTGAATAGTGGATTAAAGCCCATAGTGATCTAATCCTGAGAATCATACATGTAACACATAATCAGATAGTTGCATAAATCTTAAATCCTATTGGTTTCCTCTAACAATTAATTAAAATTAATGCACTAATATTTAAACACCATAAGTATCTGGTACGCCACGATGGATGACATATATACCACTTAAATTCGTTTAAATATTACTTCGGTCCTATTACTAAATAATACGCCACGTTATGGTGGACTATATATTATTTTTCATAGCTAAGTGTATACCATTATTAAATCTTAAATTAATAAAAAGACTGGATAACACCATTAAATATTTCAAATCAATAATCGATAATAGGATAATTCCCAGATCGGGGGGAGCATTGTCAAGAGGCATCACTTAAGACCCCTTTCTAGACAGAATCATCCTTTCTCTCAATATTGAAAATCTATATTCAATCAGTGGTACCCTTCTAATTAATCGAATTCTATGAAACTTGGTACGCCACGATGGGTGGCATGTATACCTTTCAATATTCGTAATTAATTTAGGAAGTTTGTTCTAGTAATATCCATAACACTACCTGACACCATAAATCATACGCCACGATGGGTGGCATGTATATAATCTATATTCGTCTCGGTGTTAAATTACATACAAACAATAGTGGAGACCATGGGATTTAATTCCTAATTAATTCCCTCACCCACTTAGAATTTTTTATTTAAAATTGAGGAATTTTATCTAGATGCATCACCCTATGTTATTTTTTCGAGGTCTACATGTTATAAAAATAACAATACAAAGAACACATAACATGGCAGCATGCATCATAAAATTAAAGCAATAAATAAAATTAATGTCCATGTCGTCCTAATTTTGTTAAACATGCAATTAAAATTACACACATAATTAACAACACACATAATAATTATTTAAAGCAATAATTAAAAAATTAAATAGCGGAATCAAAATTAAAAAACATAATTTAAATCCACTATTATGGCCCCTTGAAAAAAAAAAAAAATTTCCAGCACCATTCTGCTGAAAAAATCCATTTTCTGCCAAAAATTTGCTGTGGCGCATCTTCTGCCTGCGTTACAGGCCTACAATGTCTGTTACGCAGGACGCAGTTGCGTTACTGCCTGTTTCACCTAGTAACGCAGTCTGCTCCTGCGTTACCACCTGTTTTGCCTAGTAACGCAGGCAGCTCCTGCGTTACTACCTTTTGACCAGAAAAAATTTTTTTTCGAGCGCCTGCTTCTGTTCACCAGACTTGTTTCCTTCCTCCTTATTCGAACAGCCTCTGTCGACTACTTCATTGAAAACAAATCGAACCAGCAGCTACGCAGCGGATAAATTTTTGTCTCCGATTTGATTTCCGATCGCACATAATTGTTACAAAATATCCGGATCTTAACAAAATCCATCAAACAATTACAAAAAAAAATAGATCTAGTACAAAACTAATTTTGTAAATCTATTCTAACACGATCAACCCTCGTGTTTTACAACCACGATAAACCACGTGGAAACCAAAAACAAAAAATTAACCACGATTAAACCACGTGGGATCCAAACACATAATTAAAATTACATGGCCATAATAGTGGATACTAAACAACCTTGTAAAAGATTATTATCCAAGCACACCACCATACATACATGCATATATAATTACGACATGGACATCGTATCAAAAATCGCAGAACCATTGAACCTAGCTCTTGATACCAATTGTTGGGACAATCAGATCTTGGCACTGCGATTTTTGATACAATACATTAAGGAGTACGAATAGAAAAATCACCTTGTTAACGGTTGATTCCACACTCTTCTATTGTATTCCCAAATTCCCTTAAGCGAAGTGTGGCCTTCGTCTTCTCAAGTTAACCTCTCTTCTTGCTCCTGGGTGGCTACTAAATTTTTTCGACCAGCACCAGCAAGAAGAGAATAGGATAATTAGGTTGGGCCTTCTAATTACATCTTGAGCCTAGCCCAATGTAATTAAATATTAATTCAATCCACTAAAGAATTAATATTTGCACTACCTTTCCTAATACCGTAATTTAATTAATTAATTCGGTTCCAATATTATTTGCTTATTAAATTCCCCATGTTTAAAATATCGCATGTCCATTAATTAAATAAATTACTGATAATTCTTTTAATTAATATCTTTTATCCTTGATCATCCACTCAACCTTTATTTAATTATGCCGGAATAAATCCACCTGCAGGGTTTCACATAATTAAATCTTTTTGAGCTTTCAAGGGGACATCATTAACCCGAATATTATCAGGACATGGATTCCTTCAATAAATAATATCCCACCATATATATTATTTCATCACCCAAAATATAATGATATAATTCACAAGAATTATTTCATATATAAATCAAAGCATGTAAATAATATATACGTGTCAATTATTATTTCCGGATTAAGAACCTAAGCATTAATAATAACATAGAATCTTAGTTCACCTTCTTAATCAGTATTAGGGAACAATTCTAAATTTGATCCTGTTCAATATACACAAAGTATACTAGTATTATTTATTAGTCAATATAAACTAATCTAAATAATACTACAGCCATTCCAGTGGATTGTCTAACTCCACCTGTGCTGTGAACCTTATTATATTATATAAACCGTATTTAATAATCTAATATTCTGTATCCCATTTGATACTAGATTATTCACAATATATAATATTTAGACAACATGTAAACATTTAAATGATTCTCAATTAAACCGGCCAGAAATAAATGTAAATACTTCAAATAAATATTTTCAGTATACACCAACAAATATATGGACTATACAAGGCTTACTAAGTGCATACACACTCCAAGGAAGGTATAAACTTCAAGAACCCAAGTTTTTGTTGTAAGAACCCCAAATTTTGGATATAATTAAAAAACTTTTTATTATGTACTGAGGTAATGGTGAATAGTGATTTCGACTACGATGTAACGATTGAGATAATGAATGGAAGGAATGGAATTCGATTTAAATATTTATATGTCTTGAAGAATACTATTAGTTGACACTTTATATAAGAATTATCTATCTCCTAGGGAATTGAGATTTGATAATTCTAAAGGAGAAGATTATTCTTATGTCATCCAAATCGATATCTGTTATTGGTCCAGTGGTTCCGTAAAATGGTTAAGGAACGATCGAAAGAGATCAGGGACAATTGTACAACCCTAAGAGGATGAGTAAAGAAAAATGGATGAATAGTGATTTTGGTGGACATAGGAATATTATTAGACGACGCGATATATAAGTACCCGGAACGAAATTCTGTGTTCGTATTAGTGATCCAGGGGGAAAAAGAGTGTATGTAAAAGCTGTCGGATTCTGAAAAACGGCACTTTTATTTTCTCCGAGATTCCTCAGATACAGAATGATTTAAGGATTTATTTTAAAAAAAGATTTGAGAAAGTTGGAATCAAAGATTATAGAGGAGAATTAAGAATAGTTATAGAAATATTAAGGAGATTTCTGGTAAAACCCTAACTAGAAAATCCTGGATTTTTCCACCGAACGATTATCGAATTAAGCAATAACCGGACAAGGAAATAAACAGGAAAGCAAGATACAAGCATGTGTTAGTGGATAAAGGCAAGTAACTAAGTAGTTACTTAAGCAACTAGCACACTTAGAACCTAACCAAGTGCTAAGCTTCCAACACACACCATTCCATTACATATCAACACTTGTCTCTCCAAAAGCCTCATCCATGACATCACAACTTTAATAAAGCTACTTTATCCAAGATATTAACCAAGCAAGGTGTGTTAGATAAGATTAGACCAAGCAACAAGGCAAACAATTCATTTTCTCTCATTCTCTCAAACTGCCCAGCAAGAGCACCTCAAAGAAGAAAATTCATATCTCCATTTCTATCCATGATAAAATCACTAAATTTTAACCAAAGCCTCTCCACTCCATGGTCAAGGTTCGTTCAAAATTTAATTGCAATCCAAGTAGTATAGCCTAGTCAAATCCATGCTCAAAGTTAGAAAACCAAATCTGACCAGTTTCTGTCCAGTAGGAAAAATGGGTTCAAAACCATAGCTTCCAAGCTTCAAATTTCATGATCTATAGCTCAAAACAAAGCTTATGAAGAACCCAAGATGTGGTAAAAATTTGAGAGCTAAACTCTTGTTTTTCGATTTTTTATGATTTTTACAAGTTGAGTGATGAATAGTGTTCTTCAAGAACTAATCTTGTTTTCTTTGATTCTTATGGTTGATTTAGCTAGCTTAAGGCCACTCAAGGATCATACAAAGCTTAGTGAGGGTAGAACATACTCCAATGAAGGTAGACCTATTCAAACCCTAGCATTTGATTTGAGATTTATATATGTTTTTGATGGTTTTAGCTTTGTATGATTATAGTGGTGATTATAAGCATGATTATGTAGTTAGTTATGTGATTTAAGAAGCATGATGATTTTGAGGTTAAGATCAGTGGTTCTAGGGTTTGCTGAGATGAGAATCATGTTTATAAATTGTATTGATGCCCGGTGTGGCTTGGTTGGATGAATATGATTTTTGGAACGTCCAATTTATAGCCGTTATAATGTCGGAATTTCGTTAAACCTTGAAACTCGTGCATAGAAGTAGATATAATTCACTGATCTGGTTAAGTATATAACATACCCTTGTAGATCTCGAGTCGTAGATCATTTTTGAAAAAAGAATCGGATCAAACGGACTTACGGTTTAGGATTTACGGCCGATTTACTAAAAGTAGTTTGAAACCGGAAGTACGAATTCGTAACTGCAATTGAACCCCCTTAACATGAGTAATTCGGTTGATAATCTTGGTAAATAAATACTAGACGTCATAAGGAAGGTATGAGAGAAAACCACATGTCAAACGGATCGTTTTCCGATTTTATAAAAATGTTGGAATCCAAGTTAAACGCGAACGAACCCCTAAAAACCCGCTTGATTATAACTTCGGTAAAACACTTAGAAAACGGGCGATAAAACTCGGAGTATAATATTGATTCGTAACGATCGACTTTAGAACTTGTATGACTTAAGTATGTCCCAAGTGTAAGTACAGTGACATGTCGTATTAACGAACGAATGTCGGGTCGGATCGATGATAAAAAGGAATCCACTAAAAGGGGTATAACGAGATAACTCGAGAACGTGTTTCGATTTAAGTATAACTTAACTTTTAAGATGTTAATTGATTAATCCCGAATGCCTTGGCTATTTATAGATCCCCAAGCTGACCCGGGACCCGCTACCACTACCCCTTACCGTACTCGACTACCAGGCAAGTTTCAATTCCCTTCTTTCAGGCTGTTGTTGTGATTGAATATATATATATATATATATATATATATATATATATATATGTATATATATGTGTTTTCTGTTGTACATATGCCATAGCATGCATGCCTACTTTCCAGTTATATCGTTATGCTTGTTCCCTGATTGTTTATTGGCTTATAAATTAGATAGCTAACGTATCAATTATAAGCCGGTTGTTGTAAGACCCTCATAGAAGGGCGTATACATCTTATTCATCAAATATAGACCGAGAGTCAGTATTTCTTAATATATCGAGATTACCTCGGAGGAAAATATTTAAGTAAATATTTTCCCTTATTTGGGCGACGAATATTATTTGAATATTCGTTCGAGATTATTTATTTAACGATCCTTACTTTAATTAATTATTTGAACGTAACCATTCGACGAATAATATTTTTCAATATTCATTCAGAGTCGAATAGATTAGCGATTATTATTCCGAATATTCTTCTAAAGATTGGACTACTAAATGAATATTATTGAAATATCCATTTAGAATATTATTTTATTAAATGAATATTACTTTTGAATAATCATTTAAGATATTAATTACTTGATGAATATTATTCTAATATTCATCTGAAGCTTGATTTATTTATCGAATACTATCTCGAATAGTCCTTTAAAGCTTGGATTACTAAATGAATATTACTTGATATTCATTTAGAATATTATTCATTAAATGAATATTACTTTTTGAATATTCATTTAAATTCCTAATTAATTATGAATATTATCTTAAATATTCCTTTCAGGTCTTATTAATTAATGAATATTATTTTGAATATTCATTTAAATATTTATTTATTCAATAAATATTCTCCTGATATTTCTTCAAGGATTATTTTGAGAAATACTCGGATTAAAGATATATTTTCATATTCCTAAATATTCTTTAAATATTTTTAATTCAATAAATATTCTCTTAGAATAACCTCAATAAGGTCTATCTTCTTCTATTATTACGAAAAATGTTTCGGAGTCATATTATTATTAATCTTATATCAAGAAAGGTTCTGAGACATCATTCTTCTTTGAGTCTACCTCTCTAATAATAAGGGAACCTTACTTGGAAATTGATATTTATCTTGTCGACTTCCCGGTCATAAAGTATTCTCTTCACTCGCAACTCGGGTGCTGTTGACTTATTAAGTCGTTGTTTACCTTCTCATCTTTCGAGGGGTAAGATTGTTGGAACAAGTTGATATTCGATACCAAGCCACAGCTTGGAAGTTATTGGTGAATTTTCATTTCCAACTAGATACGACTACCTTGTAGAGTCTTATCAACAAGTATTATACTTGGGAAAAGGGGGACGAACGTTACATTCAGAATCATGAATTCTATTTGAACTAGGAGTCGTGTAAGAGGCCGAGTAGCGCCGGTCCATCCCCTTTGGCCCAACCGTTGGCCGGGGAGAGCTAGTAAGGCGGTAGACAAGTAAAGCCGTCAGTTCTTCCTTCTACCGGTAGTAAATCTAATTTGAGCTGTACGATCTCGACTGATCATCAAGATTGGAACAGCGGGCGCGGTGAATACTCCATCATTGGTTCATCATCCAAACTTATTTATTTCCTGCAACATGATTACTGTTAGCAGAGCTGGAAAAGTGTTCATAACTGGAATTGCAACCTTTTCATGCAAGTTCCTCTTCTTAATAACAAAGAGAATATCTCGCTTACTTTTGATGTAGCAGATATTTCTACAAACAAATACTTTAAGTTACCTTGTAACTTCATCGTTCATATTATACTGGCATCATTTCCGTAAATGCATGGCATATGGTTTGAAAGTTACTTTTGAACTGTTATATATTATCGTCCAGTTATATATTATTGTTGGTGGGCTTTCGCTCACCCTTGCTTTGTTCACATTATGTCCCAACAACAGCTAGGACAGATGGCTCGCGTCAGGCGCACTCGGCGCAAGCAGGTTACCCGACCCACCGGACTCCCCGCTGAGATGCTAGCCGTCATTGCTGAGGTAGCTTAGTTAGACAGCTTTTGTTTCCTGTTTAACTATATCTATAATTAATGTAATCAACGGCAAAACTGTTAAACTTATGATGTTATCCTTTTGGGATTGTAATAACTTTTATTCGTAACCCTTTAATGTAAGACTTATTTCAATTTCATCTCTGGGACTATAACTGTTGTGTGTGTAACTGGAAATTATTGTGGGGTCGCAGCATGTGATTTATTTAATTGTGGACTCAAGTCAAGTATTATGAATGGATGTAAGACCGTAACCACCAGATCCCTGACCCCGGATCTGGGGGTGTTACAGAGATGGTATCAGAGCGAGAGTTATATATCCCAAGAGATGATACGACGTTATATAATAATAAATTCAATAATATAATAAGAACCCGTTCCAGGTTCACCTAAAACCCTTACGGGAACTTTTTAAGTATCATGATAGTAACATAGTTCGTCTTGTGTAGGCGAGCGACATGTCGGCCCAGGAGGCAGCTGCGAGACAGCATGATGAGGACATGTTCCGGAATACGGACCCATACTATGAGCACTTGCCTGAGGAGGATACTGAGCCTGAGGAGGAGGACCCTGAGGAGGTCCAGGTTGATGCTGACACAGATGTTGTTGAGACTGAGGGGGAGGAGGACCCGGAGGGGATCCAGACAAGACAGGATGCTGAGTTAGTTGTTGAGGTTGAGGATTATTGGGTTGTATCTGAGATTAGGACCATGGAGGAGGATACTGATATGACCACTGACCAGGTCATGGCTGCTGTTGTTGGACAGGCTGTAGATGAGGTTGAGCCAGTGGAGGATGCAGTAGGGAGTTCCGGACTACGAGTGCTACCCCTCTCTGTTGAGAGAGCCCCTACCCCACCACCACTATCTGTGAGCCCATTCCCCGATGAGTTTGAGGAGCTTACCCTAGAGCCCCAGCAGACAGAGACTGCCGCTCCAGCTGAGCCATCCACCCCACCTCATGTCCCGATAGGAGGAGTCCCAGTATGTGTTCACAACTTGATTGTGAACGGGCTTTATAGAGAGTTGTCTGTGGCGGATGCCAGGTTGGCAGAGTCTAGGAGGGAGTTAGCAGCAGAGAGAGCCGCCCGGATGAGGTTGCAGGGCAGGAGGACTATCAGTGACAGGGTTGGGTATAGGGCTGTGACCCGTATCGAGCTGAGGGCTCGGGTGAGGGTGCGACAGTTACCTACTGATGGGCATGGTAGGGTAGACAGAGCAGATGCCGAGCTACGCGATGGAATATTATTACGAGAGAATAATTAAGATACGATACGAAGTAAGGATTAAATGACAAGCATTGGTGGAAGAATAATAATACAAGGAGTAGTATTGCATGCAAGCCCATGCAACCAAGTAGTTAGAAATCAAACAAGTTAGTTGGCCATTGGAAGATGAATAGTGTTTAGTTGGTTACTTTTTCAAGAAAGGGGACACAAAGTACAAGAGCCATGCTTGCTAGTACTACCACCATGCTTACAAGTGATATGTATCACCCAACCTACATGACCTAACACTAATTATTCACCCAAGTCAAACACAAAAACAAAACACAAAAACTTTCTCTCCCCCCCTTGAAGCTTGCTCTCGGCCAAGCAAAGAAAGAAGAAGAAAATTTCTTCTTCTCCCCTCTCCCATCACTCATAAACCTTGCCATAATTCCTAGGTCATCTACATTACATATACAAGGTATGCTAGCAATTTCACTCCATTCTATCCAACCATTTTCAAGTTACAAATTATTCAAGTTTTGGTAAATGGTAAACAAGTTTGTTTTTCACTTAGATCTTGCATTGTAAGTATTGTAGGAGGCCACCTAAGGTGTTTTTGAGTTGTGTAAAGATTGTTCAAGGCCTCTAGGAGCTCAAGAAGGTATAAAATCTCAAACCCCCCTTGGTTATGTATTGTTCATATAGTATGGTAGTAGATCCATGTGTTTTAGGACTTATCTTGGATGTATATGTATTGGATAGCATGGATCTTGAGTTTTGATGTTGAGATTGTAATTTTTATGACTATGGTTAATATATATATCTCCGTGAGTGTTATGAGTCATGATCTAAGTGTATTAAGTGGTGATTATGTTATGGAAGTATGAAAAATGGTTGATCTAAGTGGTTTGAGCTTGCTGAGTTTGTCCAGGAACTTTGATCTGTGTTGTAGCACGATTTTGAACCCCCAAATGATGTCCCCTGATGTCCTACCTTATATTTTTGGAAAGATAATTGAATGTAGTTTCTGGAAATGTAAGGTTCATAGCTAGGTGATGTGTGGATTTTTAGTTATGGCCGGAGGAGTGAATTTTGTTTCTGGACTATGGACTGCATTAAGTGACCCCCTTGTGAACCTTGTTTAAACACCTTAAAATATATTTGGGATCATGGAAAAATTTGAGAATGTTGGTAATGCAGTGGTGAAGACCACCCAAAAGGAATTGGATTAAAATATGAATTTTTGGATTTTATAAAAATGCTAGAGTAAAATTTGCGCAATGGAAAAAGTCGATTAGTGGAACATTATTCTAGGGTTAGTGGTTATGATTCGAACGTGGTAACTAAATTAAGTCGAGTAAGTGACGAGCGTAATCGAATGATGATATGGACCTATAGTGGGGCTAGGGAGTCATAAGACGAAGTCGTTAAGTTAATTTCGTACCCCCTTAAAACCCCGTAATTAAAGAGGAATTGTTAAGGTACTAACGAACGATTATTGTTTATGTATAGATCGTTCGAATCCGCACGCTCGACCACCCCAACCAAACCAAGGCAAGTTTACTTTTCAAAACTTATCCATATACAAGGACTTTTACTGTTGTGTTTGTAGTTTTCAAATGATATCAAATGCTATGTTTATCGAAGTATTGATGCAATTGAGATTGAACAAGTACATGTATGCTTTTACCCCTTGAACTTAGATTGAAATATTTTCTTCGGACAACGACTCTAGCAATAGAGGTCGTAGCGGTCCGTAATACTATTGACCGGGGAGCGGTATATTATTATATCGTATCTAGATTGCGAAAACCCGAAGGGTCATTCGGGTGGTATCATATATTCTAATAACTATTGTTATATCTTTGTAAATACTCGAAACCCTATCTTGGATTAAAAGTTTATTTTATCGAACAATTATTTTATTAATTATTAATATTAAATCTTAAAATATTATTTATTAATCATTGTTCATTATTTAAAGGCAAAGTTAATCCAAGATACTTTTAATACTTTCAAACTCGAACTCTTTCGAACTCAAAACATTTTCGAAAACCCCCGGTCAGATTCTGCTTCTTGTATGATTTCAAGAATCATCGGTCGACTGATGTCGGACCTCAACTACTCTATTTTCAATCAAAATCAAGTTTTAAAAGAAAAGAAAAAGGAACTCTGGCAGGTGTGGGAACCGTTGACGAACAATTCCCGGGATGTGTAAGCGGCCGTGAGCCAGGCGGTCCATCACTTATTATTCCGGCCCAGGTGTTGCCGAAGGACGATTACGGATGTAGTTTTCATCGAGGGTGATTACGGATGTAGTTTTCACCCGAGGGATAGTTACGGATGTAGTTTCTATCCTTCTACCGGTAGAGAAGACCCGCGGATTATTGGACTTGGATGTGGCGACTGATCATCGTCAATCCTTGTCAGGTTTTATGTTTTCTTTAAGTCCCATTCCTCCATTTTGGAAAAATGCTTTGACACTGCTTCTTAGGCTTTCGTGCCAAGTTGCTGATAGTGTTTTATTTTGATGAGAAAGATGTTGAATCAATGCAGTATCTGGAACTGCGAGTTTATTTTGAAAACAAGGGCACATATTGTCGCACCTTCGAGATTTATCAACTATGACAAGTGATTTTATAACTGATTGATGCAAACAAATATATCAACTGCCAATCATATGAGATGTTATATTGCCTATCTTATATATATATTTCTTGCTGAGCTATAGTTGCTCACTCTTGTTGTTTTCAAATTTTACAAACACAACAGCTAAGCGAAATGGCAAGACCCAGGCAGACTGTTCGAAAGCAGGTGACTAGGCCCGAGCCACCACTTGAGATTCCACCGGTAGGCCCCATTAGCCGGATTGGTTGGCAGCTTTTGTTAGTACGTTTTATTTATCAGCATGACCTGTGCAAGGCAGTGTATCGTAACAAACTTTCAAGCCGCCAGCTTCGCTTCATATCGAAGTGTTGCTGGTAGCATAAACACTATTTAATTCGGTCTGTAATAACTCTGATAACTTTATTACTGTTTAATCAAAGTGTGACGTTTCTGAGGCTCTAACCTGTGTGTGTGAGTGTGGTGTGAGTTTATTATGGGGTCGATGGCTGTGTTATATATATTGTGTGCAAGAACAGGTATGTTATTAATGGAAAATGGACCGTGAGCGCCTAGATCTCCGACCCCGGATCTGGGGGCGTCACAGAAATGGTATCAGAGCGAAGTTACAGTTCTCAAAAACGATAGTAATTTAAGAAAGCAACCCTAATAATAATAACAATAACGATAACCGTAATAACAACTTTAATAATACTTAGAACTCTCATCGAGTTTGTAGTCGGGTTATCGGATATAGCCCTGACTTTAAGGCCCGTGAGGGAACTACTCCTAAACCCTTCTTTTATGGTTAGTGACCCACCTTATTTCCCTTGTGTAGATGGAGGAGATACCAGACCCTGAGGCTTTCGAGAGAGAGCATGATGAGGCCCTGATGCGAGAGACCGAGGACCCTGAGGTGGATATGGGTGCTGACTCCGAGCTTGGCCCCTGGATTACAGTGATAGATAGTACTGATGATGAGGATCCCGTTGAGGAGCCCTTTGAGCCTGAGCCCGAGCCAGAGCCTATTACCCCATCTCCTGTAGCTACTGATGAGGAGAGTGTGAGATCCGGCGAGGGTCGTGTGGTGTCACCCCCACCTTCTCCACAGACATCTAGCCCTGTTTCATCGGACGGTGACTCTGAGGATGACACTTCTGGCGAGGAGGAGCTTGACCCTACCCCTGCTCCTGCCCCTGCTGCTGCTGCTGCACCTACGCCTGTTCCTGTCATACCACCTCCACCGGCAGACCTACCCCCAGTGTCTGGTACTGAGCATGCTTACGTGGTACAGTTCCTGACCCGAGACTTACTATCTGCAGAGGCCCGACTTAACGAGGCGAGGCGGACACTAGTGGAGGAGCGCGAGGCGCGCTTGAGGATCCAGGCTGAGATGAGGACCACTGCTGCTAGGAGGACTAGGGCTCGACTCCACCAGATTCAGATGAGGAGTCGCGATAGGATTCTTGGTTTAGGGATCCGCGGGGGCGGAGTGATCCAGGCTAGGGATGCTAGGCGTGTTGTGCGTCGTGCATTTACCCGAGTGAGGACCTTGCTCCGTCGCGGCGCGGCCCCGTGATGTGTTACTGATAGCTCAGTCCCCTAGGTTCAGATGACATTAGTGTGTCGATTTTGCGGGATAGTTGACTTGTGCAGTGGTATCCTTTCTGACCAGTGGATGAGTAGACTGACCTACAGATATGTAGATGTGACTTCGGGTAGTATGTATGGATGTAGCCCTACTTTTGTGTTGCCTGACTATTCGGATGATGTATTTGTATTTGTTCCACTTTTGCTAGACTTTGACATCGGAACTATGTATTTGGCTCTAACATCCAAACTTTGTGATAACCCTTGTACCGTACTTATTTAGTTTCAGTTTCCTTAATATTGCCTCAACTACTTTACTTTCCGATGCCATGCTTTACTGTTTTGATATACAACTGTGATTATACAATTGCTACAAGCCACAAATACAACCATACTGTTTCAAATTACGATATGCGATTTCAAATTGTTTTCTACAATTTCCAAAAAAAAAAAATGTTCCTACAATCTTTAAGAATAAATTTTTCAAAAAAAAAAATGTGTTTTGAAATTTTGAAAAATATTTTTGAAGTTTCGAAATTTTGAAAACTCTTGTAAATGTTTTCGCATCCCAAAGGGATTTTCCCCCAAAAATGTTTGACATTTTATCTCCAACATCGGATTATTAAAACTCTTGCAACTTCCACCCTTATGAGGAGGAACGATACGCTCCTGACCCGTGCAAACGCTGTCAGATAATTGGAAAACCCTAACCCCCTTTCTTGTTTTACTATCAGAATCATGCCACCCAGAAGAATGAACACTCGAGCTCACCCGATCGGTTCTGAGGGCCAGGGTAGCCACCATGGAGCCGGAGGCCACCAGAACCGTGAAGGGGAGAATGTCAACCTGAGTGATAATGAGGGCAATGATTATAACCTGTTTGATGACTCTGAGTATGAAGAAGAAGAAGCTGGTGATGATACCCGAGAGGTAGAACATCCTAGGGGAGGCCCTATGGAACAGTTCATGGAGTTACTTAGGCAGAACTTGGACCGACCCCCAGTTCAGCAACCACCCCAGAATGCTAATGCTAATGCTTTCCGGAACTTCAAATCCCTGAAACCCCCAGAATTTAAAGGAACTGCCGACCCTGTCGAGGCAAGGGCCTGGCTGAAGGAAATGGAAAAATCTTTCGAGATACTAGGTGTCGCTGAAGAGCAGAAGACTGTTTTTGCCACTTACCTTCTGAAGGGTGAGGCGAACTATTGGTGGGAAGCTAAGAAGAATTTGGAAGGAAGAGGTGTGGTAACCTGGGAGAGATTTAGCGAGCTGTTCTTGGAGAAGTACTTTCCTAGGTTCATGGAGACACAAATGGAGCTGAAGTTTTTGGAGCTGAAACAAGGAAACATGACAGTGGCCGAGTATGAGGCCAAATTTACTGAGTTGTCAAGGTTTGTGCCGGAGTATGTGAACTCTGAGGCAAAGAGGGCCCGAAGATTTCAATTAGGGCTAAAACAATGGATTCAGAATCGTGTGGCGGTTCTTGAGCTGACAGACTATGCCACCCTGGTACAGAAAGCGTCAATTGTTGAAGCTGGAAGTGAACAGATGCAGAAGGAGAGAGAAGGAAAGAAGAGGAAGTTGGATAGCCGAAAGGGAAACTCTGCTGGTGGGAGCTTTCCGAGCAAATTTAAGCGAGGAACGATGTCCCAACCAAGCGGGAACTTTGGAACCAAGAGAGCTGAAAGTTGGAGTGTGGGCCAGGGCGGCCGACCACAGGGATCGTCTTACTCTACCCCATCCCGAGCCCAGCCCCCAGAATGCAATAAATGTGGAAGGAAACATGCGGGTGTGTGTAACCTGCAAGATGTGAAATGCTTCAAATGTGGGCTGACAGGGCATTATGCTAACGCCTGTCGCGGAACTAGTAACAACCCGAGTGTCGGAGGTAATTGCTTCAAGTGTGGGAAACCCGGGCACCGAATGAGGGAATGTATGTCCTCTGGGCCAGCTGCATCGAGAGTGAGTGGAACTGCTTATAACAAGGCCTCTACTGCAAGAACTTTTAACATGACGGTGCAGGATGCCGTGAGGAACACGGATGTGATTGCAGGTACCCTACTACTCAACTCAGTTAAAGCAAATGTTTTATTTGATTCGGGAGCTACCTAGTCTTTCATATCTCTGGATTTTGTTTGTCAGTTAGGCCTTAAGACTGAACCATTGAAAGACAGATTACAAATAGAGATAGCTAATCATGAAATTATTCCCGTTAGCCAAGTATGTCCAGGTTGCGACCTAGAAATAGAAGGGCGACACTTTCGGGTAGACTTAATACCTTTTAAACTAGGGGAGTTTGACGTAATAGTAGGTATGGATTGGTTAACAACCCACGGAGCCCAGATTGATTGTGTCAAGAAGAAAGTAAGTTTGAGACTGCCAGGGGACGAGGAAGTAGTATTTAGTGGGAAACGGCAAAGCCAAAAGTTCCTGACTATGATTCAAGCTAAGAAGTTGTTACGTAAAGGATGCGAAGCCTATTTAGCCTATGTGAAGGATACCAAGAAAGAGGCACCAAACCTGCAGGAAATCCCTGTCATTAATGAGTTCATGGACGTATTTCCGGACGATCTTCCCGGACTACCACCCGATAGGGACATCGAGTTTGCTATAGACTTAGTTCCGGGTACGGCCCCAATTTCGAAAGCCCCATATCGGCTAGCCCCAGTGGAGATGAAAGAGCTGGCCACTCAGTTACAAGAGTTGTTGGATAAAGGGATGATAAGACCTAGTGTGTCACCGTGGGGAGCCCCGGTGTTATTCGTGAAGAAGAAGGACGGCAGCATGAGATTATGTATAGACTACAGGGAGTTGAACAAGGTGACTATCAGGAATAAGTATCCCTTGCCCAGGATAAATGACCTGTTTAACCAATTGAAAGATGCAGTTTATTTCTCTAAGATTGATTTGCGGACCGGGTACCACCAGTTAAAAATCAAACCAGAAGATATACCAAAGACGGCCTTTCGCACCCGGTATGGACACTATGAGTTCCTAGTGATGTCATTTGGGTTAACGAATGCCCCTGCAGTTTTCATGGACTTAATGAATCGAGTCTTCAAGAAATATTTGGACAAGTGTGTTATAGTCTTCATCGATGATATCTTGATTTATTCCAAGACGAAGGAGGAACATGCAGAGCACTTGAGGATTGTATTGGGAGCATTGAGAGAAGAAAAGTTGTACGCTAAGTTCTCGAAGGGCGAATTTTGGTTGAAGGAAGTTCAGTTTTTAGGGCATGTGATCAGCGAACAAGGTATTCTAGTGGACCCAGCCAAAATAGAGGCTGTATCAAATTGGGAGAGACCAACCACTCCGACAGAGGTGAGAAGTTTCATAGGACTGGCTGGCTACTATAGGAGATTTGTCCAAGACTTTGCCAAGATAGCAGCCCCTTTGACCCGACTAACTCGCAAGACCGAGAAGTTTGTGTGGACAGAAAAATGCGAAGAGATCTTTCAAGAGTTGAAAAAGAGGTTGGTGACAGCACCAGTACTAGCCCTACCTGATGATAAGGGAGATTTTGTGATTTATAGCGACGCATCCCATAAAGGTTTAGGGTGTGTGCTTATGCAGCACGGTAAGGTGATTGCTTATGCGTCCAGGCAACTTAAGGAGTATGAGATAAGATACCCCACCCATGATTTGGAATTAACAGCGATAGTTTTTGCTTTGAAGATCTGGAGACATTATCTTTACGGAGAAAAGTGTGAAATCTACACGGATCACAAGAGCTTAAAGTACATATTCACTCAGAAAGAGTTAAACATGAGGCAGAGGAGATGGCTAGAGCTAATCAAAGATTATGATTGTGAGATTCATTATCACCCAGGGAAGGCCAACGTGGTGGCCGATGCACTTAGCCGAAAGGAGAAGCTTAAGATGATAACGTCAGTGGACGAATTGATCAAGGACCTTGAGAAACTGGAGATTGAAGTGAGGTTACCAGGAATTGGACAAGAGAGTCTAATGGAAATAAAAGTCCAGCCACCGCTATTGGAAAAGATTAAGTTATGCCAGGAAAAGAAGATAGAAGAAGAAAAGAATTCGATGGAGAAGGTTTTAACTGGCGAGGAAATTAAGTGTGAGAAGGACGGGAATGGAATTATGAGGTACGCATCTAGGATATGGATCCCGAACGTTCAAGAATTAAAAGAGGAGATTTTGCAAGAGGCTCATAGTTCGAGGTACTCAATTCACCCTGGAGGCACTAAGATGTATAGAGATCTGAGAGAATATTATTGGTGGCCTAATATGAAGAAGGACGTGGTAGAGTGGGTAAGTAAATGCTTGACATGTCAAAGAGTGAAGGCCGAACACCAGAGGCCCAGTGGATTGTTGCAACCCTTAGAGATACCCGAGTGGAAATGGGAGCAGATTGCGATGGACTTTGTGGTCGGATTACCAAGGACCAAGACAAATCATGATGCCATTTGGGTAATTATCGATAGGTTGACCAAGTCAGCACATTTTCTTCCAATCAACGAGAGATATACTGTCGACAAGCTGGCAGATATTTACTTAAAGGAGATTGTGGTTAGACATGGGGTTCCTGTGAGCATTGTATCAGTTAGAGACCCAAGATTCAACTCCAGGTTCTGGAGAAGTTTTCAGGATTGTGTGGGGACTAAGTTAAACATGAGTACTGCATACCATCCCCAAACAGACGGACAGAGTGAGAGAACCATCCAGACCATCGAGGACATGTTGAGGGTATGTGCCATTGATTTTAAGGGAAGTTGGGATGATCACTTGCCGTTGATCGAATTTTCTTACAACAACAGTTACCATGCGAGTATAGGCATGCCCCCATATGAAGCTTTATACGGACGAAGATGTCGGTCTCCCTTGTGTTGGGAAGAAGTTGGAGAGCGGAAGATTTTAGGGCCTGAACTGGTCCAACAGACAAGAGAAACTATCGAGCTCATAAGAGGACGGCTGGTAGCGGCCCAAGACAGACAGAAGAAGTATGCAGACCAGACCCGCAAGGACAAAGAATATGAAGTAGGAGAGTTTGTGATGTTGAAGGTATCGCCGTGGATGGGATTGATGAGATTTGGTAAGAAGGGAAAGCTAAGCCCGAGATTTATTGGACCTTTTGAGATCTTGAAACGAGTTGGGAAGTTAGCCTATGAATTGGCTTTACCCCCGAGCTTACAGCAAGTACATAATGTCTTCCATGTGTCCATGCTACGACTGTACCATACCGACTTCCGACATGTGATAGAACATGATCAAGTGGATCTGCAACCAGACTTAACATATGTCGAGCAACCCGTAGAAATCATGGATAGAAAAGAACAGGTGCTGAGGAACAAGGTTGTCAAATTAGTGAGAGTTTTGTGGAGGAATCAGAATGTCGAAGAATCAACATGGGAACTAGAGAGCGCGATGCGTGAAAAGCACCCCCAACTGTTTTCAACCTGATTCCGGGACGGAATCCTTTTAAGGAGGGGAGGCTGTAAGAACCCTAATTTTTGGTAATATTTTCTTTTATTTAATATCTTGTGACATTATCATTCTGGAACCTTTCTAGTCATCCCTGTTGATTAATAGAATTGATTGTCTGAGAAACTACGTTGTTGCATTATTATGTAAGATATGCCGAGAGATTGTGAAGGCAAGAGTCTTATTGTTAGTAATATTTATAAAACTTGGGATTTGAGAATGGTTAGAGTATTAAAGGATTTATTAAGAATTATGACGAGGAATTATGAACATTCGAGGAATTTACTCAATAAGTACTTAAGGAATTATAAGGGAAATCTCTACGCGATGGAATATTATTACGAGAGAATAATTAAGATACGATACGAAGTAAGGATTAAATGACAAGCATTGGTGGAAGAATAATAATACAAGGAGTAGTATTGCATGCAAGCCCATGCAACCAAGTAGTTAGAAATCAAACAAGTTAGTTGGCCATTGGAAGATGAATAGTGTTTAGTTGGTTACTTTTTCAAGAAAGGGGACACAAAGTACAAGAGCCATGCTTGCTAGTACTACCACCATGCTTACAAGTGATATGTATCACCCAACCTACATGACCTAACACTAATTATTCACCCAAGTCAAACACAAAAATAAAACACAAAAACTTTCTCTCCCCCCCCCTTGAAGCTTGCTCTCGCCCAAGCAAAGAAAGAAGAAGAAAATTTCTTCTTCTCCCCTCTCCCATCACTCATAAACCTTGCCATAATTCCTAGGTCATCTACATCACATATACAAGGTATGCTAGCAATTTCACTCCATTCTATCCAACCATTTTCAAGTTACAAATTATTCAAGTTTTGGTAAATGGTAACCAAGTTTGGTTTTCACTTAGATCTTGCATTGTAAGTATTGTAGGAGGCCACCTAAGGTGTTTTTGAGTTGTGTAAAGATTGTTCAAGGCCTCTAGGAGCTCAAGAAGGTATAAAATCTCAAACCCCCCATGGTTATGTATTGTTCATATAGTATGGTAGTAGATCCATGTGTTTTAGGACTTATCTTGGATGTATATGTATTGGATAGCATGGATCTTGAGTTTTGATGTTGAGATTGTGATTTTTATGACTATGGTTAATATATATATCTCCATGAGTGTTATGAGTCATGATCTAAGTGTATTAAGTGGTGATTATGTTATGGAAGTATGAAAAATGGTTGATCTAAGTGGTTTGAGCTTGCTGAGTTTGTCCAGGAACTTTGATCTGTGTTGTAGCACGATTTTGAACCCCAAAATGATGTCCCCTGATGTCCTACCTTATATTGTTGGAAAGATAATTGAATGTAGTTTCTGGAAATGTAAGGTTCATAGCTAGGTGATGTGTGGATTTTTAGTTATGGCCGGAGGAGTGAATTTTGTTTCTGGACTATGGACTGCATTAAGTGACCCCCTTGTGAACCTTGTTTAAACACCTTAAAATATATTTGGGATCATGGAAAAATTTGAGAATGTTGGTAATGCAGTGGTGAAGACCACCCAAAAGGAATTGGATTAAAATATGAATTTTTGGATTTTATAAAAATGCTAGAGTAAAATTCGCGCAATGGAAAAAGTCGATTAGTGGAACATTATTCTAGGGTTAGTGGTTATGATTCGAACGTGGTAACTAAATTAAGTCGAGTAAGTGACGAGCGTAATCGAATGATGACATGGACCTATAGTGGGGCTAGGGAGTCATAAGACGAAGTCGTTAAGTTAATTTCGTACCCCCTTGAAACCCCGTAATTAAAGAGGAATTGTTAAGGTACTAACGAACGATTATTGTTTATGTATAGATCGTTCGAATCCGCACGCTCGACCACCCCAACCAAACCAAGGCAAGTTTACTTTTCAAAACTTATCCATATACAAGGACTTTTACTGTTGTGTTTGTAGTTTTCAAATGATATCAAATGCTATGTTTATCGAAGTATTGATGCAATTGAGATTGAACAAGTACATGTATGCTTTTACCCCTTGAACTTAGATTGAAATGTTTTCTTCGGACAATGACTCTAGCAATAGAGGTCGTAGCGGTCCGTATATACTACTGACCGGGGAGCGGTATATTATTATATCGTATCTAGATTGCGAATACCCGAAGGGTCATTCGGGTGGTATCATATATTCTAATAACTATTGTTATATCTTTGTAAATACTCGAAACCCTATCTTGGATTAAAAGTTTATTTTATCGAACAATAAAATACTCAAAACATTTTCGAAAACCCCCGGTCAGATTCTGCTTCTTGTATGATTTCAAGAATCATCGGTCGACTGATGTCGGACCTCAACTACTCTGTTTTCAATCAAAATCAAGTTTTAAAAGAAAAGAAAAAGGGACTCTGGCAGGTGTGGGAACCGTTGACGAACGATTCCCGGGATGTGTAAGCGGCCGTAAGCCAGGCGGTCCATCACTTATTATTCTGGCCCAGGTGTTGCCGAAGGATGATTACGGATGTAGTTTTCATCGAGGGTGATTACGGATGTAGTTTTCACCCGAGGGATAGTTACGGATGTAGTTTCTATCCTTCTACCGGTAGAGAAGACCCGCGGATTATTGGACTTGGATGTGGCGACTGATCATCGTCAATCCTTGTCAGGTTTTATGTTTTCTTTAAGTCCCATTCCTCCATTTTGGAAAAATGCTTTGACACTGCTTCTTAGGCTTTCGCGCCAAGTTGCTGATAGTGTTTTATTTTGATGAGAAAGATGTTGAATCAATGCAGTATCTGGAACTGCGAGTTTATTTTGAAAACAAGGGCACATATTGTCGCACCTTCGAGATTTATCAACTATGACAAGTGATTTTATAACTGATTGATGCAAACAAATATATCAACTGCCAATCATATGAGATGTTATATTGCCTATCTTATATATATATTTCTTGCTGAGCTATAGTTGCTCACTCTTGCTTGTTTTCAAATTTTACAAACACAACAGCTAAGCGAAATGGCAAGACCCAGGCAGACTGTTCGAAAGCAGGTGACTAGGCCCGAGCCACCACTTGAGATTCCACCGGTAGGCCCCATTAGCCGGATTGGTTGGCAGCTTTTGTTAGTACGTTTTATTTATCAGCATGACCTGTGCAAGGCAGTGTATCGTAACAAACTTTCAAGCCGCCAGCTCCGCTTCATATCGAAGTGTTGCTGGTAGCATAAACACTATTTAATTCGGTCTATAATAACTCTAATAACTTTATTACTGTTTAATCAAAGTGTGACGTTTCTGAGGCTCTAACCTGTGTGTGTGAGTGTGGTGTGAGTTTATTGTGGGGTCGATGGCTGTGTTATATATATTGTGTGCAAGAACAGGTATGTTATTAATGGAAAATGGACCGTGAGCGCCTAGATCTCCGACCCCGGATCTGGGGGCGTCACAGATGTGATCACGAGTTTATTAGCATATGTACTATTTTTTTTATTAAGTTGCCATGAGATATAAAACTGTGGGATCTTAAACCCAATCATGTAAAGAATTACGCAAGGAAAAATCCTTTAAAACATGTAAGTGAACCTAATGTAAAAATTTTCCAAATTTTCAGTAAAATGCCTCCAAGACGAATGGGCACTAGGGCTAACCCCCGAGAATCTACTGACCAAGAGAGTCACAACCAACACGAGGAAAATCATGAAAGTAGTGAAGAACAAGATCAGGACTATAATGAGCAAGAAGATTCCCAGTATGGAGCAGAGGATGAACCCCTGTACTCTGAAGAATTTGAGGGGGAAATAGAGGGTGGAGAAACTGAAGTAGAACAGGAAGGGGAGAACCAGGGCGGAAACCCCATGGGCCAGTTTATGGATTTACTTAGGCAGAATTTGAACCAATACCCCCAACCACCACCGGGAAACAACACTTCAGTGGCAAATTCCTTTAGGGCCTTTAAGTCCCTTAAGCCCCCAGAGTTCCACGGATCGGCTGATCCCGTTGAGGCGAGGGCCTGGATCAAGGAAATGGAAAAATCTGTCGAGATTCTGAGTATTAATGAGGCTCAGAAGACTGTTTTTGCTACTTACCTACTAAAGGGAGAGGCCAATTATTGGTGGGAAGCCAAGAAGAACATGGAGACTGATGCTGTCATAGCCTGGGAAAGGTTCAAACAATTATTCCTGGAGAAGTCACTACTACAAAACTGAACTTAGGAAATATTACTTAGATAGCGTTTTTTGAAAAGCGCTATCGAAGTCTATTACTTGAACAGCGTTTTTAGCAAAAGCATGATGTAAGTTAATAAATAAAAAATCAAAATTAAACAGAAAATTAAAAATATATACTACCGTGGCGTTTTTGTAAAAAGCGCTATTTTAGAATGCACTCTTATAACGTTTTCAGGAAACGTTCTGTAAGTCATTGTATTTTAAGTAATATATTTTTATTTTTTCTATTTAAAATATAATTCACTAAAACCTATTCTCTCAGCCTCAGTCCCTCATTCTCCCGCTCTCAAACTCCCTCTCGCCGCTCTCAAACACGGTATCGCCGCTAATCGAGTTCTATACTTCACCCAGGTTCACGAGATTTGGGATTAAAGATTTGGGTCTCACGAGATCGACTTCAATCAGGTTTCATCTCTCTCCCTCTCTCTCTCCCTCTCTCTCTCTCTCTCTCTCTCTCTCTCTCTCTCTCTCTCTCCCCAAAAGAGGGGGAGAAAATGGGCTTAGCACCAAACCTTTGAAGCTTACGGTTCAATTTTAGGGGGTTCAATTGTTTTGTTAATGGGATGTTCAATTTTAGGGATTCAATTTTAGGGGTTCAAAAAATTGACTTAGTTAACCTCTGTTATACCTCTTTGTTTGTCTGTTATGTTATGGGCTATGTCCGGGTAGTTGTAAATTGACTATTCTTCTGTTCATCAACCGAGTTTGTGATGTTTGTTCGCTGTCTTGCTGCTGAGATTTGTGTTTTTCGTTGTCTTTCTGTTTCGTTGTAGTGTTAGTTGTAGTGTTTTGGGTAAATAGTTCAGGGGTTTTGTTTTCTTGGTTACTGAAAAGGAAGGTGTCTAAAATGAATCCAAGTAATCACGGTAGCAAAAAATCAAAAGTCTCGTTTGTTAAGAGTTTATACGTAGTAAAAAAGGCTCCAATTCAGCAGGTCTGGAATGGTTCCTACTGGCGCAGCCTTGTCGTGACCTAGCGGCAAGTAGACACTTTACTATCGTGACAAACACAACCACATCATTTGTTGATGACTGAAATGTTCAACGTTAGAGAAGCTCATTACCTTCTTCTTTTTGTTGTAGAGAATCTTTTGAGTCTGAAGACAGTAGAAGGTATAAGGCTACTTCCTCCCACACCTCAGAGTTGAAGTTGCAGTATGGTCTTTTAAAAAAAAATCACTTGTGTGGATTTCTGTTTAGACACACACACTTGTCTCAATCCAAATCAGTAAGAAGCCATCTGCCAAAGGTATTTTCATCCACTTCTTCTTCTGACACGGATCATCCTAATGCCGAGGATGAGCAGCCTGTGGCTATGGCTAATTCTCTTGAGATTGAATGTAATCGAATCGATTGCCTTGTGTGGGTACTCCATGAATCTGCCAGAAGTTTTTCAGTTGCAATTCAAAAACAAAAATTAGCTAGACGTGACCCAGAGCTGGCAATGGCATGGGTTGGAGTTGATGTTCACTCATGGCACAAAAAAATTGCTTATCAGGCATGCTAGTACACACATAAAGACTGGCTCTAAGTTGCTCGAAAGACCATGAGAACAAATTTTTTAAGCTCTGATAAGATTTTACTAACTTGTTAAGTTGAACCTAGTTATGTATAGTTTTTAATTCATTTTTGATGCAAGCATATATACCAACTTATCAAAATATAATCAGATGCACAAAGTATGATTACTAACTGTACAGGTAGCAGTTTACGCTTTACTAAAGGCAGCAATTGAGGTGGAGCTATTTCTTTCTCACAAACGTAGCACTAATGCTTCCGTTTCAGTTTCTGAGATGTAAGTATAGAAGGTTCTTTTCCCATTAGTCCTCACATGTGCTTTGACAGTACATTTTTCTTCTCTCATTTGCATTTCCTATTAGATGATTTTGTTTAAATGGTTTTAGTCTTCTCTAATTGCAACTTAAGTTGATGCCCATGTAGTTGTTTATAGTTTCTTTACGTAATCTGCCTACTGCTGAAATACTACTCATCTATCTAATTGGAGAACTTTATATGGTTTTGACAATTTTGTTCAATCTTATTTCTTAGCTTGTACCCAACAACAAGTTCTCTTGAGGAGTGCATAGAAAGTCAGCTTAACATGAGGAGCCCACAATTAGTACACTGGTTTAAAACTGTTGAACTGCCTCGCATTGCAGGATTGTTTATCCCTCTGTTCAAAAAGTGGTCCTTGGATTATGCGGGAAGGTCTGTTATATAATTATTTGCAAATTACATGTTGACTTCAGTTTTTGGATAAATCTTATGCAATTCATGATCATATCTCTCAAAGAGAAGGAATCTCGTTTTGTAATATGATACTCAAGACACCTCGACATGTAAGAAGATTCTAAACACATTTAACTCAGTGGTGTTGCAGGGATCATTTTGGCAATAAGTTGCTGCACTGCAGTGAGAAAGTTGGGTTCAGGGCGTCTTTCTTGTCCTTCGCTATCTGTATCTATAGAAGATATACTAGTAAAGCTCATGAACTTGTCCAACAGCCTCGTTTCCGTCGATAAATTGCATCACCTGGCAAGTGAGGCTGGATTTGAAGAGGACTTCTTAATTCATTTTGGTTCAAAGATCCTACCCAGTATGAATACTGAAAATATAGAACTTTGGATTGGCCTTGTTCGGGCAAAACTTTTGAAGGCATTTCACAGGGAGAGTGTATTTTCAGGAAAACAAGCATTCTGTGACAAGGTCAGTTCTCAAGTCATCAGATTATCGGGCCTATTTAGCTCAGTGTAGAAACATTGATAATAAATCTTTTTAAATGTTTGGAATGTGCGAAGTTCCAGTTAATTATTGGTGTTGACAGCTCCTTTCATTTGTTAAGCTTGTAGTAAATATTCTGTTCCATCATTTATTTTGTGCTATCTGTTTTATGTTAATTGCGTTGCTTAGATAGCAAATTTGATAAATGAACTTTTAAAATATAAGAAATGTTCTAATATGTAACATGACAGGATCAGGAGAATAATTTGTCTATTCTTGGACTTTTCGCATATTTGGGAAGGGAAACAAGATTATTTTTATCAAGAATGAAAATCAAAGATCTTGATGAACAAGTTGTAGACTTTATCAGGTAGGGTTCTTGCACTACTAGCATACTGCAGAGACAAAATTAACTCTTTCCTTGGTGCATTACTAATTTAAAATGTCCCACATAGTTTTTGCAGTTATTTGGAGTGCGGTACCCTTTTCATCTATCCTAAATTTTCTTCCTTGCGTGAGTGTCAGCTCTTCATGGAGGTCAGTATGCAGTGGTGAAGCTATGGCCTGAAAAATAGGGACATTCGTAGATTTTTAGCCTTATACTCTATTCATATAAAAGTTCAGACTCCTTGCAACATTGGCACTTTAGCGGCACAATGGCACTTAAGCCTCTCGTTAGAGAACTCTTATAATGTTCTTGGGTTTGATTGCTAAAACTAATCTTATATATGATAATCTTTTTTTTTGCTAAACTATATATAGATAAGAATCCTACATAAGAAACACAATTCTTGTTATTTAATTGTTGGGCATCAAACATAATTATAAATCTAAACAATGTACAATGTGTTTGCTATTTATTTTCTTTGTCTCTTGTGAAGTTGCTTTTAAATCAACCAAAGTCGGAACTAAAAAAAAAAAGTTAACAACGTATAGAGTAAGTTATCTTTAAGTTTGGTCCCCGTTCATTATCAATTTCTTGCCCAGTATGTTATCAAATTTGAATAGGTGATAAGAACTAATTTATTTGTTGAACTTGTTGTTAGCAGGTAGTTACTGATGAAATTGGATGGCTAGATTTTTATGCTGAATATTATTGCAAGTTCTATCAAGACAGGCGAAGGTCCAAACAACACAAGATACAGGCAGAGAAAGAAATCATTCTGTACACAGTTTTTACAGTTTGGTATGATGTTTTCTCTGGGTTTGCTCACTATAGTAATTCAACTCAACAACCCTTAGATTCGAATTTGTTGTCATTCTTGCTTCGAAGGTATTAACTTGGCCCAAAATTTATCTTCGTTAGTATAGTTCAAAAAATGAGACCATGTAAGAGGGTCAGAGTCTCACAGACTCACATGCTTAATTAATGTTCCCTGAAGAAACCATGTCTCTTCGAATAATATAAACACTACAGTTAAACATATGGCGCCTGCATGTTCATCTGCTATCTGCTTATAATGAACGAGTGTCACTAGTTTGTCTCTCTTGTCACACCTCGTTCCTTTATTTCTCCACCTTATCCTAGCGTTGTACTTTATGTCCTTCTGTTCTTCATGATCTGCAGGAGTTAAAACTTAACTGGTAAGCAAACTATAACATGTAGGGACGTTAGAAAGTTGCTAATGTATTACTGGTTCAGCATGTGAGTTAATTAAGTCGTTGGTTGGATGCTTCATTGAAGATCAAAATGATAGCTTCAGAGGAAGAACTAGTGAAAGATTTTGAGAAGTTGGAAATTGATGTTAAGTTACCTGGAGAGGGCCAAGAAAAGTTGATGGAAATTAGAATCCAACCTCCATTGTTAGAAAAGATTAGACTGTGCCAGGAACGGATGATGGAGGAAGAAGAGAACTCCACAGAAGAGCTAATGACCGGGGAGGAAATTAAGTGTGAAAGAGACAAGGAAGGGATCATGAGGTACACATACAGGATATGGATCCCAAACATTCAGGAACTCAAGGATGAGATTTTAAATGAGGCACACAACTCAAGATACTCAGTGCACCCCGGTAGCACCAAAATGTATAGGGATTTGAAGGAGTATTACTGGTGGCCCAACATGAAAAAGGACGTAGCAGAATGGGTAAGCAGATGCTTGACCTGCCAACGAGTGAAAGCAGAGCACCAGAAGCCCAGCGGACTTCTACATCCCTTAGAGATTCCAGAATGGAAATGGGAACACATAGCCATGGATTTCGTAGTAGGTTTACCAAGGACCAAGGCTAATCATGACGCCATATGGGTAATTGTAGATCGACTGACGAAATCAGCTCACTTTCTCCCGATCAACGAAAGGTACACGGTCGACAGACTAGTGGACATCTACTTAAAAGAGATAGTGGCGCGACATGGAGTCCCAGTCGCAATAGTATCCGATCGAGATCCTAGATTTAACTCCAGGTTTTGGAGAAGTTTTCAAGAATGTGTAGGGACCCGGCTGAATATGAGCACAGCCTACCACCCCCAGACAGATGGGCAAAGTGAGAGGACCATCCAAACGCTAGAGGATATGTTGAGAGTCTGCGCGATAGACTTCAAAGGAAATTGGGATGATCACTTGCCATTGATTGAGTTCTCCTACAATAACAGTTATCATTCAAGCATTGGGATGCCACCTTATGAGGCCCTTTATGGAAGAAAATGTCGATCTCCCTTGTATTGGGATGAAGTTGGAGAGCGAAAGATGCTCGGGCCCGAAGTGGTCCAACGAACTAAAGATGCAGTAGATCTAATCTGAGGACGGTTGGTAGCAGCCCAGGATCGACAAAAGAAATATGCCGACTTAGCTCGGAAAGGCAAGGAATACGAAGTAGGGGACCTAGTGTTCTTGAAAGTGTCACCTTGGAAAGGTTTAATGAGATTTGGGAAGAAAGGAAAGCTGAGTCCCAGATACATTGGACCATTTGAGATCTTGAGACGGATTGGGGAACTAGCTTATGAGCTCGCATTGCCTCCGAATCTACAGCAGGTGCACAATGTGTTCCATGTTTCGATGCTGAGGAAGTATAATCCGGATGCCAAGCATATTGTAGAGTATGAGCAAGTGGACATGCAACCAGACTTGACCTATGTAGAGCAACCTGTGGAAATCATAGACCGGAAAGAACAAGTGCTCCGAAACAAGGTCATTCAGCTAGTCAGAGTTTTGTGGCAGAACCACAATGTAGAAGAATCAACCTGGGAACTTGAAAGCGCAATGCAAGAGAAGTACCCCACTTGTTTTCAAACTGATTCCGGGACGGAATCCTTTTAAGGAGGGGAGACTGTAAGAACCCAGATTTTGGGTGGAATTAAAACTTTTATGTATTTAATGATGTAAGAATGAATAGTGGTTACGGCTACAATGTAATAATTGATATTTGAAAAGAATGAATGGAATTCGACTTTATTATTTCTATGTCTTGAAGAATGCTAAAGGGTGACAACATAGGTAAGAATAATCTATCTTCTAAGAGAATAAGATATGGCAATTTCAAGCAGGAGAATATTCTCATGTCATCCAGATCGATAACGGTTAATCCAGTAGTTCCGTAAAAAGGTTAAGGAACGATCGAAAGAGAATACGGACAATTGTACAACCCTAAGAGAATAAGTAAAGAATAAAGAATGAATAGTATTTTGGTGGGAGTATAGAATAATATGAGACGACACTATATAGAAGTATTCGGAACGGATTTCCGAGTTCGTATTAGTGATCCAGGGGGAAAATAAGTGTATGTAAAAGCTGTCGGATTCTGAAAAACCGCACTTTTATTTTCTCCGAGAGTTCCCTGGACACTGATAGCCTTAAGTATTTAACGAATGGATTTAAGGAATATAAATTGGAAAGTTAGAAAGAAAGATGGAGAATGATAGTATTAATATTAGAAAGATTCCCGGTAAACCCCAATTAGAAATCCGTGAAATATTCCTACGAACGATCAATCGAAACGAGCAATAACCGGACACAGAATCAAGCAGAGAAAGCAAGATACATGTATGTTCAAGTGGATAGAATAATAGAAACCAAAGTATGTCCCATGAAAGTCAACTACAACTAGGATGATTCTTTAGCATTTAACCAAAAATGGAGTTGTTTAATGTGGTGCCAACACATGGTCCACTAAGAAGCCAACACTTGGACCTATAGATGAGTGACAACACAAAAGGAAGAGATGCATCCAAGTTATATACATAATAATACTTGTATTAAGTCATAACAAAGCAAACCAAAAACAAAAAAAGAAGAAAAACTCTCCATTATCTTCCTTAAACATCACTCTCGGCCAAGGAGCTAGAAGAGGGGGTTCCCACCATTGTTTGATCATCTAATTTTTAGGGTAAGTACTACATATCATAGCTTAGATCCCCTAGAAATTTCAGCCACAAATTCACTTTCTTTCATTTTCAAATAAATCATAAAATGTGATGATGAATAGTGTTTTCAAGAACTAATCTTTGTTTTTCTTGTTTTCATGGTTGATCCTAGCTAAGTTAATGCTATCTAAGGGCAATACAAAGCTTTGTTAGGCTAGTACATACTACAAGGAAGGTATAAGACTTGAAAACCCTAGATCTACTTTGAGTTTTAAGCATGTTCTTGATGGATTTAGCTTGGTATGATATTAGTGATAATTATAAGCATGATTATGTAATTAGTTATATGATTTAAGATGCATGATGGTTTTGATGCTAAGATCAGTAGCCTCTGGACTTGTGATATGCTTATTATGTGTATAAGTTGTTTAGATGCCCGGTGTGGCTTGGGTTGTTGATTGTGATTTTTGGAACGTTCGTATTACAGCCATTATAATATCCGATTTTACAATACCATGTTTTGTATGCCATTTTCCATGTCAAAGCCCTACTGTCCAGAGACTTTATCTGCCATGATAGGATAGGTAATGTTCTAAGCTTCGTTTTGATATAAAGATCACGTGAAACAGACTTACGGTTTAGGATTTATGACCGATTTACTAAAAGTAGTTCGAATCCGTAAACGAAAGTTCGTAACTTAAATTGAACCCCGATAAAATATGTAAAGTCATGACGAATCTTGGTAAATAAATACTAGAGGTAAAAAGGAAGGTGTGAAAGAAAATCGTATGTCAAAAGGATCATTTTTCGATTTATTAAAAATGTTCGAGTCGAGGTTAAACGCGAACGAACCCCTAAAAGACGACTCCTTTATAACTTCGGTAAAACACTTAGAAAACGGGCGATAAAACTCGGAGTATAATATTGGTTCGTAACGATCGACCTTAGAACTTGTATGACTTAAGTATGTCCCAAGTATAAGTACAGTGACATGTCGTATTAACGAACGAATGTCGGGTCGGATCAATGATAAAATGAATCCACTAAAAGGGATATAACGAGATAACTCGAGAACGTGTTTCGATTTAAGTATAACTTAACTTTTAAGATGTTAAGTGATTAATCCCGAATGCCTTGGCTATTTATAGATCACCAAGCTGAACCGGGACCCGCTACCACTACCGCTTACCGTACTCGACTACCAGGCAAGTTTCAATTCCCTTCTTTTAGGCTGTTGTTGTGATTGAATATATATATATATATATATATATATATATATATATAAGTTTTCTGTTATACATATGCCATAGCATGCATGCCTACTTTCAAGTTATATCGTTATGCTTGTTCCCTGATTGTTTATTGGCTTATAAATTAGATAACTAATGTATCAATTATAAGCCGGTTATAGTAAGGCCCTCATAGAAGGGCGTATACATCCTATTCATCAAATATAGATCGGGAGTCAATATTTCTTGATATATCGAGATTACCTTGGAGGAAAATATTTAAGTAAATATTTTCTATTATTTGGGCGACGAATATTATTTGAATATTCGTTCGAGATTATTTATTTAACGATCCATACTTCAAATAATTATTTGAACATAACCATTCGACGAATAATATTTTTCAATATTCATTCAGAGTCGAATTGATTATCGATTATTATTTCGAATATTCTTCTAAAGATGAGACTACTAAATGAATAGTATTTGGATATTCATTTGGAATATTATTTTATTAAATAAATATTACTTTTGAATATTCATTTAAGATATATTACTTGATGAATATTATTTTAATATTCATCTGAGGCTTGATTTATTTATCGATTATTATCTCGAATATTCCTTGAAGGCTTGGATTACTAAATGAATATTACTTGATATTCATTTAGAATATTATTCATTAAATGAATATTACTTTTTGAAAATTCATTTAAATTCCAAATTAATTATGAATATTGTCTTAAATATTCCTTTAAGGTCTTATTAATTAATGAATATTATTTTGAATATTCATTTAAATATTTATTTATTCAATAAATATTCTCCTGATGTTTCACCAGGGATTATTTTGAAAAATACTCTGATTAAAGATATCCTTTCATATTCTCAAATATTCTTTAAATATTTTTAATTCAATAAATATTCTCTGAATATTTATTTCATACTTAGAATAACCTCAATAAGGTTTATCTTCTTCGATTATTACAGAAAATATCTCGGAGTCATATTATTATTAATCTTATATCAAGAAAGGTTCTCAGACATCATTCTTCTTTGAGTCTACCTCTCTAATAATAAGGGAACCTTACTTGGAAAATGTTATTTATCTTGTCGACTTCCCGGTCATAAAGTATTCTCTTCACTCGCAACTCGGGTGCTGTTGACTTATTAAGTCGTTGTTTACCTTCTCATCTTTCGAGGGGTAAGATTGTTGGAACAAGTTGATATTCGATACCAAGCCACAGCTTGGAAGTTATTGGTGAATTTTCCTTTCCAACTAGATACGACTACCTTGTAGAGTCTTATCAACAAGTATTATACTTGGGGAAAGGGGGCGAACGTTACATTCAGAATCATGAATTCTATTTGAACTAGGAGTCGTGTAAGAGGCCGAGTAGCGCCGGTCCATCCCCTTTGGCCCAATCGTTGGCCGGGGAGAGCTAGTAAGGCGGTAGACAAATAAAGCCGTCAGTTCTTCCTTCTACCGGTAGTAAATCTAATTTGAGCTGTACGATCTCGACTGATCATCAAGATTGGAACAGCGGGCGCGGTGAATACTCCATCATTGGTTCATCTTCCAAACTTATTTACTTCTTGCAACATGATTACTGTTGGCAGAGCTGGAAAAGTGTTCATAACTGGAATTGCAACCTTTTCATGCAAGTTCCTCTTCTTAATAACAATGAGAATATCTCGCTTACTTTTGATGTAGCAGATATTTCTACAAACAAATACTTTAAGTTACCTTGTAACTTCATTGTTCATATTATACGGGCATCATTTCCGTAAATGCATGGCATATGGTTTGAAAGTTACTTTTGAACTGTTATATATTATCGTCCAGTTATATATTATTGTTGGTGGGCTTTCGCTCACCCTTGCTTTGTTCACATTATGTCACAACAACAGCTAGGACAGATGGCTCGCGTCAGGCGCACTCGGCGCAAGCAGGTTACCCGACCCACCGGACTCCCCGCTGAGATGCTAGCCGCCATTGCTGAGGTAGCTTAGTTAGACAGCTTCTGTTTCCTGTTTAACTATATCTATAATTAATGTAATCAACGGCAAAACTGTTAAACTTATGATGTTATCCTTTTGGGATTGTAATAACTTTTATTCGTAACCCTTTAATGTAAGACTTATTTCAATTTCATCTCTGGGACTATAACTGTTGTGTGTGTAAATGGAAATTATTGTGGGGTCATAGCATGTGATTTATTTAATTGTGGATTCAAGTCAAGTATTATGAATGGATATAAGACCGTAACCACCAGATCCCTGACCCCGGATCTGGGGGTGTTACAGTTGTGCCCTAACAAGGTTGCCTTTCAACTCATCTAAAATAGCATCTCGGGCTAAGAATTGATCTTCCAAGGTTGATAAGGCCGTGTGACCTGTTTCATATTTGAGCAGTTGAGGTGCGTCTCTTCCATAGAGCGCTTTAAACGGTGTCATACCAGTAGATGAGTGAGTGGTGGTGTTATACCAGTACTCCGCCCAAGGTAGCCAAGAAGCCCAGGTTTTCGGTTGCCCATTGATGAAGCACCTCAAATACGTCTCTAAAACTTTGTTTACTACCTCCGTCTGCCCGTCAGATTCGGGGTGATAAGCCGTGCTTTTGTGCAAAGCCGTACCTTGTAGCTTAAATAGTTCTTTCCAAAACAGACTAAGGAACACCTTGTCACGGTCTGACACAATTTTTGAAGGAAACCCATGAAGCTTAACGACTTCCCTCATGAACACTGAGGCCACCGAAGCTGCTGTGAAGGGGTGCTTCAAGGGAACAAAATGACTGAATTTGGTTAACCGGTCCACTACCACTAGTATGGCATCAAACCCTTGAGATTTTGGAAGACCCTCGATAAAATCCATGGAGATTTCATCCCAAACCAGAGATGGTATGGGTAGTGGCTGAAGAAGCCCAGCAGGACTGAGTGTTGAGGACTTAGCTTGTTGACACACATTACACCTTCGAACATAGTTTGTTATCTCTTTACGCATCCCCGGCCAGAACCAGTCCGAAGCAATACGTACATACGTCTTGAAATCACCTGAATGCCCACCTAGAAGGGAGTCATGATAATCGTGGAGTATAGTAGCAATCAAAGGTGATTTAGGGGGCAATACCAGTCTTCCATTGTACCTCAAATCACCATGTTCCAGGTGATACCCTTTCGGTACATGTCTGCCAGCCTGCACATCTTCAGTTAACTTCTTAATGAACTCATGTGACCTGATGCCACTATTGTAAGCATGCCAAGACGCCCCCTGACAACAACAGGGCTCCCAATTCGATGTGGCCAGCAAACTCACGTGATAAGGCGTCTGTAACCTTATTAGTAGCCCCTGCCCTATACTGTATAGTGAAGTTAAACCCCATCAGTTTTCTCACCCAACGCTGGTATTCGGGGCCTACCTCCCTTTGTTCCATCAAGAATTTTAATCTTTGCTGATATGTACAAATGATAAACTTGCTTCCCAATAAGTAGTGTTTCCATTTCAGTACGGCAAAAACAATTGCCATCAACTCTTTTTCATAAATTGACTTCATTCTTCCCCGTGGTCCCAAAACCTTGCTAAAATAGGCCATCGAGTGCCCGTTTTGTAGTAACACAGCTCCTAGGCCAAAATCGAAAGCATCGGTTTCAACAAAAAATTCATCGGTGAAGTTAGGCATGATCAGAATGGGTGCTTCCATTAGAGCTCGCTTTAAGGTTTCGAAGGCAGTTGTAGCTTCTCTTGTCCAGCCAAAGTGATCTTTTTTTAGCTGATCGGTAAGAGGGCTGGCTATGGTAGCATAATTGGCAATAAACTTACGGTAGTAGCCGGTGAGCCCCAAAAATCCCCGTAATTCTTTTAAACTGGTCGGTAGTGGCAAATCTTACATTGCTCAAACCTTCTCCATATCCATGGAGACACCTTTTTGAGAAATCACGTGGCCCAAATAACTGAGCTGCTCCTGCCCAAACTTGCACTTACCCCCATTGGCATACAATCGGTGTAAACTTAGCAACTCCAAAACCTGTGTTAAGTCGGCCACGTGATGTTCCTTGGTGGGGCTATAAACCAAGATTCATCGAAGAAGACTAACACCTTCTTACGCAACAATGGCTTAAAAATAGTGTTCATGAGCCCTTGGAACGTTGCAGGCGCATTCATCATACCAAAAGGCATTACGAGGAACTCGTAGTGGCCCTCGTGAGTGCGGAATGCGGTTTTTTGAACATCTGCACTGCGCACCCTTATCTGGTGACAACCGGATTTTAAATCCAATTTGGAGAAATATTTTGCCCCGTGTAATTCATCAAGAAGCTCGTCTATCACCGGAATTGGAAACTTATCAGCCATGGTTACCTTGTTCAAAGCTCTGTAATCCACACAAAAATGCCACGACCCATTTTTTTTAACCAGCAAAACCGGACTTGAAAACGGGATAGACGATGGCTGTATAATTCCTGCATTCAACATATCCTTATTTAAGGATTCAATTTCATCCTTCTGAGCCTGAGCATAGCGATAAGGACGGACACTGACCGGGTCGGTAGCCTCTTTAAGTCTGATTGCATGCTCGTGACCCCTAACAGGTGGCAAACCGATAGGCATATCGAATACGTGCTGGTACTGCTTAAGGGTGGGTTGCAAGAAACTCGGACACCGGGAAGGATCAAATGCCTTATCTTTTTCAAAAGCCCCAGCAGCCAAGTGGTTCAGCTCAATCAAAAATCCAGCCCCTTCTTTACGTATCGTACGCATCATGGCTTTTAAAGAAATTTTGGAACGACCCAAGGATGGATCTCCCTTGAGCGTAACTGTTGTGTCACCCAAACGGAACTTCATGGTTTGCGTTTTCCAATTTGTAGTCATAGTACCTAACTTCTCAAGCCATTGTACCCTTAAAATCACATCAGAATTCCCCAATGGCAGTGGCAAGTAGTTCTCAATTATAGTGAGTCCAGCCAATTGTAGAATGACTGCCTTACACTCACCTTCCCCTTGAACTACCTCTCCCGTACCCAGTGAAACATCAAACGCTTGTGATGAAGTGACCGGAAGCTCCAACTTGCGTACTACCTCCCTAAAGATGAAGTTGTGAGTGGTGCCAGGGTCCACCATTACCACCACCTCCTGGCACTTAATCTCACCTTTTAATTTCATGGTCTTTGGACTTGAAATCCCACAACCGAGTTTAAACAGATTTCTGGCTTGTCCCGAGAAGCCTCCTCACCAATAATGGTCACTTCTTCCTCTGTTGTTACCCCATCTTCACTGCTATTCTCCCCCTCATCCGGTTGCATCTCAATCACACTTAACCCCTTTTTTTTACAACGATGTCCCACGCTCCATTTTTCATCACAACGAAAACATTCCCCCTTCTCACGGTTTGACTGAAACTCCTTGTCACTCAAGCGCTTTATCTCTCCTATCGGCTTAGCCACAGGCAAATACCCCAGATTTTTGTAACTTGATTGTGTGTGGTTTGATGTGGCCTAAGATTGAGCTGATAAAGAACGTGTAGAAGGTGCCACCGAACTAGACTATGATTTGAAAGAGGAGTACGAAGACGTACCAGATTGGGGACTATAGGACAAAACTGAGTAGTAGCTTGGACTGGTACCTTTGTTATCTATTTTCCTTCCCCATCCTGCCCGCAACTTATCTTCGACCTTTACTGACAGATCCATGGCATGTTCCAAGCTACGAGGTCCCAACAAACGAACCTCCACCCTGATGTCCTCCCTAACCCCATTGATAAACTGGCCTTGCGCGATTTCCTCGGGCACTCCTGACAAAGGTGCCATCAACTCAATAAACCGACGACGATACTCAATAACCCCAGCAGTTTGAGACAGATTTAACCATTGCTCATACAAACTTCCCGATGACACGGGTCAAAATTGCCTTAACAACATCCCTTTTAATTCTTCCCAATGACAAATAGGCCTCCTACCATGCTCAAACTGGTACCATAATAGTGCATCCCCATCCAATGACACAACAGTAGCTTCCAGCTGTTCATCTTCTATAAGGCGGTAAAAACTGAAATAACGCTCAGCCCTTAACAGCCATCCATCAGGATTTATACCAGCAAACACCGGTAGGTCAAGCTTCTTATGTCTCCAATTTGAGCCTCCTTTTCGACCTTGGGAGTTATTGCTAATATCTCCTCCATTATGCCCCCCAAACCCACCGAATTGACCCACTCCACCAAATTGACCCGACCCAACTCCAGACCCCTCGGGTCGACCCAAGACCTTCCTCTCCTCCTGTGACATCAACCCATGCTTACCCCCGCTACCTGATGATGCTCCCCCAAGAACAGTGTTCGTATCTCCCAACATCAAAGAAGAGAGTGAAGATCTGAGCTCCTCTTGAAATCTCCTCTGGTCATCCTTGAGAGTATTCATGCCCACCTCGTGTTGCTCACAAGATCTACTGATTGTAGCCTCCAACCTCAGGGTGATTTGCTCCATGGTGGTGGCAAGCTGATTGAAAAAGTTTGTTGCAAATCGTGAGTCGCCGTACCCACCGATACCGCGATTTGTTCGACCATCGTTGACCGTAGATCGGACAACCCTTTCTCCAAAGCGTCGATGCGCTGTTGATTTGAAGGCGACGTTCCCATTGTTGCTTCTAACGGACCGAAGTGCTCTGATACCAATTTTCTACGAATTACTTCAACTCACACACTCTAATTAGACAATATGAAGGGAATAAAAGAACTACTGAATAGATTGACAGTAAAACCGACGGAATATAGTATCCTCGCACTTCGAGAGGCGAAAGTCTCCTCACAAGCCCTTACAAGACAATATAATTCATCGATACCCTAATTTCTTTCCCTCATCCCCCCTTATCCAACTACCAGCCTAATATTACACATAGAATGACTAAATTGCCCCTTTATCGGGTTGGGTCTTTGGTTGTTGCTGTTGGGCCACTTTATTAGGCTTTGACCTCCTAGCAAAAGTCAATGTATTGTATGGCCTGCTCGAATCCATAGCATATGCATAAGCAAATCAGTTAACTATTCTTATTGGGATTACTATGGCTATAGATTTATTTGAATGAATTGAGAAATTGTTCCTTCTATCTGATAGTTCTTCTGTGAAGTTTACAAACTTATATGAACATTGGCAACATTGCTCCTATACTTTTAAATCAAACATATTTGAAAAAAATGTCTACATCCCGAATAAAAAAAAAATCTCCTTAGAACTGTGGAGCTATTAATTTCATTTTGATTTTTCCCAGGCCCCACATGTCATTTGAAGAGTTGATGTTAACATCGTGCTAAAAAGAACATTTGAGTTTGTATTTTTATTCTGGTCTGTAGATTTTACTTTATTCTTCTGTGCTGTTTCGCTCCCCTGTGTAGCCATGTATGTTCTCTGCATTTGTTGTAACATTACAGAGGGTCGATGCCTTATTTAGCTGTAAACCCTTTTGTTTGGATTGCATTATTGAAAAATTAGCCTAGTAATTTATGTTATTCCGCCTGAATTTACAATTGCTAATCATAAAAAAAATAACGAACACGCATAATGGCAATCACTCAATCGGTCTGATCTAGATTCAGGATGGCTGAGCCTGAGGTTGTTTAAATGTTTAATCCTAGCATTGTGTACAATAATTTTACATAGACTAGACTTTGTTATATAATTTGACCTACACTTGCATCAAGAGTTTTCTCAGAGATCTTTTTTTTGTTTTCTTAATCAATGTGGCTAAAACTGTGAATTAAAATCTGTAAAAAAAAGTGTCTTTAGAGCATCTAAACTGGTAATTACAACTAAAAGTTGCAAACTTACATAAAGAATTGAATGGAACAGACTATATAAGAAAAAGAAAACTTAGATACAAGTTAAGAATTCCACATTCAAAATTAACATAAACAAAAGTCTGTTAAGCTTCACTAGTCACAACCCTTACATCAAGTGTTTCCTCTAGAAGCATTTTTTTGTTCCTTCTGAATGTAGCGCATCTGCAATTGAAAGATCAAATTGTCTAAAAGGTTTAGTAGCAAGTCTAGAAGGTGTGTCTCATCGCTTATGACATCTTCTCTTAGAAAGTCACTATAGCGGCCGACAAACATGTAATATGACTATAGGCTTATAGCTGAAAGGAGCGGACATTACATGACAAAACTAAACAAAATTACAAAAATAAAAACACAAACAGCTGAGATCCGCCAAGCTGAACAATGATCTTTTTTTCCTCAGTACTCTTCAAGATTATTGATAGGTTATCTATGTCCTAGTCAATTGTGATATCTTGTATTCTCTATAATTTGGCTAAATACTTTTACCTCTTCAATTTTTATTATTTCGTGTGTCTTTTGGTTTTGTACTTGTATGTGATGCTTCTCCTTGTAATATTCCCTTGGAAACTTATCCTGCTATAAGTTTATAATAATTGTATGCCACTAGAATATTTATTATTTTACGTATCTGCCGATCTGGTACTGCACTTGTGAGAGGTGGACATTTGGTGTTTAGTTTCCTAGGGCCTAGGGGTGTTAGTTTGGAGGTTATGTATTATACCAAGTGTTGTAGAAGATATGGTAGTTTTAAGTATCTAAGCTGTCTATATCTGTGGCATCAGGGGAGCAATGTTATGCTATATATATATGTTTGAGAAAACAATTGACATTGTTAAATGGGGCTAGAAAAAGCAATAAACAATATATAGTTGTGACATGCAATTTTGTTGGTCGGTTAATCGTTTGGATTGGTATGCGTCTAGATAGATGATGTTTTTTAGAAACAATTTAGAATCTCTAGGATGTGTATTCGATGAAAGAATTTAAGGCCTTCTGAATTGGTTCAAATTGAGAAAGTGGCAACTGACTGATCAGAGTAGAGCAAGTACTTAAGTGGGTTCGGTTCTTCATTAAGTTTAGGTTGACGACCAATGTTCTTTGTATTTTGGAGGTTAGGAGGTGCACTGTCGGGAACCAGGTTTTCCTGATTGCTTTAACTGAGAGAGTACTGAACTATAGATAAAATTCAGGCAGAGACAGAGAATTCAAAGATGTATATAGGGAGAATCACGGAGATTGGGAGAGATTAGCTGAATAATTGGAGAAGAAAATGTACGAAAGTAGTATTTAGAGAGAGAAATGGTGGAACTACTCCATGTCATTCATATAGATCAGACTAAAAAAACAAGTAGTCGAGTACAGACTACTATTTTTAAGCAACTCAGTCATCTATCAGTAAAGGGATCATAGTCGTTATAAATTTTGTTAATGGATTGATTTATGTTTTCTATACGATATTCTATCCAAAATCAAAGTATATGTATTATAATGATGGAACCCTGATATGAATTTTGTTCATTTTTTGGTCCCACATGTCATTTTGAAGACTTGATAATGACCTTGTGTTAGAATTTTATATTTAGAATTCAAGTGCTTACACTTGATATAGCCGTCTTGCACCAGGAACGAGGTCTCATTATGTTAAGCTGAGTTTTGTATATTTAAATTATGTTTTTATTGCTTATTCTCTCCCCTCTGTAGCTTTGTTCATTATCTGCTCAAATCTACTTTTTCTAATGGTTTGATGCTTTATTCCTGTTGTTTGGAATGCATTATTTAAAAGAAGAAACTAGCACATAATATGTATTAAACAAAAGAGAAATTCAAATGTTAGGCACATAATGAGATACAAGTTCCGGGAATATAATTAAAATTTATCTGTCACATCAGAATTTCGTGTAATATGTGTACCAATATACGCACATCTTTGTTACAGATATATGCATTTCTTGATGATCGAGTTAGATGAATTTATGCTTTAAACTAGATATTTGATGTTAGACAATTTACGATAAATACAAACAGTATAATATGTGTGCGTGTGTGAGTAACAGTTATGTGTATAATTAAAACAGACAAAAGAGGAGACAAAGAACGAAAAACCAAGTCCAGTGCTTGATTGTCTCCTTAAAGCGTATTAGCCCACACCGTATGTGTGAGCGAATCGCCTCTCAGGATAAAATGGATTGCAGTGAGGCTACAGAAGAGCGTCACCTCTCAGCGAGATTGAGACGAGCAAGAACTATCACCGGAAGAAGAGAAGAGGCTGTATATGAGAGGAGGATTTGTGTTTTCGAGTGAATAATCCTAACGCTCTAGATAAGTATTTATAGGATGAGGAAACTTGTGTGCGACACAATTGCCATAATTAATTAGCCGCACTAATCAATTAAGTCGGTTGCAATTTCCCTAACTAATTAACCGCGTTAATTAATTATGTTAAGTCGGTGGCAAAAAATTCGTAGCAAAAACGAAATTGATTTTACCGAATCAGTTAATTCAAATTATATTCGAATCCACATATTCCAACAATCCCCCACATGGATGAGATTGATATCATAGTAGCACACACCAGATAGATACAGAATTTAATTTGGTGATAGATTCTTCGATCAGATATAGCGTACGATAGGTAGAGAATGCTCCTTGAACCTTCGCTTGAGTAAGCATACCGACTTTACTGGTAGACGGTAGACGTGCTTGTCTTTGAACTGTTCGACCGTTTGTGTAAACGATGATATACTTATCACTATATCCTTTCTGACTCGTTCAGCTCTCATGATTATGTCCATTTCTGCCATGGAACATCGTCCTGGTTTTGCAGGAGTTTCTAAAGAATTGTGCCTCGCAATTCTCCTTCGAAGCGGCCCCACTTCTCTCCAACATAGGTGATCTTTATCTTATAGAGTAACCCGTGTTTAATCAACTGAATTCTATGCGTTCAAATCTTGAACTCCATGTATTCACCGAAAGATCATTAAAAGCTTAATAGCTTACCCTCGTACCTTACGGGTCTTACTGTTTTCTCATCATAGGAATAGGCCAGGGGTTACCCCCACAGTGATTTGGTCATCATGATTTATTTGGCCCATTGAACCAAGTTCTTGGGATCTCCAGTTAACAATGGTTGGGTGTCCACCATGATGCCGTTAAGCAATAGGCTTAAGGCCCATCCCTCTCGATGATTTTAAAACTATCTCTCAGTATAACCAGATTCTCTTGGTTTAACCAGATTATTTAAGTTTAACCATCTGGTTAGTGGATCCACAACATTATCATTTGACTTTACTTTACCGAGTCAATCTTGATAATTCTCGTTGAAGTAATTGTTTTAATGGTATTATGTCCTCGTCATAGAGGCGAAACATACCATTTCATATACAACTATGTGATCTTCCAATTTGCAAATTATTTACCCAATAATGCACATTGAAGATACATTTTCTTGTCATTTATAAATATCCTTTGCAAAGTGACTACCAATTCACCCTCTTACACGCACATATATTATGCAATAGACTCGTATTCTATCATGAATCGAGCTATGTTTAATCGTCTATTTAGGATTTCCATAACATGGATGCTTACTTTAATGTGAACTAAATTCACTAATGACTTTTATGTTCTCAAAGTCAAACATGTAACAAACATACTATATCCATATAGTACAATTAGATATCATTTGTAATGCAGCCAAAACTCACGAGTATATCTCAAACACCTTTGTCTTATGGCAATCTCTTTCAAGAGACCAATTTCAATTTGACTCGTGCATCTAATCCGTTTACCAACTGTGTAGCCTATGCCTAATTTTGTACAATTTTAAAATAGGATCAAGCGCTTACCACTGCGCTAAAACCCCCGGGAGTGATAGCTAGGCCCAACTTTATTTCCTTAACCCTTAGCCAGTGTGCCTAGCTCACGTTTCGAATAGGGAGATGCTGGACACCCCAACAATCCCCCCAGCATCTGCCAGCACTAACAGGTCCCTATTAGGGGTACAATGGCAGCACAGCATGCCTTTGGCATAATATGCACTCCGTGGGACTCGAACACGTGACCTTGGCTTTGATACCAGTTTTCAGGATCAAGCGCTTACCACTGCGCTAAAACCCTCGGGAGTGATAGCTAGGCGCAACTTTATTACCTTAACCCTTAGCCGGTGTGCCTAGCTCACGTTTCGAATAGGGAGATGCTAGACACCCCAACACTTGTTGAGTATGAAATACACACAAAAGAAAATACAGGGGGGTGAATGTATTTTCAAACTTTTTCTTGAATATGAATCTTAAGAACGTTTGTTTGATGATTTGAATCTGTTTGATGTTTGTGTAGCTAAGTGTGTGTTTGTGTTTAACAAGATAAGTATGCGGAAATAAGAAACACAAAAACACAGTACTTACTTTAATCTAATATGGTATTAGATAAAGATTTGCTACAAACTGTGAATACAAATTTTAGTATTCTCAGCTTCGTTTTTCTCAGAGAGATGTTATCTAGAATGTATGAAAAACTCGTTACTGCAAGAGAAGCGAGGTTGTACACTTATAGAACATGTGTACAAACTACTTACTACAAATGTAGAGACAAACAAAATTACTTTCTAATTTCTCTATCCCTTTTCGAGTAAGCATCCAAGCAATATGTAGTTTGACTTTTCTTTAACCTGCCCAGATCCACTTCTTTAGCAACTTGTCTCCTGTAACAACTCCCTAAGCTTTTTTGTAGACTGTCCTTGATCACTTTACAGTACAGTGGTCCTGAAAGTGTCTTGGCTTGCTGCAGGTTTCTGACTTGTACAATTTCCAGTATTTTGTCTTCAAGATTCCATTCGAAAAATGGTTAAGTGATTGATTCGAGAATTAGGATTGGCTTATTAGATAACTCTCAGTTCTCGAATAATGTGTAATTAAGATGTCGAACCACTTCTCCAAAAATAGATATTTCTTCAGGAATCCTTGAGTTGTCAAATAGAGCATTTGACTTGTCGAATTCCCTGAGATGTCGAATAACTTCTTAAGTCCTTGAGATATCGAATGAGACTTTGTAGACTCTTTGAGAACTCAAATGCTACTTTGACTTGTTGACTTCTTGAGTTCTCGAACAATGTCTTTTGAGATATCAAATTCTTGACCTCGACTTCTCGAATAGATCAAAATACTTCTCGAATTAATACTCAGGCAAATCTTCAATCTTCAAAATCCAACTGTGTTTATTTTAATAGCCTTGTTCTTCAAGCTTGAGGCATGATCTCTGGATCTTCTTTCAAGCATTATTTCATGACTTCATTTATAGTTACACAGATGGAATTTTGATGCCTATTAGATGTACTAATACAAGTAGAAACTCTACAACTAGAGGTTCCCTTAGATAAGGAATCATGTAAGTAATGCAAAACATTACAAACGATTAGGCTTGTTATTAGGTGAGTACAGACATGCCTCTGTGACTAACAATCTCCCCCAAATTGTGAGTAAGACCCTTAATCACAATTTCATGTCTGATAACAAGCCTAACATACATAAAGATAAAACTTTGAACAGTATAGGTATGAAATGATTGACAGTATGGATAGAATTACAAAGAGAGTATTCTTACAGACCATGAAGAAATACTAGCCATTTTCCCTTGATTTCATCCTCTGAGCTTTGGCTTGTAGATCATCATATTCTTTCATTTTCCTTTCTTCATCCTTCCTTGCATTTTCATCCATAGCTTTTATGATGGTTGCCATAGCATCAAGTTCTTCAAGCAAAATTGAATCCTTAAAATCTTCAAGTACTTGATTCAGCAAGTTTGCAGGGTAATGATTGACCAGGTTCATCCTGAAATTGACTTTATCTCCATTTCTCCTCCTATACTTCACAACATAGGGATTAAACTGAACTCTGCACAACACTTTAGCCCTTAACTCTTCTGCTTTGGCTTCAATGTGGATGTGAAAGAGAAATTTGGCAGTGTGGACTAGGACTTCTCTATCTTCAGTGGTAATGAGGGCATAATGATTGTTTTGAACAACTTGCCTTCTCTCTACAGTGACCAAAAATATGTCTTGGACCAGGAGCTTGATATAGTCAAAGTAGTGGAAGTTGCTTCTTTTCCTCAGATTCTGTAGATGCTTCAAGAAGGCTATGTCATGATACAATTTTGAATTGGCAGCTTTTTGACATACCTCATGAGAAAGAACATCTTTGAATTATGATGGTTAAACTTGAGAAGAATGTCTAGCAATGTCAGGCACTTGAAATTCATATTCTTGAGGAGGTGGTTGGGGTTGAGATTGGTTTGCTTCTGGGACCTTGGCCACTTCTACCACAACCACTTGCTTTAGCTTGGCCCCTTCATCTGCAGCCACATCTTTCTTCAACTTCAACTCACCCTCCTTGGCTACTTGCTTTTGTTTCACAGGTTGCCTGATTTGGAATTTGGAGATTTTAAGACCTAGATCATTCTTACTTGGATTACTCGAATCACTCTTCTCCCCTTTTGATTTTGAATTCACTTTCTTCTCCCCCTTAGGTTTATTCTCAGGCACATGTGTCTTTGATGGAGCTCTTGGGTTTGAAGAGGAGGTTGGAGGTTTGACAAGATGTGAATCTTCTGGTTGAGAGAGACCCATATGCTTCATCATTGCAGACAACATCTGTTGTTGATTAAAAAGAACATCAGTTGTTAAGGTAACCTGAGTGTCCAGCTTTTCATTGAGAAGGTTAACAGATTTATGTATCTCAGAATTTTGTTGTTTGAGAGAACGCACTTCCTTTTCCAAATTATCCACCTTTGTGAACAATTCTGTAGCTTTGAATCCAGTAAGTGATTGTTCTTTGAGTCTTTCTACCTCAAACTTTGTCATGTCATGAATAGGGACATCAGTCACCAGCTTATCTCCATACTGATTTGCAAAGAGAACTCGGATTTGTGCATTAGCATCAGTTGTCTGTTCTCGGAGTCTGTCCATCTGAGATGTGATATTTGTGATGGATGCTTGTAACAGAGGGAGTCTATCATCCAGTTTAGTATAGGTGGCTTTGCACCATTTGATATTTCTGAAAACAGAATTCAGAGAGGGAAATTCTTTGGTGAACTGAGTCTGAAGCTCTCTTACTACCTTTGTTGTTTTTTTCACACTTCTTCAATTTCAGATTGAACTCCTTTGCCTAGATAGTGAGAAACCTTTAATCTTCCTTTGTAAGCATCATTGACAGCCTCATATACTTCAGTAGGGATAAGAGATCTGGCATTGGACCCTAATGAAGTGATATACTCGGCCCCTAAATACTGAAGGGCTTCACTTAGAGAGACACTACCATACCCTTGCAACCAGGCCTCAATATTACCATCTCTCTCAGCTCAACTGCTATTTTCTATTGTTGCTACTCAACATCTTCCTTGTGATAGAGAAGAATAGATTCATAGTCGAAATTAGGCATGTCCGATGTTAGAAGATTCTGAGCAATCTTAGTGAACTCAGGAATCTGATCCATAATTAAGCTTTGAAGTGCTTCAACTGTCAATTTTTTTGGAGCAGACCATAATCCTGAAGCACTATCATGTTGTACAGGCTTCAACCATTCTGACATAAAGTGAGAGCTAGAGCTAGGCATGTTAGATCCCTCAGTTACAGATGCAACTTCTGTAACTAGATGGAATGACTCTACTAATGTTGTCCCCATAGGAGTGGGATGAATTACAACAGTAGTTGACACAGGCACAGAGTCTCTAGTGAAAACTAGTGAAGCCTATGTGGTTTTGATGGTGTCATTAGGAGATGCCCCAACATACATTCCCTCACCATCTAAATGTAGGTCCTGGGTAGTGAGCAAAGTGTCTTCCACTAAGTCACTTGAATCCATTGGCTCACCAAGAGAAGGAAGTTCTTGGTGATCAATGCCATGCTCCTCAATTACTTGAGTTGCAGGCTGCAAAAAAATTTCTACTGTAGTTTCTGGAAGAGAAACATCTTGTAGAATTGATTTTGGCAACTCCCCTTGAGAAATAGGAGGGGTTTCAATTGTTAAGTGCTCTCCACTCAGTGTTGTGCCAGCCTTATCACTTCCATGTGCAGACTCTTTACAAGATTGTGCATCGGGGAGAATGCTTGATTCTTGTGACACCCCAAAATCTGAGGTCAGAGATTCAGGTCGTCACATCATCATCCAACCATATCATACCTGTATTAACTTTACAACTCAACAATACATCCATCCAGACCTCAATCTTACACACAAGCAAGTTAGAGCCTCAGAAATGATAATCAAAAGTGCCGCTAAATATTATAATTCATTTGTACAATTCGGAGTCTTACGCAATTCCACTTATACAACTACACTTGAAGACAAGTCTTACTATTACAGTTGAAAACCTATCAGGCTACTCTGTAGTATTTATCAGGAACCAAATCATCTCCGGGGCAAATCTTCTACTCCTCCTCTACTGTTGCGGAGTTAACCGACCAAATTCTTCTCTTTCTGAAAAGTTTTTATAAAGCAAGAATGAGCTACATAACGCTCAGCAAGTTCACCATTTTGAAAAATAATAACGTGGTTTATTTGGAAAACATTCCCAACTATGTGGGTATATATCTCAGATTTCAAAACATAATTGGACAGTATATATGTCCGAGTTTGAACAAAACATCGATACTCACTAAGGAGCTTTAAGAATAACATATGAACCCTTTATAAGGTTCCTATTTCAATATATCACAAGTTTGAAAATATATACATATGAGTATATCATTTTCGGCAAAACACTCTACGGTTAACATACTGTACCGGGAATACATCTTTGCAACCTCTTTCCTTCCATTAGCTTGGAAGGTTTCTCATTCAAAAACATTCATTCTTTGAAATAATTGCAAGAGTGCACTAACACGTGCCAATCTTTATAGAAAATCTTGCAGTTCTAGATACTGCACGATGTCAATATTTTCTCATCAAAAACCACACTATCAGCAACTTGGCACTTAGGCCCAAGAAGCAGTGTTTGAGTATTTTTCCAAAGTGGAGGATGGGACTGGAAGAAAACATAAAAACCTGACAGGGATTGACGATGATCAGTCGCCACATCCAAGTCCAATAATTCGCGGGTCTTCTCTACCGGTAGAAGGATGGAAACTACATCCGTAACTATCCCCGGGTGAAAACTACATCCGTAATCACCCTCGATGAAAACTACATCCGTAATCATCCTTCGGCAACACCTGGGCCGGAATAATAATTGATGGACCGCCTGGCTCACGGCCGCTTACACATCCCGGGAATCGTTCGTCAACGGTTCCCACACCTGCCAGAGTCCCTTTTTCTTTTTCTTTTGAAAACTTGATTTTGATTAAAAATGGAGTAATTGAGGTCCGACATCAGTCGACCGATGATTCTTGAAATCATACAAGAAGTAGAACCTGACCGGGGGTTTTCGAAAATGTTTTGAGTTCGAAAGAGTTCGAGTTTGAAAGTATTAAATGTATCTTGGATTGACTTCGTCTATAAAATAATGAACGATAATTAATAAATAATATTTTAAGATTTAATATTAATAATTAATAAAATAATTATTCGATAAAATAAACTTTTAATCCAAGATAGGGTTTCGAGTATTTACGAAGATATAACAATAATTACTTGAGTATACGATACTCCCCGAATGACCCTTCGGGTTTTCGCAAACTAGTTACGATATAATAATATACCGCTCCCCGGTCAATAGTATATACGGACCGCTACGACCTCTATTGCTAGAGTCGTTGTCCGAGGAAAACATTTCAATCTAAGTTCAAGGGGTACAAACATATATGTACTTATACAATCTCAATTGCATCAATACTTCGATAAACATAGCATTTGATATGGTTGAAAACTACAAACACAACAGTGAAAGTCCTTGTATATGTATAAGTTTTGAAAAGTAAACTTGCCTTGGTTTGGTTGGGGTGGTCGAGCGTGCGGAATGGAACGATCTATACATAAGCAATAACCGCTCGTTAGTACCTTAATCAATATCTCTTTAATTACGGGGTTTTAGGGGGTACCAAATTAACTTAACGACTTCGTCTTATGACACTCTAGCCCCACTATAGGTTCATGTCATCACTCGATTACGCTCGTCACTTATTCGACTTAATTTAGTTACCAAATCCGAACCATAATCATTACCCCTAGAATTATACTCCATTTAACGACTTTTTCCCTTGCGCGAATTTTACTCTAGCATTTTTATAAAATTGAAAAATTCATATTTTAATCCAATTCTTTTTGGGTAGCCTTCACCACTGCATTCCCTAACTTCTAAAATTTTTCCATGATCCCACATATATTTTTAGGGGTTTAAACAAGGTTCACAAGGGGGTCACTTAGTGCAGTCCGGAATCCAGAAACACATTTTACTTCTCCGGCCATAACTTAAAATATATACATCACCTAGTCATGAACCTTACATTTCCAGAAACTACATTCAAATACCTTTCCAACAATATATGGTAGGACCTCAGGGGACAAGATTTAGGGGTTCAAAACCATGTTACAAGACAGGTCAAGTTTCTGGGAAAAATTCAGCATGCATGTTTCACTTAGATCAACCAAGATTTCTACTTCCACAACACAACCAACATCTAATTCACCTAGTTCATGCTTTATAACATTCATGGAGATACATATACTAACCACAAGCATCAAAATCACAACCACAACACTATAACTCAAGATCTATATCATCCATCACTTATACATCCAAGATTAACACAAATACACATGGATCTATCATCAAACATCATAAATAATTCATGGCTAAGAGGGGTTTGGAGTTTTATACCTTCTTGAGTAGCTAAAGACCTTGGGTGAGCTTTACAACCACTAAGAACACTTGGATGAGCCTTTAAAGGCCTTAATCCTTCAAGATCTAAAAAATAAACATACATGATTACTATTCACTCAATCTTCAACAATTTATAACTCAAGATTGGATGGTTAGAATGGCTTGAAATTCATAGCATACCTTCTATATGGAGTGTAGAGGACCTAGGAATTTTTCCTTGAATTAAGAGTGATGAAAAGTGGAAGAAAAGAATTCTTCTTCCCCTTTTTAGAGCTTGGGCCGAGAGCAACAAGAGCTTGGGGGGGGGAGAGTTTTTGTTTTGTTTTTGTGTTGGTTTGAATAAAGTGGTATGTACTTGTGATATGTATTGGTCATATGCATTATTGCATCACATGTTGACACCCTAGGTAGTAGACTAGGCATGCCCATACTCCTTTGTCTCCTAGAATAATGCACCAACTAATTACTATTCATTGGTTGCTTTTGCATTTTCTAGTTTGCTTTCCTAGCTACTTAGTTGCATGGGACTTGCATGCAATATCATTCCTTGTATCATTATTCTTCCACCAATGCTTGCCACTTAATCTTTAATTCGTATCGTATCTTAATTAATTTCTCGTAATAATATTTTGTCGCGTAGGGATTTCCATTGTAATTCCTTAAGTACTTAATTGTGTAAATTCCTCGAATATCCATAACTCCTTGTCATAATCCTTAATAAATCTTTTAATACTCTAATCATTCTCAAATCCCAAGTTTTATAAATCTTACTAACAATAAGACTCTTGCCTTCACAATCTTCCTTTTATCTTACATAGTGAATGCAACAACATAGTTTCTCAGACAATCAATTCCATTAATCAACAGGGATGACTAGAAAGGTTCCAAATTGACAATGTCACATGATATTAAATACAAGAAAATATAACAAAAATTAGGTTTCTTACAGCCTCCCCTCCTTAAAAGGATTCCGTCCCGGAATCAGGTTGAAAACAGTTGGGGGTGCTTTTCACGCATCGCGCTCTCTAGTTCCCATGTTGATTCTTCGACATTCTGGTTCCTCCACAAAATTCTCACTAGTTTGACAACCTTGTTCCTCAGCACCTGTTCTTTTCTATCCATGATTTCTACGGGTTGCTCCACATATGTTAAGTCTGGTTGCAGATCCACTTGATCATATTCTATCACGTGTCGGAAGTCGGTATGGTAGCGTCGTAGTATGGACACATGGAACACATTTTGTACTTGCTGCAAGCTTGGGGGTAAAGCCAATTCATAGGCCAACTTTCCAACTCGTCTCAAGATCTCAAAAGGTCCAATAAACCTTGGGCTTAGCTTCCACTTCTTACCAAATCTCATCAATCCCTTCCACGGTGATACCTTCAACATCACAAACTCTCCTACCTCATATTCTTTTTCCTTGCGGGTCTGGTCCGCATACCTCTTCTGTCTGTCTTGGGCTGCTACCAGCCGTCCTCTTATGAGTTCGATAGTTTCTCTTGTCTGTTGGACCAGTTCAGGCCCTAAAATTTTCCGCTCTCCAACTTCTTCCCAACACAAGGGATACCGACATCTTCGTCCATATAAAGCTTCATATGGGGGCATTCCTATACTTGCATGGTAACCGTTGTTGTAGGAAAATTCGATCAACGGCAAGTGGTCATCCCAACTTCCCTTAAAATCGATGGCACATACTCTCAACATGTCCTCTATGGTCTGGATGGTTCTCTCGCTCTGTCCGTCTGATTGGGGGTGGTATGCAGTACTCATGTTTAACTTGGTCCTCACACAATCCTGAAGACTCCTCCAGAACCTGGAGTTGAACCTTGGGTCTCTCCCAGATACAATGCTCACAGGAACCCCATGCCTTACCACGATCTCCGTAGATATCTCATAAAATTTGACCATTCGAAATAATGGGTTTCGAAAAAAAAAATAGCTAATGACTTTTACATACACTCGTCTGTACCGCAAAGACGTAATATCAATTCGAAATCTTCATTTAATAATTCGTACATATCGTGATTGCAAAAAAATTTCTCATCCACCCATAAAATTACTATTCGTCCAGGTTTCGAATATTCCCAAAAGTTAGGGTTAATGCAGTCTCCTCTCCTTAAAAGGATTCTATATTAAGAACCTAAGGATAATAGTTGTGGATACAATTCCAACCTTACCTTTTCCAACTCTCAGGTTGACACTTCAACCCTATTGTTCTCTCCCTTCGTCTCACCAACGCCTTAATGTTGTTCCTCAACGCATACTCTCCTCGACCTGTATTCCTTATCGGTTGTTCTATGATTAAAAATTTCTATCCCACTACTTACACGTTCCTCTTCTACCTTGTTCATAGTATCCATGTTGAGTCCTTGTATCGTTGGCCCGTGAATGCTTTGTGGTCGTGTTTTGTAATCTGAGACAACGTCAATACGCACGGTATTCCTCATATTCCTTCGCTTGATTAGCCGGCATGTGTTGCCTCCCGTCAGCCGTTACCACCTGCTATGGATACTGTATAGTCTTCGGTATACGTCGAACCAGTTCAGCTACTACGTCCCTCGTTCATTGACTTCTTCGTAACGCAAGAGAAGCGAAACTTCTTCTTTCGCACTACGCTCTACAGGAGACGTCCTTACGTTCGCATGGTGATGATCGTGATAACAACATTCATTTCATGGATAAGTTTTTATTCTCGACTGCCCCGTGAAACCTAAGGCACGACACTAAATATAAATTCGATCGTCTGGACAATTCTTCTTCCCTGTCCGTCAACCACAGACCAAATTAGTACATACGCTCAATCTCTTTGTTAAATATGCTTGAAAGCACCTTCAGTATTCAAAGTTTAACCTTAAGTCTTTATCTGACGTAATCGCTGCTGAAGTTTTATATTGCACCACCATCTCTTCCGTATGTAGTTCGATAACCTTCTAAATGGAAAGTCTCTCGTAGGTAAATCACTTGTTCCAACCATTATAAATCGACTAGGGCCATCTCTTGGCTCGGTCTTCGGCGACCTACTTATGAAACAGGCGGAATTAATCCACTAGATCTCTATCCTTCTGCTTTTGACACGCCGCGTTTGTACTTAACAGTTTGCCAATACCATTCTTCATATCCGTTTGCCAAACATTCTCTTAATTCTCTATACATCTTTGTCCTTCCCCATAATTTAGTCACTTTCCTCTAACATTATTCTTTATTGTATATACTCTATTTTCTTGGTCGATACTGACTGAATTCCAATTTCGAATAATCCCTTCTATAGGTATCGGTCACCACACAGGCCTTTCCTGGGAAATAACCAATTTCTCCATTGTACTCCCTGCTCCCTTTCGCCACCTTCCCTTCCTTATGTTTAGTTCTAATATGAAGATATACTTATGGCACTTGTGGAAAAATTTTCACACTTTTCTCATAAAGTTAACATCTCAGTTTTATGCGTGAACGCTATCATGACTAATCCCCGACTCACGGTTAGTGCTATCTCGTAACCTTTATGTTGTTTAGAAGTATAGGCTTTCATCCTTTTTCTACTGCATCAGCAAACCTCTTAAACTCTCGAAAGACGCATCACCGTGACTCTCAAAGTCCTTTTTTTTTATCATCAAGTATAGCTAACAACGAGGTTGTTGCTACTATCTCATTTCATCCCAAAACTTTGTTCATTAATCCATAAAGGCTTCTGACTCATTAGTCCATTCAAACGATACTACCACAATTTTATAACGTTTATATTAGTGTGAAATGCCAACTTTGGCACAGTACAGAGGTCGATCTTGAGTTGGTGAAACCTTCTCTTCAACCCTATCTTTGAAAAACAACTACTCATTTTAACTAGTCAACAATTCCTCCATTTCTGATAAGGGTATCAATTCTCGATGGTATATGTAAGATGTCATACGCTCGTCCTCCTTCACAACTGGCGCCAATCAGCCTGAGGCCTGCATGCGGCTGCGATTCCCAATAAACTTGATTAGGTGGTAATCTCGAAGAATCATTGGCATATATCCATGCATCCATTTGCTATTAGGGGCCTGTTAAACTACATGTCTCTCTATGTGCATCAATCCCTTTAAGCTAAGTAAAGCTTCACATTCTTACCACGATATTTCTTCCTTTCTTGTCCATCTCACTTCCATGTTAGTTTCCTCTAAGGATATGTTTTACATCGCAATCGATTTGCATTTCCTGGATCAGGAAAAGGCTTGGTAACTCTAGAATTCATTAATATAACATCCTGACAACGGTTGGTGGAAGCGTACTCCCAACCACCTCATCATTTCTTATAACTTTCCCCACACTAATATTAAAGGTCTTGTGTTATGCCCCGACATGTTATTTCTACTTTAATAATTACTCGGCATAACGCTCTGGCTGCACAATTACAACATTTGGTTTTTGATCTCATATTGGTGTAACGGTTCACAATTGTACCTCCCGTTCACCTTAGAGTAATCACTTTGAAAGGAATGGTTTCAAAATAATAGGGTCCAATAGATAATCTCAATAAGAATTCCATATTGGATGTTCCAAGAATGTTGATGGTTCCAAATACTAGGAGTCTCGATTTTTGGAGATGTAAGGATGGACAGAAAGAATACAACAAGGTTTATTCCTTCATGTCCTGATAATTTTGTAATATGATATCATAGAGAATGTTGCACGAGGGCAATGATTGTTGGATACAAAAGTCATAAAGACGGTCTTTATACAATTCTTACATCGGGTGGATACTTTTCCTCCTGAATAATAAGAGGAAATCTAAAGTCGCATTGATGAAGGTCAGCCAATAGAAAGCAATTCTACTCCATGACAATTAAAGAATGAAGTAGTTTATCATTCAAGTAATCAGTGGTTTCAGATGAATTCTAATTGTGTGAATGAAAGAATAAAATATTCAAGTGATATAAAGTCTGATACGAAAATGGGTAGAATTCGAGTTGAGTGGGCGACCTCATTAGGTCTCAATCAAGTTATTCGTCAAAACTTTCGTCATCATACTTTACCACATGCAAAATGCATTGCAGAATGAATTAAATTGGGAGTTGGACCAGTGGAACAATAACTAGTCCTTTTCAAGAAACACTAGCAACTAGTTAGACAAAATTTGCTAGTCCACCTGTTCGAGACATCACCACCAGCTAGGACAATTAGCTAGGTGTTCTTCACAACATTTACAATTTTGAGTAGTTAGAACAATCAACTAGTCATTCATATTGACATAACGACTAGCCAGTTTCACTTGGATAGAACAGAATTTCAACATCGTAGCCATTGAAGAAACTTTAGGCTTCTCGGACAACGAATGAAAATAAGAAGTTATTAAGTTTGAAAAAGAAAACTATAAAATCTGAAGAGAATGTTCTAGGTATCGGAACAATCGATAACCTTTCATCAAATATTACTTATCGGTGAAGCGGTCCACCCAAGGGTGCCTCCGTACACATGTTTTATCAGATCCGGCAATAGAATTATATTCGGAATACCAATATCAAAATGATATCCTTACTATGATTTCAATGTACGATGTACAATCTCATCTTGAATAGAAGAAAAGAATTCATGAGGGATGTCTGGACATTAGATCATCCATGTCCTCAGTGATTTGTTGAATATTTATGAGCTCAACTGAAGAGTGCAAGTGTGAAAGAAGCAATCAAATATCGATATCCGTTAAGTAGTAGTCGTCGATTAATTAAGGAAATATTTGTTGAACATTCCTTGGATAATTGAAAGAGAGTGTAAATAGTCCTGAGCAGAAATAATTATAAACTTCAAATAGAATGCTCGGGGATCAATTAAGATACTTTGGATGAGTCCCGGTTTAGAGAAAGTATATCACTGGTTGTTATTCCACAAGTTTGAAGTAGAAAGCTAGGAGGGTTACCCGATATAAACTAATCGAGGTAACATGGTTAGTGAACAGTTTAAAATGAAGTAGTGCACCAGCCGGTAGTTACCAAAATAAGTTAATAATCATTCGTGCATCTCATTATCACCACTATGAGGGTAACTCCATCTCTTCGTCTTCGTAATACAAGACACCAACTGTAACACCCCCAGATCCGGGGTCAGGGATCTGGTTGTTACGGTCTTACATCCATTCATAATACTTGACTTGAGTCCACAATAAATAAATCACATGCTGTGACCCCACAATAATTACCACTCACACACACAACAGTTATAGTCCCAGAGATGAAATTGAAATAAGTCTTACATTAAAGGGTTACGAATAAAAGTTATTACAATCCCAAAAGGATAACATCATAGGTTTAAAAGTTTTGCCGTTGATTACATTAATTATACATATAGTTAAACAGGAAACAAAAGATGTCTAACTATGCTACCTCAGCAATGGCGGCTAGCATCTCAGCGGGTAGTCCGGTGGGTCGGGTAACCTGCTTGCGCCGAGTGCGCCTGACGCGAGCCATCTGTCCTAGCTGTTGTTGTGACATAATATAAACAAAGCAAGGGTGAGCGAAAGCCCACCAACAAATATATAACTGAACGATAATTTAAAACAGTTCAAAGCTATCTTTTAAACCATATGCCATGCATTTACGGAAATGATGCCAGTATAATATGAACGATGAAGTTACAAGGTAACTTAAAGTATTTGTTTGAAGGAATATCTGCTACATCAAAGTAAGCGAGATATTATTATCGTTATTAAGAAGAGGAACTTGCAAGAAAGGGTTGCAATTCCAGTTATGACTCTTTTCCAACTCTGCCAACAGTAATCATGTTGCAGGAAATAAATGAATTTGGATGATGAACCAATGATGGAGTATTCACCGCGCCCGCTGTTCCGATCTTGATGATCAGTCGAGATCGTACAGCTCAATTTAGATTTACTACCGGTAGAAGGAAGAACTGACGACTTTACTTGTATACCGCCATGCTAGCTCTCCCCGGCCAACGGTTGGGCCAAGGGGATGGACCGGCGCTACTCGGCCTCTTACACGACTCCTAGTTCAAATAGGGTTCATGATTCTGAATATAACGTTCGTCCCCCTTTCCCCAAGTATAATACTTGTTGATAAGACTCCACAAAGTAGTCGTATCTAGTTGGAAAGGAAAATTTACCAATAACTCCCAAGCTATTACTTGGTAACGGATATCAACTTGTTCCAGTAATCTTACCCCTCGAAAGATGAGAAGGTAAACAACGACTTAATAAGTCAACGGCACCCGAGTTGCGGGTGAAGGGAATACTTTATGACCGGGAAGTCGACAAGATAAATAACATTTTTCCAAGTAAGGTTCCCTTATTATTAAGAAGATAGACTCAAAGATGAATGATGTCTGGGAACCTTTCTTGATATAAGATTAATAATAATATGACTTCGAAATATTTTCTGTAATAATCGAAGAAGATTAACCTTATCGAGATTATTCTAAGTATGGAATAAATATTCAGAGAATATTTATTGAGTTAAAATATTGAAAGAATATTTGGGAATATGAAAGAATATTTTTAATAAGAGTATTTCTCAAAATAATCCCTGAAGAAATATCAGGAGAATATTTATTGAATAAATAAATATTTAAATGAATATTCAAAACAATATTCATTAATTAATAAGACCTGAAAAGAATATTTAAGGTAATATTCATGATTAATTAGGAATTTAAATGAATATTCAAAAGTAATATTCATTTAATGAATAATATCCTAAATGAATATCAAGTAATATTCATTTAGTAATCCAAGCCTTAAGGAATATTCGAAATAATATTCGATAATTAAATCAAGCTTCAGATGAATATTAAAATAATATTCATCAAGTATTTAATATCTTAAATGAATATTCAAAAGTAATATTGATTTAATAAAATAATAATCTAAAAGAATATCCAAAATAATATTCATTTAATAGTCTCATCTTTAGAAGAATATTCGAAATAATAGTCGATAATCAGTTCGACTCTGAATGAATATTGAGAAATATTATTCGTTGAATAGTTACGTTCAAATAATTATTTGAAGTAAGGATCGTTAAAATAATTAGTCTCGAACGAATATTCAAATAATATTCGTCGCCCAAATAATAGAAAATATTTACTTAAATATCTTCTTCCGAGGTAATCTCGATATATCAAGGAATATTGACTCCCGGTCTATTTTTGATTAATAAGATATATACGCCCTTCTATGAGGGTCTTATAATAACCGGCTTATAACTGATATATAACTATCTAGCTTATAAGCCAACAATAACATTCAGGGAACAAGTATATCAATTCAACTTGAAAGTAGGCATGCATGCAATGGCATATGTATATCAGCAATCATATATATATATTTATTCAATCACAACAACAGCCTAAAAGAAGGGAATTGAAACTTGCCTGGTAGTCGAGTACGGTAAGGGGTAGTGGTAGCGGGTCCCGGTTCAGCCTGGTGATCTATAAATAGCCAAGGCATTCGGGATTAATCACTTAACATATTAAAAGTTAAGTTATACTTAAATCGAAACACGTTCTCGAGTTATCTCGTTATACCCCTATTAGTGGATTACTTATTATCACTGATCCGACCCGACATTCGTTCGTTAATACGACATGTCACTGCACTTATACTTGGGACATACTTGAGTCATACGAGTTCTAAGGTTGATCGTTACGAACCAATCTTATACTCCGAGTTTTATCGCCCGTTTTCTAAGTGTTTTACCAAAGTTACAAAAGAGTCGTCTTTTAGGGGTTCGTTCGCGTTTAACCTTGACTCGAACATTTTTAATAAATCGAAAAATGCTCTTTTTGATATACGGTTTTCTTTCACACCTTCCTTCTTACCCCTAGTATTTATTTACCAAGATTCGCCATGACGTTACATTGCTTACGAGGGTTCAATTTCAGTTACGAACTTTTGTTTACGGATTCGAACTACTTTTAGTAATTTAGTCATAAATCCTAAACCGTAAGTCCGTTTCACGTGATCTTTATATCAAAACGAAGCTTATAACATAATCTAGCCTTTCATGGCAAAATCCGAGACTGGACAGTGTGTTCATGCTACTGCTAATCACGGTTTCTTAAGGCTAACGACAATCGGGCATTACGACGGCTATGTTTACATGATTTCCAAATTTCAAACCATCCAATAATTATAGTTTCCACTCCAAACAACATTTACATGTTATTCAACCATGAACTAAGACCAAGCAATGTCTTTCCGTTCATCTAAACTAATTTCACATTTAATAAATCCCAATCATAATCTTAAGGTCCTAAACATGCATTAAATCCATATAACTCATCTAAAATACCAAAACTTAAACTAAGAGCTTGGTTTTCAAGAGTGGTATACCTTCCTTGGTGTATGTATGAACTTATCAAGCCTTGTTTAGCCCTTATCTAGCCTTAGTATAGCTTGAATAATCAAAAGAAATCAAGAAATAAAAGTTAGTTTATGAAGAACACTATTCATCATCATCTTTGATGATTTATTTGAAAATGATAAAAGATGAATTTGAAGCTGAAATTTCTAGGAGATCATTACCATGATATGTAGTACTTACCATAAAAATTTGAAGAACAAGTGATGGTTGGAAGTTGGACTTCCAATTAGTTAAGAATGGGCAGATTTTTATGAAGAAATGGAGAAAAATGGTGGTGGTTTGTTTTGTTTTGGTGATTTATGGCTAATACATGTATAACCCTTGCATATATAATGGATGCATCTCTTTTAATGTGTTGTTGGCAATCCAATGGTGCCACTTGTTGCTTCCTCATTGGGCCAAGTGTTGGCACTACAACAAACAACTCCATTTTTGCAAGAATGCAATTACACCACTCATCTTGTAGTTGACTTATAAGGATGTTACTTGGGTTTCTCCTTTTCCCACCAATTGCACTTGTTTGTCTCTTGGTTATTTATTCGTTCCTTTGTCCGGGTATTACTCAATTTCCTTGCTTGTTCGTTGATCGTTCGAGGGAATAACTCATTCGTTTCTAGTTAGGGTTTTACCGAAAACCTTCTTAATATTTCTAATACTATTCTTCATCTTACTTAATACTTCTCGAATTTAAATTCCTTAATTCCCTTTTATAACTCCTTAAGTCTTGTAGTGTCCAGGGAAATCTCGGAGAAAATAAAAGTGCTCTTTTTCTGAATCCGACGGCTTTTACATACACTTATTTTCTTCCTGGATCACTAATACGAACTCAGAAATCCGTTACGAATACCGGGTATATCATTATTATAATAATATTCCAAATTCCACCAAAATCACTATTCATCACTTATTTTTATTTAATTCCTATAATTAGGAAAATGAACCTGGTTCACTCTCGAGTGCTTCTTAACCTTTTTACGGAACCGCTGGACTTATAATAGATATTGATTTGGATGACACAAGAATAATCTTACTTGAAGTAATATACTTATATCCTTAGGAGATAGATCATTCTTACCTATGCCGTCAACCAAAAGTATTCTGCATGACATGTAAGTAATTGAATTCAAATCCGTTCCATTTATTTAATAGATCTTCGTTACATCGCAGTCATAACCACTATTCATTCTTACATCATTAAATACATAAAAGTTTTAATCCCACCCAAAATCTGGGTTCTTACAGTCTCCCCTCCTTAAAAGGATTCCGTCCCGGAATCAGTTTGAAAACAAGTGGGGGTACTTTTCTTGCATTGCGCTTTCAAGTTCCCAGGTGGATTCTTCTACATTGTGGTTCTGCCACAAAACTCTGACTAGCTGAATGACCTTGTTTCGGAGCACTTGCTCTTTCCGGTCTATGATTTCCACAGGTTGCTCCACATAGGTCAGGTCTGGTTGCATATCCACTTGCTCATACTCTACAATATGCTTTGCATCCGGATTATACTTCCTCAGCATCGAAACATGAAACACATTGTGCACCTGCTGTAGATTCGGGGGCAATGCGAGTTCATAAGCTAGTTCCCCAATCCGTCTCAAGATCTCAAATGGTCCAATGTATCTGGGACTCAGCTTTCCTTTCTTCCCAAATCTCATTAAACCTTTCCAAGGTGACACTTTCAAGAACACTAGGTCCCCTACCTCGTATTCCTTGCCTTTCCGAGCTAAGTCGGCATATTTCTTTTGTCGATCCTGGGCTGCTACCAACCGTCCTCTGATTAGATCTACTGCATCTTTAGTTCGTTGGACCACTTCGGGCCCGAGCATCTTTCGCTCTCCAACTTCATCCCAATACAAGGGAGATCGACATTTTCTTCCATAAAGGGCCTCATAAGGTGGCATCCCAATGCTTGAATGATAACTGTTATTATAGGAGAACTCAACCAATGGCAAGTGATCATCCCAACTCCCCTTGAAGTCTATCGCGCAGACTCTCAACATATCCTCTAGTGTTTGGATGGTCCTTTCACTTTGCCCATCTGTCTGGGGGTGGTAGGCTGTGCTCATGTTCAGCCGGGTCCCTACACATTCTTGAAAACTTCTCCAAAACCTGGAGTTAAATCTAGGATCTCGATCGGATACTATTGCGACTGGGACTCCATGTCGCGCCACTATCTCTTTTAAGTAGATGTCCACTAGTCTATCGACCGTGTACCTTTCGTTGATCGGGAGAAAGTGAGCCGATTTCGTCAGTCGATCTACAATTACCCATATGGTGTCATGATTAGCCTTGGTCCTGGGTAAACCTACTACGAAATCCATGGCTATATGTTCCCATTTCCATTCTGGAATCTCTAAGGGATGTAGAAGTCCGCTGGGTCTCTGGTGCTCTGCCTTCACTCGTTGGCAGGTCAAGCATCTGCTTACCCACTCTGCTACGTCCTTTTTCATATTGGGCCACCAGTAATACTCCTTCAAATCCTTATACATTTTAGTGCTACCGGGGTGCACTGAGTATCTTGAGTTGTGTGCCTCATTTAAAATCTCATCCTTGAGCTCCTGAACATTTGGGATCCATATCCTGTACGTGTACCTCATGATCCCTTCCTTGTCTCTTTCGCACTTAATTTCCTCCCCGGTCATTAGCTCTTCTGTGGAGTTCTTTTCTTCCTCCATCATCCGTTCCTGGCACAGTCTAATCTTTTCTAGCAATGGAGGTTGGATTCTAATTTCCATCAACTTTTCTTGGCCCTCTTCAGGTAACTTAACCTCGATTTCCAACTTCTCAAAATCCTTCACTAGCTCTTTCTCTGAAGTTATCATCTTGAGCTTCTCTTTCCGACTAAGGGCGTCAGCCACCACATTGGCTTTACCCGGGTGATATCGAATTTCACAGTCGTAATCGTTGATTAACTCTAACCACCTCCTCTGGCGCATGTTAAGCTCTTTCTGAGTGAAAATGTATTTGAGGCTCTTATGGTCTGTGTAAATCTCGCATTTTTCCCCATACAGGTAGTGTCTCCAAATCTTTAAAGCGAAGACTATGGCTGCTAGTTCTAGATCATGCGTGGGATATCTGACTTCATAATCCTTCAATTGCCTAGACGCATACGCTATTACCTTGCCGTGCTGCATAAGCACGCATCCCAGTCCTTTATGCGAAGCGTCACTGTAAATCACGAAATCTCCTTTTCCATCAGGTAATGCCAGCACTGGGGCTGTCACCAGCCTCTTCTTTAACTCCTGGAAACTCTTCTCGCATTTCTCAATCCATTCAAATTTCTCGGTTTTACGGGTAAGTCGAGTTAATGGAGCTGCGAGTTTCGCAAAGTCTTGGACAAATCTCCTGTAATATCCGGCCAGTCCAATGAAACTCCTCACCTCGGTTGGAGTAGTTGGCCGTTCCCAGTTTGAAACTGCTTCTATCTTGGAGGGGTCAACCAACACTCCTTCTCTATTGATCACGTGCCCTAAGAATTGTACCTCATTTTTCCAAAACTCACACTTGGAGAACTTGGCATATAACTGCTCCTTCCTGAGTATTTCTAAGGTTATCCTTAAATGTTCAGCGTGTTCTGCCTCTGTCTTTGAGTAGATGAGAATATCATCAATGAAAACTATCACGAATTTGTCCAAATATTCCTTGAACACCCTATTCATTAGGTCCATGAAGGCTGCTGGGGCGTTGGTCAATCCAAACGACATAACTAAGAACTCATAATGTCCATATCTGGTGCGGAATGCAGTCTTCGGGATATCTTCAGGTTTGATCTTCAGTTGGTGATATCCCGTTCTCAAATCAATCTTAGAGAAGTATTCAGCTCCTCTTAGCTGGTCAAACAAATCGTCTATCCTGGGCAATGGATACTTATTCTTTATGGTTAGCTTGTTCAATTCTCTGTAGTCGATGCATAACCTCATACTTCCATCCTTTTTCTTAACAAACAACACTGGTGCGCCCCAAGGCGACACACTGGGCCTTATCATGCCCTTATCCAACAATTCCTGTAATTGTTTAGCTAGCTCCTTCATTTCTACTGGGGCTAGTCGGTACGGGGCCTTCGAAACTGGCGCCGTCCCCGGGGCTAATTCGATGGCAAACTCAATTACCCTATCAGGTGGTAGTCCAGGAAGATCTTGTGGGAACACGTCCTCGAACTCATTAACTACCAGAATGTCCTGCAATCTTGGCACTTCCTTCTGAGTATCTATAACGTAGGCTAAATAAGCCTCGTTCCCTTTTCGTAACAATCTCTTGGTTTGCGCCATGGTCAGAATTTTCTGGGTCTGTCGCATCCCTTTAAACACTATTTCTTTCTTCCCTGGGGTTTTCAACTTAACCTTTTTCCCTTTACAATCTATCTGCGCATCATTGCGAGACAACCAATCCATACCCAAAATGACATCGAATTCCCCTAGCTTAAAAGGAATTAAATCGACATAGAAGGATCGTCCTCCTATTTCTAGCTTACAATCGGGGTGAATTTGATTAACCGGTACGATTTCCTGATTAGCTATTTCTACTTGTAAGGAATCTCTTAGTTGCTGGGTTTTAAGTTTCAAGTTATGCGCAAAATCTCTAGATATAAAAGACTTAGTTGCTCCTGAATCAAATAAGACATTTGCACTGACTGAATTAAGAGAAAAAGTACCTGCTATCACATCTGTGTCCCTCACGGCATCTTGTACTGACATATTGAAAGTCCTAGCAGTTGGTGGCCTATTTGAGGCAACCTTGCTTGCTCCTGATGCTGCTGGTTTGCTCTTTGGGCAATCCTTCCTCATGTGCCCTCGCTGTCCACACTGGAAACAGGTTGTGCTGTTGGGGATGACCGTGGTGCAAGCGGTAGCATAATGCCCAGCTCGCCCACACTTATAACAGTTTATCTGCTTCAGGTTGCACACCCCGGAGTGCCTCTTCCCACAAGTAGCACACAATGGCAATGGAGGTCGAGAAGGGTTGGAACGGGACATTCCTGATTGGTGGCCGCCCTGGCTCACACTCACACTCGCAGATGGTTTAAACCCTACACTCCTCCCTGGTAGGGAAACCGCTCCTCGATTAAACTTGGTTGGGGGTTTTCCTCCAGCGGATCTTCCGCCCATACTAACATGCTTTCTCTTTATCCCCCCTTTCTCTCTCTCTCTCTGCATCTGATCACTACCAGCCTCCACAATGGTTGCCTTCTGCACCAAGGTGGCATAATCTGTAATCTCTAAAACAGCCACCCTATTCTGGATCCACTGTTTCAGCCCTTGTTGAAACCTGTTAGCTTTCTTCTCTTCTGTGTCTACAAACTCTGGCACAAATCTTGATAGCTCAGTAAATTTAGCCTCATAGTCAGCCACTGACATATTGTTCTGTTTCAGTTCCAAGAACTTAAGTTCCATCTGGGTTTTCATGAACTTCGGGAAGTACTTCTCCAGGAATAATTGTTTGAACCTTTCCCAGGCTATGACAGCATCAGTCTCCATGTTTTTCTTGGCTTCCCACCAATAATTGGCCTCTCCCTTTAGTAGGTAAGTAGCAAAAACAGTCTTCTGAGCCTCATTGATACTCAGAATCTCAAAAGACTTTTCCATTTCTTTGATCCAGGCCCTCGCCTCAACGGGATCAGCCGATCCGTGGAACTCTGGGGGCTTAAGGGACTTAAAGGCCCTAAAGGAATTTGCCACTGAAGTGTTGTTGCTTGGTGGTGGTTGGGGGTATTGGTTCAAATTCTGCCTAAGTAGATCCATAAACTGGCCCATGGGGTTTCCGCCCTGGTTCTCCCCTTCCTGTTCTACTTCAGTTTCTCCACCCTCTATTTCCCTTTCAAATTCTTCAGAGTACAGGGGTTCATCCTCTGCTCCATACTGGGAATCTTCTTGCTCATTATAGTCCTGATCTTGTTCCTCACTACTTCCACGGTTTTCCTCGTGTTGGTTGTGGCTTTCTTGGTCAGTAGATTCGCGGGGGTTAGCCCTAGTGCCCATTCGTCTTGGAGGCATTTTACTGAAAATTTGGAAAGTTATACATTAGGTTCACTGATCTGTTTTAGAGGATTTTTCCTTGCACATTTCTTTACATGATTGGGTTTAAAATCCCACAGTTTTATATCTCATGGCAACTTAATCGAAAAGTAATACATATGCTAATAAACTCGTGATCACATCCCAACAAAATTGTAATGACTGAAATGGAAACAAATATATACCAGGTACCGAAAAGGTACAACATCCGAGTTACAACGATAGTTTAAAGTACAACCATCCTAACAACAACAACAAGTCAAAAGTGAAATATGCTGTCTATCTGTCTAGTCTGCAAAAAGGGAAAACAAGTACAAGAAAACCATCCCTACAAAAGCCGGCACCACTATGTCCGTACATGACTAGACAACTAGACCACTGCATCACTACATCTGAAATCAGCCGTCACGACGAAACATCCTCCGAACCCTCCCCATGGCGATGCGGAAAACCTCCTCAGCCGATGCTCTGTCTACCCTACCATGCCCATCAGTAGGCAACTGTCGCACCCTCACCCGAGCCCTCAGCTCGATGCGGGTCACAGCCCTATACCCAACTCTGTCACTGATAGTCCTCCTGCCCTGCACCCTCATCCGGGCGGCTCTCTCTACTGCTAACTCACTCCTAGACTCTGCCAACCTGGCATCTGCCACAGACAACTCTCTATAAAGCCCGTTCACAATCAAGTTGTGAACACATACTGGGACTCCTCCTATCGGGGCATGAGGTGGGGTGGATGGCTCAGCTGGAGCGGCAGTCTCTGTCTGCTGGGGCTCTGGGGTAAGCTCCTCAAACTCGTCGGGGTAGGGGCTCACAGGTAGTGGTGGTGGGGTAGGGGCTCTCTCAACAGGGAGGAGTGGCACAAAAAGTCCAGGACTCCCTACAGCACCAACTACTGGCTCATCTATATCTCCCTCAACACCCTCATCCACCGGCACCACCTGATCCGTGGTCATGTCAGTGTCATCTCCCATAGTCCTGAACTCAGTCATAACCCAATAATCATCATCCTCAACCACTAACTCAGCGTCCTGTCCTGTCTGGACCCCCTCCGGGTCCTCCTCCCCCTCAGTCTCAACAACATCTGTATCAGCCTCAACCTGGACCTCCTCAGCGTCCTCCTCCTCAGGCTCAGTATCATCCTCAGGCAAGTGCTCATAGTATGGGTCCCTAGTCCGGAACATGTCCTCATCATGCTGTCTCGCAGCTGCCTCCTGGGCCGACAAGTCGCTCGCCTACACAAGACGAACTATGTTACTATCATGATACTTAAAAAGTTCCCGTAAGGGTTTTAGGTGAACCTGGCAAGGGTTCTTATTATATTATTGAATTTATTATTATATAACGTCGTATCATCTCTTGGGATATATAACTCTCGCTCTGATACCATCTCTGTAACACCCCCAGATCCGGGGTCAGGGATCTGGTGGTTACGGTCTTACATCCATTCATAATACTTGACTTGAGTCCACAATAAATAAATCACATGCTGTGACCCCACAATAATTACCACTCACACACACAACAGTTATAGTCCCAGAGATGAAATTGAAATAAGTCTTACATTAAAGGGTTACGAATAAAAGTTATTACAATCCCAAAAGGATAACATCATAGGTTTAAAAGTTTTGCCGTTGATTACATTAATTATACATATAGTTAAACAGGAAACAAAAGCTGTCTAACTATGCTACCTCAGCAATGGCGGCTAGCATCTCAGCGGGTAGTCCGGTGGGTCGGGTAACCTGCTTGCGCCGAGTGCGCCTGACGCGAGCCATCTGTCCTAGCTGTTGTTGTGACATAATATAAACAAAGCAAGGGTGAGCGAAAGCCCACCAACAAATATATAACTGAACGATAATTTAAAACAGTTCAAAGCTATCTTTTAAACCATATGCCATGCATTTACGGAAATGATGCCAGTATAATATGAACGATGAAGTTACAAGGTAACTTAAAGTATTTGTTTGAAGGAATATCTGCTACATCAAAGTAAGCGAGATATTATTATCGTTATTAAGAAGAGGAACTTGCAAGAAAGGGTTGCAATTCCAGTTATGACTCTTTTCCAACTCTGCCAACAGTAATCATGTTGCAGGAAATAAATGAATTTGGATGATGAACCAATGATGGAGTATTCACCGCGCCCGCTGTTCCAATCTTGATGATCAGTCGAGATCGTACAGCTCAATTTAGATTTACTACCGGTAGAAGGAAGAACTGACGGCTTTACTTGTATACCGCCATGCTAGCTCTCCCCGGCCAACGGTTGGGCCAAGGGGATGGACCGGCGCTACTCGGCCTCTTTCACGACTCCTAGTTCAAATAGAGTTCATGATTCTGAATATAACGTTCGTCCCCCTTTCCCCAAGTATAATACTTGTTGATAAGACTCCACAAAGTAGTCGTATCTAGTTGGAAAGGAAAATTTACCAATAACTCCCAAGCTATTACTTGGTAACGGATATCAACTTGTTCCAGTAATCTTACCCCTCGAAAGATGAGAAGGTAAACAACGACTTAATAAGTCAACGGCACCCGAGTTGCGGGTGAAGGGAATACTTTATGACCGGGAAGTCGACAAGATAAATAACATTTTTCCAAGTAAGGTTCCCTTATTATTAAGAAGATAGACTCAAAGATGAATGATGTCTGGGAACCTTTCTTGATATAAGATTAATAATAATATGACTTCGAAATATTTTCTGTAATAATCGAAGAAGATTAACCTTATCGAGATTATTCTAAGTATGGAATAAATATTCAGAGAATATTTATTGAGTTAAAATATTGAAAGAATATTTGGGAATATGAAAGAATATTTTTAATAAGAGTATTTCTCAAAATAATCCCTGAAGAAATATCAAGAGAATATTTATTGAATAAATAAATATTTAAATGAATATTCAAAACAATATTCATTAATTAATAAGACCTGAAAAGAATATTTAAGGTAATATTCATGATTAATTAGGAATTTAAATGAATATTCAAAAGTAATATTCATTTAATGAATAATATCCTAAATGAATATCAAGTAATATTCATTTAGTAATCCAAGCCTTAAGGAATATTCGAAATAATATTCGATAATTAAATCAAGCTTCAGATGAATATTAAAATAATATTCATCAAGTATTTAATATCTTAAATGAATATTCAAAAGTAATATTGATTTAATAAAATAATAATCTAAAAGAATATCCAAAATAATATTCATTTAATAGTCTCATCTTTAGAAGAATATTCGAAATAATAGTCGATAATCAGTTCGACTCTGAATGAATATTGAGAAATATTATTCGTTGAATAGTTACGTTCAAATAATTATTTGAAGTAAGGATCGTTAAAATAATTAGTCTCGAACGAATATTCAAATAATATTCGTCGCCCAAATAATAGAAAATATTTACTTAAATATCTTCTTCCGAGGTAATCTCGATATATCAAGGAATATTGACTCCCGGTCTATTTTTGATTAATAAGATATATACGCCCTTCTATGAGGGTCTTATAATAACCGGCTTATAACTGATATATAACTATCTAGCTTATAAGCCAACAATAACATTCAGGGAACAAGTATATCAATTCAACTTGAAAGTAGGCATGCATGCAATGGCATATGTATATCAGCAATCATATATATATATTTATTCAATCACAACAACAGCCTAAAAGAAGGGAATTGAAACTTGCCTGGTAGTCGAGTACGGTAAGGGGTAGTGGTAGCGGGTCCCGGTTCAGCCTGGTGATCTATAAATAGCCAAGGCATTCGGGATTAATCACTTAACATATTAAAAGTTAAGTTATGCTTAAATCGAAACACGTTCTCGAGTTATCTCGTTATACCCCTATTAGTGGATTACTTATTATCACTGATCCGACCCGACATTCGTTCGTTAATACGACATGTCACTGCACTTATACTTGGGACATACTTGAGTCATACGAGTTCTAAGGTTGATCGTTACGAACCAATCTTATACTCCGAGTTTTATCGCCCGTTTTCTAAGTGTTTTACCAAAGTTACAAAAGAGTCGTCTTTTAGGGGTTCGTTCGCGTTTAACCTTGACTCGAACATTTTTAATAAATCGAAAAATGCTCTTTTTGACATACGGTTTTCTTTCACACCTTCCTTCTTACCCCTAGTATTTATTTACCAAGATTCGCCATGACGTTACATTGCTTACGAGGGTTAAATTTCAGTTACGAACTTTTGTTTACGGATTCGAACTACTTTTAGTAATTTAGTCATAAATCCTAAACCGTAAGTCCGTTTCACGTGATCTTTATATCAAAACGAAGCTTATAACATAATCTAGCCTTTCATGGCAAAATCCGAGACTGGACAGTGTGTTCATGCTACTGGTAATCACGGTTTCTTAAGGCTAACGACAATCGGGCATTACGACGGCTATGTTTACATGATTTCCAAATTTCAAACCATCCAATAATTATAGTTTCCACTCCAAACAACATTTACATGTTATTCAACCATGAACTAAGACCAAGCAATGTCTTTCCGTTCATCTAAACTAATTTCACATTTAATAAATCCCAATCATAATCTTAAGGTCCTAAACATGCATTAAATCCATATAACTCATCTAAAATACCAAAACTTAAACTAAGAGCTTGGTTTTCAAGAGTGGTATACCTTCCTTGGTGTATGTATGAACTTATCAAGCCTTGTTTAGCCCTTATCTAGCCTTAGTATAGCTTGAATAATCAAAAGAAATCAAGAAATAAAAGTTAGTTTATGAAGAACACTATTCATCATCATCTTTGATGATTTATTTGAAAATGATAAAAGATGAATTTGAAGCTGAAATTTCTAGGAGATCATTACCATGATATGTAGTACTTACCATAAAAATTTGAAGAACAAGTGATGGTTGGAAGTTGGACTTCCAATTAGCTAAGAATGGGCAGATTTTTATGAAGAAATGGAGAAAAATGGTGGTGGTTTGTTTTGTTTTGGTGATTTATGGCTAATACATGTATAACCCTTGCATATATAATGGATGCATCTCTTTTAATGTGTTGTTGGCAATCCAATGGTGCCACTTGTTGCTTCCTCATTGGGCCAAGTGTTGGCACTACAACAAACAACTCCATTTTTGCAAGAATGCAATTACACCACTCATCTTGTAGTTGACTTATAAGGATGTTACTTGGGTTTCTCCTTTTCCCACCAATTGCACTTGTTTGTCTCTTGGTTATTTATTCGTTCCTTTGTCCGGGTATTACTCAATTTCCTTGCTTGTTCGTTGATCGTTCGAGGGAATAACTCATTCGTTTCTAGTTAGGGTTTTACCGAAAACCTTCTTAATATTTCTAATACTATTCTTCATCTTACTTAATACTTCTCGAATTTAAATTCCTTAATTCCCTTTTATAACTCCTTAAGTCTAGTAGTGTCCAGGGAAATCTCGGAGAAAATAAAAGTGCTCTTTTTCTGAATCCGACGGCTTTTACATACACTTATTTTCTTCCTGGATCACTAATACGAACTCAGAAATCCGTTCCGAATACCGGGTATATCATTATTATAATAATATTCCAAATTCCACCAAAATCACTATTCATCACTTATTTTTATTTAATTCCTATAATTAGGAAAATGAACCTGGTTCACTCTCGAGTGCTTCTTAACCTTTTTACGGAACCGCTGGACTTATAATAGATATTGATTTGGATGACACAAGAATAATCTTACTTGAAGTAATATACTTATATCCTTAGGAGATAGATCATTCTTACCTATGCCGTCAACCAAAAGTATTCTGCATGACATGTAAGTAATTGAATTCAAATCCGTTCCATTTATTTAATAGATCTTCGTTACATCGCAGTCATAACCACTATTCATTCTTACATCATTAAATACATAAAAGTTTTAATCCCACCCAAAATCTGGGTTCTTACACCAACTAGTGCGTCTCTCAATCATCATCTTAAAGTCATTTATCGAATTAGGGTTTCACAAATATATCTGTCATTTTCGTGCTTTATCTTGAAGACCAAGCTTCACATCATTCCGGGGACACCTGCTAAGTCCATAGGGTCCTACTTCATGCCTTCCGACATGAATCACAAGTGGCCAGTTCCCCCTGGGAACAGATCAAAGAGATCTCTCAGGGATCCCAATGCAGTCCATAGGTTCAGTGGCGGGTGTGTGTATGTGAACATATACCAAAATATTGGGGTCTACAATACATATATACATAGTCCCTGCTAACATCTCTATCAAAGGATCCCACTCTAGACCCGCTGGTCTTTTCTTTTGGTAGACTCTGAGATCACTGTATCGCTCGTTGCAACCATATTCAACTTCTCTCGAGTCCCTTTGTTAATTCTACTTGTTTGTTCTCTAAGTTGAACTACCATGCTCTAGTGTCCGAATCATGCGTGGAATTATCTAGCACGCTCGTCTTATGATAACATTCTCGTATAACACATGTAAAATTTGCCATCAAGGGTAATGAAACCCACAACGACATAGTGACCAACTTTCAGGTAAACCCGTTACTTATCGATAATCGGATCTTGTAGCCAAAGAAAAAGGCTTTCCTTATTCCAAGTACTAAGTACCCTTAATTATGTAGGGAAGTCTAAACTTCTTGATTCTTAAAATACCGCCTCCTAAACTGTGGAGGACTATGGGCCACAAAATTTATGCCAGCCTAGTCATCCGTTCATATTGGCAATATCGCCTCTACCTCAGCTGCTCTATGATAGGTCATGTACGACTCTCGAACCTCTATTCATCATTCTGAAGGTCTCTAAGGATTCTATCGACCCTAGTATATTACCTCCAGTCAACACCCCAGTCCATTCTACTCACCGGTACCTCTTCCGGTAGTCCAATAATAAGTTTACTACGATCTCTTATGTCATTCTCCTACTTAGACTTAACTCTCAACACTCTCGTTTCTGAGTACTGTAACTTATCGCTCTGATACCATTTCTGTGACACCCCAAAATCTGAGGTCAGAGATTCAGGTCGTCACATCATCATCCAACAATATCATACCTGTATTTACTTTACAACTCAGCAATACATCCATCCAGACCTCAATCTTACACACAAGCAAGTTAGAGCCTCAGAAATGATAATCAAAAGTGCCGCTAAATATTATAATTCATTTGTACAATTCGGAGTCTTACGCAATTCCACTTATACAACTGCACTTGAAGACAAGTCTTACTATTACAGTTGAAAACCTATCAGGCTACTCTGTAGTATTTATCAGGAACCAAATCATCTCCGGGGCAAATCTTCTACTCCTCCTCTACTGTTGCGGAGTTAACCGACCAAATTCTTCTCTTTCTGAAAAGTTTTTATAAAGCAAGAATGAGCTACATAACGCTCAGCAAGTTCACCATTTTGAAAAATAATAACGTGGTTTATTTGGAAAACATTCCCAACTATGTGGGTATATATCTCAGATTTCAAAACATAATTGGACAGTATATATGTCCGAGTTTGAACAAAACATCGATACTCACTAAGGAGCTTTAAGAATAACATATGAACCCTTTATAAGGTTCCTATTTCAATATATCACAAGTTTGAAAATATATACATATGAGTATATCATTTTCGGCAAAACACTCTACGGTTAACATACTGTACCGGGAATACATCTTTGCAACCTCTTTCCTTCCATTAGCTTGGAAGGTTTCTCATTCAAAAACATTCATTCTTTGAAATAATTGCAAGAGTGCACTAACACGTGCCAATCTTTATAGAAAATCTTGCAGTTCTAGATACTGCACGATGTCAATATTTTCTCATCAAAAACCACACTATCAGCAACTTGGAACTTAGGCCCAAGAAGCAGTGTTTGAGTATTTTTCCAAAGTGGAGGATGGGACTGGAAGAAAACATAAAAACCTGACAGGGATTGACGATGATCAGTCGCCACATCCAAGTCCAATAATTCGCGGGTCTTCTCTACCGGTAGAAGGATGGAAACTACATCCGTAACTATCCCCGGGTGAAAACTACATCCGTAATCACCCTCGATTTAAACTACATCCGTAATCATCCTTCGGCAACACCTGGGCCGGAATAATAATTGATGGACCGCCTGGCTCACGGCCGCTTACACATCCCGGGAATCGTTCGTCAACGGTTCCCACACCTGCCAGAGTCCCTTTTTCTTTTTCTTTTGGAAACTTGATTTTGATTAAAAATGGAGTAATTGAGGTCCGACATCAGTCGACCGATGATTCTTGAAATCATACAAGAAGCAGAACCTGACCGGGGGTTTTCGAAAATGTTTTGAGTTCGAAAGAGTTCGAGTTTGAAAGTATTAAATGTATCTTGGATTGACTTCGTCTATAAAATAATGAACGATAATTAATAAATAATATTTTAAGATTTAATATTAATAATTAATAAAATAATTATTCGATAAAATAAACTTTTAATCCAAGATAGGGTTTCGAGTATTTACGAAGATATAACAATAATTACTTGAGTATACGATACTCCCCGAATGACCCTTCGGGTTTTCGCAAACTAGTTACGATATAATAATATACCGCTCCCCGGTCAATAGTATATACGGACCGCTACGACCTCTATTGCTAGAGTCGTTGTCCGAGGAAAACATTTCAATCTAAGTTCAAGGGGTACAAACATATATGTACTTATACAATCTCAATTGCATCAATACTTCGATAAACATAGCATTTGATATGGTTGAAAACTACAAACACAACAGTGAAAGTCCTTGTATATGTATAAGTTTTGAAAAGTAAACTTGCCTTGGTTTGGTTGGGGTGGTCGAGCGTGCGGAGTGGAACGATCTATACATAAGCAATAACCGCTCGTTAGTACCTTAATCAATATCTCTTTAATTACGGGGTTTTAGGGGGTACCAAATTAACTTAACGACTTCGTCTTATGACACTCTAGCCCCACTATAGGTTCATGTCATCACTCGATTACGCTCGTCACTTATTCGACTTAATTTAGTTACCATATCCGAACCATAATCATTACCCCTAGAATTATACTCCATTTAACGACTTTTTCCCTTGCGCGAATTTTACTCTAGCATTTTTATAAAATTGAAAAATTCATATTTTAATCCAATTCTTTTTGGGTAGCCTTAACCACTGCATTCCCTAACTTCTCAAATTTTTCCATGATCCCACATATATTTTTAGGGGTTTAAACAAGGTTCACAAGGGGGTCACTTAGTGCAGTCCGGAATCCAGAAACACATTTTACTTCTCCGGCCATAACTTAAAATATATACATCACCTAGTCATGAACCTTACATTTCCAGAAACTACATTCAAATACCTTTCCAACAATATATGGTAGGACCTCAGGGGACAAGATTTAGGGGTTCAAAACCATGTTACAAGACAGGTCAAGTTTCTGGGAAAAATTCAGCATGCATGTTTCACTTAGATCAACCAAGATTTCTACTTCCACAACACAACCAACATCTAATTCACCTAGTTCATGCTTTATAACATTCATGGAGATACATATACTAACCACAAGCATCAAAATCACAACCACAACACTATAACTCAAGATCTATATCATCCATCACTTATACATCCAAGATTAACACAAATACACATGGATCTATCATCAAACATCATAAATAATTCATGGCTAAGAGGGGTTTGGAGTTTTATACCTTCTTGAGTAGCTAAAGACCTTGGGTGAGCTTTACAACCACTAAGAACACTTGGATGAGCCTTTAAAGGCCTTAATCCTTCAAGATCTAAAAAATAAACATACATGATTACTATTCACTCAATCTTCAACAATTTATAACTCAAGATTGGATGGTTAGAATGGCTTGAAATTCATAGCATACCTTCTATATGGAGTGTAGAGGACCTAGGAATTTTTCCTTGAATTAAGAGTGATGAAAAGTGGAAGAAAAGAATTCTTCTTCCCCTTTTTAGAGCTTGGGCCGAGAGCAACAAGAGCTTGGGGGGGGGGAGAGTTTTTGTTTTGTTTTTGTGTTGGTTTGAATAAAGTGGTATGTACTTGTGATATGTATTGGTCATATGCATTATTGCATCACATGTTGACACCCTAGGTAGTAGACTAGGCATGCCCATACTCCTTTGTCTCCTAGAATAATGCACCAACTAATTACTATTCATTGGTTGCTTTTGCATTTTCTAGTTTGCTTTCCTAGCTACTTAGTTGCATGGGACTTGCATGCAATATCATTCCTTGTATCATTATTCTTCCACCAATGCTTGTCACTTAATCTTTAATTCGTATCGTATCTTAATTAATTTCTCGTAATAATATTTTGTCGCGTAGGGATTTCCATTGTAATTCCTTAAGTACTTAATTGTGTAAATTCCTCGAATATCCATAACTCCTCGTCATAATCCTTAATAAATCTTTTAATACTCTAATCATTCTCAAATCCCAAGTTTTATAAATCTTACTAACAATAAGACTCTTGCCTTCACAATCTTCCTTTTATCTTACATAGTGAATGCAACAACATAGTTTCTCAGACAATCAATTCCATTAATCAACAGGGATGACTAGAAAGGTTCCAAATTGACAATGTCACATGATATTAAATACAAGAAAATATAACAAAAATTAGGTTTCTTAAAATTCTATAGATGCACCCTGTTGAGATGGCACATCTAGTGAGCTGTTTGCCCCTAATTTTACAACTTCAATCATTAGTGTGACTGAGGAGGTGGTTTTCTTCTTCTTTGGCCTTATTAAGGGTGACTTTGGGTCCTCACTTTCTAATCCTACCTTAGCATTCAATGCTACTTCTGATAACATGTTCAATCCAATGTGTTTTCTCTTCTTCTTCTTCTTATTACTAACATCACCCTGTTGAGAAGATGATGTAGTTGGCTCAGTGTTTGGGAGAGTGTCTGGTTTAGAGGGTTGTATAGCATGCCCTGGGTTAGCAGTTTGTACTACTAGCTTGGGCGCTGCTAACTCAGATTTTGAAGCACATGTTAGCCTGTTGTGAGGGTAGGACTTAAAGATTTCCGTCATATGAGGCGTAATCTCAAGTCTTACATTCACAGCATTCCTTGTATCCAAATTTCCAAAAATGAGTTTGGACATAGATTTAGGATAGGCTATGTTATTTTTATCTAGCCCATGCAATTCATTCAAGGTTTTATCTACATAATTGAGTGTAGATTGAATAAAGCGAGGGTAAAAGATATCCTTACCTCTCTGAGAAGAGTCCTTACCAAGCCTTCCATAGAGCTCTCGCATTATCAGCAGCCCAACATTGATTTTCCTATCATAGGCCAGGGAGTACAATATCTGTTGTACAGGGCCACTGATTTGATCGAAACTGGACTTTCTGGCAGTGAAAACTTGCAGAATTGTCGTAAATACGAAACTCCATTCTTTCCTCAAATACTTCCTGTTCAAGTGCCCAAGATTGATATCGGTTGAGTATCTAATGAATGAGAAGAATTCCTTTAGTTCATCATCTTTGGTCAAAGGATTATATGACTCTTTTTGAAGTCCCAGTGCCTTGTTCATATCTTCAGTTGTGATTGTGATTCCCTTCTTTTTAATTGTGCAATAGATAGTATAGGTCTCTGTAGCATTTTTTAGGGAATTCACTTCAACAGTCGCAGAATTCCAAAATTGCTCTAGCATGTCTAGATATAGAACTGGGTTAGCAGTTAGAGCAGTCTTGATGTATGATTCATTCAGCCACTTCACGAAACACTTATAATTGGCATTGGGTGCTTCCACATCGCTGGAGATGGCGACGAAATTGGTGTTGAACTGTTTGTATGCCATTTGTATAGACTAGAAGGAAGAGAGGTTGAATGTTTGAAGAAGAAATTTGGCGTTCAGCAGTTAAGGTTTTTATTTTTCAGAGGAGTGGGTGCTTAAGAAATCGATTGAAATTAGTAGAGCAGTTGTGAAGATGTATAAAAAGGGATACTTGAATTGTCGAGGAGATACATGTTTTGTATCGACAAGTCAGGTATTCGAGAAGTGAAAAACAACTGTTCGATATGTCAAATATGGCATATTCGATAACTCAAGCAGGTAGAAACTGACAGCTGGCAGTTTATTCAATGTAAAATTTAATAATTAATGTTTTATGAGTGAGTTTAGTGTGTCAGACAAAGGTCAAAAGTGGTCTGACACTCAGTGAGGATTCAACCTTTTCAAATGATTTGAGAACTCAAGAAATGCCATTCGAGAACTCAGTGTTACAGAACTCAATTATAGTATTCGAGAAGTCAAGAATGCCTCTGTTCGATATCTCTAAGAGACTCTATTCGAGAACTCGAGAGTACTCTAAAGAGACTTGTTAGAGAAGTCGAGCATTGACATAAAATGAATCATTAGAGAAGTCTGTCTAATTGAAATATTCTTTTCACTCATAAAATTCAATTTTCACTATCTTTCTAAAATTCACCAGAAGTATTCAATGAAGAATATTCTAACAAATTAAATAGTGATTTTCTCAAAATTTCATAGAAACTTCAAGTTGGCAGAATATGATTTTTCAACATATGCAACAGATTTGAAATATTTATAAATCATATTTCAGCCAACACTTACTTTAAAAATATTGAGCATTTAGATAAAGTAAGTGTTTACTGCTTCAACAATTTGGTTGATATTTTCACTTTGCCAGATTCTGGAGAATTCAGCATTCCAATCTCACTAACCAACCTAGTGAAGGTGGCTTCATCCAATGGCTTAGTGAATATATTAGCTAATTGTTTATCTGTGGGAACATAATGTAACTCAATGGTTCCATTAGTTGCATTGTAAGAACCCCGATTTTGAGTAGAATTAAAACTTTTTATTATGTATGGATGTAATAGTGAATAGAGGGTACGGCTATGATGTAACGAAGGTTCTAATGAATGAATGGAATAGATTTGGATTCAAATATTTATATGTCATGAAGAATGCTATTGGTTGACAATCTAGATAAGAATTATCCATCTCCTAGGAAATTAAGATTTGATAATTCCAAAGGGAAAGGTTATTCTTATGCCATCCAAATCGATATCTGTTATCAATCCAGAGGTTCCGTAAAAGGGTTAAGGAACGATCGAAAGAGAACCGGGACATCTATATAACCCTAAAAGAATAATTAAAGAACAAGTGGGGAATAGTGATTTTGATGGATTAGGAATATTATTAGACGACGCTATATAGAAGTACCCGAAACGAATTTCTGAGTTCATATTAATGATCCAGGGGGAAAAAGAGTGTATGTAAAAGCTGTTGGATTCTTAAAAACGGCAGTTTTATTTTCTCTGAAATTTCCCTGGACGCTGAAAGACCTAAGAGATTATTGAAAAGATTTAAGGAAAATGGATTCGAGAATTATTAAGAATGATGGAGAATGGTAGTATAAATGTTAAGAAGGTTTCCGGTAAAACCCTAACTAAAAATGTTTGAGATATTCGTTCGAACGATCAATCAAATTGAGCAATAACCGGACAAAAGAGCAAGCAGAGAGCAAGATCCATGCATGTGCTAGTAGAAATATCTAGTAACCAAGTGGTTACATGAGTAACCAATGCACTTAGTGATTTAAACCTTGTACTTAGCATAATAGATATTTTTTTCAACCAAGCTTCCACATCAAGCCATACAAATACATCATCCATTGCATCACACCTTTATTAAAGTAGCTTTTGGCCAAGATATTATCTTGCTCCCATCACAATAATTCATTTCTAGCAAACCAAGCAAGAGAACAAAAGCAAAACAACTCCATTCTCTCCATTCTTACAAACTGTCCAGCAGAACCTCATCAAAGAAGAAAATTCATTTCTCCATTTCTATCCATGATAAAATCACCAAATTTTTACCACAGCCTCTCCACTCCATGGGAAATATTCTCTCAAAGTTTCATAGCAATCCAAGTAGTATAGCCTAGGTAAATCACGTCCCCAAGTTGAAGAAGCAAACTGTCCTGATGCTTTACAGTTTCTGGACCGATTTTCTAACGGCCATATCTCCTTCATTACTCAATGGAATTTGGTGTTCTTTAGCTTGTTGGAAAGCTGGTGGGATTCTCTACAACTCTCCTTTAGAAGTCTTGATCAGAAAATCTCGATAAGGCCCTCGTTTTTCATGATCTTTCCACTGAGTTATAGCAGATCCGAAAATCACTAATTATGTTCTTGATGATTCTTGCTAGTTTAAGGTTGTAAGGAGTTCTAAGGACTATATCAAGGCTTGTTAGACTCACATACACACCAAGGAAGGTATAACTCTCTTGAAACCCTAGATCTTACTTTGAGTTTTAAGCATGATCTTGGTATTTTAAGATTAGTTATGATATTAGTGTTATTATAGACATGTTAGCATGATTTGGTGGTTGATTTGGTAACATGATGATCATTATGATGGAGTGTAAAATTTCTGACTTAGTTAGATGTATAACATTTGTATAAGATGTATAGATGCCCGGTGTGGCTTGGTTTTGATGTTACGATTTTTAGAACGTCCGAATTATAGCCGTCGTAATGCTCGATTTTCGTTAACCTTTAGAAATCGTAGTTGACAGTAGCTATAACCCACTGTCCAGTTTCATATTATGCCATGAAAAGATAGATTACATTATAAGCTTCGTTTTGATATAAAGATCATGTGAAACAGATTTACGGTTTAAGAATTATGACCGATTTACTAAAAGTAGTTCGAAACCGTAAATGAGAGTTCGTAACTTAAATTGAACCCTCGTAAAATATGCAAGTTAGTGATGAACCTTGGTAATTAAATATTAGAGATCATAAGGAAGGTGCAGGAGAAAACCTCGTGTCAAACGGATCGTTTTTCAATTTTATAAAAATGTTTGAATCGAGGTTAAACGCGAACGAACCCCTAAAAGCGTACTTGGTTATAACTTTGGTAAAACACTTAGAAAACGAGCGATAAAACTCGAGGTATAATATTGGTTTGTAGATGACCGACCTTAGAACTTACCCAGCTTAAGAATATGTCAAGTGTAATTATAATGACATGTCTTAATAACGAACAAAAGTCGGATCGTATTGGTAATAAAAAGAGTTATACAAAAGGATGCATAACAAGATAACTCGAAAGCGTGTTTCGACTTAAGTAAAGTTTATACGTAACCTTCTAAAGAAGTGTTAGGTGATTAATCTCGAATATTCTGATTGATTATAGATCACCGAGCTGAACCGGGACACGCTACCTCTACCCACACCCGATTACCAGGCAAGTTTCAAATCCTTTTAAAGGCTGTTGTTGTGAATATATATATATGCTTTCTGTTATACATATGCCATGTCATGTATGCCTACTTCCAAGTTATATTGATATACTTGTTCCTTGAATTATTGTTGGCTTATAAACTAGATAGTGAATAATCAGTTATAAGCTTGGTGTTGTGAAGTCCCTTAGAGAAGGGCATATATATCGTATTCGTTGAATATAGACCGGGAGTCAGTACTTCTTGATATATCATAATTACCTTCGAGGGAAATATTTAAGTAAATATTTTCCATTATTTGGTCGACGAATGTTATTTGAATATTCGTCCGAGATCATTTAATTAACGATCATTACCTCAAATAATTATTTGAACGTTATCTATTCAACGAATATTATTTTTCAATATTCATTTAAAGTCGATTCATTTATCGAATATTATTTCGAATATTCCTTTAAAGCTTGGATTACTAAATGAATATTATTTCGATATTCATTTAGAATATTATTCATTAAATGAATATTACTGTTTGAATATTCATTTAAGTTCCCATTTACTTAATGAATATTATTTTAAAAATTCATTTGATGTTATATTTATTTATCCAATATTATATTTAATATTCCTCTCGAGTCTTATTAATTAAATGAATATTATTTTGAATATTCATTTAAATATTTAATTATTTCATAAATATTTTCTCTTTATTCCCTCGAGAATTATTCTGAGAAATACTTCGATTTAAATATTCGTTCATAGTTACAAGTCTTCTTTAACTATTTCTGATTCAATAAATATTCGAGAATATTTATCCGATACTCTGAAAGGACTTCAAATATTATCTTCGACCTTCGATTATTATAAAAAAATTACTTCGGAGTCGTATTATTATTAATATTATATCAAGAAAGGTTCTCAAAATTTCATTCTTCCTTCGAATCTATCTTCCAAATAATAAGGGGACCTTACTTGAGAAATGTTATTTATCTTGTTGACTTCCCGGTCATAAATCTTTCGAAAAGTATTCCTTTCACTCGCAACTTGGATTGCTATCTATTGCATCTGTGTACCCTCTCATCATTCGAGGGGTATGATTATTGGAACAAGATGGTATCCTCTAACAAGCAGCAGCTTGGGAGATATGATGTTAAATTTTTCTTTCCAACTAGATACGACTACTTTGTGGAGTCTTATCAACAAGTATTATACTTGGGGAAAGGGGGACGAACTTTACGTTCAGAGTCATGAACTTCTTTTCGAACATGGAGTCGTGTAAGAGGCCGAGTAGTGCCGGTCCATCCCATTGGCCCAACCGTTGGCCGGGGAGATCTAATAGGGCCGTAGACAAGTAAATCCGTCAGCTCTTCCTTCTACCGGTAGTAAATCTAAATTGAGTTGTACAATCTGTGACTGATCATCGTAAGGATTGGAACAACGGGCGCGGTAAATACTCCAGCATTAGTTCATCATTCAAATTCATTTATTTTATGCAACATTATCATTGTTAGCAGTATTGGAAAAGTATTCAAAATTGGAATTGTAATATTTTCTGCAAGTTCCTTTTATGGTAAATAATGCTATCTTGCTTATCTTTTGCGTAGCAAGTATGTCCATGGAATATATATTTTGAGTTACCTTGTAACTTCATCATTTTCCTTATACTGGCATTATATTCATTAAATACATGGCATATGGTTTCAAAACTCGTCTGAACTATTATATATAATGTTGTCCAGTTATATTATTTTGGTGGGCTTTGGCTCACCCTTGCTTTATTATTTATATCACAACAACAGATAGAGCAGATGGTCCGTAACCTGAGGACGATGTGGCTGCCATTGCGGAGCAGAGAGCCAGGGGTAGACTAATCATCAGCTTCTGAGTACCGATTATATTTATTTATATGACTTGTAAATGGATGGCAAAGAGTTTGTTAGTTGAATGTTATTCTTTTGAGTTGTAAGAACTCAAACCAGTGATTAATAATATACGATAGATTACTCTGATTTCATCTCTGGGACTATAACTGTTTGTGTGGTGTGATAATATTGTGGGGTCATAATGTGCAGTTTACTTATTTTGATTCAAGTTCAAGGATTATTGTTGAAGTTGAGACCATAACGACCAGATCCCCGACCACGGATCTGGGGGTGTTACAGAAATGTTCCCTGATAAAATGATATCTGATGTCAATGTGCTTTGTTCTAGAATGATTGACAGGATTTGCAACTATAGAGATTGCACTTGTGTTGTCACACATGATGGGAATCCTTTCCAACACAAGTCCATAATCCTTAAGTTGGTTTCTAATCCAAAGCACTTGAACACAACAACTTCTAGCAGCTATGTATTCAGCCACAGCTGTAGAAGTTGACACAGATTGTTGTTTCTTGCTGTACCAAGAGACTAACCTTTGTTCAAGGAACTGGCAGCTTCCTGAGGTTATTTTCCTATCCACTCTGCATCCAGCATAATCAGCATCAGAATAACCAACCAGATTGAACCTTTTGTCCTTAGAATACCATAAACCCAAGTTTAGAGTGCCCTTCAAATATTTAAAGATCCTTTTGATAGCAATCATGTGTGATTCTTTTGGATTTGACTGAAACCTTGCACACAGACATCTAGCAAACATGATGTCTGGCCTACTTGCAGTGAGATAGAGTAAAGAACTAACCATGCTTCTGTAGACTGTGATATCTACCTTCTTTCCTTTATCATCCTCATCCAATTTAGTGGCAGTGGACATGGGTGTTTTTGCAGGTGAGCTATCTTCCAAATCAAACTTCTTTAATAAATCTTTAATGTACTTGGTTTGACTGATAAAGATACCATCCTTTCTTTGACTCACTTGTAATCCAAGAAAGAATGTCAACTCTCCCATCATGCTCATCTCATATTTGCTTTGCATGAGCTTACAGAATTTTAAGCATAGCTTCTCATTTGTAGAGCCAAATATGATATCATCCACATAGATCTGAACTAGGATAATATCATTATCATGTTTCTTGTAAAACAATGTCTTGTCCAATGTGCCACTAGTAAATTGATTTTCAAGTAGGAATTGTGACAGAGTGTCATACCATGCCCTTGGAGCCTGCTTAAGTCTATACAATGCCTTAAGCAATCTGTAGACAAAGTCTGGGAAATGTGGATCCTCAAAGCCAGGTGGTTGTACTCTTGACATCCATTCAGAAATGCACTCTTGACATCCATTTGATAAACTTTGAAATTTGAATGTGCAGTAAATGCCAAAAAATTTTGATAGCTTCCAATCTAGAAACAGGGGCAAAAGTCTCATCATAATCTATGCCTTCCTATTGAGAGTATCCTTTTGCAACCAACCTTGCTTTGTTCCTTATAATCACACCATCTTCATCCATCTTATTTTTCAGAACCCACTTTGTTCCAACAATGGTTCTGTTCTTTGGTGCAGGCATAAGCTCCCATACTTTGTTTCTTTCAAATTAATTTAGCTCCTCTTGCATAGCAATAATCCAATCTGGATCCAACAGTGCATCATCAAGTTTCTTAGGCTCAACTTGAGACAGAAAGCAACCATAGAGGCACTCATTTTGAGTTGCTCTCCTTGTTCTCACTCCTGCATTTGGATCTCCAATAATTTGCTCTGCAGTATGTGATCTATCCCATTTTCTTGTATGTTCAGGTTGATTACTTAAATGGGATGTTGCTTCATCATTCAAGTTATGATCAAGTTCATTTCCTCCCCCAATGAAGGTGCATTCATTCATAGGTGTGTCTTGGATGCTTGTATTTTCAATGTTGATTGGCATAAATTCTTCTCTTGTCTCATCATTCACTAGAGTTTGTTGAGCTATAACTTCAACTTCAGTTTCACTCTCTTCATCAAAATCATCCAAATTTTCAAATCTTAGAGGATCTCTATTTTCATCATTGGCTTCTTCTAGACCAGGTAGTTTACTATCATCAAATGTCACATCTGTGCTTTCTATAACTTTCTTCTGACTGATGACATAGACTTTATAAGCAGTTCTCTTCATAGAATAGCCAAGAAAAATTCTGTAACACCCCCAGATCCGGGGTTCGGGATCCGATCGTTACGGTCTCCAATTCTGTCCACAATACTTGAACTTACCTCAACATAAAATAAATTACATATTTATGACCCAACACAACAATATAAAACACACCCGTTATAGTCCCAGAGATGAAATCAGAGTAACACCCAAATTTTATTAAGCACATTATGAGTTCTGATAATCCAAAAAGAATTACAATATGAATACGTACTCTTTGCCATCCATTTACATAAGTCATACTAGTCCATATATTTGGTACGAAAAGAATGAATCTATCCTACCAATAGTTTTCTCCTCGGCTCTGGTAGTCTCATCGTCCTCGCCAGCGTCGAGTGCGCCTTATGCGAATCATCTGGTCTAGCTGTTGTTGTGATATAATAATAAAGCAAGGGTGAGTAATAGCCCACCAACAATAATATTTAACTGAACGATAATATATAACAGTTCAAAAGTATCTTTCAAACCATATGCCATGCATTTACGGAAATGATGCCAGAATAACATGAACGATGAAGTTACGAGGTAACTCAAAATGCATATATAGGTGGGAATATCTGCTATGTCAAAGATAAGCCAGATATTATCATTTATCATATAAAGAGGAACTTGCAAGGAAAATATTGCAATCCCATTTATTAACATTTTTCGAAGTCCTACAACCTGAAAGAAGTCTCTTCGATACGTGTTGCGGAAGACACCGTCAACCTGAAAGAAGTCTCTTCGATACGTGTTACAGGGAATTCCCAATTTGGGAGATGAACTAATACTGGAGTCATCACGCGCCAGCTGTCCCACTCCCTGATGATCAGTCGGGGATGGTACAGCCCAATATAGTTTACTACCGGTAGAAGAAAGAACTGACGGCTCCACTTGTCGATGGCCTTTAATAGTAACTCCCTGGCCAATGGTTAGGCCTTGTGATGGACCGCGCGACTCGGCCTCTTACACACGACTCCTAGTTTAAATAAATCCACAGCATTGAAACGTAGAGTTTGTCCTCCCTTCCCCAAGTGAAATACTTGTTGATACGACTCCACAAAGTAGTCGTATTATAGTTGGAAAGGAAAATTCAATAACATTTCCCAAGCTTTTGCTTGTTAATGGATATCAACTTGTTCCAACAGTCTTACCCCTCGAATGATGAGAAGGTACACACAGACTTAATAAGTCCATAGCAACCAAGTTGCGAGTGAAAAGGGTAAATTAAGACCGGGAAGTCAACAAGATAATTGACCTTTCTCAAGTAAGGTTCCTTATAATTTAAGAGATAGATTCGAGTGAAGAATGGAATCTTGAGGACCTTTCTTAACATAATATTAATCGTATGACTCCGAAGAATTTTCAGAATGATCGAAAGTCGAAGATAATATTTGAAGAAGAATAAACAACATTGAAGTTGTTTCCAAGTATTGAATAAATATTTATAGAATATTTATTGATTCGGAAGTATTTAATGAATGAAAGAATATTTTACATAATATCTGGAGGTGAAAGATAATCTCCAAACAATATAAATTATTTTTAAAAGAATTTAAAAGAATTAAATAAATATTCCAAGACTATTTATTAACTCAATAACAATTACGGAATATTATTAAATCATAATGTTGCTCGTAAGTAATCCTCGAATGAATATATAGAATTATTTATTAAATAAATCACTCCTTAAATGAATATTCAAAATAATATTCATTAATAATTAGATTCCAATAAGTATTTAAAATAATATTCAATAATGAGTCAAACTTTAAATGAATATTTGAAAATAATATTCATTTAATAAATAATCTTCTAAAAGAATATCCAAATAATATTCATTTAGTAATCAAAACTTTAAAGGAATAATCGAAATAATATTCCTTAAGTAAATAGAACTTCCAATGAATATTTAAAATAATATTCATCAAGTACATAAAACCTTAAATGAATATTCGAAAGTAATATTCATTTAATAAATAACATTCTAATGAATATCAAAATAATCAACTCTAAATGAATATTCGAAACTAACATTCATTTAATATCTCTCGACTGAGATAGTACTCGAATAACATTCCTCGAAATATATTTCCAAGTAATTGATACTTTATGGGAATATAAATAACGTTTAATAATAACATTCCTCAGATAAATAATAGCCTGTCGTTGGAATCCCTCCGGGTTTCCACGACTATTTATATCTCAAAATTCCGACTCCCGGTCTATATTTAGAATAAATATCATATGCCCTTCGCTAAGGGTCTTACCAAAACAATCAGGCTTATCACTAATATTCGTATCTAGTCTATAAGCCAATATCAATTCAGGGAACAAGTGTCACAAAAACCAGAGTCACAATATAATTGGAAACAGGCATGCATGCGATGGCATATGTAAAACAGAATCATATACATTTATTATCACAACAACAGGTTCAAAGGTTTGAACACTTGCCGGGTAATCGGGTGTGGGTGGAGATAGCGGGTCCTGGGTCTGCTCGATGATCTATAAACAATCAGAACACTCGAGATTAACCACTTAACACATTTTGAAAGTCTAAGTATAACTTCACTTAAATCGAAACACGTTTTCGATTTATCTCGTTATACACCTTTTAGTGTATCTCGTTTTATTACTGATACGATCCGACATTTGTTCGTTATTACGACATGTCATCGTACCCACACTCGGTATATACTTAAGTCGTATTTGAAGCTTAAGGATGATATTAAGGCCTCACAAGTCTTGAACCTTGCTTAGAACATCCTTTGGAAGCCATAAACTCAAGAAAACAAAACATGAAAAATCATGAGTTACTATTCATCATCAACTTCATGATTTTATAACTCTTGAATGGAATGGATTTTGAAGCTAAGATTCATAGGACATCTTAGTTATGAATTATAGAACTCACCTATTTAATCTTGTAATTGTTGAATTGTGGCAAGCTTGATTTCCCCTTGCCATTTAGAGCTTGGCAGAGAGCACCTATGGTGTGTTCTTGGTGTTTGGTTTTGTTTTGCTAATTGTTTTGTTAAGTGTAATGACTTGATACAAGTAATGCCTATCTATAAATGGATGCATCTTCTCTTTTGTGTTGTTAGCAAGCTATTGGACCAAGTGTCACCAATCTACTTGACCACTTGTTTCCATTACATTAAGCATTCCCTTTTTGGCTAAAGTGCAAAAACACCACTCCTTTGTTTAGTTGACTTATATGTAAGTCACCTTGTTCTTTCTTTCTTCTACCAATTAGATTCCCTTTTTGTCTTGTTAAATAAATCAATACGTTACAACATATATGTTGTATTCCCTTGCTTTACTTTGGCACAACTTTGTTGATCGTTCGGAGGAATACCTCGAAGATTTCTAGTTAGGGTTTTACCGGAAACCATCTTAATAACTACACCATCATTTTCAATTCTCTTTAATAATTCTTGAACCTATATTCCTTAAATCCCTTCAATAATTCTTTAAGTCTTTCAGTATCCAGGGAAATCTCGGGGAAAATAAAAGTGCTATTTTTCAGAATTCGACAGCTTTTACATACACTCTTTTCCCCCTGGATCACTAATACGAACTCAGAATTTCGTTCCGGATACTTATATATCGCATCGTCTAATAATATTCCTATGTCCACCCAAAATCACTATTCATCCATTTTTCTTTACTCATCCTCTTAGGGTTGTACAATTGTCCTTGATCTCTTTCGATCGTTCCTTAACCTTTTTACGGAACCACTGGACCAATAACAGATATCGATTTGGATGACATAAGAATAATCTTCTCCTTTAGAATTATCAAATCTCAATTCCCTAGGAGATAGATAATTCTTATCTAAAGTGTCAACCAATATTATTCTTCATGGCATATAAACATTTGAATCCAAATCTATTCCTTTCATTCATTATCTCAATCGTTACATCGTAGTCGTAATCCCTATTCACCATTACCTCAGTACATAATAAAAAGTTTTAATTATATCCAAAATTTGGGGTTCTTACAGTCTCCCCTCCTTAAAAGGATTTCGTCCCGGAATCAGGTAGGAAGCAAAGAGTCATTTGCCTGTCGTTCACTTTTTAGCTTCCCGATCAATTCTTAGTCGTTCTACCCTTTTTCAGCACATCTTCTAGTGCTACAATCCATACTTTATCCTTTTTCCATCAACGTTGCTACTTTTCGTACAACACACTACCCGGGTTATACTCTTACTCAGTCTTATCCTTATTGATACCTGCAGTAACATTGGTATCACTATCGTGCTGCGAATTCGGAGATAACCTTGCTCGCACTATGCATTTCCTGATCGCCTTAATCTTCGCAATCTCGATCAATATAGAGAAGTGGAAAGATTTATTGAGAGATCACTATGATCAATGAACATTTGTTATATTGCATAGTTAGTACAGAAGGGGGCCAGCCTTTAGTACTTGACAAGCAATTAAACAAGTTATGGTATTTCACTTAGACTTCTATCACATAGACAGATAGTCTCGTAGCAGTACCTCCTCTCCTTAAAGGGTTGTTCTTCTCAATTCATAAAGAAGATGAATAAAAGAGAAGAAAAGAAAAGAAAAGAATTTTAAAGGATTATAGAAAGTTTTCATAATTGTAAAATATCATACTCAGAATTTACCTCTGAACTATAGAGGTTCATTAAGGAAGAAATTAATCATAATTATATCCAATACTATTTGATCGTAACCTCACGTGTCAACATGTCTTGCTGCTTTGTCCACTATTCTCTGGACCTGTACTCTGGTTCAACCTTAGCAACACTTACTTTTGCAAAATCTTTGAACCTCTCAGGTTAAATCTTAGTTTCTCGCTTGACACCATTGTTACTGACATTCCATGTCACGCTACTAGCTTTTTCATATCTATAATATTAACACTATCAGGTTGTCATCCCGAGAATTCATCAGAAAACCCTTTTATTAATCCATTCATAACATTCCTTGCTTCACATTCCATAGTTGTTTTCCCAGTCTTTTCTTTATCAATCACATCCTTCTTATTATCTGATTCTTATTTACTTCTGTTATTTACTTTCACCTTCATCACTTTATTGAGATATCTTTTTCAATTGGTACTTCCTTATTGGTATCCCGTTACATTTACTCTATAATCATCACATTATTCCAATTTAAATTCTCCAAAATGAATCTGGGCGATCCCTTTAACTTAGATTCAATAATCTACTTCTGTCAACTTGTTTCTCATCACTTATTCTTTTCTACCCGCGGTTTTCCACAGGTTGTCTTTCGTAAGTCAGAGCAGGTCGTACATTTACCTGCTCGCAGTCTTATCATCTGTTGAGCATCTGCGTTTTACTGGTGTAGCTTTGCCACATGAAACACGTTACGACCATGCTATAAGCTTTGGGGGTAAAACTGGCTTGAATGCCACCTTCCGAACACTTTTAAACTCTCAGGTGGCCTAATAAGTCTCGGCTCAACTGCCCTTCTCTCTAAGTCTCATTAATTCTTTCTACGGGAATACATTTAGCATCATGAATCATCACCCTCATATTCTCTATCTTGTTTGCGCAGAAGTACAGTAACACAAACTTGCTTGTCATTCATCAACATGCCATTTAGCTTATCAATAGGAGCACTTTCTTTATCTTCACATTGTCATCTACTTTCTTAGGAGAATCGCCATCGCTTGTTGTTTAAATAGTGCGTTAATAGCTAACCATACGGGTTTCAAATCCTTTAGGGAGATAGAGTAATCACTATCCCTATTCCATAAGGAGCACTTCCTGAACTTGATGTAGATATCACATGAAGTAGATAAAATTGCAGAAGAGTTTCAAGCATCGCAGCTATGTCTGGTTGATGAAACTATCACTCATGCATCTTCCATAAAAGACTGGAAACTTGACAGTTTACTTCGTCAATTTTGCATCACGGTCCTGGTTTGCCTCAGAACGGGACCTTCTAAGGTATGTAATATGCTTAAGACTCCATCAGGAATCGAATCTTTACTTAAACTATTATTACCGTTAATTCTTGCACAGTCATCAGAAGGAATGTAAATTCCTCCATTATGATATGACCTTCAAGGTCCTTCCAAATATCATTCGGTTTCTTCGGTATGAACATTTTTAATTATTCCTTTATACTTAGACTGTCGGCCACCTCATTGGCCTTTTCTGATAATAATATTTCCTTGTAATCCATGTTTTCTGGATACATTCCAATTCAAATTTTTCTACCTCATTCCCATCACTGTTGGGTGAAAGCATTCTCCCTTAAGCTCTGCTGAAGGAGAAAAATATATCTATCAGTCTTTTTCCATAAGTCATTGCTTGCACCTACCCGTGGGAACTTTATCACGTTTATTCCCAATCCTACTTAGGATACTTCTTTTCTTAGTTCTTTCCTTATCTTAGGATAATCTCAACCTTTATAGGTTCAATCCATACTTCCTCAGGGTTTCGTACATGCCTCATCTGGCATTATTGTTACTATGTCATACATTCCTTACCAAACTTCCTTTTTGAAGTTCGGAATATTACCTTTTTCCTTGTAAGGTTTCTTAGGTCATCCTTATCATTCCTCCTGTATTTTCTGGGTACAGGGTATATCAAAACGTCATTGATCAATACTTTAATAATTCTGTCTATGTTCTTTCCAGAACTCTTTTTAATAATCCTTACCGGTCATTGTTGCTTTAGCAAGTCCAACTCATATCATCTGAATTCATAATGTCGTTATTAGGGTTAATGCCATCCCTTGTGCATTCCCCAGGGTTTGTCTTAATTTATGGATATCCTATCCTTAATTCAACTGCCAAGGAATTCTTGCGTCCTGTACTTGGCAATCAAATCATGTATCCTTAATAAGGGTCTCTTTTCAATCATTCTCATTTGATAATTGATCGGTGGCTTAATGCTAACCTCTTCTTTCAGATAGTTGTCAGCCTATTTGACCTTCCAAAAGGCAACGTATGTCTATCTGCTCTCTTACAGAACTTTGTATTGGTAGCAAGGATGTTCTAGAAGATATTGGTCGAGTTCCACGTGAATCTCTTAGTACTTATCGTTCTTCGCAAAGGTACTTGCCTCATACAAAATTTTTACAGCATACTGATCAATCTCTGACCATTTCTATACTCTCTTCATAAACCTTCGTTGTTTACTTTCCTTAGTCATAATATATTCATGGTATTTATAATACCCTAACATCAAACGTCTCAAATCACTATACTTCTATTTTTACTCGTAATCTTGGACAATCATATACACATGAATCACTTTAGTACGGGTGACCCCATTCCAAAAGTCTAGTAAATTCCCAATCCAAACATGGGTTGCAAAGGGTTCAGTAGAAGATTCCTACAATCTCATTAATATTTCCGTTATATCAGAAGCCCTTGCAGTCGGTGCTTACTTAGAAGCAACCCTACTTTGTCCTTTCATTGCTGGTCTAGTCACTTGATAGTCCTTTGTGACTTGGCCTCAACTGGCCATACTAAAATAAAAAAATATATGATTTTAGGGGTTGGCTAATAGCATTACTTTTCTAGCAATTGCTGGCATAGTGCCTTCTTCTTTGATACCTTTCTACCTTTCCAAAACTTTACTTCGTATAAGTCTTAATCGACTACTCGGCACCGTCTCCGGCCACCTTTCCTCTACTTTTATCTTTTCAACTGTTCTTATCAATCCCACGTGCCACGCAAGCTTACCATTCCTAGCATAACAGCCTTTTCACTTAAGTCAATCCCGGAGTTTCTTAGTCCGGCTGGTTTCTTACTTACATTTCCTGTTTCCGTCCAATCGCACTTCATCATTTTATCCCTACCATCGATTGTAATACTCAGGGTCCGTCTACTAACCAATATGAAAGCCACCTTACCCAATCCACAGGGTTCGCTCCAGTTTCCCTTCTTTTCAATGATGTTCTTTGATAATCAGAAAGACAAGGTTTGCCAAAATTCTCCGGATTTCTTTCCAGAATCAGGGAAATTTTGGTCAGTCTATCCACCTACTGGTAACATTAAGGAGACCAGTTTCGAAACCTGAAGAATAGTTCTAGGAACCTCCAAGTAGGTACAACCATAAGCAGTCATAATTAATGAAATAATCGTCATCAGATTGGAAGTTTGACCTCTGGAGAGGAACCAATTATATACATTTCTTAGAAGGGAATCAACAGTTTCAAACTGAAACCTGTCACAACGTCCTGATACCTATACGTCCTGATATTCAATATTACCAAATGTCCGTCTACCTAACCACTAGTCTCAGAAGGAACACTACCGTCGGAGTTGGTTGTTCCACAAAATTGGCACTACTAAGGCCATCCGAACCTGGTGAACCGTGCTGCCCGAATGCATCCGCAAGTACTTTGTCGTGCTGCGCAAGCACACATCCTAATCCTTTATGCGAAGCATCGTTGGAAGCACAAAGTGTACTTTCTTCCATGAGGCAACGCCAACGCTGGGTCATCACCAATTTCATCCTTTAGCTCCAGGAAGATTTTCTCACATTTTTCTCTTTAACTGCTGATCGTATTACTTGATCCATTATAATTCCGCGTCAGAGTAAACTTAAGGGGACTACTATTATCCATTCAAAGAAAAGAAGGAATTTAATATTCCTCTAAATCACATGTATCTAACGTTTCTGGTTCATCATTTCACTATGTTGAAATAACTCAATACTTAGTCTCTGACAGTAGTCTCATTACGAGTTTATCTTGACTCACTGGTCTTATCTTCCGGTAGGTTCTGAGATCATTGTCTTGCCTACTACTTCCTTATATACTTTAATCAATTATGCTGTCACCTCCCAATGCCTTTACTTTCTAACTGATTCATTCATAAAATGAACATTTCCCTGAATAAATCCACCTCATTAACCTCAATTTGGTTCCAAAAATTATAACCTATGACATCTGCCTTCTCATGGCGAATTATTACTGACAATATTCATAATAATTCTTTTATCAAATGATATGGCACTTACCGCCTCCTCTCAACTATTTCTAGGGACTCAGTTCCTCGTCCTATATCGCTGTCTTTGCTAATCATACATCCCTCTAGCTCTTTCTTCATTAATATGAAAGTCTCTAAGGATTCTCATCTATTTCCGTATAAGATCTCGAGTAATTCTTCCAATCCGTCTTACTTGCTGGTACTTCATCCAGTAGTCCAGCTACGAATCCAACATGAATCTTCAGTTCTCTTGCTAATAGCTCAGTTCGTTATTCTCACTTTTCTGAGCACCATATCTTAATCATCACAGCCTTTCTGGCTGCAGCCCTCATTCCTCAAGGGTAAGCTCCTTATCCTATCAGGACTGTCCTTATCCTCTGGAACCTCTTCCGGGTCTCCAGTAGGGTACTCCATCGATTTATCCGCTGATATTCAGCATATAAAGCATCATCGCGTTGCTGCTCGTATGCCTCAAGTTCTGTCGCCTTACTCGTCGATACGATATCGAGCTAAGTTACTATCATGATACTTAAGAGTTCCCATAAGGGTTTTATATGTCATCACTACATTAAGTTGTCCGACTATGAACTTGGCAAGAGTTATTATTATCTTAGTGAATTTATTGTTTTAACGTCGCCTCATCTCTAGGGTTTATAACGTACGCTCTGATACCACTTCTGTAACACCCCCAGATCCGGGGTTTGGGATCCAGTCGTTACGGTCTCCAATTCTGTCCACAATACTTGAACTTACCTCAACATAAAATAAATTACATCTTTATGACCCAACACAACAATATAAAACACACCCGTTATAGTCCCAGAGATGAAATCAGAGTAACACCCAAATTTTATTAAGCACATTATGAGTTCTTACAATCCAAAAAGAATTACAATATGAATACGTACTCTTTTCCATCCATTTACATAAGTCATACCAGTCCATATATTTGGTACGGAAAGAATGAATCTATCCTACCAATAGTTTTCTCCTCGGCTCTGGTAGTCTCATTGTCCTCGCCAGCGTCGAGTGCGCCTCGTGCGAATCATCTGGTCTAGCTGTTGTTGTGATATAATAATAAAGCAAGGGTGAGCAATAGCCCACCAACAATAATATTTAACTGAACGATAATATATAACAGTTCAAAAGTATCTTTCAAACCATATGCCATGCATTTACAGAAATGATGCCAGAATAACATGAACGATGAAGTTATGAGGTAAGTCAAAATGCATATATAGGTGGGAATATCTGCTATGTCAAAGATAAGCCAGATATTATCATTTATCATATAAATAAGAACTTACAAGGAAAATATTGCAATCCCAGTTATTAACATTTTTCGAAGTCCTACAACCTGAAAGAAGTCTCTTCGATACGTGTTGCAGGGAATTCCCAATTTGGGAGATGAACCAATACTGGAGTCATCACGCGCCAGCTGTCCCACTCCCTGATGATCTGTCGGGGATGGTACAGCCCAATATAGTTTACTACCGGTAGAAGGAAGAACTGACGGCTCCACTTGTCGAAGGCCTTTAATAGTAACTCCCTGGCCAATGGTTAGGCCTTGTGATGGACCGCGCGACTCGGCCTCTTACACACGACTCCTAGTTTGAATAAATCCACAGCATTGAAACGTAGAGTTTGTCCTCCCTTCCCCAAGTGAAATACTTGTTGATACGACTCCACAAAGTAGTCGTATTCTAGTTGGAAAGGAAAATTCACTAACATTTCCCAAGCTTTTTCTTGTTAATGGATATCAACTTGTTCCAACAGTCTTACCCCTCGAATGATGAGAAGGTACACACAGACCTAATAAGTCCATAGCAACCAAGTTGCGAGTGAAAAGGGTAAATTATGACCGGGAAGTCAACAAGATAATTGACCTTTCTCAAGTAAGGTTCCTTATAATTTAAGAGATAGATTCGAGTGAAGAATGGAATCTTGAGGACCTTTCTTAACATAATATTAATCGTATGACTCCGAAGAATTTTCAGAATGACCGAAAGTCGAAGATAATATTTGAAGAAGAATAAACAACATTTAAGTTGTTTCCAAGTATTGAATAAATATTTATAGAATATTTATTGATTCGGAAGTATTTAATGAATGAAAGAATATTTTACATAATATCTGGAGGTGAAAGATAATCTCCAAATAATATAAATTATTTTTAAAAGAATTTAAAAGAATTAAATAAATATTCCAAGACTATTTATTAACTCAAGAACAATTACGGAATATTATTAAATCATAATGTTGCTCGTAAGTAATCCTCGAATGAATATATAGAATTATTTACTAAATAAATCACTCCTAAAATGAATATTCAAAATAATATTCATTAATAATTAAATTCCAATAAGTATTTAAAATAATATTCAATAATGAGTCAAACTTTAAATGAATATTTGAAAATAATATTCATTTAATAAATAATCTTTTAAAAGAATATCCAAATAATATTCATTTAGTAATCAAAACTTTAAAGGAATAATTGAAATAATATTCCTTAAGTAAATAGAACTTCCAATGAATATTTAAAATAATATTCATCAAGTACATAAAACCTTAAATGAATATTCGAAAGTAATATTCATTTAATAAATAACATTCTAATGAATATCAAAATAATCAACTCTAAATGAATATTCGAAACTAACATTCATTTAATATCTCTCGACTGAGATAGTACTCGAATAACATTCCTCGAAATATATTTCCAAGTAATTGATACTTTATGGGAATATAAATAACGTTTAATAATAACATTCCTCAGATAAATAATAACCTGTCGTTGGAATCCCTCCGGGTTTCCACGACTATTTATATCTCAAAATACCGACTCCCGGTCTATATTTAGAATAAATATCATATGCCCTTCGCTAAGGGTCTTACCAAAACAATCAGGGTTATCACTGATAATTCGTATCTAGTCTATAAGCCAATATCAATTCAGGGAACAAGTGTCACAAAAACCAGAGTCACAATATAATTGGAAACAGGCACGCATGCGATGGCATATGTAAAACAGAATCATATACATTTATTATCACAACAACAGGTTCAAAGGTTTGAACACTTGCCGGGTAATCGGGTGTGGGTGGAGATAGCGGGTCCTGGGTCTGCTCGATGATCTATAAACAATCAGAACACTCGAGATTAACCACTTAACACGTTTTAAAAGTCTAAGTATAACTTCACTTAAATCGAAACACGTTTTCGAATTATCTCGTTATACACCTTTTAGTGTAACTCGTTTTATTACTGATACGATCCGACATTTGTTCGTTATTACGACATGTCATTGTACCCACACTCGGTATATACTTAAGTCGTATTTGAAGCTTAAGGATGATATTAAGGCCTCACAAGTCTTGAACCTTGCTTAGAACATCCTTTGGAAGCCATAAACTCAAGAAAACAAAACATGAAAAATCATGAGTTACTATTCATCACCAACTTCATGATTTTATAACTCTTGAATGGAATGGATTTTGAAGCTAAGATTCATAGGACATCTTAGTTATGAATTATAGAACTCACCTATTTAATCTTGTAATTGTTGAATGGTGGAAGCTTGATTTCCCCTTGCCATTTAGAGCTTGGCCGAGAGCACCTATGGTGTGTTCTTGGTGTTTGGTTTTGTTTTGCTAATTGTTTTGTTAAGTGTAATGACTTGATATAAGTAATGCCTATCTATAAATGGATGCATCTTCTCTTTTGTGTTGTTAGCAAGCTATTGGACCAAGTGTCACCAATCTACTTGACCACTTGTTTCCATTACATTAAGCATTCCCTTTTTGGCTAAAGTGCAAAAACACCACTCCTTTGTTTAGTTGACTTATATGTAAGTCACCTTGTTCTTTCTTTCTTCCACCAATTAGATTCCCTTTTTGTCTTGTTAAATAAATCAATACGTTACGACATATATGTTGCATTCCCTTGCTTTACTGTGGCACAACTTTGTTGATCGTTCGGAGGAATACCTCGAAGATTTCTAGTTAGGGTTTTACCGGAAACCATCTTAATATGTACACCATCATTTTCAATTCTCTTTAATAATTCTTGAACCTATATTCCTTAAATCCCTTCAATAATTCTTTAAGTCTTTCAGTATCCAGGGAAATCTCGGGGAAAATAAAAGTGCTATTTTTCAGAATTCGACAGCTTTTACATACACTCTTTTTCCCCCTGGATCACTAATACGAACTCAGAATTTCGTTCCGGATACTTATATATCACGTCGTCTAATAATATTCCTATGTCCACCCAAAATCACTTTTCATCCATTTTTCTTTACTTATCCTCTTAGGGTTGTACAATTGTCCTTGATCTCTTTCGATCGTTCCTTAACCTTTTTACGAAACCACTGGACCAATAACAGATATCGATTTGGATGACATAAGAATAATCTTCTCCTTTAGAATTATCAAATCTCAATTCCCTAGGAGATAGATAATTCTTATCTAAAGTGTCAACCAATATTATTCTTCATGGCATATAAACATTTGAATCCAAATCTATTCCTTTCATTCATTATCTCAATCGTTACATCGTAGTCGTAATCCCTATTCACCATTACCTCAGTACATAATAAAAAGTTTTAATTATATCCAAAATTTGGGGTTCTTACAAATTCCTTCAAATGCTTTTGCATCAAACTTTCCAACATATTCAGAATTATCCTTCAACACAAAGCATTTGCTTCCAAAAGCATGAACATGCTTAAGAGTAGGCTTCTTTCCAGTCATCAAGTTGTAAGGTATCTTTCCAGTGTTTTTGTTGATGAGAGTTCTGTTTTGAATATAGCAAGCAGTGCTCACAGCCTTAGTCCAAAAACATGTAGGCATCTTTGCATCAAGCAACATTGTTCTAACAGCCTCAATTAGAGTTCTATTCTTTCTCTCGACGACTCCATTTTGTTGTGGAGTTCGTGGAGCTGAGAATTGTTGTGAAATGTCATTCTCTTTGTAGAATGCTTCAAGCATGGCATTTCTGAACTCTGTTCCATTGTCACTTCTTAATGCAATCACACTTGCATTGTTGGCCTTTGCTTCTTTATCAACTTTCTTCATGTGCATAATGATTACTTGTGGAGCCTCATCCTTTGATGCTAAAAATTCCACCCATGTATACCTTGTAAAGTCATCAACCATTACCATGGCATACTTCTTTCTTGTAGTGACATAATATTGACAGGCCCAAACAAGTCCATATGAATTTTTTGCAGGGGCTTGGTTATTGATGTCACTGTCTTTGACTTGTGGCTTGACCTTTTCATATTTCCTTTTTGACAAGCCTCACATACTCCTTCTTGACAGAATTCAAGTATGGGCATGCCTCTCACTAACTCTCTTTTGACTAAAGAGTTAATGGCTTTAAGATTCAGGTGTGATAACTTTTTATGCCACAGCCAACACTCCTCATTTGATGCTTTTGAGTAAAAGCAGCAAATTTTATCCTTGTTGCAGAATCTATATTAGCTATAAAAAGGCTTCCTTTCCTTACTCCAGATAGAGCAAGTTCACCAGTCTTCTTGCGAGTGATCAAACATTCATCCTTGTCAAAATCCACTTTGAAACCCCTATCAGTAAACTGACCAACACTTAGTAGATTATGCTTGAGCCCTCTGACCAGTGCTACATCTTCAATGATGACATTACCAACTTTCAGTTTGCTATATCCCAGTATGTTACCAATGTTGTCATCTCCAAACGTGACCATAGGGCCAGCCTTTTCTTCATACTGTGATAGCAGGGCCATATCACCAGTCATGTGGTTTGAGCATCCACTGTCCAACACCCAAATGACTTTCTTTTCTTTCTTTTTGCCCTGCAAAGACAAATGTATTACTTCTTCTTTGGTACCCAAACAATTTTGGGTCCACTTGGCTTAGAAACATTTTTATCATAAACAACATGCTTATCAACTGTCTTAGGGCTAGTCTTCTTATCACAACTAGGAGTCTTAGAACTTGAGTTCTCAGAATTAGGTGACAGAGGTACCTTCTTAGCTCTAGGATGACTTGAAGACCTTGACCTTGTGTAGTATGTGTAAGAATTGTGACTTATACAACCATCAATGAATTGATTTCTTAAATTGAAACAACTAGTCATAACATTCATATTGCATGGCATACAGTCAAATTTCTCACAGAAAGGGGAATCTCTATGTCTTAAAGGAACAGAGCAATCATAGAAGGGTTTAGGCACACTACCTACAGGTTTTTTTGCAACCATGAGTTAAGTGAGTTAAGTGATTAGTACTGAAACAGTTTTGACAGGTTTTCCTAGGGGCATTAGGCATATAAGCATAGTTGGTATCTTTTTTGATCCCTAGTTTGACATTCATGTTTTGTTTCTTTTTAGCCACATTCTTCACAGATTCATTCCTTTTAGCTGGTTCAAACTTAACAGATTTTTCAGTTTTCGGTTCAACTCCAACAGGCTTCTTGGCTTTCACTTTGGCATTCTTATTCATAGAGGATGCTGGTTGTTCACTTGATTGTGCTTCATCTTCATAAATCAACATTTGCTTGATGAGTAAGGCTTCCTCATCAATTTCAAGTGTTGATTCTTTAAAGATAGGTGCCTTAGCATTTTTCAAAACATGAGGCACATTCTCATGAACAGCCTTGTCATCTTCAATGATAACACAACCTTTCATCTTCTTGAGAGTATCATAATTAAAGCCAATAGCAGCCTTTGCATTCTCCTGATGTTTCTCATGATAGGACTACAATAGGCTAGAGGAGTTTTTAAAGGTCTTTATTTTAAACTTATTTTAAGCTAATTCATCCCTAAGAGCCTTTTCAATCTGACTAGAACATAGAACCTTATTCTCTAGATATTCAACCTCTTTCTTAAGGTTTTCTACTTTCATAGCAGTTAGCTCTAGTTCCTCATTTCTTTTGTTTAACAGTTCATTTTTAGCAGACAATTTCACAATCTCTTCATTAGCAGCATTTATACTGGTATGAATGTTAAACATCTCAACAGATAATTGTTCAATCATAATATTGTATTCAGAAACAGACATGTCTATAGTAGTGGGAGTTGGTACCTAAGAGTCTGATGAAGATGTTTCTTCCTTGGAATTGGCCATCAAGGCATAGTTGCAGAATTCTTGCTTTTCTTCATCACTGTCAGTATCATCCCAACACTTCCCTTCAAATATGTAGGCCTTGACTGGTGTTTGCTTTCTCAAAAGGGCCTCATACTTAGCTTCAAGTTCAAGAAACTCCTTATCCTTCTTTTTAGGCTTCTTGCATTCACTAGCAAAATGCCCTAGGTCATTGCATCTATAACATCTCATAGATGACCTATCCACATTTCCAGTTTTGAATTTATTCTTGTTTGGCTTCACAGGTGCCTTTCTCTTGTTGAATGAATGGTTTTGTGGTCTAGGTTTGAAAGGTTGCTTTCTCTTGAATCTGATGTTTGGGAATTTTCTGGCCATGAAAGCCATGAAGTATTTTCCATAAGCATCTAACTCCTCAAGAGTGTAAAACTCATCTTCTTCCTTCCCCTCAACAGTCTCAGGCACCTCAACTTCAGGTTCATCATCCACTATTTCTTCTATCCTTAGCTGACTTGTAGATGCTTCAAGGTCTTGAATAGATTTGCTGATAATCAAGGCATATTATGTATTGACCATTCTGCCTTGGTTGGCTTGGATAGCCCTCTTCTGAAGTAGCTCAAGCTCATGAGTCTTCAATACACCATAGAGCACGTCATATGTAACTCTGCTCAGATCTCTTTAGAGAAATGACCCTCTGCTCTAGGTGGTTGGGTGAAGAGAGTAGAAACTTCATATTCAGTTCCTTAGGCTGAGCCATGAAAGCTTCATACTGAGTGACCAGTATCTGTTTTCTCTAACTTCCTCTGTCCCTTCACACAGAATTCCAATGTGATCCTACATCTTTTTTGCTGTTGTACATGAAGCTAGGTTGGCAAACATTGACAGCGCCATTGAATCTATGATCAGCTGCATGAGATGGCTGTCAAGAGCAACCTTCTCTTTTTCTGTGTCTGTCCATTTAGATGATTCTTTGGGAACATAAGTTCTTGGAATGGTTATTGTTCCAGCAGTTGACTCAGCAATTTCTTGTTGTGGAACAAATGGACCGTTCTTGAGAATCTCAGGGTATAGAGGGTTAGCCGCTTTGATGAACAACATAATCTTGATCTTCCAGAGGTTATAGTTGTCTTTATCAAACTTAGGGACCTTCACAGTTCCTGTAGTCTTTGGTGTATTCATGATCTTTTCCTATTTTGACTAACAACCTACTCTGATACCACTTGTTGAGTATGAAATACACACACAAGAAAATACAGAGGGGGGTGAATGTATTTTCAAACTTTTCCTTGAATATGAATCTTAAGAATGTTTGTTTGATGATTTAAATCTGTTTGATGTTTGTGTAGCTAAGTGTGTGTTTGTGTTTAACAAGATAATTATGCGGAAATAAGAAACACAAGAACACAGTACTTACTTTAATCTAATATGATATTAGATAAAGATTTGCTACAAAGTGTGAATACAAATGTTAGTATTCTCAGCTTCATTTTTCTTAGAGAGATGTTATCTATGAATGTATGAAAAACTCGTTAACTGCTAGAGAAGTGAGGTTGTACACTTATAGAACATGTGTACAACCTACTTACTACAAATGTAGTGACAAACAAAATTACATTCTAATTTGTCTATCCCTTTTCAAGTAAACATCCAAGCAACATGTAGTTTGACTTTTCTTTAAACTGCCCAGATCCACTTCTTTAGCAGCTTATCTCCTGTAACAACTCTCTAAGCTTCTTTGTAGCTGTCCATGATCACTTTACAGTACAGTGGTCCTGAAAGTGTCTTGGCTTGCTGCAGGTTTCTGACTTGTACAATTTCTAGTATTTTGTCTTCAAGAATCCATTCGAGAAATGGTTAAGTGATTGATTCGAGAATTAGGATTGGCTTACTAGATAACTCTCAGTTCTCGAATAATGTATAATTAAGATGTCGAACCACTTCTCGAAATAGCTGTTTCTTCAGGAATCCTTGAGTTGTCGAATAGAGCATTTGACTTGTCAAATTCCCTGAGATGTCGAATAGCTTCTTAAGTCCTTGAGATATCGAATGAGACTTTGTAGACCCTTTGAGAACTCGAATGCTACTTTGACTTGTTGACTTCTTGAGTTCTCGAGCAGTGTTGTTGCGTAAAATACAGATGTGCAAGTGTACACAATCGCAACAAGTAATATAGTAATAAATACCAGACATCGTTCCTCAAGGACTGTCTATCCGTATCAATCACAAGTAATATCTAACATGTTGATAATCGAACACAAAAATTGGTTTGATGATTTTTGTAACTAAATTAATTAATAAGAACTAGATTAACCAACTAAATTATACTAGAGAAGAGAGTGTAATGAGTTCCAAATATGAGAAGATAAGCCAGAATAATTACTTCTCCCTAACACGTGAAAATCGGCAAAAGAGTTGCGCAGTACTTAGCAAATCCAGAATTTACTAGCTAGAATTCAATGGTCATAGGTTTCTCTCGAATCACTATGGTATAATTCCTATCAAATAAAGTAACATATGTCTATTCCAACTTACTATTCAGAATATAATTATGCACCATTTCACATAGCTATGCATGGTCATAATATATGTCTATACCGCAAGAATATTATAATCAAAAGATATAAGCATGCACCACTCAAGTCTTGTGTCAGTTAAATTAACCCTCTCGGTATTATAATTAACTCATTAACCTACTAAAGTTGATCAGACAATAGCAAGTATAAGCATAAAAAACACTTGAATGAATAAACTGCAGAATCGCATACAGTACTCTTTAACAAAACACCAATAATCCCATGCTAGGGTTCCATAAAAATCCCAACTCAATAAATTTAGTTCATAATGAAAATCTCAAAATCATAAAAGAATTGATAACACATATTCATAATTAAAAGAGTTAAGGAGAGAATTCTAAACAAAAAGATGAAGAAATCAAATCCAAGTGAATGTCTTCAATGGCTGACTCCGTCTTCCGCTTCTTCTTTTTAAGAACCCAGATTTTTGGTAGGAATTAAAACTTTTATTATGTAATCGGGTATAAGTGTAACAGTGGTTCTAATAAAGGATTGTGTAATGAATTGGGATTCAAATGTTTATATGCCATGAAGAATGCAATTGGTTGACAACTTAGATTAGAATAATCTATCTCCTAGAAAGAAAGATATAGTAAATTCCAAAGAGGAAGATTATTCTCATGTCATCCAAAACGATATCTATTTTAAGTCCAGTGGTTCCGTAAAAGGGTTAAGGAACGCTCGAAAAGCGCGAGAACATTTTTATAATTATAAGGAATAAAGAGAGAATAAGTGATGAATAGTGTTTTTGGTGGAAATAGGAATAATATTAGACGACACTATATAGAAGTACCCGGAACGGATTTCTGAGTTCGTATTAATGATCCAAGGGGAAAAAGAGTGTATGTAAAAGTTAACGGATTCTGAAAAATAGCACTTTTATTTTCCCCGAGATTTCCCTGGACACTGAAAGACTTAAGGATTTATTGAAAAGATTTAAGGAATTTGGATTCAAGAATTATTAAAGAGAATTGAGAATGATAGTATAAATATTAAGACGGTTTCCGGTAAAACCATTATTAGAAATCCTTGAGATATTCCTCCGAACAATCAATGAAATTGAGCAATAATCGAACAAAAGAGCAAGCAGGGAACCAAGGTGCATGCATGTGTTAGTGGATAAGAGCAAGTAACCAAGTTAGTTACAAGAGAGACTAGCAACATTAGGATCAAACTAGTACTTAGCATGACTTTCTCATCCTATCACCAAAACATCAACACTTGTCCACCAAAAATACATCATCCATGACATAGCACCTTTAATAAAGCCACTTTACATGAGATATTATCCAAAGACATCACAATAATTCACATTAGCCAAGTATTAGATCAAGCAAAGCAAGCAAACACAATCTCTCCAAAACTGCCCAGCAGAAATCAAACTCAAAGAAAAATTCATATCTCCACTTCTACACATTATTAAATCACCAAATTTGAACCATAGCTTCCTCATTACATGTATAACATACGTTCAAAATTTCATACCCAACAAAGGAGTGTAGCTGTAAGAACCCAAATGTTTGGTAAAATTAAAACTTTTCTTATTTGGGTTAAGTGCATCAGTGAATAGTGTTTCCATACGTGAATAGTATTTTTCATGGATGAATAATGATTTTGGGAACCAAGAAATTATTCACGCCACCCTATGTACGAGACATGGTATGGATATTTCAAAGTCATATTAGTGATTCCCGGAGTAAATAAGTGTATGTAAAGACGATCGGAATTCAAAAATTCCAATTTCTATTTTGCTTTAATATTTGGCCAGACACTGAATCATATATTATTGTATTCAAGAAATGTGATATTAAATTTAAGGATTTAAGGATTTAATATTTTAGAATTTTATTATATTTGATTTGGGGATTTGGAACGAAAACCACAGAGATAGTGAAACGAGCGTTCTGGAAACCACTGAAACTTTATAACGAGATTAAAAGATAAAGCGAAAATCGAAGCATTTGGACTTACGGTTTAGGAGATATGATTAAATTACTAAAAGTAGTTCGGAACCGTAAGTGCGAGTTCGTAACTGAAATTGAATCTCTTTAACATGAGTAATCTGTTTACGAATCTTGGTAATTAAATATTAGAGACGATAAGGAAGGTGTGAGAGAAGACCTCATGTCAAAAGAATCATTTTACAATTTTATAAAAATGTTCGAATCGAGGTTAAGTACGAACGAACCCCTTAAAAAGTACGATTGGTTACAACTTTGGAAAACCACTTAGAAAACGATCGATAAATCTTGAGGTATAATCTTTCGACCTTAGAACTTATATGGCTTAAATACCTACCAAGTGTAAGTATAAGGATATGCCTTAATAACGGACAAGTATCGGATCATTTTGGTATTAATAAGAGTTACACTAGCGAGTGCATAACGAGATAACTTGAAAACGTGCTTTAGCTGAAGTAAAGTATTTACTTAGCGTTACAAAGTGATAGATGATTAACCCAGGATAATTTTGGTTATTTATAGATCGCCGGACCACCCCGAGTCATGCCACTAGCATAAGCGGGAGTACCAGGCAAGTTTCCAATACTTGAAACTGTTGTTGTGATAATATATATATATATATATGACTGTAGTTATACATATGCCATTGCATGCATGCCTGTTTTCAATTCATATTGTTATACTTGTTCCTTGGTTATTGTTGGCTTATAAGCTAGATAGATAACGTATCAGTTATAAGCCGGATGTTGTTAAGTCCCTTAGAGAAGGGCATATATATCGTATTCGTTGAATATAGACCGGGAGTTAGTACTTCTTGATATATCTTAATTACTTTCGAGGGAAATAATTAAGTAAATATTTTCCACTATTTGGTTGACGAATATTATTTTGAATATTCATCCGAGATTATTTAATTAACGATCATTACTTCAAATATTTATTTGAACGTTACCTATTCAATGAATATTATTTTTCAATATTCATTTAAAGTCGATTCATTTATCGAATATTATTTCGAATATTTCTTTAAAGCTTGGATTACTAAATGAATATTATTTTGATATTCATTTAGAATATTATTCATTAAATGGATATTCATTTAAGTCCCTATTTACTTAATGACTATTATATTAAATATTCATCTGATGTTCTATTTATTTAATGAATATTATTTTTAATATTCCTTTCAAGTCTTATTAATTAAATGAATATTATTTTGAATATTCATCTAAATATTTAATTATTTAATAAATATTTTCTCTTTATTCATTCGAGTATTATTCTGAGAAACACTTCGATTTAAATATTCGTTCATAGTTATAAGTCTTCTTTAACTATTCCCGATTCAATAAATATTCTCTGATTATTTATCCAATACTCTGAAATGACTTCAAATATTATCTTCAACCTTCGATTATTATAAAATTACTTCGGAGTCGTATTATTATTAATATTATATCAAGAAAGGTTCTCGAAATTTCATTCTTCCTTCGAATCTATCTTCCACATAATAAGGGAACCTTACTTGAGAAATGTTATTTATCTTGTTGACTTCCCGGTCATAAATCTTTTGAAACTATTCTTTTAACTCACAACTTGGTTGCTATTCATCTATCAAATCTTGTGTACCTTCTCATCATTCGAGGGTTAGGAATGTTGGAATAAGTTTGTATCCATTAACAAGCAGTAGCTTGGGAAATACTGGTGAATTTTCCTTTACAACTAGATATGACTACTTTGTGGAGTCTTATCAACAAGTATTATACTTGGGGAAAGGGGGACGAACTTTATGTTTCAGAGTTATGGATGTTATACGAACTAGGAGCTGCATAAGTGGCCGAATGGCGCCAGTCCAGCAATGGCCCAACCGTTGGCAGGGGGGTTCCAAAGGGCGGTGGACAAGTAAATCCGTCGGTGCTTCCTTCTACATGTAGAGAACAAGAGATGGGGAGCATAGCATGCGACTGATCATCATAAATGTTATGGCTCCTTGCGCGTCAATGCTCCGGTATTAGTTCACCTTTCAAATGTTGGAAATTTTCTGCAACACTATCGGTGTTGGCAGGTGAAAAAGTGATTGAATCTGGAATTGCAATATTTTTCTGCAAGTTCCTCTTTTATGATAAATAATGCTATCTAGCTTATCTTTGACATAGCAGATATTTCCACAGAAGTATATTTTTGAGTTACCTTATAACTTCATCTTTCATATTATACTGGCATTATGTTCGTTAAATGCATGGCATATGGTTTCAAAATACTTTTAAACTGTTATATATATTTTTGTTCAGTTATATTATTGTTGGTGGGCTATTGCTCACCCTTGCTTTATCTAATATATCACAACAACAGCTAGATCTGATGGTCGCATAAGGCGCAATTGGTGCAAGCAAGTGATAGCAGTCTGAAGATTAACCGCTGAGATCATAGCTGCCACTGCTGAGTAAGAAGCTATTGGCAGGCTAGATGTTAGCTTTCGAGTAGCTAATGTATGTATTTATTTGGCATTTGTAAATGGATGGAAAAGAGCATGTTATAGTTAACGAAAATTCTTTGGGCTGTAAGAACTCAAACTTGCGATTAATAATATTTGTTAGTTACTCTGATTTCATCTCTGGGACTATAACTGGTTGTGTGTTTGTGATGTGATTTTATTGCGGGGTCATAGCATGCTGCTTATGTATTTTGATGCAAGTCAAGTATTATTGATGGAATTGAGACCGTAACGACCCGATCCCTGACCCCGGATCTAGGGGTGTTACAGAGATGGTATCAGAGCTCGAGTTATATATCCCAGATATAACGCCTTACAAATTTTTAGTAATAATAATTATTTATTTAATATTAAATGTGAATTATGTGGGGTATAAATTTTGTTGAGGAGGTAACGTATCTGTGGAAAAATATTTGTGGGCCTAGTTGATGATTTATATGTGATGTGTAAGCCTGGGGATTTTTAATTATATTTTTGGGAATTTATTCCTATTTAATTGTGTTATAATTACCTTCTGTGAATTTTATAAAATCCTTGGGATTAGCAGAAATCCTGAAATCATTTGCAGCATTAACTTTATTAGTTTATATGACTTTTAAAAATATTGGATGAATTATTTTTGGTTTTTGGAATTTTAAAATAATTTTATGAATTATTTTTCCATTCTATGGATTTAATCTTGTAAAATTCATATTTAATTCGATTTTAGTCCTAAAAATATTTTAAAAATATGTGGGTGATCGTAATTTTATAATCTTTATTTTAAAATTTTAAAATTAAATACTCCACCGATTTTTCTGTTTAATTGTGATTTTTTAAGTGAATTTATGAATTTCAACGAAATGAAATTATGAAAATGTCCCTTTTAAATTTTTCCCCAAATCACTTAAATCCCTAATTGGGCTTTGTTTTAGCAGTAGAGTCCAGTGTCCCGATTCTTCTAAAGTGTTCTATCATTCTCTCATATTTCTACCATTTTTTCTTTCTTCTCTCCGATCGATTCCTTCCGAGGCGGGGTTGCTCGGTTTTTGGTGGGCAAAACACTCTCCTCCTGTTTTTCCGATTGTTATTGTATGCTACCACTCGATTTCTTCCCCTCCCCTGCTGTATCCAACTCGTCGCTGTTGTGTGTGGGTGTGTATGTAAACAGCGTGTGTTTGTGTGGAGATTGGGTTATGAGGTGGAATGGTCAGCTGTGTGTACTGTTTTAGCTGCTGTGATTGCAGGACAATCCCTTTTGCTCATCACCCAATTGTTGTGTGTGTGTGTGGTAATACAAAGGGTGTGTGTGTGGTTACAGAGTATGCGTGTGTGTGTGATGTGTGCATGCGTTTCTTGATGAGTGTGTGTGCGAGTTGGTCTTCCCTTTTCCCTTTCCCGTGCTCGTACTTTGGTGATGGTTCTCAATTGTGGTTGCTTATACTATCTCCTATTGTGTCCTGTGTTTTGCCAGTGGTATTGTGGAGACGATTCTGTGGTTAACTCGACTTCATTGTTGTCGTAATTTGATTACTGTGATTATTATATTTCGAATTATGGTATTGGAAGTTTTATTGCCAGTCGATGATATGCTATTATAGTTCGACTTTGGTGATTGATTTTTTTGAAATTTGGCAATTTAATCAGTAATATGATTGATTTTATGTGAAATAATCTGTTAAATTGCCCGTAAATTATTTTGTGTAGAGTTTCGTGATTGGAAACCCGAAAATGGGTACCTCCGGGACTTTGCCCCATCGACAATGATATTAAAAATAAATTGAGTTGATGGTAATTGGCAATGATGATTCTTCTGAGCCAAAAATTTAAATTTTAATAATTACGTTATAATTTTAATTTCTTGTTTTAAATTCTGAAGTTATATAATTGTTTAGTAATATGATCAAGAAGGATTATTGGATTGTGGTTGTATTACAATTGATGATTGTGCTGGTTGTGTCGGTTGTATCCCGACTGGCAGTCACCCGTATAAAGGAGTTGCCGTCAAAATTTTCTAAAATCCTAAATTACTTTTCGGAAATAAATATGTATATGATTATACTACTAGTATAAGTATTAATTGCTATATGTAATTATTCGTTGATGATTTGATAAGTGCTTGTCGGTTATGGATAAGGCTTATATCAGAAGTTATAAATTGATGTTATATGATTAAATAAATGAATTTAGGGGATTATTCGCAAGGGTAGGTTAAGGTTAACTAGTGGTAACGATCAGCGAGCGTCGAATAGAATTCTAACATAGTGTTATATTGAATGTGTAGATCCCAAGGATAAAGGGAAAGCTAATGCCGAGGACGTAGGGACTCTACGAATTCTATGATTTCCTGATTAAGGCAAGTAAACCACTTCACTTATCTTTCAAGTGAATTATGATTATCATAACTTGATCCTTATGTTCATTTGATTTATCATTGATATAATTGTTCTGTTAATTTCCAATAAATTCGAATATTCGATTGTTATACCAGATCAATAATGTTGAGATCATTAATTCTTTCAGTGACATATCCTAAATCAATACCCTTTTTTCTATATCGAACTTGTCGATATCTAGGTCAGAAATTACCCGACCTTATTTCTTTGTGAGATTGAGATGTTGACCTGGAACGTGAGTGTCCAGGGTGTTTTGTAGTTTGAGGTGGTCGATTGTTCCGACACTTGATGTTCAGTATAGGATTGGACTGTTGTTTTTTTTAAAATGTTGACCATGAGGGTCGGACCAGATTCGTGGTTAGAAATTATTAAGGCCAATGTGTGCCGTGGATCCATTAAAGGACAGTGATGTGTGCGTTTGTCCGGGGTTAGTGCGTGACTGATCAGCAGCCTAACCTTATGATTGTTTTTAACTATAAAATGCAAGATAGTCCAATCCTCTCCTATTTTATGATTCAGATAAAATAATATATCCTTTCAGCTTTTGAACATTTAAATTGTTGATTACTAGTTCTTGATAGACCTGCTGTTTTAATTCAGTTATGTTTATAAATTATATATTTGCTGAGCATTCTTAGCTCACTAGCTTGCTAATCCTGTTTCTTCAGCTAAACACGAAGATGTCTAGGAGGAGTGGACCGTCAGGTTGGGACAGCCATAGGGGTAGTCAGAGAGTTGAGGTGGTGGGATGGGTAGACAGCTTATAACCTTATTTCTTGTCAATTCTGTATCGGTTAGACAGATTAATTAATTTATGGAGTTGTATATTATTTTATTCAGAACTTGGGTTGTAATAGTTAATTAGTAGTTGTTTCATACTGTGACCTGTGAGCGGTCTTGGCTAGTCAGAGTTTATGTTTCTTTATAAATTTTGCTATTATTATGCCTGTGAGCAGGTTTGGTTATAGTTGGTTTGGTTTGATTGATTTGGACAGGTGGTTAGTCCTATTTATGAATACATCATGCCAAAATTTTCTAAAATTCTTCTGTAAAAATATTTATTTTATTGTAAAATGTGTATATTATTATTATGGGATAGTGAGGGTGTTACAAGTTGGTATCAGAGCTACTGGTCGCAGTCACTGAAACAATTAGGTGGGAAGTCGGGGTAGAGTAATAGGAAAGGTTAGGATCGTTTTGCGAGAGATAGAACGTCTAACTATAAGGTATTTATGTACTACAGGCACTTGTTTCTAGTTCCGATTCAGACCCGGACGAGGACCCAGTAGGAGTGGCTTCCGTACCACAGCAGGTTTCTCTAGGGGCTATGCAACCATATGTAGGATCTCAGAGCTCGGTGAACGGGCCAGCGTACCATTATACTCCACAGCCTGTTCCATATTTCGAGTATGAGCGAGTGGCCAGAGAGAGGGACTATCTCTTAGGACAGGTGGCAGAGCTGAGGGCTATGAGATCGGCAGAGGCGGATTTGGCCAGACAGCGAGATAGGGCAGTAGCGGAGTTGGAGGACGTCCGGAGGCGTGTACGAGCGATTAGGCGTGTTATTACCATACGGAGGCGGGATATGCCCAGAGATGAGCCGGTAGCTATGACACACCAGGTGACTCTAGACTTGGTGAAGGCGGACCTGGAGAGTATTCTTGGATCAGCTTGGCGGGGAGAGTCAGATGATGATGACCAGTGATGGTTTGGGTAGTACGATGATGTATGTGGTATATAGAGGCATAGTATGATGGTAGTAGTATATCGGAGCTTACAGTATAACCAGTTTTGTTGTAGATATCTGTTGTACTGTGACTAGATGCTAGCAGTTTTCTCTTTTAGTGCTATGTTGTACCTCTATCGAAGCGTTGTTTTTACGCTTGTACCAGATATATATGATGATCCTTTTCTGCAAAACTACGTTAAATTCTTTTCATATTGTCAATTATTTTAGCATCATATTTACCTTTTAGCATTGAATTTATTTTCAACATTGCTTCTTTTTTCTTGTATTGCATTTACCTTCAGTACCGTATTTAATTTCAGCATTATGTTTATTGTTCTGTTAATGCATCTATCAGATATTCATGAATACCTTGTATAACTTTGATTTTTGTATTCTGTTACACCTCGTAAATCAATTGTTGACCCGAGCAATGGCTGGAAACCTTGAATTATATTTTAATAGTATATTCACTGTTTGCTTAAATTAGATTCTTTTGTTGTATTGATTCTTGAATCTGAACCTAATGATTGTCCGTTGATTTCAGAAATATGCCTCCAAGAAAGAAGAAACAAAATACTCGAACCCCCAATCAGGATGAACAAGCCAACCCACCTCCTGTAGGTCAAATAGACCCTGCTTTGGCTCAAATATTGCAGACCCTTGTTCAGCAAACTGCTACTCTAGCACAGCAACAGCAACAGTTACAACAGCAGCTGTTGGCTCAGCAACAGCAGCAACAACAGCAACAGTAACAGCAGCAGCAACAACAACACCCCGTGTCTCCAGTTGTCACCTTTAAATCTTTTCAGGCTATTAAACCTCCAGAGTTCAAAGGGGCAGCAGATCCCATAGAAGCAAGATCATGGTTAAAGGAGATGGAGAAGGCAATTGAGTTGGTGGGAGTTTCGGCGGACAAACAAACTGAATATGTAAGTTACTTTCTGAAAAATGAGGCTACATACTGGTGGGAGTCAGTGAAGGCCCTGGAAGCTACAAAAGTAATTCCTTGGGCAAGGTTTACAGAGTTGTTCTTAGAAAAGTATTTCCCAGACTATATGAAAGATCAGATGGAGATGAAGTTTCTAGAATTGAAGCAGGGCAGTATGACTGTATTGGAGTATGAAGCTAAGTTCACCGAGTTAGCACGGTTTGTCCCGACATATGTAGACACGGAAAGGAAGAAGGCAAAGAGGTTTCAACAAGGGTTGAAACCATGGATTCGTAGTAAGCTAGCAGTTTTGGAACTGGATACTTATGAAGCAGTGGTGCAGAAGGCCATGATAGAAGAAGGAGAAAGTGAGTTGTAATTTAAGGAAAAAGAGGGAAAGAAAAGAAAAGCTGGATCAATGGAAGGACGACAAGTGCAAGGCAGCTCTCAGAGTGTGCCCAATGAAAAGCCAGGATTTCAGTCAGGAAAGAATGGGAATTCTAAGAAACCGGGATCGGGGAATGGAAGGCAAGGAAATAGACCTCAAGATTCAAATCAACAGAAACTGGTTAGGCCACCCTTGGCAGAGTGCAAGACTTGTGGAAAGAGGCATCCAGGAGTGTGTGCAAAGTTGGAGGTGACGTGCTACAAGTGAATCAGAAAGGTCACTATGCTCGAGAGTGCAAGGTAGGGATTGTATGTCACCGTTGTGGGAAACCAGGGCATGTAATGAGAGACTGTAAAGTACCTGTGGTGAAACCTCCGGTTCTGGCTAACCCAATGCTTCAAGCGATTGAGGCACCCCCAACAGCAAATGTCAGACCAGTGGCTAGGACCTTCAATATGACTATGAATGAAGCTATTAAGGATTCTGATGTGGTAGCAGGTACGCTCCCTATAAATTCTATTCAAGCAAAAGTATTAATTGATTCCGGGGCTACGAAATCCTTTATATCTAAAGAATTTGTTTAAAGGTTAAATTGTGAGATATGCATGTTACATGAGGTTATAGTTATAGAAATATATAATTCAGAACAGATTCAAGTTACTCAAGTATGTCCTCGTTGTAAGATCGATATCTCAGGGCATTGCTTTTACGCTAATTTGATACCCTTCCAGTTAGGTGAATTTGATGTCATTCTAGGGATGGATTGGTTAACAGAGAATAATGCACAAATTGACTGTAAGAACAAAAAGGTGATACTTAAACCCTCCGATAATATAGAAGTTACCTTTAGAGGTCAGAAACAGACCAGAAGACTTTTAACCATCATGCAAACAAAGAGATTGTTGAGGCAGGGATGTGAGGGCTACATGGCTTATGTTATGGACACTAGACAGGAAATACCTAAGATAGAAGAAATACCAGTGGTGAGTGAATTTCCCGATGTTTTTCCAGATGAACTCCCCGAGTTACCTCCAGATAGGGAAATAGAATTTACCATAGACTTAGCGCCAGGAACCGAACCCGTGTCGAAAGCTCCATATCGTATGGCACCTGCAGAGATGAAAGAATTGGCAGCTCAGTTGCAAGATCTTTTGGAGAAAGGTATTACTAGACCTAGTGTTTTGCCGTGGGGAGCTCCGGTATTATTTATAAAGAAGAATGATGGAAGTATGAGATTGTGTATCGATTATCGGGAACTAAATAAGTTGACCATTAAGAATAAGTACCCTTAGCCAAGAATTGACGATTTATTCGATCAGCTGAAAGGAGCAACTTGTTTCTCGAAAATTGATTTGCGATCAGGATATTTCCAATTAAAGATTAGACCGGAAGACGTTCCAAAAATTTCGTTTCGGACTAGGTATGGGCACTACGAGTTCTTAGTGATGGCCTTTGGGCTAACTAATGCACCAGCAGCGTTCATGGACCTAATGAATAGAGTCTTTAAGAAATATTTGGATAAATTCGTGATTGTGTTTATAGATGATATTTTGATATATTCGAAGACTGAAGAAGAACATGCAGGGCATTTGAGGATAGCTCTAGAAACGTTAAGAAAAGAGAAATTATTTGCAAAATTTTCCAAGTGTGAGTTTTGGTTGAAGGAAGTGCAATTTTTGGGGCATGTGATCAGTAATGAAGGAATTAAAGTGGATCCCGCTAAGATCGAAGCGGTAATGAGTTGGGAAAGACCTAAGACACCTACTGAAATTCGAAGTTTCTTAGGGTTGGCAGGATACTATCGAAGATTTGTTCAGGACTTTGCAAAGATAGCCACCCCACTAACAAAGTTGACAAGGAAGAATGAAAAGTTTGTGTGGAATGAGAAATGTGAAGAGAGTTTTCAGGAATTAAAGAAGATATTAGTGACTGCACCACTATTGGCATTGCCAGACGAGAAAGGAAATTTTGTGATCTATAGTGACGCGTCTCACAAGGGTTTAGGGTGTGTACTAATGCAGCATGGTAAGGTAATTGCGTACGCTTCGAGATAGTTGAAACCTCATGAGCAAAAGTATCCTACCCACGATTTGGAATTGGCCGCAATTGTTTTCGCTCTGAAGATTTGGAGACACTATTTGTATGGAGAAAAGTGCGAGATTTATACGGACCACAAGAGCTTAAAGTATATCTTCACCCAGAAGGAGCTAAATATGAGACAGAGGAGATGGTTAGAATTACTCAAGGATTACGACTGTACCATTAACTATCATCCTGGAAAAGCAAATGTGGTGGCCAGATGCTCTAAGTAGAAAGGAGAAAATGAATGTGTTAACAATGCCTGAGGAGTTATATAGAGAATTTGAGAAATTAGAGATAGAGGTATGCCTGCCTGCAAGTAGTACAGATAAGGTCTACACTATGACATTTCAGCCAGAGTTGCTAGAAAAGATTCGCAGATGCCAGGACGAGGTTATGAGTGGAGATGTCAATAAGTTGACCGGTGAGGAAATATGCACTCAAGTAGATGACAGTGGAATATTGAGATTTTCTTCTCGCATTTGGATACCCAATGTGACGAAGCTAAAGAATGAGATTCTACAGGAAGCTCACAGTTCAAAATATTCGATTCATCCTGGAAGTACGAAAATGTACCGAGACTTAAAAAGGAACTTCTGGTGGCCGGATATGAAAAGGGATATCGCAGAATGGGTGAGCAAGTGTTTAACCTGTCAGAGAGTAAAAGCTGAACATCAAAGACCAAGTGGGATGCTGCAACCACTGGAAATCCCCGAGTGGAAATGGGAGCACATTGCAATGGATTTTGTGGTAGGATTGCCAAGGACGAGAGCCAACCATGATGCTATTTGGGTAATTGTTGATCGGTTAACGAAATCTGCACATTTCCTTCCGATAAATGAGAGGTTTTCGCTGGATAAACTGGTTCATCTATACCTAAAAGAGATTGTGGTACGACATGGAGTCCCAATGTCAATAGTTTCAGACCGAGATCCAAGATTTAATTCAAGGTTCTGGAGAAGTTTTCAAGAATGTTTGGGCACTGAATTGAGAATGAGTATTGCTTATCATCCTCAGACTGACGGTCAGAGTGAGAGAACGATTCAGATAATTGAAGACATGCTCCGAGTTTGTGCATTGGATTTCGAAGGTAATTGGGATGATCATCTTCCATTAGTGGAATTTTCATACAACAATAGTTTTCATGCTAGCATTGGAATGCCACCCTACGAAGCGTGTGTGTGTGTAGAGACTGGGTTATGAGGTGGAACGGTCAGCTGTGTGTATTGTTTTAGCTGCTGTGATTGCAGGACAATCCCCTTTGCTCATCACCCAATTGTTATGTGTGTGTGTGGTAACACAAAGGGTGTGTGTGTGGTTACAGAGTACGCGTGTGTGTGTGATTTGTGCGTGCATTTCTTGATGAGTGTGTGTGCGAGTTGGTATTCCCTTTTCCCTATCCCGTGCTCGTACTTTGGTGATGGTTCTCAATTGTGGTTGCTTATACTATCTCCTATTGTGTCCTGTGTTTTGCCAGTGGTATTGTGGAGACGATTCTGTGGTTAACTCGACTTCATTGTTGTCGTAATTCGATTACTGTGATTATTATATTTCGAATTATGGTATTGAAAGTTTTATTGCCAGTCGATGATATGCTATTATAGTTCGACTTTGGTGATTGAGTTTTTTGAAATTTGGCAATTTAATGAGTAATATGATTGATTTTATGTGAAATAATCTGTTAAATTGCCCGTAAATTATTTTGTGTAGAGTTTCGTGATTGGAAACCCGAAAATGGGTACCTCCGGGACTTTGCCCCATCGACAATGATATTAAAAATAAATTGAGTCGATGGTAATTGGCAATGATGATTCTTCTGAGCCAAAAATTTAAATTTTAATAATTACGTTATAATTTTAATTTCTTGTTTTAAATTATGAAGTTATATAATTGTTTAGTAATATGATCAAGATGGATTATTGGATTGTGGTTGTATTACAAGTGATGATTGTGTTGGTTGTGTCGGTTGTATCCCGACTGGCAGTCACCCGTATAAAGGAGATGCCGTCAAAATTTTCCAAAATCCTAAATTACTTTTTGAAAATAAATATGTATATTATTATACTACTAGTATAAGTATTAATTGCTATATGTAATTATTTGTTGATGATTTGATAAGTGCTTGTCGGTTATGGATAAGGCTTATATCAGAAGTTATAAATTGATGTTATATGATTAAATAAATGAATTTAGGGGATTATTCGCAAGGGTAGGTTAAGGTTAACTAGTGGTAACGATCAGCGAGCGTCGAATAGAATTCTAATATAGTGTTATATTGAATGTGTAGATCCCAAGGATAATGGGAAAGCTAAAGCCGAGGACGTAGGGACTCTACGAATTCTGTGATTTCCTGATTAAGGCAAGTAAACCACTTCACTTATCTTTCAAGTGAATTATGATTATCATAATTTGATCCTTATGTTCATTTGATTTTTCATTGATATAATTGTTCTGTTAATTTCCAATAAATTCGAATATTCGATTGTTATACCAGATAATAATGTTGAGATCATTAATTCTTTTAGTGACATATCCTAAATCAATACCCTTTTTTCTATATCGAACTTGTCGATATCTTGGTCAGAAATTACCCGACCTTATTTCTTTGTGAGATTGAGATGTTGACCTGGAACGTGATTGTCCAGGGTGTTTGGTAGTTTGAGGTGTTCGATTGTTCTGACACCTGATGTTCAGTATAGGATTGGACTGTTATTTTTTTTTAAAATGTGGACCGTGAGGGTCGGACCAGATTCTTGGTCAGAAATTATTAAGGCCAATGTGTGACGTGGATCCATTAAAGGACATTGTTGTGTGCGTTTGTCCGGGGTTAGTGCGTGACTGATCAGCAGCCTAACCTTATGATTGTTTTTAACTATAAAATGCAAGATAGTCCAATCCTCTCCTATTTTATGATTCAGATAAAATAATATATCCTTTCAGCTTTTGAACATTTAAATTGTTGATTACTAGTTCTTGATAGACCTGATGTTTTAATTCAGTTATGTTTATAAATTATATATTTGCTGAGCATTCTTAGCTCACTTGCTTGTTAATCCTGTTTCTTCAGCTTAACACGAAGATGTCTAGGAGGAGTGGACCGTCAGGTTGGGACAGCCATAGGGGCAGTCAGAGAGTTGAGGTGGTGGGATGGGTAGACAGCTTATAACCTTATTTCTTGTCATTTCTGTATCGGTTAGACAGATTAATTAATTTATGGAGTTGTATATTATTTTATTCAAAACTTGGGTTCTAATAGTTAATTAGTAGTTGTTTCATACTATGACCTGTGAGCGGTCTTGGCTAGTCAGAGTTTATGTTTCTTTATAAATTTTGCTATTATTATGCCTGTGAGCAGGTTTGGTTATAGTTGGTTTGGTTTGATTGATTTGGACAGGTGGTTAGTCCTATTTATGAATACATCATGCCAAAATTTTCTAAAATTCTTCTGTAAAAATATTTATTTTATTGTAAAATGTGTATATTATTATTATGGGATAGTGAGGGTGTTACACCAGAGATGATGCTATGTAATAATAATAAATTCATTAAGATAATAAGAACTCTTGCCAAGTTCACTTAAAACCCTTACGGGAACTTATAAGTATCACGATAGTAACTTAGCTCGATATCGTATCGACGAGCAAGGTGACAGACCTTGAGGCTTACGAGCAGAAGCACGTGGATGCCTTATTATATGTTGACGATCGACTTGAAGACTCGATAGAGTACCCTACTGAGGACCGAAGGAGGTTCCAACTATGAAAGAGAATCCTGTTAAGGATAAAGAGTTTACCCTTGAGGAAATGAGGCATGGAGCCAGAGAGACTATAAGAGTTAAAGTATAGTGCTCAGAGAAGTGAGTATAAAGAACTGAGATATTATTAAGAGATCTGAAGATGCATATTGAATTCATAGCCGGACTACCAGATGTAGTACCAGCAAGTAAGACGGATTGAAAGGATTACTTGAGAACTCATATGGGGATAGATGAGAATCCTTAGAGACCTACAGATCAGTGATAAAAGAGTTAGAATAATGCGTGATTGTCAAAGACATCGATATAGGACGAGGAGCAGAGTCTCCAGAAGCAATTGAGATAGAGGCAGCAAGTGCCATATCATTGGATAAATGAGTTAGTGTGAATACTGTCAAAGGTAATTCACCATGAGAAGGCAGATTCCATAGGTTATAAATTATGAAGTCAAATTAAGATTGATGAGGTGGTTTGATTCAGGGAAATGTTCATCTTATGTATGGATCAGCTTAGAAAGTAAGATCTTGAGAAGTGATGGCCTGATTGGATAAAGATATATAAGGAAGTAATAAGCGAAACGATGGTCTCAGAACCTACAAGAGGAAAAGACCATTGAGTCTATGATAAACTCATAATAAGACTGTTGTCAGAGACTAAGTATAGTATTAATCCAACTCAGTTGAGTGATGAATCAGAAACATTAGATGCATGTGATTCGGAGGAATATTAATTCTTTTGTTTCCTTGAATGGATTATAGTAGTTACATTAAGTTTACTCCGATGCTGAATCATAAATGGATCAAGTAATACGATCAGTAGTTAAGAGGTAATGGAGAATGTTTTAAGATGAAACCTGAAAGAGCAAGTGTATGCCAAGTTCTCGAAGTAGGAATTCTGATAGAATGAAGTACAGTTATTAGGACATACGATCAAATAACAAGTAGTGTTGGTTGACCCCGCCGAGTTAAAGGCAGTTTCAATTTAGAAAGGCCAACCACACCAACAAAGGACTAAGAAGTTTGAATGAATGAGAAAATGTGAGAAAATCTTCCTGGAGCTAAAGAAGAAATTTGAGGCGACCCAGCATTGGCATTGCCTAATGAAAGAAGGAAGACCTTGTGATATATTATGACGCACCTCATATAGGTTTAAGTGGTGTGCTTATGCAGCATGGCAGAGTAATTACGGATGTATTCGGACAGCACGGTTCACCAAGTTCGGATGGCCCTGGTAGTGCCAATTTTTTGGAACGACTAACTCCGACGGTAGTGGTCCTTCTGAGACTGGTGGTTAGGTGGACTAACATTTGGTAGTATCAACTATTAGGACGTATATGCATCAGGAAGATGTGGCATGTTTCAGTTTGAAACTTCTGATTTCCCTTCTATGGGATGTATATATTTGATTCCTTTCTAGTGGATAAACTTCCAACTTTGTGTTAAACCTTCCGTATTGTAACTGCTTATGATTCTACCTACTTGGATGTTCATAGAACTGATCTTTAGGTTTTGAAACTGATCTTCTTAATTGTTACCAGTGGGTGGATAGATTAACCAAAATTTTCCTGATTCTGGAAAGAAATTCAATAAACTTTGGCAAATCTTGTCTTTCTGATTATCAGAGAACGTCACTAAAGAGAGTGGAGACTGGGGCTAACCCCGTGAATTGGGTAAGGTAGCCGCTATATGGGTTGGTGGACAGACCCTGATTATTGCGATTGATTGTAGAAATAAAATGATGAAGTTGAGATTGGACGGTAAAGGGGAAATGTACTTAAGGACCAAAATGGATTGAGGAGTTCCGGGATTGACTTAAATGAAAAGGTTATTTTGCCAAAAGTGTTAAGCTTATGTAGCACGTGGGATTGTTAAGAGAAGTTGAAAAGATAAAAATAAAGGAAAGGTGCTCGGAAACGGTACCGAGAAGTCGATCGAGACTTATATGGAGTAAAATTTTGAAAAGATCAGAAATGGTATCAAGGAAGAAGGATGAACAAGGAGTGACTATGCCACTCTGGCACCAAAGATTTGCTGTGTAAATATTGATAAGTGTAACCTACCCTAGATAAGTTATCTTCACTATGGACGAAGGAGGCACTCTGCCAGGCAATTGCTAGAAAAGTAATGCCATTAGCTAACCATAAACTCACACACTATAGCGCGGCCATTTGGGGCCATGTGGAAAAGAATTATAAAGTGACGAGACCAGCAATGTAAGGACAAACCAGGGTGCTTCTAACCAAGCGCCAACCGCGAGAACTTTTGATATAAAGTGAAGTGATTCAGGTGTATATGATTGACCAGCTTATGAGCTAGAAACCCAACCACAGTAAATTGAGGTACCTAATGTTGGGATTTTATAAATACAATGAACATAGTTTTGATAAGTGGATTTTATATCCACTATTTACCTTCCGTTCGGACTTAAAACGATTGCGAGTTCTCAAGTTTCGTGTTAGTTTGATGTGTTTTCACCTAAGTTGTGTAGGTTGCATAGTAGTGTGGCATTGGTGGTGTTGGTGAAGAAATGGTGGTAATCTGTGAGCTTAAAGTAGAAATTACAGGAAGTCCAGGGCAAGAGAAACTCAGGTATTTGAGCACAATGCGCATGCATCACTGTTTTGGCCATAACTGGAGTTCCAGACGTCAGAATTGGGCGATCTTACAGCCCACGCGAAGAGGGGAGTTTTCTACAAAGCTGGGCAGGGGGCACCAGGCGCTCTTGCGCGGAACCAGGCGCTCTTGCACGATTTCCAGGCGCTCTTGCGCGAATTTCAGGCGCTATAGCGCTATGCATGTCCTACCTTTGGAGATTTATTTTCTCTGGACTTTTATTTTCTTCTGGTTCGAATTGTTTGGGCCCATTTTTATTAGGGCAAGCAACTGGACTTTATTATGTATTATCTTAGATATTAAAAGCACTATCTACCATTAGGTTTATCATCTATCATCTATCATCTATCATTATTATCTTAGAAACAATATTGGAGAAGGTTCGTCAAGCTAGTGACAAGCAAGGAGGCCTAATCTATTTCTTCTTTTGTATTTATCTTCTACACTATTTTTGGGGATTCATTTTCTAATCATATTTATCTTCTTTTACTACTTTTAGATCCATGTTTTCTTTAGAACCCATGATGGTGATTAATTCAATTATGAACTAATCATTATCATGGGGTTCCAATGGACTTGATTACGTAATTATTGTGTTTGACATGTGATTGATTGTTGGGTGATTTGATTATGATAATCTAGTATGGTTGATTTAATTGATAGATGTTTAGCTAGCATCTAATTTATTAATTCTTGTTGATTGCGAAAGTGGATTCAAGAATTGAGATTTTGCCATACTAGCATGGGTTCATGAATTAATTTGATTTTTCATGATTAGTGGTATGATTTAACCAATGCATATTGCCCCATGTAATTATAAAAGATAACTTGTGCTTAAACCAATTACTTTTCCAGATTATATAGACATATATGATTTGATCGTAATGTGGTGTCCTCTTTGTTGGTGTATACTGAAAATATTTATTTGAAGTATTTACATTTATTTCTGGCCGGTTTAATTGAGAATCATTTAAATGTTTACATGTTGTCTAAATATTATATATTGTGAATAATCTAGTATCAAATGGGATACAGAATATTAGATTATTAAATACGGTTTATATAATATAATAAGGTTCACAGCACAGGTGGAGTTAGACAATCCACTGGAATGGCTGTAGTATTATTTAGATTAGTTTATATTGACTAATAAATAATACTAGTATACTTTGTGTATATTGAACAGGATCAAATTTAGAATTGTTCCCTTATACTGATTAAGAAGGTGAACTAAGATTCTATGTTATTATTAATGCTTAGGTTCTTAATCCGGAAATAATAATTGACACGTATATATTATTTACATGCTTTGATTTATATATGAAATAATTCTTTTGATTTATTTCATTATATTTTGGGTGATGAAATAATATATATGGTGGGATATTATTTATTGAAGGAATCCATGTCCTGATAATATTCGGGTTAATGATGTCCCCTTGAAAGCTCAAAAAGATTTAATTATGTGAAACCCTGCAGGTGGATTTATTCCGGCATAATTAAATAAAGGTTGAGTGGATGATCAAGGATAAAAGATATTAATTAAATGAATTATCAGTAATTTATTTAATTAATGGACATGCGATATTTTAAACATGGGGAATTTAATAAGCAAATAATATTGGAACCGAATTAATTAATTAAATTACGGTATTAGGAAAGGTAGTGCAAATATTAATTCTTTAGTGGATTGAATTAATATTTAATTACATTGGGCTAGGCTCAAGATGTAATTAGAAGGCCCAACCTAATTATCCATGATCCCTATTGTAGCCTATATATATTCCTATTCTCTTCTTGCTGGGTGCTGGTCGAAAAAATTTTGTAGCCACCCAGGAGCAAGAAGAGAGGTTAACTTGAGAAGACGAAGGCCACACTTCGCTCAAGGGAATTTGGGAATACAATAGAAGAGCGTGGAATCAACCGTTAACAAGGTGATTTTTCTATTCGTACTCGTTAATTTATTGTATCGAAATTCGCAGTGCCAAGATCTGATTGTCCCAACAATTGGTATCAAGAGCCTGGTTCATTGGTTCTGCGAATTTTGATACGATGTCCATGTCGTAATTATATATGCATGTGTATAGTGGTGTGCTTGGATAATAATCTTTTGCAGGTTGTTTAGTATCCACTATTATGGCCATGTAATTTTAATTATGTGTTTGGATCCCACGTGGTTTAATCGTGGTTATTTTATTTGGTTTCCACGTGGTTTATCCTGGTTGTAAAACACGAGGGTTGATCGTGTTAGAATAGATTTACAAAATTAGTTTTGTATTAGATCTGTTTTGTATGTAATTGTTTGATGGATTATGTAAAAATCCGGGTATTTTGTAACAATTACGTTCGATCGGAAATCAAATCGGAGAAACAAAATTGTCCGCTGCGTAGTTGATTGTGGCTGTTGGTTTCGTTTAAGTCAAAAGAAACAGATCTGGAGCAACAGGAATCAGAAGAAGCAGGCGCGCGTGTGAAATTCTGGAAAACGTGAGTAACGCAGGTATGTCCTGCGTTACAGGGTTTCCAGGGGTGTAACGCATGTTGCACATGCGCAACAGGGCTTCCAGGACCTGTAACGCATGTGCGTCATGCGCAACAAGGCTTTCAGGGCTGTAACGCAGGCTACAGATGCGCAACAGCAAGGTTTTGGCAGAAAAATGATTTTTTCAGCAGAACAGGGCTGGAAATTTAATTTTTTTCAAGGGGGCCATAATAGTGGATTTAAATTATGTTTTTTTTAATTTTAATCCCGCTATTTAATTTTTTAATTATTGCTTTAAATAATTATTATGTGTGTTGTTAATTATGTGTGTAATTTTTAATTGCATGTTTAACATAATTAGGACGACATGGACATTAATTTTATTTATTGCTTTAATTTTATGTTGCATGCTGCTATGTTATGTGTTCTTTGTTTTGTTATTTTTATAACATGTGGACCTCGAAAAAATAACATAGGGCGATGCATCTAGATAAAATTCCTCAATTTTAAATAAAAATTCTAAGTGGGTGAGGGAATTAATTAGGAATTAAATCCCATGGTCTCCATTATTGTTTGTATGTAATTTAACACCGAGACGAATATAAATTATATACATGCCACCCATCGTGGCGTATGATTTATGGTGTCAGATAGTGTTATGGATATTACTAGAACAAACTTCCTAAATTAATTACGAATATTGAAAGGTATACATGCCACCCATCGTGGCGTACCAAGTTTCATAGAATTCAATTAATTAGAAGGGTACCACTGATTGAATATAGATTTTCAATATTGAGAGAAAGGATGATTCTGTCTAGAAAGGGGTCTTAAGTGATGCCTCTTGACAATGCTCCCCCCGATCTGGGAATTATCCTATTATCGATTATTGATTTGAAATATTTAATGGTGGTATCCAGTCTTTTTATTAATTTAAGATTTAATAATGGTATACACTTAGCTATGAAAAATAATATATAGTCCACCCTAACGTGGCATATTATTTAGTAATAGGACCGAAGTAATATTTAAACGAATTTAAGTGGTATATATGTCATCCATCGTGGCGTACCAGATACTTATGGTGTTTAAATATTAGTGCATTAATTTTAATTAATTGTTAGAGGAAACCAATAGGATTTAAGATTTATGCAACTATCTGATTATGTGTTACATGTATGATTCTCAGGATTAGATCACTATGGGCTTTAATCCACTATTCACCATACTTAAGGATAACAAACTTACTGGACCGAACTATATTGAATGGAAACGTAATTTGGACATAGTGTTGACTGCTGAGGAGTACAAATTTTGTACTTATGAACCCAAGCCAGACCAGCCTGCTGAAGATGCTCCTGAAAGTGAGAAGGAGTATTATAAGCGGTGGATTAAGGCTGATGAGATGTCGCGATGTTACATTCTGGCAGTAATGTCGGGTGTTTTGCAGCATCAGCATCAGGCTATGCCCACTGCTTCAGATATGCTCTTTAATCTCAAGGAACTTTTTGGAGAACAGAATAGGGCTGCTAGGCAAGTAGCAATGAAGGCTTTAATGAACACTCAGATGGTTGAAGGAACACCTGTAAGGGATCATGTTCTCAGAATGATGTCTCATCTGAATGAGATGGAGATCCTTGGTGCTGATATTGATGGGGAAACCCAGATCGATATCATCCTTATGAGCTTGCCCAAAAGTTTTGAGCAGTTCCGCTTGAATTACACCATGAACAAAAGGATGTATAGTCTTGCGGAACTTCTGACAGAACTTCAGGCAGCTGAAGGACTCTTTAAGCAGAATGTTCAAGTGAATGTGGCCGAGAAAGCTTCTTCATCTAAGCCGAAAGGTAAGAAGAAGAAAAAGACTCAGACACAGAAAGCTGGAAAGATTGCTAATGCAGTGGGAGTTCAAGGTGGTGTGAAAAAGCCTAAGGGCAAGTGCTTCAGGTGCAAGCAGTCAGGTCACTGGAAACAGGATTGTCCTCTTCCTAAGAAGACAAACAATACTGGTATGTCTCTTTCTCTAGTTACAGAAACATATATAGCGGCTATATCTACGAGCACTTGGTGTGTAGATACAGGAGCCACTGACCATGTTTGTAACTCTATGCAGGGGTTCCAGCAATCCAGAATGCTTAGAGATGGCGAGATATATGTGTTCATGGGAGATGCTACGAAAGTAGCAGTAGTTGCAGTTGGAATAATTACATTATCTTTTGGCGATGATAGGATTTTGGTTTTGAACAATTGTCTTTATGTACCTTCGTTTAGAAGGAATTTAATTTCGGTTTCTAAGCTTGCCATGGATGGTTATAATGTTTGTTTGGATCGTAATGTTTCTATTATGATGAATAAACGAGTTATATGTTCTGGTACATTGCAAGACAATTTATATATAATTAATCCTATCCAACCAATGCTGCAACATAAGGAAACTAATAACATTCTTTCTAGCTCAAATAAAAGAAAGAAACCTTCTGAATTGAACCAATTCATATCTTTGGCACTTAAGATTAGGTCATATTAACTTGAGGAGGATTCAAAGACTGGTAGTAGATGGGCCATTAGGCTCGTTGGCAGTGGAGCCATTTCCAGTTTGTGAATCCTGCTTGGAAGGTAAGATGACTAATAGGCCTTTTAAAGCAAAGGGGAAGAGAGCTAAAGAAGTGTTAGAATTGGTTCATACTGATTTATGTGGACCTATGAGTATCCAAGCAAGAGGAGGTTATGAGTATTTTGTCACTTTCATTGACGATTATTCTAGATATGGGTACATTTATTTGTTGCGCCGTAAGTCTGAGTGCTTTGAAAAATTCAAAGAGTACAAAGCAAGTGCGGAGAAGCGACATCTTGGAAAATGTATCAAGTCACTACGATCAGATCGTGGTGGCGAATACTTGCTTGGAGAATTTAGGGAATATTTATCAGAAAATGGGATTGCATCCCAGTTGTCTGCACCTGGCACACCTCAGCAGAATGGTGTAGCAGAGAGAAGGAATCGGACTCTTTTAGAGAGTGTTAGATCGATGATGAGTTATTCAGATTTACCCAAGTCGTTTTGGGGATATGCTATAGAAACAGCGCCTTACCTTCTGAACTTGGTACCTTCTAAGTCGGTTCCCAAGACTCTAATAGAATTGTGGACTGGTAGCAAACCAAGTCTAAGACATATTCGGATTTGGGGTTGTCCAGCACATTTGCTGAACAAGAACGCGACCAAGTTAGAATCTCGTACAGAAGTAAGGCTGTTTGTAGGCTATCCCATGGGAACGAAAGGTTATTCATTTTATAGTCCTAGGGATCGAGATATCATTGTTAGCACCAATGCTAGATTCTTAGAAGAAGACTATATAATGAAACACAAACCCATGAGTAGTATCGTTTTAGAGGAACTAGTGGGATGGACAGATAATCCCCAAGTGCCAATAGTACAAGTAGATCAACCACAAGAAAATGCACAACCTGTCACTAATACCACACCGGTGCTTCGTCGTAGTGGGAGGGTTGTTCAACAACCTGATAGATTCATGGTTTTGGGAGAGTCCTCGGACTTGGTCTCTGGTGAACATGATGAGGATCCCAGGACATACGAAGAAGCAATTCTAGATAAAGATGCAGATCTTTGGCAAAAGGCAATGGAATCTAAGATGGAATCTATGTATTCTAATCAAGTTTGGGAGCTCGTGGAACCACCCAAAAGTGTAAAACCCATTGGATGTATGTGGATCTACAAGAAGAAAAGAGGATCTGACAAAAAGGTGAAAGCCTGGAAAGCACGACTTGTTGCGAAAGGGTATACTCAGAAAGAAGGGATCGATTATGAGGAAACTTTTTCGCCAGTTGTTATGCTTAAGTCGATCCGGATTCTTTTATCTATAGCAGCTCATCTCGATTATGAGATTTGGCAAATGGATGTCAAGACAGCTTTCCTTAATGGAAGTCTTGAGGAAACCATCTATATGCAACAACCAAAAGGATTCATTAAAGAAGGCCAAGAGCATCTTGTTTGTAAGCTTAAGAGGTCTATTTATGGACTAAAACAAGCTTCTAGGGACTGGAATATTCGTTTTGATCAGGCAGTCCAGTCATATGGATTTGATCAAAGTCCAAGCGAATCATGTGTGTATAAGAGAAGTGAGGGTAATGCAGTGGTTTTTCTAGTACTGTATGTAGATGACATTTTACTCATTGGAAACAATGTTAAGATGTTGTCATCAATAAAGGCATGGTTGTTCAAACAATTTGAAATGAAGGACTTAGGTGAAGCGGCATACATCCTTGGGATCAAAGTAATAAGGGATCGCAAGAAAAGGATGTTGGCTTTATCTCAAGAGCCCTACATTGATGAAGTATTAGCTCGTTTTAACATGCAGAACTCCAAGAGGGGTTTCTTACCTTTCAAGAAAGGAGTTGCTCTATCAAAGGATCACTGTCTGTCGACAATTAAGGAGATAGAGAGTGTAAAAGCAGTTCCCTATGCTTGGGCATGTGGAAGCTTAATGTATGTTATGTTATGTACGATGAATGATGTGTGCTTTGCATTGGACATAGTTAGTAGATATCATTCGAACCCAGGTAAGGAAATTAGAGTGCAGAAAAAAAACAGATACTCAAGTACCTGAGTAGGACTAAGGAGTATATGTTAATTTACAAGGCCTCAGATTTGTTTCCTATAGGGTATACCGATTCAGATTTCCAGAAAGATGGGAGTCAGATATTTGGTTATAAAGTAGTTTTCTGTGTAATAGTGGATTAAATAAACACGGATATACTCATAGAATATTTTGAGTATAAGTGGGAGATTGTTGGTGTATACTGAAAATATTTATTTGAAGTATTTACATTTATTTCTGGCCGGTTTAATTGAGAATCATTTAAATGTTTACATGTTGTCTAAATATTATATATTGTGAATAATCTAGTATCAAATGGGATACAGAATATTAGATTATTAAATACGGTTTATATAATATAATAAGGTTCACAGCACAGGTGGAGTTAGACAATCCACTGGAATGGCTGTAGTATTATTTAGATTAGTTTATATTGACTAATAAATAATACTAGTATACTTTGTGTATATTGAACAGGATCAAATTTAGAATTGTTCCCTTATACTGATTAAGAAGGTGAACTAAGATTCTATGTTATTATTAATGCTTAGGTTCTTAATCCGGAAATAATAATTGACACGTATATATTATTTACATGCTTTGATTTATATATGAAATAATTCTTTTGATTTATTTCATTATATTTTGGGTGATGAAATAATATATATGGTGGGATATTATTTATTGAAGGAATCCATGTCCTGATAATATTCGGGTTAATGATGTCCCCTTGAAAGCTCAAAAAGATTTAATTATGTGAAACCCTGCAGGTGGATTTATTCCGGCATAATTAAATAAAGGTTGAGTGGATGATCAAGGATAAAAGATATTAATTAAATGAATTATCAGTAATTTATTTAATTAATGGACATGCGATATTTTAAACATGGGGAATTTAATAAGCAAATAATATTGGAACCGAATTAATTAATTAAATTACGGTATTAGGAAAGGTAATGCAAATATTAATTCTTTAGTGGATTGAATTAATATTTAATTACATTGGGCTAGGCTCAAGATGTAATTAGAAGGCCCAACCTAATTATCCATGATCCCTATTGTAGCCTATATATATTCCTATTCTCTTCTTGCTGGGTGCTGGTCGAAAAAATTTTGTAGCCACCCAGGAGCAAGAAGAGAGGTTAACTTGAGAAGACGAAGGTCACACTTCGCTCAAGGGAATTTGGGAATACAATAGAAGAGCGTGGAATCAACCGTTAACAAGGTGATTTTTCTATTCGTACTCGTTAATTTATTGTATCGAAATTCGCAGTGCCAAGATCTGATTGTCCCAACACTCTTGACTTCTATCTGTTGTGGATGTTAAGTGGTTTGATATGAGTATATTGAAAGGTAGCTCCTATTATCGTAGTGTTATCTGATTAATTATCTTGTTCGTCACCCGTGTCGATTTAATGTGTCAACCTTTAGTGAAGTTTTCGATGAAATTGGAACTCCATGTTTCCTCATACATAAGTAATCTAGTTTGTTAATTCACTCTTAGTTAATAATTGTTTAATTAGTTAAGTTAGTAATCAACAACCAATTTTGATACTTGTTTAAACAGTAAGTAAATAACCATACATCGTTGTATAAGTACTTAATTCACATTTACACCTAGTCTCTGCGAAATGAATCTTACTTATCACTTGCTATTGTGATCTCGTATACTTGCGTGTTTACGAGTCAACAAGTATGACTGAGAAAAGTGATCAATAGAAGGCTTATGGAGATTGTCAAAGATTGTGCAGTATGATGCATAAAGGTTATCTGAAACTTAGTATCTTTAAGAAGAGTGATAAGTACTAAGAGATTCACGTTGAACACGACCAATATCTTCCAAAACATCCTTGTTGCCATTACCAAATATATGTTGTCTTTTGAACGCCATGTAGACTGACATCCGTTCGAAAGAGAAGGTTAGCATAAAGCTACCTATAGATTATCAAGATGTGAATGATTGAAAAAAGACCCTTATTAAGGAATTATGAAATGATTGTTAACTAAAGGATGTAAGTATTTTTGAAAATAGAATTGAGGATGGAATATCCATAAATTAAGATGAACCCTGGGGATGCGCAAAGGGTGGCATTACCCCTAATAAAGACATTATGAATTCAGGTGATATGAGTTGGATTGAATAAGGCAACAATAATCTTTAAGGAGTTACTGAAAGGAATTTCGGAAAGTACGTAGACAGAATTGTTATAAAATCGATTAAGGATATTTTGATATACCCTGTACCTAGAAAATACAGGAGGAACGACGAGGATGACCTAAGAAACCTTACAGGAAAAAGGGTAATATCCTGAGTTTCAAAATAGAAGTTTGGTAGGGAATGTATTACCCAATAACAATAATGCCAGGGGAGGCATGTGTGAGACCATGAGGAAGTATGGATTGAACCAAATAAAGGTTGAGATTATCCTAAAACAAGAAAGGATTAAGAGAAGAAATATCCTAGGTAGGATTGAGAGTAACTGTGATAAAGTTCCCACGGAAAGGTGTAAGCAATGACTTATGGAAAAAGACTAATGGATACTTTTCTCCTTCAGCATGGCTTAAGGGAGAAAGCTTTCACTCAATAGTGATGGGAATGAGGTAGAAAAGTTTGAGTTGGAATAGATTTAGAAAACATTGATTGTGAGAAGTTATTATTATCAGGAAAGGCCAATGAGGTGGCCGACACCTTAAGTATAGAGGAGTAATTATAGATGCTCATCCCAGAGAAACAGAACGATATTTGAAAGGACCTTGAAGGTCATAATGTGGTGGAGGAATTTACATTCCTTCTGGTGATTGTGCAAGAATCGATGGTAATAATAGTTTAAGTAAAGATTCGATTCCTGATGGCGTCTTAAGCATATTACATACCTTAGACGGTCCCATTTTGAGGTAAACCAGGACCATGATACGAAATTGATTTAGTAAACCGCTAAGTTTCCTGTCTTCTACTGAAGATATCTGGTTAACAATTTCATCAACCCGGCATAGCTGCAGTGATTGAAGCTCTTCTACATTTTTTATCTGCTTCATTAATATCTACACCAAGTTTAGGAAGTATTCCTTATGTATAAGAAATAGTGATTTGTTCGTTTTCCTAGAGAATTTTGGATATCACAAATATGAAAACCGTCTGGTTAAATTGTTATAATCCTACGTAAACAGCAAATGATGGTGATTCAACGATGGACTACGTTAATATAGTTGTGATTCTTCAAAGAAAGTAGATGACAACGCAAGGATAAAGATAGTGCAGCTATTGATAAGCTAAATGGCATGTTGATGAATGACAAGCAAGTTTATGATGGTGTAATTCTGCACAAACAAGATAGAGAATATGAGATTAAAGATTCATGATGCTAAAAGTATCCCCGTGGGAAGGATTAATGAGATGATGAGAAACAAGTTTGGAAGAAGTAGATTTTATTGGATCTAAGTTAGAGAAATCGGAAATATTTATCTCGGATGGTTTAAATTGGATTGATGAGATGTTTGAATAAATGATAATGCTATGATGGGTCATAAAATAATTATAGTGGAAATAGAAGCCAAGTAACTGATAGAAATGGATATAGAGTTGAGGATCAATAAGGGAGTAGATATGCGAACTCCTGAGAAACCCCAGCAATGAGGTAAGAAAAGTATGAAATTGACATTGTAAGTTATCGGACGCGATGGAAGGTCGAAATTGGAAGTATAAATGACATACAGATTAATTCCTTTAAGTTGGGAGAATTCAAGGAAGTTTGGAATATATTGATTAAGTAGTAAGGAGACTCGTGGAACGAGAAATTAGAATTTTGATGGTCGAACAAAGGAAAGTTTGACCCCATAGATGTGATACTTACTGAATAAAAGGTGATGGGCTACCAATAAGAAGGTGTCAAGTACAAGCGATGTCTCAATAATGAGAAGACGGTGGAGATGAATAACAAAAATAAATAAGAATCAGATAACGAGAAGGATGTGATTGATAAAGAAAAGATTGAGAAAGTAATTATGGATGTGAAGCAAGGAATGTTATGAATAGATTGATGGATAGGATTTCTAACGAACTCTCAGGATGACAACTTGATAACGTTAAGTATTACGAATATGAAAGAGCTAGTAGCGTGGTGTGGAACGTCAGTAACAACGACGTCAAATGAGAAATCTATGATTTAACCGGAAAGGTTGAAGAATTTCCAAAGGTGAGTGTTGCTGAGATTAAACAAGAATATAGGCTCATATAATGATGGACAGAGCAGCGAGAATATGTTGACACGTAGAATTTCGATAAAGTAGTATTCGATATGATTACGATTATTTTCTTCTTTGATGAACCTCTATTGTTCAGAGGTAAATTCTAAGCATGATATTTTGCAATCATGAAAATTTTCTATAATTCTTTGAAATTCTTTTCTTTTCTTCTTTCTTATTCATTTTCTTTATAAATTGAGGAGAACAACCCTTTAAGGAAGGGAGGTACTGCTACGTGACTATCTGTCTGTGTGATAGAAGTCTAAGTGGAATACCATAAAATGTTTTATTGCTTGTCAATTACTAAAGGCTGGCCACCTTCTGTACTAACTATGCATTATAACAAATGTTCGTTGATCACAGTGATCTCTCAATAAATTCTTCTATATATCGATCGAGATTGTGAAGGTTAAAGCGATTAGGAAATGCATAGTACGAGTAAGGTTATCTCCGAATTCGCAACGCTAGTGATACCGAAGTCACTACAGATACCAATAAGGGTACAAGTATACGACTAAGTAAAAGCATAACCCGGATAGTATGTTGTACGAAAAGTAGCAAAGTTAGTGAACAAGGATAAAGAGAGTATTGTAGCACTAATGAGATGTGCTGTAAAAGGATTGGAATGATTAAAGATTGACCGAGGAACTCGAAAGTGAAATGACAGAAAAGTAACCCTTTTATTCTACCTGATTCTGGGACGGAATCCTTTTAAGGAGGGGAGACTGTAAGAACCCAAATTTTTGGTAAAATTAAAACTTTTCTTATTTGGGTTAACTTTCCAATTTCTATTTTTGGTTTAATATTTGGCCAGACACTGAATCATATATTATTATATTCAAGAAATGAGATATTAAATTTGAGGATTTTAGGATTTAATATTTTAGAATTTTATTATATTTGATTTGGGGATTTGGAACGAAAACCACAGAGATAGTGAAACGAGCGTTCTGGAAACCACTGAAACTTTATAACGAGATTAAAAGATAAAGCGAATGAATTATGAAATTTGGATTGAGTTCATTACAAGATTAATTATCATACATAATCATCAAGAGAATTATATCAAGTGGATGGGGTGATTTAATCAAAGAGTAAATCAAGAACAACTAGGAATTTAAGTGATTAAAACACTTATATCATTTCAAAGAACAAAACAATTAGCAAAGCTTCCCCAAGACTCTTTGCACAAGCCCCAAGATGAGCCACACAGCCATACACCTCTAATAATATGTAGATATTATCCATACAAACATAATAATGCAAGGATGAGTGCAAGAGAAGCCAAGAAACTCCATTTCTCTCCACTTCTCCCAAACTGCCCAGCAGAACACTCTCAAGAAGAAAATTTATATCTCCATTTCTATCCATGATAAAATCACCAAATTTTAACCACAGCTCCCTCATAGTATGGAGAACATTCGCTCAAAATTTCATGACAACCTAATGAGTATAGCCTAGGCAAATCAACTCCCCAAGTTGAAGAAGCAAACTGCCCAGAATTCGTAACAGCTTCTGCACTGATTTTCAAACGGCCATATCTCCTTCATTACTCAATCAAATTTGGTGTTCTTTAGCTTGTTGGAAATCTGGTTAGATGCTCTACAACTCTCCTTTAGAAGTCTTGCCAGAAAACCTCGGTAAGGCCCTCGTTTTTCATGATCTTTCCACTGAGTTATAGCAGATCCGAAAATCACTAATTATGTTCTTGATGATTCTTGCTAGTTTAAGGTTGTAAGAAGTTCTAAGGACTAGATCAAGGCTTGTTAGACTCATATACACACCAAGGAAGGTATAACTCTCTTGAAACCTAGATCTTGTTTTGAGTTTTAAGCATGCTCTTGGTGTTTTAAGATTAGTTATGATATTAGTGTTATTAAAAAACATGTTAACATGACTTTGTAGTTGGTTTAATCATATGATGATTATGATGGTGAAATGTAATATTCCTGGACTTAGTGAGATGTATAACATGTATGGATGCCCGATGTGGCTTGGTTGTTGGAACGAAATTTGGAAATGCCCGATTTATAGCTGTCGTAATGCCCGATTTTCTTTAGGCCTTAGTAATTCGTGCATAACAGTTAGGTTAATTTTCTGACCTTAATGGATACATGACCTACCCTTGTAGATCTCAAGTCATAGATCGTTTTGTCATGAAAATCGAAGCATTTGGACTTACGGTTTAGGAGATATGATTAAATTACTAAAAGTGGTTCGGAACCATAAGTGCGAGTTCGTAACTGAAATTGAATCTCCTTAACATGAGTAATCCGTTTATGAATCTTGGTAATTAAATATTAGAGACGATAAGGAAGGTGTGAGAGAAGACCTCATATCAAAAGAATCATTTTCCGATTTTATAAAAATGTTCGAATCGAGGTTAAGTATGAACGAACCCCTTAAAAAGTACGATTGGTTATAACTTTGGAAAACCACTTAGAAAACGATCGATAAATCTTGAGGCATAATCTTTCGACCATAGAACTTACATGGATTAAATACCTACCAAGTGTAAGTATAAGGACATGCATTAATAATGGACAAGTATCGGATCATTTTGGTATTAATAAGAGTTACACTAGCGAGTGCATAACGAGATAACTTGAAAACGTACTTTAGCTGAAGTAAAGTATTTACTTAGCATTACAAAGTGATAGATGATTAACCCAGGATAATTTCGCCGGACCACCCCGAGTCATGCCACTAGCATAAGCGGGAGTACCAGGCAAGTTTCCAATACTTGGAACTGTTGTTGTGATAATATATATATATATATATATATAACTGTTGTTATACATATGCCATTGCATGCATGCCTGTTTTCAATTCATATTGTTATACTTGTTCCTTGATTATTGTTGGCTTATAAGCTAGATAGATAACGTATCAGTTATAAGCCGGATGTTGTTAAGTCCCTTAGAGAAGGGCATATATATCGTATTCGTTGAATATAGACCGAGAGTCAGTACTTCTTGATATATTGTAATTACTTTCGAGGGAAATAATTAAGATATTTTCCACTATTTGGTTGATGAATATTATTTTGAATATTCGTCCGAGATTATTTAATTAACGATCATTACTTCAAATATTTATTTGAACGTTACCTATTCAATGAATATTAGTTTTCAATATTCATTTAAAGTCGATTCATTTATCGAATATTATTTCGAATATTCCTTTAAAGCTTGGATTACTAAATGAATATTATTTTGATATTCATTTAGAATATTATACATTAAATGAATATTACTTTTTGAATATTCATTTAAGTCCCAATTTACTTAATGACTATTATTTTAAATATTCATCTGATGTTCTATTTATTTAATGAATATTATTTTTAATATTCCTTTCAAGTCTTATTAATTAAATGAACATTATTTTGAATATTCATCTAAATATTTAATTATTTAATAAATATTTTCTCTTTATTCATTCGAGTATTATTCTGAGGAAACACTTTGATTTAAATATTCATTCATAGTTATAAGTCTTCTTTAACTATTCCTGATTCAATAAATATTCTCTGATTATTTTTCCAATACTCTGAAATGACTTCAAATATTATCTTCGACCTTCGATTATTATAAAATTACTTCGGAGTCGTATTATTATTAATATTATATCAAGAAAGGTTCTCAAAATTTCATTCTTCCTTCGAATCTATCTTCCACATAATAAGGGAACCTTACTTGAGAAATGTTATTTATCTTGTTGACTTCCCGGTCATAAATCTTTTGAAACTATTCTTTTAACTCGCAACTTGGTTGCTATTCATCTATCAAATCTTGTGTACCTTCTCATCATTCGAGGGGTAGGAATGTTGGAACAAGTTGGTATCCATTAACAAGCAGTAGCTTGGGAAATATTGGTGAATTTTCCTTTCCAACTAGATACGACTACTTTGTGGAGTCTTATCCACAAGTATTATACTTGGGGAAAGGGGGACGAACTTTATGTTTCAGAGTTATGGATGTTATACGAACTAGGAGCTGCATAAGTGGCCGAGTGGCGCCGGTCCAGCAATGGCCCAACCGTTGGCCGGGGGGTTCCAGAGGGCGGTGGACAAGTAAATCCGTCGGTGCTTCCTTCTACATGTAAAGAACAAGAGATGGGGAGCATAGCATGCGACTGATCATCGTAAATGTTATGGCTCCTGGCGCGTCAATGCTCCGGTATTAGTTCACCTTTCAAATGTTGGAAATTTTCTGCAACACTATCAGTGTTGGCAGGTGAAAAAGTGAATGAATCTGGAATTTCAATATTTTTCTACAAGTTCCTCTTTTATGATAAATTATGCTATCTTGCTTATCTTTGACATAGCAGATATTTCCACAGAAGTATATTTCTGAGTTACCTTGTAACTTCATCTTTCATATTATACTGGCATTATAATCGTTAAATGCATGGCATATGGTTCCAAAATACTTTTAAACTGTTATATATATTGTTGTTCAGTTATATTATTGTTGGTGGGCTATTGCTCACCCTTGCTTTATCAATTATATCACAACAACAGCTAGATCTGATGGTCGCATAAGGCGCAATTGGTGCAAGCAAGTGATAGCAGTCTGAGGATTAACCGCTGAGATCACAGCTGCCACTGCTGAGTAAGAAGCTATTGGCATGCTAGATGTTAGCTTTCAAGTAGCTAATGTATGTATTTATTTGGCATTTGTAAATGGATGGCAAAGGGCGTGTTATAGTTAATGAAAATTCTTTGGGTTGTAAGAACTCAAACTTGCGATTAATAATATTTGTTAGTTACTCTGATTTCATCACTGAGACTATAACTGGTTGTGTGTGTGTGATGTGATATTATTGCGGGGTCATAGCATACTACTTATGTATTTTGATGCAAGTCAAGTATTATTGATGGAATTGAGACCGTAACGACCCGATCCCTGACCCCGGATCTGGGGGTGTTAGAGTAGCCTAGTCAAATTCCTCCTCCAAGTTGGAGAACCAAAACTGTCCAGTTTCTGCCCAGCAGAAAGAAGGGGATCAAAACCCAATCTAGGAAGCTTTGTTTTTGGTGATCTATAGCTTAAAGGAAAGCCCTTGAAGAGTAGAAGATGTGGTAAACATTTGAAAACCAAACTCTTAGTTTTCAATTTAATAAGAATTTTACAAGATGAGCATGAATAGTGACTTTCAAGAACTAACTTTTGATTTCTTGATTTCTTTGGATGATCTAAGGTAGCTTAAGCATATATAAGGACTATACAAAGTTTACTAAGGCTTATACAGACTCCAAGGAAGGTATATCTCACCTAATCCCTAGAGCTTATTTTGAGTTTATGAATGTTATTGGTGGTTTTGAGATTAGTTATGAATATGGTGTATTATAAGCATAATTATGTAGTGGTTTAGTTAATCTAAGTAATATGATGAATATGATGGTGTAGTGAGATGTTCTTGGACTTGTTAAGATGATTATCATGTGTATAAGATGTATGGTATGCCCGGTGTGGCTTGGTTGTGATGTAACAAATTTGGAAACGTTCGATTTATAGCCGTCGTAATGCCGAAATTTCGTTAACCCTTATAAATTCGTGCATAACAGTAGCCATTAGTCTTTGACCTTAATGATTATATGACATACCCTTGTAGATCTCGAGACATAGATCGTTTTGGCATGAGAATCGAAGCAAACAGACTTACGGTTTAGGTATTATGGCCGATTTACTAAAAGTGGTTTGAAACCGTAAATACAAATTCTTAATTGAAATTGAACCCCCTTCACTCAAGTAATTCAGTGACAAATCTTGGTAATTAAATATTAGAGATCATAAGGAAGGTGTGAGAGAAAACCTCATGTCAAACAGATCATTTTTCGATTTTATAAAAATATTCGAATCAGGGTTAAGTACGAATGAACCCTTAAAAAGAACGAGTGGTTATAACTTTGCAAAATCACTTAGATAACGATCGATAAATCTCGAGGTATAATATTTCAACCTTAGAACTTATATGGCTTGAGTACCTACCAAGTGTAAGTGTAATGACATGCCCTAATAGCGAATCAATGTCGGGTCATAACGGTGTTAATAAGAGTTACGCTAGAGAGTGTATAACGGGATAACTTGAAAACGTGTTTCGACTTAAGTTAAGTATATACTTTGCCTTTTAAAGAGTGTTAAGTGATTAATCTCGAATACTTTGATTTTTTATAGATCACCGAGCAGACTCAGGACACACTACCCCTACTCGACTACCAGGCAAGTTTCCAATACTTTGGAACTGTTGTTGTGATAATATATATAACCGAATGTTGTTATACATATGCCACAGCATGCATGCCTACTTTCAAGTTATATTATGATACTTGTTCCCTGACTTAATGTTGGCTTATAAGCTAGATAGATAATACATCAGTTATAAGCCGGTATTGCTAAGACCCTTAGTGAAGGGCATATGAATCTCATTTTTTTAATAAAGACCGGGAGTCTGTATTTTGTAATATAGAGATAGTCATGGAAACCCGGAGTGATTCCAGTGACAGATTATTTGAGGGATGTTATGTACGAACATTATTTATATTTCCATAAGTATTAAGTACTTGGAAATTATTCGAGGAATGTTATTTGAATACTCATTCGAGATTATTTATTTAATGAATATTATTTTGAATATTCATTTGAGGCTATTGATTTAGATGAATATTATTTTGGAATATTCATTCGAGTTTATTTATTTAATGAATATTATTTTGAATATTCATTTGAGTTTTACCTCTTTAATGAATATTATCTTGAATATTCATTTAAGGTTGATTAAATTATCGAATATTATTTGAATATTTATTTGAGGAATTTTTTATTTAATGAATATTCTCATATGTTATTCGAGGATTACTTTGAGCAATATTTCATATTAAAAATATTCTTTAAATATTTATGAGTTAATAAATATTCTTTGAATATTTGAATAATTCTTTTAACTAGTTTTAAAATATATTATATTATTCAAAAATTATCCTTGACCTTCAAATACTATGTAAATTATCTCTGAGTCGTATTATTATTATTTTTATCAAGGAATGTTCTCAAAACTCTATTCTTCATTCGAATTTATCTTCTAAAGTATAAGGGAACCTTGCTTGAGAGATGTTATTTCGTTGACTGCCCGGTCATATACTTGTTAAACTACCTTTTCATTCACATCTTGATTCTTTCTAAACATCGATATGAGTCTTTTTGGTTACCTCCTCAACACTCGAGGGGTAAGATTGATGGAACAAGTTTATATCCATTAACAAGCATCAGCTTGGGAAATATTAGTGAATTTTCCTTTCCAATTAGATACGACTACTTTGTGGAGCCTTATCAACGAGTATTACACTTGGGGAAAGGAGGACGAACTTTACGTTTCAGAGTCATGGATTTATTCGAACTAGGAGTCGTGTGTAAGAGGCCGAGTCGCGCGATCCATCACAAGGCCCAACCGTTGGTCAGGGAGTCACTAAAAAGGCCGTAGACAAGTAAATCCATCAGTTCTTCCTTCTACCGGTAGTAAACTATATTGGGTTGTACCATCCCCGACTGATCATCGGAGAGTGGGATAGCTGGCGCGTGATAACTCCAGTATTAGTTCATCTCCCAAATTGGGAATTTCCTGCAACACGTATCGAAGAGACTTCTTTCAGGTTGGCAGGAGTTTGAAAAAATGTTCAAAACTGGGATTGCAATATTTTCCTGCAATTCCCTTCTTTTATGACATATGATGATGTCTTGCTTTTACCTTGCACAGCAGATATTTCTACAGAATATATGTTTTGAGTTACCTTGTAACTTCATCCTTTACCTTATACTGGCACTATGTTCATTAATGCATGGCATATGGTTTCAAAATTACTTTTGAACTGTATACATATATATTATTGTTCAGTATACATTATTGTTGGTGGCCTATTGCTCACCCTTGCTTTATTTATTATATCACAACAACAGCTAGAGCAGATGGCCCATCCAAGGCACACCTGGCGCAAGAGCGTGAGAGTCGTCAGAGAGTTACCCGCAGATGTAGCTACCATTGCTGAGGAGGAAGCTATTGGTAGGCTAGTTTTCCGCTTTTAAGCATCGGATATATTTTTCCATATAACATATGTAAATGGATGGCAAAGAGTATGTAAGTTAAATTCTGTTGGGTTGTAATAACTTAAACTCGTGATTAATAATATTTGATAGTTAATCTGATTTCATCTCTGGGACTATAACTGGTGTGTTTTATGTTGTTTTCGGTCACAAGGTTGTAATTTAATTTATGTTGGTTTTGTGGATGGAAATTGAGTCCGTAACGACCGGATCCCCATTGTAGAAACCATTAATAACCATCCAATCAGGCATACCATGATGAGGACACTTTCGAAGCATCTCCTTGTAGCGTTCCCAAGCTTCACACAAAGACTCTCCAGATTGCTGTGCAAATTGAGTGAGCGAGTTCCTGATTGCTGCGGTTTTAGCCATAGGAAAGAATTTCGTAAGAAATTTCTGAGCTAGATCCTCCAATGTAGTAATACAGCCTGCTGGTAGAGAGTACATCCAGCCCTTAGCTTTATCCTGCAGAGAGAATGGGAAAAGCCTTAATTTGATTGCATCATCCTGGTAGAAAGTGTCGCAGATTTCAATGAAGTCCCTGATATGCATGTTAGGATCCTCCGTAGGAGCACCCCAAAACTGAACTGAGTTCTGCACCATCTGAATCGTGCCTGGCTTGATTTCGAAAGTATTTGCTGCAATAGCTGGTCTGACAATGCTAGACTGAATGTCATTGATCTTAGGCTAAGAATAATCCTTCAAAGCCTTAGCTGCTGCTGGTAAATCTGCCATCTCTTTTGCTGCTGCTAGTTCTTCTTCTGCCAGTTTACGAGTTTGCAAACTTGTTCGCATACACGTTCAAGCACCTGAAACACCAAGAAACAACAAAATAAGTAAGAAACTCTGAGTCAGTGAACGCTAACGACCACTGATGACAAGCACATAAACTAAAAACAAAACACCGATGATCCCCGGCAGCGGCGCCAAAAACTTGTTAACACAATATCACGCAAGTATACGTGGTCACGAGTAATATAGATAAAATTGAGTTCGTTTCGCAGAGATCTGGTATAGGTTTTAATTCAGTAGATGATCACGGTTGCATTTGGCATATGCAACAAGCCCTTTAAACCCCTAGGCAGCCCTAGTGGACGAGTAAGGTCTCGCGAGGGCCTATAGTGAATGTACCCACAAAATCCATCTAACTAACAATGCAATAACAATTCAATGCCTGAATGCAACTAATTATGAAAATGCAACGATTCCCTTCAAACTAACCAAAACCAACTAGCAAGCAAATATCTTAGAGAATGCAACTAAATCCAAATAGAGCTCGACTAAGTCCCCGTATACTAACATTACATGAACAGAAACGTGCGTGTATGCGATGCTCATCAGATATACTCCTAAAACTAGATCAAAACCATACTCATTCTTCGCCAAGACAATCACAGGTTTATAAATAGAATAGACGGTAAGCACTTCATAACCTAGGAACACCTCCATCCTTATTTGAGTTAACCAGAAATCCATGCTTTATTACTAACAACTAGGACACATAATACTATATACAATAACGCATGCTTATTTAACCGTGCAATGGATGAGACCCCAAAAGGCTTATACAATAATACCCACGTAGCGAGCGTTAGGTTAATGGATCCCAGACTATAAAAGCCTAAGTCTTACGTCACTAGGCACAAAGTCCCCTAGAACTTATTTGCTCGAGTATTAAAGAGCTCACCCTAGTTAATTCTGCATTTAAACTATTTACATGACTCTTTTTTTTTCTTTTTCTTTTTTTTCGATTTTTTTTCTTGATTTTTTTTCTTTTTTTTTTCAAAATGCAATCTGGAGTGAGAATTCTCATCTCCAACCCTAGACTACTCATATGAATATGAGCCGGCTACTAGCCATTATTGACAATTAATAACAATTAGCATGAAATCTCTGGTTTCCCCCAAAATTAGACTTAAGTATCCCTACGCCATCAAGGGAATAACTAAAATTCTAAATATAATCAAGTGATTAAATCCAAAACAACCAAACAAGCATAATCTCAACCTAGCCGAAAAGCAACCTAATGAGACTGTGTAAAAATTTTGTTTCTGAAACATGCAAGTCAATTTCATAAGAACTATAAACCAACCCTTTATTCATCATTACCACACTCAAATAGACATCTACCTACCAATCAGAATTAGCTCGCTCTAAGGGATTATGAATTATGCATGCCATGAAAATGCAACTATATGAACTCACATGGTATAAGAAAAATTAAAAAAACAGAATGTCCTATATGAAACAAATGTAGATAACACGAACAAAACATGAATGAACTACCACTAACATGCAAAATATGACATCTATATGAACACAATGACACATAATCACAAATAACTACATATACACTACTTATCCCCCAAACCACCCCCAAACTTGAAAGATTCAATGTCCGCATTGAATGGAAGTAAATACGAGGAATAATTGAACATACCTACTCATCGTAATTACATGGGTTGCCTCCCACGAAGTGCTATCGTTAACGTCATTTAGCCGGACAAATATGATTCAAATCATGGTGGCTCGAAGATCGCATTCGACTTGTCCTTATCAGAAGGACCATTAACCCATTGGTTGACAACCTTCTTGCTATCTTCCCACATCTTTTCTAAATCAAACTTCACATTGACTCTTCCTCCAATCGATTTTTTCTTTTTCTTCTTCACACCTCTAAGGTGTTTATGCATCACAGTTGATTGATAAGAACCCTCTTCTACCTCATCATCCATGATCCACCTTCTTAACACATTATCTTGACACACTTTAAAAATCACCAACTCATCATTCAGAAGGACATACTTCAAATGGGATGGAATTTTGCCAAGCTTTACATTCGAGAGATCTCGAATTGAAGAACTGTCAATGGAATCATTGATGTGATGCTTTAGCATGTGTGTGTCCGACTTTTCACTCAACAACTGATCAAACTTCTTTCTCTGACCCGTATCAACCATTTCCACATTGAAACACTCTTCATCCTCTGTCGGAAATTTCATGGCCTTGAACACATTAAAGGTGACATTCTGATCTTGCACCCTCATTGTAAGCTCTAATTTCTGCACATCGATCAAAGTACGACCCGTAGCTAGAAAAAGCCTTCCCAAGATTATGGGAATCTTCTTTTCTTCTTCGAAATCTAGAATCACAAAATCGGCAGGAAATATGAGCTTATCAACCTTCACCAACACATCCTCTACTATACCCCTCGGATAAGTGATCGTCCTATCAGCCAACTGCAAAGAGATGTTGGTTGGTTTCGGCTCCGGCAGACCAAGTTGCTTGAAAACCGACAAGGGCATGAGATTAATGCTAGATCCCAAATCACATAAGCATTTGTCAAAAGACAACTTCCCAATGGTGTATGGAATTGTAAAGCTTCCTGGATCCTTAAGTTTAGGAGGCAATTTCTGTTGCAACACCGCACTGCACTCCCCTATCAATGCCACTGTTTCAAATTCTTCCAACCTTCTCTTTCGTGATAAAATATGCTTCATGAACTTTGCATATCTGGGCATCTTCTCAAATGCTTCAACAAAAGGAATGTTAATGGACAGTTTCTTGAAGACATCCATAAACTTCTGAAACTATTTTTCTTGATCTTGTTTCTGCAAGCGTTGAGGGTATCGTGGAGGAGGATAGATCTGATTCACCCACTTCTGCTTCGGAGGAGAGTTTTCAGGAGAATTTTACTTTTGAAGTCTTTTTGGGAATGGAGGGGGTGGATAGATCTGATTGCTCTTTGTAGACTATTTTGGAGTAGATTCTTTATCAGCTACCAATTCAAAATTTGCCTTTTCTTTATCTGCAGAAGCCTCCACCTGCTGTTTCTTGATTTCTTCATCATCCTCAGCTGCTGATTTTTGATCCCTCGTGACTTTTCCAGATCTCAAAGTAACTGCATTGACCTGTTCCTTGACTTCCCTCTTGCCTGGATTAGGCTCTGTATCACTTAGAAGAGTTCCTTGCTGCCTATACAATAAAGTACTTGCAAGCTGCCCCATCTGGTTCTCCAAGGTCTTGAGAGAAACTGCCTGGCTTTTAACCATCAACCTCAACTCATCCATTTCAGATTTTTCATTCGAAGATGGACCAGCATTCCCATGAGATTGTTGCTGCTAAAATCCCGGAGGTTGGAATTGTTGCCTTGGAGCATACTGCTGCTTATAGCCTTGATTGAATGGCCTCGCTTGCTGACCTTGAAACTGCTGATAAGGTTACTGAGGTTGTTGAGCACCTTGGTTGTTGCTCCAGCTGAAATTCAGATGATTTCGATTGTTCGGATAATAGGTGGCTGGAGCTGGTTGAGAAGGCCACTGAAAGTTGCTCACAAACTTCGCTGATTTAGAAGAGATAGCACACTGAGTCGTATCATGAGCACCCACACAAAGCTCGCAAACACTTGCAACCTGTTGCACTCCATAATTGGTAAGAGAATCCACCTTCATAGTTAGAGCCTTCAGCTGAGCTGCAATAGCTGTCGCTGCATCAACTTCAAAAATACCAGCCACCTTGCCTTGAGATAGTCTCTGGGTTGGATTCTGATATTCATTAGCAGCCATCGTCTCAATCAAATCATAAGCTTCATTGTAGCTCTTAGCCCATAGAGCTCCACCTGATGCTGCATCTAGCAAAGGTCTAGACTGTGCTCCAAACCCATTGTAGAAACCATTAATAACCATCCAATCAGGCATACCATGATGAGGACACTTTCGAAGCATCTCCTTGTAGCGTTCCCAAGCTTCACACAAAGACTCTCCAGATTTCTGTGCAAATTGAGTGAGCGCGTTCCTGATTGCTGCGGTTTTAGCCATGGGAAAGAATTTCGTAAGAAATTTCTGAGCTAGATCCTCCCATGTAGTAATAGAGCCTGCTGGTAGAGAGTGCAACCAGCCCTTAGCTTTATCCCGCAGAGAGAATAAGAAAAGCCTCAATTTGATCGCATCATCCGGCACACCATTAAACTTGAAAGTGTCACAGGCAGATCTCAATGAAGTCCCTGATATGCATGTTAGGATCCTCCGTAGGAGCACCCCCAAACTGAACTGAGTTCTACACCATCTGAATCGTGTCCGGCTTGATTTCGAAAGTATTTGCTGCAATAGCTGGTCTGACAATGCTAGACTGAATGTCATTGATCTTAGGCTGAGAATAATCCTTCAAAGCCTTAGCTGCTGCTGGTAAATCTGCCAACTCTTTTGCTGCTACAAGTTCTTCTTCTTCCAGTTAACGAGTTTGCAAACGTGTTCGCTTACACGTTCAAGTACCTGAAACACCAAGAAACAACAAACTAAGTAAGAAAATTCGAGTCAGTGAACGCTAACGACCACTGATGACAAGCACATAAACTAAAAACAAAACACCGATGATCCCCGGTAGCGGTGCCAAAAACTTGTTAACACAATATCACGCAAGTATACGTGGTCACGAGTAATATAGATAAAATCGAGTTCGTTCCGCAGAGATCTGGTATAGGTTTTAATTCAGTAGATGTACATATGCAACAATGTATGGTTTTAACTCACTGCTAAGACAATTACCTAATTGGGATTTTTGATTATCTAATTTAAACTAAGATGCAAATTATCAAACTAAAAATTAATTAACTACAGTGATTTAAACTGATTTATATATATGAGAATAAACATGGGATCCTAACTTCATTATCAACTTCACTTAGAGTCGACGCCTTTAATCAATGCATGTGATGGTTTTGATATCTGACCAGACAACACGAAACAAGTAAGAGTTACCTCTCGGTATAGTAATACCAAACTACGCATACATCTACAAAAGAGATAGAAGATGGGTATACACCAATTATGTTTAGACCCTATATCTCTATAAGATTTGAAAACATAACAGTTTAAGAACAAGTTGTCTATTAAGATCACATAGGGCAGCATAATATCTCTATTTATGCCACAAATCATGATGTTAAAACACCAACCTATCCTATGCTAGCATGGCAAGTTCTAAATCTCAAGATCCACTCTCATTTCGCAAGAGATTAACAATTCAATTTAGATGTTAGCTACGCATCTAAAAGCATTAAGATTAACCATACGAGGATATCAAGAATTCATCACACAAAAATCTTTAAAGCATACAAACTACTAAGCTACATAGATAAATCCGTTAGAATCCCATGACAACGATTAGTTCATAATCGAACCGGTCGTCATCATGGGATCTGATGAAACCATGATAAAAACAAAGGTTGAATAATAATGTATCCTAATAGAAGAAAACAAAAGATGAAGTAGATCTAGATCCGTTACTTGTCACGAGCGTTGGTGAATCCTTCTCCAACTTGTCTCCCTTGCTTCTCTCCCTAATGTTATTCTAAGTTATGACATGTAATGATAATAATTTACAAGGATGAGATGTGTTTTTATAGACCCCAGAAGTCTTGCCCAACAAGAAAATACCAAAATTACATCTTTAATTCGAAACAGGAAAGAATTCCAAGTTTTTAGGAGATAAAATCAATTTTCCAGAATTTCTGCCAGGACATGTCCTGGAGTTTGCGCTATGTCCTAGAGAAAAATCTGTCCAGGCGCGCCATGTCCTGGACTCTGCGCCATATCCTGGAGAAAAATCTGTCCAGGCATGATTTCCTTCGTTGTTCGCCGCTTTTCTTCTGCTCTCTCTTGCTCTTTCTTCGAATAATAACATCCTCATTCCTAGAACTCCAAACTTCCCCAAGATTTGTATGATTCTTGGTCTCCAACTCTCCCAAAACTTGTGGAAAACTTCATTAACTCTTGAAATTTACCCAATCAACATGAAAATCGCCAAACCTAACTGACGATTTGTAACCCTGCACAACTCAACGAAACACATCAAAAACACAACAAACTTGAGACCAAGACACCAATTTAAGCCGAAATAGAACGCTCCAAGTGGATATAAAATCCACTTATCAAAATTCGTAATTGATTTTTGGTCTCTGTTTCTGGGCTGATGTATTTATAATCTGATATCAAGACCACTTCTAAATTGAAGCCCTTCTCATAAGCTTTCCGTGGGCTGTTTAATCGTCAGAATCGGACTTGTTGAACTCCAGATATGGCCCAAACAGTGCAGACTGTGCAAGCTACCCGTAAAATCCGATTTTTAATCAATAAATATCCAACTCCTTCTATTTAAGCACCAAGCCCTCCTTTATTATAACTCCTTGATACCTACAATAAAACATTAAAATTTATTAAATAAAAATGCAAATCAATGCAAAATAACTTAAATATAGGGACAACATTAGGATTAAATGCACGCTTATCATTCTAGCTATACTAGATTAAGTTACGTTGATCTCTTCAAGATTCACATCACCAATGTGTGACATGTATCCTCTAAGACTTTCAAAGTTATTAAGATTTTAATCTCCAAAATCAAAACTTTAAGTCTTATCAAAATTGCTAGAGATGATCATCTTGTCCTTACATCTCGTAGTGATCAGATCACTCATATACAATCATAATAATCTTATCATCTCATATGTAAATAATACATACACACTTGTCAATTTACTATTTTCAGTCAATTTGACATCTCAGCATTGACATAAGTCACATTTTGGTAATTACTTTACCAGTCATCAACTAAGGCTTCAATTCGTAATTGACATTACCAATTTCTAGCATCCCAGAAATTAGTAATTTCAATTTATCTCATTACCAAGTTTAAGCATCCCTAAACTGGCAATACTCATTCACTCATTTACCAAATTTGAGCATCCTTAAAGTGGCAACTATATCGTTTATTATGAAGTCATAGCATATCGCAATACTATCAAATTTTATATGCCAATTTTCGTATCTATGCTGTTTCAATCAACATAATCACTAAAATACAGACTTTCCACTCTTGCCTTAGCCAGAGAATATACTTCTAAATTTCACAATGCCGACAATTTAAGTATAATCTTGATGAACCATATTATCGTAACTCAAGAATATATCAAAAGGTAAGTTAGGTCTTCATTTTTGACTATAACCTTTTGATTATCAGTCTGACCTTTTACTCTTCTTTGACCCATATATTTATTTTCTAATTTGAAAATTCTTCGTTTGGGTCCAAATGGCATCTACCTCGCAAGAAGATCCAACCATATATTTATTAAACACGATTCTATTACATAGAATCACTTCTCTCTATTTCTTAACATCCTTTTTCCCCCACAAAGGATATAGAGAGATCATATTTATTTGAAAAATGTCAAAGTTCATTTTCTAACATACGTGTTAGAAATCTTGACTTATTGACACTACGCCATAAGTGGCCTATTGTAACTCTCGCGTAATGTTATAATAGGCCCTAAATCCGTTACAATAGGTCTATTGTAACACTTGAGGGCGTTACATTTACGGGCGTTACAACAGGTGCCTATTGTAACGCTTTTACCCATCTACTGTAACACTAATAAAGCGATACATTATGTCGCTAATGTAACACTATCATCACCTAATGTAACGGATTTGTAGTGTTACATTTGAATTTAATCCGAGGGAATGTGGGGCCTACTGACACGTGGCATCCTAACACGTGGCAACCTGACACTCCACCTGCCACGTGGCATGTGGGGGCCCACCTGCCACATGGCAGGTGAGGGCCTACCTGACACGTGGCATGTGGGACCCATCTTGCATGGGACATGTGTGGGATCCACCTGACACATGGCATGTGGGGGCCCACTCTATATTTCAACACTGTAACATGTCTAATGTAACACTAAATAAGATTATAATGTAACACTACAATAGGCAAGTGTAACACCATATGGACATGCATATGCAACACTACAATAGGAAAATGTAACACTAGAATACAAGAAAACTGAAATAGCTGCTTTATATATGCAACATTCCAATTAATAACCATTACATGTCCAACCCAAATTCATCAATTACATGTCTAAACCAACATTCAAACCAAATTTAACCATTATAATGCCTCCTTCAACCACTCCAAACTACGCCAAACACCAACATTCAAACCAAAATATATAATTACAAGTTCTCCTGCCACCATTTAATTAACCAATACAAACTACGATAGCAAAAAAGCTATAGATAAAGAGTAAAGTTAGACACATCTGGTCTATTCTTGCCTTCCCAGCAACCAATCTGATCTATTCTTCTTTCAGGGAAGCAACACATATGCATCATCCCCGTCTTTCATCATCTCTTTAATGGCATCTGTCACATAGATGAACACAGCAACATTACTGCATCAAAAAAGATGTACACTCGTCACAAAAGGAAATGCTTTTTATGATTGCATATGTTTACCGTCTATAAACTTTGAAACCATATGTAGCAGCAGGTTAGTTATATCTTACCATGTTATTGTATAATTAATACAAAATAGATAGTAAAATTACTCACACATCAACTAAGGCAAATGAAACAATGGGAACTACCTGTCATGCCTGTAAATACATGTCCTGGTGCATGTTTTTGTCACTGTATGTAATGTAGGAAGTGAACTATTGCTACATAAAATAGTTGTAATGCTGCAGAGACATATCAAAGGTCATGGAATGTTTAAATTATAAACTGAAGTTGAGGAAAAGAAATTCCTGCTTTACATTAAAGACTTCTAATTTTTTATATCTAACAGAAAATAATGACTTGGATAGTACCCGAGAAGACTCAGAATCACTGGGAGATGCTTTGGAGCTGTTCCTCCTTGCATTTAGTACAGCATGTACATTTACATAACTAACCATTAGTGTCTGACAATAAGATAGATACATATTAGTTGCTGCTTTAAACTTAGCAAACTCCCTTTAGAACAGATAAATGTACCTCATCTACTATGTAATAAGTTTCAGTAGCACAATCCATTTCAATAGTAGTTCCATACCAAGTAAAAACCTGAGATGGTCACGTGAAAGATAACATAGGCATCTAAAAGCAGAACACTAGTACTAAGTTCAGGTGGACACATGTTGGATGCAATCACCTAAATTATCAGTCATTCCCTTAAGTTTGTTATGCGGGAAACCAAAACGATGAATACCAAAATCATCCCCCTGATCAGGCCAACCCAATAAGAGTTAAATGTTAGAGCTGCCTGCAGTCGATAAAATAGGATAAAATAGAGGGTAGGGTAACTGATACTGGTGGTTCATACATTGTAGTCCTTGTAGATTTTATTGATTTGCATCTGTAATGACTCGTCCAAGTGCTTTTTTAGTTCTCCAATCAAAGTCTGCACCACAGGTTTCATCAATGATTAAAACCTAGAATGTTATTTTTGTAATCTACATTCAGGACTAGACAACTCTTACTTCGAAAATGAACGTAGGTGATACATTGTGTTCCACGAGCCTCTGCAGTTCTCCCCGGATAGCATATAACCTGTAGATAATAGATAGATGACATGTTAGATGTCACGTCCTAAAATGGATGGCTAGTGGTGTTACACAAGCCTCAAACGGAGGTGAGGCAATTTGCCCAAATTGCTGAAGTCTTTACATATATATCTTCAACTTTTTTTTGGTTAGAGTCACTTACTGCTGGGGACTTTGCTCTTTTAGTATGTCACTGGCAACCTGAGCTATAGAATCTTCCCATCCTGTCATTATTACTTGATCTTCCATTAACTCAGGACTGCATTTATTGTTGTGGAAAACATTATTATTTAGGTAGTAGGGTGAAGTAATTGCTGGATTATAGTCTACAAATCACATATATAGTATTATGTTACGCAACATATTGCTGAATATGTATTACTTAGATCTCCAGGTCGCTTCAAATGAACGTAAGGCTTGTCTCAGATTATTCTTGGAGTTGTCGGCGAATTTCTCGGCCAGCTTATCTGAAATCTCAATGGCTTCTTGTTTTGCTACGAACTTCAGAACTTCCACAATCTGGTAAAGAGAGGAACTCTTAGTATGTACTTTCTATGTAGCTTACTACGAGTCAAAGTGAAATAGTCACCTCTTCATTAGAGGGTGGAAGGAGCTTAACTACTCTGCAAAGGGGCTTAATTGGATGGAGTTTTGAGACATCATTGCAGCAAAAGAAGACCTTATTACATCCTGTATACCTTTCTTAAAGCCATCTAATATATAATAGGGCATTTGTCGAAAATTTGTCTGCTACATAGAGAATTATAGCTGCCAAAAGGACATAAACACACAGATAAAATTATGAAATTTTTAAATAAAGCTGCAGAATATATATCCAGTGGGGAAAATTACCCCTGCAGTTTGCAATAGTGCATGGCAAGACATTGTTGGATAATCTGGTACTTTTCTCCTCCATAAGTTCAACTATGATGTGTTTTTCATAACCTTTAAGCTCGGAATGATTCACTTCTACATGTTGAGAAGATTGCTTCACATTTACTTGTATACTTTTAATAGCTTCCCCCTGCATCAAATATAACTTTGTCAGCGCTGAAGCAATATCACTGTGAAATAAATATCCACGATATAGGATTATTAATGATATATATGATTCTACTCGTACATAGAAATAGTTCTGTTTCGTTCACTGGACTTTGTACTTTTGAGTTAAAAGTATTTCCTCTGTATTTTGTTCAGCACTAAATATATTCACTCACAGTCAGCTGCAATAGACAAAACAAGGACGGGAATGGTAAACAACAGGGCTAGATTTTCACGTTGTTTAGTTTATTTGGTTTACTAAAAATGTACCATCGGTAGTTTTTTTTAAAAGATTTATTGATAGTAGTTAAGTTGCTTCAGGCCTATTTAACGATATTCTTTTGGAAGGTTTACTACCATCAATAAATCTCTCCACAATAAAACAGTGCCACAGTTAGGAATATTTGTAATAAAATCAAGTTATCATGTAAAGTTTTGCAGTAAGCTTAGTTATAGACATGAGCATAAGCCAAGAAGACATAGTATAGAAAAACACAATTCAAGTTGCTGTCAGATTACCTTCAGGCCAAACTCCTTACTCTCTTCTCTTGACTGTGTAACATATTGCAAAGAAAACAGTATTAGTTATAGACGAAACTCTCCTGCAAAATACATGTATTCAATAACAATATTTGGGGTTCATTAAGATATAGGTAATCTACGCATCTTTTTACCTGTACTTTGTCAGCTCCAAAGACTTCAGTACTAGAATTGTCATTTTTTTACCTTCTCTGCCGTCTTCTCTCCTTCTAACTTCTCAAACTGGAATTGGCATCATATTGCTAGGGTGAAGTAGCTTGGAATCTCCTCGAATACCAGAAGCCCCTGCAATAAAGTGAGAAGGTTTTAAACACCAAATACACACAAACAGAAAAGCCCCAGTTTGTATGTATGCATCCAATGAAAACCCAAACAAAAAAGCCCCAATCGAATATAGAGACAGAGAGATGGTCGAGAGTGAGAGAGAGAGAGAGAGAGAGAGAGAGAGAGAGAGAGAGAGAGAGAGAGAGAGAGAGAGAGAGAGAGAGAGAGAGAGAGAATGACTGTCCTAATCGAACCCTAATTTTGAAGCTTAATTGCCCTTCATTTTGTTCTTCAATTAATTAATTTAGATCAGAGAGACGACGAAAATTTTGAGTGCCGCAAAGAGAAAGTTTAGGTCAGGAGACTTTAGGTGAGTGAGTGGTTGAGGGGGAAAATTAAAGTCCACAAAGTTTTGTTTGGGGGGAAAGTTTAGGTTAAGTTTTCATTTGGGGGAAGCTTTTTCACTTTAAAAAAAAAAAGGCGCTGCTTTCAATTTTTTCAGTTTTTGATATAATTTTTTATTTCAAATTTTAAATTCAATTATTATAATTATTATTTATTAACTTAAAAATAATGAATATATAAATACTTTATATATTTATATTTCAGAAAATTTCGGAAAAAAAAAATTGTTTGCCCAAGTAATTTAACGGTCAACTATTACTTTGACCCTAACCCCTAAACATGGTTTCGTCAGGATTTACGCTTTCAATTTTTAAACAAATATTTCTAGATGACCCAACCATACGGAGGTTAAGATCCATCTTTTTTAATCCTATTGCCAAAATTTCGGAAAAAAATAAATTTATTTACCTAAGTAATTTAACGGTCAACTATTACTTTGACTGTAACCCCTAAACATGGTTTCGTAAGGATTTACTGTTTCAATTTTTTAAAAAATATTTCTGGACGACCCAACCATACGGAGGTTAACATCCATCCTTTTTAATGTTATTGCAATAAAACCGGAAAAAAATAAATTTGTTTGACCAAGTAATTTAATGGTTAACTATTACTTTGACCTTAACCCCTGAACATGGTTTCGTCACGATTTATAGTTTCGATTTTTTTAAAAATATTTCTGGACGACACAACAATACGGAGGTTAAGATCCAATAAATAAATAAATTTATTTGATTTTTTCCACTAATTTTCCATTTTAACTAGTTTGTAAATCAAAATGAGTGTTTATTAACATTTGTACGGTTCGATCATCGAACCGACACAACAACGTGACCTTTTTATTTTTTGATTATTTTTTTCCAACACTAAAATGAGTGTTTATTAACATTTGTACGGTTCGATCATCGAATAAATCATTCAAAAAAAATATTTAATGAATCTGGATCGTGGCCCGTTATAGGAATCATCACTTTTACTAGGTTTTTGTTAAAATCCCGCACAACCCAAACTTTTTATCCCATAAAAATTATTTTTAAGGCTTAATGATTTTAATTAGGGATTAAAAATATTTTTGGGTATTAATTTATTAATATAAATAGGAATCAGATTTTTATTTATTTATTAATAATTCATAAAAATTAGATTTTATATATATATATATATATATATGAAAATATATTTTCTCTCTCCTGTTCTTGAGGATCAAAGCTAATTTGAAGGTGATTTCGATGTCAGATTCTGTTGTTCTAATACTCAAATCGAAGCTCTCAATACCCTCTTTCATAATCCATCAACAATTTTCATGTTGGGTAAATTTCTGATTTTCTATGAATTTTTCATTGAATCTGCGTTTTCTAGTGTTCTTGAATAAAAATTTGGGGTTTTTTGATTGAGTGATTTTCCGGTTGTTTTGATGATTCCAATAGCTTTGTATGATCATTTAGAGTCGATTCATGCAGTTAATTGTATCATTCTATAACCGGATTGTGATAGTTAAGTTTTAAGTTTAATTAGTTTCTTTAATCAATTCGTTCGTAATATTTATTAATTTTTCATGTTAGAGGTGTTAGGGGTTAAATTATACGTGTCCTAAGCTTCGTTTTGATGTATAGAACGTTAAGTTTGGTTTCCGTTTTGTGTAAAGACGATGTAAAACTTTTCAAGAAAACTGTTTTTGGGTCAAATTTTTATAAAATTTTTCTAAAATTCACAATTGTTTTATGAATTATTATTTTAATTTCTAAAAACTAAATTTAATTAGTTAATTATTTTTAAATAGTAATTTAATTGATTAATTATATTAATTAATCATTATTTAAATATATAATTGACTATAATTCAGGCATGGAGATTTGTTTGAATCTTTGCAACTATAATGCTTGTCCATCTCTTTTTTTTTTTTGCTTAATTCTCGTCCATCTCTTGTTGTTAGAGAGGGGGAGTTTTTGAAAAACAGAAAGTAAAAAGAAATAAAAAGAAAAAGAAAATTTAAAGAAACTATTTATATTTATGAAAATAAAATGCCCCAAGTATCATTCTAAGCCCTTAATTACAAAAATTAGATCCCCAAAATCTCAAATGAGTAAATTATAAATTATTATTTTCATAAATAAATAAAATAATTTAAAATGTCAAATGAGTAAATTGTTATATTTTATTATTTAAAGAAAAAAAATATTTAAAATATATTTTACCTATAATTTTTTAATGATATATACACTTTAATATTTATAAAATATTATTTTACTACTAATTAAAAGATTTAGTAAAAAAAATATCAAAAAAAAACGATTTATTAAAAAAAAATACTAAATGTAACAATAGCATTATTTGTAACACTTGGAATAGTGAACATAACGCTTTCGTGGGGCCAAGCAGTGTGGCCCACAATTTTAATGGGGCCCGGGTGTGGGGTCCACATTTTTTGTGGGGGCCACATGTGGGGCCCACATTTTTTGTGGGGCCACGTGTGGGGCCCACATTTTTTTTGGAGCCCACGTGTGGGGCCCACATTTTTTGTGGGCAATACTTGTTGGCACTGTTGGTGGGGCCCACAATAAGTTGATAGATGAAAAAATAAAAAAATTAATTAATGTAACACTTTACTGTGGTGTTACATGTATGCAACACCGTCACCCTTACTGTAACACTAATTCTGGACTAATGTAACATTAGTTGAGAGGTGTTACAACAGGTCAAAATTTACTACCTATTGTAACACTATTTCATGTAACGCTTTCAAAAAGCATTACGTTAGCCCACTTATGGTGTAGTGTGACATCTTAATTCTAGTCAATTTCTCGATTGATGTCCTTTTTCTCGTTGGATCGTTAGAGAATTCTCATAGCTTCTCTGAAGTTTTGAGATTTACCTTCTAGGAAAATTTCAGACATTTTTGGACTAACAAATTTTCCAAGTCTTTTGCTCTATCTAGGTTCAACCACACAATCATCGAATAACTCATAAGTTTATTCGGATAAATTTTAATTACAGATTTACAAGGAACTACTAATTCATCATAGAAGCATTCCTAGATTTCGTAATTGCATTATAATGAATCTCACAAATTAGATTCATCTGCAAACTACAGGATATCGTTAGACTCCATTATCGTCTGTATATCCATCCAAAATATCTCAATTGATTTTGGATCCCCTTTAATCATTATAGGTATTAGTATCAAGACATCTTCAAGATACCCCCACATTTTAAATATATCTAAGAATGTTTCTCTACATTCTAGAATTCACAGAAAATTTTATTAGTTTCGCTTCAAGATATCCCCACATTTTAATATTTCTAAGAATGTCAAAATATTTTTAATATTTCCTTTCATGGTATCTTGTTTAAGGAATGATTGTCTCTTTATAACTAATATCCTCAGATTCGGTGATAGACCGAACCGATCACAATCATTATGCATCTCCAGTTAGAGCGTAACTTGAGCCTGCAACTACTCCATCTATCTTATGCGAGCAAGGATGTAACACCTCCAGATCCGGGGTCCGGGATCCGGTCGTTACGGTCTCCATTTCGGTCCACAATACTTGAACTTACTTCAATATAAAATAAATTACATCTTTATGACCCAACATAACAATATAAAACACACCCGTTATAGTCCCAGAGATGAAATCAGAGTAACAATCAAATTTTATTAATCACAAGATTGAGTTCTTACAACCCAAAAGAATTTCAATATGAATACATACTCTTTGTCATCCATTTACATAAGTCATACTAGCCCATATACTTGGTACTGAAAGGATGAATCTATCCTACCAATAGCTTTCTCTTCAGCTCTGGTAGTCTCATCGTCCTTGCCAGCGTCGAGTGCGCCTTGTGCGAGTCATCTGGTCTAGCTGTTGTTGTGATATAATAATAAAGCAAGGGTGAGCAATAGCCCACCAACAATAATGTATAACTGAACGATAATATATAACAGTTTAAAAGTATCTTTCAAACCATATGCCATGCATTTACTGAAATGATGCCAGTATAACATAAACGATGAAGTTACAAGGTAACTCAAAATGCAAATATAGGTGGGAATGTCTGCTATATCGAAGATAAGCAAGATATTATCATTTATCATAGAAGAGGAACTTGCGGGAAAATATTGCAATTCCAATTATAAATACTTTCCAATACTGCCAACAATAATAATGTTGCAGAAAATAAATGAATTTAAATGATGAACTTTTGCTGGAGTATTCACCGCGCCCACTGTTCCAATCCTTACGATGATCAGTCGCAGATTGTACAGCTCAATTTAGATTTACTACCGGTAGAAGGAAGAGCTGACAGATTTTCTTATTTACCGCCCTGTTAGATCTCCCCGGCCAACGGTTGGGCCAATTGGGATGGACCGGTGCTATTCGGCCTCTTACACGACTCCAAGTTCGAAAAGAAGTTCTTGACTCTGAACCTAAAGTTCATCCCCCTTTCCCCAAGTATGATACTTGTTGATAAGACTCCACAAAGTAGTCGTATCTAGTTGGAAAGGAAAATTCAACATCATATCTCTCAAGCTGCTGCTTGTTAGAGGATACCATCTTGTTCCAATAATCTTACCCCTCGAATGATGAGAAGGTTACTTAAAGATTCAATTGATAAACAGCAACCAAGTTGCGAGTGAAACGAATAGTTTTACAAGATTTATGACCGGGAAGTCAACAAGATGAATAACATTGCTCAAGTAGGTTCCCCTATAATATGGAAGTCTGAGCGAGCATTTAAATCCTTTTAAGATAGATTTAAATGAAAAATAAATAGTTGGGAACCTTTCCTTGATAAAATAGTCGTAAAAAGACTCTGAATAATATAAATCATTTTAAAAAGAATTTAAAAGAATTAAATAAATATTCCAAGAATATTTATTAACTCAATAATAGTTATGGAATATTTTTAAATCATAATATTGCTCGTAAGTAATCCTCGAATGAATATATAGAATTATTTACTAAATAAATCCCTCCTTAAATGAATATTCAAAAATAATATTCAGTAAATAATTAAACTCCAATAATTATTTAAAATAATATTCAATAAATAAGTCAAACCTTAAATGAATATTTGAAATTAATATCCATTTAATAAATAATCTTCTAAATGAATATCCAAATAATACTCATTTATTAATCAAAACTTTAAAGGAATAATCGAAATAATATTCCTTAAGTAAATAGAATTTCCAATGAATATTTTAAAATACTATTCATCAAGTACATAAAAACTTAAATTAATATTCGAAAGTAATATTCATTTAATAAATAACATTTTAATGAATATCAAAATAATATTCATTAAATAATCAACTCTAAATGAATATTCGAAACTAACATTCATTTAATATCTCTCGACTGGGATAATACTCGAATAACATTCCTCGAAATATTTCCAAGTAATTGATACTTTGTGGAAATATAAATAACGTTTAATAATAACATTCATTAAAATAAATAATAATCTGCCGTTGGAATCCCTCCGGGTTTCCACGACTATCTATATCTCAAAATACCGACTCCCGGTCTATACTTAAGAATGAATATCATATGCCCTTCGCTAAGGGTCTTATCAAAACAATCCGGCTTATAACTGATAATTCGTATCTAGTCTATAAGCCAATATCAATTCAGGGAACAGGTATCATAATATAATTTGACAATAGGCATGCATGCTATGGCATATGTAAAATGGCAACCACATATATATATTATCACAACAACAGGTTCAAAGTTTTGAACACTTGCCTGGTAATCGGGTGTGGGTGGAGATAGCGTGTCCTGGGACTGCTCGATGATCTATAAACAATCAGAACATTCGAGATTAACCACTTAACACATTTTAAAAGTCTAAGTATAACTTCACATAAATCGAAACACGTTTTCGAATTATCTCGTTATACACCTTTTAGTGTAACTCTTTTTATTACTGATACGATCCGACATTTGTTCGTTATTACGACATGTCATCATACCCACACTCGGTATATACTTAAGTCGTATAAGTTCTAAAGTCGATCGATTACGAGCCAAGATTATGCCTCGAGTTTTATCTGTAATAACCCGAATTTTGGGTAGAATTAAAACTTTTCTTATTGTGGTTAAAGAGCACTAATGAATAGTGGTTTCAAAGAACAATGATTGTAATGAATGGATATTGCTTTGGACAATGATCCTGATGTATTGGTATATTGTCAGAATAGAGTAATTCGATGGTTGAGGACCTAGATAAGAATAATCTACCATCCAGGAAGGAGCTAATGGATCCTTGAAGGGAAATGAGTACGTGCATAGTGTTTCCCATACGTGCATAGTGTTTCCCGTACGTGCATAGTGTTTCCTGTACGTGCATAGTAATTTGGTGGATGAATAGTGATTTTGTAAGTTGGAAAACTTTTCACGCCACCCTATGTACGGGACGTGATATGGATGTTTCGAAGTCATATTAGTAATACGCGGAGGAAATAAGTGAATGCAGAGACGATCGGAATTCAGAAATTCCAAATTCTTTTTCGGTATAATATTTGACCGGACAGTGGATTAAATATTATTATAATCTAAGAATTGAGATATTAACTTTGAGGATTTGATATTTTGGGATGTTATTATATTTGATTTAAGAATGAAGGTAGGAAACCACTGAGGCAGTGAAACAAGCGTTCTAGAAACCGCTAAAACGTTATAACGAGATTAATCAATAAAGCGAACGAATCCTAGATTACGGATTAAGTTCGTATCGAGATTAAATATCCTATATGATCATCAAGAGAATTATATCAAGTGGATTAAATTATTTAATCAAGGATTAAATCAAAACAATTTAGGAGTTAAGTGATTTAAATCACTTAAATCAAACAAGAAACAAAACAAATATCTATCAAAACTTATCGAAGACTCTTGGCTCTTACCCCAATGCTATCAATCTCATCCTACCAGATGATAATATCTAGTTATATGAGCAAAAAGTAGATGATCAAGTGGGAGAAAAGAGAGAAAAGCAAAAGAAAACATAGAACATACAAACTGTCCAGCAGAAACATAACACAAAGAAAAATTCATATCTCCATTTCTATCCATGATAAAATCACCAAATTTTAACCATAGCTTCTCCACTCCATGGGTAAGATTCGTTCCAAATTTCATGGAAATCCAAGTAGTATAGCCTAGTCAAATCCATGCTTAAAGTTGGAGGACCAAAACTGTCCAGGTTCTGATCAGAAGAAAGATGGGGCTCAAAACCCTAGCTCCCATGGTTGGATTCTTATATTCTATAGCTCAAACGAAAGCCCTTGAAGAGTAGAAGGTGTGGTAAAAATTTTAGAACCAAACTCGTAGTTTTTGATTTTATATGATTTTTACAAGATTGACGATGAATAGTGGATCTTAGAAACTAACTTTGTTTTCATGATTTCTTTGGATGATCTAAGGTTTGATTAAGCTAGACAAGGACCATACCAAGCTTATTAAGGTTATATCATACTCCAAAGAAGGTAGATCTCTTGAAACCCTAGCATTTGATTTGAGATTTATGAATGTTTTTGAAGGATTTAGCTTGGTATGATTATAGTGATAATTATAAGCATGATTATGTAATTAGTTATATGATTTAAGATGCATGATGATTTTGATGCTAAGATCAGTAGCTTCTAGACTTGGGAGATGATTATTATGTGTATAAGTTGTATTGATGCCCGGTGTGGCTTGGGTTGTTGATTGCGATTTTTGGAATGTTCGTATTATAGCCGTTATAATGCCGAAATTTCGTTAATCATTGAAAACCGTGCACCACAGTAGGTCTAATGGCTGAAACTAGACAAGTATCTAACATGCCCTTGTAGATCTTGAGTCGTAGATCATTTTGGAAAAAGAATCGAATCAAACAGACTTACGGTTTAGGATTTATGACCGATTTACTAAAGGTAGTTCGAATCCGTAAACGAAAGTTCGTAACTGAAATTGAACCCTCGTAAAATATGTAAAGTCATGACGAATCTTGGTAAATAAATACTAGAGGTAAAAAGAAAGGTGTGAAAGAAAACGCGAACGAACCCCTAAAAGACGACTCTATTATAACTTCGGTAAAACACTTAGAAAACGGGCGATAAAACTCGGAGTATAATATTGGTTCGTAGCGATCGACTTTAGAACTTGTATGACTTAAGTATGTCCCAAGTGTAAGTACAGTGACATGTCGTATTAACGAACGAATGTCGGGTCGGATCAATGATAAAAGGAATCCACAAAAAGGGGTATAACGAGATAACTCGAGAACGTGTTTTGATTTAAGTATAACTTAACTTTTAAGATGTTAAGTGATTAATCCCGAATGCCTTGGCTATTTATAGATCACCAAGCTGACCTGGGACCCGCTACCACCACCCCTTACCGTACTCGACTACCAGGCAAGTTTCAATTCCCTTCTTTTAGGCTGTTGTTGTGATTGAATATATATATATATATATATATATATATATATATATATATATATATATGTTTTCTGTTATACATATGCCATAGCATGCATGCCTACTTTCAAGTTATATCGTTATGCTTGTTCCCTGATTGTTTATTGGATTATAATTTAGATAACTAACGTATCAATTATAAGCCGGTTATTGTAAGACCCTCATAGAAGGGCGTATACATCTTATTCGTCAAATATAGACCGAGAGTCAATATTTCTTGATATATCGAGATTACCTCGGAGGAAACTATTTAAGTAAATATTTTCCATTATTTGGGCGACGAATATTATTTGAATATTCGTTCGAGATTATTTATTTAACGATCCTTACTTCAAATAATTATTTGAACGTAACCATTCGACGAATAATATTTTTCAATATTCATTCAAAGTCGAATAGATTATCGATTATTATTCCGAATATTCTTCTAAAGATTGGACTACTAAATGAATATTATTTGAATATCCATTTAGAATATTATTTTATTAAATGAATATTACTTTTGAATATTCATTTAAGATATTAATTACTTGATGAATATTATTCTAATATTCATCTGAAGCTTGATTTATTTATCGAATATTATCTCGAATATTCCTTTAAAGCTCGGATTACTAAATGAATATTACTTGATCTTCATTTAGAATATTATTCATTAAATGAATATTACTTTTTGAATATTCATTTAAATTCCTTAATGAATATTTGTTTGAATATTCGTGTAAATATTTATTTATTCAATAAATATTCTCCTGATATTTCTTCAGGGATTATTTTGAAAAATACTCTGATTAAAGATATTCTTTCATATTCCTAAATATTCTTTAAATATTCTTAATTCAATAAATATTCTCTGAATATTTATTCCATACTTAGAATAACCTCAATAAGTTTTATCTTCTTCGATTATTACAAAAAATATTTCAGAGACATATTATTATTAATCTTATATCAAGAAAGGTTCTCAGACATCATTCTTCTTGAGTCTATCTCCCTAAAAATAAGGGAACCTTACTTGGAAAATGTTATTTATCTTGTCGACTTCCCGGTCATAAAGTATTCTCTTCACTCGCAACTCGGGTGCTATTGACTTATTAAGTCGTTGTTTACCTTCTCATCTTTCGAGGGGTAAGATTGTTGGAACAAGTTGATATTCGTTACCAAGCAATAGCATGGAAGTTATTGGTGAATTTTCCTTTCCAACTAGATACGACTACTTTGTAGAGTCTTATCAACAAGTATTATACTTGGGGAAAGGGGGACGAACGTTACATTCAGAATCATGAATTCTATTTGAACTAGGAGTCGTGTAAGAGGCCGAGTAGCGCCGGTCCATCCCCTTTGGCCCAACCGTTGGCCGGGGAGAGCTAGTAAGGCGGTATACAAGTAAAGCCGTCAGTTCTTCCTTCTACTGGTAGTAAATCTAATTTGAGCTGTACGATCTCGACTGATCATCAGGATTGGAACAGCGGGCGCGGTGAATACTCCATCATTGGTTCATCATCCAAACTTAATTATTTCCTGCAACATGATTACTGTTGGCAGCGCTGGAAAAGTGTTCATAACTGGAATTGCAATCTTTTCATGCAAGTTCCTCTTTTTAATGAAATGAGAATATCTCGCTTACTTTTGATGTAGCAGATATTTCTACAAACAAATAATTTAAGTTACCTTGTAACTTCATCGTTCATATTATACTGGCATCATTTCCGTAAATGCATGGCATATGGTTTGAAAGATACTTTTGAACTGTTATATATTATCGTTCAGTTATATATTATTGTTGGTGGGCTATTGCTCACCCTTGCTTTATTATTATATCACAACAACAGCTAGACCAGATGACTCGCACAAGGCGCACTCGACGCGGGCGAGGACGATGAGACTACCAGAGCTGAAGAAGAAGCTATTGGTAGGATATATTTATTCTTTCAGTACCAAGTATATGGTCTAGTATGAATTATGTAAATGGATGGCAAAGAGTATGTATTTATATTGAAATTCTTTTGGATTGTAAGAACTCATAATGTGATTAATAAAATTTGATTGTTACTCTGATTTCATCTCTGGGACTATAACGGGTGTGTTTTACATTGTTGTGTTGGGTCATAGAGATGTAATTTATTTTATGTTAAGGAAAGTTCAAGTGTTGTGGATAGAATTGGAAACCGTAACGACCGGATCTCGGACCCCGGATCTGGGGGTGTTACATTATCGTTCATTTTCTAAGTGTTTTACCAAAGTTATAACCAAGCAGGTTTTTAGGGGTTCATTCGCGTTTAACTTCGATTCCAACATTTTTATAAAATCGGAAAACGATCCGTTTGATATGTGGTTTTCTTTCATACCTTCCTTATGACCCCTAGTATTTATTTACCAAGATTCGCCACTGAGTAACATGCTTTACGAGGGTTCAATTGAAGTTACGAACTTTTACTTACGGTTCCGAACCAATTTTAGTAATTTGACCATAACTCCTAAACCGTAAGTCGGAATGTTTCGATTCTTGTGCCACAACGATCTATGGCTCGAGATCTACAAGGACCAGTCATAATATTATCAAGGTCAGGAAATTATATTAACTGCCATGCTTGGTTTCTAAGTGTTAACAAAAATTCGGCATTACGACGGCTATAACTCGAACGATCAAAATTCGTACATGCCTCAAGCATATCATCAAAGCAACTCATGGCTTAACAACATCATTTACTATTGTCAAGAGGCTCTAAGGCCAGTGGTAAGGTCTCATGACCACCACACAATATAAACATAACAAATCAAGTCTTAAACAACTATTAATACTACAATCAAGAACTCATCTTGCAACCCACTTAAGATCTCATCAAAACTTCATAAAACTCAAAGTAAGATCTAGGGTTTAGGTGAGATATACCTTCCTTGGAGTATTTACTAGCCTTATAAAACCTTGTATAGCCCTTAGAACACCTTAAACAAGCTTGGATCATCCAAAGAAACAATAAAACTAAAGTTAGTTCTTAAAATTTACTATTCATCAGTTCAAAGATTTGCAACAACGAGGCCCTTACCATGATTTCTTGGACAAGGCTCCTAAAGGAGAGTTGTAGAGCATCTAACCAGATTTCCAAAAAGCTAAAGAACACCAAATTTCATTGAGAAACGAAGGAGATATGGCCGTTTGAAAATCAGTCCAGAAACTGTCAAGCATTAGGACAGTTTGCTTCTTCAACTTGGGGAGGTGATTTGACTAGGCTATACTACTTGGATTGCTATGAAATTTGGAGCGAATATTGCCCATGGAGTGGAGAGGCTTTGGTAAAAATTTGGTGATTTTATCATGGATATAAATGGAGATATAAAATTTCTTCTTGAGCTTGGTGCTGCTGGGCAGTTTCACAAAATGGAGAGAAATGGAGTGGTTTTGCTTGCTCTCTTACTTTAGTCTCATCCAAATGAATTATTGCAATGTATTGAGATAATATCTTGCCACTTGCTTTATTAAAGTGATTACCTCATCTTGCTTGAGTCATCAAAGAGACAAGTGTTGGTGTTTTGTGGTGAAGTGATGTCATTAGCACTAAGTAACTTGGTTTGTTTCCAAGTGTGCTAGTTACTTGCTTAACTAGCTTGGTTACTAGATATTTCTTACTTGCACATGCATGCATCTAGATCTCTGCTTGCTCTTTTGTCCGTTTATTGCTCAATTCATTGATCGTTCGAACGAATAACTCAATCGTTTCTAGTTAGGGTTTTACCGAAAACCGTAATAATATTTACACCATCATTCTCCATTCTCTTTAATAATTCTTGAACCTATTTTCCTTAAATCCCTTCAATAATTCTTTAAGTCTTTCAGTGTCCAGGGAACTTTCGGAGAAAATAAAAGTGCGGTTTTTCAGAATCCGACAGCTTTTACATACACTTATTTTCCCCCTGGATCACTAATACGAACTCGGAAATCCGTTCCGAATACTTCTATATAGTGTCGTCTCATAATATTCTCATTTCCACCAAAAACACTATTCATTCTATATTCTTCCTTTATTCCCTATATTTATGACAATGTATTTTTTCTTTCTCGGGCGTTCCTTAACCTTTTTTCGGAACCATTGGACTGATAACAGATATCGATTTGGATGACATAAGAATAACCTTCCCCCTTGGAATTATCAAATCTTAACTTCCTAGGAGATAGATAATTCTCATCTAGATTGTCAACCAATAGCATTCTTCATGACACATAAGTATTTGAATCCATATTCATCCCATAATAAAAGTTTTAATTCCTACCAAAAATCGGGGTTCTTACAGTCTCCCCTCCTTAAAAGGATTTCGTCCCGGAATCGGGTAGGAAACAAGAGTCGTTTGTTTGTCATTTCACCTTTCAGCTTCCGGGTCAATTCTTAGTCGTTCTACCCTTTCTCAGCACATCTACAGGTGCTACAATACGTACTTTATCCTTTTTCCATCAACTTTGCTACTTTTTGTACAACACACTATCCGGGTTATGCTCTTACTCAGTCTTATCCTTATTGATACCTGCAGTAACATTGGTATCACTATCACACTGCGAATTTGGAGGTAACCTCGCTCGCACTGTGCATTTCCTGATCGCTTTAATCTTTGCAATCTCGATCAATATAGAGAAGTGGAAAGATTTATTGAGAGATCACTATGATCAATGAACATTTGTTATATTGCATAGTTAGTACAGAAGGGGGCCAGCCTTTAGTACTTGACAAGCAATTAAACAGGTTATGGTATTCCACTCAGACTTCTATCACATAGACAGATAGTCACGTAGCAGTACCTCCCCTCCTTAAAGGGTTGTTCTTCTCAATTCATAAAGAAGATGAATAAGAGAGAAGAAAAGAAAAGAGTTCTAAAGGATTATAGAAAGTTTTCATGATTGTAAAATATCATACTCAGAATTTACCTCTGAACTATAGAGGTTCATCAAGGAAGAAATTAATCATTATTATATCTAATACTATTTGATCGCAATCTCATGTGTCAACATATCTTGCTGCTTTGTCCACTATTCTATGGACCTATACTCCGGTTCAACCTTAGCACACTTACTTTTGGAAAATCTTTGAACCTCTCAGGATAAATCTTAGTTTCTCGATTGACACCATTGTTACTGACATTCCATGTCACGCTACTAGCTTATTCATATCTATAATATTAACACTATCAGGTTGTCATCCCGAGAATTCATCAGAAAACCCTTTTATTAATCCATTAATAACATTCCTTGCTTCACATTCCCTAGTTGCTTTCCCAGTCTTTTCTTTATCAATCAGAACCTTCTTATTATCTGATTTTTATTTACTTCTGTTATTTACTTTCACCTTCGTCTCTTTATTGAGATAGCTTTTGCACTTGGTACCTCCTTATTGGTATCCCGTTACATTTACTCTATAATCATCACGTTATTCCAATTTAAACTCTCCGAAATGAATCTGGCCGATCCCTTTAACTTAGATTCAATATAATCTACTTCTGCCAACCTTGTTTCTCATCACTTGTTCTTTTCTATCCGTGATTTTCCACAGGTTGTTCTTCGTAAGTCAGACCAGGTCGTATATCTACCTGCTCGTACTCTTATCATCTATCGAGCATCTGCATTTTACTGGCGTAGCCTTGCCACATGAAACATGTTATGATCATGCTATAAGTTTTGGGGGTAGATCTGGCTCGAATGCCACCTTCCGAACACTTTTAAACTCTCAGATGGCCCAACAAATCTCGGGCTCAACTGCCCTTAATTCTTTCTACGGGAATACATTTAGCATCATGAATTGTCAACCTCATATTCTCTATCTTGTTTGCGCAGAAGTACATTAACACAAACTTGGTTGTCATTCATCAATATGCCATTTAGCTTATCAATAGCAGCACTTTCTTTATCTTTACGTTGTCATCTACTTTTTAAGAAGAATCGCCATCGCTTGTTGTTTAAATAGTGCATTAATAGCTAACCATACGGGTTTCAAATCCTTTAGGGAGACAGAGTAATCACTATTCCTTATCCATAAGGAGCACTTCCTGAACTTGATGTAGATATCACATGAAGTAAATAAAATTGCAGAAGAGCTTCAAGCATCGCAGCTATGTTCGGTTGATGAAACTATCACTCAGGCATCTTCCATAAAAGACTGGAAACTTAATGGTTTACTTCATCAATTTTGTATCATGGTCCTGGTTTGCCTCAAAACGGGACCTTCTAAGGTGTGTATCGGGAATCGAATCTTTACTTAAACTATTATTACCGTCGATTCTTGCACAGTCATCAGAAGTAATGTAATTTCCTCCACTCCGATATGACCTTCAAGGTCCTTCCAAATATCATTCTGTTTCTTTGGTATGAACATTTGTAATTATTCCTCTATACTTAGACTGTCGGCCACCTCATTGGCCTTCCCTGATAATAATAATTTCTTGTAATCCATGTTCTCTGGATACATTCCAACTCAAATTTTTCTACCTCATTCTCATCACTGTTGGGTGGAAGCATTCTCCCTTAAGCTCTGCTGAAGGAGAAAAATATAACTATCAGTCTTTTTCCATAAGTCATTGCTTCCACCTTCCTGTGGGAACTTTATCAAAGTTACCCTCAATCATACCTAGGATATTTGTTTTCTTAGTTCTTTCTTGTTCTAGGATAATCTCAACCTTCTTTGGTTCCATCCTTACCTCATCATGGTTTCATACATGCCTCATCTGGCATTATTGTTATTGTGTCTTACATTCTCTACCAAGCTTCTATTTTGAAACTCAGAATGTTAACTTTTTCCTTGTAAGGTTTCTTAGGTCGTCCTCATCATTCCTCCTGTATTTTCTAGGTACAGGGTATATCCAAACGTCATTGATCAATACTCTAATAATTCTATCCATGTTTTTTCTAGAACTCTTTTTTTTATAATCCTTACAGGTCATTGTTTCCTTAGCAAATCCAACTAATATCATCTGAATTCACAATGTCTTTATTAGGGTTAATGCCATCCCTTGTGCATTCCCCAGGGTTTGTCTTAATTTATGGATATCCTATCCTTAATTCAACTACCAAGGAATTCTTGCATCCTATAATTGGCAATCAGATCATGTATCCTTAATAAGGGTCTCTTTTCCATCATTTTCCTTTGATAATCGATCGGTGGCTTAATGATAACCTCTACTTTCATATAGTTGCCAGCCTCTTCGACCTTCCAAAAGACAACATATGTCTATCTGCTCTCTTACAAAACTTGGTAATGGTAGCAAGGATGTTTTGGAAGATATTGGTCGAGTTCAACATGAATCTCTTAGTACTTATCGTTCTTCGCGAAGGTACTTGCCTCTGACAAAATTTCTACAGCATACTGTTCAATTTCTGACCATTTCTATACTCTCTTCATATACCTTCATTGTTTACTTTCCTCCGCCATAATATATTCATGGTATTCATGATACCCTAACATCATACATCTCAAGTCATTATACTTCAAATTTTACTCGTAATCTTGGGCGATCATATACACATGAATCACTTTAGTACGGGTGACCCCATTCCAAAAAGTCTAGTAAATTCCCAATCCAAACATGGGTTGCAAAGGGTTCAGTAGAAGATTCCTACGATCTCATTAATATTTCCTTTATATCAGAAGCCCTTGCAGTCGGTGCTTACTTAGAAGCAACCCTGCTTTGTCCTTTCATTGCTGGTCTAGTCACTTGATAATCCTTTATGACTTGGCCTCAACTGGCCACACTAAAATAAAAATATATGATTTTAGGGGCTGGATAATAGCATTACTTTTCTAGCAATTACCGGCGTAGTGCCTTCTTCTTTGATACCTTTCTACCTTTCCAAAACTTTACTCCATATAAGTCTTAATCGACTTCTCGGCACCGTCTCTGGTCACCTTTCCTCTACTTTTATCTTTTCAACTATTCTTATCAATCCCACGTGCCACGCAAGCTTACCATTCCTGGCATAACAGCCTTTTCACTTAAGTCAATCCCGTAGTTTCTCAGTCCGGCTAGTTTCTTACTTACATTTCCTGTTTTCGTCCAATCTCACTTCATCATTGTATTTCTACAATCAATCGCGATAACCGGGGTCTGTCCACCAACCCATATAGCGGCTACCTTACCCAATTCACGGGGTTCACCCCAGTTTCTACTCTCTTCCATGGCGTTCTCTAATAATCAGAAAGACAAGGTTTGCCAAAATTCGTTGAAGTTCTTTTCAGAATCAGGGAAATTTTGATCAATCTATCCACCTACTGGTAACATTAAGGAGACCAGTTTCGAAACCTGGAGAATAGTTCTATGGACCTCCAAGCAGGTAGAACCATAAGCAGTGATAATTAACGAAATAATCGTCATCAGATTGGAAGTTTAACCACTGGAGAGGAACCAATTATATACATCCCTTAGAAGGGAATCAACAGTTTCAAACTGAAACCTGTCACAATATCTTGATACCTATACGTCCTGATATTCAATATTTCCCAATGTCAGTCTATCTAACCACTAGTCTCAGAAGGAACATTACCGTCGGGGTTGGTTGTTCCACAAAAATTGGCACTACTAAGGCCATCCGAACCTGGTGAACCCTGCTGTCCGAATGCATCCGCAAGTACTTTGTCGTGCTGCGAAAGCACACATCCTAATCTTTTATGCGAAGCGTCGTTGGAAGCACAAAGTCTCCCTTTTTCCATTAAACAATGCCAACTCTTGGTCATTACCAATTTCATCTTTTAGCTCCAGGAAGATTTTCTCACATTTTTTTTCTCTTCAATTGCTGATCGTATTACTTGATCCATTATAATTCTGCATCGGAGTAAAATTAAGGTAACTACTATAATCCATTCAAAGAAAAGAAAGAATTTAATATTCCTCTGAATCACATGCATCTAACGTTTCTGGTTCATCATTTCACTGAGTTAAATTAACCCTATACTTAGTCTCTGACAATAGTCTCATTACGAGTTCATCTTGACTCACTGGTCTAATCTTCCGGTAGGTTCTGAGATCATTGTCTTGCTTACTACTTCCTTATATAACTTTATCCAATCATGCTGTCACTTCCCAATATTTTCACTTTCTAACTGATTCATTCATAAAATGGACATTTTCCTGAATAAAACAAGTTCATTAAGCTCAATTTGGTTCCATAAATTACAACCTATGATATCTGCCTTCTCATGGGGAATTATTACTGATAATATTCATACTAATTCATTTGTCAAATGATAAGGCACTTACTGCCTCCTTCTCAACTATTTCTACGTACTCTGCTCCTCGTCCTATATCGATGTCTTTGATAATCATACATCCCTCTAGCTCTTTCTTCGTTAATATGAAAGTCTCTGAGGATTCTCGTCTATTCCCGTATAAGATCTCAAGTAATTCTTCCAATCCGTCTTACTCGCTGTACTACATCCAATAGTCCGGCTACGAATCCAACACGAATCTTTAGTTCTCTTACTAGTAGCTTAGTTCTTTATGCTCACTTCTGAGCACCATATCTTAATCATCACAGTCTTTCTGGTTGCAACCCTTATTTCTCGACGGTAAGCTCCTTATCCTAACAGGATTTTCCTTATCTGCTAGAACCTCTTCCGGGTCTCCAGTGGGGTACTCTATTCAATTTACCCGCTGATCTTCAGCATATAATAAAGCATCATCATGCTGCTGCTCGTATGCCTCAAGGTCTGTCGCCTTACTCGTCGATACGATATCGAGCTAAGTTACTATCATGATACTTAAGAGTTCCCATAAGGGTTTTATAGGTCATCACTACATTAAGTAGTCCGACTATGAACTTGGAAAGAGTTCTTATTATCTTAGTGAATTTATTTTTTTAACGTCGCCTCATCTCTGGGGTTTATAACGTACGCTCTGATACCATTTCTTTAACACCCCCAGATCCGGGGTCCGGGATCCGGTCGTTACGGTCTCCATTTCGGTCCATAATACTTGAACTTACTTCAACATAAAATAAATTACATCTTTATGACCCAACATAACAATATAAAACACACCCGTTATAGTCCCAGAGATGAAATCAGAGTAACAATCAAATTTTATTAATCACAAGATGGAGTTCTTACAACCCAAAAGAATTTCAGTATGAATACATACTCTTTGTCATCCATTTACATAAGTCATACTAGCCCATATACTTGGTACTGAAAGGATGAATCTATCCTACCAATAGCTTTCTCTTCAGCTCTGGTAGTCTCATCGTCCTTGCCAGCGTTGAGTGCGCCTTGTGCGAGTCATCTGGTCTAGCTGTTGTTGTGATATAATAATAAAGCAAGGGTGAGCAATAGCCCACCAACAATAATGTATAACTGAACGATAATATATAACAGTTCAAAAAGTATCTTTCAAACCATATGCCATGCATTTACGGAAATGATGCCAGTATAACATAAACGATGAAGTTACAAGGTAACTCAAAATGCAAATATAGGTGGGATATCTGCTATGTCGAAGATAAGCAAGATATTATCATTTATCATAGAAGAGGAACTTGCAGGAAAATATTGCAATTCCAATTATAAATAATTTCCAATACTGCCAACAATGATAATGTTGTAGAAAATAAATGAATTTAAATGATAAACTTTTGCTGGAGTATTCACCACGCCCACTATTCCAATCCTTACGATGATCAGTCGCAGATTGTACAGCTCAATTTAGATTTACTACCGGTAGAAGGAAGAGCTGACGGATTTACTTGTCTACCGCCCTGTTAGATCTCCCCGGCCAACGGTTGGGCCAATTGGGATGGACCGGTGCTACTCGGCCTCTACACGACTCCAAGTTCGAAAAGAAGTTCTTGACTCTGAACGTAAAGTTCGTCCCCCTTTCCCCAAGTATGATACTTATTGATAAGACTCCACAAAGTAGTCGTATCTAGTTGGAAAGGAAAATTCAACATCATATCTCTCAAGCTGCTGCTTGTTAGAGGATACCATCTTGTTCCAATAATCTTACCCCTCGAATGATGAGAAGGTTACTTAAAGATTCAATTGATAAACAGCAACCAAGTTGCGAGTGAAACGAATAGTTTTACAAGATTTATGACCGGGAAGTCAACAAGATGAATAACTTTGCTCAAGTAGGTTCCCCTATAATATGGAAGTCTGAGCGAGCATTTAAATCCTTTTAAGACAGATTTAAATGAAAAATAAATAGTTGGGAACCTTTCCTTGATAAAATAGTCGTAAAAAGTCTCTGAATAATATAAATCATTTTAAAAAGAATTTAAAAGAATTAAATAAATATTCCAAAAATATTTATTAACTCAATAATAGTTACGGAATATTATTAAATCATAATATTGCTCGTAAGTAATCCTCGAATGAATATATAGAATTATTTATTAAATAAATCCCTCCTTACATGAATATTCAAAAATAATATTCATTAAATAATTAAACTCCAATAATTATTTAAAATAATATTCAATAAATAAGTCAAACCTTAAATGAATATTTGAAATTAATATCCATTTAATAAATAATCTTCTAAATGAATATCCAAATAATACTCATTTAGTAATCAAAACTTTAAAGAAATAATCGAAATAATATTCCTTAAGTAAATAGAATTTCCAATGAATATTTTAAAATAATATTCATCAAGTACATAAAACCTTAAATGAATATTCGAAAGTAATATTCATTTAATAAATAACATTCTAATGAATATCAAAATAATATTCATTAAATAATGAACTCTAAAAGAATATTCGAAACTAACATTCATTTAATATCTCTCGACTGAGATAATGCTCGAATAACATTCCTCGAAATATTTCCAAGTGATTGATACTTTATGGAAATATAAATAACGTTTAATAATAACATTCCTTAAAATAAATAATAATCTGCCGTTGGAATCCCTCCGGGTTTCTACGACTATCTATATCTCAAAATACCGACTCCAGGTCTATACTTAAGAATGAATATCATATGCCCTTCGCTAAGGGTCTTATCAAAACAATCCGGCTTATAACTGATAATTCGTATCTAGTCTATAAGCCAATATCAATTCAGGGAACAGGTATCATAATATAATTTGACAATAGGCATGCATGCTATGGCATATGTAAAATGGCAATCACATATATATATATTATCACAACAGGTTCAAAGTTTTGAACACTTGCCTAGTAATCGGGTGTGGGTGGAGATAGCGTGTCCTGGGTCTGCTCGATGATCTATAAACAATCAGAACATTCGATATTAACCACTTAACACGTTTTAAAAGTCTAAGTATAACTTCACTTAAATCGAAACACGTTTTCGAATTATCTCGTTATACACCTTTTAGTGTAACTCTTTTTATTACTGATACGATCTGACATTTGTTCGTTATTACGACATGTCATCATACACACACTCGGTATATACGTAAGTCGTATAAGTTCTAAAGTCAATCGATTACGAACCGAGATTATACCTCGAGTTTTATCGTTCATTTTATAAGTGTTTTACCAAAGTTATAACCAAGCGGGTTTTTAGGGGTTCATTCGCGTTTAACTTCGATTCCAACATTTTTATAAAATCGGAAAACGATCCGTTTGATATGTGGTTTTCTTTCATACCTTCCTTATGACCCCTAGTATTTATTTACCAAGATTCGCCACTGAGTAACATGTTTTACAAGGGTTCAATTGAAGTTACGAACTTTTACTTACGGTTCCGAACCAATTTTAGTAATTTGACCATAACTCCTAAACCGTACGTCGGAATATTTCGATTCTTGTGCCGTAACGATCTATGGCTCGAGATCTACAAGGACCAGTCATAATATTATCAAGGTCAGGAAATTATATTAACTGCCATGCTTGGTTTCTAAGCGTTAACAAAAATTCGGCATTACGACGGCTATAACTCGAACGATCCAAATTCGTACATGCCTCAAGCATATCATCAAAGCAACTCATGGCTTAACAACATCATTTACTACTGTCAAGAGGCTCTAAGGCCAGTGAAGGTCTCATGACCACCACACAACATAAACATAACAAATCAAGTCTTAAACAACTATTAATACAACAATCAAGAACTCATCTTGCAACCCACTTAAGATCTCATCAAAACTTCATAAAACTCAAAGTAAGATCTAGGGTTTAGGTGAGATATACCTTCCTTGGAGTATGTACTAGCCTTATAAAACCTTGTATAGCCCTTAGAACACCTTAAACAAGCTTGGATCATCCAAAGAAACAATAAAACTAAAATTAGTTCTTAAAATTTACTATTCATCAGTTCAAGATCTGCAACAACGAGGCCCTTACCATGATTTCTTGGACGAGGCTCCTAAAGGAGAGTTGTAGAGCATCTACCCAGCTTTCCAAAAAGATAAAGAACACCAAATTCCATTGAGAAACGAAGGAGATATGGCCGTTTGAAAATCAGTCCAGAAACTGTCAAGCATCAGGACAGTTTGCTTCTTCAACTTGGGGAGGTGATTTGACTAGGCTATACTACTTGGATTGCTATGAAATTTGGAGCGAATATTGCTCATGGAGTGGAAAGGCTGTGGTAAAAATTTGGTGATTTTAACATGGATAGAAATGGAGATATAAAATTTCTTCTTGAGCTTGGTGCTGCTGGGCAGTTTCACAAAATGGAGAGAAATGGAGTGGTTTTGTTTCCAAGTGTGCTAGTTACTTGCTTAACTAGCTTGGTTACTAGATATTTCTTACTTGCACATGCATGCATCTAGATCTCTGCTTGCTCTTTTGTCCGTTTATTGCTCAATTCATTGATCGTTCGAACGAATAACTCAATCGTTTCTAGTTAGGGTTTTACCGAAAACCGTAATAATATTTACACCATCATTCTCCATTCTCTTTAATAATTCTTGAACCTATTTTCCTTAAATCCCTTCAATAATTCTTTAAGTCTTTCAGTGTCCAGGGAACTCTCGGAGAAAATAAAAGTGCGGTTTTTCATAATCCGACAGCTTTTACATACACTTATTTTCCCCCTGGATCACTAATACTAATAACTCAATCGTTTCTAGTTAGGGTTTTACCGAAAACCGTAATAATATTTACACCATCATTCTCCATTCTCTTTAATAATTCTTGAACCTATTTTCCTTAAATCCCTTCAATAATTCTTTAAGTCTTTCAGTGTCCAGGGAACTCTCGGAGAAAATAAAAGTGCCGTTTTTCAGAATCCGACATCTTTTATATACACTTATTTTCCCCCTAGATCACTAATACGAACTCGGAAATCCGTTCCGAATACTTCTATATAGTGTCGTCTCATAATATTCTCATTTCCACCAAAAACACTATTCATTCTATATTCTTCCTTTATTCCCTATATTTATGACAATGTCTTTTTTCTTTCTCGGGCGTTCCTTAACCTTTTTTCGGAACCACTGGACTGATAACAGATATCTATTTGGATGACATAAGAATAACCTTCCCCCTTGGAATTATCAAATCTTAACTTCCTAGGAGATAGATAATTCTTATCTAGATTGTCAACCAATAGCATTCTTCATGACACATAAGTATTTGAATCCATATTCATCCCATAATAAAAGCTTTAATTCCTACCAAAAATCGGGGTTCTTACAAAGGTATTGTGGCCTCATGAATATTCACGTTATGAAACAAAATTCACCCAGTGATTATTCACCACCAAAATCATTCTTAACCATCTTAATTTTTTGTAGTAAGTTGGTTTTCATTTTCGAGCTTATAGAGTATATTCTTCTCTATACAGTTTCATTTTTACTCTTTAATGAGTACACATAATCAATGTATTACTATAAAGTAATCACATAACTTGTTACCACCTCTCACTAGAGAAGGTTTCACATTGTTCAATAAAACCTCCCAGGTTTGAATATCATGTTCAAAGAACTTTCCTGTTCTTGTCACTGAAAAATTCAACTATTGAATTTCTCTCAAATTTTAATTTGGTTCACAAGAGAACCTAATTTTCTAGCTCATGAGTGGTACAACCAGAAGAGGCCCGAGGAAGAACATAAACTTCCAATAAACCCACATTCAGTGATTCTTGTTCAATTGATGCATTAGGGTTAACAGCATTCTGGATTTCTCCAAATTTTAGCATACAGAGCTGACCGCGATGCCGTAATAAGTATCACATGGATCACCATAATAGGCTCGTGTGTAACTGCTGTAGCAGGCCAACACCAATAAGAGATTATATAATATAACCAGAGGAATGAATCCAACTAGAAAATTATAAATCTCGTGCCGACCCTCATCCTATAATTAATAAGTAACAGGCCTGTTAGGTTTTTCAACATCTCAAAACATCCGACCAAGATTGATATTCAAAAGAAATTTCCTTGCGCTTGTGCTTAAGGTAGTTCTTGAAATCTTTCCATCCAGGTGGTAGCTTTTCAATTACAGCAGCAACTTGGAAAGACTCACTTATGATCATCCCTTCATCATGAATATCATGGATGATCACTTACAGTTCTTGCACCTGACTGACCATGGTCTTAGAGTCCGCCATCTTATAATCAACAAAATGGCCAACAATCCACTTCTTAGCCCTAGCGTCCTCGGTTTTGTACTTATGGTCAAGTGACTCCCATAAGACCTTAGCTATTGGCTTCGTACTGTACACGTTATACAACGAGTCAGCCAAACAATTCAGCACATAATTCCGACAGATATAGTCGGCGTGCTTCCAACCATCAACAGCATAAACTGTTTGCGTGTTACTCTCAACAGTGAGCAACGGTGGATCCTCTTTGAGGAAACGATCCGAATGCATCGTGGTCAGATAGACAGCATCTTTTGTTGCCAACGTTTGAAGTTCGTTCCGTTGAACTTCTCAGGTTTCTCAGCATGTGCAGCAGGCACAGCAGGAACAGTAGGCACAGTAGATACAATATGTGCACTAGGCACAACAGGCATCTGTACTACCAATGTTTGCACACCAGTAGGCACTGCATGTCCGTTCGTAGGAACATTAATCTGTCCAACGATAATATGTCCCAAAGGCACATGTCCAATCGGCATCGAACCCACATCAGATGTTACCACCTCTGCGTTAGGGTTTAGCGGCAGCTGGTGACCCCCATCAGGTATAATAACCTGTGGGTTGGGATCAACCACCATGTTCGTGTTGTTCATAGTTTGATTCTCCATTAAATTTGTCACTCAAACAAATAAATAAATACGTAAGTACACACAGATATAATTTAATACGCTTTAAGATTGTTAGACAATCTACGATAAATACAAACAGTATAATATTTGTGCGTGTGTGAGTAACAGTTAAGTATATAATTAAAACAGACAAAAGAGGAGACAAGGAACGAAAAACCCGAGTCCAGTGCATGACTGTCTCCTTAAAGCGTATTAGCCCTCACAGTATGTGTGAGCGAATTGCCTCCTAGGAAAAAATGGATTTCAGTGAGGCTACAGAAGAGCGTCACTCTCAGCGAGCTTGAGACGAGCAAGAACTATCACCAGAAGAAGAGAAGAGGCTGTATATGAGAGGAGGATGTGTGTTTTTTAGTGAATAATCCTAATGTTCTAGATGAGTATTTATAGGAGGAGGAAACTTGGGTGCTACACGATTGCCTTAATTAATTAGTCGCTCAAATCAATTAAGTCGGTGGCAATTTCCCTGACTAATTAACCGCGTTAATTAATTATGTTAAGTCGGTGGAAAAAATCCGTAGCAAAAATGGAATTGATTTTACCGAATCAGTTAATTCAAATTATATTCAACACTTGACACTCTTACCATGTTTAAGGTTATTTTATTTTAGATGATATAGATATGAACGTTTATGCAATTCATTATAGGTAGTCCTAGCCACTCAATTATTTTGTTGTACAGGACAATTTATTGGCCAAGGAGTATTCGAGGTATATTTGGTGTGTTTTCGTTGTTTTACTGTTAAACTTTTACTTCATGTTAATTCTGACTAATTATATTCTGTAAAAATGTGCTACAGCTCTTTTGGACAACCTAATTCTAGGCTTCTTAGTGGCTACCTTCTTCGTATTGCTAGAGGTTATTATTATCACTTATTTTATCAAGTTCAATAAAAAAAATTGTTGACAAAATGATTAATATTAAGTATTAAATATATGCCGATCATGTACTGCTGGTGATAGGTGGACATAAGGTGTCTATTCCCACTTCCAAGAGAAGTCAGTTTAGAGATTATGAATACATATTACATAGTACATAATATTGGGGAATACATGGTGTTAAGAATCTAAGCTGTTGAATTGACATCAGCCATTCATGTTAAAGAGGGTAGCTTCATGTTTTTTTAAGGTGTGATGGAACAATATATTGGACTGGAAATGTATTAGAACTCAAAAGTTTTGGAGGTAACTGTGACTCCTTATTTTTAGTACCCGCAAAATAGTTTCCCTATATGCAGGAACTTGTTACATAACCAGGTTCTCATCCTCCAGTTGTCGATACTCTTTCATTTCGAAATTTTAACCGTCACAGGAAACTATTAAATAGAATGCGGATGTTATGTGTGTATAGAATTATACTAGTTTGCATCAAGTGGAGGATATAGATGTAACTTGTAAGTTTTCCGTCATATCAGTAGAATGTGCATCACAGTCTGCACAACATTTTCACATATATCTACTCCTATGGTTAAGTAAGAAGCATGTAAGCTTTAAAATGATGTTGGACATTTTTATCCTGTTTGACAGAGACTTTGAGTTTACCTTATGTTTCAGAGATTTAAGCGTGTACGTATTTCAGTTTACCTTAAATTTACCATTTGTATAGAAACGTGCTCCAGCTTCTTTGGACAAACTAATTCAAGCCCTCATAATGGCGTCATCTATATGTATGAATTTAGTTTTAAACTAGATACTTGACCCTCATAACCCATTCGAGATAAAATATATCAGGTCTTGTATATGTTTGAGCATTTACACAATTTATTACATGTAGTCCTAGCTGCTCATGTTAAAGCAACGGAAAATGTATGTGGAGTCAGAATGCTGCCAAGGAAACATAAAATAACATTTTGTAAGCGGTATAAGTCGAATTCTTTCCGATTTTTTCATATAGATAGAAGATGTAGTTGTGTGGTCATAAGTTTTAGTATTGATTACTCTAGTCTTTTTGAAAATATTTATAACTCACTGAATAAATATAATAAATGTTTTACTATAATAGAGATCCTATATTGGTTCTCAGTCTAATTGTATTTGTTATCATTATAACCACTGTATATTTATATACTAAATTTTGGAATAAACATTTTATAGAAATTTTATTTCAAATTTTCGAAAAAAGGTATTAAGATGATAAAGACATAAATTATATTCCAAATTGATATTAAATGTTGCTGATGAAGGTCCATAGTCTACCCATTAGCAAATGGGGAATCTCCCGATGCTGCATCAAATATCATCTACTCAGTATGCAGTTCAGTAGTAGTCACTGACAATACTTTGTTTGGCATGCTACATTTATTAATTATATGTACAGTGCACATCAATTTGAACATAAATTTATGTAGTTGCTATAATATTTATCATTAATGCTGTTGTAGGTATGCCTGGTATTACTACTTATGCTGGTTTCTATGAAGTCTACTCGACGAAGAAAGGGGAGACCCTTTATGTTTTAGCAGCGTCCGGAACTGTTGGTTAGCTTGTTGGGCAGTTTGGAAAGATTCTGGGCTGCTAAGTTGTTGGGAGTGCTGGATTCGAAGAAAAGGTCTATTTTTCTTTCTTTTTTTAAATAGTATCCATTACATTAAAATATATTTTCTCCAAATAAGTAATTTTATTAAATTAGTTTTAAACATAAAAAGTGGTTATGTAACTAATTGTTAACCATCAACAAACTCACCTTGAGTTGTCATGTTTTTGTAATGGGGGATAAACGAGCTATTTGGTCACTGTACTATTCAAAAACTTTCAATTGGGTCACCAACCCAAAAAAGTTTTCAATCGCATAATAAAGCACCCAAAAACTTTTAATTGAGTCATTGTCGTTAACTTTAACGGAGAGACGTAAACTTTCAATTAGGTCATCAGTATCAAGTTTAACTTTCAATTAGGTCATCGGTATTATAAATTTTGATATTTTTTTTTTAAATTTTGAGAATTTTTTCGAATTTAAATTTTGAATAAATTTTGAATTTTTTAGAAATTTCGAAATTTTTGAATTTTTTTCGAAATTTTTGAATTTTTTCGAAATTTTAATATGAATTTATTAAATCGAGTTAAGTTTGTAGGAATCGCGAGCGTTTTATATATGTTACTCAAAAGTATAGCTCAAACGAAAATAATTTATGAGGGTCGAGTAATGATTGTATTTTGGTTTGTTTAATAAGCTTAACTTTCTTTTTTGTAACTTCGGACATATGAATGCTACACTTTATTAAAATGAAAATTATACAAATTGTTGTGGAATAAAAACTAGGTTACGATTTGTAATTAATGCTAGGGTGGTTGAGCTTCGAGCTTTAATGGCTGCTTCTGCGTTCGAGACTAAACGGTCCTCACAGAATGCCTACGTATCTCTGTAAATTAGAGAATCAAGCCAATAAAACGTAGTTCTGAGATGAGGGGTCAGGCCCTTTATATAGGCTGAGAAGCCTTTAGAATTATGGTAGGAGTTAGAGACTTGGTAGAAAAGTCTTTGAGGAAAGTTCTAGATCTATTCCTTGTAGGAATCAGTTTCCATATTGAATTGGATGCCTTATAGGATAAGTCTGAAAGGGATATTATCCTTATCCAACTATTATTTGCTGAGCTGTTTATTTCCCCCAATATTAATTACGAAATTAATATTATAATAGGGGTTTTGGGCCCATCTGGTGGGCCCCACGTTTGGACCATTCAGGGTCTAATTAATGCCTCATTAAATGTGTCTTTAGGGCTTATTTTCAGCCCATATCATTTGCCCCCCAACTTCTAGGAAAACTGATCAGGTTTTCCTTGAAGTTTTAACGGCCTTTTTCGAGACTCGGGTCAGGGTTTATCTTTGATATCGTTTTTGATGTAAAGCGTGGAGCGACCGACGCGTTTACAACGACGCTAGATTGTGCCAGTAGCATTGAACGGTGCTAAACGGCACTAAACGACACTAAACGGTGCTAAACGACACTAAGCGACACTAAACGGTGCTAAACAGCCTTAAACGACGTTTAAACGATGTTAAACGACGCTAAACGGCGATAAACGGTGCTAAACGACACTAAACGACACTAAACGGTGCTAAACGACACTAAACGACACTAAACGGTGCTAAACAGCCTTAAACGACGTTTAAACGATGTTAAACGACGCTAAACGGCGATAAACGGTGCTAAACGACACTAAACGACACTAAACGGTGCTAAACAGCCTTAAACGACGTTTAAACGATGTTAAACGACGCTAATCGGCGATAAACGGCACTTAACGGCACTAAACGACACTAAACGGTGCTAAACAGCCTTAAACGACGTTTAAACGATGTTAAACGACGCTAAACGGCGATAAACGGTGCTAAACGACACTAAACGACACTAAACGGTGCTAAACAGCCTTAAACGACGTTTAAACGATGTTAAACGACGCTAAACGGCGATAAACGGTGCTAAACGACACTAAACGACACTAAACGGTGCTAAACGACACTAAACGACACTAAACGGTGCTAAACAGCCTTAAACGACGTTTAAACGATGTTAAACGACGCTAAACGGCGATAAACGGTGCTAAACGACACTAAACGACACTAAACGGTGCTAAACAGCCTTAAACGACGTTTAAACGATGTTAAACGACGCTAATCGGCGATAAACGGCGCTTAACGGCACTAAACGACACTAAACGGTGCTAAACAGCCTTAAACGACGTTTAAACGATGTTAAACGACGCTAAACGGCGATAAACGGTGCTAAACGGCACTCCTGAAATCATACGAAAAAATCAAGATTCAGGTTCAGAAGCTGCCCGAGAATTGCTGAAAAACCAAGATTCAGGACCACAAGCTGACCCGCGATCGGCCGGATCGAGGGCTAGCTTGTGGTCGGCTAGCTCCTGGTCGGCCGAAGGGCCTCCAACCAAGGTGGTCGGCTGACACCTGGTCGGCTGGAGGGCCTTGACCCCAGGTGGTCGGCCGGCACCTGGTCGGCTGGCTCGTGGTCGGCCGGGGCTCTTGCATTTGCCTTGGTCGGCTGCAAGGTGGTCGGCCGGGGCATCTGAATGTGCCTTGGTCGGCTGCAAGGTGGTCGGCCATGGTTCCTTCGGGTGTCGTGGTCGACCATTTCGAAGGATTCAGAAGCTGAATCTCGATCCTCGGTTGGTTTTTTTGGTCATCCGTGACTTTCAAGGATTCAGAAGCTGAATCTCAATCCTAGGGATTCAGAAGCTGAATCTCGATCCTAGGTTAGTTTTTTGGTCACCCGTGACTTTCTAGGATTCAGAAGCTGAATCTCAATCCTAGGGATTCAGAAGCTGAATCTCGATCCTAGGTTAGTTTTTTGGTCACCCGTGACTTTCTAGGATTCAGAAGCTGAATCTCAATCCTAGGGATTCAGAAGCTGAATCTCGATCCTAGGTTAGTTTTTTGGTCACCCGTGACTTTCTAGGATTCAGAAGCTGAATCTCAATCCTAGGGATTCAGAAGCTGAATCTCGATCCTAGGTTGGTTTTTGGTCATCCGTGACTTTCAAGGATTCAGAAGCTGAATCTCGATCCTAGGGATTCAGAAGCTGAATCTCGATCCTAGGGATTCAGAAGCTGATCCTGGGTTTAGTATTTTGGTCAATCGTGACTTCTATCGGGATTACACCTTAATTCAGGATTAGCACTACTAACCTCGTGTTTAAGATTAAACTCGTTGTTTATCTCTTTAAGTACAACATCCATGCAGTAAATATTTCAGCTGTTTCTTTTCCGACAGATATGAATTATAACGATTCTTTCTGTATAACGTGGATAATTTCCGTCCTTTTTCGTCTGGAAACGATAGATGACCTGTTAACACGAACCGAGCTGAGATTCAACCTGATGTACCAGGTCATGTATTTTCTATAAAAGAGGAGAAGTAGCCTTCATTTCCATTCACTTCTTCATTTCTGAGCTTTCAGATTCTTAAGTTCTCTAAGGTTCAAGTTACAAGATCCAGTTCGAGCTTCAAGATCAAGTTTCAGATTCAAGATCAAGTTTCAGCTCTTGCATCAAGATGTCGGAAGGTGATCAACCAATGGCTCCCCCGGTCTCCATGATGGAAGCCATGTCAAAGAGGAGTAAAATGAGGACTGCTAAAGGTAAAGAAAGAATTCAACCTCCTTCATATGTGGAACATAGATTCGAATCCTTGCTAGAACTTTTAAATATCATGAGGGATACATTTCCCAACTGTTCTAGTCTAGATTCTTTCAATAGTTCCAGTAAATTGTCGGAACGGGACGTTCAGAAGATAAGGGAGTCTTATCACTTTCCAAGTGCCATCCAGGTTCGTCTCCCGAGTCCATCAGATAGAACTTGCAACTGGCATCCAGATAAGGGAGTCTTATCACTTTTCAAGTGCCTTAGATGCTGGGTTCAGGTTCCCGGTTGACAATTTTATTATTAGGCTGCTGGCTGAATATCAAATCCACCCCTGTCAATTGTATCCCAACGCCTGGAGGTACATTTCTATTTTCTTGATAAGGTGTCGGAAGCTGGGGATTCATCCGACAACCACAATGTTTCGAAGTATCTTCGGGGCCAGCAACTCTTCTGAATCCAAAAAAGGATGGGTGAGCCTCAAGCACCGAGCCAAGCTTCCACACATGGTGAATCCCTTCTCCTTTCCAGATTCACAACATTTCTGGGAAAGGGAGTTTGTAGTTCTTGAATGGAAGGGCGGTGATTGGGGCAACTTCTTTGTGAAGAAATTCGGGTCTGTCGAAGATAGTTCCCACTTCGTGTGTGACCTTTCTGATCCGGAATTGTTGGACCGGGATAGGCTTCTTGCTGACGACGGTCGCACACACTATAAAACTATTTTAAACGAAAAAAATCTCATTGGGGCTGGCCTTAGCTTTCTTTCTATTGAGGGTAACTTTCTTACTTGAACTTATTGTGAACTCTGTTTGTTCTTATACCGATGTTTTTCTCTTTGTATTTCAGCTGCTGAGGAGATTGATAATCGTCCCGAGAACCGGCCAACTGTTACCAAGAGGATGCAGAAAAGGGCTGAAGAGAAGCTGAATCCAACTAAGCCTCACATCCCTAATTTCTTGGAGCGTTGTTCTCAAGGTGGGAAACGATCCCGAAACGCTGACGGGGATGTCCGGACTCCTTTTATACCTCCTTGGGGCATCTGCGAACAAGACTCGGTCTTCGGGAGTCCTCATCTGGCCCTAGACTAGTCTAAGCTTTCCATCACTCCGCCTGACCAAGCGACAATGCATGCAGGTGACAAGCTGGATGAGTCTCAACTCATGGGCGCCCAGGCCTTGTATCAGGTATGAAATTCCTTATGTTTGACATTGTCATTGATTTCAATTCTGCATATTCCTTGTGGCTCACTTATTTCCTTGTTGCAGGCCAACGCCTATTTCCAAACCATTTCGACCCAAGGCCGGGCCTTTAGGGACGAAAATGTTAGCTTGAGAAATGACTCCATGAGGTTCAGGGAAGAGATTGATGATCTACACTCCCAAGTTGTTCGAGCTGAGGCCAACGCCGCATCTACCCGCAAACAGCTTGCTTCTCTAGCTAGAAAGAAGGCCTCTGATGCAGACAAGGTGATCCAGGCCTACCATAGGTCTGAAGATTTTCTCAAGCTCATTGACGATCATGATGATGAGGTGCGTCCCTTCAACATGTCTGTTGGTTGGGAAAAGGCTATTAACGCTGTGAATCATAGGCATCCATCTGTTGTCAATCCAGCAGACTTTCCTTGCCCAAATTGGGGTGCCCTCCCGGTTAACCTAGCTTCTGGTTCGGGAACTAAAATTGTTCCCCAGGCATCAGGATCCGGTTCCAGAGGCAGTCACCGTCGTTCCGGTTCCAACTCAAAGGGGGTTGTTCCCGCTGCTAGCCAAGACTCACATTCTTCTGGCTCCCGTGGGAAGAAAGTCCTGCCTGCAAAGAAGGTTGGAGTAGTTCGCCAACCCATCCCTGGGAAAAGGCTAATCCGGAACGAGGGCAGTTCTACTTCTTCTTCATCTTCCGAGGGAAAAGGAGCCAAAGTTGCTAGAGCTCAGCCAATGGTAATAGCAGAGTCCGGTGGTGATTCCAGCGAAGACTCAGAGGAGGAGAGTGAGGAAGAGGAGAGCGGCGGTGAGGAGTCTGGAGAAGAGGGTTCTGGGGAGGAGTAGCTGGAGTTAGTTCGTGGCCTTGCATGGCCTTGTTATCCAGATGTGGCTTTATTTGTCTAGATTTCATTCACGGTCCTTGGGGACCAAACTTTTATCTATCTTGTTGATGTAACTTAACTGTTGGCCCTTCGGGGTCTTTATTTATGCATTTGTTTCCTCATTAGTTTGTTTACTTGTTTTCGGTACTTGTCCTTCCTAGACTCACACCCAACAGGTGCTTGGTACATAAACAAAATCACAAAATCATTGAAGGGAAACAAACTTTGCATTAATAATCTGAAATGGGTTTAACCCTTACATATCTCATTATTGTCCTACTCGGGGCGTAAAGCCCTGAAATGGTTTCATCGAACCTTATTTCTACTCCTCATAATAAATAGATAGAAAGCTGAATCCATGCGAGGATAGCTTATACATAATAAACTTTGAGGTTCAAAGCATGCCAAGTACGGGGCACCTCAACCCCGTCCAAGGTCTCCAACTTATATGATCCTCGTCCCAATGTCTTCTTGACTCGATATGGCCCTTCCCAATTGGGGGCTAGCTTTCCCTTCTGGCCGACTCCAGAAGCCTCGATCTTCCTTAGAACCAGGTCGCCTTGTCGAAAGAACCTTTCCTTAACTCTGTGGTTGTAATAAAAGGATGCTTTCTTTTGATGTTCCACATTTTTAGCGTTTGCCTCATCCCTGACTTCGTCAATCAGATCTAGGGCGAGTCTCATGCCCTCTTCGTTAGTCTCTGGTTCAAAAGCCTCAACTCGAGGTGACGCTTGCATGATCTCCAAAGGCACAACTGCCTCAGCTCCGTAAGCCAGCAGGAACGGGGTTGCTCCAGTGGTCACTTTACAAGTGGTACGGTATGCCCATAGTATGGGCAGCAACTCATCTACCCAAGTGTTTCTAGAGCGTTCAACCCTCTTCTTCAGTCCATCAAGGATAATTCGATTAGCTACCTCAGCTTGCCCGTTGGCTTGTGGATGAGCCACGGAGGTAAAACGAAGCTCAATTGCATTCTCCTCACAATATTTCTTGAACTCTTCATTATTGAACTGTGTCCCATTGTCTGTCACCAAAATTCGAGGGATTCCATACCTGCAAATTATATTCTCCCAAAAGAACTGGGCAACTTGTTTGGTGGTTATCTTGGCTAGAGGTTTAGCCTCAATCCACTTAGTGAAGTAATCAATGGCCACTATCAGAAACTTCCTTTGTGCTGAAGCTACGGGGAAGGGACCAAGTATATCCATTCCCCACATCGCGAATGGAATAGGGGAGTTAACCGATGTTAACATCTCAGGCGGCTGCCTTACTATCGGAGCATGCTTCTGGCATCGATCGCACCGCTTGACATAGCTCTGTGCATCGGCCAGCATTTCTGGCCAGTAAAATCCCAAACGAGTTATTTTGTGAGCTAGGGCTCTGCCCCCCAAGTGCTGCCCACAAATTCCTTCATGAACTTCTTCCAAAGCTTCCCTTGCCTCTTGGGGCCTCAAACATTTCAAGTACGGGATAACGAAAGATCTTTTGTAAAGAACGCCCTCGATCAAGGCATATCTTAATGCTCTCACGGACAGCTTTCGTGCCTCCAAGGCATTGCCGGGGAGCCAACCAGTTTCTAGGTGAGCTTTGATAGGATCTATCCAACAGCTTCCCACATCAATTGGTGCCACTAATTTTGAGTTAATAGTCGGGGCCTTCAAGACCTGGAAGTAAACACTCCCTGCATAGTTTTCTATTTTGGAAGAAGCGAACTGGGATAGGGCATCGGCCTTAACGTTCTCTTCTCTCGGAATGTGTTCTACATAACACTCATCAAACTGAGTCATGACAGCTTTCACAACTCGCAGATATTTTACCATAGTTTCATCCTTGGCTTCAAATTCACCATTCACTTGAGAGACTACTAATCTTGAATCTCCACAAACTTTGAGATTCTTGACTCTCATGATTCTGGCCAAGCCTAAACCAGCTATCAAGGCCTCATACTCAGCTTCATTGTTAGTTGTCTGGAAATCCAGCTTCAAAGCATATTCGACTGTGAACCCATCGGGGCTTTGCAACACTAAGCCTGCGCCACTAGATTTTGTTTTTGATGCTCCATCAAAATAGAGCACCCAATATTCCTTCTGATCAGGTTCAAGTTCTCCATCTTTATCTTGCTTCTCAGGGGTTGTTATTGTCTCCTGCCCCCCGACTTCTTGGTTGCTAATGGTGCATTCAACCACGAAGTCAGCCAATGCCTGAGCCTTAATGGCTGTTCGAGGCTTATACGTGATGTCAAATTCTCCAAGTTCAATCGCCCACTTGATTAGCCTTCCACTAGCCTTTGGGCTATGCAAAATGTTTCTCAACTGTTGGTCCGTCAGGACCTCAATCTTGTGTGCCTGGAAGTATGGGCGTAGCTTCCTCGAGGCTGTTATCAATGCCAAGGCGAACTTCTCAATGGGAGAGTAATTCAACTCAGCCCCGTGCAATATCTTGCTCACATAATAGATAGGTTTCTGGACTTTCTTTTCTTCTCGAATAAAACGGCGCTCAACGCTTGCTCAGATACCGCCAGGTATAGATAAAGAGTCTCCCCAGGACTAGGTTTGGCCAGCAACGGGGCTTCAACCATGTACTTCTTCAATTGTTCAAAGGCCTCTTGGCTCTCAGGGGTCCACTCAAAATTTTTCACCTTCTTCAATGCTTGAAAGAACGGCAAGCATTTATCACCAGACTTGGAGATGAATCTTCCTAAAGCCGCTACACGGCCTGTCAACTTCTGCACATCTCTTATAGAGCGTGGTGGCTCCATGTCTAAGATTGCCTTAATCTTGTCAGGGTTGGCCTCTATGCCTCTCTTTGAAACCATCAGACCCAAAAATTTTCCTGATCCAACGCCAAAGGCACACTTGGCTGGATTCAACATCATTTTGTGGTGCCTCAGCACTTCGAATACCTCTCTGAGGTGCTTAATGTGGTCTGCCTTGAACAGGCTCTTGACTAGCATGTCATCAACATAGACCTCCATGGTTTTTCCAATTAGATGGGCGAATATCTTATTCACCAGTCGCTGGTAAGTAGCTCCTGCATTTTTTAGACCGAAAGCCATAACAAGATAGCAGAAAACACCAAAGTCAGTTATGAAAGATACCTTAGGGACGTCATCCTTGTGCATCTTAATCTGATTGTAGCCGCTGAACCCATCCATGAAGCTCAGCATCTCATGTCCAGCTGTGGCATCTATTAACATGTCTATCCTAGGTAAAGGGAAGCAATCCTTAGGGCATGCATCATTCAAGTCGGTGAAGTCTATACACATCCTCCATTTACCGTTGGCTTTCTTGACCATCACAGGGTTAGCCAACCATTCTGGAAACTGAATCTCTTCAATAAACCCAGCTTCTAAGAGCTTTTCCACTTCCTGCTTTATGGCCTCTTGCCTTTCAGGTGCAAAGTTCCTCTTCTTCTGCTGTATTATCTTTCGATTAGGATCGACATTCAATCTGTGAGTTATAAGTTGGGGATCAATCCCTGGCATATCAGCTGCTGTCCAGGCAAACACATCGCTATTTTCTTGCAAGAATGCTATCAATTTGCCCTTCAGGGGTTCCTTCAGAGAGGCTCCTATATAATTCACCTTTTCAGGGTCGCCTAGCTCCAGAGGAATAGGTATTAAGTCCTCCGCTGGCTTTCCTCTATGTTCATCATCACCACGGACATCCATGTCTTCGATCGGAAGTACCTGCCCCCCGATTCCATCAGCCCTTAACGCGGATACATAACAACTTCTTACCATCTTCTGATCACCCTTCTGTTCTCCAACACCATTCCTGGTTGGAAACTTAATCTTCATGTGATATGTGGAGGCCACAGCCTTGAATGCATGAAGTCCAGTCCTTCCTAGGATCGCGTTGTAGGTCGAGGATGCCTTGATCACAAGAAAATTCAGCATCTGAGTAACTTCTTTAGGTTCCTGTCCAATCGTCATGGGTAACTGAATAGTCCCTTCAACCTTGGACTCAACTCCATTAAATCCGTAGATTGGCATGTTAGTGGGGGTCAACTGAGAATCGGTGTACCCCATTTTCATAAACGCATCGTGAAACAAGATATCAACAGAAGCTCCATTGTCGATCAAGACTCGTTTTACCTCCGAGTTTCCAATCACGGGAGTTATGACCAACGGGTCGTCATGGGGGAACTTTACCCCTTCGAGATCTGAATCATAAAACCCAATAACTATTTCAGTCTTGGCACGTTTTGGGGCTTCCCCCACAATGTGCATTACTTCTCTGGCATATGCTTTTCGAGAGTTTCGAGTCGTGCCGGCCGCTGTCGGGCCTCCCCAAATCATATTAACAACTGGCCCTCGGGGCTGTGGGTTACGATCACGGTCACAATCACGATCGCTATCTCTTCTGTCATTGTCCCTTCTTTGGGTTCCACGATCATCATTCTTCGTGAACCTGCTTAGCTTTCCTTTTCGGATCAAGAACTCAATCTCATCTTTCAACTGTCTACAACTATCTGTATCATGACCCACATCACGGTGGTACCTACAGTATTGATCCTTGTTTCTTTTTGTGGGATCACCCCTAAGTGGCTTCGGCCATCGGAAATCTTTATCCTTCTCAATATCTAGCAAGATCTGACTCCTAGGAGCATTCAGTCTCGCATAGTCGTTGAATCTTGATCCCAAATTTTTCTTCGGGGGTGAATCAGAATCCTTGCTAGTCCGGGGATACTTGTCCCTAGCATCGTACTCTTGCTCTTGCTTTCGTTTCTTCGAATCGTTAGAACCCTTGCCATTGCTTCCTGTGGTATCCTTCTTCATGCTGTCCTCGGCCTTGATATATTTATCAGCCCTCCGTTGGAGCTCGGCCATATTTTCAGGAGGGTGTTTTGCCAAAGACCTTTTAAAGAAGAGATCAGTGGTTCCGTGTTCCATGGCTACCATGGCCACCTTATTTTCCAGATCAGTGATATTCAGCGTCTCCTTGGTGAACCGCTTGAGGTAATCTCTCAGATTCTCGTTCTTCCCCTGCACCACATACATAAGGGATGCAGAACTTCTTTCATGAACTCTCCCACTAATGAACTGGCTGACAAAGGCGGCGCTCAGCTCTTTGAACGAGCCGATTGAGTTTGCAGGTAGGCGGCTATACCACCTTTGAGCCATGCCAGACAAGGTTTGAGGGAACGCCCTACACTTTAAGGCATCGCTTGCAGGCTGCAACAGCAGTGCGTTTGAGAACGTCCTAACATGGTTTGCGGGATCGCCCGTTCCATCATAGGCCTTAATTGTCGGCATCTTGAACTTCCTTGAGATGCGAGCATTCATTACCTCCTCAGTGAACGGAGGTGTAGGATCATCAGGATCCCCAAGGGGCATCAGATCCCTAGGGTTACTTTTGGGGATCTCCACCCTTGTTGATTTTTCAATCGGGGCATCGGCCCTTCGTTGCCTCCTTGAGGGCCTTTCCAGATTTATAATGGGAATCCTCCCTGTAACTGGAGGAGGTTGAATCAGACTTCGCCTTGCTTGCTCTCTAGCAATATCGTCCTTCAGCCTTTGGATCTCTGCCTCATGAGCCTTAATCCTTTCCTCGGCCGTTTGTGGAGGTTCATCCTGGATTCTTTGGGACCTCCTTCGAGGTTCTTTACTAGCACGTCGCCTCCTCGGGGCTTCATCACGATCATCATTGTCATCCTCAGAAGTTGAATCATCAGAATAGGGACCAGAGTAATCATCGTACTCCCGATCTCGGATCTGTAAGGCATGACCGCTCGGTCCAGGTTCCCTACGTTGAGGGGGATAATTAGGCAGCCCATACATCGGGTTGGTGTTCAAAGGGAGATCCGTGGTGTGGATCTGTGATGTGGCGGAAATGATACAATTAAAATCGCAAGCGCACGATCATCGTTTTAGTATTTATGATTCGATCCACAGGGAATAATTTTATTCGCGATCCTTAATTTCTAATTTAGGCGAATTAGAACAAATGGATTTAGGATGATTTTTGATTTTACTCTAATTATTACTAAAAGAAAATTTATTTAACTAATTAAAACTGAATTATTCTAAAAACTTAATTTTTCTAGAATTATTCTACAAATTAAAAATTTAATCTAAATTTTATTTTATTTTATTTATTTATTTTTTTTTCTTTTTCAAAGAACATTTAATTATTATTCTAATTTTTTTTGAACTAATTAACTAAACTTGAAAAGAACAAAACTAATTTATTATTAAAATTAAGAATTTAAATTTACCTAATTTTAATTAACATCGAACTAGAATGATTTTTGGAATTTTGAGAATTTTGGATTTTTTACTAGAACGACAAAATGCAAATTAACAAAACAAAAACACACATTGACAGAACTCGAAGCAAACAACGGCACAAACTCAGATCAAAGCAACCAAAAACTCGAACACACGAAACTCAGTTTTACAAGGAATCACCAACTCGCGTTAACACAGTCACTCAAATTAACAAAACAAAAACCCAAAATGAAATGCAGCAAATTTCGCTAAGATTCAACGACAACGAAAACCAATACACCATGACTCGAATTCGCAGCAAAAACAAATAAGCAGAGAACAATCAACCACAAAAATGCAATGAAGAGAACACCCAGTCTACACGAAGCCGGCGAACTAACACAATTGAAATACAAACTGATTACGACGAAATTACAATCCAGCAGAAATTCAACTCACGAATCACATGAAATGCAGAACAGAGATGAAACAAAAACTCAGCCTATAAAACGAGACTAACAAGACAATTAAAACCCGTATGAAAAGGGCAGAAGAACAGGACACAAAGCAGGGGATTTGACACAGCAATAAACAAATAAATCAACCGTTAAGATTCGACAGAAAAACCAAGGAATAAACACGTTTGCACGTTTGCACGGAATAAACCCATTGAAAACCAAACACAGCTATAGACTCAATAACCACAACCACAGCTATACATGGAATCTACTACTACTGCTAATTAACAACAACTACAAACTCGACTCAACACTCACTTCGACAGAAAATAATGAAATCGAACGTTAACAACCGAACAAAACACAACTCCACATAAAACACGGATTTAAACTGAATACAGCTACTCAATTCGACTAGTGAACAAAATCCATAAATCGGCAGAAACATGAACACAATGCAGTAAGACTTCACAGCAGCACAATACAGAATTGAAATAACTCGGACTCTATAGATGCAAACTCGGCAAAAACACAAAACCAATACAAAATTTGAAGCTATTGATGATTCGGAAATAAAAAAAAAGCACGCTTGTGATGGTTGCTTGGGACGGATAGAACGAGAGGGAGAGTGGGGATTGGGGTGTTGTTTATTCGAACAAGAAGGGGGTGCTTTATGTCGGATTTAAACGATTATGGAGAAAGGAAAAAGGCAGGGGAATTGTAGACAAAGAGAAAGATAGGGGGAGAGGGTGAACTGTGTTTGAAGACTAAGGGGATGGGGGAACCGATTTGTGTGGTTGATGGAATTGAAGAAGAAAATAAACACGGGGAGTGGGTGTCGGTTTTTTTTTTTGGATAGAAGGAGAGAGGAGAGAGATTTAGAGAGGGGTAGAGAGAATGAGAGAGATACAAGAGATATGCAGGGGTTTTATTCGAAACAAACAAATGACACAAAAATAAAGCAATGCTTTGAATTAACTAAAACAGAGATAAAAAAAATGTAAATTAATTTTTTTTTTTTTTATATAATTATACTAACACATAAAGCTGGGAAAATTTAGATCTTCAAATAAAACTAATCAAACCCACAATAAAATTTAAATTTAAAGGGGTTCAATTAAGATTATTAACTTAAGAACGAGAAATTAAAAATCATTACAAATTCTTAAATCGATACTTTCAATCCCGTGTGGTTAGCATTGCTACTTTGTCCACCTGAGAATTTACGAAAATAAAGAAATAAAGAACAAGGAGAGAAATGAGAGAGAAGTACAAGAAATTAAATGAAACTTGAAATTTGCATAAAAATAAGAGTGTTTACAAGAAAAATAGAAAATTATCACTACAATTTTTTTTTGAGATGAACTAATACAACATAATTCTAGTATGTAGGCTAAATTGGTTTTTACAAGTGAAGAGATGAAGGCTATTTATAGGAAAATTTTAGGGTTTTTGGTTGGTAAGGTTGAATCTTGACCATTGATTTAGTTTAGTGTTGGCTAAATCTTGGCCATCCAATTTCTTTGATAACAAAATGCACCACCACCCCTAGCTTTTTATTTTCTTTTTGTTTTGGTCCTTCTTCTTCTTCTTTTTCTCTTCCTTGACCTTTATTTTCTTTATTTTGCAATTTCTTCAGTTTTCTCGATTTTTCCTGAAATGCAACAAATTAATTTATTAAAATACGAACACAAGCAATAAAAAGGCAATAAAAATATGCAAAATTATGCACTAATCAAATGCCCCCATACCTATCTTTTGCTCGTCCTCGAGTAAAACACAAAGAAAAATGCAGAACGAAAAACCTATACTCACTGTCGTAGGAATCACGGGTAATTTTAGGTTTACCAACCCGTTAAACCTATAGACGATCTCTACAGGAGGAGTGTTGTCTCCTAAGGGTTTACAGCAGATATACCCATAAAATCTTTGAGATAAATCAGCAAGTATCCAACTTTCCTCTTTTACTCTAACTTTCATTGGTGTCAACAAAACAATTTTGTAGGAAAATACATGCCTTAAAGATTATTCTAATAATAGCCAAGTTATAGGTTCCCACAATCCACTTGATTAGACTAAAAATTTACAAAAAAATCCCAGGGTGTGTAGTGAATTTAAGGCCTTTGATGGATTAACTGCATACGAACATTTTCTCTTTTTCAACCAATATTGAACTGACCCAATCTCTATCAAAACAAGGTTCTAGCCAAACTTCACGTTCTTAGTAGTTAGACCGACCGTGCAATGGTTGAGGTCCCAAAAGACTTATGCATCAATACCCATTTAGCGAGTTTTAGGTCAACAATCCCAGATCACACGGGACCTTAGGTTGCTAGGCACAAAGTCCCCTCGGACTTACTTACTCGGGTTATTAATGAGCCCAACCTAGCCGATTTCCCTACTAAGAATTTATTATTACAAAATGAAACTAGCACTCAACAATTACAAACATTTATTGACTCTTTTTTTTCTTTTTTTTTTTTTTTTTTTGACAGTGTACGAACCAAATTCTCGCAAAGGTTTGATTCGACATTGTTCTAACATGTGGGTTCTCTCTCAGGTATCGAATAACATTCCTATACAATTCTTCCATCAAGAGTCTTGTGCAAATGTGTCGTCTCGGACTTTTAAGCAAAAATTTGTTCGACACAAGTTTCATGAGGAAAAACCTTACCTGACTACGTTCAAATTATCTAAAGGCATTATACATATAATTTTCGAAAAAATTGTCAACACCAACTAGTTCTCGAATTTAAAGAGTGGGAAGGACTAAGCTAAAATAACTCTATTTTTGGATTTTTAAAATTTTTCAATTTTTTTTTTTGGATTTTTCAATTTTATGTATTTACACTAAAACCCTCCCCCATACCTAAATCATGCATTGTCCTCAATGTATGCAAAATGCAAGATAAATGACAAGGGAGAATGATGAGAAAATACCTGATAAGGATGAAAGAGAGTTTACAATTACCTACCGAAGAAACTTACTTGATTCATGGATCGATGAGGTAGATAACCTCTTCCTCGGGATCAATTGGCAGCTCTAAAAATGGTTTGAGTCTTTGTCCATTAACTTTAAATATATCACCATTTTTAGGATTTTCAATTTCAACAGCACCGTGAGGAAAAACGACCCTAACAACATAAGGACCTTCCCACCGGGATCTCAATTTCCCGGGAAACAAATGAAGCCTAGAATTGTACAAAAGAACTTTTTGACCAGGAGAAAAAGATTTTCTCAAAATAGATTTATCATGAAAAAGCTTAGTTCTTTGCTTATAGATTTTGGCGTTCTCGTAGGCTTCATTTCTCAACTCCTCGAGTTCAGACAATTGCAACTTCCTATGACTACCAGCGGTTGGTAAGTCAAAATTCAACTCTCGAATGGCCCACATGGCCCTATGTTCGAGCTCAACGGGCAAGTGACAGGCTTTGCCAAAGACAATCCGATAAGGGGACATGCCTAAAATGGTTTTGAAAGCGGTCCGATAGGCCCACAAGGCATCTATCAACTTAGTTGACCAATCCTTCCTATTCGAGTTGACAGTCTTTTCTAAAATTTGTTTAATTTGACGATTTGAGACTTCAACTTGCCCACTAGTTTGAGGATGGTAAGGGGTGGCTAGCCGATGAGTTATTGAGTACTTTTTCAAAAGAGACTCAAATTGACGATTCTTGAAGTGCTTGCCTTGGTCACTAATGATAGCCCTAGGTGTACCGAAACGAGAAAAGATATTCTCTTTGAGGAATTTAAGAACGACCTTGTTATCATTGGACTTAGTAGCAATGGCTTCCACCCACTTAGACACGTAATCGACCGCTAACAGAATGTAAAGGTTGCCAAAGGAACTAGGAAAGGGGCCCATAAAATCGATACCCCATACATCGAAAATCTCAATGATTAAGATGGGGTTCATTGGCATCATATTTCTCCTAGTGATTTTTCCTAAGTGTTGACACCTATTACACGCGGCACAGTATTCAGCAGCATCTTTGAACAAAGTGGGCCAATAAAAACCGCTTTGGAGGATTTTAGCGGCTGTTTTCTTAGCACTAAAATGCCCTCCACAGGCTTGGTCATGGCAGAAAGAAAGGATATTCTTGAATTCATGATTTGGGACGCACCTCCGAATGATTTGATCGGGACAGTATTTAAAGAGATACGGGTCATCCCAAAAGAAGTGTTTGACCTGTGAGAAAAATTTCGATCTATCTTGAGAGGACCAATGAGAGGGAATGTCACCGGTTGCAAGATAGTTGACAATATCGGCGAACCAAGGGGGAGTGGAAATGGACAGTAGTTGCTCGTCCGGAAAAGATTCGTTTACGGGAGAGTCGATGGTTGACTCCACTATCAAGCGGGAAAGATGATCGGCGACAACATTCTCAGAACCCTTCTTATCCCTAATTTCTAGGTCAAACTCTTGGAGTAAGAGAATCCACCTAATCAATCGGGCTTTAGAGTCTTTCTTAGAGAATAGATAACGAAGAGCGGCATGATCGGTGTAGACAATGATTTTCGAACCGATAAGATAGGACCGAAACTTGTCGAGAGCAAAGACTACGGCTAGAAGTTCCTTTTCGGTGGTAGAATAGTTAAGTTGGGAATCATTCAAAGTCTTGCTAGCGTAGTAAATGACATGGGGCATCTTATCGATTCGTTACCCTAAAACGGCTCCTACCGCATAATCAGAAGCGTCACACATCAACTCGAAGGGAAGATTCCAATCGGGAGATCGAATGATTGGGGCAGAAGTCAATTCTTTCTTAAGATGCTCAAAAGATTGTAAACAATCGCTATTGAAATTGAATTTGACATCCTTCCCGAGAAGATTGGTTAAGGGTCTAGCCTTCTTGCTAAAATCCTTAATGAAACGCCTATAAAAACCTGCATGGCCTAGGAAAGAACGAATGGCTTTGACCGACTTGGGTGGGGGTAGAGTTGCAATGAGGTCAACTTTGGCTTTATCGACTTCTATCCCTCTTTCAGAAATTTTATGACCAAGAACGATCCCTTCCTTAACCATGAAATGACATTTCTCCCAGTTGAGAACGAGGTTGGTTTCTTTAGGGTTTTAAAACTAACTCAAGATGGTTTAGGCACTGGTGAAAAGACGAACCAAAGATGGAAAAATCATCGATAAAGATCTCGAGAAAATCTCCTACCATGTCTGAAAAGATGCTCATCATACACCTTTGGAAGGTGGCTGGAGCAGTGGTTAGACCAAAGGCCAGACGTCGATAGGCAAAGGTTCCAAAAGGACATGTGAAAGTGGTCTTTTCTTGGTCTTCGGGAGCAATGGGAATTTGAAAATAGCCAGAATAACCATCTAGAAAACAATAGAACGAATGACCGGCTAACCTTTCCAACATTTGATCGATAAAAGGCAAGGGAAAGTGGTCTTTTCTAGTGGCAGAATTGAGTTTCCTATAGTCTATGCATACCCTCCACCCATTCTGAACACGGGTGGGCACTTGCTCATCATTCTCGTTGGTGACAACGGTAATGCCAGACTTCTTCGGAACTACTTGAATGGGGCTGACCCAAGAGCTATCAGAAATGGGATAAATGATCCCATTATCGAGACACTTAAGGATTTCTTTGCGAACGACTTCCATCATGGTGGGGTTCAAACGCCGTTGAGGATCTCGAACGGATTTCGCATCATCAACTAGGTGAATTCGATGTTGGACAATGGCCGGGCTAATTCCTTTAATATCAGAGATACTCCAACCTATGGCCTCCTTATGTTCTCTAAGTACCCTAACAAGCTCATCCTCTTGTGACTCGGTCAAATCAGAGGCGATAATAACGGGAAGAGACTCGTTAGGACCTAAAAAGGCGTACTTAAGAGTGTCGGGAAGGGGTTTGAGTTCTAAATCGGGCGGCGTCGACTCAACGGGTTCACTAGTTTCGAAAAGAGACAGGGGAGATGGTGCAACATCATGATTATTTGTAGGAATGGTGGATTCTAACATTTGGTTGACCTCATTTGTATATTCGAAAACATCCTAGTTTTGACCAAAGTGGTTTAAACAAAAATCAAGAGCATCATTAGGGGTCATGAAATTTTGATCAACTATTTCATCAATTAAATTAACATCCATAGGTTGATCATGAAAATCATCGGGTTGTTTCCCAACATGAAAGATATTGAGGTCAATGGTCATGTTCCCGAATGTTAGTTTCATCAATCCATTCCTACAATTAATCAAAGCATTCGAAGTGGCTAGAAACGGACGTCCTAGAATGACGGGAATTTGATATGTCGGATTCCTAACCGGTTCGGTTTCTAGTACCACAAAGTCAACAGGAAAGACGAAATCTCCAACTTTAATTAGCACGTCCTCGATGATCCCCTTAGGAATTTTGATTGATCTATCTGCTAATTGGAGGGTAACGTTCGTCTTTTGAAGTTCTCCTAACCCTAGGGTTTGGTAGACAGAATATGGGAGCAAGTTCACACTGGCGCCTAAATCGAGTAACGCCTTGTCCACAAAAGAATTACCTATGACACATGAAATTGTGGGACATCCGGGGTCCTTATATTTCACGGGAATCTGGTTAGAAAGAATTGAGCTCACTTGAGAGGTCAAAAAGGCTTTTTTAGGGACTTGGGTGGTTCGCTTATGAGTGCACAAATCTTTTAGACATTTCGCATACGAAGGAATTTGTTGAATCGCGTCTAAAAGAGGGATGTTGACCTTAACTTGCTTGAAAACCTCTAAGATCTTGTCTAATTGAGCAGTTTGCTTATTAGAGACGAGGCGTTGTGGGTAAGGAGCCTTTGGTTTATAGACTTGTTCTTCGGGAACGGGCTCCGAGGTTGTTCCACTCGAAGAAAATGGTTGACTAGAAGAGACAGGAATTGGAGTTTGATCAGAAGGATCGAGAATAGGTGTCGGTGCAACGTTTGATTCTTCTTTTTCCTCTTCGGGGGACTCGACTCCTACTCGATTATCAACGTGCTTTCCGGATCTCAGGGAAATGACAGCATGCACATTGTCAGGAGGTCTTTGATTAATAGGAAACTTAGGGTTGACCTCAGCCTGACTTGGAAACTTATTCTTCTCACGCTCGTGGATGGCGCTAGCTAATTGGCTCACTTGTACCTCTAACTTAGATATGGCTTGGGTGCTAGCATTTAAGATCTGCCTATCTTGAGTCATGGTTTGCATGAAGGTTTGTTGCGATTGAGCCAAATTAGTGGTGGTTTTGAGAAGCGCATCGAGACTTTTCTCCAACGATGTAAGTCGCTTATCCGACTCAGAAAAACCGGGAGGGTGGGAAGGAGCTTGAGTCGGATAAGGAGCATGATTTTGAGGGGAGAAAGAATTCGCGTGAGGTTTATGAAAAACAGGTGGTTGAGAATGGAAGTTTTGGAACGAAGGAGGTTGATTTTGGAATTGTGCGGGGTGAGATTGTTGACCTTGATTCCAAGAAAAATTCGGGTGATTTTTCCAACCGGGGTTATAAGTAGGAGCATAAGGATCATTTCGAGGACCCGATTGGAACATCGCATTGACTTGTTGAAAGTCTTGAGGATTTTGTATCCCTTGACTGGTCGAGTTAAAATTTGAGCACATGGATACTTGGGAAGGGGACCCGTTGGTTTCTAAGGCTTCTAAACGCCGAGTAAGAGTGGCTAATTTAGCCTCGGTCGCGATAGAGTTACCAACTTGATGTAGCCCTCTTTGATGCATGGTAGCTATTGAATCGTTTGATTTCTCGGGCTCTCGAGTGGGCTCCCTAGTTGATTCCCACAGCATAGTCTTTTCCGCGAACTCTTCGAAGAATTCCCATCCCTCGTCCTCGTCTTTTTCCATGAATTTCCCCTGGCACATAGATTCCAACAATGCGGTTGTTGAACCATCTAAGGCCTCGTACACAATCTTACAGAGCCTCCATTTTTCGATTCCGTGGTGGGGACATTGGGATAAAAGATTTTTAAAGCGGTCAAAACACGTCCAAAATGGTTCGTTGAGTTTTTGACGGAATTGATTAATCTCATTAGTGAGTTTCATAGTCTTATGGCTTGGAAAGAATTTTTTTAGAAAAATGACTACGAAACCCTCCCACGTGGAAATCGAATTGACAGGTAGACTATACAACCATTTTTTTGCATTATCTTTTAGAGCGAAGTTGATTAGTCTAAGTCGTATGGAGTCCTCGGAAAGTTGTTGGAGTTTTTGTAAAGCGCAAACTTCCTCGAATTCATGTAGAAAAAGATAAGGATCCTCACCGTCACTCCCGCGAAAAGTAGGTAACATGCTAATTTGATGACCTTTGATTTCGAAATTGTTAGCACTTACGGGAGGTAGGGTGATGCAAGAGGGCTGGGCTGATCTGGTGGGGTAACAACGATCCTTTAACGAAACTGCCATGGTTACTACGGGGTCAAGAATTTCGACGGGTTCGGATTCCGAAGAGGATGAACACTCAATTGGTCTCACTAACCTAGAAGAATTATCTCTAACCCAAGTAGTGCGCATGAACCACGAAAGGAAACACGTATCAAGTAAGTACGAAAGATTAAAACACACAAAAAATAAGGGTGTAAAATCAAAAGAAAAATTCTAAACCTAGGTTCCCTAATAAAATAACTAGACCTTGCTCCTAACTGTAAGGACCACCAAAAACTCGGTAAATCAGAATTTATTCGGACCGATTTGGCCAGATTAGAGCAGGCATTGCCAAGAGGCCAAACTCGTCACTTAGACACCAAATCTTAATTGGCCAGGTAAGCTTTCGCTTGCCTCGACACCAAAGAGTCGGAATAATTAATGATTACTTCGTTTCTTAGGTACCTTCCTAATTGAGCGCGAAATTTCTAGGGGCCAACGTCTAATTAATTTTATTAAAGGCTTGGTATGCAAAATGATGGATTAAATTGTTTTTGGGCCAAGGAAAGAGTGATGAAATCCCTTCCCTTATCTTTTGATGGGTTTTGCCCTTAAAATTTATTAGAATAAATGCAATAAACAATGAGATATATACGAAAGCGGTAAACAATTACGGATGCTTACACTACGTGTTTAACCTAAAAGAAAGAAGAAATTTAACGTACCTTTGGGTCCTCCAGCAATCACCACAATTTATAAGGTACGAAAAATTAAAAACAAGAAAATAAAAATCTAGATAATGTGCCTTAAGTGATTAGATGCATGATGCAACAATTATGTATTTACAACTAATTTTTTTGGATTTTTCAATTTCCAAATTTTTGTGATTTTCAATTTTTTTGATTTTTTTTTTTTTTTTTGTGATAAAAATGCGAAAAGAGTGAGATACGGATTACCGAAGCACGCTTTCCAAAAATTCCGATTAATTCCAAGCTCCGTGAGAAGATTCCCGTAATTCCAAACTTTCCTAAAAAAATGAAATAAAAATAAGGCAAGCGAAAGAAAACTAATCCAAAAAATTAAAAATTAAGGTGCGAAAAATAATTATAATCCCCGGCAGCGGCGCCAAAAACTTGATGTGGCGGAAATGATACAATTAAAATCGCAAGCGCACGATCATCGTTTTAGTATTTATGATTCGATCCACAGGGAATAATTTTATTCGCGATCCTTAATTTCTAATTTAGGCGAATTAGAACAAATGGATTTAGGATGATTTTTGATTTTACTCTAATTATTACTAAAAGAAAATTTATTTAACTAATTAAAACTGAATTATTCTAAAAACTTAATTTTTCTAGAATTATTCTACAAATTAAAAATTTAATCTAAATTTTATTTTATTTTATTTTATTTATTTATTTTTTTTCTTTTTCAAAGAACATTTAATTATTATTCTAATTTTTTTTGAACTAATTAACTAAACTTGAAAAGAACAAAACTAATTTATTATTAAAATTAAGAATTTAAATTTACCTAATTTTAATTAACATCGAACTAGAATGATTTTTGGAATTTTGAGAATTTTGGATTTTTTACTAGAACGACAAAATGCAAATTAACAAAACAAAAACACACATTGACAGAACTCGAAGCAAACAACGGCACAAACTCAGATCAAAGCAACCAAAAACTCGAACACACGAAACTCAGTTTTACAAGGAATCACCAACTCGCGTTAACACAGTCACTCAAATTAACAAAACAAAAACCCAAATTGAAATGCAGCAAATTTCGCTAAGATTCAACGACAACGAAAACCAATACACCATGACTCGAATTCGCAGCAAAAACAAATAAGCAGAGAACAATCAACCACAAAAATGCAATGAAGAGAACACCCAGTCTACACGAAGCCGGCGAACTAACACAATTGAAATACAAACTGATTACGACGAAATTACAATCCAGCAGAAATTCAACTCACGAATCACATGAAATGCAGAACAGAGATGAAACAAAAACTCAGCCTATAAAACGAGACTAACAAGACAATTAAAACCCGTATGAAAAGGGCAGAAGAACAGGACACAAAGCAGGGGATTTGACACAGCAATAAACAAATAAATCAACCGTTAAGATTCGACAGAAAAACCAAGGAATAAACACGTTTGCACGTTTGCACGGAATAAACCCATTGAAAACCAAACACAGCTATAGACTCAATAACCACAACCACAGCTATACATGGAATCTACTACTACTGCTAATTAACAACAACTACAAACTCGACTCAACACTCACTTCGACAGAAAATAATGAAATCGAACGTTAACAACCGAACAAAACACAACTCCACATAAAACACGGATTTAAACTGAATACAGCTACTCAATTCGACTAGTGAACAAAATCCATAAATCGGCAGAAACATGAACACAATGCAGTAAGACTTCACAGCAGCACAATACAGAATTGAAATAACTCGGACTCTATAGATGCAAACTCGGCAAAAACACAAAACCAATACAAAATTTGAAGCTATTGATGATTCGGAAATAAAAAAAAAGCACGCTTGTGATGGTTGCTTGGAACGGATAGAACGAGAGGGAGAGTGGGGATTGGGGTGTTGTTTATTCGAACAAGAAGGGGGTGCTTTATGTCGGATTTAAACGATTATGGAGAAAGGAAAAAGGCAGGGGAATTGTAGACAAAGAGAAAGATAGGGGGAGAGGGTGAACTGTGTTTGAAGACTAAGGGGATGGGGGAACCGATTTGTGTGGTTGATGGAATTGAAGAAGAAAATAAACACGGGGAGTGGGTGTCGGTTTTTTTTTTGGATAGAAGGAGAGAGGAGAGAGATTTAGAGAGGGGTAGAGAGAATGAGAGAGATACAAGAGAGATGCAGGGGTTTTATTCGAAACAAACAAATGACACAAAAATAAAGCAATGCTTTGAATTAACTAAAACAGAGATAAAAAAAATGTAAATTAAATTTTTTTTTTTTATATAATTATACTAACACATAAAGCTGGGAAAATTTAGATCTTCAAATAAAACTAATCAAACCCACAATAAAATTTAAATTTAAAGGGGTTCAATTAAGATTATTAACTTAAGAACGAGAAATTAAAAATCATTACAAATTCTTAAATCGATACTTTCAATCCCGTGTGGTTAGCATTGCTACTTTGTCCACCCGAGAATTTACGAAAATAAAGAAATAAAGAACAAGGAGAGAAATGAGAGAGAAGTACAAGAAATTAAATGAAACTTGAAATTTGCATAAAAATAAGAGTGTTTACAAGAAAAATAGAAAATTATCACTACAATTTTTTTTTGAGATGAACTAATACAACATAATTCTAGTATGTAGGCTAAATTGGTTTTTACAAGTGAAGAGATGAAGGCTATTTATAGGAAAATTTTAGGGTTTTTGGTTGGTAAGGTTGAATCTTGACCATTGATTTAGTTTAGTGTTGGCTAAATCTTGGCCATCCAATTTCTTTGATAACAAAATGCACCACCACCCCTAGCTTTTTATTTTCTTTTTGTTTTGGTCCTTCTTCTTCTTCTTTTTCTCTTCCTTGACCTTTATTTTCTTTATTTTGCAATTTCTTCAGTTTTCTCGAATTTTCCTGAAATGCAACAAATTAATTTATTAAAATACGAACACAAGCAATAAAAAGGCAATAAAAATATGCAAAATTATGCACTAATCAATCTGTACCCCCGGAGGTAGCGTACGACCAGCGCTATCAAGAGGAGAAACCACCATCTGAAGAGGGTTAGTTTCTCGGTTTTGAGGAATAGCCACAGTTCCCTCAACATGGGGAATCGTCCCTGAGGGTTGAGAGGTTAGAGGTTGAATGACCGTCCCTGTTGGTGGGGGTAATTGTCCTCCCTCAGCGATGACGAGCGGATCAGAGACAGCAGGTGGAGCAGTGCTAAGAGGTATGGCCTCAGTTGATGTTGTTCTTCGTGTTTGAACCATGGTTGATGTCTTTTTCCCACAGACGGCGCCAAATGTTGTGGAATAAAAACTAGGTTACGATTTGTAATTAATGCTAGGGTGGTTGAGCTTCGAGCTTTAATGGCTGCTTCTGCGTTCGAGACTAAACGGTCCTCACAGAATGCCTACGTATCTCTGTAAATTAGAGAATCAAGCCAATAAAACGTAGTTCTGAGATGAGGGGTCAGGCCCTTTATATAGGCTGAGAAGCCTTTAGAATTATGGTAGGAGTTAGAGACTTGGTAGAAAAGTCTTTGAGGAAAGTTCTAGATCTATTCCTTGTAGGAATCAGTTTCCATATTGAATTGGATGCCTTATAGGATAAGTCTGAAAGGGATATTATCCTTATCCAACTCTTATTTGCTGAGCTATTTATTTCCCCCAATATTAATTACGAAATTAATATTATAATAGGGGTTTTGGGCCCATCTGGTGGGCCCCACGTTTGGACCATTCAGGGTCTAATTAATGCCTCATTAAATGTGTCTTTAGGGCTTATTTTCAGCCCATATCACAAATAAACAATTATGGATGAATAAAATTAAGACTAAACTTAACATCCTACAAGGATAAAAATCTTGAAACATGAGTAATTAGCTGCACATAAAGACTGAGGATTCTTGTTAGTTTGACTGCAAGTAGTTCCATAAATATACACACACATATAGACACATACCGCTCTCCCTCTACATTGAAATTTTTTTTTGAATTTTTTCAAAATTTTTGAATAAATTTTTAAATTTTGAAATTTTTGAATAAATTAATAAATTTTGAGAATTTTGAGAATTTAAATTAATAAATTTTGAGAATTTAAATTAATAAATTTTAAAAAATTTATTCAAAAATTTAAATTCGAAAAAATTTAATTCAAAATTCTCAAAATTTAAAAATTTATTCAAAAATTTATAATATCGATGACCTAATTGAAAGTTAAACTTGATACTGATGACTAATTGAAAGTTGACGTCTCTCCGTTAAAGTTAACGGCAATGACCCAATTGAAAGTTTTTTCGTGTTTTATTATGCGATTGAAAACTTTTTTGGGTCGGTATTATAAATTTTGAAATTTATTTTAAATTTTTAGAATTTTTTCGAATTTAAATTTTGAATAAATTTTTGAATTTTTTCGAAATTTTTGAATTTTTTTCGAAATTTTTTAATTTTTTCGAAATTTTAATATGAATTTATTAAATCGAGTTAAGTTTGTGGAAATCGCGAGCGTTTTATATACGTTACTCAAAAGTATAGCTCAAACGAAAATAATTTATGAGGAATGATTGTATTTTGGAGTCGAGTAATGATTGTATTTTGGTTTGTTTAATAAGCTTAACTTTCTTCTTTGTAACTTTAGACATATGAATGCTACACTTTATTAAAATAAAAATTATACAAATAAACAATTATGGATGAATAAAATTAAGACTAAACTAAACATCCTACAAGGATAAAATCTTGAAACATGAGTAATTAGCTGCACATGAAGACTGAGGATTCTAGTTAGTTTGATTGCAAGTAGTTCCAAAAATATACACACACATATAGACAAATACTGCTCTCCCTCTACATTTAATTTTTTTTTTAATTTTTTCGAAATTTTTGAATAAATTTTTAAATTTCAAAATTTGTGAATAAATTAATAAATTTTGAGAATTTAAATTAATTAATTTTGAGAATTTAAATTAATAAATTTTAAAAAAATTATTCAAAAATTTAAATTTGAAAAAATATAATTCAAAATTTAAAAATTTATTCAAAAATTTATAATATCGATGACCTAATTGAAAGTTAAACTTGATACTGATTACCTATTTGAAAGTTGACGACTCTCCGTTAAAGTTAACGGAAATGACCCAATTGAAAGTTTTTGAGTGTTTTATTATGCGATTGAAAACTTTTTTGGGTTGGTGACCCAATTGAAAGTTTTTGTATGGTACAGTGACCAAATAGCTCGTTTACCATTGTAATGGGTAGGGGTGTTCATGGGTTCACCAAACCGATCAAACCGACCCAACCCGACCCTTTTTTCGGCCGTTCAAACTGATAAAAAAAACCGATACTTGATTGGGTTAGAAAATTTTTAAACCGATTTAAATGGGTTGGGTATGGGTTTTATATTTTTTCGGCCAACCCAACCCAACCCAACCCGATCTAATATATAATTTTTATTTGATAATTTAATATAAATCTATATATTATATGCAGATATACATTACACAATATATCATAATTTTATTTATAGATGTATGATTACATATGGTGTGTATGCATATGATTTACGATGTAATTTACATTACTAAAATTATAACATTAATTAAATTAAATATTAACAATAAAATCCTAAGTTACACATAATTTAATTTTACTTAAGTTCTCAAAATGAGCTTTACTTTGCGTACTTTAAATTTTTTTATAAAATTATTTAACCCATTCAAATCGAACCAACCCAACCCAAACCGATATATAATGGGTAGGGTTGGGTTATAAAATTATTTTTTATTGGTTGGGTTAAAAAATTTCAAACTGATTTAATTGGGTCGGGTTGCAAAAACGTCTTCAACCCGACCAACCCGATCCGCGAACACCCCTAGTAATGCTAGGGTATGTGTGTTGAACTGAGGTAGGGCGTGGACATAAACAAAGTTCTACGCAATAAAATAACAAATAGATATAACTTGGTCGAATAATTGCCGAAATCCCATTGCCTCACAAGTTTTTCTTTATTACTTACGCATAAAACATTTAATAATAGACTGCAATTAATTATGTACACCTGTTTTCCTTTGCATAAGGTTGAACTGTTGAAGAATAAATTTACGTTTGCTGAGGCTTTCAACTATTATAAATATTTTTGCCATTATGCAGGATAACCAGGATACATTAGTGACACGCTTATCTAGCCAGTATATGATGTTGTTAGTTAATGATACACCATTTTGTCTTAAAGGTTAAATAGTTATTATTTTAGTAAACAAATATGTTACTTACAGTCTAAGAAGCACGGAGACGGCAACATAGATACGGGTATGGGGACATGGGGATTCGCAGACTAGCAAAGAGTCCTGAATACGGGCACGGCAATAAAAATTTAGAAATAAAATAATTAAAAAATTTAGAATTTTTTATGTGTCCAACATTGAACAACTTCATTCGTAGTAGATTAGTAGTAATTGTTAAGTAACTAGTCCATCTAAAATCTTAAGGTGTCAGAAGAACGTCCCAACAGGATCTTATGTTACAATATATATTATTTAACACTCCCCCTCAATCGTACGATACATTTCGCTACGATTGACAGACGACAAACAGATAATGAAGACATGAAGGAGACGGACAACAAAAATTGAATTAAATAAATGGGGGTGGAGGGACTCGAACCTGAGACCATTCCTAAACTTCGCTACGATTGACAGACGACAAACAGATAATGAAGACATTAATGAATCAAATAAATGGGGGTGGAGGGACTCGAACCTGAGACCCCTTCTAAACCGAGCTCTGATACCATGTTAACTAACCAGTCCATCTAAAACCTTAAGGTGTCAGAGGAAGGCCCCAATAGGATCTTATAATACAACATATATAACAGTAATAAACGTTTCTTTCACAGTACGTGATGAACTAAATTAAGATTTATTCTAAGTTTTCATTAATAGAAGAATGTCCGTCTCATGTAAAAAGAACAGATCCCATTTCTGGTTCATCAAGAAAGAGATTTTCTATCTCTAGAACACCTTCCACTTGTGATGAAACGTGATGAAAATAGAAATGGGCATTTAAAATATGAGAATGTCACACAATTAGGGTAAAATCAGATGGTGTTTAGCTTTTTTTTATGTAGGCTGTGACGGTGGCTTCTCTACCATGTGTCGAAGCAGGGACTCCTGCCAATTTTTGTGTCGACACGCGACATGGCATGTCGGACACGTACTCAGCCGTGTCGGTACCGAGTCGCCATGTCGAAAGTGTCCGACACGCATACGGCTTCCTTTTTGCCATGTCCGTGCTTCTTACCTTACAATTTTTACTTCATATCATATTCTGTTGTTGGGGTTTATTAGGTACTTTGCTACTGGCATTGACTTTTACTTTGACAACGTTGGAGGTAAGATGCGTGATGCAGTTCTCCTTAACATGGAACTCCATGGATTAATTGGTGTTTGTAAGGTAGTAACTTTGACATTATGTGAGAGCTTAGGTATGAGTGGATGATATATACCACAAATATGTTACACCCACTTGCGTGCATAAAGCACATAAAGCATAAAAGTCATGACAAGACACCCCACTTGCACTTTACTACTGTAGCATGTCAGAAAGCATGCTGGTACATGGCTCGAGGTAAGGTTTGTCCCCCAACTTGCACTTTACTACTGTAGCAGACATATTCTGAGCAATTCAGTCACTGTAGCTTTAGTGGCTCACTATAGCTTTTGCGGCTGCCACGTAGGCCACAGTGAATGGAAAGCTCAGCCTATAAATACCCCCATTCTACACACAGGTAAGACACACACAACTTTCATATACAAAGGCTCAAAACTACAGAATCTCTCCCCTTACAAATAGATACACTCTTACCAGCTTGATTATTATTATTTCCGATTATTGATTCTTACACCGGAGGTGCTTGACGGCCACCACCCCCGGGCAAGCATTGTTTTGCAGGCACCAAAACTCAGGTGAAACATCCCGGAACAGTGATCGGAAGCCTCTAATCAGCCGTGGGAGTTATCATTTGGCGCTAGAAGGAGGGGGCTTTTTCCTTAAGAAAAGCCTCCACCTGCTATACCATCTTACCGCTGAGCAAACCAACATATGAGAGCCCTCTGTCAAAAAGCCCGCTGTCAACAAAATGTCCGCTGTCAAAAAGCCCGCCGGTGCAAAATGTTCGCTGTCAAAAAGCCCGCTGTCAACAAATGTCCGCTGTCAACAAAATGTCCGCTGACAACAAAATGTTCGCCGTCAATCAAATGAGCATTCAACTCTTACAACATTCAACATCGAGCCCGCTGTCAAAAAGCCCGCTGTCAACAAAATGTCCGCTGTCAAAAAGCCCGATGTCAATAAATGTCCACTGACAACAAAATGTCCGCTGACAACAAAATGTTCGCCGTTAATCAAATGAGCATTCAACTCTTACAACATTCAACATCGAGCCCGCTATCAAAAGGCCCGCTGTCAACAAAATGTCCGCTGTCAAAAAGGCCGCTGTCAACAAAATGTCCGCTATCAAAAAGCCCGCTGACAACAAAATGTTCGTTGACAACAAAATGTTCGCCGTCAATTAAATGAGCGTTCAACTCTTACAACATTCAACATCGAGCCCGCTGTCAAAGAGCCCATTGTCCGCTGTCAAACGGATATACAACCTACAAAACCCTAACGGGCAACAACTCATATCAAGCAACTCACATCGTGCAACTTACAACTTACATCATGCAACTAAGCAACCAAATGTGCAAATGGGAAGGGTCAGGTCCCTCGAGTCAGTGGTGGCCACCAGGCCCACCACCGACAACACAGGGAATAAACCCAATACCTGGCCTACAACTTGGTACGCTTACAACCTACAATAGCAACATAAACACAAAAGCAACCAACAAAGTCTAAATTCCCCTGGTGGGCAAGCAACCAACAAAGTCTAAGTCCCCTGGTGGGCAAGCAACCAACAAAGTCTAAAGTCCCCTGGTGGGCAAGCAACCAACAAAGTCTAAGTCCCCTGGTGGGCAAGCAACCAACAAAGTCTAAGTCCCCTGGTGGGCAAGCAACCAACAAAGTCTAAGTCCCCTGGTGGGCAAGTAACCAACAAAGACCCCTGGTGGGCAAGTAACCAACAAAGTCTAAGTCCCCTGGTGGGCAAGCAACCAACAAAGCCTAAGTCCCCTGGTGGGCAAGCAAACAACAAAGTCTAAGTCCCCTGGTGGGCATGCAACTAACAAAGTCTAAGTCCCCTGGTGGGCAAGCAACCAACAAAGTCTAAGTCCCCTGGTGGGCAAGCAACCAACAAAGTCTAAGTCCCCTACAACTCACAAGTCTAAGTGCTACTTACAAAAGCTCACGTACTTGGTACGTTTACATACGACATCCTACAACTCACAAGTCCATATGCGGGAAGCATCCTACAAAGCCCCTTTACGGGCCGTATCCTACAAATGTCCTATGCGAACAACTCACGTACTTGGCAACAAAAGCAAGCACACAACAAAAGCAAAAAAGCAAGCAAGCAAGCAACAAAAACTCCGTCAAGCATACCTCCGGATCACTACGACAACTACAGGTTTTCCCTTCAATACTAAAAGCACTATTTATATCCACTGATGCTATCACATACCTGCTTATCTTATTTTTACTTATGTAATCGCATCATCCTTATAGCTACAATATCCACACCACTTCCCATAAATTCATGCTACAAGTTACGTACGCCTATAACTATTTCAGATATTATCAATCACATGAAATTCATACATATTACTCCGCTTAATATTCACATACTTTCATTATCACCTAAAGATAAGCAAAAAGAGGTCGCATCATTAACTACTGCCTATATCACTACCTTGCATACCAAGTATTTCTTCCGTTATTTACTCAATGTACTCCGTTTTGGAATAACTCAATAAGCCACCTACACCAACTAAATTAACCAGTACATACATAGTTATCACCTTCTATTCTAGTCACAATCGACCCAAAACAATCTATTCGCCAGTCAACACTTTTACTCAAAACTCTTACGATCTGTGTTTATTGAACCACCTATAATTTGACACCCGCATCATCCAAATCCACCTACATAAGTCCCTAGCGGACAGCCCTCGTACTGGGTACGATTACAAATTACACAACCCTTTAACGAGTAACTCTCTTTTACAAAGTTACAAATCGTACAAGTTATGCTCATTGCAAAACAGCAAAATAGACATCTCTTTATTATTCCTTCATGATCTTATGTTTTACAAGCTCACCACCTTTACTTGGAACACCGCCATCTACCCATTATCCCCATCTTCATTTATACTACTCCCCGTTAATGCCACCAACAAACCCTGTCGTCACTATTTTCACCTACGCATATCCTTTACTCTTTATTAAAAGCAAAAGAATCAAGTGCTAGTATGATAGCTGGTACCACCATACCCGACCCGACACCTCAACTTCAAAGCATCTAACACTTTTATTCTACAACCTGAACTTCTTATACATTTACTGTTCTACATATTCAACACGCTTATACATATAAACTCTTCATAAACTTATGTGCTACGTCAAAAACCCCGCCACCTCATTAATTATTTCTCCCGCTCTCTTTTCACCGCTCTATTTTTGGTTAACTTACTAGCCACTTACACCAGCTTAAACTGCCACATATATATATGTTTTTATATCCGTACTGCTCTTTAGCAAGGCGTTACAGCGAAACATAAATCCTGTCCTTGTCATAATTTCCTTTTAAATCCTATTTTATTGTCTTTTTCCCTGACAAATTCACACGAACGCCTCATATGTATTAAACCATCTACTGCATTGTTTCTATGTACCATTCCTACAATTACTTTAAATTATGTCCCCAACATTACACCTTTATTAAAATATAGCTTTACAACATTCAAGCCCGCATACGGCATACCCGTATTTAATCCCGCTATGAAATCAAAATTTTGAAAATATATCTCACATTCCTAGAGTGCAGCGCGTGATCCATAAGGCATTAACCTCCTCGTGACGTGTCATGCCATCACAAGCCCACGTCTGCTTCTAGCATAACAACCGCCTCGATCAAAGACAACCTTCCACAGCGTATTAACTTCCCGCTATAAAAAACAAGAGTACATCTACTTTTTCCAATGAAACGACAGCTCACATACACACACAATATTATATATCATTTTTGCATTATTGGCATTAAATATTATTCTCTCATTCATTTCAAATTTCATTTATTACCAATAATAGCATTTATTTCGAAGTAATTACGCACATTAAAAAAAAATGTTTCAACTTACAAGCCCGTCAAGCACCACGTCCCGCTACACCAAACGACCGCCCAACAAATTTTAGCAAAATTTCTCTAACTCCTAAGTGTTGTCCGCCAACACTTGGGGGGCACCAAAAGCACAAATTTTAGCAACATTTCTCTATCTCCTAAGTGTTGTCCGCCAACACTTGGGGGGCACCAAAAGCAAAAATTTAAGCAAAATTTCTCCAATTCCTAAGTATTGACCGCCAACACTTGGGGGCTTTTTCTTTCTCTTACTCCCCCTAACCGCTAAAGCGCTTAGAGGGAGTGAGGGCAATGATATATACCACAAATATGTTACACCCACTTGCGTGCATAAAGCACATAAAGCATAAAAGTCATGACAAGACACCCCACTTGCACTTTACTACTGTAGCATGTCAGAAAGCATGCTGGTACATGGCTCGAGGTAAGGTTTGTCCCCCCACTTGCACTTTACTACTGTAGCAGACAAATTCTGAGCAATTCGGTCACTGTAGCTTTAGTGGCTCACTGTAGCTTTTGCGGCTGCCACGTAAGCCATAGTGAATGGAAGGCTCAGCCTATAAATACCCTCATTCTACACACAGGTAAGACACACACAACTTTCATATACAAAGGCTCAAAACTACAAAATCTCTCCCCTTACAAACAGATACACTCATACCAGCTTGATTATTATTATTTCCGATTACTGATTCTTACACCGGAGGTGCTTGACGGCCACCACCCCCGGGCAAGCATTGTTTTGCAGGCACCCAAACTCAGGTGAAACATCCCGGAACAGTGATCGGAAGCCTCTAATCAGCCGTGGGAGTTATCAGTGGAGGTCTCAAGTCTTCCCATCATCGTAAAATTTTTGGACGAGCTGTATTTCTTATTAGAGTTTGAAATAAAATGTTCTTGAACTTATTCATATTTTACTCTAAATGACATTTTTTCTTATGAGATATGTACGCATTATTTTTAAATGTTTGCAAGATGGGTTCTTAATATCACTTGAGATAATTCAGAGTTTTATATCTTTTAGTTTTAAGCTTATGCTCATGTGTGACAAGGGCTTGGTTGGACATGTTAATAATTAGATTCCATTTCAATTTTCTACTTATATTTATATTCTGGAAAAGTTCTTGGAAACGCTTGTTAGCAGTAATTGGTAAGTGAAATAACCTTATCAACATTCTTATAAAGGACAGGAATGAACTGAGTTGATGAATTGATAATTTGTAGGTATATTATTGCTTTTGTTTTGAGTCCACTATACATCATTATATGAAACTGGTGCTTGTGATGTTGCATCCTTAATCTATTGAGCTTTTCTAGAATTTCGCGCTTGTGTGAGCTTCAATGAAAAGAAGCATTTCCATTCGTTATTCAGGGCCTATTTGGGAATTCATTTCCTACCCAACTTATGGCTTATAAGGCCATAAGTCCTTATGGGGGGTGTTTGCCAAAATAAGTTTTAGCTAAACTTATGACTTATAAGTTGAATGTTATTATTGAAAATGAATTCTTTATTAGGGGTGTTTGTAATAAGATATGTGCTAATATTGGTAATTTTATAATTTGCAAATTTATTAGCTAAGTTTGGTTATTATTAAATTATTATGTAATAATACGCTGTTGTTTTAAGTATATTGTTGACTGTAAGTTAAATTGGATCATATTTATTTTTTAATTAAAGATAGTTATTACGTAAATACTTTTTTATTATGAAAATTGATTTTAATATTTTTTGACTTATTTTAGTTATTTAATTTGTATCTAACCAAAGGGGACACCTTTGGTTAGAGATTTATTTTTATATTAAATTCTATATATTTTTTCTGTTAAATTTTATTTTAAAGATATTTTATTATTACTATATTATTATTATTATTATATTTTTATTTTTATTTTTATGATTACTACTAATGTTGTTGAGTTTTAATTTGTTTTTATCCTTTTCAGGTGTGATGTATAAGGTCGTCTTTTTTCATATATTTAAGCTTTTTTGTCCAAGCGGTCTTTTGGTTAGACGAGGAAGTAATGGAGCAACCAAGAGTCAGAGAAAAATAATGAAAGTATGCGACAACAATTAATGGCAATGGGGACCTTTAAAGCAATAAGTAGTTCTGTGTTTAGTAGCAATTTGTAAAACCATGTATTTTTATAGTTGGAGGATACTCTTTTTCCCCTTTGAGCTTTTTCCCCCACAGGGTTTTGCTCTTGGAGGGTTTTAACGAGGCCTTCCTTTTGTGAGGTTCTTCCATTCTGATTCTAAGCGTCCAGAGGCAACATGCTTGCCTTTTGGGTTAGATGATGAATTTCCTTCATTGGAAAATCCTTTTTGTACGAATATTGTATTTCAGTACAATTTATGTACGAGTAAGTCATTCCTGACAAAAAAAAAATAGTAATAAGATAAAAGAATATATCTAATTACACGTGGTATGAACTAGCTAGTAAAATGGATTCAATAGATAGAGCCTTGTTCCAATGAGAACCTTCGTATTATGAGAACTATGAGAACCGATGTCAAGATGATGTCATAAATATAATTATTTTTTTAAAAAAAATTGACAAAAAAAATTTCGAAATTTTTTTTTTGAAAAACAAATCTGGGAAAAAAATTATGACGTCATACTGATGTCATACCGATGATTTTTACAAAATCTGGTGATTTTTGTTGAATTCTGGTATTTTTTACGAAATCTGGTGATTTTTTTTCTCGTGATTATCACAAAAAATCAACAGATTTCGTAAAAAATCACCAAAATTCAACAAAAATCGCTATATTTTGTAAAAAAATCACATGTATGAAGTCAAATTTTTTTTTTTACTAGATTTTTTTTTTCAATTTTTTTTTAAAAAAATATATCTATGACATCATGATGATGTAGTCAGTGGATGGGGTTATTGTGTTTGAGGGTGTAGGTTATTAGTGTGGGTGTCCCTAGCGGGATCATTAAATTAGATTAAAATGAAGGGATGAGATTAGATCTAATATCTCACAATAATAGGGATTCTCATATGAGCACTTGTCTGAATAGATATTCCTCCGTTGTTTCCAAATCACTATTCACAAATTGTTGCTTAAATAAAATAGATTCATACATCAAGGATTGAATTTTCTTATTTTTTGAAAAAGTTTAATAAATGAATTTTCTTTCAGGAAATAAAATTGGAAAATTAATAATAATAATAATAATAATAATAATAATAATAATAATAATAATAATAATAATAATAATAATAATAATAATAATAATAATCTATACATACTCTAAAAGCAGAAGATGACACCGGTGACGTGGCAGTCTAGACACATTGCTAGCTGTTATCCTTGCAATATGGTATGACGAATCTGAAAATAGTGGCGCACAGCTCTTAAGTGAGTGAAAAGCTTCATGCGCAACTTTCAGAACTGTGTCATATGCTTATATGAAACTATTCAGATATGTACCACAGTGATTTCTTTTGTTGAAATAAAATTACTTTGACATTATTTAAAGTTCAGAAATTGAATTTTAACATTTATATATCTTGATGTTGTTTACTTTTATATTTTTTTTTTTTTGTCACGAGAAACTTCAAGTTAATAAATTGTACAAGAATACAATGTTTGGGGAAAAGGAGTTTCTTTCATTCCAGAAAGTTTATCATCTAACCGAAGGGCACGCATGCTGCCCCCGGACATTTAGACAATAACACCTTCAAGTCTGAAAAGATGAACCCCACAAAGAAGGGCCTCGTTAAAACCCCACAAGAGCAAAACTCAATGGGAAAAAAACTCAAGGGGGAAAAAGAGTGCCCTCAAAATGCAAGAATACCTCATAATACAAAGTGACAACTAAAAAAATAACTAGAACTTCTTGTTGCATTTGTGAACCTCCATTGCCATCAGTTGTAGCCACAGTCGCAGGCTTGCCTTCTCTTTCACTCTGCACTTTGACTGCACCCTTACTTCCTTTGAAAGTTAAAACTTAGTCTTTTTGAGCCTTTTTTGTTTCTATTAAACCTTCAAGCCATCAAAACCAACCCGACAAGAAACGAATAATTAATGAATCACTTAAAAGATATAATATTAACTATATTAAAACTTATTGGAATTTTGATAAAATAGATGTTCACTTTGATTAACCAAAGGGGATCCCTTTGGTTAAACAAAATGACACTTGATAAAACATATAATCCAAATAACATTATAACACAACTTAAAAGGAAAAAATAAAAGTAAAATCTAATCAAAGGAAACCCTTTTATTAGAACAACATATAATTCAATATGATTCAAACTATCATCACAAATGGTCAATAAGCCATCATAAATGGCACCCAATATAGAAACAAAATATAAAATGATATTGAATTACATCTAAAAGGTACATATAAGACACCATAAATAAGTAAATTCATGATTTTTTAAAAAGAGTAAATTGGAGAAACAATAAAAATTTATTGAGTAATAAATGCATGAACTTGTAACTCATACTCATTAACAATCATTTCAAACTATAATATATTAATAACAAATTAAAACAAGGCAAAAAATTAGCTATTCAATTATAATAATAAGTTATAATTTTTGAAACGGTCATTTTTAATATTCATAACATATATTAAATAATGTAACTGAAAATTAAAAGACAAAATTTACATAGGATATATAACTGCCATCAAATATGACACTAAAATACCTCTTAAAGGCACAAATCAATCCATAACTTATGGCCTCAAAATCCACATAGGGTATATATCAGCCAAAAAATATGGCACTAAAATACCTCTAAAAGGCACAACACAGTCCATCCCTTATGGCCTCCAATGAATCATAAGTATTCATGGTACAAATATTTTAATTAAAAATTAAAAATCAACATAGTTAAACACAAAGAGAATACACATTCCACTTTAACGAGAAAAAACAACTTGAAAATATGCAGACAACCAAATAAAATTTTAAGTGAACAAGAGTATACAAACTATGTACCTAAACAGAAATAATAGGAGATAAAAACATTTACAAAGAATGACATAAGGCATAAACAAAACAATCACAAAGTACTATTCAACTAATTAGATTAAGGACTGCGACTAGTGAGAATTAGAATTAGGCTGAATTGTGAAGGCCTCTTAGAAGACCAATTACAAATTGAAAATTTAATTATTCAAAGATTTTACAATACATTCAAGCTCTCAAATCCTTGTAACACATATAACACATATAGTTAAAGTAAAAATCCATTACAATCACATAAAATGAACTAATCAGATCCACATCTATACTATTATATAAAAGCCGAAACATTAAAAGTTTGGTTAGTCGGTCGGTCGGTCGGTTGGTCGGTACGGTACGTGTTGATTTTACTTATTTACCCTTACTTAATTACAGATCTACTAACTAATCAATTTTCTTCTTGAGTTTAAACATATTATCTTTTCTATTTTTCAAGAACTAACTAATTTCCTAAAATACAATATATTTTTATATTTTATCTAACTAAAATTTCTACTTTATTAATCAATTTCCTTTTTCAGGTTAGACATATTACCTTTTCTACTAACTAATCAATTTCCTTCTTGATGTTAAACATATTATTTTTTCTCTTTTACAAAAACTAAATAATCCTTTTATATTTTATCTAACTAAAATTTCTGCTTTATTAATCAAATTCCTTTTTCAGGTTAGACATATTACCTTTTCTACTAAATAATAAATTTCCTTCTTGAGGTTAAACATATTATCTTTTCTCTTTTTCAAAAACTAAATAATTTCCTTTTTCTGATAAAATATAATATCCCTTTATATTTTATCTAACTAAAATTTCTCCTTTATTAATCAATTTCCTTTTTCAAGTTAGACATATTACCTTTTCTATTTTTCAATAATTAAACAATTTCCTTTTTCAAGTAAAATAGAATATCTTTCACATTTTATTTAACTAAAATATCTCTTTTTTTAAAAATAGTACGAGCAGTTTTGTTTAATAAAATAACATAATTATATTATAATTATTATTAACTAATCAATTACCTTTTTCATCTAAAACACGTTACCTTTTCTTTTTTCTCTAATTAACATCTCTCTTTTTCCAATTATATCATGAACGGTTACCTTTTTCAACCAAAACACGGTACTTTTTTTCTTTTCTCTTATTAAAATCTCTCTTTTTCCAATTATATCACAGATGTTTCTATTTAATAAAATAATAATAATATTATAATACTAATAATTAACCGATTACCTTTTCAGCTAAAGCGTATCATCTCCTCTATTTTTTCTAATTAAACTCCTTTTTTTCTAGAAATATCACGGGCAACATTAATTTCGGGTGATGGCCTCATTTACCTATTTTTATTATCAATTGGCCCAAAATACCTATTTCTAAAAGTACGGCCCTAAATACCTCCCGAGTATACTTCAAAATATATACACACTACATTCATATATTCTCTAATTTACACTCCGATTGGGGAAAGATCGAATGTCTGTGTATTCTCAAAAATGCAATTAGGTATCTCTCTCTCTCTCTCTCTCTCTCTCTCTTATTCTCTCTCTCTCTTCTCTCTATCTCACGTTTATTGATTGATTATATATATAAATTCATATGTATAAATGTGTTCATATACATATGTAATGGATTCATATATATATTTGATTTCGAGGTTGATTTGCTTTTGATAAGTTTTGGTGTGTGATAATTAGGTCATAATTCATTTTGTTTGTGCGGTTAGGTTAATATTGATCCGGTTCTATTTGATTCTATATGAATCTATACGAATTCCTTAATATTTGGTATACATTATTGTTAGGTCGAATACACAAATAATAATCAACTTTGTATGAGAAATTAACAAGTAAAAGCGTTTATGCACTTAAAAAACTTCTTGTATTTCAAACCCTCTTCGTGATGTAAAATATCACAAAGAGCTGCTAGGTTACAATAATGATAATTCGTTATCGATTACCCTTCTAGGGTTAACCTATCTGTATTTATATAACATACAGCTACGATACAATCTCTAATTGATATTCCTAATAATCAGCTATACAATGATATCAATTACAGATTGTCACGTCTCCTATGTCAACTCGATCTCTTTGATAGCTATCCAATCTTCAAAGATATCGCTTCCATAATTAATCTTTAATCACTGTTGAACAGTAGACGCGCTTCCTCCAGACAGAGTTTAACAAACTCTGTCGAGCTTCCAACTGTCAGAGTTTACGCAAACTCTGACTGCTTCCAGCTAAACTCTGATAACTCCCTGTAACACTTAAACACTGATTAAAACATACCAATTATATTTAACAATCTCCCCCAACTTGTTCATTAGCAAAAATGTACAAGTTAATGACAGTAATTGATGATGTCAAAACAAATAGATAAATACAGTGTTTATACAGATTCAGAGTTTAAGCTTAAAAACTATAGAGAATAAGAAAATTCTTACAGAACTTAATCTCTAATCATTTCAAGATCTGGCATGGTTCTGAGATAATCAATCAGCAATCTTCTTTCTGCATTTTCAAGTTCAATCTTCATTGCTTCTTTGATTTCTCTGAGTTGAGGATCACTCTCATCTGTTTGATAAACAGCAGCCCTAAGATCATAAATCTTGTTCCTTCTCATTTCATTACCCAGTCTGATAAATCTGTCTTTTTCTGCCTGAGTATTGAAGTCAAGTACTGTGATTCCCAAATCAGTTTTTAACTTTGCAGTACCTTTCTTCATTTCAATGAGATTGCCTTGATAATCCCTGTACTTAGGAATATATCTGCTGTTGTATTTCTGTCCTCTAATAGCCAGATTCTGAGTCATCTTCTGTCTGAGTACATTGGCAACTGATTGAGTCCTTCGACTATTCACCTTGAGAAGATATAGAACATACTCTAGTTCTTCCCAATATTTCAAGCCGATATCATCCTCACCAACTTTGAATACTGTCCCATCAGCCATGAAGTATAGAAGAAAATCTTTGTCTAAACTCTTCTGATGAACCAACTGCACTGATTCCAGTCTATCCAGACTCTCTTGAGGAACACCACGACCTGGAACAGCCAGTGAAGAAGGATCTCTAGGACCAGTATATTGCCTTCTGTCTCTATGTGAGCCTAGTCCAGCCTTATTATTTCCAATCTTGCCAGATAAAGCTTTTCCATCAGAAATATTCATTGAGACTCCAGATAACACATTTGGATCAGAAATTGTTCCTTTACCAAAAACTGATTTCAACTGAGAAGATAGAGGTCTAGACACAACTTGTGTAGCAACAGAGGTTGTGTTTTCTTTCTTCTGTACAACTTGTGTAGAAACAGAGGTTGTATCTTTCTTCTTTGAATCTTCTCCTTCCATAGCAATGCCTTTCAGCTTGAGTTTAGCTTCAGCTTCCGTTGATTTCTTAGATAAATGTGATCTTTGATCAGCATCAACATTTTCCTTGATCACAATGCCTTTAAGAACAGGCCTAGGAGCTTTTTCTTTTTGTACCTTATCAGACTTTAAAGCTTTAAGATGTTCTTCTTGTAAACTCTTTTCCTCAGCTTCAATGTCCTCAATCGTTACTCCTTCCTCATTCTCTTCAATGAACAACTTAGCAGCCAACTCTTCATCAGTTTGTGGATTTGAAGATAACAGTAAACTCTTGGTCCTTGAAGTTCCTTGAGTATCAATATTTCTCCCAACAGACTGTGATTTGGATGACTTACTAGTTCTCAGAGTTTGAACCTCCTCAGCCTTTTTCTTTCCTTTGTTACTTGCCCCTCCATCTCCAGCACTATCCCTTCTGACAACTCTCTCCCCCTTTTTGACATCATCAGGCATAAGGATAGAAGTAATTAACTCCAGGGAGGTAGCAATAGAATCAATTTTAGCAGATAAATCAGACTGATTCTCTTCAACTTTACTCAGTCTGGCAAGGATATTGTCTTGAGCTTTAGAGAATTTTGTAGTCACTAGTTTTGAATGTGTTTCCATTTTCATCTCTCTAGCTACAACCTCATTTCGCAAAGAAGTGATTGCCAAATTAGTATCATCAAATCGTCTATCCAGAGTTTTAACTTGAACTATAGTTGCTTTCAAGCAAGAAAGAATCTCTGGATTAGAGATAGTATCAGCACTTTGCTTAACAAACTTAGCTGCTCTTCCTGGTGGAAAAATACAATCTTCTTTGTACCATTCAGCAGCATTCTTGGCAAATTGTGCTCTCTCAACTTCATGAGAAGTACAAGGTTGAGAAAAAGGTGTATGTTTATCATCAGTTTGTACTGGTGCACTCAGAGAAGTATCAGAGTTTGCACTACTGTCACCTTCAGCTTCAACACTTGTAGCTTTAACTGGTTCATCTTCAGCCATAGGTTTAGCAATATCTTCTGTAGGCTTTTCAGGATTTTCTTCATGTTGCTCAGGCTCAGCAACAAACATTGACCGAGAAGTTACTTTGGTTGCCTGATCAATTTCTTCACCTTCTTCAACAGTGTGGTGAGCATCAGATATTATCTCAGTATGAGATGCCACAGCTTCAGAAGGAACAGACGTTGGTTGATCAGCTACACCAATATTAGAGATAGGATCAGATAATGACATAAATGAATCAGGAACAGCATTTATTGGAGAAACATCATCTCTTGCATCCTCTTCTGCAGGCATTTTATCCTCTGCAGGTATTACATCCTCTGCAGGTATTACATCCTCTGCAGGTATTGCATCTTTCTCAACCTCAACAGGAGGTGTTTGCTGTGAAACAACCTCTGGAGCTTCAATATCTTCATCCACAGAATCAGAGAATATCACTTTTCTTCGTTTTGCTAGAGGTACATTATCTGAATCCTCTTCACTAGTTGGTGGAGTTTGTTCTACCACTGAGAGTGACTTAGATATGTTTGCCCGAGCTTTCATTCTCTTCCCCCTTCTAGTGTAAACAGCTTCAGGAGATTTCCGTTTTGTTTTGCTTTGTGTCTCTTCTGCCTGCTTTAGACTTACACGTCGTTTAGTAACTGCCTTCTTAACTCTTTGCATTCTAGACTGTGATGCTGGTGGAGATTGTGACGAATCAGAGTTTGTGTTTGAAGTGGGTGAAGGTTGCTTTGCAGGTGATTCAGTGTTTGGTTCTGGTTGAAGTTCAGGGTGTGGTTCAGGTTGTTGTGATTCTTGTTCAGGTTCATCTTGTTGTGGTGCATCGTGTTGTGGTTCCTGTTGGTCTTGTTGTGGTTCTTGTGGTTGATTTAGAAAATTTCGTAGAACAAGAGGCATGACAAACTCAGGAAGATTTTCTTTACCAACATCCTTGTTAGTCATATCGGAGAATATGCGCTTATTGACTCTAAACGGATCAATTTCATCAGTTTCATCAATTTCAAGACCAGGTACACATGCATTAAACAACATTTGACAGAAACGAGCATAATAGACAGTGGTAGACTCTGACAATTTATCACCTAAGCTCATCAAAACATGTCGACCAAAATCAAAATTAGAACCATAGAGCAGAGAATACCCGATTTGAAGACTGTCTATTGGAATAGCATCCCAGTTTGTGACTTTCTTCTGGAACGTCCTCGTTATGCAATCAAAGAAGAAATTCCATTCTTTTCTGAGATTTGGTCTCTTTATGCTGCCGAGCTTGTCAAGAGATTCCATGTAACCTATCTCTTGTAGCATCTCTCTCAGATAAGTTTCATTAACGAGAGTATAGGAAGTATGTGTATCAAACCCCATTGTATCTCGTACAGTCTGTGGAGTAATCACATGATCTTGGTCTTCGTAAGTGAAGATAATGGTAGGAGTTCCACTTTCTCCTCCATCCACATAAACTGAATTCTGCCAGAATGAAGCAATTTGAGACGCAGAAAGAGTAGCAGGTCCAGTCAGAGCTTGTCCAATCTCTGAATCCCTCAAAAAGTTCTGCATGAGATGAAACGATTCTGGAACGCGTTCATGATAGAGTGGAGCTTCATAGTTATTAGGAACAAACCGTAAGCCAAGAGCAGTGAATGCTTTAGATGCCATTGAGTTAAGAATTTCCAAGAATTTCCAAAAGATATGTATGTAGAAAAGGTGTTTGCGTGAGTGTCCAAGAGAAAAATAAGAAAACTGTGAGAGTAAGAATAAAGCAAACTCGTTTGGACACAAAAGTGATTAAATTAATAAAAACTCAATCTCTTATGTAACAAACACTCAATCAGTTCCTTGATTAATGTGTAGTGGGACACGATAATAGGTAAGTGGGACACATTAAGGGCGAGTGGGTCATGTGCGCCTATTTTTAAAAAGAGTATATTAAAAATAAAACATTAAAATATTTGATTTTAACAAAAATCAAATAATACTCTTTTAAAAAAAAAATATCTGGACCCAAGTAAAATCAGAATTTGAATCGTTTACCTGTTGCCTTTAATAACCAGAATACGAAGCGATTAAGGACTTCGTTCTTACCCATCTCTATTTAAGGCCTAGAGACTTGCTCAGATTATTTCATTAAACCTTTAACCTTTCAGTCTCCCCTGTAAAATCACAAACCTTTCAAACCAAATACTCTTGAAAAACAATGGCTAACCTTACCATCAAAGAGAAAAACCTTCATCTTGTCGAGAATAGGGACATCTTCAGCTATACTCGTGAAGAATTTGAAGCGTTTGAGTGGGAAAGGCAGCTTGAGACGCTGTGGCTGCAAATGGATGCTGGTCTGGAAGAGCTCGAGAGAGAGAAACCTGCAAGGGTGATCGACATCGATGCTGCCCTCCAAGCAGCATTGGCATGGCTCTCCTCGAAGGCATCCTCATCCACCACCACCAACCATTGTTAATGAATATGTCAGCAAAAATAACCTTATCCCTTCAACTTCCACCCAAACAAAGTGGCAAAGATGGGATCTGGGAATTTTTGCTAACAATGGAGTGGTGTGGACGGACCTTTTACTTTTCAGTTGAATAGATTAGCAGATAGAGAGAACAAAAAGATGTAATATTTGCTTGTAATCTCTTTCTTATTATCAATGAAAATTTTGTTTTTCTAATCATATTCATTGTGTTCTGCAACTGTTATTTGTGTTATATGAACTGTTCTTCAAGAAAACGCATCAAGAAGAGAATATGAAAACTAATTAAAGTAATCATATAAAGAACACATTCATCAACTATCCACTGATTAACAGTTGTCAAAAACCCTACTTACTCCAAGACTTTCAAATTGTCCAAGTGAAAATTTACCTTAGAGTACAAATCACGAATCAACAGCGTTTGTCAATTCTCCAACTTTATCACCGAAACCCTTTCATAAATTGCACAGTTGTGAGTATTTGTGTGTGTGAAGCAGAGTTTACTAAGTCAATTTTTAGAGCATCTAATTTTTCATAAAATCCATAAAGTAAATCAATAAATACTGGATGCACAAACTGTCATAGTAAACACTGATTGTATGATGAAAGCTAAACTCTGAAGTAATCAAACTTTATACAGTAATTTTTATTTTATACCCCCTTTATATACACATTTTTTTTTCATTTTTTTTTTATTTTTTTTTATTTTCATTTTTTTTTCATTCCAGTAATCAGAGGTTGGAACCAGTCACCAAAAATTCAAAAATTTTAGCCCTTATCATTTTGATAAGTTCCTGGGTCATCCTAGTATTTAACTAGTCACCAAAAATCAGAGAATTTTAGCACATATTATATACCAATAGGTTCCTGGGTCATCCTAGTATCCAACATAATCTCAAAGGAGTATAATAACCTATATACATTTTCTTTGGGGTATTGCATTAAATATTTTATTTTATCAGAGTATAACTAACAGAGTTTAGAGTTCATCAACATCAGTAGTTCTTCATGAAAGGTAATGCACACAGTATTTATAGACTCAGAGTTTAGGACAAAATAAACTAAGAGATGCTATAAATATGAGCCAGTATCATGCTGTGTTAACTTTCTGCACAATCTAAGATTAGATCTCAATAACTCAGAAAGATTCATGATTTAATTGCTGAGAATCATGATTCATACATATTTCTTCATTGGTGTTTTCATTCAGACAAAAAAATCAACTCAAAGTTCACAGAGTTTATCAAACTTATTAACAGTGTATGACATACAGACATGCTGACAGAGTTTAGAGACTGCATAACACAACCATCGACGGATAAGACCATATAACATCAACGGATAAAGTTCAGTTAGTCATCAACTGATGCGACCTACAATCAACGGATGACAAGTTGTCTGACAGAGTTTAACAGAGTATGCATAACAGAGTTTAATCAACAGAGTACACTTAGCATTTAACCAATCAGGAAATATGATTAATACATCACATAAGTAAAGTTTGAATCTAACCAACATTTCTAGTCAGAACCAGAGACCATTCCTAGTTCATTGACCAGTCTTGTAAATGTAGCTTCACTCAATGGTTTAGTGAAGATATCTGCAAGCTGTTGTTCTGTAGATACAAAATGTAGTTCAATATTTCCTTCTTCCACATGTTCTCTGATGAAGTGGTACCTTATGCTGATGTGCTTGGTCATTGAATGCTGTACTGGATTACCTGTCATAGCAATAGCACTTTGATTATCACAGTAAATAGGGATATTACTGTACCTCAATCCATAATCCAGCAATTGATTCTTCATCCATAAGATCTGTGCACAACAGCTACCAGCTGCAATATACTCTGCTTCAGCTGTAGATGTGGAGATTGATTTCTGTTTCTTGCTGTACCAGGAAACAAGTCTGTCACCAAGAAATTGACAACTTCCACTAGTGCTCTTTCTGTCTACCTTACAGCCTGCAAAGTCTGCATCAGAATACCCAAGTAGCTTAAAATCTGATTCTCTGGGGTACCACAGACCTAATGATATGGTGCCCTTGAGATACTTGAAGATTCTTTTCACAGCTGTCAGATGTGGCTCTCTAGGATCTGCCTGAAACCTTGCACAAAGACAGGTTGCATACATGATGTCAGGCCTACTAGCTGTCAAGTATAGAAGAGATCCTATCATGCCCCTGTAGTTTGTCATATCCACTGAAACTCCTGTGTCTTTGTCCAGTTTAGTTGCTGTTGCCATGGGAGTTGATGCAGATGAACAGTCAAGCATACCAAATTTCTTGAGAAGATTTCTGCTGTATTTTTCTTGATTAATGAAAATTCCATCTTCTGTTTGTTTCACCTGTAGGCCTAGAAAGTAACTAAGCTCTCCCATCATGCTCATTTGATATCTGGACTGCATGAGCTTGGCAAACTTCTTACAGAGTTTATCATTAGTAGACCCAAAGATGATGTCATCAACATAAATTTGAACTAAAAGGAGGTCACTTCCTTGATTGAAATAAAACAGAGTTTTGTCAATTGTTCCTCTGTTGAATCCACTTTCTAGAAGAAACTGAGCAAGTGTCTCATACCATGCTCTTGGTGCCTGCTTAAGTCCATATAGTGCCTTATCTAGCCTGTAGACATAATCTGGATATTTGGGGTCCACAAATCCTGGTGGTTGTTCAACAAACACTTCTTCTTCAAGCTTTCCATTCAGAAAAGCACTTTTCACATCCATCTGGAACACTTTGAATTTCTTGTGAGAGGCATATGCTAGAAAAATTCTGATTGCCTCCAATCTTGCTACTGGAGCAAATGTTTCATCATAATCTATTCCTTCCTGCTGTGAATAACCTTTTGCTACCAGTCTAGCCTTGTTCCTCGTGATAACACCTTCACTGTCAGTCTTGTTTCTGAAAACCCATTTAGTACCCACAATAGATCTGTTCTTTGGTCTTGGTACAAGGGTCCAAACTTCATTCCTTTCAAATTCATTTAACTCTTCCTGCATTGCTGTTATCCAGTCTGCATCTTGAAGAGCTTCTTCCACTTTCTTTGGTTCATTTTTAGACAAGAATGCATGAAATAGACATTCACTTGCAGTAGCACTTCTTGTCTTTACTTTTGCATCTGGATCACCAATTATCAAATCAGGTGTATGTGATTTAGTCCATTTCCTAGCAGAAGGCAAATGACTTCTGTCAGCATGTGATCCTCCCCCTTGATCCATGCTCTCCTGATTCTGTTGTGATCTATCTTCGTTTTCTGAGACTCCCCCTGAACTTGACTGTCCAGAGTCAGAATTTGAATTTTCAGAGTTTGAAGCATCACAGTTTGATCCAGATTTTTCAGTTGACTCAATATCAGTGTTTGAGTCTTCATCTTGATCATGCTCCCCCTCAACTGGTTCTCCTCTTTGTTGTGACTGAGAAGTTTCTCCAGAATTTACCAGTAGAGGTTCAGAGTTTGTTTCAACAGAGTCTGTCAGAATTGTTTCATCAGAGTTTCCTTCATCAGAGTTTAAAACTTCATTTTCAAAGTTCAGTTGATCATATTCGTCTTTGTCTTCAAGTCCAGTTATCTTCTTATCATCAAAAGAAACATGTATAGATTCCATGATCACTTTAGTTCTCAGATTGTAAACTCTGAATGCCTTTGTTGACAGTGGATAGCCAACAAAAATTCCTTCATCTACCTTTAACTCAAACTTGGTCAACTGTTCTGGATGAGTCTTCAAAACGAAACATTTGCACCCGAAAATATGAAAGTATTTCAGGTTAGGCTTCTTTTTCTTCACCATCTCATATGGTGTCTTTCCATGCTTATTGATCAGTGTTGCATTTTGAGTAAAACAAGCAGTTTGAACAGCTTCTGCCCAGAAATAAGTTGGCAATTTTGCTTCATCAAGCATAGTTCTGGCAGCTTCAATTAAGGTTCTATTTTTCCTTTCAACTACACCATTTTGTTGTGGTGTATCAGGTGCTGAAAATCCTTGTTTCACTCCATCGTCCTTGCAGAATTCTTCCATTGTTGCATTTCTGAACTCAGTTCCATTATCACTTCTGATGATTCTGACTTTGTTGCTTGATCCTTTGTCCAGAAGCTTCACATGCTCCATCAGAGTCGATGCAGTTTCATCCTTCTTTGCTAGAAAATACACCCAAGTGAATCTAGTGTATTCATCAACAATGACTAAAGCATATTTCTTCCTTGCAATAGACATAACATTTACTGGACCAAATAGATCAACATGCAGAAGATGATAGGGATCAGTGATAGAAAATTCTGTCTTGCTCTTGAAAGATGACTTCCTTTGTTTAGCTTTCTGACATGAGTCACATAGGCCATCAACATTTAACAGGGTCTTTGGGAGTCCTCTTACAAGATCCTTTCTGATCAATTCATTGATGTTGTTCAAGTTCAAATGTGAGAGTTTCGTGTGCCACTTCCAACTCTCTTCATTAGACATTCTTGTAGACAGGCAAACAGCTTTTCCAACAGAGTCTATCAAAAGCTTGATTTCATAAATGTTGTTTTGCCTGTGACCAACTAGAACAACCTTTCCTGTAGATTTGCTGATAACTTCACAATATTCAGGTTGGAAATCTACATGATATCCCTTGTCACAGATTTGACTCACAGATAGCAAGTCATGCTTGAGTCCTGGTGTTGGGACAATCAGATCTTGGCACTGCGAATTTCGATACAATAAATTAACGGGTACGAATAGAAAAGTCACCTTGTTAACGGTTGATTCCACGCTCTTCTATTGTATTCCCAAATTCCCTTGAGCGAAGTGTGGCCTTCGTCTTCTCAAGTTAACCTCTCTTCTTGCTCCTGGGTGGCTACAAAATTTTTTCGACCAACCCCCAGCAAGAAGAGAATAGGAATATATATAGGCTACAATAGGGATCATGGATAATTAGGTTGGGCCTTCTAATTACATCTTGAGCCTAGCCCAATGTAATTCAATATTAATTCAATCCACTAAAGAATTAATATTTGCACTACCTTTCCTAATACCGTAATTTAATTAATTAATTCGGTTCCAATATTATTTGCTTATTAAATTCCCCATGTTTAAAATATCGCATGTCCATTAATTAAATAAATTACTGATAATTCATTTAATTAATATCTTTTATCCTTGATCATCCACTCAACCTTTATTTAATTATGCCGGAATAAATTCACCTGCAGGGTTTCACATAATTAAATCTTTTTGAGCTTTCAAGGGGACATCATTAACCCGAATATTATCAGGACATGGATTCCTTCAATAAATAATATCCCACCATATATATTATTTCATCACCCAAAATATAATGAAATAAATCAAAAGAATTATTTCATATATAAATCAAAGCATGTAAATAATATATACGTGTCAATTATTATTTCCGGATTAAGAACCTAAGCATTAATAATAACATAGAATCTTAGTTCACCTCCTTAATCAGTATAAGGGAACAATTCTAAATTTGATCCTGTTCAATATACACAAAGTATACTAGTATTATTTATTAGTCAATATAAACTAATCTAAATAATACTACAGCCATTCCAGTGGATTGTCTAACTCCACCTGTGCTGTGAACCTTATTATATTATATAAACCGTATTTAATAATCTAATATTCTGTATCCCATTTGATACTAGATTATTCACAATATATAATATTTAGACAACATGTAAACATTTAAATGATTCTCAATTAAACCGGCCAGAAATAAATGTAAATACTTCAAATAAATATTTTCAGTATACACCAACAATCTCCCACTTATACTCAAAATATTCTATGAGTATATCAGTGTTTATTTAATCCACTATTACACAGAAAACTATGTGTCCATCCATCTGACTCCTATCGCTTCCACATGCCTGTCAAAAACCTTGGCTGGCAAACTCTTTGTGAAAGGATCTGCCCGGTTGTCTTCTGATGATATGTGAGCCACAACTATATCTCCTCGCTTTACGATTCCTCGTATGAGATGATACTTACGTTCAATATGTTTAGCTGCCTTGTGATCTCGTGGTTCCTTCGAATTTGCCACAGCACCAGTGTTATCACAATACACTGTGAAGCTCCTAGGCAAATTAGGTACCACATCAAAGTCCAAAAGGAAGTTCCTGAACCATACAGCCTCCTTTGCAGCCTCAGAGGCCGCCACATACTCGGCTTCCATGGTAGAGTCTGCAATGCATTTCTGCTTTACACTCCTCCATATAACAGCTCCACCTCCCAAAGTAAAAACATATCCCGAGGTCGATTTCCTCTTATCCCTATCTGATTGGAAATCTGAATCAGTATATCCCAAAGGAAATAGATCTGAGGCCTTGTAAATTAACATATACTCCTTAGTCCTTCTCAGGTACTTGAGTATAGTTTTTACTGCGCTCCAATGTTCCTGACCTGGGTTCGACTGATATCTACTAACCATGCCTACAGCAAAGCAGATGTCAGGCCTCGTACATAACATAGCATACATTAAGCTTCCACATGCCGAAGCATAAGGAACTGCTTTCATGCTCTCTATATCCTTAGGTGTCGAAGGACACTGCTCCTTGGATAGAGCCACTCCATGCTTAAAAGGTACAAAACCTTTCTTAGAGTTCTGCATGTTAAAACGAGCTAATACTTCATCAATGTAGGGCTCTTGAGATAAAGCCAACATCCTTTTCTTGCGATCCCTTATTACTTTGATCCCAAGGATGTATGCCGCTTCACCTAAGTCCTTCATTTCAAATTGTTTGAACAACCATGCCTTTATTGATGACAACATCTTAACATTGTTTCCAATGAGTAAAATGTCATCAACATACAGTACCAGAAAAACCACTGCATTTCCCTCACTTCTCTTATACACACATGATTCGCTTGGACTTTGATCAAATCCATATGACTGGACTGCCTGATCAAAACGAATATTCCAGTCTCTAGAAGCTTGTTTTAGTCCATAAATAGACCTCTTAAGCTTACATACAAGATGCTCTTGGCCTTCCTTAATGAATCCTTTTGGTTGTTGCATATAGATGGTTTCCTCAAGACTTCCATTAAGGAAGGCTGTCTTGACATCCATTTGCCAAATCTCATAATCGAGATGAGCTGCTATAGATAAAAGAATCCGGATCGACTTAAGCATAACAACCGGCGAAAAAGTTTCCTCATAATCGATCCCTTCTTTCTGAGTATACCCTTTCGCAACAAGTCGTGCTTTCCAGGCTTTCACCTTTTTGTCAGATCCTCTTTTCTTCTTGTAGATCCACATACATCCAATGGGTTTTACACCTTTGGGTGGTTCCACGAGCTCCCAAACTTGATTAGAATATATAGATTCCATCTCAGATTCCATTGCCTTTTGCCAAAGATCTGCATCTTTATCTAGAATTGCTTCTTCGTATGTCCTGGGATCCTCATCATGTTCACCAGAGACCAAGTCCGAGGACTCTCCCAAAAACATGAATCTATCAGGTTGTTGAACAACCCTCCCACTACGACGAAGCACCGGTGTGGTATTAGTGACAGGTTGTGCATTTTCTTGTGGTTGATCTACTTGTACTATTGGCACTTGGGGATTATCTGTCCCTCCCACTAGTTCCTCTAAAACGATACTACTCATGGGTTTGTGTTTCATTATATAGTCTTCTTCTAAGAATCTAGCATTGGTGCTAACAATGATGTCTCGATCCCTAGGACTATAAAATGAATAACCTTTCGTTCCCATGGGATAGCCTACAAACAGCCTTACTTCTGTACGAGATTCTAACTTGGTCGCGTTCTTGTTCAGCACATGTGCTGGACAACCCCAAATCCGAATATGTCTTAGACTTGGTTTGCTACCAGTCCACAATTCTATTGGAGTCTTGGGAACCGACTTAGAAGGTACCAAGTTCAGAAGGTAAGCCGCTGTTTCTATAGCATATCCCAAAACGACTTGGGTAAATCTGAATAACTCATCATCGATCTAACACTCTCTAAAAGAGTCCGATTCCTTCTCTCTGCTACACCATTCTGCTGAGGTGTGCCAGGTGCAGACAACTGGGATGCAATCCCATTTTCTGATAAATATTCTCTAAATTCTCCAAGCAAGTATTCGCCACCACGATCTGATCGTAGTGACTTGATACATTTTCCAAGATGTCGCTTCTCCGCACTTGCTTTGTACTCTTTGAATTTTTCAAAGCACTCAGACTTACGGCGCAACAAATAAATGTACCCATATCTAGAATAATCGTCAATGAAAGTGACAAAATACTCATAACCTCCTCTTGCTTGGATACTCATAGGTCCACATAAATCAGTATGAACCAATTCTAACACTTCTTTAGCTCTATTCCCCTTTGCTTTAAAAGGCCTATTAGTCATCTTACCTTCCAAGCAGGATTCACAAACTGGAAATGGCTCCACTGCCAACGAGCCTAATGGCCCATCTACTACCAGTCTTTGAATCCTCCTCAAGTTAATATGACCTAATCTTAAGTGCCAAAGATATGTTTGGTTCAATTCAGAAGGTTTCTTTCTTTTATTTGAGCTAGAAAGAACGTTATTAGTTTCCTTATGTTGCAGCATTGGTTGGATAGGATTAATTATATATAAATTGTCTTGCAATGTACCAGAACCTATAACTCGTTTATTCATCATAATAGAAACATTACGATCCAAACAAACATTATAACCATCCATGGCAAGTTTAGAAACCGAAATTAAATTCCTTCTAAACGAAGGTACATAAAGACAATTGTTCAAAACCAAAATCCTATCATCGCCAAAAGATAATGTAATTATTCCAACTGCAACTACTGCTACTTTCGTAGCATCTCCCATGAACACATATATCTCGCCATCTCTAAGCATTCTGGATTGCTGGAACCCCTGCATAGAGTTACAAACATGGTCAGTGGCTCCTGTATCTACACACCAAGTGCTCGTAGATATAGCCGCTATATATGTTTCTGTAACTAGAGAAAGAGACATACCAGTATTGTTTGTCTTCTTAGGAAGAGGACAATCCTGTTTCCAGTGACCTGACTGCTTGCACCTGAAGCACTTGCCCTTAGGTTTTTTCACACCACCTTGAACTCCCACTGCATTAGCAATCTTTCCAGCTTTCTGTGTCTGAGTCTTTTTCTTCTTCTTACCTTTCGGTTTAGATGAAGAAGCTTTCTCGGCCACATTCACTTGAACATTCTGCTTAAAGAGTCCTTCAGCTGCTTGAAGTTCTGTCAGAAGTTCCGCGAGACTATACATCCTTTTGTTCATGGTGTAATTCAAGCGGAACTGCTCAAAACTTTTGGGCAAGCTCATAAGGATGATATCGATCTGGGTTTCCCCATCAATATCAGCACCAAGGATCTCCATCTCATTCAGATGAGACATCATTCTGAGAACATGATCCCTTACAGGTATTCCTTCAACCATCTGAGTGTTCATTAAAGCCTTCATTGCTACTTGCCTAGCAGCCCTATTCTGTTCTCCAAAAAGTTCCTTGAGATTAAAGAGCATATCTGAAGCAGTGGGCATAGCCTGATGCTGATGCTGCAAAACACCCGACATTGCTGCCAGAATGTAACATCGCGACATCTCATCAGCCTTAATCCACCGCTTATAATACTCCTTCTCACTTTCAGGAGCATCTTCAGCAGGCTGGTCTGGCTTGGGTTCATAAGTACAAAATTTGTACTCCTCAGCAGTCAACACTATGTCCAAATTACGTTTCCATTCAATATAGTTCGGTCCAGTAAGTTTGTTATCCTTAAGTATGGTGAATAGTGGATTAAAGCCCATAGTGATCTAATCCTGAGAATCATACATGTAACACATAATCAGATAGTTGCATAAATCTTAAATCCTATTGGTTTCCTCTAACAATTAATTAAAATTAATGCACTAATATTTAAACACCATAAGTATCTGGTACGCCACGATGGATGACATATATACCACTTAAATTCGTTTAAATATTACTTCGGTCCTATTACTAAATAATACGCCACGTTAGGGTGGACTATATATTATTTTTCATAGCTAAGTGTATACCATTATTAAATCTTAAATTAATAAAAAGACTGGATACCACCATTAAATATTTCAAATCAATAATCGATAATAGGATAATTCCCAGATCGGGGGGAGCATTGTCAAGAGGCATCACTTAAGACCCCTTTCTAGACAGAATCATCCTTTCTCTCAATATTGAAAATCTATATTCAATCAGTGGTACCCTTCTAATTAATCGAATTCTATGAAACTTGGTACGCCACGATGGGTGGCATGTATACCTTTCAATATTCGTAATTAATTTAGGAAGTTTGTTCTAGTAATATCCATAACACTACCTGACACCATAAATCATACGCCACGATGGGTGGCATGTATATAATTTATATTCGTCTCGGTGTTAAATTACATACAAATAATAATGGAGACCATGGGATTTAATTCCTAATTAATTCCCTCACCCACTTAGAATTTTTATTTAAAATTGAGGAATTTTATCTAGATGCATCGCCCTATGTTATTTTTTCGAGGTCTACATGTTATAAAAATAACAATACAAAGAACACATAACATAGCAGCATGCATCATAAAATTAAAGCAATAAATAAAATTAATGTCCATGTCGTCCTAATTATGTTAAACATGCAATTAAAAATTACACACATAATTAACAACACACATAATAATTATTTAAAGCAATAATTAAAAAATTAAATAGCGGAATTAAAATTAAAAAATATAATTTAAATCCACTATTATGGCCCCTTGAAAAAAAAATAAATTTCCAGCACCATTCTGCTGAAAAAATCCATTTTCTGCCAAAAATTTGCTGTGGCGCATCTAGAACCTGCGTTACTGCCTGTTTTATCCTGTAACGAGGCCCTTTTCATCCTGTAACGCAGGACAGGCCTGCGTTACAGCCATCTGACCAGAAAATTTTTTTTTCGAAGCGCCTGCTTCTGTCTGATCCAACAGATCTGTTCCTTGCTTTTGGACACGAACAAATACACAACAGCAGCCCCATCATGATTTCGCAGCGGAACAAAAACAACTCCGATTTGATTTCCGATCGCACATAATTGTTACAAAATACCCGGATTTTTACATAATCCATCAAACAATTACATACAAAACAGATCTAATACAAAACTAATTTTGTAAATCTATTCTAACACGATCAACCCTCGTGTTTTACAACCACGATAAACCACGTGGAAACCAAAAAAAAATAACCACGATTAAACCACGTGGGATCCAAACACATAATTAAAAATTACATGGCCATAATAGTGGATACTAAACAACCTGTAAAAGATTATTATCCAAGCACACCACTATACACATGCATATATAATTACGACATGGACATCGTATCAAAATTCGCAGAACCAATGAACCAGGCTCTTGATACCAATTGTTGGGACAATCAGATCTTGGCACTGCGAATTTCGATACAATAAATTAACGAGTACGAATAGAAAAGTCACCTTGTTAACGGTTGATTCCACGCTCTTCTATTGTATTCCCAAATTCCCTTGAGCGAAGTGTGGCCTTCGTCTTCTCAAGTTAACCTCTCTTCTTGCTCCTGGGTGGCTACAAAATTTTTTCGACCAACCCCCAGCAAGAAGAGAATAGGAATATATATAGGCTACAATAGGGATCATGGATAATTAGGTTGGGCCTTCTAATTACATCTTGAGCCTAGCCCAATGTAATTCAATATTAATTCAATCCACTAAAGAATTAATATTTGCACTACCTTTCCTAATACCGTAATTTAATTAATTAATTCGGTTCCAATATTATTTGCTTATTAAATTCCCCATGTTTAAAATATCGCATGTCCATTAATTAAATAAATTACTGATAATTCATTTAATTAATATCTTTTATCCTTGATCATCCACTCAACCTTTATTTAATTATGCCGGAATAAATCCACCTGCAGGGTTTCACATAATTAAATCTTTTTGAGCTTTCAAGGGGACATCATTAACCCGAATATTATCAGGACATGGATTCCTTCAATAAATAATATCCCACCATATATATTATTTCATCACCCAAAATATAATGAAATAAATCAAAAGAATTATTTCATATATAAATCAAAGCATGTAAATAATATATACGTGTCAATTATTATTTCCGGATTAAGAACCTAAGCATTAATAATAACATAGAATCTTAGTTCACCTCCTTAATCAGTATAAGGGAACAATTCTAAATTTGATCATGTTCAATATACACAAAGTATACTAGTATTATTTATTAGTCAATATAAACTAATCTAAATAATACTACAGCCATTCCAGTGGATTGTCTAACTCCACCTGTGCTGTGAACCTTATTATATTATATAAACCGTATTTAATAATCTAATATTCTGTATCCCATTTGATACTAGATTATTCACAATATATAATATTTAGACAACATGTAAACATTTAAATGATTCTCAATTAAACCGGCCAGAAATAAATGTAAATACTTCAAATAAATATTTTCAGTATACACCAACACCTGGGACATGAGCTACATTGTTGATGATGACATTTCCAAGATTGATATTGCCATATCCCAATGTTCTTCCTATATTGCCATCACCATAGGAAACTTTTGGGCCAGCCTTCTCCTCATATTCTGATAGCAGGGCTTTATTTCCAGTCATGTGTCCTGAACATCCACTGTCCACGACTAGGGTTGCCTCCCTGATACCCTGCAATCATAAACAATTACTGAGGATTAGTTTTAAGGATCCAGACTTGCTTGGATCCTTTGGCATTCTTAACTTTGTTAGCTTTTGCAGCGGAATTAACATTATCAGAGTTTGAGCTAACAGTATCAGTGTTTACACTTGCAGTATCAACTTTAACCCATTTTAGATTGGGTTTCAGTTCATAGTAATTATGATAGATAGCATGATATTTTCTGCAAGTATAGATGGAATGCCAAGTGCTTCCACAGTGTGTGCATAGAGTCTGTGGCTTAGTTCTAGCAAAATCCTTCTTTACCTCAGACTTTGTAGGTAAAGAATTTATATTTTTATTTTTCTTGCAGAAATTTGCAAGATGCTTAGTACTACCACAGTTATGACATGTCTTTCTTGGAGCATAACTAGAAAGCATTGGTTTATTTCCTGAAGTAATGCCTACTTTTCCATTTCTGTTCTTGTTTGACACTTTCTTTTTCTCAACAGATTTTACCTCCTTCAGTTTATGTTTGAGTTGTTTATCTGTCATAGAACCAATATTAACCTGTTTAACACTAGTTTTTATTGGTTTTCTTTGGACAGCTTCTTTTTCATTCTTAGACAAAAATTTACTGGTTCCATGAACAAATTTAGTTCTGACTTTAACTTGATTTTGAAATCTAAGTTCATCTCCCTCATTATAACCTAGACCAACAGTGTCTGTTTGAAAAATCTGTTGAGTGTCCTTTCCAGAATTAGTCCAAGTCCTAATTTTCTTATTTGCTTCCTCCAACTCAGATTCTAGTTGTTTATACTTCTGAAGCAAAATCTGTTCTTTGCAAACAGCATCATCTCTCTCTTTCTGAACTTGTTGCTTGTTTTCAAGTTTCTCTTCAACAAGTTTATTTCTCTCTTTAAGTTCAGAATTTTCAGCTTTTATCCTCTCATTTTCTAAAGTCTGATCCCTATAACTTATATGCAATGACTTAAGAAAAATTCTTAATTGAGCAATGTCATCAATATTATAAGCATAGGTAGTTGGAGGTACCTGATTTTCAGAGGATTCTGATTCAGTAGTAGTAGCCATGAGAGCATAGTTCACTTCTTCATCAGAATCTGAAGTATCTGCCCAATCTCTGCCTTTAGTGTAGAGTACCTTTCCAGTTTTACCCTTCTTGCACTCAGGAGCATAGTGACCCATCTCCTTACATTTGTAGCATTGAATTTCAGACTTATCCTTCTTCCCTTTAGAATCTCTCTTATCAGACTTCCTGTAGCTTTTCCTGTCTTCATTTGAATCCCTAGAAAACCTTTTTCCTTTCTTGAAATTCTTGAAGCCCATTTTCTTGAAAGTTTTCACCATCAGCACAGCCATTTTTCTCATTTCTTCTTCATCATCCTCAGAGTCAGATGATTCAGAAGAGTTTGAATAATAATCAGAGTTTGGTGAATCACTTTCTGAGTGTATGACCAAAGCTTTTCCCTTCATTTTCCTTTTTGTTGCCTCTTTCTTCTGAGGCTTCTCTTCAACATTAAGAGCAACAGACTTTCCTTTTCTGCTTGATCTCCTGTTTCGCTGCTCCATTTCCAATTCATAAGTTTTGAGCAGTCCATAAATTTCATCAATCTCTGTTTCAGCAAGATCATAGTTGTCTCTAATAGTGGTTGTTTTCACATCCCACTTTTCAGGTAGAGAAAGAAGAAACTTGAGATTCGAGTCTTCTAGATCATACTCTTTGTTGACCAATGACAGATCATTAATCAGTTTACAGAATCTATCAAATGTTTCTGTCATGGTCTCTTCAGGTTTAGCCTCAAAATGCTCATACTCTTGTGTGAGTATGTTTCTCCTATTCTTCTTAATAGCTGCAGTTCCTTGACACCTGACTTCAAGTGCATCCCATATCTCTTTTGCAGTGGTGCAGTTAATGACTTTGTTAGACATAACATTGTCTAAGGCACTATGTAGTAAATGCCTAACTTTTGCATCCTTAGCAATTGATGATAGATCTTCAGGAGTCATGTCCTTCTTTTCCTTTGGAACCATTTTTGCTGCTTCACCAGCAACTGCAACAGATAGCTTTGTAGGATTGTGAGGGCCTTCATAAATCCTGTCAAGATATTCTGGATCTGTAGCCTCCAGAAACATAGTCATCTTGACCTTCCACATAGCATACTCTAATGGCCTCAGAATAGGAACCCTGATTGGTTCATAACGACTCACAGTAGTAGGAGCCTTTTCAGAAACAGTAGGTGTTGGTGGAGGAATTTCTGACATGATTATTGTTGTGTTTGGATCTTAACCTGTAATAAAGTAACAGATTGGCTCTGATACCACTTGTTAGGTCGAATACACAAATAATAATCAACTTTGTATGAGAAATTAACAAGTAAAAGCGTTTATGCACTTAAAAAACTTCTTGTATTTCAAACCCTCTTCGTGATGTAAAATATCACAAAGAGCTACTAGGTTACAATAATGATAATTCGTTATCGATTACCCTTCTAGGGTTAACCTATCTGTATTTATATAACATACAGCTACGATACAATCTCTAATTGATATTCCTAATAATCAGCTATACAATGATATCAATTACAGATTGTCACACGTCTCCTATGTCAACTCGATCTCTTTGATAGCTATCCAATCTTCAAAGATATCGCTTCCATAATTAATCTTTAATCACTGTTGAACAGTAGACGCGCTTCCTCCAGACAGAGTTTAACAAACTCTGTCGAGCTTCCAACTGTCAGAGTTTACGCAAACTCTGACTGCTTCCAGCTAAACTCTGATAACTCCCTGTAACACTTAAACACTGATTAAAACATACCAATTATATTTAACAATTATATTATCAATTAAACTGAAGTATACGTATCAATTAAACATAACAAGTATACAGATTATGATCGAAAAGCTTCGAAAAATCGAGACTGAAATTGAAATGTTGCGTAGTTGAAAAGATAAGTTAAGAAAATGATGTACAAGTGTATTGATCATTGTTACTTACTTGTTTAGTTAGATCGCTATAGCTGATAAGATGCTAGTTGCAGGATGAACTCGCTCTCTATTATCTATTCTCGCAGCTTTATTTTATATGTATGTGTTATTGTCTATACACACACACACACACAGAGATAGTCTGACACGCGCGCGGTGATCTGCTGATTTTAACTTTTTTCATTTTTGGCGGGGTAAAATTGAAGCTACGGGTTTACGGTTACTGTAAATTTTGGTGTGTCATAGGTTAATATTGATCCGGTTCTATTTGATTCTCTATGAATCTATATGAATCTACACGAATCTCTTCGAATCTCTATAAATCTCTATGAATCTATACGAAATTCTTTAGATTCATATATTCTTTAAGAATTTTTAGAAATTCTTTAGATTTGCATTCTCATAAAATAAACATAGGACGTGTCTCATTTACTATAGAACATTTTCTTGATCGAAGGAAATAAAGAGGAATATTAATAGTCCAATATGCCGTAATTTCAAACACCTTGACACTGAATTACTAACAAATGAAAAGAAGAGCTGGTTTTGACTTGGTACACTAAAACTTGCGGAAACATTCCCCTTTCATATAGAAGAATGTACCAGTACCCAGAAGAACTCCAGTGCAATTTGAACATTAATAAAAAAGGATTATCACTTGATTTCTTCTTTGTCCTGTGCTCATTCCATTTTTAGACTATTGAGAGATTTTACGAATTTGTTATAAACTATATATGAATCTGTCCAAATCTATATGTACAATTGGATTTTTGTATGTAATGGAGCAGCTGATTGATTTGATTGTTGGGAGAGCTTGTTTTGGGTTTATGTTATAGAGCTTCTTTTATGTTATAGAGCTTCTTTTGTGTAGATTCGTAAGTATCTGTATTGAATTTTCAACTGATTTGCATTCTCATTATTTTGCATTCTTATTTTGTTGGAATATAGGTACTTCTCACAAGCAAGTAGAGATAGAAAATTTGGTATCTTCTACAGAATCTACTCATTTTTCTCATCCATGTCAAAGGAGAAAATATCTTGTAAAAGTAGATGGTAACTTCACAAAATCTGAAAAGCTTTATAATGTCTTTTCCAGTTGTTGTACTACATGTTTTAATTGTATTATAATGTTTTCATATATGAATCAGGAACCGTTTCAAGTCTTCGCAAAAAATATGGAATATGTAGTGAGCAAAGATTGAAACAAACACATATGCCTGCTGATCATATCTATATTGAAAGTGATGATAGTAATAGCACCAAAAATCAAAATGAAGCTAAAATTCTACCGCAAGTAGAGAAAAGTTTGTCATGCATTGTCCTTAGTGACAGTGACTTTGAAACTCCTAGGCAGCTACGAGAAAAGAAAACCTGTGTTGCTGGTAAGAGGAAAAAAACAACAAAATAAGCATCAATCACCTCCCACAAAAAGAGAAGAACTGAAACCACATCAGTAGTAAGAGGCAAATTAGTCAATAAGGTAATAAGAATCTCTTCGAATCTCTATAAATCTCTATAAATCTGTACGAATCTTTGATTTTTTATACGAATCTATACTAAGTGTTGGTTGTTAGTTGTTCCGTGTACTCTAAGTGTCTCGGGTCATTTGTACAACATACAACTGATGAATTCCCTGTTTTTAGAACAAGGCCCAATTACTATTTTCCTTTCCATAAATGTCCTTTAGTAAGCCTTGCTCTTGGAATGTTGAAGTCTTATTGCGATTATGACCTTTCCTTTCTTTCCGATTTGGTTGTTTCTTGTCATCAATGGTTCATACTACGGTCCCAGATCATCAGAAATCGTGGCTTCTTATGCAACCACATACTTGAATGGTTGTAGCTTCAAGAGAACTGTATACATTTCCACTCATTATGGTAGAATGGAAGTACACATCTGTAGGTAGGATTGCATGATAGTATCTTAAGGACTTGGACTTATTTGTTAGGGCCATCTGAACTCATATCATACCACAGCATGTTCGGTAAGATTTTGGTAGATTCATAGTACTCAGAGATTACCTTTTTTCATGTATCTTCTATAATTTGATACTTATCATTCTATAAAACATTATCTTTTCCAAAAGCCTGTCATCTGCACTTAAATTGTCTTTCTACTCTTTCTGAGTACACTACTTTCGAGTGGAGCATACTGAGGATGTTTGAGGATGTTCGGTAAATTTTTTTCCAGAAGTAGTAGTGTAATTGTAAATCTTGTATATGTTACAGCATACTGCTACACCTTCAATATAAAACACTTCATTTATGAAAGAAATTACAAATAGGAAATCATTAACCAAAAATACAAAAACATGGCCTAATAAAATAGGGAAAAACAGGAACATTGATATTGTTTAACTGAAAAGAGGAGAAGAAATAAAAGTAATTTTAAAAAGAACCAAATACAAAGATAACATACGGAAATCGGTGTAAGAGAGCACAAATGGGCATGTATGGTCTTACGAAATGGAGTTCCTCCACCTTCTAGGTGTCTTTCTAGTTTGTTCTGCATTTGGAATATTCTGAGACCCACTTTCATGATTTTCTGTCATCTTAGTCATCTTGCTAAGCTTTTTCCAGCCACTAGTCCATGCTGATGTATGCTTTGGCTTCACCAGTTTATCGAATTGTCTCTGTAATGTTTCCATGTCACTTTGAAGCTCAAGATACTTGGTTTTGACAGTCTCAAGTTCAAACTTGAGAGTGTTAATGTCCTTCTTAGCTGTAGCCCATCCTTCTTGAAATGACAGAGGTGTTGCTTCAAGTAATGTGTTTCTGTTTGAGACAATTGGTTGATACTGAGTATCTCCGGCTTCTTTGAGGGACTTATTGGCTATAGCATTGCTGATCTTAACTTGCTCTGAGAAGAGCACTTGCACCACAACTCTAAGTGGGAGACGCTCATTTTGAGCAGCGTGCAGACAGGCGTCAGTAGATAGCTTCTGGCAATCCATCACACGGCATAAACGTTTCCTTTCATGCTCTGAGAGTGTTGGATGGGCCTATCATTTTACAAATGTAAATAGTAAATAATTAATTGGGATTCCAACCATTCTAGATGTCAGCTGACATAGAGATATCGATGAGAAGTGTTTCTTGGCATTGTAATTATGACAACAGTATAATCATACTATGAATATGTTATATGTTGATATATGCTGTCTAATACTTTAGCTGCATTAAGGTATGGAAGTCATACGTTGTCCTATTTCAGGTACTATATTTAAGTGATTCCTATCCAACTTCAGAAACTAGTTAAGAGTAAGTTTGAAATACCTTAAGATAGGAATCAATTGCTCGATAAAGTCCATCATCACAAGTTCTCGCTGATTCTGGCAAAGCCTCAGCTAGTACCTGAAATTTTGTCATCGATAGGTTTCTGTCTCTTGAAACCTCGGTAAGGTAACTGTCAACAAGCCTTGCAACCCTCATTTTAGCATTTGGATTATTGCCTCTTTGAGTCCCATCATACATTGACGGCCTACCAGGGCTTGAACTTTCTGTTTGTTCTTGAACAAGGAAATGTTCCAAAAGCCTTTGAACAAGATCTACATCATAGTTGCTCTCACTTTTGCTGTACGACGGTATAAGAAGATCAGACAATGCAGCCTGTTCAAATTGCATCCCAACCCGTTTCTCTAGTTCAGTAACCAAAGCAGGAGCCACTTTCAACATAATAGCCATTTTCAACAAACGAAGAAGGAAACTACAGGAAACACTATCCTTTTGTGGAGGAATTATACTTATCAAGCTCTCAACAATCATTCGTTGATCTTTTGTGTGAACGGGTGCTGGATCATCTTTCGTTCCTGCCACGATCATATGAAGTCCCCCTTTCCAACTACTGCCACCACTACTATTACTATGGCTGCTATTACTTCCTTCATCTAGTACTGCCCCTGACCCATCTTTCATAAACCCCGGGAGCCATTTGAGTGCATAGTGTGTTAGTGAAGCGCCCAGCAGTTCGAATCTCATCCCCTTTAATTTGATTGCATTAATGACTCTTACAAAATGATCAATTCGAAGTATGGAAACATCTTCAAACCACCAATCTGAAGGGACTTGATGGTTTGTACTTGGGCTTGAGTCCTTCATTTCCTTCCAACTTGGGCTAGAAACTTTCGGGGGCTTCCCTGTGTACTGCCATCTTCATTTCTATCTGTCACATAAGCAGTGTTACTCTCTGAGTCTGACTCCATTCCATTACCTTGATATCTCCATAATTAAATCTGAAAACTCATATCCTATAAACATTGCGCATTTGATCTAGAACCAGTTCAAGTACTATATATAATTCCTCTGCTCAGGTTTGATAACAACTGAAATTATCGAACAAATCAATTTGATTGCTGTTATAAACCAATTCTGGCAATTCCATTCCACCATACGAATCAAATGAAAATCAGGCCATTTCTCTGCGTTTGTATCATATGTAAATTATAAGCTTTGAACAAAACCAGCTTCACGTACTCCACGACCATTTGTTAGCATATACCATCAGTAAGAAACAAACTCCCTTGTACCATACACGAAGACTTGAATTTCTGATATGTACCACGGAAAATTGTGTTTTTCTACCTTGTTGTGGAACTTCTCATGTCCATTTCTCCCAATCGCAGTACTCCTTAGTGAAAGAATCAGCCTTGTAACCATTAATACGATTCGGTATTCCTGTTATATAATTTTAGCTCGGCTTCTTTCACTTCAACACGTACATACTCTCCTTTCTAATTTGCATTTCTTTAAGTTCTCTGATCTATGTTAATGACGCATTAGTTTTGCGAGATGATTTCTCCTAGAAAACAACACCAGCAATGTTAGTTTTCAAGTAAAATTGCTTGCCTCATACACATGATACCAGTTGTACCCAAATGACTACTCAAGGTATCAAGTTTCATTCTATGAAGGAAGAAACCTTATCCTTAAAATGTTTCCTCAAATTGTTAGTAATATGTAGACTGATGTAGTTGTCCTGTACTACCGTCTACCAATACCAACCAAAACTATGTTGCTACTTCAAAATTTTGATATTTTTATGTCAATGCTACCAGTCAATTTGCTGCATACTACTAGGATTCTTAAAACCACACTCATCTCAGATACGGTATTAAACATCTGAGAGGAACTGACCGTTAAGTGAATAGTCCTCTTTTTCTCATCACAAAGTTCATCAAATTATTTTTACTATACACTTGGTCACCCACACATCAGTTATAAAATGCACCACTCGGTGTTTGACAATGCACTTAGCCCATCAATACCAATTTAGCACCGTAAGACATACAGACTACCCTTTTGTCCCCTAACTATGAATTCAATACTCATCACCCCCAAGTAGAAGTAGACAACACAAAGGTATATCAGATCTTTTTCTTAGCCAATTCTGCAGCCATAATCTCTTTTTCCTTTCCAATACTTGAACACATACCCTCGAGGCTCTTTCTTGCTACCAAACATGCATTCAGATCTTTCTTCAGCTTTGCTTTGTCGTCTTCAACTATTCCTTCACCAGCCTTTTTGTCACGTGGGGGATTAGCCCTTATATCTGTGTTGCATCGCGTTAACTTAGCTACTGGTCTTTTATTACCGAATGATTGGCATTTTTGAATTCTGTCTCTTACATTGTCAAGAACAGTCATCATCTTAGCCACCCTTAGCATCCGACGGCTATCGTTTTGCCCCTTTTTGCATGCATCTTTATGATCATGCATCTTTTTTTCGTAATACATTGCAATGCAAATAATTTTGCCGTTTTAAAACACAAATATTCATGTGACTATATATTTTGGCATGTGTGCAAATTCAGAGAAATGCATGGTAAGAAAACAACGTTGGTCTGGACTCTGGAGACTTGAAACTAGGAAGATGGATAGCTAACCTTCTAATGCAGAATCGTCGTACTGTTCTGGGAACTCTGTAGACAGCAGGAGTTAACAGGAGGGTGTTTCACCACATTCTCCGACATATCATATACGAGAATGGAAGTGAAGTTAGGAGATTGAGATTAGAGTAAAGTTGAAGTAGATAATGTGTACAGTAGACTAAGAAATTTAGAGAGAACTGAAGTGAGATAAGAGGGCTTGGTGGTAGTTATTGTGTGTTTAAAATCATGAATCTACACGAATCTCTTCGAATCTATACGAATGTTTACTACTTAAATTAGAATTTTTCTTAAAGAATCTCTTCGAATCTCTATAAATCTCTATAAATCTGTACGAATCTTTGATTTTTTATACGAATCTATAAATCTGTACGAATCTTTGATTTTTTATAAAATTGTGATACGAATATAAAATTGTGATTGTTATATAGGTTTGGAGAATTAGTTTACAAAAAATATATCAAGCTCTGAGTTGCTGATTATATAGGTTCGGCATGTTTTACTTAGACTTATATACATCAATAAAGAAATCGAGTTTGCTAATTTAAGAGAATTATGACTTGTGAGCAATACCTTTACAACTCAAATTAATTTTTGGTGGGAATTCTCGTATCTTACTATAATTTTTGCAGTGGCTGTTGTAGATATATATGCTGTACTGAAGTACTGAACTAGTACTTGTGATTGGGTTGAATCTGGTCTGAGTACTGTTTTGTTGTTAAGATATCAGACTATTCTAGTTGAGTTGCCATGTATGTTGAGCCAATTTTCAAAGCCTGATTTATTAATCACTGCTACCTGCTATGCATATGTATTCTTATTAAATCAGGAGAACCTCAAATTGTTGGATCTTAATTTGCAGGAATGGAGCAGGAAGAGGCTTAAGGATGCTGTTAAAGGTTCCTCGCTAAGAAAGAAGAGATGCTCTTGTTTAAGGAATACACGAGAGGCATGTAAGAAAAAGAAGATTAACAAAGTAGCAAAAGCTAAACCAAACACTGAAGATAGGAAACAGATTCTTGTACGGACATCTCCCAATACATTTGCATACATGTTGAGAGCATTATCGGATGAATAGAAGCAGTGGGTTATTGATGTGGGATTTGAAAGCATTTTATCATTCTCACTTACAAAGTTTCCACTAAAGCTTGCATATAATGTAGTTTGGAGTTTTAATATGGACGATTGTGAGATGGATTTACCAGCTGGTAAAATACCTATAACTGAGGATGATGTGCATGAGATTTTAGGCCTGCCTCAAGGACCAAGAACAATTGAGATTGTGAAGAATGAAGATGCAGAAAAATCATGGAGGTCCCAATATAAGGATGCGCAAAAGCCATGGAAAGTGACAGCAAAACGAGTTTATCAGAGAATGTTAACGTCAACTGTTGTGGACAATGACTTTAAGTATAATTTTTTAGTTATGATGTGTAACATGATGATTGAATCTCAAAAAAATTCATTTCTCAACCAGTCCATTCTGGGATTCAGAGACATTGACCGGTGCAATGACTATAATTGGTGCGAGTATCTCATTCTTAGCTTACATGACCCTTCGGAGTACTGGTTGGTTGATCCCAAGACACGTTATTATTATGGACCTCTACCATTCTTGCTGGTAAGAAATATGTTTCTAATTTTTTTTTTGTATTTGTGTATTCTTAAGGTTTTACTAATACAATTTGACCACATTACTTGCTTATGATGAAACAGTATTTTTACGTAGATCGTGTCCACAATGAGCGATGGAAAGTGATTAGAAGAGAACCAACATTTAATGGGTGGACAAATTTAATGATTCAACAAAGGCAACGCTATGAGGAGTTAAATAAATCTTTCGGGATTGGAAAAATCTTAGGTGCTCTGCGATTGACAAATGAAAGCAATATTGATAGTGTCAATGTAAGCATTTAAATTCTTCTGAAAATCTCAAAATAAATAATGTTTTATATGAATCTACACAAATCTCTGCGAATCTGCACTAGAAAATTGGAAATATTGACAAATGTTGCTTATGTGCCCGCAACACGTGTGGGTTCAGTAGTATACATCATTTTATTTACTCAAAAGAATTATATATGACTCAATTACATATTCAACTGATTAGGATAAAATGAAGGAGGAGCCAATACCAAATGATCGAAAACAGGTACCATTTATTCTTTTGAGTAAATAAAATTGTGATCGACATATTAGTGTTTACATTTAAGTGTTAAGGTTTGCGTTTTGAAAGTGCAAACTGAAAAGTTTCATACTTATAAATCAATATTTATATGAAAGAATCAAATAACAAGTTAAAATTGTGGTGCCACTTTGACTTGTGTCGTCCATTGAGAAACACCTTTCGAATCTGTATATGTAATAATTGGGCTCAAATTTTGAGCTTGTAAGATGTAAACTTGGGCATTTGTCACGCTTTAGAGCTAGTCTTGGCTGAGATTTTGACGTTGTATTTGTAGATTTTAGGTAAAGACTGTTTTCTAAATTAGATAATCAATTTACTGTGAATGACATATAAATGTAGTACTTGGTAAAGGCTAATGACTCGAGAAGAACACACTATATTTATAATAGTTCATAATGATAGTTGTGAATCATGAGAAGACTCTGAATTTGTGCTTGTCCCCTGAAATGCTTGAAATTCATGAGGACATGTCTTGTGTTTTGGTTGTTGAATCGAGTGCCCTAACAATTGCATGTTAAGCATTTCACCGGAGCCCTTGGGGAAAATAATAATAGAAATAAGGCTTCGGCAACTATGCGAAAAAAATAATGCTTCACTCTAGTGAGTGGCGAGTAGACTGGGCCAACTTCTTCAATGACTTTCTTTCTTTTAGTTTATCGAATAAGCCAAGGTTGCGCTGAAATTCTGCCACGACGTTTAAAGAAAGTCTTTAGCTACTGATAGATTTTGTATTTAAATGTAGAAATGTTTTGAAGTCCTGTCTTTAAAGGGCCTCTAAGACGGTTACTCAAATCGATTCCCATAGATCCAAAGTCTGAAGTCCTGTATGATATGTCTTTTTTTAACATAGAATATGATATTTACGTACATAGGAGAACATTGTTTGTCAAATAAAAACATAGGCTTCAGGAGAAGGCTTGCTATCATAGCAATATGAACTATTTCCTTGCAGAGTTGCTATGTTGAAGTAATTGATAAACACTTCGAGAAGTAGGAGTTAGCTTCTATAACATGAAATGAAATTTTCAACTTTCTACCTTGCCCCTTACGAATCCTTTGTCGAGCTTTTGGGTTTCTATCTGCCAGCTTGTTGATTTGTGTAGGAGCTCGGCCTTACTTTTGGAGATTTGTACTTAGTTTTTGCGATTTGGACTCGCTTTTCTCATTGGTTTTGGACCTCAATTTGTAATATCACTACCATAGGCTGGTGCTATTTTGTCGTACTTTGGTGCCAAGTGTTCAGACAGTCACTATAGCTAAGCTTCCATGTTTGAACAAGTAGTGACTAAGGTCTAAGGTCTTCTTCCAAATAGAGTACCATCAGATTCTGTACTTTCTATTTATTGGAAATTACCTTATGAAATATGAGCATGTTAACCAGCAACCCTTTCACAATAAAATCTACCAGATACTATATAAGATTCTAAAATTTAAACTTGGGCACTTGTTTCTCCCTCGTAGGAATATGAGTCTGTAAGCCGTAATGATTTTGCCAAGCGAAAGCATGCCCTTCCACAGATACTGCCACTTTGACTTGTGTCGTCCATTGAGAAACACCTTTCGAATCTGTATATGTAATAATTGGGCTCAAATTTTGAGCTTGTAAGATGTAAACTTGGGCATTTGTCACGCTTTAGAGCTAGTTTTGGCTGAGATTTTGACGTTGTATCTGTATATGTAATAATTATTTATAAATCTCTGCGAATCTGCACTAGAAAATTGGAAATATTGACAAATGTTGCTTATGTACCCGCAACACGTGTGGGTTCAGTAGTATACATCATTTTATTTACTCAAAAGAATTATATATGACTCAATTACATATTCAACTGATTAGGATAAAATGAAGGAGGAGCCAACACCAAATGATCGAAAACAGGTACCATTTATTCTTTTGAGTAAATAAAATTGTGATCGAGTTTTTTATGTTTGTGAACTATTGAGATATCAACTAGAATCTATACGAATCTCTTTGAATTTATACGAATCTCTTCAAATCTATACATAGTTTCTGAATCTATACTACCTTGTGCTAGAATCTATTGGCTAGATATTGGAAGGTTGGTTGGAATAATTAGTAGAATCTTGTGTTAGAGATAATTAGTAGCTTATTTACATATAAACTTCAGGTTAGACATATTACCTTTTCTACTAACTAATAAATTTCCTTCTTGAGGTTAAACATATTATCTTTTCTCTTTTTCAAAAACTAAATAATTTCCTTATTCTGATAAAATATAATATCCCTTTATATTTTATCTAACTAAAATTTCTCCTTTATTAATCAATTTCCTTTTTCAAGTTAGACATATTACCTTTTCTATTTTTCAATAATTAAACAATTTCCTTTTTCAAGTAAAATAGAATATCTTTCACATTTTATTTAACTAAAATATCTCTTTTTTTAAAAATAGTACGAGCAGTTTTGTTTAATAAAATAACATAATTATATTATAATCAATTACCTTTTTCATCTAAAACACGTTACCTTTTCTTTTTTCTCTAATTAACATCTCTCTTTTTCCAATTATATCATGAACGGTTACCTTTTTCAACCAAAACACGGTACTTTTTTTCTTTTCTCTTATTAAAATCTCTCTTTTTCCAATTATATCATAGATGTTTCTATTTAATAAAATAATAATAATATTATAATACTAATAATTAACCGATTACCTTTTCAGCTAAAGCGTATCATCTCCTCTATTTTTTCTAATTAAACTCCTTTTTTTCTAGAAATATCACGGGCAACATTAATTTCGGGTGATGGCCTCATTTACCTATTTTTATTATCAATTGGCCCAAAATACCTATTTCTAAAAGTACGGCCCTAAATACCTCCCGAGTATACTTCAAAATATATACACACTACATTCATATATTCTCTAATTTACACTCCGATTGGGGAAAGATCGAATGTCTGTGTATTCTCAAAAATGCAATTAGGTATCTCTCTCTCTCTCTCTCTCTCTCTCTCTCTCTTATTCTCTCTCTCTCTTCTCTCTATCTCACGTTTATTGATTGATTATATATATAAATTCATATGTATAAATGTGTTCATATACATATGTAATGGATTCATATATATATTTGATTTCGAGGTTGATTTGCTTTTGATAAGTTTTGGTGTGTGATAATTAGGTCATAATTCATTTTGTTTGTGCGGTTAGGTTAATATTGATCCGGTTCTATATGATTCTATATGAATCTATACGAATTCCTTAATATTTGGTATACATTATATTATCAATTAAACTGAAGTATACGTATTGATAGTTATTATTTAACAGATTATGATCGAAAAGCTTCGAAAAATCGAGAATGAAATTGAAATGTTGTGTAGTTGAAAAGATAAGTTAAGCAAATGATGTACAAGTGTATTGATCATTGTTACTTACTTGTTTAGTTAGATCGCTATAGCTGATAAGATGCTAGTTGCAGGATGAACTCGCTCTCTATTATCTATTCTCGCAGCTTTATTTTATATGTATGTGTTATTGTCTATACAAACACACACACACAGAGATAGTCTGACACGCGCGCGGTGATCTGCTGATTTTAACTTTTTTCATTTTTGGCGGGGTAAAATTGAAGCTACGGGTTTACGGTTACTGTAAATTTTGGTGTGTCATAGGTTAATATTGATCCGGTTCTATTTGATTCTCTATGAATCTATATGAATCTACACGAATCTCTTCGAATCTCTATAAATCTCTATGAATCTATACGAAATTCTTTAGATTCATATATTCTTTAAGAATTTTTAGAAATTCTTTAGATTTGCATTCTCATAAAATAAACATAGGACGTGTCTCATTTACTATAGAACATTTTCTTGATCGAAGGAAATAAAGAGGAATATTAATAGTCCAATATGCCGTAATTTCAAACACCTTGACACTGAATTACTAACAAATGAAAAGAAGAGCTGGTTTTGACTTGGTACACTAAAACTTGCGGAAACATTCCCCTTTCATATAGAAGAATGTACCAGTACCCAGAAGAACTCCAGTGCAATTTGAACATTAATAAAAAAGGATTATCACTTGATTTCTTCTTTGTCCTGTGCTCATTCCATTTTTAGACTATTGAGAGATTTTACGAATTTGTTATAAACTATATATGAATCTGTCCAAATCTATATGTACAATTGGATTTTTGTATGTAATGGAGCAGCTGATTGATTTGATTGTTGGGAGAGCTTGTTTTGGGTTTATGTTATAGAGCTTCTTTTATGTTATAGAGCTTCTTTTGTGTAGATTCGTAAGTATCTGTATTGAATTTTCAACTGATTTGCATTCTCATTATTTTGCATTCTTATTTTGTTGGAATATAGGTACTTCTCACAAGCAAGTAGAGATAGAAAATTTGGTATCTTCTACAGAATCTACTCATTTTTCTCATCCATGTCAAAGGAGAAAATATCTTGTAAAAGTAGATGGTAACTTCACAAAATCTGAAAAGCTTTATAATGTCTTTTCCAGTTGTTGTACTACATGTTTTAATTGTATTATAATGTTTTCATATATGAATCAGGAACCGTTTCAAGTCTTCGCAAAAAATATGGAATATGTAGTGAGCAAAGATTGAAACAAACACATATGCCTGCTGATCATATCTATATTGAAAGTGATGATAGTAATAGCACCAAAAATCAAAATGAAGCTAAAATTCTACCGCAAGTAGAGAAAAGTTTGTCATGCATTGTCCTTAGTGACAGTGACTTTGAAACTCCTAGGCAGCTACGAGAAAAGAAAACCTGTGTTGCTGGTAAGAGGAAAAAAACAACAAAATAAGCATCAATCACCTCCCACAAAAAGAGAAGAACTGAAACCACATCAGTAGTAAGAGGCAAATTAGTCAATAAGGTAATAAGAATCTCTTCGAATCTCTATAAATCTCTATAAATCTGTACGAATCTTTGATTTTTTATACGAATCTATACTAAGTGTTGGTTGTTAGTTGTTCCGTGTACTCTAAGTGTCTCGGGTCATTTGTACAACATACAACTGATGAATTCCCTGTTTTTAGAACAAGGCCCAATTACTATTTTCCTTTCCATAAATGTCCTTTAGTAAGCCTTGCTCTTGGAATGTTGAAGTCTTATTGCGATTATGACCTTTCCTTTCTTTCCGATTTGGTTGTTTCTTGTCATCAATGGTTCATACTACGGTCCCAGATCATCAGAAATCGTGGCTTCTTATGCAACCACATACTTGAATGGTTGTAGCTTCAAGAGAACTGTATACATTTCCACTCATTATGGTAGAATGGAAGTACACATCTGTAGGTAGGATTGCATGATAGTATCTTAAGGACTTGGACTTATTTGTTAGGGCCATCTGAACTCATATCATACCACAGCATGTTCGGTAAGATTTTGGTAGATTCATAGTACTCAGAGATTACCTTTTTTCATGTATCTTCTATAATTTGATACTTATCATTCTATAAAACATTATCTTTTCCAAAAGCCTGTCATCTGCACTTAAATTGTCTTTCTACTCTTTCTGAGTACACTACTTTCGAGTGGAGCATACTGAGGATGTTTGAGGATGTTCGGTAAATTTTTTTCCAGAAGTAGTAGTGTAATTGTAAATCTTGTATATGTTACAGCATACTGCTACACCTTCAATATAAAACACTTCATTTATGAAAGAAATTACAAATAGGAAATCATTAACCAAAAATACAAAAACATGGCCTAATAAAATAGGGAAAAACAGGAACATTGATATTGTTTAACTGAAAAGAGGAGAAGAAATAAAAGTAATTTTAAAAAGAACCAAATACAAAGATAACATACGGAAATCGGTGTAAGAGAGCACAAATGGGCATGTATGGTCTTACGAAATGGAGTTCCTCCACCTTCTAGGTGTCTTTCTAGTTTGTTCTGCATTTGGAATATTCTGAGACCCACTTTCATGATTTTCTGTCATCTTAGTCATCTTGCTAAGCTTTTTCCAGCCACTAGTCCATGCTGATGTATGCTTTGGCTTCACCAGTTTATCGAATTGTCTCTGTAATGTTTCCATGTCACTTTGAAGCTCAAGATACTTGGTTTTGACAGTCTCAAGTTCAAACTTGAGAGTGTTAATGTCCTTCTTAGCTGTAGCCCATCCTTCTTGAAATGACAGAGGTGTTGCTTCAAGTAATGTGTTTCTGTTTGAGACAATTGGTTGATACTGAGTATCTCCGGCTTCTTTGAGGGACTTATTGGCTATAGCATTGCTGATCTTAACTTGCTCTGAGAAGAGCACTTGCACCACAACTCTAAGTGGGAGACGCTCATTTTGAGCAGCGTGCAGACAGGCGTCAGTAGATAGCTTCTGGCAATCCATCACACGGCATAAACGTTTCCTTTCATGCTCTGAGAGTGTTGGATGGGCCTATCATTTTACAAATGTAAATAGTAAATAATTAATTGGGATTCCAACCATTCTAGATGTCAGCTGACATAGAGATATCGATGAGAAGTGTTTCTTGGCATTGTAATTATGACAACAGTATAATCATACTATGAATATGTTATATGTTGATATATGCTGTCTAATACTTTAGCTGCATTAAGGTATGGAAGTCATACGTTGTCCTATTTCAGGTACTATATTTAAGTGATTCCTATCCAACTTCAGAAACTAGTTAAGAGTAAGTTTGAAATACCTTAAGATAGGAATCAATTGCTCGATAAAGTCCATCATCACAAGTTCTCGCTGATTCTGGCAAAGCCTCAGCTAGTACCTGAAATTTTGTCATCGATAGGTTTCTGTCTCTTGAAACCTCGGTAAGGTAACTGTCAACAAGCCTTGCAACCCTCATTTTAGCATTTGGATTATTGCCTCTTTGAGTCCCATCATACATTGACGGCCTACCAGGGCTTGAACTTTCTGTTTGTTCTTGAACAAGGAAATGTTCCAAAAGCCTTTGAACAAGATCTACATCATAGTTGCTCTCACTTTTGCTGTACGACGGTATAAGAAAATCAGACAATGCAGCCTGTTCAAATTGCATCCCAACCCGTTTCTCTAGTTCAGTAACCAAAGCAGGAGCCACTTTCAACATAATAGCCATTTTCAACAAACGAAGAAGGAAACTACAGGAAACACTATCCTTTTGTGGAGGAATTATACTTATCAAGCTCTCAACAATCATTCGTTGATCTTTTGTGTGAACGGGTGGTGGATCATCTTTCGTTCCTGCCACGATCATATGAAGTCCCCCTTTCCAACTACTGCCACCACTACTATTACTATGGCTGCTATTACTTCCTTCATCTAGTACTGCCCCTGACCCATCTTTCATAAACCCCGGGAGCCATTTGAGTGCATAGTGTGTTAGTGAAGCGCCCAGCAGTTCGAATCTCATCCCCTTTACTTTGATTGCATTAATGACTCTTACAAAATGATCAATTCGAAGTATGGAAACATCTTCAAACCACCAATCTAAAGGGACTTGATGGTTTGTACTTGGGCTTGAGTCCTTCATTTCCTTCCAACTTGGGCTAGAAACTTTCGGGGGCTTCCCTGTGTACTGCCATCTTCATTTCTATCTGTCGCATAAGCAGTGTTACTCTCTGAGTCTGACTCCATTCCATTACCTTGATATCTCCATAATTAAATCTGAAAACTCATATCCTATAAACATTGCGCATTTGATCTAGAACCAGTTCAAGTACTATATATAATTCCTCTGCTCAGGTTTGATAACAACTGAAATTATCGAACAAATCAATTTGATTGCTGTTATAAACCAATTCTGGCAATTCCATTCCACCATACCAATCAAATGAAAATCAGGCCATTTCTCTACGTTTGTATCATATGTAAATTATAAGCTTTGAACAAAACCAGCTTCACGTACTCCACGACCATTTGTTAGCATATACCATCAGTAAGAAACAAACTCCCTTGTACCATACACGAAGACTTGAATTTCTGATATGTACCACGGAAAATTGTGTTTTTCTACCTTGTTGTGGAACTTCTCATGTCCATTTCTCCCAATCGCAGTACTCCTTAGTGAAAGAATCAGCCTTGTAACCATTAATACGATTCGGTATTCCTGTTATATAATTTTAGCTCGACTTCTTTCACTTCAACACGTACATACTCTCCTTTCTAATTTGCATTTCTTTAAGTTCTCTGATCTATGTTAATGACGCATTAGTTTTGCGAGATGATTTCTCCTAGAAAACAACACCAGCAATGTTAGTTTTCAAGTCAAATTGCTTGCCTCATACACATGATACCAGTTGTACCCAAATGACTACTCAAGGTATCAAGTTTCATTCTATGAAGGAAGAAACCTTATCCTTAAAATGTTTCCTCAAATTGTTAGTAATATGTAGACTGATGTAGTTGTCCTGTACTACCGTCTACCAATACCAACCAAAACTATGTTGCTACTTCAAAATTTTGATATTTTTATGTCAATTCTACCAGTCAATTTGCTGCATACTACTAGGATTCTTAAAACCACACTCATCTCAGATACGGTATTAAACATCTGAGAGGAACTGACCGTTAAGTGAATAGTCCTCTTTTTCTCATCACAAAGTTCATCAAATTATTTTTACTATACACTTGGTCACCCACACATCAGTTATAAAATGCACCACTCGGTGTTTGACAATGCACTTAGCCCATCAATACCAATTTAGCACCGTAAGACATACAGACTACCCTTTTGTCCCCTAACTATGAATTCAATACTCATCACCCCCAAGTAGAAGTAGACAACACAAAGGTATATCAGATCTTTTTCTTAGCCAATTCTGCAGCCATAATCTCTTTTTCTTTTCCAATACTTGAACACATACCCTCGAGGCTCTTTCTTGCTACCAAACATGCATTCAGATCTTTCTTCAGCTTTGCTTTGTCGTCTTCAACTATTCCTTCACCAGCCTTTTTGTCACGTGGGGGATTAGCCCTTATATCTGTGTTGCATCGCGTTAACTTAGCTAGTGGTCTTTTATTACCGAATGATTGGCATTTTTGAATTCTGTCTCTTACATTGTCAAGAACAGTCATCATCTTAGCCACCCTTAGCATCCGACGACTATCGTTTTGCCCCTTTTTGCATGCATCTTTATGATCATGCATCTTTTTTTCGTAATACATTGCAATGCAAATAATTTTGCCGTTTTAAAACACAAATATTCATGTGACTATATATTTTGGCATGTGTGCAAATTCAGAGAAATGCATGGTAAGAAAACAACGTTGGTCTGGACTCTGGAGACTTGAAACTAGGAAGATGGATAGCTAACCTTCTAATGCAGAATCGTCGTACTTTTCTGGGAACTCTGTAGACAGCAGGAGTTAACAGGAGGGTGTTTCACCACATTCTCCGACATATCATATACGAGAATGGAAGTGAAGTTAGGAGATTGAGATTAGAGTAAAGTTGAAGTAGATAATGTGAACAGTAGACTAAGAAATTTAGAGAGAACTGAAGTGAGATAAGAGGGCTTGGTGGTAGTTATTGTGTGTTTAAAATCATGAATCTACACGAATCTCTTCGAATCTATACGAATGTTTACTACTTAAATTAGAATTTTTCTTAAAGAATCTCTTCGAATCTCTATAAATCTGTACGAATCTTTGATTTTTTATACGAATCTATAAATCTGTACGAATCTTTGATTTTTTATAAAATTGTGATACGAATATAAAATTGTGATTGTTATATAGGTTTGGAGAATTAGTTTACAAAAAATATATCAAGCTCTGAGTTGCTGATTATATAGGTTCGGCATGTTTTACTTAGACTTATATACATCAATAAAGAAATCGAGTTTGCTAATTTAAGAGAATTATGACTTGTGAGCAATACCTTTACAACTCAAATTAATTTTTGGAGGGAATTCTCGTATCTTACTATAATTTTTGCAGTGGCTGTTGTAGATATATATGCTGTACTGAAGTACTGAACTAGTACTTGTGATTGGGTTGAATCTGGTCTGAGTACTGTTTTGTTGTTAAGATATCAGACTATTCTAGTTGAGTTGCCATGTATGTTGAGCCAATTTTCAAAGCCTGATTTATTAATCACTGCTACCTGCTATGCATATGTATTCTTATTAAATCAGGAGAACCTCAAATTGTTGGATCTTAATTTGCAGGAATGGAGCAGGAAGAGGCTTAAGGATGCTGTTAAAGGTTCCTCGCTAAGAAAGAAGAGATGCTCTTGTTTAAGGAATACACGAGAGGCATGTAAGAAAAAGAAGATTAACAAAGTAGAAAAAGCTAAACCAAACACTGAAGATAGGAAACAGATTCTTGTACGGACATGCAGTGGGTTATTGATGTGGGATTTGAAAGCATTTTATCATTCTCACTTACAAAGTTTCCACTAAAGCTTGCATATAATGTAGTTTGGAGTTTTAATATGGAATATTGTGAGATGGATTTACCAGCTGGTAAAATACCTATAACTGAGGATGATGTGCATGAGATTTTAGGCCTGCCTCAAGGACCAAGAACAATTGAGATTGTGAAGAATGAAGATGCAGAAAAATCATGGAGGTCCCAATATAAGGATGCGCAAAAGTCATGGAAAGTGACAGCAAAACGAGTTTATCAGAGAATTTTAACGTCAACTGTTGTGGAGAATGACTTTAAGTATAATTTTTTAGTTATGATGTGTAACATGATGATTGAATCTCAAAAAAATTCATTTCTCAACCAGTCCATTCTGGGATTCAGAGACATTGACCGGTGCAATGACTATAATTGGTGCGAGTATCTCATTCTTAGCTTACATGACCCTTCGGAGTACTGGTTGGTTGATCCCAAGACACGTTATTATTATGGACCTCTACCATTCTTGCTGGTAAGAAATATGTTTCTAATATTTTTTTTGTATTTGTGTATTCTTAAGGTTTTACTAATACAATTTGACCACATTACTTGCTTATGATGAAACAGTATTTTTACGTAGATCGTGTCCACAATGAGCGATGGAAAGTGATTAGAAGAGAACCAACATTTAATGGGTGGACAAATTTAATGATTCAACAAAGGCAATGCTATGAGGAGTTAAATAAATCTTTCGGGATTGGAAAAATCTTAGGTGCTCTGCGATTGACAAATGAAAGCAATATTGATAGTGTCAATGTAAGCATCTAAATTCTTCTGAAAATCTCAAAATAAATAATGTTTTATATGAATCTACACAAATCTCTACGAATCTGCACTAGAAAATTGGAAATATTGACAAATGTTGCTTATGTGCCCGCAACACGTGTGGGTTCAGTAGTATACATCATTTTATTTACTCAAAAGAATTATATATGACTCAATTACATATTCAACTGATTAGGATAAAATGAAGGAGGAGCCAACACCAAATGATCGAAAACAGGTACCATTTATTCTTTTGAGTAAATAAAATTGTGATCGACATATTAGTGTTTACATTTAAGTGTTAAGGTTTGCGTTTTGAAAGTGCAAACTAAAAAGTTTCATACTTATAAATCAATATTTATATGAAAGAATCAAATAACAAGTTAAAACTGTGGTGCCACTTTGACTTGTGTCGTCCATTGAGAAACACCTTTCGAATCTGTATATGTAATAATTGGGCTCAAATTTTAAGCTTGTAAGATGTAAACTTGGGCATTTGTCACGCTTTAGAGCTAGTTTTGGCTGAGATTTTGACGTTGTATTTGTAGATTTTAGGTAAAGACTGTTTTCTAAATTAGATAATCAATTTACTGTGAATGACATATAAATGTAGTACTTGGTAAAGGCTAATGACTCGAGAAGAACACACTATATTTATAATAGTTCATAATGATAGTTGTGAATCATGAGAAGACTCTGAATTTGTGCTTGTCCCCTGAAATGCTTGAAATTCATGAGGACATGTCTTGTGTTTTGGTTGTTGAATCGAGTGCCCTAACAATTGCATGTTAAGCATTTCACCGGAGCCCTTGGGGAAATTAATAATAGAAATAAGGCTTCGGCAACTATGCGAAAAAAATAATGCTTCACTCCAGTGAGTGGCGAGTAGACTGGGCCAACTTCTTCAATGACTTTCTTTCTTCTAGTTTATCGAATAAGCCAAGGTTGCGCTGAAATTCTGCCACGACGTTTAAGGAAAGTCTTTAGCTACTGATAGATTTTGTATTTAAATGTAGAAATGTTTTGAAGTCCTGTCTTTAAAGGGCCTCTAAGACGGTTACTCAAATCGATTCCCATAGATCCAAAGTCTAAAGTCCTGTATGATATGTCTTTTTTTTAACATAGAATATGACATTTACGTACATAGGAGAACATTGTTTGTCAAATAAAAACATAGGCTTCAGGAGAAGGCTTGCTATCATAGCAATATGAACTATTTCCTTGCAGAGTTGCTATGTTGAAGTAATTGATAAACACTTCGAGAAGTAGGAGTTAGCTTCTATAACATGAAATGAAATTTTCAACTTTCTACCTTGCCCCTTACGAATCCTTTGTCGAGCTTTTGGGTTTCTATCTGCCATCTTGTTGATTTGTGTAGGAGCTCGGCCTTACTTTTGGACATTTGTACTTAGTTTTTGCGATTTGGACTCGCTTTTCTCATTGGTTTTGGACCTCAATTTGTAATATCACTACCATAGGCTGGTGCTATTTTGTCGTACTTTGGTGCCAAGTGTTCAGACAGTCACTATAGCTAAGCTTCCATGTTTGAACAAGTAGTGACTAAGGTCTAAGGTCTTCTTCCAAATAGAGTACCATCAGATTCTGTACTTTCTATTTATTGGAAATTACCTTATGAAATATGAGCATGTTAACCAGCAACCCTTTCACAATAAAATCTACCAGATACTATATAAGATTCTAAAATTTAAACTTGGGCACTTGTTTCTCCCTCGTAGGAATATGAGTCTGTAAGCTGTAATGATTTTGCCAAGCGAAAGCATGCCCTTCCACAGATACTGCCACTTTGACTTGTGTCGTCCATTGAGAAACACCTTTCGAATCTGTATATGTAATAATTGGGCTCAAATTTTGAGCTTGTAAGATGTAAACTTGGGCATTTGTCACGCTTTAGAACTAGTTTTGGCTGAGATTTTGACGTTGTATCTGTATATGTAATAATTATTTATAAATCTCTGCGAATCTGCACTAGAAAATTGGAAATATTGACAAATGTTGCTTATGTGCCCGCAACACGTGTGGGTTCAGTAGTATACATCATTTTATTTACTCAAAAGAATTATATATGACTCAATTACATATTCAACTGATTAGGATAAAATGAAGGAGGAGCCAACACCAAATGATCGAAAACAGGTACCATTTATTCTTTTTAGTAAATAAAATTGTGATCGAGTTTTTTATGTTTGTGAACTATTGAGATATCAACTAGAATCTATACGAATCTCTTTGAATTTATACGAATCTCTTCAAATCTATACATAGTTTCTGAATCTATACTACCTTGTGCTAGAATCTATTGGCTAGATATTGGAAGGTTGGTTGGAATCTATACGAATCAGTACGAACATATATGAATCTCTGCGAATTTCTGCAAAATTTTGTAGGAAGAGATTCAAGAAGATATTTATCACATGGATCGTAAAGATTTATCTATAAAAGAAATTTGTTGCGTAACTGATACTATCCTGCAACTTAAAGACGAGGTGAGTTTGTAAATACCTCCACTATGTCAAATCTCTATTATCCCTGTCATATGAATCTATTTGAATTTCAACGAACCTATTTCATTATCTCTATTATCCTTATTATCCCTGTCAAATATCCCCCTGTACATTACTAATTTCAGCGAATGATTCATTATACATTACTAATCACTTTATTTTTCTGTTTGTTTTGGTTCTGAACTTCCAGAAAGAGGTTCAAGGAGGTGAAGGAGTCACTGTAAAGAAGAAAGAAACCACTGCCCCAAAGAAGATGCCTGAAAAAGCAGCTGTAGAGAAGGATAAAGAAATTTCTATTAGCTCAGTCAAAACACAGGCGGGCCTAATTTGCAAAGCTTGGAAACATCTATCAGCTGACAGGTGTGACTGAAAAATGTAGTATATGTGTTTTCTTGGATCCTCCATGCTTTTTAATCCTCTTTTTTTATACTGGCATATTGAGAAGGCACATGTTTCCAAGTACTGTATACAAATTTGATGTATATATGCTGCAGTTTACTGGTTGGGGAGATAGACGTTGGAGAGCCTAAATTGTGTCAAGTAGTCAGTGGTCTGGCCAAATATTGCACTCCAGAACAGCCGACGGTATGAATGTCGATTTGATGAATTTTCCTACTTATCTGAAACAGGCAGAGGAATAATAATATATTGGGCAACTATAGGACTGAAAATTGAAATGTTAGGATGTTATAACGACATATTAGTGTTTACATTTAAGTGTTAAGGTTTGCGTTTTGAAAGTGCAAACTGAAAAGTTTCATACTTATAAATCAATATTTATATGAAAGAATCAAATAACAAGGTTAATTGTGAGAATCTCTTGGGACTTGACCACTATATCGAATTTTTGACTTCTAATACACTTCCTCAAGATTATTAGATTCCCTAAGATCAGCATATATTGAACTTGCGGTCATTAGGTTGTGTACGTATGTGTCGAACCTAACCATAGATGCCTTGATCCTTGCATACAGGAATGCGCAAGGAGAAAAGTACTGAATAGTCCTCATATACAGTATGTATGTATTTTCCAACTTGTTCATCAGTCTTTGGAACATAAATAATAGTATCTATCTTGAAAAGTAACTTTAGTAGTTTTTGGCATCTAAGGAAAGTATTACCTACAACTACAGTCCTTTGAGTATTCTGCAGTGATGTATGAGATTCTATAATTTTTATTTGTTGTTTCTGTTTTCCCATGTATAGGAAAATCCTGAGAATCTAATTCGAGATGAGAATAGTAAAATCAACATAAATATTGACAATATCACGCACAACCCTGAAGAAAACATCAATGCCTTTGACGAAGATATTGACATTAAAGAAAATGTAAGATTTTGTTTTTTCAGTGTCAATTCTGCATCTTTGCTGCATGTTGCTTACATTAAAGGATTTGTTTCAGGAGTTTCTAGAGACTATTGAAAGAAATATTGATGACATTCAAAGGATAAAAAAAATATGCAGAGATGATCTAGTCATAGCAAGAGCTCTTTTCAGCCAGAATAATAAAGTGAACGAGTTGGAGATGCGATTTGTGAAGTTAAATGAGTTGTCAATCAACACGCTCTAGTCCAAAAGAGAACAAATATTTAGTACCCCAAGTCAAAGTATGTTTCCACTTAGACGATGACTTTGAGCTGACTGATGAATTTAAGACAATTGGTTAATCCTTTTAACTTTGCTTGTTTTACAGGGCTTACTGACCATAGTGCGAGAAATATGCAAAAGGAGTTTGATAGCGTGGCAGATGAATCTGTAAAAATGAACGTGGAGCAGCTTATGGAGCACACCCCAGAGGATAACAAGATTGAAGAGAGACCGCACAGAGATTTAAAGATGGCAGATATTTTGAAGTCTCCATTTTATGATCGTGCGGTAGACATAAATGGCAAGACATTAACAGCGGATGAGGCTAGGACCTGGAGATGGCTAAACAGAAACCAAGATAACCCAAAGTAAGAATCAAAAAAAGCTATTCTTTAATTTTATACATAATCAGGTTATAACCCCTTGAATTTTAAAAATGTAATGCAGCCAAACAATTTTTGAATGGAAGCAGATAAAATGTTTTAAAGCTGAATTACAATCTCTTCGTCTCAATGAACATCTATTTGCGTCTGTTATTGATACATGGGCATGCATTTGTAATGCTCTAGAAGATATGAGGGCTCCTGAATCTCCTCGGAGATTGTTCTGCTCAATAGAAACTACGGTAAATTTACTAATCATGTTAGTAATTTTTTTTGCCTTTTTGTGAGATTGAAATTGTATATTGAGGTGGTTGAATTGGTTAGTTTTTGAAATCAATTACTTTACTCAGCTCGAGTTCCCGTAATAGCTAAACATTAATTTGAGACGGTTTCTAGGTAAGAAGTGTAATACTAAAATTAGCAGGACCGCCCAACTGTGCTTGGACACCCAACTTTACTTAAGTTCTCTTATCTGTGAAAATTGCTTGACCTGGATTAATAATGCATGATAATACTTAGTGTTGGGCAAGGCACCCCCCCCCCCCCCCCCCCCGAACATATTAATAATTTTGTTATACAAAATCTTTACGATCTTGAATCTTAGCTCAGTTGGTGTAGAACTTGTTTTGCAGAGCTCTTGTCTTAGGTTTTGTTTTGTATAATATTTATTCACACATAGGAAATATCATGATCATAGCATTAAACAAATATATTTTTAAGACCTAAAAATAATGACGATTGGCGAAGGCTGACTGGTACGTGCAGCTTCTCCTTGATCATTTCCGTCATTTCTTTAATTTCATGGGTCTGATCTCTAGTAGCAGTTTATCCTCCAGCAGTCGTGGTTGAAGTAGCATAAGATTGTTGCAGCTGCTCGGGACAATTTCTCCTTTATCTTATCGCTATTGCAGATTATGTTAACTCGAGTCAAGATTTTGGCCCCTTGATTCTAATTCTAGATCCACCACTTTTACATAACCTTGTTGTATGATGCTGCCTTTGAACTAAAAATATTCCTATGGATTTACCATTTCCCTGCAGAATACTCAAAGGACTGTAGTTATAGGTAATACTATCACAGATTTTAGGTAGAATTTCTGCATTGTTTACTAATGTACTAATGTGCAAGTAGTGGTCAGTTTCAACAACTCGCAACTCATCCATGCACTTCTGTTTTATTAACTATTTACAAGATTTGTGTAATGTGCTTGTGTATATCAAACTAATCTTGCACATTGGTGGAATCTTGCACAGGTTGGAACACTGACTAGAAGAAACCAAAAAAGTACAAATTTAATGTACTTGGATTTTGAAAAGAATCTTGATCTCATTCTTGAGACTTATGGAGTTAAGCTTAGTGATGTTGATATGGTAGTTACCCTTAATTTTTGATCTCATTACCCTTAATTGATATTGTTATGCCTATATTTAATGTACCTAAAGCTGAATATTTGTTTGATTACAGATTTTCTTTCCCATCCATGACGTCAACCACTACTATCTGATATGTTATAACCTGAAGAACCCATCAGTTGAAATCATTGACAATAGCGCCTATAATGGGGCTGCAACAAACATTTATAATGGATTGCCAGAGTCATTGGTAATGTTATTAACTTTCTATGTTTCTGGAGGGGATATCTTTGTTTTTGATATTTTGATATTTTATACAAATATTTAATATATGTTTTATATGTTTGATATGATGTATTTAGGTTTGTGAACCCCTTCAGCTTGAATAAAGCTCTTGTTCTAATGTTATTAGTTGTATGCTGTTTTTCTGATGTTATTAGTTGTATGCTGTTATTAGTAATTATAATGTGTAGTAACTATGTGGTCATATTGGCATAGGCCTCATATAACTGTGTTTATAGAAACCATGGGATTGTGAGCACAATTCTTTTTTCATACGCATTAGGTGTGTGCATTTGGTTCTGTTCGAACCGAACATTTCCAGTCTGGTGATCCGGTATTAGAAATTTAGTAATTATGATATTGGCTAGTCTAAATAAATTCCAGTTCGGTTGCCGATATACCAAACGCACAGCCATTAGCTAATAGGCATAGCAATGTGTATTTGGCACAATTATAATCCTATAGATGATGAGCAATCATAGAATTCTAAATAAAAGAACATTAAGTTTGGCCAACTCAACTACTGCAACAATTCTCTGAGTATCCTAATTAGAGCACATACTTGTGTGTGATCTGGTACTTGCTTTTAAGGTCCCATTTTAACCTCAGATACAGTACAACATTTTCCTCGCTGATCACCCTTTAAGATATTTGTCTTAATGCTGGGTAATTTTACCCACGTCTTGTACTCGTCGCTTGTGCTGAGAATAGCTAAAAAATATTCAGCAAGCTTTAACTCCCCAACTAGACAGTCAGCTATAGCTCCTGCATCGGGAACTGTCAAACATTAGTAGTGAAATAACTACAGTAGTAATAAATCTTTATGCAAAGCATATAGGAAAATCAATTTTCTTCTTCAATCTGCTGCGTTTTTGGCAGATGGCCTTTGCCAGTAGTGCCTAAGAACAGTAAATACAACTCTACAAGTATTATGACTTTCTTAATGTTCATCTAAAAAGAAAAAGGCTGAGATTTAGTACTGGAATTACAGTTAATCCTATCATAAAATATGTGTAATTATCTTAAGTCACTCTTCCCTGTCAATAGACCTCTTAAACTAAAACTATCATTAGATAGCGAGCAAAAAATTGTCAATACATTTTGAAATCAGAATCCTAGGGGCTAGGTCCTTATTAATAAAATTTACAATAGAATCCTAGGATTATTAATGTTAATTTATGATTGGTTATCCTATGATGGATTTCCAGAGTCATTGGTAATGTTACATTGAACTTCATTTGGTATTGTTAAAGTTGGATGTTGACATTAGTAACCTTTTTGATGTTGACAGCACAAACATTTCATCAAATACTTGCGCAAGAATTTGTTTAGGAGGATAATACAAATGCAGTTGGTACGTTGTGTTAGACTTGAAATGCCATGGCGAACCAAAGCTAATCAAATAGATTGTGGGATATTTGTCATGCGACATATGGAGAAGTATAAGGCTGATGGATCTCGTGGTTGGTCAGATTTCTACTGTGAAGGGGTATGAAATATTGTTAGATAATGTTAAACTGCATATGCTTGAATATGAGGCATTTAGGAATTCATGTTTATTAACATGAAGTTATTTGTTATGACAATTTTATGCAGCCGAACCAGTCAAGGCAACTTGCCAGGCTTCGTATACTTTATTGCCACAGAATTATAAGATCCCCAATGAACATTTGGAAGGACTTGCCAATCTATGAACTCGACTGACTGAGAGACTAAACTAGAAGATGGTGATTCGAACATGTTGGTGAAAAAGATAGTTTGCAGCTAAAGAAACTTTGTTTTGTGTACTGGATTAATATTTTTAGGTTTCATGACAGGTTAATGTAACTGATACTGGTTTTTAGTTGTAGAAACCATAATTTTTATCCTCTGCTAGATTCTATACGAATCTACATGAATGTTTTCTACTTAATCTCTTTGAATCTATACGAATCTCTTTGAATCTATACGAATCTACACGAATTTTTTCTACATAATATATACAAATCTATATGAATCTCTTTGAATCTATACGAATTTTTACTAAATTTAGAATTAAAATTAGCTTTTGAATCTATACTACCTTGTTGATTATTCATCTTTTCTACTTAATCTATACGAATCTCTTTGAATCTATACGAATTTTTACTAAATTTAGAAATAAAATTAGCTAAAAAAACCATACACTTTTATAAACCAGTCGTGAATGTTTTAACTTTTTGGTCAATCCTTTTCTTGTTATTATGTTTTTTCTTTAGCCACAAAGTTATAAAACATGGCATACACTTTGGAGATATCAAGCAACCCCTGTCCGAAATAATAAGTAATATGATGTTCAAGTCAATTTCCATCCTAACATAATCCATATAGTGACATTTATGGTATCTCTTTCTCCATTGTATACAAAGGTTCTTATGCAGATTAAACCAGAGTTCATTAAGTAGAAAGATAAATATGTTTATAAGATTAGCGACCACAAAATGCATTTGATAAAACTAAGATCTCTATACTAGAATTTTTAAGTTTGACAAGAATTTCTTCAGAACCTTTCAAGGGGACAAGTTTTATTTTGCATATACAAATAATATAAAGTACCAGTTGTACAAGATTTTACATTAACATCCACGACAAGTGACGGTAAGAGCCATGTATGAACCTGCTGATACCTACTAATGTATACAATATATGCTTGGGAAAGTTGAAAAATAAGGAAGATTCCTAAAAAGGTTTATCTAAACATTACACTGTTTGACAATCTTAAATTGGTGAAACTGACTTTAGTCCTTTATACATGGTCACCATATCACGATACTCAATACATAAACATACAACATTCAACACCCCTCTTATGTTATTTCGATGCAATTGCAGTCGAAAAACATAAATAAACAGATAGACAACTGACAACATAAGAAATAAAAGATAACAAATACTAAATCAAGAACTTAACTAACCTTTTGTAAAATTGTAACTAGTCCTTGGCCTTTGTTGTAAACATGTAGGAGCCAAGATAGCTACTATATAAGTTTAAAAAATATAGGTAAACACATCGCATATCTGTATAAATTAAATTAGGGAATTGAAAGTCTGATCTTGTATGAGACAAAACATAAAATTTTTAAGTAGTTGAAGACTGTTACAAGGAAGCATTGTGTAAAGTGTAATTATATAAGAGAAACATGATCAACAGACAAAGAGATTTAAAAAAAAAAAACTATGTAGGTATCCTTTCATGGATGTCCTGGTCACACCAGACAAGAAACTTCAAAGAAAAAATGATAATTGAGATAACAACTACGACCACTCTATATGATTTTGGCAATATTAAGGCATATACTCCAGGTGAATTACTATAACCTGCTCAAAACTGACTTCCTCTTACCATTCACTCATTCAGTGAATAAGTAAAAACTAAAAAGTGAACCTGGGAAAATAAGTTTGCGACAAACTTTTGAAAGCAAATATATTCTCAACTCACTCACTCTTTTAAAGCCAGGCTCCATGCTTCCAGAGAGCACGACAACAACAGGTGACTCACTACAGTTACACACATCAGTCCTTTCCATATGATTAAAGCCGACGTGACAATTCAGAGAAGGCAGTAGAAAAAAACTCTGGGGAAATACTGAACAATGACAAGGAAGAGGTTGTTTGTCAGGGAAAGGAGTCGTGCAAGGAGTACATAAAGAATTTCTTAGCTGCAATCCCCATTAGGGAATTACAGGCAGATATTAAGAAAGGTTTAATAGCATCAACTCCGCTCCATCAGTGCCTACAGACACAATGATTAATAGCTACAGACACAATGATTAGGGAATCTCTTGCCTTAACATGTTTCCTTAGCATGTCGATGCACAGGTTTACTTCAGACACAATGCAGGTCTACGAAAAAAGAAACTGCAGACACAATGCAGCGAAAAAAGAAACTCCAGACACAATACAGCGAAAAAAGAAATAATCCACAGAAAAAATCACGAAGCTGATGACATATCCTCAACAGCAGTAGAGTGTATAATTTAAACCATAATTTTTATAAGAAAACTTCTGTACAGCTGCAATGGCTACTACATTTCTTATTCAAGATATATCAAATGGTGAGAAGCACTTTGTATATGTTAAAAGAAATTTAAATTAGAAATGAAATAAGCTAATGCTATTATCTAATAAATGCTATCAAGAAGGATCTTCTGTTCTTCAGTTTTGTTGACACCTCAAGCCCTGTCAAGAATAAGTACCAATTATTAGCCATTATACAATAAAACATAAAACTGGATGAGGAAACATTTACAACACATATTATGTAGTCCAATGCAGTCCCAAAAAATTAAGGATCAGAAGAATATAACATACCAATGCAGTTAATCTAAGGCGCGCCAGAAGAAGTTCCTTTGCCTTTTCCTAAAGCTTGATAATCCATCTCATTCTTGTACCTTGTGGATTTTTTTCGCCCAGGTTTATTTGGGATATCCTCATCATCATGTATCACCATAGGAAAACCTAGCAATGGGGGCCATGCCTTCTTATCTGGTATCGGCTCAAAGTGACCTGCATAAACTTTCTCTACAATCTCCAACTTATACCACTCACTTATGAAACTTTTGTGTTCCAATCCTAAACTAGCACAACAAGCAAAAACATGGGAACATGGAATCTGATATGTCTGCCACTTGTTACATGTGCATGTGCGCTCACTTAGGCGAACAATTTGTTTTTTCCCTCCTTTTTGACCACGCTTCATAGTGATAACCTCAAACACCAAAGTATGTCGATCAATACCTGTCACATGATGTCCACATGCACGTTCTTTCCATTTGTTCATAATTGTATTGGCATACTTGGTGAACGCGTTACCATCAATTGCTTGTTTCTGGATCTCAAGACGACGCTGGTCAAAGTAGCTAACCACTTTATAATACAAAGCTTTGACTAGGGCAGAGATTGGGAGTTTTCTCGACTCTTTGATGGCACTATTCCAACTTTCAGCTATATTTGTTGTCATGATCCCAAATCTCTTACCCCCGTCATAAGCCAATGTTGTCTGTTTGGGATTTATCTCACTAAACCACTCCTCAGCTCTAGGCTCAGCTAATAACAAGGCGTTCCAATGCAAATTTGCCTTGGCTTCTGTCACTTGGCTACACATTGCAACCACCCTTTCTTTCATGTTGGGTTTCTTGAACTTCGTTGCAAAATTAGCAGATAATTGTCTAACACCAAACCGATGATGCCCGTATGGTTCACACCACCCAAGTGTCGGATTGTTCATAGCAGACATGATCCCTAAATGTCTATCGGAAATCACACAAATACCTATTCGTTGGAGAACAACCAACTTCTTCACTCTCTCCATGAACCAAGACCAGCTTGCTATATTTTCTCCTTCAACAATTGCAAATGCTATAGGAATAAGGTGGTGAAACCCATCAATTGCTGTGGCAGTAAGCAGGACTCCTCGGTACTTGCCATACAAATGTGTACCATCTATTTGAAGTACCGGAATACAATGAGCAAATGCATCTATGCATGGCTTAAATGTCCAAAACACTCGTTTGAATCTAACCACCTGTTCAATTTTTCACACAAATAGAACCACATAAATTAAATCAACAAAAAAGAATAATCAACTATACATGCTTAAAATACCAAGTAATGATTATAAATACAAGAATGATACCTCTGATATGTTAATAACTAAAGAAAATTAAATTAGAAATGAATAGCAACCATCACATTTCTCTAATAATTTTTATCCATATCTTAAAACATTCAGAAGCTAAAATTATTTCTAAAATAAGTTGTAAAGATTCATAGAGATTCGTAGATTCTCTAATAGATTCGGACAGATTCTCTAAAATTATTTTAGGAGTCGGTATTTCCTATGCAGTCGGGTTTGGATTTCTCGAACCCTCTGGTGACTACAGAGTTGTTAGGATTATGTATTTTAGTGATGACAATGGTGAACAGTTTGAAAAAACTTGCTCCCAGGGTTGAGGTTTTTAGTTTAAGGATGAATAAGTGGAGGCCCTGCATGATTAAAAACACCGTAGTCCCTAGAGTTGCTTCTAAAATTGGTACAACTGTTAATAGTACAGTTTATTGGTTAAAAGCAAGAAGCTCTAGGACAAATTCTGAAGGAGTGTGGATTCTGTCATTTGATTTCATTAGTGAGGAGTTTGGGCAAATAAAATTGCCGGATGATGTTTGCTATCCTTTAGGAGAAATTATGGGTTTTCAACTAATGAAGTTTGAGGGTTCACTCTCTGTTTATGTTCGTAATCACATAACTACAATTAATAAAAAGTTCCACCGGCCTTGTTCTATTTGGCTAATTAGCCATAAAGATGGTATCGTCTCCTCCACTCTTCGGTTTAGAGTTGTACTAGAGAAATTTGGGCAGCCGTTGAATATCACAAAGGGTGGAGCCCTTTTAATGGCGAAATGCGAAGGGAACACTCCTGATGTACTGTCATATAATCTCAAGAGCATGCAATAATCTCATGAGTTTGGTTTAAGAACAGCCTCTTTTTTCACTTCTGGTGCTTGTGCTGAAGCTATGGATTATGCTTGTTGGAAAGAAGGAGCAGCTGAAATGAAGCCCGGGGATACCAAGATTCTTCCAGGGTTGCCCGAAGATATGGCCCTGGCTTTTTCCGATCTTGATAGAAAGCCGAGAATGGGTGGTGGTGGTGGTGGTGGTCGTGGAAGAGGTTCGCATGGACCACCAGGTGGAAATAGGATGAGGCCTGGACCGCATGGACCACCAGGTGGCGATAGGATGAGGCCTGGACCACCTGGACCGGGGCAGAAGCCCATGTGGTTGGATGAGATTGAAGGATCAGTGACATTGTTGATTAATACATGTGATGAATTAGAACATGACTTTATCAACTATATTGCTACTCAAACTGGAAAGCCTGTGTGGGGTGTGGGTCCACTTTTGCCTGAAGAATACTGGAAATCAGCTGGCTCTCTTATTCATGATGGTAAAATAAGATCCAGCGGCAGAAAATCAAACTACACAGAAGAAGAGGTGATCCAGTGGTTAAATGGGAAGCCAGGCAAATCTGTGATCTATATTTCATTTGGGAGTGAAGTTGGACCTAGTACGGAAGAGTATCAGCAGCTAGCAACTGCTTTAGAGGAGTCAGGCTGGTCGTTTATATGGGTGATCCAGGCTAATTCGGGGAAAACTGGTCCACTTTTAGGAATTCAGAATGATCAAGAGGGAGGATATTATCCTGATGGCTTGAAAGAAAAAGTTGGGGACAGGGGTTTGATAATTCAAGGATGGGCACCACAGTTGTTGATACTGAGTCACCCTTCCACAGGAGGTTTTCTGTCACACTGCGGTTGGAACTCCACAGTCGAGGCCATTGGCTGCGGAGTTCCATTCTTGGCATGGCCAATTAGAGGTGATCAGTTCCACAATGCTAAGTTGATAGTTTCTCATCTTCTGGTAGGATGCAAAGTATCTTGTGGTGGAAGTTCACAACCTGTGAAGAAGGAGGATATAGCTGATGGAATCAATAATTTGATGTCGGATCAAGAGATTCACAAACGAGCAGCAGTTATACGTGGGGGCTTCGCCAGTGGTTTTCCGGAAAGTTCAGTCTCTGCCTTGGATGCTTTTGTGGATTTTATCAAGCAAAATGCATCTTAGCTGAAAGGCAACTTGTTTGCTTAATGGATTTATTCACCTAACCTGAGTGGTTTTGTTATTAATCGTCTCTAGTTTAGCTGCGGAAATGTCACCTACTGGAAATGTGACCTGATATTTTTAGGCAGCCTACTGTTTTTATTGTGGGATTTGTATGATCCTCTTTTTCAAATAAAGGAGTTTCTTAATACAGTTTAGGTTTTTTATTGTAAAATAATATCTAGCTCTTTTCCTAACCAATCAAATTGGCTTTGAATTCTCCTACATATGATTAGCATCAATCTGATAAAAATATACTTTGTTTGCACTCATGATGACAATTTCCTTGAATGTTTAAATACAAAACAAAGACTCACCTATACTCTGAACAGAGAGTTCTGTAAAAGAAGTTTACTTTTATACGACCTGAATAACATATCAGGTAATAAAGATTGGAGTGCTATTTGCATTTACCAATGATTTTGATACATTTAAACCATGATCAGTCATTAAGCCTAGCATCCCATAAAGTTCCAAGGTGAGTATCATAAAAGTTGAAATAAAATAAACAAGCAGAACATAACAAAATCAGACACTAAAGCTCTTCACACAGATCTAAAATTTCACATTATCATGTCGACACATTGTAAGGACAACAGCAACGGAGTATCCAAGTAAATTTCTAAATTAAGTAGTAAGGATTCAGACAGATTCATAATCAAACTAAACATGCTTAAAATACCAAGTAATGATTCTAAAATACAAGAATAATACCTGTGGTATAGGCTGTCCTAGATCGTGCTCTCTAAAGTACCAGTCAACATGTGTGCCAGAATTAAATGACTGTAGTGCATTGAAAAATTTTGGAAGTTCTTGGTATGATTCCTCCCAAGACCCAAAAAGCTTCTTACTTGCAATTTTTCTCCCATCTCTAATCTTTTTCCTCGTTGGTTTATAGCCAACTTCTTTGACTACTGTTGCAATTAAGACCTTCTCCGAGACCGTAGGATCAGCAGCAATAAAGTTAATGATGATTTCTGCAATGTGTGAAGAGCTCAAATTTGAATGATCTTGTGATATACATTGATTGAAACATGTATGTGGACCCTTAATGTCCATAATTTCAAAAAAATTATGGGTTTTTAGCTTTCTGGCCCTCAACCTCCATTGACAACCCATATTATCCTGTTTACATGCCACTTCCCAAACACGAGAATCAGACTTTATTACCTTTATCTCTTGATGATTGGCAATGTGAATCTTCTTTACCACACTCAACAACTTTTCTTTTGTTTCAAATATAAAACCTTTCTTTAGCTCTGTCGAACTTTGAACTTCAGCAACATTTGGCCTACAACTGTTTGGATCAGAGGCAACCATCAAAGAGCCATCAAAAGACTTATAAAAAGGAATATCATCATCTTTACACTCGCTACTTGATCTAGGATTTAATTCATTGTCAGCAATACCCATAAACAACGTCCTACTTGAACTCCCACTAGAAACAAATTCACTACCCTGCCGGACACTTCTTGAACTGCGATTGCTTGAAATATTTTCAGAACCTTCACCAATCTTTGAACATTGCACAAATTCAGTTGAGCTTTCGCACAAACTAAGAGCAATTTTTTCAATATAAAGCTCTACACGAACTTGACCACCGAAACTTTCCAATGATTCAAACATAAACTCTAAATCATCATCATCAACAAGTGAAACAACTCCATATTTTTTTGTCGAAGGATTCATAAACCTACGTGATATACTTAATTTAAACAAATTTGGATCTATCGAAAGTTTTTTATGCATTACATTCAGAAGCTCTTGGTACTTCATATTGAAATTCAACTTCACAAAAGCAATAACATCTCGATCATATGTACATCCAAGTACACTATCATATGTAATACTACCATCACAATACAACCATCCCCAAACATATTTAGCATCAGATGAAGGCATTTCGAGTCAAGATTTAATCAAGTCTTAATAAAACATTGAGGCCTAAAATCAATATAATCGAATCAAATACAACTTAATCGAAGAGTGTGAGAATGATAATAATCAAGACTTACAGATGATTGATAATAATCGAAGAGTGTTTTCTTCCCCCCAATTTTGACTTAAACCACCCTCAATCACAACGACGATGTGCTCTTTTATCCCCCCTTGTACAGATTATCTTAGAATTAGAAGCGTAAGAAAAGTTCAGAGACTGGTATAGAATTATAGTATATTAGAATTGGTATAGATTTGTATATGCGTCTGTATTGTTTTTGTATATGTGTGTCTGTATTGTTTTTGACTTAGGTGAAAACAAGAAACGGGTTTGGAGGGTAGAAAGGGCCACGTTCCAGCAAAACAGTATTTTGGGCCTATATAGGTGTATAATGGGGTATTTTGGGCAATTTCTCATTAATTTCTCATTTTCTAAAAATTATGAGCAATTTTATTTAGTAAAATGACATAATTAAATTATAATTATATAAGCAAATCAATTCCCTTTTTCACATAAATCATGTCATTTTTTTAATTTTCACCTTATCTTTCTATTTTCTCTAACTAAAATCTCTCTTTTTCCAATTATATCAAGGGAGGTTTTATTTAATAAAATAAATTAATAATATTTTAATATTAATAATTAACCGATTACCTTTTTCAACTAAAACGTATCATCTTTTCTATATTTTTTTAACTAAAATCCTTCCTTTAATAGAAATATCACGGACAATATTAATTTCTCATTTTCTAAAAATATTCCGTGCAATTGTATTTAGTAAATAAGGTAATTAAATTATAATTGCTATAAACTAATCAATTATATTTTTCACCTATAACATGTTTCCTTTTTAATTTTCTCTAACTAAATCCTATCTTTTTGTAATCATATCACATGCATTCTATTTAATAAAAATAATAATTGTATAATTATCAATAATTTATCGATTACCTTTTTCAACTAAAACCTATCATCTTTTCTATATTTTCTAACTAAAATCCTTCCATTTCTAGAAATATCACGGATAACATTTATATAATTATTATCAAATCATCTCATATAATAATGTAAGCCTCCAAAATTCATCTTTTAAGAAATTAATTTAAATAAATGAAAAAAATTATATAATATTAAAATAAAAAAAATCCGTGCATCGCACGGGTTTTAAGCTAGTACATATTACATTACAGACAACAAAATTTCGAAATATGAATACTCGAAAAGTTATTCTTCGATTTAAACAAATAATTTTACTTGGATAAAATTAAAAGTGTAATTGATTGAATGAATAAAATTTTCCAACATAAATATTTATCTAAAATTAACTACATAGAAAATTTATGCACATATATGTATGGAGAGAGAATAGAGGAGACACGTACCGGAACTAGAATATCTTCTGGCGCGTGGAGTGCTCCGATGATCAAGAGTTGAATCAGAAATATCTGGCACATCACGATTCATCGGAAGAGAATTAAGCATGGATCGAACCCTCGGACAGATAGTTAATTAGCCAAAAAAGTAGTAATAGGCCGGGGAGCGTGTATGCTCCTGATCTGGGTCCATTTGAATCTGCTCTCTTAATCGGGTGCATTTTTAGATTAGTGCAAGCAATAACATTTCCGAGATTGACTACAATCTACACACCAGACCATCCACTATCTTTACTTCAAAGCCATAAAACTCAGGCTCAAGAATTTAAACGCATTTTATTTGCAGAAAATTTTGGCATAATTCGTTTGTAAAATTAACTAGCCCAATTAACACCAGAATCAATACAGACGACAAAACAAACTCAGTACCGAAAGAAACTACAAGCCGAAATCTTAAAGAAATTGCAGACAAAAGAAAATAGAGGCACCAAAATCGAGAACTCGACCAACGAAACTACACCAAAAACGCAGCCAGCAACATTCTCAGCACAAACAGCAAACACAAACACAGACACAAACCACAAAAACTCAAACAGCGACAATTACAAACTCAGCGAACAAAACTCGCGAACTCAGTACAATGAATGAACAACAACTCGACTCTAAAACTCAATCAAACTGGCCTCAACTCAAACACAATCAGCAACAATCCAACAATGACTCAGACACCGACCAACAGTAATTAACAAACTGCAGACTGAAATTAACGAATAGCAATCTCGAAATTAAACAAACCAATGAACTGAAACGCAAATACAAATCAACGAACCTAAGTAAATACAATCACACCATCAAAATCGAAACCAGGACAAAACATTAAAAACGAAGAACTCGGAAACTAAGCACAACTCAACAAACATGAAACTCAAAATAACCCAGAGAAATCGTACGATCCAGAGACTTAAACAAAATGCAGGGAAGGAAAGGAAACGAGTTGACTCGGTAAAAACAGAACAACGACACGGCCCAACAGAAAAAAAACAGACGAGAGTTCAACACTCAGCAACATTCACTACACAACAAACCAATTCAAAAACTTGTTGAGGCATATCATTTAATTATAAATGTAGTAGAAAAAAAATGATGCAACCGAAAAAATAAACATGGCAACTTTTATTCAAATGTACTTTTTCAAATCCTAAAAGTTTTTTTTTCTTCCTACTTTCTTTAACTTCAATTGAATTTCACTTCCTCATATAACCAAAACTTGGGATTTCTTGTCAAATTAAAATAATAGAATCCTTCAAAATTAGTTTTCTTGTCAAAGAAGGTAAAATCATAAATTATTTTCTTTTACTTTATACTTTGCCAATTTCATATTAATATATACCAAAATATTGATAATAAAACTACATAACATATTAAAAATCTATTTTTGAATAAATAGCCTCATATGCTTGTCAAATGAGTATCCATTCCAATTAATTTTGGAATAAACGAGATTCGAACTGACAACAGATAAATTCCTAATACTTGAGTTATCTCATTTATTTAAATATAAAATAATATTTTAAACTTAGTACACGCAAATAATATATTAAATATCTAATTTCATTAATTTTCTTCTTCTTTGAATTGATTTTCCAATTTCAATTGTTGTATAAAAGGGTGTCGGCTAATAAGAATGTACTTCAAATGATATTTTAATATTTGCCATTTTGTTCTTTAACTCTTTAAATAAATATAGATATGATATGGGCTGAAAATAAGCCCTAAAGACACATTTAATGTGGCATTAATTAGGCCAAGAATGGTCCAAACGTGGGGCCCACCAGTTGGGCCCAAAACCCCAATTATAATATTAATTTCGTAATTAATATTAAGGGTAATAAACAGCTCAGCAAATAAGAGTCAAACAAGGATATTACTCTTGCCTGACTTAGCCTCCAAGATACACAATTCAATATGGAAACTGATTCCTACAAGGAATAGATCTAGAACCTTTCTCAAAGACTTGCCCACCAAGTCTCCGAATCCTACCATAATTCTAAGGCTTCTCAGCCTATATAAAGGGCCTGACCCCTCATTCCTAGAACTACGTTGGCTTGATTCTCAATACGAGATACGTAGGCACACTGTGAGGACCGATTACAGTCTCGAACGCAGAAACAGCCATTAAAGCGCGAAGCTCAACCACCCTAGCATTAATCACAAATCGTAACCTAGTTTTAGATCCACAACATTTGGCGCCGTCTGTGGGAAGACAACATTAACCATGGTTCAAACACGAAGAACAACATCAACCGAGGCCGTGCCCCTTAACTCTGCTCCACCAGCCACTTCTGATCCGCTTATCGTCACTGAAGAAGGACAAATACTCCCATCAACAGGGGCGGTCATTCAACCTCTGCCCACTCAGCCCCCAGGGACGACTCCCCAAGTAGAGGGGACCCACTCTGTGATTGTCCATCAAAGCCAAGAAACTAACCCTCTCCAGATGGTGGTTTCTCCTCTTGGTAACGTTGATCGCACGGGGGTACAGATCCATACTACGGATCTCCCTTTGAACACCAACCCTATGTATGGGCTGCCTAATTATCCCCCTCGACGAAGGGAACCTGGACCAAGCGGTCATGCCTTACAGATCCGGGATCGAGAGTATGATGACTACTCTGGTCCCTATACTGATGATTCGTCATCTGAGGATGATGATCGAGATGAAGCCCTGAGGAGGCGACGTGCCAGCAAAGAACCTCAAAGAAGGACACGAAGAATCCATGATGGACTCCCCTTGACAACTGCTGAGAAAATCAAGGCTTATGAGGCAGAGATCTTAAAATTAAAGGACGATATTGGAAGAGAACAAGATAGATTGAATCAAGCTCAGCCTCCTCCAACTGCAGAGAGGATTCCAATTATAAATTTGGAGAGGCCTTCAAGAAGGCAAAGGAGGGCCGAGGCCCCAACTGAAAAATCAACAAGGGTGGAGACCCCCAGAAGCAACCCTAAGGATCTGATGCCACTTGGGGATCCTGATGATCCCACACCCCCGTTTACGGAGGAGGTGATGAATGCTCGCATCTCAAAGAAGTTCAAGATGCCGACAATCAAGGCCTATGATGGAACGGGCGATCCCGCAAACCATGTTAGGACATTCTCGAATGCACTGCTGTTGCAGCCTGCGAGCGACGCCTTAAAGTGTAGGGCGTTCCCTCAAACCTTGTCTGGCATGGCTCAAAGGTGGTATAGTCGCTTACCTGCAAACTCAATCGGCTCATTCAAAGAACTGAGTGCAGCCTTTGTCAGCCAGTTCATTAGTGGGAGAGTTCATGAAAAAAGTTCTGCATCCCTTATGTATGTGGTGCAGGGGAAGAATGAGAATCTGAGAGATTACCTCAAGCGGTTCACCAAGGAGACGCTGAATATCACTGATCTGGAAAATAAGGTGGCCATGGTAGCCCTGGAACATGGGACCACTGATCTCTTCTTCAAAAGGTCCTTGGCAAAACATCCTCCTGAAAATATGGCCGAGCTCCAACGGAGGGCCGACAAATATATCAAGGCTGAGGACAGCATGAAGAAGGAAACTACTGGAGGCAATGGCAAGGGTTCTAATGATTCGAAGAAACGAAAGCAAGAACAAGAGTACGATGCTAGGGACAAGTATCCCCGGACTAGCAAGGATTCTGAGTCACCACCAAATAAGGGTTTGGGACCGAGGTTTTCTGATTATGCAAGGCTGAACGCTCCTAGGAGTCAGATCTTGCTAGATATTGAGAAGGATAAAGACTTCCGATGGTCGAAGCCACTTAGGGGTGATCCCACGAAAAGGAACAAGGATCAATACTGTAGGTACCACCGTGATGTGGGTCATGATACAGATGATTGTAGACAGTTGAAAGATGAGATTGAGTTCTTGATCCGGAAAGGAAAGCTAAGCAGGTTCACGAAGAATGATGATCGTGGAACCCAAAGAAGGGACTATGACAGGAGAGACAATGACAAAAGAGACGGCAATCGTGATCGTGATCGTAATACACAGCCCCGAGGGCCAGTAATCAATATGATTTGGGGAGGACCAACAGCAGCTGGCACTACCCGGAACTCCCGAAAGGCCTATGCTAGAGAAGTGATGCACATAGTAGGAGAAGTCCCGAAGCGTGCTAAGACTGAGATAGTGATTGGTTTTGATGATTCAGACCTTGAGGGGGTGAAATTCCCCCATGACGACCCGTTGGTCATAACTCCTGTAATTGGAAACTCGGAGGTGAAACAGGTCTTGATAGACAATGGAGCTTCTATTGACATCTTGTTTCACGATGCGTTTGTGAAAATGGGGTACACCGATTCTCAGTTGACCCCCACCAACATGCCAATATATGGATTTAATGGAGTTGAGTCCAAGGTCGAAGGTACTATTCAATTGCCCATGACCATTGGACAGGAACCTAAGGAAGCTACTCAGATGCTGAATTTCCTTGTGATCAAGGCATCCTCAACTTATAACGCAATCCTAGGAAGGACTGGACTTCATGCCTTCAAGGCTGTGGCCTCCACATATCATATAAAAATTAAGTTTCCAACCCGGAATGGTGTTGGAGAACAAAAGGGTGATCAGAAGATGGCAAGAAGTTGTTACGTATCCGCGCTAAGGGCTGATGGAATCGGGGGGCAGGTACTTCCGATCGAAGACATGGATGTCCGTGGCGATGATGAACACCGAGGAAAGCCAGCAGAGGACTTAATACCTATTCCTCTTGAGCTAGGTGACCCTGAGAAGGTGACTTATATAGGAGCCTCTTTGAAGGAACCCCTGAAGGGCAAGTTGATAGCATTCTTGCAAGAGAATGGCGATGTGTTTGCTTGGACAGCGGCTGATATGCCAGGAATTGATCCCCAACTCATAACTCACAGGTTGAATGTCGATCCTAATCGGAAGATAATACAGCAGAAGAAAAGGAACTTTGCACCTGAAAGGCAAGAGGCCATAAAGCAGGAAGTGCACAAGCTCTTAGAAGCTGGGTTTATCGAAGAGATTCAGTTCCCGGAATGGTTGGCTAACCCTGTGATGGTCAAGAAAGCCAATGGTAAGTGGAGGATGTGTATAGACTTCACCGACTTGAACGACGCATGCCCTAAGGATTGCTTCCCTTTGCCAAGGATAGACATGTTAATAGATGCCACAGCTGGACATGAGATGCTTAGCTTCATGGACGGTTTCAACGGCTACAATCAGATTAAGATGCACAAGGATGACGTCCCTAAGGTATCTTTCATAACTGGCTTCAGTGTTTTCTGCTATCTTGTTATGGCTTTCGGTCTAAAAAATGCAGGAGCTACTTACCAACGACTGGTGAATAAGATATTCGCCCATCTGATTGGAAAAACCATGGAGGTCTATATTGATGACATGCTAGTCAAGAGCCTGTTCAAGGCAGACCACATTAAGCACCTTAGAGAGGCATTCGAAGTGCTGAGGCACCATAAAATGATGTTGAATCCAGCCAAGTGTGCCTTTGGCGTTGGATCAGGCAAATTCTTGGGTCTTATGGTTTCAAAGCGAGGCATAGAAGCCAATCCTGACAAGATCAAGGCGATCTTAGACATGGAGCCACCACGCTCTATAAGAGATGTGCAGAAGTTGACAGGCCGAGTAGCGGCTTTAGGAAGATTCATCTCCAAGTCTGGTGACAAATGCTTGCCTTTCTTTCAAGCATTGAAGAAGGTGAAAAATTTTGAGTGGACCCTTGAGAGCCAAGAGGCCTTTGAACAACTGAAGAAGTACATGGTTGAAGCCCCGTTGCTGGCCAAACCTAGTCCCGGAGAGACTCTTTATATATACCTGGCGGTATCTGAGCAAGCGTTGAGCGCCGTTCTCATCCGAGAAGAGAAGAAGGTCCAGAAACCTATCTATTATGTGAGCAAGGTGTTGCACGGGGCGGAGCTGAATTACTCTCCCGTTGAGAAGTTCGCCTTGGCATTGATAACAGCCTCGAGGAAGTTACGCCCGTACTTCCAGGCACATAAGATTGAGGTCCTGACGGACCAACCGTTGAGAAACATTTTGCATAGCCCGAAGGCTAGTGGAAGGCTAATCAAGTGTGCGATTGAACTTGGAGAATTTGACATCACGTATAAGCCTCGAACAGCCATTAAGGCTCAGGCATTGGCTGACTTCGTGGTTGAATGCACCATTAGCAACCAAGAAGTCGGGGGGCAGGAAATGATAACAACCCCTGAGAAGCAAGATAGAGATGGAGAACTTGAACCTGATCGGAAGGAATACTGGGTGCTCTATTTTGATGGAGCATCAAAAACAAAATCTAGTGGCGCAGGCTTAGTATTGCAAAGCCCCGATGGGTTCACAGTCGAATATGCTTTGAAGTTGGATTTCCAGACAACCAACAATGAAGCTGAGTATGAGGCCTTGATAGCTGGTTTAGGCTTGGCCAGAATCATGAGAGTCAAGAACCTCAAAGTGTGTGGAGATTCAAGATTAGTAGTCTCTCAATTAAATGGTGAATTTGAGGCCAAGGATGAAACTATGGCAAAGTATCTGCGAGTTGTGAAAGCTGTCATGACTCAGTTTGACGAGTGTTATGTAGAACACATCCCGAGAGAAGAGAACGTTAAGGCCGATGCCCTATCTAAGTTTGCTTCTTCCGAGATAGAAAACTATGCAGGGAGTGTTTACTTCCAGGTCTTGAAGGCGCGCAGGCTTAGTATTGCAAAGCCCCGATGGGTTCACAGTCGAATATGCTTTGAAGTTGGATTTCCAGACAACCAACAATGAAGCTGAGTATGAGGCCTTGATAGCTGGTTTAGGCTTGGCCAGAATCATGAGAGTCAAGAACCTCAAAGTGTGTGGAGATTCAAGATTAGTAGTCTCTCAAGTAAATGGTGAATTTGAGGCCAAGGATGAAACTATGGCAAAGTATCTGCGAGTTGTGAAAGCTGTCATGACTCAGTTTGACGAGTGTTATGTAGAACACATCCCGAGAGAAGAGAACGTTAAGGCCGATGCCCTATCTAAGTTTGCTTCTTCCGAGATAGAAAACTATGCAGGGAGTGTTTACTTCCAGGTCTTGAAGGCCCCGACCATCAACTCGAAATTAGTGGCACCAATTGATGTGGGAAGCTCTTGGATAGATCCTATCAAGGCACACCTTGAGACCGGGTGGCTCCCAGACGATGCCTTGGAGGCACGAAAACTTTCAGTAAGAGCATTGAGATACACCTTGATTGAGGGCATTCTGTACAAGAGATCATTTGTCATCCCGTACTTGAAGTGCTTGAGGCCTCAAGAGGCAAGGGAAGCTTTGGAAGAAGTTCATGAAGGGATCTGTGGGCAGCACCTGGGGGCAGGGCCCTCGCTCACAAAATAACTCGTTTGGGATTCTACTGGCCAGAGATGCTGGCTGATGCACAGGATTATGTCAAGAGGTGTGACAGGTGCCAGGAGCATGCTCCGATTGTCAGGCAGCCGCCTGAGATGTTAACATCAGTAAATTCCCCCATTCCATTTGCAATGTGGGGGATGGACATTCTTGGTCCTTTCCCTATGGCATCAGCACAGAGGAAGTTTTTGATTGTCGCCATTGACTACTTCACCAAGTGGATTGAGGCTAAGCCTTTAGCCAAAATAACCACCAAGCAAGTTTCCCAGTTCTTTTGGGAGAACATAATCTGCAGATATGGCATCCCGCGAATCCTTGTGACGGATAATGGGACACAGTTCAATAATGAAGAATTTAAGAAGTACTGTGAGGAGAATGCTATTGAGCTTCGTTTTACCTCGGTAGCACATCCGCAAGCAAATGGACAAGCCGAGGTGGCCAATCGGATCATCCTTGACGGACTTAAGAAAAGGGTTGAACGCTCAAGGAGCACCTGGGTAGACGAGTTATTACCTATACTCTGGGCTTATCGCTCTACTTGCAAGGTGACCACAGGAGCAACCCCGTTTCTGCTAGCTTATGGAGCTGAGGCAGTTGTGCCACTGGAGATCATGCATGCATCACCTCGAGTGGAGGCATTTGAACCTGAGACAAATGAAGAAGGTATGAAGCTCGCCCTAGATCTGATTGATGAAGTCAGGGACGAGGCAAACGCCAGAAATGTGGAGCATCAAAAGAAAGCATCCTTCTATTACAACCATAGGGTTAAGGAGAGGTTCTTTCAGCAAGGTTATTTGGTTCTGAGGAAGATCGAGGCTTCTGGAGTTGGCCAGAAAGGAAAACTAGCCCCAAACTGGGAAGGGCCGTATCGAGTCAGGAAGACGTTGGGACGAGGATCATATAAGTTGGAGACCTTGGACGGGGTTGAGGTGCCCCGTACTTGGCATGCCTTGAACCTCAAGATTTATTATGTTTAAGATGCCTCTGCGAGGATGTAGTTTTTTATTTATCTAGTAGGAGAAGTAGAAATAAGGTTCGATGAAACCATCCCAGGGTTTTGATGCCCCGAGTAGGACAATAATAAGCTGTGTAAGGGTTGAACCCTTTTTGAGTTATTTATGCAAACTTGTTTTCCATTTTTATGATTCTATGTTTTGTTTATGTACCAAGCACCTGTTGAGTGTGAGTCTAGGAAGACCAAGTACCGAAAATAAATGAACATACGAATAAAACAAACGAGTGCATAAATAAAGACCCCGAAGGGCCAACAGTTAGGGTTACATCATTTAAACCGAATAAAAGTTTAATCACGAAGGACCGTGATTGAAATACTAGAAATAAAAGCCACATACGGCTAAGCTAGGCCATGCAAGGCCCGAAGCGACCCCAGCTACTCATCAGAGGAATCCTCCTCACCATTCTCCTCCTCATCGGCCTCTTCCTCGCTACTCTCCTCCTCGTCACTCTCTTCCTCAGAGCTTTCCACAGCATGGCCCTTACCCGGCTCGGCTACCGCCACTAGTGGAGCTGTCACTTCCATTGCCTCAACCTCTTCCTCCTCGGAAGATGAGCTATCTTCAACTACCTTGTTCGAGGGGACTGCTTTACGAACTACTCTCCCTTTCTGCACGGTCATAGGCCGTTTCCCTCGAGGATCCGAGGAAACTGAGCCATCCACGGCTGCTCGGACACCCCTTGAACCGGAACCAGAACGGTGATGACTTCCCCTAGAACCGGAGCCCGAAGCCTGAGCTACTGGGATGGCCTCGGCGCCCAAAGCAACTTGACAATAAGGACTTGGAAAATCCCTCGGGAAAACCATAGTAGGGTGCCTCTTACTCACAGCATTGATGGCTCGATCCCAGCCGACAGACATGATACCCGGGCGTACTTCGTCGTCATGTTTATCTATAAGCTCAAAGAAATCCTCAGACTCCTGGTAAGCTTTCACCACTTGCTTACAGTCTATTGCCCTCTTGTTATGCAAGGAGTCATACTGTCTCTGGAGAGAATGAGCATCAGCTTCAGCCCGGATGGCCCTGGACTCCAAGTCTTGATATTTCTCATCAAGAGTTGCTTTCTCCTTCTTCAAAGCCACGTTCTCATCTCGGTATGCACGACCTAGCCGAGTGCTAGCCTGGAACTGGGCATTTGCCTGGAACAAAGAATCAATAAGACAATTATAATCACAAGTTAAGTGAAAACACTATGTCTAGGAAGGAAGGTGGGAAACCTGATATAGAGCTTGAGCTCCGAGTTTCTCCGCTTCATCAAATTTGTCCCCGGCTGTTACTGTCAAAAGGTCGGGGGGAGTGATGCTGAACTTGGACCAATCCAAGGCTGACTCTGGGCATCCCAAGACAGAATCTTGCTCACAAATTCCCCAACCAGGGATGAAGGGGGTCTTGACTCTCCCGTCAGTATTCCGCGATCTCTTGGAAGAGCATCCCGACAGGAACTGAGGGATCTTCGGCCCAGGTTGAATGCAAGCCGCTTCGGCTTTCTTGATCATTCTTCTAGTAACTTTCGGCTGGTTTTCGGGCCGACTGTCGATCTCCTCAGCAACTGAAAAGACAACAGAAAAGATATCGGAATAAGAACAAACAGAGTTCATAACATGAAGGTAAAAAATTACCATCAGCAGAAAGTAAGCTAAGTCCAGCTTCTACAAGTCTCTTCTCGGTTAAGAAGACTTTGTAGTGAGTACGGCCGTCGTCAGCAAGTAGTCGATCACGATCAAAAAGCTCCTTCTCGTCAAGATCACATACAAAGTGTGTAGCATCATGCACTTCCCCAAACTTAGACATAAAGAATTGGCCCCAGTCGCCACCACGCCATACCAGAATCACGAACTCTCTGTCCCAGTAGTGATGGGAATCTGGGAATGAAAAGGCATTCACAATATGTGGAACATTGGATCTATGCTGAATAGTGACCCATCCCTTCTGAATCTCAGAAGAATTCTTGGTGGCGAATATACTCCTGAACATTGTAGTAGTTGGCTCGATACCTAGATCTCGACATCTCAGCATGAAGATGATAATCAACCGCCATGCGTTGGGATACAATTGGCAGGGATGAACCTGAAGCTCCGCTAGGAGCCTTATGATGAACTGGTCTACCGGGAATCTCAGGCCTGCTTCAAGGGCACCTTTGTAGACACATAACCTCTCTGGGTGCCAATTACAGGTTCTGTCAGCTAAGCCAGGAAGGCAAACCTTGATCACGTCCGGAAAGCCATATAACTTCTTAATATTTTCGACATCTTGCTTGTCGAACTTGGACGGACTATGATACGCAGCTAACTCAGAGTTGTTGGGAAATGCATCCCTCATAGTACTCAATAGTCAATTAAAGAATCAAATCGACGATCAATATATCTAGGGGTATTCAGTCGAAGATTACCTCGCAATTGTTAGGTCCAAATGTGTTGTAGAGGGGGGGTGAATACAACTTTTCGAATATGAGAGGCAATAAAAACGATGCAATAAATGAACACACAGATTCAAGGAATATATTTCTTTATATATAACTTGAAAGGGTTGCTACAACATTCATTACAAAGTATAACAGAAGTTAAGAGAGAAGTGAATGATACTAAGCTCTGTGAATGCACTCTCTCTTTTTCTCTTGTGTTTTTCTCTAGAATTGCTCACTCTCTAAAACATTACACAAGTACTTCTATTTATACTACATGTAATCTATGTCCTGTAGTCTTCAAAGACTAAGATGTACGTGGCCCAATGATGTCCACATAATTCTTGCCTTATCTTGAAAGCTTGGAAATCTGCCAATCAGAAGATGCCATGTGTCATGTTGAAGCTGCACCTAAGTAGAACTTCTACTTGAGAATTTCTACTTGGCTATCTCGAAATTCCTAAGTGGAACTTCTACTTGGCTATCTCGAAATTCCTAAGTAGAACTTCTACTTGAGAATTTCTACTTAGCCATCCAGAACATTTAGTACTTAGAAAATATTCTGGTCTTCAACTTGAAACTTCAATGCACATCTTGAACTTGTGATATCTTCATGTCTTCTTTATTCTTCAACAAGCTCTTGAACATGGTTCTTTATTACTGACATAAACTTGCTATCAATGTCCTGACACTTGATGCACTGGTCTGGTTCATAAGTGACTAGTCTTGATAGTGTTTCTGCTTCTTGAATAAATTACCATATTCACTGAATAACTTGGCTTTCCAATATTTGCTTTCCTTCTTCTTCACTTGAAATCAATTGGTCTTGTTGATACTGATAGTTATGATCTTGATTCTTGATTAATCAAATCACCGAGGCATGAACAACTTTGACTTGAACTTCTCTCAATGATTTCTTCTTGGCTTGATCATAGTTAGCATGTTTAATTGTATCAATTACCTTGTCTTCATTTAGTGTTGATTTCTTGTGACTTCCTGTTCTTGATTGTCTTCTGGTTAAGTATCTTTTCCTTTAGTTTGAGTTACATTAGTTATAGTGTTACAAGTTTATACACTCTGCCTTTCAATCTCCCCCAATTTGATTGTCTAACAATGACATTCAAATTAATGAAGGATAACTCAACTAAACAATGAGACGAGAAAAGATAATTAACATTACATTCTTGAATAATATACAATTGAAAAGAACTTGAAAACAATACAATGAACATAAAAACTAGAAACAGAATTCGAACCTCGAATTAAAGATCATTTGAGTGATTCCTATCACCTGGATTATTTCATACCTTTTGGTCAAACTTGTATCACCTTATTGGATTCACTCTAAGGTGAATTTTCCTCAAGTGAGTTAAAGCAACCGAAAGACATGAAGTTTTTCCAACTTCAAGTTCACACCACTCTGACCTTTAACCCTAATTCCGTTTCCTCTTTCTAGCTTCAGCAGCTTGGTCTCTCTCTTCTTTCTGCCTTTTGAGCTTCTCCTTCTGCTGCTTTTCTTTCTTGTATACTGGATCTTTAAGCTGCTTCCACCTAGCATTCAACAGACTTACAGCTTCCATTTCTAGAGGGTTCTTGGGCTCTGGATAAGGATGTTTGAAAAGCCTTCTGAGTTTGTCCACCTCCTGAGTAGTCCTGATCTTTGGAATATCCTCAAAGTTCTTCATGATGAGCTGAGATTTCCAATGAGTTTTATCAGCTTTAAACTGACAATAGATCATCTTGGGGTAGCCCTTGACACGGTTAGTATTGTGGACACTAGCCGCATCTCGCTCCATTTGCTTCTTTTCCACCACTACTTCAGACAGGTAACTCATGAGTCTCTGCTTTTCTTCAACAAACTTGTCTTCCACTTCGCCCCATTTGAACACATATAACACTTTCTCTAGAAATGCAGCATCTTGAGTCTGTAGCAGCCATTGTCTACTCATATGCAAGAGTGTTTGTTTCTGGTCTGCATCTATGTATGCTAAGGCATCAGCTGTATCATCAGCATAAGAGTGTATCCAGTATACACTATCTTTCCCTGGAACGCCAACTGCCTCCCTTATTTCTCCTTGTTCCAGTTCTCCAGAAGGAAGAGTCAAAGCTTCATCTACATTCTTCATTGCTTGAAGAATATTCCATTTCTTTTCTATCAGCTCCGGCTCAATCTTCACGTTGTCGAGAGGGTTTGGAGCAATGACATCACACTTCCACACCTCATTGCTCTTCAAGAATATGACTCTTTCAATGATCCTCACGGATTTATCTTTAAGCTCAGAGGCGAATCCCTTACCCATCATTTGTCTACATACAGCTTTAAGAGATTCCACTGAAAGTTCCATTAAGTCCTTTTCCTCCATGCTCACCCTCTTCATCTTTCCTTGAACCACCATCCGGACAAAATTTGGATAAGCTGAGAATTCTGGACCCTTGTCCTCTGCTAGCTGCATTAACTGATCTCTGTACAGAATGCTTAGCTCCTCAGATTGAGAGTACTGAATTTTAGTTGCTAGCAAGAACAACTCTGACGCAGATCTTCTCATTATAAATTGGTCATCCACAAATAGGAAAGATGTTGGGACTCCTTCTACCAAAGACAAGATAACCTGCCACTCCTTAAGATTTGCATTGTATCCAACCCTGACTTTAGAAATTAATCTCTTCAAAGCATTTATATAGTCCCCAGTCATTGGATTCTGCAAATTCAAGTTGTAGAACAGATCATCTGCATCCTTGTTATGAACTCCTTTTGCACATGGTCCCATCATTATCTTCCTTGCTTCATCCCATTTCTGCCCTATCCTTCTTTTGTCCAGATCAACTTGAGGATTGGCTAGCCTTGCAAGCTCATACTCATACTGCTTCCCTTGTAGCTCCACCTTCTGTTCTAGGAACGCAGCATGTTCTTGCATCATCTTCATTTTATGGAACTGAGCTTGTTCCAAGGCTAACTGTTGAGACTGCAGGGTTTCTTCATCAACAGGATCTTCTTCAGGCATTCCGAAAGACATACCAGCACCTCCACCTTGTTCCTTCAAAGATCGCTTTACAGCATGTGCGAAAGGTACGTCTTCCATATCAGAATCTGAGTCTAGTACCTCCTGTACTGTGTCCTGATGACTCAGGTCAATAACTGGTTCATCTTCTTCAACCATTATTGCCTTACCCTTTCTCCTCCTCAGAGCCTCTTCAGCATCAGCAGGCTCAATTTCTGGTTCCTTGACAAGATCAGCGGGTTCTTCAATTTCTTCGATGTGAACTGCCTGCTGTCTCGTCTCCTGTCCACTCTCCCCCTTAGGTGAGTTATCCTGAGCTCCACCATGGTCTTCAGATCCACCAGCTGCATAGGAACCTCCAAAACCAGAACCAGAGGCTCCCGCTCCACTAGCACCACCTGCACCACCTGCTCCAGCATCGGGGGGAGGTTGTTCCGACTCGAAGCACTCCGGGGGCACAAAACTCCTGACTGCGAACATCATTCTACTGATCTCCACAATCATTGTATGCATTGTAGACTCCAATGCCCCCATCCTCTCATTGAGAGTGCTTCCCAAGACACCACCAGCATGGCCCAAGTCATTGACCTTATTTGTCAAATCATCAAAAGCTGTAGCTTGACTTGCCATTCTTGCTGCGTAGTCGTCTAGAGCCCTTTGGTTGTTTCCAATATTGATCCCCAACTGCCCCATCGACTGCCCGAACTGCTCCATTTTATTCTCCATTGAAGTCATACGAGTATCAAAATTTTCAGTATTAAGGGACGGTGTTTGGTTTAGGTGACCTCGCTCTAATACGCGTTCTGTTGGTATTTGGCGCTCGGTTTCGGGCCTTAAAAATGAAGGTCCCTCTCTCCCTAACCTCTCACACACACTCCCTGTCTCACGCTCGTGTATGTCTTCAATGACTGATCCTAAAAGTGAAGCAGTACCTGCAGAAACTTGATAAGAAATGTTGTTGACAGTTATGGGATCAAATTCTGTTTGTTCCTGAGTTGGAATCTCAGTCTGAGAGGCTGCAAAGTGTCCTTGTACGACATCAGAACCGATCCTCTTTGCAGCATCAGTACGTACCGGTGAAGGTACGGTTGAAGTTCTTAAGACTTCATGTCCTCTTGAAGCAACAGTATCATCAAGAGGCACATCATCCTCACCAAAATCAAAATCCCTATGTGCAGAATGTTCAAGGGGTGAACCACTCGCGTGAGGTGGAGTGGTTGCGTGTGACACGCTAGGGTTTGACTGTGGTTGTGAAGTAGCAGCGTGGAAAAGTTTGGCTTTCTTGCGAAAAAGTTGCTGCTCTTCGGGTTCATTCTCCTCATCATCTTGTATAAATATACGTGCTGGTTTTCTGACTTCCGTTAACAGGGGTGATAAAGAGTAGGAATGTGTATCAGACTCAGAGTCAGAAATATGGCTCTTACCCTGGGATAGATCCTGCGGGTTAGCAGTCTCTCGGGTCGCGGAATCAGAAACATAGGAGGAGGAATGAATAGTATGCATAGAGAGATTACCTGATGGATTACCTTGTGCATCATCGCTTTCCTCATCCGGAATCTCATCAAATGCCTCAGCATGAACAGATGGATTTTGAGCATGTGATGAGACTTGTGATGATGCCTCCAAATTGGTAACTCCTGCATCATATCTAAGCCACATTTGAATATTTTCAGGAGTAGACATTGGCTTACCTTGATGTTTATCCTGATTTGCAATGGTTGCAAGTGACTTAGTGCCCATCCCTAGTGATTCAGATGTGGGGCTTCTGGCAAATCCCTGTCGAATAGCAAGAGCATCCTTCGGTATTAAGTCATTGATTAGCATTTGAAGAAACCGAGGAAACCAGCAGACGACATCAGTGGTAGAGAGGTCTCTGCTTGCAAGGGATCCCATTGAGGCCACTATCTCAGAGAGAACTATGCGTCCATAGTTTATATCCAGTTCTCTTGCTAGGGCTACTGCAAAGGTTTGCATGGGAATCGGAATTTGATGAAAGTCTTTTTCGCGTGCCCGAAAACATCTTGTGATGGCCTCGAAAAAGTAATTCCATTCCGCATGGAAGAATTGCTTTTGGATATTTCCCGTGATTGGGCCTTTTGTAGGATAACATCCAATTTCTTCAAAGAATCTGAGGCGTTCTGCAGCAGTAGGTTCTGGATCATAGGCATCTTTAATTGGGAATCCTAGAACTCTGTTGACAATTTGTTCTGTCACCTCATATTCCTGACCCGCTAAGGTAAACCTGAAACCGTAGGGGGTTGATTTACTCCCAAAAGTAACCGCACTAGTCCATAATTGCTGTAAAGCATCATGTACTAGTGTAGGTTTAGCAGTAAAAGCTTGGCTAGCTTTGGAATACAAATTGAGAAATCGTATCCAAAACTTAAACCGCGGGAGTTGATCACCAATTTCCGTAGAAATATTGTAAAAATTGTTTTTAGCAAGGGAAAATTGGTGAGCCATTTTGATTAAATGTTTTTCTTTAAGAAGATGTGAATTTTTATTTTAATTTAGAAAAACAATTAATTTTCCGAATTACAAAAGAGAATTGTAACCCTTTTAATTTTTCAAGAACACCAAACGGAATCTGAGAAATCAAACTACGGGATTCAATTCAACAACCAATTACTATTTCGTGTGTATACCAGTGGAATCGTGTGTGTTTATAGATGGAGAAAATGGAATCGTGTTTATGAACAGTACACAAACAATATGTGTTCGTGTGTATGTATATGCGCGTGTATGAATGTTCACAAAACACAGTAACACAAAGATTAAGGTTAACACAGATAATAGCAGTCAACAAATCGGCAGTAATTCGTGATTAGTACGAGTTTAATCACAAAAACAAGGATCAAAGGTATGTAATTAGTAAAATCGCACTGTTCTTGTGAAACGGCTGCTGAAAATTAGAATTAGGTAAAGTGAATTTAGGCATCGAGTTAGAGATGAATATATAGGTGAATGAGAAATGACAAAAATGTCCCTGTTAAAAAATGTGAAAAGTACCAAGTCCATACAGGGGACATCTAAGTCGAACTCTATCTCGAACTTTTCTATCTCGAACTTTTCTATCTCGAACATCAAGTCGAACTTCGAGATAAAGTTCGAGATAGAAGTTAACTCGAACAAATATGCACAAAGAATCACTTTAACCAAAATTACAGCAGAAACTATAGGGAAATACTATCTTGAACATTATTGATTTGTAGTAAACTTGGAAAAACAGAAAATTCAAGATACTTTTCGAGTTAGAGTCTATCTCGAACATCAAGTCGAAATTCGAGTTGAGTTTCGAGATAGACTAAGTACTCTATCTCGAACATCAAGTCGAACTTCGAGATAAAGTTCGAGATAGAAGTTAACTCGAAGTTAATCTCAAATTCTTTCCAAAATACTTCCTTGAATCAAAAAGTCCAGGGTAATTCAAGATATGTTTTGAGTTAGGAGTGTAACTCGAAAAATTCCCTTTAGCTTAACTGAGAACTCTATCTCGAACACCAAGTCGAAATTCGAGTTGAGTTTCGAGATAGACTAAGAACTCTATCTCGAACATCAAGTCGAACTTCGAGATAAAGTTCGAGATGGACTAACTCGAAGTTAATTCTCAGTTCTTTTCAAAATATTCCCTTAATGGAAACTTCATCTCAACTTTAGAGATAAAATTCGAGATAGACTTTATCTCGAATATTTTGAAGATAGAACTAGGCACACTGGTAACTCGAACTCGAACTCTAAGTCGAATTTCGAGATGAATTTCGAGATAGGTACTAACTCGAAATTCTTCCCAGACTTAGAATTTTCAAAACTTCACCCTGGAAGCTCAAGTCGAAATTCAAGTCGAATTTCTACATGAGTTTCGAGATAGAGACTAACTCGAAATTTTGAAGATACTTAGAATAATTTGACAATTTTTCTTTGAAAAACTCAACAATTAATTTTGCCAAATTAATATAAATATCAATTCAAGGATTTTAATATATGACATAATTAAAACATTCCTTGATAATTCTAAGGCCTCTAATTACATGAAAAACACAGGTAAATTCATCTAAAAATCATGCAATATTTAGACTATTATGAATTTAACTCCCCCTATGATTATGCAATCTAACAAGCATAAATTCACAGATTTGTGCTATAAAAGACACTTAAAACACAATGAATTCATGCAAAATCACACTATATGCAACCTATAACAATCATTAATTAGGCATTTTAAAGTCTAAGCACATAATGATTGATTAGCTTGCACATACAAACATAAACATGGATTTTACAGATAGAAGGCTTTACTAACTTGTGTTAAGCATTCCCAATTCACCAACCAACCTATTGAATGTTACTTCATCAAGAGGTTTGGTGAATATATCTGCAATTTGTTGCATTGTGGGCATAAAATGTAGCTCCACAGTCCCCTCCTCGACATGTTCTCTTATGAAATGATACCTGATGTCAATATGCTTGGTTCTTGAGTGATCTACAGGATTGTTGGTTATGGCAATGGCACTTGTGTTGTCACACATGATTGGAATTTTCTTGTGCTCCATGCCATAATCCTTCAATTGGTTCCTCATCCACAGTATTTGAGCTACACAGCTTCCAGCAGCAATGTACTCAGCTTCAGCAGTAGAAGTGGATACTGTATGTTGTTTTTTACTTTGCCAGGACACCAATCTTCTGCCAAGAAATTGGCAAGCACCAGATGTGCTTTTCCTATCAATCCTGCAACCTGCATAGTCTGAATCCGAATAGCCAATAAGATTAAAACCTGTATCTCTTGGGTACCAAATCCCTAGATTTGGTGTGCCCTTGAGATACCTAAAAATTCTTTTGACGGCTACGAGATGTGATTCTCTAGGATCCGCTTGGAACCTTGCACATAAACAAGTTGCGAACATTATATCTGGTCTACTTGCAGTTAAATAGAGGAGTGAGCCAATCATACCTCGATAGCTTGTGATGTCAACTGATTTACCTGATTTGTCTTCATCAAGCTTCGTGGCTGTTGCCATAGGAGTCTTAGCTGCTGATGCATCTTCTAGATTATACTTCTTGAGTAAATCTCTGACGTACTTGGATTGACAGATAAAGATACCATCTTTTCTCTGACTGATCTGTAATCCAAGGAAGAAGGACAGCTCTCCCATCATGCTCATCTCATATTTTTCCTGCATTAGCTTGGCAAATTTCTCGCACAAGCGCTCATTTGATGACCCAAAAATAATATCGTCCACATATACTTGAACAAGTATTAAGTCATTTCTCACAACTTTATAGAACAATGTTTTATCAATTACTCCCCTAACAAAACCATTTTCAATTAAGAATAGAGATAGGGTTTCATACCATCGCCTTGGGGATTGCCTGAGGCCATAGACAGATTTGAAGAGTAGATACACAAAATCTGCATGTTCTGGATCAACGAAGCCGGGCGGCTGTTCCAGATACACTTCTTCTTCTAACTCTCCGTTCAGGAAGGCACTTTTCACGTCCATCTGGAATACCTTGAAGTTCTTATGTGCTGCAAATGCCAAGAACATCCTGACTGCCTCAAGTCTTGCAACTGGTGCATAGGTTTCATCATAATCAATTCCTTCTCGCTGAGAATAACCTTTTGCAACCAAACGAGCCTTGTTTCGTGTTACAAGTCCGTTTTCATCCAGTTTATTTCTGAATACCCACCTAGCTCCAATTACGGATTTGTTCTTTGGTCGGGGTACCAGTTTCCAAACTTTCTGCCTTTCAAACTGATTGAGTTCCTCTTGCATTGCAATCACCCAATCAGCATCGCCAAGAGCTTCTTCTATTTCTTTAGGTTCAAGCTTGGATAAGAACCCAGAATATAAGGAGATATTAGCCATGTCAGCTCTTGCAGTTCTTCTAGTAGTCACACCAGCATCTGGATCACCAATAATTAACTCAAACGGATGGTCTCTATTCCATACCCGTTCACCTGGAAATTGTCTAGATGATTCAGCTTGACTTTCTGAGATGGGGTGCTGACTACTTTGATTATTTTCACTAACTCCCCCTGAGTTAGTGCCAGCTCCTACAGAACTAGAGTCAACTCGACTCGAGCCTTGAACAGTAGTCCTTGAGCTGCTATTTACTCCCCCTGAGTTGTTGTCGGTTGGTACTGAAGAAGTCTCTCCTGATCTTGTAGAATTAGCTTGTTCACTAGACTCAGGTTCTTCATGTACGCTTGGAACATTTAATGGAACAACCAACTCAGGTTCATCTTCAAGATCTTCTAAGTCCAGATTCTGAAATTTTAGGGACTCAGGTTCACTAGAATCTCTTGAAATTGATGAGAGTTTGGTATCGTCGAATCTGACGTTGTAACTTTCAGTCACTTTTCGATCATTCACCAAGAACACTCTATAAGCTGCCACCACGTCTGTAGAGTAACCAACAAAGATTCCTTCACGAGCTTTTGCTGCAAACTTGCCTAGATTTTCATCATCTATAAGCACATAGCATTTTGCTCCGAAGACATGAAAGTATTTGATTGTTGGTCTTCTGTTGTTCATTAGCTCACATGGTGTCTTTTCTTTATCTTTTATGATCAAGGTTCTATTTTGAGTGTAACAAACGGTACTCACTGCTTCGGCCCAGAAATACAAAGGAAGTTTTGAATCATACAACAAAGTTCTTGCTGCTTCAACCAGAGTTCTATTCTTCCTTTCAACTACTCCATTTTGCTGTGGAGTTCTCGGGGCTGAATACTGACGACGTATTCCCTTAGATACACAGAAGTCATTTAGCACTGCATTTTTGAATTCAGTGCCATTGTCTGATCTAATCGTCTTCACAGTAAGTGTTGAAACATTCTCAATTTGAGTGATGTGATCAATGATTAAGAAAGGTACTTCGTCTTTCGTCATTGCGAACAATACCCATGTATACTTGGAGAAGTCATCCACGATTACCAAAGCATATCTTTTCCTAGACAAAGATAGGACATTCACTGGGCCAAACAAATCCATATGAAGAAGTTGTAGAGGCTCAGTAATACTAGAAATTTCTTTGCTTTTATGCGATGCTCGCTTCGACTTTCCCATTTCACAAGCTTCACAGAGTCCTTTCGGAGCGAACTCCATTTGAGGTAGATCTCTCACCAATTCTCGCCTCGCGAGAGCATTCATCGTTTTGAAGTTTAAGTGAGATAGCTTTTTGTGCCATAACCAGCTTTCATCATCCGAGGCTTTGCTGTAGAAACAGGTGACCTCATTCTGATTTGCTGAATCCATATCTGCAACAAAAAGATCTGCCTTTCGAACTCCTCTCAAAGCTAGTGAACCTTCCTTGATGTGAGTGATTGAGACACCTTTCTTGTTGAAGACAATTTCGTAACCTTTGTCACAGAATTGACTTATACTCAACAGATTGTGCTTTAGACCCTCAACATAGGAAATATCTTCAATGATGACATTGCCAGTTTTCAGTTTGCCATATCCCTTAGTCACACCTATGCTGTCATCTCCAAAGGTAACATAAGGGCCAGCCTTCATAACCAACTCTGTAAGCAGGGACTTGTTTCCAGTCATATGCCTCGATGCTCCACTGTCTAGCACCCATATAACTTTATTTCTATTCTGCTTAATGCCCTGCAATGACAGATTGGTTAGACATTCTTCGGAACCCAACTTTGATTGGGCCCGGCTTTTCGATAAGATCGAGAATCAACAGATTTAACAACAGGAGATGCACTTTTCTTCATATTACTAGAGCTTTCGACTATCTCCTTTCCTTTCTCAGACTTGACAGATTTGTCAGTCTTAGGAGAAGGTTTGTCACTCCTAACTTTAGGAGGACTGACAGTCTTGGCTCTACCATACTTTTTCTTGATATTTGAACTAGCAACAGTATTTGAGCATGACTGGCTAGATGCATTCATTAAATGCACAAAAGTTTGCATGATATTAAAAGTGCATGGCATACAGTTAGGTTGACCACACTGTGCATGATTCTGATGCAAATTATTCATTGTATGTGTGGTAGGCATGGCATGTGCAGCAGGAACATTCATGTTAGCTTTGCATGCATAAGAAAGATGTTCAGTAGATTTACAATGATAACATGCTTTCTTTATTCGTTCAGCCCTAACCTCTTTTATGCCTTTTTCTTTCTTTCCTTGTTGTTTAACAGCCTTAGCTCCTAATCCCAGTCTAGATTCATCTCTAGGGAAATTGATTTTAACTTGTTTAATAGGAGTTACAGGTTGTTCTTTCTGGCGATCTTCCATCTCAATCTCATATCTAGCTATCAATTCAGTCTCTTCTTCTTCTATTCTAGGAACAAGATGTTTGTAGATAGGTTTGACAGCCGATTTAAGAATTCTAGGTGTTTCCTGTTTAAGGTTACTGGAACTAGGGTCAATAGGTCTCTTTCCTTCTTTCTTAGGAAGGTCAGAATAATCAAGCCCTATACCTACTCCAGTTATCTTCTAAAATGTGTCATTATCTACATACACTTTACTAGCAGCTAGTTTGTATGCTTCGCATTTAGTTTCTAACTCAGCTAGATTGTTCCTAAGACATGCTTCTACTTCTTCCTTAAGGACAAGCTTGTGTTCCAGAGATTTAACCTCTGGTTCCTCTGATGTCTCAGCCATGAGCGCAAAGTTCGCTACATGAGTAACATCTTCCTCATCTGAATCATCCCAAGCTCTTCCTTCTGTCACCAATAAAGCTCGTTTTCCATGTCTTTCCTTCAACAATGCTTCATAGTTGCTTTTGAGAGCTTCAAATGTTTCTTTTGGATAAGTCTGTTTAGGCTTTTTGCAGTCCGAGGCAAAGTGTCCAGCTTCACCACAATTGTAGCATTTGAATTTCATTTTGAAATCCAAAGGAGATTTGTAGCTGGTATTCTTGCCTTTTCCTTTGTAGCCTGACGAACTACCACCACCCTTAGCAGCCCGATAATAAGATGAAGATTTTCTCTGTGGTCGGTTGCTCTTTCTAAATCTCATGTTGCTGAACTTCCTTGCCATGTATGCCACGACACTATCGTCCATGTTGTCCAGCTCTTCTTGGGTGTAGTAGTCATCATCACTGTCAGATGCACACTCGTCATCATTATCAACTTGATGTGGTGCAAGTGATGATTTAGGCTTTGCTGCAACCATTGCCTTCTTAGACTCTTCCTCATCAGCAACTAATCCTGATGCACTTTCTTTTGACTTTGAATCATTGTCCCATGCTTGATCTTGAAGAGTTTCCAGCTCATAGGTCTTTAATATTCCATAATACTCTTCCAGAGAAGTTGTATGCAAATCTCTGGTTTCTCTGATTGCGTAGACCCTATGCTCAATGCTTTTTGGTTGGTTCCTCAGATATCTCGTATTTGTTTCAACCATGGGGAGAGTCACACCTCTCAGATTCAAATCCAATACCAACTGACTGAATCGTAGGTAGACATCTGTTATGCCTTCTCCTTTCCTTATTCTAAAGGTGTCATACTCCATCTTGAGTATGAGTGTTTTGTTGCTTCTGACCTCTGCAGATCCTTCCATGACAACTTCTATCTTGTCCCAAATCTTCTTCGCTGTAGTCAAACCTTTGACTATGTTGAACATTTCATGATCAAGAGATTCCATCAAGGTTTGTCGTACGGCAGTATCCAAAGCTATTTGCTCTTTATCAGCATCCGAAAAGTCCGCTGCCTTTTTGGGCTCAGACCGGGGTGGTATAACCACTCCTCCTTCCGTATGTGAAGGAATAACTGCCATTGGGACAAATTTACCCTTGTCAAGGACTTCCAGATATTCAGGGTTAATAGTCTCTAGATATAGTCTCATTCTGAAAACCCATTCTTCATAGTGATCTTTGTTGAACATTGGGATCTTGAATGCATTTTTAGGAGCCATCTCAATTCTGGTCACTAAAAGTTTCTAAGTACCCAAGACTAGGCTATGTAGAATATTTATGTAGAACTTTTGCCTAAGTCGAAATTTCTCTAAGTAGAAATTTTGCTCAAGTCGAAATCACTAAGTAGAAATTGTCCAAGTCGAAATTCTATGTAGAAATTCTCAAGTAGAAATTCTATGTAGAACTTTTTGCCTTTGAATAATTTTTCTGCAGATTTCTTTAAATATTGAATAAACAATATTATCACTTTAACACTTTTTGACTTTGAATGCTTTACTCACCAAACCCACCTAACCCACATGCTAGGTACTGAGTATGTCTTTTACTTTCGGCCGAATAAAATAAATCAACAAGTCCAAAAACCACCTTTTTATTCTTTTACTATTGAAAAGGAGATCAAAAAGTTGTTGGGTTGTATTCTTTGATAAGAACAGATGATGAACACTCAAGAACACCAAATATGAACTAACCCAGATAAATTCACAAAAATTAATTAAAATACACCCAAGCTAAATAATCACACCTGGAGTATTTAAATAATTTTTCAGATGAGTTTTCACTACCAACGAATTAAAACACACTTTTCGAGAAAATGAAAAGTAGATCTGAAAAATGAAAACTCACGATTCTTCTACTCAACACAAGGATCTATGTTTTGTATGTTAAACATATAGCTCTGATACCAATTGTTAGGTCCAAATGTGTTGTAGAGGGGGGGTGAATACAACTTTTCGAATATGAGAGGCAATAAAAACGATGCAATAAATGAACACACAGATTCAAGGAATATATTTCTTTATATATAACTTGAAAGGGTTGCTACAACATTCATTACAAAGTATAACAGAAGTTAAGAGAGAAGTGAATGATACTAAGCTCTGTGAATGCACTCTCTCTTTTTCTCTTGTGTTTTTCTCTAGAATTGCTCACTCTCTAAAACATTACACAAGTACTTCTATTTATACTACATGTAATCTATGTCCTGTAGTCTTCAAAGACTAAGATGTACGTGGCCCAATGATGTCCACATAATTCTTGCCTTATCTTGAAAGCTTGGAAATCTGCCAATCAGAAGATGCCATGTGTCATGTTGAAGCTGCACCTAAGTAGAACTTCTACTTGAGAATTTCTACTTGGCTATCTCGAAATTCCTAAGTGGAACTTCTACTTGGCTATCTCGAAATTCCTAAGTAGAACTTCTACTTGAGAATTTCTACTTAGCCATCCAGAACATTTAGTACTTAGAAAATATTCTGGTCTTCAACTTGAAACTTCAATGCACATCTTGAACTTGTGATATCTTCATGTCTTCTTTATTCTTCAACAAGCTCTTGAACATGGTTCTTTATTACTGACATAAACTTGCTATCAATGTCCTGACACTTGATGCACTGGTCTGGTTCATAAGTGACTAGTCTTGATAGTGTTTCTGCTTCTTGAATAAATTACCATATTCACTGAATAACTTGGCTTTCCAATATTTGCTTTCCTTCTTCTTCACTTGAAATCAATTGGTCTTGTTGATACTGATAGTTATGATCTTGATTCTTGATTAATCAAATCACCGAGGCATGAACAACTTTGACTTGAACTTCTCTCAATGATTTCTTCTTGGCTTGATCATAGTTAGCATGTTTAATTGTATCAATTACCTTGTCTTCATTTAGTGTTGATTTCTTGTGACTTCCTGTTCTTGATTGTCTTCTGGTTAAGTATCTTTTCCTTTAGTTTGAGTTACATTAGTTATAGTGTTACAAGTTTATACACTCTGCCTTTCAGCAATGTTTTGGCCAAAGCTCTCTTGGCCATCGCCTCGGACATAGAGAATGATGAAGCTGGAGCGCGGTCGCCATCTGCCATCTTGAGCTCGAACTTGAAGCTAGAACTTGAGAGCTTTAGAACTTGAGAACTTCAAAGAGAATTTTAGAAGTAAGAAGAAGTGAAGTGAATGAAAATGAAGGCTCCCCCCACTCTTTTATAGAAGATGGATGACCTCCTATATCAGGTTGAAACACAGCTTGGTTCGTGTTTGCAGGTCATCTATCGTTCATATACAGAAAAATGGATTTCATCTGCTATATCCGGCAATAATTATACCGGTATGTATGATTCCGGGAAAGAAAAGAAGGATTTACGTGAAGATATAGTAATAAGCTGTGCCAAGGCACTCATCTGAGCTTAAGGAGCTAATTACGTTTAAGGAAGATAGAATACAATCAGTTAGTCTTTGCTATTAAAGAGACTGATTATGCTCTGAAAGGAGGTATACAACATCCATGGTCAAGGACGTGATTCTAGAACGAGACTCATACATCCATGATCAAGGACGTGATTCTAGAACGAGACTCCAGGCATTGCGAAAAGCTCCGAGAGGCACGACACAACAACCATGGAGCACCTGTCGGGCGATCAAGAAGCACCCGGCAGGCAACCAGAAGCACCTGGCAGGCAACCAGAATCTCCTGGCAGCCGACCAGGTGCCATGGAGAGGGTCTGGCCGACCAGGATCTCCTGGCAGCCGACCAGGTGCCATGGAGAGGGTCTGGCCAACCAGGATCTCCTGGCAGCCGACCTCATGGCACCTCCCGTCAGTTGTTCGGATCGTTTGATGGTTCTGTAAGATCAAGATCGAGATCAAGATCGAGGTTCTGGATCCTTGGGATCAAGATCGAGGTTCTGGATCCTTGAAAGTCACGGGTGACCAAGATACTAAATTAGAGATCAAGATCGAGGTTCTGGATCCCTAGGATCAAGATCGAGGTTCTGGATCCTTGAAAGTCACGGGTGACCAAGATACTAAATTAGAGATTAAGATCGAGATCGAGATCGAGGTTCTGGATCCCTAGGATCGAGATCGAGGTTCTGGATCCTTGAAAGTCATGGGTGACCAAGATACTAAATTGAAGGTCAAGTTGAAACGTCGTTTAAACACTTCCAAACAACTTGGGGCACCTGTCGGGCGATCAAGAAGCACCCGGCAGGCAACCAGAAGCACCTGGCAGGCAACCAGGATCTCCTGGCAGCCGACCAGGTGCCACAGAGGAGGGTCAGCCGACCAGGATCTCCTGGCAGCCGACCAGGATCTCCTGGCAGCCGACCAGGATCTCCTGGCAGCCGACCAGGAGCACCTGGCAGCCGACCAGGAGCCACGGAGAGGCTCCATCTGACTTCCCGATACTCATCTTGGCACCCCCTATCGTTTGATTGAATCGTTTCATGGTTTTGTTGAAGGTTTCTCACTGTCCGTGACAAACATCGACCTTCGAATTAGCACCATTCAGTGCCGTTTTATGCCATTTAACGTCGTTTACACAAACATTGAAACGTCGTTTAAGCATCGTGTGACATCATTAATGTCAACCTGGATCTCCCGTCAACATGTCAGACGGTCGAGAAGCACATGTCAGACGGTCGAGATGCACATGTCAGATGGTCGAGAAGCACATGTCAGACGGTCGAGAAGCACACGTCAAGCGATCGAGAAGCACCCGGCAGGCAACCAGGATCTCCTGGCAGCCGACCAGGTGCCTCAAGGAAGGTCAGCCGACCAGGATCTCCTGGCAGCCGACCAGGATCTCCTGGCAGCCGACCAGGATCTCCTGGCGGCCGACCAGGAGCACCTGGCAGCTGACCGGGACCCTTGTCGGCTGACTCGCTGCCCGGAAGAGGTTACAATTTTCCTGAATCTCCTCCGTTTAGTTTTGTTAAGCACTGTTTAGTGCCGATTAACACCGATTAGTGTCGTTTAAGCACCGTTTAGTGCCGATTAACACCGATTAGTGTCGTTTAAGCACCGTTTAGTGCCGATTAACACCGATTAGTGTCGTTTAAGCACCGTTTAGTGCCGATTAACACCGATTAGTGTCGTTTAAGCACCGTTTAGTGCCGATTAACACCACTTAGTGTCGTTTAAGCATCGTGAGTGCCAGTTTATCCTTTTAACATTATTTAACACTGTTTAAGCATTGTTAAGGCTGATTAGTGCCGATTAGCATCGAATTAACATTGTCGTGAACGCGTCGGTCGCTCCACGCTTTACATAAAGACAATACTTGTGAAACACTAGTGTACAAAGATAAACCCTGACCCGAGTCTCAAGTTAGACAAGTAAAACTTCAAGGAAAGCCTGATCAGCTTTCCTAGAAGTTGGGGGGCAAATGATATGGGCTGAAAATAAGCCCTAAAGACACATTTAATGTGGCATTAATTAGGCCAAGAATGGTCCAAATGTGGGGCCCACCAGCTGGGCCCAAAACCCCAATTATAATATTAATTTTGTAATTAATATTAAGGGTAATAAACAGCTCAGCAAATAAGAGTCAAACAAGGATATTACTCTTGCCTGACTTAGCCTCCAAGATACACAATTCAATATGGAAACTGATTCCTACAAGGAATAGATCTAGAACCTTCCTCAAAGACTTGCCCACCTAGTCTCCGAATCCTACCATAATTCTAAGGCTTCTCAGCCTATATAAAGGGCCTGACCCCTCATTTCTAGAACTACGTTGGCTTGATTCTCAATACGAGATACGTAGGCACTCTGTGAGGACCGATTACAGTCTCGAACGCATAAACAGCCATTAAAGTGCGAAGCTCAACCACCCTAGCATTAATCACAAATCGTAACCTAGTTTTAGATCCACAACAAGATATATATTATATTTATATATATAATAAGCATAAGAGAAATTTTATCCATAATTTTGCTCATCGTACTACCAAAATAAGCTCAACCGTCGAATCTAATATTTTAAAAATAGACGATCAAGATTATATCATATCAAAAAGAATATTATAATCTAAAAAGGATTTAAGTAAAAAAGTTTGTATTAGAATTGAATTTTAAAAAGAAAATTATAATATTAAAATGATACAATTAAATTTTATTTTTTATTAATATTAAAAAAAGTTCATATATACTCTTTGGACTCTATATAGCCACGTGAAACTTATAAAATTATCTTGAGAAAAAAGAGTATCAGATTAACCTTATCAGATTCATGCACTTAGGTCTGGTGAAACTATAAAATACCAGTCGTTTCACACATTTTCAAATCAAATTAAGAAAATCTTATACAATTTATAAAATTGGAAACAAGTATTTTGCAAATCCTCACCCATTTTCACAATCATATAATTCAAACACAAGTATTTTTTTTTTACATTTCTATTCTTTAACATCTGAATTTTACAACATAGTATCGAAATTATAGTTTTGCAAATTTTATAATTTTGAAAAACAAGTTTTTACACCTAATAGTCTAATACAACCACAACATTTCTTGAATAATAATTAATTCGAATTATAAATTTACAAACCATGTTTTTAAAAGTTAATTAATAAAATCAAAATTAAAAATTTGTGCAAGTATGCAAAAGTACATTTTTAAATTAAAAAGATTGTAATTAGTTTTAAGTATAAAAATGTGGCCTCCTCCTTTAGAATTACACGTAATGTATCCATTGATTCAGGAAGCACTACATGCCTCAACACTACATGCCTCAACACGTCTCTTTGGAGCCGTTTGACGTGATGTAAGGAAGTTTTCATGTGAGGTTAATCTCATATTCCATTTGTGTTGTGGAATAAAAACTAGGTTGAAATTATTGCGGCTAGAGTTTGTGTATTTAATGCTAGGGTTCGTGAGTTTCGTGCTTTAATGGCTGCTTCTGCGTTCGAGACTAAGCGGTCCTCACAGAATGCCTACGTATCTCTGTATTAGAGAATCAAGCCAAGAAAACGTAGTTCTGAGATGATGGGTCAGGCCCTTTATATAGGCTGAGAAGCCTTAGAATTATGGTAGGATTTGGAGACTTGGTGGGCAAGTCTTTGAGGAATGTTCTAGATCTATTCCTTGTAGGAATCAGTTTCCATATTGAATTGGATGCCTTATTGGATAAGTCTGAAGGGGATATTATCCTTATCCAACCCTTATTTGCTGAGCTGTTTATTACCCTTAATATTAATTACGAATTTAATATTATAATCAGGGTTTTGGGCCCAGCTGGTGGGCCCCACGTTTGGACTATTCTCGGCTAGTTAATGCCACATTAAATGTATCTTTAGGGCTTATTTTCAGCCCATATCATTTGTCCCCCAACTTCTTAGGAAAACTGATCAGGTTTTCGTAGAAGTTATATTTGCCTTAATTGAGACTCGGGGTCGTTTTTATCCCTTACCTGGGAATTCTTAATTACCCTTATATGGGAATTTTGGTTTACACTAGTGTTTCACGAGTATCGTCTTGGTTGTAAAGTGTGGAGCGACCTACACATTTACGACGATTTGCCTTATTCGAGGCTTTAATTTGTGCTTGCTTTTAGGAATTTCGGCACTTTCATAGAGTTTTTATGCATTATTAGCATAAATTATTGCTCAATTTGTCAAGAAAATATTTCTATAATTTTCCTCGTATTTTTCTGTACTTTTCCTAATATTTTAGGAATTTTTATGTACTCACAGGTATTTTAATTATTTTTTTGAAATTATTTTTCAATTTCCCAACATTATTTTCAGAATTTTTAAAGGATTAACTTTAAAAAAGTCATCCTGGCAAAAAATGCTTCCTGGGCGTGGGTACCCCCACCAAGGAGACACCCTCTTTAGGCACGCCTAGGGGGTTTGGTCTCATGGGCGTGGGTGTAGCTTTGTTCTTTGAAATGCTTCCTGGGCGTGGGTACCCCCGCCAAGGAGACACTTTCCTTAGGCACGCCTAGGAAGTTTGGTCTCCTGGGCGTGGGTATGCCCTTCGTTCCTTGAAATGCTTCCTGGGCGTGGGTACCCCCGCCAAGGAGACACTTTCCTTAGGCACGCCTAGGAATTTTGGTCTCCTGGGCGTGGGTATGCCCTTCGTTCCTTGAAATGCTTCCTGGGCGTGGGTACCCCCGCCAAGGAGACACTTTCCTTAGGCACGCCTAGGAAGTTTGGTCTCCTGGGCGTGGGTATGCCCTTCTCTAAGAAAAGTCAAGTTAGGCGTGGGTACCCCCGCCAAGGAGACACCTTCCTTAGGCACGCCTAGGAGGTTTGGTCTCCTGGGCGTGGGTATAGCCTTCTTTAAGGAAAGTCAAGTTGGGCGTGGGTACCCCCGCCAAGGAGACACCTTCCTTAGGCACGCCTAGGAGGTTTGGTCTCCTGGGCGTGGGTATGCCCTTTTAATTGGGCCTCCTGCCTTTAAATTCTGATGGGCTTTTATCCTATTTTCTAAAAATGTCGTAGAACATTTTAGAATTAATTCAAAATTTGAATTTCATGGGCTTCCCGCCTATTCAAAGGCCCAGTCACCTGTTGACAGCCCATTTACTTGATATAACCGGTTGAGTGACCAACCATGAACTCTATAAAAGAGTAGTGTGCGTCTCTCATTTCTCATCTCACTATTCAGCAAAAATTATCTCTCCTTTACCACAAATACTTTTCAAAAGCTCTGCTAGGGTTCTGTCGCGAGGCGATTTCCGGCGTCTTTCCTCCGCCCTGTTTTCCAGTTTCTGTTTGAAGATCGTTGAATCTTCATCTTCTCCAACTTCTTTTTTCAACATTTCTGGGTTTCAATCTTTCAAGGGAAGCATTTCAATGGAGGATTCTAGCTCTTCAGGGCAGTCTCAACTTGCTAACACTTCTACCACCGCTCCACGGCTTACAAGGGGTAAGAACCCTAAAACATCTCTTGTCCATGCCAGTGTTTTTTCCCTTAGAGACCTTTTAAATGAGTTTGGTCAAGCTTTTCCAAATATGCTTCATTTAGATGCTTATGAGTATAAATCGAAATACAAACAACATAGGGTAGATATTCTAGCCCAACTTTTTCATATTAATGGGCCTTATAGGGCCGTTGTTCCGGCCTCAAATGAAAGGGCTTGTCACCCAAAGCCTGGGGCCATTAGGATTTATAAAGAGACTTTTTATGCTGGTTTTCGCCTTCCTCCTCCTCCTTTTGTTTATCGTCTTTTGGCCGAAGCCAGGGTTTGTCCAACCCAACTTATGCCAAATGCGTGGCGTTTTATCTATTGTTTCTTGGTCCAATGTAAGAAACATGGGCTTGAGCCCAGTATTTCTGTTTTTCGATATTTATTCAAATTTTTCAATTCTTCTGACAATTCGGGCTGGGTCAAAATCCAACATCGTTCTTTAGCCCGTTCTTGTTTTGTTTCGGATTCCGCTCCTGATTCCCTTCCTAATTGGAAGAGGGAATCCTTTTATATCTTTTTGGATGGGGATGACTGGGACAACTATTTTCGGCCCAACTTCTGCAGAGCCGTTGATGGGCCTGTCAGGAGTTTAAAATTGGGCGTGGAAGAAGAGGCTGCCATAACTTTGTTATCATCTGATAATTTGCATCAATGTGCAAATTTGATTTCTGAAGATTCGTTGCAGGCCCATGGGCTAAGCGATTTGGGCCCTGAGGGTAATTCTCACCTCTTGCTTTGTTAATAGTTTATGCTAGATATAGCTTTCTAACTTTTTTGTAATCATTTTGCAGCCAAAGCTGCTCTGGGAGCAATTTTTAAGCAGAGGGAGACTGCTGCTACTGCTAGGGTGGTAACGGAGAACCCTAGGGCCAAAAGGGCCAGGACAGATGAAGCTCCTCCCGCGGTGGAGCGTGTTCCTGCTTTTCTTCAAGAAAAGCCAGTTCCTATTGAGGAAGACCTCACTCCCTTTACAGTGGGATGGGGTTTATGCAATAGGGACACAGCTGTAGGTGATTCTAGGGCTGCAGCTGAGTGGTCCAGGAGCGTGGTTACTCCACGAGATAGGGTCCACATTGTGGAGTCCTCTGATGACTTGCAGATTGAGCTTCTTGAGGCTCAAGCTATTGCTTCGGTAATTTCTTATTCAACTTCTTTAATTTAATTGTATTTACTTTTCCCTTATTCACTTGTTTTCTTTGCAGATGAACGCCTACCTTCAGGCCGCTGTTCATAGCCTGAAGGAGGTGCGTGCTGATAAGACTATTGCTGAGAGGGACAGAGAAAGATACTTTGATTCCGCCGAGGCAAACTTTGCTCATTTTAGGGAGGTGGAGAAGGAGTTGGCTGCTGAGAAGGAGAAGAACAGGAAGCTATAGCTGGAGGTGCAGCAGAACAGGGAACACATCATTGCTGATTACAAGGCTTCTAAGGACTTTCAAGATGTCCTGAATGCCGAGTATGATGCAAACTTTCCTGGTACCTTCAAGGAGTGTTGGGAGGGGATCATCGAGGAGCTGAGTGGGAAGATTGAGGGGGTATCCCTGGAGAGGTTCCCGGTTCCTGCTATCCCTGGAGTGACAGAGGCTATGGAGGCTGCTACAGAGACAGCTGTGGATGGGGACTCTCAGCCCACTCAGGATCCACCTTCTTCTCCCGGGATAGAGGTAACAGATCCTTCTTCTACCCAGGGAGATGTTGTTGTTGATGACCTAGATGCATAGATGGCCCTACGTGGCTTATTTCTGTTTTTTGTCTTTATTTATTCTGAACTTTTGCCCTTCGGGGCTTATGACTTAACTTATCTATGTAGTAGTTTCTTTTGTTTCCATGTTCTCATTTTTGGCTTATAGTTCGTTAAACTTTAGAATTTCTCAAGTACTTGGCCTCCTGGCTGGTACAAAACTCACAAGCTAGTTCAACGTTTGCCTTTCGTGTTTGTTTTAACAAAGAGAAATAACTCATAGAGAAAACAGTATAAATTCCATTATGCTGTCAAAGGATATCATTAGAATGGGTTCAACCCTTACATAAATACTCTATCTTCTACTGGGAGCAACATGCTCTAAAATGGTTTCATTCGAACCTTATTCCTAATAAATAGATAAAAGTCCAAGCTTTTGTCAAAAGAACTTAAACATAATAAACTTTGAGGTTCACAGCATGCCAAGTTCGGGGCACCTCAACCCCGTCCAAGGTTTCTAACTTGTAGGATCCTCGTCCTAACACCTTTCTGACTAGATATGGTCCTTCCCAATTTGGTGCTAACTTTCCTTTCTGGCCAACTCCTGATGCTTCAATCTTCCTTAAAACCATGTCACCTTGTCGAAAGAATCTTTCCTTAACTCTCTGGTTGTAGTGAAAAGAGGCTCTCTTCTGATATTCAGCATTCTTTGCATTAGCTTCATCTCTAACTTCATCAATTAAGTCAAGGGCAAGTCTCATTCCTTCGTCATTAGTTTCTGGCTCATATGCCTCGACTCGAGGTGATGCTTGCATGATCTCTAAAGGCACAACTGCCTCGGCTCCATAAGCCAGCAAAAATGGGGTTGCTCCAGTTGTTACCTTACAAGTGGTACGATATGCCCAAAGTATGGGCAACAATTCATCTACCCAAGTGTTCCAAGAGCGTTCGACCCTCTTTTTCAGTCCATCAAGGATAATTCGATTAGCTACCTCAGCTTGCCCATTGGCTTGAGGGTGTGCCACCGAGGTGAAACGGAGCTCAATCGCATTCTCTTCACAATACTTCTTGAACTCTTCATTATTGAACTGTGTCCCATTGTCTGTCACAAGGATTCGTGGGATTCCGTATCTGCAAATTATGTTCTCCCAAAAGAACTGGGAAACTTGCTTGGTGGTTATCTTGGCCAGAGGTTTAGCCTCAATCCACTTAGTGAAGTAATCAATGGCCACTATTAGGAATTTCCTTTGCGCCGAAGCCATGGGAAAAGGCCCAAGTATATCCATCCCCCACATTGCAAATGGAATGGGAGAGTTAATTGAAGTTAAGATCTCAGGCGGTTGCCTCACAATTGGGGCATGCTTCTGGCATCTCTCGCATCTCTTGACATAGTTTTGTGCGTCAGCCAACATCTCCGGCCAATAGAACCCTAAACGAGTTATCTTGTGAGCTAGGGCTCTGCCCCCCAAGTGTTGCCCACAGATCCCTTCATGAACTTCTTCCAATGCTTCTCTTGCCTCTTGAGGCCTTAAACATTTCAAGTATGGGATGACAAACGACCTCTTGTACAAAATGCCTTCAATCAAAGTGTATCTCAATGCTCTTACTGAAAGTTTTCGTGCCTCCAAGGCATTGTCTGGGAGCCATCCGGTCTCAAGGTGTGCCTTGATAGGGTCTATCCAAGAGCCTCCTACATCGATTGGTGCCAATAACTTTGAGTTAACGGTCGGGGCCTTCAAGACCTGAAAATAGACACTCCCAGCATAATTTTCTATCTCGGAAGAAGCAAATTTAGATAGGGCATCGGCCTTAATGTTTTCCTCTCTTGGAATGTGCTCAACATAGCACTCCTCAAACTGGGACATAACAGCCTTTACTACTTTCAAGTATTTTGCCATAGTCTCATCCTTAGCCTCGAATTCACCATTTACTTGTGATACCACAAGCCTTGAATCTCCACAAACTTTGAGATTTTTGACCCTCATGATTCTGGCCAAACCCAAACCAGCAATTAATGCCTCATACTCCGCCTCATTGTTGGTAGTAGGGAAATCCAACTTTAAAGCGTACTCAACTGTGAACCCATCGGGGCTTTGCAAAACCAAACCTGCACCACTAGATTTTGTTTTTGATGCTCCATCAAAATAGAGCACCCAATATTCCTTCAGATCAGGTGTAAGTTCTTCTTCTTTTTCCTCTTGCCCAGGGGTAGTCATTATCTCTTGCCCCCCGACTTCTTGGTTGTTAATAGTGCATTCAACCACGAAGTCAGCTAATGCCTGAGCTTTGATAGCTGTCCGAGGCTTGTATGTGATATCAAACTCTCCTAACTCAATCGCCCATTTGATTAGTCTTCCACTGGCCTTAGGGCTATGCAATATGTTCCTCAACTGCTGGTTTGTCAGAACTTGAATCTTATGTGCCTGAAAGTAAGGTCGCAGCTTTCTTGAGGCGGTTACTAATGCCAAAGCAAATTTTTCTATGGGTGAGTAATTCAACTCAGCCCCATGCAACACTTTGCTCACATAGTAGTTAGGTTTCTGGACTTTCTCCTCTTCCCGAATAAGGACAGCACTCAAGGCTTGTTCGGATACCGCCAGTTATAAACAAAGAATCTCCCCAGGACTTGGTTTGGTCAACAACGGGGCCTCAACCATGTACTTCTTCAGTTGCTCAAAGGCCTCTTGGCTCTCAGGTGTCCACTCAAAATCTTTCACCTTTTTTAACGCTTGGAAGAAAGGCAAGCATTTGTCTCCAGACTTGGAGATGAATCTTCCTAAAGCTGCAACTCGGCCAGTCAACCTCTGCACATCTCTTATAGAGCGTGGTGGCTCCATGTCTAAAATCGCCTTGATCTTGTCATGATTGGCCTCAATGCCTCTCTTTGAAACCATCAGTCCTAAAAACTTTCCAGATCCAACGCCAAAAGCACACTTGGCGGGATTCAACATCATCTTATGGTGCCTCAGCACTTCAAATGCCTCTCTGAGGTGTTTGATATGATCAGCCTTGAGTAGGCTCTTAACTAACATGTCATCAACATATACCTCCATGGTTTTTCCAATCAGATGGGCGAATATCTTATTCACCAATCGTTGGTAAGTAGCTCCTGCATTCTTTAGACCAAAAGCCATGACAAGATAACAGAATACACCAAAGTCAGTTATGAAAGATACCTTAGGTATGTCATCCTTGTGCATCTTAATCTGATTATAGCCGCTGAATCCATCCATGAAGCTTAACATCTCATGTCCAGCTGTGGCATCTATCAACATATCAATCCTCGGCAGGGGAAAACAATCTTTTGGGCATGCATCATTCAGGTCAGTGAAGTCTATACACATTCTCCACTTCCCATTTGCTTTCTTGACCATGACTGGGTTCGCTAACCATTCGGGAAACTGAATCTCTTCAATAAAACCAGCTTCCAAGAGCTTATCCACTTCTTGCCTAATGGCCTCTTGCCTTTCCGGAGCAAAGTTTTTCTTCTTCTGCTTTATTGCCTTCCTTTTGGGATCAACATTTAACTTGTGAGTTATGAGTTGGGGGTCAATCCCTGGCATATCAGCTGCTGTCCAAGCGAACACGTCGCTATTCTTCTGTAAGAATTCTATTAACTTGCCCTTCAGGGGTTCTTTCAGAGATGCTCCAACATAAGTAACTTTTTCAGGATCATTAGGCTCTAGAGGTACGGGAATCAAATCCTCTGCTGGCTTCCCTCTATGCTCTTCATCATCGCGGACATCCATGTCTTCAATCGGAAGGACCTGCCCCCCGACTCCATCGGCCCTCAGTGCGGCTACATAGCAACTTCTTGCCATCTTCTGATCACCCTTTTGTTCTCCGACACCATTCCGTGTTGGAAACTTAAACTTTATATGATAGGAAGAGGCCACAGCCTTAAACGCATGAAGTCCAGTCCTTCCAAGGATTGCGTTGTATGTTGAGACTGCCTTGATCACCAAAAAGTTCAGCATCTGAGTCGCTTCTTTAGGCTCTTGCCCAATAGTCACGGGTAACTGAATAGTCCCTTCAACGTTGGACTCCACTCCGTTAAACCCATATATAGGCATGTTTGTAGGGGTCAACTGAGAGTCGTTGTATCCCATCTTCATAAATGCATCATGAAATAAAATATCCACAGAAGCCCCATTGTCTATCAAGACTCGTTTTACTTCTGAGTTTCCAATCACGGGAGTTATGACCAGAGGGTCGTCATGGGGGAATTTCACCCCTTCCAAGTCTGAATCATCGAAACCAATTACCATCTCGGTTTTAGCACGCTTCGGGGCTTCTCCCACAATGTGCATTACTTCTCTAGCATAAGCCTTTCGAGAATTCTTAGTCGTGCCAGCTGCTGTCGGACCTCCCCAGATCATGTTGATAACTGCCCTTCGGGGCTGTGAATTGTGATCATGGTTGTCATCCCTCCTGTTATTATCTCTCCTTTCATTGTCCCTTCTTTGGTTCCCACGGTCATCACCCATGGTGAACTGACTTAGTTTTCCTCTTCGTATCAAGAACTCAATCTCATCCTTGAGTTGCCTACAATCGTCGGTGTCATGTCCCACATCTTTGTGGAACCTGCAGTATTGCTCCTTATTTCGCTTAGCCGGGTCTCCTCTAAGTGGCTTCGGCCATCGGAAGTCCTTTTCCTTTTCAATGTCCAATAGGATCTGGCTTCTTGGAGCATTAAGTCTGGCATACTCGGAAAACCTTGGACCCGAGTTCTTTTTTGGAGCAGATTCAGAGTCTCTGCTAGCTCGGGGATACTTGTCCCTAGCATCGTACTCTTGTTCTTGTTTCCGCTTGTTGTTCCCTCCATTGCCTAATGCGGCTTCTTTCTTGATGCTGTCCTCAGCTTTTATATACTTGTCCGCCCTTCGTTGAAGTTCATCCATGCTTTCAGGGGGGTGTTTTGCCAACGACCTCTTAAAAAAGAGATCCGTGGTTCCGTGCTGCAAGGCTACCATGGCCACCTTATTTTCCAGATCAGTGATGTTCAGGGTCTCCTTAGTGAATCGCTTGATATAATCTCTTAAGTTCTCATTCTTTCCCTGTGTTACATACATAAGGGATGCAGAGCTTTTCTCATGAATTCTTCCGCTAATGAATTGACTGACAAAAGCGGTACTCAACTCCTTGAAAGAGCTAATCGAGTTCGGAGGTAAATGACTATACCAACGTTGCGCCATGCCTGACAGAGTTTGGGGGAACGCCCTACACTTAAGGGCATCGTTAGCAGGCTGCAGTAACAATGCGCTTGTAAACGTTCTCACATGAGTTGCGGGATCCCCCGTTCCATCGTAAGCTTTGATTGTGGGCATCTTAAACTTTCGGGAGATATGTGCGTTCATCACCTCCTCAGTGAATGGAGGGGTCGGATCATCAAGATCTCCTTGTAGCATCAGATCTTTAGGATTATTCTTGGGGAGTTCCACCCTGGTAGTTCCTCTGGTTGGGGCTTCAGCCCTTCGGTGTCTCCTTGAAGACCTCTCCAGATCTATGAAGGGAATCCCTCCTGAAGTCGGAGGAGGTCGAGTCTGATTAGGGTTCTGTCTCTCAAGCTCCCTTGCTTGGTCGTCCTTCAGCTTCTGAATCTCGGCTTCATAAGCCTTAATTTTCTCTGCAATTGTTAAAGGACCATCACGGTTTGATGGATTCCTCCTCAGAGGTTCCTTACTAGCACGTCGCCTCCTTGGGGCTTCGTCTCGATCATCGTCTTCAGATGACGAGTCTCCAGTATAAGGACCAGAGTAATCATAGTATCCCGGTTCAGGAGGGGCCGAGCCTCTAAGATAAGGGGATTGTTGTTGCCCATGGATCAGCCGAGCATGACCGCTTGGTCCTGGATCCCTTGGATCTTGGGGGTAATTAGGCAGCCCATACAGTGGGTTGGTGTTGACAGGGAGCGAAGAAGTGGAGAGACTGTGAAGCGGCGGGCGGCTACTCAGAGGAAGAGGAGAGACCACCATCTGGAGCGGGTTAGTCTCCTGTCCTAGAGGGACGATTACAGGTTGTGATCCTTCAGCGGGGGGATCCGTCCCTTGTGGTTGAGAGGTCTGAGTACGAGGGTTTGTTTCCGTCAATGGGGGTACAGACCATGGCTCTGTACCAACCGGAGGAGCAGTGATTGGTGGAACGATGGTTCCAGAGGTAGCCTCGGTTGAGACCGGTGTTGTTCTTCGAGTGGTAACCATGGTTGATGTCTTGTTCCCACATACGGCGCCAAATGTTGTGGAATAAAAACTAGGTTGAAATTATTGCGGCTAGGGTTTGTGTATTTAATGCTAGGGTTCGTGAGCTTCGTGCTTTAATGGCTGCTTCTGCGTTCGAGATTAAGCGGTCCTCACAGAATGCCTACGTATCTCTGTATTAGAGAATCAAGCCAAGAAAACGTAGTTCTGAGATGATGGGCCAGGCCCTTTATATAGGCTGAGAAGCCTTAGAATTATGGTAGGATTTGGAGACTTGGTGGGCAAGTCTTTGAGGAATGTTCTAGATCTATTCCTTGTAGGAATCAGTTTCCATATTGAATTGGATGCCTTATTGGATAAGTCTGAAGGGGATATTATCCTTATCCAACTCTTATTTGCTGAGCTGTTTATTACCCTTAATATTAATTACGAATTTAATATTATAATCAGGGTTTTGGGCCCAGCTGGTGGGCCCCACGTTTGGACCATTCTCGGCCTAGTTAATGCCACATTAAATGTATCTTTAGGGCTTATTTTCAGCCCATATCAATTTGCTCAATTATTCCATTGATTCAGGAAGCACTACATGCCTCAACACTACATGCCTCAACACGTCTCTTTGGAGCCGTTTGACGTGATGTAAGGAAGTTTTCATGTGAGGTTAATCTCATATTCCATTTGCTCAATTATTTTTAAGTGTATGGGTTATTTTTAAATATTTTTAGAATTATATGATTAAATAAAATAAAGTATAATAATTTATTATGAATATAATTTAACTTTGTAATTAATTAATAAAATTATTAATAATAATAATAGTTATTTAATAAATGATATGTATTGATTAGAATTAATAATATAAAATTTTAATGTAAATTTGTTGGTGACGGGATTCGAACCTTGATCTTTAGAAGAGGGATTTAAATATAAAATATTCTTTATTATTAGATCTAATGGCTAGCATCTATTTATTAAATATCTAACACTCACTATTCTTTTAGATGATTGAACCAAGTTGAACTAAACAACCAAATTATACCCATGTTTGCTTATTATATAATAGTATAGATTTAGTGATAATTTAACAATTATTATCGAAGTGAAAACAATCAGAATCTCAATAAAAAAATTAATTACGAATTTTTACATAAATACTATCTATATGTATACTAATAGTGGTAACTCACAAGCTCTCCAAGACTACTTTCTTTTTTTTCTTACACCAATCCCTAAAATGGTGGTGCTAGAAAGAAAAAATACTTTTGTGTTCCGGAACTGAACATCGATCCTTCATGCTTACTTTAATTTCACATATTTTGCATAAATAATAACAACTGTATACACTCAAAAGAATGGAAAAAAAAAAACCTTTTCATATTTCAAAAAAAAAAGGATGGTAAGTTTATATTTAATTTTCAAATTCACTTTCCATATTTAACCTTCAATTATATACACATTAATAGATAAGCATATAAATTGGAAAAAAAAAAGAGCTAAGGAGTGTTACATAAAAAATGTTCTCAATTAGAAATTTATTTAAATTTATTTGTATAAAGAGTTTATGTTTATGCTAATAAAGTCAAATTATTTTCTTATTTAAAATAGAAGATAGGTACGTAAGAACAAATTTTATTATTAAGAATAAAATTTCTTTTATTATGTATTTTATTATCTGCATGTAATTAACAAGGGGACGCCGGCTTACTTGAAATAATGTTTCCTATCTTATTTTGTACTTATAAGATGTTGAAAATTTTGTTAATTTTTATACGTTTTTCGTCCCGTATCTAAAAAAAAATCTCGAATTATTATTTCCATTCGAAGCAGGGTCAAACGGACCAGGATTAAATATTTATTTAATTATTCATACTTTGGAAAAAAAATCAATCGAAGAGAGCACGTAATTAAAGAAGGTGATAGACCGAATAATATGAAGCTTTTGATAAAACATTTAGTTTATTTTTGAGTCTTTAATTTTTGTTAGATTAATACCAAAATGAATTAAATATATTTTTTATATTCAAATATAGCCAACTTATTTATTCTACTTTACTAAATTGAATGTTACAAATCTAATATTTAATTTTTAAATACATGTTTTCTGAAAATTTTAAATATGACATTTATTTGGCCGGGCTATGCGCGGCTTTGTTTACTAATAGCAGGAGAGCGGAGAGGCTTGCACTCAGAAACTTCAAAATACTTTTCTTCAATTTTCACATTTTTGATTTTTTTATTAAAACAATTTTCTTACATTTAATTAATCATTAATTATACCTATAAAATATATATTAAATACACTTTATTTCATATTTAATATAAAAGTTTAACTATTTTATTAGAACATTATTATTTTATTATAAAATATTAATTATTTATATAAAAATACCATTATTTTAAGGTAAAACAATAAAATAAAATTATTTTTATCGTGTCATTTCTAATCCTTATTCAAAACCGTTGCAAGTTTTTCGGCAACAATTAATAAACGATTTTAACTTTTTGATAAATCCGTAATCAATGATCATGAGAATCATGATAATATACACAAGTATAAATATTTTTCGATTAACATCCACAATTTAAATAAAAGTAATATCGTAGAATTTACTTTTATACATGAAAAAACTACACAGGGGATGTGACCAACTCGATTAAATTGAATCAAGTCGACCCTTTTTTTCGTCGATTAAATCAATAAAAAAATTACCCATTCGTTGTTTGATTATTTTGTGTTGGAAAAAATTAATATTCTAACTAAACACATTCTTATAATATTACCAATCAGTTAATCATGCATGTATGTTATGAGACGGGAGACCGGGTTTAAGAACGTTAATTAGTTATATTTAATATTGACAAATTTTATTATAGGAATTATGTTGACATTGTATGGAAAAAAGTAAGAGGTCCTTAAGGAGTTGATTTTTGTCATTTTAAACAAATTCTCACTTTCTGAGTATTGAGTAAGGCTGTTATAAAACGGGCATCGGCTTTAAAATTAATTATATGTACATATTTATTATAAAATTTAATAAAAGAGTATTAGAATATGTGAGAATCACTTTGAACGTGTGTCCATGAATTTAATTTTAATATTACAAACAAAAAAATTCTTATAAAATGCTCAAGAAAATTAATTAAATGTAGAGATACGGTGTCGGATCACTCCAAAGAACATGAAGCATGATTTACAATATTCATTTGAATTCTGCTTTTTTCGTCATAAAACCGAATATATGGACAAGTTAAGTCAATCACACCTCTCATTACATTTACATTCTACTTCATTTCATCATACACTTAAATTTATTAACAAATTAAGCAATCACGTTTTTCATAATATCATCGACAATAAGAAAGATTCACAAATGTTATTTTTACTTATTCAATGTCAAACTTTGCAAATGTATGTCAATATTGGATTTTAAAAGTATTTTTTATGCGACAAAATCGGTGTCGCCAATATATTCGAAACTAGTATTATTAATATTCAAGAGTTTAATTGAAACATGTTTTTTTTACCTAATTTTTTTCTTTAATTTTTAAGCATTCAAATTTAATTACATTTCACACAATTTTTAATTTATCATATCAACTTACAAATAATAAAATTTAATAAACAATAATGTTATGTAAACGATTTTTAAAAATATTTCCGTGCCGCGCGTGCTTTGTTATCTAGTAATAATAATAAATGAAAAAATCATTTAAATATATATTTTTAAAAATCGTGTAATTCGAAGTGAGGGAGTATAATATTATAGTTCAGATAAAGTAAACGGGAGTCTCTTGAAATTAAAAGAGAAAAAGAGAGAAAAGACAAAAAAAAAAAAAATAAGAGTCCTGACCGGAGGCTGGTTGAAGAACACTACACTACACTACACTACAGTTGCTGCTGCTGCTGCAGCTTTCGAGTACTCATTATTTCTGTCTGTGGTTTGTTTGTGGAGCTTGTTTACACTTTACACACACATTGTATTGGATCTGCCACTGCCTATTAATTTTACTCAACATCTCTTTAGATTTTCTGTTGGTTGCGCTTAGAATGTTTGATTATTTGTCACAATGAATAAATGTTTGGTAACCAATTTTGATTAGTAAGTGGGTGCTCTATACTCTTCATTGTTTGCTTAATTGGAGTCTATTTTTGAATCAGGTGGTACCTAATTACATGTTACTATCTTTTCTTGTCTTGTGTCTGGTTAACTAGTTATGAATCACATTCACAAGCACCATACATTTGTTTACGTATGTCATATGTATACATGGGATGGAAATATGGGTTGCCATTGCGACTTCTATAACAAGAAACTTGCAAACTTGCTTGTAGTGTTTTACTGTGGGAAGGGAATATTGATTGCATTTTCTTATTGAGTATAGTTAACTATTGGGATGGAGTAGTTAGAGAAAGAACAATGGGGACAATTACAAGGGAATTAAAGATAGAAGGAAGGCTTGTTTGTCTCCAATTTAAAATAAATACCTTTCCTAGTGTTTGTATTTGTAATTGACTCTACTGTACTGAATACTGATTGTAGAAATCTTTGTAAGTTGACTCGCTTCTGGACTATTGGTGAGTGGTGACTAATAAACTAATTACTAACACTAGCTCTGCTAAGTGCTAAATACCATGGTGGATTATGTGATTTGCAGGGGATGAGAATTCCACGGAAACTTGAGGTTTGGAGAATGGGCACCATGAACTACTTAAATGCACTTAAACTGCAGGAGAAGCTGGCGTCTGATAGAAAGGCCTGTAAGATCTCTGATACTTTGTTGTCCTTACAGCACCCACCTACTTATACCCTTGGTAAACGGAAGACTGATCACAACTTATTAGTTTCCGAGGATGAATTAAAAACTATAGGTGCCGAACTTCACTACACACAAAGGGGAGGGGATATTACCTATCACGGCCCTAGCCAAGCCATCTTGTATCCCATTATTTCTTTGCGGGATATTGGACTTGGTGCTAGAAACTATGTGGAGAAACTTGAGTTAACCATGATCAATTTGGCTTCAATGTATGGTGTTCAGGCTCGTCCAGGACAAAAATGTGAGACTGGGGTTTGGGTTGGCGAGAAGAAAATTGGAGCAATTGGTGTTAGAATTTCTTCTGGAATCACCTCTCATGGTTTGGCATTCAACATAAATCCTGATCTAAACTATTTTAAACATATTGTGCCTTGTGGAATTGCAGATAAAGGAGTCACATCTCTGAGAAGAGAAGCAAACACTGAGCTTCCTACTGAAGAAGTAATTGAGGAGCAATTAATTTCTTCTTTTGCACAATTATTTAATTATGATAGTGTAGAATGGAAAGACAATGCATCGGCATCATAACACTTCAGTGACTAGTGAAAGTAAACCAGTTTTAAAGCTTCTATGGTTGTTTTGATACTTTGTTCTTTTAATCTTCTTTTGTATATGTAACACCACAGGAGGAATGCTACTAGAAGTTCAAGGTTTAGAGCACATATTCTTCGTGTACATTACAAATGTTGCTTCCCTTTTAGTCAGGGTCATGATTTATGTTCCTCTGTTTCCTGAACGATGATTGAAGATTGACATTTATTAATCAGTTTGCATTTAATCATTAGTAATTTAAACTTTTTCGGCATACATGGCTGATGTATTGTGTATAATTAGTGATTTATCAGTGATTATGATTTACAATTTACTGAGTTTTTACTATTGTCTCACATATTTAGAGGTGCAAACAACTTGCCCATCTTCCACCTCAAGTCATCTTTTGAAAAACAAGACTGATATTTTGTCAACCCAGTCAAAGAAATAACAAAGACTTAACACCTAATTTGATGCGACTTTTTCATGCAAGGCTTACCAAGCTATTTTTTGTTTGTACAACTAATTACACAAGCCACATGTGTAATTTACTTGGTGAATCACGTAGGTTTGTAAAGTTAGTACAATAGTTTAAGATGGTTTGGAAGCAGAATTTATTTAAGTACATATCCGCCCAGTAGATTATAATGCAGAAAAAGAAAGGACCATCGGAGAAGAGGTAGAGCCGTAGAGGAGGAAAGGCCGGTGTGGTATTCATGTTCGAGTTGAAAATTCTCGTGTTGTTTGTCTATCATCGCAACTGGCATGACACCAGCTCTGCTAATTTCTTAGTAGTTCATCTTGGATACTTTGGGATATTCTCCTCAATTGATCAAAAGATTGTTCAAGATTCATAATTTTTCCTTCTTTTTCTACCGTGTGTTTCTCGTGAACCATTTCAAGAAAAACCATGTTTGTGGTTTAACCATGAGAATGGTAATCCAGATGCTTCCATAGGAGATCACACCATCTAATATATTATGGGTCCGTTTGGAAAATCTTATTTTTCAGAAATAAGTTACTTATTCTGGAAAAAAGTATGTAAATATATACTTTTTTCTGAAATAAGTAACTTATTTTGGCAAGATAAAGAATATTAAATTTCCCATACACATTTTTCTATAAAAAAAGTATGTAAATACAAAAAATTTCCCGAAATAAATAACTTATAAGTTTGAGTTAAGAGTTGGCAAACGGGGCCTATATAAATCATAGTGTAATATTTCATTTGAATTTCACACACGCCTACCGGATATTGTTTTGAATAACATCTACTCCCTCCATCCCATAAATATTGTCTTAAGTTGGATTTTCAAAGTCAAATTTATCAATTTTGACCAACAAACTGAACATAGATTTAATTGCACTTTGCATCCCTGTACTTTGACTAAAATTCACTTTGCATCTTACTATTCAAACAATTGCAATTTGCATCCCAATTGTTTCAATCCCGTTACAGTTTGCACCCCTTTAACGATTTCAAGATAATTTTGACCGTTACCGTTAGTCAAAATGAGGGTATTTCGGTCATTATACTCTATAATAATTTTTAAAATTAAATTATTTCAATTACTGTTATAATTTTTAGATTTTTAGATTTACCAACATTTTATCTACAAATCACAGATTTTTTAAAATATAATTTATAATTCATATTTTTTTTAAATATTTACATTACTAAATTCTCGTAAAATATTATTTAAATATAAACTACATTTGTTATAATTTTCAAAACATTATCTATAAAATAAATATCATAAATTTAAGATTTTATGTTTTTTATCAATTTTTTTTAAAAAATCAATTTTTAAATTTTGTTTCTTACTTTTTTTTTGAAAATAAGTTATTAAATATAATAATTAATGACTGAAATACCCTTACTTTGACTAACGATAATTGTCAAAATTGTTGAGTATTGAATACAGTAAAAGAATATAGAGGGGTGGTGAATGGATTCTTGAACTTTTCTTCGTTCTTGAATCTTTGCAGCAAGATAAGTGATGAGTGTGTGAGATATGAAGATGCGGATAATTAAAGACAAACACAACACAATATCACTTTAATCTAATATCTTATTAGATAAAGATTTTGCTACAATCTGTGAATACAAATGATAGTATTCTCAGCTTCGTTTTTTTTCAGAGAGATATTTTCTGGGTATTTGAGAAACTTCAACACCTTAACAGCTAAGGAAGTGAGGCTGTATCCTTATAGACATGGATACACCCACTTACTACAAATGAGGTAGGTAAAAACAAAAACACTTTCCAGTCTGTCTATCTCATTTTAGTAAGAGTCCAAACGGCTACAGATTTGACTTTGAAAAGCCTGTTTAGATCCACTTCTTCAGCTCCTTGTCCCTTGTCTTATCTCTCCAAGCTTCTTTGTAGGCTTTCCAGCATGCTTTATAGGACAGAGTCAAATAAAGTATCCTGGCTTGTTGCAGGTTTCTGACTTGTACAATTCTTCAGTATTTTGTCCTCAAGAATGTATTCGAGAAGTGACTAAGTGAGTGATTCGAGAACTGGAGTTGACTTGATCGATAACTCTGAGTTCTCGAATAGTGTTATCTTGACATATCGAATCACTTCTCGAATAGCTCCTTTTCTCTGGGACTCCTTGAGATATCGAATAGAGCATTTTGACATATCGAATCCCTGAGATATCGAATAGCATATTGAGTCTTTGAGATATCGAATGTAGCATTGACTTGTTGACCCTTTGAGAACTCGAACTGTTGACTCCTTGAGTTCTCGAACCGTGTAATAGACATATCGAATCCCTGAGATATCGAATGAGATATCGAGAGATATCGAATAGTGTCTTCTGAGATATCGAACTCCAGACTTCTCGAATGCTAGACTTCTCGAATAAACAAATGTACTTCTCGAATTAGTACTTAGGCAATTTCTTCATTTCTTCAATTCTTCAAATCCCAACTGTGATTATTTGACAGTCTTCATTTCCTTGCTTGAGGCATGAACCTTAGAACTTCTTTCAAGCTTTATTCTTGACTTAGTAGGTACAGTTACACAGATAGAATTTGATGCCTATTACATAGTACAAACAAGTAGAAACTCTACAACTAGAGGTTCCCTCAGTTAAGAGGTCATGTAGGTAATGCATAGCATTACGAACCACTTGGGCTTGTTATTAGATGTATTCAGGCATGCCTCTGTGACTAACAATCTCCCCCAAATTGTGAGTAAGACCCTTAGTCACAATTTCATGTCTGATAACAAGCCTAACATACATAAAGATAAAACTTGACAGTACAGGTATGAATTTCCATTAGCAATTTGGATAGAACTACAGAGTGAGTAATCTTACAGCCTATGATGAAGAACTAGCCATTGTCTTTTGATTCCCTTTCCATAGCTTTGGCTTGAAATTCATCATATTCTTTCTCTCTTCTTTCTTTCTCCTTCCTTGTATTCTCATCCATAGCTTTTATTATTTCTGCCATAGCATCCAATTCTTCAAGCAAAATTGAGTCTTTGAAATCTTCAAGTACTGGTTCCAGAATATTTGCAGGATAGTGGTTGAGTAGATTCATTCTGATGTTGACTTGATTTCCATTTCTCCTCCTATACTTTACCATGTAGGGGTTGAACTGAACTCTACACAAACCCTTTTTCCTCAGCTTTTCTGCTTCACTTTCCAGTCTCTCAATTTCTCTCTCTCTTGCCAGCCATTTCTCAAAACACCCTTTTCTGACTTTTTCCTCATGATCTCTCTTCATTTTCACAAAATCAATTAGCTCCAGCTTCCATACTCTCTCCACTTTATCTTCTGAGCTCAACAGTGCAATGATTCTCTCTATGTCATATAGCTTGCCCCAGTGTTGACATCCTCCTTGTTTGAATTTTTCCTCCCTTCCATCAGAATATTTAATCTCAAGGCAATTATCAACAATGGCAACATGATAGATTCTTTGAGCTTGCAAAAATTGCAGTTGGTCTACATCATAATCTTCATCTAGTGGTTGGAGTTTTAGGCCTGGATAGATTGTCAGGGTTTTTGATATGGTTGGCTTTGATTTCCTTGCAGCTTGCTTGAACTTGATTCTTTTTACATGATTACTTGGCAGCAGTATGTGACCTTTGTTTGTAGACCATTGTAGTATTCCATTAGCAGTTTGCTTTTTGAAACATACAGATGGTTTCTTGACTTGAATCTTCTTCTCTTCTTGAGGTGGCAAGACAGTTGCAGAAGCCATAGATGCAAATTTTGAAAGGTCACTACTGGCAGCATTCACCCTAGACTTAGAGTCTTGCGTTGTGGTGAGGTTACTGTCAGCAATGCCTGAGGCTTGCTGTCTTCCACTTTTCCTCTCAGAGCCTTTACCTTGATCATCATCATTCTTCCTCTTCTCATCATCCTTCTTCTTCTTCTTGTCTTCATCACCCTTATTACTCCTGTGATGACTTCTCCTTCCGTCACTTTTATCTTCATCCTTGTCTTGATCTTTGCTTGGGTTGAACTTAGCAGTCTCAGATACAATGCCAGTTACAATATATGACCTGAGATAAGATATAGCTTCTAATTCTTCTGCTGTTCTTGATCCCTTCTTCTTGATCAGTTTCTCAATGATGGCTATGATGAGATTTTTATTTTGAGGAGTTAGATGCTTAGGAATGACCAGCTGCTTGATATCTTCAATTCTTGTTCCAGCCTGGTAGATAATAGTTCTAGGATCTTTGAAAACTTCAGGTAGCCTTGAAGGTTGACCATTCCTCAAGTCATCTTGAAGACTCTTGTTGTTCTCATTTCCCTTCTCAATTAGTCCAAGGAGCACATTCACTTCTGAGTGCTTTAGACTCTGTAGAGTATTGATGGTTAAGTGTCATATCTTGTTCTTTCCTACCATCAATATCTCCTTGAGCCATAGATCATTAAGCCTCCTTGGTACTACAGTGAGACAGTCAATCTGACTCTTCAAACTCTCATGATATAGCAGAGCATCACCAGCCTGTTCTCTAGAGACTTTCAGAAACTCCAAGAATGCATCATCATGATAGACATTTGAGTTTGCAATTTCTTGTAGCTTGGCCTCAGTGACCACCTTCACTTCTACTAGCTTGGCACTCTTAGATATTGAGATTTGAGGCTTGTCAGATGGCATACTCCCTGCAACCACTGTGGTTGTGATAGACTGCCTTTGACCATCAGGAGTAGTGATGTGCACAGTTGGTAGAGTGACAACTGGCAGAGAAGTGGGAGGCTTGGGAGGCTCATCAACTTTGTCCTTTCCTTTTCCAGGCACATGAGTAGTAGATTTCAAAGTTCTCTGATGGCCACCCTCAGTGATCTTGATGCCCTTTTCTAGTGGTCTCTCCCCCTTTGGATTTGAGTTCTTTGATATCCTCTTCTCCCCCTTAGGCTTGTTGACAGACACAGGGGCTGTAGGAGGCACCTTTGGAGTTGAAGATTCATCAGGTAGAGGGAGACCCATGTGCTTCATCATTGCAGACAACATTGATTGTTGATGCAGAAGAACATCAGCTGTGGTGGTGGCTTGAGTGTTCAACTGCTCAGTCAGAGTTGTCACAGTGTCTGTAAGATGAGCATTGGACTTGTGGAGAGAGACTACCTCCTTTTCAAGAGTATCCACTTTAATGAAGAGTTCATTGGCCTTAAAACCAGATAGGGATTGATCCTTCAGTCTCTGCACTTCGAACCTTGACATCTCATGCACAGGAACCTCAGTGACCAGCTTGTCTCCATATTGATTTGCAAAGAGGGTCCTGAGCATGGCATTGGCATCAGTTGTCTGATCTGATAAGGATTGAAATTTGTGCCCCAGACCTGTGACAGCATCCTTGAGAATAGCCAAACCATTGTCCATCCTGGTGCAAGTAGCATTGCAGGTTCGAATGTCCTTGAGAACAGTCTCCAATTGAGGGAATTTAGCATCAAAAGTCCTCTTGATCTCATGCACCTCCTTGGTTGTAGCTGAACACACTTCATTAATTTCTGTCTTTAAGCCTTTACCAAGATAGTGTGCAGCCTTGAGAATGCCTTTATAGCTATCATTCACTGCTTCAAACACATCAGTAGGGTTGAGAGATTTGGCATTGGACCCTAGTGAAGTGATGTACTCTTCTCTGAGGTACTGGAGACCTTCTGAGAGAGGGATTGAATTGGTTCCTTGCAGCCAAGCATCGATATTCCCATCTCTCTCAGTTTCATCTATGATCTTCTCCTTCTGTAGCTCTACATCCTCTTTGTGACATAGGAGAATAGCTTCATAGTCTGGATTGGGCATGTTTGCAGTGAGAAGGTGCTGAGCAATTTTTGTGAACTCAGGGATCTGATCCACAACTAAGCTTTGAAGTGCTTCAACCGTCAATTGTGGTGGAACAGACCCTGATCCTGAAGCACTGTCATATTGCACAGGCTTCAGCCATTGAGACATAAAGTTAGAGCTAGAGCTAGGGTTGCTAGGCTCCTCAGTTACAGATGCAACTTCTGCAACCGGATGAACAGACTCTACTACTGCTGTCTCCACAGAAGTGGGATGAGTTACAACAGTAGTTGACACAGGCACAGAGTCTCTAGTAAGAACTAGTGAATCCTCTGTGTTTGTGATGGTGTCATTAGGATATGCCCCAGCATGCATTCCCTGACCATCCAAATGTGGTACCTGGGTGGTGAGCAAGGTGTCATGCACCAAGTCACTTGAATTCATTGGCTCATCAAAGGAAAAGAATTCTTGATGATCAATGCCTTGCTCCTTAATTGCTTGAGTTGCAGGCTTCAAAGAAATATGAGTGGTAGATTCTGAAAGAGAAGTGTGTTGTAGACAAGATTTTGGCAACTCCCCCTGAGAAATAGAGGGAGTTTCAGTTATGATGTGCTCTCCACTCAGTGTTGTGCCAGCCTTATCACTCCCTTGTGCTGACTCTTTACAGATAGGTGCATTGGGGAGGATGCTTGATTCTATAGATGCATCCTGTTGAGAGGATATATCTAGTGAGCTGTGTGCCCCTGATTTTACAACTTCAGCCATTTGAGTGACTGAAGAGGTGGTTTTAGACTTCTTCTTCTTCTTTAGGCTTATGATAGGTGACTCAGGTGTCTCACTTTCTAACCCTAGTTCTACAGCCAAGGCTGCTTCAGTTAAGATTTCTAAAGGTTCAGAAGCAGCCTGTTTTCTCTTCTTTTTACTAACATCACCCTTTTGAGAGGATGATGCAGTTGGCTCTTTGCTGGATAGAGTGTTTGGCTGAGGGGGTTGGTTAGCAGGCCTTGGGTTAGCACTTTGTTCTCCTTGCTTAGGCTGTGCTAACTGTGATTTTGAATCAAATATTGGCATGTTGTGGGGGTAAGACCTAAACAGACCCTCCATGTGGGGAGTTATGCTAAGTCTTACATCCACATCATTCCTAGTCTCCAAATTACCAAAAATGAGTTTGGTCATGGACTTAGGATAGCCTATTTTACTCTTATCTACTCCAGGCAATTCAATCAATGAAGCATTTTTAAAGTTAAGCACTGATTGAATAAAGCGAGGAAAGAAAATTTCATTACCTCTCTTGGCTGTGGTCTGACCAAGTCTCCCATAGAGTTCCTGTAGGATGAGAAGTCCAACATCTATCTTTCTCCCATGAGCCAAGGCATAGGCAAGCTGCTGCACGGGTGTACTAATCTGATCAAAGCTTGATTTCCGTGCAGTGAATACTTGAAGGAGTGTAGCAAATACAAAGCTCCATTCTTTCCTCAAGAACTTCCTATTCAACTTTCCCAGCTTGATAGTATCAGAGTAGTTGATGAAGTCAAAGAATTCTTCCAACTCATCATTGGAGGCCAGAGCATCATACGTCTCTTGCTGCATATCCAAGGCTTGATTCATGTCTGCAGTGGTGATAGTGATATCCTCTCCTTGAATCTTGCAGTGAACAATATAAGAGGTGATAGCATTCTCAAGAGCGATGACCTCCACAGTAGCAGTCCTCCAGAATTGTTCCAATAGATCTATGTACAGAGTTGGGTTGGCTGAGAGCGCACTCTTGATGTATGATTCAGACAACCACCGAACAAAGCACTTGAAATTGGCATTCGGTGCTTCCACATCACTGGAGATTGCGATGAAATTAGTTTGGGATGGTATGGTGAGTTGAGTGTTTGCCATTTGGGTAGAGAAGAAAAGAGAATTAGGATTGAAGAAGAAATTCGCAGTTAGGGTTTTTCAGAGGTTTCAGGAGTTGAGATGCTTGAGAAATCGAACGAAATGAATTGAATAGTTGTGAAGTTGTATATATATATATATGAATGTCTTGAGTTGTCGATAGATAAGTGTTCTGTAGCGACAAGTCATTCGAGAAGTATGAAACAACTATTCGAGAAGTCAAGAAAGGCTTATTCGATATCTCAGGCAGTTTTTAACTCACAGCTGGCAGTGATTTAACTCAGAAAATAATTCAAAGTTAAGTAAAATATATTTTTATGAGTGAAATGAAGGTTTGAATATAAATCCAAAAAGCGATTAAGTGTCAGCGAAAAATCAGCCTTTTCAAATGATTCGATAACTCAAATGCAGCATTCGAGAACTCTATCATTAGAGAACTAAAATACTCTATTCGAGAACTCAAAGTGTGCTATTCGATTTCTCTAAAAGACACTATTCGAGAACTCAAGAGGGTTCTAGATAGGCCTATTCGAGAACTCGAGCCAAGACATAACAATGAACCATTCGAGAAGTCTGACTTATCGAACTGTACTTTTCACTCATAAAATTCAATTTCCACTATCCTTTAAAATTTACTAGAAATATTCATTGACGAATATTCTACCAAATTAAATAGTGGTTTACTCAAAATTTTTACAGAAATTTCAAGCTACATATGTATGATTTTCAACATGTGCAGCATTGGAATATTTATACATCATACTCCAGCCAATACTTACTTCAGAAATATTAGGCATTTGATAAAGTAAGTATTTACTGCTGCAACAATCTAGTTGATATATTCACTTAGCCAGAATTCGAAGAATTCAGCATTCCAATCTCACTGACCAGCCTAGTGAAGGTGGCTTCATCTAATGGCTTAGTGAATATGTCAGCTAGTTGTTTTTCTGTAGAGACATAATGCAACTCAATGGTTCCATTAGTTGCATGTTCTCTAATGAAATGATATCTGATGTCAATGTGCTTTGTCCTAGAATGATTGACAGGATTGGCAACTATAGAGATTGCACTTGTGTTGTCACACATGATAGGAATTCTTTCCAACACAAGTCCATAATCTCTAAGTTGGTTTCTAATCCAAAGCACTTGAGCACAACAACTTCCAGCAGCTATGTATTCAGCTTCAGCTGTGGAAGTTGACACAGATTGTTGTTTCTTGCTGTACTAAGAGACTAACCTTTGTCCAAGAAACTGGCAGCTACCTGATGTGCTTTTCCTATCCACTCTGCATCCAGCATAATCAGCATCAGAATAACCAACCAGATTGAACCCTGTGTCCTTAGGATACCATAACCCCAAGTTTGGTGTGCCTTTCAGATATTTGAAGATCCTTTTTATTGCTATCATGTGTGATTCCTTTGGGTTTGATTGAAACCTTGCACATAAGCATGTAGCAAACATGATATCTGGCCTACTAGCAGTGAGGTAGAGTAGAGAACCAACCATGCCTCTGTAGATTGAGATATTTACCTTTTTGCCCTTAGCGTCATCATCTAACTTGGTGGCAGTGGCCATGGGTGTCTTCGCAGGTGAACATTCTTCCAAATCAAATTTCTTCAGTAAATCTTTAATGTATTTGGTTTGACTTATAAAAATGCCATCCTTCCTTTGACTAACTTGCAGTCCAAGAAAGAATGTTAATTCTCCCATCATACTCATCTCATATCTGCTTTGCATGAGCTTAGAGAATTTTTCACACAGCTTCTCATTTGTAGAGCCAAATATGATATCATCCACATAGATTTGAACTAGGATAATATCATCACCATGTTTCTTGTAGAACAGTGTCTTGTCCAGTGTGCCTCTAGTGAATTGATTCTCCAGTAGAAATTGTGATAGTGTGTCATACCATGCCCTAGGAGCTTGCTTGAGTCCATACAATGCTTTAAGTAATCTGTAGACAAAGTGGGGGAACTGTGGATCCTCAAAGCCAGGTGGTTGTTGCACATATACTTCTTCTTCCAACTCCCCATTCAGGAATGCACTCTTGACATCCATTTGATAGACCTTGAAATTAGAATGTGCAGCAAATGCCAAGAAAATTCTGATGGCTTCTAGTCTAGCAACAGGGGCAAAGGTCTCATCATAGTCAATACCTTCCTGTTGAGAGTATCCTTTTGCAACCAACCTTGCTTTGTTTCTTATGACTACACCATTTTCATCCATCTTATTCCTTAGAACCCATTTAGTTCCAACAACGGTTCTATCCTTTGGTGCAGGCACTAGTTCCCATACTTTGCTCCTTTCAAATTGATTTAGCTCCTCTTGCATAGCAATTATCCAGTCAGGATCCAACAATGCATCATCAAGTTTCTTAGGCTCAACTTGGGATAGAAAGCAGCCATAGAGACATTCATTTATAGTTGCTCTCCTTGTCCTTACTCCTGCATTTGGATTTCCAATTATCTGATCTGCAGTGTGTGATCTATCCCATTTCCTTGTATGTTCAGATTGATTTCTCATCCTTGATGTTGCTTCATCATTTAGATCATGATCATCTACATTTCCTCCCCCTGTGAAGTTGTCACTCCTCACAGGTGTATCTTGGATGCTTGTTTCTTCATTGTTGGTTGACACAGGTTCTTCATTCACTTGAGTTTGTTGGATTATGAGTTCAGATTCACTTTCAATCTCCTCATCAGAATCATCTAGATTGTCAAACTTCAAGGGATCTTTATCTTCATCATTGGCTTCTTCTAATCCAGGTAGTTTGCTGTCATCAAATGTTACATCTGTGCTCTCCATTACTTTCTTTTGACAAATGACATAAACTTTGTATGCAATTCTTTCCATAGAATAGCCAAGAAAGATTCCTTCAAATGCCTTTGCATCAAACTTTCCAACATATTCTGAATTATCTTTTAGCACAAAGCACTTGCTTCCAAAAGTATGAACATACTTTAGAGTAGGCTTCTTTCCAGTCATCAAGTTGTAAGGTGTCTTTCCAGTGTTTTTGTTGATGAGGGTTCTGTTTTGGATGTAGCATGCAGTGCTCACAGCCTCAGCCCAAAAACATGTAGGCATCTTTGCATCAAGTAGCATTGTTCTAGCAGCCTCTATCAGAGTCCTATTCTTTCTCTCAACAACTCCATTTTGTTGTGGGGTCCTTGGAGCTGAGAATTGTTGAGAAATACCATTTTCTTTGCAGAATGCTCCAAGCATGGCATTTCTGAATTCTGTCCCATTATCACTTCTTAATGCAATCACACTTGCATTTATGGCCTTTGCTTCTTTGTCAACTTTCTTTATGTGCTCAATGATTACTTGTGGAGCCTCATCCTTTGATGCCAGAAATTCTACCCATGTATACCTTGTAAAATCATCAACCATCACTAGAGCATACTTCTTCCTCCCTAGTGACATAATATTGACAGGCCCAAACAAATCCATATGAATCAGTTGCAGGGGCTTGGTTATAGATGTCACTGTTTTTGACTTGTGGCTTGATCTTTTCATTTTTCCCTTTTGACACGCCTCACACACTCCTTCTTGACAGAATTCAAGTGTGGGCATGCCTCTCACTAACTCCCTTTTGACTAGGGAATTAATGGCTTTGAAGTTCAGGTGTGATAGCTTCTTGTGCCACAGCCAACTGTCTTCATTTGATGCTTTTGAGTAGAAGCAACAAATTGTGTCCTTGCTTGCAGAGTCCATATTGGCTACAAACAGGCTTCCCTTCCTTACTCCAGACAGAGCAAAATCACCAGTCTTCTTGTGGGTGATCAAACATTCATCTTTGTCAAAGTTCACTTTGAAGCCTCTGTCAGTGAATTGACCAACACTCAGTAGATTATGCTTGAGCCCCTTGACCAGTGCTACATTCTCAATGATGACATTTCCAATTTCCAACTTGCCATATCCCAGTGTGTTGCCAATGCTGTCATCTCCAAAAGCAACCATTGGGCCAGCCTTTTCCTCATACTGTGATAGCAGGGCCATATCACCAGTCATATGATTTGAGCATCCACTGTCCAAAATCCACATGACCTTCTTTTTACTTTCTTTGCCCTGCAAACACAAAAGTATTACTTCTCCTTTGGTACCCAAACGAGTTTGGGTCCATGTGACTTAGTGACAGTTTTATCAAAATCAGCATGCTTATCAGTTTTCTTGATGTTGGTCTTCTTGTCACTGTTGGGAGTCTTAGAATCAGGGTTCTTAGACTTAGGTGACAGAGGTACCTTCCTAACTTTAGGAGGACTTGAAGACTTTGTCCTTGTGTAGTGTGTGTGAACATTATGATTGATACAGCCCTCCATGAATTGTCTTCTCAAATTAAAACAACTAGTCATCACATTCATGTTACATGGCATACAATCAAGTTTATCACAGAAAGGAGAGTCTCTATGTCTTAAAGGCACAGAGCAATCATAGAATGGTTTAGCAACACTACCAGATGGTTTCTTGCAAGCATGAGTCAAATGATTAGAGCTAAAACAGTTTTGACAAACTTTCCTAGGGGCATTTGGCACATAAGCATAGTTGTTATCTTTGTTAATCCCTAATTTGCCATTCCTGTTTGGTCTCTTATTAGTCACTTTCTTCTTAGTCTCATAATTTCCAGCTGAAACAAAATTTACAGATTTCTCAAGTCTAGGTCTACCTCCTACTGGCTCCTTGGCTTTGGTTTTGACATTCTTACTCTCAGAGGATGCTTGTTGTTCATTTGATTGTGCCTCATCTTCATCCTCCAACATTTGCTTGATGAGTAAGGCATCCTCATCAATCTCAAGTGTTGGTGTTTTAAATATTGGATTCTCAGTCTTTTTCAAAACCTGAGGCACCTCCTCTTGAACAACAATGTCATCTTCAATGACTGCATAGCCTTTCCTCTGTTTAAGAGTGTCATAATCAAGTCCAATGGCAGCCTTAGGTCTAGCTAGATTTTTCTCATGATAAGACTGCAATAGACTAGAGGAATTCTTAAATGTCTTCAACTTAAATTCATTTTCAGCTAATTCATCCCTAAGAGCTTTCTCAACTTGACTAGCACATAGAACTTTATTCTTTAGATACTCAATCTCTTGTTTAAGATTTTCTATTTGCACAGTAGTTAGCTCTAGTTCCTCATTTCTCTTATTTAACAGTTCATTCCTAGTAGACAGTTTAGCAATCTCTTCATTAGCAGCAGTCATACTAGTATGAATGTTAAACATCTCAACGGATAGTTGTTCAACCAAAGATTTATATTCAGAAACAGACATGTCTATGGTAGTGAGAGATGGTACCTGTGAGTCTGATGCAGATGGTTCTTCCTTGGAATTGGCCATCAAGGCATAGTTGCAGAATTCTTGTTCTTCCCCATCACTGTCAGAATCATCCCAACACTTCCCTTCAGCTATGTAAGCCTTACCTGGTGTCTGCTTCTTTAGAAGGGCCTCATACTTAGCTTCAAGCTCAAGAAACTCCTTATCCTTCTTTTTAGGCTTCTTGCATTCACTGGCAAAATGCCCTAGGTCATTGCATCTGTAACATCTTACAGATGACCTATCCACATAGCTGGTTTTGAATCTGTTCTTGTTTGTTTTCATAGGTGCCTTGCTCTTGTTGAATGAATGATTTTGAGGTCTAGGCTTGAAGGGCTGATTCCTCTTGAATCTGATGTTTGGGAATTTTCTAGCCATAAAAGCATATGATGTATTTTCCATGCCATCCAGCTCTTCAAGAGTGTAGAACTCATCTTCTTCCTTGTCATCAGCAGGTTCAGTCACTACTTCCTCAGTTTCTTCATCATCTACTATCTCTTCTATTCTCAGCTGACTTGCAGATGCTTCCAGGTCTTGAATAGATTTGTTGACAATCAAGGCACAGGATGTGTTTATCATTCTGCCTTGGTTAGCTTGGATAGCCCTCTTTTGAAGCAACTCAAGCTCGTGTGTCTTTAAAACCCCATAGAGCACATCATACGTGACTTTGTTCAAATCTCTTTCTCTTAGGGATATGACCCTTTGCTCTAGATGGTTTGGTGACGATAGTAGAAACTTCATATTTAATTCCTTAGTGCTGTAAACCTTCCCATTCATTTGGAGCTCAGTCACCAGCTTGTGAAATCTTTCAAACATATCAGTGATACTTTCCTTGGACTGTGCCATGAACGCCTCATACTGTGTGACCAGTATCTGTTTCTTATTTTCTCTTACCTCCTCTGTCCCTTCACATAACACCTCGATGTGATTCCACATGTCCTTGGCTGATTTGCATGATGCTATGTTGGCAAACATCGACATATCCATGGAGTCTATGATTAACAACATGAGGTGGCTGTCTAGGGCAATCTTTTCCTTCTCTGAGTCCGTCCATTTGGATGGCTCTTTTGGAACGTATGATCTAGGAATGACTACTGCGCCCACTGTGGATTCAGCAACTTCTTGTTGTGGTATGAATGGACCATTCTTGAGAATGTCAGGGTAGAGAGGATTGGCAGCTTTGATGAACAACAGCATTTTTATTTTCCAGAGGTTGTAATTCTCTTTGTCGAACTTAGGGACCTTTACCGTACCTGTAGTCTTTGGTGTATTCGAACTCATGATCGTTTTCTGTTTAGATTAAACAGCCTGCTTTGATACCACTTGTTGAGTATTGAATACAGTAAAAGAATACAGAGGGGGGGGGGTGAATGGATTCTTGAACTTTTCTTCGTTCTTGAATCTTTGCAACAAGATAAGTGATGAGTGTGTGAGATATGAAGATGCGGATAATTAAAGACAAACACAACACAATATCACTTTAATCTAATATCTTATTAGATAAAGATTTTGCTACAATCTGTGAATACAAATGATAGTATTCTCAGCTTCGTTTTTTTTTCAGAGAGATATTTTCTGGGTATTTGAGAAACTTCAACACCTTAACAGCTAAGGAAGTGAGGCTGTATCCTTATAGACATGGATACACCCACTTACTACAAATGAGGTAGGTAAAAACAAAAACACTTTCCAGTCTGTCTATCTCATTTTAGTAAGAGTCCAAACGGCTACAGATTTGACTTTGAAAAGCCTGTTTAGATCCACTTCTTCAGCTCCTTGTCCCTTGTCTTATCTCTCCAAGCTTCTTTGTAGGCTTTCCAGCATGCTTTATAGGACAGAGTCAAATAAAGTATCCTGGCTTGTTGCAGGTTTCTGACTTGTACAATTCTTCAGTATTTTGTCCTCAAGAATGTATTCGAGAAGTGACTAAGTGAGTGATTCGAGAACTGGAGTTGACTTGATCGATAACTCTGAGTTCTCGAATAGTGTTATCTTGACATATCGAATCACTTCTCGAATAGCTCCTTTTCTCTGGGACTCCTTGAGATATCGAATAGAGCATTTTGACATATCGAATCCCTGAGATATCGAATAGCATATTGAGTCTTTGAGATATCGAATGTAGCATTGACTTGTTGACCCTTTGAGAACTCGAACTGTTGACTCCTTGAGTTCTCGAACCGTGTAATAGACATATCGAATCCCTGAGATATCGAATGAGATATCGAGAGATATCGAATAGTGTCTTCTGAGATATCGAACTCCAGACTTCTCGAATGCTAGACTTCTCGAATAAACAAATGTACTTCTCGAATTAGTACTTAGGCAATTTCTTCATTTCTTCAATTCTTCAAATCCCAACTGTGATTATTTGACAGTCTTCATTTCCTTGCTTGAGGCATGAACCTTAGAACTTCTTTCAAGCTTTATTCTTGACTTAGTAGGTACAGTTACACAGATAGAATTTGATGCCTATTACATAGTACAAACAAGTAGAAACTCTACAACTAGAGGTTCCCTCAGTTAAGAGGTCATGTAGGTAATGCATAGCATTACGAACCACTTGGGCTTGTTATTAGATGTATTCAGGCATGCCTCTGTGACTAACAAAAATTAGCTTGAAATCGTTAAAGGGATGCAAACTGTAGCGAGATTGAAATAATCAAGATGCAAATTGCAATTATTTGAATAGTAAGATGCAAAGTGTATTTTGGCCAAAGTACAGGGTTGCAAAGTGCAATTAAGTCCTAAACATATTATATAGTAATATATATTTTTATAAAAAATATAATACTAAAGGAACATTTTACAAAGGTATGGGATAGTTTGGGCAATCCAAGTGATACCCTTTTGCCTACACAGGTTATGGATAATGGTGGCGTGCTAGTGAGTCGAATTTTTTCAGAGGACGGTTTCAGCTACGGTTGCTTCCGGATGGAAATCTTGTCCTGAATACAAGAGATATACCTTCAGATTATGCATATAATGCCTACTATGTCAGTGGGACTTATGATCCTTCAAACACCAGTAATTCTGGTGTTCAGGTGAGGTTCAATCAGACAGGGAATATGTACATTGTGCGGAGAAATGGTGGTATATTTGATCTCAATTCGAAAGCTCAAGGTTCAGGGTCCTATTATAGAGCTAGTCTAGATTTTGATGGAGTTTTTGTTCTATATTCTCACCCCAAGGTAATTACTGGAAACCCAAATTGGACGGTTGTCTGGTCTCAGCCGGAAAACATTTGTTTGCAGACTTGGAGATTCTGGGAGGCCAACCTGTGAATGCCCAAAGAGTTATTCCTTAATTGATCCAACTGATAAGTATGGTTAGCTGCAAGCCAAATTTCATTGAGAGCTGTGAAGATGACGGGTCAAGTTCTAAAGAAGAGTTATATGATTTTTGGGAGCTTACTAATACTGATTGGCCAACATCTGATTACGAGCAACTAAAGCCTGTATACCAAACAGATTGTAACCTAAACGATTGTCTCTTTGCGGTTGCAATTTACAGAGGGCCAGAGGCGTTACTTGTTGGAAAAAGAAACTACCTCTGTCAAATGGGAGGAACAATATATCTGAACCAAATGTTATTGGAACGGCTTTTATAAAATATAGAAAAGGTGATCACCCTCAAGGTTGTCCGAATAATAGTAAGAAGGATCAAGATAGGTTAACCACCGCTGGTTCAGTTCTATTAGGCAGTTCAGTTTCTATAAATCTTATATTAGTTGCTGCTGCTTTCTTCGGGTACTTGTGCGTATACAGAAAGAAGAATAAAGAGTTTCAATCAGGTGATAATAGTTTCATAAGCAATATGCGTAGTTTCACATATAAAGAGCTCGAACAAGCCACGAATGGATTCCAGGAAGAACTGGGAAGGGGGGCTTTTGCAATAGTTTACAAAGGGGCAGTTCAGATGTCATCTTCAAATATATTAATTGTAGTGAAAAGGTTAGATAGGGTGGTTCAAGATGCTGACAAGGGATTTAAAACTGAAGTTAATGTGATTGCTCAAACTCATCAGAAGAATTTAGTGCAGTTACTTGGCTATTGTGATGATGGAGAAAATCGTCTACTCATTTACGAGTACATGGTCAATGGCACTTTAGCAAGCTTCATATTCGGAGATGTGAAGCCTAGTTGGACAGAAAGAAAAAAGATAGCCTTGGGAGTTGCAAGGGGACTATCATATCTGCATGATGAATGTAGCAGACAGATAATCCACTGTGACATAAAGCCACAGAATATTCTTTTGGACGAATATTACAATGCTGGAATTTCTGATTTTGGGTTGGCAAAACTCTTGATGATGAACCAGAGTAGAACAAATACCGGAATCAGGGGCACGAAAGGGTATGTTGCACCTGAATGGTTCAGAAACACACCTATCACTGTAAAAGTTGATGTATATAGCTTTGGTGTTCTACTGCTGGAGATCATATGTTGTCGAAGAAGCAATGAAGATTCAAAAAATGAAGTAGCCATTTTAACATATTGGGTTTGGGATTGTTTTGAGGAAAGGGAACTGGAGAAGATAGTAGAAAATAGGGAGGATATGATAGATGACTGGGAGAAGCTAGAGAGGTTTGTGATGGTTGGGATTTGGTGTATTCAGGAGGATCCATCTTTAAGACCAACCATTAAAGAGGTTATCCTGATGCTTGAAGGAGTTGTTGCTGTTGCTAAGCCTCCATGTCCATCTCCATTCTATGTAATTAGTAGTTGATCGAGTTGGCTACTTCTCACTTTTTATGATTTACTCAGTTATAGTTATGATCTTTAATATACCCTAGTCTGTCAATTTCTTCATTACAATGTCGAACTTGTAAATGTTTAAGGATATTCTAGTATAATCTGTTTAAATGATTGGAGTTGATAAATAATTTATGCAAGTCAAAAAAAATTTCACATTCAATTATCAAATTGTATTTTTTATAATTGATTTTATTATTGAAAACACATATTCTTGATCGATGACCCATTTACAAGCTTGTTTTTCAGGTTCAGACCATTTAGTTATAGCAGTCGGGTCACACATCTTACTGTCTAACTGAATTCAGGAGGTCGTAACTTTTGGGTTAGATGGCCAAATGGATATGGAATTTGAAACCAATTTGCATGTGTGTGACCAAACTCAAGCGAAATCAACTTAACTTATACACCTACATGTATTTATTTAGTTCTAAAATCGAGTTTTATATATTGTGGTCAAATCTCTGAGATCATAGGTTTGAGTTTATTGTAGAATGCAATCGGATTACAAAGAATTGTGTTTCTTGCTGATGGGAACCCCCCTAAAAAATTTCTTCGTTTGATTTTGCATGTCCAAAATAAAAGGTAACAAACAGTTCGGCTCAATGAATACTTACCGGATATGATGTTATACAACATTGCTGTAGGAAAAGCACCTGTTATCTCTTGAACCACAGAAGCAGTTCACTGCCTAACACTTCAATTATCCCGTATTTCAGCTCATGATGTTGAATGATTAATGGAATTTAACTGGTGTATGTTGTCCACTTCCAGTATATTAATGTACCATCTACAACTAATGATATCTTTTTGAATCAATTTTTTTTTACTAGTTGAACACACACACCCAAGACTCCCACTGGAGTCGAACCCTCGACCTCCTTTGTTACGGGAGGAGAGGGGTATCAACATGTAATTCGAGAAGTTTCTTTATAAAACTAAAAATTGTTAAATGATGTAACTGATTACGTATGTGCAGGTTAGGTAGAAGATTAGGCAGAGTAATATGCTATATATGACTTCTCTATCTCTTGTAATAACATAACAATGTTATATATATTTACAATACAATCTCTCCATCTCTCCTCTCTACTATCTTCATATACTTTGATATGGTACCAGGTCGTAACATAGGAGGAAAACAAAATCAAAATCAGAAGCATCAAGAATCAGAAGCTCCAGAAACCACCAGGAACTAGTTCTTCAAAATCAAACCCGAAAATCAAAACACATAGAAACAGAAATCTAAACATACCACAGAGTAGTACACACACAGAGAAGCCACCAAAAATTTTCAGATCTCAGAAATAGCCGCTCACGCGCCTCCACGCGCCACCGCACGCGCGGCAGGACGTCACTACGTGCGGCACGCGCCGGCGCGTGGGCCCACCTCCGGCTATTTTTTGGTGACACTCCAGTTGGACTTCTTGATCGCCTCCTTCAGCCGAGTTCGTCCATACCCTCCTTGTTTGAATCTAGTAAGATTTATTTCTGAAGAAATAGATAGATACACGTATATATATCTGCTGCTGTAAACAAAAAAAAAGGGACAGCTTGGGTTGTTATGTTGTTGTGCAGTGGGCTAACTTTAAAAGGGTTAGGCTCATAAAGATTTGGGCTATTAAGTTTGTGGGCCTCTCTGTCATTGGGCCTTTATTTATAGTGATGGGTCAGTTGGAAAAAGAAGTATTTGGTTTTCTTTTAAACAAAATCAGGGCCTGTTAAGGGGGTTTTTTGTCCATAAAATATTGATTTAGTTCAAGTTAAGACTTGACTATAATTGTTGGATAATTATCTTTTGGGTATTTTATTCTGGATTTATTTAGCATGATGAAAGAGGATTTTTCTGGAACTCACTCCGGCCTAATTGTTTCGAACCTCAAGTTTTTCCGATATTTGGTTTCTGATATAAAGTTGAAGACTGCAGCCTCATTTGTACCAACAAATACTTTTCATTCTAGTATTTCTTGTCATTCTGTCTCTCACAATTCACCTAATTCATGGATCATTGACTCGGGAGCAACAGAACATATGACTGGAAATTCCAGTTTACTACAGTCATATCACTACATTAATAAAACAGAGAGTGTTCGTGTTGCCAATGGAACTCATGTGCCCGTTCACGGATGGGGCACTTCCAACTGTCTCCCGTCACTACCTCTATCATCTGTCTTACATGTTCCGTCCTTATCAGTGAATTTATTATCGGTTCATCAAATTACTGAAAATCTTAATTGTTCAGTAACTTTTTTCTCTTCTCACTGTGTGTTTCAGGATCTGGCGACTGATACTCCTAAGTTTTGATGATCACAAACAGTAAGCCATTTGGCTTATTAGTAGATATAAAACAGCATGCTAGTTGTGTATGTACTCACTTGGTTTTTGCAGGATACTCTAGCTTACTGATTGTATAATCAGTCTATCTAACAGCAAACCAAAGTTGAGATACAGTGATAGTTTGGCAAGCCAGTTACACACAGTCAATACATAAACAGCAGGCTGATAGCGTGTAGTTTGATATAAAACATCATGTATCATGTATTTCTGTATTGTACTCACTTGATTTTGCAGGGTATAATAGCTTACTGATTATATGTTCAGTTTGTCACAAACAGCAAGCCATTTTCAACTGTTCAGAATTTCTGTAGATAAAGATCAACTAGACATATCTATGTTCTCAGGAAACTTGGTTGATGATATGGAAATGCAAAAGTATAAAGCCATGTATCTGTTCAGCTCACCAGAACCAAAACAGCAAGCTGACATGAACTTGCTATGTTATTTCGGTACTGTACTAACTTGGTTTTGCAGGGAAAATCAGCTTACTAATTGGATAATCAGTTTGTCACAAACAGCAAGCAAAATTCATGAACAAACAGCAAGCCAGTCAGAAATAGCGCGCCAGTCTCACAAACAGCAAGTTGTTTGTGTCTGCCAGAATTAAGGGACAGTTTGGTTCTTCAAGGAGCATGCAACGGAAACATTGTCAGGAATATTTGTAAGGGCCCTCTGAATTAATCTAAATATGCTAGCTCTCATATTTCAAACATTTTGGGAGACAAACTTATTCCTTGTCTTAAAATAAGAAAAGTAAGATCTACTTTTCTTTATTTTAATAACCACCATACCTCCACTCAAATACAACACATGGGACTCATCATAGGAAATATTCTCTCCATGTTTTTAACTCTATACATGCTCCATCTCTTCTGAATTTGCAGATTATTCAAGTGCCTCCACTTCTTGATATCAAATCATCTCTAACGGCCTCATTCCATTTTCATACCGTTGGAGCATCTTGAAGCTTGATTTTAAATATTCTTGTTCATCTATTTAAGGGCTGGATTCTTGGTTCTTAGGCATCGAAAAAGAAGTGCAGAGAAACAAGATATACATTCACAACCACAAAAGCTTACATTGCAAAATTCTTCAAAACCTCACAAACCCTATATACACGCATATATATATTCAGAGGGTTTATAGGTTGAGTTGTAATTGATTCAAATCATTGTATTGTTCAATTTGTATTGAATAGTTGCTGTACAAGTTTGGCTTAAGGTTTTGTGTGGGTCGAACTAGACTAGAGAAGGATACTTGGGAAGTATTGCTTAGAGGGTTAGTTCAGCACAGCAAACAGCAAGCCATTTGTAAGCAGCTGGGTGTTTTAGTTGTCGGACAGATTGGTTAGGGAACAAGGGTTTGGTGAACGTTGCTAGAGAAGTATACTTGGGAAGTATAGCTTAGAGAGCAGGTTCAGAAACAGGTGTTCATCAAGCCATTTGTCAGCAACTAGGAAGAAGGGAGATATATTATTGTATCTTGTAATCGGTATATTTCATTGATCAATAATATATTCTCTTACCAAGTTGGTAAGGGACCAGGACGTAGACCATAGGGGTTTAGGGGTCGAACCTGGCTAAAAGATCGTGTGTTCTTTAATTTTCTGCATTTCAGTTACAAACAGCTACCATTTGCAAACTGATAAAACACAAACAGCAAGCTGTTTGTAGTAATTTTTAAAACAGTTCATAAAATAGGATTGTTAGCCATAAACACCTATTCACCCCCCCTCTAGGTGTTGTTTTCAATTGGTATCAGAGCTTTGGTGTACTAACATTTCTGTAACAAGAAAGTACAGATCCTATGGCACACATTTATGAAGATGGAGAATCATCAAACATGCCACCACTTCTCGTTGGTACAGAAAATTATGATTTATGGAGACTAAGGATGAAAATGATTCTGATCAGAAATCCACTTGAATGGTTGGTTGTTAAAGATGGTCCATTTACCTTTCTGGATGAAAACGGCAAGCCAAAAGATGTTTATGATCTTACCGGGGAAGAATTGATAAAAGCAAGCTATAATGGAAATGCCAAGTACACACTGATTTGTGGTCTTTCAGATTCAAATTTTGCCAAGGTTAGTTCGTGCATCACAGCAAAGGAGATATGGGATACCTTAGAAATACATTATCAAGCTACAACAAAAGAAGTATGTGTCAATCCAAAATAGCAAGCTGCTTCATGTGACACAAATAAATCTAAGGCGCCACTCCTAACATGGAATGATGATTCAGAATCCAGTAATGACTCAGGTGAAGACATGGTGAATTTAGCACTTGTAGGTCTAAATGATGAAGATAGTTCACAAGGATCCATGAAGGAAGCTTTTGTGGATAGTGATTATACGGATTCCAAAGATGATGCAAGTGAGGTAAACTCAATTAACTCTGATTTACCTTCTACTTCTACTATGCTAGATGAACTAACCATGCAGGCGCCAAGTAATGTATCTATCATTGAGTTCATGGAATTGAAAAATAAAAATAATGAGCTTGAAAAGAAGAATATTCATTTGAAGAAAATCATTTCTGATTTAATGGCTGAAAAGGCTCCTGAAATCAACCATGATGATCTTATTGCTGATCTAAAGGAGAAACTCATTCAATTCGAAGGAGTTAATAAAGTAATTATACAAAGGAATGAGGTTCTTATGAAAGAACTCAGGGAATTGAGGTCAAAGATTAAAGCTAGAGATGAGTGTATAGAATCATACAAGATTAAGGAATCTAGCCAAGCTGAATCTTCAAAATCTACTGAGAAGAGACTTCAGCAAGCTGAATGTGCAGACAAACAGCACGCCATTCTTATCAAATAGCAAGCTGAACTGATTTCTCTTCTGGAAAAAGAGGTCAAAGATCTCCAGAAAGGGATGGAAACAGTTATTCAAGGAGAAGACAGCTTAAAGACAATAATGAAAATGGCAAATGTTCCTCTAGTAAGAGAAGGAATTGGCATGAACCTCAACAAGAAGCATGGTGCACTCAAATACGATGGAAGAAATGGCATACCATACAACTATGCTATGCCTTGGAAAACATGCAACAAATGTGGTGGAAAAGGCCATCTAGAAAAACATTGTGTGGCTCAAGTCAATCACAAAGCAAAAACAGCTTACCAGAATGGAACAGCTAGTCGACAAATAGTTTACCAGAAAGAACCAGTCAGGCAACAAACAGCATGCCAGAATGCTTCTGTTAGAAGGAAAACAGCTTACCATTCACCGAAAGTGGTCCAAATGTGGATCAAGAAAACTGATTTAAATGTTTTATATACTATTGCTACTAACCAATTTGGACCCAAACCTATATGGGTACCAAAACATTGAGTTGGTGTTTTGTAGATATGTCTTGCCGCCAAAGTAAAGTCAAAACGATGGATTTTGGATAGCGGATGCACTAGACATATGTGTGGAGACAAGTCTCAGTTCAAAAGTCTCAAAATGAAGAAAGGTGGAAGAGTTACAATTGGTAATAGTAAGACTCTTCAAATCCTTGGTATTGGTTCTATTGATAATACTAATATTTTGATTGATAAAGTGCAATATGTCAAAGGTCTTTCTTACAATTTACTTAGTGTCACTCAATTATTTGATGATGGGCATATTGTTCAGTTTGCCATTGATAAATCAATTATTACTATTGGTACTAACAAAATCCCCATAGTTGCTAGAAGGGAAGGAAATATATATACAATAGACTTCGATTTGCAGGAAACAGCGTGCTATTTGGCTGCAATAGACAATGATCCTTATATATGGCATAGAAGGTTGGGACATGCACACATGGACTTACTTAGTAAATTATCAAGCAAGAAACTGGTCAGAGGACTACCCAAACTGAAGTATACTAAGGTTGAAGTGTGTTCAGCATGCCAATTGGGCAAAAAAATTCGAAGTACACACAAAGCAAAGAAAATGGTATCTACTTCTAAACCTTTAGAGCTTCTACACTTGGACTTATTTGGTCCAGAATCTTATAAGAGTATTGGAGGTAAACAATATGGTTTTGTAATTGTAGATGATTATTCTAGATTTACTTGGGTATTGTTTCTTCGTACTAAAGATTGTGCTTTTAATGAGTTTGAGAAGCTGATTAAATTACTTGAGAATAAGCTTGATAAAAGACTTGTAGGTATAAGAAGTGATAGAGGAGGTGAATTTATCAATGAGAACTTTATTGCATATTGTGAAGAAAGAGGAATCTCCCATGAATTTTCTGCCCCAAGGACTCCACAACAAAATGGAGTGGTAGAAAGAAAGAATATGTCACTTCAAGAAACAGCAAGGACATTATTGCAAGAAAGCAAGCTGCCTAGGAGTTTTTGGGCCGAAGCTGTGAATACAGCTTGCTATTTGTTGAATCGAATCATAATCAGACCTATTTTGGACAAAACTCCATACCAATTGTTGAGAAACAAGAAGCCAAATATCAGCTACTTCAAAATATTTGGTTCTAAATGTTTTGTGCTCAAGACAATCGGTAAAGATGGTAAATTTGATGCTAAATCCTACGAAACCATATTTCTTGGTTATTCTTTAACAAGTATGGCTTATAGAATTTATAATACTAATAAACATATTGTTGTGCTAGAAAATAATTAAATTTGAATCGCAAGCGCACAATTCGTTTCGTTGTAAAATTTATGATTCGTTCCTCAGGGACTAATGTTTTCACATTCCTTAATTTCTAATTTAATCGAATTAGAACAATTGGGTTTTTGAAAACTTTGATTTTTTTTGCTATTGAATTTCTAACTAAAAATTTAAAAACTACTTTTTCTAAAAAGAAAAATTAATTATTATTCTATTAAAAAAACTAATTGGTATAAATTATTCTAAGTTATTGAAGTCCACAATAAATTAAAAAAAAAAAACTTTTTATAGAAGAATTTAATTAATCAAAATCGAACCAAACTGTCAATTCCTAGCTAAACCTTGGAAAAGCTCAATTACTCAGACAATTAACATAGCAACTAAGCGATGCACCAAAAAAAAAAACAAAGGAACTTGACTCAAGCATTCGGGAAATAAACAAACAGTGGACTGGTTTCTTAATTCAAGAATTCGAACAAAAACAAGACACAAACACAGAAACACAGAACTGAGGACAACAACTCAGCTTCAACTCACCATTCGACTAAATCGACACAGAAAAATAAACAAATGAACAGTGACATAATAAAAAAACAGAACCACTCGAACTCGGACTCAGCTAATCTCAAAATAACTCGGGAAACTCAGAGAAAATAAGGACACAGCTACAAAAAGTGCGACTAAAACAGGGGGATGTGATCTCAGAACTCATAACAAATCGACTCACAATTCACAGAAAAACAATTCGGTAAAAACACGGAAATAAAAGAACTCAACGCAGCAACTCAGAACATACCCACGAAGACATCTAACTCGGACTCATAATTCGACAGTAAACTGTACCAACGAAAACAAACACAACGAACTTAATTCAATCAATCAAACATTGCAGACAAGAAACCAAACTTGCTACAAACTCAAACCGAAAATAAACACAATCCAGCAACTCGTAAAAGTAAATTACAATACGAAGCAAGACCCGGACAGAACTCAGTAAAAGTAAAGGAAATTGGGAAAAAGGGATTTCAAAATAAAAGAAAAAGGGGAAAAGAAAGAGTGTGTTTGTGTTTGTTCGACTAAGACAAAGAGAGAGAGAGAGAGAGAGAGAGAGAGAGAGAGGGGTTGGGGAGTAAAGGAAAGAAGAGACGAAAGTAAGAAAAACAAGGAAAAAAAACTGGGTTCGTGCGAAGTGAAAGGAAAGGAAAAGAAGAGTGATTGATCTGGGTTTTAAAATAAACAGGGGCGGCTTCGAATTTTAACACTAATTAAAACAGAAAAATAAGTACTGATTGTTTATAAAACTAATTTTTTTTGTTTTTTTTTATATTTAAATACGAAAAAGGGAAATTAATAACGAAATGAAATTACTACAACGATGATTTTGAATTAAAATGGCCCACAGTAAAATGGAGATTTAAAGGGGCGTAATTAAAATTAGCAACTACAAACAAGAAAATAAAAATCGCTACTTTCAACCCATAGTGGTTAGCATTTCGCTACTTTGTCCACTACTTGGATTTACGAAAATAACGAAATAAGGAAACAATAACGAAAGAGCAAGACAAGAAGTAAAGAAAATAAAAATTGCATTAATTATAATAGGAGTGTTTACATGATTTGAAACTAAGAAAAGAAATACAAGAAATTAAATATATCCTAAAATCTAAGTTACTAAATACAAGGGGGGTGAGGGGGTATTTATAGGATAGGAATTAGGGTTAAGGGGGGTGTTGGGTAAATCCCCACCATACATTTGTGGTGTGTGGTGGTGAAATCCTAGCCATCTACTCACTCCGTCCCATTTTATGTGAACCACTTTCCTTTTATGGATGTCCCAAATTAAATGAGCCTTTCTATTTATGGTAAGATGCTGTTTGTACTTTCATCACCAATTTGACAATAATAACCTTGTGTTTACATTTGAACAAAACAAACAAAATTTGACTTTTATTTATATGTTCACGTGATCAACTTAAGAAATTAAAATTGGGGTGATTTCACATTAACTTGAACACGTAAAATGAAACTAAACATGTACACTGAACAACTTTAATTTTAACATGAGGACATCATTTTATATCAATATTCATGCAATAGTCTGGTGCCTTCATTTACTATGCCAAAACTAGTGTCTTTTACAAAAGGCTACTGTCACCGAACACCAAAACATAAAAGAACATTTTCAACCAAAAGTTGATGCAGTTCTTTTTAAACGGCTACTGAGTCTGCAAGAAAGTTGTTGCCTGGTGAACTGCATTAGCATCACAGTTGAGAGTTAGAGGAAGTTTTCCATTACGTGCCAAATGAGCCTTACCAATATGAGGCAATTTATAAGAGTTGCTTCCGAGAGACTTAATCACTTCTGTCATGCATAATTGTAAGGACAAAAATACGTTGTTGAGGCAGTCTGATGATAACTCATTAAAAGCTTGATTTACCACAGTTAGTAATTCATCAATATTCCCTGGAGCTTTTTGATGTTGAAGCGCTTGTATCGATCTAAAGAAACCAAGATCAAGGACATTTAAATCAGGGCTATTTGGAGGTTGACAAATCAACTTTATATCAAATCCTTCTTGTCTTCCAGCTCGTATAAATTCTTCATCATTGACGCTTATATGTGGTCGAGCGTTATCCTGCTGAATATATATTGTGGCAGAAGAGAAAGCGGCCACTTCTTTCGAATTGCAGGCAAGACTTGTTCAACTAGACATGAACGGTAAACATCCTTTGTGACAGAATTGCAAGCTTTTGTTTCCATTGTACCAGCTGCCCTGTTTTTGCTACTTCTTTGGGCTGGCTCTTTATGGACAAATGGAAATATACCAATTTTGCCATCAAACTGGGTGTTGTTATCAGCGTCAAATCGAGGGCGCGCAACAGCTGCAAGAAACATTACATTTGTGATAAACCTTTTGCTTTTACATGTTCGAATAGGATCAGTTTCTTCTCGAAGTAGATAATACCTCTCTGATTCTTTGGTTTGGAAAAACCACTTCTCATCAATATGTACAACATTAAACATCTCATCAAATTCAGGATTTGTGTTTAATGATGCTTGTTTAACTTTTTGCAAACAAAATGTAAGTCTAGTTTTTTTTCATCAGTGAGAAAAGGTTTTAAGGCATTGGTATGAGGTCGAATATCATCACCTTCTTGGATTCGCCTATGAAGAGTAGATTTGGCCATGTTAAGAGCGCTTGCCATTGATCTTATATTCGTTCTGCGCCGTAATGGAACTTGTGATACCTCCGTAGGATCAAGTTGGACCCTTTTTCTTCCTACTCTACCTTTCAAATTTTATGAGATGTCAACTGGTAGCCCCCTCGTAAAAGTGGCCTGAGCTTGAAGCCATATTCTTCTAATAGTGTAGGTTGAACAACAAAACTCTTTGCTAGCTTCAAGTCTAGTGCCTTTTTTTAGTTTTCCATGTATTCTTCTTTCCAATAAATATTGAAAAACCACATGTCTCTCACTTTCAGTTAATCATTTTTTTGTCATCTTCACATTCGAAGTATAAGAATTTTGTGATTTAGAACTGGGTTTGATAAAAGAGAATGGTTAACTTTACATTGTGCTTTATGTAGTGATAGAAAATGTTACAGTAGCTTTATATGGTTGGTTTCTAAAGTACAGATAAATGTGTGGACAAAAAAACTTGTAAAATGGCGGGCCATATATACTCTAGTTTGTAGATGACGTTTGAGAAATGGAGGGAAGTTTAGCGCCATTTTATTTTACTCTAATAAACGAAGCCAATAATTTTCTCTTTCTGGATATCAACTTTTGAAGGGTAAAATGGTAAGCAAGGTTGGTCAATTGTTAATTTCTTAAAATTTGTGCAAACTTGACTGGTGCATACATTCCGAGACAGAGGGAGTATTTGTTTCCTTCCCCCTTAAGCTTTGAAGAGTTGATCTTGGCCATACACTTATGTAATGTGTTGGGATGATCTCCACCTTCCACTTGTCTTGAAATATTCCTTTTGCTCCAAGCTCCTAATTCTTTTCCTTCTTTCATTTTTGGTTCTTCTTCTTCCTCTTTTTCCCTTCCTTGCTCTTTATTTCTTTATTTTGTCATTTCTTTATTTATTTACGAATTTCCTGAAATGCAACAAAATAATTTATTAAAATACGAGTTCAAGCAATAACTAGGTAATAAAAATATGAAAAAATATGCACTTATCAAATGCCCCCATACCTATCTTTTGCTCGTCCTCGAGTAAAAACAAAAAGAAAATTTAGATAAAAAGTCCTATACTCCTTTTCGTAGGTGTGACGGTTGCATTTGGCATATGCAACAAGCCCTTTAAACCCCTAGGCAGCCCTAGTGGACGAGTGAGGTCTCGTGAGGGCCTATAGTGAATGTACCCACAAAATCCATCTAGTTTGTATAAAAGATCACATGGCAATGCACACCACACATACATGTCCTCTCATGATACATCAACTTAAGAATCAAAATGAATTTGCAAAGTCTTGGTGTGGAAAGTGCAAGGATTCACATAGTCTACTTAAAGAACCATGCAAGAGTGATTATAAGTTCATGTCAAGTGCAAAAATTATTGGTAACCATGCTAAGTCTACAAGGGCACACCTCAGAGTCCAAACTTGAGATCTCTTATGCAAAAAACAAATAAGCAATACCTCACCTTTCACTCACAAAAGAATATTCACTCAAGAACAAGGGTAAGTGTATCACTCAATTCCAACAAAATCAAATGCATGATTGACACTTGGTATCATTCCAACTTAAATCACAACATACATTAATAATGACAATCAAAAGGTCTTTATTAGGGTTGTAATGGGGCTAGGGACAAGGTATGTCAAGAAAGGCTAAAATAAGGTGAAGTGTCAAAAGCTAGTAGTCACCATGAATATCATACACAACACCCCCCACACAATTTATTTTATTTTCAAAAAAAAGCCTTGAATAGTCGCAATGAAGGAGGATTACAAAAAAATATAAGTATGCTCTCATGTATATATATATATTCTTTTTTTCTTCTTTTTTTTTCTTCTTTTTTTTTATTTTTTTTTCTTTCTTTTCATTTTTATATTTTATGAGAGCTAAGATAAATGTAACAATAATCCTCACTTAGATTTAACTTTGAAAATCGACTATCAAGGTAACAACAAATATTTCCTCACAAGTTATGAACAAAAGTAAACCCTATTTCACACACCTTATTGCTCCCTCAAGTTCCTACTAGCCTTTGACAAAATGGGATCAAGAATACGTAAGGCTAAACAAGAAAAAGGTCTTAGGTGAGTAATGTGGTGTGTCACCGAAAGAAAATAATTAGGCTCAAAGGGTTAACTAATTGATCATATAAGAATGGTGTGGATAATTTGGAAATATAGGTTATTCCTAAGTACCTTTATCATTTTATCATCAATTAATGTCATGTATTTCAAGAAGGAACTCAAACAAGTGCTAGCGATGCAAATGACAAGTGGACACTCAAGCAAACGAATATAAATGCAAAAGATGTGCATATAGGCTCAAAACTCACTTGGTGTGGTAAAACATAATCAATCTCAAGTAAAGGTATCCTCAATGCACCTACTTGTACTCAAAGCATGAAGACCAAATCATCTTACACCTAATCATGCCCTTCTAATTTCATGCACAGTTCAAATAAGTCTACTAGTTTCACCTTGCTAATGTAAGTGTATGGACAAGAACTTTAGCAAATCACTTCTCAATCAAAAGCTAATGGATCATAAGATTATCATAGCATGCAAGGGTGCATCAAGCCACTAGCAATCAATTAAAAAGACTAGAATAAGATTAAAACTCTACCATTTACAATTCTACAACTCTTTTTGTGATTTTTTTCATTTTTTTAATTTTTTTGGATTTTCTGATTTTTATATTTACACTAAAAACCCTCCCCCATACCTAAATCATGCATTGTCCTCAATGTATGCAAATGCAAGAGAAATGAGTAATGAGAATGAGGAGATAATACTTGACAAGGGATGAAGGGGAGAATTTACCTACTGAAAGAAACTTACATGAATCACGGGTCGATGAGGTGGGTGACCTCATCCTCGGGATCAAATGGCAGCTCTAAAAATGGTTTGAGTCTTTGTCCATTAACTTTAAATACATCACCATTTTTAGGATTTTCAGCTTCAACAGCACCGTGAGGAAAAACGGTCCTAACCATGTAAGGACCTTCCCACCTAGATTTCAATTTCCCGGGGAATAAATGAAGCCTAGAATTGTACAAAAGAACTTTTTGACCGGGAGAAAAAGATTTTCTCAAAATGGATTTCATGAAAAAGTTTTCTTCTTTCTTTATAAATTTTAGCATTTTTATAGGCCTCATTTCTTAATTCCTCTAGTTCTGGCAATTGCAATTTCCTATGATTACCGGCGGTTGGTAAGTCAAAGTTCAAATCTCTTATGGCCCACAAGGCCCTATGCTCTAGTTCAACGGGCAAGTGACAGGCTTTGCCAAACACAATTCTGTAAGGGGACATGCCCAAAACAGTCTTAAAAGCGGTTCGATAAACCCATAAGGCATCTATCAATTTGATGGACCAATCCTTCCTGTTCGAGTTGACAGTCTTTTCTAGAATTTGTTTGATTTGCCTATTCGAGACTTCAACTTGACCACTAGTTTGAGGATGATAAGGGGTAGCCAGCTTATGAGTAATTGAGTACTTTTTCAAAAGGGACTCAAATTGACGATTCTTAAAGTGCGTACCTTGGTCACTAATGATAGCCCTAGGTGTGCCAAATTGAGAAAAGATATTCTCTTTTAAGAATTTAAGAACGACCATGTTATCATTAGACTTAGTCGATATGGCTTCTACCCACTTAGACACATAATCAACCGCTAAGAGAATGTAGAGGTTGCCAAAAGAGCTAGGAAAGGGACCCATAAAATCTATGCTCCACACATCAAAAATCTCAATGATTAAGATGGGACTCATAGGCATCATATTTCTTCTAGTGATCTTTCCTAAGTGTTGACACCTAGTACAAGCGACACAGAATTCTACAGCATCCTTGAACATACTAGGCCAATAAAAACCGCTTTGGAGGATTTTAGCTGCTGTTTTCTTTGCACTAAAATGACCTCCACAAGCTTGATCGTGGCAAAAGGAAAGGATACTTCGAAACTCATGGTTTGGGACGCACCTCCGAATGATTTGGTCGGGGCAATATTTAAAGAGACATGGGTCATCCCAAAAGAAGTGTTTTACTTGAGAGAAAAATTTTGATTTATCTTGTGTGGACCAATGAGAGGGGATTTTGCCGGTTGCAAGGTAATTGACAATGTCAGCGAACCAAGGAGGAGTAGAGATAGAAAACAGATGTTCGTCGAGAAAAAATTCATTCAAAGGCGAGTCAGTGGTGGACTCCACCACTAATCGAGAAAGGTGATCGGCAACGACATTTTCGGACCCTTTCTTATCCCTAATTTCTAGGTCAAATTCTTGGAGCAACAAGATCCACCTAATCAATCGGGCCTTACAGTCTTTCTTAGAGAAGAGATATCGAAGGGCGGAATGATCGGTGTAAACAATGATTTTCGAACCAATAAGATACGACCTAAACTTCTCGAGGGCAAAAACTACGGCTAGAAGCTCCTTCTCGGTGGTTGAATAATTGAGTTGCGCATCGTTCAAGGTCTTACTAGCGTAGTATATGACATGAGGTATCTTATTGATTCATTGTCCTAATACCGCCCCTAATGCGTAATCAGATGCATCACACATTAACTCGAAAGGTTGGCTCCAATCGGGAGACTTGATAATCGGGGCCGAGGTCAACTCTTTCTTAAGGTGTTCAAAAGATTGTAAACAATCTTTAGTGAACTCGAATTTGACATCTTTACCAAGAAGGGTGGTCAAGGGTCTAGTCTTTTTGCTAAAATCTTTAATGAAACGCCTATAAAAACCCGCATGTCCTAAAAAGGAACGAATTCCTTTGACAGATGTCGGTGGGGGTAGATTGGCAATGAGGTCAACTTTAGATTTATCTACTTCGATCCCCTTTTCAGAAATTCTATGACCAAGAACGATTCCTTCTTTAACCATGAAATGACATTTTTCCCAATTAAGAACAAGGTTGGTTTCGTTACATCTCTTTAAGACTAACTCAAGATGGTTTAGGCATTGATGAAAAGACAAACCAAAGATGGAGAAGTCATCTATGAAAATCTCTAGGAATTTACCTATCATGTCAGAAAAGATGCTCATCATGCACCTTTGGAAGGTGGCCGGGGCAGTGGATAGACCGAAAGCTAAGCGACGATAAGCAAAGGTTCCAAAGGGACATGTGAAAGTGGTTTTCTCTTGGTCTTCGGGAGCTATAGGAATTTGAAAATAACCGGAATAACCATCTAGAAAGCAATAATAGGCATGACCCGCTAACCTTTCTAACATTTGATCTATGAATGGCAAAGGAAAGTGGTCTTTTCTAGTGGCATCGTTTAGTTTCCTATAGTCTATGCATACCCTCCAACCGGATTGGACACGAGTAGGAACTTGCTCGTTGTTCTCGTTAGTCACCACGGTAATACCCGACTTTTTAGGTACTACCTGAATCGGGCTAACCCAAGAGCTATCAGAAATGGGATAAATGATTCCATTATCTAGACACTTAAGAATTTCCTTCCTAACGACTTCCATCATGGTAGCGTTCAACCGCCTTTGTGGCTCACGAACTGGTTTAGCATCATCAACTAAATGAATCCTATGTTGGACAATGGCCGGACTAATTCCTTTAATATCCGAGATACTCCAACCTATGGCTTCCTTATGTTCTCTAAGCACACTTACAAGCTCATCCTCTTGTGACTTGGTCAAATTAGAGGCAATTATAACGGGAAGAGACTCGTTAGGACCTAAAAAGGCGTACTTAAGAGTGTCGGGAAGAGGTTTGAGTTCTAAATCGGGCGGCTTTGACTCAACGGGTTCACTAGCTTCGAAAACTGGCAAAGGAGGTGGTTCACATGCTTGGTTACTTGTAGGAATAGTGGAATCTAACATTGCATTGACCTCATTTGTATATTCAGAATCATCCCAATTTTGACCAAAGTGTTTTAAACAAAAATCAAGAGCATCATTAGGGTTGATGAATTCTTGATCAACTATATCATCAATTAAATTGACATCCATAGGTTGATCATAGAAATCATCGGGTTGTTTCCCTATGTGAAAAATATTGAGGTTAATGGTCATGTTCCCAAATGTTAGTTTCATTAATCCATTTCTACAATTAATCAATGCATTGGAGGTGGCTAGAAATGGCCTTCCTAGAATGATAGGAATCTGATTTTTAGGGTTCTTGACTGGTTCGGTTTCTAGGACGACAAAATCAACGGGAAAGAAAAAGTCACCTACTTTAATTAGCACGTCTTCAACAATCCCATTATGAACTTTGACAGAACAATCGGCTAATTGAAGTGTAACATTAGTTCTTTGAAGCTCTCCTAAACCTAGGGCTTGATAGACCAAAAATGGAAGCAAGTTCACACTAGCGCCTAAGTCGAGTAATGCCTTGTCCACAAAGGTATTGCCTATGACACATGAAATTGTAGGACAACCGGGGTCCTTATATTTCACGGGAATTTGGTTCGAAAGAATTGAGCTCACTTGGGACGTCAAGAAGGCTTTCTTAGGGACGTGAGTAGTTCGCTTATGTGTGCACAAATCTTTTAGACATTTCGCATACGAAGGAATTTGTTGAATCGCGTCTAAAAGAGGGATGTTGACTTTGACTTGCTTAAAGACTTCTAAGATCTTGTCCATTTAGGCCGTTTGTTTAGGAGAAATGAGTCGTTGAGGGTAAGGAGCTTTTGGCTTAAAGACTCGTTCATTAGGTCTTCGGGGACGGGTTTTGTCCCACTCGTTGATCCTTGTTCCTTAGAACTCTCGGGTTCAAGATTAGAGTTTGGTTCAGAATTTGACTCGTCTTCTTCGGGAGACTTGTCACCGACATGATTTTCAACTTGCTTACCGGACCTTAAGGAAATGACAGCATTCACATTGTGAGGAGGTCTTTGATTGATAGGAAATTTAGGGTTTACCTCGGTTTGACTTGGAAGTTTATTCTTCTCTCGTTCACAAATGGCGTTGGCTAATTGGCTCACTTGAACCTCTAACTTAGATATGGCTTGAGTACTAGCATTTAAAATTTGCCTATCTTGAGTCATGGTTTGCATGAAGGTTTGTTGAGATTGAGCCAAATTAGTTGTTGATTTTAGAAGCGCATCGAGAGTCTTTTCCAAGGAGGTAAGTCACTTGGAATATAAGGACACTCAGAGAAATAACTCGGGAAACTCAGAGAAAATAAGGACACAGTGATAAGTGGATTTTATATCCACTTGGAATATTCCGTATCGGCTTAAATTGGTGTATTTGGCCTCAAGTTTGTCGTAGTTTTTATGTGTTTTATTTATTTCTGCAGGTTTGGAGAAATATCGTTTAAGGGTGAATTTTCCGTTGAATTTGGAGTTGATTACGCTAAGGAATGAAGAATGGTGACTTAATATCAACTACCAAGAGTGTTCAAGACATTGGCATGAAGATGGGAAGTGAATGCAAAAGGAATGGAAGAAAACGGATGAGAAACGAAGAAGAAAAAAAACTGCAGAAAAACAGCCTGAACAGCCAAGGCAGCGCAGGCTGCGCTTGGAACTGCGCAGGCTGCGCTTGGTACAGGAGAAGCAGCGCAGGCTGCGCTGGAGCTGCGCAGGCAGCGCTCCTGCGGGAGAAAAATTGCTGAAATTTGCTGTTTTGCTGAAAAATCTCTGTTTTGCCCTTATTCGAATTTTAATTGTATTTTAAGCATCCAAACCTATTTCTAATTGTATTCTAGGTTGTTTTTCTTGTTGGGCAAGATATGTAGGCTTATATAAACACCTCTAAGCCTTGTAATTCAAGGGGAGATTATTGTAAGTTAGTTTTGCAAGAGAGAAAAGGAGAGAAGGATTCAAGCTCGGTGACAAGCACGGATCTAGATCTACTTCATCTTTTGTATACGTTGAATCATCGATTTGTTTTCTCAACTCTTTACGTTATTAATATTATTAATTCTTTCTTTATATCTTGTTTAATATCATGTTTTCGTCAAATCCCATGGTGACGAAAAGTTCAATTATGAACTAATCGTTGTCGTGGGATCCTAGTGGATTTATCTATGTAGCTTAGTAGTTTGCATGCCTTAGAGGTTTATGTGTGGTGAATTCTTGATATCCTTGTATGGTTGTACTTATGGTATTTAGGTGCGTCGCGAACATCTAATATGTTAATCTCCTGCTAAACGAGAGTGGAACTTGAGATTTAGAACTTGCCATGCTAGCATAGGATAGGTTGATGTTAAGCATCATGATTTGTGGCATGAATAGAGATATTATGCTACCCTATGTGATCTAAGTGGATAACTTGTGCTTAAACCTTTATGTTTTCAAATTCTATAGAGATATAGGGTCTAAACATAATAGGTGTCTATTCATCTTCTATCTCTTTTGTGGATGTATGTGTAGTTTGGTACTAGTATACCGAGAGGTAACTTTTACTTGATTCGTGTTATCTGATCAGATATCAAAACCATCGCATGTTTAATTGAAGGCTGCAACTCTAAGTGAAGTAGATAATCAAACTAGGATTCCATGTTTATTCTCATATTAGTAATTCGATTTTAATTCTTGTCACTAGTTAATTCTTAATTTTATAATTTGCATCTTAGTTCAATTTAGGTAATCAAAACCATATTTGTATTTTTCTTAGCAGTGAATTAAAACCATACATTATTGCATAGGCATATTTTCTGAGTAAAACTCAACCAGATCTCTGCGGAACGAACTTTAATTGTATTACTTGTGACTACGTGCGCTTGCGTAATTATAGCATAACACACAACTACAAAAAAATGCGACTAAAACAGGGGGATGCGATCTCAGAACTCATAACAAATCGACTCACAATTCACAGAAAAACAATTCGGTAAAAACACGGAAATAAAAGAACTCAGCGCAGCAACTCAGAACATACCCACGAAGACATCTAACTCGGACTCATAATTCGACAGTAAACTGTACCAACGAAAACAAACACAACGAACTTAATTCAATCAATCAAACATTGCAGACAAGAAACCAAACTTGCTACAAACTCAAACCGAAAATAAACACAATCCAGCAACTCGTAAAAGTAAATTACAATACGAAGCAAGACGCGGACAGAACTAAGTAAAAGTAAAGGAAATTGGGAAAAAGGGATTTCAAAATAAAAGAAAAAGGGGAAAAGAAAGAGTGTGTTTGTGTTTGTTCGACTGAGAGAGAGAGAGAGAGAGAGAGAGAGAGAGAGAGAGAGAGAGAGAGAGAGAGAGAGAGAGAGAGAGAGAGAGAGAGAGAGAGAGAGTGAGAGAGAGAGAAAGAGAGGGGTTGGGGAGTAAAGGAAAGAAGAGACGAAATTAAGAAAAACAAGGGGAAAAAAAAATTGGGTTCGTGCGAAGTGAAAGGAAAGGAAAAGAAGAGTGACTGATCTGGGTTTTAAAATAAACAGGGGAGGCTTCGAATTTTAACACTAATTAAAACAGAAAAATAAGTACTGATTGTTTATAAAACTAATTTTTTTTTTGTTTTTTTTATATTTAAATACGAAAATAGGGAAATTAATAACGAAATGAAATTACTACAACGATGATTTTGAATTAAAATGGGCCACAGTAAAATGGAGATTTAAAGGGGCGTAGTTAAAATTAGCAACTATGAACAAGAAAATAAAAATCGCTACTTTCAACCCATAGTGGTTAGCATTTCGCCACTTTGTCCACTACTTGGATTTACGAAAATAACGAAACAAGGCAACAATAACGAAAGAGCAAGACAAGAAGTAAAGAAAATAAAAATTGCGTTAATTATAATAGGAGTGTTTACAAGATTTGAAACTAAGAAAAGAAATACAAGAAATTAAATCTATCCTAAAATCTAAGTTACTAAATACAAGGGGGGTGAGGGGGTATTTATAGGATAGGAATTAGGGTTAAGGGGGGTGTTGGGTAAATCCCCACCATACATGTGTGGTGTGTGGTGGTGAAATCCTAGCCATCTATTTGTTTCCTTCCCCCTTAAGCTTTGAAGAGTTGATCTTGGCCATACACTTATGTAATGTGTTGGGATGATCTCCACCTTCCACTTGTCTTGAAATATTCCTTTTGCTCCAAGCTCCTAATTCTTTTCCTTCTTTCATTTTTGGTCCTTTTTCTTCCTCTTTTTCCCTTCCTTGCTCTTTATTTCTTTATTTTGTCATTTCTTTATTTATTTACGAATTTCCTGAAATGCAACAAAATAATTTATTAAAATACGAGTTCAAGCAATAAATAGGTAATAAAAATATGCAAAAATATGCACTTATCACATATTGTTGAAGAATCTATTGATGTCACTTTTCAAGAACCTAACAATGATCTACCAAGAGTCGAGGAAGAATTTGCAGGTGAACAAGAGAGAATGCAACCTCAGGTTTCTGACAATCAGCACGCTGGAAGTTCAAATCAGCAAGCTGAAGTAGAAGCTGGAACTGGAAATCATCAAGCCAAACAGGATACAGACCCTGACAATCAGCAAGCTGGAAGTTCAAATCAGCAAGCTGAAGTTGACGACACAATTTCTAAAGTGGTAAAAATGACTTTGGAAGGTCCTAGAGGTTCAAGGGCTACTGAGAAACAACCTATCTATGATGGAGAATATCAACTACCACCGGCAAAGATGAGAAAGATAACTCAAGAAGAAATAGCTCAAAATTCTTTACCGAGGTCAACAAGAACGGTTAAGAATCATCCTCCAGAGTTGGTCATTGGTGATATTACTGATGGAATCACTACAAGAAGAGGGAAAGCAAATTACTGTGCTCATGCTGCCTTCCTAGCACAAGAAGAACCCAAAAATATCAATGAAGCATTGGAAGATGAAAATTGGATCATGGCTATGCAAGAAGAATTAAATCAATTTGAAAGATGTGATATTTGGGAACTTGTCAAGCCACCAGAAGATGCTTCAATCATAGGAACAAAATGGGTGTTCAAAAACAAAGTTGATGAATTTGGCACCATTACTCGAAGTAAAGCAAGACTTGTAGCTCAAGGCTATAACCAACAAGAAGGCATGGACTTTGATCAAACCTATGCTCCTGTTGCTCATCTGGAATCAATTAGAATGCTTCTTGCCTATGCATGTTTCAAGAAAATCAAGCTATATCAAATGGATGTAAAGAGTGCATTCCTAAATGGCGTGCTGGAAGAGGAAGTGTATGTCAAACAGCCTCCGAGATTCGAACATGATCAATATCCAAACTATGCATTCAAGCTAAAGAAGGCTCTCTATGGTTTAAAGCAAGCTACAAGAGCTTGGTACAAAAGGCTTAGTAAGTATCTAATCCAAAATGGATTTATTCGAGGTAAAATCGATCCCACATTATTTATTAAACAAAATGGTAAAGATATTCTCATTGTTCAAATATATGTGGATGATATTATTTTTCGATCTACTAATGAACCTATGTGCAAGTGGTTTTCGAAGTGTATGCATAGTGAGTTTGAAATGAGCATGATGGGTGAGCTCAATTATTTCTTGGGTCTTCAAATTAAGCAATATAAGGATGGAATATTTGTGCACCAATCTAAATATACAAAAAGTTTGCTCAAAAGATTCGGTTATGAAGATGTTAAGCCAAAATCAACCCCCATGGTTCAAAATAGCAAGCTGATTGAAGATGAAAATGGTAAGGCTGTTGATATCAAAAGATACTGAGGTATGATAGGAAGCTTATTATACCTAACTGCTTCTAGACCTGACATCATGTATAGTGTATGTGTTTGTGCAAGGTTTCAATCCAGTCCTAAGGAGTCTCACTTAAATGCTATTAAAAGAATTTTTCGATATTTAAGTGGTACCATTACTCTTGGTTTGTTCTATCCTATCACAAATACTTTTGATCTTGTTGGGTATAGTGATGCAGATTATGCAGGTTGTCAAGTTGATAGAAAAAATACTAGTGGTGTTTGTACATTCCTTGGACAAAGCTTAGTTTCATGGCAATGTAAGAAACAAACGTCTGTTGCTTTATCCACGGCCGAAGGAGAGTATCTAGCAGCTGGGAGCTGTTGTTCTCAACTTCTATGGATGACTCAAACACTAAGGGACTTTGATATCAAGTGTGAAAAGGTTCCAATAAATTGTGACAACGCTAGCACCATTAATATTTCTAAGAATTCGATGAATCACTCAAGAACGAAGCATATCGATGTTCGACACCATTTCTTGAGAGATAATGTTGCTAAAGGCAAGATAGAATTGGTCTTTGTTCCAACAGAGTTTCAACTTGCTGATATTTTCACAAAGCCTCTTGCTGAAGAAAGATTTTCAGTCATTCGAATGCAACTTGGTATGTGTTCTATTTAAAACAGCATGCTGAATGATTGTTTGCAGGACAGGTTAGCTTACCATTTGTACAGGTAACATTCAACAAATAGCAAGCTATCTGTGCAGGTAAAATACCACAAACAGCAAGCTGTTTGTGTAGGTAACATACTGCAAATAGCATACTATTTCTCATCGCTTCTAGCTTACCATTTGTGTGAAATTAAATAATTCATGTTTATATGTGTTGTGAATTATTTGGTACATCTTTCTGTGTTATACGGTATATGCTTAATTGATTAATTAAATCATGTTCTAGTATTTCTTTAAATATGTCTTTAAATTGCTGGTCAGGTTAGCTTACCATTTGTTCTATTCGCATATTACAATTGGTATACTGATTGCATTATATTCTGGCATATCATTTGTTGATCTTAAGTATTTTAATTTTTGATGGATTAAGGGGGCGAACTTTAGGAGAATACTTAATGAAAATGTATTATTGGATGTTTTTATTTGATCTTGTTAGATTACTATTTTATATCTAATTTTGAGATGCAGGGATTTAGGGGGAGTTATTCTAATTCTCCTCAATTAGTTGTAATCATCAAAAAGGGGGAGATTGATACTCCTAAGTTTTGATGATCACAAACAGTAAGCCATTTGGCTTATTAGTAGATATAAAACAGCATGCTAGTTGTGTATGTACTCACTTGGTTTTTGCAGGATACTCTAGCTTACTGATTGTATAATTAGTCTATCTAACAGCAAACCAAAGTTGAGATACAGTGATAGTTTGGCAAGCCAGTTGCACACAGTCAATACATAAACAGCAGGCTGATAGCGTGTAGTTTGATATAAAACATCATGTATCATGTATTTCTGTATTGTACTCACTTGGTTTTGAAGGGTATAATAGCTTACTGATTGTATGTTCAGTTTGTCACAAACAGCAAGCCATTTTCAACTGTTCAGAATTCCTGTAGATAAAGATCAACTAGACATATCTATGTTCTCAGGAAACTTGGTTGATGATATGGAAATGCAAAAGTATAAAGCCATGTATCTGTTCAGCTCACCAGAACCAAAACAGCAAGCTGACATGAACTTCCTATGTTATTTCGGTACTGTACTAACTTGGTTTTGCAGGGAAAATTAGCTTACTAATTGGATAATCAGTTTGTGACAAACAGCAAGAAAAATTCATGGACAAACAGCAAGCCAGTCAGAAATAGCGTGCCAGTCTCACAAACAGCAAGCTGTTTGTGTCTGCCAGAATTAAGGGACAGTTTGGTTCTTCAAGGAGCATGGAACGGAAACATTGTTAGGAATATTTGTAAGGGCCCTCTGAATTAATCTAAATATGTCAGCCCTCATATTTCAAACATTTTGGGAGACAAACTTATTCCTTGTCTTAAAATGAGAAAAGTAAAATCTACTTTTCTTTATTTTAATACCCACCATACCTCCACTCAAAGACAACACATGGGACTCATCATAGCAAATATTCTCTCCATGTTTTTAACTCTATACACGCTCCATCTCTTCTGAATTTGTAGATTATTCAAGCGCCTCCACTTCTTGATATTAAATCATCTCTAACGGCCTCATTCCATTTTCATACCGTTGGAGCATCTTGAAGCTTGATTTTAAATATTCTTGTTCATCTATTTAAGGGCTGGATTCTCGGTTCTTAGGCATCGAAAAAGAAGTGCAGAGAAACAAGATATACATTCACAACCACAAAAGCTTACATTGCAAAATTTTTCAAAACCTCACAAACCCTATATACACGCATATATATATATTCAGAGGGTTTATAGGTTGAGTTGTAATTGATTCAAATCATTGTATTGTTCAATTTGTATTGAATAGTTGCTGTACAAGTTTGGCTTAAGGTTTTGTGTGGGTCGAACTAGACTAGAGAAGGATACTTGGGAAGTATTGCTTAGAGGGTTAGTTCAGCACAGCAAACAGCAAGCCATTTGTAAGCAACTGGGTGTTTTAGTTGTCGGACAGATTGGTTAGGGAACAAGGGTTTGGTGAACGTTGCTAGAGAAGTATACTTGGGAAGTATAGCTTAGAGAGCAGGTTCAGAAACAGGTGTTCATCAAGCCATTTGTCAGCAACTAGGAAGAAGGGAGATATATTATTGCATCTTGTAATCGGTATATTTCATTGATCAATAATATATTCTCTTACCAAGTTGGTAAGGGACCAGAACGTAGACCATAGGGGTTTAGGGATCGAACCTGGCTAAAAGATCGTGTGTTCTTTAATTTTCTGCATTTTAGTTACAAACAGCGTACCATTTGCAAACTGATAAAACACAAACAGCAAGCTGTTTGTAGTAATTTTTAAAACAGTTCATAAAATAGGATTGTTAGCCATAAACACCTATTCACCCCCCTCTAGGTGTTGTTTTCAGCGACAGGCAAGGTCCTTGGCAGTGGTAAAGTGGTAGATGTCCTATATATTATGGAAGGAAATTCTGTTTCGCCATCAGCAAGTTATCAGGTTTCATCTAAATCTAATCCCAGTTTAGAGTCCTTGTATCAATGGCATAGATGCTTAGGTCATCCTTCATTTGGTGTTCTGTCGCATCTCTTTCCGAATTTAGCATCAAAATGTAAAAAGGATGAATTTTTTTGTGAACCATGTGAATTAGCAAAACATAAAAGGTCACCTTATCCATCTAGAAATAAGAGAAGTCCTACACTATTTTCTACTATTCATACAGATGTTTGGGGTCCATTTAGTCATCCTACACATGATGGGTATAGGTGGTTTGTTGTCTTTGTTGATTGTTATTCTCGACTTACTTTTATATACCTTCTTAAACACAAAAGTGAAGTATTCGGATGTTTTAAATCCTTTTACCACATGATAAAAACACAGTTCAATGCCTCTGTTAAAATTTTGCGAAGTGATAATGGTACCGAGTATGCCGGAATGTTTACATCTTATTTGGACACATGGGATATTATTCATCAAACTACATGTGTTAAAACCTCTCAGCAAAATGGAGTTGCTGAAAGGAAAATTGGTCACTTACAACAGGTAGCACGGTCCCTCATATTAACTATGCATGTCCCTAAATATCTTTGGGGTGAGGCAGTCATGACTGTTGCATATCTGATCAACCGTCTCCGTTCAAGTGTACTACAATTCAGAACATCGTTGTCCTTTATTCATGCACCTTCGTCTCATCCATTGCCTCTTCGGTTATTTGGGAGTGTCTGCTTTGTTCATAATCATTCTCCCTCTCGGGATAAACTTGATTCTCGTGCTCTCCGCTGTATTTTCATTGGTTATACACCAACTCAAAAGGGGTATAAGTGCTATCATCCTCCCTCACATCGCACATATGTCAGTCACGATGTTACTTTCTGGGAGTCTATTTCTTACTTCTCTTCCAGATCCTCCTCCTTGCTTCAGGGGGAGATTAACTGACACAGTCTTGATAGTAAAGCGACAGAGGAGTCTCAATTCCTTCCATTCATCAATGTGCCAAACACTAGCCCAAACTCATCATCCATCCCTCCACTTATGAGTAGAGAGTCGGATGATCTAAATAGATTGAAGGGGCCAGATTTGATCACATATTCTAGACGGAAAAATAAGGATATAATCACTTTATTACTTCCAGAGACTTCTTACCTGGAGACAGATCCTACAGCTCCTACAATTGAGCTTGAGCCTGATAATGGTAACACTTTTGATCCTAATTTAGATCTTCCTATTGCTATAAGAAAGGGTATACATTCTTGCACTAACCATCCTATCTCAAACTTTGTATCTTATAATGCATTATCTCCATCTTCACTTGCTTTTGTGTCATCCTTGTCTAGTGTTTCTGTTCCACATACTTGGCAAGATGCTTTATGTGATCCTAAATGGAAAGATGCCATGATAGAGGAAATGAATGCCTTGAAACATAATGGTACTTGGGAGTTAACTCATCTTCCTGCTGAAAGAAAGGTAGTAGGATGTAGATGAGTGTTTACTGTGAAACAAAAACCTAATGGGTTGATTGATAGGTACAAAGCAAGACTTGTGGCAAAAGGGTATACTCAGTCTTATGGGATTGATTATCAGGAAACTTTTGCTCCAGTGGCAAAAATGGCTTCTATTCGAGTCCTTATTTCCTGTGCAACAAATCTTGGATGGGAACTTCAACAGTTGGATGTAAAAAATGCATTCTTACATGGAGACCTACAAGAAGAGGTCTACATGGATATCCCACCTTGATTTTCTACAGCTGCAACCATCGGGAAAGTATGTAAATTGAAAAAGACTATTTATGGATTGAAGCAGTCTCCAGAGTTTGGTTTGGCAAATTTCAAAGAGCAATGGTTAAATTTGACTATAAACAGAGCAATTCGGATCACACAATGTTTGTAAAAAGAAAAGGGGAAAAGATCACAGTCTTGATTGTTTATGTTGATGTTATTGTGATCACTGGCAACGACACATGTGAGATTGCAGATGTTAAACAGAGACTTGCCTCCGAATTTGAGATGAAGGATTTGGGAAAACTACGGTATTTCCTTGGCATTGAAGTCTCCAGAAGTCCAGGTGGTATCTTTCTTTCACAACGGAAGTATACACTTGACCTTTTAAATGAAACAGGTATTTTGGGATGTAGACCTGCGGATTCTCCTATAGAAGCGAATCATAAACTTTGTGGAGAAACAGGTGACGTTGTCGATAGACCCCAATATCAGAGATTGGTTGGAAGACTAATTTATCTTTCACATACACGACCAGATATAGCATATGTCGTGGGAATTGTAAGCAGATATATGCATGATCCTCGTCAAGCACATTTGGATGCAGTTTATAAGATATTAAGGTATCTTAAGGCTACTCCTGGAAAAGGAGTGATGTTTACTAAAAACAATCATCTCGAGATTGAGGGCTATACAGATTCTGATTGGGCTGGTTGTCTAGATGACATTTTTTGGAGGTAACCTAGTTACTTGGTGAAGCAAGAAACAACCTGTTGTTGCGTTATCTAGTGCTGAGGCAGAATACAGAGTTATGGCTAAAGGAGTGCGTGAATTGTTATGGATAGAACTTCTCTTACAGGAATTAGGCCTTTCATCAGGGAATCCAATGAAGTTTTATTGTGACAACAAGGCCGCCATTGATAGTGCACACAATCCAGTTCAACATGATCGGACTAAACATATCGAGATTGATCGGAATTTTATCAAAGAAAAAATTAATAATAATATTATTAGCATTCACTTTGTACGATCAGAAGATCAACTAGCCGATGTATTGACTAAGGGGTTGGTCAAGAAAATGTTACATTCACCTATTGGCAAGTTGGGCATGAATGATATATATGCATCAACTTGAGGGGAGTATTAAATGATGTAACTGATTACATATGTGTAGGTTAGGTAGAAGATTAGGCAGAGTAATATGCTATATATGACTTCTGCTATATATGACTTCTCTATCTCTTGTAATAACATAACAATATTATATATATTTACAATACAATCTCTCCATCTCTCCTCTTTACTATCTTCATATACTTTCATAAAAATACAATGAAAGTAATGTTTGAAGATTAGATCTGTACCTCTGAAGTCAGAGGAATATTTTCTTTGCCTAAGTCACAATCTACGTGGTAGTTCTTTACTTCTTTTGAAAGCTCATATATACCAAGTTGTTAGACACAAGAAAACTGTCATTGCAGGAAAAAGAAACAATACATAAATATTAACATCTTTTGATGGGGGCAGGAATATGCACAAATTCATTTAAGAGACGACAGGTGATAAACCTAGTGTGACCCCGGAAAGATATGCCAATGGAAAAATTAGTACATGATGATTGGGTGTTAAAAGTAAATGGTGAACTTGATCGAATGAAACATAGTTCAATGGAAGAGATCGAGCAGCACTGGAAGAAACGGTCCATATATCGATTACCAACATCCATTACAGAGCTAAATAGGCGTGCATACAAGCCTCAGGTTGTCTCCTTTGGGCCTTTTCATCATGGCCAGCAACATTTACAGCATATGGAAGCGCACAAGCACCGTGCTTTCCTTGTATTTCTGAAAAGATCAAATAAGCCTGTGGAATACTTCATGGAGTCTTTATCCCCTCTGGTGCAGGATTTGAAGAAATCTTATGATTTCCTTGACGGACAAGAAGACACCGACGCGTTTTTGAAGTTAATGATTCTTGATGGCTGTTTTATGCTTGAAATTCTGCGTATGTCAGCCAGTACTGATGGTTTTTATCAACATCACACCTGGAATGCCACCAGCTCTGCAAATTTGTACGATAACAATGATAGTTTTGTTGCCGATTATGCTCCTAATGATCCGATTTTCAGCAATCACGGAAAGCTATATATCATGCCATACATCAAGCGCGACATGCTTATGCTAGAAAATCAGTTGCCCATGCTGCTGCTTCAGAACCTGCTAGCTATTCAAAATGACAGACCTATGGTAAAGTCAGTAACTTTTTACATATTCTAATAGTTAGTCATTATGCACGTCCCAAATTTGTTAAATATTAGGTCCATAAAATTTGTTGCATTTAGAAAATTAGACTTCTTTGCAAATTAAAAGATACCATGTATTGTAATTACAATAATTTCATTGCAAGTGTGATAGCTTCTTTTGAATTTTATTAACCTTGGATTATGAATTTTGATTATACTAACTGGTAGTTGCATATATAACTGGTGGCAGCATGAGGAGTTTTTGAATTACCATATGGTCAAGTTTTACTCTCCCGATATACCTGTCCCGAATCTCGGGAAATGCCTACATTTACTGGATGTATACAGGAAGAGCCTACTTTTTCATCACCACCCTCATAAATTTCGTCGTACCAGGCCTTATAATATTAACAAAGACATCATACGTTCTGCAATGGAGCTTCACGAAGCAGGAATCAGATTCAAAACAAGTAAAACCACTAGCCTCAAAGACATCTCATTCCACAGTGGGGTTCTACGACTCCCACGTATCGTGGTGGATGACACAACAGAAGCTATGTTTCTCAACCTAATTGCTTTCGAAAGGTTTCATGTTGGTGCAGGAAACGAGGTGACAGCATATGTGTTTTTTATGGACAACATTATTGACAACGCAAGGGATGTTAATCTTTTGCACTTGCAAGGCATTATTCAGAATGCCATTGGAAGTGATAAAGCTGTGGCCAAACTATTCAACTCACTATCTAAGGATATAACACTTGATCCTGATAGTAGTTTAGATATTGTGCACAAGAGGGTTCACCACTACTGCAGGCAACGGTGGAATGAATGGCGTGCAAATCTTATACATACTTACTTTAGGAGTCCATGGGCTATTTTGTCTGTTTTTGCAGCATTCTTTCTATTCGCCCTCACGATTATTCAGACAATCTACACTGTCATGTCATACTATCAAGTTCCTCCTCCCCCTCCTCCCCCACCGCCACATTTCTGATAGGGTTGATTTAGTACCTTAAAACCTTGTACTTGGATTTGTTCTAATTTACAAGAATGTAGAGTTTTGCTTTACTGCGTGTTCTGTTCAAATGTGATGATTTTGTGTACTGACTGATGATGTCTTTATTGGGACTGGATGATGTGTTTTATAATTTTGAAATATGAAGCTGCGTTTTGTTATTATATCTAGGTTTTGGTTTATTGTTTTGTTATTCTTACACTGGTAAGTCAGTAGCACACCATTTTCTTACAATTCATGGCATGCCCCGTATCATCAGTGATCGTGATACAAAATCACCCATTTTGGAAAGAGATTTAAGATGTCCAATGTTCAACTTTAGCTAAGCTTAGCACAAAACCTGTAATTGGACCGAGAAATTTACATACCTACAGTACCTCAGTGTTTTACCTTCCATAAGCCTGGTTCTTGGTTGTCTTTCTTATCTTGGGCAGGGACAGAGTACTGGTGCCATTCCACTTTTGACTGCTCAATCGGCATGACATCAGAAACAGTCTATGATCTATTGTTGCTTTCAATTCCTTGCCATAATCCCAGTAATTTCATTGACAATGAAGTGATCAGACCTTTTATAATAGAGATGGGATCCTTCATAAACTTAAGTTGACCTTGCATGCTGCTACTAATTGCATGAAGCAGTTGGCACATATAAATCAGCATGATGTGGTGTATAATGTTTTTGTGTTTCTCTTCCTCCAGATTTTGAATGTGTTTCTCTTCCTCCAAAATTATCGACTAACAAAATTACAAAATGTGTTTCGTCATGCATAACAACCAATTTTTATGGGTCATGTCAAGTTGCTGAGTGTGTAGGCTCTGTTCCATAACGACCAATTTTCTCTCACTCGCTCTAAATATCCTGTTTCCGTAAAGAAAATATATGTAGACAATCCGTAAGTCATTTTTATGTTGACAGAAGGCTATGTATCATGCCATACGCACTACAAGAATTCCCGGCATTTGCGACGGAAAATTCCGTCGGCAAAGGCTAAATACTGTTGGCAAATCAGGATAACAACGGAATTCGCGACGGGAAAAAGTGTTGCAGTTTTGGCCGTAGGTAAGGGCTTAGCGACAGAATTGAAATTCCGTCGGCAATCTAGCAACGGATCTATAACTAATCACCAACGGATTCCCTCATTGTTGACCACCCTCCGACAACTCTTTACCAACGGATTTCCGTCGTAAGCTACCAACGCCTTTATTCCGTCAGTGATTAGCGACGAATTTGCAACGGACCTGCAACTAACTACCAACGGATTCCCTCTTTGGTGACCTCCATCCGGCAACTCTTTACCTACGAATTTCCGTCGCAAGCTAGTTTGCAACAAATTCTTCATTTTATTTTTTGTTGCAAATCCATTGCTGATATTAATTTTATTCTTTTAAAAAAATTGCTTTTTGCTAAAATTCCATCAATTTTGAAATTTTCTGTAAGGTCTTAATAAATCACTTTTTTGTTTATTGTACGTGTTCTAGTCCGTTGTATACATTCAAAATTAATCCTAATTAGGAAAATACATAAAAAAAAAATGAATGAAAAGGAAACCATACATTAATAATTTCAATACTTACCAAAAGTCATAAATCCAAAAGTAGTACAAAACGAGTACATTAATAAGTTCACAAATCCAAAAGTAGTACAAAACGAGTACAAGGTGAGTTAAAATAAGTTCCTGGTAGTTCTTTAATACCAAATAATAGCTAGAATATAGTAGTTGAAGATTCGGAGCAAACAAGATTTCCAGAGTAACTACAACAGCAATGCAACGATCATTCTTCAATTTTCTGCATTTTCAAAAAAAGACTAAAACTAATCAACTTGTTGCACACAAAAGATTAACACTGAAAAGTTGCGAAAGAGTTCAAAACTAATGATCGAAAGGGCACAAAATTATAGTAATCTGTTTCTATATAGAATACCAGGTCCCATAACCAAACTAATGATCCAAACAGCACAAAAATGTGTCATTCATCACTTATCTCTAACGAGTTAGTGAACTTAGTGACAAGCATCAATACGAGTTAGCAACAATTTGACAAGCCAAAAAGAAATTGGAAGAGGCCATCAACCCTATCTGTTAAAACAATACTAGCAACTATTCTGCTGCAACAACTACAGTTACAGTGAGACAAAATTTGGGAAAAGGGTTTAATGGTCACAAGCTGAACTTTAGTATGGCAACAATGACCAGGGAAAAGAAGAGCTTATTATTAATAGAGTCTTCTAGAACAACGAAGCAGGGGAAACAGAAACACAGACACCACGTTGGTTTGGGTATGTTTTTTTCTCAAAGTAAATTTCACTATACGAGGCAGTCAATTAAAAAGAAGATTAGGGCATTTACAACTCCAATTACTGTTTTGATTAAAGGGACAAATTAAACAGGAGCTAAGTAATAAATTCAATTAGGTCTAGTAAATTTTAAAAAGAAAAAAAAAAACAAAAACTCACAAATATAAATCAAAAGAGCTTCAAGAGGAGGACAGAACTGTAGAGAAACTCAAACCAAAATGCAGCTGATCAAGGGATTTCTAAATTGCAATATAAGACATGACAAAAAAAAATGAGCAACTTACTATGACTAGTATGAATTAACTTACTTCGATACTTTTGTTTTCCATCATCTCCTTAATGATTTTGACTACTAAAAACCCTTGCTAGTTGACTCTCCATATCCTTCATCCGATGCTGCATCTCATCCATCTGTTTTAATCGCTGCTGCATCTTATCCATCTGTTTCATTCGCTCCTTCATCACTTCAAGCTCAGTCTCTAACTTCTGATAATCATGGAGGTTAGGGTGAGAGGAGTTGCTGAAATGAGCACTGCTGCCCTTTGGTTCATAGTAAATGTCCTTACTCGAGCAGAGACCATATATCCTATTTCTACTGTTACGACCAGCCACTGCATCATAATACAATTGATTTTCATCAACAGGTAGAGGTGTTGAGGAGCCATCCGTAGGCTTCGAATGCTCACTACGGAGGGTCTTGATTCTTTCCTGTATAATAAAGCAAGTCAGGGCAGAATGGATCTCTTTTATAGTAATAGGGCAGAATGGTCTCTTTTTGTGCACTTACATATGTTCTTTCACTTTTTTTGTCAATGAAAGTCTTTAAGTCATGATTTAAAGTGTGTGTATACAGAAACAACTCAGGGCAGAATGGATCTCTTTTATAGTCTTCAGCCTACATAAAACATTTTTGAATATTAGAAATTTGACAACACAAAATTCAGCAAGCTACTTAATAACTTAGAATATTGTATCCAAAAGCTTACCAAAATAGCTGCAGTCTTTCGGTGAGAGGATGAACCACTAGTGTGTGTTGCAGGGTACTCATTCCCATCAGCTCCACCCTTACGATTGTTTCTCTTCAATTCAGTTTTTTTTGACATTCTGGGATTTTCCACTCTTCGATCTAACTCAGCCACACATTTTTTCAGATTCTATTATCCAACTTTTTCTTTTCCCACTTTGCACGTGCTCTAGAACGCAGATCCTTATAACGATGTGAAGTGCTTTTTCGCCATACTTCATACACCAAGTTATCTGGTTGTCTCCATACAAACCATTTCTGCAATACAAAAATAATAATATTAATAAGTCAATAACCACATATAAGTGTTTGTAAAGATGACTGATATAAAAGAAAAATAAGGCAGTCAATGTTGTATAAAACTACCTTAAACTCCTCGAAGTAGAATCGTTTAGTTTCTGTTAGTCACAGAGGCATGCCTGAATACATCTAATAACAAGCCTAAGTATGTGTAATGCTATGCATTACCTACATGACCTCTTAACTGAGGGAACCTCTAGTTGTAGAGTCTCTATTTGTTCTGTACTTGTAATAGGCATCAAATCCTAGTTGTGTAACTGTAATTATAAAGTCAAGAATAATGCTTGAAAGAAGTTCCAAGGTTCATGCCTCAAGCAAGGAGATAAAGACTGCCAAATAATCACAGTTGGGATTTGAAGAAATGAAGAATTTGCCTAAGTACCAATTCGAGAAGTACATTTGTCTATTCGAGAAGTCTAGCATTCGAGAAGTCAGAGATTCGATATCTCAGAAGACACTATTCGAGATCTCTAAATACACTGTTCGATATCTCATTCGATATCTCAGAGATTCGATATGTCTATTACTCTATTCGAGAACTCATGGAGTCAACAAGTCAAAGCATCATTCGAGTTCTCTAAGAGTCAACAAGTCAATGATCTATTCGATATCTCAAGGACTAAAGAAGCTATTCGACATCTCAGGGATTCGATATGTCAAAATGCTCTATTCGATATCTCAAGGAGTCCCAGAGAAAAGAGCTATTCGAGAAGTAATTCGATATGTCAATATAACACTATTCGAGAACTCAGAGTTATTGATTAAGTCAATTCGAGTTCTCGAATCAATCACTTAGCCACTTCTCGAATACATCCTTGGAGACAAAATACTGAAGAATTGTACAAGTCAGAAACCTGCAACAAGCCGAGACGCTTTATTTGACTATGTACTATAAAGCAGATTGGAAAGCCTACAAAGAAGCTTGGAGAGATAAGACAAAGGGACAAGGAGCTAAAGAAGTGGATCTGAACAGGCTTTGCAAAGTCAAATCTGTAGCCTTTTGGACTCTTACTCAAATAAGATAGACAGACTGGAAAGTATTTTGTTTACCTACCTTATTTGTAGTAAGTAGGTGTATCCATGTCTATAAGGATACAGCCTCACTTCTTTAGCTAAAGAGGTGATAAGTTTTTCAAGATACATCACAAGAAATATCTCTCTAAGAAAAACGAAGCTGAGAATACTACCATTTGTATTCACAGATTGTCGCAAAATCTTTATCTAATAAAATATTAGATTAAAGTGATATTGTGTTGTGTTGTCTTTGTTATCTGTACTTACATATCTCACACATTCAACACATATCTTGCTGCAAAGATTCAAGAACAAAGAAAAGTTCAAGAATCCATTCACCCCCCCTCTGTATTCTTTTACTGTATTCAATACTCAACAAGTGGTATCAGAGCAGGCTGTTTAATCTAAACAGAAAACGATCATGAGTTCGAATACACCAAAGACTACAGGTACGGTGAAGGTCCCTAAGTTCGACAAAGAGAATTACAACCTCTGGAAAATAAAAATGTTGTTGTTCATCAAAGCTGCCAATCCTCTCTACCCTGACATCCTCAAGAATGGTCCATTTGTACCACAACAAGAAATTGCTAAATCCACAGTGGGCACAATAGTCATTCCTAGATCATATGTTACAAAAGAGCCATCCAAATGGACTGACTCAGAGAAGGAAAAGGTTGCCCTAGACAGTCATCTCATGTTGCTGATCATAGACTCCATGGATATGTCGATGTTTGCTAATATAGCGTCATGCACATCAGCCAAGGACATGTGGAACCACATCGAGGTGTTATGTGAAGGGACAGAGGAGGTAAGAGAAAATAGGAAACAGATACTGGTCACACAGTATGAAGCTTTCATGGCACAGTCCAAAGAAAGTATTACTGACATGTTTGAGAGATTTCACAAGCTGGTGACTGAGCTTCAAATGAATGGGAAGGTTTACAGCACTAAGGAATTAAACATGAAGTTTCTACTATCTGCACCAAACCATCTAGAGCAAAGGGTCATATCTCTAAGAGAAAGAGATTTGAACAAAGTCACATATGATGTGCTCTATGGGGTTTAAAAAACTCATGAGCTTGAGTTGCTTCAGAAGAGGGCTATCCAAGCCAACCAAGGCAGAATGATAAACACATCCTGTGCCTTGATTGTCAACAAATCCGTTCAAGACCTGGAAGCATCTACAAGTCAACTGAGAATAGAAGAGATAGTAGATGATGAAGAGACTGAAGAAGAAGTGACTGAACCTGTTGATGAAAAGGAAGAAGATGAGTTCTATACTCTTGAAGAGTTGGATGCCACGGAAAACACTTCATATGCTTTTATGGCTAGAAAATTCCCAAACATCAGTTTTAAGAGGAATCAGCCCTTCAAGTCTAGATCTCAAAATCATTCATTCAACAAGAGCAAGGCACCTGTGAAAGCAAACAAAAACAAATTCAAAACCAGCTATGTGGATAGGTCATCTGTGAGATGTTATAGATGCAATGACCTAGGGCATTTTGCCAATGAATGCAAGAAGCCTAAGAAGAAGGATAAGGAGTTTCTTGAGCTTGAAGCTAAGTATGAGGCTCTGCTAAAGAAGCATGCACCAGGTAAGGCCTACATAGCTGAAGGGAAGTGTTGGGATGATTCTGATAGTGATGGAGAAGAACAAGAATTCTGCAACTATGCCTTGATGGCCAACTCCAAGGAAGAACCATCTGAATCAGACTCTCAGGTACCATCCCTCACTACTATAGACATGTCTGTTTCTGAATACAAATCTATGGTTGAACAACTATCTGTTGAGATGTTTAATATTCATACTAGTATGACTGCTGCTAATGAAGAGATTGCTAAACTGTCTACTAGGAATGAACTGTTAAACAAAAGAAATGAGGAACTAGAACTAACTGCTATGCAAATAGAAAACCTTAAACAAGAAATCGAATATCTGAAGAATAAGGTTCTATGTGCTAGTCAAGTTGAGAAAGCTCTTAGGGATGAACTAGCTGAAAATGAATTTAAATTGAAAACATTCAAGAATTCCTCTAGTCTATTGCAGTCCTACCATGAGAAAAATCTAGCTAGACCTAAGGCTGCTATTGGACTTGATTATGACACTCTCAAGCAGAGGAAAGGCTATGCAGTCATTGAAGATGACATTGTTGTTCAAGAGGAAGTGCCTCAGGTTTTGAAAAAGGCTGAGACCCCAATATTTAAAACACCAACACTTGAGATTGATGAGGATGCCTTACTCATTAAGCAACTGTTGGATGATGAAGATAAGGCACAATCAAATGAACAACAAGCATCCTCTAAGAGTGAGAATGTCAAAACCAAGGCCAAGGAGTCAGTAGGAGGCAAACCTAGACTTGAGAAATTTGTGAAGTTTGTTTCAGCTGGGAATAATGAATTTGAGAAGAAAGTGGCTAAAAAGAAACAAAACAGGAATGGCAAATTAGGGATTAACAAGGACAACAATTATGCTTATGTGCCAAATGCCCCTAGGAAAGTTTGTCAAAATTGTTTTAGCACTAATCATTTAACTCATGCATGCAAGAAACCATCTGGTAGTGTTGCTAAACCATTCTATGATTGCTCTGTGCCTTTAAGACATAGAGACTCTCCTTTCTGTGATAAATTTGATTGTATGCCATGTAACATGAATGTAATGACTAGTTGCTTTAATTTGAGAAGACAATTCATGGAAGGTTGCATCAATCACAGTGTTCACACACACTACACAAGAAAAAAGTCTTCAAGTCCTCCTAAAGTTAGGAAGGTGCCTCTGTCACCTAAGTCTAAGAACCCTGATTCTAAGACTTCTAACAGTGACAAGAAGACTAACATCAAGAAAATTGATAAGCATGCTGTTTATGATAAGACTGTTGCTAAGCCACATGGACCCAAACTTGTTTGGGTACCAAAGGAGAAGTAATACCTTTGTGTTTGCAGGGCAAAGAAAGTGAAAGAAAGGTCATGTGGATTTTGGACAGTGGATGCTCAAACCATATGACTGGTGATATGGCCCTACTATCACAGTATGAGAAGAAGGCTGGCCCAATGGTTGCTTTTGGAGATGACAGCATTGGCAACACACTGGGATATGGCAAGTTGGAAATTGGAAATGTCATCATTGAAAATGTAGCACTGGTCAAGGGACTCAAGCACAATCTACTGAGTGTTGGTCAATTTACTGACAGAGGCTTCAAAGTGAATTTTGACAAAGATGAATGTTTGATCATCCACAAAAAGACTGGTGACTTTGCTCTATCTGGAGTAAGGAAAGGAAGCCTGTTTGTAGCCAATATGAACTCTGCAAACAAGGACAAAATCTGTTGCTTTTACTCAAAAGCATCAAATGAAGATAGTTGGCTGTGGCATAAGAAGCTATCACACTTGAACTTCAAAGGCATTAATTCTCTAGTCAAAAGAGAGTTAGTAAGAGGCATGCCCACACTTGAATTCTGTCAAGAAGGAGTGTGTGAGGCTTGTCAAAAGGGAAAAATGAAAAGATCAAGCCACAAGTCAAAGACAGTGACATCAATAACCAAGCCCCTACAACTAATCATATGGACTTGTTTGGGCCTGTCAATATTATGTCACTAGGAAGGAAAAAGTATGCTCTGGTGGTGGTTGATGATTTCACAAGGTATACATAGGTAGAATTTCTGGCATCAAAAGATGAGGCTCCCCAAGTAATCATTGAGCATATAAAGAAAATTGACAAGGAAGCAAAGGCCAACAATGCAAGTGTGATTGCATTAAGGAGTGATAATGGAACAGAGTTCAGAAATGTCATGCTTGAAGCATTCTGCAAAGAAAATGGTATTTCTCAACAATTCTCAGCTCCAAGGACTCCACAACAAAATGGAGTTTTCGAAAGAAAGAATAGAACTTTGATTGAGGCTGCTAGAACAATGTTACTTGATGCAAAGATGCCTACATGTTTTTGGGCTGAGGCTGTGAGCACTTCATGCTATATCCAAAACAGAACCCTCATCAACAACAACACTGGAAAGACACCTTACAACTTGATGACTGGAAAGAAGCCCACCCTGAAGTATGTTCATACTTTTGGAAGCAAATGCTTTGTGTTAAAAGACAACTCAGAATATGTTGGAAAGTTTGATGCAAAAGCATTTGAAGGAATTTTTCTTGGCTACTCTATGGAAAGAATTGCATACAAAGTTTATGTCATCACTCAAAAGAAAGTTATGGAAAGCACAGATGTGACATTTGATGACAGCAAACTACATGGATTAGAAGAAGCCAATGATGAAGATAAAGATCCTTTGAAGTTTGACAATCTAGATGATTCTGATGAGGAGATTGAAACTGAATTTGAGCCCACAATTCAACAAACTCAAGTGAATGAAGAACCTGTGTCAACCAACAATGAAGAAACAAGCATCCAAGACACACCTGTGATTAGTGGAAACTTCACAGGGGGAGGAAATGTAAATGATCATGATCTGGATGATGAAGCAACATCAAGGCTGAGAAATCAATCTGAACATACAAGGAAATGGGATAGATCACATACTGCAGATCAGATAATTGGAGATCCAAATACAGGAGTGAGGACAAGGAGAGCAACTCTAAATGAATGTCTCTATGGTTGCTTTCTATCCCAAGTTGAGCCTAAGAAACTTGAAGATGCATTGTTGGATCCTGATTGGATAATTGCTATGCAAGAGGAGCTAAACCAATTTGAAAGAAGCAAAGTATGGGAACTTGTGCCTGCACCAAAGGATAGAACCATTGTTGGAACAAAATGGGTTCTAAGGAATAAGATGGATGAAAATGGTGTAGTCATAAGAAACAAAGCAAGGTTGGTTACAAAAGGATACTCTCAACAGGAGGGCATTGACTATGATGAGACTTTTGCCCCTGTTGCCAGACTAGAGGCCATCAGAATTTTCTTGGCATTTGCTGCACGTTCTAATTTCAAGGTCTATCAAATGGATGTCAAGAGTGCATTTCTGAATGGGGAGTTGGAAGAAGAAGTATATGTGCAACAGCCACCTGGCTTTGAGGATCCACAATTCCCTCATTTTGTCTACAGATTGCTTAAAGCATTGTATGGACTTAAGCAAGCTCCTAGGGCATGGTATGACACATTGTCACAATTTCTACTTGAGAATCAATTCTCTAGAGGCACACTAGACAAGACACTGTTTTACAAGAAACATGGTGATGATATTATCTTAGTTCAAATCTATGTGGATGATATCATATTTGACTCTACAAATGAGAAGCTGTGTGAGAAATTCTCTAAGCTCATGCAGAGCAGATATGAGATGAGTATGATGGGAGAATTAACATTCTTTCTTGGGCTACAAGTGAGTCAAAGGAAGGATGGCATCTTTATAAGTCAAACCAAATACATCAAGGATCTATTGAAGAAATTTGACTTAGAAGAATGCTCACCTGCAAAGACACCCATGGCCACTGCTACCAAGTTAGATGAAGATGGTAAGGGCAAGAAGGTAGATATCTCAATCTACAGAGGCATGGTTGGTTCTCTACTCTACCTCACTGCCAGTAGGCCAGACATCATGTTTGCAACATGCTTGTGTGCAAGGTTTCAATCAAATCCAAAGGAATCACATATGATAGCAATAAAGAGGATTTTCAGATATCTGAAGGGCACACCAAACTTGGGGTTATGGTATCCTAAGGACACAGGGTTCAATCTGGTTGGTTATTCTGATGCTGATTATGCTGGATGTAGAGTGGATAGGAAAAGCACCTCAGGTAGCTGCTAGTTTCTTGGACAAAGGTTAGTCTCTTGGTACAGCAAGAAACAACAATCTGTGTCAACTTCCACAGCTGAAGCTGAGTACATAGCTGCTGGAAGTTGCTGTGCTCAAGTGCTTTGGATCAGAAACCAACTTAGAGATTATGGACTTGTGTTGGAAAGAATTCCAATCATGTGTGACAACACAAGTGCAATCTCTATAGTTTCCAATCCTGTCAATCATTCTAGGACAAAGCACATTGACATCCGATATCACTTCATAAGGGAGCATGCAACTAATGGAACCATTGAGTTACATTATGTTCCCACAGAGAAACAACTAGCTGACATATTCACTAAGCCATTAGATGAAGCCACCTTCACAAGGTTGGTTAGTGAGATTGGAATGTTGAATTCTTCAAATTCTGGCTGAGTGAATATATCAACTAGATTGTTGCAGCAGTAAATACTTACTTTATCAAATGCTCAATATTTTTAAAGTAAGTATTGGCTGGATTATGATTTATAAATATTTCACAATGCTGCATATGTTGAAAATCATACATCTTTAGCTTGAAATTTCTGTGAAATTTTGAGAGAATCACTATTTAATTTAGTAGAATATTCTTCAGTGAATATTTCTGGTAAATTTTAAAAAGATAGTGAAAATTGAATTTTATGAGTGAAAAGTATAGTTCGATAAGTCAGACTTCTCGAATGGTTCATTGTTTTGTCATGGCTCGAGTTCTCGAATAGGCCAATCAAGAACCCTCCTGAGTTCTCGAATAGTGTCTTTTGAGAAATCGAATAGCACACTTTGAGTTCTCGAATAGAGTATTTTAGTTCTCTAATGATGGAGTTCTCGAATACTGTATTTGAGTTATCGAATCATTTGAAAAGGCTGATTTCTCGCTGACACTTAATCGCTTTTTGGATTTATATTCAAAATTTCGCTCATAAAAAAATATTTTATTTAGCTTAGAATTATTTTCTGAGTTAAATAACTGCCAGCTGTGAGTTACAAACTGCTTGAGATATCGAATAAGCCTTTCTTGACTTATCGAATAGTTGTTTTATACTTCTCGAATGACTGACTTGTCGATACAAAACTTATATCTAATCGACAACTCAAGTCACTCACATTTATACAATTCCACAACTGTTCAAATCATTTCATTCGATTTCTCAGGCAGCTAAAGTTCCAAAACCTCTGTAAACCCTAACGTCAAAAGCTAAATTTCTTCTTCAACCTTCATTCTCTTCTCATCTCTCTGTGTAACAATGGCAAATACCCAACTTACAATTCTTACCCATACCAATTTCATAGCAATAACCAACGATGTTGAAGCACCCAATGCAAACTTTAAGTGCTTCGTTCGATGGATGGCTGAATCATACATCAAGGATGTACTCTCAGCAAACCCAACTCTGTATCTAGATTTACTAGAACAGTTTTGGAGAACTGCTACTGTGGAGGTCGTGGCCCTAGAGAATGCAATAACTTCATACGTAATCTAATACAAGATTCAGGACAAAGAAATCACCATCACTACTGAAAATATGAATCAAGCACTGGGGTTACAACAAGGAGTGTATGATAGTCAAGCAACTGATCAGGAATTGGAAGATTTCTTTGATTTTATCAACTACTCAGATAGAATCAAGCTTGGAAATTTGAATAGGAAGTACTTGAGGAAGGAATGGAGCTATGTCTTTGCCACTCTTCTTCAAGTCTTCACAGCAAGGAAGTCCAGGTTTGATCAAATCAGCACACCTGTTCAACAAATAGGATATGCTCTAGCATATGGGAGAAAGATTGATGTTGGTTTGATCATAATGCAAGAATTGTATGGGAGACTTGGTAAGAACTCAGCCAAGAGAGGTAATGAAATTTTCTTCCCTCGCTTTATTCAATCTGTACTTAATTTCATAGATGTTAAATTGATTGAATCGCCTGGGTTAGACAAAAATAGAATAGGCTATCCGAAATCCATGACCAAACTCATTTTTGGTAGCTTGGAGACTAGGAATGATGTGGATGTAAGGCTCAAAATAACTCCCCTTATGGAGAGTTTATTTAGGACTTACCCCCACAACATGCCAATATGTGCCTCAAAATCTGAGTTAGCTAGGCCCAAGCATGTAGAGCAAAATGCTAACCCAGGGCCTGCTAACCAACCCTCTCAGCCAAACACTTTACCAAACACAGAGACAACTGCATCATCCTCTCAAAAGGGTGATGTTAGTAAAAAGAAGAGAAAACAGGTTGCTTCTGAATCTCTAAAAATCTTAACTGAAGCAGCCTTGGCTGTAGAATTAGGCATAGCAAGTGAGGAACCTGAGTCACCCTTACTAAGGCCAAAGAAGAAGAAGAAGAAGTCTAAAACCATCTCTTCAGTCACCCAAATGGCTGAAGTTGTAAAATCAGGGGCAAACAGCTCACTAGGTGTATCCTCTCAACAGGGTGCATCTATAGAATCAAGCATTCTCCCCAATGCACCTACTTGTATAGAGTCAGCACATGGGAGTGATAAGGCTGGCACAACACTGAGTGGAGAGCACATCACAATTGAAACTCCCTCTATCTCTCAGGAGGAGTTGCCAAAATCTAATCTACAACACACTTCTCTTCCAGAATCTACCACTCATATTTCTTTGGAGCCTGCAACTCAAGCAATTGAGGAGCAAGGCATTGATCATCAAGAATTCTTTTCTCTTGATGAGCCAATGGATTCAAGTGACTTGGTGCATGACACCTTGCTCACCACCCAGGTACCACATTTAGATGGTCAGGGAATGCATGCTGGGGCATCTCCTAATGACACCATCACAAACACAGAGGATTCACTAGTTTTAACTAGAGACTCTGTGCCTGTGTCAACTACTGTTGTAACTCATCCCACTTCTGTGAAGACAACAGTAGCAGAGTCTTTTCATCCGGTTACAGAAGTTGCATCTGTAACTGAGGAGTCTAGCTTGCCTAGCTCTAGCTCTCACTTTTTGTCCCAATGGCTGAAGCCTGTGCAACATGACAGTGCTTCAGGATCAGGGTCTGTTCCACCACAAATGTCCATTGAAGCTCTCTAAAGCTATGTTGTGGATCAGATTCCTGAGTTTGTCAAAATAGCCCAGAACCTTGTCACCTCCAACATCTCAAATCCAGATTATGAAGCCATCCTACTATGCCATAGGGATGATGTGGAGATACAGAAGGCCAAGATTATTGATGATGCTGAGAGAGATGGCAATGTAGATGCTTGGATGCAAGGAAAATATGATGTAACTCTCAGTGAAGCACTTCAATATCTTAAAGAGGAATACATCACTTCACTGGGTTCAAATGCAAAATCCCTGTCCCCTAGTGAAGTGTAAGAAGCTGTCAATGATTCCTACAAGGGTTTTCTCAAGGCTGCACACTATCTTGGCAAGGGAGTCAAAACTGAAGTCAACAAAGTAAGTGACAAGACAGCCACTTCAGTAGAAGAGATAAAGAGGGCCTTTGATGCCAAATTTCCTCAACTAGACAGTGTGGTCAAAGATATCAGACACTGCAACACCACCTGCACCAAGATGGATAATAGTCTAGCTCTCCTTAAAGATACAGTCACGGGTCTAGGAAGCAAATTTCAAATTCTATCTGATCAGACTACAGATGCCAATGCCATGCTTAGGACACTCTTGTAAATCAATATGGAGACAAGCTGGTAACTGAGGTTCCTGTGCATGAGCTGTCTAGATTTGAAGTGCAGAGACTTAAAGAACAATCCCTATCTGGCTTCAAATCTAATGCATTATTCAGTAAGGTAGATGCACTCGAAAAGGAGGTAGCTACTCTCACTCAGTCCAATGCTCATCTTACAGACAAGGTACAAACTCTAACTAAGCAGTTGAACACTCAAGCCACCACCACAGCTGATGTTCTTCTGCATCAACAATCAATGTTGTCTGCAATGATGAAGCACATGGGTCTCCCTCTACCTGAAGAATCTTCAACCCCAAAGGTCAATACTACAGCCTCTGTGCCTGACAACAAGCCTAAGGGGGAGAAGAGGACATCAAGGAACTCAAATACAAAGGGGGAGAAACCACCAGTAAAGGGTATCAAAATCACTGAAGGTGCTCATCAAAGAACTTCAAAATCTCTAATTCATGTGCCTGGCAAAGGAAAAGACAAAGTTGATGAGCCTCCTACTTCTCTACCAGTTGTCACTCTACCAACTGTGCACATCACTACTTCCAGTGGTCAAAAGCAAACTATCACAACCACAGTGGTTGCAGGGAGTATGCCATCTGATAAACCTTCACTCTCCATATCTAAAAGTGCCAAGCCTGTAGAAGTGAAGGTGGTCACTGAGGCCAAGCTACAAGAAATTGCAAACTCAAATGTTTATCATGATGATGCATTCTTGGAGTTTCTGAAAGTCTCAAGAGAACAGGCTGGTGACACTCAATTGTATCTAAGGAGCTTGAAGGATCAGATCGATTACTTCAATGTGGTACCTAGAAAAGTTGATAGCTCATGGCTCAAGGAAGTAATGATGGTAGAAAAATCCAGAATCTGGCATCTAACCTACAAAACTCTACATGCCTTGAAACTTTCAGAGATAGATGCACTGATTGAGCTCATAGAGAAGAGGAATGTAAATGAAAACAATAAGAGTCTGTATGATGACTTGAGGAATGGCCAACCTTCAAGGCTGCCAGAAGTAATTAAGAAGCCATGGACAATCATCTATCAGTCTGGCACCAGAATTGAAGAGATTAAACAATTGGTCATTATCAATGATCTCACTTCTCGAAATCACAGACTCATTATTGCCATCATTGATCTACTGCAAAAGAAGAAGGGGACAAGTACTGCTGAAGAGATAGAGGCACTGCACATTCTCAGATCATACATTGCAACTGGTGTAATTCCAGAAATGGCCAAGCCAAGAAGGAATAAGGATGATGAAGATGATGACAAGAGTGATGGGAGGAGAAGTCATCACAGGAGTGATAAGGGGGATGAGGACAAGAAGAAGAAAAAAGACAGCAAGGATAAGAAGGATGATGACCAAGGCAAAGTCTATGAGAGGAAGAATGGAAAACAGCAAGCCTTAGGCATTGCTAGCAGTAATCTCACCACAACACAAGACTCTAAGTCTAGGGTGAATGCTGTTAGTAATGACCTACCAAAATCTAATCCCATGGCTTCTGCAACTGTTTTACCACATCAAGAAGAGAAGAAGATTCAAGTCAAGAAACCATCTGTACATTTCAAAAAGCATACTGCTAACGGAATACTACAATGGTCCACAAACAAAGGTCACATGCTACTGCCAGGCAACCATGTCAAAAGGATCAAATTCAAACAAGCTGCAAGGAAACCAAAGCTATCCAAGTCAAGGACTCTGACAATCTATCCAGGCTTAAAACTCCAACCACTAGATGAAGATTTTGATGAAGACCAACGGCAATTCTTACAAGCTCAAAGAATCTATCACGTTGCCATTGTTGATAACTGCCTTGAGATCAAATATACTGATGGAAGGGAGGAGAAATTCAAACAAGGAGGATGTCAACACTGGAGCAAACTACATGATATAGAAAGAATCATTGCATTGTTGAGCTCAGAAGATAAAGTGGAAAGAGTATGGAAGCTGGAGCTAATTGATTTTGTGAAGATGAAGAGAGATCATAAGGAGAAAATTAGAAAAGAGTGTCTTGAGAAATGGCTAGCAAGGGAGAAAGAAATTGAGAGACTGGAGATTGAAGCAGAAAAGCTAAGGGCAAAGGGATTGTGTAGAGTTCAGTTTAACCCCTATGTGGTGAAGTATAGGAGGAGAAATGGGAATCAGATCCACATCGGAATGAATCTACTCAACCACTATCCTACAAGCATTCTGAATTCAGTACTTGAAGATTTCAAAGACTCAATTTTGCTTGAAGAATTGGATGCTATGGCAGAAATAATAAAAGCTATGGATGAGAATACAAGGAAGGAGAAAGAAAGAAGACAGAAAGCATATGATGATTTGCAAGTCAAAGCTATGGAAAGGGAAACAAATGACAATGGCTAGTACTTCATCATAGGCTGTAAGATTGCTCACCCTGTAGTTCTATCCACATTGCTAATCAAAATTCATACATTTACTGTCAAGTTTTATCTTTATGTATGTTAGGCTTGTTATCAGACATGAAATTGTGACTAAGGGTCTTACTCACAATTTGGGGGAGATTGTTAGTCACAGAGGCATGCCTGAATACATCTAATAACAAGCCTAAGTATGTGTAATGCTATGCATTACCTACATGACCTCTTAACTGAGGGAACCTCTAGTTGTAGAGTTTCTATTTGTTCTGTACTTGTAATAGGCATCAAATCATAGTTGTGTAACTGTAATTATAAAGTCAAGAATAAAGCTTGAAAGAAGTTCCAAGGTTCATGCCTCAAGCAAGGAGATAAAGACTGCCAAATAATCACAGTTGGGATTTGAAGAAATGAAGAATTTGCCTAAGTACCAATTCGAGAAGTACATTTGTCTATTCGAGAAGTCTAGCATTCGAGAAGTCAGAGATTCGATATCTCAGAAGACACTATTCGATATCTCTGAATACACTGTTCGATATCTCAGAGATTCGATATGTCTATTACTCTATTCGAGAACTCATGGAGTCAACAAGTCAAAGCATCATTCGAGTTCTCTAAGAGTCAACAAGTCAATGATCTATTCGATATCTCAAGGACTAAAGAAGCTATTCGACATCTCAGGGATTCGATATATCAAAATGCTCTATTCGATATCTCAAGGAGTCCCAGAGAAAAGAGCTATTCGAGAAGTAATTCGATATGTCAATATAACACTATTCGAGAACTCAGAGTTATCGATTAAGTCAATTCGAGTTCTCGAATCAATCACTTAGCCACTTCTCGAATACATTCTTGGAGACAAAATACTGAAGAATTGTACAAGTCAGAAACCTGCAACAAGCCGAGATGCTTTATTTGACTATGTACTATAAAGCAGATTGGAAAGCCTACAAAGAAGCTTGGAGAGATAAGACAAAGGGACAAGGAGCTAAAGAAGTGGATCTGAACAGGCTTTGCAAAGTCAAATCTGTAGCCGTTTGGACTCTTACTCAAATAAGATAGACAGACTGGAAAGTATTTTGTTTACCTAACTTATTTGTAGTAAGTAGGTGTATCCATGTCTATAAGGATACAGCCTCACTTCCTTAGCTAAAGAGGTGATAAGTTTTTCAAGATACATCACAAGAAATATCTCTCTAAGAAAAACGAAGCTGAGAATACTACCATTTGTATTCACAGATTGTAGCAAAATCTTTATCTAATAAAATATTAGATTAAAGTGATATTGTGTTGTGTTTGTCTTTGTTATCTGTACTTACATATCTCACACATTCAACACATATCTTGCAGCAAAGATTCAAGAACAAAGAAAAGTTCAAGAATCAATTCACCCCCCCCCCCGGTCTGTATTCTTTTACTGTATTCAATACTCAACAGTTTCCTTAGACACTACTTTCCAGGTATACCCTTTAGGTTCAAGTTTTTCAAACATGATACTGCTGATTTGCTTTGAGCATTTATTAGATGGTTCCAACCTAAATTTAAAAAGTTATCAGTTAGATTAAATGCTATAGGTACCTAAAAGATATGTTCGAAAAATAAAACTTACATTCCTTCGATAACTTCAACTTGAATACGCCCATCATCATGCATTGTTCCCACTTTCCATACACCATTAATGGCAGATGTGGAGGATTCACCAGACGTTCCAGGATCAGGAGTTTGACATGGCATGTTGTGCGGTGTTTGATCAGGTGTGTGATGCTGTGACATCTCAGGTGTGCTCTGTTGTGTCAGCTCTAGTGTGCGATGTGGTGTGGGCTATCTTGTTTGTTCAGGTATAGAGTGCAGTGCTTCATTAGGTGTGCGCGATATTTGATAGATAGGCCGCCTCATTTCAATCTGTAGATATCAAGACCATACATGATATGAAGCTACTGATAACCAAAAAATTAATCTCAGATTTCATATCTAACAATACATATCCTTTAAGTAAGCAGAAAATGAAGCACGCTGATTAATATCTAACAATATGATAACGGTATACTATGAAGTAGGATAATTAATTAATATATCCTTTGGAAGTCTTCTTCTAGCAGCCATACATAGAACCATTTCCATCAGACTGCAGCTCATATATAAATAGGCATATATAGCACAACCTAAATACCTCCCTCAGAAAAGTTCGAACTCCAGACCTGTCGTAAACCTGGATTATTAAGATAATAACTATACTAAAATTGTGTAGTAAATACATATATAGCACAACCTAAACTTACAAAGTTCGGAGACAAAGATTCCTCCTGAGAATCACAACCTCAACTTACATAAATAGCAGTAAAACATATACAAAAACAACAAAAATAGCAGTAAAACATATACAGAAACAACAAAAATATACGTAGCAATTAGACAAAAACCAGAACATAAATACATATACAGAAACATATACATGTATATTCGGTCTTGAATTACAACAATCAGAATAACAAAATGGCAATTAGACCTAAATAGAATGATTAGAATCCCACATACCCACGTAGCAATTAGAACCCACCGCTGCAAAATAGCTACAGATTTTAGATTGGTTAGACCTAAATAGAATGATTAGCAATTAGAATGATTAGAATACCAGTCAGGAGTTAGCAGATTGGTGCGAGAGGGAGAGTAGGAGGAGTCAGCAGCTTCAGAGTGAGAAAGGCTCTTAATGTGCAAACCCTAATTAACCAGCATTTTATCCCCTTTTTTCACAAATAGCGGTCTTTTTTTCACAAGTAGCCCGCTCTTTTTTTAACAAGCCCGCTTACAATTTTTGATTTTATTACACGATTTCTTTCTACACAAGTAAATATTTTTATTAAATTATTAACTAAATAATATTAAAAAAAAAAATACTTGCATTAGAAAATTTTCAGAAATAAAATAGTCTAAAAAAATAGCAAGTGCATAATTATTTACCATCAGATTCGCCATCACTATTATCTGTATTTGAAGATTCTTCTTCCGTATCAATTTGTGTTTCTTCCTCCGAACATCCTTCATCATCATCTAAATCAACTGATGTTCCTTCTACATCATTTAAACGTGTAAGAATATCCTCTGTATTGATCATATTTAAATGTTCGGGAACATCATCCTGAAAGGCTTCTCAATGTGATTCCGGGACATGAGGTAAATCAATAAGTGGACGAGCTTTAATTTTGGATACGACCAACCAGTCTACTTTATCTCTTTTAAGACTTGGATAATTACAAAAGTAGACTTGTGTAGCTTGCATGGCTAAAATAAATGGTTCGTAAACACTTAATCTTTTTCTTCGATGCACCTCAACCATGTTGTAGCGTTGAGGAACTCTTGTTCCGACGTTAAGTGTAGGATCAAACCACTCGCACTTAAACAATGCTGTCTTTTTTATCGGACGACGGGGATACTCGATAATCAAAATCTCATCTAATATCCCAAAAAAATCATTAGATGTCTCGCTATAATTTGACCCCTTGATACATACCCCACTATTAAAAGTTGACTTGGTAGCCCCATATGCTCGTGTATGGAATTTGAATCCATTTACATAGTAAATTGGTACTGATCTAACTGAACGAAGAGGTCCTGATGCTAGATCTTGAACAAATTCATTTGGAACCAATGATGCATCTTGAGCCTGAAAAAAATAGTTATAATCATCTAAATAACTTGTACTTTGTCGACTTCTAAATCAACTAAGTTATAAAAAATTAACTTACATAATGTCTAAACCACGTAGCAAAGTTACTCTCTAAGCACTTATCAATCTCAGCACCATTTATGTATGGATTTTGCACTCGAAGTCCATTTGAAAATATCCTGTTTACAAAAAAAATGATGAATAAAAAAGACATAATTACAAGGACCATAATTACACAAAAAAAATGATGAAATTGTATTTATGTGATTATAATTACAAGGTAATACTTACTCAATATATGGTGCAACCTCTGGACAATTAAACAAGACATAATTGTTAGCTGCTGTGTACTCACGATCATCAAGGTAACGAGTTTTAACACAACCATGTGCTCGCCCTGGATAAGAAAATATGGAAAATGTTCCCTCAAATCTCTCTCCACCGCTGTTAGAATCATTTCGAGGAACTTTTCTATGTTTTGTGGCAACATGTTGTTCAAAGTAATGTGAACAAAAAGTTGAAGCTTCTTCAACCAAAAAAGCATTACATATGGATCCCTCTACCTGAGCTTTATTTCTCACATTATTCTTCAAGTGGCGTAAAAATCGCTCAAATGGGTACATCCATCGATATTGCACAGGACCTGCAATACGTGCCTCATACGGTAAATGCACCAAAAGATGTTCCATTGAGTCAAATAATGATGGTGGAAATATACGCTCTAGCTTGCAAAGTATGACTGGAATTTGTTCTTCAAGTCTACGCATATCGCTGACCTTCAAAGTGGCTGAAGAGAGATCTTTGAAAAAAAGGCTTAATTCTGTCACACATTCCCAAGCACTAGTAGGTAGCAATTCTCGAAAAGCAATTGGAAGAAGTCGTTGCATAAACACATGACAATCATGACTTTTCATTCCAAATAACTTGTATTTTTTCATGTCGATACAACGTCCTATGTTCGACACATATCCATCTGGAAACTTTAAATCCTTCAACCAATGACATACTGCTTCTTTACCCTTCTTGTCTAAGCTATAACATGCTTTTGGATATTTTTGTGTCAATTCATCGAATGCTAACTCCGGCCTCCAACAAAGTAATGCAATATCATCTCTTGACTTAGCATTATCTTTGGTTTTACCTTCAATGGCCATGATAGTGTTGAAAATATTTTTAAACACATTCTTTTCAATGTGCATGACATCAAGATTATGTCTAATGGATAATGTCCTCCAATATGCCAAATCCCAAAATATACTTCGTTTTTTCCATCCACATTTATATGTCTTGATGATTTTAGCATTGTGTTCATCACTTCCCAATTCTGTAATTTTTATCAATCCAAGTGACTCAATCTCTTGTAATACATCTTCACCTGTTCGTATAAACATAAAACAATGCAATATTATAAGCATGTCAAAATTAAGGGTTAAAAAAATAACAGAATTGGTAAACCAATTTTACCTGTTCTTATAGGTGGAGCTGATTCAGACACTGTCTTTCCCTTGGTAAACCAATTTTTATTCTTTCGAAATGGATGATCAGCAGATAGAAACTTTCGATGATTATCAAACCATGTTGGCTTCCCACCATGTTTAAGATTATAAGCATCATGATCATGAGCACAATGAGGACAAGCTAAATGTCCAGCAGTTGTCCACCCAGTCAACATCGACATAGCAGGAAAGTCACTGATAGTCCACATTAATGCAGCCCGCATCTGAAAATTTTGCTTCAAGGAAGAATCCCATGTCTCAACTCCAACTTCCCACAACATCTTTAACTCGGCAATTAATGGTTGAAGATAAACATCTATCTTCTGCTTTGGATTCTTTGGTCCTGGAACAAGCACAGACAAAAACATATATGGCTCTTTTGAACACATCCATGGTGGTAAATTATATGGGGTCACTACAATTGGCCAAGAAGAATATTGACTGCCTGATTGACCAAATGGTTGAAACCCATCAGCAGAAAGCCCGAGCCTAACATTTCTTGTCTCTGCAGAAAATGAAGGGTGTGTTCTGTTAAATTGTTGCCACTCTTCAGAGTCTGAACAATGTCGCATCACAGCATCTTCCTGATAATGTTCAGCATGCCATCTCATATGGCTCGCAGTCGTAGGTGATGCATATAATCTCTGTAATCTCGGGGCCAATGGGAAGTATGTCATCCTTTTAACAGCCACCTTTTTCTTCTCTCGATTGGATCTATTAACTCTAATTTTGTACCTTGATCGCGAATAAAATTTACACAAATCCATATCCTTGTCTTCACCCCAATATATCATACATCCATTAACACAACAATCAATTTTCACTGAAGGAAGACCTAATCCTTCTACATGTTTCTTCGTTTGGTAGAAGCTATCAAGGAATGTATTATCTTCGGGCAAGACACTTTTGATGAATTGTGATGTCTCATCATAACATGCCTCTGACCAATGATGATCGGATTTTAAACTCAACATACGAGCCATGGCAGATAATTGAGAAATTTCACAACCATGATATAACTCTCTTTATGAAGAGTGTAATATGTCATACACCTTTTGTGCATCCGCATTCGGTATCTCTTCTGAAAGCGGATCAAAATTTGGACCAGCAGCATCCATGACCATATTATACATTAGATTATTCTCATTACTTCCTCTAAAAATATTAGAATGACTTGTTGAGGATTGTCCTGCACTTTCTCCAATATTGTATGACTCCCCATGTCGATCCCACACATAATAATTTTCAACGAATCCTTTTTTTAAGAGATGCAATTTTACCGTTTTTGCATCCCAATGTCTTTTAAATCTGCATCTAGAACAAGGACATGTATATTCGTCCCATTCAAGGAAGATGTTTGAGATATGACATGATTCATAAATTCTTCTAATCCAACAACAAAAGCATCTCTAAGAAGTCCCCTACAATCCGTTCTTGGATACATCCGAGACCGATTATTATCCATATTCGTATAATCAACAACCTATAAAAAATAATATATAAACAAAACATAGGATTATCACAAATTAACTAGCTAAAGTAAATGAAATGTGAGCTAATTTAACTAGAATTACCAACTTAAAGATATAATTATTTGATACAATCTAATACAACAATATAAACATCATAAAAATATATTACAAACAAAACAAACTAATAAACTAACAAATTAAGAAGAAGCATGATTTCATAAAAATGGATATACAAAACACTAAACATTATTAAAGTACATGATTCTACAAAAATAATAACATCAAAATTGAACTAACCTTATAATTTGGAGAAGAATGTGCAGATTGGTAGATTAAATTTTGAAAATGAATTGAATGTGATTGAGGATAGAAATGAAAGAGAGGAAGAAGAATGGTTTGGGAGAATAATAATACTGGTTACTTGGCTAGATTGAGAGCAGAAACGGTCATAAATTCCAGCAGTCACTTTCCCAACGGTTTAGCAACGGAATTAAAAGGAATTAACGACAAGTACCTACTTTTGCAACGGTTTGGCGACGGAATTAAAATGAATTAAAGACAAGGGACCTACTTTTACAACGGGTTAGCGACATATTTAAAAGGAATTAAAGACAAGGGACCTACTTTTGCAACGGGTTAGCAACAGAAATCTAAAATGTTTGACTTTTCTTTTACAACGGATACCCGTCGCTAAATTGTCGCCAAGAGATGACGTTGCTAAACCGTTGTTACATTTTCCGTTGCTAATCCGTTGACACAAATTTCCGTTGCTGAATCCGTTGCTATCTGTTTAGCGGGAAATTTGGCGCCCAAACTAGCTACGGCTGGTTTCCGTTGCTAAGTTCCGTTACTAAATCCGTTGCAATACTGTCGCCCAGGTTGGCGGGATATTATTTGCGCTTATGTTAGCAACGGAATAATTCCGTCGTCGATAAGTTGTAGGCAAATCGTCGCTAGTCTGTTGGTGAGAGTGTTGACTCTCTTCCGCCAAAAATGTGTTGCTGATCCGTTGGCCATTTACAACGGAAGACATTCCGTTGCTAACTTCCGTCGCAGTTGTCGGGTTTTCTTGTAGTATACATAAAGCACGAACATGCTTATGCTAGAAATTCAGTAGCCATGCTGCTGCTGTAAAACCTGCTAGCTGTTCACAACGGCAGAACCATGGTGACAATAACTACTCTTTCATATTATTTCATATAGCCATTATATTGTCACAGATTTTCTATATATCAAAGTCCCTAAAAGTTGTTGCATTATTCCTAGTAAGTAGTATCTGATTTGTTAGTCAATTGGAATATTGTTACGTGAATTTTTTCAAGTGCAATATTATTTGTTACAAGTGTGAAGCCTCTGTTTCAAGTTCAAGTATTTTAACTTTAGATTTTGAGTTGTGAGTATATATATAAACTAGTAGTTGCATAAATAACTAACTCACATTGCAGCATGAGGAGTATCTGAAGTCTGAACAAACAGTTGGACAAGTTTAACTCTACAGACATACCTGTCCGGAACCTTGGAAAATGCCTTGGTCTACTGATGGCCAGCCTTGTACATTTTGTCCTCATATAATAGTAGTTGGGAAGCAGAAATCAGATTCAAGACATTGCATTCTACAGTGGAATTCTACGATTCCCTCGTATCATAGTGGATGATACAACAGAGTCAATGTTCCTCAATCCGCTGCATTCCAACACATTCTAAGTTGGCACCGCCTACGTTCACTAATTAAATCACGTCACGGTCTGTATAAAAAATGATTACATAATCCTCGATTGATTTTTAAACATTTATTATATAATTTCTTGAAAAAAATATTAAACAATATTAATAAAAGTAAATAGCGAAATAAATACTTTTTTTTTGAAAGTAGGAAATTGAATCATTTATTTACTATAGGAAAATGAAATAAGTAGTGCATTTCAAAAAAAAAAAAAAAACATAAATAAACAATGAGCGCGATGAGATAACTAAAGGCTAGCTTATCTTTTTGTTCCCCGACATTTGTTAGAATAGATACTCATATAAATCTAATTATTAAGAAAAAAATAAAAAGGAGTAATACATTTACGTATGACGCACATATATAATTAATGTTGTACGTGAAAAAATGGCAACTCTTTTACTTTTTATTGTTTTGATGTAATTAAGGTTCTGTTGCTGTTGAAAAAAGTACTATTAAAATAAGTGCTGTTGTGAAAATCATATTACTGTTTGGTAATATTTTTGATAAATGCATGTTTTGTATATTATTTTTTAAAAAATAATATTTTCGGTGAGGTTTGACGTTAGTATCCTGCTTTCTGTAAAATCTGAAAAGCAGCTTTTCAGCCAAAAGCACTTTTCAGAAAAGGTGTTTTTAAAATTTACCAAACAACATTTTATCTGCTTTTCAAAAATAAGCTGCTTTTGCTATCAGCAACAGCAATACCAAAAGGGCCTAAATAACAGAGTATAAATGACTTTCTGTTGTTCACAAGCTATTTTCTTGTTTCACATGGTTTCCAAACAAATAAAAAACGTACAAAATACATAAATCCAACATGCATTTCTAGATTCGATTCATCACAGATATTTAATCTAACTGCAAGATCTGCATTTTCACAATATGGGTGATCAACCACCAAAAATTGCCATCATTGGCGCTGGAATTTTTGTTAGATCACAATACATTCCCAGATTATCTGAGATCTCTGACCTTGTTGTTGTTAAAGCCATTTGGAGCCGGTCCGAGGTTATAACTCTCGTTTTTTTTTTTTTGAATTTTTCTTATATTCATCGGAAAGTTTCGATTAATTTGATTTTTTATGAAATGGATCATAATTGTTTTTGCATTTATAATGTAGATCATGAAAGATATGTAAGTGTTAACGTATTTGCATGTACGTACAGGAATCTGCGAAAGAGGCAGTTAAACTGGCAGATAAATATTTTCCGGATGTTGTCTCCAAGTGGGGTGATGCCGGACTTGATGATATTATTAATGATTCTTCCATTGTTGGTGTTGCAGTTGTTCTTGCTGGACAAACTCAGGTACTGCCTTCTTCAATGTATCTTCAATTTACCTAATCCCTTTCTCTTTTTTTTTTTTTTTTACTATATTTATGTTTCAACAATTACTAATTTGTTTCATAATTGAGGCTTAATTTCTTAATTGATAGAGACAGCCAAATCAAAGACAATAGGTTTAGAAATAAAGCTATCACAAATAAAAAATTGCACTCCAAGTGATTCTAATTAAAAAGTTAGAAAGATATATTTTGTACTTGGTTGGATAAAATTTGTTATTCTACGAGTTCGTGGAATGTAGCTTCATTACATGTTTATATCGTACATTAACATTAGATGTTAAAACGCAAGTAGTAGAAGTCATTTTATCTTTCAACCGTCTTAACTCTCCTATTTGATTCCCTCTCTGTAAACCTTGTCATTCTCGAAAAATTTCTGAAAGAATTATTCATCACAATCTTTTAACTAAATGATACTGTAAAATTTTAGATCATTCTAGCTAGCAAGATATTGCATTGTATGTGGTTATTATTGAATTTTTTCGTTTAATGTATAGATCATGAGGTATTTTGAATTTTAAATATTGCATATTTTATGAGTTGCATGCCTAACAAATGTCATTTCTTTAAAAATAAATAAATAAATTTTAATTGCAGTTTGATGATTATAACTATAGTATTAATTTTTTTCAAAAAAATGATTTTCTTATAATTGTTAATATTTTATGAACTAAATTATTATTTCATTATCAAATGATTGCATTTCGTCGAATTTTTTTAACGAATGCCAATTAATTGAGAGGTAATATATCTAATTTTTTTGCACAAAAATGATTCTTTTGTACATATTGACATTTTATTAACCATATTAGTGTTGGGTCGCGCAACACTCATTAACTCCACATTATTATGATATTGTTCGCTCTGGATCGTGGTCACGCCCGCACGGATTTGTTTTTGGCCTCTCCCAAAAGACCTCATACTAATGGAGTTGTTCAGCTGCTTATATTCAAGATAATTCTTCTTTATCTTAACGATGTGGGGCTTGGGTTGACACTCACTCTACAATCTCCCCTGAATCCAAGAACCACCAATGTTGTGAACCTTATACCGCCGCTATTCATCAGTGCCTCCTCATCTAGCGGGACACGCCGCCCGACCACCTCAGTGTTAGGAAGACTTTCGACACAAGCCGTTCAAGATCTCTAATCGTAGTTCTGGAGAGCCTCCCACACCACACAACTTGCAGCCCGCAACCCCAGGATCAACTTCTTAACCATCGGTTCTGATACCACTTGTTAGGATCGCATCCACTATAGATCAACGTTAATCAAACACAATAACAAACACGAAAGTAAATAACACAACAAATTAACGTGGAAACCCCTCATGGGAGGGTAAAACCACAAATCCACTAAATATGAATGTATTACAAGATTGGAGTCGCTCCCTCACTCTACAATCTTGAATACAATCACCTCACCTTGATTACAAAAGCTCTATCTTGTGTATCGCACACAACTCTCTAACTTTTTCAATGCTTCAAAACCCCTACAAATATCTATATTTATAGGCACCACAAATATTCTAATCCTATTCTACTTCAATATCTATTTGTGACAATTACCATCTTTTCTTATCTTGGATAGAAAACTTTCCACAATTAATATTCCTACCAAGATTAAGAATTACCTCAATTATCACAAAATAGAATTCTGCTCATAATAGGATTCTTAACTTAATTAGGAATTCGGGGCAGACCCCAACACATCCTCCCTCGGCTCGAATTCCCTAATACCTCAATCGATTCCGAGAATCTTACATTTTTCTCGGTCTTCATCGTCGTTGCTTCCTCATTTAAAAAATAGATGTTCTTCTTATTCATCATCCCTTGTAGAATCAAGCTCTTTCCATTAACTTCGCCCTCGTCCAACGAATCTGTACCCATGTGATGCCAACATACTCAAAGACAACACATTCTTTGATGCATCTGGTACGTATCCCATATTGAGAGCTTTCTTGATCATACCATCATGGAGTTTAAGACAAACAGTTCCAACTCCTTGAACCATCATCTTCTCATCATTCCCCACAACGATATTACCAAGATTTTCATCAGTGCATAAAGTCTCAAACATTGTTCGATCTCTATATATATGCATGGAAGCAGCAGAATCCATCACCCATTCTGATTATTCTTCACCGAACCAGGAACGGTATCCTCACTCGCCATCAAAAACTCTCCATCCTCGATCACATGTGTAGAGTCCGCATCATCAACTTTGTTCTTTCCCTTCATCTGCTTAAAGGATTTCAGATCTTCTTTAAAGCTTGGACAGGACAATCGCATATGACCTGTTTCACCACAATAATAGCACTCAACAGTGCTCATATCCTTCTTACTCGGCCGAGATTTACTTCTTCCTTGCAGGTCACTGCGGTTGTGACTCCTCCCTCTTTCAACACTTTGGACAGCTAAAACTGCCTCACCACGTTGAGAAACAGCATCCTTTGTCATCTTCTCATTATCTCTTAACGCCTTTAACACATCATCAAGCGTAAGAGTTGTCCTCCCTACTAACAGCGTCTGCTTAAAATACTTGAAGGAACTCGGCAACGATGACAACAACAACAGAGCTTGCTCCTCGTCTTTCATCGGCTCATCAGCATTAGCCAGATGACACACTAACTGATTAAAACAACTAATGTGATCATGGAGACTACCTTCTTCATCCAATTTTAGAAAGTACAACTCCATCTTCAAATTAAGTCGGTTGGTCAACGACTTCGATGCATAGATGCTTGCTAACTTGTCCCATATCTCCTTCGGTGTTGACTCATTCAACACGTTCTACCTCACCTCGGGTGCAAGTGTCAGCCTAATTGTACTCGCCGCTCTCTTCTGGATTTTTACCCAATCTGCATCACTCATCTTTTCTGGCTTTTTCTCCTCTAAGGCATCATCAAGTCCTTGTTGAATTAACACATCCTTGACGGTTAACTGCCACATAGTAAAATCCATCTTCCCATCATACTTGGGTGCATCAATCCTTAGCGACTTTAGATCCTCCATCAAGCCAAGAAAATCAACTCAAGACCAACTAACAACGCGCAAACAGTCTACTTCGTGATTGCCTTCTCTTTAACGCCGAATCTACTTCTCGAACCACCCATTAACTCCACATTAGTATGATATTGTCCGCTTTGGGCCGTGGTCAAGCCCGCACGGATTTATTTTTGGGCTCCTCCCAAAAGGCCTCATACTAATGGAGTTGTTTGGCTGCTTATATTCAAGATAATTCTTCTTTATCTTAACGATGTGGGACTTGGGTTGACACCCACTCTACAATTAGTATCTATAAATAATTTCATTAAAGTTTAACTTAAATTTGGCTTGCCATCTATTCTAATTTATTTAAATTATTTTTAAGTAATAATTTGGTTATTAAAAAGTCAATATTGATATAAGAGTCAATTTTATGTAAAATAAGTAATATTTGATGTCATCAAAACATAATTATAAAAATAAAAAACTGAAGTAGATATATACACCATCAATTTATTAACGTCCTTTAAAAAGATTAATGCAGTACAATAATTATTATTTTTCTCAATTATTATTTATTATGACTTGCAAATGCATGCCTTTTATGCCAATGGGTGCATATTGATCAAAAATATTTGATTACTATGATAGATTTAATATTTTTATGGAGAAAAATGGCCAGAGGATGAACTAAGGAAGTTTCTCTTAGGTCATAAGGTTACAAAATATTTCTACACATTTTTACTGGTATTTTAATAAGTTTTAATTTTTTTTTGAATTTACAAATTTATCCTCGTAAACGTATATGGAAAATTATTGTAAGCTCATGCTACTCAGGGACATGATTCCCATTTTTTTAAGGGAAAAAAGAAAAGATAATTTGTAATAGTCAAAACCTCTGGGTAACAAAAAAAGATGGATCCACACTAATTTGTAGGTAATTATTCACAAATAAGAAGGTTCAAGTCATCAAATTTATAACATATGGTACATGAAAATCAGTTGTATGGCTAAAACGTAGTAAGGGTCAAATATCAATGAGGTCCTGCTATGATATCTGCAGCTTGTATGCTTTGGAAATTACCTGAGTACGGCGAAAATTATCATTGTTATGACCTAAAGGTTGCAAGTAGAGTTAACAAAGAGACAGAAGATAGAGTGAGAACAGATGTATTAGCTAAAGTTGGAGTAACTCCTATTAGCAAAGAAGATTTGAAAACATTATCTGTGGTAACTGAATCAGTTCACCGAGTAGAAGCTTTGAAGCAATGCATGTGCGATAGAGCAAAGGGGCTGTGAAACATTATGTGTTGATAGAAATGTTTTATGTGTATTCTTGTTTCAAGGAGAAATTATTATATTCTCTCAGATTTTATACAAATGCTTAATTAAAACATTAACATAAGGAGAATCTCGTAGACCTGTCTTTACATTATTATGGAATCACAGCCACTATGATGAAAAATCACACTTATCCATCCAATCATGCGAACAGGGGCGATCAAATCAAAGAAAATTCAGTCGAAGCTTATTCGTAAATATTTAGAAGATAATGAACCAACTGTGAAACCAATGACATAAAGATGACAAAGGAAGATTGTTGTTAGACACTGCAGAAATGATTCTTTAATATATATTACTTATTTATTTGTTGCTTATGTTAGCATTCAGCAATTTTTTGGCCAAAAAGGTTGTGGTTATGATGATAGTGTATAACTACACGGAAGAAATATTAAAACAATAATGAAAAGGTAGGACTTAGGAGAAGGATAATTTGATGCAGGTTGACATGATCAGTGTACTTCAAACAATGTATATAAGAGAAGCAAAAAGAACTTACATGTAGACAATTAATTCACTATGTTTAGTTCCTAGTCATTTCTACATGGACACTTCAGCTCATATTAGCAGTCTAATGTTGCAGACTTGCAGTCCTTTTTGCACAAAGGGACGAGAAGGAAAAGATATACATTGTTGTAGTACCTTATCACTTTCTTTCAACTCTGTATTAAAAAAATGCAAATTATTGAAATTTGAACTAAATCGCACAGGTGGAGATGTCATTGAAGCTGCTGAAGGCAGGGAAACATGTTCTACAAGGTAACTTGCATTATCTGAATCTCAAACATCTGGCAATAAGAAATTTTGCAATGTCTCATATGTGTGACTACACACTGCAGCAACATATACATATCATAGATTGTTGTTCTCATATATTTTCTTGCACACTGAGCTAAAGTTACTTTGTGTGTGCATGCCTTACTTGTTGCTTGGTGGAAACTGTGTGGATCAATAGAGAAACCAGCTGCAGTTTGTAAGTGATCTACCTACACTAGAATTTGTAGATTCAATTTATAGTTGTTACTTTTGTTAACTTTTGGTATCCTCTGGTGAATAAGTGATGCAATATACGTTTTAGAGAGTAACTGCATATGTCATCTGTTAACAAACCATGTTAAACACGACTTCAGGATGAATTGTCTTGAAAATAAGGTATGATATGTTAAAATCAACGTTGTCTAATTTACGCAGGTGTGAAGGAAGCAGAAACTGCACTTGCATGCTATAATTCTATAAACACTGAAGTTGCTGGCCAGCCAATATGGGCTGTTGCAGAAAATTATCGGTTTGAACCTGCTTTTGTTGAGGTATATGTTCCTGTAATATTTGTTATAAATTTTTCATGGTAGCTTGTTGAGCTAATACTTATTCATGGTACAGAGCAAAAAGTTAATGGCTGAAATTGGAGACATGATGAGCATCCAAGTTATTATCGAAGGATCAATGAACAGTTCAAATCCTTACTTCTCAAGCATATGGAGACGCAACTTTAATGTATGTCTACAGCTGCTTCCTTTATGTTGTTATGACCGCAAGGAGCAAAAAGTGTGCACTCTCATACTCTTGTCAATATTTTAGTTCCATTTGCACAGAAGGATGCACTTAAGAGTGAAAGAGTAGTAGTTTAATATTATAGCTTAAAATAGAATATCCAGAAATTATATTCATGTAAATGCTAATTAACTGCCCTACTGTATAATCTTCCTGAAGTGGACATTTTAAACATATTATGTTTGGCTTTGTGGATCTTATTTCAAAATTCAAATATCTATCTGTGAAGTTAAAATTAATTCTAACAGTACCATCAATGCAAAGTCACCTTCTTATATATTCTGATATTCTGATATCATTTTCATATGTTTTGGCAGGGTGGTTTTGTCTTAGATATGGGTGTACATTTCATTGCAGGCTTGAGAATGGTGAGATTTTATCCTATTTCTCTGAGAATACCAAATATGGTTTAGTTACCTTCTCCAGGTGTTCCATAAGTTTATTAATCTCTTGACCTTCTTGAATTCTACAAGTCTAGTCATGTGGCACAATCTGATATAGTTTATAGAAAACTTTCTACTGGTCTATTATATTTGGGCCACAAATGATATATGCAACAACTATTCCAAGAGCATATTAAGATACAAATGAAAAGTGTATATACTTATTTTCCCAAACTGGACTGATTATTTAAAAATTGAATAAACTTATCGGAGCGAGCTTTCCATAAAAAACAATCAATCCTATCCCAGTTTATAATGTAGAGGCAAATACACTGCAGGCTCACTACTTTGCTGCAGGGGTGTATCACTTTCGATCAACTTAATTTCTTTGCCATTACTTCTGTTCTAATATGATTCTCCCATCTTATCATCTTAACAGCTCGTTGGATGTGAGATAACCTCGGTGTCCGCTACAACATCTCATGTAGATATGAGTCTCCCTCCACCAGATAGCATATCCTCTCTGTTGTGAGTCTAAATTCTTGTGATATATCTATGATCTATCTTTGATTCGCTAACTAAATTTAATCCCGTTTTTCCCTTCCATCCCTGTAGTCAATTGGAAAATGGGTGTTCCGGAGTTTTTGTAATGGTTGTATCTTCAAGATCACCCAAGGCATGTGCAATGGTTAAATTGTTTACTTAACCTAGACCGCAACTTCATTGAGACTACCCCTACTCAAAATCTAGTGCTCTGTAGGTACTGTGGAGGATTGTTGGCTTAAATGGAACTCTGCAAGTTGAGCGCGGGAATAAAGATGGAAAGCATGGATATCTGGTGAATTTATGTTGGAGTACTCGTATTTTGTCCGCATAATAGTAGAACCTGATGAAGCTACAAAAACATTTATCTATATATATTATCCTTGTATATTACCTAAATAATGTACATTATTTTCATCTTAGTTGGTGATGACTAACAAAATTTTAATAATTGTGATGCTACAACAGGTGTCCCTTTATACTACAGATGGTCAAAGCAAGGTCTCATTCTACCCTTTCAGTGGGCTGACCGAAGAGTTAAAGACATTTATTCATGACATGTCTCAGGCCACCCTTAAGGTAGCATAAACAGAAGCACTTAAAGTGCCTAGGTGTTCTTTCTCAACTTCAACTGGCTTATAAATACAGTAATTGATATTAGCGTTATTGTGCTGCAAACAACCAGTTCAGCCAGGTTGACTGGCAGTGGTTTGATGTCCTCCGCAAGCCGATCATCAGCTTCTCTAGAAAGGCCAAGAAGGCATTGCCACCTTAACTCGCCCATCTTTCTACGTTATAACAGCACATTTTGAAATTTCACAAACAAATGTCATGTTTAGAGTGTCACAAAGTCGGCTTTAAGTAGATCTAGATTCAACTTTGTCTTCTACATAGTACATATGCATGACTCAACAATTTATCAGAGTCCATGCTCCTGTGCCAAGTCTTATCTAAAATCACTTGGAACATTGGTTTTTAATCCTTATGTGCATGAGTTTTTGAAAGCCCTGGTCTCAGCAAGTTGTCATTATTTTTTCCTTTTTCTAACAGTCCAAATCTTGATAACGTGGTGATTTTAAAGGAAGGAAAAAAAAAACCCTACTCCGATGCTTCTGACATTTTTCAGACCATTTATTCTTTTTCTATTCCACTGCAGAAAGAAAGTTACGAAGCTGAACCACGTAGCTCATTCATTGAAGGTGCGAGGGATATTGCTATTCTCGAGGCAATGCTAGAGTCAGGATTAAAGCAAGGAGCTGCGATTGAAGTGAAACGAATTTAGATTTCGAATGGGAATATGTCTGGCATTTGAGTGCCGTCTGTAAATGATACAACTAGTAGAGGTGAGGAGCATTCCTTTGTTCTTTGTTTTGGTGGAAAGGTGCATTGTTTTAACAGGTGACGATGGATACTTCGCTAAAAATAAAGGTCTGTTTAAATAGATGGCAACTAAACTATAGCATGTATTTCATATATTATTTGCTATATCACTTTGCAAATGACATTTGTAATGTCGATTGGAGTACATGACTAAAATTTCCCCAAAAGATCTAGTAATCAGTTTTTTTTTTTTTTTTCAGTGAGGAAAAGATGGTAAACATTCCTTACATATAGTACAAGTGCAGCAATGTAGTTACTTGTGAAAAACAAAAAGAGAGACCAAAATCCAGGCGAAACAAAATCGCACATGTTTTTTGACTTGGGAGACAAAGAGAGACCAAGAACATTTGGATCAAAGGTCACCATCATAATGAGGCCAGTCTGGAAAATATAATTGCAAGTCAAAATCTTATTACCCATTTGGATTAATTTTGACACAAAATAAGATGCATATCATGTTATGTTTAAGCTCTCGAAAAGAATCGTCAACTTTAATGACTACGGTTACTGCAAGGAGGCACAAAAAGAATCATTAAGTTTTTCAGCAGCTACTTGTCAAAAAATAAAAGTTTATCAGCAGCTACAATTTCTCCGTGCTTCCGGAATTTCTTGTCATTGTATTTCATAAACTGGAGCATGGAGCCAAAAGCTCAAATATGGCATAGATTATAAGTTACTAGCATTTAAAAACTTTCTTCTGAGTAATCAACTACAGTATTAGATCTTTATTGTCACCTTTATAACAAGAAGTTCTCAATTATTTGCAGAATTATTTATTTAATCGATTCCTGTTACACGAAACATAAACTTCTCTGCATCTTGACCTCAAAGCTGCCTTTTGCACGACTGTTTGTTTCTTTAACCGCCAAGATCAGGGTATCAACATAAACAGCCTCTCTGCACCTTTACCCTCTCAACCCTACTCTTAGAATCTCTGCATCTTTAACCCTCTCAACTCTATTCTTAGAAACAAAAGTAAGGCCCACATATCTCCCAAATTCTACTGGGACTTGAGATCTGGTTTTATGCTCGAACAGGGTATCATATACTTATACATATGATTGGATTGCATTTCATCATTGTCACCCAGTGACCCTGATACTCGGTGTCAAACCAATCAAATAGCAAAACAAGATAATTTATAGTTATACTAAACATCAACTGTAGGCCCCTGATTTCTATAAGAGAAACCGGACCAAAAATAACAATGAACACAATTTCCAACTGCTAGTAGAAATTTCTAACATAATGCCCAACTAAATTCAATCATCAATGCATCATGCATCAGTATTTCAGTCAAGTAAATGATCCTCTCCGCGAGAAAAGATGTCACAGAAATGAAATCTGAGCAATACACAAGACTTAACTAGTATTTTATTATAGACATTCCAAAAACTCCTTAAGCTTTTTTCACTGGCTCGGCTCGAGGTCTCCAAAGTCCTAGCCTGTATTTGTGCGCATATTTCAAAATCAGCTTCCTCTGTAACCAGAGAAGCACAATGTTAATCAACAGAAAGAAGAGCAAATTAATTAAGAAAAAAATAGATGAAATCATATACAAGATGCAACAAGAATCATAGACTTAATACACGAGCCAATTATATACAATAGTATGGTTGGTTGCAGGGGCGGAGGGCCACAAGACTGAGGGTATGTGATGGCACACCCTCAGCTTTCAGGGTACAGATTATGCCTTCTACCTATTAACAAACTTCTGATTGTGTGGGGGTTCTACATTGTGATGTGAATAAAAGGTGATCCCATTCAACTCCTATTCCCTTCTCTTCTTTTTGGGAGCAGTCTATGTATATAACAACATACACCTTAGATGTATCATCTCAATATCTCATAGAAGTTGGCGAGGTAAGTTTGTTCAACGACCCATATCAGGTCTTCAATCTCAACACTATCTTTTTTTTGGCAAACCTTATTGATGGGAAAGGAATTGAAGAATTTTACATATATTATTAAAGGGCTAATTAAGTGGACCTAAAGTATCAAGTTGGTCACCAAACTTAAAACGATCCCAAACAGGTCATTAAAGTGAATTACGAGTACACTATGTTAAATTAACTTACTTTGGAAGTATTGAATGGTCACTGAAGTGGAGGCCATATATCAATTCATTCACTGACCTTAACGGGGTATCATTTGGATCATTAAAGTCATAATAAGTATCAATCAAATACCTCTATATATGTACTCGAGAAGTAAAAATAATTTTTCATTGAGTTTTACACATTTTCCTGGCATGATACTGTAACCAAATGAAAGGTTATGAATTCTAGTATTTTTGATAATATATTTAGATATTAAGAAATTTATTTACTATTTATTTCTAATTAAATCAAATAAAATATTTATACTTAGCGAAATATATATATATATATATATATATATATATATATATATAAAATTAAAAATAAATAGTAAATAAATTTCTTAAAATCTGAATATATTATCAAAAACACTAGAATTCATAACCTTTCATTTGATTATAGTATCATTCCAGAAAAATGTATAGAACTCAATTAAAAATTATTTTACTTCCCGAGTACATATATAGAGGTATTTGATTGATACTCATTATGACTTTAATGATTCAAATGATACCCTGTTAAGATCAGTGAATGAATTGATATATGGTCTCCACTTCAGTGACCAATTTGATACTTAACTCAACTTACTTTTCGTAAATGAAATATACTAATATTAATGCTGATGCTGATGCTGATTTCTTGGATTTTAGTATATGAAATTAATATGTTACCCTACCATATAAATTGTTGAGCATAAAATCCAAGAAATCAACATTAATATTAGTATTTTACGTCCAGGAAAAGTAAGTTATTTAAGTTATTTAACGGAGTGTACCCGTAGCCGATTTTAATGACTTGTTTGAGATTGTTTTCAGTTTGGTGACCAACTTTATACTTTAGACCCACTTTAATGACTAACTTGATAATTAACCCTATTATTAAATAGTTTATATATATTTACTCTATATGTATTATTTGTGGGGCTAGCAGTTGATTAAATATAGGTTATTTATAATAAGCCCAAGTGTTAAAGGGGCTTAGTCCACTAGGGCTTCTATTCCCTATTTATGTATTGTAATTCCCAATTATTATTTTAAGACTTTATTATAGTCATAAAGATTTTATCGAATACAGAATTGAGTACCCATGTGGTAGTGGCTTTTTTGCAGTTAATCCATCCATATTTATCATTATTCTTGTTTAATTCCATATATTCCATCATTCTACAATCTGTCATGCATCACCTATTAATAAATCATCCCTCCGCCACTCGTTGGTTGGCAGTAATGGAACTGAAGGGATTAATGATGGAGATATAAGGTGATAAGAATGGAGGAGATCGGGAGTAGGAAGAAAATCGAATCCATAGAGGCTATAAAATAACTTATAAGAATGAGCAAGCCCCTGCACAAAGGGAAGGAATGAATATGAATACTTTAGCTTAAATTTGTGGTAATGAATGAGTGGAGTAATAAAAATTATGCTTGAATGTCAACGAAATAGCATAAATGATTCATTCCATCCTTATCTAATCCATTGCTGCAAATTGATAACAGATCAAATTACATTATATATATATATATATATATATATATATATATATATATATATATATATATATATATCTTTCACGAGCATTCTATTTCAATTACCAAAGTGAAATATCAAGAATTTATACAAGAGAGGGCATCTTAACTACTTGTAATAAAATATATAAAATGCTAGGCAGAAACAAGACTGATACATCATTAATTTATTGACATTTTGCATCATATTCTACCTCATTTATGCTTGTTTTATGATGTTTTAGTCCTATTTAATTGTTGTTGGTACTTAGTATTATTTATCTTGGATGGAAGCTAATTATTTATTTTTTATGTTATAGGAATTTATGAAAGAGCAACAAAGGAGAAAATGCGTGACGAAAGAAGGCTAATAAGGTAAAGAAAGCATCATATTCTACCTCATTTTACCCTTGTTTCTTTGTTGTAGATTTTTATTATTATTATGTACTATGTATTAATATTTTAGTATGATATTCTAAAAAAAACATTTTTTTGTAGTATTATAACACACATTTGTATAATTTGTTTAATTATTTTTTGTTTATATTATAATATTAATTATAGTTTTTATTTATATTGCAATATTTGGTGTGTGTACAAGCATAAGTTTTTTAAAACAGAAGGGATTTAAGTAACACACTAACACAACACAGCAACGACACTTTCAAGTAGCAAAAGCATCACGAGATTGAATCAGTCGAGAGTTTCTCAGTTTAATCACTAGAAACACAATCACAGCCTGCAGTATAGACGATTACAATGCATACAGTTTGTTCTTTAAACCGTAGTTTTTGTATTGCCCTGTTCTTGTTTAAGGAAGAAGGAAGAATTTGTGGGCTGGGATTTAAGTTTCTTTTGTCCTTCATTCTTGGTTAAAAGAATAGTATATGGTTGTGATACAGGCAAGGGGTTTGCAATATATTGTTTGGTTTTTCTTGGTGTGGCAAAGTTGCACATCATGCTAAATTGTTCGTTTAGCTTTTAGAGAGCCTTGTGCTTTGAAAGTTTATCATGTCAGTTCTACCAAATGTGGTTGCAGCAAAGCAGCGACAAAGATACCGCATTCGAGTGACAATGGTAATGATTCAAGTGGTTTGGGTGTCGAGGTTAGAAGGAAGGCTGCCCCGAGCAAGACAAGTGCGCCAACCAGAGTTCAATATCCGAGATCATTCACAGGTCTCCATAATTGAGTGTTTGTATGAGAGACCAAACCAAACCAGTATATATATGGATGCAAAGTTTTTGGGTTTCATTGGCTTACTTGAGGAGGTTGAGCATTCGTTAAATAATGTGGGATGGTCCTTAAAACCCCTAGGTAGCCTTGGTGGATGAGTGCTTAGGACCTTTAGTGAATGTGTCCACAAAATACATCTAGCTCATGTAAAAGAATGTAGATGATAATGGAAACAAGCATGTCTTATCTATCAAACAAGTGAATAACCAATGCATGTAAATCCAACTCCGCACATACAAGTGCTCTCATACTATGTCAAGTTAAGGATCCAAGTGAATATGCAATGTCTTGGAGTCGAAGATGCTTGCAAGTATTCACAATGAGTATATAAGTGTTCCAAATTCCATGTCAAGTGTAAGCATTAATTAATAACCATGCTAATTACACAAGAGTACACTTTCGAGTAAAAACTGAGGATTTCATATGCAAAAACAAGTAATACCTCACCTTTCTCATAAGAGAATATCCACTCAAGAAGAAGGTAAGATGTATCACCCAATTTCAACAAAGTCAAAAGCATGCTTATCACTTGGTGTTGATCTTACACAACATACATCAAAGCTGATAATCAAAAGGTCTTTACTCAGGTTGTTATAGGGTTAGGGACAGGGTATGTCAAGTAAATCCAAATAAGGTGAAGAGCTAGTAATAATCACAGACAACCCCATATATCCTCCCCACACTCAGATTTTTCTTTTAACAAGTGTCTTGATTAGTTTAGAACGAAGAATCACATTAAGATAAAGCTGCTCTGATATGAATATTTAATTTTTTATGAAGGCCTTTATTATTAATTTTTTATGGCCCTTTCTTTTCAAATTGCGAAGAAACATGTTTGTGTGGAGTAAGGAGAAGTACAAGGTTCCAGCATATTATGAGAATTGATATTGGCAAGAGCATTGATAACAACAAACTGGTGTCTACATAGCACACCAAGCAGCTTCATCTCAAATTCTGAATACCTCTTACAAGTATATCCATACGTGCTTGGTCATACATTGTTTGGACATGGTGATAATATTGGAGGAGTGTCTCACCAATAGTTAGAAGTACTATATGGCATGCATCATAGTGTGAAGGTTGACTTCACGAAGGCGTCAATTTGACCACATTTGCTTGTTGAGGTTAGAAATAGCAAATTGCCCTACAATTGGCTAATTGAATTAGCAAATGCGAATCAACAACAAAAATTTTCACCTTCAGTATACGGAAGCATCCTATACAGTTCTACCTTTCCAAATCTATTTAAATATTTTACTGCAACAAACTTGAAATGTTATAGGGTAAGAAATTACATTTGTCCTTGATAGGACATACCCAATTGAGGTTCCTCGAGCAACCTAATCCAACTCACCAATACATACCTAGAACTGCCAGCCCCTTGGATCCCTTTGATATTGAAGGTAAATTTATTAAGCTGGAAATGAGCATGTAGTCTACTTACAAATACATGCAGAAATTCTCATGTAATGCTTTTTAGTTGGGGGTATCACCCACACCCGTAGAAAGAGGGGCAATCAAGGGGCGTGTAAAGCACTCGCGAGTCTATAATAGGCAATTATGCCAGACCAATGTTATACTAAATTTATCATCAAATGTTATAAACTCCAGTTTTGACACCTCACACCACTCTAGTCTATGCTTGTATCACCTGGTAGAAAATTCCTATAATCCTGGGGAGTTTACCATCCACACCAACAATGTCAAAAAATAGATCTTAAAGTCTTTACAGACAAACCCCACAGTGCTAAGAATCGAGTGATCCAATTGAACCAAAAATTCATATAAACTCAATATAAATAGAAACAATATTGGTCTACACTCGACATCATAAACCCTAATGAGCACCTAACCCCCCCCCCCCCAAACCCTCGAAACAAGTAAACAAAACACGCATAGATAAACAAACAATCAATCTCAAAAATGTAAACAAAATCACCAAATTCTAAAATTAAACGAAAAAACAAAAGTAGCGTAAAAGGGTATAAATAATTACATGTTTGCAGGGGATCTCAAGTTTCTTGAGCTTAAGAGTGCGAGTCACAAGAAGCTTCTGAAAGTCACCAATCTCATTTTCAAGCTTCTGGACATGGGTTTCTACCCCGTTTCCAACTCCCTTGAGAAATTCAGGTATCCCCACTTTAACTGCAACAACAACAACAACAACTTTATCAACCCATACAACATATACTTGTGAACATAGAGTGTTTGATTTTACCTATGTAAGGAGATGATTTGGAAGAAAATGATGCAAACCCAGATGGTAAATTACAAGGAGCAACGAGTATTTTTGTGCTAAATTGCCTCCACGCCATTATCTAATACCACCAAAAACACAATTTCATCAGATTAATGTTCCTTCCAAATAGCTGGTTTGGGGTTTTATTCAACACTAGTACTTGGTGTTTTTTTTAGTATGACACACTAATATTAAAAGAGTGTAGTGATGGGGCTTATTTTAAGAAAATTAAAAATAAAAAATACAATTAGATAGTGTTTTTTTTTTTTTTTTTTAGTATTTTGGCTTATAGCTTTTTATTCATTGACAAATCTTGTGATAAGTGAGTTTCAAACCCAGAACTTCTGGATCGACTAGACGTAAGCTCAACCAACTGAGCTAGCTCAACTTGCTTATCTAGGAAGTGTTTTAATGGGTGTTGCCTCTATCTATCACAATTTCAAAAGAAATGGTCTCAAACATCACAACTCAAAAACTTGGTCCCAAATATCACTCCAAACGTTTTGGTTTTTTAAGTAGAAGTGCGCACTTCCACTCCATAGACACAAATGCGCCTAGCGTTTTCACACAAGAACGCTATTTGAGATTATGTTTTTTGTTGAACGCTATTTAATAGAGTGTTTGGGGGAGGGGGGGAACGCCACATAGTGTGGCGTTTTGGTCTGTTTTTTTATTTTTTTTTTTGTTTTTGTTTTCTTTTTCTTTTTCTTTTTTTGTTGTTTTTTGTTTTCTCCTAAATATATATTTGGAAAAAAAATATTAAAAAATGTATTTGCAAATAGTCAATTAAAATATAAATTTATATTTTTTTAAAGTTCGTATACCGTTTATTCGTCGTTCCGAATATTTCTAAACCCAAAATGGAACTATTGAACCCCAAAATTTAAATGTTGAAACCCAAGGCAATACTGATAAAATTTAAAAATTTTAATTAAAAAATTGAATCCGGCGGCCTGATTTTTAAACGCTTACGCGTTTAAAAATCAGGATAAGTTAGGGTTTTGGGTCTAGGGTTTAGGGCCTAAACCCTAAGTTCGTATACGATTTATTCGTCGTTCTGAATATTTCTAAAACTCAAAATGGAAATGTTGAACCCTAAAAATTAATTGTTGAACCCCTAAATTTAATTAAAATTGGTTCTTTTAATTTTAAAATTTTAATTAAAAAATTGAATCCGGCGGCCTGATTTTTAAACGCTAACGTGTTTAAAAATCAGGATTAATTAGGGTCTAAGGTTTAGGGATTCGTGGTTCCGAATATTTCTAAACTCAAAATGGAAATATTGAACCCCAAAAGTTAATTGTCGAACCTCTAAATTTAATTAAATTGTATTTTTAAAATTTAAAAAATACAATTTTAGTAAAAAAAAAAAACCCCCAAAACGCCACATAAAGTGGCGTTGGGCATTTCAAAACAAAACATCAATTAGCGTTATTGTCAAAACACTACACCAACTTGCGTTTCAACACACAAAAAAAAAACAAAAACTTAACGCTAGACGCATTAGCGTTACAAAAAAAAATAATTCAAAACACAGTTTAATACTATGTCTTGTAGTGATATTTGGGGCCAAGTTTTTTAGCTGTGATATTTGGGGCCATTTACTTTCAAAATGTGATATTGGGGGCCTTTTCTCTGTTTTAATAGTGTTTAAGGGTGTAGCTCAAGATTTATTCATTTTTTTTCTTTGATAGATGTATCTGCGATGCTATGGCCAGTTTTTTTATTTAGAAATACCACATTTTTAGAAAACACAAACTGATAAAAATAATAGTTTTTTTATTATTGTACTTTTATTGAGGGAGAAAATTGACCCCAAAAAAGTAATTTTTTTTAATTATTATGGTTAATACACATTTGAATATGTGTAGTGTAATTATCTATATAGACTACTCCACTAAAAATATTTGTACAGGATATTTTTGCATAATGGTTTTGTTGAGACACACATGTCTATAAATGATGATAACAAATACCATAAGACAAGAAACGAATCAAGAATTCTAAGCTGAAAAATAAATAAAGAATGACCTTTCGTCAATGAGCCTGATCAACTGTTTCAGGAAGCTAACTGAAATGTAGGTCAACTAAAGCTACATCTTATGAACAGATTTCTGCAAACATTTAGGAAGTATTTCTGCAACAGGTCGTGAGATGTTGTAATCGAGTATCAGTAATCAAGAGAGATTTGCTATGTACAACTCATGCAAATGATTCGAGAAGTCAAGAAAAGAAAGAGCTCGAGAAGTCAAGTCATTATAATGACTCTATTCGAGAACTCTGCAAAAAAGGTTATTCGAGAAGTCCCAGTTCGAGAAGTCAAGCTGATTTCTCTATTCGAGAAGTCTGCAAAATAGGCTATTCGAGAAGTCTGCAAAATAGGCTATTCGAGAAGTCATTCGAGAACTCAACAAAAGGGGCTATTCGAGAAGTCAACGTTCGAGAAGTCATGATCTATCAGTTCGAGAACTCAGTCAGGATTTCTAGAGACCAGAGTTCTCTAATGGAACATATCGAATGAAGGACAAACCCAGAATTACTTTGCAACCCGTGACTTATAGACAACGATCAATTACACAAAGGATGTTACGAGTAGGGGGTCAAATTGTAGATATTCAAAGGCTCAAACTCTTACAAATGAAATGTGAAATCAATCTCTGTTTATCCAGTTTCAAGGGCAAGAATAAGAGTGGAACCAATCTCCAACATGATTACATGTCTACTGAAGAATACAAAGGATAACCCGGTAAGTGCATAAGGACCATCTAGTTTGTCTGAGAAGTTCAAGCATAGCTCAATAAGCAAAAAAGCTTATCGACTTACTAAAAGTTTATCTTTAGCTAAAAGCAACTTTTCAGAGATGAAGATTCAAATCAAAAATCCTTTTGCATATAGCATCACGTGGGCTTGGGAGCTAAGACAGTTCAAGGACTTAGTAAATTATGAAGAAAGCAACATACACAAACTTGAAGCATGCTGGAATTGTCCAAATCAAGAAGAGAAGACTTTCAAGATAAATTCATGATCTATCAAGCACGTATGTGTGTGTGTGTGTGTGTGTGTGTGTGACAAGTTATACCAAAAATGTATTTTTCATTTTAAGTATTTTACTTGTCTTCATACAGTGTAAATAGGTTGTATGAGCAGCATAGTGTAAGCAAGAAAAACACAGAGCATAAGATAGAGATCATTAGGTTTTTCTTGTAAACACATGGTACCCAGCAGCTGTGTATTCTACACAGATTATTTTCTTCAATACAACCCTCAGGTGGACCAGAAAAACCCACCTGAAATTTTTAATATCGTGTTGCATGTGTTTCGTTTATTAACTTACTTATCTGTTCTTGTACAAACTGTTTAAAACCTCACCAATTCGAAAAAAATTCTGAATTCTAGTCAAGATTGTATTCAACCCCCTTCTACAATCTTGTGATGTATAACTGGGAAATAACATGTTTTAAAAAATAAGTTAAAATAAACTATTTTTAAATACACATTTTATTCAATATGAAAATAATCCATTTCTAAATAAATACTTTATTTGTTATTGCGAATCATTTAATTTTATAAATGATACAAACTTATAACTCATGCAATGATCGAATTAATCTTAACATTTATTATTTTTAATGTTAAATTATAAAATAATTAAATATGTTAAATAAATATTAGAATAATTAGGTGGTAAATATTGTCTTAAATAAATATTTTATTGTAATTAGAACATAGTTGTAGAATAATTAGGTTAGTTGTAATAGGTCTTAAACAAAAAAAGCGCCTAGAAAATAAAAATAAGTAGATTTAAAATATGTGTTATATTTTGTTTTGGGTTCAAGTAATAAAAAGTAAGTAATAAAGTCTGGATACTTTTGAAAGTATCATACAGATCGATCACCAAATTTTTAATATTTCGGTTTTAATAATATTAATTTAAAATCCGTGCGATATATGGATTTTTTTTAACATTATTTATAAACATTTTTTAATTTAAACTAAATTTTTTAAGACATGAATTTTGTAGACTTGAAATTTTAAATGATATTAGTTTAATAATAATTATATATATGTTGAAGGAAATTCGGATAATCGGCTCGGTTACAGATCAGATCAATTTTTGGATAATTTGAATAAAATTCGTTTCGGATCTAATTCGGATTAAAATCGAATGAAATTCAAATTAAGATCGGATGAAATTCGGTTCTGATCAGAATTGCTTCGGATTCTTTCGGATCATTACTCATTCATTATTTTAATTTATGAGATTTTAAAAAGTACATTATTATTGAATATAATATTTCTAATATAAAATTATGTAGTTCTTCAAAAAAATTTGATTGAATAATTATGATGTATTTGATATAAAAGTGTTTTAGATATGCATTTTGCTTATAAATAAGTAGATATTGAATGAAATGTGAGTTAATGTATATAGGTTATTCCATTAAAATTATAGCAAATAGTTAATTCAAATTATAACAACTAGTTAATTCATCATTTTTCTGATATAGATCTAAATCGGATCCAATATTTCGAGTTATATTATGTTCGGATAATTTATTATTCGGTTTTGATCAGGTTCAGGTCATAATCCGGCCTAGTATTTTGGATTATATTCGGTTAATTTTCGGTTATGATATTTTTTGGATCGTAACAAATTGATTTTCGGATAATTAACGAATTTTCCATTTCGGATATAAAATCGAATTCGGTTCCATGAATTTCGGTTCGGTTTGGTTCGGTTCTTCGGATCTAGACCATTTTTCCAGGTCTAGTTGAAGGTGATATTTTTAAAAAAGAGTGATTTTAGTTTGAAAATATATAAAAGATGATACGTTTTAGTTGTTTTAGCTTGCAAAAGCAATCGATTATTTCCTAAATTGTTGATGTCTTAATTCACTCCCTCCCTCTCATTCATTTATTTACACTTTCCTTTTATGGATGTCCCTCTTTACATTTTTGAAATTTCCAAAAATAGTAATTTTTTTATAATATAAAACTTAATTACATCTACTATTTTTCTCCATTTTACTCACTTTATACATTAAAAATTATTTGATCCCACCGCTTTACTCACTTTTTTTACTTTTTTTAACTACTTTATACATTTTTTTAACATCCGTATCCAACCATATGTAAACAAATGGGTGGGACGGACGGAGTATGTTCCTTATTGCTTTATAGGAAGATTGTAAGGCAAATTAATATTTAAGAAAATATACAAAGGAGAAAGTCGGTTGTTGACAATTTTTCATTCAAGTTTTTGAAACATAGGGATGTAATTCGAGTCGAGTTGAGTCGAGTTTGTGCTTATCAAATTCGAGTTCAAGCTTTTTTTTTTGAGTCGATTCGAGCCTAAAATTTTTTTAGTCTTAAACTTGTGTTTGAACTAGACTCGTTTACTATACGAGTCGAGTTCGAGCTGTTATCGATCTTTCGAGCTTATCGAGATTTTAAATGAGATTTCGAGCTTATCGAGATTTTAAACGAGTTTCCGAGCTTTATCGGGTATTCGAGTTTATCGAATTTTTACCGAGTATTCGAGTTTTTTGAGTTTTTATCGAGAGTTTATCAGGTTCTTATCGAGTTTTTGAGTTTATCGTGTTCTTGTCGAGTTTTCGAGTTTTTACTTAAGTTCTATGAAAGATATTTGTTTATATTATTTTGTTTTCATGTTTAACCTAAATTTTTTCCCCCAATTTCAAATGACAATAAAGTTTTGAAATTTTACATTTTATGATTTCGATAATCAACTTTTCCAATCAATTAAGTAATCTTTTAGTTTATTCTATATATATTTATTTGCGGATAAATTTAATCTTTATTACAGATTATGCATCTAACTATCTAAGTATCTTAAGTAGTAAACGATGATAATAAAAATAATAAAATGGGAAACATTTTTTGATTGTGAGCTCATATTTGTTTTACTTTTTCAAAATAGACAAATAGGCAACCTACACCGAAAGTCATTAATAGTTTTATAAATTTTATTTATAATTTAATAGAAATATTGCATACAACAAGTTTATGATGCTATTATCTTGCTGAATTGTACAAAGACAAAATTTATGGAAGTAATTCAAAAATCGAACTTGATCGCTGAAAACTAAGGATCGGTCAAAAGATCAATAGAAGTAGTAATAGACTAATCGTGATATCAGATATATTTTGATACTTTAATAACAATTTATAATATTAATTGAATTTTAAAAATCGTGCATGTATAAAATCTTTTCTAGTTACTAATCATTATCTCTGCGTGTATGAAAGTAAATAATTAATTTAATTATATAATGTGATAAGAACATACTCCCTAGTCCCACCGTCCCTAAAAAAGTGGCAGTATAGATACTTTAAAGGTCAAACTTATTCAACTTTTACTACATGTAAAGCTGTTGTGGAATAAAAACGAGGGTTTGTAAATTGCGGCTAGGGTTTATGTATTTAATGCAAAGGTGTGTGAGCTTCGTGCTTTAATGGCTGCTCTTGTGCTCGTGGCTGACTCTGCCTTCACAAGATGCCTACGTACTTTGATGAATATCAAAGATCAAGCCAAAAAACGTAGTTCTGAGATGAGGGGTCTGGCCCTTTAAATAGGCTGCAAGAGCCTTAGAATTATGGTAGGAGTCAAAGACTTGGTAGACAAGTCTTCCTTGAGGAAGGTTCCAGATTTATTCCTTGTAGGAATCAGTTTCCATATCGAATTGGATGCCTTGGTGGCTAAGTCTGATGGAGATAATATCCTTATCCAACTCTTATTGCTGAGCTGTTTATTTCCCTCAATATTAATTACGAATTTAATATCAAAATAGGGATTCTGACCTCATTAATGGGCCCCACGTTTGGACCATGCTGGGTCTAATTAATGCCATATTAAATGTGTCTTTAGGGCTTATTTTTAGCCCATATCATTTGCCCCCCAACTTCTAGGAAAACTGATCAGGTTTTCCTTGAAGTTTTAACGGTCCATTCCAAGACTCGGGTCAGGGTTCATCTTTATACACTAGTGTTTCACGAGTATTGTCTTTATGTAAAGCGTGGAGCGACCGACGCGTTTACGACAATGTTAATTCGATGCTAATCGGCACTAATCAGTCTTAACGATATTTAAACAATGTTTAAACGACATTGAACGGCATAAAACGGCACTAAACGGTACTAACTAGCCTTAAACGACACTTAAACAACGTTGCTTATCGGCACTAACGGTGCTAATCGGCACTTAATCGGTGCTTATCGGCACTAACGGTGCTATCGGCACTAACGGTGCTAATCGGTACTTAATCGGTGCTTATCGGCACTAACGGTGTTAATCGGCACTTAATCGGTGCTTATCGGCACTGACGGTGCTATCGGCACTTAATCGGTGCTTATCGGCACTAACGAGCCTTGAACGACACTTAAACAATGTTAAGCGATTCTAAACGGTGCTAAACGGCACTAGCGGGGGTCCGGGGGCAGCAGCCCCTGGCGGGGTCCAAGGGGCAGAGCCCCTAGCTGGCAGCTTGGAAATTTTTTATTTCCAAGGGCTAGTACTATTAAGAAATTATCATTTCGACTCAAATTTCTGAATTTTAATCACAAATTTCGATCAGGAAACTTCACATTTTTCGACCAGGATTTCGACCAGGATTCTGGTCGAAATAAGGTCTCATTTTTCTCCTGGTCGAACGGATTTTCAACCAGGATTCCTGGTCGTTTCGACCAGGATTCTGGTCGAAATAAGGTCTGATTTTTCTCTTGGTCGAACGGATTTTCGACCAGGATTCCTGGTAATTTCGACCAGGATTCTGGTCGAAATAAGGTCCAAGGTTTCTCCTGGTCGAACGAATTTTCGATCAGAATTCCTAGTCATTTCGACCAGGATTCTGGTCGAATTAAGGGTCCAAAATTTCTCTTGGTCGAACGAATTTTCGATCAGAATTCCTAGTCATTTCGACCAGGATTCTGGTCGAATTAAGGGCCAAATTCGTGGCCTCGTCGAAGAGTTTTTCGACCAAGATTCTTGGTCATTTCGACCAGGATTCTGGTCGAATTAATGGCCTTTTTCGTGGCTCAGTCGAACAATTTTTTGACCAGGATTCTTGGTCATTTCGACCAGGATTCTGGTCGAATTAATGGCCTTTTAATGGCTGCTCTGTCAAGACCTCAATTTTACGTGACTAAAAAGTAAGGTCTTAATTTTCTTGAGGCCATGACCGTGCCTAAAGCAAACTTCTCTATAGCGGAGTGATTCAGGTCAGCTTCATGAAGCACCTTGGTGACATAGTAAATGGGTTTCCAAACCTTCCACGAGAAAGCTTCAAAATCCTTTCAAAGGTTTCATGCTTGCCTAATCTTACATAGAATTACTTTGAACCTTTCATCCACCTTGTTGGATTGTTGATTCAGTTACACATTCTTGAGTTGTTCACGAATCTCTTGATCCAAGGTTGGATCTGATAGCTTTGTTGGCCTTCTAAGGCTTCAACTTAGTTCCTTAGCCATTGATTTATAACACAAGGCCTGGATTCTAAGGTTGATGTTGGTGTTCTGGATCACCAACACGAGGTTTCAGGTCAATAGGAGGCGTTTGTTATGCCTTAAATGGTTTCGTGAACCTTGACTTGTGACCTTCCGGGCCTTAACTTATTTGCTGAGACCTTGGTTTTAAGGTTATTATCAGCACTTGATTCCCTTGATTCTCATTCTAAGATGTAGGAATGATGAAGTCCCTTAGTTCTTGCCCCCCTTGCTTCATACGGAGGAGGTCTTACTTTTCAGTTGATCGTTCAGGGAGTTCACTTGCTCCTCAGCGTTTGACTTCAAGTCTGGTGTGTCTTGGCTGGTTGTTAACCTTCTTTTCTTGATTCTAGGTTTCCAACCTTCTTCTTATGCTCACAGGACCTTGCTTTGGTTTATATTCGATTGAAGGCTATTGATTCAAGTCCTTAAACTTCAAATGACAAATTTGATTGGAGGCAGACAGCCTTTTTGGCCATCAAGGCTAAAATTTTGTGTCGGGATTTGAGATTCAAGATTTTAAGTAAGGAATGACAAAGGACCTCTCATCTCAACACTCTCACTAACTGTTTCTGTGCCTTCAAGGCATTATCAGGGAGCCAACTAGTCTCGAGATGAGCTCGAAGAGGGTCTATCCTTCAGCTTACATCAAATGGTGCTACCAATTTTGATTCGATGGTGGGGTCTTCAGGACCTGGAAGCAAAAGCTATCTGCACAATTCTTTATCTCAGAAGAGCCATACTTAGACTGGGCTTCGGCCTTAATGTTCTTTTCTCTCTTGGGATATACTCAGCATGGCATTTATCGAGCGGGGCTATCACGGTTTTCACAATCCTCAAGTATTTGGCCATATTCTTTTCTCTAGCCTCAAACTCTTCATTGACTTGTGAGACTACCAGATTTGAGTCTCCATAAACTTTCAGGTTCTTCACCCTCAGGGCTCTCGTCAATCCAAGGCTGGCCATCAGAGCTTCATACTCCGCCTTATTGTAGGTTGTTTGGAAGTCCAACTTTAAGGCATACTCAAGTGTGAACCCATCATGGCTTTGCAGAACTAAACCTGCACTACTGGTTTTTGTTTTTGATGCCCCATGAAAATAGAGCTTTTTGTTTTTGATGCCCCATCAAAATAGAGAATCCAATACTCCTTCTTCTCGTCCATGGGTTTCTCACCTTGCTGACCTTCCTGGTCTATTACCTCCTGCCCCCCAACTTCTTGGTTGTCAATGGTATATTCAACCACGAAGTCAGCTAGAGCCTGGGTTTTGATGGTCGTCCTATGCTTGTATTTAACATCAAATTTTCCTAGTTTGATTGCCCACTTGATGAGCCTTCCATTGGCTTTCGGGCTATGCAATATGTTTCTTCAGCGGGTATTCCATCAGGACTTCAACGTTTGTCTTTATCCAGGGTCCTTCAAGGACTTAAACTCTTATCTGATGTAAACTAACTCTACCATTCGGGGTATGCATTCGTTTGTTTTCATTCGTGTATTCTTTTATTTTCGGTACTTGGTCTTCTTTGACTCACACATCAGGTGCTTGGCACATAAATAAAATCACAATCAATGAATGGAAAACAAACTTGCATTAATAACTTGAAATGGGTTCAACCCTTACATAGAGTACTACTGTCCTACTCGGAGCAACATGCTCTGCAATGGTTTTAATGAACCTTATTTCTACTTCTACTATATAAATATGAAGCTAAGTCCTACTAGGATAACTTAAGCCCAATCGGGGTTTTGCAAGACTAGGCCTGCACCACTTGATTTTGTTTTTGATGCTCCATCAAAATAGAGCACCCGCCACTCCTTCTGGTCTCCTCATTCTTATTCTGCAGTTCACTTCCTGCTCGGGGTACTACCTCCTGCCCCCCAACTTCTTGGTTGCCAATGGTACACTCAACCACAAAGTCAGTTAACGCCTTAGCCTCAATGGCTGTTTGAGGTTTCTGTGTGATGTCCTCTGCTGACATTTCTTTGTGTTCCTTACCACTGTGGACTTCCATGTCTTCAATCGGAAGGACCTGCCCCCCGACTCCATCAGGCCTTAACGAGGCTACATAACAGCTTCGTGCCATCTTCTGATCACCTTTATGTTCTCCAACACCATTCCTGGTAGGGAACTTGATCTTCACATGATAGGTTGAGGCAACAGCCTTGAATGCATGAAGTCCAGTCCTTCCAAGGATAGCGTTGTACGTTGAATCCGCCTTGATTACCAGGAAGTTCAACATCCGAGTGGTCTCCTTGGGCTCTTGCCCAATAGTTACAGGCAGCTGAATAGTCCCTTCAACTTTGGATTTTACTCCATTAAATCCGTATATAGGCATGTTATTGGGGGTCAACTGAGAATCAGTGTATCCCATCTTCACAAACGCATCATGAAACAGAATGTCAACGGAAGCTCCATTGTCTATCAAGACTCGCTTCACCTCCGAGTTTCCAATCACAGGAGTTATGACCAACGGGTCGTCATGGGGGAACTTCACCCCTTCCAAGTCTGAGTCATCAAAACTAATCGCTACCTCAGTTTTTGCAAGCCTCGGGGCCTCTCCCACGATGTGCAACACCTCTCGGGCATAAGCCTTTCGAGAGTTCCTAGTTGTCCCGGCCGCAGTCGGGCCTCCTGAGATCATGTTGATTATTGGCCCTCGGGACTGTGGGTTGCGATCTTGATCGTCATCCCTTCTATTATAGTCTCTTCTCTGATTACCACGGTCTTCACCCTTAGTGAAGTGCCTCAGCTTCCCTCTACGGATCAAAAACTCGATCTCATCTTTGAGTTGCTTGCAATCGTCAGTGTCATGCCCCACGTCTCTATGGTTTCTCTTTACGGGATCACCCCTGAGTGGCTTCGGCCATCTAAAATCCTTATCATTCTCAATGTCCAACAAGATTCGACTCCTAGGAGTATTCAACCTTGCATACTCAGTGAACCTTGACCCTTGGTTCTTCTTAGGGGCAGAGTCGGAGTCCTCGCTAGTTCGGGGATACTTGTCCCTAGCATCATACTCTTGATCATCATAGTCTTGGTCTTTCTTTCGCTTCTTAGAGTCATTGTTACCTCCTCCTCCACCTACTATGGTTTCTTTCTTCAAGCTATCCTCAGCTTTAATATACTTATCAGCCCTTCATTGGAGCTCAGCCATGTTCTCAGGGGGATGCTTCGCCAATGATCTCTTGAAGAAGAGGTCAGTGGTTCCGTGTTCCAGGGCTACCATTGCCACCTTATTTTCCAAATCAGTGATATTCAGGGTCTCCTTAGTGAATCGCTTGAGGTAATCCCTCAGATTTTCATTCTTTCCTTGCACTACATACATAAGAGATGCAGAGCTCTTCTCATGCACCCTTCCGCTAATGAATTGGCTAACGAAAGCGGGACTCAACTCCTGAAAAGAGCCAATAGAGTTCGCAGGCAATCGGCTATACCATCTCTGAGCCATGCCCGACAGGGTTTGGGGGAACGCTCTGCACTTTAGGGCATCACTTGCAGGCTGCAGCAGCAGTGCGTTCGAGAACGTCCTGACGTGATTTGCGGGATCACCCGTTCCATCATAAGCCTTAATTGTCGGCATCTTAAACTTCCTAGAAATATGAGCATTCATCACCTCCTCAGTAAACGGGGGTGTGGGATCATCAAGATCTCCAAGTGGCATGAGATCCTTGGGGTTACTCCTGGGGGTTTCCACCCTCATAGCTTCTCTTGTTGGGACATCAGCCCTCTTCTGTCTTCTTGAGGACCTCTCCAAATCTATAACGGGAATCCTTCCTGAGATTGGAGGGGGTCGAGTCAGACTTTGTCTTGCCTGTTCCCTTGCTATATCATCCTTTAGCCTTTGGATCTCAGCCTCATGAGCCTTAATCCTCTCCTCAGCCGTTTATGGAGGTCCATCATGGATTCCTTGGGTCCTCGCCCGAGGTTCTCTGCTAACACGTCGCCTCCTTGGATGTTCATCACGATCATCATCCTCAGATGATGAATCATCAGAATAGGGGCCAGAGTAGTCATCCTGATAAGGACCCAATCCTCTAATATAGGATGGATCCTGTATTTGCATGGTATGTCCGCTTGGCCCTGCTCCCCGAGCAGCTAGAGGGTGGTTAGGCAGACCATACCTCGGGTTAGTATTCAAGGGGAGATCCGTGGTGTGGATCTGTACCCCTGGTGGTGGGTTGTCAGGATTAAAAAGAGGAGAGACCACCATCTGAAGAGGGTTGCCTCGTCCTGCTTGGTCGATCAGAGGCAGCGTACTCTCAACGTGGGGAATCGCCCCTGATTGTTGAGAAACTTGAGACTGGGTGATCACCCCTGATGCTGGGGGAGCCTGTTGGATGATCGCCCTTGATGCTGGGGGAGCCTGTTCGGTCAGGGGTGGAGCAGAGTTGAGTGGCACGGCCTTAGTTACAACTGGTGTTGTTCTTCGTGTTTGAACCATGGTTGATGTTGTCTTCCCACAGACGGCGCCAAATGTTGTGAAATAAAAACGAGGGTTTGTAAATTGCGGCTAGGGTTTATGTATTTAATGCAAAGGTGTGTGAGCTTCGTGCTTTAATGGCTGCTCTTGTGCTCGTGGCTGACTCTGCCTTCACAAGATGCCTACGTACTTTGATGAATATCAAAGATCAAGCCAAAAAACGTAGTTCTGAGATGAGGGGTCTGGCCCTTTAAATAGGCTGCAGGAGCCTTAGAATTATGGTAGGAGTCAAAGACTTGGTAGACAAGTCTTCCTTGAGGAAGGTTCCAGATCTATTCCTTGTAGGAATCAGTTTCCATATCGAATTGGATGCCTTGGTGGCTAAGTCTAATGGAGATAATATCCTTATCCAACTCTTATTGCTGAGCTGTTTATTTCCCTCAATATTAATCACGAATTTAATATCAAAATAGGGATTCTGACCTCATTAATGGGCCCCACGTTTGGACCATGCTGGGTCTAATTAATGCCATATTAAATGTGTCTTTAGGGCTTATTTTTAGCCCATATCAAAAACATTACTAATTTATAGTGTTATAATTTTGAAAATTAAATTAAATAGTAATTCAAATACATTTTCTAATAATATTTTTTCATAATTTTCATGTCTAATAATATTTTTAATTATCAGTCAAAGTTGAGGTAATTTGACTTTGAAATTTCGTAAAGCTTATATTAATAACTCTATAATTGTTTACTTGACTTGGTGAATTTTATGATCAAAGTGTATGTGTTCATTGTAGAAATGTTTATTAGTTATTTACTTAGAGCATCTCCAAGATACTCTTTAAACAGGCTCTTAAATTAAAATATAAAGAAGTTAACAAAAAATGGAGCTCCAAGATACTTTTAGCGGCTCTTAAAAACCTTAATATCCTCTTCTCTCTCCTTTATTTTAAGAAACATTACATAGCTCTATTTTAATGCATATGTTGCGATGGACTTGTGATCGTACAATGGCATATTAGATGCCGAATGATGCCTATAGACGAGCTTTAGGTATTAAGTCAATTTCCAAGAAATAAGGCAGGGACGATTACATTGGTATGGACATGTCTGACGAAGACGTGCATCAGCTCCGGTTAGAGGAGTTGAAAGCATATAGGTAAGGGGAAGAGAAAAAGAGGTCGATAATGTATAGGATGTGGCCTGATCAATTAGGTTTGGACATGCAGGTTTTATATCTCACACGTGACATGACATTAGATAGGGCTTGTGTGTATTTTATATTTGTATGCATGTGAATGCATATTTACATCTCTTGAGACTATTAACCTTCTCATAGGTAAGTCACATATGAAGCAAAACATGAGATCAAGTACTATTTAAACACTTTAGAAATTACGTGCTCATATTTATCGGAGTTGCTATTTAATTTTTATGATGGGTTAGTATTTGATGTTTCTTTATTTTTAACTTTTCGATATATTGCGCATGTACACCTCTATCCACTTACTATCTTGTCTTGCACTAAATCGGGAATTTTCATGGAAAAAGTGTAACACCCTCACTTACCAACATTAAGATTATAAACTCTTATACTCAATTAAGCATTTATATAGAAGAGATTTTAGAAAATTCGGCATGATGTGTTCTTAAATCGAACTAACCACCTGCTCAATCAACTAAGTAGAACTAACACAGTCCACTTGCATAAGTTATACTAAACCATAAGGAAATAAAACCATGCCAACCCAGACCGCTCACAGGTCACTGTATGAAACAACTACCAATAGCTATTACAACCCAGAACTGAATCAAATAATATACAACCCATCAAATGTAATAATCTGTCTACTACTACTGACATAATATAAAACAGAGATATATGCTCACTACCCATCCAACCACCTCGACTCTCTGGCTGCCTCTATGGCTACCCCAACCAGACGGGCCACTTCTTCTAGACATCTTCAGGCTTAGCTGAGGAAACAGAATTAGCAAGCAAGTGAGCTAAAATGCTCAGCAAGTATATATATAATCAAAAGCATAAACAAACTGAAACGTTTGCAAGTCTATCAAGAATTAACAATCAACAATAAATAAGCTCAATTGAATGATACATCTCTTGTCTGAATCATAAAATAGAAGAGGATTGGACTATCATGCATTTTATGGATAAAAACAATTATAAGGTTAGGCTGCTGATCAGTCACGCACTAACCCCGGACAAACGCACACAGCAATGTCCTTAATGGATCCACGGCACACATTGGCCTTAATAAATTCCGACCACGAATCTGGTCCGACCCTTACGGTCCACATTTTTAAAAAAAATCTAACAGTCCAATCCTATAACTAGGCATCATGTGTCGGAACAATCGACCACCTCAACTGTCAAACACCCTGGACACTCTCGTTCCAGGTCAACATCCCAAATCTCGCAAAATGAAATGAGGTATGGTAATTTCTGATCTAGATATCGACAAGTTCAATATATATACTTGCAAGGGATATGGATGTAAATCAATTCACTAAAAGAATCAACAACTCAGTAGAATCAATTTGGGGTATAACAATTAAGTATTCGAAATTTCGGGAAATTAATGGAACAATTATAGCAAGAATAATTCGAATAAGCATATGAATCAAGTTATAATAATCATAATTCACTTGAAAGATAAGTGAAGTAATTTACTTGCCTTAACTAGAAAATCACAGAATCCGAAGTGTCTTTACGTCCTCAGCTTTAGCCTTCCCTTTATCCACGGGATCTACACACAATATAGCACTATATTAGAATTCTGCTTAATATTCGCCAATCAATATAAACATCCCACTTAGTCTACCCCTGCGAATAGTCTCCTAATTTATGTTTATTTAATCATATAATATCATTATATGATCCTCGGATAAAAGTATTTAATCACATAGGCACATTAACTCATAATTCATAATTTTTAAAATATAAAGCCCGACTCATAACTTATGCAAATTGTATAATTATACATACTCACTTCAAGAAATAAATTAGGATTTTTAGAAAAAAATTTGACGGCATCCCCTTTATACGAGGGACTGCCCGTCGGGATACAGCCGACACAACCAACACAATCATCAATTACCAATTAAATCCATATTTCAACTAACGTTCCCAATTCATTATAATCTCAATTCGATACAGTTTAAATAATTAATACAAAGTCGATAATAATTACGATTTATTATGTAAATATTAAATTTAAATACTTGGCTCAGAAAATCGTCATCATCGCCAATTACCATCGACTCAATTCATTATTAATATCATTGTCGATGGGGCAGAGTTTCGAGGGTACCCTAATTTGGGGTTTCCAACTCAAAACTCCGCTCGAAATTATATTCGAAAAATCATCACTGTATAAATCAACAATGTAGCAATTACAAGTCGGAAATTTATAGAATCAATTAATCAAATCAAATGGATCATCGTTGGCCAAGGAGAATTCACGGTGGAGCTCCCCTTTCGGAAACTGCGACACCAGAATTTCTCACCCAACTACATAACCACGATCAATTTAATACAACAAGACAGCACATGGTCTTCCCTTCGCAGTTCGTACACCACCCAAAACAACAATTTAGTAACAGAATCGAGGAAAGGAACTAGAGCACAGAATATAACCAGAACAGGGGACTTACCCCCAACCACACATAATTGGTAGAACACGCCTACCAGTACAACACATACAATTACGCAGGTCACACACACACGCACACGACCTTGCTACTGTACTCGGAAACATCACCAACTCACACCACAGTTGCGTTTCCCATGGCCTTGCACACTAAAACCCACACTAAAACGCACGCACTCTTCAATGATACACACACCCACTTCTCTAATTAAACACACACTAACATACACCACTCTTCCTTTTAACACACACACACACACGCCACAGTATGGTTACACACGAAGAAGACATAGCCACAGATGGAACCGCACACACCCACACGGCCGAACAGGCGACTGGAATGAGAAGAAAGGAACGGCCATATTCAAAGCTTACCAGGCCAACAAGAACCGAATTAAAGAGGAATAAGTCGAGATTTGTAAGAGAGATTGAAGATGGCTGCTAGAGACTTCCAGAGAAAACAGAGGTTATCAAGGTCCGGTTATAAGAAATGTAATTTAGGGATTTTGGACTTAAAAGGATTTGGGGGAAAAAGGGGAAATAAAGTGATTTAAGGATTATACAATTCTGAAAAAAATGAATAAAACCTTTCCTAAAATCGACATCAATTATAAAAATAGATAGGACATTAAATTTTAAAAGAATGTAAAATTACGATCACCCACATATTTTTAAAATATTTTTAGGATTTAAAACGAATTAAATACGGATTTTACAAGATTAAATCCTTAAATTGGAAAATAATTCGTAAAATCATTTTAAAATCCTTGAAACCCAAAATTAATTCACCAAATATTTTTAAAAGTCATATAAACTAATAAAGTTATTAATGAAGAAGATTTCAGGATTTCTGCTAATCCCGAAGATTTAATAAAATTCACAGAAGATAATTATAACACAATTAAATAGGAAATAAATTCCCAAAAATATAATAAAAAAAATAGCCGGGCTTACACAACACATACAAAACATCAACTAGGCCTCTAAATAATATTCCACTGATACTTCACCTCCTCAACAAATTTATACGCCACATAATTCACATTTAATATTGTTGTGGAATAAAAACTAGGTTGAAAATATTGCGGCTAGGGTTTGTATATTTAATGCTAGGGTTCGTGAGCTTCGTGCTTTAATGGCTGCTTCTGCGTTCGAGACTTAAACGGTCCTCACAGAATGCCTACGTATCTCTGTAATTAGAGAATCAAGCCAATAAAACGTAGTTCTGAGGGTGAGGGGTCAGGCCCTTTATATAGGCTGAGAAGCCTTAGAATTATGGTAGGATTTGGAGACTTGGTGGGCAAGTCTTTGAGGAATGTTCTAGATCTATTCCTTGTAGGAATCAGTTTCCATATTGAATTGGATGCCTTATTGGATAAGTTTGAAAGGGATATTATCCTTATCCAACTCTTATTTGCTGAGCTGTTTTATTACCCTTAATATTAATTACGAAATTAATATTATATTTAGGGTTTTGGGCCCAGCTGGTGGGCCCCACGTTTGGACTATTCTCGGCCTAATTAATGCCACATTAAATGTGTCTTTAGGGCTTATTTTCAGCCCATATCATTTGCCCCCCAACTTCTTAGGAAAACTGATCAGGTTTTCGTAGAAGTTGTATTTGCCTTAATCGAGACTCGGGGTCGTTTTTATCCCTTACCTGGGACTTCTTAATTTTCCTACCCTTATATGGGAGTTTTGGTTTACACTAGTGTTTCACGAGTATCGTCTTGATTGTAAAGTGTGGAGCGACCTACACATTTACGACGACTTGCCTTATTCGAGGCTTTAATTTGTGCTTGCTTTTAGCAATTTCGGCACTTTCATAGAGTTTTTATGCATTATTAGCATAAATTATTGCTCAACTTGTCAAGAAAATATTTCTATAATTTTCCCGTATTTTTCTGTACTTTTCCTAGTATTTTAGGAAATTTTTATATACCAACAGGTATTTTTCGTAATTTTTCCTAATAATTTAGGAATTTATATATACCAACAGGTATTTTTCGTAATTTTTCCTAATAATTTAGGAATTTTTATATACCAACAGGTATTTTTATTATTTTTTGGGAATTAATTTTCAATTTCCCAACATTATTTTAAAATTTTTAAAGGAAAAAGTCATCCTGGCAAGAAATGCCTCCTGGGCGTGGGTACCCCCGCCTAGGAGACACCCTCCTTAGGCACGCCTATGGGGTTTGGTCTCCTGGGCGTGGGTGATCTTTCTCCCTGGAAATGCTTCCTGGGCGTGGGTACCCCCGCCTAGGAGACACCTTCCTTAGGCACGCCTAGGGGGTTTGGTCTCCTGGGCGTGGGTATGCCCTTCGTTCCTTGAAATGTTTTCTGGGCGTGGGTACCCCCGCCAAGGAGACATTTTCCTTAGGCACGCCTAGGAAGTTTGGTCTCCTGGGCGTGGGTATACCCTTCTTTAAAGAAAATCGAGCTGGGCGTGGGTACCCCCGCCAAGGAGACACCTTCCTTAGGCACGCCTAGGAGGTTTGGTCTCCTGGGCGTGGGTATAGCCTTCTTTAAGGAAAGTCGAGCTAGGCGTGGGTACCCCCGCCAAGGAGACACCTTCCTTAGGCACGCCTAGGAGGTTTGGTCTCCTGGGCGTGGGTATAGCCTTCTTTAAGGAAAGTCGAGCTAGGCGTGGGTACCCCCGCCAAGGAGACACCTTCCTTAGGCACGCCTAGGAGGTTTGGTCTCCTGGGCGTGGGTGTAGCCTTTTAATTGGGCTTCCTGCCTTTAAATTCTAACGGAATTTTATCCTATTTTCTAAAAATGTCGTAGAACATTCTAGAATTTTTTAAAATTTGAATTTCATGGGCTTCCCGCCTATTCAAAGGCCCAGTCACCTGTTGACAGCCCATTTACTGGATATAACCGGTTGAATGACCAACCATGAACTCTATAAAAGAGTAGTGTGCATCCCTCATTTCTCATTTCACTATTCAGCAAAAACTATCATTCCCTTATCACAAATATTTTTCAAAAAAGCTCTGCTAGGGTTCTGTCGTGAGGCGATTTCCGGCGTCTTTACTCCGTCCTACTTTCCAGTTTCCGTTTGAAGATCGTTGAATCTTCATCTTCTTCAACCTCTTTTTTCAACTTTTCTGGGTTTCAAGCCTTCAAGGGAAGCATACCAATGGAGGATTCTAGCTCTTCAGGCCAGTCACAACTCGCTAACACTTCTACCACCGCTCCACGGCTTTCAAGGGGTAAGAACCCTAAAACATCTCTTGTCCATGCCAGTGTTTTTTCCCTTAGGGATCTTTTAAATGAGTTTGGTCAAGCTTTTCCAAACATGCTTCATTTAGATGCTTATGAATATAAATCGAAATATAAACAACATAGGGTAGACATTCTAGCCCAACTTTTTCATATTAATGGGCCTTATAGGGCCGTTGCTCCGGCCTCAAACGAAAGGGCTTGTCACCCAAAGCCTGGGGCCATTAGGATTTATAAAGAAACTTTTTATGCTGGTTTTCGCCTTCCTCCTCCTCCTTTTGTTTACCGTCTTTTGGCCGAAGCCCGGGTTTGTCCAACCCAACTTATGCCAAATGCATGGCGTTTTATCTATTGTTTCTTGGTCCAATGTAAGAAACATGGGCTTGAGCCCAGTATCTCTGTTTTTCGATATCTATTCAAATTTGTCAATTCTTCTGACAATTCGGGCTGGGTCAAAATCCAACACCGTTCCTTGGCCCGTTCTTGTTTTGTTTCGGATTCCGCTCCTGATTCCCTTCCTAATTGGAAAAGGGAATGGTTTTATATCTTTTTGGATGGGGATGACTGGGACAACTATTTTCGGCCCAACTTCTGCAGAGCCGTTGATGGGCCTGTTAGGAGTTTAAAATTGGGCGTGGAAGAAGAGGCCGCCATAAATTTGTTAACATCGGATAATTTGCATCAATGTGCAAATTTGATTTCTGAAGATTCGTTGCAGGCCCATGGGCTAAGCGATTTGGGCCCTGAGGGTAATTCTCACCTCTTGCTTTGTTAACATTTTATGCTAGATATAATTTTCTAACTTTCTTGTAATCATTTTGCAGCCAAAACTGCTCTGGGAGCAATTTTTAAGCAGAGGGAGACTGCTGCCACTGCTAGGGTGGTAACAGAGAACCCTAGGGCCAAAAGGGCCAGGACAGATGAGGCTTCTGCCGCGGTGGAGCGTGTTCCTGCTTTTCTTCAAGAAAAGCCTGTTCCTATTGAGGAAGACCTTACTCCCTTTACAGTGGGATGGGGTTTATGCAATAGGGACACAGCTGTAGGTGATTCCAGGGCTGCGGCTGAGTGGTCCAGGAGCGTGGTTACTCCACGGGACAGGGTCCACATTGTGGAGTCCTCTGATGACTTGCAGATTGAGCTTCTCGGGGCTCAAGCTGTTGCTTCGGTAATTTCTTATTCAACTTCTTTAATTTAATTGCATTTACTTTTCCATTATTTACTTGTTTTCTTTGCAGATGAACGCCTACCTTCAGGCCGCTGTTCATAACCTGAAGGAGGTGCGTGCTGAAAAGACCATTGCTGAGAGGGATAGGGACAGATACTTTGATGCCTCCGAGGCAAACTTTGCTCGTTTTAGGGAGGTGGAGAAGGAGCTGGCTGCTGAGAAGGAGAAGAACAGGAAGCTTCAGCTGGAGGTGCAGCAGAACAGGGAACACATCATTGCTGATTACAAGGCTTCTAAGGACTTTCAAGATGTCCTGAATGCCGAGTATGATGCAAACTTTCCTGGCACCTTCAAGGAGTGTTGGGAGGGGATCATCGAGGAGCTGAGTGGGAAGATCGAGGGGGTATCCTTGGAGAAGTTCCCGGTACCTGCTATCCCTGGATTGACAGATACTTTGGAGATTGCTACAGAGACAGCAGTGGAGGGGGACTCTCAGCCCACTCAGGATCCACCTTCTTCTCCTGGGGTAGAGACAGCAGATCCTTCTTCTACTCAGGGAGATGTAGTTATTGAGGACTTAGATGAGTAGATGGCCCTGCGTGGCTTATTTCTGTTTGTTTTTATTTATTCTGAACTTTTGCCCTTCGGGGCTTATGACTTAACTTATTTATGCAGTAGTTCCTTTTGTTTCCATGTTCTCATTTTTTGCTTATAGTTCGTTAAACTTTAGAATTTCTCAAGTACTTGGCCTCCTGGCTGGTACTAAACTGACAAGTTAGTTCAACGTCCGCCTTTCGTGTTTATTTTAACAAAGAGAAATAACTCATAAAGAAAACAGTATAAATTCCATTATGCTGTCAATGGATATCAATAGAATGGGTTCAACCCTACGTAAATATTCTATCTTCTACTGGGAGCAACATGCTCTAAAATGGTTTCATTCGAACCTTATTCCTAATAAGTAGATAAAAGTCCAAGCCTTTGTCAAAAGAACTTAGATATAATAAACTTTGAGGTTCACAGCATGCCAAGTTCGGGGCACCTCAACCCCGTCCAAGGTTTCTAACTTGTAGGATCCTTGCCCTAACACCTTTCTGACTAGATATGGTCCTTCCCAGTTTGGTGCTAACTTTCCTTTCTGGCCAACTCCTGAGGCTTCAATCTTCCTTAAAACCATGTCACCTTGTCGAAAGAATCTTTCTTTAACTCTCTGGTTGTAGTGAAAAGATGCTCTCTTCTGATATTCAGCATTCTTTGCATTAGCTTCATCTCTAACCTCATCAATTAAGTCAAGGGCAAGTCTCATTCCTTCGTCATTAGTTTCTGGCTCATATGCCTCAACTCGAGGTGATGCTTGCATGATCTCTAAAGGCACAACTGCCTCGGCTCCATAAGCCAGCAAAAATGGGGTTGCTCCAGTCATTACCTTACAAGTGGTACGATATGCCCAAAGTATGGGCAACAATTCATCTACCCAAGTATTCCTAGAGCGTTCGACCCTCTTTTTCAGTCCATCAAGGATAATTCGATTAGCTACCTCAGCTTGCCCATTGGCTTGAGGGTGTGCCACCGAGGTAAAACGGAGCTCAATCGCATTCTCTTCACAATACTTCTTAAACTCCTCATTATTGAATTGTGTCCCATTGTCTGTCACAAGGATTCGTGGGATTCCGTATCTGCAGATGATGTTCTCCCAAAAGAACTGGGAAACTTGCTTGGTGGTTATCTTGGCCAGGGGTTTAGCCTCAATCCACTTAGTGAAGTAATCAATTGCCACTATTAGGAATTTCCTCTGTGCTGAAGCCATGGGAAAGGGTCCAAGTATATCCATCCCCCACATTGCAAATGGAATGGGAGAGTTAATCGAGGTCAACATCTCAGGCGGTTGCCTCACAATTGGGGCATGCTTCTGGCATCTCTCACATCTCTTGACATAGTTTTGTGCATCAGCCAACATCTCCGGCCAATAAAACCCTAAACGAATTATCTTGTGAGCTAGGGCTCTGCCCCCCAAGTGTTGCCCACAGATCCCTTCATGAACTTCTTCCAATGCTTCTCTTGCCTCTTGAGGCCTTAAACATTTCAAATATGGAATGACAAACGACCTCTTATACAAGATGCCTTCAATCAAAGTGTATCTCAATGCTCTTACTGAAAGTTTTCGTGCCTCCAAGGCATTGTCTGGGAGCCATCCGGTCTCAAGGTGTGCCTTGATAGGGTCTATCCAAGAGCCTCCTATATCGATTGGTGCCAATAACTTTGAATTAACGGTCGGGGCCTTCAAGACCTGAAAATAGACACTCCCAGCATAATTCTCTATCTCGGAAGAAGCAAATTTAGATAGGGCATCGGCCTTAACGTTTTCCTCTCTTGGAATGTGCTCAACATAGCACTCCTCAAACTGGGACATAACAGCCTTTACTACTCTCAAGTATTTTGCCATAGTCTCATCCTTAGCCTCGAATTCACCATTTACTTGTGCTACCACAAGCCTTGAATCTCCACAAACTTTGAGATTCTTGACCCTCATAATTCTGGCCAAGCCCAAACCAGCTATCAATGCCTCATATTCCGCCTCGTTGTTGGTAGTAGGGAAATCCAACTTTAAAGCGTACTCGACTGTGAACCCATCGGGGCTTTGCAAAACCAAACCTGCACCACTAGATTTTGTTTTTGATGCTCCATCAAAATAGAGCACCCAATATTCCTTCAGATCGGGTGTATGTTTCTCTTCTTTTTCCTCTTGCTCAGGGGTAGTCATTATCTCTTGCCCCCCGACTTCTTGGTTGTTAATGGTACATTCAACCACGAAGTCAGCTAATGCCTGAGCTTTGATAGCTGTCCGAGGCTTGTATGTGATGTCAAACTCTCCTAACTCAATCGCCCATTTGATTAGCCTTCCACTGGCCTTAGGGCTATGCAATATGTTCCTCAATTGCTGGTTTGTCAGAACTTGAATCTTATGTGCCTGAAAGTAAGGCCGCAGCTTTTTTGAGGCAGTTACTAATGCCAAAGCAAACTTTTCTATGGGTGAGTAATTCAAATCAGCCCCATGCAACACTTTGCTCACATAGTAGATAGGTTTCTGGACCTTCTCCTCTTCCCGAATAAGGACGACACTCAGGGCTTGTTCGGATACCGCCAGGTATAAACTAAGAATCTCCCCAGGACTTGGTTTAGTCAACAACGGGGCTTCAACCATGTACTTCTTCAGTTGCTCAAAGGCCTCTTGGCTTTCAGGTGTCCACTCAAAATTTTTCACCTTTTTTAACGCTTGGAAGAAAGGTAAGCATTTGTCCCCAGACTTGGAGATAAATCTTCCTAAAGCTGCAACTCGACCTGTCAACCTCTGCACATCTCTTATAGAGCGTGGTGGCTCCATGTCTAAAATCGCCTTGATCTTATCAGGATTGGCCTCAATGCCTCTTTTCGAAACCATCAGCCCTAAAAACTTCCCCGATCCAACGCCAAAAGCACACTTGGCGGGATTCAACATCATCTTGTGGTGCCTCAGCACTTCAAATGCCTCTCCGAGGTGCTTGATATGATCAGCCTTAAGTAGGCTCTTGACTAACATGTCATCAACATATACCTCCATGGTTCTTCCAATCAGATGGGCGAATATCTTATTCACCAATCGTTGGTAAGTAGCTCCTGCATTCTTTAGACCAAAAGCCATGACAAGATAACAGAAGACACCAAAGTCAGTTATGAAAGATACCTTAGGTATGTCATCCTCGTGCATCTTAATCTGATTGTAGCCGCTGAATCAATCCATGAAGCTTAACATCTCATGTCCAGCTGTGGCATCTATCAACATATCAATTCTCGGCAGGGGAAAACAATCTTTTGGGCATGCATCATTCAGGTCAGTGAAGTCTATACACATTCTCCACTTCCCATTTGCTTTCTTGACCATGACTGGGTTCGCTAACCATTCAGGAAACTGAATCTCTTCAATAAAACCAGCTTCCAAGAGATTATTTACTTCTTGCCTAATGGCCTCTTGCCTCTCCGGAGCAAAGTTTCTCTTCTTCTGCTTTATTGTCTTCCTTTTGGGATCAACATTTAACCTATGAGTTATGAGTTGGGGGTCAATCCCTGGCATATCAGCTGCTGTCCAAGCGAACACGTCGCTATTCTTCTGTAAGAATTCTATTAACTTGCCCTTCAGAGGTTCTTTCAGAGATGCTCCAACATAAGTAACTTTGTCAGGATCATTAGGTTCTAGAGGTACGGGAATCAAATCCTCTGCTGGCTTCCCTCTATGCTCTTCATCTTCGCGGACATCCATGTCTTCAATCGGAAGGACCTGCCCCCCGACTCCATCGGCCCTTAGTGCGGCCACATAGCAACTTCTTGCCATCTTCTGATCACCCCTTTGTTCTCCGACACCATTCCGTGTTGGAAACTTAATTTTCATATGATAGGAAGAGGCCACAGCCTTAAACGTATGAAGTCCAGTCCTTCCAAGGATTGCGTTGTATGTTGATGCTGCCTTGATCACCAAGAAATTCAACATCTGAGTCGCCTCTTTAGGCTCCTGCCCAATAGTCACGGGTAGCTGAATAGTCCCTTCAACGTTGGACTCTACTCCGTTAAACCCGTATATAGGCATGTTTGTAGGGGTCAGTTGAGAGTCGTTGTAACCCATCTTCACAAATGCATCATAAAATAAAATATCCACAGAAGCCCCATTGTCTATCAAGACTCGTTTTACTTCGGAGTTTCCAATCACGGGAGTTATGACCAGCGGGTCGTCATGGGGGAATTTCACCCCTTCCAAGTCTGAATCATCGAAACCAATTACCATCTCGGTTTTAGCACGCTTCGGGGCTTCTCCCACAATGTGCATTACTTCTCTAGCATAAGCCTTTCGAGAATTCTTAGTTGTGCCAGCTGCTGTCGGGCCTCCCCAGATCATATTGATAACTGCCCTTCGGGGCTGTGGATTGCGATCATGGTTGTCATCCCTCCTATTATTATCTCTCCTTTCATTGTCCCTTTTCTGGTTCCCACGGTCATCACCCTTGGTGAACTGACTTAGTTTTCCTCTTCGTATCAAGAACTCAATCTCATCCTTGAGTTGCCTACAATCGTCGGTGTCATGTCCCACATCTTTGTGGAACCTGCAGTATTGCTCCTTATTTCGCTTAGCTGGGTCTCCTCTAAGTGGCTTCGGCCATCGGAAGTCCTTTTCCTTTTCAATGTCCAACAGGATCTGGCTTCTTGGAGCATTAAGTCTGGCATACTCTGAAAACCTTGGACCCGAGTTCTTTTTTGGAGCAGATTCAGAGTCTCTGCTAGCTCGGGGATACTTGTCCCTAGCATCGTACTCTTGTTCTTGCTTCCGCTTATTCCCTCCATTGCCCAACGTGGCTTCTTTCTTGATGCTGTCCTCAGCTTTTATATACTTGTCCGCCCTTCGTTGAAGTTCATCCATGCTTTCAGGGGGGTTGCCAACGACCTCTTAAAAAAGAGATCCGTGGTTCCATGCTGCAAGGCTACCATGGCCACCTTATTTTCCAAATCGGTTATATTCAGAGTTTCCTTAGTGAATCGCTTGATGTAATCTCTTAAGTTCTCATTCTTTCCCTGTGTCACATACATAAGGGATGCAGAGCTTTTCTCATGAATTCTTCCGCTAATGAATTGACTGACAAAAGCGGTACTCAACTCCTTGAAAGAGCTAATAGAGTTTGGAGGTAAACGACTATACCAACGTTGCGCCATGCCCGACAGGGTTTGGGGAAACGCCCTACACTTAAGGGCATCGTTGGCGGGCTGCAGTAACAAGGCGCTCGTAAACGTTCTCACATGAGTTGCGGGATCTCCCGTTCCATCGTAAGCTTTGATCGTGGGCATCTTAAACTTTCGGGAGATATGTGCATTCATTACCTCCTCAGTGAATGGAGGGGTCGGATCATCCAGATCTCCTTGTAGCATCAAATCTCTAGGATTATTCTTGGGGGTTCCACCCTGGTAGTTCCTCTGGTTGGGGCTTCAGCCCTTCGGTGTCTCCTTGAAGACCTCTCCAGATCTATGAAGGGAATCCCTCCTGAAGTCGGAGGAGGTCGAGTCTGATTAGGGTTCTATCTCTCTAGTTCCCTTGCTTGGTCGTCCTTCAGCTTCTGAATCTCGGCTTCATAAGCCTTAATTTTCTCTGCGATTGTTAAAGGACCATCTCGGTTCGATGGATTCCTCCCTAGAGGCTCCTTACTAGCGCGTCGCCTCCTTGGGGCTTCGTCTCGATCATCGTCTTCAGATGACGAGTCTCCGGTATAAGGACCAGAGTAATCATAGTATCCTGGTTCAGGAGGAGCCGGGCCTCTAAGATAAGGGGATTGTTGTTGCCCATGGATCAACCGAGCATGACCGCTTGGTCCTGGATCCCTTGGATCTTGGGGGTAATTAGGCAGCCCATACATTGGGTTGGTGTTGACAGGGAGCGAAGAAGTGGAGAGACTGTGAAGCGGCGGGCGGCTACTCAGAGGGAGAGGAGAGACCACCATCTGGAGCGGGTTAGTCTCCTGTCCTAGAGGGACGATTACAGGTTGAGATCTTTCAGCGGGGGGATCCGTCCCTTGTGGTTGAGAGGCCTGACTACGAGGGTTTGTTTCCGTCAATGGGGGTACAGACCCTGGCCCTGTACCAACAGGAGGAGCAGTGATTGGTGGAACGATGGTTCCGGAGGTAGCCTCGGTTGAGATCGGTGTTGTTCTTCGAGTGGTAACCATGGTTGATGTCTTCTTCCCACAGACGGCGCCAAATGTTGTGGAATAAAAACTAGGTTGAAAATATTGCGGCTAGGGTTTGTATATTTAATGCTAGGGTTCGTGAGCTTCGTGCTTTAATGGCTGCTTCTGCGTTCGAGACTTAAACGGTCCTCACAGAATGCCTACGTATCTCTGTAATTAGAGAATCAAGCCAATAAAACGTAGTTCTGAGGGTGAGGGGTCAGGCCCTTTATATAGGCTGAGAAGCCTTAGAATTATGGTAGGATTTGGAGACTTGGTGGGCAAGTCTTTGAGGAATGTTCTAGATCTATTCCTTGTAGGAATCAGTTTCCATATTGAATTGGATGCCTTATTGGATAAGTTTGAAAGGGATATTATCCTTATCCAACTCTTATTTGCTGAGCTATTTTATTACCCTTAATATTAATTACGAAATTAATATTATATTTAGGGTTTTGGGCCCAGCTGGTGGGCCCCACGTTTGGACTATTCTCGGCCTAATTAATGCCACATTAATTGTGTCTTTAGGGCTTATTTTCAGCCCATATCAAATATAAAATAAATAATTTCAATAATTAAAAATTCTGAAAATTTCTAAGGCGTTATAAAAAGCCTCCCTATTTTTTCAGAGTAGGGACGTGGTCTGTGTAAGAACCCCAAATTTTGGATATAATTAAAACTTTTTATTATGTACTAAGGTAATGGTGAATAGTGATTACGATGTAACGATTGAGATAATGAATGAAAGGAATAGATTTGGATTCAAATGTTTATATGTCATGAAGAATACTATTGGTTGACACTTTAGATAAGAATTATCTATCTCCTAGGGAATTGAGATTTGATAATTCTAAAAGGAGAAGATTATTCTTATGTCATCCAAATCGATATCTGTTATTGGTCCAGTGGCCCGTAAAAAGGTTAAGGAACGATCGAAAGAGATCAGGGACAAATGTACAACCCTAAGAGGATGAGTAAAGAAAAATGGATGAATAGTTATTTTGATGGATTTAGGAATATTATGAGACGACACTACATAGAAGTATTCGGAACGGATTTTCGAGTTCGTATTAGTGATCCAGGGAGAAAATAAGTGTATGTAAAAGCTGTCGGATTCTGAAAAATAGCACTTTTATTTTCCCCGAGATTTCCCTGGACACTGAAAGACTTAAGGAATTATTAAAAGGATTTAAGGAATATGGATTCAAGAATTATTAAAGAGGATGGAGTATGATAGTATTAATATTAAGAAGGTTTTCAGTAAAACCCTAACTAGAAATGAATGAGTTATTTCCTCGAACGATCAATGAATTGAGCAATAAACGGACACAGAATCAAGCAGAGAACCAAGGGATGAGCATGTGAAAGTGGGTGGAGACAAGGAACTGAGGTGACCAAAGGATAAGTCAACTAACATTGTAATGGTGTGTTTGCATTTTTGCCAAAATGGAGTTGTTTAACATATGGCCAACACTTGGACCAATGGATGGGCAACACTTGTATTAGAAATAGATGCATCCATAATAGTTGGTTGTCGTAATGCCCGATTTTTACAACCTTGGTTGTCGTAATGCCCGATTTTCGTTAGACCTTAAAAACTCGATCATAATAGTTGATATAAATTCCTGACTTTGGTGATATTATGACTGATATTTGTATATCTCGAGCCATAAAGCGTTTTGACGCAAGAATTGAAACATTCCGACTTACGGTTTAGGAGTTATGGTTAAATTACGAAATGTAGTTCGAAACCGTAAACGAGAATTCGTAACTGAAATTGAACCCTCGAAAATACGTAAGTCAGTGGCAAATCTTGGTAATTAAATACTAGAGGTAAAAAGGAAGGTGTGATAGAAAACCTCATGTGAAACGGATCGTTTTCCGATTTTATAAAAATGTTTGAATCAAAGTTAAACGCGAACGAACCCCTAAAAACCCGCTTGGTTATAACTTTGGTAAAACACTTAGAAAACGAACGATAAAACTCGATGTATAATCTCGGTTCGTAATCGATCGACTTTAGAACTTATACGACTTACAATATACCGAGTGTGGGTATGATGACATGTCGTAATAACGAACAAATGTCGGATCGTATCAGTAATAAAAAGAGTTACACTAAAAGGTGTATAACGAGGTAATTCTAAAAAGTGTTTCGACTTAAGTGAAGTTTATACCTAAACTTTTAATAGGTGTTAAGTGGTTAATCTCGAATGTTCTGATTGTTTATAGAACATCGAGCAGACCCAGGACACGCTATCTCTACCCACACCCGATTACCAGGCAAGTGTTCAAACCTTTGAACCTGTTGTTGTGATAATATATGTATATGATTTCTGTTTTACATATGCCATCGCATGCATGCCTGTTTCCAATTATATTGTGACTCTGGTTGTTGTGATACTTGTTCCCTGAACTGCCATTGGCTTATAGACTAGATACGAATTATTAGTTATAAGCTGGATATTTTGGTAAGACCCTTAGCGAAGGGCAAATGATATTCATTCTTAAATGTAGATCGGGAGTCGGTATTTTGAGATATAAATAGTCGTGGAAACCCGGAGGGATTCCAACGACAGATTATTTATCTGAGGAATGTTATTCGAGTATTATCTCAGTCGAGAGATATTAAAGGAATGTTAGTTTCAAATATTCCTTTAGAGTTGATTATTTAATTAATATTATTTTGATATTCATTAGAATGTTATTTATTAAATGAATATTACTTTCGATTATTCATTTAAGGTTTATATACTTAATGATTATTATTTTAAAATATTCATTGGAAGTTCTAATTACTTAAGGGATATTATTTCGAATATTCCTTTAAAGTTTTGACTACTAAATGAATATTATTTGGATATTCATTTAGAAATTATTTATTAAATGAATGTTATTTGGATATTCAATTAGAAGATTAAATATTAGATGAATATTATTTTCAAATATTCATTTAAGGTTTGACTTATTTATTGAATATTATTTTATATATTTATTGGAGTTCAATTATTAATGAATATTATTTTTGAATATTCATTTAAGGAGTGATTTATTTAATAAATAATTATATATATTCATTCGAGGATTACTTACGAGCAATATTATGATTTAATAATATTCCGTAATTATTATTGAGTTAATACATATTCTTGGAATATTTATTTAATTCTTTTAAATTCTTTTTAAAATGATTTATATTATTTGGAGATTATCTTTCACCTCCAAATATTATGTAAAATATTTCGAAGTCTTTTTACGACTATTTTATCAAGGAAAGGTTCCCAACTCTTTATTTTTCATTTAAATCTATCTTAAAGGATTTAAATGCTCGATCAAACTTCCATGTTATAAGGGAACCTACTTGAGCAATGTTATTTATCTTGTAGACTTCCCGGTCATAAATCTCATAATTTATCACTTTCACTCGCAACTTGGTTGCTACGGACTCATTAAGTCTGTGTGTACCTTCTCATCATTCGAGGGGTAAGATTGTTGGAACAGGTTGATATCCATTAACAAGCAAAAGCTTGGGAAATGTTGGTGAATTTTCCTTTCCAACTAGATACGACTACTTTGTGGAGTCTTATCAACAAGTATTTCACTTGGGGAAGGGAGGACAAACTCTACGTTTCGATGCTGTGGATTTATTCGAACTAGGAGTCGTGTGTAAGAGGCCGAGTCGCGCGGTCCATCACAAGGCCTAACCATTGGCCAGGGAGTTACTATTAAAGGCAATCGACAAGTGGAGCCGTCAGTTCTTCCTTCTACCGGTAGTAAACTATATTGGGCTGTACCATCCCCGACTGATCATCAGGGAGTGGGACAGCTGGCGCGTAATAACTCCAGTATTGGTTCATCTCCTAAATTGGGAATTCCCTGCAACACGTATCGAAGAGACTTCTTTCAGGTTGACGGTGTCTTCCGCAACACGTATCGAAGAGACTTCTTTCAAGTTGTAGGACTTCGAAAAATGTTAATAACTGGAATTGCAATATTTTCCTTGCAAGTTCCTCTTTATATGATAAATGATAATATATTGCTTATTTTGACTTAGCAGATATTTCCACAAAATAAATACTTTAAGTTACCATGTAACTTCATCGTTCATGTTATACTGGCATCATTTCCGTAAATGCGTGGTATATGGTTTGAAAGTTACTTCTGAACTGTTATATATTATCGTTCCGTTAAACATTATTGTTGGTGGGCTATTGCTCACCCTTGCTTTATTATTATATCACAACAACAGCTAGACCAGATGACTCGCACAAGGCGCACTCGACGCTGGCATGGACGATGAGACTACCAGAGCTGAAGAAGAAGCTATTGGTAGGATAGATTTATTCTGTCAATACCAAGTATATGGTCTAGTATGACTTATGATAATGGATGGCAAAGAGTATGTATTCACATTGTAATTCTTTTTGGATTGTAAGAACTCATAATGTGCTTAATAAAATTTGGTAGTTACTCTGATTTCATCTCTGGGACTATAACGGGTGTGTTTTATGTTATTGTTTTGGGTCACAAGGTTGTAATTTAATATTTATGTTGAATTGTGGATGGGAATTGAGTCGGTAATGACCAGATCCCTGACCCCGGATCTGGGGGTGTTACAGAAGTGGTATCAGAGCGTACGTTATAAACTCCAGAGATGAGGCGACGTTAAAACAATAAATTCACTAAGATAATAAGAACTCTTGCCAAGTTCATAGTCGGACTACTTAATGTAGTGATGACATATAAAACCCTTATGGGAACTTTTAAGTATCATGATAGTAACATAGCTCGATATCGTATCAACGAGTAAGGCGACAGACCTTGAGGCATACGAGCAGCAGCGCGATGATGCTTTATTATATGCCTAAGATCAGCGAGTAAATTCAATAGAGTACCCTACTGGAGACCCAGGAGAGGTTCTAGCAGATAAGGAAAATCCTGTTAGGATAAGGAGCTTACCCTCGAGGAATGAGGGCTGTAGCCAGAAAGACTGAGATGATTAAGGTATAGTGCTCAGAAAAGTGGGCATAAAGAACTAAGCTATTTGCAAGAGAACTGAAGATTCATGTTGGATTCGTAGCCGGACTACTAGTGGTAGTACCAGAAAGTAAGACGGATTGGAAGAATTACTTGAGATCTTATACGGGAATAGATGAGAATCCTTAGAGACTTTCATATTAACGAAGAAAGAGCTAGAGGGATGTATGATTATCAAAGACATCGATATAGGACGAGGAGCAGAGTCCCTAGGAATAGTTGAGAAGGAGGCAGTAAGTGCCATATCATTTGATGAATGAATTAGTATGAATATGGTCAGTAATAATTCGCCATGAGAAGGCAGGTGTTATAGGTTGTAAATTATGGAACCAAATTGAGATTAATGAAGTTGTTTATTTCAGGAAAATGTCCATTTTATGAATGAATAAGTTAGAAAGTGAAAATATTGGGAAGTGACAGCATGATTGGATAAAGTTATATAAGGAGGTAGTAAGCAAGACAATGATCTCAGAACCTATCGGAAGATAAGACCAGTGAGTCAAGATGGACTCGTAATGAGACTACTGCCAGAGACTGAGTATAGGGTTAATTTCAGCTCAGTTAAATGATGAACAAAAAAAAAACGTTAGATGCATGTGATTCAGAGGAATATTAAATTCTTCCTTTTCGTTGAATGGATTATAGTAGTTACCTTAAGTTTACTCCGATGCGGAGTTATAATGGATCAAGTAATACGATCAGCAGTTAAAGAGAAAAAAAAAAGTGAGAAAATCTTCCTGGAGCTAAAAGATGAAATTGGTAATGACCAAGAGTTGGCATTGCTTAATGGAAAAAGAAGACCTTGTGCTTCCAACGATGCTTCGCATAAAGGATTAGGATGTGTGCTTGCGCAACACGACAAAGTACTTGCGGATGCATTCGGACAGCACGGTCCACCAGATCGGATGGCCTTAGTAGTGCAAATTTTGTGGAACAACCAACTCCGACGGCAATGTCCCTTCTGAGACTAGTAGTCAGATAGATTGACATTTGGTAATATGGAATATCAGGACGTATAGGTATCAGGATGTTGTGACAGGTTTCAGTTGAAACTATTGATTCCCTTCTAAGGGATGTATATAATTAGTTCCTCTCCAATGATTAAACTTCTAATCTGATGACGATTATTTCGTTAATTATGACTGCTTATGGTTCTACCTGCTTGGAGGTTCATAGAACCATTCTTCAGGTTTCGAAACTGGTCTCCTTAATGTTACCAGTAGGTGGATAGATTGACCAAAATTTCCCTAATTCTGAGAAGAACTTCAACGAATTTTGGCAAACCTTGTCTTTCTGATTATCAGAGAACATCATGGAAGAGAGTAGAAACTGGGTCGAACCCCGTGAATTGGGTAAAGTAGCCGCTATATGGGTTGGTGGACAGACCCCGGTTATCGCGATTGATTGTAGAAATACAATGATGAAGTGAGATTTGACGAAAACAGGAAATGTAAGTAAGAAACAAGCCGGACTGAGAAATTCGGGATTGACTTAAGTGAAAAGGCTATTATGCCAGGAATGGTAAGCTTGCGTGACACGCAGGATTGATAAGAATAGTTGAAAAGATAAAAGTTGAAGAAAGGTGACCGGAGACGGTGCCGAGTAGTCGATTAAGACTCATATGGAGTAAAGTTTTGGAAAGGTAGAAAGGTATCAAAAAAGAAGGCACTATGCCGGCAATTACTAGAAAAGTAATGCTATTAGCCAACCCCTAAAATCATATATTTTTTTTATTTTAGTGTGGTCAGTTGAGGCCAAGTCACAAAGGATTATCAAGTGACTAGACCAGCAATGAAAGGACAAAGCAGGGTTGCTTCTAAGTAAGCACCGACTGCAATGGCTTCTGATATAACAGACATATTAATGAGATCGTAGGAATCTTCTACTGAACCCTTTGCAACCCATGTTTGGATTGGAAATTTACTACACTTTTTGGAATGGGGTCACCCGTACTAAAGTGATTCATGTGTATATGATTGCCCAAGATTACGAGTAAAAATGGAAGTATAATGACTTGAGATGTATGATGTTAGGGTATTATAAATACCATGAATATAATATGACTAAAGGAAGTAAACAATGAAGGTTTATGAAGAGAGTATAGAAATGGTCAGAGATGGATCAGTATGCTGTAGAAATTTTTGTCTAAGGCAAGAACTTTTGAGAAGAACGATAAGTACTAAGAGATTCACGTTGAACTCGACCAATATCTTCCAAAACATCCTTGCTACCATTACCAAGTTCTGTCAGAGAGCAGATAGGCATACGTTGCCTTTTGGAAGGCCAAATAGGATGACAACTATCTGAAAGAAGAGGGTGGCATTAAGTTACCAATCGATTATCAAATGAGAACAGTTGAAAAGAGACCCTTATTAAGGATACATGATCTAATTGTCAATTATAGGATGCAAGAATTCCTTGGCAGTTGAATTAAGGATAGGATATCCATAAATTAAGACAAACCCTGGGAAATGCACAAGGGATGGCATTAACCCTAATAAAGACATTGTGAATTCAGATGATATGGGTTGGATTTGCTAAGGCAACAATGACCTGTAAAGATTATTAAAAAGAGTTCTGGAAAGAACAGAGATAGAATTATTAGAGTATTGATTTATGACGTTTTGATATACCCTGTACCTAGAAAATACAGGAGGAATGATGAGGACGACCTAAGAAACCTTACCGGGAAAAGTTAATATTCTGAGTTTCCAACTAGAAGTTTGGAAGAGAATGTAAGACACAATAACAATATACCAGATGAGGCATGTATGAAACTATGATGAGGTATGGATGGAACCAAAGAAGGTTGAGATTATCCTAGAACAAGAAAGAACTAAGAAAACAAGTATCCTAGGTATGATTGAGGGTAACTTTGATAAAATTCCCACGGGAAGGTGGAAGCAATGACTTATGGAAAAAGACTGATAGTTATATTTTTTTTCCTTTAGCAGAGCATTAAGGGAGAATGCTTTCACCCAACAGTGATGAGAATGAGGTAGAAAAATTTGAATTGGAATGTATCCAGAGAATAAGGAGTACCAGAAATTATTATTATCAGGAAAGGCCAATGAGGTGGCCGACAGTCTAAGTATAGAGGAATAATTACAAATGTTCATACCGAAAAAACGGAATGATATTTGGAAGGACCTTGAAGGTCATATCAGAGTGGAGGAATTTACATTCCTTTTGATGATTGTGCAAGAATCGACGGTAATAGTAGTTTAAGTAAAGATTCGATTCCTGATGGGTCTTAAGCATATTACATACCTTAGGAGGTCCCGTTTTGAGGCAAACCAGGACCATGATACAAAATTGATGAAGTAAACCATTAAGTTTCCAGTCTTTTATGGAAGATGTATGAGTGATACTTTTATCAACCGGATATAGCTGCGATGCTTAAAACTCGTCTGCAATTTTATCTCCTTCATGTAATATCGACATCAAGTTCAGGAAGTGTTCCTTATGGATAAGGAATAGTGATTACTTTTTCTCCCTAAAAGATTTGAAACCAATAGGGTTAGCTATTAACGGATTACGTAAACAACAAGCGATGGTGATTCTTCTAAGAAAGGAGATGACAACGTAAAGATAAAGAAAGTGCTGCTTTTGATAAGCTAAATGGTATGTTGATGAATGACAAGCAAGTTTGTGTTAGTGTACTTCTGCGCAAACAAGATAGAGAATACGAGGTTGATGATTCATGATGTTAAAGATATTCCCGTAGAAAGAAGTAATGAGACTTGGAGGGAAGGGCAGTTGAGCCCGAGACTTATTGGGCCACCTGAGAGTTTAAAAGTGTTCGGAAGGTGGCATTCGAGCCAGCCTTACCCCCCAAAACTTATAGCACGGTCATAACGGGTTTTCATGTGGCAAGGCTACGCCAGTAAAATGCAGATGCTCGATAGATGATAAGAACACGAGCCGGTAGATATACGACCTGGTCTGACTTACGAAAGACAACCTGTGGAAAACCACGGGTAGAAAGAACAAGTGATGAGAAACAAGGTTGGCAGAAGTAGATTATATTAAAGGGATCGGGCCAGATTCATTTCGGAAAGTTTAAATTGGAATAACGTGATGATTATAGAGTAAATGTGACGGAATACCGATAAGGAGGTACCAAGTGCCAAAGGTGTCTCAATAAAGAGATGAAGGTGAAAGTAAATAACAGAAGTAAATAAGAATCAGATAATGAGAAGGATGTGATTGATAAAGAAAAGACGGGGAAAGCAACTATGGAATATGAAGCAAGGAATGTTATGAATGGATTAATAAATGGGTTTTCTGATGAATTCTCGGGATGACAACCTGATAGTGTTAATATTATATATATGAAAAAGCTAGTAGCGTGACATGGAATGTCAGTAACAATGGTGTCAAGCGAGAGACGAAGATTTAACCTGAGAGGTTCAAAGATTTTCAAAAGTAAGTGTTGCTAAGAGTGAACCAGAGTACATGTCCATAAAATATTGGACAAAGCAGCAAGATATGTTGACACGTGAGATTGCGATCAAATAGTATTGGATATAATTATGATTAATTTCTTCCTTAATGAACCTCTATAGTTCAGAGGTAATTTCTGTGTATGATATTTTACAATCATGAAAACTTTCTGTAATCTTTTAGAATTCTCTTCTTTTCTTCTCTCGTATTCATCTCCTTTATGAATTGAGAAGAACAACCCTTTAAGGAGGGGAGGTACTGCTACGTGACTATCTGTCTACGTGACAGAAGTCTAAGTGGAATACCATAACTTGTTTAATTGCTTGTCAAGTACTAAAGGCTGGCCCCCTTCTGTACTAACTATGCAATAGAACAAATTTTCAATTGATCATAGTGATCTCTCAATGAATCTTTCCACTTCTCTATATTGATCGAGATTGCGAAGATTAAAGCGATCAGGAAATACACAGTGCGAGGGAAGTTATCTCCGAATTCGCAGCACGATATTGACACCAAAGCCACTGCGGATATCAATAAGAACAATAAGGATAAGACTGGGTAAGAACATAACCCGGATAATGTGTTGTATGAAAAGTAGCAAAGTTGACGGAAAAAGGATAAAGTACGTATTGTAGCACCGGTAGATGTGCTGAGAAAGGGCATAACGACTAAGAGTTGACCCGGAAGCTGAAAGGGACGGAATCCTTTTAAGGAGGGGAGACTGTAAGAACCCAAAATTTTGGATATAATTAAAAAAAATTATTATGTACTAAGGTAATGGTGAATAGTGATTACGACTACGATGTAACGATTGAGATAATGAATGAAAGGAATAGATTTGGATTCAAATGTTTATATGTCATGAAGAATACTATTGGTTGACACTTTAGATAAGAATTATCTATCTCCTAGGGAATTGAGATTTGATAATTCTAAAAGGAGAAGATTATTCTTATGTCATCCAAATCGATATCTATTATTGGTCCAGTGGGCCCGTAAAAAGGTTAAGGAACGATCGAAAGAGATCAGGGACAAATGTACAACCCTGAGAGGATGAGTAAAGAAAAATGGATGAATAGTGATTTTGATGGATTTAGGAATATTATGAGACGACACTATATAGAAGTATTCGGAACGGATTTCCGAGTTCGTATTAGTGAGCCAAGGAGAAAATAAATGTTTGTAAAAGCTGTCGGATTCTGAAAAATAGCACTTTTATTTTCCCCGAGATTTCCCTGGACACTGAAAGACTTAAGGAATTATTAAAAGGATTTAAGGAATATGGATTCAAGAATTATTAAAGAGGATGGAGTATGATAGTATTAATATTAAGAAGGTTTTCGGTAAAACCCTAACTAGAAATGAATGAGTTATTTCCTCGAACGATCAATGAATTGAGCAATAAACGGACACAGAATCAAGCAGAGAACCAAGGGATGAGCATGTGAAAGTGGGTGGAGACAAGGAACTGAGGTGACCAAAGGATAAGTCAACTAACATTGTAATGGTGTGTTTGCATTTTTGCCAAAATGGAGTTGTTTAACATATGGCCAACACTTGGACCAATGGATGGGCAACACTTGTATTAGAAATAGATGCATCCATATATTAGAAATATCTACCAATTATACAAGCATAAGTCATAAAGCAAGAGAAAGCAAGCAACCAAGAACACCAAGGAATGGAGCTCTCGGCTTCTTGCTCTTTTTGGAAATCAAAACCCAAGCTCCCACCATTCAACAATTCTCATATTAATTAGGTGAGTTCTATAATTCATAACTAAGATGTCCTATGAATCTTAGCTTCAAAATCCATTCCATTCAAGAGTTATAAAATCATGAAGTTGATGATGAATAGTAACTCATGATTTTTCATGTTTTGTTTTCTTGATTTTATGGCTTCCAAAGGATGTTCTAAGCAAGGTTCAAGACTTGTGAGGCCTTAATATCATTCTTAAGCTTCAAATAAAGGTATAATCCTTGAACCCCCTTTGATGAATCATGGAGTTTGGATGAGTTTTAGTGATGTTATGCATATTTAGAGTACTAGATCTATGTGTGGGTTTTATGAGATAATAATATAGTTTATATGAACGGAAAGACATTGCTTGGTCTTAGTTCAAGGATAAATAACATGTATGAGTGATTTGGAGTGGATGGTATTATAATTGGAGGGTTTTGATTTTGGAATTATCCGAGGTATAGCCGTCGTAATGCCCAATTTTCGTTAGACCTTAAAAACTCGATCATAACAGTTGATATAAATTCCTGACTTTGGTGATATGATGACTGATCTTTGTAGATCTCGAGCCATATAGCGTTTTGGCATGAGAATCGAAACATTCCGACTTATGGTTTAGGAGTTATGATCAAATTACGAAAAGTAGTTCGAAACCGTAAACGAGAATTCGTAACTGAAATTGAACCCTCGTAAAATACGTAAGTCAGTGGCAAATCTTGGTAATTAAATACAAGAGGTAAAAAGGAAGGTGTTAGAGAAAACCTCATGTGAAACGGATCGTTTTCCGATTTTATAAAAATGTTTGAATCAAAGTTAAACGCGAACGAACCCCTAAAAACCCGCTTGGTTATAACTTTGGTAAAACACTTAGAAAACGAACGATAAAACTCGAGGTATAATCTCGGTTTGTAATCGATCGACTTTAGAAATTATACGACTTAAGTATATACCGAGTGTGGGTATGATGACATGTCGTAATAACGAACAAATGTCGGATCGTATCAGTAATAAAAAGAGTTACACTAAAAGGTGTATAACGAGATAATTCGAAAACGTGTTTCGACTTAAGTGAAGTTTATACCTAAACTTTTAATAGGTGTTAAGTGGTTAATCTCGAATGTTCAGATTGTTTATAGATCATCGAGCAGATCCAGGACACGCTATCTCTACCCACACCCGATTACCAGGCAAGTGTTCAAACCTTTGAACCTGTTGTTGTGATAATATATGTATATGATTTCTGTTTTATATATGTCATCGCATGCATGCCTGTTTCCAATTATATTGTGACTCTGGTTGTTGTGATACTTGTTCCCTGAACTGCCATTGGCTTATAGACTAGATACGAATTATTAGTTATAAGTCGGATATTTTGGTAAGACCCTTAGCGAAGGGCAAATGATATTCATTCTTAAATGTAGACTGGGAGTCGGTATTTTGAGATATAAATAGTCGTGGAAACCCGAAGGGATTCCAACGACAGATTATTATTTATCTGAAGAATGTTATTCGAGTATTATCTCAGTCAAGAGATATTAAAGGAATGTTAGTTTCGAATATTCCTTTAGAGTTGATTATTTAATTAATAATTATTTTGATATTCATTAGAATGTTATTTATTAAATGAATATTACTTTCGATTATTCATTTAAGGTTTATATACTTAATGATTATTATTTTAAAATATTCATTGGAAGTTCTAATTACTTTAGCGATATTATTTCGAATATTACTTTAAAGTTTTGACTACTAAATGAATATTATTTGGATATTCATTTAGAAGATTATTTATTAAATGAATGTTATTTGGATATTCATTTAGAAGATTAAATATTAGATGAATATTATTTTCAAATATTCATTTAAGGTTTGATTTATTTATTTAATATTATTTTAAATATTTATTGGAATTCAATTATTAATGAATATTATTTTGAATATTCATTTAAGGAGTGATTTATTTAATAAATAATTCTATATATTCATTCGAGGATTACTTACGAGCAATATTATGATTTAATAATATTCCGTAATTATTATTGAGTTAATAAATATTCTTGGAATATTTATTTAATTCTTTTAAATTCTTTTTAAAATGATTTATATTATTTGGAGATTATCTTTCACCTCCAAATATTATGTAAAATATTTCGGAGTCTTTTTACGACTATTTTATCAAGGAAAGGTTCCCAACTCTTTATTTTTCATTTAAATCTATCTTAAAGGATTTAAATGCTCGATCAAACTTCCATGTTATAAAGGAACCTACTTGAGCAATGTTTTTTATCTTGTAGACTTCCCGATCATAAATCTCATAATTTATCCTTTTCACCCGCAACTTGGTTTCTACGGACTCATTAAGTCTGTGTGTACCTTCTCATCATTCGAGGGGTAAGATTGTTGGAACAAGTTGATATCCATTAACAAGCAAAAGCTTGGGAAATGTTGGTAAATTTTCCTTTCCAACTAGATACGACTACTTTGTGGAGTCTTATCAACAAGTAATTCACTTGGGGAAGGGAGGACAAACTCTACGTTTCGATGTTGTGGATTTATTCGAATTAGGAGTCGTGTGTAAGAGGCCGAGTCGCGCGGTCCATCACAAGGCCTAACCATTGGCCAGGGAGTTACTATTAAAGGCAATCGACAAGTGGAGCCGTCAGTTCTTCCTTCTACCGGTAGTAAACTATATTGGGCTGTACCATCCCCGACTGATCATCAGGGAGTGGGACAGCTGGCGCGTAATAACTCCAGTATTGGTTCATCTCCTAAATTGGGAATTCCCTGCAACACGTATCGAAGAGACTTCTTTCAGGTTGACGGTGTCTTCCGCAACACGTATCGAAGAGACTTCTTTCAAGTTGTAGGACTTCGAAAAATGTTAATAACTGGAATTGCAATATTTTCCTTGCAAGTTCCTCTTTATATGATAAATGATAATATCTTGCTTATTTTGACTTAGTAGATATTTCCACAAAATAAATACTTTAAGTTACCCTGTAACTTCATCGTTCATGTTATACTGGCATCATTTCCGTAAATGCATGGCATATGGTTTGAAAGTTACTTTTGAATTGTTATATATTATCGTTCCGTTAAACATTATTGTTGGTGGGCTATTGCTCACCCTTGCTTTATTATTATATCACAACAACAGCTAGACCAGATGACTCGCACAAGGCGCACTCGTCGCTGGCATGGACGATGAGACTACCAGAGCTGAAGAAGAAGCTATTGGTAGGATAGATTTATTCTGTCAATACCAAGTATATGGTCTAGTATGACTTATGATAATGGATGGCAAAGAGTATGTATTCACATTGTAATTCTTTTTGGATTGTAAGAACTCATATTGTGCTTAATAAAATTTGGTAGTTACTCTGATTTCATCTCTGGGACTATAACGGGTGTGTTTTATGTTATTGTTTTGGATCACAAGGTTGTAATTTAATATTTATGTTGAATTGTGGATGGGAATTGAGTCGGTAACGACCAGATCCCTGACCCCGGATCTGGGGGTGTTACAGTCTGTATACATTTTACCCTCCTCAGACTCTGCTCCAAGTGAGATATTTGGTTTAGTTTGGTTACATAACTCTTAACATTTTTATATTAATAAAATACTTAACATCTTCCAATTTAAATCTTTATTATAATGAAATTTCAGATAATAATAATATATAAATTATGAGCCAGGATAAAGAGTATTGTTCAAGATAATATAGAAATCTACGTCCTAACTTGCTAGGAGTTATATTGTATATAACATATGTAGGAGCCACTGAGAGATTCTTGGAGTAAATGTGGCTGGTTAGCGCATAATTTTTAATATTTTAAATAACCATTTTTTGTTTGTTTTCGTATTTGTAACTGTTGTGAGAGGAATTTGGTACAACACTTCGAGAGAATATCGCTGGAATAACGGATGAATCGCTTGATTCCCGGCTGCAGAATTGTATTCAAGCATTTACAGCCCGGCGTTCAACTGCCAGAGTGGACGGTTGTTTGTAATGATTTTGGGACTGAGTTTGCAAGGTCACCGGACAGCAAGGACGGAGTAATTCCTACTCAGTCAATCCCAGCTGCCAGAGATGTGTATTGCTCAAGTTTTCTACATGATTTTTGTAGAAAGAGGTGAGATTCAACCCCTGCAAAGTGCCTACATATCCTATATTTATAGGAATCAAGTCCCATGTAGTTCTACGGTTTTGGACTCCTTGTTGATAGTTCAGCCACGTTTTGATAAGCCTTATCCTCCAGACTATGCTGATCCGTTTGTTATTTTGTGATGAAGAAAAGTCCTAGTTCCCTTAGGACATTGCCTGAACCCCAGCCTTTCGCTATACAACCGCCTATATATATACGCAGTATATATATCATATATGTTTTATATTTATCTTCCTCTACTGAACTGATCCAGCTAATTATCCCAGATGATATGATTATCTAGTAGTTATCCCTCCATATAACCATAATTATCTTCATATTTATATGATTTTCCATCATATATCTGAATATATATACCTAATCCATTTATATATGATGATTATCCATGAATCCAGAGGTTGTTAGGCCACTCCTAATGCTTAGGAGTTATCCACAAGTCTGTTAGAGCGATATATATCTGTTCTCCTACAATTTAGGAGGCTGTTGGGCAAAATCCCGTGGACTATTGGGGTACGAGTATGAACCCCTGCCTGGAAGCCCTTCACATGCATGAACCCATATAAGGCCTCCACACAGCAGTACCCCCACCTGGGGTTCAGACACCTGAACCCCTGCATGAATGAACTCCGAATCAGATGCCAGAATCTTCATCTTTCAGTATATTTCTAAAGCATATTAGACCAAAACATCCATACCTAGTCCATCCTATCCTTCATATCCATATTACTTGAACCCGTAACCTTAATGGGCCTTAAATCAAGCCCAAGGCGGATTTTGGGCACAACAACTACCCCCCGGTTCTTTGTAGCCATTTGAATGCAAAAGGAACCAAAATAGGACGAGGTCTAATCCTTCCTTATCCTCGTCACAGAAATACATAGCTTCCACATCATGCTTCCAAGCTTACATGAGCTAACTCGGCATAAGAAACAGGAAACATAATGCTTCCACCTATGTACCCCATCTGAATCCTTAAATGAACTCCTTCCACATACCTTAGACCATGCATAGCGTACCAATTCCAATCATGAGCTTTTTATCCTTATCACCTGAACCTACCAGCTTCCAGCCTCCTTCCTTGAAAATCATAGCCGGAATTCTCGATATATTTCTTCTCCCAGTGATGTTGGTCTTCACGTGTGAATCCTTGTGGGTGAAGTCATGCAGCTTCCACTGTTGCAAATAACCTTCAATTTTCCAGAACCCTGGGCTACCAAGACAACTAAAAAAAGTGATTAGTAACATGAGCTAAGTAGCTCACATATATAATGCACATAGTGTATAGATATATAATGCATAAATGCAAGTATGATTATGCGAGTGCAAATGATTTTGTATATAAACCCATTGTTGTCTTCGCACTCAAGTAGAACCTTGGCGAACGCACTCTTCAAGACACATGCCACAATATTTAGAGATTTTCATGAAGCCATCACAATGGACCTCCCAAGATATTGCTAAGTATTTTGAGGACTTCTCCAATGATGCCCAGTGTTGTGGGACTTCTCCAAATTGTTCCCATAAACCAAGGGACTTTACCAAACCATGCCCATAAACTGTGGGGCTTTTCCCAAGTGAACCTATAATCCATATGATGCAGATGATCTTATATGCGTACCCCAGGAGGGACCAAGGTAAGGTCATAGAAACCTCCTCAATTGTAACTATGTCTTTCCAAGTGGTTACGTTATGAGGCATATAGTATGCCTAAGTACCTATCAGCTAGCAAGTTTGAAAGTAATTTTGAAACTCATGCATAATGTAAGTAAATATATGTCATGATGACCCTTTGTGTATAAATCCATGCAAGTGTAAAATCATGTGATACGCACATCCAGATGAACATGAATTAATGTGTGATAGAAGATAATGATCCATTTGAAAAGATGAACTTCGCAATGAAGTTTTTGGCTAGATGCTATATAAATTTCCTTGTATGCATAGAAAACATGTGTGATAGAGCATATGTAAAAGAATGAAAGTAGGACTTATCTTTTCTTTTAGTACGTCAATCCAAGTCAGGGTTCAACCATTGAACCAATAAGGTTGGGGCTGCCACCCTTTGAGTTTAAGATGAGGACCTCATTCCATTATGTAAGCCCTTCCATGGTGAGATGTTGAATTACCCCCCGAGGATTAGATTTCCTTCCCGCACGATATGCAAGTCTTCCTTCGCTTGAATCCTTGAATCGTTGTTCGTGCGTATGCCATGTGTAAAGTAGACTGCTTAGGGGTACGTTCAAGCCATAGGGGGTTCACCCAGTTGTACCCTTGAATGTTTTATAAACATCGAGGCTCCACGTAATATCCTTAATTTGCTCACATGGCGTGTATGATTAGGGGACACCACTGCCAGTTAAGGGTTCACGTGGGCCTGACCACACTACCTATTAAGGGTTTACGTGGGCCTATCCATACTGCCTGCTGAGGGCTTACGTGGGTTTTAAGTTGAAGGGAGTTTTGCTAGCCCAGTGTCCCTAGGATCGACGCGAACCCATGACATGCATAATCCATACATGTTAAAATGTGCTCATACATAATCCATGCATGAGAAATCAAATCGATGAAATCCAATCCAAATCCAAATCCAAACCCAATCCAAATCCATATCCAATCCAAATCCAGATCCAGTCCAAATCCAATCCAATCCAGATCCAGGTCCAAATCCAATCCAATCCAGATCCATTCCAAGTCCAAATCCAATCCAATCCAATCCAGATCCATTCCAAGTCCAAATCCAATCCAAGTCCAAATCCAATCCAGATCCATTCCAAGTCAAAATCCAATCCAATCCAGATCCATTCCAAGTCCAAATCCAATCCAATCCAGATCCAATCTATATTCCCCGGGGAAGCTCGTACCTAAGAGGTTCGTACCTAAAAGGTTTCCACCTAGCAGGTCCATACACCTACAACCCCCTAGAGTCCTTTGGTATAACTTATCTTGTAGTAATGAACTAGGTTCACGTAAACAATAATATATGAACACAAAACGAAGGCATGCGAACATAAGACATGAAGCACATAAGTACACATAGCACACAAAGCATATAAGTACACATAGTTATTCACAGCAGTTAAGCAAATAAAGGCAAAGATAAAGTGATCATAGTTTTAATCAAGTCATAAAAATTATTTCACAGATAAGCGCTCATGCCTTACCCCGGGCTTCTACTAATATAAGGTAGAGCCTCTTACCGACTAAACGCCTAATCCTAGACCGGTCTACGGGATCAGACCTAGAGTGCATGAAGAATTCCCAAAATGAAGAATTCCCAAAATTAACGAGGTTCCATCCTCGGAGTTTCCCTCGACCAGGGTCCATCCTCGGAGTTTCCCTCGACCAGGTTCCATCCTCGGAGATTCCCTCAACGAGGTTCCATCCTAGGAGTTTCCCTCGACCAGGTTCCATCCTCGGAGATTCCCTCAACCAGGTTCCATGTGATTTCCTCACAATGTTAATTTCCTTAGCCTTCCAATATCCTTGAGTTAGACTTCACTCACCCAGTTTCCCTGGGGTCATAGCGAAGCTGTTTGCCAATCCCATGTGATTTCCGCACACCGCTAAAATTCTTAGCGTTCCAATTCCAAGAGTTGGACCTCACTCACCTAGTTTCCCTAGGGTCGTAGTGAAGCCGTTTGCCAATTTGTACGTAGCTTCCACAGCTGTACATAAATCCCATAACGAGGCTAGTCAACGTGAGTACACGGAAGTTTATCGGCGTTACGCCTTTTCAGGGTTCAAACGAGTGAACCTCCAATATAAGGGAACCTTATGGCCCTAGTTTCCCTAGGACCAGCCTGCCTTTGTGGTCCCAATCCATACACATGTAATCCATATGTAATACATGTATAATCCGTACATGTCCCTGCCTTGATTCATGTATAATCCATACATGTTCCTGCCTTGATTCATGTATAATCCATACATGTTCCTACCTTGATTCATGTATACTCCATACATGTTCCATATAGTCCGTGTAATCAATTAGCACATAATCCATGTGCTTCCAATCCCGCCTTGTGCACGTAATCCACATGTGATTCATTTATAATCCATACATGGTAAATCCAGCTCATGCATAATCCATACATGAGAAATCCTTTCCAACTCAATTTATGAAATCCAATCCGCATATGCTCCTTGATCTAGCTTCCAGGGGTACCTCGAATCAATTCCATTAGGGGTTCGCGTACCAGAACCTCAAGAATCTCATGGTCCTGGCCCATCCATTGTGTGAAAGTTCCATTTGCTTAAAAATTTACCACTTTCAAGACACCATCATGGGCAGTATACCATCCACTACCCCCCGGTTCCTTGCAGCCATTACATGCAAGAGGAACCTTATGTAATCCATAATCAGGTTCAATCAACCTTCACCCTGAACCTCTAAGCTTACGTGAGCGTACTAATTGTAAGAAACAAGGGGTATCATAGGTGAAGTGGCTACTACTCGTAAAATTCCTTCCAAGAAAGACCATGTTATTTTTCCTCGATGATGATTCAATAATTTCCATTCTTGAACCTCCGGGATTCGGTTGTTGTACCCCTACGACATGGTTGCCTCAATTAAATTTTTGGCAGGTTACGTTTGATGCACGTACGCCCACATATACTTGCCATCCTTACACACTTCTACATCCTGATGATTATATCCTTGCCACCCGATATGTTTTTCCAATGATCTCCTCCATGTTCCAAGTTCAAAACAATATTCCATAACATTCCTGGTCTCTAGTTATTCAACATAATTCCTTTAAGATCTTACTCCAGATGTATGCCATGGATATAATTGTGACCACCTATACAACCGACCATGTTGATTGTTGAAGATCATGTTTTATGTCGAGTTTTGTCGTTGTAACCCAGTAAGGGGTTCTGAGGCTGAAGTCCGCCAAGGGTTTGTGAACCTGAACCTCCTTTGTACATCTTCTCATTTAAAAATAGGGTGCATCTTAGAAATCCTCCATGTAGCCTGGTAACAACTACCCCCTGATTCCTCGGTGTAGTTTGTCCATGGCCAATATTGAATCATATTCAGCTTCTCATCCTCTTTGAGTAAAAGTTTAAATGGACATCCGTGAAGCTGGCTATTCACGTCTCGTCGTAGTTTCAACCACTTTTTTTAGTCTGCGTGGGAAGCCATGCTCCTCCTTATGAATGGGAGGTATGTAACCATTTTCTTTGTCTAGATGATAAAACCTCCTTTCTTTGGCCTCCGCTTAGGCGCTTCAACCAATACCCCCCAGTATGCCTTTTACCGAGTGTTTCAGGTTTTCTCCATCCTCCATAGCCAAAGTTGTTAATAACATCATCCTAGGGGAAACCACCCCTGATTTTTTCCATTACCTTCGTGTATGCAGAACCAAGTCCATTCCAACAGAGATTCCGTTGTTAGCTTTGCTGTATCCTCTAGCTTTTAAAGCCTCTGGTTCCTCCTTTTAGGGCGTTCATGGATGAACCTCGTACCATCTTCTTCAATACGGACCGAGAGGTCGCTCGTACCCCATTCTTTGTATGGTAGCATAGCTCCCAGAATCTTATTGAGATTATAATCCTCAGCTCCTTCCGTAATTCCTTCCTTAAGGTATCCCTGTGTTCCAAATTCTGATGTTTAAGGGGCTTATAGCAGGGGAACCCCAATGTGGGAAGCCTTCTAGCTTCTAGTGCTTGAGGGGTTTACAGTATGAGAACCTTCATAGCCATGTTATAAATTGATTCCACCATTTGCATCTTCTTTAGAATGGGTCATCCTACCATATTGTTGTAGGATACGCTCTCAACCATAACTCCTTCCAACTGGGTGGATAAGAGGGGTTTATCCTTCAATAATACCAGTGACATTTTCAGTTCGTGAGAGGTTTAACTCCACCTTCAACTTCCATGATAAGCTTTTCGCCAGAGCTTCATTTAGGTCATTACTTGAGACCTTCCGCCCAATGCTCTTAGCTGGATATTCTGACCTTTCACCTTCCACTGTTAGTGAAGTTTTCATCGTGAGCATCTTTATAAGCTGCTTTTGCCTTTTTTGATTTGGTGTCATCGCATGTCCAACCAAGAACTCCTCATTTTTCATTTATAGAGGTTCTGTCAAAGAGGCAACGTCAAATCTCTAGGCTTCATTGATTCATTTTTTGAAAAGCCTTTCAACTATATTGCTTCTATATGATGCGTTCTTCCTTCATCATCCTCCATTAGAGCAGCCATTTACATCAACGCTATGGGTGGTACTACCCCCCGAAAAACTGGAACCACTTTATGGGGTTCCATCAGCAGGGCTACTGGTAACATGATTCCTCAAGTATTCTGAATGGAGCTTCCATCATACCCGTATAGTAAGGTGTTTACTTTTGACCATTTCCTTTATTTAAACATATGAGTATCCCACACCAGTTGTGCAACGCCCATTTGTTGCATAAGAGGCCAAACATGGCCAAGATTGTTTTTTCTTGATGAATCCCCTTTAAGAACTAATTAATTCTTTTGGGGTTCTCATGTCGAGTGACACAACTACCATGGTGGAACCCCTACATTGAGTTCCAATATTTTCCATTTTGGCTTAAAGCCTTTGAATGGGATTTTCCATGCTTAAACCCTTTTCCAGGTTGCTTCCCGGGTTCTTCTTGCTTATTGCGGGCATTTTTATTATTCAGCTTCTTGCTTATGATCAAGGGGGCTTCCATCATCGAACCTATCGTATACGAACCCCATTTCTAGGAAGCTCATTTTTGGGGGAGTCCTTTTTACCAATCTTTTCCATATTTTAATTTGACAAGCTTCATATTAACCTTCCTGCCCAGTCTATTGAACATACTCAGGCTTCTGTTAAGTGAAGCCTCAGGGTTCTAGGACTTATCTCCTTGAACATGTCATCATCGAACCCCCTTCCGGGTTGCTCCCACCAATAAACCTCTTTTTCATGGGAGCTTAGTCTTCCAGCTCATTCGTGTTCTCATGATAAATGTTGATGGGAAACCTTCATACCGAATATATAAATTATCAATGAGACACCTCTAAGCTTACCTAAGCTAGCTCGTTGTAAGACACAAGAGGTATCTAAGAGAATAATGTACAATATTTCCAGTAGCTCACCAATGAGGGAGTCCATATCCTTGCCATCATCCAAGTTTACATACTGATCATTAATCATGGGGTTCGCATCTCTGCTTCAATTTGGGTTTACCCGTACCCCTTCAGTCAGGAGGGTCGTACCCCTATCTGCACTGGGGTTCACCTGTTACTCATCTATCAAGAGGTTCACACCCTTATCTGCTGTGACACCCCTAGATCCGGGGTCAGGGATCCAGGTCATCACGGTCCAATTTCCGATCAATATCAATATCTCTTTAGTCTTTTTTTTAACTTAATACTTATGCAATTGACCCCACACTAAAACACACACACACCAGTCATATGCTCATAGAACAACATCCACAATATTTAAAAGTTTAAAGTTAACAGTTATTATAAGCCCAGAATTCTACTAAGTACATTGTTGAATAATGCTTCTACAGGAAGCATTTCAACAACCAAAAGTTTATTACAACTTACACACTTAATTTACATAAGTCTACTAAGCCCCTTTCGCTTGTCACTACCTCGGGGATGGTCGCCAGCACTCGCTCAAAAGGCCGCCTTTCCCTTACCCTCTTGCGGGGTGTGGTGTGTAGTATTGGCATAGGACCTAGCTGCTATATACATTAGTAGCAAGAGTGAGCTATAATAGCTCAGCAAGATCATAATGTAAACTGGAAATCAGCATTTTAAACATATATGCATATATATATATATAATCGGAAACCAATTATAAACCTTATGGAAGAATAGAATCTTTATTTAATAATACATCATCCACTTACTATTATAAGAAAAGAAATCTAGGATAACATAGTATCAGTTTCTCTTCTTAAATAATATAACAATCAATATACCCTTTAAGTGTAATATTTCAAGATAATATGGATATTTGAACAAATCTCTCACTATCATCTTCTCATTTCCTTCTTATGCAACAATTATATAAATTAATATAAAATCAGTTTCTCTTCATCTCTAACAATAATTCCATCATTTCATATCATTATTCTGTTTTCAGTATAGAAATCTGAAAACCATTTTCAATTCTTTCTTTCAAGTTTTGGGGGTTTTCGCTGTTGCCGAATACGTGAGGCACGATGATCAGTCGTCCTCCGTACCCATCCCTTTTTACTACCGGTAGAAGGAATGAAGGCCACCTGCTAACATCATCCCTGGAGGAAGGCCACCTGCTAACATCCTCCCTTGGCATCTTCGTGCCGAATAATATAATGAATGCTGGACTGTGCAACTCCCACACAACCTCTTACGCAAATTTTTAAGTGCTGGACTGTGCAACTCCCACACAGCCTCTTACGCTTACTGTTGAAATCCCCCTTTTTAATAAATCATTTTCCATATATATAACATCATTTCACATACACCTTTCTATTCACATTTCTTTTCACAATTCTTTTTCACATTTATCAATCACTCATATCATTTCCATTCTTGCACATTATTTCTATAAAATATATGTATATATACCATAATACTTTGATTATGATTCAGACATCTCTTTTATATTCAAGAAATCAAATACACTTTTATATTCATAAAATATTCCGTCTATTTCGAGAGTAGTAAATAATAATCAAATAATATTTATTAAACCACTAATTCTCAAAAAGAATATATTTAGTATAACATTATAACCCTAGATAACAACTGATACCTTTCTCTTTCATATCCCTTTTCCATAAAGCATACTCGCTCCGTTCATAATCATCTCTATATTCAGATTTCATAAATCATATCCATCTCTCTTTAATTTCCCAAAATCAAGGGAATATATTCTTTGCAATATAGCAACACAAGCATCACATATGTATATATATATTCCATGATATCATTATTATTCCGAAGATAAATAATTTTCAAAGTAGGGATAGAAAAGATCTTGCCTGGATCTCTAAAGCGAGTATGTGGAATCCTGAGTTCGTCTCCCGTTTCTATAGGAACGAAAGGATCACCATTAGTATATATCACGCTTAATCACTTAATCTCTACACCATAACACCCTTAACTCATATTATAAGTTTAACATGGTTTTTATGCACCAAAAGTTTACATGCACTTAACCATTTTTAAACTCGATCTAAGTTTTAGCATATTCCACCATTCCCCTTAATAACCACACTCGACTGTAAAAATTCTCAGAAAATATAGATTTCGAATTTTAATGCAAGGTCAACTGTCAAGGGTCCTCTGACCACCCTACTACACTATCCCAAAATTTCGTGACTTATAAAAATGTCTAAGTATGGTAAATTTAGCCTCAAAGTTGATAAAATTACGTTTTCTCGGTTTTCGAACGTCTTTCACTAAAACTGACTTTTCTCCTAAACCGTTCATCAGATTTTAACGCACTTTATATCAAAACGATCTATGAACCAAGCTCTATCATCTCATGGTCACTTGGGAGTCTGGACAGTAAGGTACCGTACGGGTATAGGGTCCAAAATCAGGGCAGTTTCCTGGTCTAATTGAAATCGGACATTATAACGGCTATATTTTCATACTTTCCAAAATCAAACTCCTCCAAATCTGTCATCCACCTTATACACCATCACCTACACCATGTGGTCATCTTACCAACCATGGTTACAAGCACATACTCCTTCCATATTCAACTTTAATCACTTACAAACACATATAACATCATGATTTTATCACTTATAACTACTTAACCACTAATACCACCAATATTCATCATAAACTCAAGAGGGGTGAAGAGATTATACCTTCCTTGAAGCTTTAACAACACTTAATAATCCTTGGGATATCCTTAAACAACCTTGTACTAGCTTGAATCAACTAAAGAAACCATAAAAACAAAGTTAGTTTCTAAGGGTTACTATTCATCATCACTTTTGTAACAATCATAACAAATCGAAAAATAAGAGTTTGGCTCTCAAATTTTTTACCACATCTTGCCATCTGTATAAGATTTGATTTGAGCTATAGATCACCAAAAACAAAGCTTCCTAGCTATGGTTTTGAGCTCCATCTTTCCGCTGGATAGAAACTGGACAGATTGGGTTGTTCAACTTTGAGCATGGATTTGGCTAGGCTATACTAATTGGATTCTCATGAAATTTGGGGCGAATAATACCCATGGAGTGGAGAGGTTGTGGTTCAAATTTAGTGATTTTATCATGTATAGAAATGGAGATATGAATTTTTCTTTGAGTTGTGTTCTGGTTTGGCAGTTTTGAAGAAAATGAGATGGAGAGCTTTTTCCTTTCTTTCTTTCACTTGTTCAACTAAGTTTTGATCAAATAATGTTGATAAGATCAGATGGGGTGGCTGAGTATGATCCTTGGGATTTGTGCAAGGTGTATCCAAGAAGTTTGATAGATATTTGTTTAGTTTTTGGTTTGTTTTTACCACCTTATCCTTGCATTTTCATAATTCTTCCACTCTTGCCCTTGCCCCTTGGCTTTCACCATAAGCCACTTAATTAAATCAATAAATCAACTCCTTGTTTTGTATTGGGCCGAAGTTTGGGCTTCGTTCAAATTTCTCTCGTCATTTGATTCATCGATTGATTTCTGCGATCGTCTCAGTGGTTTCTCCTTTGTAAATTCCTTGGATATATAATATCCTCTCCCACATCATATATTAGTGTGTTAGGGTGATTCTAATCCTCAAGTAGGTATTAGATCCAATATCCTTGGTATATTCTCTTTTTCTCAGAAGTTGCTCTCCCGGTTATCTCTCGGGTTCTCAAGCATTCTCAAACTCGTTTAACAATCTAAATTCCCTTGGCATTTCCTTGACTTGATCACTCTTTGGTTTAACCTAATTTCACTATTTCCTCTAGATATAAACCCTTTAACATTTCTATACTCCTTAATATCACATTCGATAGAGTCTCAATCGAAATCGAAAATCCTTAAAATCCATATTCAGGAATTTCTGAAATCCATTATCATTTTGAGTCACTCATTTTCATAGTATAACATCAATATGGTTCCTGATTATTCATTTTCCATTTCAAATCTAGGGTACTTACATACCATTTCCCTAAATCCTCAAAATTACTATTCATTTAGGCACTGCAGCATTCTAAAAGTTAGGGTTATTACAGTCTTCCCCCCTTAAAAGGATTCCGTCCCGGAATCACGTTGAAGATATCGACGAATACCTTTCTCACATTACACCTTCTAATTCTCATATTACTTCCTCCTTCCTCTAGTTTCTCATTAAACATCTCTATCTTGTTTGTACAGAAATACACCAACATACACTTGCTTGTCATTCATCAACATGCCATTTAGCTTATCAATAGCAGTACTTTCACTATCTTTTCCTTACTAATCTCCTCCTGTTTTCAGTCATTCTATATTATCTCATTCCTCCTTTCTCTTTTAATTAAGGTATCGGCCACCACATTGGCCTTTCCTGAATGGTAGTGTATCTCACTTATGGTTTAACTATATTTTGATCTCTATCATGACATAAAATATTGATACTCCAATCTTCCTATATCTCATCTTTGTAAAATTTTTCAGAAAATAAATTCTACTAATATTCCTTGAAACAATTGTAAGAAAATATTATTTATAATATATATTTCCTGTTCGTGTCCTACAAGGTTGTGTTTTTCCACAGAATACTCTTACTCTCTTTTCCTTAGATCGGTATATCCTACTTCCTGATCAGATAGATTATTCTTATCTATTTTATTAATTAATTTACACCATTAATAGATTAAGTCGATCCTTAACCAAACATTTACACCTAAAAGGTTAAATTAGAGCATACTTGCAATTTCCTCCGGATACCTTATCCCATATGTCTATTGTTCAATATACACTCTTTACATCTTGCTGATCCACCTTAGTTCTTTCATGATATACTATCTACTCCACCTTTGTAATTTCCCTTTATTATTCTCATCAAAATCTTTACCTCAAGTTTTACTCATTCACACCTTTTCGATTAATCCTTTGAATAATTAAGATCTTTAATCTCTCTCTGCTACTTAGGATATTAGTCGCAATATTGACCTTCCCCCACTAATAGTTATTGCACCTCGAATCCTTCATTAACTATCCCCACTTCCTTTGTTTATCCTTATTCCGACTCTATCCTCAAAATACACCTTACTTCCATTATTCTATCCAAAAAAAAAAAATCTTCTATATTCGAAACAATTGATAGAATCTGAGAAACTTTGAATTGAAACGAACCCATAAACCAGTAAAGGTCCCCTAACAATTTATAAGATTAAGAGTTTTAAATAGCTCTTATTCGAAACAAAAGAATATTTGGGAAATCAATATGATGGAAGAACCCGTACGTCACACAAGTGAGGGCGTCCCCTCCGACTTTCTATCACACAGACAGATCGTCCTTGTGTATACATATAGGGCTGTTCCTCTTAGTTGGAGTAAGAAATATAGAGGGAAATTTAAATCACGATGATAAACACCATCTTCCAAAAATAATCTTAGAAGAATATTCTGACTAAGATAGATAAAATACAATTTTGAAACACATTTCAAGGGTACCAGAAAGTTTTGAAAAGATACCGGCCCTTAATGAATAATTACCCACTAGGGGATAAAAAAAATTTTGAAAATAGATACCGTTAATAGCCTTTGCCCAATTGAAAATCCCAATAAAAGAAGGTTTTCATCAAATACTATTTATATCTTAGACTGCGTACTTTCCAAAATTTCTTAAACTTAGTACTCACCATTTATCCTTAACCTATCGTCTAGTATTCCCAATTATCGTCATTTACCTAGTCGTGACTTGGCTCAATACTTTCTGCCTTTACCCATAATAGATCACAACCTTCTAATCGATATACTTACGTAATATTGATCGTCTTAGCCTAACACTGCTCCGGTATCAAGGACCCTTCAAACTATACTTTATATTTGTATATTCTAACATATCCCGTATACTCACGAGATTCTCTAACGTACACTTCCCGATACATCAAATATTCCCTTTCTCATATCGATCCCGTGTGCTACATAAACTTAACACTTTTGGCATAATAGCCTTTTCATTTAAGTCAATCTCGGAATTTCTCAATCTGTCTTATTAGTCCTTAAGGTATATCTTTGCTTTACCGACCAATCTCAGTTTCATCATTTCATCTCCACAATCAATTGAAACAATCAGTGTCTGTTCACCAATCCACTTACAATATTACCTCAAACTCCCTTAAACCCAAGAAGATTTAAGTACCCGTAACTTCGGCTCACCCATTTCCTTTCCCTATACTAAAACATAATCTTATATTAGTAATAATCTATAAAATTATAATCACTACTTAGAATAAATGCTACATGCGATATACCGCCCTTGAACTCGATGGGAGTTCATAATTTATATTATCACTTATATATTTATTATTATCACTTTTGTTCCTGAGCATTATGACTCTTAGCTCTGATACCATCTGTGACACCCCTAGATCCGGGGTCAAGGATCCAGGTCATCACGGTCCAATTTCCGATCAATATCAATATCTCTTTAGTCTTTTTTTTTAACTTAATACTTATGCAATTGACCCCACACTAAAACACACACACACACCAGTCATATGCTCATAGAACAACATCCACAATATTTAAAAGTTTAAAGTTAACAGTTATTATAAGCCCAGAATTCTACTAAGTACATTGTTGAATAATGCTTCTACAGGAAGCATTTCAACAACCAAAAGTTTATTACAACTTACACACTTAATTTACATAAGTCTACTAAGCCCCTTTCGCTTGTCACTACCTCGGGGATGGTCGCCAGCACTCGCTCAAAAGGTCGCCTTTCCCTTACCCTCTTGCGGGGTGTGGTGTGTAGTATTGGCATAGGACCTAGCTGCTATATACATTAGTAGCAAGAGTGAGCTATAATAGCTCAGCAAGATCATAATGTAAACTGGAAATCAGCATTTTAAACATATATGCATATATATATAATCGGAAACCAATTATAAACCTTATGGAAGAATAGAATCTTTATTTAATAATACATCATCCACTTACTATTATAAGAAAAGAAATCTAGGATAATATAGTATCAGTTTCTCTTCTTAAATAATATAACAATCAATATACCCTTTCAGTGTAATATTTCAAGATAATATGGATATTTGAACAAATCTCTCACTATCATCTTCTCATTTCCTTCTTATGCAACAATTATATAAATTAATATAAAATCAGTTTCTCTTCATCTCTAACAATAATTCCATCATTTCATATCATTATTCTGTTTTCAGTATAGAAATCTGAAAACCATTTTCAATTCTTTCTTTCAAGTTTTGGGGGTTTTCGCTGTTGCCGAATACGTGAGGCACGATGATCAGTCGTCCTCCGTACTCGTACCTTTTTACTACCGGTAGAAGGAATGAAGGCCACCTGCTAACATCATCCCTGGAGGAAGGCCACCTGCTAACATCCTCCCTTGGCATCTTCGTGCCGAATAATATAATGAATGCTGGACTGTGCAACTCCCACACAACCTCTTACGCAAATTTTTAAGTGCTGGACTGTGCAACTCCCACACAGCCTCTTACGCTTACTGTTGAAATCCCCCTTTTTAATAAATCATTTTCCATATATATAACATCATTTCACATACACCTTTCTATTCACATTTCTTTTCACAATTCTTTTTCACATTTATCAATCACTCATATCATTTCCATTCTCGCACATTATTTCTATAAAATATATGTATATATACCATAATACTTTGATTATGATTCAGACATCTCTTTTATATTCAAGAAATCAAATACACTTTTATATTCATAAAATATTCCGTCTATTTCGAGAGTAGTAAATAATAATCAAATAATATTTATTAAACCACTAATTCTCAAAAAGAATATTTTTAGTATAACATTATAACCCATATAACCCTAGATAACAACTGATACCATTCTCTTTCATATCCCTTTTCCATAAAGCATACTCGCTCCGTTCATAATCATCTCTATATTCAGATTTCATAAATCATATCCATCTCTCTTTAATTTCCCAAAATCAAGGGAATATATTCTTTTCAATATAGCAACACAAGCATCACATATGTATATATATATTCCATGATATCATTATTATTCTGAAGATAAATAATTTTCAAAGTAGGGATAGAAAAGATCTTGCCTGGATCTCTAAAGCGAGTATGTGGAATCCTGAGTTCGTCTCCCGTTTCTATAGGAACGAAAGGATCACCATTAGTATATATCACGCTTAATCACTTAATCTCTACACCATAACACCCTTAACTCATATTATAAGTTTAACATGGTTTTTATGCACCAAAAGTTTACATGCACTTAACCATTTTTAAACTCGATCTAAGTTTTAGCATATTCCACCATTCCCCTTAATAACCACACTCGACTGTAAAAATTCTCAGAAAATATAGATTTCGAATTTTAATGCAAGGTCAACTGTCAAGGGTCCTCTGACCACCCTACTACACTATCCCAAAATTTCGTGACTTATAAAAATGTCTAAGTATGGTAACTTTAGCCTCAAAGTTGATACAATTACGTTTTCTCGGTTTTCGAACGTCTTTCACTAAAACTGACTTTTCTCCTAAACCGTTCATCAGATTTTAACGCACTTTATATCAAAACGATCTATGAACCAAGCTCTATCATCTCATGGTCACTTGGGAGTCAGGACAGTAAGGTACCGTACGGGTATAGGGTCCAAAATCAGGGCAGTTTCCTGGTCTAATGGAAATCGGACATTATAACGGCTATATTTTCATACTTTCCAAAATCAAACTCCTCCAAATCAGTCATCCACCTTATACACCATCACCTACACCATGTGGTCATCTTACCAACCATGGTTACAAGCACATACTCCTTCCATATTCAACTTTAATCACTTACAAACACATATAACATCATGATTTCATCACTTATAACTACTTAACCACTAATACCACCAATATTCATCATAAACTCAAGAGGGGTGAAGAGATTATACCTTCCTTGAAGCTTTAACAACACTTAATAATCCTTGGGATATCCTTAAACAACCTTGTACTATCTTGAATCAACTAAAGAAACCATAAAAACAAAGTTAGTTTCTAAGGGTTACTATTCATCATCACTTTTGTAAAAATCATAACAAATCGAAAAATAAGAGTTTGGCTCTCAAATTTTTTACCACATCTTGGCATCTGTATAAGCTTTGATTTGAGCTATAGATCACCAAAAACAAAGCTTCCTAGCTATGGTTTTGAGCTCCATCTTTCCGCTGGATAGAAACTGGACAGATTGGGTTGTCCAACTTTGAGCATGGATTTGGCTAGGCTATACTAATTGGATTCTCATGAAATTTGGGGCGAATAATACCCATGGAGTGTAGAGGTTGTGGTTCAAATTTAGTGATTTTATCATGTATATAAATGGAGATATGAATTTTTCTTTGAGTTGTGTTCTGGTTTGGCAGTTTTGAAAAAAATGAGATGGAGAGCTTTTTCCTTTCTTTCTTTCACTTGTTCAACTAAGTTTTGATCAAATAATGTTGATAAGATCAGATGGGGTGGCTGAGTATGATCCTTGGGATTTGTGCAAGGTGTATCCAAGAAGTTTGATAGATATTTGTTTGGTTTTTGGTTTGTTTTTACCACCTTATCCTTGCATTTTCATAATTCTTCCACTCTTGCCCTTGCCCCTTGGCTTTCACCATAAGCCACTTAATTAAATCAATAAATCAACTCCTTGTTTTGTATTGGGCCGAAGTTTGGGCTTCGTTCAAATTTCTCTCGTCATTTGATTCATCGATTGATTTCTGCGATCGTCTCAGTGGTTTCTCCTTTGTAAATTCCTTGGATATATAATATCCTCTCCCACATCATATATTAGTGTGTTAGGGTGATTCTAATCCTCAAGTAGGTATTAGATCCAATATCCTTGGTATATTCTCTTTTTCTTAGAAGTTGCTCTCCCGGTTATCTCTCGGGTTCTCAAGCATTCTCAAACTCGTTTAACAATCTAAATTCCCTTGGCATTTCCTTGACTTGATCACTCTTTGGTTTAACCTAATTTCACTATTTCCTCAAGATATAAACCCTTTAACATTTCTATACTCCTTAATATCACATTCGATAGAGTCTCAATCGAAATCGAAAATCCTTAAAATCCATATTCAGGAATTTCTGAAATCCATTATCATTTTGAGTCACTCATTTTCATAGTACAACATCAATATGGTTCCTGATTATTCATTTTCCATTTCAAATCTAGGGTACTTACATACCATTTCCCTAAATCCTCAAAATTTCTATTCATTTAGGCACTGCAGCATTCTAAAAGTTAAGGTTATTACATCTGCGCTGGGATTCACCTACAGCTCATCAATCATGATGTTCGTACCCCCATCATCATTCAAGTTCACCCATTTACTCCCTTCATGGATTGAGTTGTGGTGCTAACTAGTGTTGTGCTCCACAATCTTTAACGGAAACTCCTGGACTTGTTTAACCCCAGAATTGTTGAAAGGGAGCTTTGATACAGCTTAACCTCTAACTGGTTGAACCCCTAGATTGATAATCTCCACCTTTTGACAATAAAAATTTCCATGTCGTATGCCAAAATTAAGTATTGGGGGTTAATCTGGTTATGGGTACCTTTTACCATGAGTACGTTCTCCATAATTGAGTATTTGGGGGTTCATCTGCAAGGAGCCTTCTGACTGAGAAACTGGGGGTTCGACTTCGAGGAACCTTCTAGCTGAGAAACTGGGGGTTCCTCTGTGTGGAACCTTCTGTCATGGGTGCGACCACCAGATTGAGGCCTCTCTAGCCTTTACCGCTTGAACCTCTCAACTGGTACTTTTCCAAATGGCCTTTATCTCCATCAACATGTGGACATTCATTTCCTCGTATGTTTTGATGCATCTGATTGGAGAAGCTTTTGGATCGCAGAACCCCGCATTGCTGAACCCCTAATCTAATTCTTTCCTGTCGAAATAGAGTATCCGAAACACTTATTTTTTGGCCATTCTATCCAAGACCTCAGAGCCACATCTCTTCTTTTATGCGTTTTACCACCAAATGACCAGAATAAAGGCGATTGTGGCTAACCTTCCTTCTTCTTCATCTTTTTTTTCGATGAGCCATGATTTTTTCACCCATTTTTTCATCTTTTCGAATATATTTTTTTATAGAGACTCGATTTTCCAGCCCATTCACATGATATAATCCACCATACCTTGATTGTTGAGCTCCTTCTCGGGCACAATTTCGTGGTCACCTCCATTGTTCTTCGGTGTATGTTCATCACCGAAGCTTTTTGCAATCTTTCCTCTCAAAAGATCATCCAATCCCCTCCTTCTAGCGCCAAAAATGTTGTGAGAGGAATTTGGTACAACACTTCGAGAGAATATCGCTGGAATAACGGATGAATCGCTTGATTCCCGGTTGCAGAATTGGCGTTCAAGCGTTTACAGCCCGGCGTTCAACTGCCAGAGTGGACGGTTGTTTGTAATGATTTTGGGACTGAGTTTGCAAGGTCACCGGACAGCAAGGACGGAGTAATTCCTACTCAGTCATTCCCAGATGCCAGAGATATGTATTGCTCAAGTTTTCTACATGATTTTTGTAGAGAAAAGTGAGATTCAACCCCTGCAAAGTGCCTACATATCCTATATTTATAGGAATCAAGTCCCATGTAGTTATAGGGTTTTGGACTCCTTATTGATAGTTCAGCCACGTTTTGATAAGCCTTATCCTCCTGACTATGCTGATCCGTTTGTTATTTTGTGATGAAGAAGAGTCCTAGTTCCCTTAGGACATTGCCTGAACCCCACCCTTTCGCTATACAACCGCCTAAATATATACGCAGTATATATATCATATATGTTTTATATTTATCTTCCTCTACTAAACTGATCCAGCTAATTATCCCAGATGATATGATTATCTAGTAGTTATCCCTCCATATAACCATAATTATCTTCATATTTATATGATTTTCCATCATATATCTGAATATATATACCTAATCCATTTATATATGATGATTATCCATGAATCCAGAGGTTGTTGGGCCACTCCTAATGTTTAGGAGTTATCCAAAAGTCTGTTAGAGCGATATATATATCCGTTCTTCTACAATTTAGGAGGCTGTTGGGCCAAATCCCGCGGACTGTCGGGGTACGAGTATGAACCCCTGCCTGGAAGCCCTTCACCTGCATGAACCCCTATAAGGCCTCCACACAACAGTACCCCCACCTGGGGTTCAGACACCTGAACCCCTGCATGAATGAACTCCGAATCAGATGCCAGAATCTTCATCTTTCAGTATATTTCTAAAGCATATTAGACCAAAACATCCATACCTAGTCCATCCTATCCTTCATATCCATATTACTTGAACCCGTAACCTTAATGGGCCTTAAATCAAGCCCAAGGCGGATTTTGGGCACAACAGTAACTTATTAATTTTGTGTGTTTTCATAATTTTGCAGAAAATTAAATAAATGAGGAAATGATACAAAATGGGCAAGAAATGGATTTAAAAGGAAGAAAAAAGAAATTGGGAAAGAAGTTAAGCCATATTTAAAGCCAAGCTATATTTGGAGCCACCAACCAACTTGGAGGATAGAAAAAGACAAAAGTTGAAGATAAGATATTTTGCGGTGGAAGATGACTCAAAATCCAATTTTTATCCTATAAATATCCCCTTCCCTTTGTATTTCACACCTTAATTTTAACTTAGTTACCCTAGTTTTTAATTGTAGCCTTCTTTCTCTCTTTTCATATTTTCTTTGATTTCTTTATGCTAACTTTGTTCTGTATTAGTAGCTTTAAATTTGTGAACACTGCCTTTACTTTTACTTGCATCTTCTTCTCTATTTTAATTTTATGGCTATGATCCATTTTAATTTTGCAAAATGGATAAAGTAGCAAATTTGCTAATTACTTGGAATCCTTAGATTTAATTATGATAGTGTTAAAATCAATGCTTTAAATTTCTAGATCTACTTTTATGTTTTTGTTGTCTATTTAAACTTTCCGGCACTCTTTCTAAATTTTTTGATGATTTTACTTTTTCGGTTAAAGCTCCTGCACAGAACTTAATTTGTGTTGGGGGTTTTTTGCTGGTTTATCTAGTTTCTACATTATTGTTTGTTATTAAGCTGCTTCATTTTCACTCCGGTGCTTGTGAAATTTACAATCTTTACTTCATATTGTCTGGTTGCGTTGCACACTCTACTTTACCCTTTCTGCACCACCCAGCATTTGCTTCATTTTCTTTATGTCATTTTATTAGTACCTGCTTCTGTTTTTGTCCTAGTTTTACAATGTCAATGCCATGTCCATTTTATCAGTTTCATTATGATTAATTTTCATTATTTAGTGCTAGTTAATAATGATATGGTCTAATACTAACTTATAACCTGTGCAAAGTACGGGTTACATTTAAATATTTTTAAAATTATATGATTAAACAAAATAGAGTATAATTTATTATGAATATAATTTAACTTTATAACATTAATTAATAAAATTATTAACCGTTGGATCTAATACTGAAATAGTATTCCTTTTCTAATATTTAAAATATTCTCATTAGTTAATTTCGAATTCCACCAACAACAGATCTTTATTAAACATATATATATATATATATATATATATATATATATATATATATATATATATATATATATATATATATATTTTATAAACTATTCTTAAGAGTTTAAGCTTCTATTTCCGACAATACCTTATTTCGCTTATAATAATATAGTATAAATAAAAAAAGTATTCTTTAAGCATCATATCCAACGGTTCTCATTAATTTATCTCAAAATCCAGTGATTGCTATTGAGTGTACCAAACTACCAACCAAATATATCCTATTTCGCTTATAATAGTATAGTATAGATAAAAAGAATATTCTTTAAGCATCATATCTAACTGTTCTCATTAATCTATCTCAAAATCCAGTGGTTACTATTGAGTGTATCAAAAAAAGTGTACCAAACTTTATTAATTAAAAGACAAATATTAAAAATATGAATGATAAGATAAAAATATTTAAATATTATGATAAAAATATTTAAAATCTTCCGTGCATCGCACGAGTTATAAGCTAGTATGTATTAATAACTGATTCTATAACAGAATAAAATTATAAATTAACATAGTGTTAACTTTACAATAAAAATCAAAATTACAAAATAAATCAATAAAATACATATTGTGTAAAAATAATATATACATACATATATATATATATATATATATTAATTTTCTTTTTCAGAATTATAACAGAAATATTACTGTAACAGAAAATAAAAAATTTATAAAATATTAAAAGAACCCACTTGATGCACGGGTAATAAATAGTTTGAAAATAAAAAAAATTAATTTAAAGAAAAAAAAAAGAAAAAGTAAATAGAAGTCGGATTGGGAATTTGGGATCATCCGTGCCGTGATTTTTTTTTTTTATATAATTTTATTAACATGTTTTGATTGAGAGGAGAGTGTGTGTCTTGTGTGTGTGTTTTTAATTTAATAAATATAGAGATTTTACCAAAGCAAAGAGTGACCAAAAAAAGAATACCAAAAAGAGTGACAAAAAAAGAGTACCAAACCGATAACCAAATATACTCTGTTTCGCTTATAATAGTATAGTATAGATTTTGTGTAGGATTTTTTTTCTTATTTTTATTACCATCAATAAAATTATTTTGCTTAAAAATCATGTTCTGCTTCGTTTCATAGCACATTATTGTGTTCACCAGCCATGTCACAATTTGCATTAGTGTTAACTAGCCAACTTATTCGCGCTTTGCACGGTTTATAAATTTTTATTTTAAAGTATTGTAATAGATAAATTAAATTTTATTATTCTTAAAAATTGATTGGTCTCTTATGAATGTTCTAAAAAAATTAATCTAAAAATAAATTATATGAGTTATTTGTTGAGAAAATACTCTCATTATATATCTAAAATTTTGATAATCTTAAAAATATCACAAACATGTAAAAATAAAAATTACAATATGAACGTAATATTTATGATCAAAAGTTACAAATATTGAATACAACTTAATAACGTTTTTTAAAGCCAACGTCCCTCTCATAATATACATGTTCAATAATAGTGTAAGAATTTATTTAATTTGAATATTAATTTATTTTGACATAATATAATGAAACAATGGGTGTATAAACTTCTTATCAATTTAATCTTCCGATAAAATGGTTGGGCTTGTTCAATTTAATTAGTTTGGTCATAATTCATGTGTAATTTATTCATGTGCATTATTTATTTACTGTTGTGCCCAAAATCCGCCTTGGGCTTGATTTAAGGCCCATTAAGGTTACGGGTTCGAATAATGCGGATACGGAGGGATAGGTTGAACTATGTACGGGTGTTTTGGCCCACTATGCCTTAGGAATAGACTGAAAATAAGGATTCTGACAGACTGGTTTGGGATATGTACATGTAGGGGTGCGAGTATGTGAAACTTGGATAGGGGTAGTGTTGCGCTGAGGCTGGACAGGGGTTCAACTGGGTGGCAGGCGATCAAACAGGGGTTCAATTGCGTGAACCCTGACAGTTCCCAGAAAACATACCAGCTATCACAGAACTCCTTAAAACATGGGAAAGCAGATAAGGAACGTCCAAACGGCCCAATGGATAATTCCTAAACAACAGGAACGGTATATCAGAGGTGGTTATCATGGATGAACATCAAATATACATGGAATATGTATATATATGCGTGTATATATATGGGATATATATATATATATATATATATATATATATATATATATATATATATATATATATATATATATATACGTATAAATGGATGAATATATCACATATATGAAAGGATAATCGAAGGATTCTGTTGGGATAACAGTCGGGCAACCGTATCAGTAGGGATAAACGATCAAGGCAGGTGGTTTATAGAGGATAAGGCTCATCATATGGTGGAGGATTGTCAAGAACTACATGGGACTTGATCTCTTATAAATATAAGAGTATGTAGGCACTTTGCAAGGTTAGACACACATTTTACACCTCTAACACTTGCTCCTAGCTGCTGCTTATTGATTGAATAGGTCATATTCGATCAGGATAGCTGGGAGTACTTGCAAACTCAGTCCCGATATCCATCATTCATCCTCCCGAATTAGGGTTTATGAAACCAGGGTTTTGGCTTGTAATTCGGCTTGTTTAATCATTATTATTGGATTATTTTGGTTTGTTCTTGTAATTCTCTTATTGAAGTGTTGTACCAATTTTCCCTCACAACATTTGTGGCGCTAGAAGGAGGGGAGGCTTTATCACTTGAGGGAAGAGATGTCACGGGGTTCTGGTGATGTGCACACACCGGAGGATGGTCGAAGTGATGATGATGAACAGCGTGAGGAAGAAAGGACGAACCAAGAGCTAAGGAACAAGGTCAAAAGGATGGAAAAGAAAATCGCTTCTTTGGAAAAGAAATCGGAGAAGCTTAAAAAGTGGAAGCAAAAACACGGTTCCACGGACCGAAATGTGAAAAAGAAGGTGGTTACACCGGTTCGTTTGGACTTTGACAGTAATGAGGATGGGGAAGAGTCGGAAAAGGAGGCATCACAGAAGGGATTTTCTGATGTGGAGACTAATCAGACAAATCCGGACTGGAAGGATGGGGACGAAGAAACTCAGCAGTCCCAGGGTTCACCCACTCGCAGCCTGAGTGTCTTCGATAGGCTGGGGAACAAAATGACTAGCAAGGATTTGCGTCATAAACTCAATGGAAAAAGGGAGAGGCAGACTAGGAGAACTCAGGATATGAGGTCTCAGTCGAGAGGATCACAAAGTCACAGAAAGGACAAATCTGTTTCTCGGTCCGGCAGGCTTTCCAAAGGGGGTGATGATGAGGGAAGCTATAGCTCTCAGCATAACCCTGAGCGCCGTGATGATGGCCAGGGTTCAACTGGGAATTCCAGTGACGATGGAAGTCAATTCACAGATGGTGAGAATGAACATTACAAGGTGAAGGACCTGCATGAAGCACTGAAAAAGTTAAAGTTGGAAAAACAGTCGTTGGAGGGTTTAACAGTAGCTTCACCCTTCACCAAAAAGGTGAGGGATTCGCCACTCCCACCAAAATATCGGGGGGTAGGAGACTTGAAATTCAGTGGAACCACCGATCCGGTGGAGTACCTTAGTCGGTTTGACACGGAAATGGAGGTATACCAGGTGAAAGATTTAACAAAATGTCGTTTGTTGGCGGCCACGTTAAGGGAAAGTGCTCACCAATGGTTCAAGAGGCTGCGCCCAAATTCCATTCGATCTTGGAGACAAATGAGTGAACTGTTTGTTACACAGTTCCGGGCTTCAGTTGCGTTCGTACCCCCAGCCAACACTCCGGCGAACATCAAACAAGACAAGAATGAAACTCTTACTGAGTATTTCAAACGATTCAATGCGGAGGTCCCTAAGGTGAGGAAGACCACTGATGAAACCTACAAGAATTTCTTGATTGCGGGCGTATGCCCAGGTACAGATTTCTGGAAGGAGCTACAAGGGGCGGAACCTAAGACTTTGGCAGATTTCTATGCAAAGGCAGAAACTCACAAGATAATTGAGGAATCGATGGCTAAACTTGAAAAAAGTCGAAGCTCAAGGGAGTGGAGCAGGAGCAAGAGGCGTAGGTCATACAGCCCAAAGGATAGGGGGTACCACAAACGAACCTCCTATGGTGGAAGATCCTCTATCAAGTCCACCCATCGTGATGAAAAAACGGCTCATATCACTGTGAACACAAATAATACAGGGAGGACAGTAAGCTATAAGTATCATTCGAGGAAGGATTCTCAGGGTTCAGGCAAGTATACTGAGTACACCCCGCTCATAACTTCTGTTGAGAAGGTGTACGAGGTAAGGAACAATGCGGGAATGTTCAGAAAGCCAACAAGAAATGGGCCTCCGGGAAACAAAAATGAAGGGCGATACTGCGCTTTCCATGATGTCAATGGGCACGAAACGGCGGATTGCCGTCATTTGAAAGATCATATCGAAGATCTAATCAGGAGGGGTTACCTCACTGAGTTCATGGCCCAGGAAGCTAAGGGGTACAAGAATGATGGGATCAATAAGGAAACCGAGAAGAAGAACCCCGAACGTCGTACAAGGGCCAACAGTATACATATTATCATAGGTGGACCCTACACTGGGGGTACAAACAGGAATGCCCACAAAAATTACACTCGGGAAGCGAGGGGTGCACCCCTCACAAATGTGTACAACTTGTCTGAAAGGCCACCAAAACTTTTCAAAGGCGAAGCGGCTGATATAACATTCACAGAGGAGGATGCCAGACATGTACACCATCCACATAATGATGCCCTGGTAATTAAGGCTACGATTGGAGGTATGAACGTACACCGAGTGTTGGTGGACAATGGAAGCTCGGTTAACGTTCTGGCTTACAGCACCTACTAGAAGATGGGGTTATTAGATAAAGAAATGGCTCCCTCTTATAACGAGTTATATTGCTTTACGGGAAACCCCGTACAAATTGTGGGGCGAGTAAAGCTCCCTGTTACTTTGGGAGATGAACCCCGGACTGCTACACAAGTAGTAGAATTCATGGTAGTCAATGAAGACATCTCTTATAATGGGATACTTGGAAGGCCGTTACTCAAGAAGATGCAAGTGGTAACTTCTCTCTACCACATGTCAATGAAATTCCCGACCCCGGGAGGAATCGGATGCGTTCAGGGATGCCAATCTGATTCAAGGGAATGTTACAGTAAAGCCTTGCACACTGCTGAGCAGGCTTGCAAACATATTTTGCTGGTGGATGGGGGTTCATCTGAGAAATGTTATCGCTACTTGGAACCCAGTGTAGGGCAGGAGGAGGAACCCCTACGTCGGAAGGAAGCAAAGCCAGCAAGAGACATGTGCAATGTTATCATGATTGTGCAACATCCAGGCGAGGAGCCTTATACAGATGTTACAAGTTTTCGGGGGGTGGATACCCCCAGTAGGGTGCTATTCCTGGAAGCCCCGAAAATTCAAAATTCAGAGATAGAAGATACATTGATTGAAGGGATAGTTGAAGAAGTAAGTGACAGTGACTTTGAGAGTTTGGAGGATGAAAATAAGCTGCAAGGTGTAAAGGGGTCCAACGGTCAGTTGGTGAAACCTCATCAGGGTGTAAACAAGGTGAACCCGGTGGAAATCGATCTTGACCCGCGTATGCAGGAAGCAAAGGAAAAGGCCGGCGCGGCTGAAGACACTTTGTCTATCCTGGTAGATGCAGCTGATCCTACCAAGGAGTTGAAAGTTGGCAAGCAGCTGAACCCTGTGATTAGGGAAACATTGGTCTCATTCTTGAAAGACAACCTGGATATATTTGCATGGAGCCATGAGGACATGGTGGGGATAGATCCAAGGGTGATGTGCCATCACCTAAACATTGATCCAGAGATGAAGACCGTAAGTGTGATGCCCCCAAATCCGAGGTCAGAGATTCAGGTCGTCACGTCACCATCCAACCATATCATACCTGTATTAACTTTACAACTCAACAATACATCCATCCAGACCTCAATCTTATGCACAAACAAGTTAGAGCCTCAGAAACGATAATCAAAAGTAACACTAAATATTACAATTCATCTGTACAATCCAGAATCTTACGCACTTCCACTTATACAACTACACTTGAAGACAAGTCTTACTATTACAGTTGAAAACCTATCAGACTTACTCTGTAGTATTTATCAGGAACTAAATCATCTCCGGGGTAAATCTTCTACTCCTCTTCTGCTGGTGCGGAGTTAATCGACCAAATTCTTCTCTTTCTGAAAAGTTTTTATAAATCAAGAATGAGCTACATAATGCTCAGCAAGTTCACCATTTTGAAAAATAATAATGTAGTTTATTTCGAAAACATTCCCAACTTTATGGGTATATATTTCAGATTTCAAAACATAATTGGACAATATATATGTCCGAGTTTGAATAAAACATCTATACTCACTAAGGAGCTTTAAGAATAACATATGAACCCTTTATAAGGTTCCCATTTCAATATATCTCAAGTTTGAAAATATATATACATATGAGTATATCATTTTCGGAAAAACACTCTACGGTTAACATACTGTACAGGGAATACATCATTGCAAACCTCTTTCCTTCCATTAGCTTAGAAGGTTTCTCATTAAAAAACATTTCATTCTTTGAAATAATTGCAAGATTGCACTAACACGTGCCAATCTTTATAGAAAATCTTGCAGTTCTAGATACTGCACGATGTCAATATTTTGTTTTTCTTACCAAAAACCACACTATCAGCAACTTGGCACTTAGGCCCAAGAAGCAGTGTTTGAATGGATAAAATGGTTTGAAATTCATAGCATACCTTCTTTATAGTGTATAGGAGACCTAGGAATTTTGCCTTGATTTTTAAGTGAGGGGAAGTTGAAGAAAATTTCTTCTTCCTCCCTTGAAAATGCTTGGGCCGAGAGTTTCTTGGAAAAGGGGGGGAGGAGTTGTTTGGTTGGGTGATTGGAGTTATGACTTGTATTATTGTGATGTGTATTGATATGTAGATGTATTGTATCACATGTTGACACCCTAGGTAGTAGACTAGACACACCATACCTCTTTGTCTCCTAGAATAATGCACTAACTAGTTACTATTCATTGGGTGCCTTTTCGCTTTTCTAGTTTGCTTTTCTAACAATCTAGTTACATGAGGCTTGCATGTAATATCCTTCCTTGTATTATTATTCCTCCACCAATGCTTGTCACTTAATCTTTAATTCATATCGTATCTTAATTAACTCCTCGTAATAATATTTTGTCGCGTAGAAATTTCCTTTGTAATTCATTAAGTGCTAAATTGTATAAATTCCTTAAATATCCATAACTCCTTGTCATAGTCTCTTAAAATCTTTCAACACTCTAGTAGCTCTCAAATCCCAAGTTTTATAAATCTTAATAGCAATAAGACTCTTGCCTTCAGCAATCTTCCCTTTTTCTTACATAGTGAATGTAACAACACAAATTTCTCAGATAATCAATTCCATTAAACAACATGGGTGACTCAAAAGGTTCCAAATTCACAATGTCATATGATATTATAAAATGAATATTACAAAAATTGGGGTTCTTACAGCCTCCCCTCCTTAAAAGGATTCCGTCCCGGAATCAGGTTGAAAACAGTTGGGGGTATTTTTCACGCATCGTGCTCTCTAATTCCCATGTTGATTCTTCGACATTCTGGTTCCTCCACAAAACTCTCACTAGTTTGACAACCTTGTTCCTCAGCACTTGTTCCTTTCTATCCATGATTTCCACTGGTTTCTCCACATAAGTCAAATCTGGCTGTAGGTCTATCTGGTCGTATTCTATCACATGCCGAAAGTCCGTGTGGTAGGGTCGTAGCATGGACACATGAAACACATTATGCACTTGCTGCAAGCTCGGGGGCAAGGCTAGTTCATAGGGTAACTTTCCAACACGCCTCAAAATCTCAAAAGGTCCTATAAACCTCGGACTTAGCTTCCCTTTCTTTCCAAATCTCATCAATCCTTTCCAGGGGATACCTTTAGCATCACGAAGTCTCCCACCTCATACTCCTTTGATATCTCATAAAATTTGACCATTCAAAATAATGGGTTGCGTAAAAAAAAAACTAATGACTTTTACATACACTCGTCTGTACCGTAAAGACGTAATATCAATTCGAAATCTTCATTTAATAATTCGTACATATCGTGATTGCAAAATTTTCTCATCCACCCATAAAATTACTATTCATCCAGGTTTCGAATATTCACGAAAATTAGGGCTATTGCAGTCTCATCTCCTTAAAAGGATTCTATCTTAAGAACCTAAGGAAAATAGTTGTGGATACAATTCCAACTTTACCCTTTCCAACTCTCAGGTTGACACTTCAACCCTTTTGTTCTCTCACCTTGGTCTCACCAACGCTTTAAGGTTGTTTCTCAACGCATACTCTCCTCGACCTGTATTCCTTATCGGTTGTTCTATGCATGAAAATTTCTATCCTAATACTTATACATTCCTCTACTATCTTGTTCATAGTATCCGTGTTGAGTCCTTGTATTGTTGGCCCGTGAATACTTTGTGGTCGTGTTTTATAATCTGCGAAAACGTCAATAGGCATGGTATTCCTCATATTACTTGGCTTGATTAGCACGCATGTGTTGCCTTTCGTCAGCCGTAACCACTTGCTTTGGATACTGTATAGTCTTCGGTATATGTCGAACCAGTTCAGCTACTATATCCCTCGTTCATTGACTTCTTCGTAACGCAAGAAAAGCGAAACTTCTTCTTTCGCAGTACGCTTTACAAGAGACGTCCTTACGTTCGCATGGTTACGATCGTGATAACAACATTCATTTCATGGATAAGTTTTTATTCTCGACTGCCCCGTGAAACCTAAGGCACGACACTAAATATAAATTCGATCGTCTGGACAATTCTTCTTCCCTGTCCGTCAGCCACAGATCAAATTAGTACATACGCTCAATCTCTTTGTTAAATATACTTGAAAGCACCTTCAATATTCGAAGTTTAACCTTAAGTCTTTATCTGACGTAATCGCTGCAGAAGTTTTATATTGCACCACCATCTCTTCCGTATACAAATCGATAATCTCCTAAATGGAAAGTCTCTCGTAGGTAATTCACTTGGTCCAACAATTATAAATCAACTAGGGCCATCTCTTGGCTCGGTCTTCGGCGACCTACTTATGAAATTCATTATAATTCTGTCCACGTTCAAGATTTTCTACAGGCGGAATTAATCCACTAGATCTCTATCATTCTGCTTTTGACATGACGCGTTTGTACTTAATATTTTGCCAATACCATTCTTCATATCCGCTTGCCAAACATTCTTTTAATTCTCTATAAATCTTTGTTCTTCCCCATAATTTAGTCATTTTCCTCTAACATTATTCTTTATTGTATATACTCTATTTTCTTGGTCAATACTGACTGAATTCCAATTTCGAATAATCCCTTCTATAGGTATCGGCCATCACACTGGCCTTTCCTGGGTAATAACAAATTTCTCCATTATACTCCCTGCTGCCTTTCGTCACCGTCTCTTTCTTATGTTTAGTTCTAATATGAAGATATACTTATGGCACCTGTGGAAAAATTTCACAATTTTCTCATAAGGTTAACGTCTCAGTTTTATGCGTGAACGCTATCATGACAAATCCCCGACTCACGGTTAGTATATCCTATCCCATAACCTTTATGTTGTCTAGAAGTATAGGCTATCATCCCCTTTTTACTGCATCAGCACACCTCTTAAACTTTTGAAAGACGCATCATCGTGACTCTCAAAGTCCTCTTTTTATCATCAAGTATAGCTAACAACGAGGTTGTTGCTAATATCTCATTTCATTCCAAAACTTTGTTCATTAATCCATAAAGGTTTTTGACTCATAAGTCCACTCAGACGATACTACCATAATTTTATAATGTTTATATTACCGTGAAATGCTAACTTTGGCACGGTACAGAGGTCGATCTTGCATTGGTGAAACCCGCTTTTCAACCTTATCTTTGAAAAACAACTACGCGTTTTAACTGGTCAACAATTCCTACACCTCCGGTTAGGGGTATCGATTCTCGATGGTATATGTAAGATGTCATACGCTCGTCCTCTTTCACAATTGGCACCAATCAGTTTGAGGCCTGCATGCTGCTGCGATTCCCAATAAACTTGATTAGGTGGTAATCTCGAAGGATCATTGGGATATATCCATGCATCCATTTGCTATTAAGGGCCTTTTAACTTTATGTCTCTCTATTTGCATCAATCCCTTTAAGCTAAGTAAAGCTTCACATTCTTGCCACGATATTTCCCCCTTTCTTGTCCATCTCACTTCCATGTTAGTTTCCTCTAAGGATATATTTTACATCGCAATCGATTTGCATTTCCTGGATCAGGAAAAGGCTTGGTAACTCCAGAATTCATTAATATAACATCCTGACAACGGTTGGTAGGAGCGTACTCCCAACCACCTCATCATTTCTTATAACTTTCCTCACACTAATATTAAAGGTCTTGTAGTATGCCCCGACATGTTATTTCTACTTTAATAATTACTCGGCATAACGCTCTGGCTGCACAATTACAACATATGGTTTTTGATCTCATATTGGCGCAACGGTTCACAATTGTACCTCCCGTCCACCTTAGAGTAATCACTTTTGAAAGGAATGGTTTCAAAATAACAAGGTCCAGTAGATAATTTCAATAAGAATTCCACATTGGATGTTCCAAGAATGTCGATGGTTCCAAATACTAGGAGTCTCGATTTTCGGAGATGTAAGGATGGACAGAAAGAGTACAACAAGGTTTATTCCTTCAGGTCCTGATAATTCTGTGATATGATATCATAAAGAATGTTGCACGAGGGCAATGATTGTTGGATACAAAAGTCATAAAGACGGTCTTTATACAATTCTTACATCGGGTGGATACTTTTCCTCCTAAATAATAAGAGGAAATCTAAAGTCGCATTGATGAAGGTCAGCCAATAGAAAGCAATTCTACTCCATGACAGTTAAAGAATGAAGTAGTTTGTCATTCAAGTAATCAATGGTTTCAAATGAATTCTCATGGTATGAATGAAAGAATAAAATATTCAAGTGATATAAAGTCTGATACGGAGATGGGTAAGAGTTCAAGTCGAGTGGGCGACCTCACTAGGTCTCAATCAAGTTATTCATCGAACTTTCATCTTGCTTTACCGTAGGCAAAATGCATGGCAGAATTGCTGAATAAATTAAATTGGGAGTTGGACCAGTGAAACAATAACTAGTCCTTTTCAAGAAACACTAGCAACTAGCTAGACAAAATTTGCTAGTCCACCTGTTTGAGACATCACCACTAGGTAGGACAATTAGCTAGGTGTTCTTCACAACATTACAATTTTGACTAGTTAGAACAATCAACTAGTCATTCATATTGACATATCGACTAGCCAGTTTCAATTGGCTAGAACGGAATTTCAACATCGTAGCCACTGAAGAATCTTTAGGCTACTCGGACAACGAATGGAAATAAGAAGTTATTAAGTTTGAAAAAGAAAACTATAAAATCTGAAGAGAATGTTCTAGGTATCGGAACAATCGATAATCTCTCATCAAATATTACTTACCAGTGAAACGGTCCACCCAAGTGTGCCTCCGTACACATGCTTTATCAGATCCTACAATAGAATTAAATTCAGAATACCAATATCAAAATGATATCCTTACTATGATTTCAATGTACGATGTACAATCTCATCTTGAATAGAAGAAGAGAATTCATGAAGGATGTCTGGACATTAGATCATCCATGTCCTCAGTAATTTGTTAAATATTTATGAGCTCAACTGAAGAGTGCAAGTATGAAAGAAGCAATCAAATATCAATATTCGTTAAGTAATATTCATCGATTAATTAAGGAAATATTTGTTGAACATTCCTTGGATAATTGAAAGAAAGTGTAAATAGGCCTGTGCCGAACAAGATCGTCATAAATTTTTGAATAGAATGTTTATGGATCAAATACAATTATTTCGGATAAATCCAGCTTTAGGGAAAGTATCTCACTGGTTGTTATTCCACAAGTTTGAAGTAGAAAGCTAGAAGGGTCACCTGATATAAACTAATCGAGGTAACATGGTTAGTGAACAGTTTAAAATGAAGTAGTGCACCAGCCGGTAGTTGCCAAAATAAGTTAAAAATCATTCGTACATCTCATTATCACCATTGTGAGGGTAACTCCATCTCTTCATCTTCGTAATACAAGACACCAACCAATGCGTCTCTCAATCATCATCTTAAAGTCATTTATCGAGTTGGGGTTTCACAATTATATCTGTCATTTCCGTGCTTTATCTTGAAGACCAAGCTTCACGTCATTCCGGGGACACCTGCTAAGTCCATAGGGTCCTACTTCATGCCTTCCGACATGAATCACGAGTGGCCAGTTCCCCCTGGGAAAAGATCAAAGAGATCTCTCAGGGATCTCAGTGCAGTCCATAGGTTCAGTGGCGGGTGTGTGTATGTGAACATATACCAAAAATATTGAGGTCTACAATACATATATACGTAGTCCCTGATAACATCTCTATCAAAGGATCCCACTCTAGACCCACTGGTCTTTTCTTTTGGTAGACTCTGAGATCACTGTATCGCTCGTTGCAACCATATTCAACTTCTCTTGAGTCCCTTTGTTAATTCTACTTGTTTGTTCTCTAAGTTGAACTACCATGCTCTAGCGTCCGAATCATGCGTGGAATTATCTAGCACGCTCGTCTTATGATAACATTCTCGTATAACACATGTAAAATTCGCCATCAAGGGTAATGAAATCCACAACGACATAGTAACCAACTTTCAGGTAAACCCGTTACTTATCGAAAATCGGATCTTATACCCAAAGTAAAAGACTTTCATTATTCCAAGTACTAAGTACCCTTAATTATGTAGGGAAGTCTAAACTTCTTGATTCTTAAAATGCCGCCTCCTAAACTGTGGAGGACTATGGGCCACAAAATTTATGCCAGCCTAGTCATCCGATTATATTGGCAATATCGCCTCTACCTCAGCTGCTCTTGAGATTTCGCTCTGCTTCCTATATCATTACCTATGATAGGTCATGTACGACTCTCAAACCTCTATTCATCATTCTGAAGGTCTCTAAGGATTCTATCGACCCTAGTATAATACCTCCAGTAAACACTCCAGTCCATTCTACTCACCGGTACCTCTTCCAGAAGTCCAATAATAAGTTTACTACGATCTCTTATGTCATTCTCCTACTTAGACTTAACTCTCAACACTCTCGTTTCTGAGTACTGTAACTTATCGCTCTAATACCATTTCTGTGACGCCCCCAAATCCGAGGTCAGAGATTCAGGTCGTCACATCACCACCCAACCATATCATACCTGTATTAACTTTACAACTCAACAATACATCCATCCAGACCTCAATCTTATGCACAAACAAGTTAGAGCCTCAGAAACGATAATCAAAAGTAACACTAAATATTACAATTCATCTGTACAATCCAGAATCTTACGCACTTCCACTTATACAACTACACTTGAAGACAAGTCTTACTATTACAGTTGAAAACCTATCAGACTTACTCTGTAGTATTTATCAGGAACTAAATCATCTCCGGGGTAAATCTTCTACTCCTCTTCTGCTGGTGCGGAGTTAATCGACCAAATTCTTCTCTTTCTGAAAAGTTTTTATAAATCAAGAATGAGCTACATAATGCTCAGCAAGTTCACCATTTTGAAAAATAATAATGTAGTTTATTTCGAAAACATTCCCAACTTTATGGGTATATATTTCAGATTTCAAAACATAATTGGACAATATATATGTCCGAGTTTGAATAAAACATCTATACTCACTAAGGAGCTTTTAGAATAACATATGAACCCTTTATAAGGTTCCCATTTCAATATATCTCAAGTTTGAAAATATATATACATATGAGTATATCATTTTCGGTAAAACACTCTACGGTTAACATACTGTACAGGGAATACATCATTGCAAACCTCTTTCCTTCCATTAGCTTAGAAGGTTTCTCATTCAAAAACATTTCATTCTTTGAAATAATTGCAAGAGTACACTAACACGTTCCAATCTTTATAGAAAATCTTGCAGTTCTAGATACTGCACGATGTCAATATTTTTTTTTTACCAAAAACCACACTATCGGCAACTTGGCACTTAGGCCCAAGAAGCAGTGTTTGAGTATTTTTCCAAAGTGGAGGATGGGACTGGAAGAAAACATAAAAACCTGACAGGGATTGACGATTCCCACACCTGCCAGAGTCCCTTTTCTTTTTCTTTTAAAAACTTTATTTTGATTGAAAACTGAGTAGTTGAGGTCCGACATCAGTCGACCGATAACTCTTGAAATCGTACAAGAAGCAAATCCTGACCGGGGGTTTTCGAAAATGTTTTGGGTTCGAAAGAGTTCGAGTTTTAAAACGATGAAGATATCTTGGATTAGCTTTGTCTTTAAAATAATGAATAATAATTAATAAATGATATTTTAAGATTTAATATTAATAATTAATAAAATATTTATTTAATTAAATAAGCTTTTAATCCAAGATAGGTATTTTTGAGAATTTATGATGATATAAAAATAAATACTTAAGTATATGATACTTCCCGAATGACCCTTCGGGTTTTCGCAATATAATCACGATATAATAATACATCGCTCCCCGGTCAATGGTATATTTGGACCGCTTCGACCTCTATTGCTAGAGTCGTTGTCCGAAGAAAACATTTCATTCTAAGTTCAAGGGGGTACGAACATATATATGCATATATCTCAAATTTCATCATAACCTTAATAAGCATAAGCATATAATACGATTGAAAACTACAAACACAACAGTGAAAGTCCTTATATATGTAAGTTTTGAAAAGTAAACTTGCCTTGGTAAGGTTGGGGTGGTCGAGCTTGCGGAGTGGAATGATGATCTATACATAACCAATAGTCGTTCGTTAGTACCTTAACAATACCCTTTTAATTACAAGGTTTTAGGGGACACAAAATTAACTTAATGACTTCGTCTTATGACTCTCTAGCCCCACTATAGGTTCATGTCATCACTCGATTACGCTCGTCACTTATTCGACTTAATTTGGTTACCATATTCGAAGCGTATTAATTCCCCCTTAAAATCATACTCCACTAACTCCTCTTACGACTTTTTCACTTGCGCGAATTTTACTCTAACATTTTTCTAAAATTGAAAAATACATATTTTAATCCAATTCTTTTTGGGTAGCCTTCACCACTGCAGTTACTAGCTCTCCTAATTTTTCCATTATCCTACATAAATATTTAGGGGGCTCACAAGTGGACCATTTAGTGCAGTTCGGATTCCAGAACCACTCTTCACTTCTCAGGCCATAACTCAAAATCTACACATCACCTAGTCATGAACCTTATATTTCTGGAAACTACATTCAAATACCTTTCTAACCATATGCATTAGGACCTCAGGGGACAAGATTTAGGGGTTCAAAACCCTCCTACAAGATAGTACAAGTTCCCAAAAAATTTACACAGCTTGCTATCTTTATTAACCATTCAAGAATTCTTTGTATACATCACAACCATCATCTAAACCACCAAGATCATACTCTATAGCACACATGGAGTTATATACACTAACTACAAGCTTAAAAATCACATCAACAACATTTAAACTCAAGATCTTCATCATCCATAACTCTTATAACCAAGATTCATACCAAAGTTCATGGATCTAACATTATACACCATAAATAATTCATGGCTAAGAGGGGTTAGAGTTTTATACCTTCTTGAGTATCTAGGAACCTTGGGTAAGCTTTACAAGTCTCAAGAACACCTTGGATGAGTCCCTACAATCCTTATAACTCAAGATCTAAAAGAAAACTAAGCATGGTTACTATCCATCCCAAACTTCAACAATTAATATCTCAAAATTGAATGGATAAAATGGTTTGAAATTCATAGAATACATTCTTTATAGTGTATAGGAGACCTAGCAATTTTGCCTTGATTTTTAAGTGAGGAGAAGTTGAAGAAAATTTCTTCTTCCTCCCTTGAAAATGCTTGGGCCGAGAGTTTCTTGGAAAAGGGGGGGATGAGTTGTTTGGTTGGGTGATTGGAGTTATGACTTGTATTATTGTGATGTGTATTGATATGTAGATGTATTGTATCACATGTTGACACCCTAGGTAGTAGACTAGACACACCATACCTCTTTGTCTCCTAGAATAATGCACTAACTAGTTACTATTCATTGGGTGCCTTTTCGCTTTTCTAGTTTGCTTTTCTAACAATCTAGTTACATGAGGCTTGCATGTAATATCCTTCCTTGTATTATTATTCCTCCACCAATGCTTGTCACTTAATCTTTAATTCATATCGTATCTTAATTAACTCCTCGTAATAATATTTTGTCGCGTAGAAATTTCCTTTGTAATTCATTAAGTGCTAAATTGTATAAATTCCTTAAATATCCATAACTCCTTGTCATAGTCTCTTAAAATCTTTCAACACTCTAGTAGCTCTCAAATCCCAAGTTTTATAAATCTTAATAGCAATAAGACTCTTGCCTTCAGCAATCTTCCCTTTTTCTTACATAGTGAATGTAACAACACAAATTTCTCAGATAATCAATTCCATTAAACAACATGGGTGACTCAAAAGGTTCCAAATTCACAATGTCATATGATATTATAAAATGAATATCATAAAAATTAGGGTTCTTACAGTAAGGCAGAAAAGGAGAGATATAAGTGGAGAAAGAGCTATTGCTCTGGAAGAGGAGGTAGATAGGTTGTTGAAGGCTAAACTGGTAACGGAGTCCTTCTACCCCATGTGGTTGGCAAATCCAGTTCTGGTAAAGAAACCCAATGGAAAGTGGCGTACGTGTGTGGATTTTACTGATTTGAACAAGGCATGCCCCAAGGATAGCTTTTCGCTTCCGCGCATTGACCAACTGGTTGATGCTACGGCCGGCCATGCCCTGCTGAGCTTCATGGATGCATACTCGGGTTACAACCAAATCCCGATGTACGAGCCCAATCAGGATCACACTTCCTTCATAACGGACAGAGGCCTCTATTGTTACATTGGGATGCCTTTTGGATTGTTGAATGCTGGGGCAACTTACCAAAGATTTGTGAACAACATGTTCAAGGAGCAGATCGGAAGGACTATGGAAGTATATGTGGACGACATGCTGGTCAAATCCAAGGAAGCAAGCGACCACGTCACCCACCTCAAAAAAATGTTTGGCATCCTAAGGAAGTATAGAATGAAGCTGAACCCCCAAAAATGTGTATTCGGGGTTGAATCTTGAAAGTTCTTGGGCATCATTGTGAATCACCGAGGAATCGAAGCCAATCCTGCCAAAATCAAGGCACTAGTTGAAATGAGGTCCCCTTGGAGTGTGAAGGAAGTCCAAAGCCTTACGGGACGAGTGGAAGCCTTGAACAGGTTCATCTCTAAATCCTCTGATAGATGTCGAGAATTCTTCGCAGCTATCAAGAGAAGGAAAGGCTTCGAGTGGACACCCGAGTGTGAGGCTGCCTTCACTAAGTTAAAGGAGCAACTGGGAAGCCCCCCATTGCTAGCGAAGCCAGTGGAAGGTGAAACCCTGATTTTATACTTGGCGGTTTCTGAATACTCAATTAGTTCTGAAAGGCATATGATGTAGCCTATTTGTATTTCGAGGATACAACTCAACTTAAACAAGATTGTAATATTAAATAGTATATAGACTGTCACAAGGAATCTCATATTGTATTATCTGTCAGAAGAAAAAGATCAAGGTCAATATACAGACTTGAAGAATTACTACATTGAAAGAAGTTCAGACATTTGATCAAGCCTCAATGAAGTATTCGTTAAAGAAGTGAATTCATTTAAAGTGATAGAGATTTCGACAGTGACAGAGACAGTACGAAGAATTAATAGAGAGAGAAGAAAAAGAAAAGAAAAGGAACCAGATTTTAAAGTCAATATATGAAGAACAGTCATTGCGGTTAGTCACTCATGAACCAGACAGTACATCGAGTGTTAACATTAAACAGTGGTTGTTTATCATTAACTTCAGTGGTTCAAGCTGTCAAGACTGGTATGTTGAGAGAAGAAATAAACCAAAGCTTAGAGTCAAAAATAAAGAAAAGCCGTTGGAGTTAGTCGCTCATGAACCAGACCGTGCATCGAGCGTCAACAAAAATTCGGTGGTAATTCTTTATTACTTTCAGTGGTTCAAGCTATCATGACTGGTATGGGAAGAAATCATTGTGCAAGCAACAGAGGTACTAAATTAATTAACCACAATGGTTTTGCAATCAAGACTGGCTAAGGAATAATCTTTGTGGAGGATTAGATATCAAAACATGGAAGATCACAAGGGTTATGCTATCAAGGAGGTATATTAATTTTATCTTAATTAATTAAGTCATTTGAATTATTTATTTGATAAATTAATTCTATCCGAATTAATTTATTCAGTAAATTATTTAAAAGATTAATTAAGTTAGAATTAATATAATTATGTTGTTAAGGAGGTATATTAATTTTCTCTTAATTAATTAAGTCATTTGATTTATTTATTTGATAAATTAATTCTATTGGAATTAATTTATTCAATAAATTAATTAAAAGATTAATTAAGTTGGAATTAATATAATTATAAAAAGACTTCATATTAATTGTCTTTTAATTAAATTAAATTAGTTGGCTAATTTATTTTATAAATTAATTCAATCAGAATTAATTTATTCTTTAAATTAATAAATTAATTAATTAAATCAGAATTAATATGAAAAAGAAATAGTTATTTAAATGATTTTTATAAATCATTTGATTAATTATAAGGTGAAAAATATGATAATATAACTATCAAATGATAGTTATACCGATAGTCATATTTAGTTCAAAGTGTGACAGTCATATTTAGTTCAAAGTGTGACAGTCATATTTAGTTCAAAGTGTGACAGTCATATTTAGTTCAAAGTGTGACAGTCATATTCAGTTCAAAAGAAGACAGTCATATTCAGTTCAAAAGAAGACAGTCATATTCAGTTCAAAAGAAGACAGTCATATTATGTTCAAAAGGTGACATTCATATTCAGTTCAAACTGGATAGTCATATTTCATTCAAGAGGACAGGCTGGATAGTTATACCGATAGTTATATTGGACTGGATAGTTATACCGAAAGTTATATTGGACTGGATAGTCATACCGAAAGTAATATTTAAAGAGACAGTCATATTACATTCATTCGATAGTCATACCGAATGTCATATTAGTGTTAACTGATTGTTATATCAGTTAAAACAAAGCAATATGACTATGGTTGTGTTATATAAGGCAGCAGAATGCAGAAGGAAAAAAAATCAGTCGATCATAACAGAAGAAAAACACACAACAACCTCCATCTTTCTCTCTCAAGCTCAAGAACACACCAAGAACAAATTAATTTCTGAAAAATCAAGTTCATCTCCTTTGTAATATTTTATCCGGTGGAACTTGATTATTTGTGATTCTTGTACTACTAGCGAATTAAGTTTCCTAGTTCTAATCTTGATTTTTATTAACTAAATTAGAAAAGTTCATGTCGAATTTTCTAAATTAGTTTTTATCAACTTGATTAATTTCTGTACTGAAATTGTAACACCCATCAAGTTAATATATTGTTATATTCAACTTGAAATTTGTTTCAATTTATTCCGCTCAAATTTGTCAAAATATAAATTAAATTTATCAGGACAAATTTCGATAAATTGGTATAGATTGTATTCAACCCCCCTTCTACAATCTTATCGGACCTAACAATTGGTATCAAAGCCTATTGATTGATACACAAATCAAGATCCTATTTTTATTCAGTCAAAAATCCATTTCGAATTTTTAACTCATTTAAAAATTCATCATGTCTTCAAAAATTGGAACTGTTAAGATACCCATATTTGACAAGGAGAATTATGAACTATGGAAAAAGAAAATGATCCTTTTTCTACAAGTGGCCAATCCTAAATATTTAGGAATATTGAAAACCGGGCCAATAGTTCCTATGATTACTGAAAAGGAAATAATCGTGGAAGGAGTTGTTGTATTTCCCGCAAGGACATATCCAAAGGACATTAGTGTTTATACAAATGATGACAAAGTGGATATTGCCCTTGATCTTAATGTACAATTAATTTTGGTGGAATCCCTAGATGCGATCATGTGCAACCATGTTGTTAACTGTAAAGATGCCAAGCATATCTGGGACACCATTATAACAATAAACGAGGGAACTAAGAAAGTCAGGGAAAATAGATTGGAAGCTAAGATTGTTCAACCTTATAGCTCTGAAGAGGAAGTGATTGTAGCAGAGTATGGGAAGACAGCTACAAGTCAGGGTTGTAGAGAATTTTATTCATCAGAGGAGCTGGAGCAGTTGGAGGATCAATCAATGGCACTGGTTGTAAGACAGTTTAATCATTTCAGATTTAGAAGAAATCCTAATTTCAGACTCAGGTCTATTGAGAACATATTCCAACAAGGAGGTTCATCCTCAAGTAGCACAAGGGTTGGCTACGAGACTGGAATGGTAGACAGAAGTAAGATCAGGTGCTTCAACTGTAATGAAATTGGACACTTTGCAACTGAGTGTCATCAACCTCATCAAGATGCAAGGAGAGAGTATGTGGTACAAGGCAAAAGCTGGGATGACACAGACAGTGAAGATGAAGAAGTTGGAAACTTTGCACTGGTGGCAAATTCTGAATCATCAACTTATTACACCACACCGGTAACTCTTACTGATGCTGAGTTAATTCATAGTTTACGTAATTGCTTGACTAATGCACAAAAAGGGTACAAGAGAATAAGTCTTGTTAACACTAAACTTGAAAATGAAGTGTTAGATTTAAAAAAGGTGCAGATTAATCAAGATAAGAATATAGAAGAAATAGCTCGACTTAACTACAGAGATAAGTCGTTAGGAGAATACATGGTAAAACAAGTTGATAGGATTGCTGATCAAGACATCAGGATTAAAGAACTTGAAACATAGATTATAGCTTGTTATAATTCTGTTAATGTTTACAAAGAGTTTTTTAACAAACAATCTGTAGAACGAACAACAGGTATAGGGTATGGCTACAATGAAGCTATTGGATCATTGGGCATAAATTCCCCTAACCCTGTTACTGTTAAAGAAAGGGGAATACCACATGTACTCAAGAATGTTAAAGAACCTCTATTTAAAAAATCTGATGATGGACCACCAGATATTCTTTCTATGGTTATTCAGGAAGAAATGAGAAATGAAGATTGTTAAATATAATTGATGTGTTTTAATCAGTGTTTTAGTGTTACAGTGAATTATCAGAGTTTAGCTGGAAGCGGTCAGAGTTTAGTGTAAACTCTGACAGATGGAAGCTCGACAGAGTTTGTCAAACTCTGTCTGGAGGCAATGTCTACTGGTCAACGATGATTGAAGATTTATTATGGAAGCGATATCTTTGAAGATTGGATAGCTATCAAAGAGATCGAGTTGACTTAGGAGACGTGTGACAATCTGTAATTGATATCATTGTATAGCTGATTATTAGGAATATCAATTAGAGATTGTATCGAAGCTGTATATTTTATAAATACAGTTAGGTTAACCCTAGAAGGGTATCGTGCAACGAATTATCTTTATTGTAACCTAGCAGCTCTTTGTGATAGTTTACATCACGAAGAGGGTTCTTAATACCAGAAGTTTTTAAGTGCATAAACGTCTTACTTGTTAAACTCTCATACGAATTTGATTATTAATTGTGTATTCGGCATAACAAGTGGTATCAGAGCCAATCTGTTACTTTATTACAAGTTAAGATCCAAACACAACAATAATCATGTCAGCAATTCCTCCACCAACACCTACTGTTTCTGAAAAGGCTCCTACTATTGTGAGTCGTTATGAACCAATCAGGGTTCCTATTCTCAGGCCATTAGAGTATGCTATGTGGAAGGTCAAGATGACTATGTTTCTGGAGGCTACTAATCCAGAATATCTTGACAGGATTTATGAAGGCCCTCACAATCCTACAAAGCTATCTGTTGCAGCTGCTGGTGAAGAAGCTAAAATAGTTCCAAAGGAAAAGAAGGACATGACTCCTGAAGATCTATCATCAATTGCTAAGGATGCAAAGGTTAGGCATTTACTGCATAGTGCTTTAGACAATGTTATGTCTAACAAAGTGATTAACTGCACCACTGCAAAAGAGATATGGGATGCTCTTGAAGTCAGATGTCAAGGAACTGCTGCTATTAAGAAGAATAGGAGAAATATACTCACACAAGAGTATGAGCATTTTGAGGCTAAACCTGAAGAAACCATGACAGATACATTTGATAGATTCTGTAAATTGCTTAATGATCTGTCATTGGTCAACAAAGAGTATGATCTCGAAGACTCTAATCTCAAGTTTCTTCTTTCTCTACCTGAAAAGTGGGATGTGAAAACAACCACTATTAGAGACAACTATGATCTTGCTGAAACAGAGATTGATGAAATATATGGGCTGCTCAAAACTCATGAATTGGAAATGGAGCAGAGAAACAGAAGATCAAGCAGGAAGGCAAAGTCTGTTGCTCTTAATGTTGAAGAGAAGCCTCAGAAGAAAGAGGCATCAAGAAGGAAAATGAAGGGAAAAGCTTTGGTCATACACTCAGAAAGTGAATCATCAAACTCTGATTGTGATTCAAACTCTTCTGAATCATCTGACTCTGAGGATGATGAAGAAGAAATGAGGAAAATGGCTGTGTTGATGGTGAAGACCTTCAAGAAAATGGGCTTCAAGAATTTCAAGAAAGGGAAAAGGTTTTCTAGAGATTCAAATGAAGACAGGAAAAGCTTCAGGAAGTTTGATAGGAGAGATTCTAGGGGGAAGAAGGATAAGTCTGAAATTCAATGCTACAAGTGTAAGGAGATGGGTCACTATGCTCCTGAGTGCAAGAAGGGTAAAACTGGAAAGGTACTCTACAGTAAAGGCAGAGATTGGGCAGACACTTCAGATTCTGATGAAGAAGTGAACTATGCTCTCATGGCTACTACTGAATCAGAAACTTCTGAAAATCAGGTACCTCTAACTACCTATGCTTATAATATTGATGACATTGCTCAATTAAGAATTTATCTTAAGTCATTGCATATAAGTTATAGGGATCAGACTTTAGAGAATGAGAGGATAAAATCTGAAAATTCTGAACTTAAGGTTAGAAATAAACTTATTGAAGAAAAACTTGAAAACACGCAACAAGTTCAGAAAGAGAGAGATGATGTTGTTTCTATAGAACATGATTTGCTTAAGAAATATAAACAACTAGAATCTGAGTTGGAGGAAGCAAATAAGAAAATTAGGACTTGGACTAATTCTGTAAAGGACACTTAACAGATTTTTCAAACAGACACCGTTGGTCTAGGTTATAATGAGGGAGATGAACTTAGATTTCAAAATCAAGTTAAAATCAGACCTCATTTTGTACATGGAACCAGTAAATTTTTGTCTGAAAATGAAAAAGAAGCTGTTAAAAGTAAACCAGTAAAAACTAGTGTTAAACATGTTAATATTGGTTCAATGACAGATAAACAACTCAAACATAAACTGAAGTAGTTAAAATCTGTTAAGAAACAGAGAGTGTCAAATAAGAACAGAAATGGAAAAGTAGGCATCACTTCAGGAAATAAACCAATGCTTGCTAGTTATGCTCCAAGAAAGACATGTCATAACTGTGGTAGTACTAAGCATCTTGCAAATTTCTGCAAGAAAAACAAAAATATAAATTCTTTACCTTCCAAGTCTGAGGTAAAGAAGGATTTTGCTAGAACTAAGCCACAGACTTTATGCACACACTGTGGAAGCACTTGGCATTCCATTTATACCTGCAGAGAATATCATGCTATCTATCATAATTACTATGAACTGAAACCCAATCTGAAATGGGTTAAAGTTGATACTGCAAGTGTAAACACTGATATTGTTAGCTCAAACTCTGATAATGTTAATTCCGCTGCAAAAGCTAACAAAGTTAAGAATGTCAAAGGATCCAAGCAAGTCTGGATCCTTAAATCTAACTCTCATTAATTGCTTGTGATTGCAGGGCAACAGGGAGGCAACCCTAGTCGTGGACGGTAGATGTTCAGGACACATGACTGGAAATAAAGCCCTGCTATCAGACTATGAGGAGAAGGATGGCCCAAAAGTTTCCTATGGTGATGGCAATGTAGGAAAAACATTGGGATATGGCAATATTAATCTTGGAAATGTCATCATCAACAATGTAGCTCATGTCCCAGGACTCAAGCATGACTTGCTGTCTGTGAGTCAAATCTGTGACAAGGGATATCATGTAGATTTTCAACCTGAATATTGTGAAGTTATCAGCAAATCTACAGGAAAGGTTGTTCTAGTTGGTCATAGGCAAAACAACATTTATGAAATCAAGCTCTTAATAGACTCTGTTGGAAAAGCTGTTTGCCTGTCTACAAGAATGTCTAGTGAAGAGAGTTGGAATTGGCACAAGAAACTCTCACATTTGAACTTGAACAACATCAATGAATTGATCAGAAAGGATCTTGTAAGAGGACTCCCAAAGGCTCTGTTAAATGTTGATGGCCTATGTGATTCATGTCAGAAGGCTAAACAAAGGAAGTCATCTTTCAAGAGCAAGACAGAATTTTCAATCACTGATCCCTATCATCTTCTGCATGTTGATCTCTTTGGTCCAGTAAATGTTATGTCTATAGCAAGAAAGAAATATGCTTTAGTCATTGTTGATGAATACACTAGATTTACTTGGGTGTATTTTCTAGCAAAGAAGGATGAAACTACATTAACTCTGATAGAGCATGTGAAGCTTCTGGACAAAGGATCAAGTAACAAAGTCAGAATCATCAGAAGTGATAATGGAACTGAGTTCAGAAATTCAACAATGGAAGAATTCTGCAAGGACAATGGAGTAAAGCAAGAATTTTCAGCACCTGGTACACCACAACAAAATGGTGTAGTTGAAAGGAAAAATAGAACCTTGATTGAAGCTGCCAGAACTATGCTTGATGAAGCAAAATTGCCAACTTATTTCTGGGCAGAAGCTGTTCACACTGCTTGTTTTACTCAAAATGCTACACTGATCAATAAGCATGGAAAGACACCATATGAGATGGTGAAGAAAAAGAAGCCAAACCTGAAATACTTTCATATTTTCGGGTGCAAATGTTTTGTTTCGAAGACTCATCCTGAACAGTTGACCAAGTTTGAGATAAAGGTAGATGAAGGAATTTTTGTTGGCTATCCATTGTCAACAAAGGCATTTAGAGTTTACAATCTGTGAACTAAAGTGATCATGGAATCTATACATGTGTCGTTTGATGACAAGAAGATAACTGGACTTGAAGACAAAGATGAATATGATCAACTGAACTTTGAAAATGAAGATTTAAACTCTGATGAAGTAAACTCTGATGAAACAACTCTGACAGACTCTGTTGAAACAACATCTGAACCTCTACTGGTAAACACTGGAGAAACTTCTCAGCCACAACAAAGGGAAGAACCAGTTGAGGGGGAGCATGATCAAGATGAAGACTCAAACACTGATATTGAGTCAACTGAAAAATCTGGATCAAACTCTGATGATTCAAATTCTGACTCTAGGCAGTCAAGTTCAGGGGGAGTCTCAGAAAATGAAGAAAGATCACAACAAAATCAGGAGAGCATGGATCAAGGGGGAGGATCACATGCTGACAGAAGTCATTTGCCTTCTGCTAGGAAATGGACTAAATCACATACACCTGATTTGATAATTGGTGATCCAGATGCAAAAGTGAAAACAAGAAGTGCTACTGCAAGTGAATGTCTGTTTCATTCATTCTTGTCTAAAAATGAACCAAAGAAAGTGGAAGAAGCTCTTCAAGATGCTGACTGGATAACAGCAATGCAGGAAGAGTTGAATGAATTTGAAAGGAATGAAGTTTGGACCCTTGTACCAAGGCCAAAGAACAGATCTATTGTTGGTACTAAATGGGTTTTCAGAAACAAGACTGACAGTGAAGGTGTTATCACAAGGAACAAGGCTAGACTGGTAGCAAAAGGCTATTCACAGCAGGAAGGAATAGACTATGATGAAACATTTGCTCCAGTTGCAAGATTGGAGGCAATCAGAATTTTTCTAGCATATGCCTCTCACAAGAAATTCAAAGTGTTCCAGATGGATGTGAAAAGTGCTTTTCTGAATGGGAAGCTTGAAGAAGAAGTGTTTGTTGAACAACCACCAGGATTTGTGGACCCCAAATATCCAGATTATGTCTACAGGCTAGATAAGGCACTATATGGACTTAAGCAGGCACCGAGAGCATGGTATGAAACACTTGCTCAATTTCTTCTAGAAAGTGGATTCAACAGAGGAACAATTGACAAAACTCTGTTTTATTTCAATCAAGGAAGTGACCTCCTTTTAGTTCAGATATATGTTGATGACATTATCTTTGGGTCTACTAATGATAAACTCTGTAAGAAGTTTGCCAAGCTCATGCAGTCCAGGTATCAAATGAGCTTGATGGGAGAGCTTAGTTACTTTCTAGGCCTACAGGTGAGACAAACATATGATGGTATTTTCATTAATCAAGAAACATATACCAGAAATCTTCTCAAGAAATTTGGTATGCTTGATTGTTCATCTGCATCAACTCCCATGGCAACAACAACTAAATTGGACAAAGACACAGGAGTTTCAGTGGATATGACAAACTACAGGGGCATGATAGGATCTCTTCTTTACTTGACAGCTAGTAGGCCTGACATCATGTATGCAACCTGTCTTTGTGCAAGGTTTCAGGCAGATCCTAGAGAGCCACATCTGACAACTGTGAAAAGAATCTTCAAGTATCTCAAGGGCACCATATCATTAGGTCTGTGGTACCCTAGAGAATCAGATTTCAAGCTACTTGGGTATTCTGATGCAGACTTTGCAGGCTGCAAGATAGACAGAAAGAGCACTAGTGGAAGTTGTCAATTTCTTGGTGACATACTTGTCTCTTGGTACAGCAAGAAAAAAAAATCAATTTCCACATCTACAGCTGAAGCAGAGTATATTGCAGCTGGTAGCTGTTGTGCACAGATCTTGTGGATGAAGAATCAATTGCTGGATTATGGATTGAGGTACAGTAAAATTCCTATTTACTGTGATAATCAAAGTGCTATTGCTATGACAGGTAATCCAGTACAGCATTCAATGACCAAGCACATCAGCATAAGGTACCACTTCGTCAGAGAACATGTGGAAGAAGGGAATATCGAACTACATTTTGTGTCTACAGAACAACAGCTTGCAGATATCTTCACTAAACCATTGAGTGAAGCTACATTTACAAGACTGGTCAATGAACTAGGAATGGTCTCTGGTTCTGACTAGGAATGTTGGTTAGATTCAAATTTTACTTATGTAATGTATTACTCATATTTCCTTGATTTGTTAAGTGCTAAGTGAACTCTGTTGATTAAATACTGTTATGCATACTCTGTTAACATGCTTTTTCTGTCAAACTCTGTTAAACTCTGTCAGCATGCCTGTATGTCATACACTGGTAATAAGTTGATAAACTCTGTGAACTCTGAGTTGATTTTTGTCTGAATGAAAACACCAATGAAGAAATATGTATGCAGCATGATTCTCAGCAATTAATCATGAATCTTTCTGAGTTATTGTGATCTAATCTTAGATTGTATAGAAAATTAACACAGCATGATACTGGTTCATATTTAAAGCATCTTAGTTTATCTTGTCCTAAACTCTGAGTCTATAAATACTGTGTGCATTGCCTTTCATGAATAACTACTAATGTTGATGAACTCTAAACTCTGATTAGTTATACATTGGTAGATTAAAAATGCTTACTGCAATACCCCAAACAAAATGTATATAGGTTGCTATATTCCTTTGAGATTATGTTGGATACTAGGATAACCCAGGAACCTATTGGTATATAATATGTGCTAAAATTCTCTGATTTTTGGTGACTAGTCAAATACTAGGATGACCCAGGAACTTATCAAAATGATAAGGGCTAAGATTTTTGAATTTTTGGTGACTGGTTCCAACCTCTAATTACTGGAATGAATAGAATTAAAAAAAAAACTCCTTTGAGATTATGTCGGATACTAGGATGACCCAGGAACCTATTGGTATATAATATGTGCTAAAATTCTCTGATTTTTGGTGACTAGTCAAATACTAGGATGACCTAGGAACTTATCAAAATGATAAGGGCTAAGATTTTTGAATTTTTGGTGACTGGTTCCAACCTCTAATTACTGGAATGATTAAAAAAAAAATTTAGAGGGGGTATAAAATAAATGAAATATTACTGTATATAGATTGATTACTACAGAGTTTAGCTTTCATCATACAGTCAGTGTTTACTATGACAGTTTGTGCATCCAGTGTTTATTGATTTACTTTATGGATTTTATGAAAAATTAGATGCTCTAAAAATTGATTCAGTAAACTCTGCTTCACACACACATATTTTCACAACTGTGCAATTTATGAAAGGGTTTCGGTGATAAAGTTGGAGAATTGACAAACGCTGCTGATTCGTGGTTCTTACTCTAAGGTAAATTTTCATTTGGATAATTTGAAAATTTTGGAGTAAATAGGGCTTTTCACAACTGTTAATAAGTGTATTGTTGATTTGTGGTTCGTAATGTATTCGAGAAGTGGCTAAGTGATTGATTCGAGAACTCGAAATGACTTAATCGATAACTCTGAGTTCTCGAATAGTGTTATATTGACATATCGAATCACTTCTCGAATAGTTCTTTTCTCTGGGACTCCATGAGTTCTCGAATAGAGTAATAGACATGTCGAATCTAGGAGTTATCGAATGACACTCTGACTTGTTGACTCTCAGAGATGTCGAATAGTGTTTTCACAAATATATCTTCGACTTGTCGAATGCTAGACTTCTCGAATAGAACAAAACACTTCTCGAATTGGTACTCTGTTCTGTTCCTGATTTAATTGTGATTATTGTTGATGAATTTGTTCCTTATATGATTACTTTAATTAGTTTTCATATTCTTCTCTTTGATTTAATTCCTTTAAGAACAGTTCATAAACATAAAAAAATTGCAGAACACACTGAATAAGATTAGAGAAACAGAATTTTTCATTGATAATAAGAAAGAGATTACATGTAAGAATTACATCTTTTTGTTCTCTCTATCTACTAATCTATTCAACAGGAAATAAAAAGTGAAATCCAAACCACTCCATTGTTAGCAAACATCCCAGATCCCATCTTTGCCACTTTATTTGGGTGGAAGTTGAAGGGATAAGGTTATTTTTGCTGACATATTCATTAACAATGGTTGGTGGTGTTGGATGAGGATGCCTTCGAGGAAAGCCATGCTAATGTTGCTTGGAGAGCAGCATCGATGTCGATCACTCTTGCAGGCTTTTCTCTCTCGATCTCTTCCAGACCGACATCCATCTGCAGCCACAGAGTTTCAAGCTGCCTTTCCCAGTCAAACGCATCAAACTCTTCACGCGTATAACTGAAGATATCTCTATTCTCTACGAGATGGAGATTCTTTTCTTTGATGGTAAGGTTTGACATTGTTTTTAAGAGTGTGTTGTTTGAAGGGTTTTTGATTTTTCAGGAGAGGATGAAAGGTTAAAGAGATAGTGAACAAGTCTGAACAAGTCTATAGGCCTTAAATAGAGATGGGTAAGCAACGAAGTACTAAAACGCTTCGTATTCTGGTTATTAATGGTTACAGGTAAACGCTTCAATTTCTGGTTTTAATTGGGTCCAGGTATTTTAAGAAAGTGTTATTTGATTTTTTTTTAAAATTAAATATTTTATTGTTATATTTGCAAAACACACTTCTTAAAATTACGAGCACGTGACTCACTCACCCATTACTGTGTCCCACTCACCCGCTATCATGTCCCACTCACACATTAATCTATGAACTGTTGATTGTTTGATTACATAAAAGATTGAGTTTTAATTACTCTAATTACTTTTGTGTCCAAACGGTTGTGTTTTTTTTCATCTCACAGTTCTCTCACTTTTCACTTGGACATTTTCGCAAACACCTCTCCTACATACACTTCTCTTTGGGATTTCTTGCAAATTTCTTGATTCAATGGCTTCTAAACCATTTACTGCAATTGGTCTATGTTTTGTCCCTAACAACTATGAAGCTCCACTCTATCATGAACGTGTTCCAGCAGCGTTTCATCTAATGCAGAATTTCTTGAGAGACTCAGAGATTGGACAAGCTCTGGTTGAACCTGGTACTCTCTCTGCATCTCAAATTGCCACTTTTTGGCAAAACTCAGTCTATGTGGATGGAGGAGAGAATGGGACTCCTAACATCATCTTCACTTATGAAGAACAAGAGTTTGTGATTACTCCACAAACTGTCAGAGATACAATGGGGTTTGATACACATACCTCTTATACTTATGTGGTTGAACATCACTTGAGACAGATGCTACAGGAGATAGGTTACATGGAATCTCTTGACAAGCTTGGCAGTGTAAAGAGACCTAATCTAAGGAAGGAATGAAACTTTTTCTTCGATTGCATTACAAGGACATTCCAAAAGAAGGTCACTAACTGGGATGCTATTCCAATAGACAGTCTACAGATCGGGTATTCTCTACTTTATGGTAGTAAGTTTGATTTTGGTAGATATGTTCTGATGAATTTAGGTGATAAACTGTCAGAGTCTACTACAGTTTATTATGCTCGATTTTGTCAAATGCTGTTCAATGCTTGTGTACCTGGTCTAGAGATTGCTGATACTGATGAAATTCAGCCTTTTAGAGTCAACAAGAGAATATTCTCCGATATGACTAATAAGGATGTTGGTAAAGAAAACCTACCTGCCTTTGTTCTGCCACTTGCTTTGCAGAATTTTCTCAACCAACCTCAGGACCAACCACAACCTGAACCACTAAATATTGATCGTACTCAAACACCAAACACTGAACCACCTACATCACCTACTCACTCAGCACCTACAAAACAACCTTCACACACTCCACAAACAAACTCTGAATCATCACAATCTCCACCACAATCACAGTCTAAAGCAAAAAGAGTTAAGAAGGCAATCACTGAACGACATGCAAGAGTTAAGAAAGCAATAGAGACACAAACGAAAGCAAAACAGACATCTCCTGGAGCTGTTTATACTAGAAGAATGAAAAGAATAAAACAAACGGAAAACAAACCTAAGTCACCCTCAGTGGTAGCAGAATCTAGTGAAGAGGATTCAGATGAAGTGCCTCTAGCAAAAAGAAGAAAACTGGTAATCTCTGATTCTGTTGATGACAATGTTGAAGCTCCAGAGGTAGTTTCACAGCAGGCACCTACTGTTGAGGCTGAAAAAGATTCAATGCCTGAAGAAGTTCAAATGCCTGCAAAGGACAAAATGCCTGCAGAAGAGGATACTAGAGATGGCTTTTCTCCAATGAATGATATTCTTGATTCATTCATGCCATTCTCTGATCTTAACTCTGATACTGGTGCAGCTGATCTACCTACAGTTGTTCTTTCTGAAACTGTAGCATCACATACTGAATTACTCTCAGATGCTCACCAGATTGCTGAAGGAGGAGATGAGATTGATCAACAATCTAAGGAAATAAACTCTGAGACTATTGTGCAATCTGCAGAGGATGTTGTACAGCCTATTATTGACTCTACTACTAAACCTGTTGCAGAGGATGTTATTGGCACCGTTGATGCATCTATTCCTATTCCTCCATCCCCTCATCATGTTGAAGCTGAGGTTGGAGATGAAACTGAAGGGAATACTGAGTCAAGCCCTTCTCAGAGTTTACCAGTCCAGACTGATGCTAAGGTTAAGGATTTTGCTGGTCCTTCAAAACAAGCAGATGCTGAAGACGAACACCTTGAACAATTTTCCAATGACTGGTACAAGGACACTTGTATCTTTCCTCCTGCAAGAGCAGCTGAATTTGTCAAGAGAACCTCCAGAACAATTACAAATCCAGAGATTCTATCTTGTCTTAAGGCTACAGTTGTACAAGTGAAGACTCTCAACTCGAGGTTTGATCTGTGTCAAAAGGCAATCTCTGATGTTCGAGGTGATGTTGTCAAGGAAACTGAAATGATTAAACTTGACAACAAGAATAAATTTCAATATCTTACTCAGAATCAAGACACTTTGTCTCACAGGCTGAACAAAGTTGAACAAAATCAGAATGATATGTCCCTAAAGATTGATTCTATTGCTACTTCATTGGAGTTAATCACATCTATTCTTATGCCTGATGATGTCAAAAAGGGGGAGAGAGTTGCTAAAGACAAATGCAAGCAATCTCAAACTCTGATCAGAAAGGATAAAGCTGGAGATGGAGGAGCAAGTAGTAAAGGAAAGAGCAAAACTGAAGAATTTCAAACTCTAAAAACTAGCAAGTCTTCTAAATCACAGTTTGTTGGGATAAACACTGATACTCAAGGTACTTCAAAGACCAAGAGTTTGTTATTACCTTCTAATCCACAGACTGATGAAGAATTGGCTGCTAAGTTGTTTATTGAAGAGAATGAGGAAGGAGTTACAAGTGAGGACATTGAAGCTGAAGAAAAGAGTTTACAAGAAGAACATCTCAAGGCTTTAAAGTCTGGTAAGTTAAAAAGAGGAAAAGCTCCTAGGCCTGTTGTTAAAGGTGTTGTGATCAAGGAAAGGGCTGATGTTAGTCGAAGATCTCAGTTTTCAAAGGAAACAATGGCAGCAGAAGCTCAACTCAAGCTGAAAGGCATTGAAGGAGAAAGTTCACAGAAGAAAGTTACAACTTCTGTTTCATCACAATTTGTGACCACACCTTTACAATCTTCTCAGTTGAAATCAGTTTTTGGGAAAGGAATAATTCATGATCCAAATATATTATCTGGAGTTTCTATGAATATTTCTGATGGAAGAGCCTTGTCTGGTAAAGTTGGAAACAATAAGGGTGGACTAGGTTCACACAAGGACAAAAGGCAATATACTGGTCCTAGAGATCCTTCTTCACTGGCTGTTCCAGGTCGTGGTGTCACTCAAGAGAGTTTGGACAGACTGGAATCAGTACAGTTAGTTCATCAGAAGAGTTTAAAGAAGGATTTTCTCTTGTACTTCATGGCTGATGGGACAGTATTTAGAATTGGTGAGAATGATATTGGCTTGAAATATTGGGAAGAACTAGAATATGTTCTATATCTTTTCAAGGTGAATAGTCAAAGGACTCAATCAGTTGCTAATGTGCTCAGACAGAGGATGCTTCAGAATTTGGCAATCAGAGGAGAGAAGTATAATAGCAGATATGTTCCTAAGTACAGGGATTACAATGGAAATCTTATTAAAATGAAGAAAGGTACTGCAAAATTAAAAACTGATTTGGGAATCACAGTACTTGACTTCAATTCACAGTCAGAAGAAGTCAAATTTATCAAACTGGGAAATGAGATGAGAAGAAACAAAATCTATGATCTTAGAGCTGCTATCTATCAGACAGATGAGAGTGATTCTCAGCTCAGAGAGATTAAAGAAGCTATGGAGATTGAGCTTGAAAATGCAGAAAGAAGATTGCTCATAGAATATCTCAGAGCTACACCAGATCTTGAAGAGATTAGAGATTAAAGTCTGTAAGGATTTTCTTATTCTCTGTAGATTTTGTTAAGTAGAAGCTTAAACTCTGAATTTGTATAAACACTGTATTTGTCTATTTGTTTTGACATCATCAATTACTGTTATTAACTTGTGCATTTTTGCTAATGAACAAGTTGGGGGAGATTGTTAAATATAATTGATGTGTTTTAATCAGTGTTTTAGTGTTACAGTGAATTATCAGAGTTTAGCTGGAAGCGGTCAGAGTTTAGTGTAAACTCTGACAGATGGAAGCTCGACAGAGTTTGTCAAACTCTGTCTGGAGGCAATGTCTACTGGTCAACGGTGATTGAAGATTTATTATGGAAGCGATATCTTTGAAGATTGGATAGCTATCAAAGAGATCGAGTTGACTTAGGGGACGTGTGACAATCTGTAATTGATATCATTGTATAGCTGATTATTAGGAATATCAATTAGAGATTGTATCGAAGCTGTATATTTTATAAATACAGTTAGGTTAACCCTAGAAGGGTATCGTGCAACGAATTATCTTTATTGTAACCTAGCAGCTCTTTGTGATAGTTTACATCACGAAGAGGGTTCTTAATACCAGAAGTTTTTAAGTGCATAAACGTCTTACTTGTTAAACTCTCATACGAATTTGATTATTAATTGTGTATTCGGCATAACAAAGATAGTGCAAATGGCACAGTCTTTGTTAAGGATAAATGTGTTATGGATAAATCTGTTAAGAACGCTAATCCAAAGAATGTTTCATCTAAGAAAGATGTCACCGTCTTTGTTAAGGCTAAATCTGTTGAGGACACTAATCCAGAAAATGTTTCATCCAAGAAAGATGTACCTAAAGTGCCAGTCAAGGTTGTCGAAACAGCTAGTTCTTCTAAGACTGGATTAGGAGGTAATAAGTTTAAGCAGAACAATAACATGTCTAACATGAGTAACATGCCTATCATTGATTCTAATCATAAAGCATGTGGTGTTGTCAACTGTATGTCTTGTGCTTTTAATGTGATGTCTGCTTACTTTAATGGTAATCATGCATGCGATAATAAGACTGCTCCTCGACAACATATGAACAGGAATAATGTTAAATCAAAGACTGCTAGTCCTCCTTATGTTAGGAGAGAGACATTTATACCAAATCCTAAACAAAGTTTTACTAAGGCTGTTTATAAGGTCAAATGTCCAGTCAGTGAAACAAATGTTATTGCTGCTAAAAAGACATGGATACCCAAGATGAAATCAAAGATTGTCAAAGCTGTTTATAGGGTTAAATGTCCAGTCCCCTTGAAAAATGTTGTTATGAAGATTAAGAATGTTGTTTTCCTGACAAAGGCCAATACTTCAAGTATTCCGGACCCAATCAAATTTGGGTCCTAAAAAGGGTTTAACCGTTTTGGCATTGCAGGGTGTGTAACAGGTAGATCGTGTTATGTGGATTCTGGACAGTGGATGTTCAAGTCATATGACCGAAGATAGAGCCCTGCTATCAAGAGTGGTGACGGTATCTGGCCAAGTGGTTCATCCCTTGGAGACAACAGCAAGGGTATGACCTAGGGTCAAGGCTATTCAATAGCTAAGGAATGTTGTCAGTAATAAAGCATCTTTTACAAGATGAAGAGCCTACTGTTCGAGGATTAAGGAAAGAGAACTTATCTGTAGCTGACATGGAATCTCAGTCAAAGGTGAAGTCAACAAGGTCAAATCTAAAGCTTTATTAGACAAGAGTTCAGCTATGACATAAGGAGCTCTCTCACCTGAATGTCATATCAAGAGATTCTTTCCTGGAAATCGAATCAGTAAAGGAGAATGCCTCATCTGGGATTAAAGTAAAATAAAATTATGAGGCATGTCATAAAGGGAAGTCAAAACGAATCACACAGAAGTTTTACATCAATGAAAAATATACCTTAGTGATGATGACTGATGACTTCTCTCGAGAAACAAGTTGTTGTTCAGACAATCTGAAGACAAGACACCACTGATGGTGATTGATCACATCTTAAACCCTGATCCGTAAGAATTTTAGGAAGACCCCATAAGTATGAAGGAAATTGTTTTGCAATGTTAAATCGAAAGTGAGCATCCTAGCAATCAGCTAATGCTCAAGAGGATAATTTCCTTTGTTACTCAATGGAGTCAACAGCCTACAGGGTGATTGTTATTAATCAACAGAAGGTGATTGAAAGTCTTAGTGATGTTCAATATGTTGGAATTCGGGCATGAAAACGCAACGGAAATAACGTAAATAACAATTAAAAACGAATTCCAAGTCCCGGATCCATGTATAAATTGATGATCATGGTATTAAAATTCTCAAGATCAAGGTCTTACCGCTTAAAGCTTTCCAATGGATGACAAATGGAGATCCTAGCTTGTTGATTTTGAGAGCTAAAATTATAACTCCTCCACCGGAATCCACACTTGAATGCTTGCTTGAATCGTCGAACGATTTCGCCACGGAATTAGGTACTAGCCAAAATAAATAATCAAGGATGTGTTCTTGACAAATCTTGAATTTCTCCCTTGTCTCTAAGTTGTGTATAAACTGAAATTTTCAGTTGTCTTGCCCTTGGAAGACTAGCCAACCCTTGGCTTATAAAGAGAAATAAAGAAAAATGGACCATTAAACAATTAGGCCATTTTTTTTATTTAAATAATTCTTATTTATTTAAATTAATTAATTAAGTCACACTTAATTAATCAAATAAGTAAAGAAAATACATCTTCAAATTTTATCTTTAACTAATCAAGTCTCACTTAATTAATTTTATAAAATTCGAATTATTATTTATTATTAATTTAAAAAATCAAATTTAAATTATTATTAATTTAAATTCATGAAATAAATTAATATCCCTTTTAAACATTCTTTGTGTGTGACCCTGTAGGTTATTATTTAATTGGCAACAATTTTATTCTCTAATAAAATTGTAAACAATAAGCGGCATCTAGTAACACATTATTGCTACCCAATAAAACAATAATTAAATCAACGATTCAATCAACCTTTTATGACTAATGTTCCATGTAATATAATCCCTTTAAATCATGATATTATAGATTAAACTCGAGGCATGTAATGTGTCATCCTCTTCATAATTTAATCTTCATTTTCTTGATCGATGAGTAGACTATTTAATCAAATCAACATTTGAGCATGGTCATGCATTTCATAGTCTCACTCAAACAAGAGGCCGATAATATCACTCCTTTATCAGGAGATTTAAATCCCATCTAGATCGTTCATATTTCTCACATGATTCATAATATATCCGATATTCACCTTTATCATTATCCGGCTAAAGATAACTTTTGACGAATTCAAAATATATTAATTCTCATGTAGAATTATAACGACTTCAGGTCTAAGGATCATTACACCATTATCACTGTGAGAATACATATGACACATTTATTATTTACCATGATGTATCTCACTGTGGGTCTGTCCAGTACCCTGTACTAGTACAGTTACCTATGCATTGCTTTTAGTATCTTCATACTTATGACCAATGAGATGTGGTCATCAGTCAATTATAATACTAGCCTCAGTGTATTATTATTGTCCTAAGTAATAATAATACTCGGCTAGGGACATTTAAGAATATGATACAATCATTATATAATCTCATGTTCAAGTCACATACTTGCAACTATATAATTTGTATCAAGGTTCTAAGGACATTTATTATACTTTATTTATTTCGCAGTAAATAAAGCCAATAACAAACATATATATATATATATATATCGAATATATAATATCACTCAAACATAAATATAATGTATACATTGCCTCTAGGGCACCAATACTAACAATCTCCCACTTGCACTAGAGCCAATCACCCATGTATCGAATACCCATGCTACTAGTGTGACATTCATGCTTCTGCTGCGACAGAGCCTTAGTCAGCGGGTCTGCAATATTATCATCAGTATGCACTTTACATATGTGGATATCTCCTCTATCATTTATCTCTCGAATAAGGTGATATCTCTGAAGTATATGCTTTGTTCTGCTGTGAGCTCTCGGCTCCTTGGCTTGTGCTATAGCTCCATTATTATCGCAGTAAAGATCTATGGGATCTGCGATCGATGGAACTATACCAAGTACTGTAATGAACTTCCATATCCATACAGCCTCCTTGGCTGCTTCACATGCCGCAATATACTCGGATTCCATTGTAGAATCAGCTACTGTCTCTTGCTTCGAACTTTTCCAGCTTACAGCACCTCCATTTATGCAAAACACAAATCCAGACTGAGAAACAGAGTCATCTCTGTCAGTCTGAAAACTAGCATCCGTGTAACCCTTTACCGTTAGCTTCTCATCTCCTCCATACACCAAGAATGAATCTTTAGTCCTTTTCAAGTACTTAAGAATATTCTTGACCGCCGTCCAGTGACCTTCACCTGGATTAGACTGGTATCTGCTCGTCATGCTCAAAGCATACGAGACATCCGGACGAGTACATATCATTGCATACATGATAGATCCAATTGTTGAAGCATATGGTATCTTACTCATGCGGTCTTTATCATCCAATGATTTCGGACCATTCTCTTTTGAGATCGTTATCCCATGAGATATGGGGACATATCCCCTTTTTGCATCTTGCATTCCAAAACGATGCAAAATCTTGTCAATATATGTACTCTGACTTAAGCCGATTAATCTCCTTGATCTATCTCTATAGATCCTGATCCCTAATATATAGGTAGCCTCGCCCAAGTCTTTCATAGAAAAACTTTGTCCTAACCAAGTCTTTACAGCCTGTAGAGAAGGAATGTCATTCCCTATTAATAATATATCATCGACATATAATACTAGGAATGCCACATGGCTCCCACTAAACCTTTTGTAAACACATGGTTCATCCACGTTCTGAATAAAGCCAAAACCTTTGACTATTTCATCAAACCGGATGTTCCATCTCCGAGAGGCCTGCTTCAATCCATAAATGGATCTATGCAGCTTACATACCTTTCTAGCATCCTTTGGATTTCCAAAACCTTCAGGTTGTGTCATGTACACATCCTCTTCAAGGCTTCCGTTAAGGAAGGCTGTTTTGCAATCCATCTGCCATATTTCATAATCATAGTAAGCCGCTATTGCAAGCAAAATTCTGATGGATTTTATCATTGCTACTGGTGAAAAGGTTTCATCATAGTCAATACCATGAATTTGTTTGAAACCTTTTGCAACCAGTCGAGCTTTATAGGTCTGTAATTTACCTTCCATGTCGATTTTCTTCTTGAAAATCCATTTGCACTCTATAGGTTTTACCCCTTCAGGTGGATCAACCAAAGTTCATACTTGGTTTTCATACATGGAATCCATCTCAGAATTCATGGCTTCTTGCCATCTCTCAGAGTCTGGTGAATTCACAGCATCTTGGTAGGTGAGAAGCTCATCTTGGTCTATGAGCATCACATCGTCATTTTGAGTTAAGAGAAATCCATAATTTCTCTTTGACTCATGGCGAATTCTACTAGATCTGCGAACAACTTGTGTTTCTTGAGCAATGTTATCTTGTATATCATGCTCATGCTCCATATCAGGTTCAATGTTATCAAGTGGTTATCGATCTTCATCGAGATCTATTTTCCTCCCACTGTCTTTTCTAGAGACTAGCTCTCTTTCTAAGAATACAGCAGTTCGAGCAACAATTACTTTGTTCTCTGAAGGATTATAGAAAGAATAACCCTTTGTTTCACTTGGGTATCCCACAAAGATACATTTTTCAGATTTTGGTCCAAGCTTGTCTGACATTAGGCGTTTCACAAACGCTTCACATCCCCATACTTTCATAAAGGACATGCTTTGATGTTTTTCTGTCCATATCTCATATGGAGTTTGTTGAACCGTTTTAGTAGGAACACGGTTTAGTGTATATGCAGCCGTTTCCAGGGCATAACCCCAGAAACTAATTGGAAGATCTGCTTGACTCATCATAGATCGCACCATGTCCAACAAGGTACGATTCCTCCTTTCAGAAACCCCATTCCATTGTGGTGTTCCAGGAGGAGTTAGTTGTGATACAATACCACACTCCCTCAAATAGTTCTTAAACTCATGGCTTAAGTATTCACCTCCTCGATCAGATCTTAGAGTTTTTATGCTTTCGCCAGTTTGCTTTTCTGCTTCTGCCTTATACTCTTTGAACTTTTCAAATGCTTTGGATTTGTTCTTCAAAAGATATACATATCCGTATCTACTGAAATCATCAGTAAACGTAATGAAGTAGAAATAGCCACCCCTTGCCATCGATCTCATAGGACCACATACATCGCTATGTATTAGTTCTAGTCGTACGGTGGCCCTCTTACCCTGTCCGGTAAAAGGAGCTTTAGTCATCTTGCCTAGTAAACAAGCCTCGCATTCATCATATGATTCAAAATCAAACTGATCCAAGAAACCATCTTGATGTAACTTGGAAATGCGTTTCTCGTTTATATGGCCTAGACGACAGTGCCAAAGGTATGTTTGATTTGAGTCATTAGTCTTAAGTCGTTTGTTATTTACATTCAAGATAGGAGTATCTAAATTAAGAACATACAAACCGTTAAATAACTGTGCAACACCATAGGTAATATCATTCAATCCAAAAGAGCAACCATTGTCTTTAAAGGTAAATGAAAAACCTTTCTTGTCCAAACAAGAAACAGAAATAATGTTTCTATAAATAGAAGGCACATACAAACAGTTTTCAAGTTCTAATATAAGCCCAGTGGGCAATGATAAATGGTAAGTCCCTACAGCCAAAGCAGCAACCTTTGCTCCATTTCCAACTCGTAGGTCTACCTCTCCCTTAGCCAGTGTCCTACTCCTTTGCAGTTCCTGCACATTTATACAAATGTGAGAACCACATCCAGTATCCAATACCCAAGATGTAGAAGTAGACAAATTGACTTCTATTACATAAATACCTAAAGCAGAAGTCTGGCCAGCAGCCTTCTTCTTCTTAAGTTCTTCCAAATATGCATGACAGTTTCTCCTCCAGTGTCCCGGTTTACCACAGTGGTGACAATCACCCTTTTCGACACCTCCTTTAGGCTTGGTAGCCTTCTTGGGAGCAGAATTAGGATCGGCAGCAGATTTGGATGCAATCCTCTTCTTATTGCCTTTCCACTTTCTTTTCCCTTTGGCACCCCCTTTGTTCACCATCAGCATGGGAGTAGGGGATTCCTTCTGAATGTTGGTTTCAGCAGTTCTTAACATGCCCAACAATTCAGTGGGTGTCTTATCAATCTCATTCATATTGTAATTCATGACGAATTGAGAGAAGTTCTTGTTGAGTGATTGTAAGATCAGATCTATTTGAGCCTCCGGACCAATCGGGAAGCCCAAGGTATCTAGTTGCTCAATATACCCAATCATCTTAAGAACGTGTGGTCCAACCGGGTCTCGCTCTCCCTGTTTGCAAGCATACAATGCTTTGCTCGTATCATATCTCTCCTGACGAGCTTGTCCCTCAAACATGCTTTTGAGGTGCTCAATTATTTCATAAGCATTCATCAATTCATGTTGCTTTTGAATCTCAGGAGCCATGCATGCAAGCATAAGGCATGACACATCAGTTGAGTCATCCAAATGCTTTTGATAAGCATTATGCTCGGCACGTGTGGCTCCAGCAGGAAGAGGATTTGGGTGAGGAACTTCAATGGCATACAGCTTTCGCTCCTGCCTGAGGACAATCCTCAAGTTCCTAAACCAATCTAGGAAGTTTGTCCCTGTCAGCTTTTCCTTTTCTAGGACTGATCGTATCGAAAAGTGGTTTGTGTTGTTTGCCATTTATTATCTACAATTTTCTAAAAGCGCATAAAATGAGTTAGTTTGCATGTTTCGTAAAACCAATTATGTTCAAGTTGATTTATAGCATATTCGTAATATACCTCCCACTATTTTTATCAAATTAATAGCCCTTACTATCAATTCGGAAAATGGTTCCCATAAAACCTTTCTTAGTGAGCCAAGATCCATATTTCGTCATATTTTAAGTCAGCTTTGGCTTTCCTCTTAAATATGATTATTTAGGTAGACCGTTATGTCAATTATATCGTATATAACTCTTGGATAGCTTAGTGAACAACATATTGCTCCGATCTATCTAATAGATTTCACTAAACTCTATGCTTATAAGTTCATAATCCTATTATGACGACTTATTTAAGTTGGACCCAACAATAACATTTCAAGTAAGCTTGTTTACTTAATCACATCTCACCACGATAAAAGAGAAGCCCTTGCTTTGGCAAATCCACTCCTCAATGATCTAGGATTTAATGAGTGTTATTTGTTGGAAAGCATCTGTTTAACTTAATATTTCTTAAGGGATTTTTCAAAATTTAACGATCTTGATCGTTTGTTTAAATCTTAAATCGTTACAAATTATATCTTGTTTAAACATGGCATATGTGTCGTATCTAATACATACATTCTAAAATTTCCATACATCCATGCATCATATGTAAAGTGCAGTTACGCAAAATTAAACGTGCGATGGTTATGGCCCGATCCTATGCGATCTTTTCGAGTTAATGAAAAGATCAAGGTCAATCTATGGTTGTAATAACTAATTATTACATAATTCTTCATTGCTTCCTAAGCCTCCATTGATTGCCTCCAAGCTCGTTTTGAAATACATTACAAAAGAACTCGAGTTGCATTCGAGATATAATAATTACAAGAATAACGACATGCAAGTCGTATTTAATTATTACAGACCATAAATGAAATTAAAACATTTATTCTACGGGTCTTTAGGGGCCATAACCAATGCACCATGCTCATATAACAATTATAGACATCACATTAATCATGATCATATCGATTAATATTTAACTCCTTAATTTAAATACCTAATTATTTAAAAAGGAATTAAAAAATCAATTTTAATTAATAAAAATCGAATTTAAAATTAAAATTAATCAAAATCGCATTTAATAATAATATTAAATTCGAAATTTAAATATTCAATTATTAAAATCATTAATTAAAATAAAATTCGAATTAATAATAATATTCAAATTCATAATTTAAATATATTACAAAATTCGAAATTAAATTAATTAATAAAATTTTGAATTAATAATAATATATAAATTCATAATTTAAATACTCAATTATTAAAACTTTAATCATTAAAAACATTAGGAATCTAATGATTAAAACCAATAAGTTTTCTTTTTCTAAAGTAAAAGCTAAAAGCAAATTTAAAATAGAAAAAGAAATTAAAAGTTTCAACTTTCAACATGCGCACAACTGTTCTGTGCACTACTGAATCTGACAGATACGCATCATTATCTTGCGCAGCACCTATTTACGACTGATACGCATCACAAGTATGCGCATCACCTGTAGTTTTCTTACGACACGCATGAACCGTATGCGTTACACCTGTAAAACCTTGTTAACACGCATTTCATGAATGCGTTACTCCTTCTATACCAGAAATTTCCAGAAATTGCAGAAACTCCAGAAACTTTGCAGATTGCATTTTATCAGTTCTGATCAGTTCTATTAACATTCTAATGAGGTGTTTAATCATAACTAACATATAGGCCTCGTTTGGTACGCTGTAACCCAACTAAGGAACTGCAACTACCTTGGAACCTAAAAAAATTACAGTGTTTGGTTAAATGACTTTTGAAATCAACCACGTAACTTAAACTTCCAAGGTTTTCTGGGTTACCACAAAACACGGTAACCTAGTTACCTAGCACACCCGTGGTCACCTAGAGTTACGTAGTAAAAGTATATTTTATTTACTTTACTGTTGTAATTTATATTAATGATTGTATTTTTTATTAGTTAGTTTTTTTTATTTTTTTTCACAATTAATATTTTTAATTTTCTTCACCTAAAATTTGATTTTTTTTTAAAACTGGTTTGCTTGATTTGATTTATATAGGCAGATTGTTAAAATCTTATTTATAATATATTTTTTATTGTAGTTTATAACTATTTATTTATTTATCTATATAATAGGTAAAATTACTTATTTATTTAATTATTTTACTAATACTTTGTAATAGATTTATATTTTCTATATAGTATTTTAAATCATTGTGTTTCAATTTTATATATAGCAATTTTTTATTATTTTACAATTAATTTCATATTTATTTTCGTACTAATTTAATTTCACAATAAATATTATATTTTTCCAAAAGAACAATTGTTTAACTTCAAGTTACATGATCTTTAATTAACCAAACACTGGTTTTCAATTATCCCAGGAACTTTTTACTGTGTATTGTAGTTCCAGGGTTTTTTAAGTAACCGTGTAACTACAAAGTCGGGTAACCAAACGAGGCCATAGTACATCATCCAAAACATGTTATAACAATTTATAACATCATACAAATATGTTGAAAGTCTTAGTGATGTTCTACAGGGTGATTGTTATTAATCAACAGAAGGTGATTGAAAGTCTTAGTTATGTTCAATATGTTGGAATTCGGGCATGAAAACGCAACGGAAATAACGTAAATAACAATTAAAAACGAATTCCAAGTCCCGGATCCATGTATAAATTGATGATCATGGTATTAAAATTCTCAAGATCAAGGTCTTACATCTTAAAGTTTTCCAATGGATGACAAATGGAGATCCTAGCTTGTTGATTTTGAGAGCTAAAATTATAACTCCTCCACCGGAATCCACACTTGAATGCTTGCTTGAATCGTCGAACGATTTCGCCACGGAATTAGGTACTAGCCAAAATAAATAATCAAGGATGTGTTCTTGACAAATCTTGAATTTCTCCCTTGTCTCTAAGTTGTGTATAAACTGAAATTTTCAGTTGTGTTGCCCTTGGAAGACTAGCCAACCCTTGGCTTATAAAGAGAAATAAAGAAAAATGGACCATTAAACAATTAGGCCATTTTTTTTATTTAAATAATTCTTATTTATTTAAATTAATTAATTAAGTCACACTTAATTAATCAAATAAGTAAATAAAATACATCTTCAAATTTTATCTTTAACTAATCAAGTCTCACTTAATTAATTTTATAAAATTCGAATTATTATTTATTATTAATTTAAAAAATCATAATTTAAATTATTATTAATTTAAATTCATGAAATAAATTAATATCCCTTTTAAACATTCTTTGTGCGTGACCCTGTAGGTTATTATTTAATTGGCAACAATTTTATTCTCTAATAAAATTGTAAACAATAAGCGGCGTCTAGTAACACATTATTGCTACCCAATAAAACAATAATTAAATCAACGATTCAATCAACCTTTTATGACTAATGTTCCATGTAATATAATCCCTTTAAATCATGATATTATAGATTAAACTCGAGGCATGTAATTTGTCATCCTCTTCATAATTTAATCTTCATTTTCTTGATCGATGAGTAGACTATTTAATCAAATCAGCATTTGAGCATGGCCATGCATTTCATAGTCTCACTCAAACAAGAGGCCGATAATATCACTCCTTTATCAGGAGATTTAAATCCCATCTAGATCGTTCATATTTCTCACATGATTCATAATATATCCGATATTCACCTTTATCATTATCCGGCTAAAGATAACTTTTGACGAATTCAAAATATATTAATTCTCATGTAGAATTATAACGACTTCAGGTCTAAGGATCATTACACCATTATCACTGTGAGAATACATATGACACATTTATTATTTACCATGATGTATCTCACTGTGGGTCTGTCCAGTACCCTGTACTCGTACAGTTACCTATGCATTGCTTTTAGTATCTTCATACTTATGACCAATGAGATGTGGTCATCAGTCAATTATCATACTAGCCTCAGTGTATTATTATTGTCCTAAGTAATAATAATACTCGGCTAGGGACATTTAAGAATATGATATAATCATTATATAATCTCATGTTCAAGTCACATACTTGCAACTATATAATTTGTATCAAGGTTCTAAGGACATTTATTATACTTTATTTATTTCGCAGTAAATAAAGCCAATAACAAACATATATATATATCGAATATATAATATCACTCAAACATAAATATAATGTATACATTGCCTCTAGGGCACCAATACTAACACAATAACCTCTAGCTCCCAGCTGTCAATGGTAATGATGATTCAGATCCAAGCAATGTCAACATTCAGAATTTTCATGTAAACCCAGCAACAGCTTAGGGGGAGCAAAATAAGGATCATCTAGTCAACTCAACACCACACTGAAAGTCAAAGGACACTATGAGAACATGTCTGCCAAGACAAAGAGTGTTGACTCAATTAACTCTTTATTCTAGTTCTTAGTGTTTCTAATGGTGGAAGTAAAAAAAAACTAACAGAGCTTCAAGTACTAATGATTATTTCTTTAGTCTTCTTTTAGAAGAAACTAAGATAGCTACAAAAGCTCTGAAAGATCCAAGTTGAGTGATTGCAATGCAAGATGATCTCAATCAGTACAAAAGGCAGATTGAAGGGAAGCTGGTATCTAGACCAAACAACAAGGCTATATTTGGTACAAGGATAACCAGAAGTCTACCTGGATGATGTCAAGGCATTGTTATGAGGGACAAAGCCAAACTGGATGCTAGGTTACAATTTGATCAAACAGTATATTTGACAAGAAGCACCAGTGACAAGACTTGAGGATATCAGGCACCTGCTGCACATTCAAGATTATAATGGACATCTAGACCTACTGAATCTGGATGCTAGAGGAATGTGAACAAGTGCACTCCTGGTTGGTGAGATAATTGAAGATCTCTACAGGTTAGTATAAACTGGTATCATCACTAAAGCAAGCATGGAAGATATGGTATGACACCCTAACTCTAATTTAATATTTGGTATCAATCTTTAACAGTTGGTATCTTTTAACAATTGGTGTCATATTTAGAGAACTTTCTACATCTTTAGGCACAAACATAAATGATATATATATGTGCAATGATATCTTTATTATATTATATGTTGGTCTACTAGCTATAAATTGGTATCAAGATATTTGCTGTTTTGATGTTGGTAAAGTTGCAATTCTTTTGATTTACTTCAGTAAGCCAAAAGAATGATGACAATAAAAGTAAGTCAAGGATCTTTTGTTTCTATTCAGAAGATTCTAGACCTATCAAGACTGCATGCCAACACCTCACTATAGCTGGCTTTTGACCTGTTAGTTTGGATCTAACAAGTTGGTTATCAAAAATCTTAAGATGGACCCGGATCTGAGGAAATGGTACTCTAGAGATATTTGACCCAACAAGTTCAGGATCTACTAATTAGGACCTAATCAGGCTATGGAGGAATCATCAGCTCATTATCTTATTCAATTGTTAATAGATCACTTACACACATATTTTATTCTCAATTATGCAAATGTGCATGGTCCCAAGTGGATTCTTGAGAATCTATTCTTGTAGTTATTACACTTGATTTTCAGATGTCTTAAGTTGGACCAAAATCTACGGAGATGGTACCCTAGAGACATCAGTTCTGACATGTTTTGCTACATAGAGACAGATCAAATGAGTTGTACGAAAGCAGGAGAACACAAGGAAATAACTTCATCTCCAACAACTCTGTGGAACAGTCAAGGACTAAGCAACTTGCATAAGGTATCAATTCTTTTGAGAGCATATCTTTAATTAAGAACAACTTGAAGACACGTTTGCTGAATCACTTGATGAAATTAATTTTTCAAGATTGGTTTGTGAACTTGGGATTTTATTAATGCTATATGATTGTAAATCCCATATGTTAAGAAATTCTTAAGTAAGCTCACAAGTATTCAATTGTCTATATTGAAAGGACATGTGAACTTATTTACATCCAGACCTCACACTGAAAATTATCTGTTGAATGATTGCCATGTGTATAATTGCAATATATTTTAGTGGTGATTATTTCAGGATAATAAAATACTTAAATGCTAAAATCTAACTCATAGAGATTTAGTATTTATTTATTTAATTATTTACTTTGATTAATATGAGTTATAGAATCTAAAGCAATTCAATTTAGTATTTGCTCTGTACCTCATATTTATTAAAATAAATAAACAACATAACTAATTTGGACCTAATCTGTATTGGTCTTCAATCAGTTATGAGATGTTAATTCTAGTGAACTTTAATATCCCATTTTTAGAAATTCACTATAATTAATATCATGGCTCTAACAATTGGCTGTATTGAAGTTTTGACTTATATCAGTTAATGATATTTAGTTAGAATTCTATTTACTAACTAATTGTGAGATATATTGGTATGTGTGAAATTACTTAGAACTTCTCTAAGTAATGATTTTTATATCTTTTACAATTCACTCATATTATTATACATGGTGTGAAAATAATCCAAGTAGAACTATGGATATTGAAATATCTAAAGTTACCATAGTTCAATTACTTTGAATAATTTTTATGCTTATTTGCAAGATTCTAATCACTTTGATAATAAAGGTTTTATACTATGGATCAAGGTGTATTGGACTTAGAATATTATTTCTAAGATTGCAGACAAGACAGTCTTGGTAATCAAGTTTTATTTTTAGAACCAAGATTGTCTACCAACAAACAGATGTTAGGAGTTAACAATTGTTGTTATCGAGGAGTTGCCTTGAAGTCATAAGATTAAAATGTTAATGATGATAATTATCCTAGTGATAGTGGTGGAAACAATTTTGTTATTGGCAATACCAATGTCACTGGAAATTAATCGTCAAGTCATTCTGGCAACAACTCGAGGGAAGTAAACAAAGGATTCACTAGTCAAACATAATATCACAATGAAGAACAAGGTGATTCATCAAGATCCAACTTTCTCAGACAGTGTGTTTGGAATAGAGCTGATCATTGGTGATCCAGATGTTGTAGTAAGAACTAAAAGGGCTTCTCAGAATCAAGGTATAGAATCTAAGGAATCTGAGAAAGCACTTGCGAATCTGGAACAACAAGAAACGTGGAAGTTGGTACCAAGGTTTGAGCGCCAAGTAACTGGTATGACATTCTTTTCGAATTTGTCATCTTTCTAAAAAGAATTGTCATAATCATTCTAATGCGTTAATCCATGTTTCTTTATTTTAGAATAATAATTTTTTCTAAAAATATTTTTCTCTAATTCTCTAGTTAGAATTTTTGAGGAAGCTATTTTTGTTGAAAATTTTATTATTTTAAAATAGCTGCCATATTTATGATAGTTTATTCAATCATATTTTCTCTCTAAAGACATGATCTGTCAAAACGTGTTAGGAATACAACGGGTAGAATACCTGTAGGGATACGAGTTCATTAACTTCTAGGGGTACAATAGGTGAACCCCTGATACAGCGGATGCTTGATTATTTTAGGTACGTGGCATGGATATTCTACTAGGCATGGCATGCTGAATAAGGAACAGGCATAGGTGTACATATGATCAGATCGTGTAGCAAACATATGGCAAGCATATACTAATCAAAAGCAGATAAAGTGCATAAACTTTAACAAGAATTCGAGGAAAATGAAGTTAAAGATTACATCTTGCGAGACCTTTAGAGGAGTCCGCACCCTCAAAATATCAAGTTTAAGGCAATTAATGCCAAAAGGGTTCATAAAAGTTTGCTTAAAGGATTGGTAATCAAATTACTGGCCTGATTTGAGTGGAGAGGCAGAAGGATTCTCGTCAGTTGGAGAGGTCTTTGGAACTTCAGGATCGGATGAGGTGGCCTTCACCTGGGGTTCCATGGTTGGACCCCCATCTTTAGCCTCCCCTGACTGAGTCTCTATGGCTTCAACTGCTGCTTCTGCGACAGCATCTGCAGGAACCTCTTCAGCCTTCTCCTGGGGGGCTTCCTCCATATGCACCTCGAGGGGGTTCATAAAAGTTTGCTTAAAGGATTGGTAATCAAATTACTGGCCTGATTTGAGTGGAGAGGCAGAAGGATTCTCGTCAGTTGGAGAGGTCTTTGGAACTTCAGGATCGGATGAGGTGGCCTTCACCTGGGGTTCCATGGTTGGACCCCCATCTTTAGCCTCCCCTGACTGAGTCTCTATGGCTTCAACTGCTGCTTCTGCGACAGCATCTGCAGGAACCTCTTCAGCCTTCTCCTGGGGGGCTTCCTCCATATGCACCTCGAGGGGGTTCGCAACTTGCTTAGCTTTGATCAGGTTGATGGCATCAACAGAGTTTTGGTAGCATCTATGGTATCCTTCTCCTTCTCCATATGCAGCTCAAGTTTCTCCTTCTCTTTCTCATTGGCTTTGGTAGCATCCTCTCTCTCCTTATCCATTTTAAGGATGATAGCATCCATGATATCCTTCTTCTTCAGCAGCTTGTCTCTCTCCTGGATCAGCGTACCCTCACTCTCATAAAGCTTCTTCTTTGAGGCCAACAACTTCTTCTTATCATTCTGGAAGGTCTTCAACTCCGAACGTACCCTGTCAAGCTCTTCAACAGCCTTGGAAGCATCAAGAATCTGGTTGCTATACTTCAGGGATAGGAAGAGGCTTTCAGCATTCACTAGGGGTACCCTGTTTGCAGCTTCCTCAAAACTCAGGCTGTCCCACTCTGAGATAGACCATAAATGGATTGTATCTTTGATGGCATCAACAAAAGCATTGAGGGGAGCTGGAGAGATGGTGCCAGTGGGACTTAGTTCAATCTCATGCTTGGAACGCTTACCTCCCCGAGAGCCAGATGCCCTAGACATTTCAGGAGTATGTTGTGTGGGCCTCTTCCTTGAGGAAACATTCTTCTCTGTGGAAGCTGGGTTGACTTTTGTAGAGGTAGCAGGGGTTCTCTCGACAGGTGATGGGGGTACAGGTGATCTGGGAACATTCTTGTGTGCTGAACGCTTGGTGATGAAGGAAGGCACTGAAAAAGACATATCTGCATTATCACATGAATCGTTAGCAAAGCCATAACGACAATAAAGATATTCTTCGGTAAAATATCAAGTAAATCGCATGAATAAAAAAATGTGTGTGAAGCATAAATCACTAAGGGAAAAGCAAATAAAGGGGGAGGGGTTTGCCTACGAGCAGGGATATAAGCATGAACCTATCTCTTTGGAGGGTACGTCAACAGGATTCTCCTCAACAGGGGTACTGGCATCCCCTGGAGGGTTGGAGCTGAGTTTTTTGCTAAAACCTAAGCGGAGTAACTTTCTCTTGGTAAGCAGGATAGTACCGTCTTCTAGCTCCGCACGCTTTCTTAAGGCTTTGCGAGCTCTCTTCAGCTCATCACTTTCTAAATCAGTTTGGAGAGGCATATTTGGATCAGGGTTAAAGTCTTTTTTGTAGTTTGGACAATCATAGCAATACAGAAATTGCTTGTGCCAACCTGACATCCCTTACTTATTACCCTTTATACATTTTCCCTGATGGATATTCCAGGTTGTTAAGTAAAAGAAGCCAGTGGTCTTACCTGTTTCTTTCAGTTGGTAGAAAAAACCTAATTCTCGGGCTGTAAGCTTGAGATGAAATAAGGAGTCATAAAGGATGTACATACAAACCGCCATGCGGTAGGAATTGGGGGTTAGCTGGAGAGGTGCGAGTTGGTAGAAATCAAGTAGCTCCTGGACAAAAGGGTGGAAGGGCAGAGACAATCCTAATCTGAAGAATTGAACAGATAGGACGGCACACGGAATCTTTTGGTCAGGTTCGAAGTTTGAAAAGTCATGGCATCTTTCATCTGGTTGGGGTACAACCAATGTGTACCCCGGGTTACAGACCCCTAGCAGGTTTGATAATTTTTGAGATGTCATAGAGGAACGGGTATTAGCATAAGAGTACTGGGGTACGGATACGTTGGAAGCTATGACAGGGGTAGTCTCGATCGAGGGTTCGCTGGCAGTATCCTGGTCTTTGAAGGGTTCAATTGTATGGGTCAAGTGGCCTAACGAGTCAATCTCATCCCCAGTTTCTAAAGAGCTTGAGCTAATTGTAGTAGGTGTTATGGAGGAGGGACCCAAAGAGTAAGATTTGATTGATATCTGACCATTCGTGGGGTCAAGAATCTTGACTTTGGAACGGGTACATCCACTAATGGTTGAAGATATCAGAGGAAATCTAGATATGGGACTTGGGGAGGAGAATGAATTAGTTTCGGATGCCACTGTCATAGAAACCTCTTTGGCAATGGATTGTCGGGACTCTTGAGATGCAGATTGACTCGACATCTGCACAGGTAAAAGCAGAGTGAGCTCCTATCTCGTGATGTAACAAAACAACACTTATACAGGCTATAGCAAGGGAAAAAGAGGGCGGAACAATGACCACAATAAGGGTTCACACATAGGAACCCCCAATTTACTCAAGGGGCATGACACTTCAAGGTCTTTTTGGAGGGCAGAGACCAAGGGTGCCAAAATTCGAGGATTCATACATAACAGACTGTGAATGGTTGAGACCAGGGGGTAGTGAGAGAAAGATGGATGGGGAATTACATCGAATAAGATGTTGAGGTGATGGGTTTTCCTTTATCTAATGGGGTTTCCAACAATACATTCCTGTGGTGAGAGACCGGGGAGAGGTCAAGGGGAATTAACCCAAAATTTAAAGAAGGCGGGATACATGCAAGAGACAATCAACACGAAGTACAAGCAATGTAATGTAATGAAGACCCAATCAATTGATTAAAGGGAGGTTTTGGCTGTGTGTGTATACATGGGTGTGTGCAAGTATGGACATAGGTGGTTTAGATTATCAAAAGGAATAAATTAGTCTAGTTGATATAAACATTAACCATGGCATGCATAAACGGATCAAGTCAGTAAATCACTTAGAAATATGTACAAAATACAAAAGGCATGGAGGAATACAAGCATGACACCTCGAAGTGCGTGTAAACTCTGGTACAGGTACGAATGGACCAACAAAATGGAAATAAGAAACTAGAACAAGAAGGGAAAAGGATAATACCTCTGTATTGAAGGGAATGACCGAAAAGATGGAGCTTCCGCCGGAATTGACTTCGAGAAGAGGAAACGCTTGAAGAGGGTTTTGATGTTATCTTTTCTGTAAAAAGGTGAAAAGGGCGGAGGCATAAGAGGATGTGTATATATACGCGTATGGGGATATGAGCAGTCATGCCACGCGTCTAAATGTCCATCGGCCCGCGTGCAAGGTTGGAGAATAGAGATAATTATGAACAGGGTTTCTGGGAATATAAGGATTTTGAATTTGGACGGGTGGAAGGCTTAATACATGGGATTTTGTGGAGGAAATGAAGTGGTTATGTGAAAATTAAATTTTAAAAATATTAGAGTTCTTACGAGATTTGAAGTTTTAGTAGATTGGAGTTCGAATGGGACTTTTGTTATTCTGGGGTTTATCGTTTTAGAAGAGTGTTTATCTAAATATGATTTTTTGATTTCAGAGAAAATGGATATATGCACGGAAGCTGGTGGTCTAAGGAGTTCAATGGGGGTAGCCCAGGGTGAAGATATGTGAACCCCAGAGTGTGAATTCGAGGGTACAATTGTTAGCACAGGAGTTTCATGGTTGAATCCCTTGTTTCCTACAATGAGTACGCTCACGTAGGCTTAGGGGTTCATGTGGGATGAAGGTGTGGGTAGGGCATGAATGATGTTAGGTTCCTTTTTGCATTCAAATGGCTACAAGGAACCGAGGGGTAGTTGTTGTGCCCAAAATCCGCCTTGGGCTTGATTTAAGGCCCATTAAGGTTACGGGTTCGAATAATGCGGGTACGGAGGGATAGGTTGAACTATGTACGGGTGTTTTGGCCCACTATGCCTTAGGAATAGACTGAAAATAAGGATTCTGATAGACTGGTTTGGGATATGTACATGTAGGGGTACGAGTATGTGAACCCTGGATAGGGGTAGTGTTGCGCTGAGGCTGGACAGGGGTTCAACTGGGTGGCAGGCGATCAAACAGGGGTTCAATTGCGTGAACCCTGACAGTTCCCAGAAAACATACCAGCTATCACAGAACTCCTTAAAACACGGGAAATCAGATAAGGAACGTCCAAACGGCCTAATGGATAATTCCTAAACAACAGGAACGGTATATCAGAGGTGGTTATCATGGATTAACATCAAATATACATGGAATATGTATATATATGCGTGTATATATATGGGATATATATATATATATACGTATAAATGGATGAATATATAACATATATGAAAGGATAATCGAAGGATTCTGTTGGGATAACAGTCGGGCAACCGTATCAGTAGGGATAAACGATCAAGGCAGGTGGTTTATGGAGGATAAGGCTCATCATATGGTGGAGGATTGTCAAGAACTACATGGGACTTGATCTCTTATAAATATAAATAGGCACTTTGCAAGGTTAGACACACATTTTACACCTCTAACACTTGCTCCCAGCTGCTGGTTATTGATTGAATAGGTAATATTCGATCAGGATAGCTGCGAGTACTTGCAAACTCAGTCCCGATATCCATCATTCATCCTCCCGAATTAGGGTTTATGAAACTAGGGTTTTGGCTTGTAATTCGGCTTGTTTAATCATTATTATTGGATTATTTTGGTTTGTTCTTGTAATTCTCTTATTGAAGTGTTGTACCAATTTTCCCTCACAACATTTACAAATTTCAGATATTAAGTAAAGATCTGCGTGCTTCCATAATTTATTACGACTCCACAATCGTTGATAATAAAGATTGTTTGAGAAGTTAAGGTTAATAACGTTTTTTAAGCCGACAACCCCCTCATAACATACATATTCAATAATTGTGTAAGAATTTGTTTAATTAGAATACATATTTATTTCGACACAATATAATGAAACAATAGGTGTATTTTAACGATTTTCTCTTCTGATAATGGCTGGTAATGTTAAATTTAATCGATTTGATCATAACTTTATTCGTTGTCTACGAATAAAGTATGCAAAAAATCTAACTGTAATTATTCGTTGTCTACGAATTTCTGTTATACTCCCTCCGTCCCTATTTAGTTGGCACATTTGCAAAAAACACACATATTAAGAAAGAATTAATTATGTAATTTGTTTCCATGTTTGCCCTTAATCTTAACATTAAATGATGACTTATGAGTATGTACATTAAATATAAAGTCTACATGGGTATTAGAAATAAAGGGATAGATATGGAAAAATTGGTAAAAATATGTATTGGAACAAGAAATGTGACAACTATTTAGGGACAAATTTTTTTTTGCAAATGTGCCAACTAAAAAGGGACGGAGGGAGTATATTTTTATTAGTGATTGAAAGATATGGTGTGATTTTTTTGGGTATATATTAATAATTGCAAGATTATGTTTTAAAAGGTAGCATGTTTTAATTAGAAAAGAAATATTAATGATTGGAAGATTATGATTGCAAAATTATGTTTTAAATTAAAAGGTAACGTGTTTTAATTAGAAAAGAAATATTAATGATTGGAAGATACGATATTTTAGGTGTATAAAGCGTAATATGTTCAATTAAAAGTAGACGTCTTTTAAATTGATTGAAAGATACGATATTTTATGTTTTTACTAAATTTTATTTAATATTAAAATTACGTTTTTATATAGTTATTATTCTAATAATATTTTTATTTTTAATTTAATATAATTTAATATACTCATGTTTACAGATTTTACTAATGTTTCCTGAGTAGAAACAATGTATAGAGATTTTTAATATATTTTATTAATAATTGAAAATATGATGTGCTACTTTTGGGTATATGTTAATGATTGTAAGATTAGTTTTAAATAAAAAAGGTTACGTATTTAATTAGAAATGAAATATTAATGATTTAAAGATATGGTACGATTGATGTTTTTATAAAAGGTAATATCATCAACTAAAAGTAAATGTGAAAATTATAATTGCTAATTACCATTAATTATATTATGTCATTATTTATTTTAATAATTAGGATAACCAAACCGAAAACCAAGCCGACAAACTTTCACTTTTTTGGTATATGTTAATGATTGTAAGATTAGTTTTAAATATAAAAGGTTACATATTTAATTAGAAAGGAAATATTAATGATTTAAAGATATGGTACGGTTGATGTTTTTATAAAAGGTAATATCTTCAACTAAAAGTAAATGTGAAATTGACAATGGCTAATTACAATTAATTATATTATGTCATTATTTATTTTAATAATTAGGATAACCAAATCGAAAATAAACTTTCAATCTTTCGACTTTAAACTAGATATAGATTTTTACGAGTAATTTAATTAAGTATCTTAGCCAATGTGCTTTTCTTGATCCATATGCATTTTATTTAGCTTGCTTAATTTCCTAGCCCATTTTAAGTTTTGGCCCAAATTACCTCTTCCGCCCATTCCCTTTTCTTGTCCAGAGTCATGTCTTATTTTGAGTAACCTGCATTAGTTGTATAATATTTTAAAAGTGTCAGACTCGTATTCCATTTTTCTGGCCCATTTTTTGTCCCTTTTTTTTTTTTTTTTTTTTTAATATTTTGGCTTATAACCTTGAGTATCTGTTCATTGACAAATCTCGTGGTAAGTAGGGATGACAATTTGTTCCAAACCGATGGATACCCGACCCGTTCCGATTGGGTCTAATATAACCCGAAATTTTAGATCTGGATCTGGGTTTGGGATTTATTTTTACTATTCATCTTTTAATTGTATATATTTGGATGATGCATGCGCTTATTTAGAATTTACATTTTTCTTGACATTTGATTAAATATATTGTTCTAATTAATTATTTATTGTTTCAAAAAAACTGTTGATAAATAATTAAATAATTGTATAAATAAACTGAGACCCGATCCGAACCGAATCGAAACCCGACAGATCGGGTCTGGATCTTGAAATTTGGGTTTCAATTTGGTCTGGGTCTGGATCTGGATCTGAATCTAACATACATATTTGTGTCTGGTTCTGATTTTCACAAAATCCGAATCGACCGACCCGTTTTCCTTCCCTAATGCTAAGTGAGTATTCGTTAATGTAGCCAGTAGCCACCGTAGTGACTTGTGCAGTTGTGCTTTTAATTTGATGACATAGTCTTGCCTTCTGTTTAATTGATTTCGGTTGTTTATTTGTCAAGTTAATGTAAAATGCAATTGTCTCATTTAAATTAGTGATATATATAAATTAGATTCCTATGTTCTTTTATCTTAATTGTCTGTTAATTATGATAAAATAATTCATCTCAAAAATTGGATTTCTATTTCTTTTAAATTAAAATTTATGGAACGCAAAAAAATATATAATTTCGATGCATCGAATCATAAATATTAAAATGAAGATCATGCACTTACGATATTAAAATATTTATTTTTAGCACATCAATGGCAATTTGGGATAATGGGTCGGGTTTGTGTCGGGTATGCTGTACCTCATCCTGTTTTTGAGTCAACTCTAACCAGACATGTACTTGAAACAAGTTGAAATTTTTAACCCGAACCCGACTGGTTAATACCCGGCCAACCTGAAATCCATTTTGACCCAAAAATAAATAAAAATAATTATTTTTATTTGTATAAATTAATTTTCATTTATGAAATATTAAAAACATATAATAATGACTTTGTTATATGATATTTTAATTAAAATTATTTAAATAATATGAAGATATATCACATATGTATATAATATGTAATATTAACTTATATAATCAATTTAATTTATTATATATATTAATTTTCGGGTATATTTAATGTCAACTAGAAATTGACCCGAATATTTTTGGTAAAGTTTCATTCAATCCAAAAACCAAATTCAATCCGAAACTCAAAAATATTCAATGCAAATTGATATTTTTCCATGTCGAATTTTGAGTCATGTCATATTTTACCATCCTTGGAGTTCGCTTTTATTCTTTTAATGTGTAAATGGTTAGTTTTAGAAAAATTTGAACTATAAGAGCATCTCCAAATGCGTTAGTTAAAAATGATTGGCTAAATTATATAAAATATTGATTATGTAAAATTTGTCGAACCTGTAAGACATTGTGTTCCGAAGGTATTGGCTATAATGATTGGTTATATTTTAAAAATGGTATGTTATTAATATTTGAAGTTGTTATTAATGGAATATATAATTTTAATATAGAAATAAATGATGTGGCAATTCACTACAGGTCTCTAGAGGTTCGACAAATATAGCCAACATCAAGAGATTATCTATAATTATAGACAAGGGTTTTGTCCCATTGGAGTGCAAATTTTTTTACACATTCTTTATAATTCTTATTTATGGTAATTAATTTTAAATTTACCTAAAAAGTCTCTCCCATTGGAGATGCTCTAAGGAATCGAGAAAAACATTTGGAATTTAAAAATGTTTAATTTTAACATTGTTTATAATGTATTTTTTTTAAATAAAGTTTAAAAATTTTATAGTAGAATCTTGATAGATGAATGTTGATAAACGAATAATCTCATCTAATAAATAAATTTTTTTTATCTCAATTTGGGATAATATGATAAATAAATAACCGCGCTAAATATCAAGTAAGCTACTAGTTGGAACAAAATATATCAAAATGGTCCTTAATTCCAAATTTGACTCATTTATATCCATAACATCTTTAAAATGTACAAATATCCATAACATCTTTAAAATGTACAAATGTTAAAATCAAACAAAAATTTAACAGTCAACAACGTGTCATAACACTGATTGATTGGCATGACGCCATAAATGTGGCTATAACACTGATTGATTGGTCCAAATTAGTGCCATATCAACCAATTAATGCTATGACAAGTTATTTACCGTTAAGTTTTTGTTTGACTTTAACGTTTTGTACTTTTTAAAAACGTTAAGAATCAAAAGTAGTCAAATTTGTAATTAAGGACCATTTTGACATATTTTGTTCCAATTAGTGACTTACTTAATATCTAAATATAAATGAATATTCACTAAATTTGAAGCTAAAGATATTTTTTAATATAGGTCGTCCAGTCAAAAATATTCATATAGCATATATTTTTATAGACTCTAATTATTTTACATATACAATTTTATAGTTATTCTCAAGTTCGTCAAAATAAATTTCAAATACACTATACTTACAATATTTACTATATATATATATATATATATTTAATGAATGTATTTATAATACTGATTGTCATGAAAATATATGATAAAAATTCTAAGTTCTTAACTATTACTTTATAGGTATATTCGATTTAAAATATTATTATTGTTGGGCCACAGACCCACTAAGATAGTTTAGCTCACCAAAGGCCCAATTAGAGCACTATAAATATATTGGAAGCCCAACATTGTAAAGGATAGGTTCATTAATATTACTCTTTAACAATGGCGCTAGAAGGAGGTTTCCTAACAAACTTTTTCAGAAACAGCAACAAACACAAACGGATCTAACTTTAAAGCTTTAGAATCGACCTTAATCCTTCATTAAGAGCACGAAGGATGGTCGATGAAGCTCTAAAAACTCACGACGTCGCAAGTGTTAAACGAGCAGATAAATCTAAGAGTTTAATGGCTCCTCAAGCCTTATTCTCTTCGCCTCCGAAGCCTAGCTTGTCGGATCCGGTGAACGGATCTCGTAAAGCAAAAAAGGACAATCGGCAGTTAGTTCTCACACCTCAAGGCAAGCACGTATTAACGAGTGATGCTCGTTTACACCTAATGAAGCTTAAATGACAGAGGGAGCAACAATCTGTGGCTTCAGGTGATATTGTTATCGACGATGAACTTCGCCAATTGGATCTAGAAAGACAAATATTGGCTGAGAAGGTAAAGAGGAAAAAGTAGATAGTTAGATAGAGCTCCAGGAGGTTTCCGAGAGCCATATTTCGTTAGATTATCAAACGGAGGATTATGAGTCCTCGTGGAGGACCTCTATGGGAAGTAAGTATTCTAAGACCAATGTGTCTCCTGGTTCGCTTTCATCGAGGAGACGTAATATAAGAAATGAGGAAAAAGAGTATTCAGAAAATGAAGATGAAGATTACGAAAAAGAGGAATCAAGTACGGCTGGTTTGTCCACTAATGACATATTGAAGTTCAAAGAATTCATCAGAACGCAATCGGGAGAGATTGAGGTCTCCTCGGAGAGTCCGCTAGCAAAAAGCATTGAAAGAGCTAAAATAAACAGGGATTTTAAGGTACCACCAATTGATCAGTTTGATGGCTCCACAGACCCTTTCGACTTCGTCAACCTCTTCGACGGACGGATGTCCTTTTTTGGACATAATGAAGTGACGAAGTGCCAGTTCTTCCCGACGTGCTTGAAGGGCACAGCGCTCATGTGGTTCAACAATTTGCCAGCTAGGTCGATCAAGTCGTGGACTGGTTTGAAGGAAAAATTTAAGTCGAGATTTTCTACTAACAAAAAAGGAAAAAAGTTAACGGCCTCTCTGGTGAACATTCGCCAAAGGTCAAACGAAAATTTACGTGAATATCTGAACCGTTTTAGAACGGAAATGATTCAAATTCCAGATTTGGTAGAAAACTTGGCAATGACATACTTAGCGGCAGGAATTGAAAGAACCAGACACAATGCAGTTCTCGAGGAATATTTTGAGAAGGAGCGTCAATCACTTCAAGCAGCTATTCAGCTATTTGAACGAAGACTAACTCTCCAGGAAGCTGTTGGCAGCATCCAGTCTTCCAGATCTCCAAGGTCAAGGATGAGTAGGTTTGTTGAACAAACCTCTCAATGGGAATATTGCCAAGGTGACAGAGGTGTTCGAGCAACGCGAAGGTCACAGGCAAGATCACCAGTTCAGACAAGAAAAGAAAACGTTGCTTCACGCACATCACATAAATCACCTACATCACAGGCGTTTCCCACAAGTCAACGTCCGTGGCTTCATAGACCACGAGGTGATCGAGACTTCACAAAGCTTAACACTGATAGAGTTGCAATACTGGGAACCCTCAAAGCTGATCCAGCTTATGTACCTCTAAGGCCGATGAAACCAAACAGACCGCAGAGCAATAAATTCTGTCATTATCACGAAGATACAGGCCATGATACGGAGAGGTGCTACCAATTGAAAAATCTAATTGAGGACAAAATCCAAAAAGGAGAGCTTTCTCACTTTGTAGAAAAGGGTAATGAAATACAACAAAGAGATGAACAAGAAAGGATGTAAGATCCCGGATTATTTTAGGATTTATTATTATTATTTTTATTGTTTTAATTATGTTAATTAGTATTTAAAGGATGGAATTGGATTTGAGAATATCGTTGTGGAGTTCAACGATATTTAGTATCGAGTTTATATGAGTATATATGGATTTATGTGTGCCAATGTGTGCCCCAATATTTTTATTTGTATTTTAGTGATTTAAAAATATTTAAAACAAGTATTATTGATCTTCAAAAATCTTTATTTATTTATCGGAGTTGGATTAAATCATGAAATCTTTTGTAATATTATCTTGATATATTTATTGAGTTTTTAAAAGTGTTGGGTGGATTAATTTGGGTGTTTTAGTATTTTAAAATGATTTTAAGAGTTTTATTGTATTTAAAGGATCAAAACTTTGAAAATTCGTATTTAATTCATTTTTGATCCGAAAAATATTTCGAAAATATGTGGGTGTTCGTAATTTTATTTTCTTTATTTTAAAAAAATGAAAAGTTTAATTTTTCGAATATTATATTTGATTTCGAATTGTAAGCGTCGTTTAGTAGTGTTTTAATTGGGCCGAGGAGTAATGTTAGTAGTTATAATTGGTAATTGGGCCAAGCCCAATAGAAACAACCCAGCAGCTAGATTTTTTCGAGAGACCGTCGAGAGAATTCTCGAGAGAGTTGAAAAAAAAAGAGAGAAAGAAAGAAAGGAGAAGAAGAGAGAATTGGGAGAGAAAAGAGAAAAGGGGAGAAAAAGAAATTGGGGGTTTTGGTTATATATACATATGTATGTATGTATATGTGTGTGCGAGAGTGGTGGTGCCGCGCGGGGAGAGGGGAGATAGGCCGGCGACGGTGGTTGTCCGGTGGTGGTAGTTTCGTGGTCCTGTGCAGCGGTGGAGGAGACACGCGGGTGGCCGGAGTAGAGCCACCACCAGTGGTGGTGTTGGTGGCGCGAAGGCAGCAATGGGCTGAAGAGAGAGAGAGAGAGAGAGAGAGAGAGAGAGAGAGAGAGAGAGAGAGAGAGAGAGAGAGAGAGAGAGGAAAGAGGATTGTGGTGGAGATGGGATTTTATGCGAGTCGATTCGGACCAAAACGAAAATGGTATAATTTCGTATTTTTATTTATTTATTTAATTTTCGTGTTAATTTAGTTGTGTAATTTTGAGTTTGATTATTTAATTGTTGTGATTGAATTAGTTTAAATTGTGAGATTATCGTTGTAATTGTATTGATTTAAATTGCGAGTTAATTATTAATTTTCGTAATTAGATTAATGTAGTAAATTAAGAATATTAGTTGAATTTCCGTATTTAATTCGGAGGAGTATAATTGCTATTTATAATTGTGGTGAATTAATTAGTTTAAATTGTGAGTATATAGCTTAATTGTAGTAGGTTAATTATTAAATTAGTCAAGTGTTGTAGTTTAATTAGTTGTGAATTGTGAGTTTATTGTTTTAATGTCCGTGATTATTCGGAGAGTATATGTTTGTTAATTGCAATTAGTGGTATTAATTGCGAGTTGGTGTTAATTGTTGTAAAGTATGGATATTGCTAATTGTTGGTTGTTAATTATAATATGTAGAGGTTATACTATCTTGCTAGCTATAAATGTTAAGTACTAATTGCTAGTTGTTTATGGCCATCGATAAATGTTTACGTGCTAAGTGCTATAAGTCGAGTCAATTACTTGGTATTTGTTTACAATTGGTCAAATGATTATCAATAATGGTTTTGGGTAGAAAGTTGAATTGTTATTGTTATAGGAGGTGTAAGTATATGAATGGCTAATTGGCTATGTGCTAAATGGTATAAATCAAGTTATAGTATATGTTGAAAGTATAAGTGCCAACTACGTGGTGTTGGCTTAAATGTGGATAAACGTAGTTTACTTTTCTTAAGTGTTGAGGTGCCGCATGTCTGGGCGGGTACTTTTTATTATTTGTTTATTTTATGTTGCTGCAAGTTGAGGCAGCTTTATTTTTATAAAAGCAGGGTTTGAATTGTATTTGAGGGGTTGTGCCCATAGTCCGATAAACGAATAGGTCATGCCGAAATTTTCTAAAAATCCCCTGTATTTAGAGTTATTTAAACTATTTTGTTTAAAGATTTAAAGGCATGTAGGTGTATGAGTGTTTAAGTGCATATGTGATGATTAATGAAGTGTGGATATATAGATAGATATATATATATATATATATATATATATATATATATATATATATATATATATATATATTGATGTATGTATTGTTTGCGAGTTATAAGTAATTGATTATTAAATGGTTGTTTATGTACTAAATAGTACTTTACTATTATTCCGAGTAAAGTTAGGGATTCGTTATGGACCCAGCGATCGAGTTGACGAGACGGTTGAAGGAAAATGAACGAGTGATCGAGTAAAGAACAAAGTACAGTAAGTGGTGAATCGACGCACTGGAAACGAGGCAAGTGTACTAACCCTCGCTTATCGTTCAAGCGAGATAAATATGTTTTTATTTAGTTTAAATGTTCCCTTCAAATCTTATTGCTAGTATCCTCTCCTTCAAATTATTGATAATGATATGTTCTATTCATATATCATGTGAAAAGTAGAATTTCAGTTTTATTGCTAGTATTACTCTTTCTTAAGTATTGTTAGTAATATTCTGTTAAAGTTTTTACAGGTATTGCATTCTTATTTCTTGTTTTAGTATAATGTTCTTAATATAGATGGTTTCCCTGAGATTAATTGATGGTAAATTAGTTTAATGGAATTGGAAGAATTATATATATATATATATATATATATATATATATATATATATATATATATATATATATATATTTATGTTGGTTGCTATATCTAACATTGAGATTGCTTAAAAATGAAAGTCCTGTTATTATACATGTTTCCCAAAATGTTTATTCCATATATCGGACGCTTCTCTGTTCCTAAATCTTTTAGTATTGCTTCCTAAAATGGCTTAATTAATTAAAGATGATTTTAAAATTCCTTATACTGGGCTGATCTGTTATCAGTGAGTATAAAGGACTGAAAAGTGAAATGTTTTAAAGTGTTAATAAGATTGCTTATAAATTTGATAAGCGTAAGAGGCTAGGGTGGTCCTAGTCCAGCACTTTTGTTTAGTGTAAGAGGCTAGGGTGGTCCTAGTCCAGCATTAAAGGCCAATGTCAATAAGTGCCTAGTGAGGGATCCCAGAGTGTTTTCAGCTGGACTTTACGTGGCTGATCACCCGTAATGTCCAGAGTATAATTAAAACTCCAATTCTATTAAATGTTTTTATGTAAGTATATTCTGAGTATAGAACTGTTTAAGTTTAAAGTACGTTGGATATCAAGTTATGATTTGAGTTAATAAGTACTTTTAGTATAAAAATGAAAAGTTATTTATATTAGTATTTTGAACGGTGAAAACTAATTCACGGTTATTACGGTCATTGTGGCATGTGTTGCGCAGTGAAAGTGAGAACCGAGAATGATTTGAGATCTTCTTATTTATTCAAACTCGTGATTGTCAGGCCGGTTAGGCAGCTAGGTACACTACTAGAAACAGGTCAATAGACATCGGCTAAAAACCGATGTCTGGCCATTTTTCAACCGATGTCTTTGTGGGTGTAGAGAAAGGTCCAACCCTTTTCACATCGGTTTTAAACCGATGTCAAAGAGTATTTATCACATCGTTCATTGGCACCAAACTGATGTTAAATACTATATGGAACATCGTTTACTAGCAACTAACCGATGTTAAATAGTGTCTGGGATATCATTTACTAGTTACTAACCGATGTGTATCATATATATTAACATCAGTTATAAACCGATGTCAAAAGCATCAATAATGTGACACCATTGTGTTTAAATACATCAGTTTGTTTTGTGTTAACGATGTTACTTTGTGTCTTTTACATCAGTTTCATTTGTACTAATGATGTTTCTACTTATTATAAACATCGGTTTCATTGAGTTTAATTGATGTGTTATTGTTATAACAATACTAGCCAAAACAGTAGCATATATAATTTTAAACCATTCTCACAAACCAAATTAAGAAAGAAATTCTCACAAAAATCAAAAAACCAAACTTTGTATGTTAATGTAACAAAGACATTCATTACAATTGTCCAAAATAAGTTCATATATTCTAAAACTAAGATAACACTCAACGAGGCACAAAAACTAAGTCACAAACCAAAACTAGAACAACACCAATAATGTATAGTCTAGTCTGCCAAAATCAGATGCATAACAACAACGAAGATTGATCAATTCTTCGTGGGCCCAGGCAATTCTTGTCAAGGCTCTGCAATTTGGAGATATAATGACAGTTAAAATAGTAGAATAATTATTGATACTATCGTAGATGCTTATCAAACCTGACCTTAAGGTGCTGCAAAAGACGAGCATATGTTCTGCTTTTATATCTCAGATCAGCATGATCAGGTCTTTTTAATTGTCCTCTGTAAAGTTTAATCAGAGGGATAAAATTCTAGAAATTCCACATATATATGAAAAAAATGTAGAATGACATTTTACGACTATGTAAGAAAAACAGTATTTAAATGATCAAAAAGTAAGTATATCTCTAATACATGAACTACACATACAATTACAACTACAACACCATATGATTTACTCTAGAGATTGATATAAAAATGCTCACCAACTCGCCATCAAAATCATCTGAGATAAATACACGCTTCACATAAAGACGTAAATTTTTTGTTTTGGGATTTGTAATATCTTCATTGTTCATAGGTGTCATTTTAGGGATATAAAGCACACTTCTAAACTCCACCTCTCCTACAAAGGTTACGAAAGGAAAAACTCAAAACAATTTAACAGACATAAAATAGAATTTCAATTTAATTTAAAGAAAAATATACAATACCACTGTTGTAAAGTGAGTGTATGCTAGTAGGTCCAAAAACTCAGTAAAGGTCTTTTTGTAAAATTCCTGCCATTGTCCCTTCTCAACTTCCTTTGGGCTCCTCATCTGACGCATATGGAACTAAATAAGTGCAAAATAATTAATTACAGAAAGATATTAAATATTAAGTATATAAAGTTAAGACTACCAAAACTTATTTTCGTAGATATTACTTCAACTTACCCATATAGGTTTTGTTTTCTTGGCCAATTCCCAATCCCGGTACTTCTCAATTTTGGCCTTTTTGATCTTCTTTTTCTCTTCCTAGAAAGCAGAGAAGCACCCAATTAAATAACATGTAAAACAATGGTGAAGAACCCAACCGAATTGAGGCACAGGTTACTACATTGATTCAAACATATATATAGATTTATAAAACATAAAATGCCAATTAAATTTATACTATATATGCATCTCTTGTTTATTCACATTGAACCCATTTTCCAATTACCAAATAATATAACCACTAAAAAAAAAACATCGCACTCTTGATTTCTATTAATTTTTTTCGTTTAGGCATGTATATTATTACTATTCTGTCAATTTAACAGAGCAAGAATAGAGAAGTAGTCTGTACTTGAGATGAGCAACCAAATATTGTTAATCTCTCTCTCTCTCTCTCTCTCTCTCTCTCTCTCTCTCTCTCGCCCCCTTCTTGCCCACAAAAAAATGACGAAGGCAGTATGGAAACATGTCATAAATAGACTCAGCCGACACGCACATATACATACACCCATAAAACTGTGAAACTGAATGAAATCATTTAGATATGCATGACACGACAAAAGGACACTCACCTCAACAGACCTTGATTTTTCTTGCCATGTGTAGATGGGAAAAGAAACAAATTATGAGTAGTTCTTCACCAGATTCTGAATTTTGGTTGGTTCTGTGTATTCATACTTGTCATCCGACTGCAAGGATGACATCATTGTTAGTTTCATACTGAAAATACATGCATGATAGCAAGAACTTATTGTGCCTTATGAAGAACTAACACAATGAAAGAAAGTACTTCTCGGTGTTGTTGCTTTTGTACATGCATTAATATTACAACATACACCATATGCGACACTAATATAACAAAAGTTGTGTATTCCATATTTTTCTAACTCATACAAGAAGAAGTACAATACCCTCAAATATAGTGTGATTTGGGTTCCATGACGCAACATCTTCTCAGGATCGGTTTTCCCCTTAATCACGTATTTGCTACTTTATGCTGCTGCTTCCCAAATGTATTGCTTATCAGACTTTGCACTCTTTGTGGAGACGACTACCTAATTACACAGAAATTTGAACATTCGTAAGCAGCTGAGAGATATTATAACCCAAGTTCAAAACAATATTAGAACAAAGCAATATTTCTACCTTCTCAGTAACCAAAAATGCGGAGTAGAACCCAACACCAAATTGTACAATCAAATCATTATCTACTCCAACATCTTTGTTTTCCTATAAAAAGAAACAGTAAATACATTGTAAAGATATTGCACTGATGTTCTCTATAACTTATACACATTTGACTTATAATCATCTTCGAGCACCTAAGAATTTTGAATTACCACTCTAAGAAATAGTTCCCCGACAATCTACGAGCACCTCTTTGGTCATGCCGATACCAGTGTCTTTGCAACAATAAAAAATCTGTGTAATTCAACAAGTTAAATTAATAAAAATAAACATGCAGCTAAAGCCTAGAACACTGAATCAACTTACGTGATAACAATGGTTCCATTGTCTGGGTCAGGCTGAATACGAATTTCTAGTTCACCAGCATCCCCAAGTAAAGGTCACACTTAAGAACCTTAACTTATCTAGAGCATCACTTGCATTACTGAAACAAAAGCAATAAACCAACTCACAAATAGTACTACTGTTAATAACAACTTAAGGCAATAATAAAACTTCAAGCAGACAACCCTCACCGCAACTAATTTAATGAAGAAAGGTGGAGCATAAACTATATGTCAGTATATGAAACTCTATGTGGAGACCATTGTATAATCATTATACATAAAATATATACAAAACAATAAATTACATGAGATAAGACTATTAGACACTTAGTTGGTCAAAATAAATCGTATGCCAAGTTCTATAAAGCAGAGTTTATTCAGAACATTGCACAATCCCGCATTCATTGTTTATATGATGTTATAACTACAGGTTTTCAATTTATTAGAGAATTAAAAGTTATAATATATTATGATATCTTACACATCGATGTGTAAGATATATTAGAGAATGTATAAGCTGAAATTTGTCAATTGAACATTTGAAAAATTAACAACAAAACAACAATGGAGGTATGAATTAAGAAGCAAGATTGGAAATTGCATAGCTAAAACTCATAACAAAAATATATATATAATAGCATCAAATAACAAGCATCGAAATGGCCTCAATTGAAAAGCAAAAAACAGATTACATACTAAATATTCTCCGCCTTCCGCTCTAAACAATAAGTGCAGAATACCAAATATGCAGTGTTGGTAACCTAGTAAATTTCCAATCATCCAAGAAGAACTACAGTATTATAAAAGCCACCGATTTCATGAACATACATAAACAATTAAAAAGCATATACATATGTAATACAAAAAAAGAGATAAGAATCTTATTAAGTTACATCTTTTGATAACTCGCATTTTAAGATTTTGACTCCTTGTTAATTGTACTCAGAGCCCTTCTTATCCCAGCAGTGACCTTCCAAGTTCCAGCCATCAAAGTCCCTATAAAATCACAAATATATGAGTTTACATACACTGATATACACTAAAACAAATAGGAATCACTAATTAACCTGAATTAAAGGATCCCCAATTTTCAAATATTAGGGTTTGATGAACTACTTCAAATTGGATCGATTAAGAGCGAGAAAGATACGAGAGAGAGAGAGAGAGAGATTACGAATTGAGAAAGATAAGAGAGAGAGAGAGAGAGAGAGAGAAAGAGAGAGAGATGGGTGTGGTGAGAGAGGGGGTGGCTGTCGAGAGAGCTGGTGAGGTCCGATATCGAGTCGCCAGAGAGAGGAGAGAAGAGAGGAGAGAGCTGTTTAATTTGTTTTAATTAATTACGAGGGCTGTAGCTTATTTTTGTCTGAACGAGCTCAAAAAAGGGGGGAATTAAAAAATTGGCTAAGGGGGGAAATAAAGGGGGGAATTGAACTAAAATATTTGCTAAGGGGGAAAATAAAGGGGGGAACTAAAATATTTTGTGTGGGCGCGCGGATTGAAAATTTTTTTAAGCATACTTTAGACATCGGTTAATTTTGGACCGATGTCATAATATATCAAAGACATCGGTTGTTTCCCTGACCGATGTCATTGATTTTTCCATGAAATGTCAATGACATCGGTTGTCTGATAATGTGATTTCATAATATATTTTAGACATCGGTTTTTTTATGACCGATGTCATTGATAGTTTTTACATCGGGGACATCGTGAACCGATGTAAAAGGGGCGATGTCTATTCTACTTTTTGTAGTAGTGGTATGCAAACGCTTAGTGGACATGAATGAGATTTGAGTAACTGAGAATTTCTTGGAGATTTTGTTAAAGTGATAGTTAAAGTATTTTGCAAGTATTAAAAGTATTGAATCTAGTATTACAAACCTTCTCAGTTATTAGAATTTTGATTTCGAGTTATAATTGTTTTACTTGATAAAACTTGGAACTCAGTAAAACAATGAGTTTTAAGGATGGATAGAGGTTTCCTAGTTATTCTCTTCGCGAGTAACATTGTACGTGAAAGTGGAGTAAGAATGACTGGGGAATTTCTTGATATTCTTTTTCTCAAAGTTTTATCTGAGGTAGTGATGGTTTGTAGTAAATGAAAAAGTTTTACCTTATGATTGAAATTCAATGTTCTCTTGAGATAGAATATTCATTGATATTGTTCATCAATGAATTATTGAGATATTATCGTTTTGCTATATTATTAACTTGCTGAGCATTCTTTGGCTCACACTTGTTGTTTTTAAAATCTAATTTTTCAGTAAACTAGTGGCGAGACTTAGCCTGCGCAGTTCAGAAGTGGAAAGCAGAAGCAGAACGCTGTTATCAAGCTGATGTGGATCAAGGTGTTTAGATTTAAAGTTTGATTTGTTGTATGTAAATATAGTTAGTAGTTATAGTATGTATTTGATTAGTGGCCTGGTACACTTCCTTTCGAAGTTATACCAGTGATTTAAGTTTTGTATATAAAGTTGTATTTAAGTTGGTTTGGGTTTTCTTGTTTCTAGAACTGTAACCTAAGATCCTTAGTCGTGAGTTGGGGTCAAAGAGCTTTCAGTTGAGTTTTTAAGTTTTATTTCAGTTTTAGTTGATTTCAGATTTTTTTTTGTTTATTATTCAGCAGGTTTATGTTGTATTTACGAATACATCATGGCCAATTTTTGTTAGAATTATTGAGTTTGTTAGCGTGACGCCCAAATCTACTGACCCCGGATTTGGGGGCGTTACAAAGGATCATAGACACCATCTCCGGTGGACGCACTTCAGGAGGTTCATCCAATAGAGCCAAAAAGGCCTACGCAAGAGAGGTATTCCGAGTGGATAATAAGAAGCCAAGGAAAAATCCATCTCTGGTAATATCATTTTCAGATGAGGATTTTGGGGACAGGATAATGGAAGACCATCAGGATGCATTAGTAATTGCTACCAGGATTGGATCGAACATGGTCAAGAAAATCATGATTGATGATGGTAGTTCGGTTGATATATTATATCAAGGTGCCTTTTCGAGAATGAATTTAGGCGATAGAAAAATCAACAGTGCTAAGGATGCGCCATTATATGGATTCACTGGCAATGAAGTCAAAACGGTGGGAGTTATTGATATGCCGATGTTGTTCGGATCGCCACCTTGCCAAAAATGGCTCATTGTTAAATTTCATATAGTAAATGCCATTTCAAGTTATAATGCCATTCTAGGAAGGTCGACTATTGCAGCCTTGAAAGGTATAGTTTCCATACCTCATCTAAAAATGAAATTTCCTACAGATTTTGGTGTTGGTGAGGTATGTGGAGACCAGAAATTGGCTCGACAATGCTATGTTAGTTCAGCTCTCCCAAAGAGTTCTACCACTTCAGCAACTTCAGTAAATCAGGTGGTTGAAATGGATCCAAGAGATATCATTGAACTCCCAAAACCACCCAGTCACGAGCCGGTCGAGCCGATTGAGGAAATTCCACTATACCTCAATGACCCTGAAAGGGTCGTGAAGATAGGAACAAAATTATCGACTGAGCTTCGTAAAGATCTCATTCAAACATTAAGAGAGTTCGCAGACATCTTTGCTTGGACTCCCAAAGATATGCCGGGAATTCCAGCTGAGCTAGCTCTACATCATCTCAACATAAAGCCAGGGGCTCAAGAGGTAAAACAGAAGAGGCGTATCTTTTCCAAGGAGAAACAAGAGGCTATTGAAAAAGAGATTAACAGATTGTTGGAAGCAGACTTCATCAAGCCCGTACAGTTTCCAAAGTGGATTGCAAATCCAGTATTAGTCAATAAAAGCAATGGTAAATGGCGGATGTGCATAGTTTATTCGGATCTTAACAAAGCATGTCCAAAAGATTTTTACCCGTTGCCCAACATCGACCAGCTCATTGACTCCACAGCGGGAAATGAATTACTATCCTTTATGGATACATTTTCAGGATATAATCAGATAAAACTGGCTGAACAAGATCTAGATGATACAGCGTTTATAACCCATAAAGGGGTGTTCGGATTCAAAGTTACTCCCTTTGGTCTTTTGAACGCAGGAGCAACGTTTCAGCACACAATGGACAAAATATTTGCTTCTCAAATTGGAAGGAATATCCAGGTATACGTTGATGACATTATAGCAATGTCACAGACAGCTTCGGAGCACATCAAGGACCTCAGGGAGACATTTACAAGGATAAGGGCCAGCTCCATGAGGCTAAATCCAGCAAAATGCTCCTGATAAGTGGATTTATATCCACTTGGATCGCTTTAATTCGGCTTATATTGATTGACTTGGCCTCAAGTTTATTGTAGTTTTGATGTGTTTTGCTTAGTTATGCAGACTTACAAGAATGTCGATTATGGGTGATGCTTCTATCGTGTTTGGAGGATGAATTGATTATAATTCGGATTTTCCGGGAAGGTTGCGCAGTCTACACTGTTTTGGCCATATCTGGAGTTCTAGAAGTCCGTTTTTAGCGATCTTACAGCTCACGCGAAGCTTGAGAGATTTTCTACAACCTGGGATAGATAGCAGGTGCAAGGGACGTGCTGAATAAAATCGCGCGCGTGTTCTATGAGAAGCCATGCAGAAAAATTCCAGTTTTGCCCTTTTTCTAATTCTAATTGTATTTTGGGCAGTTTTTGGTACCTTAATCGAATTCTAATTGTAATAGAAGGTAACTGCTTATTGGGCAAGACTTCTAGAGTCTATTTAAACACATCCTATCATGTAATTTGTATCAGATTTTTATTATTGTAACGTAGAACTGAAAGAGAGAAAAGTGGAGAAGGATTCAAGCTCGGTGACAAGCAAAGATCTAGATCTACTTCATCTTTTGTATACTTTGGATTATAGATTTGTTCTCTCAACTCTTGTTTTTATTAATATTATTGCTTCTTTCTTTCATATCTTGTTTAATATCATGTTTTCATTTAATCCCATGGTGACGAACGGTTCAACTATGAACTAATCGTTGTCATGGGATCCTAATGGATTTATCTATGTAGCTTAGTAGTTTGTATGCTTTAAAGATTTATGTGTGGTGAATTCTTGATATCCTTGTATGGTTGTGCTTCATGAATTTAGATGCGTAGCTAACATCTAATATGTTAATCTCTTGCTAAACGAGAGTGGATCTTGAGATTTAGAACTTGCCATGCTAGCATAGGATAGGTTGATGTTTTAACATCATGATTTGTGGCGTAAATAGAGATATTATGCTACCCTATGTGATCTATGTGGATAACTTGTGCTTAAACCTCTATGTTTTCAAATTCTATAGAGATATAGGGTCTAAACATAATAGGTGTCTACTCATCTATCTCTTTTGTGGATGTATGTGTAGTTTGGTGCTAGTATACCGAGAGGTAACTTTTACTTGTTTCGTGTTAACCGATCAGATATCAAAATCATCACATGTATTGATTAAAGGCTGCGACTCTAAGTGAAGTAGATAATGAAATTAGGATTCCATGTTTTATCTCATATAAGTAATTTATATTTAAGTCTCATTAGTTAATTATTCTTAGCTTAATAATTTGCATCCTAGTTAATTTAGATAATTAAAACCTCATTCTTGTTATTTGTCTTAGCAGTGGATTAAAACCAAACATTGTTGCATAGGCATATTTACTGATTAAAACTTAACTAGATCTCTGCGGAACGAACTTAAATTATATTACTTGTGACTACGTGCGCTTGCGTAATTTTGTGTTAAAAGCTCCTTCGGCTTAAGTGGAGGTCGGTTCTTGGGCTTCCTTCTCACAGAGAGAGGCATTGAAGCAGATCCAAACCAAGTAAAAGCCATTCAAAATGTCACAGCTCCAAAGTGCCTCAAAGAGCTACAAGCCCTCGCAGGGTCTATTGCAGCTCTCAGACGCTTTATACCTCAATCCTCAAAGAAATGTCTGCCGATGTATGAAGCAATCAAGGAAGCCTCAAAAAGCAAAACTTTTACTTGGTCAAAAGAATGTGAAGAAAGTCTGCAAGGAATCAAAGATTTTCTTGTTTCTACACCAGTCATGGATAAGCCTCTCCAATGCGAACCGCTAAAACTATATCTATCAGCATCAGATTTGACCTTGGCTGCAGTCCTGGTTAAAGAAGTAGATACGGACCAGAGGCCCGTATACTATACAAGCCACATACTCAAAGATGCTGAAACTCGGTATTCAAACATAGAAAAACTTGCATATGCTTTGGTCATGGCCAGCAGGAAACTGAGACAGTACTTCCAAGGACGAACAATCATTCTGATGACAAATCAGCCTCTACGTCGGGTACTTCACAAAACCGACATGACAGGGCGGTTGGCTTCATGGACCGTGGAATTAAGCCAATTTCACTTAGAATTCCAGCCAAGAACTGCTATGAAATCTCAGGCTTTGGCAGACTTTATCTCAGAATGTACTTTTACTTCCCTTGAGCCAGGAGAAATAGTCTCAGAACCAAAGGACAAGGTCTGGACTCTGTTAACGGATGGATCGTCTACTTCACAAGCTGGTGGGGCTGGAGTCATCCTCACAAGCCCTGAAGGTTTCACGGTTCGACAGGTCGTCAAATTTAAATTTCCCACGACCAACAATGAGTTGGAGTATGAAGGTCTTATAGAAGGATTAGTATTGGCTCGCCATTTGGAAGCATCAGTCATAGATATATTCAGTGATTCACAGCTCGTAGTAAGGCAAGTTTTGGGGGAGTTCAAAACTTTGAATGAACGAATGGCAACATACAGACAAATCACCTCAGAATTACTGCAAAAATTCATGGACCATCAACAACATTGACAGGTCTAACAATCAATGGGCAGATGCTTTGTCAAAGCTAGCCACTTCTAACACCTCAAGTACATCAGAGCCCATATACTTTAAAGAGTTGCACGAGCCATCAACAGTCTAAAAAGTGGTACTTTGTATATCAGCTCAGGATGATTGGAGAATTCCTATAATCAAATTCATTCAAGGAACTCATAATGAGTTAGACAAGCTAGAAACAAGGAAGATGGAGGTCAAGGTAAAACATTATTGTCTGGTAGACAATAAGTTGTTCAGAAGAGCCCTGGTTGAGCCATTACTCAAATGTGTTAATCAAGATGAAGCAAAAATGGCTATGATCGAAGTACACTCAGGGATATGTGGAGATCACTTGGCTGGGAAAAACATGGCTTTAAAAATCACGAGGCACGGAATTTATTGGCCCACGATGCGTCAGGACTGCGAAGAGTTTGCAAAGCGGTGTGAACCGTGCCAGAAATATGGGTCTGTGAGCCATCGACCCTCAGTTCCGTTCAACCCAACAACAACTCGGTGTCCATTCTTTATGTGGGGAATGGATCTCGTAGGTCCTTTGCCAAAAAGCTCCAAACAGTGCCAATGCATAATTGTGGCAGTTGATTACTTTACAAAATGGATAGAGGCCAAGCCTTTAGCAAGGATAAGAGAGACTGAGGCAGTTCATTTCTTCATGGAGAAAATAGTTTTCAAGTTTGGGGTACCCAGAGTGGTTATTACGGATAATGGCACTCAGTTCACTGGAGAAAAATGGGTAAATACAATGAATAAGTTAGAAATTCAGCATCTTAAAGCCTCGGTTGCATATCCACAAGCAAATGGTCAGGTGGAAATCACCAACAAGGCAATTTTACAAGGTTTGAAGAAAAGGCTATGTGAGGCTAGCAGAAACTGGGTGGATGAACTGCCCAACGTACTGTGGAGTTTGCGAACCACTCCGAAAGCTTCTACAGGACAGACATCGTTCAGAATGGCTTATGGAACTGAAGCAGTCCTACCAGTCGAGATAGGTGCTAAGTCTCTAAGGATTGAGAAGTTCGATCCAAATTCATCAGAGGACGGTTTAAAGCTAAACATCGATCTCCTCGAGGAGCTCAGGAACTCCACTCAAACCAATGTCTCCAAGTACAAAGAGAAGGTCGCGAAGCTATATAATTCAAAGGTCAAGCCAAGAAATTTTCAGGTCAATGACCTCGTTCTGAGAGAAGCAGCGGCGTCAATGCCCTCAAAACAAAGCCAAATGTCCTCCCCTTGGGAGGGGCCTTACAGGGTCACAAAGGTCAACAGCTCAGGTTCTTATCGCCTCTCTCACCTCGACGGAAAGCCAATAGCAAATGCTTGGAATGCCATTCACCTCAAAAAATTTTATCCGTAGGACTCCGATCAGAAATCATCCACCCTTCTAAGTTATTTAATTTAAGGTACGAAGTAGTTTCCGAATTTCTTTTGTAATCAAGTTGCTTACGTGATCCATCCTGCTTAGGAATGGATTATGATTTAGGTCAAGATCTGTTGAAGTTTTATAAATGAAAACTCTAGTCGCGGTAAAATTTTCAACTTATTGTACTTCTAATCGTAAGAATGCTCCATTACTCTCTACTTGATTAGAATTCATACGAATACCATAAATTTTCAACTTACAAAGTGCTAAAGTATCAAGAAGGTAAAGTGCTCCAAGAATATCTCCGATGATAAAATACTGCAAGAGGTAAAGTTCGCCAAATATTAGTTATCTCGTTCACTTCAAAATAGTTCAAAGAACTCGAACTCTTTTCGGATACATCCGGATTCGCCACAAACAACAAATAAAGGTAAAAGTGGGACGCCAAAATTGAAACAAAAGCATTAAAAGAAATGCTCCAGGATTACTGAAAAGGTAATGCCCGCCAACGAAATAAAAACACAAATACGAACGCATCAAAATTCGCCACTCATGAGAAATGTGGGTAAGCTACTCCATGAAATAAAAAGAAAAATGACAATTGCCAAAAGACGCAAAATCATATTAAATCGCCATATGAAATCACTCCAAAGGAAGATCTATACAAACACACCAAAAGGTAAAATCCTTCCAGTAACTCAAAAGTGACAAAAGAAATACGCCAAAACATAAGCGCCATGGTCACTTTTAGCACCAAAATAATGAAAAGTAAAAATGCATTACTCCAAACACTCCAATCAGCTCAAATAGCTCAAAGAGTTCAACGCCTCCATAAATACATTTGAGCTTATCGTAAAGAGCGAGGAAAAGGTAAAGGTCACCACCAAGTAAGTATACGCCACAAACATATCTTAGAATTGCCAAATGCTAAGGTAAATCTACAATACGCCAAAACGATAAAAGACACGCCAAGCAAAAAGCTAAACTACCAAACAAAGATACGCAAAACCAAATATCAAATAATATTACAATAGCTCCAAAAGGTTCAGAATACGGTGGCTCCAGTTCAAAAATACCATAAAGTTCATGAAAGGTAAAAATAAGAAACTAAGAGATTACATAAAAGCCTCTCGGGGCATACCCCAGGCCAGCCAAGGATCTTCAAAGGATTTAAACAACTTCGGAAGAACCTGTCTTCCCAACTCCGTTTTTCTTCGACAGATCAGCAAGGTAATGGTCAAAACCATGGTCTTTTACATCAAATCCGAACTGGGCGAAGCGAGCAACACTTTCTCCATAACCATCTTCAAACGAGGACAGAGACTCAGCCTGGCACTTTGACAATTGAGCTGACAGATCGTCCAACTTACTCACAAGTTCAGCCTTTTCAACAGTCCAAGCTTCGATGCCTTTGGAAAGATTCTTCTTGGAAATTTCCATGGATGTCCTTAGAACTGACATCTCCGACTGCAAACTCTTAACCTGCTTGCTCAAGACGTCGCACTCCGTGATCAGTTCGGATTTCTCAGTCAGCGCAGTAAAAAGTTTATCGGCAGCAACATTATTATCATTCTTCAGATCTTGGGAAGACTCCTCCAAGCATTCATTGAGCTTCTTCAGTTCCTTCACTTCTAGCCGAAGCTTCTTCACCTCAATAATGTCAATCACATCTTCAAGGTTCAATAACCTCTCCAGCTCCACAGACAACTACAAAAGCACATAACTGTAAGAAAACAAGAGGCAACCGTAAAGGAAAACAAAGCAATAGACAAAAAAAACAAGGCAAGAAAGGAAGGAATACCTTATCGACAAGACCCTTACAGGATCGAAGACCTCCTTCAACAACCGTACCAGAAGTATTCACTTTAGTCTTCACCTTGTGCACTAGCTCTGTGGCATCTTCAGAAAACAATCCTACCTTACCAGAACCAGGGCAACTCAGCGGCTCCTTCAACTTCTTTGATAGATGACCCTTAGAGGTATAACCTTCACGATGCCTCTTCTTCTCACGGTCCTTAACAATAGTGGCCTCGGAAGCCCCAGCACCAACTACAACAGAAACCGGTGTGAGATCTTTTGAAGCCACTTCAGGGCCACTTTCCACTCTAGTACTAGGCATCACAGTCGAAGCACCAGCGGCTTTACTCTTAACCAAACGAGCTAGAAAATCATCAGTCGGCATGTTCGTAAAAAGATCAACCACCTCAAAAAGCTTTACCCAGCCACTGCAAGCAAGAAAAGAATCGGTCAAGAAAAGACAGTAAAAACAGAAGGGAAAATACAAGCACAGGAAAGCTTACAACAATGATTATTCAAAAATCCAACATCTAAAAATTCCTCAAGCTGATATCTAACTGTGGACCCTAGGAAGTCCTGTAAATCTGAAGAGGTCATAGACCCCAATCGGTTCACAGACTTTAAGCGCCCCGGAGAATGAGCCTGCCACGGTCCAATCGCTTCCAGCTCGGGACCCTCGTACCACGCCCACATCTTATGCCACCCTGAATTAGACACGGGGGCTTCAACTAGCCTTTTACAGCCGTCCTTTTTATCAACATAGAACTGGGTTCCATTACTTTTGAAGCGAAAGATAGAGAAGAGCAAGTCGAGGCTGGGAAACTGGCTAAGCTCATAACACCTAGCAATAACTCCATTGATCTGGAGAATCGCATTGGGAACAAGCTGACCCAAGCCACAACCTAATGTCTGATATATAAATCGGAAAAAGGGGTGCAGTGGCAATCTTAGACCGTATTCAAAATAAACATCTGGGATGGCATGACAACTAGGTCGGGGTGGTTTCCACATACGGTTACCATCACTTGGGGCAAAAGCACGGTAACCTCGAGAATAAGAGACAACTTGACCTAACTTATCAAGATCAGGAGGATAATTAGAATAAAAGCTAGGCTTATTAAAGGACTTATTGGACTCAAAAAGGGCTCCAGAACGAGGCATAACAACTTCCTCAACAGAGGGGGTTTGAGAGGCAGACCCCGTAGCAACAGGAGTTTTACTAACAAACCCAGGGGAGAAAGTTTCAGTCTTTACAGGAGCAAAGTTTCGAAGAAGATAGCGATGTCGCATAACCCTTTCAGTGGGCAAACTTTCAAGACTCCCTTCACTCTCAATGTGCTCTACACTCTCGGTGGACGAATACGAAGCTACGGTGGCTTTCATGGTGACAGAAAAGAAAGAAAAGCAAGAACAAGGAATAAAAGCAAAAAAGAGAAAGACAAGAACGGAGAAGGTACCTCACACACCAAGGAAGAAGACGGAAAGGGTGAACAAAAAGAAAATGAAGTGTGCAGAAAACAATTAGCATTTATAGACAAAAAGAAGAAAGGGAAGAGAAACACTCTACCTTTTCAATGGAAGAATGCGACTCCCAAGACGTGGGGAGATGGGCGGACAGGACTGTCAATAAAGAGTGGAATTTGTTTTTCACTTTTCCAAAAAATATACATCTGCATTGACATGCAAGATCAAGCTGTCAAATCTTATATTTCGTTGTATTGTAACAAAAATTTGTAAGATAGGAAGTTTAAAAAGATCTAAAGATCTTTTTCTTTTAGTTAGGGGGGACTGAATGTTGGGCCACAGGCCCACTAAGATAGTTTATTGTCTAAATAGAATTATTGTTTAAATAAATAAATATTCATTTATTGATAATAAAATAATAAATATTCATTTACTAAATAAATATCTGACTGATAATTTTCCAATAATTGGTACACTGTATTTTGACATTTAAAATTTTTTCTAAAGTAAATGATTTAAAAAAGGCAATCCTATTTTATATGTTAGTATACAAGAAGATTACAAGTACACTAGCTTTCTTTTTAGATATCAGAAGATTACAAATATTTAATAAAAAAGTGGTTGGTAAGAAAAGAAAAGTAAGAGAAAAGTTGGAGTCCATATTCGAGCAGCCGCAGGCATAATCACCTAGGCCTAGAGTCAAAATTTCAATAGTACAAGTACAACATACTCTCCTATTTTTATTTTATTATTATTGTTTTTTATCCTTTATTATCACGGGGTATCTCCTATTTTTTTTTTTTATTTTGGACCCCCCATATTCTCTCTCTCTCTCTTGTACATCCATTTACTTACACTAATTTATGCATATCTCATTCATGTTGTCACATATTCCAATACATCTTACTTTGTTATTTCCAAAATCTTCTTGGTTGCTGCTCAACACCCACCAACTGATAAGGGATTTCGTTGAATTGATTTCATGATGGAAGAAGAGATTGGTGCGGATATCAGGTTTTTAATTAAACCCTTTTCCTTTTATTTACAATCCTTTTTATTGATTTTATGACTTCTTGATGAATTATGTTGTTGTTTTTTTAATTGTTTGACCCTTTTCTTGATTTTTAATTATTTACATGTCCGTGTGTGTGTGTGAGTAATTTTGTATGTATATACGTGAGTTGGGTTCTTTTTGTCCATTTTTTAGTTTACTGTAGCTTTTAGGGTTGAATATAGTAGCTGTTTATAGTTTTATGTGGCTGTTTGAGACTCCCAAGAATGTGTGTTTGATTGAAAGATGGATTTTTATTTGATAGATATTGCCGTAGAGTTGATATTTTTTTTTTTATAAAGATTGTAACTTGAATGAATTGGAATGGTGGTTTGATGGTTTATAGCAATGTGCTGGGGGACAGTTGGGATGTGGAAGGAGATGATTTGAGGGGTGTGGATTTAGCGGATAAAGATGTTAGCGATGAAGAGATTGAAGCGGAGGAGTTGGAGAAACGTATGTGGAAAGATCGTATTAAGCTTAACAGGATTAAAGAAAGACAGAGACTTGCAGCTCTACGGGCAGCGGAGCAGCAAAAGAATAAGAAGATTACTGATCAGGCTCAACGTAAGAAAATGGCAAGAGCACAAGATGGGATTTTGAAGTATATGTTGAAGCTTATGGAGGTCTGCAAAGCTCGCGGGTTCGTGTATGGGATTATACCCGAGAAGGGTAAAGCTGTCAGTGGAGCTTCAGATAATATTAGGGCTTGGTGGAAAGAAAAGGTTAAGTTTGATAAGAACGGACCTGCTGCTATACTGAAGTATGAAGCGGAGTGTGTTGCAAAAGGTGAGGGTATAGGCTGTCTAAATGGAAAAAACCATAGTTCTCTGACAGACTTGCAAGATGCAACTTTGGGTTCTCTTTTATCTTCTTTGATGCAGCATTGTGATCCACCTCAGAGAAAGTATCCGCTAGAGAAGGGCATACCTCCACCGTGGTGGCCATCTGGAAATGAAGACTGGTGGCTAAGATTAGGATTGTCGAAGGGTCAGAGTCCCCCCTATAAGAAGCCACATGATCTGAAAAAGATGTGGAAAGTGGCAGTGCTCACTTCTGTGATAAAGCATATGTCACCTAATTTTTCCAAGATCAAGAGGCTGATCAGGCAATCAAAATGTTTGCAGGATAAGATGACTGCTAAGGAGAGCTCGATTTGGTTGGGGGTGTTGGGCAGAGAGGAAGCCCTTGTCCACCAGCCAAGTAGTGAGAATGGGGGATCTGGAATCACCGAGTCAGTCTCAGGTGGTCGTGGTCGTGGTCAGAAGAATAGATCGTCCGACAGTAGTGATAGTGACTATGATGTTGACGGCGTTGGAGATTATGTACGCTCTGTTTCATCTAAGGATGGTAGTAGAAGTCAACAGATGACCCTGGAACCATCTGTTCCTTCTCATAATGTTGGCCAGCAGCTTCAGATTAAAGAGAAAGCAGAGGAGCAACCTGATAGTAAAAGGCAGCGTGTAGAGTCAAATGTTGTTGAAGAACAGGTTGTGAGATCTGTTACTGAGCCTTCCGATGAGATCCGGAGCTCTATACCTGATATAAACCAATCTGAAGCACAGTTGTTTGCATATAAGATGCATACAGGTCAACGTGAAAGTGATGCATTATTGTCTGTTAATGATAAAGATCCCAACAAACAATTTGAGCTGCCAGAGTTGAGTACTAACAATTATTTTGTTAATGCTTCTGCTAGTGTAATCTCGCCAAGCTCCTTTACGGGTGAGAGGTCTTTTCTGTACCCGGTGATGCAAAACCCAGGGCATAGGCTTTTTGATCATGGGTTCACTCGAGGACCTCAAGAGTCTGGATTGGCATTAGTACATCCATCTGGCTTGCCTCATGGGCCTGAGAGTTATGGTTTGCAATTTAGCTCTCACAATCCTGCTTCGCATCATGAACCTGAAAATAGTTTGTTCCATCAAGATCGTCCTTATGATCATCTAAATATGTCTGTCCCATTTGCTGCTAGACATAGGCATGATGAACAGAGGTCCCAGGTGATCAATAATGATATCCAGATGAAGCCAGATAGTTCAGGACTCCATTTACCAGTTCCACATGAAAACGAAGGTGCTTTAGATGGACATGATGGTAACAATTATGTTCTAGATACAATTCACAGTGAGCAAGTTCGACCTCCTCAGAATGATTTTGAACCACTAAATGATTTGCCAATGGATGATTTGCCAGAATTAGGGAGCCCGTTCAATTTTGACTTTGGAGATCTAAATTCATTAGATGATTTTTGGCAAGATGACGGCGGAATACTTCCATACTTCGGGTCCTAACTGCTGGTGCTGCTACATGAAATCCAGACTGCATTTTTTTTTAAAAGCCTACAAACTTTTTTGTTTTTCAGAAATTAGTACAAATTATTTACATATCTTAATAGCATGTATGTTGCAGGGAAGAATAATGGGATCATTTGACAAGAACTAGGTGACTGATTTTTTCTGTCTACATAGTTTTGTTATTCTGGGATTGTCATCCATGACGGGAAAAACTGTAAATTATGGTTTATGCTACTTTTGAAATACACTGGGAGCTCCTAATGTTGTTTCTTAGTAATTTATTCAATTCGTTTTCTTAAACACAGTAAAATAATGGAGCAATATTTTCATTTCCCAGTAGGAAGTTCATGGCTTTGTTGTCAAGTAAATAGCTTCCCTTGGGCAAAAACTTATATTCTAAATGCAGTAAAATTAATTACAATTTATAAAATTTTGGTAGACAGAACAGTGTGTCTTAAGATTTTTTTATCTATGCTACATGTAATGTTAAGACAACATGTGGATAAAGAATGCAAAGTATTTTAACATTGTAGAATTTTACTAAAGGCAAAGTAACCGGAGGGGACTGAATACTTTGTTATGCTCCGGCATGTCAGATCTGCTAATAATCTACGTCAAACCTATGATTCTATCGTTCGTACAGATTACACTCTGTTTGATAAATCACCCCAATAAAATCGTCTGGCACAGGTACAAAAATATGGTGATTAAAAACTTGAGTAGGGGAACAGATGAACACCATAATATGATGGCAGCAAACTTCGATATTGCATCAGTTGGATTACATTTTACATGAAATATACAAGTAATTGTTGACATTACTTCTCCAAGAAAGTAACTTGATATCGACTATAAAAACTAGGACGATCACCCTTCATTGACAATAATTTACATTTTACACGAAATATACAAACGGAAACAATTGTAGGTGTTATTTTTCCAAGAAAGTGACTTCTATGGATATATCGACTATAGGAACTCGAGTGATCATGGAGGGAATGAGTCTATCCTCAAATTATCGTGATCGTCCATAACTTCGTTTATCGATAATAGCTTCCTGTTTCACAACACACAATTGGTAATACCTTTACATGTTACTCCTAGATGCATGTGTCCTTTAAATTTTACTATTTATTTATTTATTTACAAGTAAAAAACAAATATTTATGTCAACTAATATGCACATTGATCATTGTATCATGATATACTATACCAATTAATAGGCACACTTATCATTGTATCATGATATATTATAATTTTTATTGGATATGTTACTTGTGCAATGTGTTAATAAATATCATTTTAATTGGAATTTGTTTTGTAATTTACCCACTCGTGGTAAGTTAACAACATATGTCTTAACTCTATAGTCATGTTTATAATGGGTACTACTTGTTGTGTTGAACATCATTGAAATTCAAGTTGCTGATGATTAGATTTTTAAAAATATTTTCTTGGTAATTTCTTAATTGCTAATCAAATGAAGATTAGAGTCTTGTTACGGGTTATTACATGCGATTACGGGGAACAATGGATGACTACTTAGTATTCATGCTTATAATATGTTACCTCCATTTATTAATGAATTTTATATTTGATGTTATATGTTGTACTTGATATGATAATCCTGGTGCAGGCTATAGTGTGAAAACAAAACAGGCCTGTGTGTGTGTTTGCTGGTGTATAAAACCTAGGCCAACAGATGTGAGCAAAGCGCTCTGATTTGTATTACTGAAATAAAAGGAACTGTATTACAAAGCCATACATTCAGTGCATATCCTGAACGTATATATAAACAAAGTTACTAACTAGAGATAAAGACAGAAGCTATAAAATAGATGCCACTCCTACTTAAACTCCACTACTTCTAACGTACTGCATAATCTCCTAACTACTCGTTATTGGAAGACCAAGTCTGTAGCTAACGGTTTAACAATAGCCATTATCCAAAATACAAAATACTAACTAAAAACAATATCTTTGACAATAAATTTAAGATTAAAATCCAACAATCACCCCCTTAATCTTAAATTTGTCATCAACCCGTTTGGCTTAGCCCGTCTAGCTTTCATCCTAGCCCGTTTGGCTTTCAACTTCTTTGCCCATTTGGCACTTAAACTTAGCCCGTTTGGCTTTAAAAGAGTTCTGCCCATCCGGAACTTTTGTTTGCCCGTCTGGCACAATATTACTGTCTATAACAATGCTGACTCATCATCCTCGATGACAACAATATTTACTTCTTGTCTTTTCTCTCGTTCCCGTCGTGGTTTATTACATTCTGAAGCATAGTGTCCCATGGTGTTACAATTGTAGCACTTTATCCTACTCTTGTCACGGAAAGAACCACCTCTAGCTCTTTGATTCTGAGATGCCAAGAGAAGTTGTCCACCTGCACTCTCGTACCTGCCCTTCATCCTTTCCTCGTGAGCTTTGAGACGACCCACTAACTCTTCGACCGTCATTGACTTGATATCTCCAAACTGCTCAATATTTGAAGCTATCTGAAGAAACTTATCGGGAACAGCTCGAAGAATCTTTCTCACAACACTTGATTCCTCCACTGTTTCTCCGAGAACTCTTATGTTTGTCACAATTCCACTCAGCTTCATACAGAAATCATCCACCTGGTCGGTTTCTTTCATAACCAGGGATTCAAATTCACCTTTTAACGTCTGTACTTTTGCCTCTTTTACCCGCTCTGCACCCATACACAACATTTTGATCGCCTCCCATGCTTCCTTGGCTGTTTCTTTCTCATCAATGGTCAATAATATGTCCTCTGGCACGCCTTGATAAATCGCTGCAAGGGCCACTTGCACTGTTCTCTCATCTACGGTTGCCTTGGGATCCGTCTGTTCGATCGCACCCCACACTCCTTGCGCCTTCATGAACACCCTCATCTTTAGAGACCATGCTGTATAGTTGCTTCGCGTTAGCGTCGGGTAATTCAAACCCACTGCTCCTTCCTTCGTCTTGGACAACTCCATCACGTTCTTTGTGTTTTTGGGTTGGTATTTAGGCATGCACAGGTGCTAAACACCTGCTCTGATACCAAGTGTAAAAACAAAACAGGCCTGTGTGTGTGTTTGCTGGTGTATATGAAACCTAGGTCAACAGATGTGAGCAAAGCGCTCTGATTTGTATTACTGAAATAAAAGGAACTGTATTACAAAGCCATACATTCAGTGCATACCCTGAACGTATATATAAACAAAGTTACTAACTAGAGATAAAGATAGAAGCTATAAAATAGGTGCCACTCCTACTTAAGCTCCACTACTTCTAACGTACTGCATAATCTCCTAACTACTTGTTACTGGACGACCAAGTCAGCAGCTAACGGCTTAACAATAGCCATTATCCAAAATACAAAATACTAAATAAATAAAACAACTAAAAACAATATCTTTGAAAATAAATTTAAGATTAAAATCCAACATATAGGCTGGACAAGAGGAAACTTAACAGTATGCAATTATTTTTAATGAATTTCTTGCATTTTTTTTTTGATTTTGTTATGCATCTATATGTCATGGAGTTTACCTAGTAAAAGGTAGGAAAGTAAATGATAGGAAAGTTAAACCACCATTTAATGTATGTAAATTTGCTGAATTTGTTTTTGTATCTTTGTTTTATGATCGTTGCTTGAATTCTTTGTACTGATTTTAAAGACTTTCCTCAATACCTAGTTAAATAGGGTGAAAAATTGATATTGGAATATTTTTTATGTAATGTTCTTTTATTGAATTTTTATAGTTAAGGTGTGTATTAATATTTTTGAGTCATGTGTGATAAATTGGACGGAAACAATATTTCCCGATCAACTTCTGATGAATACATACTTGTGGGATGAAGTTATTTCCATCTGTTCTTGATTACAGTAGCATTCTATCAGACCTAATTGATGAATCAGTTGAACCCGAATCAAATAAACCTGAAAGCATGAATAGTAATTTAGCAAAAGAGAAGACATGAGCAGTAGAAATTTAGTTGGCTGCTCTAATGAAAGCACTGCAGATGAGTCTTGAGGGCAATGAATTGAAGTCAATTGATGCACACTGATGGAAGAGGTTATGATATTTACTTTGTTGTTTGACTTGATCTACTTACTTCTAGTTTAAATAAATTCCACATGTACGGATCGATTGATTTTCACAATACTCGATGTCGAAAACAAGAAGAACCAGAATGATATTCATAATTGCCAAGATCGGGCATGCTTTTCTCCGTCTTTGTCATTTAACTAAACCTTTACACGAAGTTGAAATTTAAGGTAATAATCTTTTAAAATATAGTGCACTCTTGGGTGGTGCACCACTAAATGTATGTGATTAGGAGATCACTTGAGTAACAACCTCAAGTAATATGTGTATGCCATAAATCCGGTTTCACTTTGGAGTAATTTTTTTAATTGTGCAAGTGTGAATCTGTTGTTCTGGTTCTTATATTATTGCAAAGTATGGTATGTATACTTATTTAAATGCCTTGCAACATCTTAATGTACTTGTGAATAATATATCTACATCCAATTTTATGTGGTCACTGTTTTTGGGAGTTTGTTTACTTGGATTTTAAGGGCTAAAGGCTCCTTTATAGTTTATTCCATGCATCTTTATTATCATTGTTAGTGCTGGCCATTCGTGTAGGCCGTGCGAGCCGGGCCGGGCTTTGCACGGTTCCGGTTCATGGCTGATAATTCGTAGCCGGTACGCAGGTAAGCCGGGCCGGGCTCGGGCCGGTTCCGATTCATTGCTGAAGAATTCGTATCCGGCACTCAGTTTATGGACGTGTGAACCGTGCGGGCTTAAGCCCGGTTCGTTTCTTTTACCTTTCTTCTTCATCTTCTTCCATTTCTTTGTAAATGAGAGAGAGAGAGGAGAGATTGAAACTGGGGGAAGGTAATAATTGAGAATGGAAAGAGAAAAGGAATAATTGAGGGAGGGATATGAAATTATATTGCACAAAAAACTGTACAAAATTCAGGGGCCTACCCCGCAAAAGAACTAGTAAACCACTAGTCTACAGACTCTATACATAACAGTCCACAACTAAATACGAAATCCAAACAATTAAATAAAACTCTAGCAGCAGACTACTTTAGTATAGCTCCAGTACTAGCAATTAAATAGGAAATATGAATTCTATTATTTCTCTCCCAAAAGATTGAGTGAGCACAGGTACACACTCGCGGGCTGTGCCGTGTGGGCCGGTTCGGGCCGTGCCGGTTCATGCGGTTACGGGCCGGGCCGGTTCCGGTCCCGGTTTTGCATTCCTGAACCCGTATGCTGACCGGATTTCTTAGCGGGTTCGTACCGGTTCGGGCCGGTTCAAGACGGGCCGAATAAAAATGGTTTTTTGGACGGGCCAGTTCCGAGCAGGCCGTGCTGAACCGCACTAATGGCCGGCTCTAATCATTGTGTATATGTCATTCAATTTGTGCAGCACGACATGAAGAGAGTATGTGTTACGTACGAAGTTTATGACAAATCTGTTCCATTATTGTAAGGAGTTCTCTTTAAATAACTTAGACTATTATCAAGCTTCGTGTGTATGATCCTACCAGTGATATTTTTATAGTCAAATTCTACTAAGCATGTAACTCTACCGAGAAAATGCCCAAAACGGAAAAAAATTTGGGTTGAATGTCCAAAATGACACTTTTTGAAAACTTTGCCCTCCACTAACACTTTCCTAATGTTATATACATGTCTTCATTTTTCTTTTTTTAAATAACATTTTCATTCTTTTAGAAATAAAAAACATCAACGCAATACTTTAAACATTAAAATATTATTATTAAATTATTAAAATTTTCATTTTTTATTTTTTTAATTAAAATTTTTAAATTTTATCTATATTCCTTTAGGGGTTCAACAATTAACTTTTGAGGTTCAATAATTCCATTTTGGGTTTAAGAAATATTTAGAAAGATGAATAAACCGTATACGGACTTAGGGTTTAGGATTTAGGTACCCTAAATCCTAGACCCTAAACCCTAACTTATCCTGATTTTTAAATGCGTTAGCGTTTGAAAATCAGGCTGCTGGATTCAATTTTTTAATTAAATTTTTTAAATTTTATCTGTATTCCATTCGGGTTTCAACAGTTAACATTGGGTTTCAATAATTCCATTTTGCGTTTTAGAAATATTCAGAATGACGAATAAAAAAAAATACAATTTGAAATGGCTATTTGAATATAAGATTTTTAATAGTATTTGCAAATATATATTTAGTAAAAATACAAAAATAAACAAAAATTAGTTAACACCACTCAAAGTAATGCTGAAAAAAAAAAACTGAAAACGCACGCAGAACATGCGTTATGGCTGAAAACGCATGTTTAGGATGCGTTTTATTACAAAAATGCAGCTTTTAAATGCGTTTTGGACCAGTAACGCGTCTTCTACATGCATTTTCGTCCTAAAACGCATATTTCACATGCGTTTTGCCATTGTAGCAACATTGTGAAAGTGCTATTGAAGGGCAGTATTTCCAGGGATTGCTATTTTGGGCATTTTGATCAGAATGTGTTCTATTTTGGCACTTCACCCAACTCTACCTTGGGTGAGGCAGGGGCCTTCCATTCTAAAAAGTAGATGTCGAAGTAGTGAAAGAATGAGGACAAAAATAAGAATATGCAAATGAGCCTGTTCTCTTATTTCCTAGCTCCAAGGCACAAATACCTTTTAGTGAAAGATTTGCAGAAGGAGGACGCGCCCTCACCTCCCGTACGTGGAGGGCGCGCCCTGAGAGACATAAAAGCAATCAAAAAGGATGTTTGTTAATTTTACAAGAAATTAGGTCGTGCCCTCTCCTTCCCTATAAGGAGGGCGCGCCCTTAGTGATAAAATTATGTTGAATATTTCTACTAAAGCTGGTTTTCCAAGAGTTGTTGAAGAATTCCCTCCTGTCGTATCTCAGGAGGGGGATGTCCATCGTAGAAGGCCTCCAGGGGTTTGCCTGGATTTAGGGACCCTTATTATACACTGAGGGTGCGCCCTCTATGGTGGAAAGATGGGTACCTCTTTGGTGTGTGCTTTGGAGCTCTGTTCTTGTATTCAATGGGGGCGCTCTTATTGGGGAACTTTGGGGAAATCCTGCAATTTGCACCCAAAAGCTCTGGATCACCTGTCCTGCTATCTGATGGGTGCTTCTCATTCGAGGGACAGGGATGCGTTCTACACTTGGGGTAAACCATGGCTATACCTGCATCCTTGAAATCAAGAAATAGCTTGTAGTGGATAGGACTAGTCCTCGACGGGGGAAGTTTCCTTATCTGTGAAGTCTTGAGATCTTGGATGAGCCTTGGGCCTTTTGTGGTTAGGCCTTTTGTGGTTAGGCCTCATAGTAGAACATTCCGGATGCTGGACCGTTAATCCAAGCCCAATTGGGTTTCTTGCTCTCCAAGAACTACGTGGGCTTGATCCTCTATAAATACAGAGGTACGTAGGCAAATTGAGGGGGATGGAAGCGAAGAGCTCTACGAGCCACCACAAAAAACCCTCTCAGTCTCAGCCCCCAATTCATCACAACTACCACACTCCGGCGACTTATCCGGCGAAGAACCACCGTCATAGATCTTGATTCCGGCGACAGACCTCAAACTTTGTTGTTACCAAATTCCTCCGTCAACAAATTGACGCTAGAAGGAGGGCCGCTGATGAAGATCATTATCTTAGGAGGAAAGATATCTCGTTATGATGTGGGTTTTTGTAAAATTTCGGATAAGATTTGAAGAAAATCACCATATATAATTCAAGACTTTTACGTTAGCAATTGTTGAAGAAAGAAATTTCCTGGACACAATTTTAAACGTGATGATATCATGTCACCGACATTCAATAAGATTTCAAGAAGAGGTTGAATGTAAGAAGGCAAAGAAAAGACCGAATGAAGAGGATGTTGGTGGGACCCATGGCTACAAAGCACAGAAGCAAGCATAAAGGCAAACCAAACAACAACAATATTTTCAACTTCTGATTCAATTCGGCCAAATCAAAGATAAGTTTTCTCATTTATTTATTTTATTTTAATTTTCTTTAATTACAAAAACAAACATGCCATGCATTTAACATATATATATATATATATATATATATATATATATATGATACAAAATTTCTACTTTTTTGCATTTAAAATATTTTGAGTAAAATCTCTTGTATAAAAAAAGAGGCATGCTTTTAATATTTATATAAATATTATAGGTATTTTTGAATTGATAATTTACATATATTATTTTTAAAGTATACATAAAGTATAATTCTTATTTTTAAACAATTTCAATTTTTTTTGAAAAGAGTGCATATTTTAAATATTTTGAAAGATAATGCATATTACATTATTTCTAAAATAGCATATTATTATTATTATTATTATTATTATTATTATTATTATTATTATTATTATTATTATTATTATTATTATTATTATTATTATTATTATTATTATTATTATTTCACTTTTATTTATGTAAGAAAAATAGCACTATAATATCACCCCAAGATTTATTACTTAAGATTTTTTACTCACACTTTGTTGCATCGATGTAGGAATTCAGGACTTTAAAAGAAAAGTATGATGGCCCATGCTAGTATTTGACTGAGTTGCATGTACTTGGAGAAAAACACTCAAGTTGATGCATTAAAGAAAAGGAGTGTGGTAATAGTGATAGAAGTCTGTGCTTTGGGACATTAATCCAAGAAAGAAACAAAGACGGACACTTTCTTTATGAAGATTTACGTGAGATAAATTCACAGGAAAAAAACAAAGAATGGAGGACGCGCCTTCAAGAATTAGCAGGGTCCGTCAAAATAAGAAGGCCAGGTCAATATTGCATGGGGTCTTAATGTCATGTGCAGGAAATAAAATATAGAAATGTATATAAGTCAACCTCCAGAATAAAGGTGACATGAAAATATTATGGTGGCATACTTGTGCGCCTTGAAGAAGCAGCAACCCACTACCGCTAAAAGGAGATCGACGCACTTGTATAAATGTCAAAATAAAAAAGGGAAGGATTCTTGAAAATAAGGGTATTGTATTTAAAGTATGAAGCCAGTGAGATGAAGGTGGAAGCGCCTAAACACGGAGAAGTAACATGGCGCGTCCTTAAAAAAAAGGTGAAAAGGTAGGCATGCGTGGATTAGTTTTATGAAGCTGTAAGTATGACTTGATGAGTCTTATACCTAATGAAGACACGCCCTCTTACGAATACATCGAAACCCAATACAAGAAAGCTCAAAGTCAAAATAAAACAGGGTATGTTCATGGGATTTGCGAAGAATTATGTAAAGCACAAAAAAAGAAAAGAAAAGTGAATTAATGGAGACATATAAATGAGGCCATTTGTGCGTAGATGAAGAATACGGAACATATGAAAGGTCAATAAGCTCAAGAATGGAAAAATATCCTTCAACAACAAGCAGGGTTTGTCGAAATAAAAAATGGTCGGGTTCCTGTGTATCAAGGAGATATGGGGAAGGAGATTTTAGGCACGATTCACATCGGGAAGACAATTTCAGATGATGGATTCAGATCAACAATGTTAAACAAGGTTTATCGAGGGATGATTATGAGGTAGATCTGGAGGATTATGTTCCAAGAAGGAGCTGAAATTATTAGGACCTCACCCTCATCATCAGGACGAGCCCTCAAGGTAACCTTTAACTTGTTTTGTTGTGGTTTCTGTTATTTGTTTCTTGAACATTTGCAGGAAGGAGAAATCCCAAGAACTTTCAGGGCACGCCCTGAGGGTGGTAGCCGAGGCTCAGATGATTTCCAACTTCTAGGAGAATTCAATGGTTGAACATATCCACATCTTCAGAATGCCTCCTTCAGGTAATATTTAAGGTTTTTGTTGATTGAGTTGTTGCAGGTGGGACATCTACTTCAGAAAAGATCTCAAAAATATGTCGAGCGTAACATTCCAATTTGTGAGGATGCTCCTTCAGAATGTTAGATATTCCCGAGAGGCATCTGCCTCTAAGGACGCCCTCATGTAACATAGGTCAGGGCGCGCCCTCAGTGAAATTCGGCAAGATGAGGAGAACTTTGCCTGATGCGAAGGCCTACAGGGGTTTGCCTGGTGAGAAGGCCTACAGGGGTTTGCCTGATTAGAACGCCTCCAAGGTTTTGCCTGGTGAGAAGGCCTACAGGGGTTTGCCTAGACAAGAGAAAGGAAAAGCACTTGGAATCGAGGCCCCGTGATCCACAGCGCGCCCCTCTAATTACAGGTCGAGGCCCCTTGGACATGAGCGAGCCCTTCCTCGGGATGATGTTCCACAGCGAGCGCCCCCTGATTACAGGTCGAGGCCCCTTGGACAAGAGTGAGCCCTTCCTTGAGATTTGGAAGATAATGAAGCCAAGGATGTGGGAATGACATTGTTTGGCCTAATCATCAAGTGAAAGATAGGGTGATAATCCTCAACCCCAGGGAAATGCTCTACATCAGGACTCAGCTTCAAGGAAATGCACAACTTCAGGAAAATCCTCCAACATAGGACGCGCCCTCAAGGAACCTTCTTATCAGAGGACCTTTCTGGTTAGGGCGCGCCCTCAAAGAAAGATGCAAATGCTCAAGCGGACTCCAATATCTACGAGGATAATTTACTGCTTGGACTCCAAAAGGAAAGAGGCTGTTGAGTTGCGGCCCCACGAACCATAGAGTGTGCCCCCTGATCATCAGGTTGAGGCCCCAAGTGATAAGTGTATTTTATATCCACTTGGATCGCTTCAATTCGGCTTAAATTGATTGTCTTGGACTCAAGTTTGTTGTAGTTTTGATGTGTTTTGTTTAAGTGTGCAAGTTTGCAAGAATGTCGATTAGGGTTGATGTTTCCGTCAATTTTTGGAGTTGAATTTGAGCTTAAGTATGAAGAATGGAGTCTAGTTTGGAGCCACCATGAAGATTCCAAGTTAAGAGAAGTAAAGACGGAAGCATTTGAAAAAAGAACGGAAAAAATCGGAGCAAAAACGAAGAAACTAGCAGAAAAATCAGGACCGACAGAAGGCCACGCGCAGGCAGCGCATGGGGCGCGCAGGCGGTACGTTGGACAGGTGGGGGACGCGCAGGCAGCGCGTGGGAGGCGCAGGCTGCGCGCTTGTGTCTGGGAAAATTATTATTTTGCCCTTTTTGAATTTTAATTGTATTTTAGGCAGTTCTTGCACCTAAACTGAATTCTAATTGTATTTTAGGATATTTTTCTTGCTTGGCAAGATATCTAGGACTATAAAAACACATCTTAGCATTGTAATTTGTATCATCATTTTATATTGTAACATAGAATTGCAAGGGAGAAAAGGGGAGAAAGGTTCAACGCTCGTGACAAGCAACGGATCTCGATCTACTTCATCTTTTGTATTCTTTCCTTAGGCGTTATTCTGGATTCTAGATTTTTTTTTCTCAACTCTTTGCTTTAATAATATTATTACGTTCATTCATATTTTGTTTAATACCATGTTTTCATCAAATCCCATGGTGACGAACGGTTCAATTATGAACTAATCGTTGTCATGGGATTCTAACGGATTTATCTATGTAGCTTAGTAGTTTGATTGCTTAAAGATTTATGTGTGGTGAATTCTTGATATTCTCGTATGGTTGTGTTTCATGTATTTAGATGCGTAGCTAACATCTAATTTGTTAATCTCCTGCGAAACGAGAGTGGATCTTGAGATTTAGAACTTGCCATGCTAGCATAGGTTCATGATTGTTTTCAACATGATTTGTAGTATAAGATGAGAATACTTATATTGCCTTATGTGATCATTATGGATGACTTGTGCTTAAACCATTATGTTTTCAAATTATATAGAGATATAGGGTCTAAACATAATTGGTGTCTATTCATCTTCTATCTATTTTGTGGATGTATGATTAGTTTGGTGTTCGTATACCGAGAGGTAACCTATACTTGTTTCGTATTGTATGATCAGATATCAAACCACCACATGTATTTATTAAGGGCATCAACTCTAAGTGAAGTAGTTAATGAAGTTAGAGTCCCATGTTTATTCTCATATAAGTAATTCGAGTTAATCTCATAGTTATTCATTCTTGGTTGGTAATTCACATCTTAGTTTAATTTAGTCAATTAAAAACCCCAATTTGTTATTTGTCTTAGCAGTGGATTAAAATCATACATTGTTAAATAGGTGCATTAACTGAATAAAAACTTAACCAGATCTCTGTGGAACGAACTTGATTTTATATTACTTTTGACTACGTGCGCTTGCGTAATTTGGTGTTAACACCAAGGTCGTGAGCGAGCCCCTCCACAAAGAAATAATACTTTGCTACAGAGGATGCGCCCTCGTATCTATAATGACCTGAATGATAGGCATCAGGGCGCGCCCTAACTTATCAGCATCATGTTATTGCTTTATCTGCAAGTATGATTGCAACGATCCACGGCTTTTCTTTTGCTTGAAGAATATCGTATTGATGTGCGACCCCATGAATCTTAGAGTGCGCCCCCTGATAGGCAGGTTGAGGCCCCAAGGTCATGAGTGAGCCCCTCTACACAAGAATGACATTCATCCGGATTAGAAGAGACTTTGTCATCGCCCTCAGCAACTCCAACGGCTCTCTCTTAAAATTCCCCTCTTGGGATGCCTCTTTAAGAGACGCTTCTTTAAGGAATGATATTCCAATGCTGGGGGGTAGTACTGATGCACCTCCCTAGCCCTACATATACATGTATTTCAGGACAATTTGTGTGAGCAACGGAATACCCCTACGGGGATGCCTCTTCGTGAGATGCCCTTTATTGGATGCCTCATAGTGAGATGCCTCTTCGAGAGATGTTATTCATAGGATGCCTCATTTTGAGATGCCCCTTCATGGGATGAGATTTGAAGTAGCCCGTGACCGAAGAATGCACTCTTTCTACCAGAAGTTGATTGAAGTAGGGCAATGCATGAATAGTAGACTTCAAGGTAAATTAATTACCTCCTAGTCTAGGGGGTAGTCCGTGTACACTTTCCCTAGTCTTAGTTGAGTGAAATTTTTAACTTTTTCGAGAATGCGAGATTATGCCTGTAGGACGCGCCCTGAAGGGTGAGTTTGAATAGTTCTCATACAATGGAGGACGCGCCCTCGGGTAGAAGATGCGATGCAAAACTTTTTCTTGTAAGCATGCAAGCCTTCCTGATAAGTGGATTTTATATCCACTTGGAGCGTTCCATATCGGCTTAAATTGATTATCTTGGATTCAAGTTTGTTGTAGTTTTGATGTGTTTTGCTTAGTTGTGCAGATTTACAAGAATGTCGATTATGGTTGATGCTTCTATCGTTTTTGGAGGTTAAATTGATTAAAATTCGGATTCTTGAGAAGGTTGCGCAGTCTACACTGTTTTGGCCATATCTGGAGTTCTAGAAGTCTGTTTTCAGCGATCTTACAACTTAGGACAGGAATCCCATGCGCACGCTGCGTGTGGTGGGCGCAGGCAGCTCGACAATCAGACTGATGGGAGCAAGGAATTTACTGTTTTGCCCTTTTCAAGTTCTAATTGTATTTTGGGCAGTTTTTAGTACCTTAATCGAATTCTAATTGTAATAGAAGGTAATTTCTTGATGGGCAAGAAATCTAGAGTCTATTTAAACACATCTTAGCATTGTAATTCAGATAGTTTTTATTAATTTATCATAGCTTAGATCTGCAAGGGAGAAAAGGAGAGAAGGATTCAACGCTCGTGACAAGCAACGGATCTACATCTACTTCATCTTTTGTGTTATTCTGGATTCTAGATTTGTTTTCTTAACTCTTTGTTTTATTAATATTATTACTTCTTTCATTCATATCTTGTTTATATCATGGTTTCATCAGATCCCATGATGACGAGTGGTTCGATTATGAGCTAATCGTTGTCATGGGATTCTAATGGATTTATTTATGTAGCTTAGTAGTTTGCATGCTTTAAAGATTTACATGTGATGAATTCTTGATATCCTAGCATGGTTGTACTTCATGAATTTAGGTGCGTCGCGAACATCTAACTTGTTAATCTCTTGCGAAACGAGAATGGATCTTGAGATTTAGAACTTGCCATGCTAGCATAGGATAGGTTGATGTTTTAACATCATGATTTGTGGCGTAAATAGAGATATTATACTGCTCTATGTGATCTTAATAGACAACTTGTTCTTCAACCGTTATGTTTTCAAATCTTGTAGAGATATAGGGTCTAAACATAATTGGTGTCTACCCATCTTCTATCTATTTTGTGGATGTATGTGTAGTTTGGTGTTAGTATACCGAGAGGTAGCTTATACTTGTTTCGTGTTGTCTGATCAGATATCAAAACCATCATATGCATTGATTAAAGGCATCAACTCTAAGCGAAGTAGTTAATGAAGTTAGGATCACATGTTTATTCTCATATAAGTAATTCGTCTTTAATTCTCATTAGTTAATTAATTATTAGTTAATTTTAGTTAATAAACCTTAATCTTGTTATTTGTCTTAGCAGTGAGTAATAATCATACATTGTTGCATAGGTACATTAACTGATTTAAAACCTAAGATCTCTGTGGGAACGAACTTGACTTCCATCTGTATTACTTGTGACTACGTACGCTTGCGTGATATTGTGTAAACACTTCCATCTTTTGAGGACGCGCCCTCCATCACCATAACTTTTGAAGCTCTAGTGCAGTTCTCCTAGATTTGATGGTTGCAGCTTCCCGAACTCTGAAGTCATCAATCCACTTCTTAGAGGCCGTGCTCTCAGCTTGGGGGGTAACCAAGCCCACCATGAAGCGTATGTTCAACGAGAGAAGGTAGGAGAAAATCTTAGAGTATTCCACGGAATCACCACAGGGAAAGCTCTTCAAGTTGAGGAAAGCTCTCAAAGAGGTGAAGAAGTGCATGAAAGAAGATTTCAACTGGTGACTCCTCGAAGGTTAGATTATTTTGATCCCATGATTTAACATCCAAGTGAAGATAATTGTGATCGTAGGATGCCAGCTGTTCCCCCTCACCCACATCACTCAGGGCGCGCCCCCAGTGAGACTTAACGTGATGAAGAGAGGCTTGATAAGGAGAAGAAAGACTTTGCAAGCTTGAAGAAATACTTAGTGATGATGATATAAGGATGGTACTCCTAGAGCATCAGAAGAAAGAGAAATACTTTGAATTAAGGCCCCGTGATCCACAGCGCCCCCCCTAATCATCAGGTCGAGGCACCTTGGACATGAGCAAGCCCTTCCTTGGAGTGATGATCCACAGTGTGCGCCCCTTGATCACAGGTCGAGGCCCCTTTGATATTAACAAGCCCCTCCTCAAGGTGATGCTGGAAGAAGAAGTAGCCGAGACCATGGAGATTGGAGGATGGAGAAGTATCAAGGAGAGAGGCGACTTCAGGACAAAGAGGGCGCGCCCTCATGAGATAGATCTCCTCGTATCACTCAAATTCCTTCAAGTACTTGTAGTGAAGTGAGGTCGAGGGTACGCCCTCCCTCTAAAGAAAAGCATCATGGAGGTTCTCAGGAGAATCCACGACCTTAAGGGAATCCACGACCTCAGGGAAATCCACAAATTGAAGGAAATCCACAAGCTCAAGGTCAAAAGGAACAAACTCAAACTCAAGAGGTAATTCTCATGCCAGAGCTCCAGGAATGCTTAGACGACAGCTCAACCTCCACCCTTGGGGGGTACTCAAACAACTGTGCCACCGAATGTTTAAAATATTCCAGGTGTGGGGATTTTTAATGTCGACAACTTAAAGAGGCTTCTTTCTCACTTGGATGGAGGAAGGATATCTACTATAGCACAAACTCCTTCTCTATTTTCAACAGAGGTTAGAGAGGCACAACTCCCTACAAGATATAGATCTATGACCAATGATCTACGTTTTCATGAAAATGCAGACCCTGTGGAATTCTTAGGATGTTTTGACATTGAGATGGATGTTTACCAAGTAACTGACTTGGCTAGATGTCGTCTGCTGGCAATAACTTTCAGTGAGAATGCTTAGCAATGGTTTCAAAAGCTTGGATCTGGAGTGATTACCTATTAGGAGACGATGAGGACTTTGTTCTTAGCCAAGTTCCAAGCAACAGTGAAGTATGCTCCTCCCGTTACAACTCCGGCCAACATCAAGCAGAAAGATGGAGAAAGTCTTCAATCTTACTTAAAAAGATTCAATGTAGAATCCACTTTGGTTAGAGGAACAACCAATGAGACACTTAAGAGTTTCTTGATAGCTGGTTTGCAAGTAGGGACGGATTTCTAGAAGCATCTTCAAGATAGGGATCCAGCTATGTTGGTTGATATTTTGCACAGGCTTAATCTTTTAAGATAGTGGAGCAATCATTGACAGAAAATTGAAAGACAGAAGCTCAGGGAACGCCAAGGGGAAGATTAAAAGTCCTGTATATCGTACAGGAATCGGCGCTAACAGAGTGAATGCAACTAGTATTGGAAGAGAATGAGGAACTCCAGATACGTATTCTTATGATCGAAAGACAAATAATTACACTCCTTTGGCTGCTTCGATTGGACACATCTTTGAGGTGAACAAGAATAAAGGGCTTTTTAAGAAGCCGGCTCCTCTGTCTGCCTGGAAAAGCAAGGATAAGAAGAAGCACTGTGAGTACTATGAGTCGATAAGTCAAAATACTCATGAATGTCATCAGCTGAAGGATGAAATTGAAGATCTGATCAAGGAAGGATATTTGACCGATTGGATTGTCAGAGAAGTTAAGAAGCATAAAGAGAATCTTGAGAAGAAGAATGGAGGCTCCTTATTGAAAGAAGTTTTGAAGGAATCATGAACATCAAGGGAGAAATTTAGGCTCCTTATTTTGTTCAAGAACTAAAGAATGAGGAGGCGTCCACCCAAAGGGCGCGCCCTCAGATACTCGTTTCTGATGATTTTCAAGAAGGATATCTAATAGAGCTTGAAGAAGAAAGTCCTGATGCTATTATATCAATCAGTATTAGAGGTGGGTATATCGAGGGAGGCAGAATGTCATTGGAAGGCTTGGTGCCTACCCTTGTTGAGGAAGACTTCCCTCTTAAAGAGGATGCACCCTCCAAGGATGAAGCACCGATTGAAGACCCCTCGAAATTTTGATTTTGATCTTGATTCAAGAATGCCTCAATCGGTGGAAAAGACTGGTTCAACAGAAGATACAATCTTAGTTTTGGCGGATACTAGGGATTCAGATGTTTTTGCTTGGAGTCATGATGATATGGTGAGCAGTGACCCAAAGGTCATGTGTCATCACTTGAATATATATCCTGACATGAAGGGTATAAGGCAGAAGCGACGTTTGATAAGTAAGGAAGAGCTATTTCATTGAAGGAAGAAGCGGATAGATTATTAAATGTTGGTTTGATTAAAGAGTCTTACTACCCAGAGTGGCTAGCTAACCCGATTCTCATTAAGAGGCCTAATGGGAAATAAGAGGAATGACGGCGCGCCTTGGAGAAGAAAAGCTACAAAAATTTTGGTGTTGTTTAAGATTGAAATTCCACACTTCATCTTTGATTTTACATGGAATTGGGGGGTAGTTGTTATGCCCAAAATTCGGTTCTGGTATTCTAAAATGGATTCGGGTCAAATACGGGTTCAATTTGGGGATTTTCAGGATAAATTAGGGTTTCGATAAAGATTTGAAGAAGGAGGACGCACCCTCACCTCCCGTACGTGGAGGGCGCGCCCTGAGAGACATAAAAGCAATAAAAAAGGATGTTTGTTAGATTTACAAGAAATTAGGCTGCGCCCTCTCCTTCCCTACAAGGAGGGCGCGCCCTTAGTGATAAAATTATGTTGAAGATTTCTACTAAAGCTGGTTTTCCAAGAGTTGTTGAAGAATTCCCTCTTGTCGTATCTCAGGAGGAGGATGTCCGTCGTAGAAGGCCTCCAGGGGTTTGCCTGGATTTAGGGACCCTTCTTATACACTGAGGGTACGCCCTCTATGGTGGAAAGATGGGTACCTCTTTGGTGTGTGCTTTGGAGCTCTGTTCCTGTATTCAATGGGCGCGCTCTCATTGGGGAACTTTGGGGAAATCCTGCACTTTGCACCCAAAAGCTCTGGATCACCTGTCCTGCTATCTAGTGGGTGCTTCTCATTCGGGGGACAGGGATGTGTTCTGCACTTGGGGTAAACCATGGCTATTCCTGCATCCTTGAAATCAAGAAATAGCTTGTAGTGGATAGGACTAGTCCTCGACGGGCCAAGTTTCCTTATCTGTAAAGTCTTGAGATCTTGGATGAGCCTTGGGCCTTTTGTGGTTAGGCCTCATAGCAGAACATTCCAGATGCTGGACCGTTAATCCAAACCCAATTGGGTTTCTTGCTCTCCAAGAACTACGTGGGCTTGATCCTCTGTAAATACATAGGTACGAAGGAAAATTGATGGGGATGGAAGCAAAGAGCTCTATGAGCCACCACGAAAAACCCTCTCAATCTCAGCCCCCAATTCATCACAACCACCACACTTCGGAGACTTATCCGACGAAGAACCACCGTCATAGATCTTGATTCCGGCGATAGACCTCAAACTTTGTTGTTACCAAATTCCTCCGTCAACATATTGTACCATTTGCATGTTATTGTACTTTATATCTACTTGCATGTCAGATACATACCTCATTTTTACTTTTGTTTTCCCCTTTAATGAGCAGTAAAGAATGATGGAACATAAGATTCTTCTACTCCTGGCCTGCATCAAACGTATGGTTTCGCACATATCCTTTGAAAGTATTTGCCAATCAACTTATTTTGTACATATCCTTTGAAAGTATTTGCCAATCAACTTATTTTGTTTTTGAAGTTGACACATTATTTGCGGTTGGATCTCCTCTTGGTGTATTTCTCGCCCTCCAACATGTTCGTTTAGGTGTAGAAGACTAGTAGTAATACTTGTTTTATATTTATGGTAGATACGTTTTTTCCCAGTGCTTTTGCAATTATGGATGGGGCATTTCCCCTTCCTCACTCGATCCCGATCCGATCCCCGTCCCGTTCGGGTAGGGGATTCGGAGATCCCCGCCCGGATCCCTGATTTTATTTTTTAAAAATAATATATTTATATATATAATGAAATTATTATAAGTAAATATGTATATGTTTGTGTATTATTAGAGCATAAATTTTTTAATCCATTTCATTGATTCAAAGTTTTAATAATAAAATTTAATTTAATTATAATAATTTAGTTATGTCTTTAATATAAATAAATATTAACTTGAAATGTTTTTTAGAATAGGTTATTGAATTTAAAATATATAATATATATCATGATTTGGCAAATTAATTTCATTACAAAATTTATTAAAGAATGTATAAATTTATTTTTTTTTTAAAAATGAAAATCCCCGATTGGCGGGGATCGGGGAGCAAAATATTCCCCGTTCTGGAATCGGGGCGAGTTCGGGGAGCGGGAATAGCACTCCCCGATCCCGAAGTGACCCGACGCCCATCCGCATTTGCAATGCGCTTTTGAACATTGCGTCCCAGAATGATGAACTGTTTTTTGTTGAATTAGCATAAACTAGTTTTGTAGCCCGTGCAAGGCACGGACATGCTCTAGATTACAAATATTTATGAATTACTCGTGAACACGTGGGGTTGGATTGTTGATATCTTCGCAGCAATTGTTGTGAGGAAACAGAATTTATGCAATACCCGATCGTGACATGCAAATTATAATTCTGGTTACATTAAATTTGTTTTAAATTTTATGCTATGCTTTATTTTGATGTATAATTTTTTTTAAACAAACTTGAATGATATGTAATAAATAGGTCAATGTTAAGATCAAAATCGTACTTCGAAATATAAATATATAGAGTTAAAAAAGATGGATACAGAGATACATACAAGTATTAATTACATAATAATAAATGCATATTAGTTCATATCAGTTATTATTATGTAATAAATATGTTAGTGTTGCAATACCTAAATCGCCCCCGGAAATATAACATCAATAGAATTAGTAGGGGTAAAAATGTCTTTTTATATGAATAAATTTGCTCATGTAACCCCCCATTTGCTCTATTTTATATATATATATATATATATATATATATATATATATATATATGTTTGTTATATTTTTTTGTGCGTTTACGTATTAAAGATGTGATTGATGAGTTTTACGATAGTTAATATTAATACAAGTTTGTATTATATTTATATACGTATGAAGTTTCTTTTTTTGTATTGTGATATTTTTATAGTACTTAATTCGTAAATATTTACAGTAGATCTTATTATATATCCACAGAAATTTATGTATGTATTTATGTTTGTACCTATGTATGTATGTATGTATAAATATGCATATTAATTATACAACAATTAATAGATTACAAATAATGAAATATTAATAGATTACACAACATAAATATATGTATGTATGTATAAGTAATAATTATACATTAATGTATAATTAGCTACAAATATGTTTGTACATATGTATGTATGTATAAATATGCATATTAATTATACAACAATTAATAGATTATACAACATAAATGTTAATACAAAAAAATATTTATGTATATTGTTAATGGTTTTTAATATAAACTCAAATGCTCACACAGCTCAATTGGTTACGATGTTGAAAAAAATACTGCAAGGTCATGGGTTCAAACCCTTTGAATAACAATATTTTTAGAAATATTTGTAGTTTAGGTTCGTAAGACTGGATCGATAAGGAATTAGCGAGCCTATAACGTCCTAGAAAATATCGTATTTGTTATTATTATTATTATTATTATTATTATTATTATTATTTATTTAATATTAAATGTGGATTATAGGGTGTGAAAATTGATAGTGTTAGTGCCCTAGAGACAATGTAGTTGTACTTCTAGGAAAGACTATTTTGTTACTTAATGATCATGTTCTACTGATTATTCTACATTAATTTATTATGTCTTAATTTACTGCGATATAAATATAAGAGTAATAAATGTCCTTGGAATATAGAACATGTATTCTATATCTTTAAGTATGTGACTTAAAAATGAGATTATATGAATAGTGTTTATATTCCTAAATATCCCTAATCGAGCATTATTAATATGGGACAATTATAATGCATAAAGATTAGTATGTTTGTTGACGGATGACCACATCTCATTGGTCATAGGTATAGTGATACTAAAGTCAAGAACATAGGTGCATGTAATTTTATACATGGCACTGGATTAACCCACAGTGAGATTCTACATGTTGATAATATCATTAGAAAGACTCACAGTGATAATGGTGTAATGATCCTTAGACTTGAGATCATTATATTTCCATACGAGGATTAATATACTTTGACTACATTAAAAGTTACCTTTGACCGGGTGATGATAAAAGTGTACATCGGGTATATTATGAGTCGTATGAGAAATATGAATGATAAATAAAGGATTTAACCCTCCTATTATTAGGAGAGATATTATTGGCCTCTTGATTGAGTGAGACTATGAAAATGCATGGCCATGCTCAAATATTGATTTGTTTTAATAGTATACTCATTGATCAAGGAAACCCGGATTAAACGTTGAAGAGGATGACTATTAACATGCCTCGAGTTTAATCTATAATATTTGGTTAAAGGGATTATATTACACGGAAACATTAATCACGAAAGGTTTAATTGGATCACTAATTATTATTATTACTTGGGTAGCAATGATATATTACTAGATGCCGCTCATTGTTTATAATTTTATTATTGGATATTAAAATTATTGCCAATGTAATAATAACCTAAAGGGTTACACAATAAGAACGTTTAAAAGGAGTTTTAAATTAAATCATTAAATTCAAAATTGGTTGTTAATTAATTAAGCTGGTCTTAATTAATTATTAAAGAGAATTCGAATTTAATAATAAAACCAAATCAGAATGGGTTTGGAGAAGCCCAATTCGATTTAGGGTTTTAGCCCAATCTCTCTTCCCTATAAATACATTATGATGTATTGTTTAGGAACACACTTTTGCAATTCATTAAAACGCGTGGGAGGCTAGAGAGAGAGAGAGGCAGGTTCTTCGGCTAGTACCGGCTCCGGTGATCGTTGGACGATCAAGCGTTCGTGTGGACTACTTTGGCAACATAGATCTCGAAGAGGGTTGCGTGGTGATTGCATTGGACTTCCATCTATCATCAATTTGTTAAAGCTTCGTTTTAAGATAAACGTTCATAACTACGATTTATGTGTTTAACAGTTTTGGTGTATGTAAGCATGTATATGATTTTCCTTGGTTTTGTGATTATACGAGATGTGTATGTATATGTTTTGAACATATGATATATTAGTGGATTGTATAATCATGGGATGATTGTATAAATTGCTGAGTGTATATGATACATGCTTGTTCTTATTTTGGAGATTGTATACGATACGATTTCCGGAAAACTGTGCAAATTTAGTGAAATTTGCATAATGTGTCCGATTCTCGCAAAAGATATGTGTTTTCTGACTGGAATCGGGCCACTGAGCAAGACTGACGTAGTCAGGTTTGCATCCGTAAGCCGTTGACATAGTTTAATACCTGTAAACAGCGATTTATGGTTTTGTGATTTAATCTCGAATTTTCTGAAAAATTATATCATATAGGATATGATATGTTATGATGTGTTGATGATGATCATATAATCTGTATATATTGATATATATATATATATATATATATATATATATATATATATATATATATATATATATATATATATATATATATATATATATATATATATATATATATATATATATATATATGTGTGTGTGTGTGTGTGTGTGTGATTTATGTTTGTTCTTGATATGGGGATTGTATACGATACGATTTCTGTATACGCTGTTAAGATTTGGTGAAATCTGTGTCCAGTGTCCGATTTTCGCAAATGATATGTGTTTTCTGACTGAAAACGAGCGTCTGAACAATACTGATAGCTAAGCTATCATCGACTCGTCTGTAAGGCGTTTGATGCCGTTTAGTGCCCGAAAACGACGATTTATTGTTATCAGAATTTTATTTTGATTTTCTAATTTTTGCGTTATATGATTTCTTTGATTGGATCATCTGAAATATGATATGGTTACATGTTCTTAATTGTTATATGAGCATGGTGATTGGTTATGGCCCTAAGACCAATAGGATAGTGGTTTTGATTATGTGGTTTGGTTTCTAAATACGACTTGCATGTCGTTATTCCTTGTAATTAATAAATCTCGAAAGTAACTCGAGTTCATCTTGTAAGTTTATTAGTGTAGCATGTTTTTCAATTATTAAATTTAACTATTAAAGAAGACAAGAAGAACAAGGAAGCAAGGAGGCGATTCCCCACGAAGATGCAATGGAGAAGACATGTATTTAAATTGTATTTTGTTAACCACCATAGATTGACCTTGATCTTTCCATTAGCTTGAAAAGATCACATAGGATGGGCCATAACCAAACACGTTTAATTTATACATATATATGAATGTATGCGATACAATGTATGTGTAGAGATAAAGATGCATGTTTAATTAGATTAATCATATATGTATTAGATATGACACCCATGCCATGCCTGCTAAACAAGATAAAATATGTAACGATTCAAGATTTTAAAATTAACAAACGACCATGAGATTCTTGTGTTTATGAAATATGGATTTTTAAAACACGGAATTAAATATGGATTTTTGATATCTAAAATTGGGATTTTCTGACAAAAGCGGATATGCGTATTCGTAAGGTTAATGGGTATTAAGTGTGACCATTGGGATCCTCCATCTACTTGGGAAATGAACAATTTAAGATGTCAATTTGAAATATTTGGTTCAAGGAAAAATTGAGGATCTCTTTATGATGTGATCATGATCGTTATAAATTTTCAAAACCCCTTAACAAAATATTAAATTTTAATCAGATGCTTTCCAATGAATGAACACTCATCGAATCCTAGATCGATAAGGGGAAGGGCTGTCAGTGGCAGGGGACTCCTATCTATCGTGGTGAGATGCGACGAATATAAATGGTTATATTCGGTTGTTGTATCATTGGGTCTAATTTAACTGAGTCGTCATAATAAGGTGAAAATAAACGGTTATATTCAACTATTATGAACTTAGAAGCATAGAATTTGGTTAAAAATCTATTAGATAGATAAGATCAATCGTTGTTCACCAAACTATCCAAGAATTATATATGATATAATTGACAACTTTTATCTACCTAAATAATCATGTTTTAAGGACTACAAGTGGTTGACTTAGGACATGACGAAATATGGATCTTGGCTCACTAGAATGATTTATGGGATATTCTTTCCGAATTAATAGTAAGGGCTATTAATTTGATAAAAATAGTGGGAGATATATATTCTAAATATATATGAATAATCACTTGAACATAAATTAATAATACCGTAGACTAATTATTTTATGCATTTTAACATTGTGGATATTCAAATGACAAACAACTCAAATAAACTTCTCTGTACGATCAGTCCTTGAGAAGGACAAGATGACAAGAACAAACTTCCTCGATTGGAAATGGAAAGGCAAGAAGAGGATTGGATCCAAATCTAATGCTAATCCAAGACAAACTCCTAAAAGGGCTTTGATGCCTACAAGAGGTGTTGCAAAGGTGATTGTCACTATTGCATGAAGTCGGGTCATTGGAAGAGAAACTGTCAAAATTATTTGGAGGATCTAAAGAAACTGAAGGTTGTTCAGATTTTGGATTCAGGTATTTATGTTACAGAAGTCAATTTATCTCCTTCTACATCATGGGTATTGGATACTGGATGTGGTTCCCACATTTGTATGAATGTGCAAGAACTTCGAAGGAGTAGGATTTTGGTGAAAGGAGAAATCGTACCTTGTTGGACATGGTACGGTCGATGATGAGTCATGCGGAATTTCCAATCAGTTTCTGGGGTTATGCCCTAGAGACGGCTGCACAAACACTAAACCGAGTTCCTTCAAAATCGGTTCAAAAGACACTATATGTGATATGGACTGATAAACGTAATAGCATGTCATTTATGAAAGTTTGGGGATGTGAAGCGTTTGTGAAATGCTTGATCTCTGATAAGCTAGGACCGAAATCAGATAAATGTAATTTTGTAGGATACCCATTAGAAACTAAAGGGTCTTATTTCTATAAACCTTCTAAGAACAAAGTGTTTGTTGCTCGAACTGCTGTGTTTCTAGAGAAAGAACTACTTTCTAAGAAAAACAGTGGGAGGACAATAGATCTCGATGAGGATCGAGAACTACAAAATAATGTTGAACCAGAGTTGGAACATGAGCAGAATGAGACTCAAGATGTTGAGAACAATAATGCTAAAGAAACACAGGTCGTTCGTAGATCTAGTAGGATTCGCCATGAGCCAGAGAGATATTATGGATTTCTCTTGACTCAAAGTGGCGATCTGATGCTTATAGATAATGATGAGCCTCTCACCTACAAGGATTCTATGAATAGTCCAGATTCTGAGAGATGGCTGGAGGCCATGAAATCTGAGATAGATTCCGTGTATGAAAACCAAGTATGGACTTTGGTTGAACCACCTAATGGGGTAAAACCCATAGAGTGCAATTGGGTTTTCAAGAAGAAAACTTACATGGATGGAAATTTACAGACCTACAAAGCAAGACTAGTGACGAAAGGTTTCAAGCAAATTCATGGTATTGACTATGATGAAACTTTCTCACCAGTAGCTATGGTCAAATCCATCAGGATTTTGCTTGCGATAACAGCTTATTATGACTATGAGATCTGGCAAATGGATGTCAAGACCGCTTTCTTAAATGGGAGCTTAGAAGAGGATGTGTACATGACACAACCTCAGGGTTTTTTCGATTCAAGGTTTGCTAGAATGGCTTGTAAGTTGCGACGATCCATTTATGGATTAAAGCAGGCCTTTAGAAGATGGAACATCCGTTTTGATGAAATAATCAAAGAGTTTGGCTTCATACAAAATGAGGATGAACCATGTGTTTACAAAAAGGTTAGTGGGAGCCATGTGGCATTCCTAGTATTATATGTAGATGACATATTACTAATAGGGAATGACATTCCTTCTCTACAGGCTGTGAAGACTTGGTTGGGAAAAAAAATTTTCTCGGTGAAAGACTTAGGCGATGCTACCTATATCTTAAGGATCATGATCTATAGAGATAGATCTAAAAGATTAATCGTCTTAAGTCAGAGTACATACATTGACAAGGTGTTGCATCATTTTGGGATGCAAGAGGCAAAGAGAGGATATGTCCCAGTGTCTCATGGGATAGTGATCTCAAAGGAAAATTGTCCTAAATCATCAGATGATAAGGACTGTATGAGTAAAGTACCATATGCTTCGGCAATTGGTTCTATAATGTATGCAATGATATGTACTCGTCCTGATGTCTCGTATGCTTTGAGCATGACGAGAAGATTCCAGTCTAATCCATGTAAGGGTTACTGGACAGCGATCAAGAATATTCTTAAGTACCTTAAATGGACTAAAGATTCGTTCTTGATATATGGAGGAGATGAGAAGCTAGTTGTAAGAGGTTACACTAATGCTAGTTTCCAGACAGATAAGGACGATTCTGTGCCCTAGTCTGGATTCGTGTTTTGTCTAAATGGAGGTGCTGTAAGTTTGAAAAGTTCAAAGCAAGATACAGTAGCTGATTCTACAATGGAAGCTAAGTATATTGCTGCCAGTGAAGCAGCCAAAGAGGCTGTTTGGATTTGGAAGTTTACTACAGGACTTGGTGTGGTTCCATCGATCGCAGATCCAGTTGATCTGTATTATGATAACAATGGAGCCATTGCGCAGGCTAATGAACCAAGGTCCCATTCCAAGGCCAAGCATATACTTATGAGATATCACTTTCTTCGAGAGAAAAACGAGAGAGGAGATATAGATATATGTAAAGTACATACTAATGATAATGTTACGGACCCACTGACTAAGGCTTTGTCACAGCAGAAGCACGAAGGTCACAATAGTTCCATGGGTATTAGATACATGGGCGATTGGCTCTAGTGCAAGTGGGAGAATGATAGTGTTAGTGCCCTAGAGACACTGTAGTTGTACTTCTAGGAAAGACTATTTTGTTACTTAATGATCATGTTCTACTGATTATTCTACATTAATTTATTATGTCTTAATTTACTGCGATATAAATATAAGAGTAATAAATGTCCTTGGAATATAGAACATGTATTCTATATCTTTAAGTATGTGACTTAAAAATGAGATTATATGAATAGTGTTTATATTCCTAAATATCCCTAATCGAGCATTATTAATATGGGACTATTATAATGCATAAAGATTAGTATGTTTGTTGACGGATGATCACATCTCATTGGTCATAGGTATAGTGATACTAAAGTCAAGAACATAGGTGCATGTAATTTTATACATGGCACTGGATTAACCCACGGTGAGATTCTACATGTTGATAATGTCATACATGGCACTGGATTAACCCACGGTGAGATTCTAAATGTTGATAATGTCATTAGAAAGACTCACAGTGATAATGGTGTAATGATCCTTAGACTTGAGATCATTATATTTCCATACGAGGATTAATATACTTTGACTACATAAAAAGTTACCTTTGACCGGGTGATGATAAAAGTGTACATCGGGTATATTATGAGTCGTATGAGAAATATGAATGATAAATAAAGGATTTAACCCTCCTATTATTAGGAGAGATATTATTGGCCTCTTGATTGAGTGAGACTATGAAAATGCATGGCCATGCTCAAATATTGATTTGTTTTAATACTCTACTCATTGATCAAGGAAACCCGGATTAAACATTGAAGAGGATGACTATTAACATGCCTCGAGTTTAATCTATAATATTTGGTTAAAGGGATTATATTACACGGAAACATTAATCACGAAAGGTTTAATTGGATCACCAATTATTATTATTACTTGGGTAGCAATGATGTATTACTAGATGCCGCTCATTGTTTATAATTTTATTATTGGATATTAAAATTATTGTCAACGTAATAATAACCTAAAGGGTTACACAATAAGAACGTTTAAAAGGAGTTTTAATTTAAATTATGAATTTAAATTAAATCATTAAATTCGAAATTTGTTAATAATTAATTAAGCTGGTCTTAATTAATTATTAAAGAGAATTTGAATTTAATAATAAAACCAAATCAGAATGAGTTTGGAGAAGCCCAATTGAATTTAGGGTTTTAGCCCAATCTCTCTTCCCTATAAATACATTATGATGTATTGTTTAGGAACACACTTTTGTAATTCATTAAAACGTGTGGGAGGCTAGAGAGAGAGAGAGAGGCAGGTTCTTCGACTAGTACCGGCTCCGGTGATCGTTGGACGATCAAGCGTTCGTGTGGACTACTTTGGCAACGTAGATCTCGAAGTGAGTTGCGTGGTGATTGCATTGGACCTCCATCTGTCATCAATTTGTTAAAGCTTCGTTTTAAGGTAAACGTTCATAACTACGATTTAAACGTCTTGTTTTGCATGGATCCTGCGATTGGGTTTCGATTTTATTGTTTTAATTATTGTTTTTCTCCTGCGTTTGAAGCTCGAAACCCTTCAAAAAAAATTTTCCGATAAAATATATGTGACATCATGTTTACATGCTTATATGGTGATTTATGTGTGACGTGCTAGTCTGTGTAATTTTTATGATTAAAAATTTATTTAAATCATGCGTTATTGATCTTCGGAAATTTTTTATAAAATCATCGGAGTATTTAAAAATTCCAAAATCTTTGAGTTATCCTATTTATAATATTATTTAGTTTTTTAAATTATTGGGTGAATTATTATGGGTGTTTAAGTATTTTAAAATGATTTCAATTGTTATATCGCATTTAAAGGATTAAAATTTGTAAAATTCATATTTAATTCATTCTTGATCCTAAAAATATTTTAAAAATATGGGGATATTTGTAATTTCATAAAATTTATTTTTGGAATTTATAAATTTATTTTTCTACTAATCTCCTGTTTAATTTTGATTTTAAAATGATTTAAGTCAGATTTGTGTTATTAATTATTCCTAAACTACACTCATCTTTTTTAATCCGCAAAACCTAGTTTCCTCAATTCAGTATCACGACTCTGTTCTTGTTTCTCTCGAGAACTCTCGAGAAGTCTCATCTCTCATTTCTTTTCTATCTCCCATTTCTCTCTTTAAAATGGTTTAATTAATTAAAGATGTTTTTTTAAAACAATTCCTTATACTGGGCTGATCTGTTATCAGTGAGTATAAAGGACTTAATGTTTTAAAGATTTTATAGTGGGGGATTCCGTCAAAATGTTTTCTACGGATTCCTTCAGATTGGAGGCGTAAGAGGCCGGGTGACTCCGGTCCAACAATTTTTTAGCGTAAGAGGCTAGGGTGGTCGTAGTCCAGCATTTTTATTAAAGACCAATGTGTTGCCTAATTAGGAACCCAATTTTATGTCCAGAGGGACTTCTTGTCCGGTATGGGAACTTTACGTGGCTGATCACCCGTATTGTCCAGAGTCGTGGAAAAACTCCAATCAATTTAAATGTTTTTTTAAAAGGTTTTATGAAAGTATGTTTAATGATAAAATTGTTTTAAAGAAAGGAATGTTTGATGAAAGGATATGATTTGAAGAAATGAAAAGTTTAATCCTATGATGGAAATCGAATTATTCCCTTGAGATAAATTGATCATTGATACTGTTCATCAATGAAGTATTGAATAGTTGTTGTTCACTACACTATATACTTGCTAAGCATTTTTGGCTCATACTTGCTTTGTTTTACCTAACCCTTTGAAGTTAGGTTTAAGGATGATCTACTACATTTATCACTACGAATGAGAGCGATGAGGCATTCTTTTTATGAAAGAATTCGAAGCCAGAGCGGGTAAGCACAGATTGGGATTGAGCTACGGATTAGATGGTACAGTATTTCGTATTTAGGGCAGAGATAAAAGTTGTAATAATTTGCATAATTTAGATTCTTGTTTCATACCATAACCTGGAATCGATCCTCGGTGAGGAATCGTTGGTGTATTAAGTATTATTATTCAGGTATTTGTATTTGTTATTGGTTGGGTGGCACCCTATCCGGGTTACCGGGTTACCGGGTATAGGGGCGTCACAGGTTGGTATCAAAGCGATAGGTTATGGTCACTGAAACAAGTTAGGATGATTGGGTATAAGTATTTAGGTTGAATGATCTAGGATAAGGTTCGCCTTAGGTTATTAGGATGACGGTTACGATGTTATTTAGTATTTCGATATCGCGCGCAGAAGTTCGATTCATCCGAAGATTCGAACTTGGACGAGGCAGTTGATTCGGAGTCGCGTGAGCTAATTAGACGACCGGAGCTACCAGCTTGGAGGATGCTACTTGTAGACCTTCACGTATTTTCTAGAATGTCTTCTACGACTTTAGTACCTCGTGAACGTTATAGAGAGTATGAAAAGACTATAAATAAGATGGGAAATGCGATTTTTGGCATGTGTTGGAGTAAGGGTGTGGCTATTCCTTACTAGCCGTTGGTTTCATTTAAATTGTTGATTAAGGAGATTTAACCTTCCATTCTGTTCTTTATTATTTTGTTAGTACCTTATCACCTTTGATAATCAACTATGCTTCAGTTCATGATAAACTTCTTATATCAGATTTGTTTAAACACCTTTCTATGCTTTCAGAGACCCCTCTATTTTCCAGGGGTTATTTAATTCAAATTATACTCATAAACTTTTGAAACTCTTGAAATTTTTCTATTTTTCCCTGAATACTCAACCTTATTTATTCTGACTGGGATGAACAACCTATGTAAATAAGGGATTCAGGGACATCTTATCTATGTGATAGAAGTTTGGTGGGATGCCACTTGTGTTTGTCATGAAAGTACAGAAGGTTGGCCCCCTTCTTGTGCTATGGTGGATACCTAAGTGACAAATGCAACCTGAAATTAGTTCAATGATCATATTGATCTCTTAGTTAAATTCTTTTATAAAAATTCATATCTGTAAGAACCCCAAATTTTGGGATATAATTAAAACTTTTTATTATGTACTAAGGTAATGGTGAACAGTGATTACAACTACGATGTAACGATTGAGATAATGATTGAAAGGAATAGATTTGGATTCAAATGTTTATATGCCATGAAGAATACTATTGGTTGACACTTTAGATAAGAATTATCTATCTCCTAGGGAATTGAGATTTGATAATTCTAAAAGGAGAAGATTATTCTTATGTCATCCAAATCGATATATGTTATTGGTCCAGTGGGCCCGTAAAAAGGTTAAGGAACGATCGAAAGAGAACCGGGACACCTATATAACCCTAAAATAATAATAAGAGAATAAAGAGTGAATAGTGTTTTTAGTGGAAAAGAGAATATTATGAGACGACACTATATAGAAGTATTCGGAGCGGATTTCCGAGTTTGTAATGGTGATCCAGGGGGAAAATAAGTATATGTAAAAGCTGTCGGATTCTGAAAAACTACACTTTTATTTTCTCCGAGAGTTCCCTGGACACTGATAGACTTAAGAATTTAACGAAGGGATTTAAAGAATATAAATTCGAAAGTTAGTAAGAAAGATGGAGAATGATAGTATTAATATTAAGAAGATTCCCGGTAAACCCTAATTAGAAATCCGTGAAATATTCCTACGAACGATCAATCGAAACGAGCAATAAACGGACAAAGAAACAAGCAGAGATCCAAGAGGTATGATGAGCTAGTGGAAGGTGACATAATCACTTTATGCAAGATAAGATCAAAGAAACCAAGCTAGTTACAAAGCTAACTAGTAATCTTAGCAATCAAACCAAGTACTTAGCATTCTTTCTCATCCTACCACACCAAAATCAACACTTGTCCACCAAGATGATGTATGCCATGACCTAGTACCTTTAATAAAGTAACTGTATGGTAGATATTTTCATAATAATGCAAGAGAACAAGAAACCAAGCCAAGCAACACAAACTCTCTCAAAACTGCCCAGCAGAAACAATCTCCAAAAACAAATTCATATCTCCATTTCTATCCATGATAAAATCACCAAATTTTAACCATAGCCTCTCCACTCCATGGGTAATATTCGCTCAAAATTTCAATGCCAACAAAGTAGTATAGCCTAGTCAAATCCATGGTCAAAGTTGGGGAAACAAATCTGCCCAGTTTCTATCCAGTGGAAAAAGAGGTCTCAAAACCCTAGCTAGGAAGCTTCAAATCTGATGATCTAGGACTCAAAACAACGATTATGAAGAGCCCAAGATGTGGTAAAAATTTGAGAGCTAAATTCTTATTTTTCAATTTTCTATGATTTTTACAAGTTTAGGATGAATAGTAACTTCCAAGAACTAATCTTTGATTTCTTGTTTTCTTTGGTTGAACCAAGCTTTGTTAATGCTATACAAGGACTAGATCAAGCTTAGTAAGGCTAGTACATACTCCAAGGAAGGTAATCATCTCAAGAAACCCTAGCTCTTAGTTTAAGTTTTGATGATTATTGGATGATTTTGTGATTAGTTATGAAATGGTGTATTATAAGCATGATAATGTAATTAGCTTTATTGATCTAAGAGATATAATGAATATGATGGTGAAGTATGATATTCTAGACTTGTTGAGATGAGAATCATGTGTATAAGATGTATGTATGCCCGGTGTGGCATGGTGATTGTTGTAACAATTTGGAAATGTTCGATTTATAGCCATCGTAATGCCCGATTTTCGTTAACCTCTAGAAAACCGTGCATAACAGTTATGATGAGTTTCTGGCCTTGATGAATAAATGACATGTCCTTGTAGATCTCGAGCCATAGATCGTTTTGGCGCAAGAATAGAAATATTCCGACTTACGGTTTAGGAGTTATGGTCAAATTACTAAAATTGGTTCGAAACCTTAAGTAAAAGTTCGTAACTTCAATTGAACCCTCGTAAAGCATGTTACTCAGTGGCGAATCTTGGTAAATAAATAATAGAGGTCATAAGGAAGGTATGAGAGAAAACCACATGTCAAACGGATCGTTTTCCGATTTTATAAAACTGTTTGAATCGAAGTTAAGCGCGAACGAACCCCTTAAAAGTATAACTTTGGTTATAACTTAGAAAACGAACGTTAAAACTCGAGATTTAATCTCGGTTCATAATCGATCGACTTTAGAACTTATACGACTTAAGTATATACCGAGTGTGGGTATGATGACATGTCGTAATAACGAACAAATGTCGGATCATATCAGTAATAAAAAGAGTTACACTAAAAGGTGTATAACGAGATGATTCGAAAACGTGTTTCGATTTAAGTGAAGTTTATACCTAGACTTTTAAAACGTGATAAGTGGTTAATCTCGAGTGTTCTGATTGTTTTTAGATCATCGAGCAGATCCAGGACACGCTATCTCCACCCACACCCGATTACCAGGCAAGTGTTCAAAACTCTGAACCTGTTGTTGTGATAATATATATATGTGATTGCCATTTTACATATGCCATAGCATGCATGCCTATTGTCAAAATTATATTATGATACCTGTTCCCTGAATTGATATTGGCTTATAGACTAGATACGAATTATCAGTTATAAGCCGGATTGTTTGGATAAGACCCTTAGCGAAGGGCATATGATATTCATTCTTAAATATAGACCGGGAGTCGGTATTTTGAGATATAGATAGTCGTGGAAACCCGGAGGGATTCCAACGACAGATTATTATTTATCTGAGGAATGTTATTATTAAACGTTATTTATATTCCCATAAAGTATCAATTACTTGGAAATATTTCGAGGAATGTTATTTGAGTATTTTCTCAGTCGAGAGATATTAAATGAATGTTAGTGTCGAATATTCATTTAGAGTTGATTATTTAATGAATATTATATTGATATTCATTAGAATGTATTTATTAAATGAATATTACTTTCGAATATTAATTTAAGGTTTTATGTACTTGATGAATATTATTTTAAAATATTCATTGGAAGTTCTATTTACTTAAGGAATATTATTTCGATTATTCCTTAAAAGTTTTGATTACTAAATGAATATTATTTGGATATTCATTTAGAAGATTATTTGTTAAATGAATATCATTTTCAAATATTCATTTAAGGTTTGACTTATTTATTGAATATTATTTTAAATATTTATTGGAGTTTAATTATTTAATGAATATTATTTCGAATATTCATTTAAGGAGGGATTTATTTAGTAAATAATTCCATATATTCATTCGAGGATTACTTACGAGCAATATTATGAGTTAAAAATATTCCGTAATTATTATTGAGTAAATAAATATCTTGGAATATTTATTTAATTCTTTTAAATTCTTTTTAAAATGATTTATATTATTCGGAGATTATCTTTCACCTCCAGATATTATGTAAAATATTTCGGAGTCTTTTTCCGACTATTTTATCAAGGAAAGGTTCCCAACTCTTTATTTTTCATTTAAATCTATCTTAAAAGGATTTAAATGCTCGCTCAAACTTCCATATTATAGGGGAACCTACTTGAGCAATGTTATTTATCTTGTTGACTTCCCGGTCATAATTTATCCTTTTCACTCGCAACTTGGTTGCTATGGACACATTAAGTCTGTGTGTACCTTCTCATCATTTGAGGGGTAAGATTGTTGGAACAAGTTGATATCCATTAACAAGCAAAAGCTTGGGAAATGTTGGTGAATTTTCCTTTCCAACTAGATACGACTACTTTGTGGAGTCTTATCAACAAGTATTTCACTTGGGGAAGGGAGGACAAACTCTACGTTTCAATGCTGTGGATTTATTCGAACTAGGAGTCGTGTGTAAGAGGCCGAGTCGCGCGGTCCATCACAAGGCCTAACCATTGGCCAGGGAGTTACTATTAAAGGCAATCGACAAGTGGAGCCGTCAGTTCTTCCTTCTACTGGTAGTAAACTATGTTGGGCTGTACCATCCCCGACTGATCATCAGGGAGTGGGATAGCTGGCGCGTGATAACTCCAGTATTGGTTCATCTCCCAAATTGGGAATTCCCTGCAACACGTATCGAAGAGACTTCTTTCAGGTTGACGGTGTCTTCTGCAACACGTATCGAAGAGACTTCTTTCAGGTTGTAGGACTTTGAAAAATGTTAATAACTGAAATTGCAATATTTTCCTTGCAAGTTCCTCTTTATATGATAAATGATAATATCTTGCTTATTTTCGACATAGCAGATATTCCCACATATATTTACATTTTGAGTTACCTTGTAACTTCATCGTTCATATTATACTGGCATCATTTTCGTAAATGCATGGCATATGGTTTGAAAGATACTTTTGAACTGTTATATATTATCGTTTAGTTAAACATTATTGTTGGTGGGCTAGTGCTCACCCTTGCTTTATTATTATATCACAACAACAGCAAGACCAGATGACTCGCACAAGGCGCACTCGACGCTGGCGAGGACGATGAGACTACTAGAGCCGAAGAGAAAGCTATTGGTAGGATAGATTTATTCTTTCAATACCAAGTATATGGTCTAGTATGACTTATGTAAATGGATGGTAAAGAGCATGTATTCATATTGTAACTCTTTTGGGTTGTAAGAACTCATAATGTGTTTAATAAAATTCGGTTGTTACTCTGATTTCATCTCTGGGACTATAACGGGTGTGTCTTATATTGTTGTGTTGGGTCATAAAGATATAATTTATTTTGAGTAGAAGTAAGTTCAAGTATTGTGGACAGAATTAGAGACCGTAACGACCGGATCCCGGACCCCGGATCTGGGACCCCGGATCTGGGGGTGTTACAATATCAAACAAAACTCATCTTATATTTATACATGTTAATACCTGTTTATTCTACTGATCCCTTTTATTATAAACCCATGTGGTCTCTAAAAGTTATCGACGATTGAGAGCAGTAAAGATGAAGACGATGAAATTTTGAGTGGTCCAAGCTACATTTTCGTCGAATGAGAATTGGATGAGCAGATTTGAGAATTGAGGTTAAAGCAGAGATTGAATATCAAGTTAGGTTAATCAGTGGATTGACAACACACGTACAAGATTCGATAATGCGGAGAAACTAAGTATGGTTAAGGAACTGATAACAAGGACATAAGATTATTAATTTTGTTAAAGTTGTAACTAGAGTGAGGATGGATATAGTTAGAATATGAGAATTATATAAAGGAAAGATTGTTGAGGAAAATTTGTTGCTGCATATTTTACTTAGGATAGGGAAACATGAATGTTATTAGATTTTAAAATTGTCAGATAGAGAAATTTTAGAATCAAAGTGGGGAAATTTTGAGCAGAGAAGAGTAGAACTGGACAGTTGTTTCTGGGAGATGTCAACAGGAAATGGAACTCTGGATAAAGGAGAAAAGGGATTGTGTTGGAGATAGCAATTTAGGTGAACATAGTCGAAGGATTACGAATATTAAGAGTAAAAGAGATTTGACCAAGATATAATAGTATGGTAAGAAGTGACCGAATTAGAAGTAAGAAATCCAATGAGATTATAAATAACTTGTTAAGAATATGGATGTGATGACAGTCAGAAAGTGTTAATTGTGAATTAGGAGTGGATTGATTAGTTAAATACAAAGTACAAGCAAATTGTGAAGACAAGAAGTGAAATTATGATTCTCAAATGATATGTAAGTTTTGTTGTGCGGTCAGAAGTGGACAAAGGGGTTTTAAAGACCATGCAGACTAAGAGGTTATTACGACAGGATTTTAAGATCAGGATGTGGGAGATACCAGTAAGGAGACAATTAGAGTGAAGCAGATTTCAGTGTTTAAAACTTTCTCGAATAGACGTATTAATGAATTACTAGGATTTTCCTCAAACAGAGTTACAAAGTCGGTTAATTATTTAGTACTAGATAGGTGATCAGTTTCAAGGAGTCAAGATCCGATGACGTCTCAAGAAATTCAAGGATATAAGAAGAGCATGCACAAGATTTCTAAGTACGAGTTTTGGAATTAGGAGAAGTATAATTTTCAGGATATGACGACAAGATCGAAGTGAACTACGTGAAGAAGAAGCAGTAATGAATCAGGAAAGGTCTAAGACGCCAGCAAAGATTGAAAATTTTGAATGACCCGCTAGGAATTTCCGAAGGTTGTCCAAGATTTTACCACGATAGCTACAGTAGTACTAGGAATTTCCGAAGGTTGTCCAAGATTTTACCAAGATAGCTACAGCAGTAGACACGTTTACAAAGAAAGAAATGGGTAGATCAATGTAAAGAAAGCTTCCAGAAGTCAACGTAGAGATTTAGGACCGCTCCAGTGCTAGGGCAACCGGAGGAGTGAGGAAAAATCGAATATAGTTACGTTGCTCAAAGAAATGTTCAAAGAATGTGAAAAGTTATAGATAGACGATTCAAAGTTCTAGATTATTGCAAATGAATTACTAGAGGAAATTGAGGAGTACCAAGATTAGTTGGATAAAGCAGAATATGAAGGAGTTGACTTTAGAAGAAGGGAATAGTTAAACGAGATGAGTGGTGGACGCGTATTATATTTCGTTTATTTTAGTTGTTAATAAATGTTAGAATTATAATGTGCAGAGTTTAAATTTGAGGATTTATGGAGTATGTAGAGTAATGTTTCGGGAATTGATTTTCGGGAATTTGAGACAGTGAAGTTTAAATGAGTTTTGCAGGTAGTAAGTTAATTATGGGTGATGTATACTTTGCTTTACGTATGTAAAGTTAAGTGTTGATTTTATCCGATATTAGAAGTTCTAGAGCTGAATTGGATTAGAAGTTTGATTTGTGAATGGTATTGGAAGGTTGTGACCCCGGGTAGTTTGTATCGCGAATAAGATATAAACGTTTCAAGTTAAATGGTTATTAATTTCGAAAAGGTTACTCAGTAAAACAATGGGATTAAGGATGGATAGAAGTTTCCCAATTATTCCCTCCTTGAGTAACATTTGTACGTTGAAAGGGGAGTAAGAATGATTGGGGGATTTCTTGATATTCTTTTTTCTCAGAGTTTTATCTAGGACAATCTGAATTATGAGTAAGAGCGTAGAAGTGGTATCAATTGACATTTGCTTTAAAGATTTATTTATTTACATGTTTATTACGAGTCAAGGTAGATTTCTTCGTTTTTATGTTTGCTGCAAATCAAGGCGGGTTTTGTTTTGGTATTGTATATGAATGAATTGTTTATGCATTATGGGGTTAGTACTGGAGGCGTTGTGTACAGGGCATAGTCCATTATACGAATAGGTCATGTCCAATTTTTGGTAGAAAAGGGATCGTCACGTGCGAGTGATCAGTATCTAGAATTAACGAGACATGCAAACCAAAGGATTAAGTTTATGTTAGAAATTCGAAGGCCTACAGGATGAGCCTATCGATATGTGAATTGATATAAAGGAATGTTAGTGTGGAAGGAATGACATGGAAATTGAAGGAGAAATGGTTGAGGAATACTGTCTTTATGCTTTCTTAAGATTGATTCTGAGGACAGAATCCTATTAAGGGGGAAGGATATAACGCCCTAGAAAATATCATATTTGGTATTATTATTATTTATTTATTTAATATTAAATGTGGATTATTGGGTGTGAAATTTGTTTTTAGATACAATATATGTGACACCATGTTTACATGTTTATATGGTGATGTATTTGTGACGTGCTAGTCCGTATAATTTTTATTTGAATTTTTATGGTTAAAAATTTATTTAAATCATGCGTTATTGATCTTCGGAAATTTTTTATAAAATTATCGGAGTATTTAAAAATTCCAAAATCTTTGTGTTATCCTATTTATAATATTATTTAGTTTTTAAAATTATTTGGTGAATTATTATGGGTGTTTAAGTATTTTAAAATGATTTCAAGTGTTATATCACATTTAAAGGATCAAAATTTGTAAAATTCATATTTAATTCATTCTTGATCCTAAAAATATTTTAAAAAATGGGGATATTTGTAATTTCATAAACTTTATTTTGGAATTTTTAAATTTATTTTTCTACTAATCTCATGTTTAATTTTTATTTTAAAATGATTTAAGTCAGATTTTTGTTATTAATTATTCCTAAACTACACTTATCCTTTTTAATCCCCAAAACCCAGTTTCCTCAATTCAGTATCACGACTCTATTCTTGTTTCTCTCGAGAACTCTCTTCTCTCATTTCTTTCCTGTCTCCCATTTCTCTCTTTAACAAATCTCTCTCAAATTCTCTAACACTCATCTCTCTCCCCTCAATATCTTGTCACGCTCAAATCTCTCTCCCTCTCCCTCACCATTCCAACCGCGTCTATATATATATATATATATACATACATATATATATATATATATATATATATATATATATATATATATATATATATATATATATATATATATATATATATATATATATATATCTATGGTGTTGGGAGTGTATAGCCAGAAATATTAGTCAAAATTGGGGGTTTTCCACTATGTTGGTCAGGTGGGTTGATGCATCGGTTGTATGTGTCAATCGGGGTCTGTGTGTGTTGCGAGTGGGTTCGTTGATGTGGGTGTGCGTGATAATCAATGGGTGTAGTGATTTCACCAAGTTAACTCGGTGAAACTGTGGGTTTTGTCTCAGCCGAGTCTGCCGAGGTGAGGTTGTTTGTAGTTGTGTCGAGTTTTTGATGAATTCAGTCGTTGTTTCTTGTTTTTCGATTTGTGTTACTGAGTTTCCGAGTCAGCTGTGTGTGTCATTCGAGTTGTTCTGTGTTTGTTTGGAGTTGGATTGTTTAATTCTGCTGAGTAAGTTTGCATTTTGTGCCGAGTTTTCTTGACCGTGTTTTGTTTAAATTTATGTTTTTGTTCGAGTTGAATTTACTGGAATTTAGTTTGGGTTCGTTAAATTCTTGTGTTGGTTATGTTTTTGGGTATTTTGTTGGTTCGTAAACACGCAAGTATACGCGATCACAAATAGCAGGTGATAAGTAAGATTCGTTCCGCAGAGACTATGTGTAATGAAAATTTTAGTACTTATGCAACGGTGTATGGTTACTTCTTAATGCTTGAACACTTATCAATTTGGGATTTTGATTAAACTATTTTAATTAACTAAGCGAGAATAAATTAACAATTAAGAGTTCTTATATATGAGAAAACATGGGATTCCAATTTCATCGAAACGTCACTAAAGGTTGACACATTAAATCGACACAGATGATAAACAAGATAATTAATCAAATAACACGACAATAATACGAGCTACCTTTCAGTACAATAATAGGAGCTACCTTTCAATATACTCATATCAAACCACTTAACATCCACAACAGATAGAAGTCAAGAGGACACCACATTACGATCAAATCATATATGTCTATACAATCTGGAAAAGCAATTGGTTAAGCACAAGTTATCTTTTATAATTACATGGGGCAATATGAGTTGGGTAAAATCATACTACTAATCAAGCATAAGCAATTGATTCATGAACCCATGCTAATATGGCATATTCTCAATCCTAGAATCCACTTTCGCAATCATCAAGGATTAATAAATTAGATGCTAGCTACACATCTATCAATTAAATCAAACCATATTAGATTATCGCAATAAAAACACCCAACGTCGATCACATGTCAAACACAATAATTATGAAATCGAATCCATTGGAACCCCATGATAATGATTAGTTCATAATTGAACCTTTCACCATCATGGGTTCTAAAGAAAACATGGTTCTAAAAACACATAATAATAGAAGAGAAATAAGATAGAAATGAATCCCCAATAGTGCGAAGAAAAATACAAAAGATGAAATAGATTAGGCCTCCTCTTTGTCACTAGCTTGAAGAACCTTCTCTTAATTTGGTTCTATGATAATAATGTCGATAACAACCCCCCTAATGATAATAGATCTCCTATTTTTAAGGTCTAAGATAATACAAATAAAGTTCAGCTGCTTGCCCTAATAAAATGGGCCCAAAAATATTTTGACCAGGAAGAAAATTAACTTAGATCATAGGCACGCAGTTTCGCATAACAACAGGAGGTAAGTCGCGCTGTTGCGCTTCAATTCTGTGCTACTGCGCTACATCACAAGGGAAAATCGCGCTCTTGCGCCCCTACATGCGCTATGGCGCCTCAGGAAACGCGCTATGGCGCCAAATACCGCGCAGCTGCGCCTTTTAGCTCCTGGACTGTGCTGTTGCTCCTACCACTCGTGCCTACACTGCTCCACAGGCAGAAACTCGCGCCCTTGCGCCAAGAAATGCGCCATAGCGCTGGGCACCCTTGGAATAGCCACCCGAGCTGCTTCATTATTTTGTTTCCTACTCCGAATTTCTTCCACAAGTTGCTGTCTTCACTCAATTAATTTAACACCACCATAAACACCAATTTCGCACTAAAATGCCTTTAACCATGCAACCTACACAAATTACACAAAAACATATCATATGACAACGAAACTCGAGAACTTTCAAACGATTAAAGTCCAAACGGAAGGTAAATAGTGGATATAAAATCCACTTATCAAACCCCCAAACTTAAACCGTTGCTTGTCCTCAAGCAATGCAACTCAACCCTAAAATGATGAATGAATGCAACTAAAAATTAAATGTCATGATAATGCAAAACAAATGTCCTAATGCAATGATCCCACACAAATTACCGAAACCGACTCAACACGCAAACGCCTCAAGGAATGCAACAACTCCAAACAGAGCTCGACTAAGTCCCCGTATACTAACAATACATGCTCGGAACGTGGTGTGTGCATTTCTCTCTAGATATACTCTTGAAACTAGATAAAAGGCATAACCAATTCTTCGCCAAGACAATCACATGTTTATAAACAGAATGAACTTTAGACACTCCATGACTCAAAGACACCGCCATCATCATTTAAGGTATACAAGGATTCATGCTTAACTACACAAAACACCAAAAAACACAAAACACACAAAACACACATGCTTATTGAGCGTGTAATGGGTGAGACCCCTAAAGGCTTATACAATAGCACCCTTGTAGCGAGCGTTAGGTTAGTGGATCCCAGACCGGAAAAGTCTTAGGTCACTAGGCATAAAATCCCCTAGAACTTACTTGCTCGAGTACTAAAGAGCCCACCCTAGTCAATTAGCATACACACACTCTCACAAACGCTCATTTTTTATACTTACAACTTTTTTTCTTTTTTTTTTTCTTTCTTTTTTTTTTCCTTTTTCTTTCGACTCTTTTTTTCTTGCCTTTTTTTTTCTTTTTTTATTCACACATGGGTGCACTATCTCACCCCCTAGACTACTCATATTAAATATGAGCGGCTACTAGCCATTTGACGCCTAGCCATTATTACACTACGACACAACACTTAGCATGAAATCCCTGTTTTCCCCCAAACTTATACTTAAGTGCTCCTACGCCACCAAGGGAATAACGAAAATTATAGATATAAATAGATGATTAAATCCCAACAGCCAAACCAGGTATGACTCGATCTAGCCCAAGAGCAAACAGTGAGAACGTGAAAAGATTTTGTTCCTGACACACGCAAGTCAATTTCATAAGTACTTAAATCAACCCTCTATCCATTGTCATCACACTCAAATTAACGTCGACCTATTGAACCAGAAACAGACACTCATATGGAATCATGTGATATGCATGGACAAATAATATTACAATCCTAAATAATTCTATATGGCATGACATCCTAAATGCAAACTAAATGACATGGCCAAACTACATGCAAAATTACTAATATGAACTAGCATGAATATGCAGCTATATGCAATGTAATGATTCTTAATACCTTAAAATCCCCCCCAAACTTATTAAATTCAATGTCCTCATTGAAGGTAAAATTAAAGGGTACAAGAGATACTCCCCTAGTCGTCGGCATCGTCACCCTCCTCGGGTGGTGTGTCTGGTGGTGGATAAACATGGTGCACTCCGAAGGTGGGCCATATGACCTGAAAACCCTGCTGCCGGTACACTCCATCCAATGACTGAGTCAAGTCTGTAGCAAATCGGTGCATCATGTCATGTGTAGTATCATAACGCCTCATCATGCGCCTGAACTGAGCATCACTGAAAACCACAGTCCCCTGACTCGTCTGGCTCGTCTGTGCGCGAGAAGGTCCCGCTCTGTCTGTCTGTCGAGGCACTCTCTCCACCGGTGGCGGATTACCACCTCCCTCAGCAATAACAACATAACCAAGGCCCCTAGGGTGAGGAGTGCCGCCCGGCCACTCCGCCAACCTCTTAATCGCATAGTGATCAAGAGAACCAATCGGCCTGTGCAAAGTCTCATCATAATAACAGCATGTGGAATCCCCCCTGTAGTGCTGCCACCTAAGAATTTCATGATATTCTGATAAACTAGGAACCCAAGATCAATGTACTTCCCGGTCAGAATACCCCACAAAATGATAGCACGCTAAACAGTAACCTCAGTGACATGTGTAGTTGGCATTATACGGGCACACATAAATAGGAACCAAGCTCGAGCATACCTGGTCAATGTAGCTGCAGGAAAAGTATGCTTCTTAGTCGTACCGGCCTTGCACTTCCAAACCGTGCCCGGTATACACATCCCTGCTATAATAACGCCTAAGACAACATCATCCCGGGTCTTCTGTACCCAATCCTCAGCACCTCTGGGCTTCGCCAGTTGAGACAAAATGTGACGTATAGACCCAGGCTTGTAAGCCACTGCCTGGCCCCTCACCATAGTGATCCCATTTTTTTGAATCTTGGCATTGGCGTAGAACTCCCTTACTACGCTCAATGGGACCGCCACAGGTGTTGCACAAAAAGCCGACCACCCTAACTCCGTAACCATAGCTCCCAATTCTCCATCCTCGGTCGAAGGAGCGAAACCCCTTTCTTGACAACGCCTTTTGTCAATAAATTATCAAACTCCTCTTGAGCCGCCTTAGACACAAATTTGTCCACATCATAATCCACATCCACCTCCTCCTCCGAACTACTACTACTCACAACCCGTACCCTTTTTGGAGCCATCACCACTCTTTTAGCAACAACAATTCAACAAACACCAATAACCCCCAAAATATTTCTCCACACACAATATCCCAATTCCAACAATTCAATTCAATCTAAATAATTAAAATAGGAAAGAATGTTACCCCATGAATTGAAGATGAGAACCTTGCAAGCACTCCCCCAAACTTGAATTAGAGAACTCTTGAAGCTTTAATGGAGGTTGAATGATTTGGAATAGAGAGGGGATTTGTGTGTATAGGTGTATATATAGGTGTAATAGAAGTATAGATGGGTTAGGAATTTAGATGAATGTGTGGTGATGGGTTAGGGATGTGTAATTTACTAAGAGGTAGAGTTATGATTTTAGGGTTTAGAAATTTGATGTAGCTCGGTTTTGTGGGGAAAATAAAGAGAAATGGGTTTGAGAAATAAAAGAAGGGAAGTATGTTTTGGGAATAAAACAACTACGGCTGGACAGTAGGGGGGAGGCGCTGTAGCGCGGTCAGATGCGCTGTAGCGCTATGCGCATCCTGTTCTTATTTATTTATTTATTTATTTATTTTATTTTTTTCTTTCTTTTTTTTTATGATAGAAACAACAAAAAAAACAACGAACCAAACGCGTGGGTTGCCTCCCACGAAGCGCTTCTTTAACGTAACTAGCTTGACTTGAAGTTTTCAACTACGTAGAACCAAGAACCACCACCCTTTTCTCACGATTAACCATGCCTCCAAAATAGTGTTTCAACCTTTGACCGTTGACCTTGAATGCTTGATCAGGTGACTTCTCGAAAATTTCTACCGCTCCATGCGGATAAACAGTTTTAATGGTGAATGGCCCTGACCACCTTGACTTGAGTTTACCCGGAAAAAGCCTGAGCCGGGAATTGAAGAGAAGCACTAATTGGCCTGGTTCAAAGGTTTTGGGCACTAGTTTCCTATCGTGCCACTTCTTCACTTTCTCTTTGTGCATTTTTGAGTTCTCGTACGCTTGAAGACGAAACTCATCCAGTTCATTCAATTGAAGCATCCTCTTTTCACCAGCAGCTGCCATATTAAGATTTAACTTCTTCAATGCCCAATAAGCCTTATGTTCAAGTTTCACGGTTAGATGACATGCTTTACCGTAAACAAGCTGAAACAGGGACATTCCCAATGGAGTTTTATACGCTTACCTGTAGGCCCATACAGCTTCATCTAATTTCATGGACCAATCCTTCCTTGAAGGATTCACTACCTTTTCCAAGATTCTTTTGATTTCTCGATTCGAAACCTCGGCTTGACCATTTGTCTGAGGATGATAGGCTGTTGCAACGCGGTGAGATACTCGATACTTGGCTAGTAAAGCCGTGAACTGGCGATTGCAAAAATGAGTTCCTTCATCACTGATAATAGCACGAGGGGTCCCAAAACGAGTGAAGATCTGCTTGTGAAGGAAATTAAGCACTACCTTAGCATCATTCGTTAGTAGGGCCTTCACCTCAACCCATTTGGATACATAATCCACTACCAACAGAATATACTGATTATTGAACGATAAAACAAAAGGACCCATGAAATCGATTCCCCAAACATCAAAAATCTCCACTTCAAGCATATTATTTAGAGGCATCTCGTTCCTCCTAGAAATATTACCAACTCTTTGGCATCGATCACATCTCATCACGAACTGATGAGCATCCTTGAATAGAGTTGGCCAGAAAAATCCTGCCTGAAGCACTCGAGCAGCGGTCTTATCTCCACCATAATGTCCACCATAGATAGTGTCATGACAATCTCGCAAAATCCCCTCCGTCTCACTGTATGGAATACACCGCCTGAGAAGCTGATCCGGTCCTTGCTTGAATAAATAAGGCTCGTCCCAAAGGTACCACTTCACATCATGTAGAAACTTCTTCTTCTGCGCATAAGAAAGCTCAGTTGGGATGACATTGCTCACCAGATAATTCACAAAGTCAGCAAACCATGGTACTTCCCCTTGCACCTGAAACAACTGCTCATCCGGGAAGTGTTCATTGATTAGAGTTTCATCTCTTTTAATTTCCTCGCCCCGCTCCAATCTTGAGATATGATCGGCTACCTGATTTTCCGTCCCCTTTCGATCCTTTATTTCAAGCTCAAACTCTTGAAGTAAGAGTACCCATCGAATCAATCGGGGTTTAGCATCCTTTTTAGAGAGCAGAAATCTAATAGCTGCGTGGGCTGTGTAGACCATTACCTTCGCACCCAGCAAGTAAGATCTGAATTTCTCAAATCCATAAACAACTGCTAAAGGCTCTTTTTCAGTGGTGGTGTAATTCAGTTGGGCATCATTAAGGGTTTTACCAGCATAGTAAACCACATGAAACACATTCATCTTCCTTTGCCCTAACACCACGCCCACAGCGAAATCACTTGCGTCACACATCATCTCGAAAGGCTCATTCTAGTTAGAAGCTGTAATGATTGGAGTAGTTGTCAGCTTCTTTTTCAAATGCTCGAATGCCTTCAAACATTCCTCAGTGAATTTAAAAGGAGTGTCCTTCTCTAGTAGGCTGCAGAGTGGCTTTGTAATTTTAGAGAAGTCCTTTATAAAACGCCTATAGAAACCGGCATGTCCCAGAAAGCTACGAACTCCTTTGACTGAGATAGGAGGAGGAAGTTTCTCGATTGTCTCCAGCTTGGCCTTGTCCACTTCTAAGCCCTTTTTAGACACCTTGTGACCTAGAATGATGCCTTCCTGTACCATGAAGTGGCATTTCTCCCAGTTGAGCACTAGATTTGTCTCAACACACCGTTTCAACACCATGCTTAGATTATGCAAGCATTCGTCATAAGAAGACCCAAACACTGAGAAATCATCCATGAAGACTTTCACATTAATTCCAATCATATCTGAAAAAATATCCATCATGCATCTTTGAAAGGTGGCTGGAGCACCACAAAGTCCGAAAGAAACTCGTCGGAACGCAAAAGTTCCAAAAGGACATGTAAAGGTAGTCTTTTCCTAATCTTCCGGAGCTATGGCAATCTGATTATAGCCTGAATACCTATCCAGCAAACAATAGTACTCGTGACCAGCTAGTCTGTCCAGCATCTGATCAATGAAAGGTAGAGGGAAGTGGTCCTTCCTAGTAGCCTTGTTCAGTTTCCTATAGTCCATACAAACTCTCCAACCTATGACTGTCCGAGTTGGAATAAGCTTATTCTTCTCATTAGCTACCACTGTCATACCCCCTTTCTTTGGTACACATTGAGCAGGGCTCACCCAAGAACTATCCGAGATGGGATAGATGATGCCTGCATCTAGCCATTTAAGAATTTCCTTCTTGACAACCTCTTTCATGATGGGGTTTAGCCACCTTTGACGTTCCACAGAAGGTTTGCTTCCTTCCTCCATTGGAATTTTGTGCATGCAGTAAGAGGGGCTGATGCCCTTGATGTTTGCTATGGTCCACCCTATGGCTGACTTGAACTCTCTCAGAATCCGCAAGAGTTTTTCTTCCTCACTACCTGACAGGTTAGAAGTAATAATAACAGGTAAGGTAGAAGCGTCACCTAGAAATGCATACCTTAAATGATCCGGCAGTGGCTTAAGTTCAAGTTCAGGAGCTTCTTCAATAGATGGCTTTAGACGAATCTGTGACTTTTGAAGCTCAGCTAAGCCAAGTGATTCCGGTGGAGCATTGAACTTTCTTTGGTAGGGGTTAGCATTCAACATTTGAACACACTCTGCAATTTCTTCATCCTCAGAATCAGATTCCCCTTGTAAAGTGCTTACCAAGGCATTTGCCTTCAACAACTGATTCATTTCCTCATGTTGCAGTGACTTAACCATATCAAGTCTGAAACATTCTTCCTCTTCAGTTGGAAGTTACATTGCTTTAAAAATATTGAATGTGACGTTTTGATCATGCACTCTCATAGTCAGCTCCCCTTTCTGAACATCGATCAATGTTTTTCCTGTTTCCAAGAATGGCCTTCCCAAGATGATAGGGATGTTCTTATCTTCCTCAAAATCCAAGATGACGAAGTCGGTGGGAAAAATGAGTTTATCCACTTTGACTAAAACGTCTTCCACTATTCCATGAGGATATGTAACCGACCTGTCATCTAGCTGCAAAGAGATATTGGTTGGTTTTGGGTCGGGGAGTCCAAGTGTCATGAAGACTGAGAGAGGCAACAGATTACTGTTTGCACCAAGATCACACAAGCATTTGTTGAATGACACGTTACCAATAGTGCAGGGAATTGTGAAGCTACCTGGATCCTTAAGCTTTGGAGGTAGTTTTTGTTGCAAGATTACACTACATTCCTCCGTCAATGCAACCGTCTCAAAGTCGGCTAGCTTTAACTTCTTCGAGAGAATTCCCTTCATAAATTTGGCGTAACTAGGCATTTGTTCCAAAGCTTCAGCAAATGGGATGTTAATATGCAACTTTTTAAATACCTCCTGAAATTTGCCAAATTGCTGATCCAGTTTCTGTTTCTGAAACCTTTGAGGAAATGGTGGAGGCGGATAGACTGGAGGATTAGCCTCTGAATGAACCGACTGCTTGGCTGGTTGATGGAGTGGCTGCTTTTCCTTTTCTGCAACTTCCTCTTGCTCTGCATGTTTTGAATTTTGTTCAAGGTCTGTGCTCCCTGTGACTTTTCCTGACCGCAGAGTAATAGCTTGTACCTGTTCCTTGCCATCCTTTTTTCCTGGATTAGGTTCTGTATTGCTAGGCAGACTTCCTTGCTGCCTATGGAGTAGGGCATTTGCTAGTTGTCCAATCTGATTTTCCAATGTCTTGAGAGATGAGGCCTGACTCTGGAGTGATACCGCTTGACTCTTGACCATCGATCTCAATTCTTCTAATTTAGATTTTTCATTCGACTGCTGTTGAAATCCCGGAGGCTGATATTTCTGCCTTGGAGCATACTTCTGCTGCATTCCCGAAGGGTTGGACTGTCTACCCCCAAACTACTGGTTAGGAGGAGGATAAGATGATTGCGGCATGTTGTTCTGACTGTTACCCCAGCTAAAGTTAGGGTGATTCCTGTTGTTTGGATGATATGTGTTATGAACTGGATGTTGTGGCCTTTGAAAGTTGCTAACGAACTGAGCTGACTCATTAGATATGGCACATTGACGAGTGTCATGCCCACCTGCACATAGCTCACAGATGCTAGCGACCTGTTGCATCCCAAGATTAGCCAAAGAATGCACCTTCATGTTTAGAGCTTCTAACTGAGCTGACAGAGCAGTAGCGGTATCAACTTGAAGAACTCCTGCTACTTTGTTTTGTTGCAATCTCTGCGAAGGATTTTGGTACTCATTCACAGCCATCATTTCAATCAGATCATAGGCTTCCTCGTCGCTTTTAACCCACAACGCTCCATGTGACGCCCCCAGATCCAGGGCCGGATATCTAGGCGCTCACGGTCCATTTTCCATTATTAACATACCTATTCTTGCACATAATATATAACACAGCCATCGACCCCACAATAAACTCACACCGCACACACACACACAGGTTAGAGTCTCAGAAACGTCACAACATTGATTAAGCAGAAATAAAAGTATCAGAGGTATTACAGACCGAATTAAATAGTATTTATGCTACCAGCAACACTTCGATATGAAGCGAAGTTGGCGGCTTGAAAGTTTGTTACGGTACACTGCCTTGCACAGGTCATACTGATAAATAAAACAAACTAACAAAAGCTGCCAACCAATCCGGCTAATGGGGCCTACCGGTGGAATCTCAACTGCTGGCTCGGGTCTAGTCACCTGCTTTCGAGCAGTCTGTCTGGGTCTTGCCATTTCGCTTAGCTGTTGTGTTTGTAAATTTGAAAACAAGCAAGAGTGAGCAACTATAGCTCAGCAAGAAATATATGTATAAGGTAAGCAATATAACATTTCATATGATTAACAGTTATTAAACTTGTTTGTATCAATCAGATATAAAATCACTTGTCATTGTTGATAAATTCCGAAGGTGCAACAATACGTGCCCTTGTTTTCCAAAATAAACTTGCAGTTCTAGATACTGCACAGAGTCAACATCTTTCTCATCAAAATAGAACACTATCAGCAACTTGGCACGAAAGCCTAAGAAGCAGTGTCAAAGCATTTTTCCCCGGGTGAAAACTACATCCGTAATCACCCTCGATGAAAACTACATCCGTAATCATCCTTCGGCAACACCTGGGCCGGAATAATAATTGATGGACCGCCTGGCTCACGGCCGCTTACACATCCCGGGAATCGTTCGTCAACGGTTCCCACACCTGCCAGAGTCCCTTTTTCTTTTTCTTTTGAAAATTTGATTTTGATTGAAAACAGAGTAATCGAGGTCCGACATCAGTCGACCGATGATTCTTGAAATCATACAAGAAGCAGAACCTAACCGGGGGTTTTCGAAAATGTTTTGAGTTCGAAAGAGTTCGAGTTTGAAAGTATTAAATGTATCTTGGATTGACTTCGTCTTTAAAATAATGAACGATAATTAATAAATAATATTTTAAGATTTAATATTAATAATTAATAAAATAATTATTCGATAAAATAAACTTTTAATCCAAGATAGGGTTTCGAGTATTTTAGGAAGATATGAAAATAATTACTTGAGTATACGATACTCCCCGAATGACCCTTCGGGTTTTCGCATTCTAGATACGATATAATAATATACCGCTCCCCGGTCAATAGTATATACGGACCGCTACGACCTCTATTGCTAGAGTCGTTGTCCGAGGAAAACATTTCAATCTAAGTTCAAGGGGTACAATCATATATGTACTTATACAATCTCAATTGCATCAATACTTCGATAAACATAACATTTGATATGATTGAAAACTACAAACACAACAGTGAAAGTCCTTGTATATGCATAAGTTTTGAAAAGTAAACTTGCCTTGGTTTGGTTGGGGTGGTCGAACGTGCGGAGTGGAACGATCTATACATAAGCAATAACCGCTCGTTAGTACCTTAACAATATCTCTTTAATTACGGGGTTTTAGAGGGTACGAAATTAACTTAATGACTTCGTCTGTAACACCCCCAGATCCGGGGTCCGGGATCCGGTGGTTACGGTTTCCAATTCTGTCCACAACAATTGAACTTTCCTTAACATAAAATAAATTACGTCTCTATAACCCAGCACAACAATATAAAACACACCCGTTATAGTCCCAGAGATGAAATCAGAGTAACAATCAAATTTTTATTAATCACATTATGAGTTCTTACAATCCAAAAGAATTTCAATATAAATACATACTCTTTGCCATCCATTTACATAAGTCATACTAGACCATATTCTTGGTACTGAAAGAATAAATATATCCTACCAATAGCTTCTTCTTCAGCTCTGGTAGTCTCATCGTCCTCGCCCGCGTCGAGTGCGCCTTGTGCGAGTCATCTGGTCTAGCTGTTGTTGTGATATAATAATAAAGCAAGGGTGAGCAATAGCCCACCAACAATAATATATAACTGAATGATAATGTATAACAGTTCACAAGTATCTTTCAAACCATATGCCATGCATTTACGGAAATGATGCCAGTATAATATGAACGATGAAGTTACAAGGTAACTTGAAGTATTTGTTTGTAGAAATATCTGCTACATCAAAGTAAGCGAGATATTCTTATTGTTATTAAGAAGAGGAACTTGCAAGAAAAGGTTGCAATTCCAGTTATGACCCTTTTCCAACTCTACCAACAGTAATCATGTTGCAGGAAATAAATAAATTTGGATGATGAACCAATGATGGAGTATTCACCGCGCCCGCTGTTCCAATCTTGATGATCAGTCGAGATCGTACAGCTCAATTTAGATTTACTACCGGTAGAAGGAAGAACTGACGGCTTTACTTGTATACCGCCTTACTAGCTCTCCCCGGCCAACGGTTGGGCCAAAGGGGATGGACCGGCGCTACTCGGCCTCTTACACGACTCCTAGTTCAAATAGAATTCATGATTCTGAATGTAACGTTCGTCCCCCTTTCCCCAAGTATAATACTTGTTGATAAGACTCCACAAAGTAGTCGTATCTAGTTGGAAAGGAAAATTTACCAATAACTCCCAAGCTATTACTTGGTAACGGATATCAACTTGTTCCAGTAATCTTACATCTCGAAAGATGAGAAGGTAAGCAACGACTTAATAAGTCGACAACACCCGAGTTGCGAGTGAAGGGAATACTTTATGACCAGGAAGTCGACAAGATAAATAACATTTTCCAAGTAAGGTTCCCTTATTATTAAGGAGATAGACTCAAAGAAGAATGATGTCTGAGAACCTTTCTTGATATAAGCTTAATAATAATATGATTCCGAGGTATTTTCTGTAATAATCGAAGAAGATAAACCTTATCGAGTTTATTCTAAGTATGGAATAAATATTCAGAGAATATTTATTGAATTAAAATATTTAAAGAATATTTGGGAATATGAAAGAATATCTTTAATCAGAGTATTTCTCAAATAATCCCTGAAGAAATATCAGGAGAATATTTATTGAATAAATAAATATTTAAATGAATATTCAAAACAATATTCATTAATTAATAAGACCTGAAAAGAATATTTAAGGTAATATTCATAATTAATTAGGAATTTAAATGAATATTCAAAAGTAATATTCATTTAATGAATAATATCCTAAATGAATATCAAGTAATATTCATTTAGTAATCCAAGCCTTAAGGAATATTCGAGATAATATTCGATAATTAAATCAAGCTTCAGATGAATATTAAAATAATATCCATCAAGTATTTAATATCTTAAATGAATATTCAAAAGTAATATTTATTTAATAAAATAATATTCTAAAAGAATATCCAAATAATATTCATTTAATAGTCTCATCTTTAGAAGAATAATCGAAATAATAGTCGATAATCAATTCGACTCTGAATGAATATTGAGAAATATTAATCGTTGAATAGTTACGTTCAAATAATTATTTGAAGTAAGGATCGTTAAAATAATTAGTCTCGAACGAATATTCAAATAATATTCGTCCCCCAAATAATCGAAAATATTTACTTAAATATTTTTCTCCGAGGTAATCTCGATATATCAAGGAATATTGACTCCCGGTCTATTTTTGATTAATAAGATGTATACGCCCTTCTATGAGGGTCTTACAATAACCGGCTTATAACTGATATATAACTATCTAGCTTATAAGCCAACAATAACATTCAGGGAACAAATATATCAATTCAACTTGAAAGTAGGCATGCATGCAATGGCATATGTATATCAGCAATCATATATATATATATATATATATATTTATTCAATCACAACAACAGCCTAAAAGAAGGGAATTGAAACTTGCCTGGTAGTCGAGTACGGTAAGGGGTAGTGGTAGCGGGTCCCGGTTCAGCTTGGTCATCTATAAATAGCCAAGGCATTCGGGATTAATCACTTAACATATTAAAAGTTAAGTTATACTTAATTCGAAACACGTTCTCGAGTTATCTCGTTATACCCCTTTTAGTGGATTACTTATTATCGCTGATCCGACCCGACATTCGTTCGTTAATACAACATGTCATTGTACTTATACTTGGGACATACTTAAGTCATATGAGTTCTAAAGTCGATCGTTACGAACCAATACTATACTCCGAGTTTTATCGCCCGTTTTCTAAGTGTTTTACCGAAGTTATAAAAGAGTCGTCTTTTAGGGGTTCGTTCGCGTTTAACCTCGACTCGAACATTTTTAATAAATCTAAAAATGATCCTTTTGACATACGGTTTTCTTTCACACCTTCCTTTTTACCTCTAGTATTTATTTACCAAGATTCGCCATGACTTTACATATTTTACGAGGGTTCAAATTCAGTTACGAATTCTCGGTTACGGTTTCGAAATACTTTTAGTAAACCGGCCGTAACTCCTAAACCGTAAGTCCGTTTCTCGTGATCTTTATATCAAAACGAAGCTTATAACATAAGCTATCCTAAAATGGCAGAAAAGTTTCTGGTCAGTAGGGTCTTGATGTGAAAAATGGCATACAAAACATGATATTGTAAAATCGGGCATTATAACGGCTATGTTTACGCGTTTTCCAAAGTTTTTACACTTTATCTCGATCTAACAAAGATCAATCCAACCACACAAACGCATGATAATCATCATGACTAGTCTATCAACAACTCATCTCAACCATCTCATGGATCACAATCCAAACAACAACCATAATCAACTAATAACATAGATCTAAGCATAACATAGCATACTAACACTAAATCATCCATAAAACTCATAAAATCTCAAAATGGTACCAAGGGTTTTTGGAGCTTGTTACCTTCCTTGGAGAGTGAATAACACTTGGTAAGCCTTGTCTAGTCCTTAGATTACCTTAACAAAGCTTGGATCATCCAAACAAAACAAGAAATCAAAGTTAGTTTCTTAAAATCACTATTCACCCTAGGCTTGGATGATTTATTTGAAAATGGAAAACATGGAGTTTGAAGCCAAGATTTCTAGGGTATCACTTTTATGAATTATAGGACTTACCATAAAAATTTGGAGATCAAACAATGGTGGAAGCTTGGACTTTGGATTTGGAATTTAGGGAGGAAGTCGAATGGAATGTTTTTGGAGGGGGAGAGAGTTGCTTGCTTGTTCTTGATCTTTTCCTTGTATTATTGTGTTGCCTTGGATAATATCTTGCTAAAGTAGCTTTATTAAAGTGCCTAGGTCATCCATGATGCAATCAAGAGACATGTGTTGCATTTTGAATGGTTTTCATGCTAAGTATTGGTTTGATATCTAAGTACTACTTCCATCTCCAAGTATGCTAGTTACTTTAAGCCACTTGGTTGCTAGATATTTATTCTAGTAGCTTACACAAGACTCTTGCTTCCTCTGCTTGTTTCTGTGTCCGGTTATTACCCGTTTCGATTGATCGTTCGTGAGAATATTTCACGGATTTCTAATTAGGGTTTACCGGGAATCCTCTTTAATATTAATACTTTCATTCTCCATCTTTCATTCTAACTTTCCAATTTATATTCCTTAAATCCATTCGTTAAATACTTAAGGCTATCAGTGTCCAGGGAACTCTCGGAGAAAATAAAAGTGCGGTTTTTCAGAATCCGACAGCTTTTACATACTCTTATTTTCCCCTTGGATCACTAATACGAACTCGGAAATCCGTTCCGAATGCTTCTGTATAGTGTCGTCTCATATTATTATATACTCCCACCAAACACTATTCATTCTGTATTCTTTACTTGTTCTCTTAGGGTGGTACAATTGTCCGTATTCTCTTTCGATCGTTCCTTAACCTTTTTACGGAACTACTGGATTAATCGTTATCGATCTGGATGACATGAGGGAATTCTCCTGCTTGAAATTGCCATATCTTATTCCCTTAGAAGATAGATTATTCTTACCTATGTTGTTACCCTTTAGCATTCTTCAAGACATAGAAATAATAAAGTCGAATTCCATTCATTCTTTCCAAATATCAATTATTACATTGTAGCCATAACCACTCCTCAGTGGTTTCCTACCTTCATTCTTAAATCAAATATAATAACATCCCAAAATATCAAATCCTCAAAGTTAATATCTCAATACTTGGATTATAATAATATTTAATCCACTGTCCGGTCAAATATTATACCGAAAAAGAATTTGGAATTTCTGAATTCCGATCGTCTCTGCATTCACTTATTTCCTCCGCGTATTACTAATATGACTTCGAAACATCCATATCACGTCCCGTACATAGGGTGGCGTGAAAAGTTTTCCAACTTACAAAATCACTATTCATCCACCAAATTACTATGCACATACAGGAAACACTATGCACGTACGGGAAACACTATGCACGTACGGGAAATACTATGCACGTATGGGAAACACTATGCACGTACTCATTTCCCTTCAAGGATCCATTAGCTCCTTCCTGGATGGTAGATTATTCTTATCTAGGTCCTCAACCATCGAATTACTCTATTCTGACAATATACCAATGCATCAGGATCATTGTCCCAAGCAATATCCATTCATTACAATCATTGTTCTTTGAAACCACCATTCATTAGAGCTAGTGACCTTGTTGTCGGAATCATTGTTCTTCATTTTATCATTACTTAATAAAAAGTTTTAATTATATCCAAAATTTGGGGTTCTTACAGTCTCCCCTCCTTAAAAGGATTCCGTCCCGGAATCAGGTAGGAAGCAAAGAGTCGTTTGCCTGTCGTTCCCTTTTTAGCTTCCCGGTCAATTTTTAGTCGTTCTACCCTTCCTCAGCACATCTTCTAGTGCTACAATCCATATTTTATCCTTTTTCCATCAACGTTGCTACTTTTCGTACAACTCACTATCCGGGTTATACTCTTACTCAGTCTTATCCTTATTGATACCTGCAGTAACATTGGTATCACTATCACCCCACGATTCGGAGGTAACCTCGCTCGTACTGTGCATTTCCTGATCGCTTTAATCTTCGCAATCTCGATCAATATAGAGAAGTGGAAAGATTTATTGAGAGATCACTATGATCAATTGAACATTTGTTATATTGCATAGTTAGTACAGAAGGGGGCCAGCCTTTAGTACTTGACAAGCAATTAAACAAGTCATGGCATTCCACTTAGACTTCTATCACATAGACAGATAGTCACGTAGCAGTACCTCCCCACCTAAAAGGGTTGTTCTTCTCAATTCATAAAGAAGATGAATAAGAGAAAAGAAGAGAAAAGAGTTCTAAAGGATTATAGAAAGCTTTCATGGTTGTAGAATATCATACTCAGAATTTACCTCTGAACTATAGAGGTTTATCAAAGAAGAAATTAATCATAATTATATCCAATACTATTTGATCGCAATCTCACGTGTCAAAATATCTTGCTGCTTTGTCCATTTTTCTCTGGACCTGTACCCTGGTTCCACCTTAGCAACTTACTTTTGGAAAATCTTTGAACCTTTCAGGTTAAATCTTAGTTTCTCGCTTGACACCATTGTTACTGACATTCCATGTCACGCTACTAACTTTTTCATATCTATAATATTAACACTATCAGGTTGTCATCCCGAGAATTCATCGGAAAACCCATTTATTAATCCATTCCTAACATTCCTTGCTTCCTATTTCGTAGTTGCTTTCCCCATCCTTTCTTTATCAATCACATCCTTCTTATTAACTGATTCTTATTTACTTCTGTTATTTACTTCCACCTTCATCTCTTTATTGAGACATCTTTTGCACTTGGCACCTCTTTAATGGTATCCCGTCACATTTACTCTATAATCATCACGTTATTTCAATTTAAACTTTCCGAAATGAATCTGGCCCGATTCCTTTAACTTAGATTCATATAATCTACTTCTGCCAACCTTGTTTCTCATCACTTGTTCTTTTCTATCCGTGGTTTTCCACAGATTGTCTTTCGTAAGTCAGACCAGGTCGCACACCTACCTGCTCGCACTCTTATCATCTGTCGAACATCTGCATTTTACTGGCGTAGCCTGGCCACATGAAAACCCGTTATGACCGTGCTATAAGTTTTGGGGGTAAGGCTGGCTCGAATACCGCCGTCCGAACACTTTAAACTCTCAGGTGGCCCAATAAGTCTCGGGCTCAACCGCCCTTCCCTCCAAGTCTCATTAATTCTTTCCATGGGAATATCTTTAACATCATGAATCATCAACCTCATATTCTCTATCTTGTTTGCGCAGAAGTACACTAACATAAACTTGTTTGTCATTCATCAACATGCCATTTAGTTAATCAATGGCAGCACTTTCTTTATCTTTACATTGTCATCTATTTTCTTAGAAGAATCACCATCGCTTGTTGTTTACGTAGTGCATTAATAGCTAACCCTACGGGTTTCAATCCTTTAGGGAGACAAAGTAATCACTATTCCTTATTCATAAGGAACACTTCTTGAACTTGATGTAGATATTACATGAAGTAGATAAAATTGCAGAAGAGTTTCAAGCATCGCAACTAGGTCCGGTTGATGAAACCATCACTCATGCATCTCCCATAAAATACTGGAAACTTAATGGTTTACTTCGTCAATATTGTATCATGGTCCTGGTTTGCCTCAAAACGGGACCTTCTAAGGTGTGTAGTTTGCTTAAGACAATATCGGGAATCGAATCTTTACTTAAACTATCATTATCTTCGATTCTTGCACAATCATCAAAAGGAATGTAACTTCCTCCACTCCAATACGACCTTCAAGGTCTTTCCAAATATCATTTTGTTTCTTCGGTATGAACATTTATAATTATTCCTTTATACTTAGATTGTCGGCCACCTCATTGGCCTTTCTTGATGATAATGATTTCTTGTAACCCATGTTTTCTGGGTACATTCCAACTCAAGTTTTTCTACCTCATTCCCATCACTGTTGGGTTAAAGCATTCTCCACTAAGCTTCGCTGAAGGAGAAAATATAACTATCAGTCATTTCCATAAGTCATTGCTTCCACCTACCCGTGGGAACTTTATCACGTTTATTCCCAATCCTACTTAGGATACTTCTTTTCTTAGTTCTTTCTTTATCTTAGGATAATCTCAACCTTTATAGGTTCAACCCATACTTCCTCAGGGTTTCATACATGCCTCATCTGGCATTATTGTTACGATGTTAATTATACATTCCTTACCAAACTTCCATTTTTGAAGTTCGGAATATTACTTTTTTCCTTGTAAGGTTTCATAGGCCATCCTTATCATTCCTCCGGTATTTTCTGGGTACCGGGTATATCAAAATGTCATTGATCAATACTCTAATAATTCTATCTATGTTCTTTCCAGAACTCTTTTTAATAATCCTTACCGGTCATTGTTGCCTTAGCAAGTCCAGCTCATATCATCTGAAGTCATAATGTCGTTATTAGGGTTAATGCCACCCCTTGTGCATTCCCCAGGGTTTGTCTTAATTTATGGATATCCTATCCTTAATTCAACTGCCAAGGAATTCTTGCATCTTATAATTGGCAATCAGATCATGTATCCTTAATAAAGGTCTCTTTTCAATCATTCTCATTTGATAATCGATCGGTGGTTTAATGCCACCCTCTTCTTTCAGATAGTTGTCAGCCTATTTGGCCTTCCAAAAAGGCAACGTATGCCTATCTCTTCTCTTACCGAACTTGTTAATGGTAGCAAGGATGTTCTGGAAGAGATTGGTCGAGTTCAACGTGGATCTCTTAGTGCCTATCGTTCTTCGCAAAGGTACTTGCCTCAGACAAAATTCCTACAGCATACTGTTCAATTTCTGACCTTTTCTATACCCTCTTCATATACCTTCATTGTTTACTTTCCTCCGTCATAATATATTCATGGTATTCATGATACCCTAACATCATACATCTCAAGTCACTATACTTCCATTTTACTCGAAATCTTGGACACCCATATACACATGAGTCACTTCAGTACGGGTGACCCCATCCTAAAAAGGTCTAGTGAATTCCCAATCAAAACATGGGTTGTTCGGCAGAAGATTCAAATGATCTCATTAATGTTTCCTTTCATTGATGGTCTAGTCACTCGATAATCCTTTGTGACTTGGCCTCAACTGGCCACACTAAAATAAAAAAAATATTTGATTTTAGGGGTTGGCTAATAGCATTACTTTTCTAGCAATTGCCGGCATAGTGCCTTCTTCTTTGATACCTTTCTACCTTTCCAAAACTTTACTCCATATAAGTCTTAATCGACTACTCGGCACCGTCTCCGGTCACCTTTCCTCCACTTTTATCTTTTCAACTATTCTTATCAATCCCGCTTGCCACGCAAGCTTACCATTCCTGGAATAACTGCCTTTTCACTTAAGTCAATCCCGGAGTTTCTCCGTCCGGCTAATTTCTTACTTACATTTCCTGTTTTCGTCCAATCTCACTTCATCATTTTATCACTACCGTCGATTGTAATGCTCAGGGTCCGTTTACTAACCCATATTACAGCATCCTTACCCAAGTCACAGGGTTTGCTCCAGTTTCTACTCTCTTCCATGACATTCTCTGATAATCAGAAAGACAAGGTTTGCCAAAATTCACCGAATTCCTTTTCAGACTCAGGGAAATTTTGATCAATCTACCCACCTACTGGTAACATTAAGGAGACCAGTTTCGAAACCTGAAGAATAGTTCTATGAACCTCCAAGCAGGTGGAATCATAAACAGTCATAGTTAACGAAATAATCATCATCAGATTGGAAGTTTACCCACTGGAGAGGAATCAATTATATCCATCCCTTAGAAGGGAATCAACAGTTTCAAACTGAAACCTGTCACAACGTCCTGATATTCAATGCTACCAAATGTCGGTCTACCTAACCCTTTATGCGAAGCGTCATTGGAAGCACAAAGTCTCCTTTTTCCATTAAGCAATGCCAGCTCTTGGTCATTACCAATTTCACCTTTTAGCTCCAGGAAGATTTTCTCACATTTTTCTCTTTAACTACTGATCGTATTACTTGATCTATTGTAATTCCGCATCAGAATAAACTTAAGGTACTACTATAATCCATTCAAGAGAAGAAGGAATTTAATATTCCTCTGAATCACATGCATCTAACGTTTCTGGTTCATCATTTAGCTGAGTTGAATTAACTCTATACTCAGTCTCTGGCAGTAGTCTCATTACGAGTTCATCTTGACTCACTGGTCTTATCTTCCGGTAGGTTCTGAGATCATTGTCTTGCTTACTACTTCCTTATATAACTTTACCCAATCATGCTATCACTTCCCAATGTCTTTACTTTCTAAATGATTCATTCATAAAATGAACATTTCCCTGAATAAAACCACCTCATTAACCTCACTTTGGTTTCGTAAATTATAACCTATGACATCTGCCTTCTCGTGGCAAATTATTACCGACAATATTCATACTGATTCATTTATCAAATGATATGGCACTTACTGCCTCATTCTCAACTATTCCTAGGGACTCTGCTCCTCGTCCTATATCGCGGTCTTTGATAATCATACCTCCCTCTAGCTCTTTCTTTGTTAAGATGAAAATCTCTAAGGATTCTCATCTATTTCCGTATAAGATCTCAAGTAATTCTTCCAATCCTTCTTTCTTGCTGGTACTAAATCTGGTAGTCCAGCTATGAATTCAACATGCATCTTCAGATCTCTTAATAATATTTCGGTTCTTTATACTCACTTTTCTGAGCACCATATCTTAATCATCACAGTCATTCTGGCTGCGGCCCTCATTACCCATGGGTAAGCTCCTTATCCTAACAGGATTTTCCTTATCTGCTGGAACCTCTTCCGGGTCTCCAATAGGGTACTCCATCGAATTACCCGCTGATCTTCAGCATATAAAGCATCATCGCGCTGTTGCTCGTATGCCTCAAGGTCAGTCGCCTTACTCGTCGATACGATATCGAGCTAAGTTACTATCATTATACTTACGAGTTCCCATAAGGGTTTTATATGTTATCACTACATTAAGTAGTCCGACTATGAACTTGGCAAGAGTTCTTATTATCTTATTGAATTTATTGTTTTAACGTCACCTCATCACTGGGGTTTATAACGTACGCTCTGATACCACTTCTGTAACACCCCCAGATCCGGGGTCCGGGATCCGGTGGTTACGGTTTCCAATTCTGTCCACAACAATTGAACTTTCCTTAACATAAAATAAATTACGTCTCTATAACCCAACACAACAATATAAAACACACCTGTTATAGTCCCAGAGATGAAATCAGAGTAACAATCAAATTTTTATTAATCACATTATGAGTTCTTACAATCCAAAAGAATTTCAATATAAATACATACTCTTTGCCATCCATTTACATAAGTCATACTAGACCATATTCTTGGTACTGAAAGAATAAATATATCCTACCAATAGCTTCTTCTTCAGCTCTGGTAGTCTCATCGTCCTCGCCCGCGTCGAGTGCGCCTTGTGCGAGTCATCTGGTCTAGCTGTTGTTGTGATATAATAATAAAGCAAGGGTGAGCAATAGCCCACCAACAATAATATATAACTGAATGATAATGTATAACAGTTCACAAGTATCTTTCAAACCATATGCCATGCATTTACGGAAATGATGCCAGTATAATATGAACGATGAAGTTACAAGGTAACTTGAAGTATTTGTTTGTAGAAATATCTGCTACATCAAAGTAAGCGAGATATTCTTATTGTTATTAAGAAGAGGAACTTGCAAGAAAAGGTTGCAATTCCAGTTATGACCCTTTTCCAACTCTGCCAACAGTAATCATGTTGCAGGAAATAAATAAATTTGGATGATGAACCAATGATGGAGTATTCACCGCGCCCGCTGTTCCAATCTTGATGATCAGTCGAGATCGTACAGCTCAATTTAGATTTACTACCGGTAGAAGGAAGAACTGACGGCTTTACTTGTATACCGCCTTACTAGCTCTCCCCGGCCAACGGTTGGGCCAAAGGGGATGGACCGGCGCTACTCGGCCTCTTACACGACTCCTAGTTCAAATAGAATTCATGATTCTGAATGTAACGTTCGTCCCCCTTTCCCCAAGTATAATACTTGTTGATAAGACTCCACAAAGTAGTCGTATCTAGTTGGAAAGGAAAATTTACCAATAACTCCCAAGCTATTACTTGGTAACGGATATCAACTTGTTCCAGTAATCTTACCTCTCGAAAGACGAGAAGGTAAGCAACGACTTAATAAGTCGACAACACCCGAGTTGCGAGTGAAGGGAATACTTTATGACCGGGAAGTCGACAAGATAAATAACATTTTCCAAGTAAGGTTCCCTTATTATTAAGGAGATAGACTCAAAGAAGAATGATGTCTGAGAACCTTTCTTGATATAAGCTTAATAATAATATGATTCCGAGGTATTTTCTGTAATAATCGAAGAAGATAAACCTTATCGAGGTTATTCTAAGTATGGAATAAATATTCAGAGAATATTTATTGAATTAAAATATTTAAAGAATATTTGGGAATATGAAAGAATATCTTTAATCAGAGTATTTCTCAAATAATCCCTGAAGAAATATCAGGAGAATATTTATTGAATAAATAAATATTTAAATGAATATTCAAAACAATATTCATTAATTAATAAGACCTGAAAAGAATATTTAAGGTAATATTCATAATTAATTAGGAATTTAAATGAATATTCAAAAGTAATATTCATTTAATGAATAATATCCTAAATGAATATCAAGTAATATTCATTTAGTAATCCAAGCCTTAAGGAATATTCGAGATAATATTCGATAATTAAATCAAACTTCAGATGAATATTAAAATAATATCCATCAAGTATTTAATATCTTAAATGAATATTCAAAAGTAATATTTATTTAATAAAATAATATTCTAAAAGAATATCCAAATAATATTCATTTAATAGTCTCATCTTTAGAAGAATAATTGAAATAATAGTCGATAATCAATTCGACTCTGAATGAATATTGAGAAATATTAATCGTTGAATAGTTACGTTCAAATAATTATTTGAAGTAATGATCGTTAAAATAATTAGTCTCGAACGAATATTCAAATAATATTCGTCGCCCAAATAATCGAAAATATTTACTTAAATATTTTTCTCCGAGGTAATCTCGATATATCAAGGAATATTGACTCCCGGTCTATTTTTGATTAATAAGATGTATACGCCCTTCTATGAGGGTCTTACAATAACCGGCTTATAACTGATATATAACTATCTAACTTATAAGCCAACAATAACATTCAGGGAACAAGTATATCAATTCAACTTGAAAGTAGGCATGCATGCAATGGCATATGTATATCAGCAATCATATATATATATATATTTATTCAATCACAACAACAGCCTAAAAGAAGGGAATTGAAACTTGCCTGGTAGTCGAGTACGGTAAGGGGTAGTGGTAGCGGGTCCCGGTTCAGCTTGGTGATCTATAAATAGCCAAGGCATTCGGGATTAATCACTTAACATATTAAAAGTTAAGTTATACTTAATTCGAAACACGTTCTCGAGTTATCTCGTTATACCCCTTTTAGTGGATTACTTATTATCGCTGATCCGACCCGACATTCGTTCGTTAATACGACATGTCATTGTACTTATACTTGGGACATACTTAAGTCATATGAGTTCTAAAGTCGATCGTTACGAACCAATACTATACTCCGAGTTTTATCGCCCGTTTTCTAAGTGTTTTACCGAAGTTATAAAAGAGTCGTCTTTTAGGGGTTCGTTCGCGTTTAACCTCGACTCGAACATTTTTAATAAATCGAAAAATGATCCTTTTGACATACGGTTTTCTTTCACACCTTCCTTTTTACCTCTAGTATTTATTTACCAAGATTCGCCATGACTTTACATATTTTACGAGGGTTCAAATTCAGTTACGAATTCTCGGTTACGGTTTCGAAATACTTTTAGTAAACCGGCCGTAACTCCTAAACCGTAAGTCCATTTCTCGTGATCTTTATATCAAAACGAAGCTTATAACATAAGCTATCCTAAAATGGCAGAAAAGTTTCTGGTCAGTAGGGTCTTGATGTGAAAAATGGCATACAAAACATGATATTGTAAAATCGGGCATTATAACGGCTATGTTTACGCGTTTTCCAAAGTTTTTGCACTTTATCTCGATCTAACAAAGATCAATCCAACCACACAAACGCATGATAATCATCATGACTAGTCTATCAACAACTCATCTCAACCATCTCATGGATCACAATCCAAACAACAACCATAATCAACTAATAACATAGATCTAAGCATAACATAACATACTAACACTAAATCATCCATAAAACTCATAAAATCTCAAAATGGTACCAAGGGTTTTTGGAGCTTGTTACCTTCCTTGGAGAGTGAATAACACTTGGTAAGCCTTGTCTAGTCCTTAGATTACCTTAACAAAGCTTGGATCATCCAAACAAAACAAGAAATCAAAGTTAGTTTCTTAAAATCACTATTCACCCTAGGCTTGGATGATTTATTTGAAAATGGAAAACATGGAGTTTGAAGCCAAGATTTCTAGGGTATCACTTTTATGAATTATAGGACTTACCATAAAAATTTGGAGATCAAACAATGGTGGAAGCTTGGACTTTGGATTTGGAATTTAGGGAGGAAGTCGAATGGAATGTTTTTGGAGGGGGAGAGAGTTGCTTGCTTGTTCTTGATCTTTTCCTTGTATTATTGTGTTGCCTTGGATAATATCTTGCTAAAGTAGCTTTATTAAAGTGCCTAGGTCATCCATGATGCAATCAAGAGACATGTGTTGAATTTTGAATGGTTTTCATGCTAAGTATTGGTTTGATATCTAAGTACTACTTCCATCTCCAAGTATGCTAGTTACTTTAAGCCACTTGGTTGCTAGATATTTATTCTAGTAGCTTACACAAGACTCTTGCTTCCTCTGCTTGTTTCTGTGTCCGGTTATTACCCGTTTCGATTGATCGTTCGTGAGAATATTTCACGGATTTCTAATTAGGGTTTACCGGGAATCCTCTTTAATATTAATACTTTCATTCTCCATCTTTCATTCTAACTTTCCAATTTATATTCCTTAAATCCATTCGTTAAATACTTAAGGCTATCAGTGTCTAGGGAACTCTCGGAGAAAATAAAAGTGCGGTTTTTCAGAATCCGACAGCTTTTACATACTCTTATTTTCCCCTTGGATCACTAATACGAACTCGGAAATCCGTTCCGAATGCTTCTGTATATTGTCGTCTCATATTATTATATACTCCCACCAAACACTATTCATTCTGTATTCTTTACTTGTTCTCTAGGGTGGTACAATTGTCTGTATTCTCTTTCGATCGTTCCTTAACCTTTTTACGGAACTACTGGATTAATCGTTATCGATCTGGATGACATGAGGGTATTCTCCTGCTTGAAATTGCCATATCTTATTCCCTTAGAAGATAGATTATTCTTACCTATGTTGTTACCCTTTAGCATTCTTCAAGACATAGAAATAATAAAGTCGAATTCCATTCATTCTTTCCAAATATCAATTATTACATTGTAGCCATAACCACTCCTCAGTGGTTTCCTACCTTCATTCTTAAATCAAATATAATAACATCCCAAAATATCAAATCCTCAAAGTTAATATCTCAATTCTTGGATTATAATAATATTTAATCCACTGTCCGGTCAAATATTATACCGAAAAAGAATTTGGAATTTCTGAATTCCGATCGTCTCTGCATTCACTTATTTCCTCCGCGTATTACTAATATGACTTCGAAACATCCATATCACGTCCCGTACATAGGGTGGCGTGAAAAGTTTTCCAACTTACAAAATCACTATTCATCCACCAAATTACTATGCACGTACAGGAAACACTATGCACGTACGGGAAACACTATGCACGTACGGGAAATACTATGCACGTATGGGAAACACTATGCACGTACTCATTTCCCTTCAAGGATCCATTAGCTCCTTCCTGGATGGTAGATTATTCTTATCTAGGTCCTCAACCATCGAATTACTCTATTCTGACAATATACCAATGCATCAGGACCATTGTCCCAAACAATATCCATTCATTACAATCATTGTTCTTTGAAACCACCATTCATTAGAGCTGGTGACCTTGTTGTCGGAATCATTGTTCTTCATTTTATCATTACTTAATAAAAAGTTTTAATTATATCCAAAATTTGGGGTTCTTACATCGTATTATGACACTCTAGCCCCACTATATGTTCATGTCACCACTCGATTACGCTCGTCACTTATTCGACTTAATTTAGTTAACATATCCGAACCATATTCATTACCCCTAGAATCATACTCCACTTAACGACTTTTTCCCTTGCGCGAATTTCACTCTAGCATTTTTATAAAATTGAAAAATTTATATTTTAATCCAATTCTTTTTGGGTAGCCTTCACCACTACATTTCCTAGTTTCTCAAATTTTTCCATGATCCCACATAAATTTTTAGGGGTTTAAACAAGGTTCAAAAGGGGGTCACTTAGTGCAGTCCGGAATCCAGAAACACATTTTACTTCTCCGGCCATAACTTAAAATCTATACCTCACCTAGTCATGAACCTTACATTTCCAGAAACTAAATTCAAATATCTTTCCAACAATATATGGTAGGACCTCAGGGGACAAGATTTGGGGGTTCAAAACCATGTTACAAGACAGGTCAAGTTTCTGGAAAAATTCAGCATGCATGTTTCACTCAAATCAACCAATATTCTTACTTCCACAACACAACCAACATCTAATTCACTTAGTTCATGCTTTATAACATTCATGGAGATACATATACTAACCACAAGCATCAAAATCACAATCACAACACTAAAACTCTAGATCCATATCATCCATCACTTGAACATCCAAGATTAACACATTATATACATGGATCTATCATTGAACATCATAAACACTACATGGCCAAGAGGGGTTATGATTTTTATACCTTCTTGAGTACCTAGGAGCCTTGGTTAAGCCTTACAAAACTCAAGAACACCTTGAATAAGCTCCTACTATCCTTATAATCCAAGATCTATAAGAAAAACTCAACATGATTACTATTCACAATATCTTTAACATTTAATATCTAGAAAGTTAATGGATGAAAGGGCTTGAAACTCTTAGTATACCTTTCTTAGATGATGGAGAGAGCCTAGGAATTATGCCTTGAATTATGAGTGAGGAGAAATGGAGGAAGAAGAAATTTTTCTTCTCCTTTTTGGTCTTGGCCGAGAGCTTCTCTTCCAAGGGGGGGGAGAGCTTTTTGGTTTTTGATTTTTGTGTGGTTGGTTGGATAATTGATAAAGTAGGGTGATACATATTGGTGTATGTATATGCATGGTACTAACCTAGGTATGGCCTCTTGTACTATTGTCTCCTCCTTGGAAAAAGAAATGCAACTAGTTACTATTACTCTTGCCATTTAGTTTAACTAGTTTGCTTTCTCCTAACTACTTGGTTGCATGGGACTTGCATGCAATACTACTCCTTGTATCACTATTCTTCCACCAATGCTTGTCATTTAATCTTTAATTCGTATCGTATCTTAATTAATCTTTCGTAATAATATTTTGTCGCGTAGAGATTTCCCTCGTAATCCCTTAAGTACTTAATTGAGTAAATTCCTCGAATATCCATAATTCCTTGTCATAATCCTTAATAAATCTTTTAATACTCTAACCATTCTCAAATCCCAAGTTTTATAAATCTTACTAACAATAAGACTCTTGCCCTCAACAATCTTCTCTTTTATCTTACACAGTGAATGTAACAACATAATTTCTCAGACAATCAATTCCATTAAACAACAGGGATGACTAGAAAGGTTCCAAATTGACAATGCTACATGATATTAAATAAAAGAAAATATTACCAAAAATTAGGGTTCTTACAGCCTCCCCTCCTTAAAAGGATTCCGTCCCGGAATCAGGTTGAAAACAGTTGGGGGTGCTTTTCACGCATCGCGCTCTCTAGTTCCCATGTTGATTCTTCGACATTCTGGTTCCTCCACAAAACTCTCACTAGTTTGAAAACCTTGTTCCTTAGCACCTGTTCTTTTCTATCCATGATTTCTACGGGTTGCTCCACATATGTTAAGTCTGGTTGCAGATCCACTTAATCATGTTCTATCACGTGTCGGAGGTCGGTATGGTAGGGTCGTAGCATGGACACATGGAACACATTATGTACTTGCTGCAAGCTCGGGGGTAAAGCCAATTCATAGGCTAACTTCCCAACTCGTCTCAAGATCTCAAAAGGTCCAATAAATCTTGGGCTTAGCTTCCCCTTCTTACCAAATCTCATCAATCCCTTCCACGGTGATACCTTTAACATCACAAATTCTCCTACCTCATATTCTTTGTCCTTGCGGGTCTGGTCCGCATACTTCTTCTGTCTGTCTTGGGCCGCTACCAGCCGTCCTCTTATGAGTTCGATAGTTTCTCTTGTCTGTTGGACCAGTTCAGGCCCTAAAATCTTCCGCTCTCCAACTTCTTCCCAACACAAGGGAGACCGACATCTTCGTCCGTACAAAGCTTTATATGGGGGCATGCCTATACTCGCATGGTAACTGTTGTTGTAGGAAAATTCGATCAACGGCAAGTGGTCATCCCAACTTCCCTTGAAATCTATCGCACATACTCTCAACATGTCCTCTATGGTCTGGATGGTTCTCTCACTCTGTCCGTCTGTTTGGGGATGGTATGCAGTACTCATGTTCAACTTGGTCCCCACACAATCCTGAAAACTCCTCCAGAACCTGGAGTTGAACCTTGGGTCTCTATCTGATACAATGCTCGCAGGAACCCCATGCCTAACCACAATCTCCTTTAGGTAAATATCTGCCAGCTTGTCGACAGTGTATCTCTCGTTGATTGGAAGAAAATGTGCTGACTTGGTCAATCTATCGAAGATTACCCAAATAGCGTCGTGATTAGTCTTGGTCCTTGGTAGTCCGACCACAAAGTCCATCGCAATATGTTCCCACTTCCACTCGGGTATCTCTAAGGGTTGCAACAATCCACTGGGCCTCTGGTGTTCGGCCTTCACTCTTTGACATGTGAAGCATTTACTTACCCACTCTGCCACGTCCTTCTTCATATTTGGCCACCAATAGTATTCCCTCAGATCTCTATACATCTTAGTGCCTCCAGGGTGAATTGAGTACCTTGAACTATGAGCCTCTTGCAAAATCTCGTCTTTTAATTCTTGAACGTTCGGGATCCATATCCTAGATGCGTACCTCATAATTCCATTCCCGTCCTTTTCACACTTAATTTCTTCGCCAGTCAAAATTTTCTCCATCGAATTCTTTTCTTCTTCTATCTTCTTTTCCTGGCATAACTTAATCTTTTCCAATAGCGGGGGTTGGACTCTTATTTCCATTAGACTCTCTTGTCCAATTCCTGGTAACCTCACTTCAATCTCCAATTTCTCGAGGTCCTTGATCAATTCGTCCACTGACGTTATCATCTTGAGCTTCTCCTTGCGGCTAAGTGCATCGGCCACTACGTTGGCCTTCCCTGGGTGATAATGAATCTCACAATCATAATCCTTGATTAGTTCTAGCCATCTCCTCTGCCTCATGCTTAACTCTTTCTGAGTGAATATGTACTTTAAGCTCTTGTGATCCGTGTAGATTTCACACTTTTCTCCGTAAAGATAATGTCTCCAGATCTTCAAAGCGAAAACTATCGCTGCTAATCCAAATCATGGGTGGGGTATCTTATCTCGTACTCCTTAAGTTATCTGGATGCATACGCAATCACTTTTCCGTGCTGCATAAGCACACACCCTAAACCTTTATGGGATGCGTCACTATAAATCACAAAATCTCCCTTATCATCAGGTAGGGCTAGTACTGGTGCTGTCACCAACCTCTTTTTCAACTCTTGGAAGCTCTCTTCGCATTTTTCAGTCCACACAAACTTCTCGGTCTTGCGAGTTAGTCGGGTCAGAGGGGCTGCTATGTTGGCAAAGTCTTGGACAAACCTTCTACAGTAGCCAGCCAATCCTATAAAACTTCTCACCTCTGTCGGAGTGGTTGGTCTCTCCCAGATTGATACAGCCTCTATTTTGGCTGGGTCCACTAGAATGCCTTGTTCGCTAATCACATGCCCCAAAAACTGAACTTCCTTCAACCAAAATTCACACTTCAAGAACTTAGCGTACAACTTTTCTTCTCTCAATGCTCCTAATACAATCCTCAAGTGCTCTGCATGTTCCTCCTTCGTTTTGGAATAAATCAAGATGTCATCGATAAAGACTATAACACACTTGTCCAAGTATTTCTTGAAGACTCGATTCATTAAGTCCATGAAAGCTGCAGGGCATTCGTTAACCCAAATGACATCACTAGGAACTCATAGTGTCCGTACCGGGTGCGAAAGGCCGTCTTTGGTATATCTTCTAGTTTAATCTTTAACTGGTGATACCCGGTCCTCAAATTTATTTTAGAAAAATAAACTGCGTCTTTCAATTGATCAAACTGGTCATCTATCCTGGGCAAGGGATACTTATTCTTTATAATCACCTTGTTCAGCTCTCTGTAGTCTATACATAACCTCATACTACCATCCTTCTTTTTCACGAATAACACCGGGGCTCCCCACGGTGACACACTAGGTCTTATCATCCTTTTATCCAACAACTCTTGTAACTGAGTGGCCAGCTCTTTCATCTCCACTGGGGCTAGCCGATATGGGGCTTTCGAAATTGGGGCCGTACCCGGAACTAAGTCTATAGCGAACTCGATGTCTCTATCAGGTGGTAGTCCTGGAAGATCATCCGGAAATACGTCCGTGAACTCATTAATGACAGAGATTTCCTGTAGGTTTGGTGCCTCCTTCTTGGTATCCTTCACATAGGCTAAATAGGCTTCGCATCCTTTACGTAACAGCTTCTTAGCTTGAATCATAGTCAGGAACTTTTGGTTTTGCCGTTTTCCACTAAACACTACTTCCTCGTCCCCTGGCAGTTTCAAACTCACCTTCTTCTTTACACAATCAATCTGGGCTCCATGGGTTGTTAACCAATCCATACCTACTATTACGTCAAACTCCCCTAGTTTAAAAGGTATTAAGTCTACCCGAAAGTGTCGCCTTTCTATTTCTTGGTCACAACCTGGACATACTTGGCTAACAGGAATAATTTCATGATTAGCTATCTCTATTTGTAGTCTGTCTTTCAATGGTTCAGTCTTAAGGCCTAACTAACATACAAAATCTAGAGATATGAAAGACTTGGTAGCTCCCGAATCAAATAAAACATTTGCCTTAACTGAGTTGAGTAGTAGAGTACTTGCAATCACATCCGTGTTCCTCACGGCATCCTGCACAGTCATGTTGAAAGTCCTTGCAGTAGGGGCCTTGTTAGAAGCAGTTCCACTCACTCTCGATGCAGCTGGCCCAGAGGACATACATTCCCTCATTCGGTGCCCTGGTTTCCCACACTTGAAGCAATTACCTCCGGTACTGGTGTTGTTACTAGTTCCTCGACAGGCGTTAGCATAATGTCCTGTCAGCCCACACTTGAAGCACTTCACATCCTGTAGGTTACACATGCCCGCATGTTTCCTTCCACATTTATTGCATTCTGGGGGTAGGGCTCGGGACGGGGTAGAGTAAGACGATCCCTGTGGTCGGCCGCTCTGGCCCACACTCCAACTTTCAGCTCTCTTGGTTCCAAAGTTTCGGCTGGGTTGGGACACCGTTCCTCGCTTAAATTTTCTCGGAAAGCTCCCTCCCGTAGAGTTTCCCTTTCGACTATCAAACTTCCTCTTCTTTCCTTCCCTCTCCTTCTGCATCTGTTCACTCCCAGCCTCAACAATTGATGCTTTCTGTACCAGGGTGGCATAGTCTGTCAGCTCAAGAACCGCCACACGATTCTGAATCCATTGCTTTAGCCCTAATTGAAACCTTCGGGCCCTCTTTGCCTCAGAGTTCACATATTCTGGCACAAACCTCGACAACTTAGTAAATTTTGGCCTCATACTCGGCCACTGTCATGTTACCTTGCATCAGTTCCAAAAACTTCAGCTCCATTTGTGTCTCCATGAACCTAGGAAAGTACTTCTCCAAGAACAGCTCGTTAAACCTCTCCCAGGTCACCACACCTCTTCCTTCCAAATTCTTCTTAGCTTCCCACCAATAGTTCGCCTCACCCTTCAGAAGGTAAGTGGCGAAAACAGTCTTCTGCTCTTCAGCGACACCTAGTATCTCGAAAGATTTTTCCATTTCCTTCAGCCAGGCTCTTGCCTCAACCGGATCGGCAGTTCCTTTAAATTCTGGGGGTTTCAGGGATTTGAAGTTCCGGAAAGCATTTGCATTAGCATTGCTGGGTGGTTGCTGAACCGGGGGACGGTCCAAGTTCTGCCTAAGTAGTTCCATGAACTGTTCCATAGGGCCTCCCCTAGGATGTTCTACCTCTCGGGTATCATCACCAGCTTCTTCTTCGTCATACTCAGAGTCATCAAACAAGTTATGATCGTTGCCCTCATTCTCACTCAGGTTGACATTCTCCCCTTTATAGTTCTGGTGGCCTCCGGTCCCATGGTGGCTACCCTGGCCCTCAGAACTGATCGGGTGAGCTCGAGTGTTCATTCTTCTGGGTGGCATGATTCTGATAATAAAACAAGAAATGGGTTAGGGTTTTCCAATTACCTGACAGCGTTTACACGGGTCAGGAACGTATCGTTCCTCCTCATAAGGGTGGAAGTTGCAAAAGTTTTAATAACCCGATGCTGGAGATAAATCGTCAAAAACATTTTTGGGAAAAATCTCTATGGGATGCGAAAACATTTGCAAGAGTTTTCAAAATTTCGAAACCTCAAAAATATATTTATTTATTTATTTATTTATTTTGAAAAATTTATTTAAAAAAAAATTGTAGGAACATTTTTGGAAATTATAGAGACAATTTGGAATCGCATATCGTAAATTCGAAACAGCATGGTTGTATTTGTGGTTTGTAGCAATTGTATATATATTCACAGTTGTATATCAAAACAGTAAAGCATGGCATCGGAAAGTAAGGCAGTTGAGACAATATCAAGGAAACTGAAACTAAATAATTACGGTACAAGGGTTATCACAAGGTTTGGATGTTAGAGCCAAATACATAGTTCCGGTGTCAAAGTCTAGCAAAAGTGGAACAATAACAAGTACATCATCTGAGTAGTCAGGGCTACATCCGTACATACTACCCGAAGTCACATCTACATATCTGTAGGTCAGTCTACTCATCCACTGGTCAGAAAGGATACCATTGCACAAGTCAACTATCCCGCAAAATCGACACACTAATGTCATCTGAACCTAGGGGACTGAGCTATCAGTAACACATCACGGGGCCGCACCGCGGCGGAGCAAGGTCCTCACTCGGGAAAATGCACGACGCACAACTGTTAGGAATATGTTGTACTTGATGATAACTTCACAATCAATCAAATTGTATATGGTTTTGTAGCTGTCAACGGATGATGATTTATAACTCTATCCGTTGACAGGTAGCTCATCAACGGATGAGGTTTTGTAGCATACTGCAGTATCTCTATGTTATCAGTTGATAGTGTTTTTATCCACAGTCATGTTGACCATCAACGGATAGGCAGAATAGGGTAGACAATTGTAAATAAGCTATGCTATGTAATTCTGTCTAAGTGAAAGTGTATAAACAGATGAAGACAAAACTCTATCAACGGATACAACTCAAATCCACTCTATCAACGGATACAGCTCAAGTCTCAATATCAACGGATACCGCTCAATACATCATCAACGGATGTCAGTGTGCAATATCAACGGATAATCATTGACACTGTCTTCTATGATTAGCTGGGGATTAGCAGTTGATAAGGACATGTTTGACTGACAGATCACATGGGTTGATAGTAGATACAAAAAGCAGTATGGCAGCCATACTTTGGAAACACAGAAGAAAGAAGCATTCCATTTACACTATGAATACAAGAAAGGTGCAGGAGACATGTCTGAACACAAGGACAACCTTTCGGCTACATGTGTATTTGGAGTGTAGTAGCAAGTCAACTAGAATTAGATTAATATTATCTTATTCCATTAGTACTTGTAAAACTTGGGATTTATAACCAAGTGTAGCAACTCTTTGTAGGTTAAGAAAACAGATACATTTTGCTTAGGGTTTCTATTGAATATTCTTAGAAAGCAAAGAGTTGTAAAACAGAAGCTGTGTACTTTTGTATCACAGAGTTTTCTTCGAATAAAAGCTTCAGGTGGTGCATTTAACCACCTGATTTTTTATGTATTTGTGCATTAATCTTTTTACAAGCAATTATCTAAGTATAGATTTCTGGAGTTCTTTTCAGAAATTTATAAATATCAAGAATTGTATTCAACCCCCCCTTCTACAATTATACAAGTGTGTAATCTGGGAATAACAATTGGTATCAGAGCAAGCTTCTAACATATTTGAAGTTTAAAGATCAACACACTTCCAACATGTCTAAGAAGGATTATGGAGTAAAGATTCCAGTTCTTGATAGAGAAAATTACTTTCACTGGAAAGTAAAAATGCGTCTACATCTCTCGTCTATTGATAAGGGCTTTGTGGATTGCATTGACAAGGGTCCTCACGTTCCAATGAAGACAGCAACAAGAGTTGGCCTGGCTGATGATGTGCCTGACACTCTCATTCCCAAACCTGTTTCTGAGTGGAGTCTTGAAGATATTGCAGAAGTCCAGAAAGACAAAAAGACCATGAATATTCGGTTCAATGGTCTAGAAACAGACATGGTTGACAATGTTATTAACTGTACTACCGCCAAGGAAGTATGGGACACTGTTCAAACCCTGTGTGAAGGAACAGAACAGGTAAGGGAAAACAAGATGCAACTACTAATCCAACAGTATGAACATTTTCACTTTAAGAGTGGAGAAACATTGAATGATACATTTAGTAGATTTCAAAAGCTACTAAATGGTTTGAAACTGTATGGAAGAATCTATCAAGTTAAAGATTCTAATCTCAAATTTCTGAGATCACTGCCCAAGGAATGGAAGCCAATGACTGTTTCTCTAAGAAACACTCAAGAGTACAAGACATTTACTCTTGAAAGGCTCTATGGAACCTTAAAGACCTATGAGCTGGAAATGGAGCAGGATGAAGAGATTGAGAAGTCTCAAAAGAAAAGTGGGTTAGTTGCACTTGTTGCCAACTTGGAGCAAAAGGAGGAAAGGACAGAAACTGCTAGTTCTACACCAAACAGGGAGGTTTGTAAAGGTAGAGCATAATCAAGCACGAGCAAGGAAAAGGTGTCTGAGGAATTGAATGCTCTTCAGCAGGATGAATTGGATGAGATAGATGAGCACTTAGCTTTTCTATCTAGGAGATTCTCTAAGCTGAAATTCAAGAGAAACTCTGGGGTGGCCAAGCCATTTAACAAGGATTTTTCCACAAGCAACTATGTGGATAAATCCAAAATTAAATGCTACAATTGTGGAATTGCTGGTCACATGATAAGTGAATGCAGGAAACCTAGATCTGAGAACAAGGGAAAGTCAACTGAGGCTGTTGACTATAAGAAGAAATATTTTGATCTTCTCAGGCAGAAAGGAAAGGCATTCTTGACCCAAGAGTATGACTGGGCTGTTGATGACAATCATTCTGATGATGATGTTGAGTTAGTCAACCTTGCTTTAATGGCTGATTCTGGAGAGCAGGAAGCAAGTTCAGCTAGCAATCAGGTATTTTCTACTAATCTCTCTGAGCTCACCAAAGAGGAATGCAATAGTGTTATAGATGAAATGCCTACTGAACTATATCACTTAAGTGTTACTCTTAAATCACTTACTAAAGAGAACAATAGGATTAAAGAGTCTAATCTGTTTTTAAGTGATAGAAATGCTGCTCTAGAAACTCAATTTCTAGAATTTGAGAAAATGAGAGTTGATTGCAATAATGCTAAAAGTGAACTTGAAGCTGTGTTAAAAAAAGAACTGATTTTAAAAGACCAGCTTGAAAAGGAACAAGGGATAATTGCTAAATTTCAAAGTTGTAGGAATATTTCTCAAAACATAATAGAAGTTCAGGGAATAGAATCGTTTGTGAAGGATACCTGGACTCAAAAGAAAAAGGAGCTAGAACCTGGCCTTGAGGATCTAGAGACTATTTGTGAATCAACGGATAGTGATCATCCGTTGACAGATGAACCGTCAACGGATGAGAGGTATCCGTCGACTAACAAAAAGTTTGTTAGTAAGAAGGAACTTAGGAAACTGGATATCAAGTATGGTCCAGTCAACAAGAATTTTGTTAGTGGTGAGTGCAGCAAAACCAAATCCAGTGGGAAGGCTTAAGGCAGGTGATTTACACAACAAAAAGGCTGTTGGTAAATCAGATAATGAAAAGGTAGAAATTGAGGATAAAAAGAAAAAGAACAGAAATAGTAAGATAGGCATCAACAAGAAAAACAATTACTCTCTTGACAAGTTTGCTCCTAGAAAAACTTGTAGTAATTGTAATAGTGTCAATCATCTATCTTCTAATTGCAAGATTGTCAACAAGGCTCCTGTTCATGTACCTCAACCAATGCCATGTATGCCTGCAATACCTGTTATACCTGGTTTGTACCAAAATGCTAGTTTTTTAAATCCATATGTGAACATGCCATATGTGTCTAATCCTTACTTTCAATCTATGAATGTGCCACAAATGTCATGGAACATACCTAACATGAATAATATGTATGCCAATTTTCCACACATACATGCATCCAATATTCATGCAAATGAGCATTTGTCAAACCCCATCACTCAAGCATCTACACCTAAGTTGAAGAATGCTAAGAGTGCAAAGTCAAAGGCTAACAAGAAAGGACCCAAGGAAGCTTGGGTACCAAAATCAACTTGATTTGTTTTTGAAATGTGTGCAGGGAAACAGAAGGAATCTATGGTACCTAGACAGTGGATGCTCTAGGCACATGACAGGAGATTCAACCCTGCTCACAGAGTTCAAGGAAGGAGCTGGCCCTAGAATTACCTTTGGAGATGACAGCAAAGGATATACTAAGGGATATGGCCTGATTTCCAAAGACAATGTCATCATTGAAGAAGTGGCTTTAGTTGAAGGTTTGAAGCACAATTTGCTGAGTGTCAGTCAGATTTGTGACAAAGACTATGAAGTAAAGTTCACAAAAGAAGCCTGTGTTGTTTCTGCCAAGGAAGACAACAATGTGGTATTGACAGGCTTTAGAAGAGGAAATGTTTACATAGCTGACTTCAATTCAGCATGCTCAGAATCCATTACTTGTCTCTTCAGCAAAGCAAGTAAGGATGAGAGTTGGCTATGGCATAAGAAGCTGTCACATTTGAATTTTAAAGTTATGAATGATTTGGTAAGAAAGGATCTTGCTAGAAGAATCCCTCAATTAGAGTTTGTCAGAGATGGGCTGTGTGATGCCTGCCAATTAGGGAAATAAAAGAAATCATCCTTCAAAAGCAAGACAGAGTCATCCATTGTTAAGCCTCTTCAATTGCTGCATATGGACTTATTTGGTCCAGTAAATGTCATGTCTATTTCAAAGAAGAAATATTGTCTGGTGATTGTAGATGATTTTTCTAAGTTCACATGGACCTTCTTCCTGCACTCCAAGGATTGTGCAAGTGAAATCATCATCAATCACCTCAGAATACTAAACAATGGTTCTGAAGACAGAGTACAAAGAATCAGGAGTGACAATGGTACTGAATTCAAGAATTCCACAATGAAGATTTTCTGTGAAGAGAATGGAATTGTCCATGAGTTTTATGCTGCCAGAACACCTCAACAAAATGGGGTTGTTGAAAGGAAAAACAGAACTCTCATTGAAGCAGCTAGAACAATGTTAAGTGAATCAAGGTTACCAACATATTTCTAGGCTGAATGCATGCTTTACTCAGAATATTTCCTTGGTCAATCAAGCTAGAGGAATGACTCCTTATCAGTTATTAACCAACAAGAAACCAACTTTAGATTTCCTACATGTCTTTGGATGTAAGTGTTTTGTGCTAAGGAATCATGGAGATAACTTGGGCAAATTTGAAGTAAAGGCAGATGAAGCTATTTTCATTGGATATGCAGCAGGGAAAGCCTACAAGGTCTACAATCTAAGAACCAACATTGTTATGGAATCTGTACATGTTGTGTTTGATGATCAAAAGATTCTAGGCCTAAATGATGAAGGTTACCATGATAAGTTGGAATTTGAGAATGAAGGTGAAGGAAGAATGTACTATGATGATGATGAGGAAAATGAAGATCATGACCCCAGAGATCCACCTAGAGCTGTTATACCAACTAGGAGTGATGCTTACACTGAAAATGAAGCATCCGTTGACAGTCATTCTGCAACATCCGTTGACAGTCATTCTGCAACATCCGTTGACACTATTAGAGATGCATCCGTTGACAGATATTCTCAAGCATCCGTCGACAGGCAAAATGATGCATCCATTGACAGTCAACTTCATAATTCAGCAAGGACAACAAACTTAGGGGGAGTTTCTCAAGGTCAAGATTCAATGCTAAATCAACATGATCATGCTCATGGAAATGAAGCAACCTCATCAAGATCAAACCTTCCACCTGCAAGAAAATGGACTAGAAATCATCCATTTAAGTTAATCATTGGTGAATCAAATTCAAGAGTCCAAACTAGAAGGGACACTCAAGCAGAACGTCTATACAGTAGCTTCCTGTCTCAAGAGGAACCTAAGAAAGTGGAAGATGCCCTTCTAGATCCAGATTGGGTGTTAGCAATGCAAGAAGAGCTAAACCAATTTGAAAGAAATAAAGTATGGAAACTTGTGCCCAAACCTGATGATAGAAGTGTCATAGGTACTAAATGGGTTCTCAAGAATAAGACAGATGAAAATGGCATAATTGTGAGGAATAAAGCTAGATTAGTGGCAAAGGGCTACTCTCAAGAAGAAGGAATAGATTTTGATGAAACTTTTTCTCCAGTGGCAAGACTTGAGGCAATAAGAATCTTTCTAGCCTATGCAGCACATGCCAATTTCAAAGTCTATCAGATGGATGTCAAAAGTGCCTTTCTAAATGGGGAACTGGAAGAAGAGGTCTATGTCCATCAACCTCCTGGCTTTGAGGATCCAGAATTTCCAGGATATGTATATCTTCTCATGAAAGCACTTTATGGTTTGAAGCAAGCACCAAGAGCCTCGTATGACACTTTATCTCAATTTCTTTTGGAGAACCACTTCACTAGAGGTACAGTAGATAAAACCTTATTTCATAGGAATATTAATGGCTCTTTAATACTTGTTCAAATCTATGTAGATGATATTATTTTTGGGTCTACAGATGAGAAGCCTTGTAAAAAGTTTGCCAAACTTATGCAAAGTAGGTATGAAATGAGCATGATGGGTGAATTAACTTACTTTCTTGGCCTACAAGTAAAGCAAGTTAATGAGGGCATTTTCATAAGTCAAACAAAATATATTTATGATCTCTTAAATAAATTTGACTTAATGGATTGTACATCTGCTAAAACACCTATGGCCACTGCAACTAAACTTGAGTTGAATACTAAGGAAAAGTCTGTGGACATCTCAAGCTATAGAGGCATGGTAGGTTCACTTCTATACCTAACAGCTAGTAGACCTGATATAATGTTTTCTACTTGTCTTTGTGCTAGATTTCAAGCTGACCCTAGAGAGTCTCACTTAATAGCTATTAAAAAAAATTTCAGGTATCTCAAGGGAACACCAAACCTTGGCATTTGGTACCCAAGAGAATCTGGTTTTGATCTAACTGGCTATTCAGATGCAGATTATGCAGGTTGCAGAGTTGACAGGAAAAGTACTACAGGTTCCTGTCAATTTCTAGGAAACAGGCTTGTTTCATGGTTCAGTAAGAAACAAAACCCAGTCTCCACTTCTACAGCTGAAGCTGAGTACATTGCTGCTGGAAGCTATTGTGCACAGATTCTATGGATGAGAAACCAACTCATTGACTATGGTCTAAAAGTTGAGAAGATTCCAATTTTCTATGACAACAGAAGTGCTATTGTGTAAGAACCCCAAATTTTGGATATAATTAAAACTTTTTATTAAGTAATGATAAAATGAAGAACAATGATTCCGACAACAAGGTCACCAGCTCTAATGAATGGTGGTTTCAAAGAACAATGATTGTAATGAATGGATATTGCTTGGGACAATGATCCTGATGCATTGGTATATTGTCAGAATAGAGTAATTCGATGGTTGAGGACCTAGATAAGAATAATCTACCATCCAGGAAGGAGCTAATGGATCCTTGAAGGGAAATGAGTACGTGCATAGTGTTTCCCATACGTGCATAGTATTTCCCGTACGTGCATAGTGTTTCCCGTACGTGCATAGTGTTTCCTGTACGTGCATAGTAATTTGGTGGATGAATAGTGATTTTGTAAGTTGGAAAACTTTTCACGCCACCCTATGTACGGGACGTGATATGGATGTTTCGAAGTCATATTAGTAATACGCGGAGGAAATAAGTGAATGCAGAGACGATCGGAATTCAGAAATTCCAAATTCTTTTTCGGTATAATATTTGACCGGACAGTGGATTAAATATTATTATAATCCAAGAATTGAGATATTAACTTTGAGGATTTGATATTTTGGGATGTTATTATATTTGATTTAAGAATGAAGGTAGGAAACCACTGAGGAGTGGTTATGGCTACAAGGTAATAATTGATATTTGGAAAGAATGAATGGAATTCGACTTTATTATTTCTATGTCTTGAAGAATGCTAAAGGGTAACAACATAGGTAAGAATAATCTATCTTCTAAGGGAATAAGATATGGCACTTTCAAGCAGGAGAATATTCTCATGTCATCCAGATCGGTAACGATTAATCCAGTAGTTCCGTAAAAAGGATAAGGAACGATCGAAAGAGAATACGGACAATTGTACCACCCTAAGAGAACAAGTAAAGAATACAGAATGAATAGTGTTTTGGTGGGAGTATATAATAATATGAGACGACACTATATAGAAGCATTCAGAACGGATTTCCGAGTTCGTATTAGTGATCCAGGGGGAAAATAAGTGTATGTAAAAGCTGTCGGATTCTGAAAAACCGCACTTTTATTTTCTCCGAGAGTTCCCTGGACACTGATAGCCTTAAGTATTTAACGAATGGATTTAAGGAATATAAATTGGAAAGTTAGAATGAAAGATGGAGAATGAAAGTATTAATATTAAAAAGGATTCCCGGTAAACCCTAATTAGAAATCCGTGAAATATTCCTACGAACGATCAATCGAAACGGGCAATAACCGGACACAGAAACAAGCCGAGAATCAAGATGCATGCATGTGCTAGTAGAAAATATCTAGCAACCAAGTAGTTACTTAAGCAACTAGCACACTTAGAATCAAAACCAAGTACTTAGTTCATTCCATCATCCATCCACTAAAAACCAACACTTGTCTCTTGAAATTACCTCATGCATGACATACTAGCTTTAATAAAGCTACTTTATGAGATAATATCTCAATAATTCAAGATGGGAGCAAGAGGTTAGCCAAGCAAAAACACAAAACAACTCCACCATTCTCTTGAAAAAAATACCATTCGGCTTATGCTCTTAATTCCAAAATCAAAACCCCTCTTCCCACCATCTCTTGATCTTGTAAAAATTATGGTGAGTCTTACATTTCCTAAAAGTGATCCCCTAAAAATTTCAAAGCCAAACTCTCTTGTTTCCATTTTCAAAGAAATCATCAAAGACTAGGGTGAATAGTGATTTTCAAGAACAACTCTTGATTTTCTTGATTTCTAGGATGATCTAAGCTTGGTTATGGGTATACAAGGACTATGCAAAGCTTAGCAAGGTCTTTACACACTCCAAGGAAGGTATAAATCTCTTGAAACCCTAACCCTTGTTTGAGGTTTAAGCATGTTTATGATAGTTATAACTTAGTTATGGTTATGTTAAGATTATAAGCATGATTATGTATGGATTTTGGATTAATGATGTAAATAGCTAGATGAACGGAAAGGCATTTCTTGGCCTCAGTTCATGTATATAAGTCATGTATATGTTGTTTGGATTGGATACTATGTTTATGGGAAGATTCGAAATTGGTAGATATTCGATTTACAGCCGTTATAATGCCCGATTTTACAATACCATGTTTTGTATGCCATTTTCCATGTCGAACCCCTACTGTCCAGAGACCTTATCTGCCATGATAGTATAGGTAATGTTCTAAGCTTCGTTTTGATATAAAGATCACGTGAAACGGACTTACGGTTTAGGATTTATGACCAAATTACTAAAAGTAGTTCGAATCCGTAAACGAAAGTTCGTAACTGTAATTGAACCCTCGTAAACTATGTAACGTTATGGCGAATCTTGGTAAATAAATACTAGAGGTAAAAAGGAAGGTGTGAAAGAAAACCGTATGTCAAAAGGATCATTTTTCGATTTATTAAAAATGTTCGAGTCGAGGTTAAACGCGAACGAACCCCTAAAAGACGACTCTTTTATAACTTCGGTAAAACACTTAGAAAACGGGCGATAAAACTCGGAGTATAGTATTGGTTCGTAACGATCGACTTTAGAACTCATATGACTTAAGTATGTCCCAAGTATAAGTACAATGACATGTCGTATTAATGAACAAATGTCGGGTCGGATCAGTGATAAAAGTAATCCACTAAAAGGGGTATAACGAGATAACTCGAGAACGTGTTTCGAATTAAGTATAACTTAACTTTTAATATGTTAAGTGATTAATCCCAAATGCCTTGGCTATTTATAGATCACCAAGCTGAACCGGGACCCGCTACCACTGCCCCTTACCGTACTCGACTACCAGGCAAGTTTCAATTCCATTCTTTTAGGCTGTTGTTGTGATTGAATAAATATATATATATATATATATATATATATATATATATATATATATATATATATATATATGATTGCTGATATACATATGCCATTGCATGCATGCCTACTTTCAAGTTGAATTGATATACTTGTTCCCTGAATGTTATTGTTGGCTTATAAGCTAGATAGTTATATATCAGTTATAAGCCGGTTATTGTAAGACCCTCATAGAAGGGCGTATACATCTTATTAATCAAAAATAGACCGGGAGTCAATATTCCTTGATATATCGAGATTACCTCGGAGGATAATATTTAAGTAAATATTTTCTATTATTCAGGCGACGAATATTATTTGAATATTCGTTCGAGATTATTTATTTTAATGATCTTTACTTCAAATAATTATTTGAACGTGATCATTCGACGAATAATATTTGTCAATATTCAATCAGAGTCGAATTGATTATCGATTATTATTTCGAATACTCTTCTAAAGATGAGACTACTAAATGAATATTATGTGGACATTCATTTAGAATATTATTTTATTAAATAAATATTACTTTTGAATATTCATTTAAGATATTAAATACTTGATGAATATTATCTTAATATTCATCTGAAGCTTGATTTAATTATCGAATATTATCTCGAATATTCCTTAAAGCTTGGATTACTAAATGAATATTACTTGATATTCATTTAGAATATTATTCATTAAATGAATATTACTTTATCAATATTCATTTAAATTCCTAATTAATTATGAATATTATTTTGAATATTCATCAGCGTTCTATTTAATCACCGAATATTATTTTAAATATTTTAAATATTCCTTTCAGGACTTATTAAGTAATGAATATTACTTTGAATATTCATTTGATTATTTAATTATGCAATAAATATTCTCCTGATATTTCTTCAGGGATTATTTTGAGAAATACTCTGATTAAAAATATTCTTTCATATTCCCAAATATTCCTTAAATATTTTAACTCAATAAAACTTCTCTGAATATTTATTCCATACTTAGAATAACCTCGATAAGGTTTATCTTCTTCGATTATTACAGAAAATATTTCGGAGTCATATTATTATTAATCTTATATCAAGAAAGGTTCTCAGATATCATTCTCCTTTGAGTCTATCCCCTTAATAATAAGGGAACCTTACTTGGAAAATGTTATTTATCTTGTCGACTTCCCGGTCATAAAGTTTTCCCTTCACTCGCAACTCGGGTGCCGTTGGCTTATTAAGTCGTTGCTTACCTTCTCATCTTTCGAGGGGTAAGATTACTGGAACAAGTTGATATCCGTTACCAAGTAATAACTTGGGAGTTATTGGTAAATTTTCCTTTCCAACTAGATACGACTACTTTGTGGAGTCTTATCAACAAGTATTATACTTGGGGAAAGGGGGACGAACGTTACATTCAGAATCATGAATTCTATTTGAACTAGGAGTCGTGTAAGAGGCCGAGTAGCGCCGGTCCATCCCCTTTGGCCCAACCGTTGGCCGGGGAGAGCTAGTAAGGCGATATACAAGTAAAGCCGTCAGTTCTTCCTTCTACCGGTAGTAAATCTAAATTGAGCTGTACGATCTCGACTGATCATCAAGATTGGAACAGCGGGCGCGGTGAATACTCCATCATTGGTTCATCATCCAAATTTATTTATTTCCTGCAACATGATTACTGTTGGCAGAGTTGGAAAAGGATCATAACTGGAATTGCAACCTTTTCTTGCAAGTTCCTCTTCTTAATAACAATAAGAATATCTCGCTTACTTTGATGTAGTAGATATTTCTACAAACAAATACTTTAAGTTACCTTGTAACTTCATCGTTCATATTATACTGGCATCATTTCCGTAAATGCATGGCATATGGTTTGAAAGATACTTTTGAACTGTTATACATTATCGTTCAGTTATATATTATTGTTGGTGGGATATTGCTCACCCTTGCTTTATTATTATATCACAACAACAGCTAGACCAGATGACTCGCACAAGGCGCACTCGACGCGGGCGAGGACGATGAGACTACCAGAGCTGAAGAAGAAGCTATTGGTAGGGTATATTTATTCTTTCAGTACCAAGAATATGGTCTAGTATGACTTATGTAAATGGATGGCAAAGAGTATGTATTTATAATGAAATTCTTTTGGATTGTAAGAACTCATAATGTGATTAATAAAAAATTTGATTGTTACTCTGATTTCATCTCTGGGATTATAACGGGTGTGTTTTATATTGTTGTGTTGGGTTATAGAGACGTAATTTATTTTATGTTAAGGAAAGTTCAATTGTTGTGGACAGAATTGGAAACCGTAACCACCGGATCCCGGACCCCGGATCTGGGGGTGTTACAGAAGTGGTATCAGAGCGTACGTTATAAACCCCAGAGATGAGGTGACGTTAAAACAATAAATTCAATAAGATAATAAGAACTCTTGCCAAGTTCATAGTCGGACTACTTAATGTAGTGATGACATATAAAACCCTTATGGGAACTCGTAAGTATAATGATAGTAACTTAGCTCGATATCGTATCGACGAGTAAGGCGACTGACCTTGAGGCATACGAGCAACAGCGCGATGATGCTTTATATGCTGAAGATCAGCGGGTAATTCGATGGAGTACCCTACTGGAGACCCGGAAGAGGTCCCAGCAGATAAGGAAAAATCCTGTTAGGATAAGGAGCTTACCCATGGGTAATGAGGGTCGCAGCCAGAATGACTGTGATGATTAAGATATGGTGCTCAGAAAAGTGAGTATAAAGAACCGAGATATTATTAAGAGATCTGAAGATGCATGTTGAATTCATAGCCGGACTACCAGATGTAGTACCAACAAGAAAGAAGGATTGGAAGAATTACTTGAGATCTTATACGGAAATAGATGAGAATCCTTAGAGATTTTCATCTTAACAAAGAAAGAGCTAGAGGGATGTATGATTATCAAAGACATCGATTTAGGGCGAGGAGCAGAGTCCCTAGGAATAGTTGAGAAGGAGGCAGTAAGTGCCATATCATTTGATAAATGAATTAGTATGAATATGGTCAGTAATAATTCGCCATGAGAAGGCAGGTGTCGTAGGTTGTAAATTATGGAACCAAATTGAGGTTAACAAGGTGGTTTTATTAAGGAAAATGTTCATTTTATGAATGAATCATTTAGAAAGTAAAGACATTGGGAAGTGATAGCATGATTGGGTAAAGTTATATAAGGAAGTAGTAAGCAAGACAATGATCTCAGAACCTACCGGAAGATAAGACCAGTGAGTCAAGATGAACTCGTAATGAGACTACTGCCAGAGACTGAGTATAGAGTTAATTCAACTCAGTTAAATGATGAACCAGAAACGTTAGATGCATGTGATTCAGAGGAATATTAAATTCCTTCTTCTCTTTGAATGGATTATAGTAGTTACCTTAAGTTTACTCCGACACGGAATTATAATAGATCAAGTAATACGATCAGCAGTTAAAGAGAAAAATGTGAGAAAATCTTCCTGGAGCTAAAAGGTGAAATTGGTAATGACCAAGAGCTGGCATTGCTTAATGGAAAAAGGAGACTTTGTGCTTCCAATGACGCTTCGCATAAAGGGTTAGGTAGACCGAAATTTGGTAGTATTAAATATCGGGACGTTGTGACAGGTTTCAGTTAGAAACTATTGATTCCCTTCTAAGGGATGGATATAATTGATTCCTCTCCAGTGGGTAAACTTCCAATCTGATGATGATTATTTCGTTAACTATGACTGCTTATGATTCCACCTGCTTGGAGGTTCATAGAACTATTCTTCAGGTTTCGAAACTGGTCTCCTTAATGTTACCAGTAGGTGGGTAGATTGATCAAAATTTCCCTGAGTCTGGAAAGGAATTCGGTGAATTTTGGCAAACCTTGTGTTTCTGATTATCAGAGAATGTCATGGAAGAGAGTAAAAATTGGAGCAAACCCTGTGATTTGGGTAAGGATGCTGTAAAATGGGTTAGTAAACGGACCCTGAGCATTACAATCGACGGTAGTGATAAAATGATGAAGTAAGATTGGACGAAAATAGGAAATGTAAGTAAGAAACCAGCCGGACTGAGAAATTCCAGGATTGACTTAAATGAAAAGGCTGTTATGCCAGGAATGGTAAGCTTGTGTGGCACGCAGGATTGAGAAGAATAGTTGAAAAGATAAAAGTGGAGGGAAGGCGACCGGAGACGGTGCCGAGTAGTCGATTAAGACTTATATGGGGTAAAGTTTTGGAAAGGTAGAAAGGTATCAAAGAAGAAGGCACTATGCCGGCAATTGCTACAAAAGTAATGCTATTAGCCAACCCCTAAAATCATATATTTTTATGTGTGGCCAGATGAGGCCAAGTCACAACGGACTATAAAGTGACTAGACCAGCAATGAAAAGACAAAGCAGGGTTGCTTCTAAGAAAGCACCGACTGCAAGGGCTTCTGATATAAGGGAAACATTAATGAGATCGTTTGAATCTTCTGCCGAACAACCCATGTTTTGATGGGGAATTTACTAGACCTTTTGGGATGGGGTAACCCGTACTAAAGTGACTCATGTGTATATGGTGGTCCAAGATTTCGAGTAAAATGGAAGTATAGTGACTTGAGATGTATGATGTTAGGGTATCATGAATACCATGAACATATTACGACTAGGGAAGTAAACAACGAAGGTTTATGAAGAGAGTATAGAAATGGTCAGAGATGGATCAGTATGCTGTAGAATTTTTTTTCTCTAAGGCAAGTACATTTGAGAAGAACGATAAGTACTAAGAGATTCACGTTGAACTCGACCAATATCTTCCAAAACATCCTTGTTGCCATTACCAAGTTCGGTAAGAGAGGAGATAGGCATACGTTGCCTTTTTGGAAGGCCAAATAGGCTGACAACTATTTGAGAGAAGAGGGTGGCATTAAACCACCGATCGATTATCAAATGAGAATGATTGAAAAGAGACCTTTATTAAGGATACATGATCTGATTGCCAATTATAAGATGCAAGAATTCCTTGGCAGTTGAATTAAGGATAGGATATCCATAGATTAAGGCAAACCCTGGGGAATGCACAAGGGGTGGCATTAACCCTAATAACGACATTATGACTTCAGATGATATGAGCTGGACTTACTAAGGCAACAATGACTGGTAAGGATTATTAAAAAGAGTTCTGGAAAGAACATAGATAGAATTATTAGAGTATTGATCAATGACATTTTGATATACCCGGCACCCAGAAAATACCGGAGGAATGATAAGGATGGCCTATGAAACCTTACAAAGAAAAAGGTAATATTCCGAACTTCAAAAATGGAAGTTTGGTAAGGAATGTATGACATCGTAACAATAATGCCAGATGAGGCATGTATGAAACCCTGAGGAAGTATGGGTTGAACCTATAAAGGTTGAGATTATCCTAAGATAAAGAAAGAACTAAGAAAAGAAGTATCCTAAGTAGGATTGGGAATAAACGTGATAAAGTTCCCACGGGTAGGTGGAAGCAATGACTTATGGAAATGACTGATATTTATATTTTCTCCTTCAGCAGAGCTTAAGGGAGAATGCTTTAACCCAACAGTGATGGGAATGAGGTAGAAAAACTTGAGCTGGAATGTACCCAGAAAACATGGGTTACAAGAAATCATTATCATCAAGAAAGGCCAATGAGGTGGCCGACAATCTAAGTATAAAGGAATAATTACAAATGTTCATACCGAAGAAACAGGATGATATTTGGAAGGACCTTGAAGGTCATATCGGAATGGAGGAATTTACATTCCTTCTGATGATTGTGCAAGAATTAACAGTAATAATAGTTTAAGTAAAGATTCGATTCCTGATGGAGTCTTAAGCATGTTACGTACCTTAGAAGGTCCCGTTTTGAGGCAAACCAGGACCATGGTACAAAATTGATGAAGTAAACCGTTAAGTTTCCAGTCTTTTATGGAAGATGCATAAGTGATAGTTTCATCAACCGGACCTAGCTGCGATGCTTGAAACTCTTCTGCAATTCTATCTGCTTCACGTTATATCTACATCAAGTTCAGGAAGTGTTCCTTATGGATAAGGAATAATGATTACTTTGTCTCCCTAAGGGATTTGAAACCCGTAGGGTTAGCTATTAACGCACTACGTAAACAACAAGCGATGGTGATTCTTCTAAGAAAGGAGATGACAACGTAAAGATAAAGAAAGTGCTGCTATTGATAAGCTAAATGGCATGTTGATGAATGACAAACAAGTTTGTGTTAGTGTACTTCTGCACAAACAAGATAGAGAATATGAGGTTGATAATTCATGATGCTAAACGTATTCCCGTAGAAAGAATTAATGAGACTTGGAGGGAAGGGCGGTTGAGCCCAAGACTTATTGGGCCACCTGAGAGTTTAAAGTGTTCGGACGGCGGTATTCGAGCCAGCCTTACCCCCAAAATTATAGCACGGTCATAACGGGTTTTCATGTGGCCAGGCTACACCAGTAAAATGCAGATGTTCAACAGATGATAGGAGTACGAGCATGTAGATATACGACCTGGTCTGACTTACGAAAGACAACCTGTGGAAAACCACGGATAGAAAAGAACAAGTGATGAGAAACAAGGTTGGCAGAAGTAGATTATATGAATCTAAGTTAAAGGAATCGGGCCAGATTCATTTCGGAAAGTTTAAATTGAAATAACGTGATGATTATAGAATAAATGAGACGGAATACCGATAAGGAGGTACCAAGTGCAAAAAGGTGTCTCAATAAAGAGGTGAAGGTGAAAGTAAATAATAGAAATGAGTAAGAATCAGCTAATAAGAAGGATGTGATTGATAAAGAAAAGGCTGGGGAAGCAACTATGGAATGAGAAGCAAGGAATGTTATGAATGGGTTTTCTAATGAATTCTCAGGATGACAACCTGATAGTGTCAATATTATAGTTATGAAAAAGCTAGTAACATGATATGGGATGTCAGTAATAATGATGTCAAGTGAGAAATCTAAGATTTAACCTGAAAGGTTGAAGGATTTCCCGAATGTGAGTATCGCTAAGATTGAACAAGAGTATTTGTCCATAGAATAATGGACAAAGCAGCAAGATATGTTGACACGTGAGATTGCGATCAAATAGTATTGGATATAATTATGATTAATTTCTTCTTTGATAAACCTCTATAGTTCAGAGGTAAATTCTGAGTATGATATTCTACAATCTTGAAAGCTTTCTATAATCCTTTAGAACCCTTTTCTCTTCTTCTCTCTTATTCATCTTCTTTATGAATTGAGAAGAACAACCCTTTTAGGAGGGGAGGTACTGCTACGTGACTATCTGTCTATGTGATAGAAGTCTAAGTGGAATGCCATGACTTGTTTAATTGCTTGTCAAGTACTAAAGGCTGGCCCCCTTCTGTACTAACTATGCAATATGACAAATGTTCAATTGATCATAGTGATCTCTCAATAAGTCTTTCCACTTCTCTATATTGATCGAGATTGCGAAGATTAAAGCGATCAGGAAATGCACAGTACGAGCGAGGTTACCTCCGAATCGTAGGGTGATAGTGATACCAATGTTACTGCATGTATCAATAAGGATAAGACTGAGTAAGAGTATAACCCGGATAGTGAGTTGTACGAAAAGTAGCAACGTTGATGGAAAAAGGATAAAGTATGAATTATAGCACTAGAAGATGTGCTGGGGAAGGGTAGAACGACTAAGAATTGACCGGGAAGCTAAAGAGTGAACGACAGGCAAACGACTCTTTGCTTCCTACCTGATTCCGGGACGGAATCCTTTTAAGGAGGGGAGACTGTAAGAACCCCAAATTTTGGATATAATTAAAACTTTTTATTAAGTAATGATAAAATGAAGAACAATGATTCCGACAACAAGGTCACCAGCTCTAATGAATGGTGGTTTCAAAGAACAATGATTGTAATGAATGGATATTGCTTGGGACAATGATCCTGATGCATTGGTATATTGTCAGAATAGAGTAATTTGATGGTTGAGGACCTAGATAAGAATAATCTACCATCCAGGAAGGAGCTAATGGATCCTTGAAGGGAAATGAGTACGTGCATAGTGTTTCCCATATGTGCATAGTATTTCCCGTACGTGCATAGTGTTTCCCGTACGTGCATAGTGTTTCCTATACGTGCATAGTAATTTGGTGGATGAATAGTGATTTTTTAAGTTGGAAAACTTTTCACGCCACCCTATGTACGGGACGTGATATGGATTTTTCGAAGTCATATTAGTAATACGCGGAGGAAATAAGTGAATGCAGAGACGATCGGAATTCAGAAATTCCAAATTCTTTTTCGGTATAATATTTGACCGGATAGTGGATTAAATATTATTATAATCCAAGAATTGAGATATTAACTTTGAGGATTTGATATTTTGGGATGTTATTATATTTGATTTAAGAATGAAGGTAGGAAACCACTGAGGAGTGGTTATGGCTACAAGGTAATAATTGATATTTGGAAAGAATGAATGGAATTCGACTTTATTATTTCTATGTCTTGAAGAATGCTAAAGGGTAACAACATAGGTAAGAATAATCTATCTTCTAAGGGAATAAGATATGGCACTTTCAAGCAGGAGAATATTCTCATGTCATCCAGATCGGTAACGATTAATCCAGTAGTTCCGTAAAAAGGATAAGGAACGATCGAAAGAGAATACGGACAATTGTACCACCCTAAAAGAACAAGTAAAGAATACAGAATGAATAGTGTTTTGGTGGGAGTATATAATAATATGAGACGACACTATATAGAAGCATTCAGAACGGATTTCCGAGTTCGTATTAGTGATCCAGGGGGAAAATAAGTGTATGTAAAAGCTGTCGGATTCTGAAAAACCGCACTTTTATTTTCTCCGAGAGTTCCCTGGACACTGATAGCCTTAAGTATTTAACGAATGGATTTAAGGAATATAAATTGGAAAGTTAGAATGAAAGATGGAGAATGAAAGTATTAATATTAAAAAGGATTCCCGGTAAACCCTAATTAGAAATCCGTGAAATATTCCTACGAACGATCAATCGAAACGGGCAATAACCGGACACAGAAACAATCCGGGAATCAAGATGCATGCATGTGCTAGTAGAAAATATCTAGCAACCAAGTAGTTACTTAAGCAACTAGCACACTTAGAATCAAAACCAAGTACTTAGTTCATTCCATCATCCATCCACTAAAAACCAACACTTGTCTCTTGAAATTACCTCATGCATGACATACTAGCTTTAATAAAGCTACTTTATGAGATAATATCTCAATAATTCAAGATGGGAGCAAGAGGTTAGCCAAGCAAAAACACAAAACAACTCCACCATTCTCTTGAAAAAAATACCATTCGGCTTATGCTCTTAATTCCAAAATCAAAACCCCTCTTCCCACCATCTCTTGATCTTGTAAAAATTATGGTGAGTCTTACATTTCCTAAAAGTGATCCCCTAAAAATTTCAAAGCCAAACTCTCTTGTTTCCATTTTCAAAGAAATCATCAAAGACTAGGGTGAATAGTGATTTTCAAGAACAACTCTTGATTTTCTTGATTTCTAGGATGATCTAAGCTTGGTTATGGGTATACAAGGACTATGCAAAGCTTAGCAAGGTCTTTACACACTCCAAGGAAGGTATAAATCTCTTGAAACCCTAACCCTTGTTTGAGGTTTAAGCATGTTTATGATAGTTATAACTTAGTTATGGTTATGTTAAGATTATAAGCATGATTATGTATGGATTTTGGATTAATGATGTAAATAGCTAGATGAACGGAAAGGCATTGCTTGGCCTCAGTTCATGTATATAAGTCATGTATATGTTGTTTGGATTGGATACTATGTTTATGGGAAGATTCGAAATTGGTAGATATTCGATTTACAGCCTTTATAATGCCCGATTTTACAATACCATGTTTTGTATGCCATTTTCCATGTCGAACCCCTACTGTCCAGAGACCTTATCTACCATGATAGTATAGGTAATGTTCTAAGATTCGTTTTGATATAAAGATCACGTGAAACGGACTTACGGTTTAGGATTTATGACCAAATTACTAAAAGTAGTTCGAATCCGTAAACGAAAGTTCGTAACTGTAATTGAACCCTCGTAAACTATGTAACGTCATGGCGAATCTTGGTAAATAAATACTAGAGGTAAAAAGGAAGGTGTGAAAGAAAACCGTATGTCAAAAGGATCATTTTTCGATTTATTAAAAATGTTCGAGTCAAGGTTAAACGCGAACGAACCCCTAAAAGACGACTCTTTTATAACTTCGGTAAAACACTTAGAAAACGGGCGATAAAACTCGGAGTATAGTATTGGTTCGTAACGATCGACTTTAGAACTCATATGACTTAAGTATGTCCCAAGTATAAGTACAATGACATGTCGTATTAACGAACAAATGTCGGGTCGGATCAGTGATAAAAGTAATCCACTAAAAGGGGTATAACGAGATAACTCGAGAACGTGTTTCGAATTAAGTATAACTTAACTTTTAATATGTTAAGTGATTAATCCCAAATGCCTTGACTATTTATAGATCACCAAGCTGAACCGGGACCCGCTACCACTACCCCTTACCGTACTCGACTAACAGGCAAGTTTCAATTCCCTTCTTTTAGGCTGTTGTTGTGATTGAATAAATATATATATATATATATATATATATATATATATATATATATATATATATATATATGATTGCTGATATACATATGCCATTGCATGCATGCCTACTTTCAAGTTGAATTGATATACTTGTTCCCTGAATGTTATTGTTGGCTTATAAGCTAGATAGTTATATATCAGTTATAAGCCGGTTATTGTAAGACCCTAATAGAAGGGCGTATACATCTTATTAATCAAAAATAGACCGGGAGTCAATATTCCTTGATATATCGAGATTACCTCGGAGGATAATATTTAAGTAAATATTTTCTATTATTCAGGCGACGAATATTATTTGAATATTCGTTCGAGATTATTTATTTTAATGATCCTTACTTCAAATAATTATTTGAACGTGATCATTCGACGAATAATATTTGTCAATATTCATTCAGAGTCGAATTGATTATCGATTATTATTTCGAATACTCTTCTAAAGATGAGACTACTAAATGAATATTATGTGGACATTCATTTAGAATATTATTTTATTAAATAAATATTACTTTTGAATATTCATTTAAGATATTAAATACTTGATGAATATTATCTTAATATTCATCTGAAGCTTGATTTAATTATCGAATATTATCTCGAATATTCCTTAAAGCTTGGATTACTAAATGAATATTACTTGATATTCATTTAGAATATTATTCATTAAATGAATATTACTTTATCAATATTAATTTAAATTCCTAATTAATTATGAATATTATTTTGAATATTCATCAGGGTTCTATTTAATCACCGAATATTATTTTAAATATTTTAAATATTCCTTTCAGGACTTATTAAGTAATGAATATTACTTTGAATATTCATTTGATTATTTAATTATGCAATAAATATTCTCCTGATATTTCTTCAGGGATTATTTTGAGAAATACTCTGATTAAAAATATTCTTTCATATTCCCAAATATTCCTTAAATATTTTAACTCAATAAATATTCTCTGAATATTTATTCCATACTTAGAATAACCTCGATAAGGTTTATCTTCTTCGATTATTACAGAAAATATTACGGAGTCATATTATTATTAATCTTATATCAAGAAAGGTTCTCAGATATCATTCTTCTTTGAGTCTATCCCCTTAATAATAAGGGAACCTTACTTGGAAAATGTTATTTATCTTGTCGACTTCCCGGTCATAAAGTTTTCCCTTCACTCGCAACTCGGGTGCTGTTGGCTTATTAAGTCGTTGCTTACCTTCTCATCTTTCGAGGGGTAAGATTACTGGAACAAGTTGATATCCGTTACCAAGTAATAACTTGGGAGTTATTGGTAAATTTTCCTTTCCAACTAGATACGACTACTTTGTGGAGTCTTATCAACAAGTATTATACTTGGGGAAAGGGGGACGAACGTTACATTCAGAATCATGAATTCTATTTGAACTAGGAGTCGTGTAAGAGGCCGAGTAGCGCCGGTCCATCCCCTTTGGCCCAACCGTTGGCCGGGGAGAGCTAGTAAGGCGGTATACAAGTAAAGCCGTCAGTTCTTCCTTCTACTGGTAGTAAATCTAAATTGAGCTGTACGATCTCGACTGATCATCAAGATTGGAACAGCGGGCGCGGTGAATACTCCATCATTGGTTCATCATCCAAATTTATTTATTTCCTGCAACATGATTACTGTTGGAAGGGTTGGAAAAAGATCATAACTGGAATTGCAACCTTTTCTTGCAAGTTCCTCTTCTTAATAACAATAAGAATATCTCGCTTACTTTGATGTAGCAGATATTTCTACAAACAAATACTTTAAGTTACCTTGTAACTTCATCGTTCATATTATACTGGCATCATTTCCGTAAATGCATGGATATGGTTTGAAAGATACTTTTGAACTGTTATACATTATCGTTCAGTTATATATTATTGTTGGTGGGCTATTGCTCACCCTTGCTTTATTATTATATCACAACAACAGCTAGACCAGATGACTCGCACAAGGCGCACTCGACGCGGGTGAGGACGATGAGACTACCAGAGCTGAAGAAGAAGCTATTGGTAGGTATATTTATTCTTTCAGTACCAAGAATATGGTCTAGTATGACTTATGTAAATGGATGGCAAAGAGTATGTATTTATAATGAAATTCTTTTGGATTGTAAGAACTCATAATGTGATTAATAAAAAATTTTATTGTTACTCTGATTTCATCTCTGGGATTATAACGGGTGTGTTTTATATTGTTGTGTTGGGTTATAGAGACGTAATTTATTTTATGTTAAGGAAAGTTCAATTGTTGTGGACAGAATTGGAAACCGTAACCACCGGATCCCGGACCCCGGATCTGGGGGTGTTACATATTGCCATCACAGGGAATCCAGTGCAACATTCGAGAACCAAGCACATTGACATCAAATACCACTTCATTAGAGAACATGTGATGAATGGTACAGTAGAAATGCACTTTATGCCAAGTGAAATGCAGCTTGCAGATATCTTCACCAAGCCTCTTGATGAATCCACATTCACAAGATTGGTAGGTGAGCTAGGTATGCTTAACTTGTCATAATTCCTAGTGATATTTGATTTCACTGCATTGAAGCTAGAAATGTGTTTTGATTTACTTGAAAGTTAAAACTTTCAGAAAAAAAATTTTCTGCAGGAATTTTGTCTATGGCAAAATTAGCTTATCAACGGATATCCTTTTATCCGTTGATAGTATAAACACATTACTAGATTTTCGCATGTCAACGGGTAACAGGCTATCCACGTCATCAACGGATAAACTGTATCTCAACCGTTCATTCTATATCCGTTGATATACATTTATTTTTATATAGCTGTTGGTAACCGTGTATATCTAATCATGGCTGTACTTATTTTATTTTCATTTATTATCTGACAGTTACTTTTGACCAATGGAGTAATTACTTTTAATTATTTCACTTTTAATTCTTGAAAAATATAAAAGGCTGACTTGTACTCTCACATCTCACTTTTATTCATTTTCAAGCATATCAAAAGTTAACTGCATCTTCTTCTCTAAAACTCTCTGTAACCAAAGTTCAAACACTTCAATGGCGCCCATTGTTAAGATGATGTCCTCCACTGGGTTTACCTATGAGAAGAACAATTTCGCGGCCTTTGTTGACTCAGCGAATGCTCCAGAAGCTTACCACACTTTGATGAGTTTCGTGAAGAAATGCAAACTGTCATATGCTATGACTGCCACCACTCCCTTAATCCACGAGGTAATTGAAGAAATGTGGACATCTGCTGAGTACAATGGCACAGACGGTACAATTGCTTTTTCTTTAAAGGTTAAAAACTATGTAGTTAATTCTGATGTAATAACTGCTTGTTTAAAATTGCCTGAGAATAACTGTCTGAAAGTACCCACTGATGCTGAAATTGTTGCCATGCTTAATTCTATTAATTATGCCCTTAGTACTGAAAACTTAGGGAAAATTGTTAGGAAAGGAATGGTTAAAGAATGGAGCTATTTCTGTGATGCCTTCATTAATACTTTTTCAGGCAAAATTAGTAATTTTGATGCTGTTACCCAGTCCATGCTAAATATGATGTGTATGCTCTTAAATGATAAATTCTATAATTTTGGCACATTAGTTATGTATGAGATAGCTGCAAAGTTAGGTAAAAAGGAAACTAGGAGCAAGAATATCTACTTCGCTAGATTTTTAATGCTCTTAGCACTGCATGTATCTGAAAATGAGCTATCCAATGCTAACCCGGATAGCAAGTTCCAATGTTTTGTTCAGGAGAAGAGAGTCTTAATTGACCTAATTCGAATGAACCTCAATGCAGGAGTACAATTGGTATATCTACCAATTGTTCAGGTAACTATTTCTAACTCTGAAACCCCTATTTCCAACCCCCAAATTTCTTTGCCTTCTAGTGTCACAATGGAGTCTGTAGTTGTGACCAAACAGGCTCCTACCAAAGTGACCAAATCCAGAGTTCCAAAATCACATTCTAGTAAGCAAACCTCAGGTGTCTCTCAAAAGACACCTGTTGTAAAATCTACCAAAACTCTTGAGGGGAGTGTGAAGGTGGTAGTGAGTGGTGAGGGACAGGGTGAACATCAAAGAAGCCCTAAGGATAAGGAAGGAGAGATGAGTGCAACCACCATTTCAGTCTCTCAAAAGACTGCTAATGTAACTTCAAGCCAAATTCTAGTTACACTCTCTCAACAGAGTGCGACTACTGAATCAAGTTCCCCACAAGGAACACTGCACAAGAGGGTTAGAGACACAAATAGCCCACTCTCAAAAACCTATGGAAGAAGAGTGAAATCTAAAACCACAGGGGAATCACAGGGTGCACACACAGTACAGGAAACTGTACCTTCTCAAACTCAGTTTGATGTGGCTTCAATAAATGTGGAGTCACAGCCCCTTGATCTTAATCTTCAAATCGATACACATTACAATCCACCATCACCAACTCCATCTCTGGATGTGGATATGATATCTACATCAATTCCTGATTCTCCATCTTTAAGATTCTTGGAGAAGCCCCACTCTGCAATTGGTGTTCATCATCTTATAGATGATTTGTTGGACCATCAATCTTCCCTTCCAGAATTCTCAACACAGACTGTGGCCTCAAACTTAAAGTCAATCTCCACAGATCCAGTGTTGGTTTTCTCTTCAACGGATAAAATTATTCCTTCCTCAACGGATATCCTTCATCCGTTGACAAGTGTTTCTCCATCAACGGATGCGCCTCTGTCTAGCCATCCGTTGACAGCTATAACTACTCCATCAACGGATATTCCTTATCCGTTGATAACTCACTCTACCACTGCTATATCTGACATTCCTGTGGAGGAGTTCTCAGTAGTTGAAACACTTTTAGGATTGAGGGAAGGGAGTGAGAGGCTGCCTTGTGAGCAGGCAAAAGGAGAGCTAAATAATGAGAGGCTGGCCATTTCTTCCGGTCAGGCAAAAGGAGAGACTGAGAGTTCCACCTTAGTAGGTGAAGGTGAGGGTGTGAGAGGTGTGAGCCAAGGGGAGCCCTTGATGCAAGAAAAGAGAGATGAGAGGAGAGAAGGGACTACAGGAGAAATAAGGATGGAAGAAGCAGCCATTGCTAGTGAGTCAATGGAGGTTGAGGATGCAGCCAAGGAAATGGAATTTTAAAGAGAATATCAGTCCATGATTGACTCCATTTCTTTGGATGCTGAAACCTTTACTCACCCTGTTCTTGCCTATCAAATTCTGGCACAACAGGGCAATGTGGAAGCAGAGGAGGCAATGCACCTAGTGCACACCTCACAGTCTCTACTTAGAGCTAAGGAATCTTTAGAAGCTCTGCCAACCACTGCTGAGAGTGAAGAATTTGAAAATTCTGAAGATGAAGACAGCCATAGCTCTGAAGATGAAGGTGGTAGCAGTATTCATGATTTTAAATTTGCTCACAACTACACCTATCATCAACTTGATGTGGAAATCATAAGGCAATATAAATCTGCCCTGGCTGAGCACCCAGAAGCAGATCCACAGAGAAAGGTTGTTCTTCAACAGGCAATTGACTCCCTTAAGTTACAAAAGATGCAAATGGTGATTCAGAGATCCAACTTAGAGGAGGTCAAACAAGAAATCAAGGATGTGAAGATCTCTGTGGATTCCAAGTTAGAGCAACTAGCTCTTACAGCCACTCAGAGGGTGTTGCAACAAAGGTTCATCAAAGAAGACAACCTGGCTAAGTCTGTGCAACTACTCAACTCAAGAGTGGAAAAGATGGAATCCCAGATGGAGCAATTTCTTCAACATCAAAAACTGCAAACTCAACTGCTAGAAAAGTTAGTTGCAGCCCTAATTTCTAGTCAAACCCTTGATGCTAACAAAAAGGGGGAGAAAGTGGAAGAGGCTGTGGCAACTACAAGTCAAATCTTAATTTCTGAAAGAAGGGAAGCAGCAAGTGAGGGGGAGCAGCAGACTACCATAGTGGTCAATCCACAGGACTTCATTGTCACAGCTTCCCCCAGCAAATCAAAACCTGTACAAGTAGCTCTATCTGAAGAGTTTGATTTCTCAAACTTGACAGAAAAGGAAAAGCTAGCCAAGATTGAAACCCTGCAAAGGAAGAAAGAGGAGAACAATGAAAGAATAATGAGGACAGAAAGATTGATCAATGCATCTATTGTATCAAATCTGTTCTCTAGCCAAACCTCAGCTCCAACAATATCTACCACAATTCTGAAGGTGCTCACTCCAGCAATTGTGGCTCCTACATTCTATGATGCTGAGCCTTCTCATGTTAAAGAATTTGAACCCTACATCAAAGCAAGACCCTAATCACCACCAAAAGCAAATGGGAAGAACAAGTTACAACTTGACTTTCCATTTCCCAAGGATGATGAAGAGAAGCTGATGGGTAAGCAAATTAAGGAATTCAAGGAGAAGACTAACAGTTGTGTAAGAGAATGGATGGCTGTAATCATAAGGAATGGAAAAGTTCTAAACATATCCAACAGCCATCCTAGATTTGTTGAAGCCAAGAGAGAAGAGACTTCAAGGCTGCTAAGAGAATCTCAACCAAGCACTGAATATCAATATGAAAACTCAGATGAGAAGCAAGCAAGGCTGGCTCAAGAGTTAATGAATGAGGTAGAGGATGAAATGAGGGAACCTGAGGAAGTCCCCAAATCCAAAAGGAAAGGGAAATCAGTCCCCAAATCCAAATCTAAGAGAATGAAATCAAAGGCAAGGAGGCCTGTCTCTCCAGAAATTGAAAGCAAGGAGACAGTTGGCTCATCACAACCTACTTCTGTAAAAGTATTCAACCCAGCTGTGAATTTCCATGGTGATCCTATAGTACCTAAAGAGGAACCAATGAATCTTGACTCCATTGAGGTTCCTTCATTCTTGCTGAAGCCTCAACAGAAGCCTATACAGAAGAAAAGGATACCAAGGAAGCAACCTTCAAAGGAACCAATTCAAGTTGCTAGGGTACCTGCTATTGTCAGGCAGCCAATCTTGGAAAACAAGGATGATTTTATCTATCAGACAGATATTGAAGAATACTCTGGCATGAATCTTTATCTGGATGAATTGTCAGAAGTAAGAGAGATTGACAAACATAAACATTTGCCTGAAAGATTGGTCTTTGTATACAAGGGAGGAAAGGAAAGGACATGGCCACTACAAAGGGTTCTTGGAGAAAATTATCAGACCTTAACCAAAGTGTTCTCTACAATCAAGAGATACACAGGGTTCTCCAAGATAGCAAAAGGGGAGATACTGGACAGAATAGAACAAATAAAGAGGGAATGGAACTCACCATCAAGTCTACCAAGGAAGATGAAGATCCCATACAATGGACAGAAAATCCACCTTCAACCCTTCTGGATGATGGAGTTCAGGGATGAAGATGGTAACAAGAGATTCTTCAGGTTAGAAGACCAACTACCAAAGGCTAGTTCTCAATACCTGAGATGGTTACAACAAAAGCTAAATCCATAGGTTGATGAAGAAGATGCCTTCTATAGGCAACTCCAAATACAGATTGAGTCCAACTCTGCCAAAGAAGGAAAATCAAGGGTGATGCCAACAAGAGAAAAGAAACAGTCTTAATCTGCTCAGTTTAGAGGAGCACTTCTCTGTAAATTTCTAAAACTTTCAGTTTTTAATTTTTGTAGCTTAATACAATTTTTGCATTGTTCTATATATATCTTTAAAAATGTTTTGTTATCATCAAGGTCCTGAATTTATGCTTTATTGCCATCAAGTATAAATTGGGGGAGATTGTTAGGAATATGTTGTACTTGATGATAACTTCACAATCAATCAAATTGTATAAGGTTTTGTAGCTGTCAATGGATGAGGATTTATAACTCTATCCGTTGACAGGTAGCTCATCAACGGATGAGGTTTTGTAGCATACTGCAGTATCTCTATGTTATCAGTTGATAGTGTTTTTATCCACTGTCATGTTGACCATCAACGGATAGGCAGAATAGGGTAGCCAATTATAAATAAGCTATGCTATGTAATTCTGTCTAAGTGAAAGTGTATAAACAGATAAAGACAAAACTCTATCAACGGATACAACTCAAATCCACTCTATCAACGGATACAGCTCAAGTCTCAATATCAACGGATACCGCTCAATACATCATCAACGGATGTCAGTGTACAATATCAATGGATAATCATTGACACTGTCTTCTATGATTAGCTGGGGATTAGCAGTTGATAAGGACATGTTTGACTGACAGATCACATGGGTTGATAGTAGATACAAAAAGCAGTATGGCAGCCATACTTTGGAAACACAGAAGAAAGAAGCATTCCATTTACACTATGAATACAAGAAAGGTGCAGGAGACATGTCTGAACACAAGGACAACCTTTCGGCTACATGTGTATTTGGAGTGTAGTAGCAAGTCAACTAGAATTAGATTAATATTATCTTATTCCAGTAGTACTTGTAAAACTTGGGATTTATAACCAAGTGTAGCAACTCTTTGTAGGTTAAGAAAACAGATACATTTTGCTTAGGGTTTCTATTGAATATTATTAGAAAGCAAAGAGTTGTAAAACAGAAGCTGTGTACTTTTGTATCACCGAGTTTTCTTCGAATAAAAGCTTCAGGTGGTGCATTTAACCACCTGATTTTTTATGTATTTGTGCATTAATCTTTTTACAAGCAATTATCTAAGTATAGATTTCTAGAGTTCTTATCAGAAATTTATAAATTTCAAGAATTGTATTCAACCCCCCCTTCTACAATTATACAAGTGTGTAATCTGGGAATAACAACAACACGCCAAGCATCCCTAGCCTGAATCACTCCGCCCCCGCGGATCCCTAATCCAAGAATCCTCTCGCGACTCCTCCTCTCAATCCTATGGAGTCGAGCCCTAGTCCTCCTAGTAACGGCGGTCCTCATCTCAGCCTGGATCCTCAAGCGCGCCTCGCGCTCCTCCACTAGTGCCCGCCTCGCCTCGTTAAGTCCGGCCTCTGCAGAAAGTAAGTCTCGGGTCAGGAACTGCACCACGTAAGCGTGCTCAGTACCCGACAGTGGGGGTAGGTCCATCGGTGGAGGTGGTATGACAGGAACAGGAGCAGGTGCAGTAGTAGTAGCAGGAGCAGTAGCAGGGGTAGGGTCAGGCTCCTCCTCACTAGAAGTATCATCCTCGGAGTCACCGTCCGATGAAACAGGGCTCGATGACTGCGGAGAAGGTGGGGGTGACACAACACGACCCTCACCGGATCTCACACTCTCCTCATCAGTAGCTACAGGTGATGGGGTAACAGGCTCTGGCTCAGGCTCAGGCTCAAAGGGCTCCTCAACGGGATCCTCATCATCAGTATCTCCTATCAGCGTAATCCAGGGGCCAAGCTCGGAGTCAGCACCCATATCCTCCTCAAGATCCTCGGTATCTCGCATCAGTGCCTCATCATGCTCTCTCTCGAAAGCCTCAGGGTCTGGTATCTCCTCCATCTACACAAGGGAAATAAGGAGGGTCAATAACAAAAAGAAAGGTTTAGGAGTATTTCCCTCACGGGCCTTAAAGTCAGGGCTATATCCGATAACCCGACTGCAAACTCGATGAGAGTTCTAAGTATTAATAGGGTTGTTATTAGGGTTATTATTATTGTTATTATTATAAGGTTGCTTTCTTAAATTACTATCGTTTCTGAGAACTGTAACCTCGCTCTGATACCATTTCTGTGACGCCCCCAGATCCGGGGTCGGAGATCTAGGCGCTCACGGTCCATTTTCCATTAATAACATACCTGTTCTTGCACATAATATATAACACAGCCATCGACCCCACAATAAACTCACACCGCACACACACACACACACAGGTTAGAGTCTCAGAAACGTCACAACATTGATTAAGCAGAAATAAAAGTATCAGAGTTATTACAGACCGAATTAAATAGTATTTATGCTACCAGCAACACTTCGATATGAAGCGAAGTTGGCGGCTTGAAAGTTTGTTACGGTACACTGCCTTGCACAGGTCATACTGATAAATAAAACGAACTAACAAAAGTTGCCAACCAATCCGGCTAATGGAGCCTACCGGTGGAATCTCAACTGCTGGCTCGGGTCTAGTCACCTGCTTTCGAGCAGTCTGTCTGGGTCTTGCCATTTCGCTTAGCTGTTGTGTTTGTAAATTTGAAAACAAGCAAGAGTGAGCAACTATAGCTCAGCAAGAAATATATGTATAAGGTAAGCAATATAACATTTCATATGATTAGCAGTTATTAAACTTGTTTGTATCAATCAGATATAAAATCACTTGTCATTGTTGATAAATTCCGAAGGTGCAACAATACGTGCCCTTGATTTCCAAAATAAACTTGCAGTTCTAGATACTGCACAGAGTCAACATCTTTCTCATCAAAATAGAACACTATCAGCAACTTGGCACGAAAGCCTAAGAAGCAGTGTCAAAGAATTTTTCCAAAATGGAGGAATGGGACTTAAAGAAAACATAAAACCTGACAGGGATTGACGATGATCAGTCGCCACATCCAAGTCCAATAATCCGCGGGTCTTCTCTACCGGTAGAAGGATAGAAACTACATCCGTAACTATCCCCGGGTGAAAACTACATCCGTAATCACCCTCGATGAAAACTACATCCGTAATCATCCTTCGGCAACACCTGGGCCGGAATAATAATTGATGGACCGCCTGGCTCACGGCCGCTTACACATCCCGGGAATCGTTCGTAACGGTTCCCACACCTGCCAGAGTCCCTTTTTCTTTTTCTTTTGAAAATTTGATTTTGATTGAAAACAGAGTAATTGAGGTCCGACATCAGTCGACCGATGATTCTTGAAATCATACAAGAAGCAGAACCTGACCGGGGGTTTTCGAAAATGTTTAGAGTTCGAAAGAGTTCGAGTTTGAAAGTATTAAATGTATCTTGGATTGACTTCGTCTTTAAAATAATGAATGATAATTAATAAATAATATTTTAAGATTTAATATTAATAATTAATAAAATAATTATTCGATAAAATAAACTTTTAATCCAAGATAGGGTTTCGAGTATTTTACGAAGATATGAAAATAATTACTTGAGTATACGATACTCCCCGAATGACCCTTCGGGTTTTCGCATTCTAGATACGATATAATAATATACCGCTCCCCGGTCAATAGTATATACGGACCGCTACGACCTCTATTGCTAGAGTCGTTGTCCGAGGAAAACATTTCAATCTAAGTTCAAGGGGTACAATCATATATGTACTTATACAAGCTCAATTGCATCAATACTTCGATAAACATAACATTTGATATGATTGAAAACTACAAACACAACAGTGAAAGTCCTTGTATATGTATAATTTTTGAAAAGTAAACTTGCCTTGGTTTGGTTGGGGTGGTCGAACGTGCGGAGTGGAACGATCTATACATAAGCAATAACCGCTCGTTAGTACCTTAACAATACTCTTTAATTACGGGGTTTTAGGGGGTACGAAATTAACTTAATGACTTCGTCTTATGACACTCTAGCCCCACTATATGTTCATGTCACCACTCGATTACGCTCGTCACTTATTCGACTTAATTTAGTTAACATATCCGAACCATATTCATTACCCCTAGAATCATACTCCACTTAACGACTTTTTCCCTTGCGCGAAATTCACTCTAACATTTTTATAAAATTGAAAACTTCATATTTTAATCAAATTCTTTTTGGGTAGCCTTCACCTATACATGGCCAAACCGGAACCGGAACCGGAAAACCGGACCGGACCGGACCGGGTCAAAACCGGTCAAAACCGGCCCGAACCGGAACCGGCCCTAAACCGCCGGTTTATTTATCTTAAAGGTTCAGGTTCAGGTTTGTGTGTATTGAAACCGGTGAACCGGTGGTTCGAACCGGCGGTTCAAACCGGCGGTTCGAACCGGTGGTTAACCTGTAATGACTGGCTATGTATTAATGTAGTATAGATTATAAAAATTATTGTAATAAATTTTATTGTTTGTTGTATTCTTGTAAAACATTTAAAATTTATTATAATATATTTAATAATGTTTTAATAAAAAAAAGTACCAATGAATTTAACATTAAATTAATTTACGTGAAAGTACCACTTAATAAAAGTGAAACTATTATATCCTTGAACTTTTAAAACGGTTTGCATCTTACAAATTTTAAAAAATTACTTAGCATTACAATACTTCTAAATTATAATTCATTCCATCCAAATTCAGAAAAACTTATCGTATTTCGAAAAAAAAACGTATCAAGTATAATGTATATATAAGGTTCAAACCGGAACCGGGTCTTGAACCGGGTCAAAACCAGGTCAAATCCTGAACCTGAACCGTCTGAACCGGAATCGGCGGTTTATATCCTGTTAAGGTTTAGGTTCCGGTTCAAGATTTTTACAAACCGGAACCGGCGGTTCACGAACCGGAACCGGCGGTTCACGAACCGTGGCCATGTATACCTTCACCACTGCATTTCCTAGTTTCTCAAAGTTTTCCATGATCCCACATAAATATTTAGGGGTTTAAACAAGGTCCACAAGGGGGTCACTTAGTGCAGTCCGGAATCCAGAAACACATTTTACTTCTCCGGCCATAACTTAAAATCTATACATCACCTAGTCATGAACCTTACATTTCCAGAAACTACATTCAAATATCTTTCCAACAATATATGGTAGGGCCTCAGGGGACAAGATTTGGGGGTTCAAAACAATGTTACAAGACAGGTCAAGTTTCTGGAAAAATTCAGCATGCATGTTTCACTCAAATCAACCAATATTCTTACTTCCACAACACAACCAACATCTAATTCACTTAGTTCATGCTTTATAACATTCATGGAGATACATATACTAACCACAAGCATCAAAATCACAATCACAACACTAAAACTCTAGATCCATATCATCCATCACTTGAACATCCAAGATTAACACATTATATACATGGATCTATCATTGAACATCATAAACACTACATGGCCAAGAGGGGTTATGATTTTTATACCTTCTTGAGTACCTAGGAGCCTTGGGTAAGCCTTAAAAAACTCAATAACACCTTGAATAAGCTCCTACTATCCTTATAATCCAAGATCTATAAGAAAAACTCAACATGGTTACTATTCACAATATCTTTAACATTTAATATCTAGAAAGTTAATGGATGAAAGGGCTTGAAACTCTTAGTATACCTTTCTTAGATGATGGAGAGAGCCTAGGAATTATGCCTTGAATTATGAGTGAGGAGAAATGGAGGAAGAAGAAATTTTTCTTCTCCTTTTTGGTCTTGGCCGAGAGCTTCTCTTCCAAGGGGGGGGAGAGCTTTTTGGTTTTTGATTTTTGTGTGGTTGGTTGAATAATTGATAAATTAGTAGTTGGGTGATACATATTGGTGTATGTATATGCATGGTACTAACCTAGGTATGGCCTCTTGTACTATTGTCTCCTCCTTGGAAAAAGAAATGCAACTAGTTACTATTACTCTTGCCATTTAGTTTAACTAGTTTGCTTTCTCCTAACTACTTGGTTGCATGGGACTTGCATGCAATACTACTCCTTGTATCACTATTCTTCCACCAATGCTTGTCATTTAATCTTTAATTCGTATCGTATCTTAATTAATCTTTCGTAATAATATTTTGTCGCGTAGAGATTTCCCTCGTAATCCCTTAAGTACTTAATTGAGTAAATTCCTCGAATATCCATAATTCCTTGTCATAATCCTTAATAAATCTTTTAATACTCTAACCATTCTCAAATCCCAAGTTTTATAAATCTTACTAACAATAAGACTCTTGCCCTCAACAATCTTCTCTTTTATCTTACACAGTGAATGTAACAACATAATTTCTCAGACAATCAATTCCATTAAACAACAGGGATGACTAGAAAGGTTCCAAATTGACAATGCTACATGATATTAAATAAAAGAAAATATTACCAAAAATTACGGTTCTTACACTCCACCAGAAGCAGCATCTACCATAGGCCTAGATTGGCTTCCCAGTCCATTATAGAAGCAATTAATAACCATCCAGTCGGGCATCCCGTGATGGGGGCATTTTCTGAGCATCTCCTTATAACGCTCCCAAGCTTCACACAATGACTCACCCTGTGCCTGAGCAAACTGAGCAATAGCATTCCTTATGGAAGTTGTTTTTGCCATGGGAAAGAATTTAGACAAAATTTTTTGTGCAAGCTCTTCCCAAGTAGTGATAGATCCAGCCGGTAAAGAATGTAACCAGCCTTTAGCTTTGTCCCTCAAAGAGAAAGGGAAGAGTCTCAGCTTCACAGCATCATCTGAAACACCATTGAACTTGAAGGTGTCACAAATTTTGATGAAATTCCGAATGTGCATATTAGGGTCCTCAGTTGCAGCACCCCCAAACTGGACTGTGTTCTGCACCATTTAGATAGTACCAGGCTTAGTCTTGAAGGTATTCGCCGCGATAGCTGGCCTGATGATACTAGACTGTATATCATTTATCCTTGGCTGCGAATAATCCATGAGTGCTCTTGGCGGTGCCTCTGGATTAGGATCTCCCATTGTAACAATTGGTTCAACTTCTTCCTCTAGTAACAATACCTCTCTTTTCCTTTCTAGTTCCGTTTTGGTTTGAGATCGTGTTCGCATGCACGTTCAAATACCTGAAACACGAAGGATAGGAAGACACGAGATAGGTAAGTAAAACGAATCAAGTCGGTAATCTTTAACGACCACTGATGACAAGCACATAAACTGCAATTAACACTGAAGTCCCCGGCAGCGGCGCCAAAAACTTGTTGGTTCGTAAACACGCAAGTATACGCGATCACAAATAGCAAGTGATAAGTAAGATTCGTTCCGCAGAGACTATGTGTAATGAAAATTTTAGTACTTATGCAATGGTGTATGGTTACTTCTTAATGCTTGAACACTTATCAATTTGGGATTTTGATTAAACTATTTTAATTAACTAAGCGAGAATAAATTAACAATTAAGAGTTCTTACATATGAGAAAACATGGGATTCCAATTTCATCGAAACGTCACTAAAGGTTGACACATTAAATCGACACAGATGATAAACAAGATAATTAATCAGATAACACGACAATAATACGAGCTACCTTTCAGTATACTCATATCAAACCACTTAACATCCACAACAGATAGAAGTCAAGAGGACACCACATTACGATCAAATCATATATGTCTATACAATCTGGAAAAGCAATTGGTTAAGCACAAGTTATCTTTTATAATTACATAGGGCAATATGAGTTGGGTAAAATCATACTACTAATCAAGAATAAACAATTGATTCATGAACCCATGCTAATATGGCATATTCTCAATCCTAGAATCCACTTTCGCAATCATCAAGGATTAATAAATTAGATGCTAGCTACACATCTATCAATTAAATCAAACCATATTAGATTATCGCAATAAAAACACCCAACGTCGATCACATGTCAAACACAATAATTATGAAATCAAATCCATTGGAACCCCATGATAATGATTAGTTCATAATTGAACCTTTCACCATCATGGGTTCTAAAGAAAACATGGTTCTAAAAACACATAATAATAGAAGAGAAATAAGATAGAAATGAATCCCCAATAGTGCAAAGTAAAATACAAAAGATGAAATAGATTAGGCCTCCTCTTTGTCACTAGCTTGAAGAACCTTCTCATAATTTGGTTCTAAGATAATAATGTCGATAACAACCCCCCTAATGATAATAGATCTCCTGTTTTTAAGGTCTAAGATAATACAAATAAAGTTCAGCTGCTTGCCCTAATAAAATGGGCCCAAAAATATTTTGACCCGGAAGAAAATTAACTTAGATCATAGGCACGCAGTTTCGCATAACAACAGGAGGTAAGTCGCGCTGTTGCGCTTCAATTCTGTGCTACTGCGCTACATGCGCTCTTGCGCCCCTACATGCGCTATGGCGCCTCAGGTTACGCGCTATGGCGCCAAATACCGCGCAGCTGCGCCTTTTAGCTCCTGGACTGTGCTGTTGCTCTCCACTCACGCCTACACTGCTCCACAGGCGGAAACTCGCGCCCTTGCGCCAAGAAATGCGCTATAGCGCCTGGGCACCCCTGGAATAGCCACCCGAGCTGCTTCATTATTTTGTTTCCTACTCCGAATTTCTTCCAGAAGTTGTTGTCTTCACTCAATTAATTTAACACCACCATAAACACCAATTTCGCACTAAAATCCCTTCAGCCATGCAACCTACACAAATTACACAAAAACATATCAAATGAGAAAGAAACTCGAGAACTTATAAACGATTAAAGTCCAAACGGAAGGTAAATAGTGGATATAAAATCCACTTATCATAGTTCAATTTACGAATACATCATGTCAAAGTTTTTCTAAAATTTTCTATAATAAATTACTTTTAACATAAAATCTGTTTAAATTCTAGATTTTAAAATCGTATATTTCTAGTACATCAGCTTGTATCCGAAAAGTTATTGTACAGTATGAATTGGATGAACAGACAATGGAAAAGGATTGATTGTTGTTGATTGGTGTCGGCTGTGTCCGACTGGTAGGCTACTCGTATAAAGGGGATGCTGCCCGAATTTTCTAAAAATTATACATTTTCTAAAAATATTATTTAGACATTTCTCGGATTATAATTCATATATGTATCATTAATTTAAAACAGTATGTGAATTGTATTTTTTTATCCATGTGATTTCATTCTAAATATTAGTTATGGTAGGGGAATGTTCGTATATGTGACTGTGTTCGATATTAATAAGATAATGATGTAATTATAGATTGTTAATTTATTTAGGAAGTAAATTGATGTTTATATATTAAGGATTAAGTGTTGGTTTCTTTAATAACCAGTTTTGTATTTCGAGTTACAGCGGAGTAGTGAAATGTACGTAATATGAATTTATTTCTTGATTGTATGGTTTTAAAATGTTATATAGCAAGGATAAACTATTAGTTATTTTCTTAATTGTTTGGGTGCAGCAATTCTAGGTAGTTATTTTCTTAATTGTATGCTGCAAGTTGGAGTAGCTTTATTTTTCTTTTTATTGTATACAGGGTTAAATTATTGAATTGAAAAGCAGGTGGATAGTCCTATTTACGAATACTTCATGCCGAAATTTTCTAAAAATCCCCTGTATCTAAATCTATTTAACTTATTCGATTTCAAATGATCTGAAAATATGCTATGATTGTTAATAGTTTATGGGTATATGCGACTCATATTTACGTGATTAATATATGATATCGAGTCATAATACGTGCTAACCAATATGTACTATATGTGTTAAGTGTAAAGCGTTATAGGACGCGTTTGGGTATAACAAGATTAGACGGTTAAGGTTACAAGCGTACTGAAGTAGTATTTTACCTGTATATAGGTACGAATAGGAGGCCGGCTAAGAGCCGATACAAGCATAGAGGGGAAAGTTGGAAAAGAAAGACAAGTATCGGATATGACGAATATGATCGAGTAGAGGCAAATGTATAAAGAATTAGAGATGGGTGTAAAGTGAATAACGAGTTGATGTATTAGTATTAGAAACTTCATGTACTGGGGTAAGTTTAATATCCCTCACTTATTGTTCAAGTGATGCGAAACCTTTTTGTATTAGTTATTGTTCTTTCGAACTTCTTTCTTGCAAATAGTTATACTTTTCATAATTATTATGAATAATGTGAACTTCTATTAATTTTACGATATTCCTTTAAAATCATTTTGCTAGTGCTTATACCTTTCATTTTATTTTCAGTGACATTCGTCTTTTATTAATTTCCAAACATCCATTCTCAAATTATTCTATCATTGTTCATTTTCCTCACCTATCGTTCAGGTGTTGATTTCTTTTAAAAATCATTTCATCTCAATATTCCTTGTCTTTATTAATATTCTTCAAAGAGCGTTTTCTTCAAATTGTTGTAAACTAATTTGAGGCTTAAACTGTTATGGGAGCATGTGTAGCTCAGTGACGGTTATAACCGAGAATGAGTTGAGATCTTCTTGGTTATTAAAACTCATTATTGTCTTTAGCAGCTAAAGCCTATGAGTACTTGGCCGACAAGAGTGAGATTGAGTAATTGAGAATTTCTTAAATCTTCGTTTTAAACTATTCAAAATCTTTTATGTTAGTTCAAACTTTGCAACGGATTTTCATCAATTGATCATCTTTGAAATGAGTGGTTATAATCACTACAGTAACTTAAATCTTCTGTTGAACTTTGAATTCTCTGATTTCTTTATAATTGCTGTTGAAATTCTAGCACCTTAATAATTGCTCCGTTATTTAATTGATTTATGTTTGCTTGCTGATATACGATTCTGTCTTGCTGAACCCTACCATGTTTAGTTCAATCTTATTTCTTTATTATTATGATTTTTTAAATCAACTACTTCTCTGTCCCTTAATCTTTTAATGCTGCTCCCTAAAATGATTTATTTCATTAAAGATGTTTTTTTAAAAAAATTCCTTATACTGGGCTGATCTGTTATCAGTGAGTATAAAGGACTTAATGTTTTAAAGATTTTATTGTGGGGGATTCCGTCAAAATGTTTTCTACGGATTCCTTCAGATTGGAGGCATAAGAGGCCGGGTGAATCCGGTCCAACAATTTTTTAGGGTAAGAGGCTAGGGTGGTCCTAGTCCAGCATTTTTATTAAAGGCCAATGTGTTGCCTAATTGGGAACCCAATTTTATGTCCAGAGCGACTTCTTGTCCGGTATGGGAACTTTACGTGGCTGATCACCCGTATTGTCCAGAGTCATGGAAAAACTCCAATCAATTTAAATGTTTTTTAAAAGGTTTTATGAAAAGTATGTTTAATGAGAAAATTGTTTTAAAGAAAGGAATGTTTGATGAAAGGATATGATTTGAAGAAATGAAAAGTTTAATCTTATGATGGAAATCGAATTATTCCCTTGATATAAATTGATCATTGATATTGTTCATCAATGAAGTATTGAATAGTTGTTGTTCACTACACTATATACTTGCTAAGCATTTTTGGCTCATACTTGTTTTGTTTTACCTAACCTTTTGCAGTTAGGTTTAAGGATGATCTACTACATTTATCACTACGAATGAGAGCGATGAGGCATTCTTTTTATGAAAGAATTCGAAGCCAGAGCGGGTAAGCACAGATTGGGATTGAGCTACGGATTAGATGGTATAGTATTTTGTATTTAGGGCAGAGATAAAAGTTGTAATAATTTGTATAATTTAGATTCTTGTTTCATACCATAACCTGGAATCGATCCTCGGTGAGGAATCGTTGGTGTATTAAGTATTATTATTCAGGTATTTGTATTTGTTATTGGTTGGGTGGCACCCTATCCGGGTTACCGGGTATAGGGGCGTCACAGGTTGGTATCAAAGCGACAGGATGATTGGGTATAAGTATTTAGGTTAGATGTTAGATGGAATGATCTAGGATAAGGTTCGCCTTAGGTTATTAGGACGACGGTTACGATGTTATTTAGTATTTCGATATCGCGCGCGCAGGAGTTCGATTCATCCGAAGATTCGATCTTGGACGAGGCAGTTGATTCGGAGCCGCGTGAGCTAATTAGACTACCGGAGCTACCAGCTTGGAGGATGCTACTTGTAGACCTTCACATATTTTCTAGAATGTCTTCTACGACTTTAGTACCTCGTGAATGTTATAGAGAGTACGAAAAGATTATAAATAAGATGCGAAATGCGATTTTTGGCATGTGTTGGAGTAAGGGTGTGGCTATTCCTTACTAGCCGTTGGTTTCATTTAAATTGTTGATTAAGGAGATTTAACCTTCCATTCTGCTCTTTATTATTTTGTTAGTACCCTATCACCTTTGATAATCAACTATGCTTCAGTTCATGATGAACTTCTTATATCAGATTTGTTTAAACACCTTTCTATGCTTTCAGAGACACCTCTATTTTCCAGGGGTTATTTAATTCAACATTATATTCATAAACTTTTAAAACTCTTGAAATTTTTCTATTTTTCCCTGAATACTCAACCTTATTTATTCTGACTGGGATGAACAACCCTATGTAAATAGGGGATTCAGGGACATCTTATCTATGTGATAGAAGTTTGGTGGGATGCCACTTGTGTTTGTCATGAAAGTACAGAAGGTTGGCCCCCTTCTTGTGCTATGGTGGTTGACCTAAGTGACAAATGCAACCTGAAATTAGTTCAATGATCATATTGATCTCTTAGTTAAATTCTTTTATAAAAATTCATATCAAACAAAACTCATCTTATATTTATACATGTTAATACCTGTTTATTCTATTGATCCCTTTTATTATAAACCCATGTGGTCTCTAAAAGTTTTCGACGATTGAGAGCAGTAAAGATGAAGACGATGAAATTTTGAGTGGTCCAAGCTACATTTTCGTCGAATGAGAATTGGATGAGCAGATTTGAGAATTGAGGTTAAAACAGAGATTGAGGGGGTCATTTGTTAAATCTGCATGATAATTTCTGTACCATTAAAATTTCTGGATGAGTAAAAATCTGAATCCTGGATGGATAATAATATTTGATAAAAATATATAAATTTTCTGAATGATGGTATTTATCTAATTGAATTTAATAATTACAGTAGTGTTTGTAATTTATGAAATAAAATATTATTTGAGTTAAAAAATTAAAAAGTTTTGGTCTCCAATTATTGCTACTTGAATCGAATAACCGACCTATTTTTTGGCCTAATTATTTTTGAAAATAAATGTAATTAAAATAAAATTCAAAGATTTTATTTAAAACACATCTCTGAACCATTTTTTAGTATTAAATCAATTTTCTAGGACCAATTTATTGGCATATTTATTTTGATACACTTCTAATATCTATTTATTTGGATCTATTCTACGGATTTATTTATTTTAAAATATTTTTTCATGATTCCAATTATTTTTAAAAAAAATAATTTTTTATTATATTGTCAAAATGGAAATATAAAGGTTTGGTAACAAGTTAGTACGATAATTTTTTTATAAAATAAAATTTGTCAATTAAAATGTTTAAGAAAGTTTAGAAATTGTAAACAATATAATAAAGATTAATGAAATTAGAAAGATAACAACGAGCAGTGATCACATTTATGTTAAAAATAAGTACTGGACGAGTCATGAATTGTTCAGCTAGATTTTTTTATGCGAGTCGTCCAGACATTTTTTAGGTGTCGTCCAGATAAACCAGGAGCTATCAAACAATCTGAATAGAAAGGATGGTTCAGGACAGTCTCATTCAGATCCATCCATGGGTTAACAAATGGCCCCTGAATATCAAGTTAGATTAATCAGTGAATTGACAACACACGTACAAGATTCGATAATGCGGAGAAACTAAGTATGTTTAAGGAACTGATAACAAGGACATAAGATTATTAATTTTGTTAAAGTTGTAACTAGAGTGAGGATGGATATAGTTAGAATATGAGAATTATATAAAGGAAAGATTGTTGAGGAAAATTTGTTGCTGCATATTTTACTTAGGATAGGGAAACATGAATGTTATTAGATTTTAAAATTGTCAGATATAGAAATTTTATAATCAAAGTGGGAAAATTTTGAGAAGAGCAGAGTAGAACTGGACAGTTGTTTCTGGGAGATGTCAACAGGAAATGGAACTCTGGATAAAGGAGAAAAGCGATTGTGTTGGAGATAGCAATTTAGGTTAACATAGTCGAAGGATTACAAATATTAAGAGTAAAAGAGATTTGACCAAGATATAATAGTATGGTAAGAAGTGACCGAATTAGAAGTTAGAAATCCAATGTGATTATAAATAACTTGTTAAGAATATGGATGTGATGACAGTCAGAAAGTGTTAATTGTGAATTAGGAGTGGATTGATTAGTTAAATACAAATTACAAGCAAATTGTGAAGACAAGAAGTGAAATTATGATTCTCAAATGATATGTAAGTTTTGTTGTGTGGTCAGAAGTGGACAAAGGGGTTTTAAAGACCATGCAGACTAAGAGGTTATTATGACAAGATTTTAAGATCAGGATGTGGGAGATACCAGTAAGGAGACAATTAGAGTGAAGCAGATTTCAGTGTTTAAAACTTTCTCGAATAGACATATTGATGAATTACTAGAATTTTCCTCAAACAGAGTTACAAAGTCGGTTAATTATTTAGTACTAGATAGGTGACCAGTTTCAAGGAGTCAAGATCCGATGACGTCTCAAGAAATTCAAGGACATAGGAAGAGCATGCACAAGATTTAAAAGTACGAGTTTTGGAATTGGGAGAAGTATAATTTTCAGGATATGACGACAAGATCGAAGTGAACTACGTGAAGAAGAAGCAGTAATGAATCAAGAAAGGTCTAAGACGCGAGTAAAGATTGAAAATTTTGAATGACCCACTAGGAATTTCCGAAGGTTGTCCAAGATTTTACCACGATAGCTACAGCAGTAGAAATGTTTACAAAGAAAGAAATGGGTAGATTAATGTAAAGAAAGCTTCCAGAAGTCAACGTAGAGATTTAGGACCGCTCCAGTGCTAGGGCAACCGGAGGAGTGAGGAAAAATCGAATATAGTTACGTTGCTCAAAGAAATGTTCAAAGAATGTGAAAAGTTATAGATAGACGATTCAAAGTTCTAGATTATTGCAAATGAATTACTAGAGGAAATTGAGGAGTACCAAGATTAGTTGGCTAAAGCAGAATATGAAGGAGTTGACTGTAGAAGAAGGGAATAGTTAAACGAGATGAGTGGTGGACGCGTATTATATTTCGTTTATTTTAGTTGTTAGTAAATGTTAGAATTATAATGTGCAGAGTTTAAATTTGAGGATTTATAGAGTATATAGAGTAATGTTTCGGGAATTGATTTTTGGGAATTTGAGAAAGTGAAGTTTAAATGAGTTTTGCAGGTAGTAAGTTAATTATGGGTGATGTATACTTTGCTTTACGTATGTAAAGTTAAGTGTTGATTTTATTCGATATTAGAAGTTCTAGAGCTGAATTGGATTAGAAGTTTGATTTGTGAATGGTATTGGAAGGTTGTGACCCCGGGTAGTTTGTATCGCGAATAAGATATAAACGTTTCAAGATAAATGGTTATTAGTTTCGAAAAGGTTACTCAGTAAAACAATGGAATTAAGGATGGATAGAAGTTTTCCAATTATTCCCTCCTCGAGTAACATTTGTACGTTGAAAGGGGAGTAAGAATGATTGGGGGATTTCTTGATATTCTTTTTCTCAGAGTTTTATCTAGGACAATTTGAATAATGAGTAAGAGCGTAGAAGTGGTATCAATTGACATTTGCTTTAAAGATTTATTTATTTACATGTTTACTACGAGTCAAGGCAGATTTCTTCATTTTTATGTTTGCTGCAAATCAAGGCGGGTTTTGTTTTGGTATTGTATATGAATGAATTGTTTATGGATGATGGGGTTAGTACTGGAGGCGTTGTGTACAAGGTATAGTCCATTATACGAATAGGTCATGTCCAGTTTTTGGTAGAAAAGGGATCGTCACGTGCGAGTGATCAGTATCTAGAATTAACGAGACATGCAAACCAAAGGATTAAGTTTATGTTAGAAATTCGAAGGCTTACAGGATGAGCCTATCGATATGTGAATTGATATAAAGGAATGTTAGTGTAGAAGGAATGACATGGAAATTGAAGGAGAAATGGTTGAGGAATACTGTCTTTATGCTTTCTTAAGATTGATTCTGAGGACAGAATCCTATTAAGGGGGAAGGATATAACGCCCTAGAAAATATCATATTTGGTATTATTATTATTTATTTATTTAATATTAAAAGTGGATTATAGGGTGTGAAATTTTTTTTAGATACAATATATGTGACACCATGTTTACATGTTTATATGGTGATGTATTTGTGACGTGCTAGTCCGTATAATTTTTATTTGAATTTTTATGATTAAAAATTTATTTAAATCATGCGTTATTGATCTTCGGAAAATTTTTATTAAATCATCGGAGTATTTAAAAATTCCAAAATCTTTGTGTTATCCTATTTATAATATTATTTAGTTTTTAAAATTATTTTGTGAATTATTATGGGTGTTTAAGTATTTTAAAATGATTTCAAGTGTTATATCGCATGTAAAGGATCAAAATTTGTAAAATTCATATTTAATTCATTCTTGATCCTAAAAATATTTTAAAAATATGGGGATATTTGTAATTTCATAAACTTTATTTTTGAATTTTTAAATTTATTTTTCTACTAATCTCATGTTTAATTTTGATTTTAAAATGATTTAAGTCAGATTTGTGTTATTAATTATTCCTAAACTACACTTATCCTTTTTAATCCCCAAAACCCAGTTTCCTCAATTCCGTATCACGACTCTATTCTTGTTTATCTCGAGAACCCTCGAGAAGTCTCTTCTCTCATTTCTTTCCTGTCTCCCATTTCTCTCTTTAACAAATCTCTCTCAAATTCTCTAACACTCATCTCTCTCCCCTCAATCTCTTGTCACGCTCAAATCTCTCTCCCTCTCCCTCACCATTCCAACCGCGTCTATATATATATATGTGTGTGTGTGTGTGTGTGTGTGTGTGTGTGTGTTGGGTGTGTATAGCCAGAAATATTAGTCGAAATTGGGGGTTTTCCACTATGTTAGTCAGGTGGGTTGATGCATCGGTTGTATGTGTCAATCGGGGTCTGTGTGTGTTGCGAGTGGGTTCGTTGATGTGGGTGTGCGTGATAATCAATGGGTGTATTGATTTCACCGAGTTAACTCGGTGAAACTGTGGGTTTTGTCTCAGCCGAGTCTGCCGAGGTGAGGTTGTTTGTAGTTGAGTCGAGTTTTTGTTGAATTCAGTCGTTGTTTCTTGTTTTTCGAGTTGTGTTACTGAGTTTCTGAGTCAGCTGTGTGTGTCATTCGAGTTGTTCTGTGTTTGTTTGGAGTTGGATTGTTTAATTCTGGTGAATAAGTTTGCATTTTGTGCCGAGTTTTCTTGACCGTGTTTTGTTTAAATTTATGTTTTTGTTCGAGTTGAATTTGCTGGAATTTAGTTTGGGTTCGTTAAATTCTTGTGTTGGTTATGTTTTTGGGTAGTTCAATTTACGAATACATCATGTCAAAGTTTTTCTAAAATTTTCTATAATAAATTGCTTTTAACATAAAATCTATTTAAATTCTAGATTTTAAAATCGTATATTTCTAGTACATCAGCTTGTATCTGAAAAGTTATTGTACAGTATGAATTGGATGAACAGACAGTGGAAAAGGATTGATTGTTGTTGATTGGTGTCGGCTGTGTCCGACTGGTAACCTACCCGTATAAAGGGTATGCTGCCCGAATTTTGTAAAAATTATACATTTTATAAAAATATTATTTAGACATTTCTCGGATTATAATTCATATATGTATCATTAGTTTAAAATAGTATGTGAATTGTATTTTTTTTATCCATGTGATTTTATGCTAAATATTAGTTATGGTAGGGGAATGTTCGTATATGTGATTGTGTTCGATATTAATAAGATAATGATGTAATTATAGATTGTTAATTGATTTAGGAAGTAAATTGATGTTTATATATTAAGGATTAAGTGTTGGTTTCTTTAATAACCAGTGTTGTATTTTGAGTTACAGCGGAGTAGTGAAATGTAAGTAATATGAATTTATTTCTTGATTGTATGGTTTTAAAATGTTATATAGCAAGGATAAACTGTTAGTTATTTTCTTAATTGTTTGGGTGCTACAAGTTAGGGTAGTTATTTTTCTTAATTGTTTGGGTGCTGCAAGTCAGGGCAGTTATTTTCTTAATTGTATGCTGCAAGTTGGAGTAGCTTTATTTTTCTTTTTATTGTATACAGGGTTAAATTATTGAATTGAAAAACAGGTGGATAGTCCTATTTACGAATACTTCATGCTGAAATTTTCTAAAAATCCCCTGTATCTAAATCTATTTAACTTATTCGATTTCAAATAATCTTAAAATATGTTATGATTGTTAATAGTTTATGGGTATATGGGACTCATATTTACGTGATTAATATATGATATCGAGTCATAATACGTGCTAACCAATATGTACTATATGTGTTAAGTGTAAAGCGTTATAGGACGCGTTTGGGTAGAACAAGATTAGACGGTTAAGGTTACAAGCGTACTGAAGTAGTTTTTTACCTGTATATAGGTACGAATAGGAGGTCGGCTAAGAGCCAATACAAGCATAGAGGGGAAAGTTGGAAAAGAAAGACAAGTATCGGCTATGACGAATATGATCGAGTAGAGGCAAATGTATAAAGAATTAGAGACGGGTGTAAAGTAAATAACGAGTTGATGTATTGGTATTGGAAACTTCATGTACTGAGGCAAGTTTACTATCCCTCACTTATTGTTCAAGTGATGTGAAACCTTTTTGTATTATTTATTGTTCTTTCGAAATTCCTTCTTGCAAACAGTTATACTCTTCATAATTATTATTAATAATGTGAACCTGTTCTATTAATTATACGATATTCTTTTAAAATCATTTTGCTAGTGCTTATACCTTTCATTTTATTTTCAGTGACATTCGTCTTTTATTAATTTCCAAACATCCATTCTCAAATTATTCTATCATTGTTTATTTTCCTCACCTATCGTTCAGGTGTTGATTTCTTTTAAAAATCATTTCATCTCAATATTCCTTGTCTTTATTAATATTCTTCAAAGATCGTTTTCTTCAAATTGTTGTAAACTAATTCGAGGCTTAAACTGTTACGGGAGCATGTGTAGCTCAATGACGGTTAAAACCGAGAATGCGTTGAGATCTTCTTGGTTACTCAAACTCATTATTGTCATGCCGGTTCTGACAGCTAAAGACTATGAGTGCTTGGTCGACAAGAGTGAGATTGAGTAATTGAGAATTTCTTAAATCTTCGTTATAAACTATTCAAAATCGTTTATTTTAGTTCAAACTTTGCTACGGATTTTCATCAATTGATAATCTTTGAAATGAGTGGTTATAATCAGTGCAGTAACTTAAATCTTCTGTTGAACTTTGAATTCTCTTTATTCTCTGATTTCTTTATAATTGCTGTTCAAATTCTAGCACCTTAATAATTGCTCTGTTATTTAATTGATTTGTGCTTGCTTGCTGATATACGATTATGTCTTGCTGAACCCTACCTTGTTTGGTTCAATCTTATTGCTTTATTGTTATGATTCTTTATATCAACTGCTTCTCTGTCACTTAATCTTTTAATGCTGCTCCCTAAAATGGTTTAATTAATTAAAGATGTTTTTTAAAAAAATTCCTTATACTGGCCTGATATGTTATCAGTGAGTATAAAGGACTTAATGTTTTAAAGATTTTACTGTGGGGGATTCGGTCAAAATGTTTTCTACGGATTCCTTCATATTGGAGGCGTAAGAGGCCGGGTGACGCTAATCCAGCAATTTTTTTAGGTAAGAGGCTAGGGTGGTCATAGTCCAGCAATTTTATTAAAGGCCAATGTGCTGCCTAATTGGGAACCCAATTTTATGTCCAGAAGGACTTCGTGTCCGGTATGGGGACTTTATGTGGCTGATCACTCGTATTGTCCGGAGTCGTGGAAAAACTCCAATCAATTTAAATGTTTTTTAAAAGGTTTTATGAAAAGCATGTTCAATGATAAAATTGTTTTAAAGAGAGGAATGTTTGATGAAAGGATATGATTTGAAGAAATGAAAAGTTTAATCCTATGATGGAAATTGAATTATTCCCTTGAGATAAATTGATCATTGATATTGTTCATCAATGAAGTATTGAATAGTTGTTGTTCACTACACTATATACTTGATGAGCATTTTTTGCTCATACTTGCTTTGTTTTACCTAACCCTTTGCAGTTAGGTTTAAGGATGATCTACTACATTTATCACTGCGAATAAGAGCGATGAGGCATTCTTTTTATGAAAGAATTTGAAGCCAGAGCGGGTAAGCACAGATTGGGATTGAGCTATGGATTAGATGGTACAATATTTTGTATTTAGGGCAGAGATAAAAGTTGTAATAATTTGTATAATTTAGATTTTTGTTTCATACCATAACTTGGAATCGATCCTCGGTGAGGAATCGTTGGTGTATTAAGTATTATTATTTAGGTATTTGTATTTGTTATTTGTTGGGTGGCACCCTATCCGGGTTACCGGGTATAGGGGCGTCACAGGAGCATATGAATAAATTTGTTCAGGTAAACCCCTATTGGTGTATTAGTTATATAATAGATGATAGATTGAAGTGAAACTTTTTATGTTTCATCAAGACGCGCAACTTGACGAGTCTGTTTTCTGAAACCAGAAATCTTTTATGTCTTAATTTGATTAGTCGCCAGAATTAGTAGATGTCATCTTCTTGTACTTTCATTGTGGATTTATTAATTTAGTTAAAGTAATCGTCAAATATTTAGATTGTATTGAGATGTTATAGCATATGAAAAACAAAAGACTCATAAATTCTTTCAGAATTGAATTCCATTATGTAGATTTTCTTGGTCTCTGTGTAAGTTACATATATACAGATAATTTGTAGAGGGTCTGGCTAAAATGAGAACTATGCACCCAATGAGAAGTGGAAAAGCTGTTCTGCACTTTTACTAGGTTTCTATGTACTATTTGTTAGGATCGCATCCACTATAGATCAACGTTATTCAAACACAATAACAAACATGAAAGTAAAGAACACAACAAATTAACGTGGAAGCCCCTCAATAGAGGGTAAAACCATAAATCCACTAAATATGAATGTATTACAAGATTGGAGTCGCTCCCTCACTCAACACTCTTGAATACAATCACCTCACCTTGATTAGAAAAACTCTCTCTTGTGTATCGTACACAACTCTCTAACTTTTACAATGCTCAAAACCCCTATAAATATCTATATTTATAGGCACCACAAATATTTTAATCCTATTCTATTTCAATTCTATTTGTGACAATTACCATCTTTTCTTATCTTGGATAGAAAACTTTCCACAATTAATATTCCTACCAAGAATAAGAATTAAATCAATTATCACAAAATAGAATTCTTCTCATAATAGGATTCTTAACTTAATTACGAATTCGGGGCGGACCCCAACAAATCCTCCCCCAGATCGAATTCCCTAATACCTCAACCGATTTCGAGAATCTTACCTTTTTCTCGGTCTTCATCGTCGTTGCTTCCCCATCTAAACAATAGATGTTCTTCTTATTCATCACCCCTTGTAGAATCAAGCTCTTTCCCTTATAAACCTTGCAACTTCGCCCTCGTCCAACGAATCTGTACCGACATGATGCCAACATACCCAAAGATAACACATTCTTTGACGCATCTGGTACGTATCCTACATTGAGAGCTTTCTTGATCGTACCATCATGGAGTTTAAGACAAACAGTTCCAATTCCTTGAACCTTCATCTTCTTATCATTCCCCAAAATGATATTACCAAGATTTTCATCAGTGCATAAAGTGTCAAACATCGCTCGATCTCTACATATGCGTGGAAGCAGCTGAATCCATCACCCATTCTGATTTATTCTTCACCGAATCAGGAACGGTATCCTCACTCGCCATCAAAAACTCTCCATCCTCGACCACATTTGTAGAGTCCCCATCATCAACTTTATTCTTTCCCTTCATCTGCTTCAAGGATTCCAGATCTTCTTTAAAGCTTGGAAAGAACATTCGCACATGACCTGTTTTACCACAATAATAGCACTCAACAGTGCTCATATCCTTCTTACTCGGCCGAGATTTACTTCTTCCTTGTAGGTCACTGCGATTGCGACTCCTCCCTCTTTCAACACTTTGGACAGCTAAAACTGCCTCACCACTTTGAGAAACAGCATCCTTTGTCATCCTCTCATTATCTCTTAACTCCTTTAACACATCATCAAGCATAAGAGTTGTCCTCCCTACTAACAGCGTCTGCTTAAAATACTTGAAAAAACTCGGCAATGATGACAACAACAACAGAGCTTGTTCCTCGTCTTTCATCGGCTCATCAACATTAGCCAGATGACATAGCAGCTGATTAAAACAACTAATGTGATCATGGAGACTACATTCTTCATCCAGTTTTAAAGAGTACAACTCCATCTTAAAATTAAGTCAGTTGGTCAACGACTTTGACACAAAAATGCTTGCTGACTTGTCCCATATCTCCTTCGGTGTCGACTCCTTCAACACGTTATACCTCACCTCGGGTGTAAGTGCCAGCCTGATTGTACTCACCGCTCTCTTCTAGATTTTTGCCCAATCTGCATCGCTTATCTTTTCTGGCTTCTTCTCCTCTAAGGCATCATCAAGTCCTTGTTGAATTAACACATCCTTGACGGTTAACTGCCACATAGTAAAATCCGTCTTCCCATCATACTTGGGTGCATCAATCCTTAGCGACTTTAGATCCTCCATCAAGCCAAGAAAATCAACTCAAGACCAACTAACAACGCGTAAACAGTCTACTTCGTGATTGCCTTCTCTTTAACGCCGAATCTACTTCTCGAACCCAAGCTCTTGATACCAGTTTGTTAGGATCGCATCCACTATAGATCAATGTTAATCAAACACAATAACAAACACGAAAGTAAAGAACATAACAAATTAACGTGGAAACCCCTCAAGGGAGGGTAAAACCATAAATCCACTAAATATGAATGTATTACAAGATTGGAGTCGCTCCCTCACTCAACACTCTTGAATACCTCACCTTGATTACAAAAGCTCTCTCTTGTGTATCGCACACAACTCTCTAACTTTTGCAATGCTCAAAACCCCAACAAATATCTATATTTATAAGCACCACAAATATTTTAGTCCTATTCTATTTCAATTCTATTTGTGACAATTACCATCTTTTCTTATCTTGGATAGAAAACTTTCCACAATTAATATTTCTACCAAGAATAAGAATTACCTCAATTATCATAAAATAGAATTCTTCTCATAATAGGATTCTTAACTTAATTAGGAATTCGGGACGGACCCCAACACTATTCTGCACTTTGTCTTCAAGTCCAGAACATTTTTTTTGTTTTTATGGACTGCAAAGTTTCCATTTAACTAAACCAACTTGGCCTCTACCATAGACAAATCATCAGCTGGAACATTTGATTCCAGAAAAAAGCAGTCAGCATATAAACGCGAGGCTCTAGCCATGTAATGAGCACACGATTAGAAGACCACACAAAAAAATTTGAAGAAACATTAATCAAGGGTATCTAAAAGTTGTTTACAATCTTCAACAACTCCTCCAAAACGAGAGGACAAAGTGCAGAGAAAATTTGGTTCTCACAGTTCTTTGGTTCTCAATTTAACTGATTATTATCTATTATATAAATTTACTAGTTTTTATATAGAAGTATATAGGTGGATCTGTCTTGTAGGTCTGGTAACTGGTCCAAACAGATTCCTCACATCATGGAAGTCCCGAACAATCCTGGGACAGGATCTGTAACAATGGAGGAAAAAACTTGTATATTTTATAATATTAAACAGAGAAATTAACTAGAAATTGAGATGCTGAAGGAGATAAAAAATTTCATTTCCACAAGTTGCTTTACAATGAGGTTCATGCTTGGCTTTTATAGGAAATGCAATTCCCGTCAGCTATATTGCTAATTAACGAAAATGAAATTAAAAGTGATAATTATCCACTTGCATAGCTACTTGCATAAACCGCCACGTTTGCTTGCACGATGTCGTTTAACTCAACACTTGGTCAATCCTTCAATCAATAAATAAATAAATAAAAGAGGGAATTAGGGTTTTACGTTCCCATCTTAACATTACCCCTTTCTTGAGCGGCGATGTCCTCATCGACGAATCTGGGAAAACTCCGGCGAAGAGTATTATAATCAACCCACGATGCGTCTTCAGGGGTCATTCCTTCCCATTGAACGAGAACAGAGACGACAGCAGCATTATTTCTGTTTAGCAATTTCCGATCCAAGATCTTGATGGGATAAGTCGGTGAAGGAAAGTCTGTAGCCCCCGGTGGATCCATCTGAGTGAAGTTTGTCGGGCCTATCTTCTTCTTCAGTAGAGAGACATGAAAGGTGTCATGAATCTTAGCCGTTGCTGGCAATTGTAGACGGTAAGCCACCGTTCCCACCTTTTTCAAGATTTTATAAGGGCCAAAATATCGAGGTGTAAATTTTTTTTTCTTTGACATCTTTCAGTGAAGTTTGTTTGAAAGCTTGAAGCTTTAAAAAGACTTCATCTCCTTCCTCAAAGACTCGCTCTGTTCTTCGTTTGTCGGCGTAGAACTTCATACGTTCTTTTACTTTTTTCAGGTTGACCTTCAAGAGCTTATGGATCTCTGTTCGTTGTTGAAGAAAATTGTTCACACACTCATTTGGAGACTTTCCGGCTTGGTGGTAGTTAAATCTTGGGGCTTGTCTTCCATACAAAGCCATGTATGGTGTCATGTTAATGGCAGAGTGGTGGTTGGTATTATACCACCATTCGGCCATTGGGAGCCATCGATGCCACTAGTTAGGTCGTTGATAAGACAAGCAGCACAAGTACATTTCGAGGCACTGATTGAATCGCTCACTCTGCCCGTCGGTTTGAGGATGGTAGACGGTTGTCAGCCTAGTCGAGGCCCCAAGTTTCTTGAAGAGTTCAGCCCAAAATTGCGAGGTAAAAATCTTGTCTCGATCTGTATGTCGTCAAAAAAGACACATACGAACTTTCCAATATAGGGCCCAAACACTTCATTCATAACACATTGGAATGTGGCTGGGGCGTTGGTGAGGTCGAAAGGCATCACCAAAAATTCGTAATGCCCCAAGGGCATTTTGAACGCTGTCTTGTAGGTATCCTTAGCATTAACCCGTATCTGGTGATAGCCACTGCGTAGGTCGAGTTTATTGAACACGCGGCTGCCATGTAACTTATCTAACATTTCTTCAATAAGTGGAATAGGAAAGCGGTTTTTGACTATTATGGCGTTTAAGGCTCTGTAATCAACACAGAATTGCCACATATTATCTTTCTTTTTGACAAGTAATACCGGTAAAGCGTAGGGAGATTGACTATGCTTGATTATACCGCTTTCTAGCATCTCTTTGACCATCTTTTCTATTTCCATTCTTTGCAGGTATGGGCATTTATAAGGATTAAGGTTAACTGGCGCACTCCCTTCCATGATAGGAATTATATGGTCTTGTGGTCGTTGTGGGCGTAGGCCTATGGGTTTTTGAAAAACCTGTGGGAATTCTTCGAGGAGAGGCTTAACTTGAGCAGGAATTGAAGTGGCAGTGGATTCCTCTGGTGTTGATACTTCTATAGCTGATAGCTGCACTAAGAAACAGGCCTGTGCCCCTACTTGGCCAAGTTTGTCCTTGTCCAGAACTACTTGGACATCCTGGACTGGTTGCTTTGACTACTGGAGGACTACATTTTTGTTTCGCCACTTGAGCGTCATTTCTTGGGCAGAGAAGTCAAAGCTCACGAGGCTGACTTGTTGTAACCACTGTATCCCAAGTATGGCATCATATCCTCCCAAAGGTAAAACAAAGAACTCCGAAACAAAATCTGTAGTACCAGCCTTCTAGTGCATGTCCTTGAATTTACAATTGCAATGGGTAATTGACCCATCTGCTAGTGAAATCTTCATTGCAGGGCATGACTCCGTGCGTAATCCCAGTTGCTTAGCCAAAGTGTGAGACAAAAAGTTATGGGTGGAACCCGTATCAACCAGCATTGTGATGGGTTTGCTCTTGACCACACCTTCTAGTTTTAGTGTATGGATTCCTTGAGTACCTTGAATGGCATGAGCAGATACTCCCCCTTCTTCGTTGTCATCCACTATTACCTCGATCTCTGAATCAGTGTCTTCGTCTCCTCCCATTAGGTATAACTGTGGCTGGAGGCATTTATGCCCACGTGTGTAAACTTCATCGCAATTGTAGCATAATCTCTTCTCTCTTCTTTTAGCCATTTCCTGTGGCGAGATTTTTTTAATCTCAGGCCATTTGGTTGGCACAGATGTCCGGACTGCATCTTTTGTGTAGTTGCCCCCAATTGTAGGTACTGGTGCATTAAGCTTGGTTGTTGCACTGTCATTAGTCCACTTCTGACTACTATTATTGTATAATTTTATAGGTCCTCGCACCCTTTTCTCCAGCAAGTCGATTAGGGCCTCTTGCTCACGAGCTTTCTCCATTGCTTCACCCAAGGTTTTGGGCTTGTATACGTACAGTGCTTGTTGAATATCAGCCCTTAGGCCACTGAAAAAGCTGGATAAATAGAATTCATCCGTTTGTAACATATGCCTCGACATCACGTAACCCCTTAGCTCCTCAAACTCAGCAATATAGGCTTTAACTGTACCCGTTTGCACGAGTTTGTTGAATTTCCCAACTAGATTCTCTTGAGTGCCAGAAGAAAACCTCTGTAGTAACTGATCCACCAGACTTTCCCATGTGAGGGCTGATTGTTCCTGTTGTACAGTATGGAACCAATAATCAGCCTCCCCTTCCAAATGTAGGGAAGCAAACAATACTTTAGTGTAAGTATCCATCCCTGGATTTAACATGAAAAATTTGCCAGCCTTCACTACCCAGCTACAAGAATTGCTCCCATCGAATTTCGAAAACTCTACTTTCGAAAGTTTATATGGAGTACCCATCCCAGATCTATAAGAATTATGTTCTCCGGTTTGGCTGAAATTACCCATGAAAGGACCTGGTGGGTTTGTGGTGTGTGAGTAGTTGTAAAACGGAACTGGTTGACGTGGGAAGCCCATAGTGTGATTATACTGTGGAATAGGGAAAGAGGCTGGGTGTTGTAGATCTGGGTAAACCATGGATGTGGGTAGTACGTTAGGAGCAGGTGGGTTTTGTGTGAAAAGTGGGGTGGTGTGCATAATCGCAGGAGAGGTGGTCATCGTAGGAAAAGGACGAGGTACAGTACCCCCAAACTGAATAGTGTGTGCTGATGACTTAACAGGAGGGGTGACATATGTATTTGTGGAAGAAATTGAATGACGTACAGAGTTGATGGGTGTGCATTGAATACCTGGGTTTTGTGTTTTAATGGCATCCACCAACTCCTTGATCTGTGTTGTCAAATCGGTCCTATCTGATTTCATTTCGTCTGCCAGACCGTTGACCTTTCTTCCTATCTCAGACATCTGTGAAGCCAGATCTGCGATCTGTGATTTATATTCAGTTTCCTTTTGTATAGTGCAGTTCCGTACATCTTCTAAATGTGATTCTAGTAGTTTTAGATCTTTTTCATGTCTAGCTAGAGATGGCCCAACCATTGCTCTGATACCAGTTGTAACAATGGAGGAAAAAACTTGTATATTTTATAATATTAAACAGAGAAATTAACTAGAAATTGAGATGCTGAAAGGAGATAACAAATTTCATTTCCACAAGTTGCTTTACAATGAGGTTCATGCTTGGCTTTTATAGGAAATGCAATTGCCGCCAGCTATATTGCTAATTAACGAAAATGAAATTAAAAGTGATAATTATCCACTTGCATAAACCGCCACGTCATACTTCTGGAAGTTGCTTGCACGATGTCGCTTAACTCAACACTTGGTCAATCCTTCGATCTATAAATAAATAAATAAAATAGGGAATTAGGGTTTTATGTTCCCATCTTAACAGGATCATAGTCGGTTGTGATTAATCTTAAAGGATCGCACCCTCAGTATTTCTTGAATAAAAATTGGGATCCCTTATGTGCAGAAGACCTTGGAATGGGCTCGGATGGAGTGGTGCACCTGGAAAGGGAATGCCAAAAGAAGTCATAAGTCCAAATTATATTAAAAACTCTGAGGAAGTATACCTACTTGATTATGTTCATAACAATTATATTAACTGTTAAACAGTCGAGAATGACTGACTGTTAGTGAATCAACTGGGATGAATCAAAGACTAATGTAGGTAGAGGACGGCCAGAAATGGATTAAATTTGTTTTTAGTTTTCTGTACATCACTCGAATAAAAATTCGTTCCAAACATTGATTTATTAGACCTTTATCATGTTTTTTAAGTTTATCATTCTCTTCATTGATTATTGTTTCCCTTGACCTGAAGAAGCAGAGTAAATACCGGCTCTCCTGAAATTTATTGTGTTAGAAAGAGACCTTTATTGAATGATATATTAAATTCAACAGCCCAGACTCTTATTCAAGCTCAGTTAGACCAGCGAACAGCCATATTAATTATATACAACATCTCTGACTTGGTCTCACAAGGAGTGTGTATATTTACATATATTATCGATTAGCTAGGCAACACTGTAGGTAGGAACTATGTTTTGCAAAAAAATCTCCCTGTGCTTATTTTTTATATTTATTCTCCTCCGATCAGTCATTATTATAAAGCTAATAAGGATGAAGCTACTTGACACTACTAAAACAAGCCGAGATAAAGCGAGAAGGCCAAGTGTGTGGAAATGGTGAAGGATTTATAAAGCTAGCAAGGATGAAGCTACCTGACACTACTAAAACAAGCCGAGATATGAACTTGGATCTTAATGAATGTGTTAAAAATCTTCATCTTTGCAAATACAACTATAAGACTATGAATAAAGCTTGAACATCAATGGTGGATTGATAAGAAAACAGTTACTGTATGTATATTACATCTCTGAGAGAAAAGAGATTTCAGAGAGAGAGAGAGAGGATACACACGAGAGAGATTTTATACTACTAGAGTTTTGTTACATCTTAGCTGGCAAAAGTCTAACTAACTATTACTATTTCTAATTCTGGAAAGTGCTGACGTAGGGCATGACTGAGCTCCTTAACTTGTTTCTTGACTTGAGCTTGAGCTGCTTGACTTAGATGTTACATGTTGACTCATATATTCAACATCCCCCCTCAAACATGGCTGGCAATCTGTCATGCCAAGTTTGGTTAACAAATATTGAAACTGAGTTGAGGGTAAGACCTTAGTAAAGACATCAGCTAGCTGAGATATTGTTGGTAGATAAGTGATCTATAACAATCCTTCTAACACTTTGTCTCTTGTGAAGTGCACATCTATTTCAATGTGTTTTGTTCTCTCGTGATGAACAGGATTCTTAGCAATGTGGATGGCACTTTGGTTGTCACAGTGCAGAGTGACAGGTTTAAGATTTGAAACTCTGAATTCTTCAAGTAACCTAACCATCCAAGCAACTTCAGATGCTGCAGAAGCCATTGATCGATATTCTACTTCAGAGGAACTTCTGGAAACAGTACTTTGTTTCTTAGATTTCCAGCTGACAGGTAAATTTCCAAGTAACATAACATAACAAAAGATTGATCTTCTAGAATCAGGACATGCACCCCAATCAGAGTCAGAAAAAGCTTGCAAAGTCAATTGCTCAGATCCTTTTAGTAAAATACCTTGTCCAGCTGTTGAAGAAACAAAATATAGAACATGTAGTAGGGCTGTGTAGTGAGGTATTCTAGGTGCCTGTAGAAACTGACTCAGCTGTTGCATTGTATAAGCAAGATCAGGTCTTATATTTGTTAGAAAATTAAGTTTTCCAACAAGATATCTGTAGACACTGGGTTCTGAATATAATTCTCCTTCTTCAGCTTTTAATTTCAAGTTCAAAGGTAGAGGAGTAGCTGCTTTCTTGTCTTCAGCAATACCAGCTTCTTTGAGTAATTCATGAGTAAACATTTTCTGAGTTAAGATAATACCTGAATCAACAAAAGCAATTTCAATTCCCAAGAAAAAGCTCAATTTGCCTAAATCTTTAATGCTGAAAATTTTGTCCAAATGTAGCTTAATATCAGAAATGCCTTGAAGATCATTTCCTGTAAGAATGATATCATCCACATACACAGCTACAACTGTCATATTACCATCAACATTCCTGATAAAAAGTGAATAATCATTCTTAGATTGAACAAAACCTTTCTTCAATAATTCTCCAACAAGTTTAGCAAACCATTGTCTTGATGCCTGCCTTAATCCATACAAGGATTTAATTAGTCTGCAAACTTGATTGTATGGATTAGATAGACCTTCAGGAACCAGCATGTACACTTCCTCTATTAGATCGCCATGTAAAAATGCATTATTAACATCCAACTGAGAAAGAGTCCACCCTTTATGAGCTGCAACTGCAATTAAACACCTAATTGTAGTCATTTTGACAACAGGGGAGAAAGTTTCCTCAAAATCAATACCCCATTTCTGATTATACCCCTTAGCAACAAGCCTAGCCTTGAACCTTTCCACAGTATCATCTGCCTTGAGTTTAATTTTGTATACCCATCTACAGCCTATAGCTTTCTTGCCAGGTGGAAGATCAACTAATATCCAAGTATTGTTTAGCTGCAAAGCCTGTAATTCTTTATTCATTGCTTGAACCCATCTGGAATCTTTAACAGCTTCAGCATAACAAGTTGGTTCAACCAAAGAAGTATTGTGAACTACCATAGCCTGAAATGAGGATGGTACTGAAGAATAGGATACCAAATTACACTAATGTGAGTTATTAACAGTAGTATGAGAAGTTCCACAAACAAAATCAGAGTAAGCAGATGGCATTTTGACAGTCCTGGTGCTTCTTCTGAGTTGATTATTCTGAGAAGAATTATCTGAAGAATTATCTGAATTGTCTGAAGAATTTTCAGAAATAGACATATCAAATACATTATCTGTCTGTTCTGAATTAGCATTGCCATCTGTTGTTGGTGGTATGTGAAACTGAAACACATCTGGTAGAATTGTGTCTAAAAAGCTATCACAATCAGTACAGCTAGGTAGAAAGAAAGGTGATGGTTTACAGTTTTTAGAATCATTGAGATGGAAAGGAAAATGTTGCTCATGAAAGGTGACATCTCTAGAATTAAACACCTGTAAAGTTGCTAAATCCAGTAATTTATAGCCTTTTGTTCCTGTAGGATATCCAAGAAAGAGACATTTTTGTGCTCTTGAATCAAACTTTGATCTCTGAACAGTACTGGAACTAACAAAACATAAGCAACCAAATGCCCTTAAGTAACTTAAGTCTGGTGGAGATCTGAAAAATTTCTCATAAGGACTTAGAAATCCAAAAGTTTGTAGTGGCATTCTATTGATGAGATGTACAGCTGATAAAACACATTCTCCCCAGTACTTAATTGGAATGCCTGCCTGGAAAAATAAGGCTCTAGAAGTCTCTAAAATATGCCTATGTTTCCTTTCTACTAGACCATTCTGTTGTGGTGAGTTAACACAACTTCTTTGATGAATAATACCATTAGATGCATAGAAGTCTTTCATTCTTCCTTCACAAAACTCTACTGCATTATCACTCCTAATGACTTTTATAACTCCATTATATTGAGTCTTGACATGAAGAGCAAAATTTTCCAAGATACTGGCTGCCTCTGATTTATGTTTCATGAGAAACACCCAAGTCATCCTACTAAAATCATCTACCATAGTAAGGAAGAATCTATGTCCAGTATATGTAATATCTTTGTATGGACCCCATGTATCAATGTGAATTAGATCAAAAACTTTAGTAGTTTTTGTAACACTAGAAAAGAAAGGATTCCTAGTTTGCTTGGCTTTTGGATAAATTTAACAAATACTATCTAAATGTACCAGCAATTGAAGAATCCAATGTCTTTATATGCTTCAAGAACTGAACTGGCATATGACCCATTCTGAGATGCCACAATTTTGTTGTATTTACAGTATCTTTATTGTGAGCTGTACAAGAGATGGCATTATTTACAAATGAAATAGAATGAACCTGTACTCTTGGCAAGTCTTGATTCTCCAAGTAGTACAGCCCATCTTTGAGACTACCAAGATGAAGTGCCCTCATTGAAGGGCTCTGTAGAAAAAAAAGAATCATCATTAAAGACAACTGAGCATTTCTTATCCTTGCATATCTTAGGAATGGATACCAGATTAAATTTGAACTCTGGAACATAAAGGACATCTTGCAGAATGATATCAGCATTAATATGAACTGTTCCAACATGTGTGATCAATGACCTTTTTCCATTAGGTATAGTAATGTAATTTGCTTTTCCTTCAATTACGTTATATTGAGTAAATAATGACAAGTCAAAGCACATATGATCTGTTGCACCACTGTCAACTATCCACTTAGAACCACTTATTGAAGTTAAACAGAATTTACCTGCAACATTAGCAGATCTATCAGCATTATCAACATTAGAATCAGCTGCTAACCCTTCTTCAAAATGATCTTTGCCAAACAATTTCAAAAGTTGTTGATATTGAGCTGTTGTAAACACTGCACTTTGATCTATATTTTGTTCTTCTTCATATTGCACAACAACTGCTGCTTGTCTCCTATCTTTCTCATTTCTGGAATTATTTGGAAATCCATGTAGTTTATAGCATCTCTGAATTGTATGTCCTGGTATTTTGCAATGATCACAAAAGAAAATTGAACCACTTCTATTTCTGTTGTCTGAGTTATACGATCTCTGATTAAAAGAGGATTGAAACTGTGGTTTGAATCTATCTTGATTAAGCCTTCGATTAACAGCCATTGCCAAAGAGTCTTCCACAGTATGTAATCCTTGATATAGCTTTTTGTGATTTTCTTCTTACATTATCAAGCGATAAGCATGAGAAATACTTGGTAATGGATTCATGACCAATATAGAGCCTCTTATAACTTCATATCCTTCATTTAGCTTCATCAGAAATTCAACTAGCCTTCTATCTTCCTGAGATTTTACCAACTTAGTGGTAATATTACATGTACAATTTGTGCAACTGCATACAGGAATAGTATCAATCGAATCAAGCTGATCCCACAACATCTTAATCTTTGTATAGTAACTTGAGACACTATCATTGCCTTGTCTGATCTCATTTAATGACTGAGTCAAAGCAAACAATAGAGTACCAGAAACTTGCCCAAACCTTTCTTCTAAATTTAACCAAATTTCTCTTGCAGTTGTAAAATATAGAACACTTCTAGCAATATCTTGATCAAGAACACCTAACATCCATGAGATCATCATACTATTACATCTATCCCATGCCTTATAGTTCCTATCTGTAACAGCTGGTTTCACAAACGTTCCATGTGATGCCCCCAGATCCGGGGTCGGAGATCTAGGCGTTCACGGTCCATTTTCCATGAATAACATACCTGTTCTTGCACATAATATATATAACACAGCCATCGACCCCACAATAAACTCACACCACACACACACACACACAGGTTAGAGCCTCAGAAACGTCACACATTGATTAAACAGTAATAAAATTATCAGAGTTATTACAGACCGAATTAAATAGTATTTATGCTACCAGCAACACTTCGATATGAAGCGAAGTTGGCGGCTTGAAAGTTTGTTACGATACACTGCCTTGCACAAGTCATACTGATAAATAAAACGAACTAACAAAAGCTGCCAACCAATCCGGCTAATGGGGCCTACCGGTGGAATCTCAAGTGCTGGCTCGGGTCTAGTCACCTACTTTCGAGCAGTGTGTCTGGGTCTTGCCATTTCGCTTAGCTGTTGTGTTTGTAAAATTTGAAAACAAGCAAGAGTGAGCAACTATAGCTCAGCAAGAAATATATGTATAAGGTAAGCAATATAACATTTCATATGATTGGCAGTTATTAAACTTGTTTGTATCAATCAGATATAAAATCACTTGTCATTGTTGATAAATTCCGAAGGTGCAACAATATGTGCCCTTGTTTTCAAAATAAACTTGCAGTTCTAGATACTGCATTGAGTCAACATCTTTCTCATCAAAATAGAACACTATCAGTAACTTGGCACAAGAGCCTAAGAAGCAGTGTCAAAGCATTTTTCCAAAATGGAGGAATGGGACTTAAAGAAAACATAAAACCTGACAAGGATTGACGATGATCAGTCGCCACATCCAAGTCCAATAATCCGCGGGTCTTCTCTACCGGTAGAAGGATAGAAACTACATCCGTAACTATCCCTCGGGTGAAAACTACATCCGTAATCACCCTCGATGAAAACTACATCCGTAATCATCCTTCGGCAACACCTGGGCCGGAATAATAATTGATGGACCGCCTGGCTCACGGCCGCTTACACATACCGGGAATCGTTCGTCAACGGTTCCCACACCTGCCAGAGTCCCTTTTTCTTTTTCTTTTAAAACTTGATTTTGATTGAAAACAGAGTAATTGAGGTACGACATCAGTCGACCGATGATTCTTGAAATCATACAAGAAGCAGAATCTGACCGGGGGTTTTCGAAAATGTTTTGAGTTCGAATGAGTTCGAGTTTGAAAGTATTAAAAGGTATCTTGGATTAACTTTGTCTTTAAATAATGAACGATGATTAATAAATAATATTTTAAGATTTAATATTAATAATTAATAAAATAATTATTCGATAAAATAAACTTTTAATCCAAGATAGGGTTTCGAATATTTACGAAGATATAACAATAGTTACTTGAGTATACGATACTACCCGAATGACCCTTCGGGTTTTCGCAAACTAGATACGATATAATAATATACCGCTCCCCGATCAATAGTATATACGGACCGCTACGACCTCTATTGCTAGAGTCGTTGTCCGAAGAAATCATTTCAATCTAAGTTCAAGGGGTATAAGCATATATGTACTTATTCAATCTCAATTGCATCAATACTTCGATAAACATAGCATTTGATATAATTGAAAACTACAAACACAACAGTGAAAGTCCTTGTATATGGATAAGTTTTGAAAAGTAAACTTGCCTTGGTTTGGTTGGGGTGGTCGAGCGTGCGGAGTCGAACGATCTATACATAAGCAATAACCGCTCGTTAGTACCTTAACAATATCTCTTTAATTACGGGGTTTAGGGGGGTACGAAATTAACTTAACGACTTCGTCTTATGACTCTCTAACCCCACTATAGGTCCATGTCATCACTCGATTACGCTCGTCACTTAATCAACTTAATTTAGTTACCACTTTCGAATCATAACCACTAACCCTAGAATTTTGCTCCACTAATCGACTTTTTCCCTTGCGCGAATTTTACTCTAGCATTTTTATAAAATCCAAAAATTCATATTTTAGTCCAATTCTTTTTGGGTGGTCTTCACCACTGCATTCCCTAACTTCTCAATTTTTTTCATGATCCCACATATATTTTTAGGGGTTTAAACAAGGTTCACAAGGGGGTCACTTAGTGCAGTCTGGAGTCCAGAAACACAATTCACTTCTCCGGCCATAACTTAAAATCTATACATCACCTAGCCATGAACCTTACATTTACAGAAACTACATTCAATTATCTTTCCAACAATATATGGTAGGACATCAGGGGACAACATTTGGGGGTTCGAAATCGTGTTACAATACAGGTCAATGTTCCTGGACAAAACTCAGCAAGCACAAACTACTTAGATCAACCATTTTTCACACTTCCACAACACAACCAACACTTAATACACTTAGTTCATGGTTCATAACACTCATGGAGATATATATTATCCATAATCATAAAAGTCACAATCTCAACATCAAAACTCAAGATCCATGTCATCCAATACATATACAACCAAGATTAGCTCACAAACACATGGATCTACTACCACACTTTATAAATAATACATAACCAAGAGGGTTTGAGATTTTTATACCTTCTTGAGCACCTAGGGGCCTTGGATAAGCTTTTCACAACTCAACAACACCTTAAATGGTCTCCTACAACACTTACAATCCAAGATCTAAAAGAAAAACAAACATGGTTACTATTCACCCAAGCTTTAACAATTTGTAACTTGAAATTGGGTGGATGAAATGGCTTGAAATTGCTAACATACCTTGTCTAGATGATGAAGATGACCTAGGATTTATGTTATGATTTATGAGTGATGGAAAAGGGGGGAGAAGAAATTTTCTTCTTCACTTTCCTTCTTGGCCGAGAGCAAGAATAAGGGGGGGTGTGTTTGTGTTTTTGGTTTTTGTGTGTTATGTTGGTAGAATAATTGAGGTTAAGTTAGGTTGGGTGATACATATCATGTATGTATAGGCAAGTACTAGCAAGCATGGTTCCTTGTACTTCTTGTCTCTCTTTTTGAAAAAGCAAGTAACTAGGTACTATTCATCTTCCAATGGCTAACTAGTTTGCTTGATTTCTAACCACTTGGTTGCATGGGACTTGCATGCAATACTACTCCTTGTATCATTATTCTTCTACCAATGCTTGTCATTTAATCTTTAATTCGTATCATATCTTAATTAATCTCTCGTAATAATATTTTATCGCGTAGAGATTTCCCCTATAATTCCTTAAGTACTTAATTGTGTAAATTCCTCGAATGTCCATAATTCCTTGTCATAATTCTTAATAAATCCTTTAATACTCTAACCATTCTCAAATCCCAAGTTTTATAAATCTTACTAACGATAAGACTCCTGCCTTCACAATCTTCCTTTTTATCTTAAATAATAAATGCAACAATGCAGTTTCTCAGACAATCAATTCTATTAATCAACAGGGATGACTAGAAAGGTTCCATATTGACAATGCCACAAGATATTAAATAAAAGGAAATATTACCAAAAAATAGGGTTCTTACATTCCATCCACAAATCTTATCTTATTTTTAGCACTTAAACTAATCATCATGGATCTTTTCCAATCTGAATAAGCATTTCCATCAAACTTCACATTAACAAGTTTCATTCCCGGATTGTCAGATGGATGTACATAAAAATGAGATGAAGGATCTTGTGAAGAATCAACATTCACAGTAGTAGTAGTATCCATTTTGTAAACAGACTTTCAAGAAATTTACAGATTAACAACAAGAATCAGATCGAATCACCAGAAACAAATTAATCAACAAGAATCAGTAGGATTAGTGAAATTGAAAAAATATTTCACCAGAAATGAACAAAAAAAATGTATGTTCTAATCACTAGAACCAAAGTGAAATCAACGTATCAACTCAAACTTTCAGATCGAAACAACTAGATAGAAACATAATATTTCTTCAGAAAAACAGAGTGAACATGCTGAATCTGAACAAGAAAGCTAGAAGAAATTGATCGATACCTCAAAGAATCAACATAAGTTTTGTTTTGTTAATTTTCTGTATTTTGCGGAAGAAAACAATCAACAAATCTCCAAAAACGTATTCGGATGCTTTGATACCATGTTATAAATCTTCATCTTTGCAAATACAACTATAAGACTATGAATAAAGCTTGAACATCAATGGTGGATTGATAAGAAAACAGTTACCGTATGTATATTACATCTCTGAGAGAAAAGAGATTTCAGAGAGAGAGAGAGAGGATACACACGAGAGAGATTTTATACTACTAGAGTTTTGTTACATCTTAGCTGGCAAAAGTCTAACTAACTATTACTATTTCTAATTCTGGAAAGTGCTGACGTAGGGCATGACTGAGCTCCTTGACTTGTTTCTTGACTTGAGCTTGAGCTGCTTGACTTAGATGTTACATGTTGACTCATATATTCAACAGAATGCTCAAAGCTGTGCTTGAAGAACTGGTCGTGTATGGGTTACTCAGCCGCTAATGTGAGTGGGGGAGGTTTCAATGGATGCATTACATGGTACAGTAAACTGGTAGACTTGAGAGAGTTTCCAAGTGGTGGCCAGGACTTCTATATGCATGTGGACGCCGTCGAGCTAGGTATGGGTTCTTTTACCACCATGAATTATTTTTAACAAAATATTCAAAACAAATTGAAATGTGCGTAACGTAGTTTTCAATCTTATTTTTCCGAAAATCATAAAAATTCTATTTTATCTAAACCTAATTTAAAAAACATTGAATTTTTAGTACTCCATAGATTGCTTACCAAAATTTTCCGACTTTAAAAGTTCTGCTCACATAGTTAAAGACATGGCTTCCACCTACATCACTTCATCGTACCAGCATTTTCATTGAAATTTAAGACAGATGGAAAGTTGGACTAGTAATATTTAAGACTAGTGTCAAGTCATCTTAAGACTAGGGATCAATGGCCATCCTAGTATCCCTAATTCCCTATGCCCTATGGCACAAGTTAAGACCTTGACTAATATAGAAAATGAACCCTAACGGACTAGTCAATACAAGACATAAAGCCAAATATATGGAATTATTACATACGATGTCTTGTTTTTGGTGCTAAAAAAGACTAGGGCTTTTTTCAAAAATACACATGTTGCAATTTTTTTTTTCAAAAATACGATGCAACCTGAAATGCAACTGTTGCAACATGAAATGCTACCGATTATAACCTACTGAGATTTTAACCTAATGAGACTCCTCCATTTAACTTGCTGAAATATAACTTCTATGGAGAAGTGGAGCTTGTTCTTGTACTTTTTTTTTATTTCATAATTTTTATTGCAAATGTCTTGAGTGCCATAAACAATCACTACAAGAAAAATGACCATTTATGACGGAAATTTAACACTGTAATCGTCGCAATTGATACCAATTACGACGGAAAAAAATCGTCGTTTTTGCTCGAGTCTTAAGTTCGGATTTTCGTCACAAGTTCAAATTTCGTCACAAGTTTAAATTTTCGTCATAAGTTCCAAAATGGGGCCCACTTTCTACAATAAAATAATATAGGAACTTCCGACGAAAATAACCGTCATAAATAAACTTTGTTTTTATTTCATTTAAATGAAAATTAATAGATTTATTTACCAACAAAAATGCAAGAAATGACGACTCAAATTCCGTCGTAAGTTAAGTCCACACATTTTAAAAAAAAAGCACCGGAATCTGGAAATTCCAGAAACCGGTACCAAAACCTGCATCGATGTACACTAGATTGTCGAAATTTCCGGCAGCGGGATATCATGAACTGAACTCACCACCACATCCGCTTCTACGCCCACCTCACATCACCAAACATAGCATAACAAATCCTTTCTCCTCTCCTTCAACATAACCCACTTCCAATCCAGCAACATTGTCCGACCACTACCATTCAACAGCCACCGTTCAACACAATACCTCAGCCTCTCGCACGCATCATTCCCATCACAATTTCAGCCACCGCACATGAATTTGCAAAATCATTCAACTAAAAACTGAATAAAAATCCATATCAACCATAACTATATAAAACTACTATAGTGTCACTCACAGAGTCACAGTACATCTCAACTACAACTCGCCGTTTCCATCGGCACAACCATAGCTTACATATACATACACAACGTATGTATGTATACATACATACATCACACCTTACGCTTACCAGATCTAGGTTTACGCTGAGCACGCCCCTCCTTCCTTTTCCCAAACGCACTTCCACAAAATCCACACGCCGAAACTTTCGGAGACGGCGGATCAATCGCCGGCGACACTTTACCAGTACGATACGCACGTCCGCCGTTAGATCTACTCCTCTCAATCGTAATCGTATTACCAGATCTAACGGTCCTAATTGGCTTAATTTCCTTTTCCACTCTCTCAACGGCGACGTTTTCATCTTCTTTCTTCTTCGATTCTTCGTCTACTTGGTCCTGATTAGCTTTTCGCTGATCGAATCGATCAATCTCAACTTTGAGGAGATTATCGTCCCAAATTAGAACTGATGAGCCTTGTCTTCTAAAGGGATTATAGATATTTAACGGTTAGGATTTAATCCTAGTTGCATGAACGGCTCAGATCGGCTATGTTTTACATGTCATCAATCGAAACCATCTCCTCTCAGCAAATTGCAGCACGCCAAGTGTCCCTGAATTACAAATCAGCAAAAATATATACAAATATGTGTATTATTTATCAAATATTTATATCTTGTAAATTAAAAATAAAATGCTTAAAGTATTCAATAAATATTCAAATAAATTTTTAATATGTATTCGATATAATTCAAATAAATAACAATAAAAATTGAAACAAATAATAATTATTTAATAGTGGCATTCTAATATTTTATAATAAGCACGTATTTAAAATAAAAATATAAGTAATTGTAACATTCAAAAATAATATTTAAAAAAAATATATAATAGAAATTTATTAAAATATAGTAGACCACTACTATAAATTTTTAATATAAGTTTAAAAATATCATTTAAATCCAAGTTGAACATTACTAAAATACACACGTAGTATATTAGAAAATTTAAGAAAATTATATCATTAAAAAGTACATCTAATCTATTTTAAAATAATAGATAATATATATATATATATATATATATATATATATATATATATATATATATATATATAATTTAGTAATATTCGCAAAATTTGAAAATATAAAAAATTAATTTGGATGTGAAATTAGTAGTCAACTTTTGATTTGACTAGTTCTACTAACCAGTATGTTGTGGAATAAAAACGAGGGTTTGTAAATTGCGGCTAGGGTTTGTATGTATTAAATACAAGGGATGGTGAGCTTCGAGCTTTAATGGCTGTTCTTGCGTTCGAGACTGATCGGTCCTCGCAAGATGCCTACGTATCTTTGTATTGCTAGAGAATCAAGCCAACGTAGTTCTGAGAATGAGGGGTCAGGCCCTTTATATATGCTGAGAAGCCTAAGAATTATGGTAGGATTCGGAGACTTGGTGGGCAAGTCACCTCCTCAAGGAAGGTTCAAGACTCCTTCCTTGTAGGAATCAGTTTCCAAGTTGAATTGGGTGCCTTGGAGGCTAAGTCAGGCAGGAGTAATATCCTTGTTTGACTCTTATTGCTGAGCTGTTTTTCACCACCAATATTAATTACGAAATTAATATTTAAAATAGGATTTTGGACCCTGTTGGTGGGCCCCACGTTTGGACCATACCGGGTCTAATTAATGCAACACTAAATGTGTCTTTAGGGCTTATTTTTAGCCCATATCATTTGCCCCCCAACTTCTAGGAAAACTGATCAGGTTTTCCTTGAAGTTTTAACAGTCCTGTCCAAGACTTGGGTCAGGGTTCATCTTTATACACTAGTGTTTCACGAGTATTGTCTTTATGTAAAGCGTGGAGCGACCGACGCGTTTACGACAATGTTAATTTGATGCTAATCGGCACTAATCAGCCTTAAACGACATTTAAACAATGTTTAAACGACGTTGAACGGCATAAAACGGCACTAAACGGTACTAACTAGCCTTAAACAACACTTAAACAACGTTTAAGTGACGCCAACCGGCTTTAAACGACACTGAACGGTGCTTATCGGCACTAATGGTGCTAATCGGCACTTAATCGGTGCTTATCGGCACTAACGGTGCTATCGGCACTAACGGTGCTAATCGGTACTTAATCGATGCTTATCGGCACTGACGGTGCTATCGGCACTTAATCGGTGCTAACAGACACTAATTTCAAACTCATATTTCACTTCTCTTGATTACCAAATAAAAAAAAACCAAAAACAAGAAAAAACAAAATTTTGCATACCCAACTCGAGCATCGCTGTCGGTCGGCCGGGTAAAAACCCGTACCGACCATCACTCCCGGTCGGCTGGAGGGTGTTACAAGGGTCCGGTCGGCCGGTGACCCGGTCGGCTGGTTTTTTTCCGGTCGGCCGATTTTCTTCGGTTGGCCGGTTTTTTTTTTTTTTTTTGTCGAACCCATACCGATCGTCGACGTCGGTCGGCCGACGTGTGCCCGGAAGGCCGGTCGGCTGGGACACCGGTCGGCCGGTTTCATATCCGTGCCGGCGGTCGATTCTGGTCGGCCGAAGGGCTTCCCGGTCGGCCGGTCGGCCGGGACTTCGGTCGGCTGGAAAATTTTTTTGTTTCTTTGTTATAGTGGTTGGCTTGATCTCTATCAGTGATATTGATCAACCATCGACCCGGAACCAACTTGGTCACTATTAGTGATTTTCAATTTTTGCATACCGGCTTCGACCATCGATATGGAATCAATGTGGCCATTCATGGCTCGAGTTACTGACTTTCGCATACCGATATCGATCATCGATATGGAATCAATATTGGCCATTCATGGCTAGAGTTACTTACTTTCGCATACCGATATCGATCATCGATATGGAATCAATATTGGTCATTCATGGCTAGAGTTACTTACTTTCGCATACCGATATCGATCATCGATATGGAATCAATATTGGCCATTCATGGCTAGAGTTACTTACTTTCGCATACCGATATCGATCATCGATATGGAATCAATATTGGCCATTCATGGCTCTGTTTGAGGTTTTATATAGTTCCTTGAATCCCATCACTCTCACTAACTGTTTCTGTGCCTTCAAGGCATTATCAGGGAACCAACTAGTCTCAAGATGAGCTCGAAGAGGGTCTATCCTTCAGCTTACATCAACTGATGCTACCAATTTTGATTCGATGGTGGGGTCTTCAGGACCTGGAAGCAAAAGCTCTCTGCATAATTCTTTATCTCAGAAGAGCCATACTTAGACTGGGCTTCGGCCTTAATGTTCTTTTCTCCCTTGGGATATACTCAACATGGCATTTATCGAGCGGGGCTATCACGGCTTTCACAATCCTCAAGTATTTGGCCATATTCTTTTCTCTAGCCTCAAACTCTCCATTGACTTGTGAGACTACCAGATTTGAGTCTCCACAAACTTTCAGGTTCTTCACCCTCAGGGCTCTGGTCAATCCAAGGCTGGCCATCAGAGCTTCATACTCCGCCTTATTGTAGGTTGTTTGGAAGTCCAACTTTAAGGCATACTCAAGTGTGAACCCATCATGGCTTTGCAGAACTAAACCTGCACCACTGGTTTTTGTTTTTGATGCCCCATGAAAAAAGAGCTTTTTGTTTTTGATGCCCCATCAAAATATAGCATCATCAAAATATAGCATCCAATATTCCTTCTTCTCTTCCAGGGGTTTCTCACCTTGCTGATTTTCCTGGTCTATTACCTCCTGCCCCCCAGACTTCTTGGTTGTCAATGATATATTCAACCACGAAGTCAGCTAGAGCCTGGGCATTGATGGCCATCCTAGGCTTGTACTTAACATTGAATTCTCCAAGTTAGATTGCCCACCTGATGAGCCTTCCGTTGGCTTTCGTGTTATGCAATATGTTTCTTCAGCGGGTGTTCCATCAGGACTTCAACGTTTGTCTTTATCCAGGGTCCTTCAAGGACTTAAACTCTTATCTGCTGTAACCTAACTCTACCATTCGGGGTATGCATTCGTTTGTTTTCATTCGTGTATTCTTTTATTTTCGGTACTTGGTCATCTTTGACTCACACATCAGGTGCTTGGCACATAAATAAAATCACAATCAATGAATGGAAAACAAACTTGCATTAATAACTTGAAATGGGTTCAACCCTTACATAGAGTACTACTGTCCTACTCGGAGCAACATGCTCTGCAATGGTTTTAATGAACCTTATTTCTACTTCTACTATATAAATATGAAGCTAAGTCCTACTAGGATAACTTAAGCCCAATCGGGGTTTTGCAAGACTAGGTATGTACCACTTAATTTTGTTTTTGATGCTCCATCAAAGTAGGGCACCCACCACTCCTTCTGGTCTCCTCATTCTTATTCTGAAGTTCACTTCCTGCTTGGGGTACTACCTCCTGCCCCCCGACTTCTTGGTTGCCAATGGTACACTCAACCACAAAGTCAGTTAACGCCTTAGCCTCAATGGCTGTCCGAGGCTTCTGTGTGATGTCCTCTGCTGACCTTTCTTTGTGTTCCTTACCACTGTGGACTTCCATGTCTTCAATCGGAAGGACCTGCCCCCGACTCCATCAGGCCTTAACGAGGCTACATAACAGCTTCGTGCCATCTTCTGATCACCGTTATGTTCTCTAACACCATTCCTGGTAGGGAACTTGATCTTCACATGATAGGTTGAGGCAACAGGCTTGAATGCATGAAGTCTAGTCCTTCCAAGGATAGCGTTGTACGTTGAATCCGCCTTGATTACCAGGAAGTTCAACATCCGAGTGGCCTCCCTGGGCTCTTGCCCAATAGTTACAGGCAGCTGAATAGTCCCTTCAACTTTGGATTTTACTCCATTAAATCCGTATATAGGCATATTATTGGGGGTCAACTGAGAATCAGTGTATCCCATCTTCACAAACGCATCATGAAACAGAATGTCAACGGAAGCTCCATTGTCTATCAAGACTCGCTTCACCTCCGAGTTTCCAATCACAGGAGTTATAACCAACGGGTCATCATGGGGGAACTTCACCCCTTCCAAGTCTGAGTCATCAAAGCTAATCGCTACCTCAGTTTTTGCACGCTTCGGGGCCTCTCCCACGATGTGCAGCACCTCTCGAGCATAAGCCTTTCGAGAGTTCCTAGTTGTCCCGGCCACAGTCGGGGCTCCTGAGATCATGTTGATTACTGGCCCTCGGGGCTGTGGGTTGCGATCTTGATCGTCATCCCTTCTATTACAGTCTCCTCTGGTTACCACGGTATTCACCCTTAGTGAAGTGCCTCAGCTTCCCTCTACGGATCAAAAACTCGATCTCATCTTTAAGTTGCTTGCAATCGTCAGTGTCATGCCCCACGTCTCTATGGAATCTGCAATACTGATTCTGGTTTCTCTTTGCGGGATCACCCCTGAGTGGCTTCGGCCATCTGAAATCCTTATCATTCTCAATGTCCAACAAGATTCGACTCCTAGGAGTATTCAACCTTGCATACTCAGTGAACCTTGACCCGTGGTTCTTCTTAGGGGCAGAGTCGGAGTCCTCGCTAGTTCGGGGATACTTGTCCCTAGCATCATAATCTTGATCATCATAGTCCTGGTCTTGCTTTCGCTTCTTGGAGTCATATTTACCTCCTCCTCCACCTACGGTGGTTTCTTTCTTCAAGCTATCCTCAGCTTTAATATACTTATCAGCCCTTCGTTGGAGCTCAGCCATGTTCTCAGGGGGATGCTTCGCCAATGATCTCTTGAAGAAGAGGTCATTGGTTCCGTGCTCCAGGGCTACCATTGCCACCTTATTCTCTAAGTCGGTGATGTTCAACGTCTCCTTGGTGAACCTCTTGAGATAATCTCTCAGATTCTCATTCTTCCCCTGTACCACATACATGAGGGATGCAGAACTTTTCTCATGAACTCTTCCGCTGATGAATTGACTCACAATGGCAGCGCTTAACTCCTTGAAAGAGCCAATCGAGTTTGCAGGTAAGCGGCTGTACCATCTTTGAGCCATACCCGACAGGGTTTGAGGGAACGCCCTACACTTTAAGGCGTCACTTGCAGGTTGCAACAGCAGTGCGTTTGGAAACGTCCTAACGTGATTTGCGGGATCACCCGTTCCGTCATAAGCCTTAATCGTCGGCATCTTGAACTTCCTTGAGATGCGAGCATTCATTACCTCTTCAGTGAATGGAGGTATAGGATCATCAGGATCCCCAAGGGGCATCAGATCCCTAGGGTTACTTTTGGGGGTCTCCACCCTTGTCGATTTTTCAGTTGGGGCTTCGGCCCTTCGTTGTTTCCTAGACGACCTCTCCAGATCTATGACGGGAACCCTTCCTGGGATTGGAGGAGGTCGATGCAGACTTTGATTCTGCCTTGCTTGCTCTCTGGCGGCGTCATCTTTTAGCCTCTGGATCTCAGCCTCATGAGCCTTGATCCTTTCCTCAGTCGTTTGTGGAGGTCCATCATGGATTCTTCGGGCCCTCCTTCGGGGCTCTCTACTAGCACGTCGCCTCCTTGAGGCTTCGTCACGGTCATCATCGTCATCCTTAGATGTCGAATCAGTAGTATAGGGGCGGGAGTAGTCCAGATACTCGCGATCTCGGATCTGCAAAGCATGATGAATCGGTCCAGGTTCTCGAACAGGGGGGTAGTTGGGCAACCCATACATTGGGTTGGTATTTATGGGGAGATCCGTAGTATGGATCTGTACCCCAGATGAAGGGTGGTTAGGATCAACCAGGGGAGGGATTACCATATGAAGAGAGTTAGTTCCTTGTTCTGGATGGACAACCATAGGCAGCGTACTCCCAGCAGGGGGATTCGTCCCTGGAGGCTGAGAAACTTAAGTTTGGGGGATCGTCCCTTGTTCAAACGTGGTTATCCCAGAGGTAAGAGGCGGAGCGGAGCTGATCGATAAAGCTTCGGTAGAGCCTGGTGCAGTTCTTCGTGTGCTAACCATGGTTGATGTTGTCTTCCCACAGACGGCGCCAAATGTTGTGGAATAAAAACGAGGGTTTGTAAATTGCGGCTAGGGTTTGTATGTATTAAATACAAGGGATGGTGAGCTTCGAGCTTTAATGGCTGTTCTTGCGTTCGAGACTGATCGGTCCTCGCAAGATGCCTACGTATCTTTGTATTGCTAGAGAATCAAGCCAACGTAGTTCTGAGAATGAGGGGTCAGGCCCTTTATATATGCTGAGAAGCCTAAGAATTATGGTAGGATTCGGAGACTTGGTGGGCAAGTCACCTCCTCAAGGAAGGTTCTAGACTCCTTCCTTGTAGGAATCAGTTTCCAAGTTGAATTGGGTGCCTTGGAGGCTAAGTCAGGCAGGAGTAATATCCTTGTTTGACTCTTATTGCTGAGCTGTTTTTCACCACCAATATTAATTACGAAATTAATATTTAAAATAGGATTTTGGACCCTGTTGGTGGGCCCCACGTTTGGACCATACCGGGTCTAATTAATGCAACACTAAATGTGTCTTTAGGGCTTATTTTTAGCCCATATCACAGTACTTTGTCCAAAATTGTTGTTTCTACTTTTTGAATAATATTTATCGACGATCTAAAGATGTCAATACATATCTACTTTAGTGATATTTCCAAAATTTAAAAATAAAATTCACTTTGGATAGTGAAATTAGTAGTCAACTATTGATTTGACTAGTACTACTAACCAGTACTTTATCCCAGATTGTCGTTTCTATTTTTTTAAAAATATTTATCGACGATCCAACAGTACAGATGTCAATATATATCTAAATAAGTGATATTCCCAAAATTTTAAAAAATAAAAATTAATTTGGATAGTGAAATTAGTAGTCAACTATTGATTTGACTAGTACTACTACCTAGTACTTCGTCCCATATTATTTTTTCTATTTTTTTTAAAAATATTTATCGACGATCCAACCATACGGATGTCAAAACATATCTAATTAAATGATATTCCCAAAGTTTCAAAAAATAAAAAATTAATTTGGTTGGAGTTATTAGTAAATCACTACTAGTCCGACTAGTACTAGTGACTAGTGCTTCGTCCCATATTATTGTTTCCATTTAAAAAAAATATTTCTCGATGATCCAACCGTACGGATGTCAAGACATATATAATTAAATGATATTCCCAAAGTTTCGAAAAATAAAAAATTAATCTATGTGGTTGATGTATACATAATAAGAAAAAATGTTGAAGAACTTTACGACGGATTAAGAAGATTGTCGTAATTCTAGGGAACTTATGACGGAAATTTCGTCATAATTAACCCAGAATTACGACGATCTTCTTAATCCGTCATAAGTAACCCAGAATTACGACACATTTTTCCGTCGTAAGTTTACATTAGAAAAAGTAATTCATTTTACAATTAAATTTAGTTACAATAAATTAATTTACGACAGAATTTTCGTCGTATGTCCACTACTAAACGACGTCGTTTTGTCATCAGGAAAATTAATTCATTTTGAAATTAAATTTAATTACAATAAACAAATTTGCGACGGACGGAAATTCCGTCGTAAGGTAATGTCTGGATGAATTTTTTTACTTGCCAAACCACACGTCATTTTTTGCATCAAAAAAATTAATTTACTAAGCTGCCGCCATCTTCTGTATTAATAAAATGATTTCAATTTGCATTAAAAGTAACCAAACTTACGACGTATTTCCGTCGTAAGTTAATGTCTGGATGAATTTTTAATTGCCAAACCACACGTCATTTTTTACATCAAAAAAATTAATTTACTTTTATTTCCAGAAATCAAACTTGCGACGGATTTTCCGTCACAATGTCATTTACGACGGAATTTCCGTCGTAAAGTCATCTTTACCATGTCCCCACTTTCCCGAGTTGACTTAGTCAGCAAAATTTTATTAATAAAATAATTAATTTGTGACGGAATTTATTTTCGTCGTAAATTTGGCGGGAAAATGCAATCCGTCACAAGTTTGCCGTCATAATTGGCCAAATTTCTTGTAGTGAATTATCTCTGTGAACACATTGTTTTACTATAATATAACTATATGATGCATATGTCTTGAGTGCCATAAACAATTATCTCTGTGAACATTGTTTTACTATAATTATATAACTATATGATGCGTAGTACTGAAGCACTCATCAAGGTTAAGCTACTAAAGTGGTAGGTCTCGTGATCTTGTATAATTAAAATTGGGAATGTTGAAAAGCCGCGGATACTAAGTGTAATTTACACTCCCATTTTTATCATGCGATCACAGTTTTATCAATTATTCCAGTACCAAATTCTCCTTTCTTAAAATGCAGCGAACTATTTAAAGAAGTCGAAGAAATTGCATGGCTACATCAAGATTTTAGTTATAGTGCCACAGAGTGCTGCACTTTTACTTCTGCTGACTACTGCATATTGCTTAATAATGAAGAAAAAGAGAGGTACTTGTAATATTATGAACTTATGTTTTATACTTGTTAGTGGCCCCTATTTCACTAATAACCAAATTACTAATCAAATTTAGGTTTAGCTCGAAGAAGACAGGAGGGTATAGGGTTGTTCAGAAGTAACAGGAATCGTACAATCATTGCCCGCAGCTCTCTAGAGGGAGAAGAATTCGGTGGCACAGGGACAAGTACAGTTGATATAAAACTATTTCCGTTAAGCACTATTATACTTGCAACTGATAATTTCTCTCTGGATCATAAAGTTGGACAAGGTGGTTTTGGCTCTGTCTATAAGGTACGCAGCAGTTTAATTAGTTCATCTAATTACTGATTGGCAGTAAATATCAGAACATGGATAATTCTTGTAAAAAATTGTAGGGTAGACTGCGTAGTGGACAAGATATTGCGGTGAAAAGATTGTCAAACACATCAGGGCAAGGGATGGAGGAATTCAAAAATGAAGTTACATTGATCGCAAAGCTTCAGCACCGCAATCTTGTCAGGCTCTTTGGATACTGTTTTCAGAAAGAAGAGAAAATGTTGATATATGAATACTTGCCTAACAAGGGCTTGGATAGCTTTCTTTTCGGTATGACAGCCTTCAGAGTTGAACTTAGTATGCATAATTACCATAATCAACAGAGCATGCTATGTTAATTACTTAATTACACTATGCTGATATAATGTTACTACGCAGTCTACCCTACAATTCTTTCAGATAATGAAAGAAGAAACATGCTAAATTGGAAGAAACGGTTTGATATAGCATTGGGCATAGCTCGGGGGATTGTATATCTTCATCATGATTCAAGATTAAAAATCATTCACAGGGATTTGAAAGCAAGTAATGTTTTACTAGATGCTCAATTAAATCCGAAAATATCAGACTTTGGTATGGCTAGAATATTTGGAGGCAATCAAATTCAACAAACAACAAACAGAGTAGTGGGAACATAGTGGGTTTTACTTTTGCTTATGTTTGTCTGCATTGAATAAAAATGATGTTGAACCTTGGCACTTTTTCAAGTAGGCCACAATAACAATATATAACAACATCACACTTCTATGATTGCAGTGGTTACATGTCACCAGAATATGCAATGGACGGACTTTTTTCAATAAAATCCGATGTTTTTAGCTTTGGCGTTCTACTGTTGGAGATCATAACAGGAAGAAAGAACAGCAGTTACCATTCTGAGAACTACATCAATATAATCGGACATGTAAGTATATAATAAGCATTTCTATTTTCCTGAAAATAAAAACAAGCATCTTGGAGCTTGTCTTATCTTCATACTTAAAAAGAAACATTTGTTGCTAGTTTCTTACTTTACTATTTCATCTTGATATTTAACAACAATCAAGATTAAAACAATTATCCTTACATAAAAACAACACTTGTTAATTCATGCAAGTCTGCACTCTATAAACTGTTGATAAACCATACGACTTACTTTTGCAGACTGCATTAGTGAATTAACTCAAAGCCCTGTAAAATATTCTCTCAGGTTTGGGATCTTTGGAGAGAATCGAGAGCCTTGGAAAGAGTTGATGAGTCTCTTTGTGAATCACGTGAACATGATTCCGAAATTTTTAGATGTATCCATGTTGGCCTACTGTGCGTGCAAGAATCTGCTACTGCACGACCAAGCATGTCGGAAGTATTATCTATGTTATGCAATAAAATAAGCCTTCCACCTCCAGGCCAAGCTGCATTTATTCTGAGAACAACAGATGATGGTCCTACAAACACAGAATCTAGGAGTGTTGGAGCCATTTCTGTCAATGAGGTCACAATTAGCGCAGTTGAAGGTCGTTGAATCGCAAGGCACTAAGTGATATCTTTTAGCACAAAGGTCAAGAAATGGAAACACCAAACTCAGTTTAGGGGTTCTGTATAAGTGGTTTACTAGTTAGTTTCTGCCTTGGTCTTCTTACTATATTTTGTGCACCTGGAACAGAATCTGCATGCTGCAAACCAAAATTGAAATGGAGTCATGAATCATGATGCCATTGTGTGCTTATTTATTCTGAAAAACATTTATCCCCTCTTGGGTTTATTAAGTAAAGTAATAAACACTTTGTGCTTATTTTGTGCTAATTTATTCTGAAAAACAAACACTTTGTGCTTATTTTGTGCTAATTTATTCTGAAAAACATTTGTGCCATTTTGTTGCAATGTGTTTAGCAAGTAAAGTAATTGCTGTCTTACTCTTCAAATTGTGTTCACTTTAAAAAATTGATTTAGTTACACAAGTTTTCAGAATTAACATGTAATATTTACAAATGTACGTCGATTTATATTTTTAATTTTATGGTGGTTAATTTGAATATTAATTTTTTTAAATTATTCTTTTTATCATTGACTAGTCCAAAAAACCGTGATTCGTGGCGGTGTTATAATTCTTTTTCAAAAAATTCAACATATATTTGTCATATATTATATCATCAATATTAAATTTTAACAATCGTTAAACACGAGTTTTCTTATAGAGGCGATCTCTCGTTACCACTGAAACTTAACTTTAACATATATTATGAATAATAGTTTATTGTCCGCGCAAAACACGAGTTATTTTTAATTTTTTTAATTCATTTATAGTATGTATATATAATATTATAACTATTACTTTTAATATGTTAGGAGAATTCGTACGACCTTTGTATAAAATAAAAAAATGGACATGAAAATGGGATCGAAATATAATTTACTATTCGGTGATACATAAATTTATTTTAATTTAACGAGAAAAAACATGTCGATTTAACAAAAATGATCTTGATTTAAACAAGTCATGCGAGTAGAATGAGTGTAAACCCACAATGGAAAGAATGATAAAAATATCATTTTTTTAATTAAAAGTAACCTAAATACCCATATTCAACTGATATACGTGCATTTAATCTTAATATTATCCATATATTTAAGTTATTTTGTATTGATTTAGATTTTTATTTAAAAAATTCTAATGTTTTATTGTAGGTATCAAGAAGTTATAATAACGGGAGGTTTGGACTCCTATGAAATCGCACTACGCCCGATCACGGCTATAATGCGATATCAATGAAATATAATATACGTATGTATGCTAGCAACATAGTGGGTTATCAAGTCAACACTGGCAACCATAGTGCCTATAATATACTCATGTAAATATAAGTACACAAGTCTCTCTTTCTCTATCATGGGCCTCTTTCCCAAAATTGACCAGTAGAATACAGAATTCCCGAACATTTAGTGAATAGATAAAATTGGATTAAACTTTACAGGAAAGTATTTATTTTATCTGGCGGACCGCCAGTCTCACTTAAATGTGCCACCAATCCGGACAATGGACTGATGTAAACTCTCAATAATTATACTTTGTTGTCTGACACGAACAAAGTGCTAACCACTGACAAGAAAAGCAACTATCTCAAAATAATGAGAATAGTCTAGAAAATTAGATATAAAGGAGTCATACTGAATAAGGAGTACCACTCAAATATTTATAATCAAATATGCATAATTGATGAACGTTAAAATAGAAGGTTTTCACTTGATCAACGAGTAAACACTCTAACGATCCTACTATTATACTATTTATTTGTTCGATTCGAAAGATGAATCAAATAAAAGATAATCAATAAGTGTCGTCGAATTTGTACGATAAATTCGACAGAAAAGAACGATTTTAACTGTCTCGAGCGATGAGATTAATTCGACTGAATCAAAATTAAAAAGTCGTTTCGAAATAATGAAATCGGCTTGATAACAACGAAGTCGCTTCTACGCTTATAGGAGACATAACTATTAAAATATTTTAGGGGTAAAATATTCTTCAACAAGAAAATAATATCAATACTCAATTTTTGTAACATAAAGAGCAATAAAATAAATCTCAAAACTGATAGCTCGATAAATATGAAATAAAATAATATGAATAAAATACGGAATTTCTGAGATAAGGGTAGGAATGAACTTACCTCTGTCTCGACGTTAAACTCTACCGAATAATAAAAAGCGTTACCCGCGAGCAAAAGTCTCAAGTCTCAGAAAGAATTTCTATAATAATTATCAAACTGATTTTAGTACTCGGGTAAGCAATTAATCACATAATATCAAAATAATTTTAGTAATCATGTCATCAAATAATTAAGTAATTTCGAAGAATATAATCTGAAATATTCTTATATTCTCTAAAATCGCACTAACGCATTATTCGCAAAATATAGAATATTTAGAATGGAGGCTCTACTCATTTTTCCCTAATAAATTTTAATAAGTCGTGTTTTGTGACATTGCTCTAATAAAATAAAATTATATGTGGAATCCTCACTTTAGTTATTCGTAAGGGAATTTTTTCTCACTTAGAAGGTCTCTAAATATTTTTCCTAAATAATACGGTAACAACAATTCAATTATTCGGATTGCACCTCTAAATTAAATTAGCTCTTTTAAATCACTTCTCGAAATTAAAAGGGCATTTATAAAATTCTCATTAATTATCTAAAATTCTCTAATTCAATTAAGTCTCTTCTAAGAAAATCATCCCTATTTTATCTTTAAAAAATAAAATAATGCAAGAATTCATTTTTATTTCATTTTAATCCATAATTATTATTTCTACTTTTAACAAAATGTAATTCTATCAAAACAATTCTATTTTATTAATCTCACAAATTCTAGTTTCCTTCCCATTTTAATATTTAACTAAGTAAATCAATTTGCTTTCCTTTTCTTTCAAAACTAATTAAATAATCCTAGTTTGATTTTTGACTTCATTATCACATTTAAGGATCTATCTCTTTTTATTGCTATAATAAACCAAATCCTCATTTTAATTAAATTAAACCAATTTATTGATTCCCTTTTTAAAACAGATTTTTAAAACAATTTATTTATTTACTAATCATACCTATTATTCTATTTTTATTACAATTATCATCAATTCCCAATTTAATCCAATTAATAACCAAATATAATTACTCCCTATTTTAACACCACCACTACCCACAGGCGGCCACCGGCCGGACACCACGGCGGCGCCGGCGATGACTGGCACCACCAACAATCTCCTCTCTCTCTATCTCTCTCTTTCTCTCCCTCTCTTGTCCTCTCTCTCTCTCTCTCTCTCTCTCTCTCGCAATCTCCCTAATTTTCTCTCAATCTTTCCGGCTCTCGATCTCTCTTCTTATCTCTCAATCTCTCGATCCCTTTCCATCTCTCCCAATCTCTTTCTCTCCACTCCATTCTTTCTCTCCGCCTCCCTCTCTCGCTATCATCTTCTCCACCTCTCTCTCTCTGCCTTCTTCCCTCTCTCTCTTTCTCGACCCCATCTCTGTCTTTCTCTATCTCTCCCCCTCGCCGTCGTTCTCCACCTTCTCTGTCTCTCTTAATCTCTCTCCGCCTCACAATCTCTCTCTCTTCGCTCAACACCAACACCACCTCCGTTTCAACCAACAAACACCACCACCGCCTCGGTGGTGGCCTATCTCCTCCCCTTCCTAGACATGCAATCAACAATCCCCCAATTTCTAAAGCCCCCTCATAATTACAACATCCAATTGATATGATTCAATAATAAAAAGTAAAATTACCACATTTATATGATTTTCCCCTAATTTATAATTACAACCCTAATTTGTAAAATATATAAGTGCATAAATTGAGCATATGAATCATAAAACAAAGAAATTAGGGATTTAAAAACTTTAAAACTCATACCCTTTTTATGAAAACTCAATTTTTTAACAACTCGATAAAAATTAAACCCCTCGAAATCAAGTGTTTGTTATATGGATTTGAAGAACACTTCGTGAGCTTCGCTAATCTCCCATTGCATGCATGATCCGAGTAAAATCCGTGTAGATATATAATATGGCTTCAAAATTTAGGTTTTAGTGTGTGTGTGTGTTTTCTTATTCTACCGAGAGAGAGTAAGTGGTGTAGAGAAAATAAAAAATGGGTTTTCTCTTCCTAAAACTAACTTATATAATTTCTACTTAATTGGGCTAACGGGCTACAACTATTTGGGCTCAATATCACTTAACCCACTTGGCAAATAAATCTCTATCTAAATTTTAAAGGTTACACTCATTTGCTAATGGTAAAAAAAAAAAAAATAATAATAATAACAATATAATAATAGTAATAATAATAATAATAATAATAATAATAATAATAGTAATAATAATAATAATAATAATAATAATAGTCTCCGTAATAGTAATAAATACAAAAATTATTAGAGTCTCGTATTACACTAAAATAATTAAATATATTCGAGCGACCTTAACAATAATTAAAACAAAATTTTAAATCTTATGAAAATTTATTCAAAAGAGACTCGAAATCTTGTAAGAATTTCACGATTATTACAAAATTGTTCGTAAATTAACAAATAACTTATTTTTATTAAATTAATTACAATTACTTATTCACTTAAATTTTCAATAATATTATGTAGCAATACATATTTAATTGGTTCAAAAAATAATTCTTACTTTTATTAATTTAAACGAGTCGAGGTGTCGCCGTGAAGCGACGTCGAGGAAGTTTTTTGTGTATAATTAAATATTTGTATGTCAATATATAAATTGAAAATATGTAAATTTTAATTTTGAAACATGTTATAGAAATAGGTTTTTAACTATATCCAATTTTTGTTAAATAACAAACGTATATTAAAATTTCAGTAATCATGATTTAAAGATGGTCTATAACTTAATAAATTAAATTAGTTATAATGCAACTAAATGTAAGAGAAATATCAAGGGTTTTTTTCATAAATACTTGTCTAGAAATGTTTTTGCAAAAATACTTTGTTTAAAAAAAATAATTTGCAAAAATACTATCTTATTTGCAAAAATACTATATTATTTGTAATGGTTGCGCAGCAGGTTGCATTCAGTTGCATATGCAACTGAATGCAACTAAAAATTGTAATTTGAAATTTCATTTTTTTTACCAACTTCCAGTTCTATATAAGGGTTGCGCAGCAGCAAAAAATGAAAATTTAACTTTTAGTTTTTAGTTGCATTCAGTTGCATATGCAACTGAATGCAACTAAAAATTGTAATTTGAATTTTCAATTTTTTTACCAACTTCCAGATCTATATAAGAGGTTGAGCATCATCAAAAAATGAAAATTTAGTTTTTAGTTTTTAGTTGTATTCAGTTGCATTTATTTGCATATGCACATATGCAATTGAATACAACTGAATGCAACTAAAAATTGTAATTTGAATTTTTCATTTTTTTTACCAACTTTTAAATCTATATAAGGGCTGAGTATCATCAAAAAATGGAAATTTAACTTTTAGTTTTTAGTTACATTCAGTTGTATATGTAGTTGCGTTCAGTTGCATGTGGTTGAATGTAGTTAAAACTGTTAAAAATAGAAAGTTATGAATGCCCCTGCGGGGCCTGCTCCATAAAATCAATCAAAATCAACTCGATCTAATTACAAAAAGCAACCAGAAAATGATTAACTGTAACTCAAAGCAACCAGAATTGCAACCAAAAAAAAGAAATCCAAAGACCCAAAAATCGGAACTTATAGATCGGAGCTTATAAATCGAGCTCATCATCGAAGAAGGTGCCCGTGCGGGGCAGGAGAAGAAGAAAGTGGTCGGAGGTAGAGTTGCCATCGAAGGTGTCCTGTGAAGGTGAAGCTTGTATATATACGTCTGTTAATTTTTTTAATCAATGTATTATTAATGATATAGATGCAACATTAGACATAACTTGATGATGATAAAGGAAGGTGTAATGAGAAGACGGAGTTGAATTATCAAACAAAGAGAAGGAAGACAAGATTAAAAGAAAGAGAGAAAATTGGTTGTAAAAGACCGTAATTTTGTAATAATAAACAAGAGATCATATTTTTGTAAAAGTAATTGTAAAAGACATTATATTTTGTAAATACCCAAATATCACTACTAATACATATGCAGAACTATGTTAACTATAATATCTTTCTTATTAAACTTTCATAAATAATTAAATGAAATATTGTTATCATCGTAATTACAATTATATTTAAAAATATACTCTTAAAATTTTATGAAAAAATAAATAATTGCTTGGCACACAATGTGTGTGTATTTTAAATATGTTGTACAAGTTAAATTTTTTCAATGTTAATTATTTATTACAAGCAAAAATTTGTAATTATTACAAATTATATTTAAAATGGTTCTATTTTTCAAATAGCAAAAAAATGGATGTGATATGATTCTTACAATATGAAATTATTTTAGAAGTATAAAAAGGGTCATGAATGTTTTTTTAGATGAAGATACATAACACCATATAACAAATTAAATTAGAATTTCATTTGCCAACATTTAGAATAGGTAGTTTATTATTTCATCTTACATAAACTCAAGCACTTTAATCGGTGTGAGTATTTATAAAATTAGATAATTCTAATATGTTAGTCTATATCATAATAAAAAATTAAGAAAATATAAAAAACAATTACCATAAAATTTTGCTTGGTATAGTAGTTAAAATTACTAAACTTTAAATTATTTATATTTATGTTATTTTACAAACATTATTTTTAAAAATGTGGAATTGAAATAATGTTGACAAATTCATATATTCTAATACTAGCTTAACTCTTCTAATAAAAAAATCAAAGAATAAATTATTTTTTTACGGATCAACAAAACTTATTGTTTGAATTCTTGACTATGAATTATGTTCATCTTTTCAATTTTCTCACCTTCTAATTTCTTTATGATTACATGTATGTCGTACTTTTGATTTCTTCTTTATCTACTTAATACTAATTTTTATTTCTATAGGTTTTCCATAATATTCATGATCTTTATAAAATTCAACCTGACATGATATTATCTACGAATATAATTATAATAGTCTTTATAAGTTAATAATATATACTAATTACATGAATATTAATTTCAATTATCTTATTTTTAAAATTACTAAAGTCCATGTGCGAAGCACTACTCTAAAATAAATAACATTTTAAATAAAGTAATATATTGATACAATTTTGAGTTAATATTTAAATTATATTTACCAATCATAATTAAGATAATTGATATTATTACTTACATAATATAAGTATACAAATCAATTTATAACACATATATTGATCTGTCGTTATTGACATCTTTTATGATTTGTATATCTTAAGGCCTCAATTATGAGTCAAGAATTACTATATATACAGATTTAGTTGGAACTTAACAAATTACAATTCCATGATATGTACATAACAGCTATCATTTAAAATCATATCATTTTGATCTTCTCCTCAACTACGTGATACGATAGATATAATGAGAACAATTTTAATATTTCTAGCCTATAAATACTTGATCAGCAATCAAGAATAATCACAATACCAGCACATTATGTGAATACTCTACACACCATTTCAATCCTTTGTTTTTCTTGTAAGTTCATACATATTGTGGTTTGATCGTTTTGTTTTCATGCTCTTTACTAGCACTATATCTGTTTCCAAATGTATTGAATGAGTTTGATTATAAATGTATTAAATGTGCATTACATAGATTATAACTATATTTCTTTTTGTCTTTAACAGCCAAAATCCTTGAAATGTATGACCAATTATCTTCTCTGGACATTTCACGTACTACTTGGAGGATTAAGGTACGTGTTAGAAGAATGTGGGCGTCGATATCTGCTGGGTCTGAAGGAAAGGATGGCTTGAAATGCATCAATCTCATATTGCTAGATGATGTAAGTCTAATTTTAAACCTTTCTCATATTGGGTTATATGTACATTTTTATCGTAGGCATTGGCATACTGTAAATTTTCAAAACGTATCAGTTGTATTCACATAAACTATTATATATCAATACACCCTAATGAAAGTTTCATATTTTGGTTCAAACAGAATTGCCACATACAGGCATTTGTCTATGCTGATAGCTGGAGATCTTCATGAATCTTGACAATGATTACGTCCATGCAATGAGGATCATGTAAGAATGACATACATTACTGTTTACTTACAATAGTAGATAACTTTTATTTTTTTTGTTTCTAATATGTAGGAAATAACACGAATTTGAATATCTTTAACTTGAATTGTATATAGGCTTGAGGAGGAAGGCTATAAGGTTCCTGAAACTGTTGATCAAATTCCTTTGCCTATTACTGTTGCTGCTGTCATTGAAATGATAACTTTGAAGGATTTGGGTGAGAAGACAAGCACTGATGAGCTTAAGGTATAAAGATAACATTGTAATCAGCCTTTGGTATTGTTTTAGTGTATAATCGTTCACTATTCATTTCAATTTTTCATTCAGAAATACTACATGTGTAATGTCAATATTTCTACTGTTGAACAAAATGAGAACTGGTGGTACAACAACTGTACACACTGTGAATGTGATGTTGTTAAGATGGATGGAAAATATAAGTGCACTGATTGTTCAAGGAGTCTACCTGTGTCAGAGAAAAGGTTAATTTCACTTTGTCAATTTCTTCTCTTTACATAATTAAAGCTTAGTCCAATTATTAACCTAATCTGTCAAACAGGTACAAGATTGTTGTTCTTGCTGCTGATGTTATGGAGGCATTTAACTTCATTCTCAAGGATTGTGCTGCTAAGAGAGTGATCGGCCAAATTGCCATAAAACTAATTTCCGATACTATCAAGGTATGTACAAAACGAGTCACAAAATTCATCCATTTTTGTTATAAGGTTACTTACTATTTTGTATTGTATTAATATCTTTAGGAAGGAGAAATCAGTGGCTATCCGAGCTAAATTACTACGATGACTGGAAGAGATTACACTTTCAAAATCCAGATAAGTGATGACAATGTTTTGCTTAACATCAAAATATTCATTATCACTGATGCTTTTGACATGTTGGTTTCAAGTACAACGACCTCAGATTCTACAATGGTCGGGTGTAATTCAATCAGCTACTCGGGAGTAAGTTGTTTTTCAAGCTTATCCCTAGGGTAAACCCATTGTTAGGTTTTACTGCTATAGAGCTCTAACAGCTTTCCTTCTTGCTTAGCGCATATATCGTTCGTATCCTAACTAGCTTTATTGCGAGACTATAGCATCTTGAACTAATAATGCATCCGGTAACTGGTTCTTGCTCCAGAGCTTGCAATGGTTCTGTTGATTGATTGCTGATATTTCGTTTTTTTCATTTCGAGAATAATTGTGTTACTATGGTTTTGCTCTTCCATTTCGTTTGGTTTGTAATAAAAACTCCTGGTTCATATTTGAAGTGTTTATTTCGAATTTCTGATTATAAAGTTCACACTTTAGATGTCTATCTCTACTTCTTTACGATTTAATATATTTTAGCTTCATAACTTTTTAAAGTGGCAAATAATATATGTTTTACAAGTACACTTTCATTATTCGATTATTTTTTTTGAATAATTCGTACTTGCATTCAACCAATAACGTCAAGTAGGGGTGAGCAAAAAACCGAAATGAAACCGAAACCGAACCGAAACCGACCAAAACCGAACCGAAAAAACCGAAACCGAAGCCGAACCGGCGGTTGCGGTTTTTGATTTTTAAAAACCGAAATTTTCGGTTCCGGTTTTAGGTTAAAACCGAACCGATTAAAACCGAACCGAACCGAATCGATTATTAAAATAAATATATAATTTATATAGATTTATAAATCTTTCTGGTGACTGCTCCGGCTGGTAACTTCTCATTTTCGTAAACTATATATATAGGTTTCTACTATCATGTAAATTGTATTAAAACTAAGATTATATTGCAATCAATTTACATATTACATGAGAAAGTTCTAATTTGCTTTTGTATTAGCAACTGAGAGTACATTTTGTCATTTACTCATATACATTGTACATTATCACACATGCATGTATAAATTTTGTTAAAATATATTGTGAGCCATGTATAACTTAATTAGCTTACTAATTTCATATGATACTGTCATATAACATTACCACTAACATATACACACAGTGTATTCATTCAAAAACTTAGTTACTTTGTTTAAAAATCGAGAACGTTGTAATTTATAAATTTAAAGTCTTGTAATATATTTATGATTTTTTTCGTTCGGTTTTATAACCGAAACCGAACCGTTAAAAACCAAACCGAGCTTTTTAAAACCGAAACCGACGGTTCGGTTGCGGTTGCGGTTTTCAATTTTAAAAACCGAAGACATGCGATTTCGGGTTCGGTTTCGGGGCAAAACCGAACCGAACCGAACCGAACCGTGCTCTCCCCTAACATCAAGTTCTAGTACATGTGAAATAAAACTAGGAGGAGTGACAAACCACTCTCCATTATCTGACATAGAATAAACGACTTTTGCTAGACAAAAAAACTTTCACCAAAAGAAAATAATTACAAATATTAAAAAAACTTTACAAGACAAATGTCTTCCGTTACCAAAAGAAAATAATTTAATCTATAAAAGTATTTATGAAAATAAACCATTACCAGAACAATAAAGAAAGGGAGTAGTAATATTGTGATTGTGTAATTGGCCACGTAGGAATATTAAAATCAACTCAAGAAAAATATCTTCTCCAGCCCCACCATCCTGCCACATCAGCAAAAAAGCGAAAAAATATCTCTACACACAAGAAGTCTGTCTCTATATATCCCCCACTCATTTTACCACTCTTGACTCATCATATCCGTCGCTGCCGCCGATGGCCTCCTCATTTTCCGGCAACACCTTCGAGTCCCCTCTCCTTCTCTCCCACTCGTCCTCTCTCCTCCACCAGATCTCCGAGCACGGCGGCTACGCTTACGTCAGCATGTACACTATCGGCGTGTCCGGCGACCAGCGTGCGGCGGAGGCGGCGCGTGAGATGGCGTGGGAGCAGCTTCACTCGGGACCGTGGAGCTCAGTGCTTCCGGTGTGGCGAGACGCGTATTCGATGGCGTGTTTAGTGGTGGCGAAGCAGTTGTGTGGGAATGGGGAGTATAAGGAGGCGCTTAGGGTGTTGGATTTGGGGGTGATTATGGGAGGAGAGACGTTGAGGGGGGATTTGGATGGTGCGATTGCGGTTACCAAAGCCAAAGAGGGTGGAGGGAAGGAGGTGGAAGGGGGTGAGGCCAACAGAGTGCTTGTGGATGCTCAATTTCATCTTAAGGAGGTGACTTTTCAATTTATTTTGTATTTATTTTATTATTTTTTGAATGTCTATGGAAATTTATTAATCCCCAAATTAGTCGTCGTGTTTGAGATCAAGTTTGATTCAAAATTTGTAACAAAGAAAATTTAAAAAAAAAAAAAATAGATGGAGCTACGAATATAGCAACTTTATCACCATATAGTGAAAGTAGTTTTGGTATTATTAAGAGCAAGTCCAATGCTAGATGCTAAATTGCTATTGCTATTGCTATAATATAGAACCAAAAAGTGAATTTTGGTGCTAAAATAAAACTTACCCTCCAAAGCTAGTTCTATAACTAGTTTCAAATTTAACCAACTCTTTTAACTTTTACCTAACTCTTTTTAACTTCTATCGAATATTCTCAACAAATGCATCTCATTCTAGTTAAATGATGATGTGGCATGGATGCATAAATGCATCCTTGGTTTCAAATTTAGCACCAAAGATGCATAATATAGCAATAGCACCAAGGATGCATCCAACTATAGGACCCCTTTGGAGATGAGTTTTTTAGCACTTGATGCTATAATATAGAAATAGCACCAAGGATAGCATTGCATTGGAGTTGCTCTAACTGCTTTGTTGGGCTTATAGGATGGGAAATTGCTTTTTGGGGATTGGTAAAGCTATGTTAACAGATATATTAAGTAGATGCGGTTCAAACCTTAATAAGTTACTAGCTTATAACTAACGGAGATTTTAAATATTTTTATCTTAGTATTTAATATTTTTATCTTATTATTCATAATTTTAATATTTGCTTTTTAATTAGTAAGAAAATAAATTATAGAAGATAATAAAATATAATAATACGTATTTGATAGTATTCTAAATGATAGTTTTTTGCTTGTTTATTGAAAATAGATAAATAATTTTTTAAATTTAATATGTTGTTGACGGGAATTGAATCTTGAAATTCTTGGAGTAGTTTATAATATAATAATATAGTTTTTAAACTAAAATATGTTGTTTAGGGGAATCGAACCTTGAACTTCTAGGAGTAGTTTATAATATGATATAAATGTTTAATAATAATATGTTGTCGACGGGATTCGAACCTTGAACCTATAAGAGTATTTTATATATTATAAAAAGAATATTCTTTTAACATTACATCTGTCTCAAAATCCAACGGTTGTTAGAGCAACTCCAATGCTCTTCCCTTTCCTTAACCCCTAAAATAGGGATTATTAAAAATATAGGTAGTGAAAATTATGTTTCACTCCAATCATATACCCTATATTCATACCCTATATCTTAAAAGTAATTTTTAGTGTAGTTTTTTGAAATTTAAATTTTGAACATTCTTATAAATTAACCAATGAGGTGGAGGATAGATGAGGTGGAGGATATAGGAGATCTAATTTTGATCCCTCAAATAAGGGGTTATATTTTCTCTCCCCTAAAAAATAAAGGGGATGAGGGATAGGGTTGGAGCTTTAATTTTAAACTAAAATCCCTATATTTGTCCACCTAGGAACATTATAGGTAAGGAACATGTATGGTTGGAGTTGCTCTTATTGAGAGTATCAAATAAAGTGACCAAACCACCAACCAAACCAAATATACCCTATTCCGCTTATAATAGTATAGTATAGATATGCTTTCGATTTACTTTGGAAAAGTGCTCTGGCTAGGGTAGGAACTAGACTTGAATTGGTATGTAGGTTAGACAAAATTATGTGTTGGTTTTAGATGTCTACTTCATTTTTTTAAATGACAAATTCATGAACAACTAGGACGATTCTTGAAGTTTGAACTATATAATATACGAAATTGAAGATTTAGATGCTTGAAAGCTTTAAAAGTTATGAATCTGTAATTGTCTAAAGTCGTGGAGAAGGTAGATTATATCCAAACTCAGTTTCTTTTTTTGTCATTTATATAGTAATTGGCTTAACATGTCAGCTTTTTGCACAATGTATCTTAAACACTAGTGGATTGTAAGAAATTAGTTGGTAGTTTAAGTAGGCGTTTTTCAGGAACATGTAAAAACAACCTAAAGGAAGACATAAACAAGACATAAACAATGACAAGCAAGTCAGCAAACAGCTTTGTGAAACTGTAGTTGTGTAAAAAAACCTAAAGGAAGATATTTGCCTTCTATTTTTTTTGCTACAATGGGTAGTGATATGTTTTCCTCAATTCCTGTCTCGTTTCTCTTTCCTCTTTTCTCCGTTTGCCAACTAATCATCGCGTGCTTTGCCTGAAATTTATGCACAAGAAGCAAAATATGTTCTGAACTCAAACTGGTCTTGAATATTTTATGATTTTAAAATATTTCTCATACATTGTGTTAATCTTACCATTAAAGAACATTTTTCGTTGTCTGTTAACAGCTAGCTTTACTTGACTGTGCTCCCACGTGGAATGCATCAAAATAATATTTTAATATAAAATGACTGAAAGTTCTCTCCTCTTTGTTTTATAACAATGTCCCCACTTTGGCTAAAGACCGACATAATCCCGGAGAGGCAATATTTTCATTTTTATTGTCTCTAGCTGGTTGGAAACACATCATCCTGTGGCTTCTTCCAATGCCGGAGAGTCAATATTTTCATTTTTATCATCTCTAGCTGGTTGGAAACACATCATCCTGCGGCTTCTTCCAATGCCAAGTATAAACTAACTGTATATGAAGCTCACAGCATTCATATTACAAAGCTAATCTTTCATAGTTCTACTTGGTATAAATTTAAACATCTAAATAGTCTTGGTACTCAATTGGTTAATTAGCTGTTTTTATCTTCTTAAACATATACTTTGTATTTATTTTCTCCTTATTTCATTTTGCAGTTGCAACTCAGTAGAGCCTCCAAATCGATGTGTTTGTACATGTTCATTGTTTATTTAAATAATGCTGTGTTAATATATCTGTATTCCACATTTAAATATGTCTCTATGGTGCAATAAGAGACTATATGTTAATATGAACTTGTAGATGCTTCAGCTTTTACCCAAGCAATCCCTGTCTTGCAAACTTGTTGAAAAAAGGCCAGCTTTGTCGTTAGAGGCATTCTTGCAAGACTATTTCCTGCCAGCTTCTCCAGTTATTTTGAGTGATTGCATGGCTCATTGGCCAGCAAGAGTCAAATGGAATGACACTGATTACTTGAAAAAGGTTGCTGGCTCTCGCACAGTTCCCGTTGAGGTAATGAAATCAATTTTTGCAAGAGATATTTGGCACAAAATTTCTGTACATGTCCTTCAAATAACAAGCCATGACGCTACTAAGAAAAAGGGAAAAAATGAAGCTATTACAATGCGGTTATAAAAGAGGAAAAATAAATTAAAAACTGTTATTCATTTTTACCCCTTACTAAATAGATAAAAATTACTAAAAAGGGGGTTTATCCTTTCCAATAAAAAGGTATATAGATGTTACATTTTTTCTATTAGTGATATCCCTAGTATCCCCCACTCAATATCGTGATTCCTGCCTAAAACATCAATGCCCAGAACAGGCTCTAGATGGACATATCTTGATTTTAAAGTCATAACAAAATAATTTATGATAATGACATTTTGACATTGATCATGTATATTGTACTTTTGGGCTACTTTGTTAAAAAGGTGAAACTATGTACTGTTGCATCTTTTTTTGCATGGTCTGGACTTGGTTACATGCTGATAATTTTTTTGTGAGATATGATCTTCTCTATAATTATATTGATCTCAGTAATGTACTGGGTAATTTTTTCAACGTTTAGTGTTCCCTTTTTTTAGTTTCTTTTTATTTTAAATTGTTTAATTGTATAGGGGGCTAGGCCAAAAAAAAGGTTTTAATGTAATCGTTCCTATCAAGTTTTATATATGTATCGATCTCTTTTTAAACTTGAGACATGTTGTGCCTTGCATTGGAGAAGAAAAATGTTTTATGTCCCTTGCAGGTTGGAAAAAACTACTTAAGCACGGAATGGAAGCAAGAGCTAATCACATTTTCTGAGTTTCTCGAGAGGATTCAGACGAATGACAGTACTTCTTCTGTCCCTACTTATTTAGCTCAGCATCCATTGTTTGATCAGGCATGCATATCCCTGATGTGTATAAACTGTTATATAGAAGTCTTGTTGTACCTGTAAATTAGGTACTTCAATTTGCAGTCTTACTTTTCTTTTAATCAAAATTAATGCAGATACCTGAGCTACGGACTGACATTGTTGTCCCAGACTACTGTTTTACTGGTGGAGGGGAGCTTAGGTCGATTAATGCTTGGTTTGGTCCTGCTGGGACCGTGACACCGTTGCACCATGATCCACACCATAATATACTGGCTCAGGTGAGGATGAAATTGTCTGCTAAGTGCGCAAAAAGTTGTGCAGTAAATGGTTAACCATTGAAATTAAACATGTGGGTTCTATCCATTCAAAACTTTTACTTAATATTTAACATAGAACCTATTTGAAAACCTACAAATTTTGTGTAGATTCACAGGATCTGCACAAATAAGTTTGTATGGTAAATAGTAGTTTATTAGATGTGTTTTTCTGTGTAAACCAAAGGGAAGCATTGGCTGAAGTGTGTAAAATTTCCCTTCTATTCTCTATTATTATTGGCAAAAATGATTGCAGAACAAGCTTCTTAGAGCAAGTCCAATGCATACTTAGTCCTATAGCTATAATATAGAACTAGTTTGCAAAATCACCACTCCAATGCATAGCTATACTTAGTCCTATAATAGCATAAATGGATAGTTAGTCCTATATTTAGGACTAAAAATGGCTATAGCCATCTTTGCCAACCAACCACATAATTCTATTCATATATCAAAAAATGTTAAAATACATTTTAAATGCTAGTTTGAATGTAGTTGATTCTATTTTAGAACTATGCATCGGAGCATTAGTTGTATTTTAAGACTAAAAACTATTTTTTGGTCTCAAATTATAGCAATAGATGTAGCCATTTTAGCTTTAGCATTGAACTTGCTCTTATAATATAGAACTAGAACTACAAAAACATTACTCTAATGCGTAGTTGAATGGAAAAATGCATAATAAAATAATTGGTTGTATATTTGGAACTAAATATGGCTATAGTCATCCTCGCCACATCACTAATTAACTAGAAACAGAGTGTAAGTTGGTCCACTTTAAATGAAAGTGAAAGAATTAGATACAATGTTAATTAAATTTGGAATTAGTTTGTTGCAGTGCTAACTAGCACTGGAGTGTAAGTTTCTTTTTAACGCCAAAAAGCACCTTTTGGTGCCATATTTTTTGGTGCCAAATATAAAAATGGTTATAGCTATTTTGGATTTAGCATTGGACTTGCTCTTGTAGGGCTAAATTTGCTCTTAAAGTCTTAATGCTAGATACAATCCTCTCTGGGGTTACGATAACTTATTGGTAAATAGGCAAAATTGTCACTGTACTATTCGAAAACTTTCACTTGGGTCACCAGCCAAAAAAAGCTTTCAGATGAATTACTTAACTCAATATAACTTTCATTTGGGTCAATGTACATTAAAAATATTTCACTGCCGTTAATTTTTCGTTGACTGAACGGAAGTCTGTTAACTTTTACACATCAACTGCCAACTAGTTACACCCCAACGCCATATCATCATCCATGTCATCTATCTAAAATCTAATAAATTATTTATTTAACAAAACTATATATTAAACTTTATTTAACAAATCTAAATATCTATCTCTTTCAATGATATCTTAAAATCAGCCTTAAAACCAACCCTTTCCTTGAGCCACCTTCTTATGTAAAGTTCTTGCTCTTCTGGTGAACCGAATGTGAGATTGTTTGGAGAAACTAGTTCTTGATCAGCTCTACAAAGCCATGGAACCCATCTGACACATCATACTTGGTAGCATCAGTCCATAACCCACCCTCATAACAATGACCTGTGCTTTGCAGATTACTAGCTATTCTCATCACCACGGCCAAAATCCACTGTTTTCCAGCGAAAAACCCAAAAATCCGGCGATACAAAATAAACCTAGAAAATTACCAGAAAAATATATGTTGTCCTACTTACACCGATATATGTATACATACACATCAAAACTTCGAACAACTACAACATATTTTCCGGCTAACACTAAAAAATTCGGCGAACAAGAAACTAGTCATAAAATTACGAAAAATTTACCCAACATCTTTATATGCACCAATCTATACATATATGTAATCAAAACCATTAAAAACTTACTCGAAGCCAGACTTAAAATTAATAACGAAAATAAAAAAAATTACCCAAAACTCGATTTGATGGTACGGTTGGATAGAGGAAGAAGAGAGGAGAATTTTGATTATGTATGCCACGAATTTGGACCACGATAATGCCCCGAATTTGAGCTTTGATTCTTTGAACAAAAAAAAAATAAGAACAAGAGAGGGTGCGACTGGAGAGAAAGAGACGCGTGAGGGAGAGAATAAAGAGTGAAGAGAGAGAAACAGGGGGGTTGGTACGGTAGAGGAGTAATTATTAGTTAAAAATAATAAAAATAATATCCACCTCAGTATTCTGTTTGTTTCTTTAACGGTACTAACGGCAGAAACCCAAAAGTGTTTGACTAAAAGCTTTTTTAGGTTAATGACCCCAGTGAAAGTTTTCGAACAGTAAAGTGACGATTTTGCCCATTTACCCGATAAACTATTATGGTATTAGTACGTTTCTGTGTTTATGGTCTTTATCTGTTTCTTGGTTTTTAGATTGGTGGAAAGAAGTATGTAAGGCTCTATCATGCTTCATTGTCAGAGGAACTTTGCCCACATGCTGAATCAATGCTATGCAATTCCAGCCAGGTATGTCTGCTTGTGAAGCCTCATTACCTTGATATTGGTTATAAGCAGATACAGCTCTAAGTATATGTCATCTCGGTATCTTGAAAAGTTTCACTTAAATGTTAGGACATATCTTGCTTATGTATATATAATTATTGAGCTCTAGAAGGAATCTTTTGCACATTTTTACCCAAGGTGTGCCCTTCAGTTATCATTTGGACGTGCTAATAGTCCTTTTTACATTTTACATTCTTTTCTTACATGCATAAGCATTTGCACCTCACACCTGGTGCTTTTCCACTGTTCACTGCCTGAAGAAGTATAAGTTTCTTTTTTTTTTTTTGCTAAATTAGAAGTATAAGTTTCTGGTCGTAGTTTGGTTAGCAATCTAGTTACTGAAACAGTTGATGATGAAAGTGGTTTGTCACAAGCTCATCTTAAGTTCATTTACTTGAGTGGATAATTGAACCTTAATGAGGACTCAGTTTTAACAATTGATGAATGATGAGTTAAGTGTTGTATAAAATTGAAGGTTAAGATCAGTCAGATGATCAGTGAGATCAATGAGACAATGACATGAGTTGATTTTTCGTTCCATCACTTGTAATTAATTTTCCCCGTAGTGAGTTGTATCAGACAAAAGACCCAGACTGGGGACCTTTGAATCGGTGTATTGGTGTATTGGTTTCTATTGCAGTTTGATTCCATACATGCATAGAAATCAGAAATAATAACCAAGGGAAGCAGACAAAAGCTGGATACAAGTTCTAACCCGAGTCTTTTTAAGAAAAATGAAACTAAGTGCTGCACAAGTAACGAAAGTCGTGACTTAGAATTAGTAATAATTAGAGAAGGAAGATCTATAACAAATGAAAGAAACTGAAAAAGATTAGTTTTCATATTTAATATCCTCCCATATCATAATTTTTTTGTCATGATAAATTAGTCAAAATGTATTAATGTTAGGAGGCACAACTTCTGGGATCGGGGGTTAGCCAATAAAAAACTTTAAATTTATTCAGTGATAAATGTGTATGGATTTTTTATAAAAATATGTTTCTGATGGTAATTATTGACAGCTAGAAAAAATCATGTTTCTCGTAATCATCCAACTTTAGTGTTGATGGAATTAAATTGTTTATGAAGGTTGATTTGGACAAAATAGACGAGAAGCAGTTTCCAAATATTCAGAACCTGGAATTTATGGACTGCATTTTGGAAGAAGGTGAAATGCTGTATATCCCTCCAAAATGGTGGCACTATGTCAGATCTCTCACCACAAGTTTCTCAGTTAGCTTTTGGTGGAGCGAAGTGGAGAATTCAACACCCTGATTTTTTGCAATACCTCTCCACAAATTTCATGCCAAGGTTTTGGCCCGATAAATGGAATTCCCTTACTGGGTGCTGTATCTTTCTTCATCTCCTCCCCCATTGATATCTACATATGTTGAGCATTTCATAGAAATTTTTAGGTGGGTGTTTCTGTAGAGATTACCTCACAATATTTTAGGCACATGTAACAATGTACATTTATATATATATATATATATATATATATATATATATATATATATATATATATATAGGGTCCTACTCTACTACAAACTAAAATTAACTACAAACTACAAACTAAACACTAATTCAATATTTCATGCTAATCTAATGATCAAACTAGGGGTATCCCAATACAAAAAGTGTTTAAAATAATTGGTTCCATTCAGCAAAAAAAAAAATTTAAAAAAAAAAACAAAAAAAAATTCACTGTTCACGTGATGATGTGGCAGTGGATTTCACTGGTTAACGGTGCTTCGTACCTTCTTGTACAGCGCGCCTTTATCATTCTAAAGTTGTAAGGAATGACAATCAATGGTAAAGGCAATAGACGATTGACGGGTGTGTCGAGGGCCTGCGGCCCTCATGACTACCTAACTCATCCGTTTACTGTCTTAAATGCTTCACATTTCCACGGCAATTTTTTTTTTTTTTTTGGTGGATAGAGCCAATTATTTTAAGCATTTTTTGTGAAGGTATCTTTGGCGGGAACCTAGAATAAATGAAATATAATTAATCTAGTGTTAGTTTGTAGTTTGTATTTAAAGATTGGTTTGTATTTGAGCAAAAGCCTATATATATATTGGCCTTTCTCATTCTAATTCTATATATCTATATATAATATATTGGCGAATCTACTACCCTAATGCCATTCATCTTGGCATACAGTCTAGGCATTAGCTTCTCTTATTTTGAGGAGTGTTCTAAAAATCATTCAATTTTTTAAAAATCGGTGAATTATCGTTAAAAAGTATTTTATCGATTTAATTTTTAAAATCCAATTTATCGTTATTAATTATTTTTGAATGGTATATTATATCATAAATTAGGATGAAGTATTAAAAATTATTAAAATATTAAAATTTATCCGATTTTTATTTCGATTTATCATTCCGATAAATTGCTATTGGGTATCTAAATCGATTTATTCCAATTTCCGAAATCTACAATCGGAGTGTTTTCCCTTTCTTTTTTTTCCCGAAACCATGATCTGGAGTTAATTCAGCCACTAAACCTCCTTTTGTTTGAAAAAAAGAAAGTATATCTCAAACTTTTTGAGATGTAATGATTTTCTATACTTACCATCGTTTTTTCTATCTTTAACTGGCACCATATTTTCCTCTGACTAACTTTCCCGAGAGCATTTATAATGATGTTAGTTAAAATAGTTAGCTAAAATAATATAAAATAATGACTATATTTATTTTGCTAAATCTGTAAATTGTTTTATTCCAATACGATTGTCTATCATGATTGTTTATATTTTAAAAACAAAATATTATTATTATTTGAAATTGTTAAAAATAGTATATATTATTTGAATATGGTAATAGATAACGTGGAGTTTTATAGATCTCTACAGGTTCGATAAATATCTATACTATATTATAAAAGACGAAACATTAAAAGTTTTGGTACGGTACAATACAGTACTTATCTTATTTAATTGTTTTACTTTATTACCATTAATTATTTTACTTACTTATTACAAAACAAAACATAATATTTTCTCAAAATGTCACACGACACTTCCCCTAAATAATAAATAACCAACCACCTTTTTCAGCTATTACCTTTTCTAACTAAAATATATTCTTTCTAAAAACATGATCGTTGTAATTAATAAAATAACTAATATATTATAATTACTTATAACTAACTAATTATCTTTTTCAGCTAAAAGGTAATATCTTTTCTATATTTTGTAACTAAAATATCTCATTTTCTTCTAAATAATAACTAACCAATTATCTTTTCACAGTTCTTACCTTATTTAATTGTTATACTTTATTACTATTAATTATTTTAATTACTTATTAAAAAACAAAACACAATTTTTTCTCAAAATATCACACGCAACTCTCCCAACACTGCCCCTAAATAATAACTAACCAACTACCTTTTTCAACAATTACCTTTTCTAACTAAAATCTATTTTTTTCAAAAACATGATCGTTCTAATTAATGAAATCAATCAATATATATATATATAAAGGAGGATATCGGGAGTTTAGGTGGCGCTCTAATATCGTCTCAATCGATTTTTCTAATTTTCTAGAATTTTAAACACTAATAAATATAAAAATATCAATTAGCATATTTGAAGTAGAATAGGTGTTCGAATTTATAAAGGAGAAGAGTTCGAATTTATAGGGAAGATATATAAAAATATCAATTAGCATATTTGAAGTAGAATAGGTGTTCGAATTTATAAAGGAGAAGAGTTCGAATTTATAGGGAAGATATATGATTAGAAGTTCTATTGGAAGTATAATAAATATTTATAAGGCATACGATTAAAAGTTCTATTGGAAGTAGAATAGGAATTCGAATTTATAGAGAATAAGAGTTCGAATTTATACAAAAATTATATAAATAAAATTTCTACTAGAACTAGAATAGGTGTTTGAATATATAGAGCTCCAACATTAACAGGGGATGATTGAATCAACAATAGACATGGTGGTAGTTCCCTTGATTAACTGTAACTTTTCAGTTGAAACTTTTACGTATAATTTAAGTAAGACAGTTAATCCTATCTCTTAAGTTTGGAAAAGGATGGAAAATATCTAGAAATGGACAAGTCTGTCAAAATTATAACCAGTGCATTAAAATTAGGGCCATTTGCAAGGGTTTCGATTCTAAATTCTTTTTGAATATTTTTGGGTTATTAAAACAATGGAACTCGAAATTTCAGTGTTTATACGAATAAATTGTCAAAGAAAAAAAAAATATAGCTCAGTGTCCCTAAAGTATGTCTGATACACTCAGGGACGGAGGGAAGGGGTGGCAGGTTTATTAGTGTTTAAAATTCTAGAAAATTAGAAAAATCGATTGAACGATCTTCTTAAATTATATATTCTTTATATAAGTTAATTATACTTACATTAGGAAAATTTATTCATAAATTCAATACTATTGTCATGAAAAAAGTCACCGTATTTAAAAAGAAAAGAATTGATGTGTTAACACAATAAAAGAACAATGAGTAAAAGAACTATCTCATGTAGGAATCCTAAATAAATACAGGAATATCTATAATATAAAGAGAAAATAAGATGTGTTTTCATTTTCTAAAACTCCAAAAATTTTTAGAAAATCTAGAGAAAGTATAAATTGGAATTCACTCTATTTTTTAGGTTTTGATTTCAAGGAAAAAAATTGTTGTGTAAGATAAGTATCATCAATAATATGTAATGAAGTTAGAATTTCGATCCCAAACGAGAGCGGCTCGAAACGTGTTTAACGGGAAGACGGCTCACTATAAAAGATTGTACTAGCTATTAAAATATCATATGATGTTATAAATTTTGTTTTATTTTTAGGATTTGATTTTTATGGATAAACATTATCATACAAGTAATATATGTAAAAGTTAGGTTTTTGGTCTTAACGAGAGAGGGCATCAATAGTAAAAACTGTGCTTAACAAGAAAGCGGTTTATTAGATAAGACCGTATAAAATATGTTTAAATATATAATTAATACATAAAATAAAATGTTTTATTAGAAGTGGAATACGAGGACGGTGGAGACGTCTTATACTATTTTTGTAAACTATACATCTTTTTTCCTAGAAATCCTTTATTTTAACCTTTTTATACAAGTTAATTATACTCGCACTACAAAAATATATCCATAAATGTGATATTATTCCCGTAACGAAAAGTCTTCGTATTTTAATTTTTTTTGATATGTTAACATAACAGAAAGACATTCCCATGCGGAAAGTGTAAATAAATACAAGAATATCTATAATATACAGAAAATATAAGATGTATTTTTATCTTTTAAAACTCCATAAATATTAGAAAGTTTAAAGAATATAAATATTGGAATTTACTCTCTTTATATAATGAAGTTAGAATTTCGGTTTCAAATAAGAGCGGCTCGAAACGTATTTAATGGGAAGACGGCTCGCTAGAAAAGATTGTATTAGCTATTAGAATTTGATACTGAAGTCATAATTTTTTTTATTTTTACGGTTCGATTTTATAGATAAAAAATATTATATTAGTCTTTATAATATATGTTAAAAGTTGGGATTTCAGTTTTAACGAGAGAGCGGCTCAATCGAAAGAATCGTATTTAACAAGAAATTGATTCATTAGAGAAGATTATTTAATTACTAAAATTTAATATTAATATTATAATATAACGTAAATGTATTGAATTTTTTTAAAAATATTGCAACGCCGCCGCGAAGCGCGGCTTTATCAACTAGTAACTAATATATTATAATCACTAATAACTAACTGATTAACTTTTCCAGCTAAAAGATATTATCTTTTCTGTACTTTTTTACTAAAATATCTCTTTTTCTTCTAAATAATAACTAACCAATTATCTTTTTCAACTATTATCTTTTCTACCTTTACCTTTTCTAACTTTTATAACTATAATCTCTTCTTTCCAAAAATACGATCATTTTAATTATTAAAATAAACTAATAATATTATAAGTACTAATAACTAAACTGATTATCTTTTCCAGCTGAAAGGTAATTTATTTTCTATCTTTTTTAACTAAAATATCTCATTTTCTCCTAAATAATAACTAACCAATTACCTTTTTCAGCTATTAACTTTTCTAATTTTTCTAACTAAAATTTTTTCTTTCCAAAAATATAGTCGTTCTAATTAATGAAATAAACTAATAATTATTTAATTTAACTAGCTAATTACCTTTTCTAACTAAAAGGTAATACCTTTTTTATATTTTCTAACTGAAATATCTCATTTTCCAACTTAATTTTTTTACTTAATTATCCTTACTTAAATCTATACTATATTTATATTATAAGTACCCTTCTAGAGAGGACCTCCTTAATTATTTACTTAATTTGATGTCGCCATGTCACTGCTGACGTGTCACTGCTAATGTGGCACTGTCGCGTGGCACTGCCACGTCATCACTAATGACGTGGTAGTGACACGTGGCAGTGCCACGTCGTCAACGATGATGTCACTGGCGACGTGACACTGCCACGTGGCATTGCCACGTCAGCAGTGATGACGTGGCAGCTGACGTCAGCAGTGCCACGTCAACATCACTGCCACGTCAGCAGTGGTTCTGTTACAGAATCAGATTTTTTTTTTGTAGAATCAAAAAAAATTACTCTTTTTTTATAGAACGAAAAATTAAAACTTTGATTCTACTATAGAATCATATAAAATTAGTAGTTCTCTCATATTCTCCATATAAGGAGGTCCTCTCTAGAATAATGGCCTTTATACTATTATATAAAAGCCGAAACATTAAAAGTTTGGTTGGTCAGTATGGTACTTATTGATTTTACTTATTTATCCTTACTTTATTACTGATAAAATTCATCCTACTAACTAATCAATTTATATCTTTTATATCTTTTATATTTTATCTAACAAAATTTCTCCCTTACTAATCAATTTCCTTTTTCAGGTTAAATATATTACCATTTCAATTTTTTAATAACTAAATAATTTTCTTTATTTATATCTTTTATATTTTATATAACTAAAAAATTTTGGTTAGTCGATATGGTACTGTTGATTTTACTTATTTACCCTTACTTAATTACAGATAAAATTCATCCTACTAACAAATCAGTTTATATCTTTTATATTTTATCTAACAAAATTTCTCTCATACTAATCAATTTCCTTTTTCAGGTTAAATATATTACCTTTTCAAATTTTCAATAACTAAATAATTTGTTAAATATAATTGATATGGTTAATATCATTGTTTAAGTTTTGCAGGGAAAAACAGAGTTTAAACAGGAAGCAGTCAGAGTTTAGTTAAACTCTGACAGATAGAAGCTGAACAGAGTTTGTTATACGCTGACAGTTGGAAGCTCGACAGAGTTTGTTAAACTCTGTCTGGAAGAAGCGTCTACTTGTCAACAGTGTTTGAAGAATTATTGAAGATAATTATGGAAGCAATATCTTTGAAGATTGGATAGCTGTCAAAGAGATTGAGTTGACTAAGGAGACGAGTAGCAATCGTAATTGATATCAATTGTATAGCTAATTTATAGGAGTATCAATTATCGATTGTATAGCAGCTGTATACTTTATAAATACAGTTAGGTTAACCCTAGAAGGGTATCGATCGTGTAATACAATATCTTTCATTGTAACCTAAGCAGCTCTCTGTGATAATTTACATCACTGAGAGAGAAGTTAATTCAAACAGTTTTTTAAAGTTTTTAAAAGAACTTATTGTTATTCTCTCATACTTAGTTGATTATAAGTGTGTATTCGGCCTAACAATTGGTATCAGAGCTTAATCTGTTAATTTAATACAGTTTAAGATCCACACACACACACAACTATAATCAATGGCAGAAATTCCTCCTCATACATCAGGCTCTAGTGCTGAGAAGGCTCAACCTGCAACTATGAGTCGATATGAAACAATCAGGGTTCCTATTCTTAAGCCAGCAGAATACTCAACCTGGAAGGTGAAAATGGCTATGTTTCTCGAAGCTACAGATCCAGAATATCTCGACAGAATTTATTAAGGCCCTCATAAGCCTACAAAATTATCTGTTGTTGCTGCTGGACAGGATGCTAAATCTATTCCAAAGGAGAAGAAATATTTGACTCCTGGGGATATTTCATCCATTGGAAAGGATGCAAAGGTTAGACATCTCCTTCATAGTTCTTTGGATAATGTTATGTCTAACAAAGTGATCAATTGTAAAACTGCAAGAGAGATTTGGGATGCTCTAGAGGTTAGATGTCAGGGAACTGCTGCAATTAAGAAGAATAGAAGGAACATAGTCACACAGAAGTATGAACACTTTGAGGCTAAATATGAAGAATCAATGACAGAAACCTTTGACAGATTCTGTAAGCTACTTAATGATCTGTCACTGGTTAATAAAGAATATGATCTAGAAGATTCAAATCTCAAGTTTCTTCTTTCTCTACCTGAAAAGTGGGATGTCAAAACAACCACTATTAGAGACAACTATGATCTGGCTGATACTGATATTGATGAGATCTATGGGTTGCTCAAAACTCATGAACTAGAAATGGAACAGAGAAGCAGAAGATCAGGTAGAAAGTCAAAATCTGTTGCTCTAAGAGTTGAAGAAAGACCCTCAAAGAAGGAAGCATTCAGGAAGAAGGCAAAAGGAAAAGCCTTGGTCATTCATTCTGAAAGTGAGTCATCAAACTCTGATGTTGACTCAAATGCAGATGAATCATCTGATTTTGAAGATGATGAGGAAATGATGGAAATGGCTGCTTTGATGGTAAAGACTTTCAAGAAGATGGGTTTCAAGAACTTCAAGAAAGGAAAGAGATTCTCCAAGAATGATTCAAAGTTTGACAGGAAGAATTTCAAAAAATCTGAGAGAAAGGATACCAAATCTGGGAAAAGAGACAAGTCTGAGATTCAATGCTACAAGTGTAAGGAGATGGGTCATTATGCTCCTGAGTGCAAGAAGGGTAAAACTGAGAAGGCACTCTTCACTAAAGGCAGAGATTGGGCAGACACCTCTGACTCAGATGAGGATGTAAACTATGCTCTCATGGCTACTACTGTTGATGAAGCTGTAGATTCTGAAAACAAGGTACCTCTAACTACCTATGCTTATAACATTGATGATATAACTGAATTAAGAATATATCTTAAGTCCTTGCATATCAGTTATAGGGATCAGACTTTAGAGAATGAGAGAATCAAAACTGAGAATTCTGAACTCAAAGAGAGAAATAAGGTTGTAGAAGAGAAACTTGTTAAGATGCAGCAAGTTCAAAAGGAGAGAGATGATGCTGTCTATCTTGAACAAGAGTTGTTAAGTCAGTATAAACAACTAGAATCTGAGTTGGAAAAGGCAAATCACATTATTAAAACTTGGACTCACTCAGGAAAAGACACTCAAGAAGTTTTTCAATCTGACACTGTAGGTCTAGGTTATTCTGAGAAAGATGAACTTAGATTTCAGAATACAGTTAAGATTAGACCACCTCTTCCACCTAAGAAATTTGGAACATTTGTTAATGGAATAAATGAACCTAGATTTGAAGGTGGAAAAGAAGCTGTTAAGAAAGAACCAATAAAAACTAATGTTAAACAGGTTAATATTGGTTTAATGACAGATAAACAACTTAAGCATAAGCTTAAGGAGTTAAAATCTGTTAAGAAACAGAAAGTGTCTAGAAAGAACAGAAATGGTAAAGTAGGCATTACTCAAGGCAACTATCCAATGTTGCTACTTTAGCTCCAAGAAAGACATGTTATAACTGTGGTAGTACTAACCATCTTGCTAGTTTTTGCAGGAAGAACAAAGACATTAATTCTTTACCTTCCAAGTCTGAAGTAAAGAAAGATAATGTTAGAACTAAGCCACAGATTTTATGTAAACACTGTGGAAGCACTTGGCATTCTATTTATACTTGCAGAAATTATCATGCTATTTATCATAATTACTATGAACTGAAATCTAATCTGAAATGGGTTAGAGTTAATTCTGCAAGTGTAAACTCTGATAAAGTTAGCTTAAACTCTGATAATGAAAATTCCGCTGCTAAAGCTAACAGAATTAAGAAAGCCAAAGGATCCAAGCAAGTCTGGATCCTTAAATCTAATCCTCAGTAATTGTTTGTGATTGCAGGGCATCAGGGAAAGCATCCTAGTAGTTGACAGTGGATGTTCAGGACACATGACTGGAAATAAAGCCCTGCTATCAGAGTGTGTGGAGAAGGCTGGCCCAAAAGTTTCCTATGGAGATGGCAACATAGGACATACTCTGGGATATGGCAATATTAATCTTGGATGTGTCATCATCACAAATGTAGCTCTGGTTCCAGGACTCAAGCATGATCTGCTACCTGTGAGTCAAATCTGTGACAGAGGTTTTCATGTAGATTTTCAACCTGAATACTGTGAGGTTATCAGCAAAACCACAGGAAAAGTTGTTTTAGTTGGACAAAGACACAACAATATCTATGAAGCAAGCTTGTTGACAAACTCTAATGGAAAAACAATGTGCCTGTCAACAAGAATGTCAAATGAAGAGAGTTGGAAGTGGCATAAGAAACTTTCTCATTTGAATCTGAACAACATAAATGAGCTGATAAGAAAGGATCTTGTTAGAGGACTTCCAAAGTCTTTACTAAATGTTGATGGTCTGTGTGATTCATGTCAAAAGGCCAAACAGAGGAAGACCTCTTTCAAGAGCAAGTCTGAATCTTTAATTGTTGATCCATATCATCTATTACATGTTGATCTTTTTGGACCAGTAAATGTCTTGTCAATTGGAAGAAAGAAATATGCTCTAGTTATTGTTGATGAATATACCAGATACACTTGGGTGTATTTTCTAGCAAAGAAGGATGAAACTGCATTAACAGTGATGGAGCATGTTAAGCTACTGGACAAAGGATCAAAACACAAAGTCAAAATAATCAGAAGTGATAATGGAACTGAATTCAGAAATACAACAATGGAAGAATTCTGCAAGAATAGAGGTGTGAAGCAAGAATTTTCTACACCTGGTACACCACAGCAAAATGGTGTAGTTGAGAGGAAGAACAGAACCTTGATAGAAGCTGCCAGAACTATGCTTGATGAAGCAAAATTGCCAACCTATTTCTGGGCAGAAGCAGTTCAAACTGCTTGTTTTACTCAAAATGCAACACTGATCAACAAGCATGGAAAAACACCATATGAGATGGTTAGGGAAAAGAAGCCAACCTGAAATATTTTCATATTTTTGGGTGCAAATGCTTTGTGTTGAAAACTCATCCTGAACAGTTGACCAAATTTGAGTTGAAAGCAGATGAAGGAATTTTTGTTGGCTATCCAGTGTCAACCAAGGCATTCAGAGTTTATAATCTGAGAACAAGGGTGATTATGGAATCTATTCATGTGTCATTTGATGACAGGAAAATCACTGGACTTGAAGATGTTGATGAACATGATCAATTGCATTTCGAAAATGAAGATCTAAACTATGATGAAATAAACTCTGATGACACTAGTCCAACAAACTCTGTTGATGCAAACTCTGAACCTCTACTGGTACACACAGAAGAAATACTACAGTCTGAACAAAGAGGAGAACCAGTTGAGGGGGAGCATGATCATAGTGATGACTCAAATTCTGACAGTGAGTCAACTGAAAATTCTGGATCAAATTCAAACTCTGATAACTCAAACTCTGAAAATCCAAATTCTGACAGTTCAAACTCTGAGAGATCAAATTCAGGGGGAGCCTCAGAGAATGAAGAAAGGCATCAAGATAATCAGGAGAACATTGATCACGGGGGAGGATCAACGGTTGACAGAAGTCATTTACCTACAACTAGGAAATGGACAAAATCACATACAACTGATTTAATCATTGGAGATCCAGATGCAAAAGTTAGGACAAGAAGTGCTACAACAAATGAATGTCTGTTCCATGCATTTCTATCCAAATCTGAACCAAAGAAAGTGGAAGAAGCTCTTCAAGATGCTGACTGGATAACAGCAATGCAGGAGGAGTTAAATGAATTTGAGAGAAATGAAGTATGAACTCTTGTACCTAGACCAAAGAATAGATCTGTTGTTGGTACTAGATGGGTTTTCAGAAACAAAACTGACAGTGATGGAGTTGTTACAAGAAACAAGGCCAGACTTGTGGCCAAAGTCTATTCACAGCAAGAAGGAATAGACTATGATGAAACTTTTGCTCCAGTTGCAAGATTGGAGGCAATAAGAATCTTTCTAGCATATGCTTCTCACAAGAAATTCAAGGTTTTTCAGATGGATGTGAAGAGTGCTTTTCTGAATGGAAAACTTGAAAAAGAAGTGTTTGTTGAACAACCACCAGGTTTTGTAGATCCCAAGTATCCAGATTATGTCTACAGGCTTGACAAGGCACTCTATGGACTTAAACAGGCACCAAGAGCATGGTATGAAACTCTGGCTCAATTTCTTTTAGAAAGTGGGTTCCACAGAGGTACAATTGATAAAACCTTGTTCTATTTCAATCTTGGAAGTGATCTGTTATTAGTTCAAATATATGTAGATGACATAATCTTTGGATCTACTAATGATAAACTCTGTAAGAAGTTTGCCAAGCTCATGCAGTCTAGGTATCAAATGAGCATGATGGGAGAGCTCAGTTATTTTCTAGGGCTATAGGTGAAGCAAACAGATGATGGAATTTTTATCAATCAAGCAAAATATACCAGAAATCTTCTAAAGAAATTTGGCATGCTTGACTGCTCATCTGCAACAACTCCTATGGCAACAGCAACAAAGTTGGACAGAGACACAGGTTCACCAGTGAATATGACAAACTATAGAGGAATGATTGGGTCACTTCTTTATCTAACAGCTAGCAGACCTGACATCATGTATGCAACATGTCTTTGTGCAAGATTTCAGGCAGATCCAAGAGAACCACATCTAACAGCTGTAAAGAGAATCTTCAAATATCTTAAGGGAACCATAACTTTAGGTTTGTGGTATCCAAGAGAATCAGACTTCAAGCTTCTTGGTTACTCTGATGCAGACTTTGCAGGCTGTAAGATAGACAGAAAAAGTACTAGTGGAAGTTGTCAATTTCTTGGTGATAGAATTGTCTCTTGGTATAGCAAGAAACAGAAATCAATCTCTACATCTACAGCTGAAGCAGAATATATTGCTGCTGGTAGCTGTTGTGCACAGATTCTGTGGATGAAGAATTAATTACTGGATTATGGATTGAGGTACAGTAAAATACCTATTTACTGTGATAATCAAAGTGCTATTGCTATGACAGGTAATCCAGTACAGCATTCAATGACCAAGCACATCAGCATAAGGTACCATTTTATCAGAGAACATGTAGAAGAAGGGAATATTGAGCTTCATTTTGTGTCTACAGAACAACAGCTTGCAGATATCTTCACCAAGCCATTGAGTGAAGCTGTATTTACAAGGCTGGTAAATGAACTAGGAATTGTCTCTAGTTTTGACTAGAGATATTGGTTAGACTCAAAACTCTACTTATGTACTGTGTTGCTCATATTTCTGTGGTATGTTAATCTCTGATATGCAAACTCTGCTCAATGACTGTTAAACTCTGGTAGCATGCTTTTAAGTCATACACTGTTAACTGTTGAATTAACTCTGAGAAACTCTGGTAATGTTTCTTTCTGAACATAAACACCGATGAAGATACATGTATGAAACATTATTCTCAGTAATTAGTCATGAATCTTTCTAAGTTATCTGTGATCTAATCTTAAACTGTGCAGAAAGTTAACACAGCATGATACTGTTCTATATTTATAGCATCTCTTACTTTATTTATCCTAAACTCTTAGTCTTTAAATACTGTGTGCATTGCCTCTCATAAATAATTTCTGATGTTGATGAGCTCTAAACTCTGTTAGTTATACATTGTTAAATTAGATTCTGTTATTAGAATAACCCCAAAGCTAAAATACATAGATCGTTAGAACTCCTTTGAGATCATGTTTGTAACTAGGACGATCCAGGAACTTACTGGTACATAGTAAGGGCTAAAATTCTTTAATTTTTGGTGACTAGTCGAAAGCTAGAAAGATCCAAGAACTTATCAAATTGATAAGGGCTAAAATTATAGGATTTTTGGTGACTAGTTTCAACCTCTGATTACTAGAGAAAAACAAAAAAAAAATTGGGGTTTATAGGTTAATTATTACTGTATATAAACTGTTTACTACAGAGTTTAGCATTCATCATATATTCAGTGTTTACTATGAGAGTTTGTGCATCCAGTGCTTACTGATTTATTTTATGGATTTTATGAAATACTAGATGCTCTAAATACTGATCTAGTAAACTCTGCTCTACACACACGTATATTCACAACTGTGCAGTGTTTGAAAGGATAACAGTAATTAAGTTGGAGAATTGATAAACACTGTTGGATTTTGTTGAGTACTCTAAGGTAATATTTTATTTCAGACAGAACATATACTTGGAGTACACAAAGAGTTTTTGACATTTGCATGTAATATTTGCCAGTTGTTTAATTGTGTCAGACAGTTAAAGCTTATTGGAAATAGGAGAGAGAACAGCAGTAATAATAGGTATTATTACTGCGCGTGTAAATAACTGTTCCACTGTTTATGTGACACGTGTCCCACTCACACACTTAACAAGAAATTGGTTGCGTGTTTAATGTCTAAAACGATTGGGTTTTGTTTTTCAATTACAGATCTAATAAAAATCATTTCATTATTCACTTTTTCATCTTTACAACCACGAACACACAACATCACACACAATTTCTCTGTTACTTTCACTTAAGCATTTTCACAAACACTTTTCCATACACTCTCTTCTCAATTATATTGTTCTAATGGCAACCAAGAACTTTGTGGCTCAGGGATTAACTTTTGTTACCAACAATTATGCTACAATCCTAGACACTGCTAAAGCCCCAGCATCATTTCATCTGATTCAAAACTTCTTAAGAGACTCTGAAATTGGTAAGGCTCTTGTTCAACCAGAGACACTCTCGGCCACACAAATCACAATCTTCTGGAAAAACTCGGTTTATGATGATGGTGGAGAGAATGGGACTCCATCAATTGTGTTTACCTATGAAGATCAAGAGTTTGTCATAACTCCTGCAACTGTTCGTGAGGTTTTGGATTTTGACACTCACACTTCATACTATGTGGCTGGTGTGGGTCAATTAAAAGAAATGTTACAACAAATACGGTTTTCTGCTTCTTTGGATAACATTGGGGATGTCAAAAGGCCAGGGCTCAGGAAGGAGTGGAGCTTCTTCTTTGATTGCATTACTCGCGCATTTGGCAAGAAGGTCACCAACTGGGATGCAATTCCTGGTGAAAGTCTTCAAATCGGGTATTCTCTTCTTAATGGGAGTAACTTTGATTTTGGTCGTCTTGTACTTATGAATTTAGGTGAAAAACTTGCAGAGTCTAGTACAACTGTTTATTTCTCACGTTTCTGTCAATGTTTATTCTCTGCTTGTTTACCAAATTTGACAATTGCTGATGAGGATGTTATACAACCTTTCCAATGTCATAAGAGAATGTTTTCTGATTTGACAAATAAGGATGCTAACAAAGAGCAAATACCAGAGTTTATCTATCCTCTTGCCCTCAGAAACTTTCTCAACCAACCACAAGAACAACAAGAACCACAAAACGAACCAATCATTGAACCTCCACAGTCACCACCTCAACCCACAACCACTGACCCACCTCAAACCATAAACACTGAGCCAATCACTAAACCTACATCTCCACAACCACAATCTTCATCACACCCTCAACCTCAACCACAATCAAAACCTAAGAAGCCAAAGAAAAGCAAGGCTATAAGGTCATCAAGAAAACAGATGATGGCTGAAGCTTCTAAGCCAAAGAAGGTTAGAAAGGAACGGGCTAACAAACCTAAGTCTCCTTCTATACTTGATGATTCTGTCTCAGCAGAAGAGAGAGCATAAGTGAATCCTCCAGCTAAGAGAAGGAGATTAATTATTGATGAATCTGATGAAGATATGCATGTTGAAGCTCCAGAGGATATTTCTAAGGAAATACCTGCTGTTGAGATAGAAAGAGATGGAAATGCTGATGCTCAAATGGATGAAATTCTTGAACCATTGTTCCCATTCTCTGAGAACATGGAAATTCCAATCTCTTCACCTGCTGTATTCTCTGAGGCCATTGATGCAGTCAATCAAACCACCTTGGTACATGAAGAAACAGTGGCTTCTCATACTGAGTTAATCTCTGATGCTCATCACTCTGTTGAATAGGGTGAGGAAATTGATCAACCACCTAAGGAGATAAACTCTGAGCCTATTGTGCAATCTGCAGAGGATATTGTACAGCCTGTTATACAGCCTATTGTTGAACCTACTGCTGAAACTGTTGTAGAGGATGTTGTTGAAACTGTTGATGCATCTATTCCAATTCCTGAATCCACTCATCATATTGAAGCTAAGATTGGAGATGAAACTGAATGGAATACTGAGTCAAGCTCTTCTCAGAGTTTACCACTCCAGACTGATGCTAAGGTTAAGGATTTTGCTGGTCCTTCAAATCAAGCAGATGCTGAAGAAGAACACTTTGAACAATTTTCAAATGACTGGTACAAGGACACTTGTATCTTTCCTGCTGCAAGAGCAGCTGAATTTGTCAAGAGAACCTCCAGAACAATTACAAATCCAGAGATTCTATCTTGTCTCAAGGCTACAGTTGTACAAGTGAAGACTCTTAACTCTAGGTTTGATCTGTGTCAAAAGGCAATCTCTGATGTTCGAGGTGATGTTGTTAGAGGAGATGATATGATTAAACTTAACAACAAGAACAAATTTCACTATCTTACTCAGAATCAAGAAACTTTGTCTCACAGGCTGAGCAAAGTTGAAGAAAATTAGAATGCTATATCCTTAAATATTGATTCTATTGCTACCTCCTTGGAGTTAATCACATCTATTCTTATGCCTGATGATGTCAAAAAGGGGGAGAGAGTTGCTAAAGACAAATGCAAGCAATCTCAAACTCTGATCAGAAAGGATAATGCTGGAGATGGAGGAGCAAGTAATAAAGGAAGGGGCAAAACTGAAGAACTTCAAACTCTGAAAACTAGCAAGTCCTCTAAATCACAGTTTGTTGGGATAAACACTGATACTCAAGGTACTTCAAAGACCAAGAGTTTGCTATTATCTTCTAATCCACAGACTGATGAGGAGTTGGCTGCTAAGTTGTTTATTGAAGAAAATGAGGAAGGAGTTACAATTGAAGACATTAAAGCTGAAGAAAAGAGTTTACAAGAAGAACATCTCAAAGCTTTAAAGTCTGGAAAGTTAAAGAAAGGAAAAGCTCCTAGGCCTGTTCTTAAAGGCATTGTGATCAAGGAAAGTGTTGATGTTAGTCAAAGATCACAGTTATCAAAGAAATCAACAGCAGCAGAAGCTAAACTCAAGCTGAAAGGCATTGAAGGAGAAATTTCACAGAAGAAAGTTACAACCTCCGTTTCTACACAAGTTGTACAGAAGAAAGAAAACACAACCTCTGTTGCTACACAAGTTATGTCTAGACCTTTATCTTCTCAGTTGCAATCAGTTTTTGGGAAAGGAACACTTCATGATCCAAATCTATTATCTGGAGTTTCTATGGATTTTTCAGATGGAAGAGCTTTGTCTGGTAAGGTTGGAAACAATAAGGGTGGTCTAGGCTCACACAAAGACAAAAGGCAATATACTGGTCCCAGAGATCCTTCTTCACTGGCTGTTCCGGGTCGTGGTGTCACTCAAGAGAGTTTGGACAGACTGGAATCAGTACAGTTAGTTTATCAGAAGAGTTTAAAGAAGGATTTTCTCTTGTAATTTATGGCTGATGGGACAGTATTTAGAATTATTGAGAATGATATTGGATTGAAATATTGGGAAGAATTAGAATATGTTCTTTATCTTTTCAAAGTGAATAGTCAAAGGACTCAATCAGTTGCAAATGTGCTCAGACAGAAAATGCTCCAGAATTTGGCAATCAGAGGGATGAAGTGCAATAGCAGATATGTTCCTAAGTACAGAGACTGGAATGGAAATCTTATTGAAATGAAGAAGGGTACTGCAAAATTAAAGACTGATTTGGGAATCACAGTACTTGACTTCAATTCACAGTCAGAAGAAGTCAAATTTATTAGGCTGGGAAATGAGATGAGGAGAAACAAAATCTATGATCTTAGATCTGCTATCTATCAGACAGATGAAAGTGATCCTCAGCTAAGAGCGATTAAAGAAGCTATGAAGATTGAGCTTGAAAATTCAGAGAGAAGATTGCTCATAGATTATCTCAGAACAACGCCAGATCTTGAGGAGATTAGAGATTAAAGTCTGTAAGAATTTTCTTGTTATCTATAGACTTTTGTTAAGTCAAGTTTAAACTCTGCCTATTTTAATAAACACTGTGTTTGTATGAAATTGTTTTGACATCATCAATTATTGTTAACTTGTGCATTTTTACTAATGAACAAGTTGGGGGAGATTGTTAAATATAATTGATATGGTTAATATCAGTGTTTAAGTTTTGCAGGGAAAAACAGAGTTTAAACAGGAAGCAGTCAGAGTTTAGTTAAACTCTGACAGATAGAAGCTGAACAGAGTTTGTTATACGCTGACAGTTGGAAGCTCGACAGAGTTTGTTAAACTCTGTCTGGAGGAAGCGTCTACTTGTCAACAGTGTTTGAAGAATTATTGAAGATAATTATGGAAGTAATATCTTTGAAGATTGGATAGCTGTCAAAGAGATTGAGTTGACTAAGGAGACGAGTAGCAGTCGTAATTGATATCAATTGTATAGCTAATTTATAGGAGTATCAATTATCGATTGTATAGCAGCTGTATAATTTATAAATACAGTTAGGTTAACCCTAGAAGGGTATCGATCGTGTAATACAATATCTTTCATTATAAGCTAAGCAGCTCTCTGTGATAATTTACATCACTGAGAGAGAAGTTAATTCAAACAGTTTTTTAAAGTTTTTAAAAGAACTTATTGTTATTCTCTCATACTTAGTTGATTATAAGTGTGTATTCGGCCTAACATAATTTCCTTTATTTATATATTTTATATTTTATCTAACTAAAATTTCTCCTTTACTAATCAATTTCCTTTTTCAGGTTAAACATATTACCTTTTCTATTTTCCAATAGCTAAGTAATTTCCTTTTCAGGTAAAATATATAAAAGCCGAAACATTAAAAGTTTGATTAGTCAATACGGTACATGTTGATTAAACTTATTACTCTTGCTTAATTACAGATAAAATCCATCTTATTAACTAATCAATTTATATCTTTTATATTTTATCTTACTAAAATTTCTCCTTTATTATTCAAATTCTTTTTTCAGGTTAAACATATTACCTTTTTTATTTTTCAATAACTAAGTAATTTCATTTTCAGGTAAAATATAATATCCTTTATATTTTATCTTATTAGAAAGTATATATCGACATTAAAGGACTTCCACTCTAAAATTAACCTATCTCAAGGTTAAGGGTGGATATCCTAGTAGTAATCACATTAAATACGAATTAGTTAGCCTCGATTAAGGCTTTTGTAGCACCGTTTAGGGTTGTTTAGCCCCGATTAGGGCCGAATTAGTGTCTTTTGCTAAAAAATTAGCCCTTATTAAGGCTTATGAGTGATGATCGCCTGATATTAACCCTAACTTAGATAAGTTGAGGGAAATAAATCACTAATGAATTTATGATAAAGGATCCTATGCACGAATTGCACTTGAATTAGTGTCTACGAGCTCAAAACGGCACTTATCCTATTCCCGAAAGGCCCAGAAATCTTAAAAAAGGTTCGAGAGACCAATGAACGTTCAACTTTCTTAAGTATTAACTTGGGAGAGAATTTTAGTCGTTGTGAATGTGTAGGTCGCTCCACACTTCACTGTAAGACGGTACCTTGGTAGGGCCGATGTAACCTAAAAACTTCTACGAAATCAAGTTTTCCTAGAAGTTGGGGGGCAAATGATATGGGTGAAAAATAATCCCTAAAGACATAATTAATACAACATTTATTGGCTCATTAATAAGGCCCGAAAACCTAGTTGGGCATTAAATTCGTAATTACTGATTAAGCCCAAAAGAACATCCCAAACCGGGGACGACCGGTATAAGCTTGTTTTTAACATGGGCCTGATCCACAAACCGGGAACGTTCTGGAAACAAGGAACTTTCTAGAATATCCCTGGGACATTATGTAGCCTCCAAGGCACCTAATTCGACATGGAAACTAACTCCCATAAGGAAGGAGTCAGAACCTTCCTCAATGACGGTGACTTATCCACCAAGTCTCCAAACCCTACTATGATTTTAAGGCTCCCACAGCCTATATAAAGGGCCAGACCCCTCATCTCAGAACTACGTCTTTGGGCAGAGCTCAATACGTCACTTACGTTTTGGCTTAATCCTCGAATAAGGACATACAAGCCACTACGTCCTTGGTGTGCCCTCGCCGCCATAGCCCCGAGGGCAAACACCAAGAACTACGTCTTGGCATGATTCTCAACTCTGAGATACGTAGGCATCTTGTGAGGACCCAAATTAGGTCACGAAAATGCAAGCACAGCCATTAAAACACGAAGCTCACGAACCCTAGCCGCAATTCAATAACCCTACTTTTTATTCCACAACATTTGGCGCCGTCTGTGGGAAGACAACATCAACCATGGTTAACACACGAAGAACAAGAATCGAGAACGTTCTTGTTACTTCCGATCCACCGGTCATCTCCTCCGCTCCACCCTTTGTTACGGAGCAAGGGTATGTACCCCCATCAACAGAGACAACCACTCAACCTCAAGTTTCTCAACCTATAGGGACGCATCTCCATGTTGAGAGAACCTTACCAGTGGACGTCCACCAGGGACGAGAGACTAATCAGCTTCAGATGGTGGTCTCACCATTAACTAGCCATCCCCCGCTCTCAGGAGTTCAGATCTCCGCCACTACGCTCCCCGTAAGCACCAATCCGATATACGGGTTGCCTAACTATCCCCCAAATCGAAGGGATCATGGACCAAGCGGTCATGCTCTGCAGATACCTGAGTCGTATCAACCACCCTATGTTAGGGGTATAGCCCCCCTAAGCAAGGATATGATTATTACTCCGGACCTTACACTGATGATTCATCGTCTGAGGATGACGATCGCGATGAAGCCCCGAGGAGGCGACGTGCAAGCCAGGAGCCTATGAGAAGGACTCAAAGGATCTATGATGGACCCCCTCCAACAGCTGCTGAGAGAATCAAGGCTTACGAGGCCGAGATCCAAAAGCCAAAGGACGACATAGCCAGGGAGCAAGCAAGGAAGAACCAGAATAGGCCTCCTCCAACTTCAAGGGAGATTCCCTTCATTGATTTGGAAAGGTATTCAAGGAGACAGAGAAGGGCTGATGCCCCAACTGGAGGAGTTACGAGGGTGGAAACCCCCAGGGGTGATACCAAAGACCTGATGCCACTTGGAGACCTTGACGATCCCACGCCCCCATTCACTGAGGAGGTGATGAATGCTCATGTTTCCCGAAAGTTTAAAATGCCTACGATAAAATCATACGATGGAACGGGTGATCCTTCGAATCACGTCAGGACGTTCTGAAATGCACTGCTATTATAACCAGCTAGCGACGCTCTTAAGTATAGGGCATTCCCTCAAACCCTGGCATGCATGGCTCAAAGATGGTATAGCCGATTGCCCGCAAACTCGATTGGCTCTTTCAAAGAGTTGAGCACTGCTTTCATTAACCAATTTGTTAGTGGAAAGGTCCACGAAAAAAGCTTCGCATCTCTCATGCAAGTGAAATAAGGAAAGAATGAGAACCTGAGGGATTATCTCAAGCGTTTCACCAAGGAGACGTTGAACGTCCCAGATCTGAAGAACAAGGTAGCTATGACAGCCTTGAAGAATGGAATGACGAACACCTTCTTTCAGATGTCGTTGGCAAAACATCCCCCTGAGAGCATGACTGAGCTCCAAAAAAGGGCAAGCAAATACATAAAGGCTGAGGAAAGCATGAGGAAAACAGAGGTCTCCACCGAAAGTGGTGGAAATGGGAACTCTAGGAAGCGAAAGACAGAGCAGGAGTATGATGCTAGGGACAAGTATCCCCGAACTAGCAAGGACTCCGACTCTGCTCTAGGACCGAGGTTTGCTGAGTATGCAAGATTGAACACTCCGAGGAGTCAAATCTTGTTGGATATTGAGAAGGATAAGGATTTTAGATGGCCGAAGCCACTCAGGGGTGATCCCTCAAAGAGAAACAAGAATCAGTATTGCAGATTCCACAAGGATGTGGGGCATGACACTGATGATTGCAAGCAACTCAAAGATGAGACCGAGTTCTTGATCCGTAGAGGGAAACTGAGTCACTTCACCAAGGGTGAAGATTGTGGTAATCAGAGAAGAGAGTATGATAGGAGCGACGATGATCGAGATCGCAACCCACAACCCCGAGGGCTAGTAATCAACATGATCTCAAGAGGCTCGACCGCGACCGGGACAACAAAGAACTCTCGGAAAGCTTATGCTTGAGAGGTGATGCATATTGTCAGAGAGGCACCAAAGCGTGCAAGAACGGAGGTAACAATCGAATTTGATGATTCAGACCTTGAAGGGGTGAAGTTCCCCCACGATGACCCGCTGGTCATAACTCCTATGATTGGAAACTCAGAGGTGAAGCGAGTCTTGATAAACAATGGAGCTTCCGTCGACATTCTGTTTCATGATGCATTTGTGAAGATGGGGTACAATGATTCTCAGTTGACCCCCAATAACATGCCTATATATGGATTTAATGGAGTGGAATCCAAAATTTAGGGAACTATTCAGTTGCCCGTCACGATCGAACATAAGCCAATGGAGGCTACGCAGATGCTGAACTTTTTGGTTATCAAAGCATCTTCTACTTACAATGTCATCCTTGGGAGGACTGGAATTCACGCTTTTAAGGCTGTGGCCTCAACCTATCACATGAAGATCAAGTTTTCAACCAGGAATGGTGTAGGAGAACAAAAAGGTGAACAGAAAATGGCTAGGACCTGCTATGTAGTTACGTTAAGGCCTGATGGAGTCGGGGGGTAGGTCCTTCCGATTGAAGACATGGATGTCCACAGTGATAAGGAAAAATGAGAAAGGCCAGCAGAGGACACCACACATAAGCCTCGGACAGCCATTATGGCTAAGGCGTCAACTGACTTCATGGTTGAATATACCATTGGCAACCAAGAAGTCGGGGGGCAGGAGATAGTACCCCAAGCAGGAAGTGAACTTCAGAATAAGAATGAGGAGACCAGAAGGAGTAATGGGTGCTCTATTTTGATGGAGCATCAAAAACAAAATCAAGCAATGTAGGCCTAGTCTTGCAAAGCCCCCAATGGGTTCAAACTATCTTAGTAGGACTTAGCTTCATATTTATCTAGTAGAAGTAGGAATAAGGTTCGATGAAACCATTGCAGAGCATGTTGCTCCGAGTAGGAGAGTAGTACTCTATGTAAGGGTTGAACCCATTTCAAGTTATTAATGCAAGTTTGTTTTTCGTTCAATGATTTTATTTATGTGCCAAGCACCTGATGTGTGTAAGCCAAAGATGACCAAGTACCGAAAATAAAAGAATACACGAATGGAAACAAACAAACGCATAAATAAAAGCCATGAAGGGTCGAGAGTTAGGTTACAGTACAACCAAATAAGAGTTTAAGTCCTTGAAGGACCCTGGATAAAAGACAAGCTGATTAAAAAGCCATATTAAATAAGAGTTTAAGTCCTTGAGGCAAACAGATGATGGAATTTTTATCAATCAAGCAAAATATACCAGAAATCTTCTAAAGAAATTTGGCATGCTTGACTGCTCATCTGCAACAACTCCTATGGCAACAGCAACAAAGTTGGACAGAGACACAGGTTCACCAGTGAATATGACAAACTATAGAGGAATGATTGGGTCACTTCTTTATTTAACAGCTAGCAGACCTGACATCATGTATGCAACATGTCTTTGTGCAAGATTTCAGGCAGATCCAAGAGAACCACATCTAACAGCTATGAAGAGAATCTTCAAATATCTTAAGGGAACCATAACTTTAGGTTTGTGGTATCCAAGAGAATCAGACTTCAAGCTTCTTGGTTACTCTGATGCAGACTTTGCAGGCTGTAAGATAGACAGAAAAAGTACTAGTGGAAGTTGTCAATTTCTTGGTGATAGAATTGTCTCTTGGTATAGCAAGAAACAGAAATCAATCTCTACATCTACAGCTGAAGCAGAATATATTGCTGCTGGTAGCTGTTGTGCACAGATTCTGTGGATGAAGAATTAATTACTGGATTATGGATTGAGGTACAGTAAAATACCTATTTACTGTGATAATCAAAGTGCTATTGCTATGACAGGTAATCCAGTACAGCATTCAATGACCAAGCACATCAGCATAAGGTACCATTTTATCAGAGAACATGTAGAAGAAGGGAATATTGAGCTTCATTTTGTGTCTACAGAACAACAGCTTGCAGATATCTTCACCAAGCCATTGAGTGAAGCTGTATTTACAAGGCTGGTAAATGAACTAGGAATGGTCTCTAGTTTTGACTAGAGATATTGGTTAGACTCAAAACTCTACTTATGTACTGTGTTGCTCATATTTCTGTGGTATGTTAATCTCTGATATGCAAACTCTGCTCAATGACTGTTAAACTCTGGTAGCATGCTTTTAAGTCATACACTGTTAACTGTTGAATTAACTCTGAGAAACTCTGGCAATGTTTCTTTCTGAACATAAACACCGATGAAGATACATGTATGAAACATTATTCTCAGTAATTAGTCATGAATCTTTCTAAGTTATCTGTGATCTAATCTTAAACTGTGCAGAAAGTTAACACAGCATGATACTGTTCTATATTTATAGCATCTCTTACTTTATTTATCCTAAACTCTTAGTCTTTAAATACTGTGTGCATTGCCTCTCATAAATAATTTCTGATGTTGATGAGCTCTAAACTCTGTTAGTTATACATTGTTAAATTAAATTCTGTTATTAGAATAACCCCAAAGCTAAAATATATAGATCGTTAGAACTCCTTTGAGATCATGTTTGTAACTAGGACGATCCAGGAACTTACTGGTACATAGTAAGGGCTAAAATTCTTTAATTTTTGGTGACTAGTCGAAAGCTAGAAAGATCCAAGAACTTATCAAATTGATAAGGGCTAAAATTATAGGATTTTTGGTGACTAGTTTCAACTTCTGATTACTGGAGAAAAACAAAAAAAAAATTGGGGTTTATAGGTTAATTATTACTGTATATAAACTGTTTACTACAGAGTTTAGCATTCATCATATATTCAGTGTTTACTATGAGAGTTTGTGCATCCAGTGCTTACTGATTTATTTTATGGATTTTACGAAATACTAGATGCTCTAAATACTGATCTAGTAAACTCTGCTCTACACACACGTATATTCACAACTGTGTAGTGTTTGAAAGGATAACAGTAATTAAGTTGGAGAATTGATAAACACTGTTGGATTTTGTTGAGTACTCTAAGGTAATATTTTATTTCAGACAGAACATATACTTGGAGTACACAAAGAGTTTTTGACATTTGCATGTAATATTTGCCAGTTGTTTAATTGTTTCAGACAGTTAAAGCTTATTGGAAATAGGAGAGAGAACAGCAGTAATAATAGGCATTATTACTGCGCGTGTAAATAACTGTTCCACTGTTTATGTGACACGTGTCCCACTCACACACTTAACAAGAAATTGGTTGCGTGTTTAATGTCTAAAACGATTGGGTTTTGTTTTTCAATTACAGATCTAATCAAAATCATTTCAATATTCACTTTTTCATCTTTACAACCACGAACACACAACATCACACATAATTTCTCTGTTACTTTCACTTAAGCATTTTCACAAACACTTTTCCATACACTCTCTTCTCTATTATATTGTTCTAATGGCAACCAAGAACTTTGTGGCTCAGGGATTAACTTTTGTTACCAACAATTATGCTGCAATCCTAGACACTGCTAAAGCCCCAGCATCATTTCATCTGATTCAAAACTTCTTAAGAGACTCTGAAATTGGTAAGGCTCTTGTTCAACCAGAGACACTCTCGGCCACACAAATCTCAATCTTCTGGAAAAACTCGGTTTATGATGATGGTGGAGAGAATGGGACTCCATCAATTGTGTTTACCTATGAAGATCAAGAGTTTGTCATAACTCCTGCAACTGTTCGTGAGGTTTTGGATTTTGACACTCACACTTCATACTCTGTGGCTGGTGTGGGTCAATTAAAAGAAATGTTACAACAAATACGGTTTTCTGCTTCTTTGGATAATATTGGAGATGCCAAAAGGCCAGGGCTCAGGAAGGAGTGGAGCTTCTTCTTTGATTGCATTACTCGCGCATTTGGCAAGAAGGTCACCAACTGGGATGCAATTCCTGGTGAAAGTCTTCAAATCGGGTATTCTCTTCTTAATGGGAGTAACTTTGATTTTGGTCGTCTTGTACTTATGAATTTAGGTGAAAAACTTGCAGAGTCTAGTACAACTGTTTATTTCTCACGTTTCTGTCAATGTTTATTCTCTGCTTGTTTACCAAATTTGACAATTGCTGATGAGGATGTTACACAACCTTTCCAATGTCATAAGAGAATGTTTTCTGATTTGACAAATAAGGATGCTAACAAAGAGCAAATACCAGAGTTTATCTATCCTCTTGCCCTCAGAAACTTTCTCAACCAACCACAAGAACAACAAGAACCACAAAACGAACCAATCATTGAACCTCCACAGTCACCACCTCAACCCACAACCACTGACCCACCTCAAACCATAAACACTGAGCCAATCACTAAACCTACATCTCCACAACCACAATCTTCATCACACCCTCAACCTCAACCACAATCAAAACCTAAGAAGCCAAAGAAAAGCAAGGCTATAAGGCCATCAAGAAAACAGAGGATGGCTGAAGCTTCTAAGCCAAAGAAGGTTAGAAAGGAACGGGCTAACAAACCTAAGTCTCTTTCTATACTTGATGATTCTGTCTCAACAGAAGAGAGAGCATAAGTGAATCCTCCAGCTAAGAGAAGGAGATTAATTATTGATGAATCTGATGAAGATATGAATGTTGAAGCTCCAGAGGATATTTCTAAGGAAATACCTGCTGTTGAGATAGAAAGAGATGGAAATGCTGATGCTCAAATGGATGAAATTCTTGAACCATTGTTCCCATTCTCTGAGAACATGAAAATTCCAATCTCTTCACCTGCTGTATTCTCTGAGGCCACTGATGCAGTCAATCAAACCACCTTGGTACATGAAGAAACAGTGGCTTCTCATACTGAGTTAATCTCTGATGCTCATCACTCTGTTGAACAGGGTGAGGAAATTGATCAACCACCTAAGGAGATAAACTCTGAGCCTATTGTGCAATCTGCAGAGGATATTGTACAGCCTGTTATACAGCCTATTGTTGAACCTACTGCTGAAACTGTTGCAGAGGATGTTGTTGAAACTGTTGATGCATCTATTCCAATTCCTGAATCCACTCATCATGTTGAAGCTGAGATTGGAGATGAAACTGAAGGGAATACTGAGTCAAGCTCTTCTCAGAGTTTACCAGTCCAGACTGATGCTAAGGTTAAGGATTTTGCTGGTCCTTCAAATCAAGCAGATGCTGAAGAAGAACACTTTGAACAATTTTCAAATGACTGGTACAAGGACACTTGTATCTTTCCTGCTGCAAGAGCAGCTGAATTTGTCAAGAGAACCTCCAGAACAATTACAAATCCAGAGATTCTATCTTGTCTCAAGGCTACAATTGTACAAGTGAAGACTCTCAACTCTAGGTTTGATCTGTGTCAAAAGGCAATCTCTGATGTTCGAGGTGATGTTGTTAGAGGAGATGATATGATTAAACTTGACAACAAGAACAAATTTCACTATCTTACTCAGAATCAAGAAATTTTGTCTCACAGGCTGAGCAAAGTTGAAGAAAATCAGAATGCTATGTCCTTAAAGATTGATTATATTGCTACCTCCTTGGAGTTAATCACATCTATTCTTATGCCTGATGATGTCAGAAAGGGGGAGAGAGTTGCTAAAGACAAATGCAAGCAATCTCAAACTCTGATCAGAAAGGATAATGCTGGAGATGGAGGAGCAAGTAATAAAGGAAGGGGCAAAACTGAAGAACTTCAAACTCTGAAAACTAGCAAGTCCTCTAAATCACAGTTTGTTGGGATAAACACTGATACTCAAGGTACTTCAAAGACCAAGAGTTTGCTATTATCTTCTAATCCACAGACTGATGAGGAGTTGGCTGCTAAGTTGTTTATTGAAGAAAATGAGGAAGGAGTTACAATTGAAGACATTAAAGCTGAAGAAAAGAGTTTACAAGAAGAACATCTCAAAGCTTTAAAGTCTGGAAAGTTAAAGAAGGGAAAAGCTCCTAGGCCTGTTCTTAAAGGCATTGTGATCAAGGAAAGTGCTGATGTTAGTCAAAGATCACAGTTATCAAAGAAATCAACAACAGCAGAAGCTAAACTCCAGCTGAAAGGCATTGAAGGAGAAATTTCACAGAAGAAAGTTACAACCTCCGTTTCTACACAAGTTGTACAGAAGAAAGAAAACACAACCTCTGTTGCTACATAAGTTATGTCTAGACCTTTATCTTCTCAGTTGCAATCAGTTTTTGGGAAAGGAACACTTCATGATCCAAATCTATTATCTGGAGTTTCTATGGATTTTTCAGATGGAAGAGCTTTGTCTGGTAAGGTTGGAAACAATAAGGGTGGTCTAGGCTCACACAATGACAAAAGGCAATATACTGGTCCCAGAGATCTTTCTTCACTGGCTGTTCCAGGTCGTGGTATCACTCAAGAGAGTTTGGACAAACTGGAATCAATACAGTTAGTTTATCAGAAGAGTTTAAAGAAGGATTTTCTCTTGTACTTTATGGCTGATGGGACAGTATTTAGAATTGGTGAGAATGATATTGGCTTGAAATATTGGGAAGAATTAGAATATGTTCTATATCTTTTCAAAGTGAATAGTCAAAGGACTCAATCAGTTGCAAATGTGCTCAGACAGAAAATGCTCCAGAATTTGGCAATCAGAGGGATGAAGTGCAATAGCAGATATGTTCCTTAGTACAGAGACTGGAATGGAAATCTTATTGAAATGAAGAAGGGTACTGCAAAATTAAAGACTGATTTGGGAATCACAGTACTTGACTTCAATTCACAGTCAGAAGAAGTCAAATTTATTAGGATGTGAAATGAGATGAGGAGAAACAAAATCTATGATCTTAGATCTGCTATCTATCAGACAGATGAAAGTGATCCTCAGCTAAGAGAGATTAAAGAAGCTATGAAGATTGAGCTTGAAAATGCAGAGAGAAGATTGCTCATAGATTATCTCAGAACAACGCCAGATCTTGAGGAGATTAGAGATTAAAGTCTGTAAGAATTTTCTTGTTATCTATAGACTTTTGTTAAGTCAAGTTTAAACTCTGCCTATTTTAATAAACACTGTGTTTGTATGAAATTGTTTTGACATCATCAATTATTGTTAACTTGTGCATTTTTACTAATGAACAAGTTGGGGGAGATTGTTAAATATAATTGATATGGTTAATATCAGTGTTTAAGTTTTGCAGGGAAAAACAGAGTTTAAACAGGAAGCAATCAGAGTTTAGTTAAACTCTGACAGATAGAAGCTGAACAGAGTTTGTTATACGCTGACAGTTGGAAGCTCGACAGAGTTTGTTAAACTCTGTCTGGAGGAAGCGTCTACTTGTCAACAGTGTTTGAAGAATTTTTGAAGATAATTATGGAAGCAATATCTTTGAAGATTGGATAGCTGTCAAAGAGATTGAGTTGACTAAGGAGACGAGTAGCAATCGTAATTGATATCAATTGTATAGCTAATTTATAGGAGTATCAATTATCGATTGTATAGCAGCTATATACTTTATAAATACAGTTAGGTTAACCCTAGAAGGGTATCGATCATGTAATACAATATCTTTCATTGTAAGCTAAGCAGCTCTCTGTGATAATTTACATCACTGAGAGAGAAGTTAATTCAAACAGTTTTTTAAAGTTTTTAAAAGAACTTATTGTTATTCTCTCATACTTAGTTGATTATAAGTGTGTATTCGGCCTAACATAATTTCCTTTATTTATATATTTTATATTTTATCTAACTAAAATTTCTTCTTTACTAATCAATTTCCTTTTTCAGGTTAAACATATTACCTTTTCTATTTTCCAATAACTAAGTAATTTCCTTTTCAGGTAAAATATATAAAAACCGAAACATTAAAAGTTTGATTAGTCAATACGGTACATGTTGATTAAAATTATTACTCTTACTTAATTACAGATAAAATCCATCTTGTTAACTAATCAATTTATATCTTTTATATTTTATCTTACTAAAATTTCTCCTTTATTATTCAAATTCTTTTTTCAGGTTAAACATATTACCTTTTTTATTTTTCAATAACTAAGTAATTTCATTTTCAGGTAAAATATAATATCCTTTATATTTTATCTTTTTAGAAAGTATATATCGACATTAAAGGACTTCCACTCTAAAATTAACCTATCTCAAGGTTAAGGGTGGATATCCTAGTAGTAATCACATTAAATACCAATTAGTTAGCCTCGATTAAGGCTTTTGTAGCCCCGTTTAGGGTTGTTTAGCCCCGATTAGGGCCGAATTAGTGTCTTTTGCTCAAAAATTAGCCCTTATTAAGGCTTATGAGCGATGATCGCCTGATATTAACCCTAACTTAGATAAGTTGAGGGAAATAAATCACTAATGAATTTATGATAAAGGATCCTATGCACGAATTGCACTTGAATTAGTGTCTACGAGCTCAAAACGGCACTAATCCTATTCCCGAAAGGCCCAGAAATCTTAAAAAAGGTTCGAGAGACCAATGAACATTCAACTTTCTTAAGTATTAACTTGGGAGAGAATTTTAGTCGTTGTGAATGTGTAGGTCGCTCCACACTTCACTGTAAGACGGTACCCTGGTAGGGCTGATGTAACCTTAAAACTTCTACGAAATCAAGTTTTCCTAGAAGTTGGGGGGCAAATGATATGGGTGAAAAATAATCCCTAAAGACATAATTAATACAACATTTATTGGCTCATTAATAAGGCCCGAAAACCTAGTTGGGCATTAAATTCATAATTACTGATTAAGCCCAAAAGAACATCCCAAACCGGGGACGACCGGTATAAGCTTGTTTCTAACATGGGCCTGATCCATAAACCGGGAACGTTCTGGAAACAAGAAACTTTCTAGAATATCCCTGGGTCATTATGTAGCCTCCAAGGCACCTAATTCGACATGGAAACTAACTCCCATAAGGAATGAGTCAGAACCTTCCTCAATGACGGTGACTTATCCACCAAGTCTCCAAACCCTACTACGATTTTAAGGCTCCCACAGCCTATATAAAGGGCCAGACCCCTCATCTCAGAACTACGTCTTTGGGTAGAGCTCAATACGTCACTTACGTTTTGGCTTAATCCTCGAATAAGGACATACAAGCCACTACGTCCTTGGTGTGCCCTCGCCGCCATAGCCCCGAGGGCAAATACCAAGAACTACGTCTTGGCATGATTCTCAACTCTGAGATACGTAGGCATCTTGTGAGGACCCAAATTAGGTCACGAAAATGCAAGCGCAGCCATTAAAACACGAAGCTCACGAACCCTAGCCGCAATTCGATAACTCTACTTTTTATTCCACAACATTTGGCGCCGTCTGTGGGAAGACAACATCAACCATGGTTAACACACGAAGAACAACAATCGAGAACGTTCTTGTTACTTCCAATCCACCGGTCATCTCCTCCGCTCCACCCGTTGTTACGGAGCAAGGGTATGTACCCCCATCAACAGAGACAACCACTCAACCTCAAGTTTCTCAACCTATAGGGACGAACCTCCATGTTGAGAGAACCTTACCAGTGGACGTTCACCAGGGACGGGAGACTAATCAGCTTCAGATGGTGGTCTCACCATTAACTAGCCATCCCCCGCTCTCAGGAGTTCAGATCTCCGCCACTACGCTCCCCGTAAGCACCAATCCGATATACGGGTTGCCTAACTATCCCCCAAATCGAAGGGATCCTGGACCAAGCGATCATGCTCTATAGATACCTGAGTCGTATCAACCACCCTATGTTAGGGGTATAGCCCCCCCTAAGCAAGGATATGATGATTACTCCGGACCTTACACTGATGATTCATCGTCTGAGGATAACGATCGCGATGAAGCCCCGAGGAGGCGACCTGCAAGCCAGGAGCCTATGAGAAGGACTCGAAGGATCCATGATGGACCCCCTCCAATAGCTGCTGAGAGAATCAAGGCTTATGAGGCCGAGATCCAAAAGCCGAAGGACGACATAGCCAGGGAGCAAGCAAGGAAGAACCAGAATAGGCCTCCTCCAACTTCAAGGGAGATTCCCTTCATTGATTTGGAAAGGTATTCAAGGAGACAGAGAAGGGCTGATGCCCCAACTGGAGGAGTTACGAGGGTGGAAACCCCCAGGGGTGATCCCAAAGACCTGATGCCACTTGGAGACCTTGACGATCCCACGCCCCTATTCACTGAGGAGGTGATGAATGCTCATGTTTCCCGAAAGTTTAAAATGCCTACGATAAAATCATACCATGGAACGGGTGATCCTTCGAATCATGTCAGGATGTTCTGAAACGCACTGCTATTACAACCCGCTAGCGACGCTCTTAAGTATAGGGCGTTCCCACAAACCCTGGCATGCATGGCTCAAAGATGGTATAGCCGATTGCCCGCAAACTCGATTGGCTCTTTCAAAGAGTTGAGCACTGCTTTCATTAACCAATTTGTTAGTGGAAAGGTCCACGAAAAAAGCTCCGCATCTCTCATGCAAGTGAAATAAGGAAAGAATGAGAACCTGAGGGATTATCTCAAGCGCTTCACCAAGGAGACGTTGAACGTCCCAGATCTGAAGAACAAGGTAGCTATGATAGCCTTGAAGAATGGAATGATGAACACCTTCTTTCAGATGTCGTTGGCAAAACATCCCCCTGAGAGCATGACTGAGCTCCAAAAAAGGGCAAGCAAATACATAAAGGCTGAGGAAAGCATGAGGAAAACAGAGGTCTCCACCGAAAGTGGTGGAAACGGGAACTCTAGGAAGCGAAAGACAGAGCAGGAGTATGATGCTAGGGACAAGTATCCCCGAACTAGCAAGGACTCCGACTCTGCTCTAGGACCGAGGTTTGCTGAGTATGCAAGATTGAACACTCCGAGGAGTCAAATCTTGTTGGATATTGAGAAGGATAAGGATTTTAGATGGCCGAAGCCACTCAGGGGTGATCCCTCAAAGAGAAACAAGAATCAGTATTGCAGATTCCACAAGGATGTGGGGCATGACACTGATGATTGCAAGCAACTCAAAGATGAGACCGAGTTCTTGATCCGTAGAGGGAAACTGAGTCACTTCACCAAGGGTGAAGATCGTGGTAATCAGAGAAGAGAGTATGATAGGAGCGACGATGATCGAGATCGCAACCCACAACCCCGAGGGCTAGTAATCAACATGATCTCAAGAGGCTCGACCGTGGCCGGGACAACAAAGAACTCTCGGAAAGCTTATGCCCGAGAGTTGATGCATATTGTCAGAGAGGCACCAAAGCGTGCAAGAACGGAGTTAACAATCGAATTTGATGATTCAGACCTTGAAGGGGTGAAGTTCCCCCACGATGACCCGCTGGTCATAACTCCTATGATTGGAAACTCAGAGGTGAAGCGAGTCTTGATAAACAATGGAGCTTCCATCGACATTCTGTTTCATGATGCATTTGTGAAGAGGGGGTACAATGATTCTCAGTTGACCCCCAATAACATGCCTATATATGGATTTAATGGAGTAGAATCCAAAATTTAGGGAACTATTTAGTTGCCCGTCACGATCGGACAGAAGCCAATGGAGGCTACGCAGATGCTGAACTTTTTGGTTATCAAAGCATCTTCTACTTACAATGTCATCCTTGGGAGGACTGGAATTCACGCTTTTAAGGCTGTGGCCTCAACCTATCACATGAAGATCAAGTTTCCAACCAGGAATGGTGTAGGAGAACAAAAAGGTGAACAGAAAATGGCTAGGAGCTGCTATGTAGTTGCGTTAAGGCCTGATGGAGTCGGGGGGTTGGTCCTTCCGATTGAAGACATGGATGTCCACAGTGATAAGGAAAAATGAGAAAGGCCAGCAGAGGACACCACACATAAGCCTCGGACAGCCATTATGGCTAAGGCGTCAACTGACTTTATGGTTGAATATACCATTGGCAACCAAGAAGTCGGGGGGCAGGAGATAGTACCCCAAGCAGGAAGTGAACTTCAGAATAAGAATGAGGAGACCAGAAGGAGTAATGGGTGCTCTATTTTGATGGAGCATCAAAAACAAAATCAAGCAATGCAGGCCTAGTCTTGCAAAGCCCCCAATGGGTTCAAACTATCTTAGTAGGACTTAGCTTCATATTTATCTAGTAAAAGTAGGAATAAGGTTCGATGAAACCATTGCAGAGCATGTTGCTCCGAGTAGGAGAGTAGTACTCTATGTAAGGGTTGAACCCATTTCAAGTTATTAATGCAAGTTTGTTTTTCGTTCAATGATTTTATTTATGTGCCAAGCACCTGCTGTGTGTAAGTCAAAGATGACCAAGTACCGAAAATAAAAGAATACACGAATGGAAACAAACAAACACATAAATAAAAACCCTGAAGGGTCGAGAGTTAGGTTACAGTACAACCAAATAATAGTTTAAGTCCTTGAAGGACCCTGGATAAAAGACAAGCTGATTAAAAAGCCACATCTGGCAATCAAATCCATGCAAGGCCGTGGAGGCTGAGGACAAACAACTCTTCAATATTCAATTTTTAAGAACTTGGGTTGAGAATCCAAGGATGAAGACCAACAGAGAACATTGCATTCCGGTCCTAAGATTAAGGGATATAAGAATATCCTTGAACAAGGATTAAGAAGTTCAAGCAAGTTTTTATCTCAGAAGTTTAAAAGGCAAGAAGTCCACGGGATTGTATTTCTGGAAATCTAAATCGAGGAATCAACCTTAGATCCTTGACCTAGAATCAAGAAAAACGAGAAGCAAAGATTGGTTTGAAAACCCTGAAATCAGAACAAAGGTTTGAGACAAGCCATGAAAGACGTGAAGTCAAATAAGGGATCCTAGAGAACTTTAGTTTGACATCAATCCAAAAGAAAGGTTGTGAATACTTGGTAGTCGACATATGAACACCAATGTTGAACATGTGAACATCAACCTCGAATCCTAGGTGGAAAAACACGAGATATTAGTCATGAAGGCCAAGAAGGTCAAACTTGAGGGGGTCATGAACCTCCAATCAAGATCCAAAGGTTGAAGCTTCAAGTCAAAACTTGAAAACTAATCTGAAATTTTGGATTCTCGATCCAGAACGCCAACGTTGAACATCTAACACCAGCATTGAACACTTGAGTATCAACCCTAAAATGGAGATTAAAAACCTCCTAGGGAAGGTTCAAGACCTCATGGGGCTGACCAGAAGCCAAGGAGGCCTTCAGCTGACCTTAAGGAGCCGACAAGAGGCTCTGATATTTTGGTGATTTAAAACACTCAAAACTTGGCTTGAAACCATGTGAAAGTAGTCCAATATGCACTCTTTCATTTAAACTTCAAGGTTAGAGTTTAAAGAACTTCCTTTATGTTGAAAACCCTTAATTTCGAACATCAACATTCGACATTCGAACATCGACATTCGAGCATCGACGTTCAATACTCGAACAGCCTTAAGGCTGAGCACATGCCAGCCGAGAGGCCGCTAGAGAAGCCCCAGGAACCAAGACAAACATTGAAGCCAAGATGGCCAATCGAGCCAAGAAAGGTTGTTTTAAAACTCTAGGTTGATGTCAACCCAAGATGAGGAGTCTGCAGGAGCCACTTACCATAGGTTAATAAACAAGCAAGATTTTTGCACCTTTGATCGGGAAGACCAAGGAGGTCTACGGGGATGACATGTTAGTCAAGAGCCTAATCAAGGCATGCCATATTAAGAACCTCAGAGAGGCATTTGAAGTGCTGAGGCACCACAAGATGATGTTGAATCCAGCCAAGTGTGCCTTTGGCGTGAGATCTGGAAAATTTTTGGGTCTGATGGTTTCAAAGCGAGGCACAGAAGCCGACCCTAATAAGATCAAGGCAATCCTAGATATGGAATCACCACGTTCCATAAAGGACGTACAAAAATTGACTGGAAGAATTACAGCCTTAGGGAGATTCATCTCCAAGTCTGGAAACAAGTGTTTGCCTTTCTTTCAGGCTCTGAAGAAGGTGAAAAATTTTGAATGGACTTCAGAAAGCCAAGAGGCCTTAGAACAGTTGAAAAAGTACATGGCTGAAGCCCCATTGTTGGCCAAACCTAGTCCCGGAGAGACCCTATATCTATATCTACCGATATCCGAACAAGCACTGAGTGTCGTTCTCATTCGAGAGGAAAACAAGGTTCAAAAGCCTATCTACTTCGTGAGCAAGATGTTGCATGGAGCTGAGTTGAATTACTCTCCCATTGAAAATTTTGCTTTGGCATTGGTAACAGCCCCAAGGAAGCTACGACCGTACTTCCAGGCACACAAAATTGAAGTCCTGACGAACCAATAGTTAAGAAGCATATTGCATAGCCCGAAGGCCAATGGAAGGCTAATTAAGTGGGCGATCGAACTTGGGGAGTTTGATATTACGTACAAGCCTCGAACGGCCATCAAGCCACAGGCACTTGCTAACTTCGTGGTTGAATGTACCATTGACAACCAAGAAGTCTGGGGGCAGGAAGGCACAACACCCTAGCGAGGGCAAGTTGAGACACCCCAAGAGGGAGAGAAAGATGAAGTTCAGAAGGAATATTGGGTGACCAATTTTGATGGGGCATCAAAAACAAAAACAAGTGGAGCTCGTTTAGTTCTACTGACCATTGATAGCTCAAAATTGAATATGCCTTGAAGTTGAATTTATCAACCACCAATAACGAGGTAGAGTATGAAGCCTTAATAGCCGGACTAGGCTTGGCTCTAGCCATGAGGGCCAAAAAATCTTAAAGTCTGTGGAGACTCAAGGCTGGTGATAGCCCAAGAGAATGGAGATTTTTAAGCCAAAGATGAAACGATGATGAAATACCAGAGGATTATAAAATCACAGTTGATATGGTTCGAGGAATGCCTCCTTGTATAACGACCGATGCCTTGTCTAAATTCACCTCGTCTGAAATCGAGAATTACACTAGAAGTGTCTACTATCAGGTCTTGGAGACCCCCACTATAGAGCGCAAGTTGTTGGCACCCATCGGCGTTGGAAGTTGCTGGATAGATCCCCATCAAAGCTCATCTTGAGACTGGTTGGCTCCCTGATAATGCCTTGGAGGCACGGAAACTATCAGTGAGAGCATTGAGATATGCATTGATAAAAGCCTTGATGGCTACCAGGGCTGTAGGCCTCCACTCGAGCTAGTCGTTTAAATTTAAGGTCTCGAATCAAGGATTTAGCAAATGGGTCAAAGCCCTGATGGTCTCTCAAACATATGCACAGAAGCTAGAAATACCCATGAAAAAACTATTTTGGCTCCAAAAGTGCCTCAAATGACGTTTTTTAGGGTTGAAAAGTGGGGCAAATAGGATAAATTGTATTTGCATGACCTAGAGCTCTGAAAGACCTTCGATTTGATATATCGTGGGTCTCATTCGGAGTAACGAGTCAAAAGTTACGGATGATTTTGTGCATACGATGCTTTTCGACAAATTTCAAACCAAGGCAAGGTCCTATGAACATATGAAGAAGGTTGCAATCAAAATCAAGGGTAAAAAACCAACAAAAATATCCTAAACTTTAAGTCAGGTGTTGAAAACAAGGGAATTCCTTGAATAAGCAACTAAGAAACAAGGACCTCTGTGATAAGGGGGGCAAGGCCAAGGTTGTTTGAAACACCCTATTCTAAGGATGAAAGGGTGTTTGAAAACCAAAGGCCATAGTTGAATCCAAGGTTGTTTGAAACCAAGAGGTCAAGAACAAGTTAAGACCCGGAAGGTCCTGAAAACTGAAAACTAAGAAGTAGGTTGTTTGAGATCAAGGATCACAAAACCAACCATGGTGTTGAAAACTCTCTAAAAACAAAGAGGGGAGTTCAAAACAAGATTTCGCTTTGGTCAAAGTCAGGGTCAAAAGTCAAAGTCAAAGGTCAAAGTCAAATATTCAAAATTTTGCCAAAATTCAAAAAAAAAAAAATTGTTGATGGGGCCCAGCCGACCAGGGGTGGCTGACCAGGCACCCTTGGCCAAATGGCCGAACAGGCCTAGCCGACCAGAAGAGAGGAGAGGAAAAATGGGTCTAGGTAGAACGCTAAAAAATGCTCCGTTTTGGCTCAAATTTGAGATTCAAGAACCTTATAAGGTCCTTTACAAGCCTATGTAGGTTTCCTAGTGATTCCAAGAAGTTGAAAAAATGACCTTGTTTGAAACCAGTGTTCTAAAAATCGGTCAACTCGGCCGATAACTCAGCCGAGTACTCGAACTCGGCCCCTATTCCGCACTGATTTCACATTACACGGACAGCAACCCGGTTTTGGGGGAAACTCGGTACAACTCGGTCAAACTCGGTACAACTCGGTCAAACTCGGGACAACTCAAAATCATTTGAAAGTCAAAATAAAAAGGGAAAAAAAAGTAAAGTAAACCCATTATTTAATTACGACTTATGAATCAAGAATAACCTAATCGTAGCCTCTCCCTCACTTTACCATCTCTATCAGAATTACATCTCAACATCACTCCATCAGGTATGATTCTTAATTTCTTATTAATCAGTTAGTTATCTAATTAGAATTAGATATCTAATTAGGTCTCAACATGAATTAGAGTAATATGTATTGTGTTGTTGTTTTGGGTTTTTTTCCTAAGTAATATGAAGTTCTTGTTATACCCTGTGAATTGTGATTATAGTATTATCTAGTCTAGTCTTTTTCTGAGATATAAGTTGGTTTTTTCTGCAATTTAGACATATTTGTACATGTCTATTAAGTATTAATTCATCCTGATTCTAGATTCCAGTGTGACTTATCTTTCTGCGTAATGTGCTTTGTGTTCCTAATTGGACATGATAATGATTCAAATTAAGCGAGTTAATTTAGCTGAACACAATTGGTTGCACAGTGAAATTTAAAACATTATGCTGATTGCTGGGACAAATTATGCTGATGAAATTTATTTTATATATTGTTGTAATTCATATAACCAGATAGCTGCAGGACTTCAAAACTTAATGAGAACTGCTAGGTGCAATTTTGGAATATTTTTCTAATTATCTTTAATTGCTATGTGTTAATAAAAGGATGGAAACATCGCCAACAAATATGGGTTCTCCAGCTGCATCAAATTCTGAATCAGTAGGAAGACTTTAAAACGCAAGTCCGAAGATGTTGGGTGGGAGTACGGAGAACTAGTTAATGCAACTTCGTACAACAAAGTGAGATGCAAACTATGTAAGCAGGAAATGTGTGGAGGTATCAACCGTCTAAAACAACATATTGCTCATATTAGAGGAAATGTCAGACCATGTAATCGTTCGACTCCTCTGGACAAAGAAAAGTGTAAGAAGGCTTTAGAGGAATTAAAGAAGAAGAAAGTTGACAAGAAGGAGCGTGCTCAAGAAGTTAGAGATGAAGTTCACATCGGTAACAACGAAGATGATGTTGTTGAAATTGATGGTTGTACAAAAAATCCACGCTCACTTGGACCCATGGATCAATTCAGTAGACCAATAGATCCAATGAATTTAAATGCCGAGTAACGTAGAGAAAGAAGGCAACAAAATCTGAATGATGCTTTGTTCAAGAGTAGGACTAATGAGGTACATGCTTTCTTGGCCCGTTGGGTATATGAGTCTGGGATTCCATTTAATGCCATAAATAATGATGGATTTCATAAATTTTGTGAGGCTGTAGGTCAATTTGGTCCTGGTTATGTACCACCAAGTCAATATCAATTAAGAGAACCTTTATTAAAGCAAGAAGTTGAGAGAACAAAAAACTCGTTAAAGGAACAAGAGGAGGAATGGAAAGCTAATGGATGTTCAATTATGACAGATGCATGGTCCGATAAAAAAGACGAAGCATCATGAATATGTGTGTTAATTGTAAAATCGGGACAAGTTTCATATCTTCTATCGAGAGTTCAACTGAAGCACATACAGGAAAATATATATTTGATTATGTGGATCGCTTTATCGGAGAAATTGGGTGTGACAATGTCATTCAAGTAGTGACGGATAACGCTACTAACAACTTGGCAGCTGCGAAACTTTTGAAGCTAAAAAGGCCTAACATTTTCTGGACATCATGTGCCACTCACACGATAAATTTGATTCTTGAAGGAATAGGTAATTCTTATATATACTTTATAGCAGAATTTTAGTTTGCAGAATTTTGTATAGTGCAGAATATAGTATGTAGAATTTTATGTAGTGCAGAATTTAGTATGCAGTGCAGGATTTTATATGCAGAATTTTATGCAGTGCTGAAGTTTATACAATGCAGAATTTAGTATAGTGCAAAATTAGTTTGCAGACTTTTTATAGTGCATAATCTAGTATGCAGAATTTTATATATGGCAGATTTTAGTTTATATAAATTTGTACAGGCTACTTCTATATATATTACAAAATTTATATTTGCATTTGGTGTTTTCTCATTAGGTAAGATGCCAAGAATTCATAGCATAATTGAAAATGCGAAGGCATTGACTACATTCATGTACGCACATCACATTACACTAGCTCTGATGAGAAAGTTTACCAGAAAATGAGATATTGTAAGGCCTGGGGTCACACGGTTCACAAGTTCATTTCTTACACTACAAAGCATCTTGGAGAAGGAAGAAAAACTGAAATTTATGTTTCTTTCAAAAGAATGGGGAGAATGCAAGTGGTCTTCTAAACCAAAAGGTATTAAAGCATATCAAACAATTGTTTCTCAAGCATTTTGGTTAAATATTGCAATGTGTGTGGAGTTATTTAAACCTTTAGTAAAGGTCCTGCGACTTGTTGATGGAGATTGGCATCCGTCCATGGCTTTTGTGTATGGAGAAATAAAAGAGGAAAAAAATGAGATTATCAAAGTGTGCAAAAATTCAAAAGAAACATATGAACCCATTATGGAAATCATAGATTCAAAGATGAAAGGTCGTCTTGATAGTCCTTTGCACCTGGCAGGATATTTGCTAAACCCCTATTATTATTATTATTATTATTATTATTATTATTATTATTATTATTATTATTATTATTATTATTATTATTATTATTATTATTATTATTATTATAAAGATAAGGATGTTGTCGGGAGAGATGCTAGTTGTATGGTTGCGGTGTTGACTTGCATTGAGGCATTTTTTCCGGAAAATTATGACTTGCAAGATAGGGTTGGTAATGTAGAATTGTTAAAGTACAAAAATATGGAAGGTATGTTCGGAAGAAAATTGGCTATCATGGGAAGACCAAAGAATGAAGATAATTTTGATATTGGTAACTGGTTATACGTTACCTTTTTAATTATAAATTGCCTTTTGGTTCATTTTTATTAATTATAAATTTGAATTATGTTTTGCTAGTTGGATGGTGGTCTAATTATGGAGCGGAAACACCGAATTTACAAAAGATGGCCATTAAAATAGTTAGTTTAACTTCGGGTTCTTCTGGATGTGAATGAAATTGGAGCACTTTTGAGGGGGTAATGTTCTTAACTACTTCTATTCGGCTTTTTATGACTTTTCTATATATTCGCTTTGTGACTAATTTGTTTACCTGCTTATTACATGTGTAAATATTTTAGATTCATACAAAGAAGCGAAACGGGCTGGATGTCGAGAGATTGAATAATCTAGTTTATGTGCAATTCAATGCGAAACTTGTGAACAAAAAGAATAAAATGAAGGAAAAACGTGATGTACTACTAGCTACAGATGCAAGTCAGGCTCAAGGGTGGATTGTAGAGGGTGGTGATGATGAGGAACTCTCACAAGATTCAACTATTAGTACAGATGATAATGAAAATGAAGCAGAATTTGTTGGATTGCCTCGCGTGAGTTCAACTAGAAGGACTGTCAGAGAGCTCGATGAAGACAACTTTGAGTCTGAAGATGAGTTAGATGGAAACATTACCTTTGATGATTCTGATCATGAAATGTGGTGAAATATTAGGCACTGTCAAAGTTTCTACTTTCTAGCATCAAGTTAACTATGTAATATTGCAGAATATTTTCTAAGTATGATTAAAATTATGGACTTCTCAAGTAAGTGGGTATCAATTTGTTGCTCTTGCTAAGACTTTGATGCAATTTTTAATTTTTACTAATTAATTTAAATACTTAAATTAAATAAATTAGAATATATAGTAAATATTTTTTATAATATATATATAAATATAAAATAAAATTAATTTTTTAATACATCCGATTTTCGATCCGAGTACTCATTCCGAGTACTCCCCGAGTAATCCGAGTACTCATTATTCGGTAGGTTCAACGAGTCAAACCGAGTTCCGATTTTTCGAACATTGTTTGAAACAAGGTCTTGTTTGAAAACCAGCTTAAAATGAGGTATTTCGCCTCCAAAATGTTCAAAAATGCATGTTTTCATGTGATTCTTCTTCATATCAGGAGATTATAAGAATCCCTATCATATAAGCTCAACTTCAAAATTTGGGTTTAGGAATGTCAGGGGTGTTCAAAACCAGGAGGGTGTTCAAAACCAGGAGGGTGTTGAAAAATCAAGAAGGTGTTTGAAACATCTTGTCCAGAGGGCCATATTTCTTGCCTAGACAACTCAAAAATGAGAATATTCACATGATTCTTTCTACAACCAAGAGGTTATAAGAATCTATGTTAGATTGGCTTGACTCCAAATTTGGGGTTAGGGTTTCACTAATCGCAATTAGGGGGTGATTAACCTCGATTATCGACATTTAAGGACTTCCACTCTAAAATTAACCTATCTCAAGGTTAAGGGTGGATATCCTAGTGGTAATCACATTAAATACGAATTAGTTAGCCTCGATTAAGGCCTTTGTAGCCCCGTTTAGGGTTGTTTAGCCCCGATTAGGGCCGAATTAGTGTCTTTTGCTCAAAAATTAGCTCTTATTAAGGCTTATGAGCGATGACCGCCTGATATTAACCCTAAATTTAATAAGTTGAGGGAAATAAATCATTAATGAATTTATGATAAAGGATCCTATGCACGAATTGCACTTGGATTAGTATCTACGAGCTCTAAACAGCACTAATCCTATTCCCGAAAGGCCCAGAAATCTTAAAAAAGGTTCGAGAGGCCAATGAACGTTTAACTTTCTTAAGTATGAACTTGGGAGAGAATTTTATTCGTTGTGAATGTGTAGGTCGCTCCACACTTCATTGTAAGACGGTACCCTGGGAGGGCCGATGTAACCTTAAAACTTCTACGAAATCAAGTTTTCCTAGAAGTTGGGGGGCAAATGATATGGGTGAAAAATAATCCCTAAAGACATAATTAATACAACATTTATTGGCTCATTTATAAGGCCCGAAAACCTAGTTGGGCATTAAATTCGTAATTAATGATTAATCCCAAAAGAACAGCCCAAACCGGGGACGCCCGGTATAAGCTTGTTTCTAACATGGGCCTGATCCACAAATCGGGAACGTTCTGGAAACAAGGAACGTTCTAGAATATCCCTGGGACATGGAAACTAACTCCCATAAGGAAGGAGTCAGAACCTTCCTCAATGACGGTGACTTATCCAACAAGTCTCAAAACCCTACTACGATTCTAAGGCTCCCACAGCCTATATAAAGGGCCAGACCCCTCATCTCAGAACTACGTCTTTGGGCAGAGCTCAATACGTCACTTACGTTTTGGCTTAATTCTCGAATAAGGACATACAAGCCACTACTCCTTGGTGTGCCCTCGCTGCCATAGCCCCGAGGGTGAACACCAACAACTACGTCTTGGCTTGATTCTCAACTCTGAGATACATAAACATCTTGTGAGGACCCGAATTAGGTCACGAAAACGCAAGCGCAGCCATTAAAGCACGAAGCTCACGAACCCTAGCCGCAATTCGATAACCCTACTTTTTATTCCACAACAATATTATAATACTAATAATTAATCAATTAACTTTTTTAGCCAAAACATATCATCTTTTCTATATTTTCTAACTAAAATCCCCCTTTTTTTAAAAATATTATTGGCAACATTAATTTATCATTTTCTAAAAACATTACGAGCAATTTTATTTATTAAAATAACATAATTAAATTATAATTACTATAGACTATTCAATTACCTTTTTCACCTAAAACATGTTACCTTTTTCATTTTCTCTAACTAAGTCCTTGATAAGATATATTTTTATATATATTTTAGATAATTTTATTCCCATATTTAAATGCATTTTGCATTGATTTGGATATTTATTTAATAAATTTTAATGTTTTATTGCAGAAAGGCAAGAATTTCTAAGTTTGGAAGAATTTGGGCTTAAAGAGCTATTTTGGTGCTAAAATTGGAAGAAATTCGAGAAAAAAAAAGAAATGACAAAATTAAGAAATAAATTGCAAAGAAGAATAGAAGAAGAAGGAAAAAGAATTAGGAGTTTAGAGCAAATTGGAATATTTCAAACACACCCCAAAACCTTCATTTACGGAGCAGATATCTTTGAAAAAGCTTCAGCAGCCAGGAATCTTGAAAAAAAACATTGTAGCAATCTTGGAAAAATTAAAGTGCAGCATGATTGTTGACTGAGACTTCCATGTTGGTTTCATATACAAACAAGTTACTTAGCAAAGTCCTATAAAAAGAACTTAGACATTCATTCACAGGACATAAATTTTGAGACACAAAAACTTTAGACAAAAAGTAGACATAGACAAAAGCACATTTTCTACATTCATTCGGCTAAGTCTACTTTGGAACTAGGGGCTTGGTTTTCTTTCTTCTCTTTTATGTATACTTTGGATTAATTCTCCATTTTATTACAAATTTAAGGTACTCTTTAATTTCATCTTATTTGTTAATATATGTTTTACATGTCTTGTTTAATTATTTTTATCAATTCTATTAATAGCATGAGTGAGTAGTTTATTTCTAGGGTGTAAGGGGAAGCCGTGTTTACACCACGATAGTGCTTTAATTTTATTAGTTGTTTAACGGATATAAAATAATTCTAATCGATATGTTATGAAATTTAATTTGTGTTATCGACCGGTATCATTAATTAGTTATTTGCGAATAGGAGTAATAGATCGAGAGATTTTACCCATTAGAGGCATACATGCGATAAGCGGAATTGAATTTTAGTGCGAGAGCATAATTGGATTTCCGAGAGTGTTAATGCTTGAGAGAGATTAACACATGCTCTAATTATTTAAATCCGTTAAATTACTACATCCATATAATTTGTTTCGGTGTAAACATGGTAAACTCGGTCGCCCTAGACTTTTAGTTAATCGACTTTAAAACACATTTATTTGCGTTATTTAGTTATATAAAAATTCTCAATAATTATTTTTAATAATTTTTGATAATTAAATTAAAATTGATAAAATCTGTCTCCCTGCGAACGAACACAAAAAAACACTACATCAACCCTTTTTTTTTCCCAATTATATCACGGGCATTCTATTTAATAAAATAAAATAATAATTTTATAATTACTAATAATTAACCATTTAAAATTTTCAACTAAAACCTATCACCTTTTCTATATTTTCAAACTAAAATCCCTCATTTTTTAGAAATATCATAGATAACTTTTATATAATTATGATCATCATTTCATTTAAAAATTTAAGTCTCCAAAATTCATGTTTTAAAAAAATTAATGAAAAATTCATGTAATATTTAAAAAAAAACCGTGCATCGCACGGGTTTTAAGCTAGTAACTATTATGATGGGGTTGGCTATAATTTTATATATTGTCTATAATTTTATATATGGCATGCCAACTATACTTTTAACTAAAGGTTTTTCACTATTGGAGCTCTAGAGCATCTCTAATGGTAATAGATATAATATTTGGCTATAATGATTGGTTATAACAATAATATAAAATTTTGGATTTTGTATCAAATTGGCCACTCGTTTCACTCAAAACTATCAATTAGACCACCTATTCAAAAACGATATCATTTGAATCATTAAAATCATAATAAATATCGAAGTGGCCATCATTATAGTACTTGGGAAGTAAAAGTAATTTTTCAACTAGTTCTACACATTTTGCTTGAATGCTTCCATAACCAAATGAAAGGTTAATAATTCTAGTATTTTTGATAATATATTTAGAATTTAAAAAGTTCATTTACTATTTATTTTTAATTAAAGCAAGGAAAATGACAATAAAATAAAAAATAAATAGTAAATAAATTTTTAAAAATCTAAATATATTATCAGAAATACTAGAATTATTAACTTTTCGTTTGGTTATGGAAGCATTCAAGAAAAATGTGCAGAAATCGATAAAAAATTATTTTTACTTCCCGAGTACTATAATGGGTGGTCACTTTGATATTTATTATGATTTTAATGATTCAAATGATATCGTTTTTAAATGAGTGGTCTAATTGATAGTTTTGAGTGAAACAGGTGGCCAGTTTGATATAAAACCCGTAAAATTTTTGCTAATGATGAAGATATGTACTACAATGATGTTATCTATTATTACGAGTGGTTGAACAAATATAGCCTACCAAACAAGTTTGGCTATATTATTTTAGTAAGGAATTCATGATTAGAGTGAATAAGTTTTACATAATTTTTAAAGTGTTCGACCTAGATATCATATAGATTTTTAACTAAGAATTTTACAAGATTGGATGCTCTAAACAAACAAAATTGGAGAACTAAGAATGTAACAAATGGAGGTTATCTGACCAGGTTTTTCCTAATCAAGCATAATCGCAGAACTAGTAAAGTTAAAATTGGAGCTTATGTCTTACCTCTTTTGTTTGTCAGTTTTATTATTTCTGATTTGCACTATCATTTTCATTATCTTTTAGTTTCTGAATGATTACAGTGGTACTGTTGTAGAAATGCCTTTTACCAATATAAAATCTTCATCCTGGTAATGCTTTTTAAGAGTGTATCCAGGTATCCAAAAACTTTATCACACTTAAAACTGTTGGACACAGGATGAAATAGACTACCACGTAATAATCTAGGTTTCTGGTTCTTTCAACCACCTACTCTGCGCCCTCCGTAAACTTTCTAGAAAATGACATTGTAATCTTTCAATTCATGGTACAAATGTGGCATAATTCCCTTAGGTTAGTTCTCAAAATAGAGAAATTTGGTTACATTTGTGAACACTTCTTTCAACAACAAAAAACAGGAGTATTCCTTTCCAAAATCCGACTTTCGTCTTCTTGAGATTCTGTTTAATGGGCTGATGCCATGTTCTTCCACCGCATTCTGAGGACACTTTTGAAGCTTCTGTTTCCAAACCCTGGTGCATTGACCTCATCTGGCCTCATTGGGTTGCAATCACTACTTCCAACCAGAAACCTCCTTTTGAAGACTATTTACGAACCCCAGTTCAGAAACCTCCTCTGGCCTTGGCAGTCGCTACTTTGATGCACTTGTATTTCGGCAGGGCAGCAAACTTTTTATATGAGTTTAATATTCTGTTTGCATGCTATCTTTGCAAACTTTCTATAGGCTGATTTGGTGACTATCAATCAGTTCACCAATAATTCTTAACAATAATATGTACCACATCTTCGGCTTATTTCTTGTTGTGTTATGATTTTCTTTAAGTTGATTTATAAACTATAAACCAACACCATTCTTCAGTCTTGAATCGGTTCCTTTACAACCTTAAGTTCAATTCCTCGCAGGGAACAAATATCAACGTGAGAATGTAGATGTTATCCAGATGGCAGTATTAATAAGATAATAGAACTGTGAAGCAGTTGCGATTCTCTGGGGGTTTTTTCTTTTGCGCGCAGTTTCATCAAGCTCACGAGCAGCTGCTACCTATTGAAGCTGAAACCTAGGCCAGGTATGGTCTTACTGGACTATATTTTGTTAGGCCTTGTGCTACTCAATTACTAAATTTGGTGCCTAATCCCCATGAACCTCACATAGCCTTGTCTGAGGCCTTGTGTTGGACCTTCTGATCTTTGCCTAATTTGGAACCTTACTATATTTTGTTATGCCTTGTGTCTCATGAGCCTAATCCCCACTACATGGATGTTTATTATAAACCTCTACTATATCCAAAAAAAATATCATAAATCATTTAGCAAAAGAGCATAACATAAGTCATGCTCAATGAGTCTTCAACATGGTCTATCGTGGACTTAATGAAGAAATAGATATGTTACAAATTTATATGTGAAGAGAGTTAAGGGTTTACTTGCACGCTGCAAAGAAATGTTGCGACAATTACTACACTCTGTAATAAATTAATACTATACAATATTCCACGAAAAAAGAAAAAAAAAATGTTAAGCCACGGCTTTATATCTGCATAGAACCTTGCACTTAAGTACTTTATCTTGCACATAAAATCCTGGCATCACCATTATTTTGACCTGGCTAGGACCTTGTGATCTTTGCCTATCAATAAATATATCTTCCATGTAAACTTGATCAAAGCTTCGGCTCTCCTCAACTCGTAGAATTCCCAAAGGTGGGTTAAACGAAAATGCTAGCAAATGCAGCAACCAAATACATTTAGCCGCAACAAAAAATGCTTGGAGGAGCTGCTCCGGCCATGGCCTTGTCCAATTTAGATTTGTAATTATGCAGCTCATCTTTTGATCGCAGAACTTACTAAATTCTTCACTATAATATTTTGTTCCTTTTCGTAAAACCTCATTCCAACTCAAATTCCTGAGGGCAACAAATGATGAAAATTGTGCTTGGCGATGTTGCTTGAGGTCTAAGAGCTTTGGTGAGCCATTCTTCTGGAATACACAGTTTTCAAAGTCTTGGTAAAGTGATTGATTGATGATAGCTTCCATATGGTATAGCACAGCCTTTGAATACTTGGAATTTAAAGACAATTTATATGGTTGAAGAAGCGTATTCAAGTTATCCTTTAAAGTCTTGTCAGTCTCTTCAATCTGTCCAACAAGAGTCTTGCAAAACTGTTTAACTGATAATCTTGCTTCTGATACTATTTGCAGAAAGCCCTCCACCATTACTTCATCGCTGACAGCCATTGAGTTTTCTATTATACCATCAACCGATGTTTCTTTTACAGGCACATTTCCAAGTTTTTCAAAACCTTGGTAATTCTTTCCTTGAGCTGCTTGCCTTAGCGCCTTTTTTAGATCTTCACAATAAGTCTCCAAGTGCTGCAACTTCTGTTTTAGCTCCCCAAATGAAGATCTCATTTCAGAAACTTCTGTCAATGCGGCATCTCTAGTCTCTTGTGTTTGCATGAGCTCTTTCTTTAATGTTTCCATTGACAGTATGCCTAAATCCCTGAAAATTTGTGGGACTTCCTCAGATTCTGTTCTACTTGGTGAATTCTCATTCTTGTGCTTCCTCTTTAACTTCGGAAACAACCACGAAAAACCTAACCCCCGATTTCTAGGCTGCTGAGAATGAAGGGATATGTGGGTATCTGTCTGTGGCATGGCCAAATTAGAGTTTTTGCCATTTTTCATCGTGTTTTCGGAATCACTACTTATAATTGCAGGTTTGCATTTGTTGCAGGATGATACTGATCTAAGGTCGCCAAGACTGTTTCTTCTTGACCTGCAGAATTCAGTTCCAGGCGATGCACGTAGAGCAGACGGACCTGAACACATATGGGGTTCCGAGTTTATTAATTCAAAGGGTAATAAACCGTTTCTCAAAGAAGTGTTCTCCATTTTGTAGTCTGATTGGACTGTTATGTTTTCATCCCCTCTGCCTCCTCCTAAAACATATTCATCCCAACTTTCTGGTAAGTTTCGACTCTCCAATTGAATCTGTTGATACCCTGGTAAGGGATCATCTTCATAAGTCTGTCAAAACTCAGTGTCAATAAACATTTCCACGTTCAAGATTTTTCACATGTTTTATGTACCTGATAAACATAGAGAAGCGATACCACACACACAACCCACACAAATTTTAGGGGCTCGAACCGTCTACCTCTTATGACCAAGTAGGATATCCATCATGCTACAAAGCTAGGGGATTAGAACTTTAAATTATTTAATTTTTGAACCAGAATATCAACTAGGAATGCTTTAATTTTTGAGATCCACCAATACTTCAAAAAAGGGAATGTATAATAATGCAAACTGACTGAATAACATGTTGTTTAGACCTCCTTTTAAGTTGTCCAAACCTCACATAAAGATTTGTACTCTGTGGGCATCATAATAGTCGTAACTTAGAGTAATAATATAGTTACAAGTTCAAAGGCTTTACAACTAGAACCTTCTTTTGTAAGCAATATATGGCAAGAGTACAGAGATGGTAAAGAATCTGCTTAGCTATTAATAATGCACAGGTTTCAACACCAAAAGTCAAAAGTTTTTTGAAGATAAATACCTAATACACATCAAGATAAACAGAAAAATGATTAACACATGAGAAATGAGAAAATCAATATAGGAATGAAATATCTTGCAAGAAAAAAAATGTAGAGACATCTGCTACAAACAGAACTCGCCTTTTCGTGGAACATCCGAAAATCAAGTTAAATTGAAGCTTCTACTTGTATGAAAAAAGAAAATTCAAAATAAATAAGCGAAGTTACTGCAATCAACTAGAGTTTATTTATTCAATTTCCACAAGATTTTACATAAGGAGTCCAAAAAATCATGCACAGCAATATTGTGATGCCGAGGCCTATGGATGTATAGTGACACAGTTTGTTGCTCGCTTGCCTTTAATCTCGGTATAATCATCGGAACCATATTTAACAAAAGCATATAACTAAAAAAACTATCACTTTATGCGAAAATTACAAGAAAGAGAAGAGCTACTCACAGGGGTGAAAACAGGGTAATCTTGGGCAGATAACTGAGAGACATGGTGTGAAGCAGGGGAAGCAGCTGAGAACTTGAGACTTGCAGGGCTATTACCTTGCAAAAGCGCAGCATGAAGAGCTCTGAGCTCCACAGCTTTAGCTATTGCAGCTTGAATTTCATGCCTACTAACTTCACTATTATTGTTGTTGTTATTATTGTTATTGCCTTGAAAGATTTCAGATGCTCTAGTAGTTGTAGCAGCAGCCATTATAAGAAAATAAGTAAATTTTTATAACTAAGTGTGTATATAAATAGTTGTGAATTATTGGGTAGGAGAAAAAAGACAAAGAATGTGAAGTTATGGGAATATCTAAGGGGGTTGGATTTGGACCATTAGGTCTGTAGGAGAGTGAGATGATATAGATATCTAGAGGGAAGGAATATGCAGAACCAGAAGAATTTAAAAGGAGGAAAGAGAGTTGGAAGATTATCTTGAAGTTTTTCAGGTTTTGTCTAGTTGGTACAATAAACACAACAGCATGTGAGGAGGATAGAAATGGCAAGAGGGGACATTAGTGTGTGTAATGTGTTGTAGTTTTCACTCCACTGTGTGTAAGTTTGTGCATTCTTGAAATTACTAAAACATCCATGCTATCTAGCTCATGCTTTCAGCCCCTCATTTTCTGGCAACTCTTTTTTTCTTCTCCAAGTATTGCAACGTCCAAGTTACAATACTTTTTATAAAATAGAGAGGGAAGGGTGAAGAATTTCAATAAAAGATTTACCTAACATAACAGGGATAAAATGGACAAGCACTTTTTAAGGTGGTTGTATTATTACTTATCTTTTGTATTCTAATTTGGATTATTTTTTTGTATTCTAATTTTGGATTATTAATGTAGGTATTCTACACTAAATATGATTAATGTCAAAATTCGTAATTATATTTTTTCTTGAGATTTTGAGTGTTTCATTTGGATAATAATTTTTGAATCATCATTAAACTAAAGATAATTTTATGAATTTCGCGAGGACTGTAAAATCATCCAAATCTGATTTCTATATCTCGAGATAGAGCCTAAATAGTAAATATGAACTTTTTTTAATATTAATAAATAAAAAATAAAATTCAGTTATAATACAATCTTTTATATCCTTTTCAGATTATAACTTCTTTTTAAAATTCAATTTTAATACAACATTTTTAATTATATCCTTTTTAGATTATAATTTTCTTTTTAATATGATATAATCTTGATCGTCTATTTTTAAAAATATTATATTCGACGGTTGAGATTATTTTGACAATACAGTGACCAAACCAAAACTATGGATAAGATCCCTCTTAAACTTATTATATACTAGCTTATAGCCCGTGCAAAGCACGGGTTACTTTTAAATACTTATAAAATTATATAATTAAATAAAATAGAGTATAATAATTTATTATGGATATAATTTTACTTTGTAATTAATTAATAAAATTATTAGTCATAATAATAGTTATTTAATTAATGATATGTATTGATTAGAACTAATAATATAAAATCTTAATGTAAATTTGTTGTTGACGGGATTCGAATCTTGGATCTTTAGAAGAGTGATTTAAATATAGAATATTCTTTATTATTAGATGTAACGGCTATCATCTATTTACTAAATATCTAACAGTCACTATTCTTTTAGATGGTTGAACCAAGTTGAACCAAACAACCAAATTATACCCCTATTTGTTTATTATATAATAGTATAGATAAGGATATAATGTGCCTGTTTGTGAAAACCTTTTTTAAGGGCTTATGAACTTATTTTCGAGTAAAAGTTTTATATTTTGATAATTTTTTTTATACAAGTATTTAATGTATGTTTGAGATTCAATAAGTTACAAAAATAAGTTGAAAAATAAGTTGGAAAGTTAGGAATCTCTAACTTTGTCTTAAAATAAGTTGACTTATTCCGGAAAAAAGTTTCCCCAAACACCCCCAATATCAGTTAGTGTAAGAACCCCAAATTTTGGATTTAATTAAAACTTTTTATTAAGTAATGATAAAATGAGAAACAATGATTCCGACAACAAGGTCACCAGCTCTAATGAATGGTGGTTTCAAAGAACAATGATTGTAATGAATGGATATTGCTTTGGACAATGATCCTGATGCATTGGTATATTGTCACGATAAAGTAATTCGATGGTTGAGGACCTAGATAAGAATAATCTACCATCCAGGAAGGAGCTAATGGATCCTTGAAGGGAAATGAGTACGTGCATAGTGTTTCCCATACGTGCATAGTATTTCCCGTACGTGCATAGTGTTTCCTGTACGTGCATAGTAATTTGGTGGATGAATAGTGATTTTGTAAGTTGGAAAACTTTTCACTCCACCCTATGTACGGGACGTGATATGGATGTTTCGAAGTCATATTAGTAATACGCGGAGGAAATAAGTGAATGCAGAGACGATCGGAATTCAGAAATTCCAAATTCTTTTCGGTATAATATTTGACCGGACAGTGGATTAAATATTATTATAATCCAAGAATTGAGATATTAACTTTGAGGATTTGATATTTTGGGATGTTATTATATTTGATTTAAGAATGAAGGTAGGAAACCACTGATGAGTGGTTATGGCTACAATGTAATAATTGATATTTGGAAAGAATGAATGGAATTCGACTTTATTATTTCTATGTCTTGAAGAATGCTAAAGGGTAACAACATAGGTAAGAATAATCTATCTTCTAAGGGAATAAGATATGGCAATTTCAAGCAGGAGAATATTCTCATGTCATCCAGATCGGTAACGATTAATCCAGTAGTTCCGTAAAAAGGATAAGGAACGATCGAAAGAGAATACGGACAATTGTACCACCCTAAGAGAACAAGTAAAGAATACAGAATGAATAGTGTTTTGGTGGGAGTATATAATAATATGAGACGACACTATATAGAAGCATTCGGAACGGATTTCCGAGTTCGTATTAGTGATCCAGGGGGAAAATAAGTGTATGTAAAAGCTGTCGGATTCTGAAAAACCGCACTTTTATTTTCTCCGAGAGTTCCCTGGACACTGATAGCCTTAAGTATTTAACGAATGGATTTAAGGAATATAAATTGGAAAGTTAGAATGAAAGATGGAGAATGAAAGTATTAATATTAAAAAGGATTCCCGGTAAACCCTAATTAGAAATCCGTGAAATATTCCTACGAACGATCAATCGAAACGGGCAATAACCGGACACAGAAACAAGCCGGGAATCAAGATGCATGCATGTGCTAGTAGAAAATATCTAGCAACCAAGTAGTTACTTAAGCAACTAGCACACTTAGAATCAAAACCAAGTACTTAGTTCATTCCATCATCCATCCACAAAAAACCAACACTTGTCTCTTGAAATTACGTCATGCATGACATACTAGGTTTAATAAAGCTACTTTATGAGATAATATCTCAATAATTCAAGAGGGGAGCAAGAGGTTAGCCAAGCAAAAACACAAAACAACTCCACCATTCTCTTGAAAAATACCATTCGGCTTATGCTCTTAATTCCAAAATCAAAACCCCTCTTCCCACCATCTCTTGATCTTGTAAAAATTATGGTGAGTCTTACATTTCCTAAAAGTTATCCCCTAAAAATTTCAAAGCCAAACTCTCTTGTTTCCATTTTCAAAGAAATCATCAAAGACTAGGGTGAATAGTGATTTTCAAGAACAACTCTTGATTTTCTTGATTTCTAGGATGATCTAAGCTTGGTTATGGGTATACAAGGACTATGCAAAGCTTAGAAAGGTCTTTAAACACTCCAAGGAAGGTATAAAGCTCTTGAAACCCTAACCCTTGTTTGAGATTTAAGCATGTTTATGATAGTTATAACTTAGTTATGGTTATGTTAAGATTATAAGCATGATTATGTATGGATTTTGGATTAATGATGTAAATAGCTAGATGAACGGAAAGGCATTGCTTGGCCTCAGTTCATGTATATAAGTCATGTATATGTTGTTTGGGTTGGATACTATGTTTATGGGAAGATTCGAAATTGGTAGATATTCGATTTACAGCCGTTATAATGCCCGATTTTGCAATACCATGTTTTGTATGCCATTTTCCATGTCGAACCCCTACTGTCCAGAGACCTTATCTGCCATGATAGGATAGGTAATGTTCTAAGCTTCGTTTTGATATAAAGATCACGTGAAACGGACTTACGGTTTAGGATTTATGACCAAATTACTAAAAGTAGTTCGAATCCGTAAACGAAAGTTCGTAACTGTAATTGAACCCTCGTAAACTATGTAACGTCATGGCGAATCTTGGTAAATAAATACTAGAGGTAAAAAGGAAGGTGTTAAAGAAAACCGTATGTCAAAAGGATCATTTTTCGATTTATTAAAATGTTCGAGTCGAGGTTAAACGCGAACGAACCCCTAAAAGACGACTCTTTTATAACTTCGGTAAAACACTTAGAAAACGGGCGATAAAACTCGGAGTATAGTATTGGTTCGTAACGATCGACTTTAGAACTCATATGACTTAAGTATGTCCCAAGTATAAGTTCAATGACATGTCGTATTAACGAACGAATGTCGGGTCGGATCAGTGATAAAAGTAATCCACAAAAAGGGGTATAACGAGATAACTCGAGAACGTGTTTCGAATTAAGTATAACTTAACTTTTAATATGTTAAGTGATTAATCCCGAATGCCTTGGCTATTTATAGATCACCAAGCTGAACCGGGACCCGCTACCACTACCCCTTACCGTACTCGACTACCAGGCAAGTTTCAATTCCTTTCTTTTAGGCTGTTGTTGTGATTGAATAAATATATATATATATGATTGCTGATATACATATGCCATTGCATGCATGCCTACTTTCAAGTTGAATTGATATACTTGTTCCCTGAATGTTATTGTTGGCTTATAAGCTAGATAGTTATATATCAGTTATAAGCCGGTTATTGTAAGACCCTCATAGAAGGGCGTATACATCTTATTAATCAAATATAGACCGAGAGTCAATATTCCTTGATATATCGAGATTACCTCGGAGGAAAATATTTAAGTAAATATTTTCTATTATTCAGGCGACGAATATTATTTGAATATTCGTTCGAGATTATTTATTTTAATGATCCTTACTTAAAATAATTATTTGAACGTAACTATTCGACGAATAATATTTTTTAATATTCATTCAGAGTCGAATTATTTATCGATTATTATTCCGAATATTCTTCTAAAGATTGGACTACTAAATGAATATTATTGGAATATCCATTTAGAATATTACTTTATTAAATGAATATTACTTTTGAATATTCATTTAAGATATTACTTACTTGATGAATATTATTCTAATATTCATCTGAAGCTTGATTTATTTATCGACTCTTATCTCGAATATTCCTTTAAAGCTTGGATTACTAAATGAATATTACTTGATATTCATTTAGAATATTATTCATTAAACGAATATTACTTTTTCAATAAACATTTAAATTCCTAATTAATTATGAATATTATTTTGAATATTCATCCAGGGTTCTATTTAATCATCAAATATTATTTTAAATATTTTAAATATTTCTTTCAGGACTTATTAAGTAATGAATATTATTTTGAATATTCATTTGATTATTTAATTATGCAATAAATATTCTCTTGATATTTCTTCAAGAATTATTTGGGAAATACTCTGATTAAAGATATTCTTTCATATTCCTAAATAATCTGTAAAATATTTTAACTCAATAAATATTCTCTGGATATTTATTCCATACTTAGAATAACCTCGATAAGGTTTATCTTCTTCGATTATTACAGAAAATATCCCGGAGTCATATTATTATTAATCTTATATCAAGAAAGGTTCTCAGACATCATTCTTCTTTGAGTCTATCCCCTTAATAATAAGGGAACCTTACTTGGAAAATGTTATTTATCTTGTCGACTTCCCGGTCATAAAGTATTCCCTTCACCCGCAACTCGGGTGCTGTTGACTTATTAAGTCATTGCTTACCTTCTCATCTTTCGAGGGGTAAGATTACTGGAACAAGTTGATATCCGTTACCAAGTAATAGCTTGGGAGTTATTGGTAAATTTTCCTTTCCAACTAGATACGACTACTTTGTGGAGTCTTATCAACAAGTATTATACTTGGGGAAAGGGGGACGAACGTTACATTCAGAATCATGAATTCTATTTGAACTAGGAGTCGTGTAAGAGGCCGAGTAGCGCCGGTCCATCCCCTTTGGCCCAACCGTTGGCCGGGGAGAGCTAGTAAGGCGGTATACAAGTAAAGCCGTCAGTTCTTCCTTCTACCGGTAGTAAATCTAAATTGAGCTGTACGATCTCGACTGATCATCAAGATTGGAACAGCGGGCGCGGTGAATACTCCATCATTGGTTCATCATCCAAATTTATTTATTTCTTGCAACATGATTACTGTTGGCAGAGTTGGAAAAGGGTCATAACTGGAATTGCAACCTTTTCTTGCAAGTTCCTCTTCTTAATAACAATAAGAATATCTCGCTTACTTTGATGTAGCAGATATTTCTACAAACAAATACTTTAAGTTACCTTGTAACTTCATCGTTCATATTATACTGACATCATTTCCCTAAATGCATGGCATGCATGGCATATGGTTTGAAAGATACTTTTGAACTGTTATACATTATCGTTCAGTTATATATTATTGTTGGTGGGCTATTGCTCACCCTTGCTTTATTATTATATCACAACAACAGCTAGACCAGATGACTCGCACAAGGCGCACTCGACGCGGGCGAGGACGATGAGACTACCAGAGCTAAAGAAGAAGCTATTGGTAGGGTATATTTATTCTTTCAGTACCAAGAATATGGTCTAGTATGACTTATGTAAATGGATGGAAAAGAGTATGTATTTATATTGAAATTCTTTTGGATTGTAAGAACTCATAATGTGATTAATAAAAAATTTGATTGTTACTCTGATTTCATCTCTGGGATTATAACGGGTGTGTTTTATATTGTTGTGTTGGGTTATAGAGACGTAATTTATTTTATGTTAAGGAAAGTTCAATTGTTGTGGACAGAATTGGAAACCGTAACCACCGGATCCCGGACCCCGGATCTGGGGGTGTTACAGAAGTGGTATCAGAGCGTACGTTATAAACCCCAGAGATGAGGTGACGTTAAAACAATAAATTCAATAAGATAATAAGAACTCTTGCCAAGTTCATAGTCGGACTACTTAATGTAGTGATGACATATAAAACCCTTATGGGAACTCGTAAGTATAATGATAGTAACTTAGCTCGATATCGTATCGACGAGTAAGGCGACTGACCTTGAGGCATACGAGCAACAGCGCGATGATGCTTTATATGCTGAAGATCAGCGGGTAATTCGATGGAGTACCCTACTGGAGACCCGGAAGAGGTCCCAGCAGATAAGGAAAAATCCTGTTAGGATAAGGAGCTTACCCATGGGTAATGAGGGTCGCAGCCAGAATGACTGTGATGATTAAGATATGGTGCTCAGAAAAGTGAGTATAAAGAACCGAGATATTATTAAGAGATCTGAAGATGCATGTTGAATTCATAGCCGGACTACCAGATGTAGTACCAGCAAGAAAGAAGGATTGGAAGAATTACTTGAGATCTTATACGGAAATAGATGAGAATCCTTAGAGATTTTCATCTTAACAAAGAAAGAGCTAGAGGGATGTATGATTATCAAAGACATCGATTTAGGGCGAGGAGCAGAGTCCCTAGGAATAGTTGAGAAGGAGGCAGTAAGTGCCATATCATTTGATAAATGAATTAGTATGAATATGGTCAGTAATAATTCGCCATGAGAAGGCAGGTGTCGTAGGTTGTAAATTATGGAACCAAATTGAGGTTAATAAGGTGGTTTTATTAAGGAAAATGTTCATTTTTTGAATGAATCATTTAGAAAGTAAAGACATTGGGAAGTGATAGCATGATTGGGTAGAGTTATATAAGGAAGTAGTAAGCAAGACAATGATCTCAGAACCTACCGGAAGATAAGACCAGTGAGTCAAGATGAACTCGTAATGAGACTACTGCCAGAGACTGAGTATAGAGTTAATTCAACTCAGTTAAATGATGAACCAGAAACGTTAGATGCATGTGATTCAGAGGAATATTAAATTCCTTCTTCTCTTTGAATGGATTATAGTAGTTACCTTAAGTTTACTCCGACACGGAATTATAATAGATCAAGTAATACGATCAGCAGTTAAAGAGAAAAATGTGAAAAAAATCTTCCTGGAGCTAAAAGGTGAAATTGGTAATGACCAAGAGCTGGCATTGCTTAATGGAAAAAGGAGACTTTGTGCTTCCAATGACGCTTCGCATAAAGGGTTAGGTAGACCGACATTTGGTAGTATTGAATATCAGGACGTTGTGACAGGTTTCAGTTTGAAACTATTGATTCCCTTCTAAGGGATGGATATAATTGATTCCTCTCCAATGGGTAAACTTCCAATCCGATGATGATTATTTCGTTAACTATGACTGCTTATGATTCCACCTGCTTGGAGGTTCATAGAACTATTCTTCAGGTTTCGAAACTGGTCTCCTTAATGTTACCAGTAGGTGGGTAGATTGATCAAAATTTCCCTGAGTCTGGAAAGGAATTTCTGTGAATTTTGGCAAACCTTGTCTTTCTGATTATCAGAGAATGTCATGGAAGAGAGTAAAAATTGGAGCAAACCCTGTGATTTGGGTAAGGATGCTGTAAAATGGGTTAGTAAACGGACCCTGAGCATTACAATCGACGGTAGTGATAAAATGATGAAGTGAGATTGGACGAAAATAGGAAATGTAAGTAAGAAACCAGCCGGACTGAGAAATTCCAGGATTGACTTAAATGAAAAGGCTGTTATGCCAGGAATGGTAAGCTTGTGTGGCACGCAGGATTGATAAGAATAGTTGAAAAGATAAAAGTGGAGGAAAGGTGACCGGAGACGGTGCCGAGTAGTCGATTAAGACTTATATGGAGTAAAGTTTTGGAAAGGTAGAAAGGTATCAAAGAAGAAGGCACTATGCCGGTAATTGCTAGAAAAGTAATGCTATTAGCCAACCCCTAAAATCATATATTTTTATGTGTGGCCAGTTGAGGCCAAGTCACAACGGACTATAAAGTGACTAGACCAGCAATGAAAAGACAAAGCAGGGTTGCTTCTAAGAAAGCACCGACTGCAAGGGCTTCTGATATAAAGGAAACATTAATGAGATCGTTTGAATCTTCTGCCGAACAACCCATGTTTTGATTGGGAATTCATTAGAACTTTTTGGGATGGGGTCACCCGTACTAAAGTGACTCATGTGTATATGGTTGTCCAAGATTTCGAGTAACATGGAAGTATAGTGACTTGAGATGTATGATGTTAGGGTATCATGAATACCATGAATATATTATGACGGAGGAAAGTAAACAATGAAGGTATATGAAGAGGGTATGGAAAAGGTCAGAAATTGAACAGTATGATGTAGGAATTTTGTCTAAGGCAAGTACATTTGAGAAGAACGATAAGTACTAAGAGATTCACGTTGAACTCGACCAATATCTTCCAAAACATCCTTGTTGCCATTACCAAGTTCGGTAAGAGAGGAGATAGGCATACATTGCCTTTTTGGAAGGCAATATAGGCTGACAACTATTTGAAAGAAGAGGGTGGCATTAAACCACCGATCGATTATCAAATGAGAATGATTGAAAAGAGACCTTTATTAAGGATACATGATCTGATTGCCAATTATAAGATGCAAGAATTCCTTGGCAGTTGAATTAAGGATAGGATATCCATAGATTAAGATAAACCCTGGGGAATGCACAAGGGGTGGCATTAACCCTAATAACGACATTATGACTTCAGATGATATGAACTGGACTTGCTAAGGCAACAATGACCGGTAAGGATTATTAAAAAGAGTTCTGGAAAGAACATATATAGAATTATTAGAGTATTGATCAATGACATTTTGATATACCCGGTACCCAGAAAATACCGGAGGAATGATAAGGATGGCCTATGAAACCTTACAAGCAAAAAGGTAATATTCCGAACTTCAAAATGGAAGTTTGGTAAGGAACGTATGACATCGTAACAATAATGCCAGATGAGGCATGTATGAAACCCTGAGGAAGTATGGATTGAACCTATAAAGGTTGAGATTATCCTAAGATAAGGAAAGAACTAAGAAGAGAAGTATCCTAAGTAGGATTGGGAATAAACGTGATAAAGTTCCCACGGGTAGGTGGAAGCAATGACTTATGGAAATGACTGATAGTTATATTTTCTCCTTCAGCAGAGCTTAAGGGAGAATGCTTTAACCCAACAGTGATGGGAATGAGGTAGAAAAACTTGAGCTGGAATGTACCCAGAAAACATGGGTTACAAGAAATCATTATCATCAAGAAAGGCCAATGAGGTGGCCGACAATCTAAGTATGAAGGAATAATTACAAATGTTCATACCGAAGAAACAGGATGATATTTGGAAGGACCTTGAAGGTCATATCGGAATGGAGGAATTTACATTCCTTCTGATGACTGTGCAAGAATTAACAGTAATAATAATTTAAGTAAAGATTCGATTCCTGATGGAGTCTTAAGCATATTACGTACCTTAGAAGGTCCCGTTTTGAGGCAAACCAGGACCATGGTACAAAATTGATGAAGTAAACCGTTAAGTTTCCAGTCTTTTATGGAAGATGCATAAGTGATAGTTTCATCAACCGGACCTAGCTGCGATGCTTGAAACTCTTCTGCAATTCTATCTGCTTCACGTTATATCTACATCAAGTTCAGGAAGTGTTCCTTATGGATAAGGAATAATGATTACTTTGTCTCCCTAAGGGATTTGAAACCCGTAGGGTTAGCTATTAACGCACTACGTAAACAACAAGCGATGGTGATTCTTCTAAGAAAGGAGATGACAACGTAAAGATAAAGAAAGTGCTGCTATTGATAAGCTAAATGGCATGTTGATGAATGACAAGCAAGTTTGTGTTAGTGTACTTCTGCACAAACAAGATAGAGAAGATGAGGTTGATAATTCGTGATGCTAAACGTATTCCCGTAGAAAGAATTAATGAGACTTGGAGGGAAGGGCGGTTGAGCCCAAGACTTATTGGGCCACTTGAGAGTTTAAAGTGTTCGGACGGCGGTATTCGAGCCAGCCTTACCCCCAAAATTATAGCACGGTCATAACGGGTTTTCATGTGGCCAGGCTACGCCAGTAAAATGCAGATGTTCAACAGATGATAGGAGTACGAGCATGTAGATATACGACCTGGTTTGACTTACGAAAGACAACCTGTGGAAAACCACGGATAGAAAAGAACAAGTAATGAGAAACAATGTTGGCAGAAGTAGATTATATGAATCTAAGTTAAAGGAATCGGGCCAGATTCATTTCGGAAAGTTTAAATTGAAATAACGTGATGATTATAGAATATATGAGACGGAATACCGAAGGAGGTACCAAGTGCAAAAAGGTGTCTTAATAAAGAGGTGAAGGTGAAAGTAAATAATAGAAATGGGTAAGAATCAGCTAATAAGAAGGATGTGATTGATAAAGAAAAGGCTGGGGAAGCAACTATGGAATGAGAAGCAAGGAATGTTATGAATGGGTTTTCTAATGAATTCTCAGGATGACAACCTGATAGTGTCAATATTATAGTTATGAAAAAGCTAGTAACATGATATGGGATGTCAGTATTAATGATGTCAAGTGAGAAATCTAAGATTTAACCTGAAAGGTTGAAGGATTTCCCGAATGTGAGTATCGCTAAGATTGAACAAGAGTATTTGTCCATAGAATAATGGACAAAGCAGCAAGATATGTTGACACGTGAGATTGCGATCAAATAGTATTGGATATAATTATGATTAATTTCTTCTTTGATAAACCTCTATAGTTCAGAGGTAAATTCTGAGTATGATATTCTACAATCATGAAAGCTTTCTATAATCCTTTAGAACTCTTTTCTCTTCTTCTCTCTTATTCATCTTCTTTATGAATTGAGAAGAACAACCCTTTTAGGAGGGGAGGTACTGCTACGTGACTATCTGCCTATGTGATAGAAGTCTAAGTGGAATGCCATGACTTGTTTAATTGCTTGTCAAGTACTAAAGGCTGGCCCCCTTCTGTACTAACTATGCAATATGATAAATGTTCAATTGATCATAGTGATCTCTCAATAAATCTTTCCACTTCTCTATATTGATCGAGATTGCGAAGATTAAAGCGATCAGGAAATGCACAGTACGAGCGAGGTTACCTCCGAATCGTAGGGTGATAGTGATACCAATGTTACTGCAGGTATCAATAAGGATAAGACTGAGTAAGAGTATAACCCGGATAGTGAGTTGTACGAAAAGTAGCAACGTTGATGGAAAAAGGATAAAGTATGAATTGTAGCACTAGAAGATGTGCTGAGGAAGGGTAGAACGACTAAGAATTGACCGGGAAGCTAAAGAGTGAACGACAGGCAAACGACTCTTTGCTTCCTACCTGATTCCGGGACGGAATCCTTTTAAGGAGGGGAGATTGTAAGAACCCCAAATTTTGGATTTAATTAAAACTTTTTATTAAGTAATGATAAAATGAGAAACAATGATTCCGACAACAAGGTCACCAGCTCTAATGAATGGTGGTTTCAAAGAACAATGATTGTAATGAATGGATATTGCTTTGGACAATGATCCTGATGCATTGGTATATTGTCAGGATAGAGTAATTCGATGGTTGAGGACCTAGATAAGAATAATCTACCATCCAGGAAGGAGCTAATGGATCCTTGAAGGGAAATGAGTACGTGCATAGTGTTTCCCATACGTGCATAGTATTTCCCGTACGTGCATAGTGTTTCCTGTACGTGCATAGTAATTTGGTGGATGAATAGTGATTTTGTAAGTTGGAAAACTTTTCACTCCACCCTATGTACGGGACGTGATATGGATGTTTCGAAGTCATATTAGTAATACGCGGAGGAAATAAGTGAATGCAGAGACGATCGGAATTCAGAAATTCCAAATTCTTTTCGGTATAATATTTGACCGGACAGTGGATTAAATATTATTATAATCCAAGAATTGAGATATTAACTTTGAGGATTTGATATTTTGGGATGTTATTATATTTGATTTAAGAATGAAGGTAGGAAACCACTGAGGAGTGGTTATGGCTACAATGTAATAATTGATATTTGGAAAGAATGAATGGAATTCGACTTTATTATTTCTATGTCTTGAAGAATGCTAAAGGGTAACAACATAGGTAAGAATAATCTATCTTCTAAAGGAATAAGATATGGCAATTTCAAGCAGGAGAATATTCTCATGTCATCCAGGTCGGTAACGATTAATCCAGTAGTTCCGTAAAAAGGATAAGGAACGATCGAAAGAGAATACGGACAATTGTACCACCCTAAGAGAACAAGTAAAGAATACAGAATGAATAGTGTTTTGGTGGGAGTATATAATAATATGAGACGACACTATATAGAAGCATTCGGAGCGGATTTCCGAGTTCGTATTAGTGATCCAGGGGGAAAATAAGTGTATGTAAAAGCTGTCGGATTCTGAAAAACCGCACTTTTATTTTCTCCGAGAGTTCCCTGGACACTGATAGCCTTAAGTATTTAACGAATGGATTTAAGGAATATAAATTGGAAAGTTAGAATGAAAGATGGAGAATGAAAGTATTAATATTAAAAAGGATTCCCGGTAAACCCTAATTAGAAATCCGTGAAATATTCCTACGAACGATCAATCGAAACGGGCAATAACCGGAAACAGAAACAAGCCGGGAATCAAGATGCATGCATGTGCTAGTAGAAAATATCTAGCAACCAAGTAGTTACTTAAGCAACTAGCACACTTAGAATCAAAACCAAGTACTTAGTTCATTCCATCATCCATCCACAAAAAACCAACACTTGTCTCTTGAAATTACCTCATGCATGACATACTAGGTTTAATAAAGCTACTTTATGAGATAATATCTCAATAATTCAAGAGGGGAGCAAGAGGTTAGCCAAGCAAAAACACAAAACAACTCCACCATTCTCTTGAAAAATACCATTCGGCTTATGCTCTTAATTCCAAAATCAAAACCCCTCTTCCCACCATCTCTTGATCTTGTAAAAATTATGGTGAGTCTTACATTTCCTAAAAGTTATCCCCTAAAAATTTCAAAGCCAAACTCTCTTGTTTCCATTTTCAAAGAAATCATCAAAGACTAGGGTGAATAGTGATTTTCAAGAACAACTCTTGATTTTCTTGATTTCTAGGATGATCTAAGCTTGGTTATGGGTATACAAGGACTATGCAAAGCTTAGAAAGGTCTTTAAACACTCCAAGGAAGGTATAAAGCTCTTGAAACCCTAACCCTTGTTTGAGATTTAAGCATGTTTATGATAGTTATAACTTAGTTATGGTTATGTTAAGATTATAAGCATGATTATGTATGGATTTTGGATTAATGATGTAAATAGCTAGATGAACGGAAAGGCATTGCTTGGCCTCAGTTCATGTATATAAGTCATGTATATGTTGTTTGGGTTGGATACTATGTTTATGGGAAGATTCGAAATTGGTAGATATTCGATTTACAGCCGTTATAATGCCCGATTTTGCAATACCATGTTTTGTATGCCATTTTCCATGTCGAACCCCTACTGTCCAGAGACCTTATCTGCCATGATAGGATAGGTAATGTTCTAAGCTTCGTTTTGATATAAAGATCACGTGAAACGGACTTACGGTTTAGGATTTATGACCAAATTACTAAAAGTAGTTCGAATCCGTAAACGAAAGTTCGTAACTGTAATTGAACCCTCGTAAACTATGTAACGTCATGGCGAATCTTGGTAAATAAATACTAGAGGTAAAAAGGAAGGTGTTAAAGAAAACCGTATGTCAAAAGGATCATTTTTCGATTTATTAAAATGTTCGAGTCGAGGTTAAACGCGAACGAACCCCTAAAAGACGACTCTTTTATAACTTCGGTAAAACACTTAGAAAACGGGCGATAAAACTCGGAGTATAGTATTGGTTCGTAACGATCGACTTTAGAACTCATATGACTTAAGTATGTCCCAAGTATAAGTTCAATGACATGTCGTATTAACGAACGAATGTCGGGTCGGATCAGTGATAAAAGTAATCCACAAAAAGGGGTATAACGAGATAACTCGAGAACGTGTTTCGAATTAAGTATAACTTAACTTTTAATATGTTAAGTGATTAATCCCGAATGCCTTGGCTATTTATAGATCACCAAGCTGAACCGGGACCCGCTACCACTACCCCTTACCGTACTCGACTACCAGGCAAGTTTCAATTCCTTTCTTTTAGGCTGTTGTTGTGATTGAATAAATATATATATATATATGATTGCTGATATACATATGCCATTGCATGCATGCCTACTTTCAAGTTGAATTGATATACTTGTTCCCTGAATGTTATTGTTGGCTTATAAGCTAGATAGTTATATATCAGTTATAAGCCGGTTATTGTAAGACCCTCATAGAAGGGCGTATACATCTTATTAATCAAATATAGACCGAGAGTCAATATTCCTTGATATATCGAGATTACCTCGGAGGAAAATATTTAAGTAAATATTTTCTATTATTCAGGCGACGAATATTATTTGAATATTCGTTCGAGATTATTTATTTTAATGATCCTTACTTAAAATAATTATTTGAACGTAACTATTTGACGAATAATATTTTTTAATATTCATTCAGAGTCGAATTATTTATCGATTATTATTCCGAATATTCTTCTAAAGATTGGACTACTAAATGAATATTATTGGAATATCCATTTAGAATATTACTTTATTAAATGAATATTACTTTTGAATATTCATTTAAGATATTACTTACTTGATGAATATTATTCTAATATTCATCTGAAGCTTGATTTATTTATCGACTCTTATCTCGAATATTCCTTTAAAGCTTGGATTACTAAATGAATATTACTTGATATTCATTTAGAATATTATTCATTAAACGAATATTACTTTTTCAATAAACATTTAAATTCCTAATTAATTATGAATATTATTTTGAATATTCATCCAGGGTTCTATTTAATCATCAAATATTATTTTAAATATTTTAAATATTTCTTTCAGGACTTATTAAGTAATGAATATTATTTTGAATATTCATTTGATTATTTAATTATGCAATAAATATTCTCTTGATATTTCTTCAAGAATTATTTGGGAAATACTCTGATTAAAGATATTCTTTCATATTCCTAAATAATCTGTAAAATATTTTAACTCAATAAATATTCTCTGGATATTTATTCCATACTTAGAATAACCTCGATAAGGTTTATCTTCTTCGATTATTACAGAAAATATCCCGGAGTCATATTATTATTAATCTTATATCAAGAAAGGTTCTCAGACATCATTCTTCTTTGAGTCTATCCCCTTAATAATAAGGGAACCTTACTTGGAAAATGTTATTTATCTTGTCGACTTCCCGGTCATAAAGTATTCCCTTCACCCGCAACTCGGGTGCTGTTGACTTATTAAGTCATTGCTTACCTTCTCATCTTTCGAGGGGTAAGATTACTGGAACAAGTTGATATCCGTTACCAAGTAATAGCTTGGGAGTTATTGGTAAATTTTCCTTTCCAACTAGATACGACTACTTTGTGGAGTCTTATCAACAAGTATTATACTTGGGGAAAGGGGGACGAACGTTACATTCAGAATCATGAATTCTATTTGAACTAGGAGTCGTGTAAGAGGCCGAGTAGCGCCGGTCCATCCCCTTTGGCCCAACCGTTGGCCGGGGAGAGCTAGTAAGGCGGTATACAAGTAAAGCCGTCAGTTCTTCCTTCTACCGGTAGTAAATCTAAATTGAGCTGTACGATCTCGACTGATCATCAAGATTGGAACAGCGGACGCGGTGAATACTCCATCATTGGTTCATCATCCAAATTTATTTATTTCTTGCAACATGATTACTGTTGGCAGAGTTGGAAAAGGGTCATAACTGGAATTGCAACCTTTTCTTGCAAGTTCCTCTTCTTAATAACAATAAGAATATCTCGCTTACTTTGATGTAGCAGATATTTCTACAAACAAATACTTTAAGTTACCTTGTAACTTCATCGTTCATATTATACTGACATCATTTCCGTAAATGCATGGCATATGGTTTGAAAGATACTTTTGAACTGTTATACATTATCGTTCAGTTATATATTATTGTTGGTGGGCTATTGCTCACCCTTGCTTTATTATTATATCACAACAACAACTAGACCAGATGACTCGCACAAGGCGCACTCGACGCGGGCGAGGACGATGAGATTACCAGAGCTAAAGAAGAAGCTATTGGTAGGGTATATTTATTCTTTCAGTACCAAGAATATGGTCTAGTATGACTTATGTAAATGGATGGCAAAGAGTATGTATTTATATTAAAATTCTTTTGGATTGTAAGAACTCATAATGTGATTAATAAAAATTTGATTGTTACTCTGATTTCATCTCTGGGACTATAACGGGTGTGTTTTATATTGTTGTGTTGGGTTATAGAGACGTAATTTATTTTATGTTAAGGAAAGTTCAATTGTTGTGGACAGAATTGGAAACCGTAACTACCGGATCCCGGACCCCGGATCTGGGGTGTTACAGTTAGCCATCTGAAAAAATGAGGGTATAACTTACTGTAAATAAAAAATTATAAAAAATATGTTAAGATTTATCCACTGCAATAGGTCACTTTTGTTATCTAAATAATCATTACTCCTTTTATAAGCATTTTACCCGATATCAGTGTAGATGTTCTTAGATGTGATCCTAGACTTTGAATATATTTTTTTAATTATTTTTAATATTATTTGATTTGAAATTCTGAAATAAAACCAAAAGTAGCCAGTTTAGACTCCTTTCTATCTCTCTTTCTGAATACACAATTTAGTGTAGTTGTTTAGGAAATTAGGTTAGAGCATTTCCAGGTTGGCTAAAATGATACTCCCTCCGTTTCAATTTGTGTGTCCTGTTTTGACTTTGGACACTGTTTATTATAAATGATTGACTACTAATTTACCCATAATTTATAAGACCAAATATAGTCATGAGTGATCTTGTTGGATTCGTATTTATGAGTACTTTAATACAGTGAAGTTTTTATATTTAATACTAATACGAAATTGAAAATATTAACGATTAAAAGTGTGCGTTGGCAAACGTGTCCAGAAGAAACAGGACACACAAATTGAAACGGAGGGAGTAGAAAATACAGATTATATAAAAATTACTGTAAGTTGTTGTGCTTCGATGGTACTAGCTACATTGATTAGCTATATTTTAAAAATAATATGTTATTATTATTTTAAGTTATGATAAATAGAATATATCATTTGAATATGGTAAACGATGATGTGAAATCTTCTTACAGATCTTTAGAGGTTCGACAAATATAACCAACATCAACATCAAGAGGTTGACTAAAAATATAGACAAGAGATATGATCCATTAGAGTTGATTTTTTTTTTACATAATCTCTATAATTTTTATTAATAATATGTTTTAATTACTTTTAACTAAGGGTTCTCTGGGAGATGCTCTTAGGAGCAAAGATATCCACTTAAGGTGGTTTGATTGAGTGTGAGGTTAGGTTATAATTGTATCCAACAACTCTACTTGTTTGAAACATTGATACATTATTTTATTTTGAAAAGAACAATAAAATAAGTGTCGTTAATATAAAACTTGAAATCATCATCTAAACTTTTTATAGCCAATAAAATCAATTGCGTTTGGTTAAATGTAATCGAGCTTGTCAAGTACAGAAATTATGGACTCACAAGACAAGATTAATCAGAAACATAATTGGGAGGAATCCACATGTAAACTCTTGCGACTTACATCACTGGGTTAACCAATCAAATATATGCATAAAATACACAATGAATGTTTGTTTGTCTAGAAACATGCATGAAGCTGCACGAAACACTAATTAGATTTTACACTGTGTGTAAATTTTGTTTCATCAACACCAAACAACTTTACAGATTACATAGAAAGCAAGTTTGAAAAAAATGCTAACTATAAAATCTAAAATAGTTTCACTTTATATTTTGGTTTCTCTACGAATTGTTTGTTTTGCTTTTTGGATATCCATGATCATAAAATGATTCACATATATGTAGACTCGTAGGGTTATATGATATCTATGGCCTAGAAAAAAAAAGTGAGCTGTTATGACATTTATCTGTCCAACCAAAATGAGTTGAGGAAAGGGAAAATTCCAAATTCTTATCATATTATGGCTCTTCTCTTTTCTCTTTCAGGCAGTGTTACAGAGTGTCATTTGGGGATCCAACCATGCCTCTAATTGTCTCATCAATATTAGGCCATCTCCAATAATGGTCTAAAGGTCCAAATTTGGACCGATTTTGGTCCAAATTCACCCAACAATGGCCTAAATCTCGGTCCAAATTTGGACCGATGAATAGTGTTTGAATTATGTGATTTCTTCTTATTATTATAGACATAGAAACACACAAACTGCTCTCGAATTTTTTAACTTTTTTTTAAAACAAAAAAGGCCCGGAAAAATCATTTTCCTTTTCATGTTCATACTCTTTGAAATAGAATTCATGTAAAATTTTGAGGATGTTGCAATCATAGTGTTCCTTTTATTATAGACATAGAAACACACAAACTGCTCTCGAATTTTTTAACTTTTTTTTAAAAACAAAAAAGGCCCGGAAAATATCATTTTCCTTTTCATGTTGATACTCTTTTTAAAATAGAATTCATGTAAGATTTTGAGGATGTTGCAATCATAGTGTTCCTGTTAAACAACTTCCCCTACAATTGTGGAGTAGTATATTTTAACAATATATTTGTGTTTTTAAGATGTTTAGGTTTATAATGGCAAAACAAACTTTCATGATCAACCACTCCAATTGGGAAGCAAGTGACATTGTCAACTTTCACATGGATAAAGTTTTAGTTTCATTGTTTGATTTATAGGAAATGACAGTGTGGGATTTCGATTTCACCTTTTTCTTTTTTATATGCTATAATAACTATTTTATATGTCAATGCTCAAGAGTTAGGTTGTGCACATACTCAATCACACCGGTTAGTATGGAATGGAACAACCATCTTTTCTAGTGAGTGTTCAAGGCAATAGCAGTAGTACTATTCACCTGATATTTGGCGTTCATCTCTTAAAATATTCGAATTATTCCATTTTAATCAAAATATCTCATAAAATTAATTTGAATTTCGAACCGAACTCATATATGTTGAACTTTTGCGTTAAGAAATTGTTCAACATATATTGATAGGCAAGTTATTGGAATCCAAAAGTTATTTTGTTTATGATCTCATATCTCTTGCTAGTTGGTAAAGTTAATAATGTCTACACCATCGTCTTACAAAAAGTAAGAAGAAAGAATCACTATCTTCACAAGCTCGATCTTCCTCTTTGTACTAGCCAACTCTTGTATCACTCCGTTAATGCGCAATATTCCATTTTCGGAAGAAAAAAAAAAGTTTATGCCCATAATAAGATTAAGAAAAAAAATTAATTGACAAAAACTAAATCACATTTTTATGTTATCTCTTTTCTCTACAACTTCAGGCAATCATATACAGTAACTGAGCAACTTCAGACAAACAATCATATAACTGTACTTTTTGTATTGCATGAAGGTCAAGTCCTTCTCCATCCTTTGTTACTTTGTGTGGCCAAACTAGAAAACAAAGAGGATGCACGTGTATATTCATGTACGATAACATTATACTATATGTATGGAATCATATAAAAAGAATAAATATATAGAAAAATATTATTAACTGAGCAATTTTTTTATTTGTTGAACAATTTGTTAGAAAATGTGGGTTTTAAATCCAAATTGACGAGTCATTTTGAACTTCGATTTGAGTGAGTTTTGTGTGCATGTTCGCAACAAGTTGTGCTTGGACTGTGTTCTACTCCGCAAGTTTTCCAATGCATGTTCAAACACTCAAAATGACTAGGAGAATGATGAGTTGTGATGATTTAAAGTTGCTCCCTTAGAAGTGAAAATTGCAAGTTGAAATGTTAAATCCCATATTAATATGATAAAGAGCCTTTTAATTAAGATTTTATTTAGCAGATTAAGATTTTAGAGTTAATTGCATTTTGTAACCCTTAACTTTGGACGAAACACAGTTTAGTACTCATACTTTGTTTCGTGACAGTTTGATTCCTATAATTCAATTTCTCTTTCAGTTTGCAACCACTAGATGTAATTCTGTTAAAATACTTTCGTTAACGTTAAATGCAATGGGTGTTTTAGTCATTTTATTAATAAATATATTCATTTTACATAAACTATATTAACTAATTTTAAATAAAAATATTAAAAATTAATTTTATATTAATAAATACTCTCTCCGTCACAAAAAGTTTTTCCTATTTGCTGAATGACACGGATTTTAAGATAGTGGGTAATGAATATTATTTTTTTATGGAGTAGTGGGTATTGAATATTGTTTTTAAGGAGTAGTGAGTATTGAATATTGTTTTTTTGGAGTAGTGGGTGGAGTAGTGAGTATTAAATATTATTTTTTTGAAGTAGTGGGTGGAGTAGTGGATATTGAATATTATTTTTAAGGAGTAGTGGGTATTGAATATTGTTTTTAAGGAGTAGTAGGTAGAGTAGTGGGTATTGAATATTATTTTTTATGGCTTAAAATAGAAACAAGAAAAGTTATTTGAATTACATTAAAAGGAAAGTAGGAAAAGTATTAAGAGACGGAGGGAGTATGATCTTTTTTATTTAAAATTATTGTTGCACTATTTTATTTAATTGAATAATGTGACGATGTAATCGTAAACTATTTTTTTTTAAATAATTGAATAATTATTCACGATAATTATAAGTTTGTAAAAAAAGTTAGTTTACAATTACATCTCGCATTAATCAATTAAATAAAATAGTGCAACAATGATTTAAAAAAAAGATCACATTTATTAATATAAAATTAAATTATAATATTTTTATTTAAAATCTGTTAATATATTTTATGTAAAATGGATATATTTATTACTAAAATGACTAACACACCTCTTGCATTTAACGTTAACGGAAGTATTTTGAGGGAATTATGCTCAGGGGTTGCAAACTGAAATAGAAATCGAAGTATAGGAACCAAACTGTCACAAAACAAAGTAAGAGTACTAAACTGTGTTTCGTCTAAAGTTAAGGGTTACAAAGTGCAATTAACTCAAGATTTTATTTAGCAGGATACTTGTGTAGTTTCTAATGTGTTAGTAATGCGTTGCTCCATCACCTACATGCGCGCACGGGGTGCAAATCGTGGGATTTCGAAGGAAAATTTGCGGCTTCACAAACTTTTGGACTTTCCGCGCGTGCATCATGCGAACACGAATGGAGCAGAAAATTGGATCGAATAAAATCGAAAGCTTTCGGGCTATTACCCTTTAAAAGACAGTCACGCACTGAACTTGGGTTTTTTCGTTCATTTTCTCCTCTTTTATTTATTTTAATTATTTGTTAACTGTTTTGATTATGTACGCTATTGTTACTCACACACACGACTATTATATTGTTTATGTATTTATCACAGATTGTCTAACAATCTTATAGCGGATTATTAATATATCTGTGATTGGTACTTACGTTATTTATTTGTTTGAGTGACAGACTAATGGAGAATCAAAATCTGAACAACACGAACATGGTGGTTGATCCCAACACACAGGTTATAGCACCTGATGGGGGTTACCAGCCGCTGCCTAGCCTGTTGGGATTTATGGGTGCTAGCTTAGAGACAACTTAACTAGATTTTATCATACTTAGTTTTTGCTAAGTAGAACATACTGTCAAATCCAGAGTGTGTTCTTGTGACCAAAATAGTTGTTATAATTCAATAAGTATGTGTCTTGGAAGAAGTTCATTCAATTGTTCAGGCCTCAAGATTACATCAGTTCGGCAACAAGAATAAATGTTACTGTCATAAGTATTGACAGTAAGGTTACAAGAAGACAGCATGTTGCAAGTCATGACAACAGACTCCATCTGACAACAACATTCGCAGAAGCATGAGACAGCAACATTCTCACAGTTTGACAGCAAGTCTGGAATTCCTGACAGCAACATTGGCGGGGATTCATAATGTCAACCAAGGAACATTCTCTTGACAGCAGACTTGGCGGTTAAAGTTACGGTCTCACTGAATTATTTGAATTGGGGATTTATCTCAGTCAAACCCATGATAGTTTAGATGTTCAAGAAACAGATTTGCTGCAACTTGTCAAAGATTGTAGCAGACCTGCAAGACTACGACAGAAACTTGAGAGATCACAAGACAAAGCTCGTCAATTCAAGAGTATGAAAAATCTACATCTACTAGAATTGTATTAGCTTGAATTAGAAAGAATTTAGGTTGATTTACATATTATGATAAGAATATCTTGGGCTATCACTTGTGTTTGCATTTCGTATACTGATAGATTAGAATCTTTATTATTGTTGTTGAAGTAAAGATTTGAATTTATCAGTATTGCATTCAACCCCCCCTTCTGCAATACTCTGGGACCAACAACTGGTATTAGAGCAAACAGATTGATATACTAATCTGAGATCATGACGAGTATGCAGAAATCAAATGGTATCAAGATTCCAGTATTTGATAAAGAGAACTACAACTTTTGGAAAAGAAAAATCTTGTTATTTATCAAAGATGCACATCCATTGTACTTGGGAATCCTTGAGAATGGCCCCTTCATTCCTAAGAAAGAAGTAGTTGCTGCCACTGTGAATGGCGAAGTAATTCCAGCTCACTGGGTTGCTAAGAGACCCTCAGAATACACAGAGTCTGAGAAAGAAAAGGTAGTCTTGGATGGCTATTTACGACTCATCTTGCTTGACTCTCTCACCTTGGACAAAGCCATGTGTGGAAATGTTATGCGATGCTGATCTGTTAAAGAGATGTGGAACAAGATAGAGTTGCTGTGTGAAGGAAGTGAAGAGGTCAGAGAAAATCAAAGACAAATTCTTGTGTCACAATATGAAGCCTTTATGGCTAAGCCTGATGAAGATCTCACTCACATGTTTGAAAGATTCAGTAAGCTAATAGTTGAGTTACAAATTCATGGAAATTTCTATGTCAAAAAAGAGATTAATGTCAAGTTTCTGCTCACTCTTCCTGAGCACCTTGAGCACAAAATCACTGCCATAAGAGAAGGGAAAAAATTGAATGATGTTTCTCTTGAGACTCTTTATGGTGTACTTAAGTCATATGAACTTGAACTCTTTCAAAAGAGAGCTATTCAAACTGGAGCCAAAGGAAAGATGGCAAACATGTCTGGTGCCCTTGTAGCTCATGAGCCACTTGTCTCTCTGCCAAGTGAACCCTCACAAAGTTCACAACCAACACAAGTACCATCTCTGAAGATTGAGGAGGTGTTAGATGATGAGGAGAAAGTGGTTCTACAGCTCAAAGATGTTGAAGATCAAGACTTCTATTCATTAGAAGAGATTGAAAGCATGGATAATCCAACCATGGCATATATGGCTAAAATATTCAAGAATATAAAGTTCAGAAGAGATAAGCCATATAATCCACAGGGTCATACATCTAAGTTCAACAAGGGAAACTCTTCAAAAACTGCTGGTGGTGCCACAAGAAGAGGATACAAGATAGGAATGGTGGATAGGTCAAAGTTCAGATGTTACAACTACAATGAGCTAGGTCATTTTGCCATAGAGTGTAGAAGGCCAAAATAGAATTAAAGAATGGAGAAAGGATCTGGAAGTCAGTTTAAAAGAAATCAAGGAAGAGCCTATGTGGCTGAAGGAAAATGCTGGGATGATTCTGATGATGGGGAAGAAGAAGAGTTTGTAAATCCAGCTCTCATGGCTAGATCTGATGATAAAGCATCAAGCTCCTCAAATCAGGTACCATCTCTCATTTTACTTGATATGTCTAAAACTGAGTATAAGCAAACTATTGAAGAATTAAGTGCTGAGATGTTTAACATTCATGTTAGTTTATCTGTTGCTAATGAAGAAATTGCTAAGTTAACTAAATATCATGAAACATTCAAATCTGAGAATGAAATGCTCTTGCTTATAACCAGTCCATTAGATTCACTAGCTCAAGAAAATGAAAGACTAAAAAATGATGTTGTCTGTGCTAAGGAGATAGAAGAATTCTTAAGAGATCAAATTGCTGAAAATGAATTTAAGCTTAAGGCCTTTAGAAATTCTTCTAAGTTAGTTCAGGAATATCATGAGAATCACACTGAGAACCAAAAGGTTGGAATAGGTTTTGACTATGGTAGAAGGCTTGGAAAGGCAGCTGTGATTGATGATTGTTCAGATGGTGATGCTCCCAAACCTCATATTCTCAAGAGAGTTTTTAAACCTATTTTCAAAACTGTTCAAGCTGATTTTGATGAGAATTCCTTACTCATCAAACAAGAACTTCGTGATAAAGATGAGTGTATTGACAACACATCTACTGAAGGGAAAGATACTGTCAAGATCCCCATGACAGAAACTTTACCAAGCAATCAGACAGAATGTTCTAAAGAAGCTGTCAACAAGGATAAGAAAGAAATTTTCAAAGATATTGTCAAGAGAGTACCTAGGACAGCAACTTCTAAATCTACTGTCAAGACAGTAGGTATGAAAGGTACTGTCAAGGGTAACTCGATAGAAACTTCAAGACATATTGTCAACACAGATGTTTACAAGTCTAAGAATAGGAATGGCAAGTTAGAAATTGATAAGAAAAATAGCTATGCTTATGTCAAGAATGCTCCAAGGAAGCTTTGCAATAATTGTGGCTCCTCCCAACACTTAACACATGTTTGTAAGAAACCTAATGAGAATAAGGTTAATGCAACCAAGGTTAAAGGTAACTTACACAGAACTCCCATTATGCAAAGAACAATGAATATTTGTAGTAACATTGACTGCTTGCCATGCAAAATCACTGCCATGAGTACATGTTTTAATCTGCCTATTCTGTCTACTGAAAAATGTTCCTATATGCAAACTGTTGAGACTTCCGAGCCTGCCAATGTTGGTAAAAAGGTAGCGTCCACTAAGAAAAAGACCAAGTCTTATTCTATAACTGAGTGGGTAGCAAAAGAAGCCAAACAGGATGTTTCAAGTATAGATTCAAATGTGATTAACGATGATATAAAATGTGATACTGTAACTGCAGGACCCAACAAGGATTGGGTACCAGATGCAAATTAAATATCATTTGTTTTGAAGGGCAAGAAAAAGAAACAAGTCATGTGGATCATCGATAATGGATGTTCTAGACACATGACAGGTGATAAAGCCCTGCTATCACATTATGTTGAGAAAGCTGGCCCAATCATAACTTTTGGAGACAACAGCAAAGGTTACACTGTGGGATATGGCTGTCTGGAAATTGGAAATGTTGTCATTGAAGATATTGCTCTTGTAGATGGATTGAAGCACAACCTACTCAGTGTCATCCAATTCAGTGACAGGGGATTTAAGGTTGATTTTGATATGATAGTTTGCAACATCTATCACAAGAAGAATGGAAGCCTTTCTTTGAAAGGAGTCAGGAAAGGAAGCTTGTTTGTTGCAGACTAAGCTCTGCTAAGAAAGACAAGGTATATTGTTTCTACAGTAAGGCAACAGTTGGTGACAACATGATTTGGCACAAAAAACTCTCCCATGTCAATTTCAAGACCATGAATATACTGATGAAGAAGGAATTGGTGAGAGGACTACCTCAACAGGAATTTTGTCAAGAAGGACTGTGTGAGGACTGCCAAATGGGCAAATTGAAAAGATCTGTGCACAAGTCAAAGCAATTGAACACCAACACTGAGCCACTCAAGTTAATCCACATGGATCTTTTTAGTCCAGTAAATGTTCAATCTCTAGCCAAAAAGAGATATGCACTGGTAATGGTGGATGACTACTCAAGGTACACTTGGGTAAAGTTCTTGGAAACCAAGGATGAAGCAGCTCAAGAAATCATTGATCATATAAGGGTTCTTGATAGAACTCCAAATGCAAAAGTTCAAATTCTAAGAAGTGACAATGGTACTGAGTTCAGAAATGCAACTCTTGGGAATTTCTGCAAAGATGAAGGCATTATGCAACAATTCTCTGCTGCTAGAACACCACAGCAAAATGGTGTTTTATAAAGAAAGAACAGGACTCTTGATAGGGCCATATTTCATCATATTTTTAATACCTATTTTATTTCCGTTTTCGTAATTTTATTAATTAATAAATTTTTTTATTTTGTTTTGTATGAAAATAAATAAAAACAGATTTCTAGCAAGAAAAGGTGCAAAAGGGGAAAGGAGGTGGAAAATACTTGAAGTCAAAGAAATTGGAGGAAAAATCGAATACTTATCCGAGAAGAAAAGGAAATTGAAGAAATTATATTCAAGATCAGATTGTAATCAAAGGGGCCAAAACCTATTATTTTTCCCTATATATATGGCCTTCCCTCTTGTAATTTAGACACCAATTTTAGACATCAATCTCAACCTGTTAATTAGGAGTATGATTAGATTTTTATTATTCGTTATTTATTGCAAACAGTTTATACATTATAATAGTATTCTACAACATTTTATTATTCGTTTTTAATTTCTCCTCTGCGTTTCGTGTTTTTCTTTTCCAACTCAGGCTACAGCAGCTTGGTTTACAGGGAGTGGACAACTTTTCTTTACTTGTTAATTGTTTTAGTCCTCCTGTTTGTGATTACGTGTACACGCGCTAGACTTAAGCTTTTAGTTTACTTTTAATTTGTTTTAATGTTGCTATTGTTCTTGATTTGTTTCGTTTATATTAATATTAATATTATATCTAGCTAATTTTCTTGTCCTAGGATGAAGATGAAATTAATTTAATTACTATTGATTTCTTCTCGTTCCTATTAATTGACTCTCATAATTTTTCTTGGTGCTTAATTGTTCAATTAACAAAGTGATTTTGATATATTATTGTTACCGGATTTATTTTTCATAGCCTATGCTTGCTCTTTGAAGTCTTGATAGGTTATTGTTAGATAACAAGTTTCATTGTCTCGTTAATTGATATATCTTATTTGTGAAGAAAAGGGGATTGATTTTAGGGCGAGTTGATATTAATTGTGATTGATTAATGGATTCGGATTCCTAGGTTTTCCATATTACTTGATAATCATTGCTAATTAGGTTAATTAGGTTAATTAAAACTCATCTCAAACATATTTGTCTAGTTCGCCTGATTTAGTTATTAGGGTTTTGAAAATTAGTAGTCTCTGTGGATCGACCTGTATTTGCTACAACTAAACACTGTGCGCTTGCAGTTATTTTACACATCAACTTTCATTGAAGCTGCTAGAACTATGTTGAATGATGCAAAACTACCAACATACTTCTGGACAGAAGCTATCAACAAAGCTTGTTGCTCACAGAACAGAACCTTAATCAACAAGACTCATGGGAACACTCCTTACCATCTGTTGACAGGAAAGAAACCTACTGTCAAATATTTTCATGTATTTGGGAGTAAGTGTTTCATGATGATAGACAACCATGAGAGGAAAAGAAAGTTTGATGCTAAAGCTTATGAAGGCATCTTTATGGGATATGGATTAGAAAGGACTGCCTGTAGAGTCTATGTCATTGATCACAAAGTCATTGAAGAAAGTGTGAATGTCACATTTGATGAGACCAAGTTTCCAGGACTGCAAGAAGATGGTCAAATGCAGCCTCTCAGATTTGAAAATCAAGGTTACTTGGAAGAAGAAGAAAAAGAAGAAGAAATTGTTATTGAAGAACCTACATGTACTCAGACTATTGAATTTGAAAGAGATGCTGTCAACACCAATGATGCTAACCAAACTACATCTCAATCTCAGACAGCAACATCTAATAATCAGAATGAAAGTGATTATGGAGATAATGAAGAGCATGAAGGAGAAATAACACTGGTGGAGAATCAACCTCTCAAGGAGGAACTAGTCAAGCAGATCAAGATAGAAGCTTGCCAAGGACCACCAAATGGAACAAGGATCATACTAGTAATTTAATTATTGGTGATCCCACTACTGGTGTAAGGACAAGGAGAAATGTTTCTGCTGACAGCATGTTTTCCTGTTTTCTATCTTAAACTGAGCCAAAGACAATTGATGAAGCATTGTTGGATTCTGATTGGGTGATAGCTATGCAAGAAGAGCTTAACCAATTTGAGAGAAAAAATGTATGGAAGCTAGTCCCTAGACCAAAAGGGAAGTTAGTTGTTGACATAAAGTGGGTTTTCAGAAAGAACTTGGATGAAAGTGGAAATATGACAAGAAATAAGGCAAGGCTAGTAGCTAAAGGTTACTTACTGTCAACAGGAAGGGATAGATTATTATGAAACATTTGCACCTGTTGCCAGACTTGAAGCCATTAGAATATTTCTAGCCTATGTTGCATACTGTAACTTCAAGGTGTTCCAAATGGATGTCAAAAGTGCCTTTCTCAATGGAGAGCTAGAGGGAGAAGTGTATGTTGAACAGCCACCTGGATTTGAGGATGCTGAGTTGTATGACTTTGTCTACAAACTGTTCAAGGCACTCTATGGATTGAAGCAAGCCCCCAGAGCTTGGTATGAAACTCTCTCTACCTTTCTAATAGAGAATCAATTTACAAGAGGTGTAGTAGATAAGACATTATTCTACAAGCATCATGGCAAGGACATCATTCTGGTACAGATATATGTTGATGACATAATCTTTGGTTCTACAAATGAAAAGCAGTGCGAGAAGTTTTCATCTCTCATGAGAAATAAATATGAGATGAGCATGATGAGAGAACTATCATTTTTCTTAGGTCTACAAATTCATCAAAAGGATGATGAAATCTTCATAATTCAAACTAAATATGTCAAGAAACTTCTCAAAAAGTTCAATTTGGAAGATGCCCTGCCAAGACACCTATCTCTACTGCAACCAAACTGGATTTGGATCCTATAGGAAAGAAAGTGGACTCTAGCACTTACAGACGCATGGTTGGATCTCTACTATATCTAACTGCTAGCAGACCAGAAATCATGTTTGCTACATGTCTCTGTGCAAGGTTTCAGGCTGATCCAAAAGAGTCTCATCTAATTGCCATCAAAAAATCTTTAGGTATCTAAAAAGCACTCCAAACTTAGGCCTTTGGTATCCTAAGGATACTGGATTTGAATTGATTGGATATTCAGATTCAGACTATGCTGGATGCAAGATTGACAGAAAAAGCACAACAGGTAGCTGTCAATTCCTTGGTGGTAGATTAGTGCCATGGTTTAGCAAGAAGCATCATTTTGTGTCCACATCAACTGCAAAAGCTGAGTATATTGCAGTTGAAAGTTGCTGTGCACAAATTCTTTGGATGAAAAATCAGCTATTGGATTATGGTCTAGAGTTATCCAACATCCCCATCTACTGTGATAACACTAATGCCATAGCAATCTCAGACAATCCAGTTCAACACTCCAGGACAAAGCACATTGATATCAGACATCATGTCATTAGAGAGCATGTTGAAAAGGGAATTGTGAAGCTTGTTTATGTCCCTACGGATAAGCAACTTGCAGATATTTTCACAAAGCCATTGGATGATGCAACCTTCAACAGGTTGGTAAGTGAATTGGGAATGCTAAATATGGTATGTTAACTTACGAGATTTTACATTTTCAATGTGTTAGATACAGCTCGTGACAGTAGCCTTCAATGTTGCTATCATGAGAAGTTACTGTCTTATGTGCTACTTGCTTTGACAGCATGTCTGCTATGACTGTGCTAAAATTAAAATTACATTATTGTCATAATTTATGTAATTAGTAGTCACGTGACATTAATTTAAATCACACGGGTGCTAGATAATTAGTCTTGTCATTTGAAATGACCGGGTTAATTGTCAGTCTTTTTCTTGTAAAGTTAATTACTTTATTAAAAAGCGTATGGGAAACTGGAACGTCACTTAGTGTGCTATAAATAAGCTTGAGGCCAAACCCCTATTTTCTTATAACACACATGAAAGACTGAGTGTATAAACTTGTAACACTATAACTAATGTAACTCATCTAAAAGAAAAGATACTTAACTAGAAGACAATCAAGAACAAGCAGTCACAAAGAAATCAACACTAAATGAAGACAAGGTAATTGATACAATTCAACATGTTAACTATGATCAAGCCAAGAAGAAATCATTGAGAGAAGTTCAAGTCAAAGTTGTTCATGCCTCAGTGATTTGAAAAGCCAAGAATCAAGATCATAACTATCAGTATCAATAAGACTAATTGATTTCAAGTGAATAAGAAGGAAAGAAAATATTGGAAAGCCACATTACTAATTGGATATGGTAATTTATTCAAGAAGCAAAAACACTATCAAGACTAGTCACTTATGAACCAGACCAGTGCATCAAGTATCAGGACATTGATAGAAAGTTTATGTCAGTAATAAAGATCCATGTTCAAGAGCTTGGTGAAGAATAAAGAAGACATGAAGATATCACAAGTTCAAGATGTGCATTGAAGTTTCAAGTTGAAGACCAGAATATTTTCTAAGTACTAAATATTCTAGATGACCAAGTTGAATATTTCTAAGTAGAAGTTCTACTTAGAAATTCGAGATGGCTAAGCAGAAATTCTCAAGTAGAAGTTCTACTTAGAGTGCAGCTTCAACATGACACATGGCATCTTCTGATTGGCAGATTTCCAAGCTTTCAAGATAAGGCAAGATTTATGTGGACATCATTGGGCCACGTATATCTTAGTCTTTGAAGACTACAGGACATAGATTACATGTAGTATAAATAGAAGTACTTGTGTAATGTTTTAGTTAGTGAGCAATTCTTGAGAGAAACACATGTAAAAGAGAGAGAGTGCATTCACAGAGCTTAGTATCATTCACTTCTCTCTGAACTTCTGTTATACTTTGTAATGAATGTTGTAGCAACCACTTCAAGTTATATATAAGACATATATTCCTTGAATCTGTGTGTTCGTTTATTGCATCGTATTTATTGCTTCTCATATTTGAAAAGTTGTATTCACCCCCCCTCTACAACACATTTGGACCTAACAATTGGTATCAGAGCTATATGTTTAACATACAAAACATAGATCCTTGTGTTTAGTAGAAGAATCGTGAGTTTTCATTTTCTAGATCTACTTTTCTAAAATTCTGGAAAAGTGAGCTTTAATTCGTTTGTAGTGAAAACTCATCCGAAAAATTATTTAAATACTCCAGGTGTGATTATTTAGCTTGGGTGTATTTTAATTAATTTTTGTGAATTAATCTGGGTACTTTGATATTTGGTGTTCTTGAGTGTTCATCATTTGTTCTTATCAAAGAAGACGACCCAACAACTTTTTGATCTCCTTTTCAAACAGATAAATAGTAAAAGAATAAAAAGGTGTTTTTGGATTTTTGATTTGCATTATTCACGGCCGAAAGTATATCAAAACATATTCAGTACCTAGCACGTGGGTTAGGTGGGTTAGGTGAGTAAAGCATCAAAAGTCAAAAAGGTGTTAAAGAGATAATATTGTTTATTCAATATTAAAATGATCTGCAGCAAAATTATTCTAAGGACAAAAGTTCTACATAGAATTTCTACTTGAGATTTTCTACATAGAATTTCGACTTGGATAACTTCTACTTGGTGAAGTTCGACTTGAGCAAAAATTTCTACTTAGAGAAATTTCGACTTAGGCAAAAGTTCTACATAGAATTTCTACTTGAGATTTTCTACATAGAATTTCGACTTGGATAACTTCTACTTGGTGAAGTTCGACTTGAGCAAAAATTTCTACTTAGAGAAATTTCGACTTAGGCAAAAGTTCTACATAGAATTTCTACTTGAGATTTTCTACATAGAATTTCGACTTGGATAACTTCTACTTGGTGAAGTTCGACTTGAGCAAAAATTTCTACTTAGAGAAATTTCGACTTAGGCAGAAGTTCTACATATATATTCTACATAGCCTAGTCTTGGGTACTTAGAAACTTTTAGTGACCAGAATTGAAATGGCTCCTAAAAATGCATTCAAGATCCCAATGTTCAACCGAGATCACTATGAAGAATGGGTTTTCAGAATGAGACTCTTTTTAGAGACTGTTAACCCTGAATATCTGGAAGTCCTTGACAAGGGTAAATTTGTTCCAATGGTGGTTATTCCTGCGCATACGGAAGGAGGGGTGGTTATAGCACCTCGGTCTGAGCCCAAAAAGGCAGCGGACTTTTCGGAAGCTGACAAGGAGCAAATATCTTGTGATACTGCCGTACGACAAACCTTGATGGAATCTCTTGATCATGAAATGTTCAACATAGTCAAAGGTCTGACTACAGCAAAGAAGATTTGGGACAAGATAGAAGTTGTCATGGAAGGATCTGCAGAGGTTAGAAGCAACAAGACACTCATACTCAAGATGGAGTATGACACCTTTAGAATACGAAAAGGAGAAGGCATAACAGACGTCTATCTAAGATTCAGTCAGTTAGTATTGGATTTGAATCTGAGAGGTGTAACTCTCCCCATGGTTGAGACCAACACGAGATATCTAAGGAACCAGCCAAAGAGCATTGAACATAGGGTCTACGTAATAAGAGAAACCAGAGATTTGCATACAACTTCTCTGGAAGAGTATTATGGAATACTAAAGACCTATGAGCTGGAAACACTTCAAGATCAAGCATGGGACAATGATTCAAAAGAAGAGACTGAATTAATAGATAGATATGAGATTGAGATGGAAGATCGCCAGGATAAATCTGTTGATTCTCGATCTTATCGAAAAGACGGGCCCAATCAAAGTTGGGTTCCGAAGAATGTCTAATCAATCTATCATTGCAGGGCGTTAAGCAGAATAGAAATAAAGTTATATGGGTGCTAGACAGTGGAGCATCGAGGCATATGACTGGAAACAAGTCCCTGCTTACAGAGTTGGTTATGAAGGCTGGCCCTTATGTCACCTTTGGAGATGACAGCATAGGTGTGACAAAGGGATATGGCAAACTGAAAACTGGCAATGTCATCATAGAAGATATTTCCTATGTTGAGGGACTGAAGCACAATCTGTTGAGTATCAGTCAATTCTGTGACAAAGGTTAAGAAATTGTCTTCAACAAGAAAGGTGTATCAATCACTCACATCAAGGAAGGCTCACTGGCTTTGAGAGGAGTTCGAAAGGCAGATCTTTTTGTTGCAGACATGGATTCAGCAAATCAGAATGAGGTCACCTATTTCTACAGCAAAGCCTCAGATGATGAAAGCTGGTTATGGCACAAAAAGCTATCTCACTTAAACTTCAAAACGATGAATGCTCTCGCGAGACGAGAATTGGTGAGAGATCTACCTCAAATGGAGTTCGCTCCGAAAGGACTCTGTGAAGCTTGTGAAATGGGAAAGTCGAAGCGAGCATCGCATAAAAGCAAAGAAATTTCTAGTATTACTGAGCCTCTGCAACTTCTTCATATGGATTTGTTTGGCCCAGTGAATGTCCTATCTTTGTCTAGGAAAAGATATGCATTGGTAATCGTGGATGACTTCTCCAAGTATACATGGGTATTGTTCGCAATGACGAAAGACGAAGTACCTTTCTTAATCATTGATCACATCACTCAAATTGAGAATGTTTCAACACTTACTGTGAAGACGATTAGATCAGACAATGGCACTGAATTAAAAAACGCAGTGCTGAATGACTTCTGTGTATCTAAAGGAATACGTCGTCAGTATTCAGCCCCGAGAACTCCACAGAAAAATGGAGTAGTTGAAAGGAAGAATAGAACTTTGGTTGAAGCAGCAAGAACTTTGTTGTATGATTCAAAACTTCCTTTGTACTTCTGGGCCGAAGCAGTGAGTACCGCTTGTTACACTCAAAATAGAACCTTGATTATAAAAGATAAAGAAAAGACACCATGTGAATTAATGAACAACAGAAGACCAACAATCAAATACTTTCATGTCTTTGGAGCAAAATGCTATGTACTTATAGATGATGAAAATCTAGGCAAGTTTGCAGCAAAAGCTCGTGAAGGAATCTTTGTTGGTTATTCCACAGATGTGGTGGCAGCTTATAGAGTGTTCTTAGTGAATGATCGAAAAATGACTGAAAGCTACAACATCAGATTCGATGATACCAAACTCCCATCAATTTCTAGAGATTCTAGTGAACCTGAGTCCCTAACATTTCAGAATTTGGACTTAGATGAACTTGAAGATGAACCTGAGTTAGTTGTCCCATTAAATGTTCCAAGTGTACGTGAAGAACCTTAGTCTAGTGAACAATCTAATTCTACAAGATCAGAAGAGACTTCTTCAGTACGAACCGGCAATAACTCAGGGGGAGTAAATAGCAGCTCAAGGACAACTGTTCAAGGCTCGAGACGAGTTGACAGTAGTTCTGTAGGAGATGGCACTAACTCAGGGGGAGTTAGTGAGAATAATCAAAGTAGTCAGCACCATAACTCAGAAAGTCAAGCTGAATCATCAAGACAATTTCCAGGAGAACGGGTATGGAATAGAGATCATCCGTTTGAATTAATTATTGGTGATCCAGATGCTGGTGTGACTGCTAGAAGAACTGCAAGAGCTGACCTGGCTAATATTTCCTTATATTCTGGGTTCTTATCCAAGCTTGAACCTAAAGAAATAGAAGAAGCTCTTGGTGATGCTGATTGGGTGATTGCAATGCAAGAGGAACTCAATCAGTTTGAAATGCAGAAAGTTTGGAAACTGGTACCCCGACCAAAGAACATATCAGTAATTGGAGCTAGGTGGGTATTCAGAAATAAACTGGATGAAAACGGACTTGTAACACGAAACAAGGCTCGTTTGGTTGCAAAAGGTTATTCTCAGCGAGAAGGAATTGATTACGATGAAACCTATGCACCGGTTGCAAGACTTGAGGCAGTCAGGATGTTCTTGGCATTTGCAGCACATAAGAACTTCAAGGTTTTCCAGATGGATGTGAAAAGTGCCTTCCTGAACGGAGAGTTAGAAGAAGAAGTGTATCTGGAACAGCCGCCTGGCTTCATTGATCCAGAACATGTAGATTTTGTGTATCTTCTCTTCAAATCTGTCTATGGCCTCAAGCAATCCCCAAGGCGATGGTATGAAACCCTATCCTTATTCTTAATTGAAAATGGTTTTATTAGGGGAGTAATTGATAAAACATTGTTCTATAAAAATGTAAGAAATGACTTAATACTTGTTCAAGTCTATGTGGACGATATTATTTTTGGGTCATCGAATGAGCGCTTGTGCGAGAAATTTGCCAAGCTAATGCAGGAAAAATATGAGATGAGCATGATGGGAGAGCTGTCCTTCTTCCTTGGATTACAAATCAGTCAGAGAAAAGATGGTATCTTTATCTGTCAATCCAAGTACGTCAGAGATTTACTCAAGAAGTATAATCTAGAAGATGCATCAGCAGCTAAGACTCCCATGGCAACAGCCACGAAGCTTGATGAAGATAAATCAGGTAAATCAGTTGACATCACAAGCTATCGAGGTATGATTGGCTCACTCCTCTATTTAACTGCAAGTAGACCCGATATAATGTTCGTAACTTGTTTATGTGCAAGGTTCCAAGCGGATCCTAGAGAATCACATCTCGTAGCCGTCAAGAGAATTTTTAGGTATCTCAAGGGCACACCAAATCTAGGGATTTGGTACCCAAGAGATACAGGTTTTAATCTAATTGGCTATTCGGATTCAGACTATGCAGGTTGCAGGATTGATAGGAAAAGCACATCTGGTGCTTGTCAATTTCTTGGCAGAAGATTGGTATCCTAGCAAAGTAAAAAACAACATACAGTATCTACTTCTACTGCTGAAGCTGAGTACATTGCTGCTGGAAGCTGTGTAGCTCAAATACTGTGGATGAGGAACCAATTGAAGGATTATGGCATGGAGCACAAGAAAATTCCAATTATGTGTGACAACACAAGTGCCATTGCCATAACCAACAATCCTGTAGATCACTCAAGAACCAAGCACATCGACATCAGGTATCACTTCATAAGAGAACATGTCGAGGAGGGGAATATGGAGCTACATTTTGGGCCCACAATGCAAAAAATTACAGATATATTCACCAAACCTCTTGATGAAGTAACATTCAATAGATTGGTTGGTGAATTGGGAATGCTTAACACAAGTTAGTAAAGCCTTCTATCTGTAAAATCCAGGTTTATGTTTGTATGTGCAAGCTACTTAATCATTATGTGCTTAGACTTTAAAATGCCTAATTAATGATTGTTATAGTTTGCATATAGTTTGCATAAATTCATTGTGTTTTAAGTGTCTTTTATAGCACAAATCTGTGAATTTATGCTTGTTAGATTGCATGATCATAGGGGGAGTTAAATTCATAATATTCTAAATTTTACATGATTTTTAGATGAATTTACCTATGATTTTCATGTAATTAGAGGCCTTAGAATTGAATATCTTCAAAATTTTGAGTTAGTGTCTATCTCGAAACTCATCTAGAAATTCGACTTGAATTTCGACTTAAGCTGTCAGAGTGAAGTTTTGAAAATTCTAAGTCTGGGAAGAATTTCGAGTTGTCTATCTCGAAATTCATCTCGAAATTCGACTTTGAGTTCGAGTTCGAGTTACCAGTGTGCCTAGTTCTATTTTCAAAATATTCGAGATAAAGTCTATCTCGAATTTTATCTCAAAGGTTGAGATGAGGTTTCCATTAAGGGAATATTTTGAAAACTGAGAATAACTTCGAGTTAGTCTATCTCGAAACTCAACTCGAATTTCGACTTGATGTTCGAGATAGAGATCTCAGTTGCTTAAAGGGAATTTTTGAGTTACTCCTAACTCGAATCTTATCTCGAAGGTTAAGATTAGGTTTCCATTCAAGATATTTTGGAAAGAATTGAGATTAACTTCGAGTTAGTCTCTATCTCGAAACTCAACTCGAATTTCAACTTGATGTTCGAGATAGAGTTAAACTTCTAACTCGAAACGTATCTCGAATTTCCCTGTATTTCTTTTACTGGAAGGGAATTTTCCAAGTTTACAAACCAATAAAGTTCGAGATAGGATTTCCCTATAGTTTTTGCTGTAAAATTGATTAAAGTGCTTATTTGTGCTTATTTTTCGAGTTAACCTCTATCTCGAACTTCATCTCGAAGTTCGACTTGATGTTCGAGATAGAGTTCGACTTAGGTGTTCCCTGTATGAACTTAGTATTTTTCACTCTTTTTAACAGGGACATTTTTGTCATTTCATAATCATCTATATATACATCTCTAACTCGATGCATCATTCACTTTACCTAATTTCATTTTTACAGCAGCCGCTTCACAAAAACAAGGCGATTTCACAAATTACATACCATTAATCCATGTTTTTGTGATTAAACTCATACTAATCACGAATTACTGCCAATTTTTTGACTTCTATTCACTGTGTTATCATTAATCTTTGTGTTGGTGTGTTTTGTAACCACTAATATACACGCGCATATACATACACACAAACATCAAGTGTTTGTGTAACTGTTCAAAACACAATTTCCATATTCTTCATCCATATACACACACGATTTCACTGGTATACACACGAATATTCATCTTCTTTGAATATTCAGATTTAGTAATTGGCAACTGTTCATATCCCGTAGTTTAACTTTTCAGATTGTTTTTCGGTATTCTCGAAAAATTAAAAGGGATAAAACTGTTAATTCGTAAATTACTTGTTTTTCAAATTAAAAAAAAAATTTCACATCTCTTAAAGAAAAACATTTAATTAAAATGGCTCACCAATTTTCACTTGCTAAAAACAATTTTTATAATATTTCTACGGAAATTGGTGATCAACTCCCACGGTTTAAGTTTTGGGTACGATTTCTTAATTTGTACTCCAAGGCTAGCCATGCATTTACTCCTAAACCTACACTAGTACATGATGCTTTACAGCAATTATGGACTAGTGCGGTTACTTTTGGGAGCAAAACAACCCCCTACGGTTTCAGGTTTACCTTAGCGGGTCAGGAATATGAGGTGACTGAAGAAGTTATCAACAGGGTTCTGGGATTCCCAATCAAAGATGCTTATGATGCAGAACCTACAGCGGAACAACGCCTCACATTCTTTGAAGAAATAGGATGTTATCCTCCGACTGGCCGGATCACTGGAAACATCCAAAAACAATTATTCCATGTGGAATGGAATTACTTTTTCGAGGCCATCACAAGATGTTTTCGGGCACGCGAAAAAGATTTTCATCAAATTCCAATTCCAATGCAAACCTTTGCGGTTGCCCTAGCAAGAGAACTGGATATAAATTATGGACGCATAGTTCTCTCTGAGATAGTGGCCACAATGGGATCTCCTGCAAGCAGAGACCTCACTACAACTGATGTTGTCTGCTGGTTTCCTCGGTTCCTACAAATGCTGATTAATGATTTAATACCGAAGGATGCTCTTGCTGTTAGACAGGGATTTGCCAGAAGCCCAACATCTGCACCGCTAGGGATGGGCACTAAGTAACTTTCAATCATTGCTAATCAGGATAAACATCAAGGTAAACCGATGTCAATTCCTGAAAATATTCAAATGTGGCTTACATATGATGCAGGAGTTACCAATTTGGAGGTATCATCGCAAGTTTCATCATATGCTCAGAATCCGTCTGCTCATGTTGTGGCATTTGATGGGATTCCTGATGAGCAAAGCGATGAGGCACAAGGTAATGAATCAGGTAATCTCTCCCTGCATACTATTCATTCCTCCTCCTATGTATCTGATTCCGAGACCCAAGAGACTGCTAACCCGCAGGATCTATCCCAGGGTGAGAGCTATATTTCTGAGCCTGATACACATTCTTATTCTCTTTCACCCCTGTTAACGGAAGTCCGAAAGCCAGCACATGTATATGTAGGAGATGATGAGGAGAGTGACCCCGAAGTGCAGCATCTTATTCGAAAGAAAGCCAAAATTTTTCATGCTGCTACTTCCAACGTCCAGTCAAACCTTAGTGTATCACACGCAACCACTCCACCTCACGAGAGTGGTTCTCCCCTTAAACAATCTGCACATAGGGATTTTGGTGAGGATTATGTACCTTTTGAAGATCCTGTTGCTTCAAAAGGACATGAAGTTTTAACAACTTCAGCCGTACCTTCACCGGTACGTACTGATGCTGCAAAGAGGATCGGTTCTGATGTTGTACAAGAACACTTTGCAGACCCTCAGCCTGAGATTCCAACTCAGGATATAACAGAAATAGATCCCATAACTGCCAATTATATTGCTTATCCAATTTCTGCAGGTACTGCTTCATACTTTGGATCAATCATTGAAGACATACACGAGCGTGAGACAGGGAGTGTGTGTGAGAGGTTAGGGAGAAAGGGACCTTCATTTTTAAGGCCCGAAACCGAGCGCCAAATACTAACAGAACGAGTATTAGAGCGAGGTCACCTAAACCAAACACCGTCCCTTAATATTGAAAATCTTGATACACGTATGACTTCTATGGAAAATCAGATGAGGCAGTTCGGGCAGACGATGGGGCAGTTCGGGATTAACATTGGAAACAATCAAAGGGCTCTTGATGACTACGCAGCACGAATGGCAAGTCAAGCTACGGCTTTTGATGCTTTGACAAACAAGGTCAATGACTTGGGCCATGCTGGTGGTGTCTTGGGAAGCACTCTTAATGAAAGGATGGGGGCAATGGAGTCTACAATGCATACAATGGCCGTGGAGATCAGTAGAATGATGTTCGCAGTCAGGAGTTTTGTACCCCCGGAGTGTTTCGAGTCGCAACAACCTCCCCCCGATGCTGGTGCAGGTGGTGCTAGTGGAGCGGGAGCCTCCGGTTCTGGTTTTGGAGGTTCTTATGCTGCTGGTGGATTTCCTGAGCAAGGTGGTGTTCAGGATAACTCACCTAAGGGGGAGAGTGGAAAGGAGACGAGACAGCAGGCAGTTCACATCGAAGAAATTGAAGAACATGTTGATCTTGTCAAGGAAATAGAAATTGAGCCGTCTGTTGATGAAGAGGCTCTGAGGAGGAAAAAGGGTAAGGCAATGATGGTTGAGCAAGATGAGCCATTCGTTGACCTCAGTCATCAGGAAACAGTATAGGAGGTACTTGACTCAGATTCTGATATGGAAGACGTACCTTTGGCACATGCTATAAAGAGATCTTTGAAGGAACAAGGTGGAGGTGCTGGGATGTCTTCCGGAATGCCTGAAGAAATTTCTGTTGATGAGGAAACCCTTAAAGCTCAACAGTTAGCCTTGGAACAAGCTCAGTTCCATAAAATGAAGATGATGCAAGAACGTGCTGCGTTCCTAGAAAAGAAAGTGGAGCTCCAAGGGAAGCAGTATGATCATGAGCTTGCAAGGCTAGCTGATCCTCAAGTTGATCTCGACAAGAGAAGGATAGGACAGAAGTGGGATGAAGCAAGGAAGATATTGATGGGACCCTGTGCGAAAGGAGTTCATAACAAGGAGGCAGATGACCTGTTCTACAACCTGAATTTGCAGAATCCAATGACTGTGGACTATATAAGTGCTTTGAAGAGATTAATTTCTAAAGTCGGGGTTGGATACAATGCAACACTTAAGGAGTGGCAGGTTATTTTGTCTTTGGTAGAAGGAGTCCCAACATCTTTCCTATATGTGGATGACCAATTCATAACGAGAAGATCTGCGTCAGAGTTGTTCTTGCTAGCAACAAAAATTCAATACTCTCAATCTGAGGAGCTAAGCATTCTGTATAGGGATCAGTTAATGCAGCTAGCAGAGGACAAGGGTCCAGAATTCTCAGCATATCCAAATTTTGTCCGGATGGTGGTTGACGGAAAGATGAAGAGGGTTAGCATGGAGGAAAATGATCTAATGGAGCTTTCAGTGGAATCTCTCAAAGTTGTCTGTAGACAAATGATGAGTAAGGGATTCGCTTCTGAGCTTAAAGAAAAATCCGTGAAGATCATTGAAAGAGTCATATTCAAGAAGAGCAATGAGGTGTGGAAGTGTGATATCATTGCTCCAAACCCTCTAGATAACGTGAAGATTGAGCCGGAGCTGATGGAGAAGAAATGGAATATTCTTCAAGCAATGAAGAATGTAGATGAAGCTCTGACTCTTCCTTCTGGAGCACTGGAACAAGGAGAGATAAGGGAGGCAATTGGTGTTCCAGGAAGTGATAGTGTATACTGGATACACGCTTATGTTGAAGATACAGCTGATGCCTTAGTATTCATAGATGCAGACCAGAATCAAACATTCTTGCATATGAGTAGAAAATGGCTGCTACAGACTCACGATGCTGCATTTTTGGAGAGAGTATTACATGTATTCAAATGGGGCGAAGTGGAAGATATGTATGTGGAAGAAAAGCAGAGACTCATGAGTTACCTATCTGAGGTAGTGGTGGAAAAGAAGCGGATGGAGCGAGATGCGGCTAGTGTCCACAATACTGACCGTGTCAAGGGCTACCCCAAGATGATCTATTGTCAGTTTAAAGCTGATAAATCACATTGGAAACCTCAGCTCATAATGAAGAACTTTGAGGACATTCCAAAGATCAGGACTACTCAGGAGGTGGACAAACTCAGAAGGCTTTTCAAACATCCTTATCCAGAGCCCAAGAATCCTCTAGAAATGGAAGCTGTAAGTCTATTAAATGCTAGGTGGAAGCAGCTTCGCGGTCCAGTGTACAAGAAAGAACAGCAGCAGAAGGAGAAGCGCAGAAGGCAGAAAGAAGAGAAAGACCAAGCTGCTGAAGCTAGAAAGAGGAAACGGAATTATGGTTAAAGGTCAGAGTGGTGTGAACTTGAAGTTGGAAAAACTTCATGTCTTTCGGTTGCTTTAACTCACTTGAGGAAAATTCACCTTAGAGTGAATCCAATAAGGTGATATAAGTTTGACTAAAAGGTATGAAATAATCCAGGTGATAGGAATCACTCAAATGATCTTTAATTCGAAGTTCGAATTCTGTTTCTAGTTTAAGTTCTTTGTATTGTTTTCAAGTAAATTTCAATTGTAAATTATTCAAGACTATAATGTTAATTATCTTTTCTCGTCTCATTGTTTAGTTGAGTTATCCTTCATTAATTTGAATGTCATTGTTAGACAGTCAAATAGGGGGAGATTGAAAGGCTGAGTGTATAAACTTGAAACACTATAACTAATGTAACTCATCTAAAGGAAAAGATACTTAACCAGAAGACAATCAAGAACAAGAAGTCACAAAGAAATCAACACTAAATGAAGACAAGATAATTGATACAATTCAACATGTTAACTATGATCAAGCCAAGAAGAAATCATTGAGAGAAGTTCAAGTCAAAGTTGTTCATGCCTCAGTGATTTGAAAAGCCAAGAATCAAGATCATAACTATCAGTATCAATAAGACTAATTGATTTCAAGTGAATAAGAAGGAAAGCAAATATTGGAAAGCCACATTACTAATTGGATATGGTAATTTATTCAAGAAGCAAAAACACTATCAAGACTAGTCACTTATGAACCAGACCAGTGCATCAAGTGTCAGGACATTGATAGCAAGTTTATGTCAGTAATAAAGATCCATGTTCAAGAGCTTGGTGAAGAATAAAGAAGACATGAAGATATCACAAGTTCAAGATGTGCATTGAAGTTTCAAGTTGAAGACCAGAATATTTTCTAAGTACTAAATATTCTAGATGACCAAGTAGAATATTTCTAATAGAAGTTCTACTTAGAAATTCGAGATGGCTAAGTAGAAATTCTCAAGTAGAAGTTCTACTTAGAGTGCAGCTTCAACATGACACATGGCATCTTCTGATTGGCAGATTTCCAAGCTTTCAAGATAAGGCAAGATTTATGTGGACATCATTGGGCCACGTATATCTTAGTCTTTGAAGACTACAGGACATAGATTACATGTAGTATAAATAGAAGTACTTGTGTAATGTTTTAGTTAGTGAGCAATTCTTGAGAGAAACACATGTAAAAGAGAGAGAGTGCATTCACAGAGCTTAGTATCATTCACTTCTCTCTGAACTTCTGTTATACTTTGTAATGAATGTTGTAGCAACCACTTCAAGTTATATATAAGACATATATTCCTTGAATCTGTGTGTTCGTTTATTGCATCGTATTTATTGCTTCTCATATTTGAAAAGTTGTATTCACCCCCCCTCTACAACACATTTGGACCTAACAACACGTGAGAACTCTAGAGTCATGAGTAAGAGAAATTCTGACGAAATCACTCCTCCCGAAAGCCCCGACTCTGCTGGAGTCAAGGAAATGTAAGCTATCTGGGCGGAGGCCATGGAGATCGAGAAGCAAGAAGCTGTTGAGAAGAAGGAAGCTGTTGGTGAGGATCCTTGGGATCCCTGGCTGAATAAGCTTCAGGCTTATTTGGACAAATAGGGGATCACCAAGGAGGAGGATGTGGAGCTGGTGATCAAGGATCTGTTGGAAGATGATTTGTTAGATCTTAAGAATGTTTAGTGTTTTTGAAAAAAACTTATAATATATTGTTTTTTTATTTATCAAAAGACTATTGTTTCATCTTCCCCAGTGTTCATGCTTAATTCCTCTTTCTCTACTTTATCCTCGTATCTTGCCATTTGGTATGATTGAACGTGTGTCTGTGCCTTTAACGAATACGTGCCTAAATTGATTAAATGTTAATTGGTAATTTTAATTTAAGCAATGAGCAAAATCAATTTAAAACTTATGACAAAAATTATTTCCACACAAGTTGCTGTCAGCAATGAAAGTTGCTGTCATGACATGTCTTGACAACAAGTATCCTTATAGCAAGGAAAAAGTTTCTGTCATGAGAGTTTAAAAGATACTATCTCTAAATTGCTTAATGGTGACAACACGTTCTCACGCCAATGTTACTGTCAAGCGAAACATGCTGTCACATCTTCAAAGTTACTGACGAATTTGTTCTAGCGCACAGGTTACTATCAAAGTTAGTGGAACATTATAATTGGGATTTTACCTCCACGATTTACAGCCACTAGAAAGTAACTACCCACGACATCTCGTGACTGTTTAGTGGGTTAAGACACAAAGTTACTTTCCCCTTTTTTAGTAAAACGGTTGCCATTCTCATATAAGCAACTGTCAATCAGACAAAGCACAAAAATGGCACCCAAACAATCTACTCCGCAAACAAACTTTGCTGGCATTCTCACTGCTGGAGATGCTGGTGAAGGCTTCAAAGGACTTGTATCCTTCATGAACAAGTCCTATTTAGGTCATGATATTACCTCAACCCCATCTTTGGACCTAGACAAACTTGAACAATTTTTGAAAACTGCCATTGTTCAAGGAAATGCAGGTAATGAAGCCATTAACTTCAAAATCAACAACATTACCTACATTCTCACTATCAAGGGCATCAATGATGCCCTGGGAACTCGATTGCAAGCTAATGAATCATACCAGGAGCTTGTAAGATGAAACCCTAAAGAATTTCTTCTTGAAAATTGGGTATTCTGGCCCTATTATTGAAGAAGGAACCTCAAGCTGGTACCCACCTGGCCAAATGGACAGGAAATACCTGAGGAAAGAATGGAGCATGGTTTTTTATGTAATGGTGAAAGTCTTCTTAACAAAGACTTCTGGCTGGAATGGAATCCCTACCTACATCAAGAAAGTCACTCATTCTCTTGTCCATGGTTACAAGGTGGATCTAGGAAAGATGCTCATGGCACAAATCAAACCTGCCCTGAACAAGAAGGTAAATGTCTATCCCAGATTTATTATGTTATGCATAAATTCTTTATGTGGAATTGATGAAAATGCCTCCCTCACAATGGAGTGCAATGTTTTGAAAAGGAACACACATACAACACTCAATTCATAGAATTTAAATGCAGATATTCCACTTTGTTTCACACAACACGTGGTTGATCAAGTCCCCAACCTTGATTTTCCATTATCACCAAGTGAGTTTGATACATTCTCACTTCAGAATGAAGCTGAATTAGACCCAAATTCAGTTAACCAACATTCTTCTCCATACATACAAATCAGACAGTCTAGACTACCAAAAGCCATGAAATTAGCCTTACAAGAATCCAAGAAAAGACCCTTCGAAACTGGTGATGGAGGTAGTACTAAGAGTGTTGAGGGACAAACTGCACAAGATGCAGCAAATAAGGATGTCAGTCAAAGTGAACCCACAACGGTTCCTCTTTAGCCTAAGAAGAAGAGAGCTAAGAGGGGCAAAGCCACTATCAGCCACCCCACAGTCTCACAAAAGGCTGTGGAGGATAAAAGGGAAACAAACAAATCCTTAGATGTCCCTTCTCAAAAAGAGGCATCTATTGAAATTGGCTTGTCTCCCAAGGCACCCTGTAAAGAGTCTGCACAAACTCATGACGAGCCCCCACTTGCAGATATACACATGAAGTTAGGGCACAGTGAGGATCAAACTTCCACTATTGATGTTCCATAAGTTACCTCTATGGAATGAGAAGTGCATATTTTTGCATATTTTTATTACTTATTTATTGTTTGAACTCGTATTTTAAAAAATTATTTTGTTGCATTTCAGGAAATTCGCAAATAAATAAAAAAAATGGCAAAATAAAGAAATAAAGAGCAAGGAAGGAAAAAGAGGAAGAAAAAGGACCAAAAATGAAAGAAGGAAAAGAATTAGGAGCTTGGAGCAAAAGGAATATTTCAAGACAAATGGAAAGTGGAGATCATCCCAACACACTACATAAGTGTATGGCCAAGATAAACTCTTCAAAGCTTAAGGGGGAAGGAAACAAATAGATGGCTAGGATTTCACCACCACAAACCACAAATGTATGGTGGGGATTTACCAAACCCCCCCTTAACCCTAATTCCTATCCTATGAATACCCCCTCATCCCCCTTGTATAAAAAAAGAACTTAGATTTTAGGGTAGTTTTAATTCCTTGTATTTTTTTCTTAGTTTCAAATCTTGTAAACACTTTTTAATTTTAATGCAATTTTTATTTTCTTTACTTCTTGTCTTGCTCTTTCGTTTTTGTTGTCTTGTTTCGTTATTTTCGTAAATCCCGTTGCTAACCACTTGGGGTTGAAAGTAACGAAACTTTAATAATTATAATTGACCCCTTTAAATTTCCATTTTATTATGGGCCTTTTAATTCCAAATGTTCGTTTTAGTGTAATTTCAATTCCGTAAATAATTTCTTTGTCTCGTATTTAATTTTCAAAAATAAAAAAAAACCACAAAAATATTAGCTTTAATTTCTTCACCTATTTTATTTCTAAATCCGAAACTTTAATCTACGAACCAAATTCCCTGTTTTCTAATTTATTAAAACCATTTCCTTCCTTTAATTATCCTTTCTTCGAATAAAACAACACCCAGCCTCTTTCTTTTCCCTTGCCTTGCACTCTCCCCTATTTTTATTGCTTTTGAATGGTGTTGTCTTGTGATGAGTCTCTGACTTTCGTAGGTTAAATTGTTGATTCGTAGAAATTATGGAGTCTGGAATGAATGGCTGTTTGAATATTGTCAATCCAATTCCTATCGATTACTGTTGACTGTTTGCAGAGATTTGACTGTGTTCATTTGGAGTTGTTAATAACTGGCTGTTCTCTTCTGAGTTGCTGTGTAATTCCCCTGAGTGGTAGTCTCCATGTCATTCGTTTGCTGTTTTTCCAAGTTGCATTTATGTGTTGTAATTGAGTCGATTGTTCTGAGCTTCTAGTGTACTGTGTTACTAAGTCATTTACGAGTAAATAGAAAGTATTGAAATTGTACTATTGTTTTTCGTAGCTGAGACATTAAGTTTCATTAATGTGAGTTTGTTCATGTAGTTGTTCGTTACTCGTAAGTTGCTACGAGTTTGTCTTCATTTATTTGCTGTTGGTTTTCAATCGTTTAGAACCTGTGCTGAGACAACTGGTTAGATTGTCTTCTAGTATGGTGCCGAGTTGCATTGATCATCAAATTTGCTTGTAGTTTTGTAATTTGTAGTCGAGTTGTTGCTTTGTCAAGTTTTTGGTAAAGAGTTCAGTTTATTTTGTTTCGTTTGAATTACTAAGCTGCGAGTTATGGTGTCCGAGTCCTTTGCTGAAATCTCTTATTGCTCACGAGTATTGTTTTTCCTTTGCTTTCGGTCTTGTTCTGTGCTCTTTACTGCGTTTTGGTGCTGAGGTTTCATTTTGTTTTGAGTCCAGTTTGCAGCGCAGTTGCGTGTGAGTTCTGTGAATAGAGTCGAGATTGTAGAGGTTGTGGTTGGGTCGTCTGTTTTCTGTTATTTGTCTTGTGTCAAGGTCGAATCAAACTGAATTTTGCCTGTGAATTCCTACAAGTCCGCTCTCCAAATTTCTGGTGTCGAGTCTATTTGTTAGTGCTGAGTTTTATTTGTAAAAGTTTTATTTGCAAGAGTTTCGAGTTGTTTGATTTTGGTTTTAGAGTCCATGTTCGTAAATAAGCATGTACACTGTTGCCTCGTTTTTTTATTTGAATTGTTTTTGGCTAAACCCATCATGTTAAAATCTTCTTAAGTATTCTTGTAGATAATTTAGTTTTCTTTTTTTAGTTTTAATCTTAAAGTGTTTTCTTTTCGAGTAATTTAAAATCTAGCTTTGAATCGAATTAAATTTTTTAGAAGAAATTAGAATTAGGAATTAAATAGTAAAAAAAATCCTCCAAAAATTCACTTGTTCTAATTCGCCTAATTTAAAATTAAGGATCGCGAAAACATTAGTCCCTGTGGAACGAATCTAAATTTACTAAAACGAGATTGTGCACTTACAATCAATTTCAAATCATTATTTTTAGCACAACAAGTTTTTGGCGCCGCTGCCGGGGACTAATTATTTTTCGCACCTTAGTTTTTAATTTTTCGGATTAGCTCTTTTTCTTGTTTGCATTTTTTTAAGGAATTTGGAGAAAAATTCGGGAAACTTGGATTAAAGCGGAAGAAGTTTCTCGGAATTTTGGAAGGTTTGCTTGGGTAAACCGTATCTCTCTCCTCTTTTGTTTTTTTTTTATTTAGAAAATCACAAAAAAAAATCAAAAAAAATGTAAAATCACAAAAAAAATTGAAAATTTAAAATCCAAAAAAATAGTTGTAAAAACATAATTTTTGCATCATGCATTTAATCACTTAGGACACGTCATCTAGATTTTTATTTTCTTGTTTTTAATTTTTTGTACCCTATAAATTGTGTTGATCGCTGGAGGACCCCAAGGTACGTTAAATTCTTTCTTTTCTTTAGTTAGAGCACGTAGTTAAGCATCCATAAATGTTTATAGTTTTTTATACCTCTTTGTTTGTTGCATCATTTTGTAAATAAATCTTAAGGGCAAAACCTCTCAAAAGATAAGGGAAGGGATTTCATCACTCCTTCCTTAGCCCAAAAACAATTAAACCCTCATTTTGCATACCTAGCCTTTAATAAAATTAATTAGACATTTGCCCTAGGAATCTCGCGCTCATTTAGGAAGGTGCTTAATAAACGAAGTAATCTTTAATTATTCCGACTTTTTGGTGTCTAGGAAAGCGAAAGCTGACCTGGCCAATTAAGGTTTTGGTGTCTAGGCTGGTGTTTAGCCTCTTGGCAATGCTTGCACCTACCTGGCCAAGCCGGTTCGAATAATTATTGATTTATCTCATTTTTGGTAGCCCTTAAAGTTAGGAGCAAGGTCTAGTTATTTTATTAAGGAACCCTAGGGTTAGAATTTTTTTTCTTTTAATTTTTCACCCCTTTCTTTTGTGTGTTTATTTTATCGCACTTATTTGCTATGTGTTCCCTTCGTGGTTTATGCGATCTACTTGGCGTAGGGATAATTCTGCTAGACTAGTAAGATCATTCGAGATTTCTTCCTCATCTGATTCCGAGTCTTTAGATAAAACCAGTAGTAACCATGGCCATGTCTCTTAAGGACCGTTGCTATCCTACCCGTTCTGCCCAACCCTCGTGTATCACTCTTCCTCCAGTTAATGGTAATAACTTCGAGATTAAAGCTCATTTCATTAGCATGTTACCTAAGTTTACCGGGAGTGATGGTAAGGATCCCTATCTTTTTATTCATGAATTTGAGGAGGTTTGCGCATTGCAAAAACTTCAACAACTTTCCGAGGACTCCATATGGCTTAGACTAATAAACTTTGCCCTTAAAGATAATTCGAAAAAGTGGTTGCATAGTTTAGCCGTCAATTCGATTTCCACTTGGGAGGGTTTCGTAGTCATCTTTCTTAAAAAATTCTTTCCAAGCCACAAGACTACGAAACTCACGAATGAGATTAATCAATTTCGTCAAAAACACAACGAACCATTTTGGACGTGTTTTGACCGTTTTAAAAATCTTCTATCTCAATGTCCCCACCATGGAATCGAAAAATGGAGGCTCTGTAAGCTTGTGTACGAGGCCCTAGATAGTTCAACAACCGCGTTGTTGGAATCTATGTGCTAGGGGAAATTCATGGATAAAAATGAGGAAGAGGGGTGGGCCTTTTTCGGGGAATTAGCCGAGAAGACTATGTTGTGGGAGTCTACTAGGGAACCTCACAAGTCCAACGAGTCATCTAGTTCTTCTAGGGGCCTACATTCAATTGGAAACAATATTGCAACCGATGCCAAGTTAGCCACCCTTACTAGGAGACTCGAAGCTTTAGAAACTCATAGTGGACCCTCACACATGTCTGTTTACCCGAATCAAGGGATGCAAAATTTGCAAGATTTCCAACAAGTCAATGTGGTGTTTCCACCAAACCAAAGGAATGATCCTTTTGCTCCGACTTACAATCCCGGGTGGAAGAACCACCCGAATTTCTCGTGGAACCAATTTCAAAACTTTCAATCTTCGCCACCTTCTTTTCAAACTCCTCCTTTTCAAAAGCCGAACTTTCCAAATCAAGGTCATTTTCCAAACGCACCTCAAAATCATGTTCCTTATCCAATCAAGCTCCCGCCCACCCACCAGGCTTTCATGAGTCAGATAAGAGGATTAATTCCTTGGAAAAGACTCTTGATGCACTTTTGAAATCAACGACTAATTTGGCTCAATCTCAACAAACTTTCATGCAAACTATGACTCAAGATAGGCAAATTTTGAATGCTAGTACTCAAGCTATATATAACTTAGAGGTTCAATTGAGTCAATTAGGCAACGCAATGTGTGAGTGAGAGAAGAACAAGTTCCCGAGTCAACCCGAGGTCAACCTTAAATTTCCTCTCAACCAGAGACCTCCCGAAAATGTTAATGCTATCATTTCTCTAAGGTCGGGAAACCAAGTTGATAATAAAGTAGGAGTCGAGTCTCCCGAAGACGAAGAAGATGAGTCAACTGTTGAACCAACCCCTAAACTTGATCATTGAAACCATCTTCCAAATCCCGAGCCTCTCAAGTCATCTAGTCCCACAATCTCTTCAAAATGCACTCTTGAGTCATCAGAATCTTCTCATAAATCATCATCATCTAGCGAGCCTTCATCGACTCAAACACCACCTTCACCTAACGAGTCTTCGTTTGTCATTCCACTTTCGAAATCCATTCCCGAAGGAACTGGGGAACGAGTCTTTAAGCCTAAAGCTCCTTATCCTCAAAGACTCATTTCGAATAAATAATTGCCTCAGGTAGAAAAGATTTTGGAAGTTTTCAAATAAGTCAAGATCAACATTCCTCTTTTAGATGCAATTCAACAAATTCCCTCTTATGCTAAGTGTCTAAAAGATTTGTGTACTCATAAACGTTCCACTCACGTCCCTAAGAAAGCCTTTTTGACTTCTTATGTTAGTTTAATTCTTTCGAACCAAATTCTCGTGAAATATAAGGACCCCTATTGTCCTACAATTTCATGTGTCATAGGCAATACTTTTGTGGACAAGGCGTTACTCGACTTAGGCGCTAGTGTGAACTTGCTTCCATTTTTGGTCTATCAAGCCCTAGGTTTAGGCGAACTTCAAAAGACGAACATGACAATTCAATTAGCCGATCGTTCTGTCAAAATGCCTATGGGAATAATTGAGGATGTGCTAATTAAGGTTGGTGAATTCATCTTTCCGGTTGATTTTGTTGTCCTCGAGACTCAACCCGTCACGAATCCTAGGAACCAAATCCCGATCATTCTCGGACGACCTTTTCTTGCTACATCCAATGCCTTGTTTAATTGTAGGGATGGTTCGATGAAACTCACTTTTGGTAATATGACAATTAACCTTAACATCTTTAATGTCGGAAAAGAACCCAATGAGCTTTATGAACAAACAATAGGGGTTAATCTTGTTGATAACATTGTTAATTGGTCAAACCTTGAGGATAGTGAGATTGAGTCTCTTCTTGTTGAGGATTTTCAAAGGAATCACGAAACTAATCAAGAGTATATTGAGTTATTAAGGGATATGACCTCGGAAGAAATGTTACGAGATTTGGACGATATTTGTTCTAAGTGGGAAACCAAACCTGTGGAGGTCTCTTGTGAACCAAAGCTTATTGTTAAAACTCCCGTTGGTGAACCACCTACATTTGATAAGTTAGGAGATTTGAATGAAATTTGTTCTAAGTGGGAGACCCCACCCGAGATTGTTAATGCTGAGCCCTTTCTTAAAATTTCCGTGGGAACACCACCCGCCATTGACTTAACTTTGTATCATCCCGAGTTTGATCAACAGCCTTTGCGAAAAGATGAACCCTTATCTTATGTCATTCCTAGTGATTCCACCCATGACCAAACTTTCATTGTCTCTAATTTGCTTAGTCAAAATAAAGAAGCCTTAAGTTGGTTTAGGGAGAACATTAGTGACACTTGTTCAATAAGGTTGAATGATTCTTTGTTGCTTGAGAAAATCTTTGCTAATGAAAATTTTCAAAAATTTCTTGATATTTTCTCAAAGTTGCACCCCAATTTTCCAACCGGCATCGGCTGATTCGGTTGTTTTGTTTTGCCTCCCCTCGTGATTCAGGTATGGGGGAGGAATTGTGTGCGTGTGTGAGTTGTTTTCTTTCGTAATTTTTTAGTAGTTTTCAGTCTCTGTCATCCCTTATCAGGTATTTCCTCGTTCTCCTTTACTCATTCCTCTTGCATTTGCATACATTGAGGACAATGCATGATTTAGGTATGGGGGAGGGTTTTTAGTGTAAATATAAAAATCAGAAAAAAAAATTAAAAAATGATAAAATCACAAAAAGAGTTGTAGAATTGTAAATAGTAGAGTTCTAATCTTATTCTAGTCTTGTTAATTGATTGCTAGTTGCTTGATGCACCCTTACATGCTATGATAATCTTGTGATCCTTCAGCTTTTGATTGAGAAGTGATTTGCTAAGTTCTTGTCCACACACTTACACTAGCAAGGTGAAACTAGTAGACTTATTTGATTTGTGCAAGAAATTAGAAGGTCATGATTAGGTGTAAGATGATTTGGTTTTCATGCTTTGAGTACAAGTAGGTGCATTGAGGATACCTTTACTTGAGATTGATTATGTTCTACCACACCAAGTGAGTTTTGAGCCTATATGCACATCTTTTGCATTTATATTCGTTTGCTTGAGTGTCCACTTGTCATTTGCATTGCTAGCACTTTTTTGAGTTCTTTCTTGAAACACATGACATTGATTGATTATAAGATGATTAAGGCATTTAGGAATAACCCATATTTCCCAAAATATCCATACCATTCTTATGCGATCAATTAGTTACCCCTTTGAGCTTAATCAAATTCTTTCGGTGACACACCATATTACTCGCCTAAGACCTTTTTCTTGTACAGCCTTACGTATACTTGATCCCAATTTGTCAAAGGCTAGTAGGAACTTGAGGGAGTAATAAGGTGTGTGAGATGGGTATACTTTTGTTCATAATTTTTGAGGAAATATATGCTTTGTTGGTTACCTTGTTAGTCGATTTTCAAGTTAAATCTAAAGGAGGATTATGGTTGCTTATGTTTATCTTAATTCTCATAAAAAAGTAAAGAAATAAAAAAATATATATATATGAGAGCATACTTATATTTTTGTAATCCTCCTTCATTCGACTAGTCAAGTCTTTTTGTTGAAAATAGAAAAATAATTGTGTGGGGAGGAAGTTTGGTGTTGTGCATGTTTTTCATGGTGACTTCTAGCTTTTGACACTTCACCTTGTTTTGGCCTTACTTGACATACCTTGTTCCTAGCCCCATTATAACCCAAATAAAGACCTTTTGATTATCATCATTGATGTATGTTATGTTTAAGTTAGAATGATACCAAATGTCAAGCATGCTTTTGATTTTGTTGGAAATGAGTGATACACTTACCCTTGTTCTTGAGTGAAAGTTCTTTTGTGAATGAAATGTGAGGTATTGCTTGTTTCTTTTGCATATGAGATCTCAAGTTTTGATTCTAAGGTGTGCTCTTGTAGACTTAGCATGGTTTCCAATAATTTTTGCACTTGACATGAACTTGTAATCACTCGTGCATGCTTCTTTAAGTAGACTATGTGAATCCTTGCACTTTCCACACCAAGACTTTGCAAATTCATTTTGATTCTTAAGTTGATGTGTCATGAGAGGACATGTATGTGTGGTGTTGCATTGCCATGTAATCTTTTATACAAACTAGATGGATTTTGTGGGTACATTCACTATAGGCCCTCCCGAGACCTCACTCGTCCACTCGGGCTGCCTAGGGATTTAAAGGGCTTGTTGCATATGCCAAATGCAACCGTCACACCTACGAAAAGGAGTATAGGACTTTTTATCTAGAAAGTCCTTAGATGTCCCTTCTCAACAAGAGGCATCTATTGAAATTGGCCTGTCTCCCAAGGCACCCTGTAAAGAGTCTGCACAAACTCATGACGAACCCCCACTTGCAGATATACACATGAAGTTAGGGCACAGTGAGGATCAAACTTCCACTATTGATGTTCCATAAGTTACCTCTATGGAATGATAAGTACATATTTTTGCATATTTTTATTACTTATTTCGTATTTTAACAAATTATTTTGTTGCATTTCAGGAAATTCGTAAATAAATAAAGAAATGGAAACATAAAGAAATAAGGAGCAAGGAAGGAAAAAGAAGAAGAAAAAGGACCAAAAATGAAAGAAGGAAAAGAATTAGGAGTTTGGAGCAAAAGGAATATTTCAAGACAAGTGGAAGGTGGAGATCATCCCAACACACTACATAAGTGTATGGCCAAGATCAACTCTTCAAAGCTTCAGGGGGAAGGAAACAAATCGATGGCTAGGATTTCACCACCACACACCACAAATGTATGGTGGGGATTTACCCAACACCCCCCTTAACCCTAATTCCTATCCTATAAATACCCCCTCATCCCCCTTGTATAAAAAAGAACTTAGATTTTAGGGTAGTTTTAATTCCTTGTATTTTTTTCTTAGTTTCAAATCTTGTAAACACTTTTTAATTTTAATGCAATTTTTATTTTCTTTACTTCTTGTCTTGCTCTTTCGTTTTTGTTGCCTTGTTTCGTTATTTTCGTAAATCCCGTTGCTAACCACTTGGGGTTGAAAGTAACGAAACTTTAATTTCTTGCTCTTAATTAATAATTATAATTAGCCCCTTTAAATTTCCATTTTATTGTGGGCCTTTTAATTCCAAATGTTCGTTTTAGTGTAATTTCAATTCCGTAAATAATTTCTTTGTCTCGTATTTAATTTTCAAAAAAAAACCACAAAAATATTAGCTTTAATTTCTTCACCTATTCTATCTTTCTAAATCCGAAACTTTAATCTACGAACCAAATTCCCTGTTTTATAATTTATTAAAACCATTTCCTTCCTTTAATTATCCTTTCTTCGAATAAAACAACACCCAGCCTCTTTCTTTTCCCTTGCCTTGCACTCTCCCCTGTTTTTATTGCTTTCGAATGGTGTTGTCTTGTGATGAGTCTCTAACTTTCGTAGGTTAAATTTTTTATTCGTAGAAATTATGGAGTCTGGAATGAATTGCTGTTTGAATATTGTCAATCCAATTACTATCGATTACTTTTGACTGTTTGCAGAGATTTGACTGTGTTCATTTGGAGTTGTTAATAACTGGCTATTCTCTTCTGTGTTGATGTGTAATTCGCCTGAGTTGTAGTCTCCATGGCGTTCGTTTGCTGTTTTTCCAAGTTGCATTTATATGTTGTAATTGAGTCGATTGTTCTGAGCTTCTAGTGTACTGTGTTACTAAGTCATTTACGAGTAAATAGAAAGTATTGAAATTGTACTATTGTTTTTCGTAGCTGAGACATTAAGTTTCATTGATGTGAGTTTGTTCCTGTAGTTGTTCGTTACTCGTAAATTGCTGCGAGTTTGTCTTCATTTATTTGGTGTTGGTTTTCAATCGTTTAGAACCTGTGCTGAGACAACTGGTTCGATTGTCTTCTAGTATGGTGCCGAGTTGCATTGATCATCAAATTTGCTTGTAGTTTTGTAATTTGTAGTCGAGTTGTTGCTTTGTCAAGTTTTTGTTAAAGTGTTCAGTTTATTTTGTTTCGTTTGAATTACTAAGCTGTGAGTTATGGTGTCCGAGTCCTTTGCTGAAATCTCTTATTGTTCACGAGTATTGTTTTTCCTTTGCTTTCGGTCTTGTTCTGTGCTCTTTACTACATTTTGGTGCTGAGGTTTCATTTTGTTTTGAGTCCAGTTTGTAGCGCAGTTGCGTGTGAGTTATGTGAATAGAGTCGAGATTGTAGAGGTTGTGGCTGAGTCGTCTGTTTTCTGTTATTTGTCTTGTGTCAAGGTCGAATCAAACTGAGTTTTGCCTGTGAATTCCTGCAAGTCCACTCTCCAAATTTCTGGTGTCGAGTCTATTTGTTAGTGATAAGTTTTATTTGTAAAAGTTTTATTTGCAAGAGTTTCGAGTTGTTTGATTTTGGTTTTAGAGTCCATGTTCGTAAATAAGCATGTACACTGTTGCCTGGTTTTTTTTTATTTGAATTGTTTTTGGCTAAACCCATCATGTCAAAATCTTCTTAAGTATTCTTGTAGATAATTTAGTCTTCTTTTCTAGTTTTAATCTTAAAGTGTTTTCTTTTCGAGTAATTTAAAATCTAGCTTTGAATCGAATTAAATTTTTTAGAATAAATTAGTTTTAGAGTAATTTAGAAATTAGAATTAGGAATTAAATAGTAAAAAAAATCCTCCCAAAATTCACTTGTTCTAATTCGCCTAATTTAAAATTAAGGATCGCGAAAACATTAGTCCCTGTGGAACGAATCATAATTTTACAACGAAACAAATTTTTCGCTTGGAATTTAAAACGTATTATTTTTTAGAACAACATGGAACAACCAACATTCTCTTATGTACCTTCACCTTCTTTATTCTCTAATCCATCAATTGTTTCTTCTCAACAACCTAGAGAGGGGGACAGTCCCAACCCTTCAGGTTTTGATCATCCATCTCCTATTATGGATGAACCCCCATCTAGTGGTCCACAAGAACCTATTTCTCAAAGTAAAATGGACACCACTCCTTCAAACATTGAGCTAGATCAAGGTGTCACTCTGTCAGAAAATGAAACAGCCAACATCTTGGTCGAACTCCAACAAGCAACTGACCCTAGGGAAGTTGCTGTCACAGCCTCAGCTGCTGTCAAAGACACCACCAAAGTTGTTGTCACTCTACCTATTAACAGTAACATTTTGGTTAAAGATGCTATCACCTCTACACAACATGATCAGGATGCAGTAATTGTTGAAGATGCTTCTGATAATGATTATTTGCCTATCTCTGCTCTAAAGGTAAGATCTAAACACTCTACTTCTTCAACTCAAATGCATGTAAGTACTGCTCATACCCATGCATCTAGGATCAGTAAGGGAGAAAAAAAGAAAAGATAGGTGAGCATAAAAATGGGAGGTAGCCAAATGAGCTGGCAAAAGGTGAGGGACTTGAGCATGTCCAGAGTGAACCTGAGGGAGCCCCACAACATAAGGCTCTAGGCCTTGAGAGTTCATCTATGAGGAGTGATGAGATCACTCAGAAAAAAATGAGAATGTGAGAACCCCCACAGCCTCCTTGCCCCAATCTTTTCCTTTGCCTCCAAAAAGGTTAAGATCTGGTGATTCTTCTAAACAAGCTGATTCAAGGTTGAAATCCCTTGAGGGCAGATGTGCATCCATGGAAGCCAAGATTGACAATCTGTCCACTATGGTAGCTGCTGGTTTTGCTGAGATTCAAAAGAATCTGCTATCATTTTCTGCTGCTCTTAGTGCTGTCAGCTTAATTAAGGGGGAGAAAGTGGTAGATCAGAATAGAGTGGTAGGTCCAAATATCTCGAAAAAGTGGTAGAGAAGGAGAAACAAAGGGAAGCTACAAGCAAGGGGGAGTCAAGAAGTGAGGGGGAGCAGGTACAAGTTGGAGATGGAGAAGAGAGTGAGGGGGAACAAGAGAAAAAAGGAAGAAAGAAACTTTGGTGAAGAGCTGAAAGCCTCTGGAGATGGTAACTTAATTGAACATGAAATGGATGGTGAGCCAGTATTGGTAACCAAAGAGGTAATGAAGCAATTACAAGAAACTCAAAAGTCAGAAAGACCAATACTGCCTCCTCTAAAAATTAATGAGCCAACTCCTGAAATCATGGAAACTCCACTGCAAAAACTATGGAGAGAAAAGGAAGAGCAAAACAGACTGGGTAAAGGCAAAGATAAAATGCCTGAGTACATAAATCTGACAACTGGAACCACCTGGTCAGATGGAAGTGAGTATATCCTAGATAATGCAGGAATAATAATGGTTAGCTACATGGAGAGTACTTTGAACAACAAGGATGAAGAATTCAGTATGTTGGTGGATTACTCAATCAAAAAAGCAGGAGGAGTTTACAACAAACTGTCAACAATACTGAAGGATAAAATAATAAGTATCTCTATGAAAGTTAATTTGGAGAAAAGATGGGCAATTGATGTATATCTGAAAACTGGCACCTCAATATTCATCAAAATGCAGCTACTACAGAGCTTGCAAGCAAGAGTACTAAATTCCTTAGCAACAAAAGTGAAGGCCAACTCAACAACTTTTAATGAAAGTCTATTAGCACAGATCAAGAGGATTATTGAAGAAAAACTCCCAGAAGTGATTGACAATCCATATGGTTTTTGCTATATGATGACCACAAGTGCAGGAGCAAAGAAAATTGATTTTATGAATTTGGATAAAGAGTCAAAGTTGAAAACTGACTTAGTGATGATAGTGCCGAGATAAATTCTCAAGTCCAAAATTACCAAGGAAAGAGTCAAGGCTGTCAGGGAAATTCAAAAACTTTTGGTGAAAAGAGATGAGAGTCTTAGCTCTCAAATATAGAATCTAATTTCTGAATCTAATGCCAAGAGAGGTGAAAGAGGTGGAAGCTGCACATTTGATGACACTCTTGATGATGATGAGCTTAATGGAAATGGAGGATCTGGTGCAACTGAAGGTGGGAGTAGAAACAAAATAACTACTGAGAATGTTGAAAATCAAACTCAGGAGAAAGTAAAAGAAGAAGCTCCTAGTACTGAAAAGAAAGATGCTGTTACTGAAGAAGGAGAATTAGATATTCTTGAAGCCTTGGAAGCAAATATTTTAAGGTTTGCTGTTGACTGCCTTAATGCTGAAAAGGATGCCGTCAACAAAGAAACTGTCAAGAGCTTAAATGAAGATACTGTCATGGAGGACACAGTTGAAAAAGACATTGTCAAGAACTTGAATGAAGATACTGTCAAGGACAAGGATGCCAAGGCATTCAAATCTAAAAGGACAAAAAGAAAAGTAAGAGCCTGGCGCACAATTCCTACAAAGGGGAAGACAAAGGCTGTAGCTAAGACAAAGAAGCATGGAGTAGTGGTTGATAAGACTCCTATTCAGAAAAGAGAAATGAACAGCTCCGAATGTCAGAAAGCAATTGCTGAAAGAGACATGAAATCTGTCTCTTTGGATTTGGATGACAGTAAGCAAAATGCAGCCAAATACACCATCTGGCATATAGATGGAAGTAGAATGATGGATGTTGACAAGAATTTTAATATGATAATGGGGTCAACAGTGATAGACAGGAACAACCTCAAAATGACATCTGAAGTAGTGACAAGCAGAGTCGGATTCTTTGTGTTGGCAAGAATGGTGGAGCTTATGGTAAGTCATGGCAATGTCCCTAAACCAGCCATGAAACATATCCAGAAATACTATGCGGAAAGATATGCTGAATTCTATGAGAAGCGTGGTGACTGGATGGATATTGATGATGCCAACTTGACTATGAGTTCAGATGAATTAGAGGTTGCGTGTAAGTATGACTGGGCAGAAAGAACGTCATCTTATACACCTGCAGAAGTGTATGAAGCAGCAGAAGCATTCAGGACTACTGAAGAAGAATTCAAAACTGCTGACAAACCACCCAAGTCCGCCAAACAGACTGTTGAAGAGTTGGAAGCTAAATTGAAAGAAAACTGCAAGAAAGTGAACAAGATAAACAGTGAAGAACCAAACTATCAACCCTGTGTACTGGACAATCCTCTCAGAATCATAGATGGGAAAGAAGAAATCTATGTTGATAGATTTCACAAACTGAGGACCAGTATCTTGAAGAGTGTGTATTGGAAAGTTGTTGGATCACTCCACAAGCAAGAAATGTTTTGTGCTTGGGAACTAAAGGTGATCTTTGATCAAAGAAGAGATGAAGATCCAAAACTAGAAGGAAAAAGGAGAGTAACTCTGAATGCATTTCCTGGTAGAAGATTCAAAGTTGAGAAGGCATTCTAAAATTCAGAACCTATGTCAAAGATAAAATCCTTTGGTTAGAATTTTAGGATGCATCTAAGACAGTCTCCCCAAACATTCAGAGGTACATTGATGAAATTGACGATGATGCTAGATCTCCTGAAGAAAAACCCTTAGTAGAAAACCTCAAGAAGGCTTTGCAAGAAGCTCTCAAAAGAGTGAAAGAAGTCAGAATGAAAAGGAAAGCTCAACAACAAGTTAAGTAAACTTCTATACCGGCTTAATCCAAAGAAGCAACTTGTTTTTGAAACTAGATCAGTTTCCTCTTTAATGCTAAATGCTTGGAAATGTTCTAGAATCCATTTTACATTCATCAAAATTAAAGTTTTAATTATTCAGATCTATGTTAGTTAAGTTGTCAGCATGATTTAATTGGAAATTTGTTGTTATTGTGCATAAAAACAAATTGGGGGAGATTGTTGGGGTTTATGGGTGATAGCTTATAGACAACTTAACTAGATTTTATCATACTTAGTTTTTGCCAAGTAGAACATACTGTCACAGCCAGAGTGTGTTCTTGTGACCAAAATAGTTGATGTAATTCAATAAGTATGTATCTTGGAAGAAGTTCATTCAATTGTTCAAGCCTCAAGATTACATCAGTTCGACAGCAAGAATAAATGTTACTGTCACAAGTATTGACAGTAAGATTACAAGAAGACAGCATGTTGCAAGTCACGACAACAGACTCCATCTGACAGCAACATTGGCGGAAGCATGAGACAACATTCTCACAGTTTGACAGCAAGTCTGGAATTCCTGACAACAACATTGGCGGGGATTCCTACTATCAACCAAGGAACATTCTCTTGACAGCAGACTTGGCGGTTAAAGTTACTGTCTCACTGAATTATTTGAATTGGGGATTTATCTCAGTCAAACCCGTGACAGTTTAGATGTTCAAGAAACATATTTGCTGCAACTTGTCAAAGATTGTAGCAGACCTGCAAGACTACGACAGAAGCTTGAGAGATCACAAGACAAAGCTCGTCAATTCAAGAGTATGACAAATCTGTATCTACTAGAATTGTATTAGATTGAATTAGAAAGAATCTGGGTTGATTTACATATTATGATAACTCTGTTTGTATAGCAATTGAGGAAAGTCACATGGGTGTGCAAATTATAAGGAGCAACCACTTGAAAATGACAACAGCTCCACAACCCATGTGAAAGAGATGTTAGAGCAAATTAGTCTACATAGAGAATCATCTCTCATTCTTTCTAAGTATTCGTGAATTCATTTTCATTGTAATCACTCAAGAAACCGAAGCTTGAGAAAACACTTTTTCTCAAGGTTGTAGCAACACTTCACAAAATAATTAAAAACATTTATTTTGTGAGAGTATCTTGAGCTATCACTTGTGTTTGCATTTCGTATACTGATAGATAGAATCTTTATTATTGTTGTTGAAGTAAAGATTTGAATTTATCAGTATTGCATTCAACCCCCCCTTCTGCAATACTCCGGGACCAACATAATCCTAACACAAAGGTTACACCACCTGATGTGGGTTTGTCGACGGCTAAACATGTGCCTACGGGACATTTGTCTTTGGGACATATTGTCGTTGGATAGCTTGGTGTTCCATTTGGATCGACTACGGAATGGATGAGTTGTGATGATCCAAAATCGCTCCCTTAGAAGTGAAAATTGAAAGTTGAAACCTTAAATCCCACATTAATATGATAAAGAGCCTTTAAAATTTTTATATGGCAAGACACCTGTGTAGTGTCTAAATATGTTAGTAATGTGTTGCTCTATCATCTACGTGCGCGTAGGAGGTGCAAATCATGAGATTTGGAGGGAAAATTCATGGCTCCGCGTGTGTGTCATGCGGACAGGAATGGAGCAGAAAATTGAGTCGAATAAAACCGGAAGTCTTCCGGCTAATACGCTTTAAGGAGATAGTCACATACTGGATTCGAGTTTTTTGTTCCTTATCTCCTTTTTTATTTACTAGCATATAACCCGTGTAACGCATGACTCCTTTTTTTAATATCTATAATTATATAGATTTTTTTTAATTTTATATGTTATTTATTTACATATCATATTGTTGTTAAAAATTCATATATATAAGATTTTACAAATTTGATTTAATATGCGTGACACCTTTTACAATATCTATAATTATATAAAAATTTTAATTTTATATGTTATTAATTTACATATCAAATTGTTGTTAAAAAATTGATATATATATATATATATATATATATATATATATATATATATATATATATATATATATAAGATTTTACATTCGATTTAATATTTGTACTCTATCCTGAATTCTGAAAATTTTATTTGGACAATTTTACTGTCCACATGAAATTAGCAAAATAATATTTAATTTAGTGATGGTTTAACAATCATTTTCCAATTAAATCTATGTAGAAAGAAAAAGAGAAGAAACTGATGATTTTTTTCGTTGAAAATTCTATTCGATTATGAATTCTATTTATAATTCGTTTTGACTATTAAAATACTGTTATTTTTTTGTAAATAGTTATACTAACAACCAAATACAATTTTAATAACAAGTGTAGAAGATATTTTGTCCAAAACTTTACGTTGAGAATTCTATCTAATTTAGAAAACCAATAATAAGTGTAGCAATAATAAGTGTAGGAGAGATTTTGTCAAAAACTTTACATTGAGAATTCTATCCAATTTAGTAAACCTATTTATATTTAGTTTAGATTATTAAAAATTACTTTTAATATTTTAATATAATTCTACTATAAATTAAATAAAAATTTTAATATTGGATCTAGTGATTCTCATCAATCTATTTTAAGATCCAACGATCTATATTATTTTGGTCGTTGACCGTACTACCAAAAAAGTGGATAAGATACCCCTATAATATATAATAGAATATTATTGGCTAACATGTTTTTTTATATTATAAATTATTTTGTAAAAATTTTATATATATAACTAATAATAAGTTGATTTTTGACTTTTTTGTTACATCTTATTATTACCTGAGTTTTTTTCAAAATTAACGTAAATTATATGCGCATATGAAGTACATAAATTTAGTAGTTAAACTCGGGTTTGATTTGGATTGTTTCCCGAAAGCCAGGACGTAGAAGTTTTCTATAGAAGAGATGAGGTTTGATTCGTGCTTATGTACTCGCAATTTTTCAATGCTATCTTGCAAACTAAATTTTTGGCGTGTACTAATATCAAATTTAATAGATGATTAATGAGTTTCTAATATTAAATTTAATAGATGATTAATGAGTTTTGAAAAATGAATTTTATCATATGTTTTATTAGTATATTTAAAGTTATAAATATTAAATTTAATTATGTTGTTGGTGAGAGTCGAAGTGTACTCGCTTATTATCCCTCTTATTAAATTTAAAGATGATTAATGAGTTTTGAAAAGTGAATTTTATCATATGTTTTACTAGTATATTTAAAGTTATAAATATTAAATTTAATTATGTTGTTGTTGAGAGTCGTACCCTTGACCCATGGTAGTACTCGCTTATTATCCCTCTTACTCTTATTATAAATAGGATATAATAGGATATAATTTTGATTATTTGTTCACTATTTTGATTTATCGCACACACACGACTGTTATATTGTTTATATATACTAGCTTATAGCCCGTGCAAAGCACGGGTTACTTTTAATTTTTTTTAATTTACTTACAGTATAGTTATATAATATTATAAATATTTCATCTATAAAACAACTTTTAGTATTAAATTTAAAGTAATATGTTGTTGGTGGGAATCGAACCCTCAACCTTTCTACATAACATCTTTTAGTATTAATTTTAAATTAAAATATTGTTGATGGGATTTGAACCTTAAATCTTTGTGTATAACAATTTTTATAACAATATATATTATTATATCCAATGGTCATCATCTATTTGAGCTACCGATCAAACGGTTGTGAATGAAAGGGATAACCAAAACCAGACTACAAAATATACAACTTTTGCTTATTATAGTACAGTACAGATAGTATAGATGGTATAGATTTAATATATTAATGATATAGTATAGATAGTATAGATTTAATATACTATTATTTATTAGCTCTTGATCAATGCTATTACTTTTTTATAATTTTCCTCTTAATTTTATTATATAATATGATACAATTAACTAACAACTATGCACGTATTTATTTATAAAAGTAAACATAGACAGAATATGATTAGAAGATTTTTAGGTCGAGGCATAAACAAACTCAGTGCATTTATTAATTAAGCTTTGTATTAGTGAGTTTAAATTTAATTTATAAAATATATGTTGTTGTTAGGAGTCGAACCCTTGACCTATGGTAGTACTCCTTTATTATCCCTTTTATTATATAATAGGATATAATTGCAGATTGTCTCACACAATTTATATTCAAATTTTGATATTTTATATCAATAGGATTAGATAGTTAAATTTGTCTGAAAAATAAATTCTTGGATTTTAGAAGGAAAAAAATACAATCTACTATATATATATAATAGCACAGCATGTCACATTTTATTCAATTGTAATTTAAGTTTTTGTCCCTTATAATGATATGTTATATATGAAAAAACATAAAATATGTAGGCATTGCTGAGGATTGAACCCATGACATAGCAATTCAAATGTCATTAAATTGTCCACTATAACCATTGAGCTACACATGTATTTGGTTAAATAGTAGAATTCATTATTTATATCCATCAGTATTTTTTCATTAATTTAATTTTTTTATTCAAGATATAATGAATGTTTCACTTCTCATGCTATTCTTTATTGATTTTGTTAATTTATGTCTGTATATATACATAAATTTACATGTCTACTCTATTAATAACTTCTTATTTTATTTCATATAAAATGCTTAAAATTTCACATATTTTCTTAACTCTTGTGTCTTACTTCAAGTACTAATTATTCAGCAATATCAAATACACTAAAATATTTGATTCTAAGTAATTGCGGATTTTTTTGTTTGAGAAAATTTAATTGAAAGGTTCACCCAAAATCTATTACAAAAATGAGAATCCAGGAAGTGGGACAAACTAAACATCATTTGAGAAAAAATGCGATACGTTAAATTTTTCAATTTATAGTTTATATGGGTGCATGTATTTGGATTAAAATTTTTCGATAGATTAGTATATGAGTATACTAAAATATGAATAATAATTATACAGATACTCATAAAATTTGAGAATATGGACTAATCTATTGGGTTCTCTATTAAGAATATAAGCAGAAAATCAGGAATTCGCCATAATAATAATCAGATTTATTTTGGTAATAAAATTATTTGCTAAATTAGTCGTATTTGTAACAAAATATAAATAATAATTATATAAAGATATTTGTAATATTCGATAATCGGATCTAATCAATTTAATTCTTGATATGGTTAAGCAGCAAATTGAAAAAATAATTATATATTCGATAAAGATATTATAATAGTATTTAATATCTTAATTTGATTTGTAATAAAATTTACTATTCAAAAATAATCCATAATGAGTAAATTATTTTCTAAAAATTAATCGAAAATTTCTCAAAATTTCAAAAAATTTTAGAACACTGTAATGCAACTCAGGGCACTCTGGCAGCTCGGACCAAGTTATGGACGAGTGTACCTGTAAGAACCCCAAATTTTGGATATAATTAAAACTTTTTATTAAGTAATGATAAAATGAGGAACAATGATTCCGACAACAAGGTCACCAGCTCTAATGAATGGTGGTTTCAAAGGACAATGATTGTAATGAATGGATATTGCTTTGGACAATGATCCTGATGCATTGGTATATTGTCAGAAGAGAGTAATTCGATGGTTGAGGACCTAGATAAGAATAATCTACCATCCAGGAAGGAGCTAATGGATCCTTGAAGGGAAATGAGTACATGCATAGTGTTTCCCGTACGTGCATAGTGTTTCCCATACGTGCATAGTATTTCTCGTACGAGCATAGTGTTTCCCGTACGTGCATAGTATTTCCTGTACGTGCATAGTAATTTGGTGGATGAATAGTGATTTTTTTAAGTTGGAAAACTTTTCACGCCACCCTATGTACGGGACGTAATATGGATGTTTCGAAGTCATATTAGTAATACGCGGAGGAAATAAGTGAATGCAGAGACGATCGGAATTCAGAAATTCCAAATTCTTTCTCGGTATAATATTTGACCGGACAGTGGATTAAATATTATTATAATCCAAGAATTGAGATATTAACTTTGAGGATTTGATATTTTGGGATGTTATTATATTTGATTTAAGAATGAAGGTAGGAAACCACTGAGGCAGTGAAACAAGCGTTCTAGAAACCGCTAAAATGTTATAACGAGATTAATCAATAAAGCGAACGAATCCTAGATTACGGATTAAGTTCGTATCGAGATTAAATATCCTGCATGGTCATCACGAGGATTATATTAAGGATTGGGGAAGGTATTATGAATATCGAGAAATTTCCCGGTAAACCCTAGAGGTGAAACTACTTAGTTATTCGTCCGAACGATCAATGAATTGAGCAATAAACGGACAAAGAAACGAGCAGAGAACCAAGATGCAAGTATGTGCAAGTGGATGAGATCAAGTAACTAAGCTATTTGCAAGAGTAACTAGCACACTAAGAATCAAACCAAGGATACAAGATATTAGTACATGACACACCACTTGTCCACTTGTTTAAACATCATCCATGACATAATCACTTTATTAAAGTGACTTTTGGCCAAGATATTATCAAAACCTCATCCCAATAATTCATTTAGCACAAGCAACCAAGTAAAAGATGCAAATAAACTCTTTCCCCCTCCATTTACCTCCATTTGGACCTGCCCTCTTTTTCAAGAGGAGAAATCCAACTTCCATCCATGGTTAAATCTCAAGAAAATTAAGGTGAGTCCTATATTTCATAACTAAGATACCCTATGAATTTCATCTTCAAATTCCATACCAATCTTGAGATATAAAATCAAGAAGATGATGATGAATAGTAACTTTTAAGTATTAACTTTGTGTTCTTGTTTTCTTTTGAATGATTCAAGTATACTAAGGCTACTTAAGGATCATTCAAGGCTTAACAAGTGTTATTCACTCTCCAAGGAAGGTATAAAGCTCAAGAACCCTTAGTACTACTTTGAGTTTATGGATTTTTTTTGGATGGATATATGATGGAGAGGTGTTAGTATGTTTAGATCCATGTATGCATAATTGGTTGTTATTGATGTTTCATACTTGTTGGATTTGAGTTGTTCTTGAGATATCATGACTTAGAATAGATGAGAAACTTTAGGTCTTGAATTGGTTGTTGTTGGAGGATGATTTGATGTTGATAAAAATTTGGAAAAGCATGTAAACATAGCCGTCGTAATGCTGAATTTTCGATAATCTTTAAAAACCGTGCATCACAGTAGCATGAACTCACTGTCCAGTGTTGTATTTTCCCATGATAAGATAGGTTATGTTATAAGCTTCGTTTTGATATAAAGAACGCATGAAACGGACTTACGGTTTAGGAGTTATGGTCGGTTTACTAAAAGTAGTTCGAATCCGTAAACGAAAGTTCGTAACTGAAATTGAACCCCGATAAAATATGTAAGTCAGTGGCGAATCTTGGTAATTAAATACTAGAGGTAAAAAGGAAGGTGTGAGAGAAAACCTCATGTGAAAAGGATCGTTTTCCGATTTTATAAAAATGTTCGAATCAAAGTTAATCGCGAACGAACCCCTAAAAACCCGCTTGATTATAACTTCGGTAAAACACTTAGACAACGGGCGATAAAACTCGGAGCATAATATTGATTCGTAACGATCGACTTTAGAACTTGTATGACTTAAGTATGTCCCAAGTGTAAGTACAATGACATGTCGTATTAACGAACGAATGTCGGGTCGGATCGAGGATAAAAGGAATCCACTAAAAGGGGTATAACGAGATAACTCGAGAACGTGTTTCGATTTAAGTATAACTTAACTTTTAAGATGTTAAGTGATTAATCCCGAATGCCTTGGCTATTTTTAGATCACCAAGCTGACCCGGGACCCGCTATCACTACCCCTTACCGTACTCGACTACCAGGCAAGTTTCAATTCCCTTCTTTTAGGCTGTTGTTGTGATTGAATAAATTTATATATATGTTTTCTGTTATACATATGCCATAGCATGCATGCCTACTTTCAAGTTATATCATTATGCTTGTTCCCTGATTGTTATTGGCTTATAAATTAGATAGCTATCGTATCAACTATAAGCCGGTTATTGTAAGACCCTCATAGAAGGGCGTATACATCTTATTCATCAAATATAGACCGGGAGTCAATATTTCTTGATATATCGAGATTACCTCGGAGGAAAATATTTAAGTAAATATTTTCCATTATTCGGGCGACGAATATTATTTGAATATTCGTTCGAGATTATTTATTTTAACGATCCTTACTTCAAATAATTATTTGAACGTAACTATTCGACGAATAATATTTTTAATATTCATTCAGAGTCGAATTATTTATCGATTATTATTTCGAATGTTCTTCTAAAGGTTGGACTACTAAATGAATATTATTTGGATATTCATTTAGAATATTATTCATTAAATGAAGATTACATTTGAGTATTCATTTAAGATAGTAATTACATGTCGAATATTATTTTAATGTTCATCTGAAACTTGATTTATTTATCGAGTCTTATCTCGAATATTCCCTTAAAGCTTGAATTACTAAATGAATATTACTTGATATTCATTTAGAATATTATTCATTAAATGAATATTACTTTATCAATATTCATTTAAATTCCTAATTAATTATGAATATTATTTTGAATATTCATCCAGGGTTCTATTTAATCATCGAATATTATTTTAAATATTTTAAATATTCCTTTCAGGTCTTATTAAGTAATGAATATTATTTTGAATATTCATTTGATTATTTAATTATGCAATAAATATTCTCTCGATATTTCTTCAAGAATTATTTGAGAGATACTCTGATTAAAGATATTCTTTCATATTCCTAAATATTCTGTAAAATATTTTAATTCAATAAATATTCTCTGAATATTTATTCCATACTTAGACTAACCTCGATAAGGTTTATCTTCTTCGATTATTACAGAAAATATCTCGGAGTCATATTATTATTAATCTTATATCAAGAAAGGTTCTCAGACATCATTCTTCTTTGAGTCTACCTCTCTAATAATAAGGGAACCTTACTTGGAAAATGTTATTTATCTTGTCGACTTCCCGGTCATAAAGTATTCTCTTCACTCGCAACTCGGGTGCTATGGACTTATTAAGTCGTTGTTTACCTTCTCATCTTTCGAGGGGTAAGATTGTTGGAACAAGTTGATATTCGTTACCAAGCAATAGCTTGGAAGTTATTGGTGAATTTTCCTTTCCAACTAGATACGACTACTTTGTAGAGTCTTATCAACAAGTATTATACTTGGGGAAAGGGGGACCAACGTTACATTCAGAATCATGAATTCTATTTGAACTAGGAGTCGTGTAAGAGGCCGAGTAGCGCCGGTCCATCCCCTTTGGCCCAACCGTTGGCCGGGGAGAGCTAGTAAGGCGGTCTTCCTTCTACCGGTAGTAAATCTAAATTGAGCTGTACGATCTCGACTGATCATCAAGATTGGAACAGCGGGCGCGGTGAATACTCCATCATCGGTTCATCATCCAAACTTATTTATTTCCTGCAACATGATTACTGTTGGCAGAGCTGGAAAAGTGTTCATAACTGGAATTGCAACCTTTTCATGCAAGTTCCTCTTCTTAATAACAATGAGAATATCTCGCTTACTTTTGATGTAGCAGATATTTCTATAAACAAATACTTTAAGTTACCTTGTAACTTCATCGTTAATATTATACTGGCATCATTTCCGTAAATGCATGGCATATGGTTTGAAAGATACTTTTGAACTGTTATACATTATCGTTCAGTTATATATTATTGTTGGTGGGCTATTGCTCACCCTTGCTTTATTATTATATCACAACAACAGCTAGACCAGATGACTCGCACAAGGCGCACTCGACGCGGGCGAGGACGATGAGACTACCAGAGCTGAAGAAGAAGCTATTGGTAGGATATATTTATTCTTTCATTACCAAGATTATGGTCTAGTATGACTTATGTAAATGGATGGCAAAGAGTATGTATTTATATTGAAATTCTTTTGGATTGTAAGAACTCATAATGTGATTAATAAAAATTTGATTGTTACTCTGATTTCATCTCTGGGACTATAACGGGTGTGTTTTATATTGTTGTGTTGGGTCATAGAGACGTAATTTATTTTATGTTAAGGAAAGTTCAATTGTTGTGAACAGAATTGGAAACCGTAACCACCGGATCCCGGACCCCGGATCTGGGGGTGTTACAGAAGTGGTATCAGAGCGTACGTTATAAACCCCAGAGATGAGGCGACGTTAAAACAATAAATTCACTAAGATATTAAGAACTCTTTCCAAGTTCATAGTCGGACTACTTAATGTAGTGATGACATATAAAACCCTTATGGGAACTCTTAAGTATCATGATAGTAACTTATCTCGATATCGTAACGACGAGTAAGGCGACAGACCTTGAGGCATACGAGCAGCAGCGCGATGATGCTTTATATGCTGAAGATCAGCGGGTAATTCGATGGAGTACCCTACTGGAGACCCGGAAGAGGTTCCAGCAGATAAGGAAAAAATCCTGTTAGGATAAGGAGCTTACCCTTGAGGAATGAGGGTTGCAGCCAGAAAAACTGTGATGATTAAAGTATAGTGCTCAGAAAAGGGAGCATAAAGAACTGAGTTATTAGCAAGAGAACTGAAGATTCATGTTGGATTCGTAGCCGGTCTACTGGAGGTAGTACCAGCAAGTAAGACGGATTGAAAGGATCACTTGAGATCTTATACGGGAATAGACGAGAATCCCTAGAGACTTCCATATTAACGAAGAAAGAGCTAGAGGGATGTATGATTATCAAAGACATTGATTTAGGGCGAGGAGTAGAGTCCCTAGGAATAGTTGAGAAGGAGGCAGTAAGTGCCATATCATTTGATAAATGAATTAGTATGAATATGGTCAGTAATAATTCGCCATGAGAAGGCCGGTGTCGTAGGTTGTAAATTATGGAACCAAATTGAGGTTAATAAGGTGGTTTTATTAAGGGAAATGTTCATTTTATGAATGAATCAGTCAGAAAGTAAAGACATTGGGAAGTGATAGCATGATTGGATAAAGTTATATAAGGAAGTAGTAAGCAAGACAATGATCTCAGAACCTACCGGAAGATAAGACCAGTGAGTCAAGATGAACTCGTAATGAGACTACTGCCAGAGACTAAGTATAGGGTTAATTTCAACTCAGTAAAATGATGAACCAGAAATGTTAGATGCATGTAATTCAGAGGAATATTAAATTCTTTCTTTCAATGAATTATAGTAGTTACCTTAAGTTTATTCCGATGCAGAATTATAATAGATCAAGTAATACGATCAGCAGTTAAAGAGAAAAATGTGAGAAAATCTTCCTGGAGCTAAAAGGTGAAACTGGTAATGACCAAGAGCTGGCATTGCTTAATGGAAAAAAAGAGACTTTATTGCTTCCAACGACGCTTCGTATAAAGGGTTAGGTAGACCGACATTTGGTAGTATTGAATATCAGGACGTATAGGTATCAGGACGTTGTGACAGGTTTCAGTTTGAAACTATTGATTCCCTTCTAAGGGATGGATATAATTGATTCCTCTCCTGTGGGTAAACTTCCAATCTGATGATGATTATTTCGTTAACTATGACTGCTTATGATTCCACCTGCTTGGAGGTTCATAGAACTATTCTTCAGGTTTCGAAACTGGTCTCCTTAATGTTACCAGTAGGTGGGTAGATTGATCAAAATTTCCATGAGTCTGGAAAGGAATTCGGTGAATTTTGGCAAACCTTGTCTTTCTGATTATCAGAGAATGTCATGGAAGAGAGTAGAAACTGGAGCAAATCCTGTGATTTGGGTAAGGATGCTGTAAAATGGGTTTGTAAACGAACCCTGAGCATTACAATCGACGGTAGTGATAAAATGATGAAGTGAGATTCGACGAAAACAGGAAATGTAAGTAAGAAATTAGTCGGACGGAGAAACTCCAGGATTGACTTAAGTGAAAAGGCTGTTATGCCAGGAATGGTAAGCTTGCGTGGCACGCGGGATTGATAAGAATAGTTGAAAAGATAAAAATAGAGGAAAGGCGACCGGAGACGGCGCTGAGTAGCCGATTAAGACTTATATGAAATAAAGTTTTGGAAGGTAGAAAGGTATCAAAGAAGAAGACACTATGCCGGCAATTGCTAGAAAAGTAATGCTAATTAGCCAACCCTTAAAATCATATATTTTTATTTTAGTGTGGCCAGTTGAGGCCAAGTCACAACGGACTATAAAGTGACTAGACCAGCAACGAAAAGACAAAGCAGGGTTGCTTCTAAGTAAGCACCGACTGCAAGGGCTTCTGACATAAAGGAAATATTAATGAGATCGTAGGAATCTTCTACTAAACCCTTTGCAACCCATGTTTTGATGGGGAATTTACTAGACCTTTTTGGGATGGGGTAACCCGTACTAAAGTGACTCATGTGTATATGGTTGTCCAAGATTACGAGTAAAATGGAAGTATAGTGACTTGAGAGGTATGATGTTAGGGTATCATGAATACCATGAACATATTACGACTAAGGGAAGTAAACAACGAAGGTTTATGAAGAGAGTATGGAAATGGTCAGAGATGGATCAGTATGCTGTAGAAATTTTGTCTAAGACAAGTACATTTGAGAAGAACGATAAGTACTAAGAGATTCACGTTGAACTCGACAAATATCTTCCAAAACATCCTTGCTACCATTACCAAGTTCTGTAAGAGAGCAGATAGGCATACGTTGCCTTTTGGAAGGCCAAATAGGCTGACAACTATCTGAAAGAAGAGGGTGGCATTAAGCCACCGATCGATTTTCAAATGAGAATGATTGAAAAGAGACCTTTATTAAGGATACATGATCTGATTGCCAATTATAAGATGCATGAATTCCTTGGCAGTTGAATTAAGGATAGGATATCCATAAATTAAGACAAACCCTGGGGAATGCACAAGGGGTGGCATTAACCCTAATAACGACATTATGACTTCAGATGATATGAGCTGGACTTGCTAAGGCAACAATGACCGGTAAGGATTATTAAAAAGAGTTCTGGAAAGAACATAGATAGAATTATTAGAGTATTGATCAATGACATTTTGATATACCCTGTACCCAGAAAATACAGGAGGAAGGATGAGGATGACCTATGAAACCTTACAAGGAAAAAGGTAATATTCCGAACTTCAAAATGGAAGTTTGGTAAGGAATGTATGACATAGTAACAATAATGCCAGATGAGGCATGTATGAAACCCTGAGGGAGTATGGATTGAACCTATATAGGTTGAGATTATCCTAAGACAAGAAAAGAACTAAGAAAAGAAGTATCCTAAGTAGGATTGGGAATAAACGTGATAAAGTTCCCACGGGTAGGTGGAAGCAATGACTTATGGAGAAAGACTGATAAATATATTTTTCTCCATCAGCAGAGCTTAAGGGAGAATGCTTTCACCCAACAAAGATGGGAATGAGGTAGAAATGTTTGAATTGGAATATATCCAGAGAACAAGGATTACCAGAAATTATTATTATCAGGAAAGGCCAATGAGGTGGCCGACAGTCTAAGTATAAAGGAATAATTATAAATGTTCATACCGAAGAAACAAAATGATATTTGGAAAGACCTTGAAGGTCATATTGGAGTGGAGGAAGTTACACTCCTTTTGATGATTGTGCAAGAATCGAAGGTAATAATAGTTTAAGTAAAGATTCGATTCCTGATGGAGTCTTAAGCATATTACGTACCTTAGAAGGTCCCGTTTTGAGGCGGACCAGGACCATGATACAAAATTGACGAAGTAAACCGTTAAGTTTCCAGTCTTTTATGGAAGATGCATGAGCGATAGTTTCATCAACCGGACATAGCTGCGATGCTTGAAGCTCTTCTGCAATTTTATCTACTTCATGTGATATCTACATCAAGTTCAGGAAGTGCTCCTTATGGATAAGGAATAGTGATTACTCTGTCTCCCTAAAGGATTTGAAACCCGTATGGTTAGCTATTAACACACTATTTAAACAACAAGCGATGACGATTCTTCTAAGAAAGTAGATGACAACGTAAAAATAAAGAAAGTGATGCTATTGATAAGCTAAATGGCATGTTGATGAATGACAAGCAAGTTGTGTTAGTGTACTTCTGCGCAAACAAGATAGAGAATATGAGGCGGACGATTCATGATGCTAAATGTATTCCCGTAAAAAGAAATAAGGGCAGTTGAGCCCGAGATTTGTTGGGCCATCTGACAAGTGTTCGGAAGATGGCATTCGAGCCAGCTCTACCCCCAAAACTTATAGCATGATCGTAACGTGTTTCATGTGGCAAGGCTATGCCAGTAAATGCAGATGCTCGATAGATGATAAGAGTACGAGCAGGTAGATATACGACCTGGTCTGACTTACGAAGAACAACCTGTGGAAAATCACGGATAGAAAATAGCAAGTGATGAGAAACAAGGTTGGCAGAAGTAGATTATATTGAATCTAAGTTAAAGGGATCGGCCAGATTCATTTCGGAGAATTTAAATTGGAATAATGTGATGATTATAGAGTAAATGTAACGGGATACCAATAAGGAGGTACCAAGTGCAAAAGATATCTCAATAAAAAGATGAAGGTGAAAGTAAATAAGAATCAGATAATAAGAAGGATGTGATTGATAAAGAAAAGACTGGGAAAGCAACTATGGAATATGAAGCAAGGAATGTTATGAATGGATTAATAAAAGGGTTTTTTTTATAAATTCTCGGGATGACAACCTGATAGTGTTAATATTATAGATATGAAAAAGCTAGTAGCGTGACATGGAATGTCAGTAACAATGGTGTCAAGCGAGAAACTAAGATTTAACCTGAGAGGTTCAAAGATTCTCCAAAAGTAAATGTTGCTAAGGTTGAACCAGAGTATAAGTCCATAGAATAATGGACAAAGCAGCAAGATATGTTGACTCATGAGATTGCGATCAAATGGTATTGGATATAATCATGATTATTTTCTTCTTTGATGAACCTCTATAGTTTAGAGGTAAATTCTGAGTATGATATTTTACAATCATGAAAACTTTCTATAATCCTTTAGAATTCTTTTCTTTTCTTCTCTCTTACTCATCTTTTTTATGAATTGAGAAGAACAACCCTTTAAGGAGGGGAGGTACGGCTACGTGACTATCTGTCTATGTGATAGAAGTCTAAGTGGAATACCATAACTTGTTTAATTGCTTGTCAAGTACTAAAGGCTGGCCCCCTTCTGTACTAACTATGCAATATAACAAATGTTCAATTGATCATAGTGATCTCTCAATAAATCTTTCCACTTCTCTATATTGATCGAGATTGCGAAGATTAAAGCGATCAGGAAATGCACAGTACGAGCGAGGTTACCTCCGAATTCGTAGGGTGATAGTGATACCAATGTTACTGCAGGTATCAATAAGGATAAGACTGAGTAAGAGTATAACCCGGATAGTGAGTTGTACGAAAAGTAGCAACATTGATGGAAAAAGGATACAGTATGGATTATAGCACTAGAAGATGTGCTGAGGAAGGGTAGAACGACTAAGAATTGACTGGGAAGCTAAAAAGTGAACGACAGGCAAACGACTCTTTGCTTCCTACCTGATTCCGGGACGGAATCCTTTTAAGGAGGGGAGACTGTAAGAACCCCAAATTTTGGATATAATTAAAACTTTTTATTAAGTAATGATAAAATGAGGAACAATGATTCCGACAACAAGGTCACCAGCTCTAATGAATGGTGGTTTCAAAGGACAATGATTGTAATGAATGGATATTGCTTTGGACAATGATCCTGATGCATTGGTATATTGTCAGAAGAGAGTAATTCGATGGTTGAGGACCTAGATAAGAATAATCTACCATCCAGGAAGGAGCTAATGGATCCTTGAAGGGAAATGAGTACATGCATAGTGTTTCCCGTACGTGCATAGTGTTTCCCATACGTGCATAGTATTTCCCGTACGAGCATAGTGTTTCCCGTACGTGCATAGTATTTCCTGTACGTGCATAGTAATTTGGTGGATGAATAGTGATTTTTTTAAGTTGGAAAACTTTTCACGCCACCCTATGTACGGGACGTAATATGGATGTTTCGAAGTCATATTAGTAATACGCGGAGGAAATAAGTGAATGCAGAGACGATCGGAATTCAGAAATTCCAAATTCTTTCTCGGTATAATATTTGACCGGACAGTGGATTAAATATTATTATAATCCAAGAATTGAGATATTAACTTTGAGGATTTGATATTTTGGGATGTTATTATATTTGATTTAAGAATGAAGGTAGGAAACCACTGAGGCAGTGAAACAATCGTTCTAGAAACCGCTAAAATGTTATAACGAGATTAATCAATAAAGCGAACGAATCCTAGATTACGGATTAAGTTCGTATCGAGATTAAATATCCTGCATGGTCATCACGAGGATTATATTAAGGATTGGGGAAGGTATTATGAATATCGAGAAATTTCCCGGTAAACCCTAGAGGTGAAACTACTTAGTTATTCGTCCGAACGATCAATGAATTGAGCAATAAACGGACAAAGAAACGAGCAGAGAACCAAGATGCAAGTATGTGCAAGTGGATGAGATCAAGTAACTAAGCTATTTGCAAGAGTAACTAGCACACTAAGAATCAAACCAAGGATACAAGATATTAGTACATGACACACCACTTGTCCACTTGTTTAAACATCATCCATGACATAATCACTTTATTAAAGTGACTTTTGGCCAAGATATTATCAAAACCTCATCCCAATAATTCATTTAGCACAAGCAACCAAGTAAAAGATGCAAACAAACTCTTTCCCCCTCCATTTACCTCCATTTGGACCTGCCCTCTTTTTCAAGAGGAGAAATCCAACTTCCATCCATGGTTAAATCTCAAGAAAATTAAGGTGAGTCCTATATTTCATAACTAAGATACCCTATGAATTTCATCTTCAAATTCCATACCAATCTTGAGATATAAAATCAAGAAGATGATGATGAATAGTAACTTTTAAGTATTAACTTTGTGTTCTTGTTTTCTTTTGAATGATTCAAGTATACTAAGGCTACTTAAGGATTATTCAAGGCTTAACAAGTGTTATTCACTCTCCAAGGAAGGTATAAAGCTCAAGAACCCTTAGTACTACTTTGAGTTTATGGATTTTTTTTGGATGGATATATGATGGAGAGGTGTTAGTATGTTTAGATCCATGTATGCATAATTGGTTGTTATTGATGTTTCATACTTGTTGGATTTGAGTTGTTCTTGAGATATCATGACTTAGAATAGATGAGAAACTTTAGGTCTTGAATTGGTTGTTGTTGGAGGATGATTTGATGATGATAAAAATTTGGAAAAGCATGTAAACATAGCCGTCGTAATGCTGAATTTTCGATAATCTTTAAAAACCGTGCATCACAGTAGCATGAACTCACTGTCCAGTGTTGTATTTTCCCATGATAAGATAGGTTATGTTATAAGCTTCGTTTTGATATAAAGAACGCGTGAAACGGACTTACGGTTTAGGAGTTACGGTCGGTTTACTAAAAGTAGTTCGAATCCGTAAACGAAAGTTCGTAACTGAAATTGAACCCCGATAAAATATGTAAGTCAGTGGCGAATCTTGGTAATTAAATACTAGAGGTAAAAAGGAAGGTGTGAGAGAAAACCTCATGTGAAAAGGATCGTTTTCCGATTTTATAAAAATGTTCGAATCAAAGTTAATCGCGAACGAACCCCTAAAAACCCGCTTGATTATAACTTCGGTAAAACACTTAGACAACGGGCGATAAAACTCGGAGCATAATATTGATTCGTAACGATCGACTTTAGAACTTGTATGACTTAAGTATGTCCCAAGTGTAAGTACAATGACATGTCGTATTAACGAACGAATGTCGGGTCGGATCGAGGATAAAAGGAATCCACTAAAAGGGGTATAACGAGATAACTCGAGAACGTGTTTCGATTTAAGTATAACTTAACTTTTAAGATGTTAAGTGATTAATCCCGAATGCCTTGGCTATTTTTAGATCACCAAGCTGACCCGGGACCCGCTATCACTACCCCTTACCGTACTCGACTACCAGGCAAGTTTCAATTCCCTTCTTTTAGGCTGTTGTTGTGATTGAATAAATTTATATATATGTTTTCTGTTATACATATGCCATAGCATGCATGCCTACTTTCAAGTTATATCATTATGCTTGTTCCCTGATTGTTATTGGCTTATAAATTAGATAGCTATCGTATCAACTATAAGCCGGTTATTGTAAGACCCTCATAGAAGGGCGTATACATCTTATTCATCAAATATAGACCGGGAGTCAATATTTCTTGATATATCGAGATTACCTCGGAGGAAAATATTTAAGTAAATATTTTCCATTATTCGGGCGACGAATATTATTTGAATATTCGTTCGAGATTATTTATTTTAACGATCCTTACTTCAAATAATTATTTGAACGTAACTATTCGACGAATAATATTTTTAATATTCATTCAGAGTCGAATTATTTATCGATTATTATTTCGAATGTTCTTCTAAAGGTTGGACTACTAAATGAATATTATTTGGATATTCATTTAGAATATTATTCATTAAATGAAGATTACATTTGAGTATTCATTTAAGATAGTAATTACATGTCGAATATTATTTTAATGTTCATCTGAAACTTGATTTATTTATCGAGTCTTATCTCGAATATTCCCTTAAAGCTTGAATTACTAAATGAATATTACTTGATATTCATTTAGAATATTATTCATTAAATGAATATTACTTTATCAATATTCATTTAAATTCCTAATTAATTATGAATATTATTTTGAATATTCATCCAGGGTTCTATTTAATCATCGAATATTATTTTAAATATTTTAAATATTCCTTTCAGGTCTTATTAAGTAATGAATATTATTTTGAATATTCATTTGATTATTTAATTATGCAATAAATATTCTCTCGATATTTCTTCAAGAATTATTTGAGAGATACTCTGATTAAAGATATTCTTTCATATTCCTAAATATTCTGTAAAATATTTTAATTCAATAAATATTCTCTGAATATTTATTCCATACTTAGACTAACCTCGATAAGGTTTATCTTCTTCGATTATTACAGAAAATATCTCGGAGTCATATTATTATTAATCTTATATCAAGAAAGGTTCTCAGACATCATTCTTCTTTGAGTCTACCTCTCTAATAATAAGGGAACCTTACTTGGAAAATGTTATTTATCTTGTCGACTTCCCGGTCATAAAGTATTCTCTTCACTCGCAACTCGGGTGCTATGGACTTATTAAGTCGTTGTTTACCTTCTCATCTTTCGAGGGGTAAGATTGTTGGAACAAGTTGATATTCGTTACCAAGCAATAGCTTGGAAGTTATTGGTGAATTTTCCTTTCCAACTAGATACGACTACTTTGTAGAGTCTTATCAACAAGTATTATACTTGGGGAAAGGGGGACCAACGTTACATTCAGAATCATGAATTCTATTTGAACTAGGAGTCGTGTAAGAGGCCGAGTAGCGCCGGTCCATCCCCTTTGGCCCAACCGTTGGCCGGGGAGAGCTAGTAAGGCGGTATACAAGTAAAGCCGTCAGTTCTTCCTTCTACCGGTAGTAAATCTAAATTGAGCTGTACGATCTCGACTGATCATCAAGATTGGAACAGCGGGCGCGGTGAATACTCCATCATCGGTTCATCATCCAAACTTATTTATTTCCTGCAACATGATTACTGTTGGCAGAGCTGGAAAAGTGTTCATAACTGGAATTGCAACCTTTTCATGCAAGTTCCTCTTCTTAATAACAATGAGAATATCTCGCTTACTTTTGATGTAGCAGATATTTCTATAAACAAATACTTTAAGTTACCTTGTAACTTCATCGTTAATATTATACTGGCATCATTTCCGTAAATGCATGGCATATGGTTTGAAAGATACTTTTGAACTGTTATACATTATCGTTCAGTTATATATTATTGTTGGTGGGCTATTGCTCACCCTTGCTTTATTATTATATCACAACAACAGCTAGACCAGATGACTCGCACAAGGCGCACTCGACGCGGGCGAGGACGATGAGACTACCAGAGCTGAAGAAGAAGCTATTGGTAGGATATATTTATTCTTTCATTACCAAGATTATGGTCTAGTATGACTTATGTAAATGGATGGCAAAGAGTATGTATTTATATTGAAATTCTTTTGGATTGTAAGAACTCATAATGTGATTAATAAAAATTTGATTGTTACTCTGATTTCATCTCTGGGACTATAACGGGTGTGTTTTATATTGTTGTGTTGGGTCATAGAGACGTAATTTATTTTATGTTAAGGAAAGTTCAATTGTTGTGAACAGAATTGGAAACCGTAACCACCGGATCCCGGACCCCGGATCTGGGGGTGTTACAGTACCAACACCCACCTAAGGAAAACTATGCTACGAACTCATTATGTGTTGCATTTTTGATGTAGTTAGGTCCCGTAAAAGGGTTATTTTAAGCTAGAAGGGGGGTTGAAAAGCTTAATATCCAATTTAAAAATTATTATGGCATTTTTTAAAAATATTTATCCCTTTTTAAAATCTTTTACCGAGTTGTTATGCAGTTTATAAGTGCAGAAATAAAAGACAAGGGAAGAAAATACCATACAGGAGATTTTATCCTGGTTCGCGATGGCGAAACCCCTAATGGATTCGCTCACCTCTGCTCCAGTCCCCGAGCTCCTTTCCGGGCTCGAGATTTTCCATTAAAAATAACTCGCTCCTTTAGTAGGCGGAGAAGCCTTTACAACCTTATAAATATTGGTCTTGGTACGTATCTCCCCGATGCTACCTCACAATAAATATAAAAACCCACAAGACTCGTCTTGGAAACAACTCCCCCGTTATTCCCTCAAAGTCGTTGTGAAACCTACACAACTTATCTTAGACAGTAACTCCCCGCTAATTCTTCAAAGATGATGTAGAACCCTTGGTGTAGTCTTTGAATTCCTCGCTTTTGTCGATCTTGGATCTTAGATGAAAAGTCTTGGGTCTTTCCTCTTCTTCACGGTGCAAAGGCCACTAACTCCCCGCTAGTGCCTAGGACTTGGGTCTTAGAACGCGAATCACCTCACTTCAACTTCACCTCACTGAAAAACTTAGAAAACAATATCTATGAAACAAACCGTAATATAAAAAAGGTTTTGGACTAATAAGTCCTAGAGTGACTATAATATTCTTACACGAATATTAAGCAAATTAAGTTCAATAAGCTTTATTTGCTTTTGACTTTAAGTGTATTCTTATATTCGATATGACTTGTAAATCGAAGAATACTTTTAATACAATACTTTGTTTAATGAGATTTAAATATATCTCGGAGTTTGTGAATATTGATTAAGTCCTTTAAGCTCGTAGGCTTATAAGGTTTATAATCATATACTTTTGTTCGACTTTTTATAAATGTCGAAGTATATTTAAAATTACTTCTTTATTGAAAATACGTCTATTTTCGAAGTAACGTATAAATCAAGTCCTAGTAAAAGCTTTATAGCTTAATCGTTGATAAACAACTTCTCGTTCGATATAGTCAACTTTAGACTATTCATATATATTTAAACGAGAGTGTTACAATATTACTTTAATATGTTTTGGCCAATTAAACACACACACAAATATATAATGCACACGTACAGAAAAGTAGCTCATTATTATATATATAATAACAACGAGGACCGCTATTATGCGTTAAATTAGTGCAGAAAGTAAATCACTCACAAGTGTGTGGACGAAAATCAAAAGTACGGAAAATATATAAAAGGCTTTCGCAACGCTATTACTAGTGTGAGGACGGGAAGAAAAAGTGCGGAAAATATATAAACGGCTTTCGCCACGCTATTACGCGTTAAAGATAAACACACACGTACGAGTAATTAAACACACCACACAACAATAAAATATTAATGGCCAAAGTAAGTGCGTTAAAGTTTTAATTAAGGTTTTTAGATTCTTTTCCCCCGGAACACTAGAGGTGATAGAAGGGAATCAAATCAAGCTCGATGTAAGATTTGACCGTCATCAAATATAACCTCTTTTTGAGGTGTTGTAATATTTCAAATCTTTATTCGAAATTTAAGTCTTGTACAGATTTTTATGGTCTCGGTTCGAGATCCGATATAAGAGCTTAATAAAGAAGAGAAGATGAAGGTATAGAGCTCTTATATGTATAAAAATATGGCCGGTTAAGACTCAAATATGAAGCTAAAATGTTACCACTTTTGGAGATCGTCGGAAAAGTTCACCGAAAAAATTCGCCGGAGGTTCGACCGGATTCTGGCTCGTTGGTTTTGGAGATCGTCGGAAAAGTTCACCGAAAAAATTCGCCGGAGGTTCGGCCGGATTTTGGCTCGTTGGTCGAACTTGGGTAGCCCTTCGGGAGGCCGGATAGTAGTGGTAGAGGAGCTTGTTTGGTGGGATAGAGCTTGGTTGAAAGAACTAAGCTTTATGGAACAAAAACCTTATATATATATTTAAGTATATATAAGAAAGAGAAGGTTTTTGAGATGAAGTATATGTATAGAGTGTTTGGATATTTGGAGGGAGCTTACACTTCTTAAATGCCCAGAAATTATTTGGCTCTTTAGCTCGTTGTAAATGGGTGTGGGAAGGAGTTTATTTACAGGAGGCGTTGGGTGAAAGGAGTGGTTGAGATTAAAGGTAAAAGGAGTGGTTGAGATTGAAAATGTGTGGATTGATGATGTGGAAAGTGGTATTGTGTTTGTCTGGGGTGGTTTTGTGTTCCTTCCAAGTGGGTTTGGTATAAAGAAACCAGCTGTGTTTAAGCTCTAATAAATTGTATCGGACTCGTACCAATTAACGATTAAATACGTAACATATATCGTTAATTAAATATCCGATAAATATGAAAATACTCAATAAATAATTCTAAAATTATGGAGCACTTAGGAATGTTATAAAATTATATTATTGAAAGTTTGGTCAAATTTGGTAAATGTTGACTTGGTCAAACATGGTCAAACGTGGACCCACTGTCTCGATTTTCGTGCCCGAACCAAAATTCTCGAAAAATTACGAAACTTATACCATGCATAGAAAATAATATTTAAGTGATCCATCCCAAGTTTCAAGTCATTCTAGCAAGTGGAAGTATTTTATTTGGATTTAATTTGATTAAATCAGGTTTCGGTTCCGAATAAAATACGATTGGTCTTTCTTTGAAATAGATAAATCTTTTGACCAATGTTTTGACTAGAATAAATACTTAGAATATATTTCCTAATATATAAAATATTTTGAAAGTGTAGGAAATATTTTTTTGAGTATTTAAAATAATTTTCTCCGAAATTAGAATAAATTTAAGAAGCGGGAGAAAAATTACTTTAAAAATTTCTTGTACGAGATAAAAATGAGTATTAATATTCTACCACTGATGAGGATAACAAGTCTTTTCTTTGATGATAATATATTTTGAGTGCGAAGATAGAATATTTTTCGAATAAAACTGATCATTTTTAAATGTAGCACGAGTTCTCTAAAGAATATTAATCCTCGAATATTCTCTGTTCGAGCTTGTCGCCTTATCAATGTTGCAAAAGAAGATCTAACAAATATCACATCTCGATATTTCTTTTTCGGTCTTTATTACCTTGGTGTTTGAGATATATTCCATAAAAACATAATTTAATTTTTCGCAATAATGGAATATCTCTTATAAGTAAAAGACAGATATTGCTAGAATTGACTTTCGACTTTTGACGGAATCAATTAAATTAATGACCTAGTGGAGAGGATAATTAAGTGTAATTAAATTTTATGTTTAATTCGTACAAATACCAAAATAAATAATATATCGAAGATATCCTTTCATTCTTCCCCTTTTTGGTATTTGCCAAACAAAACATAAAATTTAAAAATTTACCCGTGTGTGTGCTTCCCCTTAATGTATGCATGAATTTTTTAAAATATTTTAGGCTCTATTCGAAGCAGACGATCTCCACTATTTGATTCCTGCAAAACAACTTATGAGATGAATTGAAAATATATATTGTTAAGCACAATTCATTTTAGATCTAGCATAAATTTTGAAAATTTTAAAAATAGGGGGTCTAATTTTCTCTTCCCCTTTTTGTTTGGTATATTACCAAAAATCTCGAATTTCCTCTTCCCCTTTGGTGTTTAACCAAATAATTTCTCTTTCCCCTTTTACAATTTTCTTTTTCTTTCCTTCATTATAATTGGTGTTGTTAAATATAATTGATGTGTTTTGATCAGTGTTTAAGTGTTACAGGGAGTTATCAGAGTTTAGCTGGAAGCAGTCAGAGTTTGCGTAAACTCTGACAGTTGGAAGCTCGACAGAGTTTGTTAAACTCTGTCTGAAGGAAGCGCGTCTACTGTTCAACAGTGATTGAAGGTTAATTATGGAAGCGATATCTTTGAAGATTGGATAGCTATCAAAGAGATCGAGTTGACATAGGAGACGTGTGACAATCTGTAATTGATATCATTGTATAGCTGATTATTAGGAATATCAATTAGAGATTGTATCGTAGCTGTATGGTATATAAATACAGATAGGTTAACCCTAGAAGGGTATCGATTACGAATTATCATTATTGTAACCTAGCAGCTCTTTGTGATATTTTACATCACGAAGAGGGTTTGAAATACAAGAAGTTTTTTTTAAGTGCATAAACGCTTTTACTTATTAATCTCTCATACAAAATTGATTATTAATTGTGTATTTGGCCTAACAAGTGGTATCAGAGCCAATCTGTTACTTTATTACAGGTTAAGATCCAAACACAACAATAATCATGTCAGAAATTCCTCCACCAACACCTACTGTTTCTGAAAAGGCTCCTACTACTGTGAGTCGTTATGAACCAATCAGGGTTCCTATTCTGAGGCCATTAGAGTATGCTATGTGGAAGGTCAAGATGACTATGTTTCTGGAGGCTACAGATCCAGAATATGTTGACAGGATTTATGAAGGCCCTCACAATCCTACAAAGCTATCTGTTGCAGTTGCTGGTGAAGCAGCAAAAATGGTTCCAAAGGAAAAGAAGGACATGACTTCTGAAGATCTATCATCAATTGCTAAGGATGCAAAAGTTAGGCATTTACTGCATAGTGCTTTAGACAATGTTATGTCTAACAAAGTCATTAACTACACCACTGCAAAAGAGATATGGGATGCTCTTGAAGTCAGGTGTCAAGGAACTGCAGCTATTAAGAAGAATAGGAGAAACATACTCACACAAGAGTATGAGCATTTTGAGGCTAAACCTGAAGAGACCATGACAGAAACATTTGATAGATTCTGTAAACTGATTAATGATCTGTCATTGGTCAACAAAGAGTATGATCTAGAAGACTCGAATCTCAAGTTTCTTCTTTCTCTACCTGAAAAGTGGGATGTGAAAACAACCACTATTAGAGACAACTATGATCTTGCTGAAACAGAGATTGATGAAATCTATGGACTGCTCAAAACTTATGAATTGGAAATGGAACAGAGAAACAGGAGATCAAGCAGGAAAGGAAAGTCTGTTGCTCTTAATGTTGAAGAAAAGCCTCAGAAGAAAGAGGCAACAAGAAGGAAAATGAAAGGAAAAGCTTTGGTCATACATTCAGAAAGTGAATCACCAAACTCTGATTATGATTCAAATTCTTCTGAATCATCTGACTCTGAGGATGATGAAGAAGAAATGAGGAAAATGGCTGTGTTAATGGTGAAGACTTTCAAGAAAATGGGCTTCAAGAATTTCAAGAAAGGAAAAAGGTTTTCTAGGGATTCAAATGAAGACAGGAAAAGCTACAGGAAGTCTGATAAGAGAGATTCTAAAGGAAAGAAGGATAAGTCTGAAATTCAATGCTACAAGTGTAAGGAGATGGGCCACTATGCTCCTGAGTGCAAGAAGGGTAAAACTGGAAAGGTACTCTACACTAAAGGCAGAGATTGGGCAGATACTTCAAATTCTGATGAAGAAGTAAACTATGCTCTCATGGCTACTACTGAATCAGAATCCTCTGAAAATCAGGTACCTCTAACTACCTATGCTTATAATATTGATGACATTGCTCAATTAAGAATTTTTCTTAAGTCATTGCATATAAGTTATAGGGATCAGACTTTAGAAAATGAGAGGATAAAAGCTGAAAATTTTGAACTTAAAGAAAGAAATAAACTTGTTGAAGAGAAACTTGAAAACATGCAACAAGTTCAGAAAGAGAGAGATGATGCTGTTTCTATAGAACAGGATTTGCTTCAGAAATATAAACAACTAGAATCTGAGTTGGAGGAAGCAAATAAGAAAATTAGGACTTGGACTAATTCTGGAAAGGAAACTCAACAGATTTTTCAAACAGACACTGTTGGTCTAGGTTATAATTAGGGAGATGAACTTAGATTTCAAAATCAAGTTAAAGTCAGAACTAAATTTGTTCATGGAACCAGTAAATTTTTGTCTGAGAATGAAAAAGAAGCTGTCAAAAGAAAACCAGTAAAAACTAGTGTTAAACAGGTTAATATTGGTTCAATGACAGATAAACAACTCAAACATAAACTGAAGGAGTTAAAATCTGTTGAGAAAAAGAAAATGTCAAACAAGAACAGAAATGGAAAAGTAGGCATTACTTCAGGAAATAAACCAATGCTTGCTAGTTATGCTCCAAGAAAGACATGTCATAACTGTGGTAGTACTAAGCATCTTGCAAATTTTTGCAAGAAAAATAAAAATAAAAATTCTTTACCTACAAAGTCTGAGGTAAAGAAGGATTTTGCTAGAACTAAGCCACAGACTCTATGCACACACTGTGGAAGCACTTGGCATTCCATCTATACTTGCAGAGAATATCATGCTATCTATCATAATTACTATGAACTGAAACCCAATCTGAAATGGGTTAAAGTTGATACTGCAAGTGTAAACACTGATAATGTTAGCTCAAACTCTGATAATGTTAATTCCGCTGCAAAAGCTAACAAAGTTAAGAATGCCAAAGGATCCAAGCAAGTCTGGATCCTTAAAACTAATCCTCAGTAATTGTTTGTGATTGCATGGTAACAGGGAGGCAACCCTAGTCGTGGACAGTGGATGTTCAGGACACATGACTGGAAATAAAGCCCTGCTATCAGAATATGAGGAGAAGGCTGGCCCAAAAGTTTCCTATGGTGATGGCAATATAGGAAGAACATTGGGATATGGCAATATCAATCTTGGAAATGTCATCATCAACAATGTAGCTCATGTCCCAGGACTCAAGCATGACTTGCTATCTGTGAGTCAAATCTCTGACAAGGGATATCATGTAGATTTCCAACCTGAATATTGTGAAGTTATCAGCAAATCTACAGGAAAGGTTGTTCTAGTTGGTCACAGGCAAAACAACATTTATGAAATCAAGCTTTTGATAGACTCTGTTGGAAAAGCTGTTTGCCTGTCTACAAGAATGTCTAGTGAAGAGAGTTGGAAGTGGCACAAGAAACTCTCACATTTGAACTTGAACAACATCAATGAATTAATCAGAAAGGATCTTGTAAGAGGACTCCCAAAGACCCTGTTAAATGTTGATGGCCTATGTGACTCAAGTCAGAAGGCTAAACAAAGGAAGTCATCTTTCAAGAGCAAGACAGAATTTTCTATCACTGATCCCTATCATCTTCTGCATGTTGATCTCTTTGGTCCAGTAAATGTTATGTCTATTGCAAGGAAGAAATATGCTTTAGTCATTGTTGATGAATACACTAGATTCACCTGGGTGTATTTTCTAGCAAAGAAGGATGAAACTGCATCGACTCTGATGGAGCATGTGAAGCTTCTGGACAAAGGATCAAGCAACAAAGTCAGAATCATCAGAAGTGATAATGGAACTGAGTTCAGAAATGCAACAATGGAAGAATTCTGCAAGGAAAATGGAGTGAAACAAGAATTTTCAGCACCTGGTACACCACAACAAAATGGTGTAGTTGAAAGGAAAAATAGAACCTTAATTGAAGCTGCCAGAACTATGCTTGATGAAGCAAAATTGCCAACTTATTTCTGGGCAGAAGCTGTTCAAACTGCTTGTTTTACTCAAAATGCAACACTGATCAATAAGCATGGAAAGACACCATATGAGATGGTGAAGAAAAAGAAGCCTAACCTGAAATACTTTCATGTTTTCGGATGCAAATGTTTTGTTTTGAAGACTCATCCAGAACAGTTGACCAAGTTTGAGCTAAAGGCAGATGAAGGAATTTTTGTTGGCTATCCACTGTCAACAAAGGCATTCAGAGTTTACAATCTGAGAACTAAAGTGATCATGGAATCTATACATGTTTCTTTTGATGATAAGAAGATAACTGGACTTGAAGACAAAGATGAATATGATCAACTGAACTTTGAAAATGAAGTTTTAAACTCTGATGAAGGAAATTCTGATGAAACAATTCTGACAGACTCTGTTGAAACAAACTCTGAACCTCTACTGGTAAATTCTGAAGAAACTTCTCAGTCAAAGAACAGATCTATTGTTGGTACTAAATGGGTTTTCAGAAACAAGACTGACAGTGAAGGTGTTATCACGAGGAACAAGGCTAGACTGGTAGCAAAAGGTTATTCACAGCAGGAAGGAATAGATTATGATGAAACATTTGCTCCAGTAGCAAGATTGGAGGCAATCAGAATTTTTCTAGCATATGCCTCTCACAAGAAATTCAAAGTGTTCCAGATGGATGTGAAAAGTGCTTTTCTGAATGGAAAGCTTGAAGAAGAAGTGTTTGTTGAACAACCACCAGGATTTGTGGACCCCAAATATCCAGATTATGTCTACAGGCTAGATAAGGCACTATATGGACTTAAGCAGGCACCAAGAGCATGGTATGAGACACTTGCTCAGTTTCTTCTAGAAAGTGGATTCAACAGAGGAAAAATTGACAAAACTCTGTTTTATTTCAATCAAGGAAGTGACCTCCTTTTAGTTCAAATTTATGTTGATGACATCATCTTTGGGTCTACTAATGATAAACTCTGTAAGAAGTTTGCCAAGCTCATGCAGTCCAGATATCAAATGAGCATGATGGGAGAGCTTAGTTACTTTCTAGGCCTACAGGTGAAACAAACAGAAGATGGAATTTTCATTAATCAAGAAAAATACACCAGAAATCTTCTCAAGAAATTTGGTATGCTTGACTGTTCATCTGCATCAACTCCCATGGCAACAGCAACTAAACTGGACAAAGACACAGGAGTTTCAGTGGATATGACAAACTACAGGGGCATGATAGGATCTCTTCTATACTTGACAGCTAGTAGGCCTGACATCATGTATGCAACCTGTCTTTGTGCAAGGTTTCAGGCAGATCCTAGAGAGCCACATCTGACAGCTATGAAAAGAATCTTCAAGTATCTCAAGGGCACCATATCATTAGGTCTGTGGTACCCCAAAGAATCAGATTTTAAGCTACTTGGGTATTCTGATGCAGACTTTGCAGGCTGCAAGGTAGACAGAAAGAGCACTAGTGGAAGTTGTCAATTTCTTGGTGACAGACTTGTTTCCTGGTACAGCAAGAAACAGAAATCAATCTCCACATCTACAGCTGAAGCAGAGTATATTACAGCTGGTAGCTGTTGTGCACAGATCTTATGGATGAAGAATCAATTGCTGGATTATGGATTGAGGTACAGTAATATCCCTATTTACTGTGATAATCAAAGTGCTATTGCTATGACAGGTAATCCAGTACAGCATTCAATGACCAAGCACATCAGCATAAGGTACCACTTCATCAGAGAACACATGGAAGAAGGAAATATTGAACTACATTTTGTATCTACAGAACAACAGCTTGCAGATATCTTCACTAAACCATTGAGTGAAGCTACATTTACAAGACTGGTCAATGAACTAGGAATGGTCTCTGGTTCTGACTAGAAATGTTGGTTAGATTCAAACTTTACTTGTGTGATGTATTAATCATATTTCCTGATTGGTTAAATGCTAAGTGAACTCTGTTGATTAAACTCTGTTATGCATACTCTGTTAAACTCTGTCAGTATGTCTGTATGTCATACACTATTAGTTTGATAAACTCTGTGAACTCTGAGTTGATTTTTGTCTGAATGAAAACACCAATGAAGAAATATGTATGAAGCATGATTCTCAGCAATTAATCATGAATCTTTCTTGTGTTCTAATCTTAGATTGTGCAGAAAGTTAACACAGCATGATACTGGCTCATATTTATAGCATCTCTTAGTTTATTTTGTCCTAAACTCTGAGTCTATAAAAACTGTGTGCATTACCTTTCATGAAAAACTACTGATGTTGATGAACTCTAAACTCTGTTAGTTATACTTTGATAAAATAAAATGCTTACTGCAATACCCCAAAGAAAATGTATATAGGTTGTTATACTCCTTTGAGATTATGTTGGATACTAGGATGACCCAGGAACCTATTGGTATATAATATGTGCTAAAATTCTCTGATTTTTGGTGACTAGTTAAATACTAGGATGACCCAGGAACTTATCAAAATGATAAGGGCTAAAATTTTTGGATTTTTGGTGACTGGTTCCAACCTCTGATTACTGGAATGAAAAAAAAATGAATATAAAAAAAAATGATGAAAATAAAAAAAAATGTATATAAAGGGGGTATAAAATAAAAATTACTGTGTAAAGTTCAATTACTTCAGAGTTTAGCTTTCATCATACAGTCAGTGTTTACTATGACAGTTTGTGCATTCAGTGTTTATTGATTTACTTTATGGATTTTATGAAAAATTAGATGCTCTAAAAATTGACTTAGTAAACTCTGCTTCACACACACAAATATTCACAACTGTGCAATTTATGAAAGGGTTTCGGTGATAAAGTTGGAGAATTGACAAACGCTGTTGATTCGTGATTTGTACTCTAAGGTAAATTTTCACTTGGACAATTTGAAAGTCTTGGAGTAAGTAGGGTTTGTGACAACTGTTAATCAGTGGATAGTTTAATTCTTTAATATACTCTTCTTAAAAATAGGCGCACGTGACCCACTCGCCCTTTAATGTGTCCCACTTACCTATTATCGTGTCCCACTACACATTAATCAAGAAACTGATTGAGTGTTTGTTACATAAGAGATTGAGTTTTTCATTACTTTAATCACTTTTGTGTCCAAACGATTTTGCCTTATTCTTACATCTCACAGTTTTCTTATTTTTTCTCTTGGGCACTCACGCAAACACCTTTCTACATACATATCTCTTGGAAATTCTTACCTCAATGGCATCTAAAGCATTCACTACTCTTGGTTTACGGTTTGTTCCTAACAACTATGAAGCTCCACTCTATCATCAACGCGTTCCAGAATCGTTTCATCTCATGCAGAACTTCTTGAGGGATTGAGAGATTGGACAGGCTCTGATTGGACCTGCTACTCTTTCTGCGTCTCAAATTGCTTCATTCTGGCAGAATTAAGTTTATGAGGATGGAGGAGAAAGTGGAACTCCTACCATTATCTTCACTTACGAAGACCAAAATTATGTGATTACTCCACAGACTGTACGAGATACAATGGGGTTTGAGACACATACTTCTTATACTCTGGTTAATGAAACTTATCTGAGAGAGATGCTACGAGAGATTGGTTACATGGAATCTCTTGACAAGATTGGCGGTATAAAGAGACCAAATCTCAGAAAGGAATGGAACTTCTTCTTTGATTGCATAACAAGGACGTTCCAGAAGAAAGTCACAAACTGGGATGCCATTCCTATAGACAGTCTCCAAATCGGGTATTCTCTGCTCTATGGTACTAATTTTGATTTTGGTCGACATGTTCTAATGAGCTTAGGTGATAAATTGTCAGAATCTACTACTGTTTATTATGCTCGTTTCTGTCAAATGTTGTTCAATGCATGTGTACCTGGTCTTGAAATTGATGAAACTGATGAAATTGATCCTTTTAGAGTCAATAAGCGAATATTCTCTGATATGACTAACAAGGATGTTGGTAAAGCAAATCTCCCTGCTTTTGTCATGCCTCTTGCTCTACGAAATTTTCTCAATCAACCACAAGAACCACAACAACATGAACCACAACAAGATCAACAAGAACCACAACAACAACCTGAACAACAACATCAACAACCTGAACCTCAACCAGAACCAAACACAGACTCCACTGCTCAGTCAGCACCTACAAAGCAACCTTCACCCACTTCATACACAAACTCTGATTCGTCACAATCTCCACCAGCATCACAGTCTAGAATGCAAAAAGTTAAGAAGGTAATTACTAAACGACGTGTAAGTCTAAAGCAGGCAGAAGAGACACAAAGAAAATCAAAACGGAAATCTCCTGAAGCTGTTTACACTAGAAGGGGGAAAAGAATGAAAGCTCGGGCAAACATGCCTAAGTCACCATCTGTTGAAGAGGATTCAGACAATATACCTCTAGCAAAACGAAGAAAAGTGATATTCTCTGATTCTGTGGATGAAGATATTGAAGCTCCAGAGGTTGTTTCAAAGCAAACACCTCCTGTTGAGGTTGAGAAAGATGCAATACCTGCAGAGGATGTAATACCTGCAGAGGATGTAATACCTGCAGAGGATGTAATGCCTGCAGAGGATAAAATGCCTGCAGAAGAGGATGCAAGAGATGGTGTTTCTCCAATAAATGATATTCCTGATTCATTTATGCCATTCTCTGATCCTATCTCTGATATTGGTGTAGCTGATCAACCTACGGCTGTTCTTTCTGAAGCTGTGGCATCTCATACTGAGTTAATATCTGATGCTCACCAAACTGTTGAAGAAGGTGAAGAAATTGATCAGGGAACCAAAGTAACTTCTCAGTCAATGTCTGTTGCTGAGCCTGAGAAACATGGAGAAAATCTTGCCAAGCCTACAGAAGAAATTGCTAAACCTATGGCTGAAGATGAACCAGTTAAAGCTACAAGTGTTGAAGTTGCAGGTGACAGTAGTACAAACTCTGATGCTTCTCTGAGTGCACCAGTATAAACTGACAATAAACATACACCTTTTCCTCAACCTTGTACTTCTCATGAAGTTGAGAGAGCACAATTTGCTAAGTATGCTGCTGAATGGTACAAAGAAGATTGTATTTTTTCACAAGAAAGAACAGCTAAGTTTGTTAAGCAAAGTGCTGATACTATCTCTAATCCAGAGATTCTTTCTTGCTTGAAAGCAACTATAGTTCAAGTTAAAACTCTGGATAGACGATTTGATGATACTAATTTTGGCAATCACTGCTTTGCGAAATGAGGTTGTAGCTAGAGAGATGAAGATGGAAAGAGAATCGAAACTAGTGACTACAAAATTCTCTAAAGCTCAAGACAATCTCTGTGCCAGGCTGACTAAAGTTGAGGAGAACCAGTCTGACTTATCTGCTAAAATTGATTCTATTGCTACCTCCCTGGAGTTAATTACTTCTATCCTTATGCCTGATGATGTCAAAAAGGGGGAGAGAGTTGTCAGAAGGGATAGTGCTGGAGATGGAGGGGCAAGTAACAAAGGGAAGAAAAAGGCTGAAGAGATTCAAACTCTGAGAACTAGCAAGTCATCAAAATCACAGTCTGTTGGGAGAAATACTGATACTCAAGGTACTTCAAGGACCAAGAGTTTGCTGTTATCTTCTAATCCACAAACTGATGAAGAATTGGCTGCTAAGCTGTTCATTGAAGAGAATGAGGAAGGAGTAACGATTGAGGACATTGAAGCTGAGGAAAAGAGTTTACAAGAAGAACATCTTAAAGCTTTAAAGTCTGATAAGATACAAAGAGGAAAAGCTCCTAGACCTGTTGTTAAAGGTGTTGTGATCAGAGAGAGGACTGATGTTAGTCAAAGTTCTCGGTTCTCAAAGGAAGCAATTGCAGCAGAGGCTAAACTCAAGCTAAAAGGCATTGAAGGTGAAAGTTCACAGAAGAAAGTTACAACTTCTGTTGCATCTCAAGCAATGATCACACCTTTACACTCTTCACAGTTGAAATCTGTTTTTGGAAAAGGAACAATTTCTGATCCAAATGTGTTATCTGGAGTCTCAATGAATGTTTCTGATGGAAAAGCTTTATCTGGCAAGGTTGGTAATAATAAGGGTGGACTAGGTTCACATAGAGACAAAAGGCAATATACTGGTCCTAGAGATCCTTCTTCACTGGCTGTTCCAGGTCGTGGTGTTCCTCAAGAGAGTTTGGACAGACTGGAATCAGTGCAGTTAGTTCATCAGAAGAGTTTAGACAAGGATTTTCTTTTATACTTCATGGCTGATGGGACAGTATTCAAAGTTGGTGAGGATGATATTGGCTTGAAATGTTGGGAAGAACTAGAGTATGTTCTGTATCTTCTCAAGGTGAATAGTCGAAGGACTCAGTCAGTTGCTAATGTGCTCAGACAGAAAATGACTCAGAATCTGGCAATCAGAGGACAGAAATACAATAGCAGATATATTCCTAAGTACAGGGATTACAAAGGCAATCTCATTGAAATGAAGAAAGGTACTGCAAAGTTAAAAACTGATTTGGGAATCACAGTACTTGACTTCAATACACAGGCAGAAAAAGTCAGATTTATCAAACTGGGTAATGAAATGAGAAGGAACAAGATTTATGATCTTAGGGCTGCTATCTACCAGACAGATGAAAGTGATCCTTGTTAGGCCGAATACACAAATAATAATCAACTTTGTATGAGAGATTAACAAGTAAAAGCGTTTATGCACTTAAAAAACTTCTTGTATTTCAAACCCTCTACGTGATGTAAAATATCACAAAGAGCTGCTAGGTTACAATAATGATAATTCGTTATCGATACCCTTCTAGGGTTAACCTATCTGTATTTATATAACATACAGCTACGATACAATCTCTAATTGATATTCCTAACAATCAGCTATACAATGATATCAATTACAGATTGTCACACGTCTCCTATGTCAACTCGATCTCTTTGATAGCTATCCAATCTTCAAAGATATCGCTTCCATAATTAATCTTTAATCACTGTTGAACAGTAGACGCGCTTCCTCCAGACAGAGTTTAACAAACTCTGTCGAGCTTCCAACTGTCAGAGTTTACACAAACTCTGACTGCTTCCAGCTAAACTCTGATAACTCCCTGTAACACTTAAACACTGATCAAAACACATCAATTATATTTAACAATCTCCCCCAACTTGTTCATTATAAAAAATGTACAAGTTAATGACAATAATTGATGATGTCAAAACAAATGATAAATACAGTGTTTATACAGATTCAGAGTTTAAGCTTAAAAACTATAGAGAATAAGAAAATTCTTACAGAACTTTAATCTTTAATCATTTCAAGATCTGGCATGGTTCTGAGATAATCAATCAGCAATCTTCTTTCTGCATTTTCAAGTTCAATCTTCATTGCTTCTTTGATTTCTCTGAGTTGAGGATCACTTTCATCTGTTTGGTAAATAGCAGCCCTAAGATCATAAATCTTGTTTCTTCTCATTTCATTACCCAGTCTGATAAATCTGTCTTTTTCTGCCTGAGTATTGAAGTCAAGTACTGTGATTCCCAAATCAGTTTTTAATTTTGCAGTACCTTTCTTCATTTCAATGAGATTGCCTTGGTAATCCCTGTACTTAGGAATGTATCTGCTGTTGTATTTCTGTCCTCTAATAGCCAGATTCTGAGTCATCTTCTGTCTTAGTACATTAGCAACAGATTGAGTCCTTCGACTATTCACCTTGAGAAGATATAGAACATACTCTAGTTCTTCCCAATATTTCAAGCCGATATCATCCTCACCAACTTTGAATACTGTCCCATCAGCCATGAAGTAAAGAAGAAAATCTTTGTCTAAACTCTTCTGATGAACCAACTGCACTGATTCCAGTCTATCCAGACTCTCTTGAGGTACACCACGACCTGGAACAGCCAGTGAAGAAGGATCTCTAGGACCAGTATATTGCCTTCTGTCTCTATGTGAGCCTAATCCAGCCTTATTATTTCCAATCTTACCAGATAAAGCTTTTCCATCAGAAATATTCATTGAGACTCCAGATAACACATCTGGATCATGAAGTGTTCCTTTACCAAAAACTGATTTCAACTGTGAAGAGTGTAAAGGTATGGTCATTGCTTGAGATGCAACAGAAGTTGTAACTTTCTTCTGTGAACTTTCACCTTCAATGCCTTTTAGCTTGAGTTTAGCCTCTGCTGCAATTGCTTCCTTTGAGAACCGAGAACTTTGACTAACATCAGTCCTCTCTCTGATCACAACACCTTTAACAACAGGTCTAGGAGCTTTTCCTCTTTGTACCTTATCAGACTTTAAAGCTTTAAGATGTTCTTCTTGTAAACTCTTTTCCTCAGCTTCAATGTCTTCAATCGTTACTCCTTCCTCATTCTCTTCAATGAACAACTTAGCAGCCAACTCTTCATCAGTTTGTGGATTTGAAGATAACAGTAAACTCTTGGTCCTTGAAGTTCCTTGAGTATCAGTATTTCTCCCAACAGACTGTGATTTGAATGACTTACTAGTTCTCAGAGTTTGAACCTCCTCAGCCTTTTTCTTTCCTTTGTCTTTGTTACTTGCCCCTCCATCTCCAGCACTATCCCTTCTGACAACTCTCTCCCCCTTTTTGACATCATCAGGCATAAGGATAGAAGTAATTAACTCCAGAGAGGTAGCAATAGAATCAATTTTAACAGATAAATCAGACTGATTCTCTTCAACTTTACTCAGTCTGGCAAGGATATTGTCTTGAGCTTTAGAGAATTTTGTAGTCACTAGTTTTGAATGTGTTTCCATTTTCATCTCTCTAGCTACAACCTCATTTCGCAAAGAAGTGATTGCCAAATTAGTATCATCAAATCGTCTATCCAGAGTTTTAACTTGAACTATAGTTGCTTTCAAGCAAGAAAGAATCTCTGGATTAGAGATAGTATCAGCACTTTGCTTAACAAACTTAGCTGCTCTTCTTGATGGAAAAATACAATCTTCTTTGTACCATTCAGCAGCATTCTTGGCAAATTGTGCTCTCTCAACTTCATGAGAAGTACAAGGTTGAGAAAAAGGTGTATGTTTATCATCAGTTTGTACTGGTGCACTCAGAGAAGTATCAGAGTTTGCACTACTGTCACCTTCAGCTTCAACACTTGTAGCTTTAACTGGTTCATCTTCAGCCATAGATTTAGCAATATCTTCTGTAGGCTTTTGAGGATTTTCTTCATGTTGCTCAGGCTCAGCAACAGGCATTGACTGAGAAGTTACTTTGGTTGCCTGATCAATTTCTTCACCTTCTTCAACAGTGTGGTGAGCATCAGATATTATCTCAGTATGAGATGCCACAGCTTCAGAAGGAACAGGTGTAAATTGATCAACTACACCAATATTAGAGATAGGATCAGATAATGGCATAAATGAATCAGGAACAGCATTTATTGGAGAAACACCATCTCTTGCATCCTCTTCTGCAGGAATTTTATCCTCTGCAGGCATTACATCCTCTGCAGGTATTACATCCTCTGCAGGTATTGCATCTTTCTCAACCTCAACAGGAGGTGTTTGCTGTGAAACAACCTCTGGAGCTTCAATATCTTCATCCACAGAATCAGAGAATATCACTCTTCTTCGTTTTGCTAGAGGTACATTATCTGAATCCTCTTCACAAGGTGGTGACTTAGGCATGTTTGCTCGAGCTTTCAGTCTCTTCCCTTTTCTAGTGTAAACAGCTTCAGGAGATTTTCGTTTTGATTGCCTCTTTGTCTCTTCCGCCTGTCTTAGACTGGCATGTCGTTCAGCAAGTGCTTTCTTAACATCTTGAGATTTAGACTTTGATTTTAATGGAGAATCAGAGTTTGAGTTTGAAGTGAATGAAGATTGCTTTGCAGGTGATTCAGTGTTTGGTTCTGGTTGAGGTTCAGGGTGTGGTTCAGGTTGTTGTGGTTCTTGTTCAGGTTCATCTTGTTGTGGTGCATCGTGTTGTGGTTCCTGTTGGTCTAGTTGTGGTTCTTGTGGTTGATTTAGAAAATTTCGTAGAGCAAGAGGCATGATAAACTCAGGAAGATTTTCTTTACCAACATCCTTGTTAGTCATATCAGAGAATATGCGCTTATTGACTCTAAAAGGATCAACTTTATCAGTTTCATCAATTACAAGACCAGGTACACATGCATTGAACAACATTTGACAGAAACGAGCATAGTAGACAGTGGTAGACTCTGACAATTTATCACCTAAGCTCATCAAAACATATCGACCAAAATCAAAATTAATACCATAGAGCAAAGAATACCCGATATGGAGACTATCCATTGGAATGGCATCCCAGTTTGTGACTTTCTTCTGGAATGTTCTTGTTATGCAATCAAAGAAGAAATTCCATTCCTTTCTTAGATTTGGTCGCTTTATACTGCCAAGCTTGTCAAGAGATTCCATGTAACCTATCTCCTGTAGCATGTCTCTCAGATAACCTTCATTAACCAGAGTATAAGAAGTATGTGTGTCAAAACCCATCGTATCTCGTACAGTCTGTGGAGTAATCACATGGTCTTGGTCTTCATAGGTGAAGATAATGGTAGGAGTTCCACTTTCTCCTCCATCCACATAAACTGAGTTCTGCCAGAATGAAGCAATTTGAGACGCAGAAAGAGTAGCAGGTCCAGTCAGAGCTTGTCCAATCTCTGAATCCCTCAAAAAGTTCTGCATGAGATGAAACGATTCTGGAACGCGTTCATGATAGAGTGGAGCTTCATAGTTATTAGGAACAAACCGTAAGCCAAGAGCAGTGAATGCTTTAGATGCCATTGAGTTAAGAATTTCCAAGAATTTCCAAAAGATATGAATGTAGAAAAGGTGTTTGCGTGAGTGCCCAAGAGAAAAATAAGAAAACTGTGAGAGTAAGAATAAAGCAAACTCGTTTGGACACAAAAGTGATTAAATTAATAAAAACTCAATCTCTTATGTAACAAACACTCAATCAGTTCCTTGATTAATGTGTAGTGGGACACGATAATAGGTAAGTGGGACACATTAAGGGCGAGTGGGTCATGTGCGCCTATTTTTAAAAAGAGTATATTAAAATTAAAACATTAAAATATTTGATTTTAACAAAAATCAAATAATACTCTTTTAAAAATATCTGGACCCAAGTAAAATCAGAATTTGAAACGTTTACCTGTTGCCTTTAATAACCAGAATACGAAGCGATTAAGGACTTCGTTCTTACCCATCTCTATTTAAGGCCTAGAGACTTGATCAGATTATTTCATTAAACCTTTAACCTTTCAGTCTCCCCTGTAAAATCACAAACCTTTCAAACCAAATACTCTTGAAAAACAATGGCTAACCTTACCATCAAAGAGAAAAACCTTCATCTTGTCGAAAATAGAGACATCTTCAGCTATACTCGTGAAGAGTTTGAAGCGTTTGAGTGGGAAAGGCAGCTTGAGACGCTGTGGCTGCAAATGGATGCTGGTCTGGAAGAGCTCGAGAGAGAGAAACCTGCAAGGGTGATCGACATCGATGCTGCCCTCCAAGCAACATTGGCATGGCTCTCCTCGAAGGCATCCTCATCCACCACCACCAACCATTGTTAATGAATATGTCAGCAAAAATAACCTTATCCCTTCAACTTCCACCCAAATAAAGTGGCAAAGATGGGATCTGGGAATTTTTGCTAACAATGGAGTGGTGTGGACGGACCTTTTACTTTCCTGTTGAATAGATTAGCAGATAGAGAGAACAAAAAGATGTAATATTTGCTTGTAATCTCTTTCTTATTATCAATGAAAATTTTGTTTTTTCTAATCATATTCATTGTGTTCTGCAACTGTTATTTGTGTTATATGAACTGTTCTTCAAGAAAATGCATCAAGAAAAGAATATGAAAACTAATTAAAGTAATCATATAAAGAACACATTCATCAACTATCCACTGATTAACAGTTGTCAAAAACCCTACTTACTCCAAGACTTTCAAATTGTCCAAGTGAAAATTTACCTTAGAGTACAAATCACGAATCAACAGCGTTTGTCAATTCTCCAACTTTATCATCGAAACCCTTTCATAAATTGCACAGTTGTGAATATGTGTGTGTGTGAAGCAGAGTTTACTAAGTCAATTTTTAGAGCATCTAATTTTTCATAAAATCCATAAAGTAAATCAATAAACACTGGATGCACAAACTGTCATAGTAAACACTGACTGTATGATGAAAGCTAAACTCTGAAGTATTCGAACTTTATACAGTAATTTTTATTTTATACCCTCTTTATATACACATTTTTTTTTTTCATTCCTTTTTTTTTTTTTTATTATTATTTTTTTTTATTATTATTCATTCCAGTAATCAGAGGTTGGAACCAGTCACCAAAAATTCAAAAATTTTAGCCCTTATCATTTTGATAAGTTCCTGGGTCATCCTAGTATTTAACTAGTCACCAAAAATCAGAGAATTTTAGCACATATTATATACCAATAGGTTCCTGGGTCATCCTAGTATCCAACATAATCTCAAAGGAGTATAACAACCTATATACACTTTCTTTGGGGTATTGCAGTAAACATTTTATTTTATCAGAGTATAACTAACAGAGTTTAGAGTTCATCAACATCAGTAGTTCTTCATGACAGGTAATGCACACAGTATTTATAGACTCAGAGTTTAGGACAAAATAAACTAAGAAATGCTATAAATATGAGCCAGTATCATGCTGTGTTAACTTTCTGCACAATCTAAGATTAGATCTCAATAACTCAGAAAGATTCATGATTAATTGCTGAGAATCATGCTTCATACATATTTCTTCATTGGTGTTTTCATTCAGACAAAAATCAACTCAAAGTTCACAGAGTTTATCAAACTTATTAACAGTGTATGACATACAGACATGCTGACAGAGTTTAACAGAGTATGCATAACAGAGTTTAATCAACAAAGTTCACTTAGTATTTAACCAATCAGGAAATATGATTAATACATCACATAAGTAAAGTTTGAATCTAACCAACATTTCTAGTCAGAACCAGAGATCATTCCTAGTTCATTAACCAGCCTTGTAAATGTAACTTCACTCAATGGTTTAGTGAAGATATCTGCAAGCTGTTGTTCTGTAGAGACAAAATGTAGTTCAATATTTCCTTCTTCCACATGTTCTCTGATGAAGTGGTACCTTATGCTGATGTGCTTGGTCATTGAATGCTGTACTGGATTACCTGTCATAGCAATAGCACTTTGGTTATCACAGTAAATAGGTATATTACTGTACCTCAATCCATAATCCAGCAATTGATTCTTCATCCATAAGATCTGTGCACAACAGCTACCAGCTGCAATATACTCTGCTTCAGCTGTAGATGTGGAGATTGATTTCTGTTTCTTGCTGTACCAGGAAACAAGTCTGTCACCAAGAAATTGACAACTTCCACTAGTGCTCTTTCTGTCTACCTTACAGCCTGCAAAGTCTGCATCAGAATATCCAAGTAGCTTAAAATCTGATTCTCTGGGGTACCACAGACCTAATGATATGGTGCCCTTGAGATACTTGAAGATTCTTTTCACAGCTGTCAGATGTGGCTCTCTAGGATCTGCCTGAAACCTTGCACAAAGACAGGTTGCATACATGATGTCAGGCCTACTAGCTGTCAAGTATAGAAGAGATCCTATCATGCCCCTGAAGTTTGTCATATCCACTGAAACTCCTGTGTCTTTGTCCAGTTTAGTTGCTGTTGCCATGGGAGTTGATGCAGATGAACAGTCAAGCATACCAAATTTCTTGAGAAGATTTCTGGTGTATTTTTCTTGATTAATGAAAATTCCATCTTCTGTTTGTTTCACCTGTAGACCTAGAAAGTAACTAAGCTCTCCCATCATGCTCATTTGATATCTGGACTGCATGAGCTTGGCAAACTTCTTACAGAGTTTATCATTAGTAGACCCAAAGATGATGTCATCAACATAAATTTGAACTAAAAGGAGGTCACTTCCTTGGTTGAAATAAAACAGAGTTTTGTCAATTGTACCTCTGTTGAATCCACTTTCTAGAAGAAACTGAGCAAGTGTCTCATACCATGCTCTTGGTGCCTGCTTAAGTCCATATAGTGCCTTATCTAGCCTGAAGACATAATCTGGATATTTGGGGTCCACAAATCCTGGTGGTTGTTCAACAAACACTTCTTCTTCAAGCTTTCCATTCAGAAAAGCACTTTTCACATCCATCTGGAACACTTTGAATTTCTTGTGAGAGGCATATGCTAGAAAAATTCTGATTGCCTCCAATCTTGCTACTGGAGCAAATGTTTCATCATAATCTATTCCTTCCTGCTGTGAATAACCTTTTGCTACCAGTCTAGCCTTGTTCCTCGTGATAACACCTTCAATGTCAGTCTTGTTTCTGAAAACCCATTTAGTACCAACAATAGATCTGTTCTTTGGCCTTGGTACAAGGGTCCAAACTTCATTTCTTTCAAATTCATTTAACTCTTCCTGCATTGCTGTTATCCAGTCTGCATCTTGAAGAGCTTCTTCCACTTTCTTTGGTTCATTTTTAGACAAGAATGCATGAAATAGACATTCACTTGCAGTAGCACTTCTTGTCTTTACTTTTGCATCTGGATCACCAATTATCAAATCAGGTGTATGTGATTTAGTCCATTTCCTAGCAGAAGGCAAATGACTTCTATCAGCATGTGATCCTCCCCCTTGATCCATGCTCTCCTGATTCTGTTGTGATCTATTTTCGTTTTCTGAGACTCCCCCTGAACTTGACTATCCAGAGTCAGAATTTGAATTTTCAGAGTTTGAAGCATCAGAGTTTGATCCAGATTTTTCAGTTGACTCAGTATCAGTGTTTGAGTCTTCATCTTGATCATGCTCCCCCTCAACTGGTTCTCCTCTTTGTTGTGACTGAGAAGTTTCTCCAGAATTTACCAGTAGAGGTTCAGAGTTTGTTTCAACAGAGTCTGTCAGAATTGTTTCATCAGAGTTTCCTTCATTAGAGTTTAAAACTTCATTTTCAAAGTTCAGTTGATCATATTCGTCTTTGTCTTCAAGTCCAGTTATCTTCTTATCATCAAAAGAAACATGTATAGATTCCATGATCACTTTAGTTCTCAGATTGTAAACTCTGAATGCCTTTGTTGACAGTGGATAGCCAACAAAAATTCCTTCATCTGCCTTTAACTCAAACTTGGTCAACTGTTCTGGATGAGTCTTCAAAACAAAACATTTGCACCCGAAAATATGAAAGTATTTCAGGTTAGGCTTCTTTTTCTTCACCATCTCATATGGTGTCTTTCCATGCTTATTGATCAGTGTTGCATTTTGAGTAAAACAAGCATAGTTCTGGCAGCTTCAATTAATGTTCTATTTTTCCTTTCAACTACACCATTTTGTTGTGGTGTACCAGGTGCTGAAAATTCTTGTTTCACTCCATTGTCCTTGCAGAATTCTTCCATTGTTGCATTTCTGAACTCAGTTCCATTATCACTTCTGATGATTCTCACTTTGTTGCTTGATCCTTTGTCCAGAAGCTTCACATGCTCCATCAGAGTTGATGCAGTTTCATCCTTCTTTGCTAGAAAATACACCCAGGTGAATCTAGTGTATTCATCAACAATGACTAAAGCATATTTCTTCCTTGAAATAGACATAACATTTACTGGACCAAATAGATCAACATGAAGAAGATGATGAGGATCAGTGATAGAAGATTCTGTTTTGCTCTTGAAAGATGACTTCCTTTGTTTAGCCTTCTGACATGAGTCACATAGGCCATCAACATTTAACAGGGTCTTTGGGAGTCCTCTTACAAGATCCTTTCTGATCAATTCATTGATGTTGTTCAAGTTCAAATGTGAGAGTTTCTTGTGCCACTTCCAACTCTCTTCACTAGACATTCTTGTAGACAGGCAAACAGCTTTTCCAACAGAGTCTATCAAAAGCTTGATTTCATAAATGTTGTTTTGCCTGTGACCAACTAGAACAACCTTTCCTGTAGATTTGCTGATAACTTCACAATATTCAGGTTGGAAATCTACATGATATCCCTTGTCACAGATTTGACTCACAGATAGCAAGTCATGCTTGAGTCCTGGGACATGAGCTACATTGTTGATGATGACATTTCCAAGATTGATATTGCCATATCCCAATGTTCTTCCTATATTGCCATCACCATAGGAAACTTTTGGGCCAGCCTTCTCCTCATATTCTGATAGCAGGGCTTTATTTCCAGTCATGTGTCCTGAACATCCACTGTCCACGACTAGGGTTGCCTCCCTGTTACCCTGCAATCACAAACAATTACTGAGGATTAGTTTTAAGGATCCAGACTTGCTTGGATCCTTTGGCATTCTTAACTTTGTTAGCTTTTGCAGCGGAATTAACATTATCAGAGTTTGAGCTAACAGTATCAGTGTTTGCACTTGCAGTAACAACTTTAACCCATTTTAGATTGGGTTTCAGTTCATAGTAATTATGATAGATAGCATGATATTTTCTGCAAGTATAGATGGAATGCCAAGTGCTTCCACAGTGTGTGCATAGAGTCTGTGGCTTAGTTCTAGCAGAATCCTTCTTTACCTCAGACTTTGTAGGTAAAGAATTTATATTTTTATTTTTCTTGCAGAAATTTGCAAGATGCTTAGTACTACCACAGTTATGACATGTCTTTCTTGGAGCATAACTAGCAAGCATTGGTTTATTTCCTGAAGTGATGCCTACTTTTCCATTTCTGTTCTTGTTTGACACTTTCTTTTTCTCAACAGATTTTAACTCCTTCAGTTTATGTTTGAGTTGTTTATCTGTCATTGAACCAATATTAACCTGATTAACACTAGTTTTTACTGGTTTTCTTTTGACAGCTTCTTTTTCATTCTCAGACAAAAATTTACTGGTTCCATGAACAAATTTAGTTCTGACTTTAACTTGATTTTGAAATCTAAGTTCATCTTCCTCATTATAACCTAGACCAACAGTGTCTGTTTGAAAAATCTGTTGAGTGTCCTTTCCAGAATTAGTCCAAGTCCTAATTTTCTTATTTGCTTCCTCCAACTCAGATTCTAGTTGTTTATATTTCTGAAGCAAAATCTGTTCTTTGCAAACAGCATCATCTCTCTCTTTCTGAACTTGTTGCATGTTTTCAAGTTTCTCTTCAACAAGTTTATTTCTCTCTTTAAGTTCAGAATTTTCAGCTTTTATCCTCTCATTTTCTAAAGTCTGATCCCTATAACTTATATGCAATGACTTAAGAAAAATTCTTAATTGAGCAATGTCATCAATATTATAAGCATAGGTAGTTGGAGGTACCTGATTTTCAGAGGATTCTGATTCAGTAGTAGCCATGAGAGCATAGTTCACTTCTTCATCAGAATCTGAAGTATCTGCCCAATCTCTGCCTTTAGTGTAGAGTACCTTTCCATTTTTACCCTTCTTGCACTCAGGAGCATAGTGACCCATCTCCTTACACTTGTAGCATTGAATTTCAGACTTATCCTTCTTCCCTTTAGAATCTCTCTTATCAGACTTCCTGTAGCTTTTCCTGTCTTCATTTGAATCCCTAGAAAACCTTTTTCCTTTCTTGAAATTCTTGAAGCCCATTTTCTTGAAAGTTTTCACCATCAGCACAGCCATTTTTCTCATTTCTTCTTCATCATCCTCAGAGTCAGATGATTCAGAAGAGTTTGAATCATAATCAGAGTTTGGTGAATCACTTTCTGAGTGTATGACCAAAGCTTTTCCCTTCATTTTCCTTCTTGATGCCTCTTTCTTCTGAGGCTTCTCTTCAACATTAAGAGCAACAGACTTTCCTTTTCTACTTGATCTCCTGTTTCTCTGCTCCATTTCCAATTCATAAGTTTTGAGCAGTCCATAAATTTCATCAATCTCTGTTTCAGCAAGATCATAGTTGTCTCTAATAGTGGTTGTTTTCACATCCCACTTTTCAGGTAGAGAAAGAAGAAACTTGAGATTCGAGTCTTCTAGATCATATTCTTTGTTGACCAATGACAGATCATTAATCAGTTTACAGAATCTATCAAATGTTTCTGTCATGGTCTCTTCAGGTTTAGCCTCAAAATGCTCATACTCTTGTGTGAGTATGTTTCTCCTATTCTTCTTAATAGCTGCAGTTCCTTGACACCTGACTTCAAGTGCATCCCATATCTCTTTTGCAGTGGTGCAGTTAATGACTTTATTAGACATGACATTGTCTAAGGCACTATGTAGTAAATGCCTAACTTTTGCATCCTTAGCAATTGATGATAGATCTTCAGGAGTCATGTCCTTCTTTTCCTTTGGAACCATTTTTGCTGCTTCACCAGCAACTGCAACAGATAGCTTTGTAGGATTGTGAGGGCCTTCATAAATCCTGTCAAGATATTCTGGATCTGTAGCCTCCAGAAACATAGTCATCTTGACCTTCCACATAGCATACTCTAATGGCCTCAGAATAGGAACCCTGATTGGTTCATAACGACTCACAGTAGTAGGAGCCTTTTCAGAAACAGTAGGTGTTGGTGGAGGAATTTCTGACATGATTATTGTTGTGTTTGGATCTTAACCTGTAATAAAGTAACAGATTGGCTCTGATACCACTTGTTAGGCCGAATACACAAATAATAATCAACTTTGTATGAGAGATTAACAAGTAAAAGCGTTTATGCACTTAAAAAACTTCTTGTATTTCAAACCCTCTTCGTGATGTAAAATATCACAAAGAGCTGCTAGGTTACAATAATGATAATTCGTTATCGATACCCTTCTAGGGTTAACCTATCTGTATTTATATAACATACAGCTACGATACAATCTCTAATTGATATTCCTAATAATCAGCTATACAATGATATCAATTACAGATTGTCACACGTCTCCTATGTCAACTCGATCTCTTTGATAGCTATCCAATCTTCAAAGATATCGCTTCCATAATTAATCTTTAATCACTGTTGAACAGTAGACGCGCTTCCTCCAGACAGAGTTTAACAAACTCTGTCGAGCTTCCAACTGTCAGAGTTTACACAAACTCTGACTGCTTCCAGCTAAACTCTGATAACTCCCTGTAACACTTAAACACTGATCAAAACACATCAATTATATTTAACAATCCTCATCTCATAGAAATCAAAGAAGCAATGAAGATTGAACTTGAAAATGCAGAAAGAAGATTGCTGATTGACTATCTCAGAACCATGCCAGATCTTGAAATTATAAGAGATTAAGTTCTGTAAGAATTTTCTTATTCTCTTTAGTTTTTATTAAGTAGAAGCTTAAACTCTGAATTTGTATAAACACTGTATTTGTCTATTTGTTTTGACATCATCAATTACTGTCATTAACTTGTACATTTTTGCTAATGAACAAGTTGGGGGAGATTGTTAAATATAATTGATGTGTTTTGATCAGTGTTTAAGTGTTACAGGGAGTTATCAGAGTTTAGCTGGAAGCAGTCAGAGTTTGCGTAAACTCTGACAGTTGGAAGCTCGACAGAGTTTGTTAAACTCTGTCTGAAGGAAGCGCGTCTACTGTTCAACAGTGATTGAAGGTTAATTATGGAAGCGATATCTTTGAAGATTGGATAGCTATCAAAGAGATCGAGTTGACATAGGAGACGTGTGACAATCTGTAATTGATATCATTGTATAGCTGATTATTAGGAATATCAATTAGAGATTGTATCGTAGCTGTATGGTATATAAATACAGATAGGTTAACCCTAGAAGGGTATCGATAACGAATTATCATTATTGTAACCTAGCAGCTCTTTGTGATATTTTACATCACGAAGAGGGTTTGAAATACAAGAAGTTTTTTTTAAGTGCATAAACGCTTTTACTTATTAATCTCTCATACAAAATTGATTATTAATTGTGTATTTGGCCTAACAGGTGTATTACCAAAAAAATTTCTTTTCTTCCCTTTATTTCTCCTTTTATCTCTTCCCCTTTTTGAAAAAAAAAAAATACTTCTAGTATCTTTTGTTTTTAGAACTAAATTTCCTTTTCGTCTTTTTTAATTGGTGTGTTACCAATTAATTTTCTTTCTTCCTTTTTAACTCAAGATTTCTGTTTTTCTTTTGTAATCATTTGTATTTTTCATCTATCAAAAATTTGTGCATCCCTTTAAAAGATGATTCATTTAGAATCAACTAATTTCCTTTTTCTCTGTTTCATTTTAGTTGAAATATTTGTTTTTGTGTCGATCTATGTTACTCGTATTTTGGCAATCATGATTCGTACAATCAATTTTTATAATCACCCGTTTTATCAGTTTTACAAGTGAAACTATGATGACAGAATTCATTCAAGGACATTCAAAATTTATCAAATATTATTCTTTCTGCAACGTTTTTGATAAACGTTTAGTACAAAGTCTTGACAAGTATTCAGTCCATAATCGATACAATCAATATAACATAAGTTACTCAGATTTAAAATTACAAGAATAATCTCAAATTTAATCTGAATAATCTGTGTGAATACATGTCTGAATACAAATTTATAACTCCACACAATCACAAGTCATTCAGTCTTATAGATACATGAACCTTTCCGAATGTGATCTGAATGGTCATAGTGAATACATATCAAAGAAAACTGTTGAAGACTGATCATAGAAAGTCAGTTCTTCATACAAAAGGTGCAAATTCAAAATACTAAGAAGTCTGATAAGATAATCAATCCTATGTGAATGCACAATGTTATTATGAATATAATCATTTGCAGAAGTTATTCAGTTTTACAAGTGCATGAATTCTTTCACATGTAATTTGAATAACCTTTTTGAATACTTATTCATTTTCTGAATAGTAGTTTCCACATATATACCTTCTTGTAATATGCTCATTTATATTAATCTACTCATTGTTAAAATTTTTCATTACAGTTAAACTAAAAATCTGATAAGGAAATCAAAATAACTTTTAACAACTAAATTTCATCAGACTTGCACAATATATTTCAAACTTTACTGAACCATCAAGAATGCGATATCATAATTTAGATAATTCTCTTAGATAAAGATGATTATACATAGTAGATCAAGTATCTGAGAGTATCATTGTGGTAATTATGGAAAAATACATATATTCTTCTTGTAACAGAGAATTCATACTGACTGTAGTAACATCATTGTAATTAGCACAATAACAGCTTTTTATAGACAGTTTATGAGATAAAGATATATGTACTATACCTGTGAATTTTACAACAGTGTAGCACACATAGAAGTTACTTCTAATTCAATTTCACAACATTAGATTATATCAATTTTGCAAAGAAGAACAGAGTACAGCTATACTTGATAGTATAATATATGTTCAAAATTCAAATTTCTCTGTTTATAAAGTAATACAAGTATTGTGAGGAGTGGAAATAGAATAACAAGTCCAATTTAAGTCCTTTTTGTTTTCTTTGGCTGTACTACTTGTATATCATATCAGATTTGTAGATATAGTCATTTAGCCAAGATTTAAAGACAGATATATATAAAGCAAGTGCAGCAAGCAAACTTCAGTCAATGCAAGTGTATTTACATCAAAAGAATTCTAATTTAATCAGTGTGGTTCACTGATTCATAGAGAACTAATTGCATTGGTCTTATTACAAGCAGAAAGAAAAACCATAATACAAAGCAACATAGACTTAAGACATAGCATATTAAGTACCACAGGCTGAAATCTTTCAAGAAGAAGTAAACAAAACAAACTTTTAATCTTAAGTATCAACAAACAATAGCACAAAACATGCAAGCAGACATATCAGTTCACAACATGATCAGAAGCAACAACACCAAGATCTTTACCTAGATCAGGTAAAGAAGCATAAACTTTCTCCATATCATCATTATTACCAACAGTACACAATTCACCAACCAACTTTTCCTCACTTTCTTTAGCAGATTCAGCAATAATAGGCTCAATGACTTTATCCTTTTTCTTATTGACAATACCCTCTAGGTTCTCAACCATATTTTGAAGTTCTATGTTAGACTTTTTAAGGACATCCATTTCTATGCTAAGTTTGTTGACTTCTTCCCTAAGGATTGTATAGATGTCAGTTTTAGGAGCAAGGGATGGGATAACAATCTTATTAGGGTGGCTTGTTTGAAAGTTCTTAAGAGAGATTCTAGGTTGAGTTAAACTATCAATAGAACAATAGTCAATTTTGTTTAGATACATCCTAGACATATGCACATAATGGGTTTCAAATATGGAGGTCAAAAGTAAACCATAGGGCATATTGTCAACATTAAATGCATTTATCATGTTAATCACAATCACATAGTTGATGTTAAAGTCTATAGAGTTTGACACAATTTTGAACATGACTTTAAGGTTAACAAAGTCAAAGAATTTATCATGATTGGGCTTGGGCAGAATATTTGACCTAAGGATGATACCCAACTGTTGAAACCTAGGAAGGAGATGTCTAAAATTAACAACAAATTCTCTAACACAAAGACCTTCAGGCACATCTTCCTCACAAAATAGACCAAGAAACAGTTCAAACTCACTTTGGTTAAAAACAAAATTTTCAAAGATATTGACATAAGGCTACTAAGAAGGTTTGTTTCCTAACCTAAGAGACTTGCTAAGCACATTATGGTCAACATAGATATTTTTACCACTCACAAAGGAACTAAAGTAGAAGACACCATCAACTCTTTGTTGGAATTCCATGTTAGCATAAAATTTAGCAATCAAGTGAGTGTAGTAGTTTTGACCCCTATAAAAAACATAATTTTCCCATTTAACAGAAGTAAACATGCTGTGAACATCTCCATTTTGTAGGACATACACCATCATCTCTAGTTGGTTATTTTGCAACATTCTATTGAGTTTACCAGTGTTGGCAAACCTCACTAGAGTGGGATTTGGGGGTTTGATATTTGTTCTAGGCATATGGGAGTTAACAGATTTTTCAGAGAAGGGCATAGATTGAAAGGCTATGTTAGGGTTAGGGTTCCTAAACACGGGTAGCTTATTACTATGAGATAAATAAGCATATTCATTTAAGTTTGAGGGTTCTTGTTTAGGTTTCTTATGGTAGTGTTGTTTGGAGCTGTCTAGGTGGTAGTAAGGGTTGAAGGGAGCATAAGGTGAGCGGGTGAAGTCTCTTCTTTTCATGGTATCAAACAGAGGTAAAAGCTTGAGGTTTTTGGCTTTTGGGTTAGGGGCTAATGATGTGTATTCCATAAATTGGAAAACATGTAAGTGCAGGTGTGTGTGTGTATGTGTGATATGCATGCATGAACATATGCATATATAGGCAATTTAGCATAGATATGGTTCACTTAAAATCTACACATGTTTTCACAAAAGATTTTGACACACACAGGTGATGATCCAAGCTGGTAAGATCATAGTGTAAACATTTAATGAGTTGCAGACCACGCATGGGCAGATTGTATGTATGCAAGGTTGTATGCAGCTGTCAAAGAAGCTTGTTTATATATATATATATATATATATACATCATAAAATTGTCTCTTTGTCTCTTACAAGGATACCTCTTAAAGGTAAAGTAACACTTCTTAAAGTCCAACTGAGGTCACTCTCCATAAATGCCAAGATACCTCTTTAATGTTTATAAGAATATTTTTTTGACTCTAGGTATTATTATCACATGTGATTGATTGATAGTGACTCTTGGACATTAAATAATATTACACATGGACTGTCAAGAGACACAGGTTCACAGTTTGACTAAGTCAATTAAGATAAACAAGCATGCACTACACACAGAATAACATTTTGAATTCACAGACCACAATACACTTTAATTAATTAAATATATGCAAGGAATGAATCCTATTTTTCTAAGTGGCCGTTATCATCCCAGTGTCCAGATACTGGGGTTCTCAAGAGGATCCCCAACTAGGTCTTTGGATGAGGGCAAGTGTGTGTGTGTATGCATGATTGTATCTAGTTACCAACCATCATAGTATACTTAACAGAGTCTAACCAGCACACATTACTTGAACTAAACAGCCAAGTCTCAATCAGATAGCACACAAAGATAGTCAAGGTCAATTATCAAATATTGGAGACCATATAACTATACAGTAAAGGTTAATACCATGTCCATCTTAAATTTTAAACACTTAGAGCATTCATCAAACCAGTCCAAGTAGTATGAGCATAATCCTTATTTGTACACTGTTAATTATCTTCTATTTTATCTCACATATAGCGCACATATTTGAATTACTCCAGTCAACACATAAGAATGCAATTTACTCTGATCTTTTTATACTAACAGTCAACTAGAGCATATAGCTAACCAAGTCAACACTCTATATTTCCATATTTTTAACATTCTTTAATAAAATAGATTTCTCCCAAATCACAAGTATTAAGCAGTTTATATCTCATTTGTTTATAAACAAATATCTCAAGTTGATACTCAAGCAAGATCAATTCACACAAAACAAACTAAGCATTTCGACTGACTTGCCACATCACATAATTACACAAAGTACAGGATTAACCAATTCACAACTCCACAGTGTCTATAAGTTTTAACAATATAGCCTGCAGGTATATCCCAATACATTGTACAATGCTCATGAAGCTCTTTTAAAGACAATTTTAAGTATGTACACGTATCAACCACTTTTATTAAAAAATAATATCGACTTCCAGCACATTCAAAAGTCCAAGTGAACCAACAACTAAATTTATATATAAATCATTGTAAATCAACCATACACGAACACATATAGAGATCTATATCAACATATTCCAAAAGTTCAAGAAAGAGATCACATAGGTTTTTCACAGAGAACACACGATTTACTGAGTTTAATCGGAATCATACCTTAGCCCAAGGCAAATGAGTTTTCTTGGGTACTTACCAATCATAAACCTCTGAACTCGCCTGAGTTCCGAGTTGACTACGAATCTAAAGCGATTCTGCCGATTTAAACCTTCACGAAGCTCGATCTGTGGTTATTCATCACAGTGAAGGCATTAATTCGGGTTATCTTCATCATTCCTGTACAAAACACTCAAGCATCGAATTAGGGTTTTGAAAATTTAAAAACTTATAAATTGAACCGTGTTCATGTGTGTATATATATCATATATTGTAGATTTTGATCTATAAACCAATATCAATTTTGAAGATACCGACTTGATTCTCAAAATCATTCACTCTTAACCTAATTCAGCTGTGTTTGTGACGATTATAGTTTTTTAATCGAAACAATCATGAGGAACAAGACTCGATTTAGTGTATAGAACACGAATAAAGAGTAAAAATTAGGGTTTCTAATCGAGAGATAAGGTTTGAGAGAGTAAGCGGCTGAATAGTACACACTAAAATGAATATTGTTTGTTTTAGTTTGTACATATATTTTCCTAATAAACGATCCGGATTAATCCATCCTTATAATGGACGGCCAGGATTGTAGGGTTTTAGAGTATTGGGCTGGGTCAAGCTGAGTTGGGCTGGACTCTATTTAATGGACTGGGTCAAAATGACCACAATATTCAGAAAATATTTATTTCATTTTTGAAAATTGTTTTGAAAAACTAATAATAATTATTATATATTGATATAATAATATATTAAACATTAAATATTAAATACTAGTAATTATACTAATATTTTGATTCTTTGTATTTGAGATAAAATATCATATACTTAGTATCTCAAAAATATTTCCGAAATTAATTTTGATAAGTATTTGCTCAAATAGTTTTATCCGTAGGAAAAATAAGTTCTCGATAAAACCCGATCGATAAAGTTTCATATGTTATCATTATCGACAAATCTAAGTTTTTAGAGATTTCATAATTATCCGAAAAGATATCTTTTTCGTGAGATGACTATAAATATTGATAAATATTCTCACAAAAATATATAAATATTATAAATATTTATATATTTTTGAATTTCCAACATTCCTAAATCCAAACGGAGTTTAGTGAATCTTTCGGAATTCAATGGTCTCGTGAAAATGTCAGCGAGATTGTACTCAGTTTCGATGTGAGTCATTTTTATATCGCATTTATTGACATGATCACGCAAGAAATGATATCTCACATCTATATGCTTAGATCTTGAATGTAACACGGGATTTTTGCTAAGATCAATAGCACTCGTGTTATCGCATAAGATTGAGATCACATCAAATTTAGTATTATAGTCGGCTAATGTTTGCTTCATCCACAAGATTTGAGCACAACATTTTGCAACCGCTATATATTCAACTTCCGTTGTGGAAATAGATACCGAATTCTGTTTCTTGGAAAACCAAGATACTAGGCATCCTCCTAGAAATTGACATGTACCACTTGTACTTTTTCTGTCGACTAAATGCCCGGCATAGTCCGAATCAGAAAAACATACTAAGTCGAATGGTACTCCTTTAGGATACCAAAGACCTATGTCAATGGTTCCTTTAAGATATCTCAATATCCTTTTTACCGCGGATAAGTGAGATTCTTTTGGTGCTACTTGAAATCTAGCACACTTACAAACACTGTATTGATTATCGGGACGACTTGCGGTTATGTAAAGCAAGCTACCAATCATGCCTCGATATTTCTTAGTGTCCACGGGTGTTCCGTTGGGATCTTCCGTTAATTTATCAAAAGTCGACATAGGAGTAGATATAGGTTTTGAATTTTCCATTTCAAATTTCTTTAGCATCTCTATACAATATTTCGATTGTGAAATATGTATGCCTTCATCAGATTGCTTAATTTGCAATCCTAAAAAGAAATTTAATTCACCCATCATACTCATTTCGAATTCTTTGCTCATATTGTCAGAGAATTCTTTACATAGTGCATCATTGGTTGAACCAAAACTTATGTCATCTACGTATATTTGTACAAGCAAGATATCATCTTTTTCTTGTCTTGTAAATAAGGTTTTATCGGCAGTTCCCATTTTAAAATTGTTTTCTAATAGTAACTTGCTCACCCTTTCATACCAAGCTCTTGGAGCTTGTTTTAAGCCATATAGAGCTTTGTATAATTTGTATACATATTCCGGATGTGTGGCATCTTTAAAACCGGGAGGTTTTTTAACATAAACTTCTTCCTCTAATATCCCGTTTAAGAAGGCCGATTATACATCCATTTGGTATACTTTGAAATCTTTATGACACGCGTAAGCTAATAGCATTCGAATTGATTCAATTCGAGATACGGGTGCATAAATTTCATCAAAGTCTATCCCTTCCATTTGGGTATAGCCTTGAGCGACTAATCTCGCTTTATTTCGGATAACCGTTCCATTTTCATCTAACTTGTTTCTAAATACCCATTTAGTTCAAATTATGGAAGTATCTTTGCCCAATCTTTGCCACGAGTGAATTGTAGTAATTCCTCTTGAATAGAATAAAGCAAAGTAATTGTAGTACATCTTTGGGTTTAGTAAGGTAATATTTCGAGTTTAGAATAAAGCATTTGCATCCAAATACTCGAAAGTAATTTAATTTCGGTGTTTTGCCAAAGTAAAGCTCGTAAGGAGTCTTTTGAGTTATTGGTCGTAGGAAAACCCGATTAAGAATATGGCAAGCAGTAGACATCGCTTCGCCCCAAAAATATTTAGGTCGATGATATTCATTTAGCATTGTGCTAGCCATTTCTTGTAAAGTTCTGTTCTTCCTTTCAACTACTCCATTTGATTGTAGAGTGTAAGGAGCAGAAAAGTTGTTTGTGATTCCATTTTCATCACAAAAATTTGTAAAACTAGAATTCTCAAATTCTTTACCATGATCAGTCTGTATATAGACTATGGTACTATTTTGTTGATTTTGAATTCTTTTACATAGAGAAGAAAAAGATTCAAAAGCATCACTTTTAGATTTGAGAAATTCCGTCCACGTGAATCGTGAATAATCATCAATGATTACTAACGTGTATGAACAACCTCCGAGACTTTGTATAGGAACCGGACCAATAAGATCCATGTGTAAAAGCTCGAGAGGTCTAGAGGTTGATACCATGAATTTAGCTTTGTGAGAGGCTCGAATTTGTTTTCCAATTTTGCAAGCTTCACAAGTATGATCTTTTTTATAATTCAATTTTGGTATACCTCGTACATGATCTTTAGTTGATATGTTTTTAATCAACTTCATATTTGCATGTCCTAATCTTCGATGCCATAGCCAAGGGTCATCTTCTGTTGTGATTAGGCATACGTTCTCATTCTTGCTCATGTCACATTTATAGACATTTTTGTTTCAAGGGCAAGTGAGAATCAATTTCCAATTTTTATCTAGAATAGAACAATGAGTAGTATAGAAAATTACCTTATATTCATTATCACATAGTTGACTTATCGAGAGAAGATTGTACTTTAGTCCCGTGACTAGTTGTACGTTTGAAATCTTGAAGTGACTATTCCCGATGTCTCCGATGCCGACAATGATGCCTTTATTACTATCTCCAAATGTGACGCTTCCCGCAGTGACCTTTTTAATGTTGTTCAATAATGACTTGTTATCGATCATATGTCTTGAACATCCACTATCAAGGTACCACATGCCTTGCTTAGCGGCAAGACAAACCAACAAAATAGATCAATTAAATTTATAGGTACCCTTTTGTCTTGAGGGTCCTGGGGTTAGTCCATCATAAATAATATTTGAATTTGCATGATTGAATCTAGGTATAGAATAATCATGGTTAGACATATAGATATTTCTAGGTGCATGATGTCTAACATGATATTGTGTATGTCTAGCATTATCATAAAATCTAGAGTTAACATGATGCATATTGTTTCTAACATTTGCAAAGTAGGGAGCATTATGAATAGGAACATGTTGATGTCTAGATGCATTCCTACTAGCATTGTTATAAAACCTTGTGTTTCTATTTTGAGACACAATAAGTTGTTGAAACCTTTGTTGCTTTTGACCTTTATAAGCAACTTTGTTGGATGGTACTTGTTTTTCAACCCTCTTGTATGGTCTTCATCCTTTACGAATCCATACATGCTTCCCCTTAAATTCACCACTCTTGAATTTTCAATATAGGACCGAATGTCCATCTTTGTTGCAATAAGTACATTTTAAAGATTGTGGTTTAAGAGGAGCTATTCTTGGATTAAAGTATCCATTCGAGAATCTTTTATATCAATGGTTCCTTCGTAGGTAACCACTAATTTGTTCCACATTTCTTTTGTAGACTTGCAATTGTTTACTCTTTTATATTCTTTTTCAACAAGTGCACTTGTGAGAACCATTTCCGCTTTAGCGGCAATATTCATCATATTTTCTTCACCGTGAGTATATTCACTAACCTTCTTTTCAATGATGACTTCGTCAACCGTTTTTTAAGAATAACAACTCCATCTTCTATGGCCATCGAAGCTTTGACTCCTTGAGATCTAGCATAGATGCGAAACCTCATTTTCCACGTTGCAAAGTTGGTGCCATCAAATAGAGGAGGGTGAGAGCTAGATAGGCCTTCACTGCAGCCGATGATATTTAGATACGCCATGTAGGATCACTTTTTGTTGTTCCTATAAGTCTGCAAATCACTCAACAAACACGTTAAAAAGCACTGCTTTGATACCAATTGTTAGTTCCCGTAAAAGGGCTATTTTAAGCTAGAAGGGGGGGGTTGAATAGCATAATATCCAATTTAAAAATTATTATGGCATTTTTTAAAAATATTTATCCCTTTTTAAAATATTTTACCGAGTTGTTATGCAGTTTATAAGTGCAGAAATAAAAGACAAGGGAAGAAAATACCACACAGGAGATTTTATCCTGGTTCGCGATGGCGCAACCCCTAATGGATTTCCTCACCCCTACTCCAGTCCCCGAGCTCCTCTCCGGACTCGAGATTTTCCTTTAAAAATAATTCGCTCCTTTAGTAGGCGGAGAAGCTTTTACAACCTTATAAATATTGGTCTTTGTACGTATCTCCCCGATACTACCTCACAATAAATATAAAAACCCACAAGACTCGTCTTGGAAATAAATCCCCGTTATTCCCTGAAAGTCGTTGTGAAACCTACACAACTTATCTTAGACATAAACTCCCCGCTAATTCTTCAAAGATGATGTAGAACCCTTGGTGTAGTCTTTGAATTCCTCGCTTTTGTCGGTCTTGGATCTTAGATGAAAGGTCTTGGGTCTTTCCACTTCTTCACGGTGCAAAGGCCACTAACTCCCCGCTAGTGCCTAGGACTCAAAAACAATATCTACGAAACAAACCATAATATAAAAAAGGTTTTGGACTAATAAGTCCTAGAGTGATTATAATATTCTTATACGAATATTAAGCAAAATAAGTTCAATAAGCGTTTTTTGCTTATGACTTTAAGTGTATTCTTATATTCGATATGACTTGTAAATCGAAGAATACTTTGAATACAATACTCCGTTTAATGAGATTTAAATATATCTCGAAGTTTGTGAATATTGATTAAGTCCTTTAAGCTCGTAGGCTTATAAGATTTATAATCGTATACTTTTGTTCGACTTTTTGTAAATGTCGAAGTATACTTAAAATTACTTCTTTATTGAAAATACGTCTATTTTCAAAGTAATGTATAAATCAAGTCCTTGTAAAAGCTTTATAGCTTAAGGACCGTTGATAAACAACTTCTCGTTCGATATAGTCAACTTTAGACTATTTGTATATATTTAAACGAGAGTGTTACAATATTACTTTAACAATTTGCACTTTAATATGTTTTGGCTAATTAAACACACACACAAATATATAACGCACACGTACAGAAAGTAGCTCGTTATTATATATATAATAACAACGAGGGCCGCTATTATGCGTTAAATTTGTGCAGAAAGTAAAATCACTCACAAGTGTGAGGACGAAAATAAAAAGTGCAGAAAATATATAAAAGGCTTTCGCAACACTATTACGCGTTTAAATTTGTGCGAAAAGTAAAATCACTCACAAGTGTGAGGACGAGAAGAAAAAGTGCGAAAAATACATAAACGGCTTTCGCCACGCTATTACGCATTAAAGATAAACACACCACACAACTATAAAATATTAATGGCCAAAGTAAGTGCGTTAAAGTTTTAATTAAGGTTTTTAGATTCTTTTCCCCCGGAACACTAGAGGTGATAGAAGGGAATCAAATCAAGCTCGATGTAAGATTTGACCATCGTCAAATATAACCTCTTTTTGAGGTGTTGTAATATTTCGAATCTTTGTTCGAAATTTAATCCTTGTACGGATTTTTATGGTCTCGGTTCGAGATCCGATATAAGAGATTAATAAAGAGGAGAAGATGAAGGTATAGAGCTCTTATATGTATAAAAATTATGGTCGGTTAAGACTCGAATATGAAGCTAAAATGTTACCACTTTTGGAGATCGCCGGAAAAGTTCGCCGGAAAAATTCGTCGGAGGTTCGGTCGGATTTTGTCTCATTGGTCGAACTTGGGTAGCCCTTCGGGAGGATTAATAGTAGTGATAGAGGAGCTTTCTTGGTGGGATAGAGCTTGGTTGAAGGAACTAAGCTTTATGGAAAAAAAACTTTGTATATATTTAAGTATATATAAGAAAGAGAAGGTTTTTGAGATGAAGTATGTGTATAGAGTGTTTGGATATTTGGAGGGAGCTTATACTGCTTAAATGCCCAGCAATTATTTGGCTCTTTAGCTTGTTAGAAATGGGTGTGGGATGGGGTTTATTTATAGGAGGAGTTGGGTGAAAGGAGTGGTTGAGATTAAAGGTAAAAGGAGTGGTTGAGATTAAAAATGTGTGGATTGATGAGGGGGAAAGTGGTATTGTGTTTGTTTGGGGTGGTTTTGTGTTTCTTCCAAGTGGGTTTGGTATAAAGAAACCAGCTGTGTTTAAGCTTTAATAAATTGTATCAGACTCGTACCAATTAACAATTAAATACGTAACATATATCGTTAATAAAATATCCGATAAATATGAAAATACCCAATAAATAATTCTAAAATTATGGAGCACTTAGGAATATTATAAAATGAGATTGTTAATGTTGACTTGGTCAAACGTGGTCAAACGGGGACCAACTGTCTCGATTTTCGTGCCCGGACCAAAATTCTCAAAAAATTACGAAACTTTTACCATGCATAGAAAATTATATTTAAGTGATCCATCCCAACTTTCAAGTCATTCTAGCATGTGGAAGTATTTTATTTGGATTTAATTTGATTAAATCAGGTTTCGGTTCCGAATAAAATACGATTGGTCTTTCTTTGAAATAGATAAATCTTTTGACCAATGTTTTGACTAGAATAAATACTTAGAATATATTTCCTAATATATAAAATATTTTGAGAGTGTAGGAAATATTTTTGAGCATTTAAAATAATTTTCTCCGAAATTAGAATAAATTTAAGAAGCAGGAGAAAAATTACTTTAAATATTTCTGGCACGAGATAAAGATGAGTATTAATATTCTACCACTGAATATTAATATTCTTGAGGATAACAAGTCTTTTCGTTGATGAGAATATATTTTGAGTGCGAAGATATAATATTTTTCGAATAAAACTGATCGTTTTTAAATGTAGCACGAGTTCTCTAAAGAATTTTAATCCTCGAATATTCTTTGTTCGAGCTTATCGCCTTATCAATGTTGAAAAAGAAGGTCTAAAAAATATCACACCTCGATATTTCTTTTTCGATCTTTATTGCCTTGGTGTTTGAGATATATTCCATAAAAACATAATTTATTTTTTCGCAATAATGGAATATCTCTTATAAGTAAAAGACAGATATTGCTAGAATTGACTTTCGACTTTTGACAGAATCAATTAAATTAATGACCTAGTGGAGAGGATAACTAAGTGTAATTAAATTTTATGTTTAAATCGTACCAATACCAAAATAAATAATATATCGAAGATATCCTTTCAAATGTATGCTTGTATTAACATTTGTACCAAATTTTTAAGATCATGATTTGTTAGTGCACTTTAGTAGTATGACTTTGCCTTATAAACTGAACTAAAGTCCCATATCTACTCGATGTGGGACTGGAGTGTTACATAATACGCATGCACACACATATTTCATATCATTCTTGAAATTGAATTTATTTTATATATGTGTATGAATATATATACATACACACACATGTCCATCACTTTAATTTGAATTTAAACTCTATTCAAACAAAAATTGTTCATAACAGATGGAGGGTATAGTTAGAGATGAAAATAAAAAAAAGTTAATAATCTAAAATAGGTTTGATTAAAACCCTAAATTTGCATACGAAATACAATATATTAACAGAGTTAACTAAATAGATGAAGAGAGAAAGAAGAGAGAGAAAATTTTATCCTTCAAAAAATTCAGATCCAAACATGTTTAGATTGAGGGATGAAGATGACTATGAAGAAGGGAGTCAGGATTACAAAAGTGGATCTAAGGCTTTCTACATCGATGAAAACTGATGGAATAGTCGCTTCAGGATAGTGGGTGAAAGCAAAAACATATGGAAGAAGAAATTTAGAAATTAGGGAGATAAGACGATTAACAATTACGGCCTAGGAAATCCGCACTGGAAGAACCAATTGAGAGAGGGGGTAATAGATTATAACTCAAAAGGAGAAGTAAAGATGAGGTTCGAAGATGAATCACCTTGGAATGACCGTAAAGAGGAAAAATTGATGAGAAATATACTATTAATGAAGAAAGAGTTGAATAAGGGAGAAGCAAAACCACAAAGTATGGAGGAAGATATTCAGAAATTTATAGAAGCTAATAGGAAATGGTTGTATGGGTGATGATCTTGCAATTACAAAGGCGCTGCACCAAATTCACCTTATGAGTCTAGAAACTCATAAAGAGAATTCAAAGCTAGATTACAAGGAAGCCCTGCTGAAACAAAACCAAGTATCCAAAGAGCAAAGTCGATAGTCATTGTTCAAGGCAGGAGAAAAAGAAGGATGGAAAGAAAACCTCATGAGTCATTCAAAATGGATAAAGAAAAAAATACAGGATTCATCACCAATCTCCGGACTCTGTTCAGCTAAAAGATCTTTGGTTATTATTTAGAAAAGAAGGTATGATCATGGACATTGTTCTGCCTCAAAAAAGAGATAAAAATAATAACCGTTATGGATTTGTTTAGGTTTCGATGAAAGAACTCTGGAGAGATTAATCTTTAAGCTTAATGGCCTCATCATCAAGGACAAACTAATTTATGTTAGTTGGGCAAGGAAGAGGGCTCCACAAAGACATATTAACGGGAGTTCTCCGTGGTCTGGGGAGAGAGAGGCAGAGCTGATGCATAGTAAAAAGGAAGCAACAGAGAGTAAAACTCATAAGGAGAAGGTTATCTTAGTAGATATTATAAATCTTATACAGATCATGTTGAAAATGAAGCACTCGAGAAGAGAGTTTGCTAAACTATATTTAGGGAACACTGCTACAAATTGATAGGTGTTCACGGTCAAAGTTGAACTGCTAAAAGCCAAAATATCGCAATATCCCACATTTTTTTAATATCATTTCACATTTATGTCTTCTAATTTTCTATGATTTTACTCTAAACCCCTCCCCCCCCCCCAAAGTCAAATGCTATGAAAATGTTAGTTAATATTCACATTGTCCAGAATCGAAACTGTGACATCTCAGTTCTAAATATAATGAATTTAAATTTAAAATTAAAATCATTGAACTAGATGTCTAATTGATTATATATTAGAATTTTTTGGACACAACCTGTTAGAAAGCATGAACACTTGAAAAGATATTGAGTTAATCTATATTTAGGCAACATTGCAACAAATTAAAGAATAATCATGATCACAACTATTAAAAACCAAAATCTCGCAATAAAGTTAGAATATTTTCGTGCCTTGCACGGGTAATGAAGCTAGTTTCCAATAATAGAAGGCAATACCGATAAAAAATTTATCTCTCACACACACATATCTATATATATAGATTTAAGGTTCATCGAAAATTACTTTACATGAAAATTGAAAAATCATGTTCCCATCCTTTTTAAAAACAACTTTTTTTTTGATAAAAATGAATTTCAAATAAAATACTGTTTTAAAAAGGAAACTATTATTCTAAAAAAATATTCTTAAATAGAATTTTGCTAGGCCTGCCCCTCATGCTCATGCATTGTCAATTATAATCAATCGTCCTCTAACGAGTGTTTAATGAAAAAGGTAGATTCCCTTTTTTTAACTTGTTTTGTTTATGACCAGAAAAAGGCTACTTTAGGTTACTGGTCCTCCGTCCAAATATTTATCATCTTAACTTTCGACACCTTTTGATCATGTAATAAAAATAGTAAAATACTCCGCCCATTCTCATTTAATTATTCATTTTAATTTTACACATTTCATAATTTTTTTAAAAAAATAATTTCTGAATAATAATTTAGATACTAAATTTATTTAAAAAAATTAAAATAACTTATGGAATTACGTTTTATTTGTTCTTAAATTATGTGTAAAAAACAATATAAACAATAAAACTAAGACGAAGAGAATGATATTTTAAAATAAATTTATATTTATAAATTAAAATATATAATTAAAAATTTAATCAAATTTCTAAGTGAATGTTAGAAAATCAAACATCAATTATTTTTAAACTATTTAACGTTTTTATTGTAAACTTAACAGCAAAATGAAAATTAGAAATTGTTGCATGCAGATACAAAATAGTGGACACATTGAGGTATGTATCATTAGTAGAGATGCACAAAAAGTGTTTGGGGTCGGGTTTTATCTGGCTTTTAAAAACTTTGGGCTTTTTAAATATCGGATCGGGCCGGGTTTTTTAAAAAATTGTGTCAGGGCTTTCTCTAAAATATGAGACCCGTTTTAGGCCCTCGGGCCGGGCCGGGCTTTTTTTGGACTTTTTTTTAAAATTTATATATATTTGTAATTTTGTCTTTTTTTTGCAAAAATAATATATTAATATACAAAAAAATAAAATCTTACAAAAGAAACAACCTCTAAAGAGTTACGTCCTTGAACTTCTATAATGCAGAATACATAAGAAGAGACACCACGAAACCTATATAATACTAAAAAATTACTAGCATAATACTTGTTTATCATAAAACATCACTCACTAGTACAAAAATGTCCTATAGCGTCGCACCTATAGCGTCGGTTGTTTGCATTAACTGACACTATAGGCGTCTGTTGTACCTATTGCGTCGGTTGTTTGCATTAACCGACGCTTATTGACTTCTGCCAGAAGCTATAGCGTCGGTTGTTTGCATTAACCGACTTCTGCAACTCAATAACTTTTCACTCATAATATGCGTTACGACTTAAGTCGACCTTAAGACTATCTTCTCGTATATGACCATTTCGAGAAACACATCCTCTACACTCAATTAGTCTCCTTGAAAGAAAAGTTTGTCTTGTATATTGTTGATTCTTCCTATCCTCATGATCATTCACATCCCCTTTATTGCTAAGTTTAATATTCTTCAAATTTATTAAAATATTAAATATTTTTAGATTTGGAATTGGTCCAGATCTGTTAGGTCTCGTATGAAGGCTATATTAAGATAAAAGGGGGGGTTGAATAGCTTAATTACCAATTATAAATTATCATGGCGTTTTAAAAATATTTTTCCATTTTTAAAATATTTTACCGAGTCGTTAGAAGTTTTATAAGTGCGGAAATAAAAGATAAGGAAAGAAAATACCACACAGGAGATTTTATCCTGATTCGCGATGGCGCAACCCCTAATGGATTCGCTCACCCCTACTCCAGTCCCCGAGCTCCTCTCCGGACTCGAGATTTTCCCTTAAAAATAAACTCGCTCCTTTAGTAGGCGGAGAAGCCTTTACAACCCTACAAATATTTGTCTTGGTGCATACCTACCCGTTACCACCTCAAAATAAATGCGAACAAATACAAGACTCATCTTGGTGCGTAACTACCCGTCACCACCTCAAAGTCGTTGTAAACCTACACAACTTATCTTAGACAATAACTCCCCGCTATTTCTTCAAAGTTGATGTAGAACCTTTGGTGTAAACTATTGATTCTTGGCTTTTGTCGGTCTTGGGTCTTAGATGAAAGGTCTTGGGTCTTTCTTCTTCTTCACGGTGCGAAGACTACTAACTCCCCGTTAGTACGTCTAGGACTTGGGTCTTAGAACGAGAATTACCTCACTTTAACTTCACCTCACTAGAAAAGTTAGACAAACAATTCTACGAAACAAATATGATTAAAGATATATAAAGTTTGGATTAGTATGTTATGGTACTAGATCCAAAAGTAACTTTAATATTCGTAAAAGAATATTAAGTTATATTGTTATGTTTTAAGTATACTTTCTTTGATATTAAATTATAATCACAGTATACTTTTAATTACTCCAAATAAATATAAAGATGGATGGAGTAATAATAGAAGACCTTGTTAAAAGCTATAGTGCTTGAAGGCTTCGATATGTATACCTTTCTTAGACTAATATAATGTCAAGGTATACGTATAACTTCTTGCACGAGCCACTACAAATACTAAATGTATATGCAATAAAACAAGTGGCTAAGATTGTGCTTATTAGAAGTTTATGTTGTACGAAGTATTTCTTTAAAGAATATCCCATGGAGCACTGTAGATGCTAGTTGGGAGTTCGTATAAATACTTTTCATTACAACTTTGACGTATGTCAACTATCAATACTCCGGTAAGATGATATAAAAATATAGATCTCGGAGTTAGTTGATATATAAAGTCCTTTAAGCTAATATGCTTAAGGTTTTTAAGATGTATACTTCCTTTTGACTAAATACGATGTCAAAGTATACTCTTCTTTTACTTCTTGCACTCGATTATAGCCACTAAAAAATAAAAGGAAGTGCGATAAACAAGTGGCTAAACTTGTGCTTTGAGAAGTATTGGTTGGAAGAAGTATCTTTCAAGAATAACCCACGGAACAGTAAAGATGTTAGTTGGGTATTCGTATAAATACTTTCGTTACAACGTTGATAATTTCTTTCTCTTTTATAAAGAGACTTTTGGAATCTTATAGATCAAAGTATAGAGATTAAGATGAAGTATAGAAGTTAAGCGCCAATCTCAAATATAAATATGGTCGGTTAAGACACAAAGACGAAGCTAAAACTTACCACCTTTGGAAAACGATCGGAAAAAGTTTGCCGGAAAAATTTGCCGGAGGTTCGTCCAGATTTTGGCACTTGGTCGAACTTGGAAAGCCCTTCGGGAGGCCGGAAATTGGAAGTGGATGAGCTTGCTTGGTGGGATTAATCTTGGTTGGGTAGAACTAAGATTGTTGAACAAAAACCTTGAATATATGGATATATATTTAAGAGAGGGAAGGTTTTTGAGATGAAGTAGATGAATAGAGTGTTTGAATATTGAAAGAGTGTTTACTTCAAAAATCCTAGCAATTCTATGGCTCTTAGCTTGTGTTGAAAATGGGTGGATGAGGAGGTTTATTTATAGAGAGAGTTGGGTGGAATGAATGGTGGAGATTTAGATTTAAGGGAGTGGTTGAGATTAAAAAGGTGTGGATTGATGACATGGCTTTCACTTGGATAGCCAACATGTAAAGTTGTGTTTCTTTGCAAGTGGATGAGCTAAATATCCCAGCACTTTGAATCTATATTATAATATACCATTTGTTCCGATTAACGAATAAATACGAACCAAGTATAGTTAATTAAATACCCGATAAATACGAAAACACCCAATAAATAAATCTAAAATTATGGAGCACTTAGGAATATTATATAATAATATTCTGGAAAGTTTTGTCAATTTTGGTCAATGTTGACTTGGTCAAACGTGGTCAACTGTTGACTAAATGTCTCGATTTTTGTGCCCGGACGAAAATTCCCGAAAAATTACGAAACTTTAATCATGCATATGAAATGGTATTTAAATGATCAATCATAAGTTTCAAGTCATTCTAGCAAGTGAAAGTATTTTATTTGGATTTAAAATGATTAAACCCGCTTTCGGTTCCGAATAAAATACGATTGGTCTTTTCTTGAATTAAATAAACCTTTTGACCAATGTTTTGACTAGAATACATACTTAGAATATATTTCCTAAAATATAAAATATTTTGAGAGTGTAAGAAATATTTTTGAAGGATTAAAATAATTTTCTCCGAAATACGATGAATTTACGAAACGAGAGAAAAATTACTTTAAATATTTCTGGCACGAGAGGAAAATATTCCTGAGAATAAAACGTCCTTTCTAGGATGAGAAAATGTTTTGAGTGCGAAGACATAATATTTTTCGAGTAAAAACAGATCGTTTTTTAGTTTAGCACGAGTTCTCTAAAGAACATTAAATCTCGAATATTATTTGTTCGAGCTTGTTGCCTCATTAATATTGCAACGGAGATCTAAAAAATATCAAACCTCGATATTTCTTTTTCGATCTTATTACCTTGGTGTAGAGATATATTCCGTAAAATATATTTTGATTTTTCAGCGAATTGGAATATCTCTTATATTTAAAATAGGATGATAAATTTTGCTAGAGGTGACCATTTTACTTTTGATGAATCAATTAATTAGATGACCTAGTGGTAGGGGTGAGCAAAACCGAACCGGAACCGAAAAACCGAACCGAACCGCACAATTTCGGTTCGGTTCGGTCCAGAAATTTTTTTTTTTCGGGTGGTTCGGTTTGTTTGGTTAGAACCGAAATAAATTTCGGTTCGGTTCGGTTCTCCCATAAATAATTTCGGTTAGAACCGAACCGACCGAATTTTATATATATATATTATATATATTATTTATATTTATATTAATAATTATATATTTAATAAATAGCACAATTATTGTTGGACATAATATGTGTACTACTACTGAGTACTGACTATATACGACTGGAACTGGACTCTCTCTCCGTCTCTTGAGACCACGGGCGGATCTGTATACACGCTGCTGCTAGTCGATAGGGAATTAGGGATTCAAATTTCATAAACCCAGACTTCTAAGAGAATCAGAGATTCAAACTTTCGATTCCAATTTAAAAGGTATGTTCTTTCTCTTCTTCAATTTCCTAATTAGATAAGCCCTAGGTTTATATTCTTGTTCTAATTAGTAATTACAATAAATTAAGTGTTCTAATTAGTATGTTGAAAACAAGTGGCTTTAACAGGAGTGCAGGACAACAACAATATTTGGTCCTTCTAGAGAACATTACATATGTTTAATTTCATGTTAAGTTCAGCTTTTGAAATAGCACTGTAATAACTAGTAATGAAGTTCAGATTCTAGACTTTCTGGTGGTTTTTATTGCTTGGTTTTGGTTGAAAGTACTTTAACCTTTTAAAATTCTGCTTGTTTTACTGACTTGCTGTAAAATTGCAAAGCTCAAAAATTTCGGTTCTATGGTTCGAACCGAACCGACCGAATTATTTCGGTTCGGGTCTGGTTCGGTTCCTAAGGTATGTTTGGTTCGGTTCGGTTCTGAAAAAAATGAAATTTCGGTTCTCGGTTCTTTCGGTTCGGTCCGGTTCTGGACCGAACCGACCGAATGCTCAGCCCTACCTAGTGGAGAGGATTCTTCGTGTATTTAAATTTTATGTTTAAATCGTACAAATACCAAAATAAATATTATATCGAAGATATCCTTTCAATCTTCCCCTTTTTGGTATTTGCCAAACAGACATAAAATTTAAATTTTTAAAAGTGTGTGTGCTTTCCCTTGGTGTATGCATGATATTTGAAAAATATTTTCGCACATAATGAGTAAAAAGAATACTACTAATCATTCCTATCTAAAGATTTTACTTGATTCCTGCAAAATAAAACAATAGTCAGATGGTGCAAAACGAGATATAATATGGCAAAAGTTTAAAATTTTCAATAGTATATACTGTTATCTCTTCCCCTTTTGTTTGGTAAAGTGCCAAAAACTATTGATAAAGCTTTCATTTGAATAAATTTTCTCTTCCCTTTTATAAGCAAGAATATATATATAATTAACTCTAGGATTATAGATTTATCTTATTTTAGAAAACATGTATCAGTTATTCATGCTGAGAGATAAGTTCGTAATTAGCATGCAAGGAGCACAAGTATTTTCCAGATTGATGTAATAATATAAGTATTTAGATAGACATGTTGTTTAATCATTTTACTATCAAGTATGTATGTTAGCATGCTATTGGTTAGAGAAGAATTTTTAGAAAAGATCATCATTTTACAATTCGATTTACCTTGGTATATATATATATGTATTACATCCAAACGTAATGATGTAAACTATAGCATGGGATACTAACGAATAGTGCGGGTGAGAGCACAGGTAATTCATCAATTCGTAAAAATTATCTGTACTCGAGAGATTACAGTTGGTCATCTTACAAACCTAGTATAGTAGAATGGTACTATTACAGACCTTACAAATCATACACTTCTAGTCAAAGTGTTACAAGCTATGCTAATACAAACTAAACAGTTTGTTTGTAGCTGAAGGTAACATTACAGGTTTACAAACTTTTACACAAGGAGATGCTAATACAATCTACAAAACCATGTACTTTTCTTTACATTTTAATCAAGATAAGTGTTTTCAGATCATAAATATTACATTATCCAAAACTTATACAATCTAAAACCTGTTACATGGATTGCAACTTATCTTTTGTACATACGAATTTGCTAAATCACAGCTAAAAATCAATACATGAACTACGGCTAATACATTCTAATCAAATTACAATCTTTATGAACATATGCAACTGTTTTACTGCACATCAAATTTAGAAAATTACATCATGCATTACTAATACAAACAGGATAATTATTGCAACTATTTTACAGGATTGAAAAACATTGAAGCCATAACTGCAAGATGAAAAGGAAAATTACCTTATGAGTATAATTCCAACTCTATAGAACTTACCAGATTGCAGGAATAATACAGATAATCAAGCTAAGAAGATTTCAGTACAAGGTGGATATATGCATCACTTTGAAAATCAGATACACAATGTATAGTTCATAGTGATATAATAATAAAAGTAATGAAATCAGTGAATAGGACAGCTGCAGAACATATATTACAATTCAAAATTGTTCACATTAATCAATGTGTGTTACTGATTAATTAGAACAAGATCCTACAGCAGCCAAGGTTACATACCAACTTCATGACTCAAAACAAGTCATACACCAGCTATTACAGATTAACAGTTCAAGATAAAGTTACAGACCAACAACCAGAGTACATATAGTCTTAACGGACTTTTAAGAACCAATTACATACAATTACAACAGCAAAAGTTACAATCAAAGTAGATCCAAAACAGCAAAATTGGACCAGTCACAAGAATTCACAAAATCTTTAACATACTTCCAAGAGCAGGAACCACCACAAACAAAAGTTAACAAGAAGATTACAGCCATAGCAGCAAAAATAGATTAGCAATCTCACAACAAGATCAGATACAACAGCAGCAGACATACAGAAGCAAGTAACAATGACAAGCAATGGCATCTTCCATTGCTGCCACAAAACCAAATTCACCAACCAAATCAGGCAAGCCATTTGAGTCTAGATTCACAATACCAGCACCTACAGTCTCTAATTCATTTACCATTTCCATGTCATCTACCATTTGCACTTGAAATGAATTAATGACTTCCATATCCATGACCCTATTTTGACCCATAGTAAATGCATCTAGACTTTCTATGAACCCTAGTCTCCTTTTAATGTCCTCATTTTCTGCCTTTAACCTCCTAAGTTCTATCTTTTATTCTTCAAACAACAGATAGACATCTTCTTCTCTAATATTCTGAGGGAGATTGATAGGAAAGACATTTTGAGGTTCACATAGGGTTAAGGAAACTTGAGTCCTAGTGTGGGCAGGAGTCAGGCAAGAGTCAGCTATACAAGCTTGGTCAAATGGTGTGCTAACATGACACAGATTTAGAAAAGAAGAAATCATAAGACCATAGGGCATGTATTCAACTAGGTTTGCATTTATCAAGTTTAATAAGATGAAATAAGAGATGTTGAAGTTGATCTTGTTATTATAAAGCAAAAACATAACTTTCATGTCATAGAAGTCAAAGAATTTACTCTGATTAGGCTTAGGTAAGACATTAGCTCTAACAATCAAAGCAAGTTGTTGAAACAAGGGATTGAAGTGTTTGTAATGGATGCTACAATGTTTGTCACATAAACCCAAAGGCACATCAGAATCACAGAAATTACTAAGCATAAGTTGAAATTCCTCTTTGTTGAACATGAAATATAAATAAATATCATGACAAGGATGTTCATGATCAGTTAATTTAATAGGCAGATGTAAGGCCATGTTAATGGTCTTGTAATCAACAAGTATGGTTTTCCTATTAACTGATGTAGTGAAATGCAAGATGCCTTTTATACCCTTAGTGACTCTCATGTTGCAGTAAAACTCACCCATTAAGTGTGGATAAAAACTTTTTCCTAGGTGAGACACTAGACCTTCCCAATTAGCTTTCCTAATAACAGAATCAACTGCACCTACCACATTGATGTTAATCCTAGGTTGCACATTCTTAACCATTTCTATGAACTTCTTAGTGTCTGAGAGGTTTATCAGTTGTGGAGGAGGTAGCTGTTTAGGTATAGTGTTTGGTGAGGGTTGAGAAGCTTGTTTCCTTGTGTACACTTTAAGCCAATAAGGTTTCCTAGGTCTAGGACTGTTTATGTTTGGAAGTTGGTACTTCGAGCTTTGGTAAAAGGGGATTGAGGGGCTTTTGAAGCCTCTTTTAGGTCTTTTGTTGTTTCTAGGGTTTTGGAGCCTAGGAGGAATGACTCTAAAGTGTGATGATTTAGAATGAATAAACTGATTGTCTTCCATTTTCTCAAGAAGAAATTGATTCTCAGTATTGTGTTTAGGTTTAGGGTCTGTGGGTAGTGGTTGAAAGTCCATGTGTAGTGAGAGATGTGTAGTAGAGAGTAAGGCTTAGATATGCATGCATTATAGTAAGTGTCTATATTCCTTTTTATAGCCAAAATGCCAAACTTTGAATTTCTAAACTGAACAGTAATTATAAAACTAGACAGATAAGTGAATAGTGTTAGTGTGTACAATATGCAGCTTTTGAAATCCGGGAGCTATATTCAGTAAAAATCCAAAGATGCATTTCCAAAACCAAGGTAGAAAAAGAGTGCAGAGATACACAGATGCTGTCATGCATGCATTTAGGTGTTATATGAGAATAAGAATATATTTAAGAATGACACAGAGGTATAAAGTCCACAAGAAAATAGTATGGAAGGACACTTAAGGTTCTAATGCATATGTCACTTAGCAGACAAGAAGTACAAAGAGGACACCTAAACTGCAGGGGTCCCACAGTGAGTTGAGAAAGTTTTAGAAAGATTATGCAGGGCTTGTGTAAACATGTACTATGCATTTAATGTATGTACAAATGATGGATGTGAGGTTGACAGGTTTGAAAAGGTGTAAGGTGCCTTAAGGGTCAAAGTATGTAAATTTAAACTAGATGCCAAACATGTATCATATATAACAGCTAGCACAGACCTTATCCAAATAAATTTGTATCAAATTGAAAGATATCTTGCTCTTTTAAGGTTTTAATATTTATTATATTATTAAGAAATTAATAATAGGTCACTTAGTACCTCCCACTAGGAGTCAGGGTCTTATTTGCTGACAAGTCAAACTGATAAGTGGATTTTATATCCACTTGGAACATTCCATATTGGATTAAATTGGTGTACTTGGACTCAAGTTTGTGGTATTTTTGATGTGTTTTGCTTAAATGTGCAGGATTCCTAGAAGGCCGATTAGGGATAAATTTTTCGTTCTATGGAGTTGATTTATGATATGGAATGAAGAACGGCGTCTTAATATCAACTACCAAGAGGGTTATGATTCAAGGAATTGAAGACGGGAAGTTCGTGCAAGAAGAACGGAAGAAAATGGCTCAGAAACGAAGAAAATGGAAGAAAAATCAGTTTCGGCAGGAAGTTTACGTGCCTGGAGCGCGTAATCATGCGCCTGGAGCGCGTGAAACAGCAAAACCGTGCGCCTGAAGCGCGTAGCATGCGCCTGGGGCGTGTAGGTCCGAAAAAAAATCCTAAAATGTCCGTTTTGCCCCTATTTCGAATTCTAGTTGTATTTTTGGTACCCAAACTGTTGTGCTAAAAATAAAGACATTTGAATCGCAAGCGCACAATTCGTTTCGTTGTAAAATTTAATGATTCGTTCCTCAGGGACTATTTATTTCGCAAACCTTAACTTTTAATTTAATCGAATTAGAACAATTGGATTTTGGAAAATTGTGGATTTATACTATTTTAACTCCTAATTTTAAACTCTAATTAAATCTAATTATTTAAAAATTCTAAATTATTTTAAAACTAAATTATTAAAAATTCTAAATTATTTACAAATTAAAATTTAAGGTTACAAAATAAACAAACTCGTTCCACAAAACACAAATAGAACACAGAAAATAGCTTGGACATTTACGGTGATCAGACAAAGCACAGGACTCTGGACAACAATTAAAACCTAATAACAGAAATGCAAACAACTTGGACAGAACAACAATTTCAATCGCCAATTCGAATCTTCAGTAAATAAGAAATGAAACCAAAGCAATCGGTACAAACTCAGCATCAACTCGGTGTAGTCAACAAACAAAACGAGTCAGACATCGACTAAAAACAGCGACAATTAATAGAATGGAATCACAACAGACTCGGTGAACTAAACAACTCAGAGAATTATCAACTCAGTGAACTGCAAAACATCACCATTTTCCAAAACAACAACAAAATGCAGAATAAACAAAACGCACAGACCAATTAAAGCAGTGACTCGACTCTCGACTCAGCAATAACAATCCCTGATTCAACTCGGTAACTCAGAAGTACGACTCAACACAGAAGCAACTCACACACAATTCACGGACTTGGACTTGGCAAATCAAACAGCACAACACTAAAAAAAACAGCGAATACGTCAGAAATTGATACCAAGAACTCAGAAAACCAAAGTATTGCACTCAGAAGATTAACGGAACTAAGAACAACAGACTCACAATCATCACAATCATAACATTACTCGGAACCATAAACAAAACATAAACACACAAACAGTCGACTTAAGCAACTACAAAACAAGAAACCCATTAAGTCAGAAACCAGAAAAACCAGAAGAAAAACGAACTCAGAAAACACTCGCAAACCAGTAATTTCAACTTACAAATTCAAAACATAGACACTAAAAAAAACATAACGAAAAAGAAACGAAATTAACTACACAAAGGGTAATTACAACTAAACCGCAAGAGTCGAACTAAGAATTGAATAAACAAAAACAAAAAGAATAAAACCAAAGAGTAGAGGTGTGTTTAGTGGCTCGATTTATCAGAGAAAACAGGGAAGAAAGGGAGCTAGTTTGGGGGTTTTGTGAAGAAAGAAAACTAAGAAAAGAAACAGGGGAGTCTTTGTTTAAACAAAAAAAAAACGAACTGGGTTTTAGAGAAAAATTAGGACCTTAAGTTTCGAATAAAGAAATTAAAAGCTAATCTTATTATCTAAAATTATCAAAACTATTTTTTTTTTGTGATTTTTTTTAGAAAACAAGGAAAATAAAGAAATTAAACTACGAAATTAAAATTTACACTAGAACGAGAATTTGAAATTTAATGGCCCACAATAAAATTAATTTTTAAAGGGGCAAACTACGAATTAAAAACTAAAAACACGAATTTAAAATTTCGTTAATTTCAACCCATAGTGGTTAGCTTTCGCTACTTTGTCCACTACTTGGATTTACGAAAATAACGAAACAAGGTAACAATAACGAAAGAGCAAGACAAGATGTAAAGAAAATAAAAATTGCATTAATTATAATAAGAGTGTTTACAAGATTTGAAACTAAGAAAAATACAAGAAAATAAAACTTCCCTAAAATCTAAGTTACTAAATACAAGGGGGGTGAAGGGGTATTTATAGGATGAGAATTAGGGTTAAGGGGGGTGTTGGGTAAATCCCCACCATACATTTGGGTTGTGTGGTGGTGAAATCCTAGCCATCTATTTGTTTCCTTCCCCCTTAAGCTTTGAAGAGTTGATCTTGGTCATACACTTTGCTAATGTGTTGGGATGATCTCCACCTTCCACTTGTCTTGAAATATTCCTTTTGCTCCAAGCTCCTAATTCTTTTCCTTCTTTCATTTTTGGTCCTTTTTCTTCCTTCTTTTTCCCTTCCTTGCACTTTATTTATTTATTTTGTCATTTCTTTATTTATTTACGATTTTCCTGAAACTCAACAAAATAAAATATTAAAACATGAGTTCAAGCAATAAATAGGTAGATAAAATATGCAAAAATATGCACTTATCACAAACCTATTTCTAATTGTATTGTAGGTTGTTTTTCTTTCTGGGCAAGATATCTAGGCCTATAAAAACACATCATAGCTTTGTAAATAGGAGGGGAGTTATTATTATTGTATCATAGCTTAGATCTGCAAGGGAGAAAAGGAGAGAAGGATTCTATCTCTTTTGTGGATGTATGTTTAGTTTGGTATACGTATGCTGACAGGTAGCATGTACTTGTTTCGTGTTATCCGATCAGATATCATAACCATTGCATATAGTGATTAAAGGCGTCAGATCTAAGTGAAGTATTTAATGAAGTTTGGATCCCATGTTTATTCTCTCATAAGTAATTCGATTCAATTCTCATTAGTTAATTTAATTGTTAGTTTAATATTTTGCTTTTAGTTTAATTTAGATAATTAAAAACCCCAATTTATTATTTGTCTTAGCAGTGAATTAAACCATACATTGTTGCATAGGCACATTTACTGAATTGAACCCTAAACATGATCTCTGTGGAACGAACTTGATTTTATCTATATTACTTGTGACCACGTATACTTGCGTGATTTTGTGTAAACAAGTTTATTTTGGCGCCGCTGCCGGGGATCATCGGTGTTTTTTTTTTGGTTTATGTGCTTGTCATCAGTGGTCGTTAGCGTTCACTGACTCGGATTTTCTTACTTAGTTTGTTGTTTCTTGGTGCTTCAGGTACTTGAACGTGTATGCGAACACGTTTGCAAACTCGTAAACTGGCAGAAGAAGAACTTGCAGCAGCAAAAGAGATGGCAAATTTACCAGCAGCAGCTAAGGCTTTGAAGGATTATTCTCAGCCTAAGATCAATGACATTCAGTCTAGCTTTGTCAGGCCAGCTATTGCAGCAAATACTTTCGAAATCAAGCCGGGCACGATTCGGATGGTGCAGAACTCAGTTCAGTTTGGGGGTGCTCCTACGGAGGATCCTAACATGCATATCAGGGACTTCATTGAGATCTGCGACACTTTCAAGTTTAATGGTGTGCCGGATGATGCGATCAAATTGAGACTTTTCCCATTATCTCTGAGGGATAAGGCTAAGGGCTGGTTACACTCTTTACCAGCCGGTTCCATTACTACATGGGAGGATCTTGCTCAGAAATTTCTTACTAAATTCTTCCCTATGGTGAAAACTGCAGCAATAAGGGACCAGCTAACACAATTTCAGCAGCAATCTGGAGAGTCTTCGTGTGAGGCTTGGGAACATTATAAGGAGATGCTTCGTAGGTGTCCACATCATGGGATGCCTGACTAGATGGTTATCAATGGTTTCTACAATGGGTTGGGAGCTCAGTCTAGACCCTTGTTAGATGCAGCATCAGGTGGAGCTCTGTGGGCTAAGAGCTATGAGGAGGCTTATGATCTTATTGAGACAATGGCTGCTAATGAATATAAAAATCCAACCCAGAGGCTTTCTCAAGGCAAGGTAGCAGGTGTTTTTGAAGTGGATGCAGCTTCAGCCATTGCAGCTCAGTTGAAGGCGTTGACTATGAAGGTGGATTCTCTCGCAAATTATGGAGTTCAGCAGGTGGCTAGTATTTGTGACTTATGTGCAGGCGCACATGAGACAAGTCAGTGTGCTATCTCTTCTGAATCAGCACAGTTCGTGAGTAATTTTCAGAGACCTGCTGCACCAGTTCCAGCCACTTATCATACGAATAATAGGAATCATCCCAATTTCAACTGGAGCAATACTCAAGGTGCTCAACAGCAACAGCCTTTTCAGCAGTTTCAAGGTCAGCAAGCGAGGCCATTCAATCAGAACTACCAGCAACAGTATGCTCCAAGGCAACCATATCAACCTCCAGGTTTTCGGCAACAGCCCAGGCTCATGTGGGGCAATCTTCTAATGAAAAATCAGAAATGGATGAGTTGAGGATGATGATTAAAAGCCTGTCAGTTTCTCAAAAGACCTTGGAAAACCAGATGGGACAGCTTGCAAGTGCTTTACTTAATAGGCCACAAGGAACTCTTCCTAGCGATACAGAGGTTAATCCAGGCAGAAGGGAAGTCAAAGAACAGGTCAATGCAGTAACTTTGAGATCGGGAAAGGTTACATCAGATCCTCAATCAGTAGCTAAGGAAGATGAAGATGTTCAGAATCAGCAGGTTGAAAAATCTGCAGTGCCAGAAATTTAGAAATCTGATTTAGTGGCTGATCAGCTTGATGGTGAGAAGAGCAATAAACCTGTTGAAAAGTCTACTCCGGAGCAATCTTCAAAGAATAATCAGATCTATCCTCCTCCTCCATATCCTGGACGCTTGTAGAAAAGTCAAGAGAAACAGTTTCAGAAGTTTATGGATGTCTTCAAGAAATTGTCCATTAACATTCCTTTTGTTGAAGCATTGGAGCAGATGCCGAGATATACAAAGTTCATGAAGGATATTTTGTCACGAAAGAAAAGGTTGGAAGAATTTGAAACAGTGGCATTAACGGAAGAGTGTAGTGCAGTTCTGCAGCAGAAGTTGCCACCCAAACTTAAAGATCCGGGAAGTTTCACCATCCATTGCTCTATTGGCAACCTTTCTTTCAGCAAGTGCTTGTGTGACTTGGGAGCTAGCATCAATCTCATGCCTTTATCTATTTTCAAGCAACTTGGTCTGCCGGAGCCAAAGCCAACCAACATCTCTTTGCAATTGGCTGATAGGTCAATCACGTATCCGAGGGGTATAGTGGAGGATGTCTTAGTGAAAGTTGATAAGCTCATATATCCTGCCAATTTTGTGATTCTAGATTTTGAAGAAGACAAGAAGATTCCCATAATCTTGGGAAGGCCTTTTCTAGCTACGGGTCATACTTTGATCGATGTGCAAAAAGGACAGCTTACAATGAGGGTGCAAGATCAGAATGTCACCTTTAATGTCTTCAAGGCCATGAAATTTTCGATAGAGGAGGAAGAGTGTTGCAGTGTGGAATTAGTTGATATGGGTCAGAAAAAGAAGTTTGATCAGTTATTGAGCGAAAAGTCGGACACACACGTGCTAAAGCATCACATCAGCGATTCCATTGACGGTTCTTCAATTCGAGATCTCTCGAGTGTAAAGCTTGGGAAACTTCCATCACATTTGAGGTATGTCCTTTTGAATAATGAGCTAGTGATTTTTGAAGAGGGGCATGATAATGTGTTGCGAAGGTGGAAAGCCGATGATAAGGAAGAAGAAAGTTTTGTTCAGCCGTTCGAGTCGGAGAAGCACCTTAGAGGTGTGAAGAAGAAAAAGGAGAAGATTAGGCTATTGGGTAGTAAAATCAGGTTGAAGTCTGACGGGAGAGATTTGTGGAAAGCAATCAAACCAGATGTCAACGTTCATATGAATGGTCTTTCTGTTGAGGACGGTTCGGTTATTGTTTTGAAACCGCCATGAGTTGAGGAAGTAACGTCAAGCTATTGACGTTAAACAAGTGCTTCGTGGAAGGCAACCCACGTGTTTCAATAATTAGGCATGTTTTCTACTATCCTTCGTATTACCTTCAATTCAATGGGGACATTGAATGTTTTAAGTTTGGGGGATAAGTAGTGTATATGTAGTTATTTGTGATTGTGAGTCATTGTGTTCATATAGATATCATGTTTGCATAATAGTAGTAATTCATGCATATATGTTCGTATTAATTATGTTTGTTCATGTAGGGCATTCTGTTTTTGTTTCGTATACCATGTGAGTTCATGTTAGTTGCATTTCATGGCATGCATATTTCATGATCCCTTAGAATGAGCTAATTCTAATTGGTAGGTAGGTGTCTAATTGAGTGTGGTAATGATGAGTAGAGGGTTGACTTATAGTTTCTATGAAATTGACTTATGTGTTTTAGAAACAAAACTAATTACACAGTCTCATTGGGTGCTTTTGGGCTAGGTTAGGGTCATGCTTGTTTGGATGTTTTGAGATTTAATCACTTGTTTATATTTAGAATTTTCGTTATTCCCTTTATAGCGTAGGAGCACTTAAGTCTAAGTTTGGGGGGAAAGCAGAGATTTCATGCTTAATTGTAAATAATTGTAAATAATGGCTAGGCGTCAAATGGCTAGTAGCCGGCTCATATTTATATGAGTAGTCTAGGGTTGGAATTGAGAATTCTCATTTCAGATTGCATGGAAAAAAAAAAGAAAAAAAAAACAGAAAACGAAAAAAAAAGAGTCATGAGATTGTTAATTTTTTATATGCAGAATTAACCAGAGTGAGCTCTTTAATACTCGAGTAATTAAGTCTGAGGGGACTTAGTCCTAGCAACTTAAAGCCCTTGTGGTTTGGGATTGCTGACCTAACACTCGCTACATGAGTATTATTGTATAAGCCTTTAGGGGTCTCATTCATTGCACGGTTAAATAAGCATGCGTATTGTATATAGTATCGTAGTAATAAAGCATGAATTCCTGGCTAACTTGAATAAGGATGGAGGTGTTCCTAGGTTATGAAGTGTCTACAGTCTATTCTATTTATAAACATGTGATTGCCTTGGCGAAGGATATGTATGATTTTTGACCTAGTTTTGGGAGTATTTCTGATGAGTATTGCACACACGCACGTTTCTGTCATGTACTGTTAGTATACGGGGACTTAGTCGAGCTCTGCTTGGATTTATTCGCATTCTTTGAGATATTTGCTTGTTAGTTGGTTTTGGTGAGTTTGAAGGGGATCTTTGCATTTTTCATATTAGTTGCATTCATGCATTGCATTAGGTTAAATGGATTTTGTGGGTACATTCGCTATAGGCCCTCACGAGACCTTACTCGTCCACTAGGGCTGCCTAGGGGTTTAAAGGGCTTGTTGTATATGCCAAATGCAACCGTGATCACCTACGGAAGTGGTACTAGTTAGTTAATTAGATGTAATTGTTTATTCTTGAGGACAAGCATCGGTTTAAGTTTGGGGGTGTGATAAGTGGATTTTATATCCACTTGGAACATTCCATATCGGCTTAAATTGGTGTACTTGGACTCAAGTTTGTGGTATTTTTGATGTGTTTTGCTTAAATGTGCAGGTTTGCTAGAAGGCCGATTAGGGATGAATTTTCCGTTGTTTGGAGTTGATTTATGATATGGAATGAAGAACGGCGTCTTAATATCAACTCCCAAGAGGGTTATGATTCAAGGAATTGAAGACGGGAAGTTCGTGCAAGAAGAACGGAAGAAAATGGCCCAGAAACGAAGAAAACGGAAGAAAAATCAATTTCGGCAGGAAGTTTACGTGCCTGGAGCGCGTAATCGTACGCCTGGAGCACGTGAAACAGCAAAACCGTGCGCCTGGAGCGCGTAGCATGCGCCTGGGGTGCGTAGTCCCAAAAAAAATCCTAAAATGTCCGTTTTGCCCCTATTTCGAATTCTAGTTGTATTTTTGGTACCCAAACCTATTTCTAATTGTATTGTAGGTTGTTTTTCTTGCTGGGCAGAATATCTAGGCCTATAAAAACACATCTTAGCTTTGTAAATAGGAGGGGAGTTATTATTATTGTATCATAGCTTAGATCTGCAAGGGAGAAAAGGAGAGAAGGATTCAACGCTCGTGACAAGCAACGGATCTAGATCTACTTCATCTTTTGTGTTATTCTGGATTCTAGATTTGTTTCCTCAACTCTTAGTTTTAATAATATTATTGCTTCTTTCTTCCATATCTTGTTTATTATCATGTTTTCATCAAATCCCATGACGATGAACGGTTCAATTATGAGCTAATCGTTATCAGGGGATTCTAACGGATTTATTTATGGAACTTAGTATCTTGATGCTTTAAGGATCTGTGTGTGGTGTGTAACTGATATCCTCGTATGGTTAATCTGAATGCTTTTAGATGCGTAGCTAACATCTAAATTGAATTGTTAATCTCTTGTGAAGTGAAAGTGGATCTTGAGTTTTAGAACTTGCCATGCTAGCATAGGTTCATAATTGTTTATCAATATGATTCGTGGTGTGAGATAAAAATACTTATACTGCCCTGTGTGATTTTTGTGGATAACTTGCTCTTCAACCGTTATGTTTTCAAATTCTATAGACATATAGGGTCTAAGCATAATTGGTGTCTATTCATCTTCTATCTCTTTTGTGGATGTATGTTTAGTTTGGTATACGTATGCTGACAGGTAGCGTGTACTTGTTTCGTGTTATCCGATCAGATATCATAACCATTGCATATAGTGATTAAAGGCGTCAGATCTAAGTGAAGTATTTAATGAAGTTAGGATCCCATGTTTATTCTCTCATAAGTAATTCGATTCAATTCTCATTAGTTAATTTAATTGTTAGTTTAATATTTTGCTTTTAATTTAATTTAGATAATTAAAAACCCCAATTTATTATTTGTCTTAGCAGTGAATTAAAACCATACATTGTTGCATAGGCACATTTACTGAATTGAACCCTAAACATGATCTCTGTGGGACGAACTTGATTTTATCTATATTACTTGTGACCACGTATACTTGCGTGATTTTGTGTAAATACAAACCTTGGTCAAACTCGAGTCAATTACGGTCAAATATGAACTTTAAAATATAGAAATATATTTTAATGTTTGACTTAGCTAAAATATTTAAAATCCCATCTTATGGTATTTTATAATATTTTAGATGTGGCATTTAGGAGGCATACCTTTACATTTGGTCTCGGTCGTTTTAAACTTTATCTTTTTAATATCTTTCGAACCGACGACTCACACCAACGGATATTTCATGGCTTACATATTTGGAAAATCTTTTATAAATATCCGAAATGCTTTATCATGACATATTGCCTTCTATTGTAAGACCAATCTTGTATTTAAAATATTACTTTCTCCCGGTGCCCCTAACGGCTATATCTATTCGGAGAATATTATTTTAAATACGTTAGTACTTCTCCCTATGCTTTGGAATATTATATTCTTTGGAGAATACTATGATATGACTTTTTAAAGTCATGATATAGTGTTTGGTCTGTCAGTAATGACCAAAACTATATCGTTTGTCGGTTACGCGAAAGCAGTACCCGATGAATAGTAAATTGAGCGTAAACGACTTTTCACGGCCAAGATTGACTTGAAACCTTGTAGGACTTCTTGACATGGTCTATAATAGGTCTAGGAAAGTCTAGGATTTTTTCCGGAATTTTACAAAAAAAGTTTTCCGGAAGTCGCGTTTTTAGCTAGTGGTTACTATTCATTATTTTGCTTCGATTATTTTTAGTTGATTTGTGTTATCACAAAAATTATGAAACTTTGGGGAATGGCTTAAAAAATATTTAGGAAGCTCCAGTAATATTTTCGGAATATTCTGAGAATATTTTTCTGGATGACTTTTTACGATATAAGTGATTTTTCGTACGAATTATTCGTCGATCAAATCAACTTATTTTCAAAAACTGATTTGGACTTATTCCTAAATATATTCAAGGATGTCTCTCCCAAAATTTCATAATATTTTGATGATTTTTCATTAGGGTTATTAATTAGCAAGTTTAGGCTTCTAGAATGTGCATTTGGGTTCAAATTAGCTTGAAATTCTCATGTAATGTAAATTCAACTTTATTCATTGTTTATTAGAAGTCAACTTTGCTGGGTTTAAAGAGGATAAGGATAAGATGATATTTTATTTGTTTATTATTACTTTATTAGAGCAATTGGATGGCTAACAAGTGACAAAATGTGAGCCATTGGATCAAACCCAAAACCCTAATCTTTGGTTATAAATTAGAGCTCATTCTCACCATTTTCCTCAAGCAAATCAAGCAAGGAAGTGCTGCTAATATATCTCTAGAAATTCTTGTTCTTAAGGTGCTATTTCTATTTCTTATGAATTTCTAGTTATAATCTTGTTTTTCTTTCATTGTCTTCATCTTCTTCAAGCTTATGATATTGCTTCACTTCTTCTTCATCTTCTTGCTTCTCAAGCCCGCCGAGAGCGCGGTTATGTTCCACTCCATGATTCTATAGTCCGCCTTTATGGCCGGTTGAATTAAGAGTGATAGTTCATAACTCAACTCGAGAAAACGGTTAAAACACCCCGCTAGAAGCAAAAAGATGAAGGCTTGCTCGGTTTCTTCACTAACTCCTTTGAATTTGGCTAACTTTGAGTTTGGTTATAGTCCACTCTATGGTTCATATATTCGCTAGATTGGCTTGACTGAACAAAGAGTGATAGGCTATAGTTAATCTCACTAAAAGTGAATGTTAGTGCCAAAAATAAAGAAGTTGTGCTAGATGTCTCCTTGAATTATTTGGTCACTCTTGTGGTTTGTTATAGTCCATTTTATGGTTCAAGAATCCGCCACCTTGGCTTGGTTGAACAAAGAGTGATAGGCTATAATTTATCTCATGTTTTATGTGCTTAAAGACCAAATAAATCAAGTAGTGCACTTAGCCTTAAAAACCCATCTTGTGCACGTTTTTAGATCCGGCTTTGGGGCTGATTTTCTTGCCTCTAATCTTAGGTTTGTGCCATCTTTGAATGTCCTTAAGTTGGTAAAATATTAGCCCTCGTTATGGCGAATTTTTACTACACATTTTGAAGGCTTTAAAGATGTAAAACAAGAGTATTCACTTGGAAAACTTTCGGCTATAGTAGCATTTTTTAAGGCTCGGTTTTGTGGTGTTTTTATACACTTTAAACAAGCTCTAAGGGTGTTTTAGGGGCTGCCTTGTTTTGATAAAAGATTTGCTTGGTTTGAGCAATTTTTATCATGGTTTTAATGATTATTTCCAAGTGACATACATGGGTATAAAACAAACTAAAATTGACCAACCTTAATTGCTTATATTCTTGTCATTTATAGTTTGTTTCTTGCACTTATATACTTGCTCTTAATTGTCTTTATCTTGTTAGTATATAAATTGTGTTTGTAAGGAAGCTTGGTTTGTATTTACACTTTGTAGTGTTTTGTATAAGACTTACTAGTTCTTCCTTGTCATGAACGATCTTTTTCTTACATTTGCATTTCTATAGTGGCTTGTGTAGAAAGATCCAAGTTTATCTAAATTAAGCTTCATCTTTCACTATAGTGGAAAGTTTAGATAAATTTACAAAACCTACTTAGTTCTTGAATGATTTCTGAAAGAGCACTAATCATTGAGTTAACCATGTTTGTTATCTTGCTATCGGAACGAACTAAGTATTCATATGATTTATTCAAAAGTCTAAACCTTTGATTCGGCTTTGAATATATTCCGGGGGAATATATTGTACTTCACTTAAGTACACCAAGATTGCTAGTTATATTTAATCTTTCTTGATTATATGCTTTCATATAACTTGTTAATCTTACTTTGTTTAAATTATTAGTTATGTTTGCTCTCTCATTTTTATATGCTTGAATATAACTTGGTAATTTAATTGTGCTATATATATATATATATATATATATATATATATATATATATATATATATATATATATATTGCTTTCGCTCTTGCTCTTGTTAATTTTATTCATGATATATATATATATGCACACATTCGGCACACACACTTACACATATATATTTACTCACAAGTTTATATATATTCATGCTTTCTTGATTATTATGTGCCATGTATTATATATATTGTCTTTATATATTATATCTACTTGCTACACTTGTTATATGCATGCCATATTGTGTTATTCTTAATATAACATGTGTGTAGTTGTTCTAGCACTTATATTGTTAATAGGTTGGACTTGTTAATGGTATACTTGCTCTCTTGGATTAATGAATATGGTTATATGTTAATCCCTTTATCTACTCGTGTTATACCATGCTTAATTGATTTATCAATTGTATGACTTGTTGTAGATTTTGTGCATGTATGTTTCTAATAGGTTGGACTTATTAGTGATGTACTTGCTCACTAGGATTAATATTTGTGTAATATTAGTTCAAATCTTTCTTTTCTTGTAAAAGGGTATTTTGTAGATATTGTATATTAACTTTAGCAGTGAGGTGAAGTGAAGTGAGGTGATCCTTGTTCTAAGACCCAAGTCTTAGGCACGCCGACGGGGAGTTGGGTGTCTTCGCACCGTGAGGAAAAGGAAAGACCCAAGACCTAAGACCTAAGACCCAAGACCGGCAAAGGTTAGTAGTACAAAGACTACACAAGGGGATACATCGGCTTTGAAGAGGTAACGGGGAGTTGTCGTCTAAGATAGGTCGTGTAGGGTTTGTACATTAATTTGAGGAGGTAACGGGGAGTTACGCTCCAAGATAATTATTGTATGGTTGCTACTTTATTTTGAGGGGGTAACGGGGAGTTACGGTCCAAGATAGATATTAGTAGGTTTGTAAAGGCTTCTCCGCCTAAGTTAAGGAGTGTGTTTTTAGTGGAGTAACTCTCGAGATCGGGGAGGGTCTCGGGGACTGGATGTAGGGGTATATATATCTATTAGAGGTATATATATCGCGAACCAGTGAAAAATCGACCGTGTGGTATTGCTTGCTCTTTCTCTTTACTTATGCATTTATATATTGCTATATTGTGATAAAACATTTTTCAAAAAGAGAAAAACCCGTTTTGGCAAAGTTTCTCGAGGCAAGTCATCTTAATCTTTCGAATCCGCTCTTCGGGAAGTCTGTATCATTCTTCTCGGATTGTTAAAATCGATGTCTAGAACTGAGGGGTATTAAGCAACCTACGGGTTCTCCTTCGGAACTGGTCGGTTGATCTCGAAAGATTTTAGGTCACAAGTTTTCGTGAAATTTTCTAAGGCGAACATTATTAAAAGGCAATTATTTTTTTAAAATTGGTAATAAGCTATTCAACCACCCCCCCTTCTAGCTTATTAATACGTCATATCGGACCTAACAATTGATATCAAAGTAGTGCTTTTTAACGTATTTTGTCGAGTGTTTCAGGTTCGGAAAGTACAACAAAAAGCAGATCCTTTATGGCGTACCTTGGTACTATCGGATGCGGTGAAGGTCTCTGGAGTTCAAGGCCACCTTTGTTCGATGGCACCAACTTTGCTACGTGGAAAACTAGATTTTGTATTTATGCGAAAGCTCATGGAGTCAAAGTTTGGATGGCAATCGAAGACGGAGTTGAAACTCCTACGAAGACTGATGGAGACGATACTGTCGAAAAGAAAGTTTGTGAGTATACTCCCGAAGAGGAAGCTCTCATGAATATCTCCGCTAAGGCGGAAATGGTCTTGACTAGTGCACTTGCGGAAAAGGAATACAAGTGAGTCAACAACTGCAAGTCGGCACACGAGATGTGGAACAAACTCGTTATTACTTACGAGGGAACCATCGACATCAAGGAGTCTCGAATGGATACTTTGATCCATGACTACGAGAACTTCAAACTTCTCGAGGGAGAAACTATCATCGACATGGAAACGAGATTCACTCGTATCATCAATGAATTGCAACAACTCGGGAAAGCCTATACGGTTAATGAGAAAAATCGTAGGATCTTGAGGGCTTTACCTCCGAGTTGGAAGGTCAAGGTTACTACTATCAAGGAAATGCATAATCTCAATAATTATGCTATTGATAGCTTGTTCGGGAATCTCCGAGCATATGAAGAAGACAATCTTCCGGAGAAGGTTATTCCGAAGGTTGAAGAAAAGAAGAAGAGTATGGCACTCAAGGCTATACTAATTGATGAAGAGGAGAACGACGATGACCTTAACGAGGAAATTCAAAATCTTGATGAGCAAGAGACTGCCCTTCTATCAAGACAACTTCGTCGGGTTTTACAAAGCAAAGCTCAACGCTACGGAAAAGGTTTCCTTAAGCCAAACAATCAAAATAGAGTTTTCAACTCTAAAGGAAGGTCTAACTTCAAGAGTAATTATCTGTCCGGAAACTACAACAAAGGCAAAGTTATTCAACAAAGTCAGAATAACTACAACAATGCCTATGTTCCTAACAAGCAAAAGGAGCAAGATGTGGAAGAGGATCAAGTGGTTTGTTTTGAGTGCAAGCAACCGGGACACTTCAAAAGGGAATGTCCTAAATTGGCTAAAGGACGTGTTCTTGTAGCCGAAAATGGTTGGGATCTAAGTGAAGACGAAGAGGAGCCGGAATCATCCGAGGAAATTGTCAACCTTTGTCTTATGGCACTCACTGATGCCTCTTCACCAATGGATATCTCCACTTCTCATCAAGAGGTATGCCTTACTGCTAAGCAAAGCGTGTGGTACCTCGATAGTGGTTGTTCGAGACATATGACTGGAAATAAGTCACTTTTAAACAACATTAGAAGGGTAACCGCTGGAAATGTCACTTTTGGAGATAGCAGTTATGGAAGCATCCTTGGCATAGGAGATATTGGAAATGAGCACTTCAAGATTTCGGACGTACAACTAGTCACGGGACTAAAGTACAATCTTCTCTCCATTAGTCAACTATGCGACAACGGATGCAAGGTAATTTTCTATCCTACTCATTGTGCTATACATGATAGATATGGTAAAATTGTGTTAAGATGTCCACGAGACTTGAATGTCTATACGTGTGACATGAGTAAGTGTGAGAATATTTGCTTGGTATCCACAAATGAGGATTCATGGTTATGGCATCATCGTTTAGGCCATATAAATATGAAATTCATCAAGAATATATGTTCGAAAGAACATGTTCAAGGGTTGCCTAAGTTAAGTTATGAAAAAGATCACATACGTGAAGCTTGTGAAATTGGCAAGCAAATTAGAGCATCTCATAAGTCAAAATTCATGGTGTCTACCACAAGACCTCTTGAATTATTACATATGGATCTAGTTGGACCGGTTCCGGTGCAAAGCCTTGGAGGGTGTTCTTACGCTCTTGTAGTCGTTGATGACTATTCGCGCTTTACATGGAACGAGTTCTTAAAAGCGAAAAGTGATGCATTTGATTCATTCTCGACCTTATGCAAGAGAATACAAAATCAACAAGGAAATTCAATCGTCTATATATCACGACGGATCACGGAAGAGAATTTGAAAATGCTAGTTTTGTTGAATTTTGTGATGCAAATGGTATCACTCATAACTTCTCACCTCCTTACACACCTCAATCTAATGGGGTTGCTGAAAGGAAAAATAGAACGTTACAAGAAATGGCAAATACGATGTTGAACGAATATAGACGGCCTTAGTACTTCTGGGCCGAGGCTATGTCAACCGCTTGCTACATTTTAAACCGAGTTTTACTTCGTCCCATATTGTTAAAAACTCCTTACGAGTTATATTTTGGTAAAACTCCAAAGGTGAATTACTTCAAGGTTTTTGGAAGTAAATGTTACATGTTGAATACAAAAGATTACCTCAATAAATTTGACCCTAAGTCAAATGAAGGAATCTTTTTAGGCTATTCGACAAATAGCAAGGCATATCGTGTTTTTAATCTTAACTCTTTAGTGGTGGAAGAATCAATGAATGTTATATTCGATGAATCTAAACCTCACTTAAAGTTTAAGGATTTAGTAGAAGAGGATGACGATGCAAACAATGTAAACTCTAGTGAAGTTGAAAATTGCATTCGTCAAGTGGAAAATATGAATATTGGAACGTCCGTTCCTAGAAATCCTCTTGAAATAGTAGAGCCGAAAAATGAACTACCAAAAGAAATTCCAAATATTAAGAATCATCCTTTAGACAATGTTCTAGGCGATCTCAGTAGAGGCGTTCAAACCCGAGCTCAAGTACAAAATGTTGCAAGTCATGTTTCCTTCTTGTCACAAATAGAGCCAAAAACCGTAAAGGAATCTTTGCTAGACGAGGATTGGATTGATGCTATGCAAGATGAGCTAAATCAATTCTCTCGTAGTAAAGTTTGGGAATTAGTACCTCCACCCAAAGATACTTCCATTATTGGAACTAAATGGGTATTTAGGAATAAATTAGATGAAATAATACGGTGGTTCAAAATATGGCGAGGCTAGTAGCTCAAGGTTACACTCAAATGGAAGGAATTGATTTTGATGAAACTTATGCTCCCGTAGCAAGAATCGAGTCTATTCGAATGTTCTTGGCTTACGCTTGTCATAAAGGTTTCAAGGTGTATCAAATGGATGTCAAATCCGCATTCCTAAATGGAGTGTTAGAGGAAGAAGTCTTTGTTCGACAACCTCCCGGAGTTGAAGATCATGCACATCTGGAATATGTGTGTAAGTTGTATAAAGCGTTATATGGTCTAAAACAAGCTCCTCGAGCTTGGTATGAAAGACTTAGTAGGTTTCTCATTGAAAAGGGATTTATAATGGGAACTGCTGATACAACGTTGTTCACTAAGTACATTGATGGAGAAATTATACTTGTCCAAATTTACGTAGATGATATCATATTTGGTACGACCAAAGAATCTCTATGTAAAGAGTTCTCGGACAACATGAGCAAGGAATTCGAAATGAGTATGATGGGGTAATTAAATTTCTTTTTGGGCTTGCAAATTAGGCAATCGGATGAAGGGATTCATCTCCCAATCTAAGTATTGCAAGGAAATGCTCAATAAATTTGAAATAGAAAATGCTAAGCCAATTAGCACTCCCATGTCAACTTCCGATAAGTTAACCGAAGATCTCAAAGGAAAGTGTGTGGGTACGAAGAAATATCGTGGGATGATAGGAAGTTTATTGTACATTACCGCAAGCAGGCCTGATATTCAATTCAGTGTTTGTAAATGTGCAAGATTTCAAGCATCGCCTAAGGAATCTCATTTATCGGCTGTTAAGCGGATATTTAGATATCTTAAAGGCACTATGGATTTAGGATTATGGTATCCAAAAGGACAACCTTTTGATTTAGTATGCTTTTCCGATTCGGACTACGCGGGTCATTTAATTGATAGGAAAAGTACAAGTGGTACTTGTCAATTTCTTGGTGCTTGTCTAGTTTCTTGGTTTTCTAAGAAACAAAATTCCGTTTTGATCTCAACTACGGAGGCGGAATATATAGCAGCTGCAAAGTGTTGTGCACAAATCCTATGGATGAAACAAACACTTGCGGGTTATGTTGTTAAATTTGATGCGGTATCCATTTTGTGTGATAACACAAGTGCTATTGATCTAAGTAAGAACCCAGTTCTTCATTCTCGATCAAAGCATATTGATATACGACATCACTTTCTACGAGATCACGTAAATAAAGGTGATATTAGGATGGTTCATATTGATACCGAACATAATATCGCGATATATTTACGAAACCATTAAATTCTGAAAGGTTTGCGAAATTAAGGTTGGACCTCGGAATGGTTAATTTTAAAAAGTAGAAATCTAGGCTTTAATAAATACATACAAATTAATTTTAGTCACTTAATTGTGCTAAAATATGATTTAGTATTTATTATTTACTCTTGTCTATTTTTAGACAAATTAGAAATTCATTAAAAGTATTTTCTATGAAAAATTCTTATTTATTAAGAAGTTTTCTATTAAATAGTTTTCTCTAATTATTTAGAGCTCTATGGCTATTTTTAAGTAATATTATCATTGTAATATTTCGTTAAAAGGCCATTTACGAAATTTAATCGAGCAAATGACGCTACCATTGTCAAGGCTCTCTTTACGACTCAAAGGGTCATATAAGACTCCGTGTGATTCTGATATTTATTTTGTTAACTCAAAATAAGTATAGTTTGAGGATCGAAGTCACAAGAGTTATTTGGATAAATTTGGACCGTCCAAGTAATAGGAGGATTAAATTTCGATATAATCGTATTTAACTCTACATGTTAGTATATAATTTTATCTTTAAAATTATATATTAAAATATGTATTGAGATTGTATATATGGGTACAAAAACCCCACACATATATACTAAAGATCCGGCCCATAACCTATTTTTGAAGTCCAGTCCGACTCAAAAATACTCTCAAATTCAGCCATTTTTATATGAATTTTATTCATATATTTCATTCAGCCCAGCCCAATATATTTGACCCAGTCCAGGTCGAGTGGTCAAACCCTAAAGACTTTAAATCTCAGCCATTCATGGCTATCAACTCTCAATCCCAGCCGTTCAAACAGAAAATATATTATCTAAATAAAATCACACAATATTCATTTGTGTTTCTGCCTTGTACGGCCGCAGCTGCAGTCTCTCTCAAATCCTCTCGTCTCTCTCTCGACAATCTCTCACACCTCTCTCTCAATACACTCTGCTCTTCATTTCTAAGCAAATATCTACTTAATGGATATTCATTTCCGTGATCCATTCACTCTTGTTATCGTTAATCTCACAGTGATTAATGATATAAGCAGTGATGTGTGTATTCAAGTCGGAAAATCGAAAGAATTCGATCAGTAACGGACATTTCAATTCATGATTTGTTTGTTTATAATCGAAATCAAAATTTATACATGTATAAATGATGATATGTGAGTTGTACGCTTGTTTAAAGTCGAGTTTGTGTTGCAATTAGAGTTCATCGGTTGAGAAATTTGGGGATTTACTTGATATGAACTTAGTTCTTGGCTGATGTAGTTACGCATGCGATAGATATGTTGTTCGAGTTGATTACAGTGTTTGCATGATGCTAAGTTAATTGAGTCTTATTTGATGAGTTCTTTGGATTGCAATTAGGGTTCTTGAGCTTATCTATTTGGGGATTTTATGTAAAATCGTGTATGCATATGTTCGAGTTCATGATTATTTGAGTATTAATTTTGTGTCACTAATCGATCTCCTGCAGGTTTATTTCGAATTATTCATTTTCTAAATTGCTTGAACTATGCTATAATTAAATATGTATTATCATTGTGCTAATCTCTGCTTTGCAGAATCACAATTTACTTGGTAGAATTGTGGAGTTGTTCTTGAAAAATTTAAGTGCAGAACATTGTAGTGGTATCGTTTTGATACCGAGTTCATCACGGTATTAAAGCTATATCGGTATCGGTTCGTATCATATCGGCGATTCATATCGGCCGAGTTGTATCGGTATCAGCCGATATTGAAGAAAATTCCCAGAAACTAAGAACCGGCTTAGTTTCAACTGGTAAGTCCCATGTGGAGTTCAACCATGGGCCCTGGTACATGTTTCTTATCCTTAGCAGTTACATATTTTAGACAGGTTGATATCTTGATACTAATTCTGCTAAGTGCTTAAGTGTGTACGAATGGTTGATGCATTAATGATGAAGTATGATAACGGGTTTGGGGTGGATCTACTGATGCTTGCTGTGATTTGGCTTAACAGTTGGGTTGATTATAGTAGCTTATCAGTTTAAGTACTTAGTTAATCTGCATTGCATTCTACACTGCACACACATTGCCCAGTCAATAAGAGCTGGCCATTTGATCATTTGAGTTAAATGGTATCTGCATCACTGTTGAGTAACGGCCACATAGTTCTTTAGAACATCTGCATTTCTCTTCTGCTTGAAATGTTAAGTATGTGGACTGTAATTGCTTATTTATGTTGAATGCTTAAGTGAATATGTATATGTGCTTGACTAGATACTTGACTATGTGCTTAACTGCCCGTTTGTGAAGTCTTGTGTAATTCCTTGTTAAATTCATATTTACATGGAATTGTCTTGAAATATGTGTTAGATGTAATTTTTGTCTAATGCGGTTGTAATTCAAATTGGAGATTTGAATTGTTGTATGCAGAGATAAGATTGTATTGAGCCTTTGAGACTATATGATTATTAATTGTTTTAGAGTTGGGTTAGACTTAAGTTATCTGAGAGTTTAAGTGCTTGCCTTGAGTCTTTGTCCACTGGTTCCTAACATTCCTACAATGCATTAAATGCATAGCATTAATTTACTGCATTACATTTTCCAACAGCAGCCAAATTTTTACTTTTAGAATTAAATTGTTTTCTAAAATCATTTATTTGGTTTGTCTTGCATATATCATTGATAAGTGCTTTAAATGCTATTAAATTCTTGCCGCATGCTTACATGCTTTATCACTGTTCATGTGTCACGTTTTGGAGCTCAATAAAAATTTTGCATTTTTAAATTGCACAAACTGCTACACAGCATGGTTTTACCAGTGATTGAACTCAAGCCTCTCCACCCACTTGCCCTATAAATTGAAACCCTTAATCTGTGTTTGCTTCACACCCTCTATCACATAAACACACAGCCACACTTGATCTTTTATGGGTAAGTTTCCAAACAAAAGGCCATACACCAAACCTGATTTCTCTAATCACATTCAAATTAACAAGCTTTCTAAACCGAGCTTCAAGAAAACCAAAGGTAGCAACCACACACCTCCACAATTCATAAACCACACAGCCACTACCAAATACTCCTTCCTCAAACACAACATGCAACCTGGCTTTCTCATTAACCTTGAGAGTCTCAATGAGGTCAAAACCATGCTCTTGTATTCTAAGTGGGAACCTATGTGCATCTTTAGGAATAGAAAGGTCTACACTAGCATGGTTGGTGAGTTTTATTGCAATATGGGTATTGGTAAAGGTGTCAATGATACTCTCTACATCACTTCTGTTGTGGGTGGTAAACCCATTCTACTTGATCATTTCTTGATTAGTAGAGCTCTTCAAGTTGACCCCCAGGTGGTCTCCTTGCCCAGGATTGACATTTCTAAAGAGTTTGCTTTTGGTATTAAGGAGTATCACTTGTTTATCTCTACTTTATGTGGTACTGTTGTACCTAAGAATAGATTCTTGACTGATGAGGGTATTTCTAGTGATCATTTTCTGCCTCAGTTTCAAATCATTTTTATGGTCATTAGGGCTAACATTCTTCCCAAAATGACACCTGATAAGATGTTTAACTTTGTTGAGCTTAAACTGATTTACTTGCTATTCACTAGAAGGATCTACTTCTCTTTGCCTTATGTGATACTTGTCAACATGGTGCATGCTTCTAAAACTGGTTACATGCCATATGGGTTGCTCTTGACTGCTATCTTTGAGTTTATGGGATTTGACATGACTAGGTCAAGCTACTATGTTGTTCAAAATACCTTGTCTGAAGGGTCCATTAAGGCCCCTGTTCCCTTAGAGGAATCTGAGCCTGTCCAAGAGATACCTGTTGGTCTGCCTAATCCTATCACTAGTCTGTCCAGTTTATGTGCTAAAGTTGATGAGTTGTCTGAGGACCTTAAGGTTATGAAAACTGAGCTTAAAAGCATGAGTGATAAGAATGAGCAGTTGACTGCTAGAGTGGATTTTCTGATGGCTTCTCTATCTGAGTGCATGGCTAGAATGAATGTTATGGAACATAGCATTAATCAGCTGGTGCAAGCACAGTATGAGCTGACTTCTACTCCAGCACCTCATGGTGACACTGGAGAGAGGGAAGAAGCTAATGGCACTGTCAATGCATGCAATGGACATGTGGAAATTAAGATTGAGAAATGATGCTAGTGTTCCACTCTTTAAGCCTGATGGAATCTGTTTCTTTTGCCATTTGCTGCTCTTGTTGGTTAATTTACTATCTATGTTGCTTTTGATTGTTTAGTTCCATGTTAAGCTTGCTGGTGGGTGCTATTACTATTTGGTTAACTGGTAATGAATTTGAAGGCCTCGGATGGTGTTTATGGTGGTCTTCCTTTTGGTGTTTCTGCTGTGTGCTCCTGGTTAAAGTCCAAGTCCTTTGTTCTCTTTAAATTTCAGTTTCATGTCTCCTGGTGCAGTTTGGTGATTTCTGCAACTTAGTTCTAAGTAGTAGCATTAAGTATCTATTTAGCTTTTGTGGTTATATTAGCAGGAAATGCAGTCTATGTATGGATCAAATCAGTATTTTTCAAGCTTTTGAACTGATTGATTTTATACATTCTTAGCTTATGTATCTCAGGACTTGTACTGGAATGTTTTAAATGTTATGAATTAAAGGTTCTGTTAAGTACATTTTTAAGCTATATTTCTTGTAATATTCCTTTGACACAAATGTTGACTACTACTTCGAGAATTTTTGCAGGAAAGGACTTGACTGAAATGGAAATTCGATTCATGAACTTAAAATAATTCCATATTATTTGTGTTCTTCGAATTAAGCAGCAGCCATGGAAACATATTCACTTTCAAGTGAAATTAAAATAAACCTTTATAGAAAATACACTTTTGTGAAATTTCTTAAAGGTCACTTAGGAATTTAGGAAAATGCCGAATAAAGAAATTAAATTTCTTTGGCATATATTCGAATGTAAGGTGATCAATATGCTTCCAAAATCCAAATTTTGCAATTTGACACTACAAAATTCGACTTCATTTTCAATGAGCAACAAAATTGTTTATCTAATATTTCTTTTCAAGAAAACATAGTAAACAATTACAACATGCTCAAATTAAGGGGAAGCTTTACTATTGCAACAAAGTTCTAAATTTATCACTAAAATGTTATAAAGAACAAATGTGATATTACAACTCGAAGTAAAGCATATTCGTAGGGGAAGTGATCTTTCTTATACTTTTATGTCATTAAAAGATAAAGAAAAGTATACTTGTCCCTCACACCGGGTTTCTATATAAATTCTTTCACTAACTTTCTTCTAGGACCCTTTCTTTTTGACATTTTTTCAAAAAGGGGATGAGAGAAGAAATTAAAAAGTGGAAAGAAATATAAATTGACATATAAATTGACTTGTCAAAAACAGGAACATTCACAGAATGATGTCAGAATGGTGCATAACCTGAGGGGAAGCTGCAATCAGGAAAGTAGGTACTTTTTAAAATTTTTGCTTGCACTGACATCAAGGAAACTCAGGTATATTTCTAAATTCTGTGCTTATATGTTTATGTGCCTAGGATAGAGAGGTCACATAGGCACACTTTTAATTTCTTAATAATTTTGAATAAATATCAAAAAGGGAAGGTTGAAAGATATCTTGCTCTTTTAAGGTTTTGATATTTATTATATTATTAAGAAATTAATAATAGGTCACTTAGTACCTCCCACTAGGAGTCAAGGTCTTATTTGGTGACAAGTCAAACCTTGGTCAAACCCGAGTCAATTACGGTCAAATATGAACTTTAAAATATAGAAATATATTTTAATGTTTGACTTAGATAAAATATTTAAAATATCATCTTATGGTAAGTGGCATTTAGGAGGCATACCTTTAAATTTGGTCTCGGTCGTTTTAAACTTTATCGTTTTAATATCTTTCGAACCGACGACTCACACCAACGGATATTTCATGGCTTACATATTTGAAAATCTTTTATAAATATCCGAAATGCTTTATCATGACATATTGCCTTCTATTGTAAGACCAATCTTGTATTTAAAATATTACTTTCTCCCGGTGCCCCTAACGACTATATCTATTCGGAGAATATTATTTTAAATACGTTAGTACTTCTCCCTATGCTTTGGAATATTATATTCTTTGGAGAATACTATGATATGACTTTTTATAGTCATAATATGGTGTTTGGTCTGTCAGTAATGACCAAAACTATATCGTTTGTCGGTTACGCGAAAGCGGTACCCGATGAATAGTAAACTGAGCGTAAACGACTTTTCAAGGCCAAGATTGACTTGAAACCTTGTAGGATTTCTTGAAATGGTCTATAATAGGTCTAGGAAGGTCTAGGATTTTTTCCGGAATTTTACAAAAATATTTTTCCGGAAGTCGCGTTTTTAGCTAGTGGTTACTATTCATTATTTTGCTTCGATTATTTTTAGTCGGCTTGTGTTATCACAAAAATTATGAAACTTTGGGGAATGGCTTAAAAATATTTAGGAAGCTCCAGTAATATTTTCGGAATATTCTGAGAATATTTTTCTGGGTGACCTTTTACGATATAAGTGATTTTTCGTACGAATTTATTCGTCGATCAAATCAACTTATTTTTAAAATCTGTTTTGGACTTATTCCTAAATATATTCAAGGATGTCTCTCCCAAAATTTCATAATATTTTGATGATTTTTCATTAGGGTTATTAATTAGCAAGTTTTGGCTTCTAGAATGTGCATTTGGGTTCAAATTAGCTTGAAATTCTCATGTAATGCAAATGCAACTTTATTCATTGTTTATTAGAAGTCAACTTTGCTGGGTTTAAAGAAGATAAGGATGAGAAGATATTTTATTTGTTTATTATTATTTTATTAGAGCCATTGGATGGCTAACAAGTGGCAAAATGTGAGCCATTGGATCAAACCCAAAACCCTAATCTTTGGCTATAAATTAGAGCTCATTATCACCATTTTCCTCAAGCAAATCAAGCAAGGAAGTGCTGCTAATATATCTCTAGAAATTCTTGTTCTTAAGGTGCTCTTTCGATTTCTTATGAATTTCTAGTTATAAGCTTGTTTTTCTTTCATTGTCTTCATCTTCTTCAAGCTTATGATATTGCTTCACTTCTTCTTCATCTTCTTGCTTCTCAAGCCTGCCGAGAGCGCGGTTATGTTCCACTCCATGATTCTATAGTCCGCCTTTATGGCCGGTTGAATTAAGAGTGATAGTTCATAACTCAACTCGAGAAAACGGTTAAAACACCCCCACTAGAAGCAAAAAGATGAAGGCTTGCTCGGTTTCTTCACTAACTCCTTTGAGTTTGGCTAGCTTTGAGTTTGGTTATAGTCCACTCTATGGTTCATATATTCGCTAGATTGGCTTTATTGAACAAAGAGTGATAGGCTATAGTTAATCTCACTAGAAGTGAATGTTAGTGCCAAAAACAAAGAAGATGTGCTAGATGTCTCCTTGAATTATTTGGTCACTCTTGTGGTTTGTTATAGTCCATTCTATGGTTCAAGAATCCGCCACCTTGGCTTGGTTGAACAAAGAGTTATAGGTGTTGGGTTCCGAGGCATATAACGCAACGGATAAACGTAAATAAAACAATAAATTTTTGAAACCCAAACCAGGATTCATGTATAATTATGGACAGATTATGGAGATTACGAATCATACCTTTAAAAGAGCTTTACTTTCACGAACTCAATGGAGGTCCTAGCTTTCACGACTTGTGTCTACCTCTCAAAAAACACCTCTATGGTATCCACACGAACACCTTCAAGAACGACTCACGAACTTGACTGCGGAATGGATGTACTAGCCTCCTTATTGATGATTCGATTTCTGCCTTTTCTTGCTGCCTTCTCTAGGGTTTTTCACCAAAAAACGTGAACCACTCTTAACCTATCATTATCTATTTATAATGACTGGTTAATAGGCCCTCAACAGCAAAAGCCCAACCCTTTTAGGTATAGGATTAAATAATAAAACGAAATTCTATTATTTAATTAATAACTAAGTCACACTTAATTATTATGGCAGAAATACTCCTCTAATTCGAATTTATATATTATCTCAATTAATTAAGTCTCACTTAATTAACATAATAAAATTCAAATAATCACCAATTAATTTAAATCCATAATTTAAATTAATTATTCCTTTAAGTGCTCAACGTGTGTGACCCTATAGGCTATTATTTAATTGGCAATAATTTTATTCTCCAATAAAACTATAAACAATGAGCGGTATCTAGTAATACATCATTGCTACCCAATTAAACAATAATTAAATCGTGATTCGATAAAACCTTTCGTGATTAATGTTTCCGTGTAATATAATCCCTTTAACCAAATATTATAGATTAAACTCGAGGCATGTGTTTAGTCATCCTCTTCAACATTTAATCCGGGGTTACTTGATCCATGAGTAGACTATTAAAAACAAATCATTATTTGAGCACGGCCATGCATTGTCTCACTCAATCAAGCGGCCAATAATATCTCTCCTAATTCTAGGAGGGTTAAATCCTTTATCTATCATTCATATTTCTCATGCGACTCATGATATACCCGATGTCCACTTTTATCGTCCCCCGGTCAAAGGTAACTTTTAATGTAGTTAAAGTATATTAATCCTCGTATAGAAATATAATGATCTCAAGTCAAAGGATCATTACACCATTATCACTGTGAGTCTTTCTTATGACTTTATTAAACATGAAGAATCTCACTGTGGGTATGTCCAGTACCATGTACTCCTACATGTACCTATGTATTGACTTTAGTATCTCCATACTTATAACCAATGAGATGTGGTTATCTGTCAAACAACATACTAGTCTATTTATGTATTATTATTGTCCTATAATAATAATACTTGACCAGGGACCTTTTAAGAATATGATATATTATATAATCTCAAGTTCAAGTCATGTACTTAAACTATATAATGTGTATCATGATTCTAAGGACATTTATTATGCTAACAAATATATCGCAGTAATTAAAGTCATAATAAATACGTTTATTGAATGATTAAATGACATAAAGGTTTATTCAAAGAAACAATATATTGCCTCTAGGGCACCTACACTAACAATAGGCTATAATTTATCTCATGTTTTATGTGCTTAAAGACCAAATAAATCAAGTAGTGCACTTAGCCTTAAAACCCCATCTTGTGCACGTTTTTAGATCCGATTTTGGGGCTGATTTTCTTACCTCTAATCTTAGGTTTGTGCCATCTTTGAATGTCCTTAAGTTGGTAAAATATTAGCCCTTGTTATAGTGAATTTTTACTACACATTTTGAAGGCTTTAAAGATGTAAAACAGGAGTATTCACTTGGAAAACTTTCGGCTATAGTAGCATTTCTTAAGGCTCGATTTTGTGGTGTTTTTATACACTTTAAACAAGCTCTAAGAGTGCTTTAGGGGCTGCCTTGTTTTGACAAAAGATTTGCTTGGTTTGAGCAATTTTTATCATGGGTTTAATGATTATTTCCAAGTGATATACATGGGTATAAAACAAACTAAAATTGACCAACCTTAATTGCTTATAATCTTGTCATTTATAGTTTGTTTCTTGCACTTATATACTTGCTCTTAATTGTCTTTATCTTGTTAGTATATAAATTGTGTTTGTAAGGAAGCTTGGCTTGTATTTACACTTTGTAGTGTTTTGTATAACACTTACTAGTTCTTCCTTGTCATGAACGATCTTTTTCTTACATTTGCACTTCTATAGTGGCTTGTGTAGAAAGATCCAAGTTTATCTAAATAAAGCTTCATCTTTCACTTTAGTGGAAAGTTTAGATAAACTTACAAAGCCTACTTAGTTCTTGAATGCTTTCCGAAAAGAGCACTAATCATTGAGTTAACCATGTTTGTTATCTTGCTATCAGAATGAACTAAGTATTCATATGGTTTACTCGAAAGTCTAAACCTTTGATTCGGCTTTGAATATATTCCGGGGAAATATATTGTACTTCACTTAAGTACACCAAGATTGCTAGTTATATTTAATCTTTCTTGATTATATGCTTTCATATAACTTGTTAATCTTACTTTTTTTAAATTGCTAGTTATGTTTGCTCTCTCATTTTTTATATGCTTGAATATAACTTGGTAATTTAATTGTGCTATATATATATATATATATATATATATATATATATATATATATATATATATATATATATATATATATATATATATATATATATATATATATATATATATATATATACATACATATATATTGCTTTCGCTCTTGCTCTTGTTAATTTTATTCATGATATATATATGCACACATTCGGCACACACAGTTACACATATATATTTACTCACAAGTTTATATATATTCATGCTTTCTTGATTATTATGTGCCTTGTATAATATATATTGTCTTTATATATTATATCTACTTGCTACACTTGTTATCTGCATGCCATATTGTGTTATTCTTAATATAACATGTGTGTAGTTGTTCTAGCACTTATATTGTTAATAGGTTGGACTTGTTAATGGTATACTTGCTCTCTTGGATTAATGAATATGGTTATATGTTAATCCCTTTATCTACTCGTGTTATACCATGCTTAATTGATTTATCAATTGTATGACTTGTTGTAGATTTTGTGCATGTATGTTTCTAATAGGTTGGACTTGTTAGTGATGTACTCGCTCACTAGGATTAATATTTGTGTAATATTAGTTCAAATCTTTCTTTTCTTGTAAAAGGGTATTTTGTAGATATTGTATATTAACTTTTGCAGTGAGGTGAAGTGAAGTGAGGTGATCCTTGTTCTAAGACCTAAGTCTTAGGCACGCCGACGGGGAGTTGGGTGTCTTCGCACCGTGAGGAAAAGGAAAGACCCAAGACCTAAGACCCAAGAATAGGGCTGGCAATTTCGGGTTTCGGAACGGGTTCGTGTCGGGTCAACAGTGGGTTTCGGGTACAGGTGCTCAACCCGAACCGACGCGAAAATTTAATGGGTACAGGTGCTCAACCCGAACCCGACACGAACGAGTTTCGGGTGGGTTTCGGGTAACCCGACCCGAAAATAATTATATATATATATATTAAAAAATATATTTATATATATTAAATAAATATATTTATATTAAAAATAATTATATATATTAATATATGTATATATATATATTAAAAATATACAAATATATATATATATATTAAAAATAAATAGATATATTAAAAATAATTATATATATATATTCGGGTCAGTTTCGGGTTACCCGAACCCAACCCGATTTTTTCGGGTCAAGTTTGGGTCAACCCGAAACCGACCCGAACCCGAAAAATGCAAACCCGAACCCGACCCATGCGGGTTGGGTTCGTGTCGGGTTCGTGTCGCGGGTCCAAAATTGTCAGCCCTACCCAAGACCGGCAAAGGTTAGTAGTACAAAGACTACACAAGGGGCTACATCGGCTTTGAAGAGGTAATGGGGAGTTACGCTCCAAGATAATTATTGTATGGTTGCTACTTTATTTTGAGGGGGTAACGGGGAGTTACGGTCCAAGATAGATATTGTAGTGGTTCTACTTGTATTTTGAGAAGGTAACGGGGAGTTACGCTTCAAGATAGATATTAGTAGGTTTGTAAAGGCTTATCCGCCTAAGTTAAGGAGTGTGTTTTTAGTGGGGTAACTCTCGAGATCGGGGAGGGTCTCGGGGACTGGATGTAGGGGTATATATATATCTATTAGAGGTATATATATCGCGAACCAGGTGAAAAATCGACCGTGTGGTATTGCTTGCTCTTTCTCTTTACTTATGCATTTATATATTGCTATATTGTGATAAAACGTTTTTCAAAAAGAGAAAAACCCGTTTTGGCAAAGTTTTTCGAGGCAAGTCATCTTAATCTTTCGAATCCGCTCTTCGGGAAGTCTGTATCATTCTTCTCGGATTGTTAAAATCGATGTCTAGAATTGAGAGGTATTAAGCAACCTACGGGTTCTCCTTCGAAACTGGTCGGTTGATCTCGAAAGATTTTAGATCACATGTTTTCATGAAATTTTCTAAGGCGAAGATTTTTAAAAGGCAATTATTTTTTCAAATTGGTAATAAGCTATTCAACCCCCCCCCCATCTAGCCTATTAATACGTCATATCGGACCTAACACAAATTACACATAATAATAGTGCAGTGTACCATAACCAGACCAAACATCACACGAAAAATGTAACATAAAATAAGTAACCATATCATAAAGATTTTTTAAGTTTAAATGTCCTAGAATCTATGTGGCCAAACATATCAGTGATCCAGATACTGGAATTCTCTAAGGGATTTCCAACCAGGTCTTAATATGTGGGCAAGTGTGTGAGTGTATGCATGACTGTATAATTACTACAAATTCATTCTAAGTAATTTTTGATTGAAACAATACATTACTTTATTCAAACTGTGTATCAAATTATAAGCCACCAATTCTCGAACATAGCAAAAAATTTGACTGGGTCAAGGTAGCCTTAGCACAATTCACAGTAATTGTTATATATCACAGTGCATAGCCACAATAAAATTTCAATAAGCACACATTTAAAACTTAGCACAATAAGAACAATCTACTAATATGTCAAATACTCATATAGTTGACTAAGTCAACATATGCTGTTTTATAAAATCTGGACTTATACATAACATTTTACATTTCAAACCATGCCATTTTATTCATTTATTGCATTTAATTCTCAACTGGTATAAACATAAGCCAGTCAATATTAAAACAATACCTCAACCAGTAATTCATTAATAACCACAACTTTACAACAAATGTAAATTAAAACAGATATTTGTGTAATTTTTCAAATCAATCATTTCGTAAATAATTTGAAGTATCACATTCAGTGAATCCACATATCACTCCAGAACTGAGACTCACGAATCGTTAATACATAACTTAATCACTCAATTTTAAACCACTAATCTTAAACATATAACACTTAATTCACAATTGACCATAGAGCACACAGATCCACTTCAATAATAGAGAATAAGAGATTACCTTAGCGAAAGAACCGTAAACAGTTACTCAGGACTTACCTGATTAACTCAATCGCAGATTGAGTTAACTTCCGAGTCAACTCATCGAGGTGAAACCAAAACCCCCGAGTCGACTCACTGAGTTAAAGTGAATAGGTCGAATCTCAACTGATTTCTTTGCGAATCTTGACAGATACTGCTTTTTATATCCTTAAATATGACTTAATCAGCCTCCTACAGTTCATTTCTCAAAAAAATGGTTAGGGTTATGAAAGTAAACATTGTAAACAAACGTGAATGTGTGATTGTGTATATATATCATATATACGTGTCGAATTCGAGCTTTATCAAACGATTTATGACGAAAATCGTTGATTTGATCTCTGAATTCTCTCAATTTTACTAATCCCAGCTTGAATAATATCAACTAAGTCGATTAATTGATACATAGAAGAATATATAGACTCGATATAGTGTTTAATGGCCGGAGAGATTTAGAATTTTATGGTTCTAAGGCGAGAGAAAAAGAGAAATGAGAGAGATGCTGCGAGAGAGAATAGAGAGAGATTTAGGGTTAGAAGTGAAAGCTCCGTAAACAGTATACTGAATAAGACATATCACTATGTATATATATTTTTGGAAATCAAGGGCTGAGATTAACTCATCATATAAACCAACGGATGAGATCGTAGGGTTTTAAGATTTTGGGCCGGGTCAAATACATTAATCAGTTGGACTGGGCTTAGTATCCTTGGACTGGGTCGAATAATGACCAGAAATATTAAGAAAATAATGTATACTTTTATGGAAATAATTTGGTAATTTATATATATATATATATATATATATATATATAATAGACATTTGAAAATAATGTTTTGATTCTTTGTATGTGAATTTAAATATCACAAAAATATCTCAAAATTATTTTCAAATTTAATTCGAAAAATATTTGTTCGAATAGTTTTATCTAATTGATAAAATAATAAGAATCTCAATAAAACTCGGTCGATAAAGTTTCATGTGTTATCATTATCGATAAATCTTAGTTTTAGAGTTTCTTAGAATTCGATCAAGAAGATCTCTTTTTCGTGAAATAATTATGATAAATATTTTCACAAAATATATATATATAAATATAGATAATTTTTATATAAATGTATAAACCATTATTTTGGTAATTCTAACATTCCTAGATCCAAACGAAGTTTAGCGAACCTTTCGGAATTTAATGGTTTCGTGAAAATGTCAGTGAGATTGTACTCAGTTTTGATGTGAATCATTTTTATATCGCCTTTATTGACATGATCACGCAAGAAATGATGTCTCACATCTATATGCTTAGATCTTGAATGTAACACGGGGTTTTTTGCTAAGGTCAATAGCACTCGTGTTATCGCATATGATGGATATTACATCAAATTTAATATTATAGTCGGCTAGTGTTTGCTTCATCCACAATATTTGAGCACAACACTTTGCAGCCACTATATATTCAGCTTCTGTTGTGGAGATAGATACCGAAATTTGTTTCTTCGAAAACCAAGAGACCAAGCATCCTCCCAGAAACTGACATGTACCACTTGTACTTTTTCTGTCGACTAAATGCCCGGCATAGTCAGAGTCAGAAAAACATACTAATTCAAATGGTACTCCTTTTGGATACCAAAGACCTACGTCAGTGGTTCCTTTTAGATATCTCAAAATCCTTTTTACCGCGGATAGATGAGACTCTTTAGGTGCTACTTGAAATCTAGCACACTTACAAACACTATATTGTATATCGGGATGACTTGCAGTTATGTAAAGCAAGCTACCAATCATACCTCGATATTTCTTAGGGTCTACGGGAATCCTGTTGGGATCTTCTGTTAATATCTCAGAAGTAGGCATAGGAGTAGATATGGGTTTGGCATTATCCATTTCAAATTTCTTCAACATCTCTTTACAATACTTGGATTGAGAGATATGGATGTCTTCGTCAGATTTCCTAATTTGCAATTCGAGAAAGAAATTTAATTCTCCCATCATACTCATTTCGAATTATTTGCTCATATTATCAGAGAATTCTTTACATAGTGCATCATTGGTTGAACCAAAAATGGTGTCATCCACGTATATTTGTACAAGTAAGATATCATCTTTTTCTTGTCTCGTAAATAAGGTTTTATCGGCAGTTCCCATTTTGAAATTATTCTCTAATAGGAACTTGCTTAACCTTTCATACCAAGCTCTTGGAGCTTGTTTCAAACCATATAGAGCTTTGTATAATTTATATACATACTCCGGATGTGTGGCATCTTCAAAACCGGGAGGTTGTTTTAAATAAACTTCTTCTTCTAATATCCCGTTTAAGAAGGCCGATTTGACATCCATTTGTTATATTTTGAAATCTTTATGACACGCGTCAGCTAATAGCATTCGAATCGATTCAATTCGAGCTAATGGTGAATAAGTTTCATCGAAATCTATACCTTCCATTTGGGTATAGCCTTGAGCGACTAATCTCGCTTTATTTCGAACAACTGTTCCATTTTCATCTAACTTATTTATAAAAACCCGTTTAGTTCCAATTATGGAAGTGTCTTCGGGTTTTGGAATGAGTTTCCAAACTTTGGTACGAGTGAATTATAATAATTCATCTTGCATAGCCGAGATCAAATCCTCGTCTAGCAAAGCTTCTTTTGCGGTCTTAGGCTCTATTTAAGATAGAAAACTAAGATGATTCACAATATTTTGAACTTGTGACCGCGTTTGAACTCCTTTATTTAAGTCTCCAAGAACATTGTCCAATGGATGACTTTTAATTATAGGAATTTCTTTTGGGAGTTCAACTTCTGTTTCGACCAATTCTAATGGCTTTCTTAGAACAGGGGTCCCGAGATCCATATTTTCGAATTGTAGAATCATATTTTCTACATCATCTTGTTCGACATCGTCTTTTTCAACAAGATCTTTGTACTTTGGTAGTGGTTTACTTTCATCAAATGCTACATTCATTGATTCTTCCACCATAAGTGTTTTGAGATTGAATACTCGATAGGCTTTACTATTTGTAGAGTATCCAAGAAATATACCTTCACTTGACTTAGGGTCAAATTTAGTAAGGTAATCTTTCGAGTTTAATATGAAGCACTTACTTCCGAATACTTGAAAATAGCCTAGTTTCGGTGTTTTGCCAAAGTAAAGCTCGTAAGGAGTCTTTTGCTTTAACAAAACCCGATTAAGAATATGGCAAGCGGTAGGCATAGCTTCGGCCCAAAAATATTTAGGTCGACGATATTCATTAAGCATTGTGCTAGCCATTTCTTGTAATGTTCTATTTTTGTAACGCCCCGACTTCCCAATACTGAAAATATACTTTTATAATAAAATAGACTTTGATACAGGGGAATTTCAGAAAATTTCAGCTTGTAGTATTCGTAAATCGGACTATCCACCTGTATTTCAACCCAAACCAAATTCCAATTTAACAGTTACAAATAAAACTTAATACACCAATGATTCCTCACCGAGAATCGATTCCAGGTTATGGTATGAAACAAGAATCTAAACTATACAAATTATTACAATTTCTTTCACTACTCTGAATACAATTACTATACCGTCTAATCTGTAGCTTAATTCCAATCCGTGCTTACCCGCTCTGACTTCGAGATCTATCCTGTATAGGCTGCCTCATTTCTCTCATATGACTTGTAAGATGTAGACATCCACCCTTAATCCTAACTGAAAGGTTACGGAAAATAAAGCAAGAGTGAGCCAACAATGCTCAGCAAGTGATCAATATAGTGAAACAACGATATTACGATAATTCATTGATGAACAATATCAATGAATACTTTATCTTAAAAGATCATTCAATTTCCATCATAGAGTAAAATTTTCCATTTACTACAAACCATCACTGCCTCAGATAAAACTTTGAGAAAAAGAATATCAAGAAATCCCCCAATCATTCTTACTCCACTTTCAACGTGCAATGTTACTCGCGAAGGGAATAACTGGGAAACTTCTATCCACCCTTAATCTCATTGTTTTACTGAGTTCCTAATTTTGATCAAGATAGAAAAACATCTAACTCTAATATTCACAATTTCGAACTAATGACCATTTACCTTGAAACATATATATCTTATCAAAACATTCCTTCCTTTAAAAACCCTTTCATTGTTGAAACATACTTTTCACAAAACCTTTTTAAAAACATTTAAGTTGATTGGAGTTTTTCCCTTGACATCGGACAATACGGGTGATCAGCCACGTAAAGTCCCCATACCGGACACGAAGTCCCTCTGGACCTTAAAAATTGGGTTACCAATTAGGCACCACATTGGCCTTTAATGCTGGACTAGAACCACCCTAGCCTCTTACGCTAAATAAAAGTGCTGGACTAGGACCACCCTAGCCTCTTACGCTTCTCCAATCTATAAACCTTTAAAAACTTTAAAACATTTCACTTTTCAAGTCCTTATACTCACTGATAACATATCAGCCCAGTATAAGGAATTTTAAAAAAACATCTTTAATTTATTTGAGCCATTTTCATTTACCATTATAAAAAAAACTGAGGGTCAGGGAAGAAATTGATATAAGGAATTATAAATAGCAAAGCAATAAGATTGAACTAAACATGGTATGGTTCAGCAAACAGAATCATATATCAATAAGGAAACATAAATCAATTAAGGAACGGATCAATTATTTAGGATCTAGAATTGAACAACCACTCATTTCAAATATTATCAATTATTGAAATTCCGTTGCAAAGTTTGAACTAACATAAAAGATTTGAATAGTTTAAAAAGATGATTTAAGAAATTCCCAATTACTCAAATCTCACTCTTGTCGGCTAAGCACTCATAGGCTTTAGCTGCCAAATCGGCATGACAATAATGAGTTCAAATAATTAAGAAGATCTCAATTCATTCTCGGCTTTAACCGTCACTGAGCAACACATGCCTCAATAACAGCATAAACCTCGAATTAATTTACATCAATTTGAAAGAAAAACGTACTTTGAAGAATATTATAATAGACGAGGAATATTTAAATAAAATAATTTTAAAAGAATTCAACACCTGAACAATAGGTGAGGAAAATAAACAATGACAGAATAATTTGAGGATGTATGTTCATGAATTAATAGAAGAAGAATGTCACTGGAAATAAAAATGAAAGGTATAGACACTAGCAAAATAGTTTGAAAAGAATAACATATAATTAACGGATCAAGTTCATATTATTTAGACTAGAAATGAAAGGTATAGATGCTTGCAAGAAAGGAGTTCGAAAGAACAAATAAATAATACAAAAGGTTTCACATCACTTAACAATAAGTGAGGGATAGTAAACTTGCCTCAATACATGAAGTTCCAATTCCAATATCTAAATCCTTTACTCACTTTACATCAGCCTCTACTTCTTTATACATTGTCCCATATTCGGTCATACATTCGTCTTTCCTGTACCACTTGTCAGCTTCTACACGAGCACACTCATCATCTCCGATAATTATTTTCTTTCCTCAAGAATCCCTCTACACGTGCTCTGGCTCTTAGTCGGCCTCTCATTCGTACCTACATACAGGTAATGTACTACTTCGGTATGCGTCTAATCGAAATCACCTAACTCGTTCTACCCAAACGCGTCCTATACACTTTACAATTTATAACCTATAGATCATATTCTCGAAATAGTAACATATAATCACATAAGCACTTAGCACATATTATTATCTCACAATTATATTTCATAACACACCTATATCCTTTGCACACCAGAAATCTTTATCAAAATACTCTCAAAATAATGAAATAATTTTAGTAAAAATTGGACAGCACCTCTTTTAAAATATGGCCTAACCTGTGAGAAATACTATTAATTCAATCAACAACCAAATATCTCTGGCTTCGATACAATACACAATCATACTAATATATACTTTGTACCACTTCTGACAATCCCGCTTCACATATACATACATACTTATATAAATCACAACCAACCAGAACACATTTATAACTTCCTTTATCCTTAAAGACAAATCAAATTAATATTTTTAATACAAATTTAACAATTATAACAATCCTTTTTTTTTATCAATTTCACATAATCGATAATAATTGACACAAAGATTCACTAATATTCGTAATCACATATACAATCATAACAGATCTTTTACCATACTATAAAATTTAACTCTTTTTAAACCACAAATCATAATACCTATATTTTTTATTATTTTTATTTTTATTTTTCTTTTGCCTCTCGGCATTTCACTACAAGGACACATGCACAAGCTCAAGCAGACACACACATTAGTAACATACGGCATATACATACCAGACTGTTTTAAACACTATAACTCCTCCTATGATCATAACAATCTAGAACAACATCCAACACGTAGAGAACAATCCAAACAAATTAAAATTAATCAAATACCGACAATAATCATAAAACCCGGTGACCACAAAATCAACACCCAAAAAAAATTCACAAAGTTATATAAATAGTCTCTATACTAAACGATTTAACCAACTACGATATCACAATCAATTAACAGCCACCCCAAATATGAACTCCGACTACTCCAAAGTTTCCGACGAACCACAACTTTGTCAAAACTCGGATTTTTTAACATACAATCATCAAGAAGAACTTAATTAGTGTTTTAGTAACTCAAATCAGCCAAACCAAGGTCATAACAATGAAAGCCCCAAATCTCAACCAACAATTCGTATAACCCACACACAGTGTAACACGCACACACCTGCGCACCCTTATTCTTTTCGGCCTTAGCACCCAATACGCACACCAGTCTCCTTCCTTCATCGACTTCAAGCCACCAACGTTCACACGGCTACCTTTGTACTCCCTCTTTACACACACAATAGCAAATTGAACCACAACTAGCACACCCAGCAGCAAGACACGCGCATACACATACACACCTATGGACTATAATTACACGCACGCTGCAACACCAACAACTTGCAGCAACACCTTGGACCAGAATCCCCAATTTCGAACTGCAACACCCGCATATACATGCACACAGCACCATATCCACACACACTTACACGGTCAGTAGAAAGGAGAGGAGAAAGGGTGAGGGGAAAGATAATTCTAGAGAGATTGCTAGGGAGAGAGAGAATGGCGAGAGAGGGAGAGAACAGTCGATGTAAGAACCCCAAATTTTGGATATAATTAAAACTTTTTATTATGTACTGAGGTAATGGTGAATAGTGATTACGACTACGATGTAACGATTGAGATAATGAATGAAAGGAATAGATTTGGATTCAAATGTTTTTATGCCATGAAGAATGCTAATGGTTAACAACTTAGGTAAGAATAATCTATCTCCTAGGAGAATAAGATATGGCAATTCTAAACAGGAGAATATTCTCATGTCATCCGGATCGATAACGATTAGTCCAGTGGTTCCGTGAAAGGGTTAAGGAACGCCTGAGAAAGAACAAGGACATTGTCACAAATATAGGGAATAAAGGAAGAATAAAGGATGAATAGTATTTTTGGTGGAAATTGGAATATTATTAGACGACACTATATAGAAAGATTCAGAATGGATTTCTGAGTTCGTATTAATGATCTAGGGGCGAAATAAGTGTATGTAAATGATATCAGATTCAGAGAAATAGAAATTTTATTTTCGCCGAGATTTCCCTAGAAACTAAAAGATTTAATGAGTTAATAAAAAAGGATTTGAGGACATATTCACAATCTATGGAATATATAAACGTAAGATTGTCTCGTCAGATTGCAGAAATTCAAAAATTATTTTTCCCTAAACGGACCAGATTGGACCAGAAATTGAGATGGACTAATTATTTATTCCAGAGAAATATTTCGAAGGCATATTCTCAATCTAGGATATATATAAACGTAAGTAGGATTTGTCAGAATTCATAAAAGAGCGAATTGGAGAAAACTGATTTAACGATGTAGAAATGATAAAATGAATGATGGAAAATATCCCGGAATCCGAAAAATCTAAAATTTCAGAGAGAGCTTCATATTAGTAAGTGGTGACTAAGTGCACAATTAGAAAAGTTATTTGAGGAATAGAAATTGAGATTTTTTAAAGAAAGAGAAGGAAGGAGGATGAGACGCACGGTAGGTTACGGTATACGCTCGCACACGGAACAGAAACTCATTTAGCTTTATTACAACTACACCATAAGTAAATATCTCTCATTTCTCTCATCTTCCTCCCTCTTTTTCTCTCCATGGCTGAAGGTCATGCTTGCCAAAGGAAATCATGGCTAGCCTTGTCCGTTTCTTGCGTTCTAGTACTCCAATCGAAGCCCTTTCCGAGCTCTACGCATCTACGGTAACCACTCTCTTCACCTCCAACCTTAGCTTGTTCATTTCTCATGATTTATAGGCTGTGCTACAGTGTATTTAATTTTGAAACTTCTTAGAAATTGAAATTGAAATCATGGATGAGTAATTAAGGTTATGGGTTAGTCGTTTATGAGTTTAGTTTAGCGATTGCATGAGTTATCGATAGATTTTTATAAAAATGAAGAACCCACTGATTATGCATGGCTTGACGCTGTTAATGGAGTATATATGCTGTTTATGATGGTATATTCCCGGTGTGGCTTGGTTGTATTGTTATGATTTTTAGAACGTTCGATTTATAGCCATCGTAATGCCAAATTTTTGTTAACACTTAGAAACCGAGCATGACAGTAAATATAAATTCCTGAACTTGGTAATATTATGACATGTCCTCATAGATCTCGAGCCATAGATCGTTTTGGCATGAGAATTGAAACATTCCGACTTACGGTTTAGGAGATATGGTCAAATTACTAAAATTGGTTCGGAACCGTAAGTAAAAGTTTGTAACTTCAATTGAACCCTCGTAAACATGTTACTCAGTGGCGAATCTTGGTAAATAAATACTAGGGGTCATAAGGAAGGTATGAAAGAAAACCACATATCAAACGGATCGTTTTCCGATTTTATAAAAATGTTGGAATCGAAGTTAAACGCGGACGAACCCCTAAAAACCCGCTTGGTTATAACTCTGGTAAAACACTTAGAAAACGAACGATAAAACTCGAGGTATAATCTCGGTTCATAATCGATCGACTTTAGAACTTATGCGACTTAAGTATATACCGAGTGTGGGTATGATGACATGTCGTAATAACGAACAAATGTCGGATCGTATCAGTAATAAAAAGAGTTACACTAAAAGGTGTATAACGAGATAATTCGAAAACGTGTTTCGATTTAAGTGAAGTTTACACCTAGACTTTTAAAAGGTGTTAAGTGGTTAATCTCGAATGTTCTGATTTTTATAGATCATCGAGCAGACTGACACGCTATCTCCACCCACACCCGATTACCAGGCAAGTGTTCAAAACTTTGAACCTGTTGTTGTGATAATATATATATGTGATTGCCATTTTACATATGCCATAGCATGCATGCCTATTGTCAAATTAGTTTATGATACTTGTTCCCTGAGTTGATATTGGCTTATAGACTAGATACGAATTATCAGTTATAAGCCGGATTGTTTTGGTAAGACCCTTAGCGAAGGGCATATGATATTCATTCTTAAATATAGACCGGGAGTCGTTATTTTGAGATATAGATAGTCGTGGAAACCCGGAGGGATTCCAATGGCAGATTACTATTTATCTGAGGAATGTTATTATTAAACGTTATTTATATTTCCATAAAGTATCAATTACTTGTAAATCTTTCGAGGAATGTTGATCGAGTATTATCTCAGTCGAGAGATGTTAAATGAATGTTAGTTTCGAATATTCATTTAGAGTTGATTATTTAATGAATATTATTTTGATATTCATTAGAATGTTATTTATTAAATGAATATTACTTTCGAATATTCATTTAAGGTTTATGTACTTAAGGAATATTATTTTAAAATATTTATTGGAGGTTTTGATCACTTAAGGGATATTATTTCGAATATTCCTTTAAGTTTTTGATTACTAAATGAATATTATTTGGATATTCATTTAGAAGATTATTTATTAAATGAATATTATTTTCAAATATTCATTTAAAGTTTGACTCATTTATTGAATATTATTTTAAATATTTATTGGAGTGTAATTATTAATGAATATTATTTTGAATATTCATTTAAGGAGTGATTTATTTAGTAAATAATTCTATATATTCATTCGAGGATTACTTACGAGCAATATTATGATTTAATAATATTCCGTAATTATTATTGAGTTAATAAATATTCTTGGAATATTTATTTAATTCATTTAAATTCTTTTTTAAAATGATTTATATTATTTGGAGATTATCTTTCACCTCCAAATATTATGTAAAATATTTCGGAGTCTTTTTACGACTATTTTATCAAGGAAAGGTTCCCAACTCTTTATTTTTCATTTAAATCTATCTTAAAAGGATTTAAATGCTCGCTCAAACTTCCATTTTATAGGGGAACCTACTTGAGCAATGTTATTTATCTTGTAGACTTCCCGGTCATAAATCTCATAATTTATCATTTTCACTCACAACTTGGTTGCTATGGACTCATTAAGTCTGTGTGTACCTTCTCATCATTCGAGGGGTAAGATTGTTGGAACAAGTTGATATCCATTAACAAGCAAAAGCTTGGGAAATGTTGGTGAATTTTCCTTTCCAACTAGATACGACTACTTTGTGGAGTCTTATCAACAAGTATTTCACTTGGGGAAGGGAGGACAAACTCTACGTTTCAATGATGTGGATTTATTCGAACTAGGAGTCGTGTGTAAGAGGCCGAGTCGCGCGGTCCATCACAAGGCCTAACCATTGGCCAGGGAGTTACTATTAAAGGCAATCTACAAGTGGGGCCGTCAGTTCTTCCTTCTACCAGTAGTAAACTATATTGGGCTGTACCATCCCCGACTGATCATCAGGGAGTGGGACAGCTGGCGCGTGATGACTCCAGTATTAGTTCATCTCCCAAATTGGGAATTCCCTGCAACACGTATCGAAGAGACTTCTTTCAGGTTGACGGTGTCTTCCGCAACACGTATCGAAGAGACTTCTTTCAGGTTGTAGGACTTCGAAAAATGTTAATAACTGGGATTGCAATATTTTCCTTGCAAGTTCCTCTTTATATGATAAATGATAATATCTGGCTTATCTTTGACATAGCAGATATTCCCACCTATATATGCATTTTGAGTTACCTCATAACTTCATCGTTCATGTTATTCTGGCATCATTTCCGTAAATGCATGGCATATGGTTTGAAAGATACTTTTGAACTGTTATATATATTATCGTTTATTTAAATATTATTGTTGGTGGGCTATTGCTCACCCTTGCTTTATTATTATATCACAACAACAGCTAGACCAGATGATTCGCACAAGGCGCACTCGATGCTGGCGAGGACGATGAGACTACCAGAGCCGAGGGATAGATTCATTCTTTCAGTACCAAATATATGGACTAGTATGACTTATGTAAATGGATGGCAAAGAGTATGTATTCATATTGTAACTCTTTTGGGTTGTAAGAACTCATAATGTGTTTAATAAAATTTGATTGTTACTCTGATTTCATCTCTGGGACTATAACGGGCATGTTTTATATTGTTGTGTTGGGTCATAAAGATGTAAATTATTTTATGTTGAGGTAAGGTCAAGTATTGTGGACAGAATTGGAGACCGTAACGACCGGATCCTGGACCCCGGATTTGGGGGTGTTACAGAAATGGTATCAGAGCATACGTTATAAACCCCAGAGATGAGGTGACGTTAAAATAATAAATTCACTAAGATAATAAGAACTCTTACCAAGTTCATAGTCGGACTACTTAATGTAGTGATGACATATAAAACCCCTATGGGAACTCTTAAGTATCATAATAGTAACCTAGCTCGATATCGTATCGACGAGTAAGGCGTCAAACCTTGAGTCATACGAGCAGCAGCGCGATAATGCTTTATCTGTTGAAGATCAGCGGGTAAATTCAATAGAGTACCCTACTGGAGACCCGGAAGAGGTTCCAGCAGATAAGGAAAATCCTGTTAGGATAAGGAGCTTACCCTCGAGGAATGAGGGCTGCAGCCAGAAAGACTGTGATGATTAAGATATGGTGCTCAGAAAAGTGACCATAAAGAACTAAGCTACTAGTAAGAGAACTAAAGATTCGTGTTGGATTTATAGCCGGACTACTGGATGTAGTACCAGCGAGTAAGACGGATTGGAAGAATTACTTGAGATCTTATACGGGAATAGACGAGAATCCTCAGAGACTTTCATATTAACGAAGAAAGAGCTAGAGGGATGTATGATTAGCAAAGACATCGATATAGGACGAGGAGCAGAGTCCCTAGAAATAGTTGAGAAGGAGGCAGTAAGTGTCATATCATTTGACAAATGAATTAGTATGAATATTGTCAGTAATAATTCACCATGAGAAGGCAGATGTCATAGGTTGTAAATTATGGAACCAAATTGAGATTAATGAAGTTGTTTATTTCAGGAAAATGTCCATTTTATGAATGAGTCAGTTAGAAAGTGAAAATATTTGGAAGTGACAGCATGATTGGATAAGTTATATAAGGAGGTAGTAAGCAAGACAATGATCTCAGAACCTACCGGAAGATAAGACCAGTGAGTCAAGATGAACTCGTAATAAGGCTACTGTCAGAGACTGAGTATAGGGTTATTTCAACTCAGTGAAATGATGAACCAGAAACGCTAGATGCATGTGATTCAGAGGAATATTAAATTCTTTCTTTTCGTTGAATGGATTATAGTAGTTACCTTAAGTTTACTCCGACGCGGAGTTATAATGGATCAAGTAATACGATCAGCAGTTAAAGAGAAAAATGTGAGAAAATCTTCCTGGAGCTAAAAGATGAAATTGGTAATGACCAAGAGTTGGCATTGCTTAATGGAAAAAGGAGAATTTGTGCTTCCAATGATGCTTCGCATAAAGGATTAGGATGTGTGCTTGCGCAGCACGACAAAGTACTTGCGGAGGCATTCGGACAGCACGGTTCACCAGGTTCGGATGGCCCTAGTAGTGCCAATTTTGTGGAGCAACCAACTCCGACGGTAATGTTCCTTCTAAGACTAGTGGTTAGGTACACTGACATTTGGTAATATTCAATGTCAGGACGTATAGGTATCAGGATATTGTGTCAGGTTTCAGTTTGAAACTGTTGATTCCCTTCTAAGGGATGTATATAATTGGTTCCTCTCCAGTGGTTAAACTTCCAATCTGATGACGATTATTTCATTAATTATGACTGCTTATGGTTCTACCTGCTTGGAGGTTCATAGAATTATTCTTCAGGTTTCGAAACTGGTCTCCTTAACGTTACCAGTAGGTGGATAGATTGACCAAAATTTCCCTGATTCTGGAAAGAACTTCAATGAATTGTGGCAAACCTTGTCTTTCTGATTATCAGAGAACGTCATGGAAGAGAGTAGAAACTGGAGCGAACCCTGTGATTTGGGTAAGGATGCCGTAAAATGGGTTAGTAGACGGACCCTGAGTATTACAATCGATGGTAGAGATAAATGATGAAGGGAGAATGGACGAAAACAGGAAATGTAAGTAAGAAACCAGCCGGACTAAGAAACTCTGGGATTGACTTAAGTGAAAAGGTTGTTATGCCAGGAATGGTAAGCTTGCGTGGGACATGGGATTGATAAGAAAGTTGAAAAGATAAAAGTAGAGGAAAGGTGGCCGGAGACGGGCCGAGTAGTCAATTAAGACTTATATGAAGTAAAGTTTTGGAAAGGTAGAAAGGTATCAAAGTAGAAGGCACTATGCCAGCAATTGCTAGAAAAGTAATGCTAATTAGCCAACCCCTAAAATCATATATTTTTATTTTAGTGTGGTCCGTTGAGGCCAAGTCACAAAGGATTATCAAGTGACTAGACCAGCAATGAAAGGACAAAGCAGGGTTGCTTCTAAGTAAGCACCGACTGCAAGGGCTTCTGCTATAAAGGAAATATTAATGAGATCGTAGGAGTCTTCTACTGAAACCTTTGCAACCCATGTTTGATTTGGGAATTTACTAAACTTTTTGGAATGGGGTCACCCGTACTAAAGTGATTCATGTGTATATGATTCCCCAAGATTACGAGTAAAAATGGAAGTATAATGACTTGAGATGTATGACGTTAGGGTATTATAAATACCATGAATATATTATGACTAAGGGAAGTGGACAATGAAGGTGTATGAAGAGAGTATAGAAATGGTCAGAGATGGATCAGTATGCTGTAGAAATTTTGTCTAAGGCAAGTACCTTTGAGAAGAACGATAAGTACTAAGAGATTCACGTTGAACTCGACCAATATCTTCCAAGACATCCTTGCTACCATTACCAAGTTCTGTAAGAGAGCAGATAGACATACGCTGTCTTTTGGAAGGTCAAATAGGCTAGAAACTATCTGAAAGAAGAGATTAACATTAAGCCACCGATCGATTATCAAATGAGAATGATTGAAAAGAGACCCTTATTAAGGGATACATGATCTGATTGCCAATTATATGATGCAAGAATTCCTTGGCAGTTGAATTAAGGATAGGATATAAATAAATTAAGACAAACCCTGGGGAATGCACAAGGGATGGCATTAACCCTAATAACGACATCATGAATTTAGATGATATGAGTTGGACTTGCTAAGGCAAAAATGACCGGTAAGGATTATTAAAAAGAGTTCTGGAAAGAACATAGATAGAATTATTAAAGTATTGCTCAATGACGTTTTTGATATACCCTGTACCCAGAAAATACAGGAGGAATGATAAGAATGACCTAAGAAACCTTACAAGGAAAAAGGTAATATTCCAAACTTCAAAATGAAAGTTTGGTAAGAAATGTATGACATAGTAACAATAATGCTAGATGAGGCATGTATGAAACCCTGAGGAAGTATGGATTGAACCTATAAAGGTTGAGATTATCCTAAGATAAGGAAAGAACTAAGAAAAGAAGTATCCTAAGTAGGATTGGGAATAAACGTGATAAAGTTCCCACGGGTAGGTGGAAGCAATGACTTACGGAAAAAGACTGATAGATATATTTTTCTCCTTCAGCAGAGCTTAAGGGAGAATGCTTTCACCCAACAGTGATGGGAATGAGGTAAAAAAAATTGAATTGGAATGTATCCAGAAAACATGGATTACAAGGAATTATTATTATCAGGAAAGGCCAATGAGGTGGCCGACAGTCTAAATATAAAGGAATAATTACAAATGTTCATACCGAAGAAACAAAATGATATTTGGAAAGACCTTGAAGGTCATATCGGAGTGGAGGAATTTACATTCCTTTTGATGATTGTGCAAGAATCGAAGTTAATAATAGTTTAAGTAAAGATTCGATTCCAGATGGAGTCTTAAGAATATTACGTACCTTAGAAGGTCCCGTTTTGAGGCAAACCAAGACCATGATACAAAATTGACGAAGTAAATCGTTATGTTTCCAGTCTTTTATGTAAGTTGCATGAGTGATAGTTTCATCAACCTGACATAGCTACGATGGTTGAAACTCTTCTGCAATTTTATCTACTTTATGTAATATCTACATCAAGTTCAGGAAGTGTTCCTTATGGATAAGGAATAGTGATTACTTGTCTCCTTAAAGGATTAAAACTCGTATGGTTAGCTATTAACGCACTACGTAAACAAGCGGTGGTGATTCTTCTAAGAAAGTAGATGACAACGTAAAGATAAAGAAAGTTCTGCTGTTGATAAGCTAAATGGCATGTTGATGAATGACAAGCAACTTTGTGTTAGTGTACTTCTGCGCAAACAAGATAAAGAATATGAGGTTGATGATTCATGATGCTAAATGTATTCTCGTAGAAAGAATTAATGAGACTTAGAGAGAAGGGCAGTTGAGCCCGAGACTTATTAGGCCACCTGAGAGTTTAAAAGTGTTCGGAAGGTGGCATTCGAGCCAGTTTTACCCCCAAAGCTTATAGCATGGTAGTAACGCATTTCATGTGGCAAAGCTACACCAGTAAAACGCAAATGCTCAACAGATGATAAGAGTGCGAGCAGGTAGATGTACGACCTGGTCTGACTTACGAAAGACAACCTGTGGAAAACCGCGGGTAGAAAAGAATAAGTGATGAGAAACAAGTTGGCAGAAGTAGATTATATTGAATCTAAGTTAAAGGGATCGGGCCAGATTCATTTCGGAAAGTTTAAATTGGAATAATGTGATGATTATAGAGTAAATGTAACGGGATACCAATAAGGAGGTACCAAGTGCAAATGATATCTCAATAAAGAGATGAAGGTGAAAGTAAATAACAGAAGTAAATAAGAATCAGATGATAAGAAGGATGTGATTGATAAAGAAAAGACTGGGAAAGCAACTATGGGATATGAAGCAAGGAATGTTATGAATGGATTAATAAAAGGGTTTTCTGATGAATTCTCGGGATGACAACCTGATAGTGTTAATATTATAGATATGAAAAAGCTAGTAGCGTGACATGGAATGTGAGTAACAATGGTGTCAAGCGAGAAACTAAGATTTAACCTGAGAGGTTCAAAGATTTTCCAAAAGTAAGTGTTGCTAAGGTTGAACCAGACTACAGGTCCAGAGAATAGTGGACAAAGCATCAAGATATGTTGACACGTGATGTTACGATCAAATAGTATTGGATATAATTATGATTAATTTCTTCCTTAATGAACCTCTATAGTTCAGAGGTAAATTCTGAGTATGATATTTTACAATCATGAAAACTTTCTATAATCCTTTAGAATTCTTTTCTTCTCTTTTATTCATCTTCTTTATGAATTAAGAAGAACAACCCTTTAAGGAGGGGAGGTACTGATACGTGACTATCTGTCTATGTGATAGAAGTCTAAGTGGAATACCATAACTTGTTTAATTGCTTGTCAAGTACTAAAGGCTGGCCCCCTTCTGTACTAGCTATGCAATATAACAAATGTTCAATTGATCATAGTGATCTCTCAATAAATCTTTCCACTTCTCTATATTGATCGAGATTGCCAAGATTAAAGCGATCAGGAAATGCACAGTACGAGCGAGGTTACCTCCGAATTCGCAGGGTGATAGTGATACCAATGTTACTGCATGTATCAATAAGGATAAGACTGAGTAAGAGTATAACCCGGATAGTGTGTTGTACGAAAAGTAGCAACGTTGATGGAAAAAGGATAAAGTATGGATCGTAGCACTAGAAGATGTGCTGAGAAAGGGTAGAATGACTAAAAAAAATTGACCGGGAAGCTAAAAAGTGAACGACAGGCAAATGACTCTTTGCTTCCTACCTGATTCCGGGACGGAATCCTTTTAAGGAGGGGAGACTGTAAGAACCCCAAATTTTGGATATAATTAAAACTTTTTATTATGTACTAGGGGCGAAATAAGTGTATGTAAACGATATCAGATTCAGAGAAATAGCACTTTTATTTTCGCCGAGATTTCCCTAGAAACTAAAAGATTTAATGAGTTAATAAAAAAAGATTTGAGGACATATTCACAATCTATGGAATATATAAACGTAAGATTGTCTCGTCATATTGCAGAAATTCAAAAATTATTTTTCCCTAAACGGACCAGATTGGACCAGAAATTGAGATGGACTAATTATTTTTTCCAGAGAAATATTTCGAAGGCATATTCTCAATCTAGGATATATATAAACGTAAGTAGGATTTGTCAGAATTCATAAAAGAGCGAATTGGAGAAAACTGATTTAACGATGTAGAAATGATCAAATGAATGACGGAAAATATCCCGGAATCCGAAAAATCTCAAATTTCAGAGAGAGCTTCATATTAGTAAGTGGTGACTAAGTGCACAATTAGAAAAGTTATTTGAGGAATAGAAATTGAGATTTTTTAAAGAAAGAGAAGGAAGGAGGACGAGACGCACGGTAGGTTACGGTATACGCTCGCACACGGAACAGAAACTCATTTAGCTTTATTACAACTACACCATAAGCAAATATCTCTCATTTCTCTCATCTTCCTCCCTCTTTTTCTCTCCATGGCTGAAGGTCATGCTTGCCAAAGGAAATCATGGCTAGCCTTGTCCGTTTCTTGCGTTCTAGTACTCCAATCGAAGCCCTTTCCGAGCTCTATGCATCTACGGTAACCACTCTCTTCACCTCCAACCTTAGCTTGTTCATTTCTCATGATTTATAGTCTGTGCTACAGTGTATTTAATTTTGAAACTTCTTAGAAATTGAAATTGAAAGCATGGATGAGTAATTAAGGTTATGGGTTAGTCGTTTATGCGTTTAGTTTAGCAATTGCATGAGTTATCGGTAGATTTTTATAAAAATGAAGAACCCGCTGATTATGCATGGCTTGAGGCTGTTAATGGATTATATTTGCTGTTTATGATGGTATATTCCCGGTGTGGCTTGGTTGTGTTGTTATGATTTTTAGAACGTTCGATTTATAGCCGTCGTAATGCCGAATTTTTGTTAACACTTAGAAACCGAGCATGACAGTAAATATAATTTCCTGACCTTGGTAATATTATGACATGTCCTAGTAGATCTCGAGCCATAGATCGTTTTGGCGTGAGAATCGAAACATTCCGACTTACGGTTTAGGAGATATGGTCAAATTACTAAAATTGTTCGGAACCGGAAGTAAAAGTTCGTAACTTCAATTGAACCCTCTTAAACATGTTACTCAGTGGCGAATCTTGGTAAATAAATACTAGGGGTCATAAGGAAGGTATGAAAGAAAACCACATATCAAACGGATCGTTTTCCGATTTTATAAAAATGTTGGAATCGAAGTTAAACGCGGACGAACCCCTAAAAACCCGCTTGGTTATAACTCTGGTAAAACACTTAGAAAACGAACGATAAAACTCGAGGTATAATCTCGGTTCGTAATCGATCGAATTTAGAACTTATACGACTTAAGTATATACCGAGTGTGGGTATGATGACATGTCGTAATAACGACCAAATGTCGGATCGTATCAGTAATAAAAAGAGTTACACTAAAAGGTGTATAACGAGATAATTCGAAAACGTGTTTCGATTTAAGTGAAGTTTATACCTAGACTTTTAAAAGGTGTTTAGTGGTTAATCTCGAATGTTCTGATTGTTTATAGATCATCGAGCAGACTCAGGACACGCTATCTCCACCCACACCCGATTACCAGGCAAGTGTTCAAAACTTTGAACCTGTTGTTGTGATAATATATATATGTGATTGCCATTTTACATATGCCATAGCATGCATGCCTATTGTCAAATTAGTTTATGATACTTGTTCCCTGAGTTGATATTGGTTTATAGACTAGATACGAATTATCAGTTATAAGCCGGATTGTTTTGGTAAGACCCTTAGCGAAGGGCATATGATATTCATTCTTAAATATAGACCGGGAGTCGGTATTTTGAGATATAGATAGTCGTGGAAACCCGGAGGGATTCCAACGACAGATTACTATTTATCTGAGGAATGTTATTATTAAACGTTATTTATATTTCCATAAAGTATCAATTACTTGTAAATCTTTCGAGAAATGTTATTCGAGTATTATCTCAATCGAGAGATATTAAATGAATGTTAGTTTCGAATATTCATTTAGAGTTGATTATTTAATGAATATTATTTTGATATTCATTAGAATGTTATTTATTAAATGAATATTACTTTCGAATATTCATTTAAGGTTTATGTAATTAAGGAATATTATTTTAAAATATTTATTGGAAGTTTTGATCACTTAAGGGATATTATTTCGAATATTCCTTTAAGGTTTTGATTACTAAATGAATATTATTTGGATATTCATTTAGAAGATTATTTATTAAATGAATATTATTTTCAAATATTCATTTAAAGTTTGACTCATTTATTGAATATTATTTTAAATATATATTGGAGTCTAATTATTAATGAATATTATTTTGAATATTCATTTAAAGAGTGATTTATTTAGTAAATAATTCTATATATTCATTCGAGGATTACTTACGAGCAATATTATGATTTAATAATATTCCGTAATTATTATTGAGTTAATAAATATTCTTGGAATATTTATTTAATTCATTTAAATTCTTTTTTAAAATGATTTACATTATTTGGAGATTATCTTTCACCTCCAAATATTATGTAAAATATTTCGGAGTCTTTTTACGACTATTTTATCAAGGAAAGGTTCCCAACTCTTTATTTTTCATTTAAATCTATCTTAAAAGGATTTAAATGCTCGCTCAAACTTCCATGTTATAGGGGAACCTACTTGTGCAATGTTATTTATCTTGTAGACTTCCCGGTCATAAATCTCATAATTTATCATTTTCACTGACAACTTGGTTGCTATGGACTCATTAAGTCTGTGTGTACCTTCTCATCATTCGTGGGGTAAGATTGTTGGAACAAGTTGATATCCATTAACAAGCAAAAGCTTGGGAAATGTTGGTGAATTTTCCTTTCCAACTAGATACGACTACTTTGTGGAGTCTTATCAACAAGTATTTCACTTGGGGAAGGGAGGACAAACTCTACGTTTCAATGATGTGGATTTATTCGAACTAGGAGTCGTGTGTAAGAGGCCGAGTCGCGCGGTCCATCACAAGGCCTAACCATTGGCCAGGGAGTTACTATTAAAGGCAATCTACAAGTGGAGCCGTCAGTTCTTCCTTCTACCGGTAGTAAACTATATTGGGCTGTACCATCCCCGACTGATCATCAGGGAGTGGGACAGTTGGCGCGTGATGACTCCAGTATTAGTTCATCTCCCAAATTTGGAATTCCCTGCAACACGTATCGAAGAGACTTCTTTCAGGTTGACGGTGTCTTCCGCAACACGTATCGAAGAGACTTCTTTCAGGTTGTAGGACTTCGAAAAATGTTAATAACTGGGATTGCAATATTTTTCTTGCAAGTTCCTCTTTATATGATAAATGATAATATCTGGCTTATCTTTGACATAGCAGATATTCCCACCTATATATGCATTTTGAGTTACCTCGTAACTTCATCGTTCATGTTATTCTGGCATCATTTCCGTAAATGCATGGCATATGGTTTGAAAGATACTTTTGAACTGTTATATATATTATCGTTCAGTTAAATATTATTGTTGGTGGGCTATTGCTCACCCTTGCTTTATTATTATATCACAACAACAGCTAGACCAGATGATTCGCACAAGGCGCACTCGATGCTGGCGAGGACGATGAGACTACTAGAGCCGAAGAGAAAGCTATTGGTAGGATAGATTCATTCTTTCAGTACCAAATATATGGACTAGTATGACTTATGTAAATGGATGGCAAAGAGTATGTATTCATATTGTAACTCTTTTGGGTTGTAAGAACTCATAATGTGTTTAATAAAATTTGATTGTTACTCTGATTTCATCTTTGGGACTATAACGGGTGTGTTTTATATTGTTGTGTTGGGTCATAAAGATGTAAATTATTTTATGTTGAGGTAAGGTCAAGTATTGTGGACAGAATTGGAGACCGTAACGACCGGATCCCGGACCCCGGATCTGGGGGTGTTACAGAAATGGTATTAAAAATGAATTAACTATGAATTTTACAAGTTTTTATCCTTTAAATACAATAAAACTCTTAAAATCATTTTAAAATACTTAATCACTCAAAATAATTCTCCCAATAATTTTAAAAACTAAATGATTATACAAAGATAATATTACAAAAAAATTCATGATTTTTATCAACTCCAATGATTTTATAAAAATCTCATAAGATTAGTAATGCTTATCTAAATAGATTTAAATTATTAAAATATAAATAAAATACACGGATTTACACGACACACATAAATCATCATATAAGCATGTAAACATGATATCACATATATTCCACCTTCTTAACAATATTCACATAATATAATCCACATTTAATATTAAATAAATATTTAAAAATACAAAATTTTCTAGGGCGTTATAATTTTTCCTTTCAACAACTCCGTTTGATTGTGGAGTATATGGAGCGGAAAAATTATGTGTGATACCATTTTCATCACAAAAATTGGTAAAACTGGAATTCTCAAATTCTTTACCATGATCAGTCCGTATATAGACTATGGTAGTATTTTGTTGATTTTGAATCTTTTTACATAGGAAAGAGAAAGATTCAAAAGCATCACTTTTATTTTTGAGAAATTCCATCCACGTGTATCGTGAATAATCATCAACGCTTACTAACTGTTAGGCCGAATACACAATTAATAATCAACTTTGTATGAGAGTTTAACAAGAAAAAACGTTTATGCACTTAAAAACTTCTTGTATTATGAACCCTCTTCGTGATGTAAAATTTCACAAAGAGCTGCTAGGTTACAATAAAGATAATTCGTTGTACGATACCCTTCTAGGGTTAACCTAACTGTATTTATATAACATACAGCTACGATACAATCTCTAATTGATATTCCTAATAATCAGCTATACAATGATATCAATTACAGATTGTCACACGTCTCCTATGTCAACTCGATCTCTTTGATAGCTATCCAATCTTCAAAGATATCGCTTCCATAATAAATCTTCAATCACTGTTGACCAGTAGACGCTTCCTCCAGACAGAGTTTGACAAACTCTGTCGAGCTTCCATCTGTCAGAGTTTACATCAAACTCTGACTGCTTCCAGCTAAACTCTGATAATTCACTGTAACACTTAAACACTGATTAAAACGCATCAATTATATTCAACAATCTCCCCCAACTTGTTCATTAGCAAAAATGCACAAGTTAATGACAATAATTGATGATGTCAAAACAAATAGACAAACACAGTGTTTATACAAATTCAGAGTTTAAGCTTCTACTTAATAAAAACTACAGAGAATAAGAAAATCCTTACAGACCTTAATCTCTTATCATTTCAAGATCTGGCATAGCTCTGAGATAATCTATCAGCAATCTTCTTTCTGCATTTTCAAGCTCAATCTTCATAGCTTCTTTAATTTCTCTGAGCTGAGGATCACTTTCGTCTGTCTGGTAGATAGCAGCCCTAAGATCATAGATTTTGTTCCTTCTCATCTCATTTCCCAGTCTGATAAATCTGACTTTTTCTGACTGTGAATTGAAATCAAGTACTGTGATTCCCAAATCTGTCTTTATCTTTGCAGTACCTTTCTTCATTTCAATGAGATTTCCTTTGTAATCCCTGTACTTAGGAACATATCTGCTATTACATTTCACTCCTCTGATTGCCAGATTCTGAAGCATTTTCTGTCTGAGCACATTAGCAACTGATTGAGTCCTTTGACTATTCACCTTGAGAAGATATAGAACATACTCTAGTTCTTCCCAACATTTCAAGCCAATATCATTCTCACCAACTTTAAATACTGTCCCATCAGCCATGAAGTACAAAAGAAAATCCTTGTTTAAACTCTTCTGATGAACTAACTGTACTGATTCCAGTCTGTCCAAACTCTCTTGAGGAACACCACGACCTGGAACAGCCAGTGAAGAAGAATCTCTAGGACCAGTATATTGCCTTTTGTCTCTATGTGAACCTAGTCCACCCTTATTATTACCAACTTTGCCAGACAAAGCTTTTCCATCAGAAACATTCATAGAAACTCTAGATAATACATTTGGATCATGAATTGTTCCTTTCCCAAAAACCGATTTCAACTGAGAAGAGTGTAAAGGTGTGATCATTGCTTATGATGCAACAGAAGTTGTAACTTTCTTCTGTGAACTTTCTCCTTCAATGCCTTTTAGCTTGAGTTTAGCCTCTGCTGCAATTGCTTCCTTTGAAAACCGAGAACTTTGACTAACATCAGTCCTTTCTCTGATCACAACACCTTTAACAACAGGTCTAGGAGCTTTTCCTCTTTGTACTTTACCAGACTTTAAAGCTTTGAGATGTTCTTCTTGTAAACTCTTTTCTTCAGCTTCAATGTCCTCAATCGTAACTCCTTCCTCATTCTCTTCAATAAACAGCTTAGCAGCCAATTCTTCATCAGTTTGTGGATTAGAATGTAACAGCAAACTCTTGGTCTTTGAAGTACCTTGAGTATCAGTATTTCATCTTACCATCAAAGAAAAGAACCTTCATCTTGTCGAGAATAGGGACATCTTCAGCTATACGCGTGAAGAGTTTGAAGCATTTGAGTGGGAAAGGCAGCTTGAGACGCTGTGGTTGCAAATGGATGCCGGCCTGGAAGAGATCGAGAGAGAGAAACCTGCAAGGGTGATCGACATCGATGCTGCCCTCCAAGCAACATTGGCATGGCTCTCCTCGAAGGCATCCTCATCCAACACCATCAACCATTGTTAATGAATATGTCAGCAAAAATAACCTTATCCCTTCAACTTCCACCCAAATAAAGTGGCAAAGATGGGATCTGGGAATTTTTGCTAACAATGGAGTGGTTTGGACTGACCTTTTATTTTCCTGTTGAATAGATTAGCAGATAGAGAGAACAAAAAGATGTAATATTTGCTTGTAATCTCTTTCTTATTATCAATGAAAAATTATGTTTCTCTAATCTTATTCATTGTGTTCTGCAACTTTTATTTATGTTTTATGAACTGTTCTTTAAGAAAATAAATCAAGAAGAGAATACGAAAACTAATTAAAGTAATCATATAAAGAACACATTCATCAACAATCCACTGATTAACAGTTGTCAAAATCCCTATTTACTCCAAGATTTTCAAATTGTCCAAGTGAAAATTTACCTTAGAGTACAAATCACGAATCAACAGCGTTTGTCAATTCTCCAACTTTATCATCGAAACCCTTTCATAAATTGCACAGTTGTGAATATGTGTGTGTGAAGCAGAGTTTACTAAATCAATTTTTAGAGCATCTAATTTTTTATAAAATCCATAAAGTAAGTCAATAAACACTGGATGCACAAACTGTCATAGTAAACACTGACTGTATGATGAAAGCTAAACTCTGAAGTACTCATAACTATATACAGTAACTTTTATTTTATACCCCCTCTATATACATTTTTTTTTTTTTTTTATTCCAGTAATCAGAGGTTGGAACCAGTCACCAAAAATTCAAAAATTTTAGCCCTTATCATTTTGATAAGTTCCTGGGTCATCCTAGTATTTAACTAGTCACCAAAAATCAGAGAATTTTAGCACATATTATATACCAATAGGTTCCTGGGTCATCCCAGTATCCAACATAATCTCAAAGGAGTATAACAACCTATATACATTTTCTTTGGGGTATTGCAATAAGCTTTTTATTCTACCAGAGTATAACTAACAGAGTTTAGAGTTCATCAACATCAGTAGTTTTTCTTGTAAGGTAATGCACACAGTATTTATAGACTCAGAGTTTAGGACAAAATAAACTAAGAGATGCTATAAATATGAGCCAGTATCATGTTGTGTTAACTTTCTGCACAATCTAAGATTAGATCACAATAACTCAGAAAGATTCATGATTAATTGCTGAGAATCATGCTTCATACATATTTCTTCATTGGTGTTTTCATTCAGACAAAAATCAACTCAGAGTTCACAGAGTTTATCAAACTTATTAACAGTGAATTACATATAGGCATGCTGACAGAGTTTAACAGAGTATGCATAACAGAGTTTAGTCAACAGAGTTCACTTAGCATTTAACCAAACAGGAAATATGAGTAATACACCACATAAGTAAAATTTGAATCTAACCAACATTCCTAGTCAGAACCAGAGACCATTCCTAGTTCATTGACCAGTCTTGTAAATGTAGCTTCACTCAATTGTTTAGTGAAGATATCTGCAAGCTGTTGTTCTGTAGATACAAAATGTAGTTCAATATTTCCTTCTTCCACATGTTCTCTGATGAAGTGGTACCTTATGCTGATGTGCTTGGTCATTGAATGCTGTACTGGATTACCTGTCATAGCAATAGCACTTTGATTATCACAGTAAATAGGGATATTACTGTACCTCAATTAATAATCCAGCAATTGATTCTTCATCCATAAGATCTGTGCACAACAGCTACCAGCTGCAATATACTCTGCTTCTTCTGTAGATGTGGAGATTGATTTCTGTTTCTTGCTGTACCAGGAAACAAGTCTGTCACCAAGAAATTGACAACTTCCACTAGTGCTCTTTCTGTCTACCTTGCAGCCTGCAAAGTCTGCATCAGAATACCCAAGTAGCTTGAAATCTGATTCTCTGGGGTACCACAGACCTAATGATATGGTGCCCTTGAGATACTTGAAGATTCTTTTCACAGCTGTCAGATGTGGCTCTCTAGGATCTGCCTGAAACCTTGCACAAAGACAGGTTGCATACATGATGTCAGGCCTACTAGCTGTCAAGTATAGAAGAGATCCTATCATGCCCCTGTAGTTTGTCATATCCACTGAAACTCCTGTGTCTTTGTCAAATTTAGTTGCTGTTGCCATGGGAGTTGATGCAGATGAACAGTCAAGCATACCAAATTTCTTGAGAAGATTTCTGGTATATTTTTCTTGATTAATGAAAATTCCATCATATGTTTGTTTCACCTGTAGGCCTAGAAAGTAACTAAGCTCTCCCATCATGCTCATTTGATATCTGGACTGCATGAGCTTGGCAAACTTCTTACAGAGTTTATCATTAGTAGACCCAAAGATGATGTCATCAACATAAATTTGAACTAAAAGGAGGTCACTTCCTTGATTGAAATAAAATAGAGTTTTGTCAATTGTTCCTCTGTTGAATCCACTTTCTAGAAGAAACTGAGCAAATGTCTCATACCATGCTCTTGGTGCCTGCTTAAGTCCATATAGTGCCTTATCTAGCCTGTAGACATAATCTGGATATTTGGGGTCCACAAATCCTGGTGGTTGTTCAACAAACACTTCTTCTTCAAGCTTTCCATTCAGAAAAGCACTTTTCACATCCATCTGGAACACTTTGAATTTCTTGTGAGAGGCATATGCTAGAAAAATTCTGATTGCCTCTAATCTTGCAACTGGAGCAAATGTTTCATCATAGTCTATTCCTTCCTGCTGTGAATAGCCTTTTGCTACCAGTCTAGCCTTTTTCCTTGTGATAACACCTTCACTGTCAGTCTTGTTTCTGAAAACCCATTTAGTACCAACAATAGATCTGTTCTTTGACCTTGGTACAAGGGTCCAAACTTCATTCCTTTCAAATTCATTCAACTCTTCCTGCATTGCTGTTATCCAGTCTGCATCTTGAAGAGCTTCTTCCACTTTCTTTGGTTCATTTTTAGACAAGAATGCATGAAACAGACATTCACTTGCAGTAGCACTTCTTGTCTTTACTTTTGCATCTGGATCACCAATTATCAAATCAGGTGTATGTGATTTAGTCCATTTCCTAGCAGAAGGTAAATGACTTCTATCAGCATATGATCCTCCCCCTTGATCTATGATCTCCTGATTTTGTTGTGATCTATCTTCGTTTTCTGAGACTCCCCCTGAACTTGACTGCCCAGAGTCCGAATTTGAATTTTCAGAGTTTGAAGCATCAGAGTTTGATCCAGATTTTTCAGTTGACTCAGTATCAGTGTTTGAGTCTTCATCTTGATCATGCTCCCCCTCAACTGGTTCTCCCCTTTGTTGTGACTGAGAAGTTTCTTCAGTGTTTACCAGTAGAGGTTCAGAGTTTGTTTCAACAGAGTCTGTCAGAATTGTTTCATCAGAGTTTCCTTCATCAGAGTTTAAATCTTCATTTTCAAAGTTCAGTTGATCATATTCATCTTTGTCTTCAAGTCCAGTTATCTTCTTATCATCAAAAGAAACATGTATAGATTCCATGATCACTTTAGTTCTCAGATTGTAAACTCTGAATGCCTTTGTTGACAGTGGATAACCAACAAAAATTCCTTCATCTGCCTTTAGCTCAAACTTGGTCAACTGTTCTGGATGAGTCTTCAAAACAAAACATTTGCACCCGAAAATATGAAAGTATTTCAGGTTAGGCTTCTTTTTCTTCACCATCTCATATGGTGTCTTTCCATGCTTATTGATCAATGTTGCATTTTGAGTAAAACAAGCAGTTTGAACAGCTTCTGCCCAGAAATAAGTTGGCAATTTTGCTTCATCAAGCATAGTTCTGGCAGCTTCAATTAAGGTTCTATTTTTCCTTTCAACTACACCATTTTGTTGTGGTGTACCAGGTGCTGAAAATTCTTGTTTCACTCCATTGTCCTTGCAGAATTCTTCCATTGTTGCATTTCTGAACTCAGTTCCATTATCACTTCTGATGATTCTGACTTTGTTGCTTGATCCTTTGTCCAGAAGTTTCACATGCTCCATCAGAGTTAATGCAGTTTCATCCTTCTTTGCTAGAAAATACACCCAAGTGAATCTAGTGTATTCATCAACAATGACTAAAGCATATTTCTTCCTTGCAATAGACATAACATTTACTGGACCAAAGAGATCAACATGCAGAAGATGATAGGGATCAGTGATAGAAAATTCTGTCTTGCTCTTGAAAGATGACTTCCTTTGTTTAGCCTTCTGACATGAGTCACACAGGCCATCAACATTTAACAGAGCCTTTGGGAGTCCTCTTACAAGATCCTTTCTGATCAATTCATTGATGTTGTTCAAGTTCAAATGTGAGAGTTTCTTGTGCCACTTCCAACTCTCTTCACTAGACATTCTTGTTGACAGGCAAACAGCTTTTCCAACAGAGTCTATCAAAAGCTTGATTTCATAAATGTTGTTTTGTCTGTGACCAACTAGAACAACCTTTCCTGTAGATTTGCTGATAACTTCACAATATTCAGGTTGAAAATCTACATGATATCCCTTGTCACAGATTTGACTCACAGATAACAAGTCATGCTTGAGTCCTGGGACATGAGCTACATTGTTGATGATGACATTTCCAAGATTAATATTGCCATATCCCAATGTTCTTCCTACATTACCATCACCATAGGAAACTTTTGGGCCAGTCTTCTCCTCATATTCTGATAGCAGGGCTTTATTTCCAGTCATGTGTCCTGAACATCCACTGTCCACGACTAGGGTTGCCTCCCTGTTACCCTGCAATCACAAACAATTACTGAGGATTAGTTTTAAGGATCCAGACTTGCTTGGATCCTTTGGCATTCTTAACTTTGTTAGCTTTTGCAGCGGAATTAACATTATCAGAGTTTGAGCTAACAGTATCAGTGTTTACACTTGCAGTATCAACTTTAACCCATTTCAGATTGGGTTTCAGTTCATAGTAATTATGATAGATAGCATGATATTCTCTGCAAGTATAAATGGAATGCCAGGTGCTTCCACAGTGTGTGCATAAAGTCTGTGGCTTAGTTCTAGCAAAATCCTTCTTTACCTCAGACTTTGTAGGTAAAGAATTTTTATTTTTATTTTTCTTGCAGAAATTTGCAAGATGCTTAGTACTACCACAGTTATGACATGTCTTTCTTGGAGCATAACTAGCAAGCATTGGTTCCTGAAGTGATGCCTACTTTTCCATTTCTGTTCTTGTTTGACACTTTCTGTTTCTCAACAGATTTTAACTCCTTCATTTTATGTTTGAGTTGTTTATCTGTCATTGAACCAATATTAATCTGTTTAACACTAGTTTTTACTGGTTTACTTTTGATAGCTTCCTTTTCATTTTCAGACAAAAATTTACTGGTTCCATGAACAAAATGAGTTCTGACTTTAACTTGATTTTGAAATCTAAGTTCATCTCCCTCATTATAACCTAGACCAACAGTGTCTGTTTGAAAAATCTGTTGAGTGTCCTTTCCAGAATTAGTCCAAGTCCTAATTTTATTATTTGCTTCCTCCAACTCTGACTCTAGTTGTTTATACTTCTGAAGCAAATTCTGTTCTTTGCAAACAGCATCATCTCTCTCTTTCTGAACTTGTTGCATGTTTTCAAGTTTTTCTTCTACAAGTTTATTTCTTACCTTAAGTTCAGAATTTTGAGCTTTTATCCTCTCATTTTCTAAAGTCTGATCCCTATAACTTATATGCAATGACTTAAGATAAATTCTTAATTGAGCAATGTCATCAATATTATAAGCATAGGTAGTTAGAGGTACCTGATTTTCAGAGGATTCTGATTCAGTAGTAGCCATGAGAGCATAGTTCACTTCTTCATCAGAATCTGAAGTATCTGCCCAATCTCTGCCTTTAGTGTAGAGTACCTTTCCAGTTTTACCCTTCTTGCACTCAGGAGCATAGTGACCCATCTCCTTACACTTGTAGCATTGAATTTCTGACTTATCCTTCTTCCCTTTAGAATCTCTCTTATCAGACTTCCTGTAGCTTTTCCTGTCTTCATTTGAATCCCTAGAAAACCTTTTTCCTTTCTTGAAATTTTTGAAGCCCATTTTCTTGAAAGTCTTCACCATCAACACAGCCATTTTCCTCATTTCTTCTTCATCATCCTCAGAGTCAGATGATTCAGAAGAGTTTGAATCATAATCAGAGTTTGGTGATTCACTTTCTGAATGTATGACCAAAGCTTTTCCCTTCATTTTCCTTCTTGTTGCCTCTTTCTTCTGAGGCTTCTCTTCAACATTAAGAGCAACAGACTTTCCTTTCCTGCTTGATCTCCTGTTTCTCTGCTCCATTTCCAATTCATGAGTTTTGAGCAGTCCATAGATTTCATCAATCTCTGTTTCAGCAAGATCATAGTTGTCTCTAATAGTGGTTGTTTTCACATCCCACTTTTCAGGTAGAGAAAGAAGAAACTTGAGATTCGAGTCTTCTAGATCATACTCTTTGTTGACCAATGACAGATCATTAATCAGTTTACAGAATCTATCAAATGTTTCTGTCATGGTCTCTTCAGGTTTAGCCTCAAAATGCTCATACTCTTGTGTGAGTATGTTTCTCCTATTCTTCTTAATAGCCGCAGTTCCTTGACACCTGACTTCAAGAGCATCCCATATCTCTTTTGCAGTGGTGCAGTTAATGACTTTGTTAGACATAACATTGTCTAAAGCACTATGCAGTAAATGCCTAACTTTTGCATCCTTAACAATTGATGATAGATCTTCAGGAGTCATGTCCTTCTTTTCCTTTGGAACCATTTTTGCTTCTTCACCAGCAACTGCAACAGATAGCTTTGTAGGATTGTGAGGGCCTTCATAAATCCTGTCAAGATATTCTGGATCTGTAGCCTCCAGAAACATAGTCATCTTGACCTTCCACATAGCATACTCTAATGGCCTCAGAATAGGAACCCTGATTGGTTCATAACGACTCACAGTAGTAGGAGCCTTTTCAGAAACAGTAGGTGTTGGTGGAGGAATTGCTGCCATGATTATTGTTGTGTTTGGATCTTAACCTGTAATAAAGTAACAGATTGGCTCTGATACCACTTGTTAGGCCGAATACACAATTAATAATTAACTTTGTATGAGAGTTTAACAAGAAAAAACGTTTATGCACTTAAAAACTTCTTGTATTACGAACCCTCTTCGTGATGTAAAATATCACAAAGAGCTGCTAGGTTACAATAAAGATAATTCGTTGTACGATACCCTTCTAGGGTTAACCTAACTGTATTTATATAACATACAGCTACGATACAATCTCTAATTGATATTCCTAATAATCAGCTATACAATGATATCAATGATATCAACTCGATCTCTTTGATAGCTATCCAATCTTCAAAGATATCGCTTTCATAATAAATCTTCAATCACTGTTGACCAGTAGACGCTTCCTCCAGACAGAGTTTGACAAACTCTGTCGAGCTTCCATCTGTCAGAGTTTACATCAAACTCTGACTGCTTCCAGCTAAACTCTGATAATTCACTGTAACACTTAAACACTGATTAAAACGCATCAATTATATTCAACACTAACATGTATGAGCAACCTCCGAGGCTTTGTATAGGAACCGGACCAATAAGATCCATATGTAAAAGCTCGAGAGGTCTAGAGGTAGATACCATGAATTTTGATTTGTGAGAGGCTTGAATTTGTTTTCCAATTTCGCAAGCTTCACAAGTATGATTTTTTTGATAATTCAACTTTGGTACACCTTGAACATGATCTTTTGTTGATATATTTTTAATTAACTTCATATTTGCATGTCCTAATCTTCGATGCCAAAGCCATGGGCCATCGTTTATAGTGATTAAACATGCATTCTCATGTTTGCTCATGTCACATGTATATACATTTTTGTTTCGGGGACAAGTGAGAAGTAATTTCCAATTTTTATCTAAAATACAACAATGAGTAGTATAGAAAATTACCTTGTAATCATTGTCGCAAAGTTGACTAATCGAGAGTAGATTGTACCTTAGTCCCGTGACTAGTTGTACGTTTGAGATCTTGAAACGACTATTCTCGATGTCTCCTATTCCGATAATGATTACTTTACTACTATCTCCGAATGTAACACTTCCCGCGGTGACCTTTTTAATGTTGCTCAACAGTGACTTATTACCGGTCATGTGTCTTGAACATCCACTATCAAGGTACCACACGTCTTGTTTCGCGGCAAGACAAACCTACAAAATAAATCAATTAAATTTATAGGTACCCTTTCGTCTTGAGGGTCCTGGGGTTAGTACATCATAATCAACATTAGCATGATAGAATCTAGGCATATGATAATCATTGTTAGGCCTATATAGATTTCTAGAAGCATTGTGTCTAGCATGATATGTAGGTTTAGCATTATCATAAAATCTAGAGTTAACATGATGCACATTATATCGATCATTTGCAAAGTAGGGAGCATTTTGAGGATAGAAATTTCGATTAGGAACATATTGATTTCTAGATGCATACCTACTAGCATTGTTACGATACATTGTGTTTTTATTTTGAAACACCCTAGGTTGTTGAAACCTTTGTTGCCTTTGACCATTATTATCAACATTGTTAAATGGTACTTGTCTTTCAACCTTCTTGTATGGTTCCGATCCTTTACGAACCCATACATGCTTCCCCTTAATCTCACCACTCTTGTATTTGCAATCAAAGATAGAATGTTTATCTTTGTTACAATATGTGCATTTTAAAGATTGTGGTTGAGGAGGAGCCATATTAGGTTGCACTCTTGGTTGAACATCTCGCACAGGGGGAGTGTTCCTATCATATCCTAAACCTTCACGGTTATGGGATACTTGTGAGTGTACCATTTTGTCTAACATCTCATTGCCTTTAGTAAATCTTTGAATAACCATTTCAAGATTTTCTTTTTCTCTTTCTAAGGCATCAATCTTGTTGTTAAAGAATCTTGCTTGATCTATAACTTGAGAAATGAGCTTGAAATTTTCTTCTTTCACTCTTTGAGTTTCTTCTTGTAATTTCTTTTCTTTTAACTCAAAGATTTGTGATAGCTCATTCCCTTTTTCAAGATTGTTTATATGAGATTGAGATGTTACACTGTTTCGAACCATCGATTCGTTTTGAATATTTAAGTTCAAAAGATCAACATTAAGTTTACTAATGTTGTCATTGAGTTGTAACTTCTCATTTTCCAACTCTTCAACTTGAAGTACTAAAGCCACATTTTCTACTTCAAGACTGAGAGCATTGTCCTTGAATTGATTGACTTCACCTTTCAAGAGATGATTTTGGTCACTCACGAACATGATTTCACTTTCATTTTGGATTTTTAAATCCATCATCCGAGTGAACTCTTTACTTTGCGTATGATGCATTTCTTCGAGTTTCATTTTCTCGGACCATAATAGATGAAGTCTTTTATCAACATCTTTATATTTGTTGTTGATACCTACTACAAGCTCAATCAAATCAAACTTACTCATATCAACTAAATTCAAGTTAGACTCGTCTAATTGCAATTTATTTGAAATATAGTTGAGATTAGCGTTTACCTCTTGATTTGAAGTGGAGGCTTGTGTTGATGTAGCTTCGTCTCCGATAGCCATTTAGCATAGATTGACAACTTCTTCACTAGCTTCCGGTGCTTCTTCATCTTCACTTAAATCCCAACCGTTTTCGGCCACGAGAATTCGTCCTTTTGAAAGCTTAGGACATTCTCTTTTAAAATGACCCGGTTGCTTACACTCGAAGCATACTTCTTGAGTTTCCTCCGGATTTTGTTCCTTATGCTTTGGAGGAGTGTAAGTAGGATTATTGTTGACATTGGCATTATTATAGGCATTAGTATTTTGAGTGCATTTGCCTTTGTTATAGCTCGTTGTCGGAAAATTACTCTTATACTTAGGAGTATAATTTTGAGAGTAGTTTGGCCTTCCGTTAGAGTTGAAAACTCTTTGTTGGTTATTAGATTTTAGGAAGCCTTTTCTGTATCTTTGAGCTTTGCTTTGAAGCACACAACGAAGTTGTCTCGTTAGCAAAGCAATTTCGCTTTCATCGAGATCTTGGAGTTCTTCGTTCAACTCCTCGTCATTTTCATTTTCATCGATTAATATAGCTTTTAATGCCATATTTTTCTTTTTGTCTTCCACTTTGGGAATGACCATATCCGGTATATTATCCTCTTCGTATGCACAAAGGTTTCCGAATAAACTATCAATGTCATAATCAATTAGATTATGCATTTCTTTAATAGTTGTAACTTTAACCTTCCAACTAGGAGGTAAAGATTTAAGAACTCGTCGGATCTTTTCATTTCGGGAATACTTCTTCCCGAGTTGAGATAATTCATCGATGATACGAGTAAATCTTGTTTCCATATCGATGATATTTTCTCCTTCTTGGAGTTTAAAGTTCTCGTATTCATGGATTAAAGTCTCCATTCGAGAATCTTTTATATCAATGGTTCCTTCGTAGGTAACCAATAATTTGTTCAATATTTTTTGTGCCGACTTGCAATTATTTACTCTTTTATATTCTTTTTCGACAAGTGCACTTGTGAGAACCATTTCCGCCTTTGTGGCAGTATTCATCATACTTTCTTCGGCGAGAGTGTATTCACTAACCTTCTTTTGAACAATGACACCCGTCGAAGCCTCATTTTCCATGTTGCAAAGTTTGTGCCATCAAATAGAGGAGGGCGAGAGCTAGATAGGCCTTCACCACAACCAATGGTATTTAGATACGCCATGTAAGATCACTTTTTGGGCTGTAGATCTGTAAATCACTCAACAAACACGTTAAAAACCACTGCTCTGATACCAATTGTTAGGTCCCGTATGAGGGCTATATTAAGCTAGAAGGGGGCGTTGAATAGCTTAATTACCAATTATAAATTATTATGGCATTTTAAAAATATTTTTCCCTTTTTAAAATATTTTACCGAGTCATTAGCAGTTTTATAAGTGCGGAAATAAAAGACAAGGGAAGAAAATACCACGCAGGAGATTTTATCCTGGTTCACGATGGCGCAACCCCTAATGGATTCGCTTACCCCTACTCCAGTCCCCGAGCTCCTCTCCGGACTCGAGATTTTCCCTTAAAAATAAACTCGCTCCTTTAGTAGGCGGAGAAGCCTTTACAACCCTACAAATATTTGTCTTGGTGCGTAACTACCCGTTACCACCTCAAAATAAATGCGAACAAATACAAGACTCATCTTGGTGCGTAACTGCCCGTCACCACCTCAAAGTCGTTGTAAACCTACACAACTTATCTTAGACAATAACTCCCCGCTATTTCTTCAAAGTTGATGTAGAACCTTTGGTGTAGACTATTGATTCTTGACTTTTGTTGGTCTTGGGTCTTAGATGAAAGGTCTTGTGTAACACCCTCACTTTACTATATTAATACAGAGGCTTTTATATAAGTAAGTAAATATTTTACAAGGAAATTTCAGAAATTTTTGACATGATGTATTCATAAATATAACTAACCACCTGTCCAAATCAACAAAACTAATCCAACGTATCCAAATCTGCTCACCACATATTATTGACAAAATCATAAGGAAATATAAATTCTAACCAACCAAGACCGCTCACAGGTCACAGTATGAAACAACTACTAATTAACTATTACAACCCGAATCCGAATAAAATAATATACAATTTCTGTGAATAAATAAGGTCACCGTCTAACTAAATATTCAACCTTGACTAGTTCCCAACCACTAACCAATGAGAATCTTGAACCCGAACGTCTCCTCTCGCTGCCTATAAAGCAATACCAACTGATCACTAGTTCCTCTGATCATCTTTAACAACTGGAGAAATAAACAGGATCAAGAGTGAGCCAACAATGCTCAGCAAGTGCAATAGTGATAGCAATTTTAAAATAAATGCTGACAACTCTGATAAACAAAAGGAGTTTCATCTCGTTATTTAAAAGAATCAGTGAGATAAATTTTTTAGATTGCCACAAGAGCCAACAATTCACCATTTATAATGTGCAACAGAATTAGAACTGATAAAAGTTCTGATATCAAAATATTACTGAAACGAACTTCCAAAGAGTCAAGAACTAACATCTCAATCGTAGAATATAGATTAGAATTGGAATTTTTTTTTATTTATTTGAAAAAAACATCAAAGTTAGGCTGCTGATCAGTCAGTACTAACCCCGGACAAACGCACACAGCAATGTCCTAGGACAAACGCGCACAGCAATGTCCTTAATTGGATCCATGGCACATATTGGCCTTAACTTCCGACCATAATAAGGTCCCACCCCGAAGGGTTTTACGCCCCAAGGGCCACATTTAAAAACATCTCCAATTCTAAATCATCCACACTAGGTGTCGGGACAATCGACAACCTTTGATCTCCAAACAACTGGAAACTCACGTCCAGAATAATAACTCAAGATTAAGAGTTAATAAGAAACAACAACTTCACTTAGTATCGACAAGTTCGATACACTACAGGGAGCAAACGAACAATCAAGATTTTTAAAAGATATCGACAAGTTCGATACCAACTAGGGTGGGGAATATAAAGAATAACAATTCGAATAGGTATCGACAAGATAGATATGAGTATTGAGGAACATTGTCATTAACTTGATTAAAGAGTAATCGACTTGGGCAACGATAATAGATATAAATTGCAACCAGATTATCACATATGAAATTCTACGCTAGAGCGAGGACATAGGCAAGCCCTACGCTTTTAAGAAAATTTTCAACACATTGCAAGGCTTAACTGACATAAATAATTAAAGTAGTTTAAACAATTATTTGTAAAATAATTTCAGGATAGTTAGTCGCAAATCAGTTTGAAGGAAACATTTTCATAAAGGGGTCCACTGGAGAAATTATGTGAAAAATCAAGAATTTTATTAACAGGTATTCGTGGAAATTTTAAACTTGGATTCTCTCTATTTAGAACGTCTTTTAAACATTTTTGAAGAAAATAAAAGAAATAATATTCAGTTGAGGAATCCAATGCCATAGCTTGAGTAAAGTATTTAAGCGGGAAAGATTATATTTAGGGTTCTTTTAAAAACTTGGTATTCGAATTAGGGGTAGGGAAAATAAACATTTCCATGCTAACTGGGAAATATATCATTTTCTAAACACATTTGACCAAACTACATTATACGACAAAAGGAATGAATTGCATCACTTGAAAGATAAGTGAAGAGCAAACACTTGCCTCGATTCACGGAGTTCTCGACCTTAACATCGATCCGTAACTCAGTTTCACGACATTTCTTTACTTGCTAGCCTTTTATTTGGCCCTACTTCCATTTCTACTTCGTAACTCACTGACTTCCACGTCAATACATCTGTCGGCTTTGATACTTGTCCTTCTATTCGTCTTTCTTTTTACCCGTGCACCGCTCTTGGCCATGTCTCCAATTCAAACCTTTACAAGGTCAGATACTATTTCAGTATTAACTCAAGCAAAACTTATCGTTTTCTCTATTCTACCCATGCGCGTCCTATAATGCTTACATATACAATACATATAGACATAATCATTCATATTCACATAATAGGTTTTAAATAGATTTGCAGGGGATTTTTAGAAAATTTCGGCATGAAGTATTCGTTTATCGAACTATGGGCACAGCCCCTCAAAATCAATTAAGAACGATACAACCCTGCTTTTACAAAAATAAAGCTGCCTCAACTTGCAGCAACATAAAAGTAAATAATTAATGAAAAGTATCCGCCCATACATGCGGCAACTAAACACATAAGAAAATGTATCCGCCCAGACATGCGGCACATAGCACCTAATGATTTATATTAGCATTAACTACTACTTACGCTACATCAGTGATCATATCACTCACGCATTTTAATGATACACATGACGATCAATCATTGATATTCGTAAGCCCTAGGGAACAACCCCTAGCACTAACTATTACTTACGCTATATTAATGATCACATCACTCGAGCATATTAATTATACTGGTGATAGTTAATCATTGATATTCGTAAGCCCGAGGAACTAGTTGCAGAGAATTACACAAGTTCTTAAATATGGACATTTAAGACTTGTGACCTCATTACAACTCCTCGCAGATAAACACATAATAAAATAAATCTAACAATTAATCGTCGATACATGACATTTGAAAACTACATCAAAACAAACCACACAGCCTCTAGGGCCAGTGGTACTTTTCAGAAACCATTACTTAACATTTATACAAATATACAGTTTTATACAACAACACATCACTTAGTGAATCATTTAATCCCAAGTACTATTTACTACTATCGACACTCAATTAGCCACATATAACCCATCACCAAGTAATTGTCAATTAAGGCATTTAACACATACTTTAACTCGACTTGTGACAATTAGCATATATACATCACCGGAACCATTTACAACAAGTAAACCATATGACTCCAATTATTACACGACGATAATAATTAACAATTAGCAATTAGCAATTAATCAACTAATCCGAGCATACATCGGACTCACCATTAATAATTAAAAATTAACAATCATAAGGCCCGAGCATATAATCGGACCCACAACTAATCCCAACAATTATACTTAACAATTATACTCCTCCGAATTAAATTTCGGAAATTAATCTAACAACGAAAATTAACACATAAACTCACAAATTAAAACTAATTTAATTACAATTAGCACATAGACTCTCTAAACTACATCATAAAAATTAAAACAATATCATCGCAATTTAATCCAATATGAAAATTAAATAATTAAATCCGGAAGAGAGGATACCCTTTCGTTCGGTTTGACCCACCGGAAATCAATCTCCACATCTCTCTTCCTCTCACCTGCCATCTCTCTCTCTCTCTCTCTCTCTCTCTCTCTGCTGCAACTCACCAGCACCGGACTGCTGCTTCGCGCCACCCCGGCCAGCCACCACCACCGCGGGTCGCTGCCGCCGCGCGGTGGGTCCCCCTTTTGCTGCTCAACCACGACCTCCTCCCCCTCCTCCATACACACAGCCCCCTTATACACATACATACACACATGTATGTATGTATGTATTGCTTAATTGGTTTCAATTCCTCTCCCCCCCCCCCATTCAATTTCTAATCCCTAATTTTCTTTATTCCCCAATTCTTTCTTCTCCCCGTTTTTCTTCTTCGATTTTTTTTTCTGGACTGTTCTTGAAGCTTCTCTGCTGGCTCTGTTTTTGTAACTAATGGGCTTAGGCCCAATTCCCTTATATCACTACTTCCCTGATTCCAACCCAATTAAAGCATTACTGATTCGTTTTAAAGCTAATAATCGACTATATTAAATCCAATTAAATAAAATATTCAGAAAATAAAACTTTTCATTTTCAAAATGAAGAGTATAAAATTACGAGCACACACACATTTTTAAAATATTTTTCGGATCAAAAATGAAATAAATATGAATTTTCAAAGTTTTTATCCTTTAAATACAATAAAACTCTTAAAATCATTTTAAAATACCGAAACATGCAAATTAATTCACCCAACCATTTTAAAAACTAAATAATATTATAAAGATAATATTACAAAAGATTTCATGATTTTTAATCCCTCCGATAATTTTATAAAATTTACAGAGGATCAAAAATACATGATTTAAATATACTTAAATCCTCAAAAATAAAAAATAAATAAAAATACACCAATCTTCACAGCTTACCCAAATCATCAAATAATCACATAAACAACATCTCACACACATTTCACCTTTACAACAATATTCACATAATATAATTTATAACTTATAATAAATAAATATTATTAAAAATCGAAATTTTCTAGGTCGTTATATCCTTCCCCCCTTAATAGGATTCTGTCCTCAGAATCAATCTTAAGGACACTAGTAACAATTCCCGTTAAACATCTTACTTCCACTTCCCAGGTTGCACTTTCAACTCTAGGATTTCGTCACAATCTCTCATACTTTTATAAGCTCATTCCGTGAGCCTTCAATTCCCGTAATAACCTTAAGCTTTGGTTTCCGAGTCTTTTTAACTTTAAACGTTTATCACACAAGCACCAATATCTTTTCCCCGAAAATCAATGATCTTTTTTGTATAATGAACTACACCCTGCGCCAAAACTATATTACCACGCCAATCCTTCGCAATAATACCACCGTGCAATTTGCCTTAATTTATAACGACCTACACTTGGTATAATTTCCCACGCTTTACTTATAACCACACGATTTCAAATAGAATTTCGAGAAAAGAATCTCAAGAAATCCTCCGATCGCCTCCAATCCACTTTTCAAGTACTGTGTTAATCGAGAAGGGAATAATTAAAAAGTTTCTTTCTGTCTTTGGTCCCATATTTTTACCGAGTACCCAATCGGGAAACTTAATATCATTTCGTCAATTCTCTGTCGCATCTTTGCAACCGAATACTATAACCAACCACATACGTCCTTAGATGGCATAATTCAATTAACAACTCGATTTTTCACTCTTATAAAATATTTCGGTTTGCTAAGTCTTTTGAAGTATAGCCTTGATCATTTACAGCTCTTGATAACTAACATACTCGTCACCTTGACTGTGACTTCACTCAATACCAAAACAAAGTTGAAATGAGTTCAATCTATAATATTAATTCTTCTGAGGTCACAACCTTATTCGATATTAATCATGAATCAATTCTTAACAAGCTCTCGTTTTTATCAACATGATTCTTCCACTTAACATGCATCATCACTTTTTGATATATCTTAAAACAAAATCTTCCTCAATTAAAACTTTGAGAAAAGGAACATCAAGAAATTCCCCGATCGTTCTTACTCCTCTTTCACGTGCAATGTTACTTGAGAAGGGAATAATCGGAAACTTCTATCCATCCTTCATCTCATTGTTTCACTGAGTACTTATCCTGGAAAATTAACCCTATATCATCTATTCCCAATTGCAATTTGAACGTAAACAACAAGCTCAACTCTTATCGCATGGCATTTGCGCCAGCCACCATTCGGTTTAATACTCAATTTCTACCTTCATACAACATCGGTTTGCTAAAACATTTAAAAGAAAGCCTCAAATATTTTGTTGATTTAAAACAATTTAAAAACCATTTGAACCAACTGAAAATCCTTTTGAAAGATATTTTAGAAAATCATTTTAAGAGAAAACATTTAAAATAATAGGGTTTTTAATCAAAAAGCCTTTTGGAACCAAAATATTTTTGAAAATTTAAAAAAATCAATTAACAAACCATGACCTTGGCTTCGACCTAATTCCTTATGGTACAACATATTTAAAACTCGCTTACGACTTCACTGCCTTGCATCCTCAGAGTTTCTTCCAATTCATAACTTTGCATACTTGGCGAGTCCTCGAATTTGACTCTTTTTGTAATCATCACAATCCACTTTCTGATAACTTCCTTTTTAATCGCATTGAATTTCCCAATTCTTTGATAATTATAGCAGTAGTCTTATTACTTTCTTCATAATTCCACCAAGATTGATATGATACTATTTCTGACAAAGATTCCCACCTTTCCAAGCTCATAACACATTGCTTTGACTTCTGACTCTACTACTTGTTATCATAATGCCCTTCTGGTTGCAGCCACAACTTCCCACATTACTCTTAATAAAATCTCTAGGGATTCTACTCCCGAAATCTTATTTCCTAATCATGGGATCTTGTTAATTTCTGCTAATTCTCTTTCTATGGGCAACTACAGTGCCCTTCTCTTCTAACTCCACATCTTCAAGATTCCACATTCTTTGCTTAGCTAATTTCATATATCTTCTATTTAGTCATTTCTGGAAACTTTCTGATTTCTCTGTCTTCCAACTTACCGTCATTTTACTTCATCTCGGTTAACTTCCCACCATCCATGATAACTATGATTTCTTACACTGGCCTTGCATAAGTCATTTACTCCACATATTCGCCTTATCCCTCCTTTCGGCCTTTAGCAATATCTGTGATAATGTGCTCTTATTCACTGCTCTTTTCCTTTATTCAATTCTTATTAGTCTCAAATCTTGTCTATGTCTTATCGGTCCAGTAAATAATCCAATTTGACATGACATATTTGTCTTAGTCACCAAATTCTTAAACTTACATAACCAGTTCTTCGTCAGCACAATTGTAGTTTCAATCACCTAAGACGTCATCGCGTCTATCTTCACATCTCTTCATCATTAAGAATTTTTAAAATATCGAATTCCTGACAAGGAAGTCAATAAAATGAATGGGGCATAAATTATGAATTTAAACTGAGTTTGTTTGATAAAACTTTTATAAAGGAATTTAACCGAGAGATCAATATGATCTTTTTGAACTATTTTCAGTTTGCATTTATCACTTGGTTAACCACCATAGTACATAAGGATGGCCAGTCCTTAGTACTTCGTGACAAACACAATCAGTGGCGTCCCACTGGACTTCTATCACAAAGATAAAATGTCCGTGAATCCCCTATCTGTATAGGTTGTTCATCTCAGCTGGAATAGAGAAAAATCAAGTATTCATGAGAATAGAAGGGATTCAAGAGTTCCAAAAATTTTCAAATAAAGTCGGATCAATTATCCTTTGAAAGATATAGATATTTCTAAAGGAATGGAATTGAATTCGAATAAGTTTGACATACCAAACTCATCATCGTTTGATGTATAAAAGATTTTTCAATAGATGCTTCAAGGGTTGATCAAGCAAACATTCAAGAAATTCTTAATTATTCATAATCTCACTCTTGTCGACTAAGAAGTAATATACTTAGGTGCCAAACCGGCCTGACCATAATGAGTTGAATAACAAGAAGATCTCGATTCATTCTCGATTTTTGAACCGTCACTGTGCAACGAATGCCTCAGCAACGATACCAACCGGGAATTAACTTAGGACGATAATTCAAAGAAAGAATAAGAAATTTCTTAAGCAATGAATTTGAATGAATCGACGATTAAGGATACACAACTACGCTCAACTTCCAATTCTTGCATATAATCGCTTCCCACTTCGCATTCTTAACCTTCTCATACCATCTTCGAAACGTTCGCATCGAAACTAATGTCGTTGAAAATTCTAGATTCTACGCAAAATTTCGAGATAACGACCCCCGAACTGATAGCTTCAACTGCCCACTTAGGTTATGCCACTTCGGGTTCGCTGTTTCGCTCATAGCCCAATCCTTAAACGATTCGAATTTCTACTTACGCGATATGCCAAAAGACCGATCAACGTCGCAACGCTTGCCGAAGTATCCTTTCGCGATCCTTATCCTAAGTCGTTCTACCCGACATCTATCTTATACACACACCCTAACCTTTCTATTACTATATCCCAAATTTCCCACCTAATTGTTTCAGTGACTGTGACCTGTAACTCTGATACCAACTTGTAACACCCTAACTTTACTATATTAATATACATGCTTTTATATAAGTAAGTAAATATTTTACAGGGAAATTTCAGAAATTTTTGACATGATGTATTCATAAATATAACTAACCACCTGTCCAAATCACCAAAACCAATCCAACTGTATCCAAATATGGTCACCACATATTATTGACAAAATCATAAGGAAATATAAATTCTAACCAACCAAGACCGCTCACAGGTCACAGTATGAAACAACTACTAATTAACTATTACAACCCGAATCCGAATAAAATAATATACAATTTCTGTGAATAAATAAGGTCACCGTCTAACTAAATATTCAACCTTGACTAGTTCCCAACCACTAATCAATGAGAATCTGTAACCCGAACGTCTCCTCTCGCTGCCTATAAAGCAATACCAACTGATCACTAGTTCCTCTGATCATCTTTAACAACTGGAGAAATAAACAGAAACAAAAGTGAGCCAACAATGCTCAGCAAGTGCAATAGTGATAGCAATTTTAAAATAAATGCTGACAACTCTGATAAACAAAAGGAGTTTCATCTCGTTATTTAAAAGAATCAGTGAGATAAATTTTTTAGATTGCCACAAGAGCCAACAATTCACCATTTATAATGTGCAACAGAACTAGAACTGATAAAAGTTCTGATATCAAAATATTACTGAAACGAACTTCCAAAGAGTCAAGAACTAACATCTCAATCGCAGAATATAGATTAGAATTGGAAAATTTTTTTATTTATTTAAAAAAAACATCAAAGTTAGGCTGCTGATCAGTCAGCACTAACCCCGGACAAACGCACACAGCAATGTCCTAGGACAAACGCACACAGCAATGTCCTTAATTGGATCCATGGCACATATTGGCCTTAACTTCCGACCATAATAAGGTCCCACCCCGAAGGGTTTTACGCCCCAAGGGCCACATTTAAAAACATCTCCAATTCTAAATCATCCACACTAGGTGTCGGGACAATCGACAACCTTTGATCTCCAAACAACTGGAAACTCACGTCCAGAATAATAACTCAAGATTAAGAGTTAATAAGAAACAACAACTTCACTTAGTATCGACAAGTTCGATACACTACAGGGAGCAAACGAACAATCAAGATTTTTAAAAGATATCGACAAGTTCGATACCAACTAGGGTGGGGAATATAAAGAATAACAATTCGAATAGGTATCGACAAGATAGATATGAGTATTGAGGAACATTGTCATTAACTTGATTAAAGAGTAATTGACTTGGGCAACGATAATAGATATAAATTGCAACCAGATTATCACATATGAAATTCTACGCTAGATATAACGCCTTAGAAATTTCAGAATATTTAATTACTAAAAGTTATTTATTTTATTATTAAATGTGAATTATGTGGCGTATATAATTGTTGTGGAGGTGATGTGTCTGTGGAATAATATTTGGAGGTCAGATTGATATTTTATATGTGTTATGTAAGCCCGACTATTTTAATTATATTTTTGGGAATTTATTCCTATTTAATTGTGTTATAATTATCTTCTGTGAATTTTATAAAATCTTCGGGATTAGCAGAAATCCTGAAATCTTCTTCGCTAATAACTTTATTAGTTTATATGACTTTTAAAAATATTTGGTGAATTACTTTTGGGTTTCAAGGATTTTAAAATGATTTTACGAATTATTTTCCAATTTAAGGATTTAATCTTGTAAAATCCATATTTAATTCGTTTTTAATCCTAAAAATATTTTAAAAATATGTGGGTGATCATAATTTTACCTTCTTCATTTTAAAATTTTAAAATTTAATACCCAACCATTTTTCTATTTAATTGTGATTTTAAATGATTTTTAAGAATTTCAGCGAAAAGAAATTACGAAAACACTCCTTTTAAATTTTTTTCCCCAAATCCTTATAACTCAAATCCCTAAATTAGAAACCTCAGTTGGGCCTGGTACTCTCTCGGTTATTCTGGAAAAATCTCTCTCCCACAAGATCTCTCAAATATCTCTCCCCAAATCTCTTCTCTTTCTCTCAATAAAACTCGACCTTTACAAATTCTGATCACCCTGGTCCTGGTAAGTTGCGGTTGTGTTGTGTGATGTTCGTAGAGCATCTCGTTGTTCTGTTTTGCTTGCCTCAAGTGTGTGTGTGTGGTCTAATTAGCGCAAGTTTGATATGGGTGTGGTGTCGAGTGATCTTGGCAGTGTGTGTGTGTGTAACGGAGGTTGTGTGTGTGCGACATCGAGTATGTACAGGCGTGTTTCTTTGTTCCGAGCTCAGTTTCGAGCTTGGTTCTGCTATGGAATTGTGCTAACCCCCCTGTATTCGGATTTACTGTCACTGCAATGTGGTATTATATGTTGCTGCGTGTGTGTGTGTAGTTATAACAGAGTGTGTGCGTGTTCATATGGCTGATGGGTGATCTATATCCTGTGGTTAAGTCTTGAATATTGCAGGTCTTGAGGTTAATGGTGAATTGGTTCACTTACTATTCCCCTGTACTTGTTTACACGGCTGTATGTTGTTGACATGAATTATGGCAGGGATTGAAAACTGGGAATTCGAATTGTTGACTGTATTGATTCGATTAATTTCGGAAAGTTCTGATATTGGGTTCGTGATTTTTCAAAATAATTTTGGAAATTATATATTTAAATTCGAGTGAAGTTTCGGGTCGGGAATCCGAAATTTGGGTACCCTCGAAACTTTGCCCCATCGACAATGATATTAATAATAAATTGAGTCGATGGTAATTGGCGATGATGATGATTTTCTGAGCCAAGTATTTAAATTTAATATTTACATAATAAATTGTTATTATTATCGATTTAGTATTAATTATTTAAACTGTATTGGATTGAGATTATAATGAATTGGGAACGTTAGTTGAAATATGGATTTAATTGTTAATTGATGATTATGTTGGTTGTGTCGGCTGTATTCCGACTGGTAGTTCCCCGTATAAAGGGAATGCCGTCAAAATTTTTCTAAAATATTAAAATCATTTCTTGATAATGAGTACGTATGATTATACAGTTTGCATGAGTTATGAGTCGGGCTTTATTTTCTAAAAAATTATGAGTTGTGAGTTAATGTGCCTATATGATTGAATACTTTTGTCTGTGGCTCATATATTGATATTATATAATTAAATAAATATAAATTAGGAGACTATTCGCAGGGGTAGACTAAGTGGAATGTTTATATTGATTAGCGAATATTAAGCAGAATTCTAAAATAGTACTATATTGTGTGTAGATTCCGTGGATAAAGGGAAGGCTAAAGCTGAGGACGTAAAGACACTTCGGATTCTGTGATTGTCTAGTTAAGGCAAGTAAATTGTTTCAATTATCTTTTAAATGAGTTATGATTATAAAACCTGATTCATATGCTCATTCGAATTATTCCTGTTATAATTGTTCTGTTAATTTCCCGAAATTTCGAATACATAATTGTTATACCCCAAATTGATTCTACTGAATTGTTGAGTCTTTTAGTGAATTGATTACATCCATATCCCTTGCAAGTATATTGTTCCACCTCTCTTTCAAGTAAACCGCTTCACTTATATTTCCAGCGAATTATGATTATCATAACTTGATTCTTATGTAATTGATTTATCCTTGATATAACTGTTCTGATAATTTCCATTAATTATGAATATTCAATTGTTATACCCCAGGTTGATTATATCGTTTTCGTTGATCCTTTAGTAGCTTGACTTAAATTAATACCCTTTTTGCCATATCGAATTTGTCGATATTTAATTCAGAGACTACCCGACCTTATTCTATTTGGTGAGATGTGAGATGTTAACCTGGAACGAAAGTGTCCAGGGTGTTTGGCAGTTGAGGTGGTCGATTGTTCCGACACCTGATGTTTAGTTAGGATTGGACTGTTAATTTTTTTTAAAATGTGGACCGTAAGGGTCGGACCAGATTCATGGTCAGAAATTATTAAGGCCAATGTGTGCCATGGATCCATTAAGGACATTGCTGTGTGCGTTTGTCCGGGGTTAGTGCGTGACTGATCAGCAGCCTAACCTTATAATTGTTTTTATTTAAAAAAATGCATGATAGTCCAATCCTCTTCTATTTTATGATTCAGACAAAAGATGAACTTTCAGTTGAGCTTATATATTGTTGATTGTTAATTCTTGACAATCTTGCAGACATTTCAGTTGTTGATGTTTTAATTATATATATATATATACTTGCTGAGCATTTTGGCTCACTTGCTTGCTAATTCTGTTTCCTCAGCTAAGCCTGAAGATGTCTAGAAGAAGTGGCCCGTCTGGTTGGGGTAGTCACCGAGGCAGTCAGAGGGTCGAGGTGGTTGGATGGGTAGTGAGCATATATCTTTGTTTATATTATGTCTGTATTAGTAGGCAGATTATCATATTAAATGGGTTGTATATTATTTGATTCAGTTCTGGGTTGTAATAGCTATTGGTAGTTGTTTCATACAGTGACCTGTGAGCGGTCTGGGTTGTTATGGTTTTATTTCCTTATGGTTTAGTATAACTTGTGCATGTGGACTGTTTTAGTTATACTTAGTTGTTTGAGCAGGTGGTTAGTTCGGTTTATGATTACATCATGCCGAAATTTCTAAAATTTCTTCTATAATAATGTTTAATTGAGTGTAAAAGTTTGTATTATTATTGTTGGCAAGTGAGGGTGTTACACTAGAGCGAGGACATAGGCAAGCCCTACGCTTTTAATAAAATTTTCAACACATTGCAACGCTTAACTGACATAAACAATTAAAGTAGTTTAAACAATTATTTGTAAAATAATTTCAGGATAGTTAGTCGCAAATCAGTTTGAAGGAAACATTTTCATAAAGGGGTCCACTGGAGAAATTATGTGAAAAATCAAGAATTTTATTAACAGGTATTCGTGGAAATTTTAAACTTGGATTCTCTCTATTTAGAACGTCTTTTAAACATTTTTGAAGAAAATAAAAGAAATAGTATTCAGTTGAGGAATCCAATGCCATAGCTTGAGTAAAGTATTTAAGTGGGAAAGATTATATTTAGGGTTCTTTTAAAAACTTGGTATTCTAATTAGGGGTAGGGAAAATAAACATTTCCATGCTAACTGGGAAATATATCATTTTCTAAACACATTTGACCAAACTACATTATACGACAAAAGGAATGAATTGCATCACTTGAAAGATAAGTGAAGAGCAAACACTTGCCTCGATTCACGGAGTTCTCGACCTTAACATCAATCCGTAACTCAGTTTCACGACATTTCTTTACTTGCTAGCCTTTTATTTGGCCCTACTTCCATTTCTACTTCGTAATTCACTGACTTCCACGTCAATACATCCGTCGGCTTTGATACTTGTCCTTCTATTCGTCTTTCTTTTTACCCGTGCACCGCTCTTGGTCATGTCTCCTATTCAAACCTTTACAAGGTCAGATACTATTTCAGTATTAACTCAAGCAAAACTTCTCGTTTGCTCTATTCTACCCATGCACGTCCTATAATGCTTACGTATACAATACATATAGACATAATCATTCATATTTACATAATAGTCTCACTATAATCAACTAAGTCACATAAATACGTCACATAACCATTTCAAAACAACACAACCACTTAATATTTAAACTCACAATATATTCTTGAAATAATCCACTGATACATATACTTAAACCCTTAGCAATCATAACACACCTTCAAGCATTGAATTTAAATACGTTAAATAGGTTTTAAATAGATTTGCAGGGGATTTTTAGAAAATTTCGGCATGAAGTATTCGTTTATCGAACTATGGGCACAGCCCCTCAATATCAATTAAGAACGATACAACCCTGCTTTTACAAAAATAAAGCTGCCTCAACTTGCAGCAACATAAAAGTAAATAATTAATGAAAAGTACCCGCCCGTACATGCGGCAACTAAACACATAAGAAAATGTATCCGCCCAGACATGCGGCACATAGCACCTAATGATTTATATTAACATTAACTACTACTTACGCTACATCAATGATCATATCACTCACGCATTTTAATGATACACGTGACGATCAATCATTGATATTCGTAAGCCCTAGGGAACAACCCCTAGCACTAACTATTACTTACGCTATATTAATGATCACATCACTCGAGCATATTAATTATACTGGTGATAGTTAATCATTGATATTCGTAAGCCCGAGGAACTAGTTGCAGAGAATTACACAAGTTCTTAAATATGGACATTTAAGAATTGTGACCTCATTACAACTCCTCGCAGATAAACACATAATAAAATAAATCTAACAATTACTTAACATTTATACAAATATAAAGTTTTATACAACAACACATCACTTAGTGAATCATTTAATCCCAAGTACTATTTACTACTATCGACACTCAATTAGCCACATATAACCCACCACCAAGTAATTGTCAATTAAGGAATTTAACACATACTTTAACTCGACTTGCGACAATTAGCATATATACATCACCGGAACCATTTACAACAAGTAAACCATATGACTCCAATTATTACACGACGATAATAATTAACAATTAGCAATTAGCAATTAATCAACTAATCCGAGCATACATCGGACTCACCATTAATAATTAGAAATTAACAATCATAAGGCCCGAGCATATAATCGGACCCACAACTAATCCCAACAATTATACTTAACAATTATACTCCTCCGAATTAAATTTCGGAAATTAATCTAACCACGAAAATTAACACATAAACTCACAAATTAAATCTAATTTAATTACAATTAGCACATAGACTCTCTAAATTACATCACAAAAATTAAAACAATATCATCGCAATTTAATCCAATATGAAAATTAAATAATTAAATCCGGAAGAGAGGATACCCTTTCGTTCGGTTTGACCCACCTGCCATCTCTCTTCCTCTCACCTGCCATCTCTCTCTCTCTCTCTCTCTCTCTCTCTCTCTCTCTCTCTCTCTCTCTCTCTCTCTCTCTCTCTGCTACAACTCACCACCACCGGTCTGCTGCTTCGCGCCACCCCGGCCAGCCACCACCACCGCGGGTCGCTACCACCGCGCGGTGGGTCCCCCTTTTGCTGCTCAACCGCGACCTCCTCCCCCTCCTCCATACACACAGCCCCCTTATACACATACATACACACATATATATATGTATGTATTGCTTAATTGGTTTCAATTCCTCTCCCCCCCCCCAATTCAATTTCTAATCCCTAATTTTCTTTATTCCCCAATTCTTTCTTCTCCCCGTTTTTCTTCTTTGATTTTTTTTTCTGGACTGTTCTTGAAGCTTCTCTGCTGGCTTTGTTTTTGTAACTAATGGGCTTAGGCCCAATTCCCTTATATCACTACTTCCCTGATTCCAACCCAATTAAAGCATTACTGATTCGCTTTAAATCTAATAATCGACTATATTAAATCCAATTAAATAAAATATTCAGAAAATAAAACTTTTCATTTTCAAAATGAAGAGTATAAAATTACGAGCACACACATATTTTTAAAATATTTTTCGGATCAAAAATGAAATAAATATGAATTTTCAAAGTTTTGATCCTTTAAATACAATAAAACTCTTAAAATCATTTTAAAATACCGAAACATCCAAATTAATTCACCCAACCATTTTAAAAACTAAATAATATTATAAAGATAATATTACAAAAGATTTCATGATTTTTAATCCCTCCGATAATTTTATAAAATTTACAGAGGATCAAAAATACATGATTTAAATATACTTAAATCCTCAAAAATAAAAATAAAAATAAAATACACCAATCTTCACAGCTTACCCAAATCATCAAATAATCACATAAACAGCATCTCACACACATTTCACCTTTACAACAATATTCACATAATATAATTTATAACTTATAATAAATAAATATTATTAAAAACCGAAATTTTCTAGGTCGTTATATCTTGGGTCTTTCCTCTTCTTCATGGTGCGAAGACTACTAACTCCCCGTTAGTACGTCTAGGACTTGGGTCTTAGAACGAGAATCACCTCACTTTAACTTCACCTCACTACAAAAGTTAGACAAACAATATCTACGAAACAAATATGATTAAAGATATATAAAGATTGGATTAGTATGTTACGGTACTAGATCCAAATGTAACTTTAATATTCGTAAAAGAATATTAAGTTATATTGTTATGTTTTAAGTATACTTTCTTTGATATTAAATTATAATGAAATTATACTTTTAATTACTCCAAATAAATATAAAGATGGATGGAGTAATATTAGAAGACCTTTTTAAAAGCTATAGTGCTTGAAGGCTTCGATATGTATACCTTTCTTAGACTAATATAGTGTCAAGGTATACGTATAACTTCTTGCACGAGCCACTACAAATACTAAACGTATATGCAATAAAACAAGTGGCTAAGATTGTGCTTATTAGAAGTTTATGTTGTACGAAGTATTTCTTTAAAGAATATCCCACGGAGCACTGTAGATGCTAGTTGGGAGTTCGTATAAATACTTTTCGTTACAACTTTGACGTATGTCAACTATCAATACTCCGGTAAGATGAGATAAAAATATAGATCTCGGAGTTAGTTGATATATAAAGTCCTTTAAGCTAATATGCTTAAGGCTTTTAAGATGTATACTTCCTTTTGACTAAATACGATGTCAAAGTATACTCTTCTTTTACTTCTTGCACTCGATTAGTTATAGCCACTAAAAAATAAAAGGAAGTACGATAAACAAGTGGCTAAACTTGTGCTTTGAGAAGTATTGGTTGGACGAAGTATCTTTCAAGAATAACCCACGGAACACTAAAGATGTTAGTTGGGTATTCGTATAAATACTTTCGTTACAACGTTGATAATTTCTTTCTTCTTTATAAAGAGACTATTGGAATCTTATAGATCCAAGTATAGAGATTAAGATGAAGTATAGAAGTTAAGCGCCAATCTCAAATATAAATATGGTCGATTAAGACACAAAGACGAAGCTAAAACCTACCACCTTCGGAAAACGATCGGAAAAGTTCGTCGGAAAAATTCGCCGGAGGTTCGGCCGGATTTTGGCACTTGGTCGAACTTGGGCAGCCCTTCAGGAGGCCGGAAAGTGGTAGTGGATGAGCTTGCTTGGTGGGATTAAGCTTGGTTGGGTAGAACTAAGCTTGTTGAACAAAAATCTTGAATATATAGATATATATATTTAAGAGAGAGAAGGTTTTTTAGATGAAGTAGATGAAGAGAGTGTTTGAATATTGAAATAGAGTGTTTACTTCAAAAATCCAAGCAATTCTATGGTTCTTAGCTTGTGTTGAAAATGGGTGGATGAGGGGGTTTATTTATAGAGAGAGTTGGGTGGAATGAATGGTGGAGATTTAGATTTAAGGGAGTGGTTGAGATTAAAAAGGTGTTGATTGATGACATGGCTTTCACTTGGATTGCCAACATGTAAAGTTGTGTTTCTTTGCAAGTGGATGAGCTAAATATCCCAGAACTTTGAATCTATATTATAATATACCATTCGTTCCGCTTAACGAATAAATAAGAACCAAGTATCGTTAATTAAATACCCGATAAATACGAAAACACCTAATAAATAAATCTAAAATTATGGAGCACTTAGGAATATTATATAATAATATTCTGAAAAGTTTGGTCAATTTTGGTCAATGTTGACTTGGTCAAACGTGGTCAACTATTGACTATCTGTCTCGATTTTCGTGCCCGGACGAAAATTCCCGAAAAATTACGAAACTTTAATCATGCATATAAAATAGTATTTAAATGATCAATCTCAAGTTTCAAGTCATTCTAGCAAGTGTAAGTATTTTATTTGGATTTAAAATGATTAAACCAGCATTCAGTTCCGAATAAAATAGGATTGGTCTTTTCTTGAATTAAATAAACCTTTTGACCAATGTTTTGACTAGAATACATACTTAGAATATATTTCCTAAAATATAAAATATTTTGAGAGTGTAGGAAATATTTTTGAACGATTAAAATAATTTTCTCCGAAATATTCCTGAGAATAAAAAGTCCTTTCTAGGATGAGAAAATGTTTTGAGTGCAAAGACAGAATATTTTTCAAGTAAAAATAGATCGTTTTTTAGTTTAGCACGAGTTCTCTAAAGAACATTAAATCTCGAATATTCTTTGTTCGAGCATGTTGCCTTATTAATATTGCAACGGAGATCTAAAAAATATCAAACCTCGATATTTCTTTTTCGAACTTATTGCCTTGGTGTAGAGATATATTCCGTAAAATATATTTTGATTTTTCAGCGAATTGGAATATCTCTTATATTTAAAATAGGATGATAAATTTTGCTAGAGTGACCATTTTACTTTTGATGAATCAATTAAATAGATGACCTAGTGGAGAGGATTCTACGTGTATTTAAATTTTATGTTTAAATCGTACAAATACAAAAATAAATATTATATCGAAGATATCCTTTCAAGATCCCCCTATGTACATCCCCCTGCCCTTAATGTTTCATTGCGGGAGCCCTCAATGAAACATTGAGGGCATAAATTCTGATAATCAAATAAAAATTGCAAAATAAGTCAAAAAATCAAATAAAAATAGGAAAAAAAATCCAAAACTTAATTTAAAATTTATACACATCCAAGTATTAATGATAATTATTTTTGTGATGAATATTACATAATTTTCTAGTAATTTGAGTTTTCCCTCATTTAAGTAGTTTATAGAAGTACTTGATACATTCAATAAAAGTAGGAAAAGAGTCAAAATTTGATTTAAAAATCATGCACAACCAAGTAATCATACTACTAATTTTGTGATGAATTTTACCTTACTTACACTAATTTTCTAATAATTTAATTTTCCATCCATTTTTAAGTTAGTTATAAAATAAATGAAAAAAATTAAATAAAAATAGGAAAAAGGTCAAGTTTTGAACATAATTAATTCATACACACCCAAGTATTCATACTCACTATGAACCTTATGAAACAACTAAAAATAGTAGTAGTGCCAATGGAAGAACTGATTTTGGCAAGAAAAGAAGAAACGAGTCCAATAACTCAAATTTAAAATTTTGACAATGACAATGTTATAGATATATAGCACCAAAGATCAAATAAAAGGGTACTCAGTAGGCCTAATCAACCTATCATTTTTATCAATTAAGAGGAGATTCAATGAATTTAATCATGAACAAAATTAGAAATTTTAAGTTTAGTTGTCAACTTAGGGTTTAGGGTTTCATCAGGGTTTAAAGGTTCTGATTTTTTAAAAAATATTTCTCGATGACCCAACCGTACGGAGGTCAAGATCCATCCTTTTAATGTTATGACAAAAATTTTAAAAACAAATAAATTTATTTGATTTGGTAATTTAATGGTCAACCAGTACTTTAATTAGTACCCATAAACAGGGTTTCGTCAGGGTTTAAGGTTTCAATTATTTTAAAAATATTTCTCAATGATCCAACCATACGGAGGTCAATATCCATCCTTTTTAATGTCATGGCCAAAATTTCAAAAAAAAATAAATTTATTTGATTTGGTAATTTAAAGGTCAACTAGTACTTTGACTAGTACCCCTAAAAGGGGTTTCATGAGGATTTAGGGTTTTGAATTTTTTAAAAAAATTTCTCGACGATTCAACCGTACGGATGTCAAAAACCATGCTTTTTAATGTTATTGCCAAAAAAATTAGAAAAAAGTAAATTTATTTGATTTGCTAATTTAACGGTCAACTAGTATTTTGATTAGTACCCCTAAACAGGGTTTCGTCCCTGATTCGTGTTTCAATTTTTTTTAAAAAAAATCTTGACGATCCAACCGTATGGATGTCAAGAACCATCATTTCAAATGTTATTGCCAAAATTTAGAAAAAAATTTAATTTATTTGATTTGCTACTTTAACGGTCAACTAGTATTTTGACTAGTACTTCTCAATAGGGTTTCGTTCCTGATTTGTGTTTCGATTTTTTTAAAAATATTTCTTGAGGATCCAACCATATGGATGTCAAGAACCATCCTTTTTAATGTTATTGGCAAAATTTCAGAAAAAAATCAATTTATTTAATTTTTTTCACCCATTTTAACTAGTTTGCAAAATAAATTAAAAAATTAAATAAAAATATAAAAAAACCAAAATTTGATTTAAAATTGGACAAACCCAATTTGTTATACTCACTATTTGTGCGATGAATGTTAACCTATTTTCACTAATTTTCCTTTTTTTTATTTTTCCATCATTTTTAACTAGTTTGTAAAATAAATTAAAAAATTAAATTAAATTAGGAAAAGGACAAATTTTAACCAAAAATTCATACACACCCAAATAGTCGTACTCATTATTAGTGTGATGAATATTACCCTTTTCTATTTTTTCTTTTTCTCCACCCTTTTTAACTAGTTTGGAAAATAAATTACAAAATTAATTAAAAATGAAAAAAAATCAAAATTTAATTTAAAATTCATACACACCCTAACAGTAAAACTCACTGCCCTCAATGTTTCATTGAGGGCACCCTCAATGTTTCATTGAGGGCACCCTCAATGTTTCATTGCGGGAGCCCTCAATGAAACATTCAAAATGAGGAGGCCATAGAGAAACTCTTTTTTATTCCTTTGTCTCGAACTTCGTGAAGAACTCCATTCTATCTCTCCCTCGTTACGAACAAAAAAGTAGGGCTGCACCCCAGTTGTACATTCCCTTCATTCTATGAACCTTTGTTGATTCTGAACTTCGTTCGCGAAGGAACCGGAATTTTGACGGGCCAGCCCTTTTTTATGTTTATGCGCGGCTTTACCCTGGGTATATTGATTTCTAATATGGGTTCTTAGTTTTGGGGTTGATTATGTGAAATTGAGAGATTAATTGTAACAAACGCACCATTATTTGTTTTACTTTCTTTTAAGTTGGAATCACCATATTTTATCTTAGTTCTTAAGTTCCCAGAATTCTGTGTCTCAACATTAATTTTATCAGTTGGGTATATTGATTCTTAATTAGAGTTCCTTAGTTTTGGGTTGAATTGAGAAATTAGATATGGACAAGGGCGGACCTACAGTGAGACCAGACTTGGCCTTGGCCACCCCTGACTTGCCCGGATCATACATGAATTTTGATAATCATATAAAAATTGGAAAAACCCCCGAGCTTTTCAAAAGCCCGGCTTTTAACCGGGCTTCGGTCCGGGCCGGGCTTGATGAAAAATAGAAGGCCCAGGGGCCCAGCCGAACCAGGACGGGCTTTTTTCAGACCAACCTTTTCGAGCTTTTATACAAATCAGATTGGGCCGGATTTCGAGTGTTAGGAATATGTTGTACTTGATGATAACTTCACAATCAATCAAATTGTATAAGTATTGTAGATGTCAACGGATGAGGATTTATAACCCTATCCGTTGACAGGTAGCTCATCAACGGACGAGGTTTTGTAGCATACTGCAGTATCTCTATGTTATCAATTGATAGTGTTTTTATCCACAATCATGTTGACCATCAATGGATAGGCAGAATAGGGTAGCCAATTGTAAATAAGCTATGCTATGTAATTCTGTTTAAGTGAAAGTGTATCAATGGATGAAGACAGAACTCTATCAACGGATACAGCTCAAATCTACAATATCAACGGATACAGCTCAATCTATTATCAACGGATGACAGTGTTCAATGTCAACGGATAATCATTAACACTTTCTTCTATGCTAACTGGGGATTAGCAGTTGATAAAGACAGGTTTCACTGACAGATCACATGGGTTGATAGTACGTACAAAAAGCAGTATGGCAGCCATACTTTGGAAATGCAGAAGAAAGAAGCATTCTGTTTACACTATGAATACAAGAAAGGTGCAGGGGACATGTCTGTTCACAAGGACAACCTTTCGGCTACATGTGTATTTGGAGTGAAGTAGCAAGTCAACTTGAATTAGATTAGTATTATCTTATTCTTGTAGTACTTGTAAACTTGGGATATATAACCAAGTGTAGCAACTCTTTAGAAGCTAAGAAAACAGATACATTTGCTTAAGGTTTTCTTGAATATCCTTAGAAAGCAAAGAGTTATAAAACAGCAGTTGTGTACATTTGTATCACAGAGTTTTCTTCAAATAAAAGCTTCAGGTGGTGCATTTAACTACCTGATTTTATATGTGTTTGTGCATTAATCTTTATACAGCAATTATCTTCTTATAGATTTTTGGAGTTCTTATCAGGAATTTATAAATATCAAGAATTGTATTCAACCCCCCCTTCTACAATTATACAAGTGTGTAATCTAGGAATAACAATTGGTATCAAAGCAAGCTTCTAATATATTTGAAGTTTAAAGATCAACACACTTCCAACATGTCTAAGAAGTATTATGGAGTAAAGATACCAGTTCTTGATAGAGAGAATTACTTTCACTGGAAAGTAAAAATGCGTCTACATCTTTTGTCCATTAATGAGGGTTTTGTGGATTGCATTGACAAGGGTCCACATGTTTCGATGAAGACTACAGCAAGAGTTGGCCTTGCTGAAGATGCGCCTGACACTCTAATTCCCAAACCTGTTTCTGAATGGAGTCTTGAAGATATGGCAGAAGTCCACAAAGACAAAAAGACAATGAATATACTGTTCAATGGTCTGGAAACAGACATGGTTGATAATGTTATCAGCTGTACTACCTCCAAGGAAGTATGGGACACGGTTCAAACCCTTTGTGAAGGAACAAAATAGGTGAGGGATAACAAGATGCAACTACTAATCCAACAGTATGAACACTTCCATTTCAAGAGTGGAGAAACATTGAATGATACATTTAGTAGATTTCAAAAGCTACTAAATGGCTTGAAACTGTATGGAAGAATCTATCAAGTTAAAGATTCTAATCTCAAATTTTTGAGATCATTGCCCAAAGAGTGGAAGCCAATGACTGTTTCTCTAAGAAACACTCAAGAGTACAAGACATTTACTCTTGAAAGGCTCTATGGAACTTTAAAGACATATGAGCTGGAAATGGAGCAGGATGAAGAGATTGAGAAGTCCCAAAAGAAAAGTGGGTTAGTTGCACTTGTTGCCAACTTGGAGCAGAAGGAGGAGAAAATAACAGAAGCTGCTTGTTCTACACCAAACAGGGAGGTTTGTAAAGGTAAAGCAGAATCAAGCATGAGCAAGGAAAAGGTGTCTGAAGAATTGAATGTCCTTCGGCAGGATGAATTGGATGAGATAGATTAGTACTTAGCCTTTCTGTCTAGGAGATTCTCTAAGCTGAAATTCAAGAGAAACTTTGTGGATAAATCCAAAATTAAATGCTACAATTGTGGAATTGTTGGTCACATGATAAGTGAATGCAGGAAGCCCAGATCTGAGAACAAGGGAAAGCCCACTGAAGCTGTTGACTACAAGAAGAAATACTTTGATCTTCTCAGGCAGAAAGGAAAGGCATTCATGACCCAAGAGTATGACTGGGCTGCTGATGGAAATCATTCTGATGATGATGTTGAGTATGTCAACCTTGCATTGATGGCTGATTTTGGAGAGCAGGAAGCAAGTTCAGCTAGCAATCAGGTATTTTCTACTAATCTCTCTGAGCTCACCAAAGAGGAATTCAATAGTGTTATAGATGAAATGTCTACTGAACTATATCACTTGAGTGTTACTCTTAAATCACTTACTAAAGAGAACACTAGGATTAAAAAGACTAATCTATTTTTAATTGATAGAAATGCTGCTCTAGAAGTTCAATTTCTAGAATTTGAGAAAATGAGAGTTAATTGCAATAATGCTAAAAGTGAACTTGAAGTTGTGTTAAAAAGAGAACTGATTTTAAGAGACCAGCTTGAAAAAGAACAAGGGATAATTGCTAAATTTCAAAGCTATAGGAATATTTCACAAAACATAATAGAAGTCCAGGGAATAGAATCGTTTGTGAAGGAGACCTGGACTCAAAAGAAAAAGAAACTAGAACCTTGCCTTGAGGATCTAGAGACTATTTGTGAATCAACGGATAGTGATCATCCGTTGACAGATGAACCATCAACGGATGAGAGGTATCCGTCGACTAACAAAAAGTCTGTTAGTAAGAGGGAACTCAAGAAACTGGATATTAAATATGGTCCAGTCACCAAGAACTTTGTTACTGGTGAGTGTAGCCAAACCAAATCTAGTGGGAAGGCTAAGGCAGGTGATTTACACAACAAAAAGGCTGTTGGTAAATCAGATAATGAAAAGGTAGAAATTAAGGGTAAAAAGAAAAAGAACAGAAATGGTAAGATAGGCATCAACAAGAAAAACAATTATTCTCCTGACAAGTTTGCCCCTAGGAAAACTTGTAGTAATTGTAATAGTGTCAATCACCTATTTTCTAATTGCAAGATTGTTAACAAGGCTCCTGTTCATGTACCTCAAACTATACCATGTATGCCTGCAATGCCTGTTATGCCTGGTTTGTATCAAAATGCTAGTTTTTCGAATCCATATGTGAACCTGCCATATGTGTCTAATCCTTATTTTCAATCAGTGAATATGCCACAAATGTCATGGAACATTCCTAGCATGAATAATATGTATGCCAATTTTCCACAAATGCATGCATCAAATATTCATGCAAATAAGCATTTGTCAAACCCCATCAATCAGGCATCTACATCTAAGGTGAAGAATGCCAAGATTGTAAAGTCAAAGGCTAACAAGAAAGGACCCAAGGAAGCTTGGGTACCAAAATCAACTTGATTTGCTTTTGGATGTGTGCAGAGAAACAGGAGGAATCTATGGTACCTAGAGAGTGGATGCTCTAGGCACATGACAGGAGATTCAACCCTGCTCAAAGAGTTCAAGGAAGGAGCTGGCCCTAGAATTACCTTTGGAGATGACAGCAAAAGATATACTAAGGGATATGGCTTGATTTCAAAAGACAATGTCATCATTGAAGAAGTGGCCTTAGTTGAAGGTTTGAAGCACAATTTGCTGAGTATCAGTCAGATTTGTGACAAAGACTATGAAGTAAGGTTCACAAAAGAAGCCTGTGTTGTTTCTGCCAAGGAAAACAACAATGTGGTATTGACAGGCTTTAGAAAAGGAAATGTTTACATAGCTGACTTCAATTCAGCATGCTCAGAATCCATTACTTGTCTCTTCAGCAAAGTAAGTAAGGATGAGAGTTGGCTATGGCATAAGAAGCTGTCACATTTGAATTTTAAAGTTATAAATGACTTGGTAAGAAAGGATCTTGCTAGAGGAATCCCTCAATTGGAATTTATCAAAGATGGACTGTGTGATGCCTGCCAATTAGGGAAACAAAAGAAATCATCCTTCAAGAGAAAGACAGAGTCATCCATTGTTAAGCCACTTCAATTGCTGCATATGGACTTATTTGGTCCAGTAAATGTCATGTCTATTTCAAAGAAGAAATACTGTCTGGTAATTGTAGATGATTTTTCTAAGTTTACATGGACCTTCTTCCTGCACTCCAAGGATTGTGCAAGTGAAATCATCATCAATCATCTCAGAATACTAAACAATGGTTCTGAAGACAAAGCACAAAGAATCAGGAGTGACAATGGTACTGAATTCAAGAATTCCACAATGAAGATTTTTTGTGAAGAAAATGGAATTGTCCATTAGTTTTCTGCTGCCAGAACACCTCAACAAAATGGGGTTGTTGAAAGGAAAAATAGAACTCTTATTGAAGCAGCTAGAACAATGTTAAGTGAATCAAGATTACCAACATATTTCTGGGCTGAAGCTGTCAACACTGCATGTTTCATTCAGAATATTTCCTAGGTCAATCAAGCTAGAGGAATGACTCCTTATCAGTTGTTAACCAACAAGAAACCAACTTTAGCTTTCCTTCATGTCTTTGGATGTAAGTGTTTTGTACTAAGGAATCATGGAGATAACTTGGGCAAATTTGAAGCAAAGGCAGATGAGAAGCTATTTTTGTTGGATATGCAGCAAGGAAAGCCTATAAAGTCTACAATCTAAGAACCAACATTGTTATGGAATCTGTACATGTTGTGTTTGATGATCAAAAGATTCTAGGTCTAAATGATGGAGGCTCCCATGAAAAGTTGAAATTTGAGAATGAGGTAGAAGGAAGAATGTACAATGATGATGATGAGAAAAATGAAGATCATGACCATGAAAATTCACCAAGAGTTGTTGGCCCAACTAGAAGTGATGCTCACACTGGAAATGAAGCATCCGCTGACAGTCATATTGAAGCATCCGATACATCCGTTGACATGCATTTTCATGCATCCGTCGACAGGCAAAATGGAGCATCCGTTGACAATATTAGATATGCATCCGTTGACAGAAATTCTCAAGCATCCGTTGACAGGCAAAATGATGCATCCGTTGACAGTCAACTTCATAATTCTGCAAGGACAACAAACTCAGGGGGAGTTTCTCAGGGTCAAAATTCAATGTTAAATCAACATGATCATGCTCATGAAAATGAAGCAACCTCAGCAAGATCAAACCTTCCACCTGCAAGAAAATGGACTAGAGATCATCCATTTGAGGTAATCATTGGTGAATTAAATTCAAGAGTCAAAAATAGGAGGGCCACTCAAGCAGAATGCCTATACAGTAGCTTCCTTTCTCAAGAGAAACCTAAGAAAGTGGAAGATGCCCTTCTAGATCCAGATTTGGTCTTAGCAATGCAAGAAGAGCTAAACCAATTTGAAAGAAATAAAGTCTGGAAGCTTGTGCCCAAACCTGATGATAGAAGTGTCATAGGTACTAAATGGGTTCTCAAGAATAAGACAGATGAAAATGGCATATTTGTGAGGAATAAAGCTAGATTAGTGGCAAAGGGCTATTCTCAAGAAGAAGGGATAGATTTTGATGAAACTTTTGCTCCAGTGGCAAGACTTGAGGCAATCAGAATCTTCCTAGCCTATGCAGCACATGCCAATTTCAAGGTCTATCAGATGGATGTCAAAAGTGCCTTTCTAAATGGGGAATTGGAAGAAGAGGTCTATGTCCATCAACCTCCTAGCTTTGAAGATCCAGAATTTCCAGAATTTCCAGAATTTCCAGAATATGTATATCTTCTCATGAAAGCACTTTATGGTTTGAAGCAAGCACCAAGAGCCTGGTATGACACTTTATCTCAATTTCTTTTGGAGAATCACTTCACTAGAGTTACAGTAGATAAAACCTTATTTCATAGGAATATCAACGGCTCTTCAATACTTGTTCAAATCTATGTAGATGATATTATTTTTGGGTCTACAGATGAGAAGCTTTGCAAAAGGTTTGCCAAACTTATGCAGAGTAGGTATGAAATGAGCATGATGGGTGAATTAACTTACTTTCTTGGCTTACAAGTAAAGCAAGTTAATGAGGGCATTTTCATAAGTCAAACAAAATATATTTATGATCTTTTAAAGAAATTTGACTTAATGGATAGTACCTCTGCAAAAACACCTATAGCCACTGCAACTAAGCTTGAGTTGAATACTAAGGAAAAGTCTGTGGACATCTCAAGCTATAGAGGCATGGTAGGTTCACTTCTATACCTAACAGCTAGTAGACCTGATATAATGTTTTCTACTTGTCTTTGTGCTAGATTTCAAGCTGACCCTAGAGAGTCTCACTTGATAGCTATTAAGAGAATTTTCAGGTATCTCAAGGGAACACCAAACCTTGGCATTTGGTACCCAAGAGAATCTGGTTTTGATCTAACTGGCTACTCAGATGCAGATTATGCAGGTTGCAGAATTGATAGGAAAAGTACTACAGGTTCCTGTCAATTTCTAGGAAATAGGCTTGTTTCATGGTTCAGTAAGAAACAGAACTCAGTCTCCACTTCTACAGCTGAAGCTGAGTACATTGCTGCTGGAAGTTGTTGTGCACAGATTCTGTGGATGAAAAATCAACTTATTGACTATGGTCTAAAAGTTGAGAAGATTCCAATTTTCTGTGACAACACAAGTGCTATTGCCATCACAGGGAATCCAATGCAACATTCGAGAACCAAGCATATTGACATCAAATACCACTTCATTAGGGAACATGTGATGAATGGTACAGTAGAAATGCACTTTGTGCCAAGTGAAATGCAGCTTGCAGATATCTTCACCAAGCCTCTCGATGAATCCACATTCACAAGATTGGTAGGTGAACTAGGTATGCTTAATTTATCATAATTCCTAGTGATATTTGATCTTACTGCATTGCAGCTAGAAATGTGTTTTGATTTACTTGAGAATTAAAAACTCTCAGAAAAATTTTCTGCAGAAATTTTGTCTAAGGCAAAATTATCTTATCAACGGATATCCTTTTACCCGTTGGTAGTATAAACACATTACTAGATTTTCGTATATCAATGGATAATAGGTTGTCCACAACATCATCGGATAAACTGTTTCTCAACCGTTCATTTTATATCCGTTGATATACATATTTTCTTTTAAATATAGCCGTTGGTAAACGTGTATATATAGGCATGGCTGTACTTATTTTCTTTTATTAACTGACAGTTACTTTTGACCAATGGGTAATTACTTTTAATTATTTCATTTTCAACTCTTGAAAAATATAAAAGGCTGTCTTGTGCTCTTACATCTCACTTTTATCCACTTTCAAGATTCTCATAAGTAAACTGCATCTTCTTCACTAAAACTCTCTGCAACAAAAGTTCAAACACTTCAATGGCGCCCATTGTTAAGATGATGTCTTCCACTGGGTTCACCTATGAGAAGAACAACTTCGCGGCCTATGTTGATACAATGAATGCCCAAGAAGCTTATCACACCTTGATGAATTTTGTGAAGAAATGTAAACTGTCATATGCTATGACTGCCACCACTCCTCTAATCCACGAGGTAATTGAAGAGGTGTGGGCATCTGTTGAGTACAATGGCACAGACGGTACAATTGCTTTTTCCTTAAAGGGTAAAAACTATGTAGTTAATTCTGATGTGATAACTGCTTGTTTAAAATTGCCTGAGAATAACTGTCTGAAAGTACCCAGTGATGCTGAAATTGTTGCCATGCTTAATTCCATAAATTATGCCCTAAGTACTGAGAATTTAGAGAAAATTGTTAGAAAAGGAATGGTTAAAGAATGGAGTTATTTTTGTGATGCCTTCATTAAAACTTTTTCAGGCAAAATTAGTAATTTTGATGTTGTTACCCATTCCATGATAGTTATGATATGTATGCTTCTGACTGATAAATTCCAGAACTTTGGTACACTAGTCATGTATGAGATAGCAGCAAAATTAGGTAAAAAGAAAACTAGGAGCAAGAATATCTATTTTGCTAGATTTTTTATGCTCTTATCACTGCATGTATCTGAGAATAAGCTATCCATTGCTAACCCGGGTAGTAAGTTCCCATGTTTTGTTCAGGAGAAGAGAGTCTTAAGTGATTTAATTCGAATGAACTTAAATGCAGAAGTACAATTGGTATATCTACCAATTGTTCAGGTAACTATTTCTAACCTTGAAACTCCTATCTCTAACCCTCAAATTTCTTTGCCTTCTAGTGTCACAATGGAGTCTGTAGTTGTGACCAAACAGGCTCCTACCAAGGTGACCAAATCCAGAGTTCCAAAACCACAATCTAAAAAGCAAACCTCAAGTGTCTCTCAAAAGACACCTGTTGTAAAACCTACCAAAACTATTGAGGCGAGTGTGAAGGTGGTAGTGAGTGGTGAGGGACAGGGTGAAAACCCTAAGGATAAGGAAGGTGAGGCAGGTGCAACCAACATTCCAGCCTCTCAAAAGACTGTTAATGAACCTACAAGCCAAGTTCTAATTACATCCTCTCAATAGGGTGTGACTACTGAATCAAGTTCCCCACAAGGAACACTGCACAAAAGGGTAAGGGACACTAGCCCTCTCTCAAAAACCTATGGTAGAAGAGTAAAATCTAAAACCACTGGGGTTACACAGGGTGCACATACTGTACAGGCAACCGTACCTTCTCAAAGTCAGTTTGATGTGGCTCCAGCAAATGTGGAGTCACAGCCCCCTATTCATAACCTTCAAATCGATACACATTACAATCCACCATCACCAACTCCATCTCTGGATGTGGATATGATATCTGCATCAATTCCTGATTCTCCATCTTTAAGATTCTTGGAGAACCCCACTCTGCAATTGGTGGTCATCATCTTTTAGATGATTTGTTGGGCCATCAATCTTCCATTCCTGAATTCACAACAAAATCTATAGTCTCATCTTTAAAATCAATCTCCACAGATTCCGTGTTGGTTTTCACTTCAACGGATACTATCTTTCCTTCATCAACGGATATCCTTCATCCGTTGACAAGTGTTTCTCCATCAACGGATGCGCCTATGTCTAGCCATCCGTTGACAGCTATAACTACTCCATCAACGGATATTCCTTATCCGTTGATAACTCACTCTACCACTGCTATATCTGACATTCCTGTGTCAAGTGTGGAGGAGTTCTCAGTAGTTGAAACACTTTTAGGATTGAGGGAAGGGAGTGAGAGGTTGCCTTGTGAGCAGGCAAAAGGAGAGGTAAATAATGAGAAGCTGACCATTTCTTCAGGTCAGGCAAAAAGAGAGCAAGAGAGTTCCACCTTAGTAGGTGAAGGTGAGGGTGTGAGAGGTGTGAGCCAGGGGAGCCCCTGATGCAAGAAAAGAAAGATGAGAGGAGAGAAGGGACTACAAGAGATATAAGGCAGGAAGCTCCAGCCATTGCAAGTGAGTTAATGGAGGTTGATGAAGCTTCTAAAGAGATGGAATTTCAACAAGAATATCAGTCAATCATTGACTCCATCTCTTTGGATCCTGAAACCTTTACTCATCCTGTTTCTGCCTATCAAGTCATGGCACAACAGGGCAATGTGGAGGCAGAGGAGGCAATGCACCTAGTACACACCTCACAATCTCTACAAAGAGCAAAGGAAGCTTTAACAGCTCTGCCTTCAGAAGTTGAAAGTGAAGAGTTTGGCAATGATGACAGTGCTAGCACAGAAAATGATGAAGAAGTCAATGTGGAGGATACTCCAGAATGGCTATTTTCTACTGCCACTGTGGTTGGTGACTTCAATGTGGAAATTATGAAGCAATATCAAACTGTTATGGCTGAGCACCAGAATGCAGATCCACAGAGGAAGGATGTCCTTCAGCAAATAATGGCCTCCTTGAAACTTCACAAGATGCAAATGGTTATTCAAAGAACACAACAAGAGGAGGTCCAAACTGCAATCCGAGAAATGAAAGTAGAAATAGATTCCAGGATTGAGGCACTAGCCCTTACTACCACTCAGAAGGTGCTGACTAGCAAACTGTTAAAAGAAGATAGCCTGGCCAAGTCTGTTCAGCATCTTTCCTCCAGAGTGGATAGTATGGAATCTCAAATGAAGGAAATCATTGCCAACCAAGCAAAACAGACTGAGTTATTGGAAAGGCTACTTGCAGCCTCACCTCCAGCCCTTAATGCTAATAAAAAGGGGGAGAAAAAGGAAACAAGAATAGAAGAGGTTGCAGCTACTCCTAGTCAATTTCAAGCTTCCAGTAGCAAGATAGAACAAATTAAGGGGGAGCAACAGCCAACTATAGTGGTCAATCCAACAGATTTTTCTATAGAGGCTTCCCCTGTGAAGAAACAAATGGTTTTGCCTGAGATTCAGAATCTATCAGAAATCTCAGATGGTGAAAGGCAAGCCAGAATAGAAGCATTAGAAAAGATTAACAAGGAGGCAAATGAAAGAATTATGAGGATAGAGAGAATGATCAATGAATCAATTGTATCAACTCTGTTATCTACTCAGTCTTCTGCTCCAACAATATCAACTACAATTCTGAAGGTGCTCACTCCAGAAATTGTGGCTCCTACATTCTATGATGCTAAACCATCTTATGTCAAAGAATTTGAACCATACATAAGAACCAGAGCCTACTCTCCACCAAAAGCAAATGGGAAGAACAAGTTACAATTAGACTTTCCATTTCCCAAGGATGATGATGAGAAGCTAATGGGAGATACAATCAAAGAGTTCAAGGAAAAGACAAATAAAAGTGTAAGAGATTGGATGGCTGTAATTATAAGGAATGGAAAAGTGTTAAATATATCCAACAGCCATCCTAGATTTGTTGAAGCTAAAAGAGAACAGACCTCCAGACTTCTAAGAGAAGCTCATCCAAGTGAAGAAGAGAGATATGAAAACTCAGATGAGAAGCAAGTCAGGCTGGCTCAGGAGTTAATGGATGAGGTAGAGGATGAAATGAGGGAACCTGAGGAAGTCCCCAAATTCAAACGCAAAAGGAGAGTGAAAACAAAGGCAAAGAGGCCTGTCTCTCCAGAAAATGTAAGTAAGGAAACTACTGGCTCATCAATATCTATTTCTGCACAAGTAATCAACCCAACTGTGAATTTCCATGGTGACCCTATAATACCTAAAGAGGAACCAATGAATCTTGACTCCATTGAGGTTCCTTCATTCTTGCTGAAGCCTCAACAGAAGTCTAAACAGAAGAAAAGGATACCAAGGAAGCAACCTTCAAAGAAACCAATTCAAGTTGCTAGGGTGCCTGCTATTGTCAAGCAGCCAATCTTGGAAAACAAGGATGATTTTATCTATCAGGCAGATATTAAAGAATACTCTGGCATGAATCTGTATCTAGATGAATTGTCAGAAGTAAGAGGAATTGACAAATACAAGCATTTGCCTGAGAGATTGGTCTTTGTATACAAGGGAGGAAAGGAAAGGACATGGCCACTACAGAAGGTTCTTGGAGAAAATTATCTGACCTTAACCAAGGTGTTCTCTGCAATTAAGAGATACACAGGGTTCTCCAAGATAGCAAAAGGGGAGATACTGGACAGAATAGAACAGATAAGGAGAGAATGGAACTCACCATCAAGACTACCAAAGAAGATGAAGATCCCATACAATGAACAGAAAATCCACATTCAACCCTTCTGGATGATGGAGTTCAGGGATGAAGATGGAAACAGGAGATTCTTCAGGTTAGAAGACCAACTATCAAAGGCTAGTTCTCAATACCTGAGATGGTTACAACAAAAGCTAAATCCAAAATTTATTGAAGAAGATGCCTTCTATAGGCAACTCCAAATGCAGATTGAGTCCAACTCTGCCAAAGAAGGAAAATCAAGGGTGATGCCAACCAGAAAGAAGAAACAGTATTAATCTGCTCAGTCTAGAGGAGCACTTCTCTGTAAATTTCTCAAACTTTCTGTTTTTAATTTTTGTAGCTTAATACAATTTTTGCATTGTTCTATATATATCTTTAGGAATGTTTTGTTATCATCAAGGTCCTGAATTTATGCTTTATTGCCATCAAGTATAAATTGGGGGAGATTGTTAGGAATATGTTGTACTTGATGATAACTTCACAATCAATCAAATTGTATAAGTATTGTAGCTGTCAACGGATGAGGATTTATAACTCTATCCGTTGACAGGTAGCTCATCAACGGATGAGGTTTTGTAGCATACTGCAGTATCTCTATGTTATCAATTGATAGTGTTTTTATCCACAGTCATGTTGACCATCAATGGATAGGCAGAATAGGGTAACCAATTGTAAATAAGCTATGCTATGTAATTCTATTTAAGTAAAAGTGTATCAACAGATGAAGACAGAACTCTATCAACGGATACATCTCAAATCTACAATATCAACGGATACATCTCAATCTATTATCAACGGATGACAGTGTACAATGTCAACGGATAATCATTAACACTTTCTTCTATGCTAACTGGGGATTAGCAATTGATAAAGACAGGTTAGACTGACAGATCACATGGGTTGATAGTAGGTACAAAAAGCAGTATGGCAGCAATACTTTGGAAACACAGAAGAAAGAAGCATTCCGTTTACACTATGAATACAAGAAAGGTGCAGGGGACATGTCTGTTCACAAGGACAACCTTTCGGCTACATGTGTATTTGGAGTGAAGTAGCAAGTCAACTTGAATTAGATTAGTATTATCTTATTCTTGTAGTACTTGTAAACTTGGGATATATAACCAAGTGTAGCAACTCTTTAGAAGCTAAGAAAACAGATACATTTGCTTAAGGTTTTCTGGAATATCCTTAGAAAGCAAAGAGTTGTTAAACAGCAGTTGTGTACATTTGTATCACAGAGTTTTCTTCAAATAAAAGCTTCAGGTGGTGCATTTAACTACCTGATTTTATATGTGTTTGTGCATTAATCTTTATACAGCAATTATCTTCTTATAGATTTCTGGAGTTCTTATCAGGAATTTATAAATATCAAGAATTGTATTCAACCCCCCTTCTACAATTATACAAGTGTGTAATCTGGGAATAACATCGAGTTTCAGGCTTTTTGAACATCTTCTAATCATTACTGTAACAGCCCCAAATCCGGGGTCTGGGATTTAGAGTAGTCACGATCCATTTACTCCTTGTCTTACCTGTATTACTCATACTGTACATATTTCAATGGCTTATGACCCCCACAGTATATATCTCTCACACACATACACACACAGGTTAGAGTCTCAGAAACGATACTATACCATAATTGCGGAATAAACTACTTTTATTACAATACCCAATTGTCTTACAAAATCTGATGTTGAAACAATATATAGGAAATGGTACAATTCCAACTCTGACTTCTGATGATTACAATCTTCTCCTACCATTCATATCTATATATAATTTAAATGCAGCCAGCTGCAGCCTGATCCGACTGGTTCGTACTACTCTTCGGGAACACTGGTGCCCATGACATCCTGCTTCACTGCTCTATAATATATATAAAACAATAGCAAGAGTGAGCAAATAGCTCAGCAAGGTAATGAAAACATGGCATAACTCTGCCTATGACTTAACCCAGACTAAGGCGGGTATAAGACAATAATTGTCAAAATATCTCTTTACCGAAAGTATTTCCTTATCGGAATATATTCCAAAAACAGTACTATTGTAGTACTTCAAGTATCATTTTCATAATTTCTCTGTAAACTTTGGATATTCATACTATGAACAAAGTTCTAGTATAATATATAAGATGAAGTTACAAGGTAATTCAATATAACCTTTCTGTAAAATAACTGCTATATAAAATATAAGCAGAATATCCACATATAACTTAAAAGATGAAGTTATAAGGTGATTCAATATCAACAACCTCCTTTTCACAACTCATGTTATGTAAGGTATCAGCAGAGTCATAAAATATAAGATGAAGATGAAGTTACAAGGTAACTCAAAATATAATTGTTCTGTGGAAATATCTGCTATGTCAAAAATAAGCAAGATATTAACAATTGTCATAATAGAGGAACTTGCAGAAAGAATATTTTAATTCCAGTTCAAACACTTTTCAACCCTGCCAACAATGACAATGTTGCAGATAATTTCCCAATTTGGAAGATGAACTAATACTGGAGTATTCACCGCGCCCGCTATTCCATCTACGATGATCAGTCGTAGCATATATAGCTCAAATTGAGTTTTACTACCGGTAGAAGGAAGAACTGACGGATTTACTTGTCTACCGCCCTGCTAGATCTCCCCGGCCAACGGTTGGGCCAATGGGATGGACCGGCGCTACTCGGCCTCTTACACGACTCCTAGTTCGAATAACATCCATGACTCTGGAACGTAAAGATCCTCCCCCTTTCCCCAAGTATAATACTTGTTGATAAGACTCCACAAAGTAGTCGTATCTAGTTGGAAAGGAAAATTCACCAATATTTCCCAAGCTGATGCTTGTTAATGGATATAAACTTGTTCCATCAATCTTACCCCTCGAGTGTTGAGGAGGTAACCAAAAAGACTTATATTAATGTTTGAAAAGAATCAAGATGTGAGTCAAAAGGTAGTTTAACAAGTATATGACCGGGCAGTCAAATAAATAACAGCTCTCAGGTGAGGTCCCCTTATATGTTTTTTGGAAGTTTGAGCGAGTATTTAAATCTTCTTATAAGATAGATTTAAATGAAAATAGAGTTTTGGGAACCTCCCCTTGATAGAATAGTCATAAAAGACTCCGAAATATTTTACATAATATCTGAAGATGAAAGATAATCTTTAAATAATATAAGTCATTATAAAATGAATTTAGAAGAATTTAAATAAATATTCCAAGAATATTTATTAAATCAATAATAAGTCATGAATATTAATAAGTCATAATATTGCTCGTAAGTAATCCTCGAATGAATATATAGGAATATTTACTAAATAGATCTCTTCTTAAATGAATATTTAAAAATAATATTCATTTAATAAATAATATTCTAAATGAATATCCAAATAATATTCTTTTAGTAATCAAAACTGTAAAGGAATATTCGAAATAATATTCTCTAAGTAAGTAGAACTTCAAATGAATATTTAAAAATAATATTCATCAAGTACATAAAATCTTAAATGAATATTTGGAAGTAATATCCATTTAATAAATAAAATTTCCAATGAATATCAAAGTAATTATTCATTAAATGACCAAACTCTAAATGAATATTCGAAACTAATATTCATTTAAATAATTAAAGCTCAAATGGATATTAAAATAATATTCAGTAAATAAATAAACTCGAATGAATATTCAAAATAATATTCATATAGTATTTCTCGATTGAGATAATGCTCAAATAACATTCCTCGAATAATTTCCAAGTAATTTAATACTTTATGGAAATATAAATAATGCTCATGAATAACAATCCTCAAAATGAATACTAATCTGCCGTTGGAATCCCTCCGGGTTTCCACGACTATCTCTATATCTCAAAATATCGACTCCCGGTCTATATTTAAAGAATGAATATTATATGTCCTTAACTAAGGGTCTTAACAAAATAATCCGGCTTATAACTGATACTTCATATCTAGTCTATAAGCCAACATCAATTCAGGGAACAAGTATTATAGTATAACTTGAAAGTAGGCATGCATGCTATGACATATGTATAACAACAATCATATATATTATCACAACAACAGTTCCAAGGTATTGGAAACTTGCCTGATGCTCGAGAAGTGGTAGGGGCTCGTGACAATGTCAAACAATCTAGACAAAGTCAAAAGAAAACGTACGATTAATCCCCTAGATGATTCACTTATAATTCAATGCTTAAACACGTAAGCAATACACAACGAAGGCGTTACTAGCTCGCTTTAGGCTCGTACTATGTCCATGTCAATCGACAAATACTTAAGTCGAAGATTTGTTTTAGAATTCGGATCTCATTCGCCCGTTTCACTAAGCGGTTTACAAAGTTATAATCGAGTGCTTCTTTAAGGGGTTCCTTCGCACTTAACCTTGATTCAAATATTTTTATAAAATCCAAAAATAATCTTTTTGACACGAGGTCTTCTCTCATATATTCATTATGACCACTAGTATTTAATTACCAAGATTCGCAACCGAATTTATCAATTTAAAGGGGTTCAATTGAAGTTACGAATTCATACGTACGTTTACGAACTGCTTTTACAGATTTTACCATAACGCCTAAGCCGTAAGTCAAAATGCTACGATTCTTGCGCCAAAACGATCTATGACTCGAGATCTTTGAATACATGTCATATACTCAATAAGTTCAGAAGGTTACATCTACTGTTATGAATGGTTTTTAAGGGTCAAAGAAATTTCGCCATTACGACAGCTATAACTCGGATATTTCCAAAATTAAAATCCTCCAAATAATCATCCAATCCACCACCAGCACTCATGGACACTATTCATTGTCTCCCTCACTATCTAAACAGGTCTTGAAGCTGTGCAACATATTTTAACATCTAACAAAACTCTTACATAGCTCTAGTGCTCTAAACATGCATATAACTCAAAAACTCATCCAAAAATCCATTAAAACTCATGATTCAACAAAGGGGTTTCAAAGATTATACTTTGGTTTGAAGTTCCAGGATGATAATAAGGCCTCACAACTCTTGATCATTGCTTAGAACATTATTTGGAAGCCATAGAATCAAGAAAGCAAAACATGAAAATCAAAAGTTACTATTCATCATCAATCTTGTAAAAATCATATAAAATCAAAAACTAAGAGTTTGGTTCTAACATTTTTACCACACCTTCTACTCTTCAAGAGATTTCTTTTGAGCTATAGAACACAAAAATCCAACAATGGGAGCTAGGGTTTTGAGCCCCATCTTGCTACTGTTCAGAACCTGGACAGTTTTGGTCCTCCAACTTTAAGCATGGATTTGACTAGGCTATACTACTTGGATTTCCATGAAATTTGGAACGAATCTTGCCCATGGAGTGGAGAAGCTAAGGTTAAAATTTGGTGATTTTATCATGGATAGAAATGGAGATATGAATTTTTATTTAACCTTGGTTTCTGCTGGACAGTTTGTAGAAAATGGAGAGTGTTCTTGGTTTTCTCTTTTTCTCTCCACTTTAGATCTACTTTTGTGATATTTTATGATATGTATTGCTGTGTATAAAGCTTGGTAACCACTCTTTGATAAGCTTCTTCAATACTCTTCTAATAAAGTAGCTTTAACAAATAGCTAAAACACCATCCAAGTTGTAGTTGTCTTGAACCTAGCTCATTCTAGTTTCTTTTCTTTTCTTCACACCAATCTTGACTTGTCTAACCACTTTATGAACATAATATCTTGATATTATCAGTTGGGTGGCTGAGTTTGATCCTCTTGGGGCTTGTGCAAGGAGTCTTGGAGAAGCTTGGTAGATATTTGTTTTGTTTCTTGTTTGATTTAAGTGATTTAAATCACTTAACTCATAAATTGTTTTGATTTAATCATTGATTAAATAATTTAATCCACTTGATATAATTCTGTTGATGATCATATAGGATATTTAATCTTGTCACAATCTTGATCCTTAATCCCTGATTCGTTCGCTTAATTGCTTAATCTCGTTATAACGTTTTAGTGATTTCTAGAACGCTTGTTTCACTGTCTCAGTGGTTTTCGTTCTAATTTCTAAAATCAAATATAATAAAATTCCAAAATATTAACTCTTCAATTTCTCAAATTGAATATCTCATTTCTCGAATATAATAATATATAATTCACTGCTCGGTCATATATTACACCAAAAATTAAAATAGGAATTTCTGAATTCCGATCGTCTCTGCATTCACTTATTTCATCCGCGTATTACTAATATGACTTCGAAACATCCATATCACGTCCCGTACATAGGGTGGCGTGAAAAGTTTTCCAACTTACAAAATCACTATTCATCCACCGAATTACTATGCACGTACAGGAAACACTATGCACGTATAGGAAACACTATGCACGTACGGGAAACACTATGCACGTATGGGAAACACTATGCACGTACTCATTTCCCTTCAAGGATCCATTAGCTCCTTCCTGGACGGTAGATTATTCTTATCTAGGTCCTCAACCATCGAATTACTCTATTCTGACAATATACCAATGCATCATGATCATTGTCCAAAGCAATATCCATTCATTACAATCATTGTTCTTTGAAACCACCATTCATTAGTGCTCTTTAACCACAATAAGAAAAGTTTTAATTCTACCCAAAATTCGGGTTATTACCGTCTCCCCTCCTTAAAAGGATTCCGTCCTCGGAATCAGTTTAGGAATAACTGGGGTTACTTCTATCCCATTGCACTTTCTATTTCTCAGGTGGATTCTTCCACTTCTTGATTTTCTTCAAATCTCTCACTAGCTTGACAACCTTATCTCTTAGCGCTTGCTCTTTTCTATTCATAATTTCCACAGGTTGTCCTTCGTAGTTCAGATTCGGTTATGTATATCTATCTGCTCGTACTCTGTCATATGTCGGGCATCTATAGTATACTGATGAGGCACATACGCAAGAACCATGTTATGACCATTTTACCGGTTTGGGTGAGGCTGGCTCATAGGCCACCTTCCTGACGCGTTTAAACTCTCAGATGGCCCAATGAATCTTGGGCTAAACTTCTTTTCATTCTAACCTTGTTAATTCCTTCCACGAGGATACCTTTTCTCATTACAAATCTCGAACCTCATATTCTCTATCTTGTTTGCACGAAAATACATCAACAAAAACTTGCTTGTCATAACCCTCTATTAATTCTATCTATTTCCCAATTCCATTGTATAAATGTCAACTCTCTTGTCGACGGGGTACTCGGTATTGAAACTAGTTCGAGTATTCTAGCAATCGATTCGAGTAACTCTTGATGTCTAGTAACGAGCTCGTCGGCCATCACTGTTTTGGCCTCGCTATCTCATTGTTATCTACTATCACCCCCGGTGTTCCAACCTCTTCTTTAATCATCTCACAGAATGCCAATCTACCTTCTGTGTTCATTCAGTCATTCTCTATTATCTCATCTCTTCTCCTTTCTGAAAGAAAGGCGAATCTCTTGGGGAATTTGTTTGCGGGGAATGTTGTCTGGTTCGAGGACTCTTAATCCTTTTATCATAAATCATAATCTTCATATACACACAAGCACACATATTTTCAGATCTGATAGGTCTGAAAGTCGATCATGTTTGATCCTTTTTGATTTCGCACCTTTCCTTCATATATACGATGTTTCAATATACTTAGGGCGAAAACTATCTCAGATAAGTCACAGCCAATTCATTAAATTCCAAAAAAGTAGTGGGTGCAATAGTCAACCCAAAATGACATCACTTACAATTTCATAGTGTCTATACCTAGTGCGATTCACAATCTTGGGTATATCCTCGATTTTTAACTTCCAACCGGTGATGTCCCATTTCCTAATAAGTTTGGAAAATACACAGCATCCCTGGGCTGCTCAAACAATCTTCTACAACAGTACCTATACTCAATGATGACTCATTCAACTCTCGAGGTTCGATGAACAATCTTGTGCTAACATATTTCTTTCTTACAGCACACCGGTTCTTCACGGTGGCACACTGAGTCTTATCGCACTCTTATTCAACAATCCTCGCATCTGAGTTGCTAATTCTTTTATTTCTACTGGGCTAACGGGAGATGCAGCACTAGGCTCTGAATACTAGATATTCATTATTATGTCATCCAAATCGATATCTGGTAGCTTATTAGAACCTTGTACAACCTCCAAAAATCCATATAATTATACTTGGTGTCTCTTTCCTCGGGGTCAACCATATGAGCTAATCAAGCCTCATATCTCTGGCGTCATAATCTCTTAGTCTGAACTAGATTCCAAAATCTTTGACTCCGTCTTTATCCTTAAATTATTTCCCTCATAATCAATTTGGCTCCATTGGGTATCAACTAATCCATCATTATTATAATATCAATTTCTCCCTAATTCGAAAGGAATCAATTCTCTCGATCGAGTGGTACTCTGGGTAGGTTCTCTGGAATACATTCCCAAACTCTTCAATCACTGGGATTTATCGTTGGCTAGGTGTTTTTCTCTTGGTATCAACCACAGAAGCTAGATAAGCCATACATCCATCCCATAGTAACTTGTTGGCTCGCATTATCGCAAGGACTTCGTAATTTGCTTCTGTCCTTAAAGGACCACTCCCCTTTCAGGGCAATCATAAATTTCACTCCAACATCGTCACGCGATTTTGGATTCGTTGTTTTAGCTTTAGTTGAAACCTACGGGCTCATTTCTCTTTCATATCCCATAACTTGGCCTCATACTTGATAAGTGGATTTTATATCCACTGGGAATGCCTCCGTTCGGCTTAAATTAATTGTTTTGGACTCAAGTTTGTGTAGTTTTGATGTGTTTTGTGTAGTTGTGCAGGTTTGCAAGAATATCTAAGCTTTTGTCGTTTTTGGAGATTTAATTGATTAAAATTCGGATTTTCCGGGAAGGCTGCGCAGCTTATACTGTTTTGGCCATATCTGGAGTTCTAGAAGTCCGTTTTCAGCGATCTTACTGCCCACGCGAAGCTTGAGAGATTTTCTACAACCTGGGATAGGAAACAAGTGCAAGAAATATGCTGAATTAAATTGCGCACGTGATCTTTTAAAAGAAGGCTATAAATTTACTGTTTTGCCCTTTTTCTAATTCTAATTGTATTTTGGGCAGTTTTGGGTACCTTCTTTAAATCCAAATTGTAATCAAAGGCAATTTCTTGTTGGGCAAGATTTTTAGAGCCTATTTAAACACATCCTACCATTGTAAATCATAACAATTCATAGCTTTTAATCGTATCAAGGTACTTTCGATATTCAATTCTTACTTCAATATTATGTTTTCATTCATTATCATTATTATTATTATGTTTTCTTTATTAAATATGCGTTACTAATTCTCTAATCTGAGGATTGGGTAGTATTCCTTGGTATTCATGCATGCTTGATTATGTGATTTTCTGCTTTGCTGATCTGTTAATGAGATCTTAACACAATTAGGGGAGTCGTGAACCTTTGATTGTATTCTAGGGATTGTAATAAGCTTGGGAGAGAAGTTGCAATCTTAGTACATGATTTAACAGACATAATTTGAATATTAGATCGGGAGATTAATAGGAGAATTGTGAGACATATAATTCTTGGCATTTAACAGTTTATAGATATACTTTGATTGTATCACGGGAGTGACAATTAGGGTGTAGCTGTAAGCACTATATTGTAGCCTGGGAGGGTACAGTATAACTTTAGAAGAATTGTTTTCAGCAAGGTAGGAACACAGATATCACATTAATATTGAGCATGTATTGAGACCAAGTGAAGAACCCCAGTTCTTAGATTGTTTTCCAACATATTTGAATTTCAGTTTAAAATCAATTCTTAGTGCTTATAATTAGTTCTTGGTTAATTTAGTTAATACACAAACCCAAAAATTCTTCTCACACACTTCTAGACGTAAAGAGATAAGAAACCTGAACTTGATATTACATTCAGTCCTTCCCTGCGAACGAACACACAAAAATACTACTAACAAATTGGCGCCGCTGCCGGGGAAGGCAGTGATATGGGTTTGAGTTAATTGTTTCTTGTAGTTTGGATTTTATCTTTGTATATATTTTTCTTTTCTTTCTTTTTGTATTTCTTTCCTTGGTGTGTCTACAGGTTCTTTGAGGTAGACAACTTAAACAGGTTTTGAGGAGAGAGGCTAGATGGAGTACAACTTTGGTTGGAACAATGCTCAGAATTTCTACAACAGTCAGGAACAATATCAAGACTTCAATCCTTACCCACAATTCAATTCTTATGAGGATCGTAATGCATATCAGGTGAATTTGTTCTATTCTGAGAACTCATTTTATGCTCCATATGCCCCTAGCAATGATTATTCATATTCGTTTGAAAATCAATATCATGATGATGTTTATCCATATATGTGTAATGATGTTGATACGAGTTTAACTCGGTCTAATCCTTCTTTACTTGCTGATTGGGAGATTGCGCTCAATAAAATGATTCAAGGAACTCAGTCTAATCTTCCCTTACTTTCTTTGGGAGTTTTTGATGAACCGACTTTAGAGATTGCTAGTGACAATGATATTCCATGTGATTCAATAGCTTGGTACGAGGAGAATGCTAAACTAAATAATTTTATTTTGGAAGTTCGTAAAGTGTGGCATGCCGGCTGTTATCAAACTCCCCCTTGTGTCAATTTTCCTCTATGCCATGATTCTTGTTTAGCAATTGATGATAATGTTGTGTCTGATGAGTCTACTGGTGTAGTTGATAATTGTCCTATGCACATTAATGATAATTTGGATGCAATTGAAATTCTACCAGTTCTAGAAAATTTTGAGCTTAATACATTGGTAGATGAGATTAAAATTGATGAGTGTCCAATTATAAAAGAGAAGGAAGTTAAGATTGAGGAAGTTGAAAATCTTGCTGTAGAGTATAAGGATCCGATTTGGGAGGAGTATATGAGTCGTACTTATAATGATTATTCTGACGACTTTTCTAGCTATTTTGATGTTTCCAAGTCTCTTGAGCATGATAGGTTCTTGAAAGTTTTCGTACCCTTCAATGAATCTAAGGTTTATTTGCACAATATGCTTATATTAGAAATTCGTAGATATGTGCATCTGTTTGCTTTTCATCCTCATTGAAGTTTCCAGGTATAATCGGCGTCAAGCTATTGACTTTAAAGGAGCGCTTCGTGGGAGGCAACCCACGCATTAGTGTAAAAAAAAAATTGAGTGTTGAAAAAAAAAAGTGTTGAGAAAAAAAATAAAATAAAATAAAATCGATCAGTGGCGCAGGTTGCGCCTGCGTTACTGCTTGTCGCGCAGGCTGCGCCTGCGTGACGCAAGTTGCGCCTGCGTGACAGCTTAGTAGGGCAGATTTTTTCAGCAGTTTTGTATTAAAAAAAAAAAAAAAATCTTTCTTCTTTCTTTCAACCTCAATTCTTTTCTACTCCTATTCTTTCATACCTAACCTATTCCTAATTTCATAATAATTCCCCATCTTCTATCTCTAATCCTATATCTATTCTAATTCTTTTTCTCTAAATTATTAAATCCTTTCTATCTTACCTCAAATTCATACCCACTCAAAATTTCTCCTATACACATTCAAATTTATATTCATCCAATCCTTCCATTATATATACACACCCATACATACAAATCCAATTCCTCTTCTATTTATTTAAATTCAATTCTAAAGAGGAATTAATTACAAGTTCACCTCTTTGATTCGTAATTGGTTTATCTTTTTCTCTAATCTTATTTTTATTACGAATTTGTGTTCTTGTAATTGTGGGTTTTGTAGTATTCTTGAAGTGGCTAGTCTATGGAGCTCGTATGCATTATCCTCCACCAGATTCATCCGAGGAGGGTTATGATTCAGCTGGTTAGGTATGTTTTCTGCTATTCCTTGTATTTACTTCCATTCAATGCGGACATTGAATATTTCAAGTTTGGGGGTGTTTTGAGGGATTAGTAGTTGTTGTTGTATTATGTGTTCATGTAGGGTTTCATGTTTTGCATATTAGTGATAGTTCATGCATATATGTTCGTGTTATCTACGTTTGTTTCATGTAGGACATTCTGTTTTTATTTCTGTATACTATGTGAGTTCATTCTAGTTGCATTTTCATGGCATGCATATTTCATGATCCCTTAGAACGAGCTAATTCTGATTGGTAGGTAGGTGTCTAATTGAGTATGGTAATGATGAATATAGGGTTGATTTATAGTTTCTATGAAATTGACTTATGTGTTTCGGAAATAAAACTAATTACACAAACTCATTGGGTGCTTTTGGGCTAGGTTGAGGTCATGCTTGTTTGGATGTTTTGAGATTTAATCACTTGATTATATTTAGAATTTTCGTTATTCCCTTGATGGCCTAGAACAATTAAGTCTAAGTTTGGGGAAAAACAGGGATTTCATGCTTAAATTGTAAATAACTGTTAAATAATGGCTAGGTGTCAAATGGCTAGTAGCCGGCTCATATTTATATGAGTAGTCTAGGGTTGGAATTGAGAATTCTCATTCCAGATTGCATAGGAAAAAAAAAAGAGCAGAAAAAAAGAAAAAGAAAAGAAAAGAAAAAAAAAGTTTCAATTGTTATATGCAAAATTAACCAGGGTGAGCTCTTTAATACTCGAGCTATTAAGTACGAGGGGACTTTGTGCCTAGTGACCTAAGGCTTTTATAGTCTGGGATCCACTGACCTAACGCTCGCTACATGGGTATTATTGTATAAGCCTTTTGGGGTCTCATCCATTGCACGGCTAAATAAGCATGATAGTAGTAATGTGTCGTAGTAGTAGTAATAAAGCATGAATTTCTGTCTACCTTGGATAAGGATGGAGGTGTTCTTAGGTTATGAAGTGTCTACAGTCTATTCTATTTATAAACCTGTGATTGTCTTGGCGAAGAACATGTATGATTTTTGACATAGTTTTGGGAGTATTTCTGATGAGCATTGCACACAAGCACGTTTCTGTTCATGTATTGTTAGTATACGGGGACTTAGTCGAGCTCTATTTGGATTTAGTTGCATTCTTTGAGATATTTGCTTGTTAGTTGGTTTTGGTAAGTTTGAAGGGGATCGTTGCATTTTTCATATTAGTTGCATTCATGCATTGCATTGCATTAGGTTAAATGGATTTTGTGGGTACATTCGCTATAGGCCCTCACGAGACCTTACTCGTCCACTGGGGCTGCCTAGGGGTTTAAAGGGCTTGTTGCATATGCCAAATGCAACCGTGATCACCTACGGAAGTAGTACTAATCAGGTAGTTGTAATTGTTTATGCTTGAGGACAAGCATCAGTTTAAGTTTGGGGGTTTGATAAGTGGATTTTATATCCACTGGGAATGCCTCCGTTCGGCTTAAATTGATTGTTTTGGACTCAAGTTTGTGTAGTTTTGATGTGTTTTGTGTAGTTGTGCAGGTTTGCAAGAATATCTAAGCTTTTGTCGTTTTTGGAGATTTAATTGATTAAAATTCGGATTTTCCGGGAAGGCTGCGCAGCTTATACTGTTTTGGCCATATCTGGAGTTCTAGAAGTCCGTTTTCAGCGATCTTACTGCCCACGCGAAGCTTGAGAGATTTTCTACAACCTGGGATAGGAAACAAGTGCAAGAAATATGCTGAATTAAATCGCGCACGTGATCTTTTAAAAGAAGGCTATAAATTTACTGTTTTGCCCTTTTTCTAATTCTAATTGTATTTTGGGCAGTTTTGGGTACCTTCTTTAAATCCAAATTGTAATCAAATGCAATTTCTTGTTGGGCAAGATTTTTAGAGCCTATTTAAACACATCCTACCATTGTAAATCATAACAATTCATAGCTTTTAATCGTATCAAGGTACTTTCGATATTCAATTCTTTCTTCAATATTATGTTTTCATTCATTATCATTATTATTATTATGTTTTCTTTATTAAATATGCGTAACTAATTCTCTAATCTGAGGATTGGGTAGTATTCCTTGGTATTCATGCATGCTTGATTATGTGATTTTCTGCTTTGCTGATCTGTTAATGAGATCTTAACACAATTAGGGGAGTCATGAACCTTTGATTGTATTCTAGGGATTGTAATAAGCTTGGGAGAGAAGTTGCAATCTTAGTACATGATTTAACAGACATAATTTGAATATTAGATCGGGAGATTAATAGGAGAATTGTGAGACATATAATTCTTGGCATTTAACAGTTTATAGATATACTTTGATTGTATCACGGGAGTGACAATTAGGGTGTAGCTGTAAGCACTATATTGTAGCCTGGGAGGGTACAGTATAACTTTAGAAGAATTGTTTTCAGCAAGGTAGGAACACAGATATCACATTAATATTGAGCATGTATTGAGACCAAGTGAAGAACCCCAGTTCTTAGATTGTTTTCCAACATATTTGAATTTCAGTTTAAAATCAATTCTTAGTGCTTATAATTAGTTCTTGGTTAATTTAGTTAATACACAAACCCAAAAATTCTTCTCACACACTTCTAGACGTAAAGAGATAAGAAACCTGAACTTGATATTACATTCAGTCCTTCCCTGCGAACGAACACACAAAAATAATACTAACAATACTCTGCCATAGTCATGGTTTCTTATTTCAACACTAGAACTTTTATTTCCATCTGGATCTTTATATATTTCAGAAAACATTTCTCTAAAAGCAATAATCTGAATCTCTCCCAAGTCACAACACCTTTTACCTCTAGGTTTGTCTTACCATTCTTACCAGTGATTCGCCTCTCCCTTCAAGAGATAAGCGGTGACCATCGTTTTCAGCTTTTCTGCAATACTTAGTATCACAATTGATTTCTTCATCTCTTTAAGCCAAGCTCTGACCTCCAATGGGTCAGTGGTTCCATGAAATCATGTGGGTTCTAACCGACTCCACTACCATTGGGGTTTCACAACACATTGCCAATCCTCTCACATATATCGATTGACCAACTTTCCACTATCATAATATACTTGAGAGGGAACATAAACTAATTCATCGTCATGTCACCCATATTCTATTTGTCTTAGGGATCCTCTCTTGCCATAGCCTATTTTGTTGCGAATCTAATTCCTATCAGCGAATTTTGACTTATTTGACCTGGTTGGCATCCCCTTTGAAATTTAATAAAGATAACAAGAATCACGGAGCTTTAAAAGGATAGCCCTCATATCAAAGAAACATCACACATTGGTGATCATAAGGTTAGGAGTTTTAAGGTAACCTTATTTGAAATGAAAGACTTTACCGAGAGATCAATATGATCATAAGAACTCAATGTTGCGTGTCTTAATTAAGACATTACTAAAGGTAATTAGCCTTCTTGTATTTCACAACTCACAAGTGATGGCGTCCCATCAGACTTCTATCATACAGACAGATGGTCCTTGTGGCCCCTATAATTATAGGGTTGTTCGTCTCAGTGGAAATTGATAAGTACGAAGGAAATTCCAAGTCAAGTTAATAATTATCATCATTTGACAAGTAAATTCTCAAATGGACACCTTGGATCTAAAGTAAACAGGTTCCAAGGTGCGATTTCCAAAGGAAAGATAGCCAGTAAGATACGGGTATTCAACAAGCAAGTGGTGATGTATCACCATAGGATTATTCACCATTAGAAGTGAAAGCTTGAATAACATCGTTTGACAGGGCGTTGAAAACCCGAAAGTAGGTATCGTGACAGCCTCTGGTAGAATTGGAACTAAATGTGAATTAACACAAGTGTTATAAAATAACTTCGAAGAAGGACTATTCCCTTTTATCAAAATTCTCTCTTGGAGAGATGTCACGATAGATTAAGAATAATCAACATAATTTGCAATTGGGGAGGGTACTTTCCAGGGTCTTTACTGATGCCTTATATGCTGGCTCCTCGGATAATCATTTGATTCTAAAACTTTTCTTATCCATACACCCTAAGGTGCTCGATACTTACGTCATTGTCGACTCATAATAGTCGCTAAGGTTCAACCATTGACATTTGCAATCGTAGGAAATTCTATTCAGCTCAGCGAGGGCCTGTCAGGCAAGCGCTCTATTCTTATAGGATGACTTCGGTACCGGTGTCGCCTATAGTAACGACGAATTCCACATGTCAAGTCAGCGATACTCCAGAACATCGTTAGAAGCCACATGCTTAAATCCAGCCACTTGTACAGCTGCCCTTAGGCAGAATATTCTTCTTCTCGCATCGATCATGCGTGTTACATAATCTTATCCTTCACAACATCACAACCTTTTCATTTAAGTCAATCCCCGACTCTCTTAGTCCATCTTGTCTCTTAAAATATCTCTTATCTTAGCGCATTCAGGTTACAATAACACTTTGCGTAGTACCTACATACACAATCTTTCTCGAGGCAATAGAATGCCTCAGCACTGTAGTAAACACCGTCCTTGGTGGAATCGCTGACCGTGGGGAATTAAATGCCATTGATAAGGCAATGCCTTTATGGGTTAGGGTAACTAGGTACCCTTAATCATATACGAAGGTCGAACGTCTCAGTTCTCACGTATTCTGCCTCTTAAGGGCACTGCAACAAACTATGAGTAACAGGTCTCGTTCTGGTCGAATCAATCCACCGGTATTGGCTATACTGCCTCCACCTCCTCTACTTTTGGGGCTCTACCCCATTCTCTTCGTCATACCTCTTGATGAATCATAATTGACTCTCAATTCTTATTTCGTCACTTATTTGATCTTTGAGGATTCATCTGGTCCTATCATAAGACCTCAAGTAACATACTACATCTTTATCAATCGACATGTTCTCTATAAGTTTCTTTCCTTGACCCATCCTAGGGTCTTCTCTAGATCCTCCTATGGATATCCCTTTTTATTGGGTCTCCATCCATCTCAAGGAGCGCATCATCAAATGCCTACTCGAAAGCCTCGGGATCTGGTACCTCAGACTCCCATCCATCTATAAATTATACAAATCAGGGTTTCTAACCATAACGTCCTAAGTATGGTTTCTCAAAAGAAGTCCCCTCTCGGGCTTCATCTCCAACAGTCAGGGTCATGTCCCTATGAACTCTACTTGAGCTCTAGGTATTCTCATTATCCTTAATGGTATTGTAAGACTCGATCTCCTATCGTTTCTGAGGACTGTAACCTAACGCTCTGATACCATTTCTATAACAGCCCCAAATCCAGGGTCTGGGATTTAGAGTAGTCACGATCCATTTACTCCTTGTCTTACCTGTATTACTCATACTGTACATATTTCAATGGCTTATGACCCCCACAGTATATATCTCTCACACACATACACACACAGGTTAGAGTCTCAAAAACGATACTATACCATAATTGCGGAATAAACTACTTTTATTACAATACCCAATTGTCTTACAAAATCTGATGTCGAAACAATATATAGGAAATGGTACAATTCCAACTCTGACTTCTGATGATTACAATCTTCTCCTACCATTCATATCTATACATAATTTAAATGCAGCCAGCTGCAGCCTTATCCGACTGATTCGTACTACTCTTCGGGAACACTGGTGCCCATGACATCCTGCTTCACTGCTCTATAATATATATAAAACAATAGCAAGAGTGAGAAAATAGCTCAGCAAGGTAATGAAAACATGACATAACTCTGCCTATGACTTAACCCAGACTAAGGCGGGTATAAGACAATAATTGTCAAAATATCTCTTTACCGAAAGTATTTCCTTATCGGAATATATTCCAAAAACAGTACTATTGTAGTACTTCAAGTATCATTTTCATAATATCTCTGTAAACTTTGGATATTCATACTATGAACAAAGTTCTAGTATAATATATAAGATGAAGTTACAAGGTAATTCAATATAACCTTTCTGTAAAATAACTGCTATATAAAATATAAGCAGAATATCCACATATAACTTAAAAGATGAAGTTATAAGGTGATTCAATATCAACAACCTCCTTTTCACAACTCATGTTATGTAAGGTATCAGCAGAGTCATAAAATATAAGATGAAGATGAAGTTACAAGGTAACTCAAAATATAATTGTTCTGTGGAAATATCTGCTATGTCAAAGATAAGCAAGATATTAACAATTGTCATAATAGAGGAACTTGTAGGAAGAATATTGCAATTCCAGTTCAAACACTTTTCAACCCTGCCAACAATGACAATGTTGCAGATAATTTCCCAATTTGGAAGATGAACTAATACTGGAGTATTCACCGCGCCCGCTATTCCATCTACGATGATCAGTCGTAGCATATATAGCTCAAATTGAGTTTTACTACCGGTAGAAGGAAGAACTGACGGATTTACTTGTCTACCGCCCTGCTAGATCTCCCCGGCCAACGGTTGGGCCAATGGGATGGACCGGCGCTACTCGGCCTCTTACACGACTCCTAGTTCGAATAACATCCATGACTCTGGAACGTAAAGATCTTCCCCCTTTCCCCAAGTATAATACTTGTTGATAAGACTCCACAAAGTAGTCGTATCTAGTTGGAAAGGAAAATTCACCAATATTTCCCAAGCTGATGCTTGTTAATGGATATAAGCTTGTTCCATCAATCTTACCCCTCGAGTGTTGAGGAGTGATAAGTGCATATTTTTGCATATTTTTAATGCCTATTTATTGCTTGAACTCGTGTTTTAATAATTTATTTTGTTGCATTTCAGGTAAATCGTAAATAAATAAAGAAATGACAAAGTAAATAAATAAAGTGCAAGGAAGGGAAAAAGGAGGAAGAAAAAGGACCAAAAATGAAAGAAGGAAAAGAATTAGGAGCTTGGAGCAAAAGGAATATTTCAAGACAAGTGGAAGGTGGAGATCATCCCAACACATTAGAAAAGTGTATGGCCAAGATCAACTCTTCAAAGCTTAAGGGGGAAGGAATCAAATAGATGGCTAGGATTTCACCACCACACAACCCAAATGTATGGTGGGGATTTACCCAACACCTCCTTAACCCTAATTCCTATCCTATAAATACCCCCTCACCCCCCTTGTATTTAGTAACTTAGATTTTAGGGTAGTTTTAATTTCTTGTATTTCTTTTCTTAGTTTCAAATCTTGTAAACACTTTTTTTAATTTCAATGCAATTTCATTTCCTTTAATTTCTTGTCTTGCTCTTTCGTTGTTGCCTTGTTTCGTTATTTTCGTAAATCCCGTTGCTAACCACTTGGGGTTGAAAGTAACGATTTTTAATTTCTTGTTCTTAGCTATAATTTTTAATTTGAGCCCCTTTAAATTTCTATTTTATTGTGGGTTTGGTAATTTGTAGTTGTACATCTAATTTTAGTGTATGATTTGATGTATTAGTGTAATGGGTTTGATAGTATTAAAATAACCGTCCTGCAAGATTTAGCATTTTAACTTGTTTTGTGTCGTTGAATTAATTTTTTGGTCATGTTCGAATTTTCGGATTGAATTTACATTTCCCGACGAAGTTCTGGCTCTATAAATGCTCTGTTGGATTGATCTTTTTGCTCCGGTTAATTGCTTCCTGCTACCATATCTGTCTGTTAGTTTACTCACTCACACATACATGTGGATCGCACGCGCCTTCTTTTCTCCGTTTTCAACTTTCCTGCACGTACTTGTTGCTTCTTATTTCCATTAATGTGTCCATAATGTTTAATTTATATTATTTATATTTATGTCTTAGTTTCTAATTCATTTACATGTTGTTTTCATAATGGCCCATAACTAATTTTCTGGTCCATTAAATTTACTGGCCCATTTCCCTTATGTAGTCCGCTGGCCCATTTCTAATTTAATTTACATGTTGTCTTGTTTTTTTCATAACGTACTTGTTGTTTCTAATTTCTATTGTTTTTTTAATAACTTTGCAAATTGCCCTGTCTTGTTTGAAGTATTTGTTATGTAATTATTAGGGTCATCAATGCTTAATCATCCGTTAATTATTAGATTAGTCAATAATTAAATTATTAACTTGGTTATATTTATAGGTTGATTTTAATTGCCTGAGTTAATTACAAAATTTAATTGCTTCGCATGCATGTATTTCTTTTCAAATATTTCTTTGTTGTTAAATATTAAATCTCAATTTTCCAAAACCCAAATTTGTTCTAATTCGATTAAGTTGAAAGTTAAGGTTTGCGAAAATAATAAGTCTCTGTGGAACGAATCATAAATTTTACAACGAAACGAATTGTGCGCTTGCGATTCAAATGTCTTAATTTTTTAGCACAACAAGTTTTTGGCGCCGCTGCCGGGGATCGAACTATTTATGCGAACATAAATAATTCAAATATCCCTAATCCAAATAGTTCGCATAAACCATGTTCATGAATAAATATTTATGAATAAATATTTATTCATGAACATGGTTTATGCGAACTAGTTGGATTAGGGATAATTCTTCTAGACTAGTGAGATCATTTGAGAGTTCTTCCTCTTCTGATTTCGAGTCTATAGATAATTCCGAACCCGTAGTAAACATGGCCATGTCTCTTAGGGACCGTTGCTATCCCACTCGTTCCGCCCAACCTTCGTGTATCACCCTTCCTCCCGTTAATGGTAATAATTTCGAAATTAAAGCTCACCACATCAGTATGTTACCTAAATTTAACGGGAGCGAGGGTGAGGACCCGTATCTCTTTCTTCATGAATTTGAGGAAGTTTGTGCCTTACAAAAGCTCCAACAATTAACCGAGGACTCGATTAGGTTTAGACTCATTAATTTTGCGCTTAAAGAAAATGCTAAGAAATGGTTGTATAGCCTACCGGTTAATTCTATTTCCACGTGGGAGGGATTTGTGGTAATTTTTCTTAAAAAATATTTTCCAAACCATAAGACTACAAGAATTACAAATGAGATAAATCAATTTCATCAAAAGGAAGATGAGTCTTTTTGGAAATATTTTGATCGTTTCAAAAATCTTTTATCACAATGCCCCCACCACGGAATAGAAAAATGGAGGCTTTGTAAGATCGTTTATGAGGCCTTAGATGGACCAACAACCGCGTTGTTGGAATCTATGTGCCAAGGAAAATTCATGGAGAAAGATGAAGACGAGGGTTGGAAATTTTTCGAAGAATTAGCCGAGAAGACCATGTTGTGGGAGTCTATTAGGGAACCTAACAAGTCTAATGAGTCGTCTAGTTCATCTAAGGGTTTGCATTCGATTGGGAGTTCGATTGCAACCGATGCCAAATTAGCCACTCTAAATAGGAGACTCGAAGCCCTAGAAACTAGTAAGGCCCCCTCAAATGTGTCTATGTGCCCTAATTTCAATCAAGGTTTTTCGGACTATCCCGCTTTTGATCAAGTTAATGCGGTGTCTCAACCACCCACTAGGAACGATCCGTTTGCTCCTACTTACAATCCCGGGTGGAGGAATCACCCGAATTTCTCATGGAACCAAGGGCCAAATTACCAAAATCCGCCTTCTTTTCAACCTTCTTTTCAAAATACTCCATCTTTTCAAAGGCCTAATCAAAATTCTTTCTCGACTCCAAATCAAGGTCCCTTTCCAAACCCTACTCAAAATCTCGGTCCTTATCCAACTCAACCTTCTTATCCAAATCAAGCACCCGCCCACCCACCCGGCTTTCATGAGTCGGATAAGAGACTTAATTCTTTGGAAAAGACTCTTGATGCGCTTTTAAAATCAACAACTAATTTGGCTCAATCTCAACAGACCTTCATGCAAACCATGACTCAAGATAGGCAAATTTTAAATGCTAGTACTCAAGCCTTATCTAAGTTAGAGGTCCAAGTGAGTCAATTAGCCAACGCCATGTGTGAGCGAGAGAAGAATAAGTTCCCGAGTCAACCAGAGGTCAACCCTAAATTCCCTCTCAACCAAAGACCTCACGAAAATGTTAATGCTATCATCTCTCTTAGGTCGGGAAATCAAGTTAATAATCAAGTAGGTGTCGAGTCTTCCAAGGAAGAAGAAGAAGAAGAAGAAGAGTCAAATGTTGAACCGAACCCTACACTTGATCATTCAAACCTTACTCCAACTTCCGAACCTCTCGAGTCATCTATTCTCACACCTTCACCAATCGAACCTTCATCATCGAAATCCATTCCCGAGTCATCAAATTTTTCTCTTAAATCATCCTCACCACCTAACAAATCTTCGAATATCATTCCACTTTCCACTTCTCTTCCCGATGTGTCTAACGAACGAGTCTTTAAGCCTAAAGCTCCTTATCCTCAACGACTCATCCCAAACAAACAATCACCTCAAATCGAAAAGATTTTGGAAGTTTTCAAACAAGTCGAGATCAACATTCCTCTTTTAGATGCCATTCAACAAATTCCCTCTTATGCTAAGTGTCTAAAAGATTTGTGTACTCATAAACGTTCCACTCATGTCCCTAAGAAAGCCTTTTTGACTTCTCATGTTAGTTCAATTCTTTCAAATCAAATTCCCGTGAAATATAAGGACCCCGGTTGTCCTACAATTTCATGTGTCATAGGCAATACCTTTGTGGACAAGGCGTTACTTGACTTAGGCGCTAGTGTGAACTTGCTTCCATTTTCGGTCTACCAAGCCCTAGGTTTAGGCGAACTTCAAAAGACGAACATGACAATTCAATTAGCTGATCGTTCTGTCAAAATGCCTAAGGGAATAATTGAGGATGTACTAATTAAGGTTGGTGAATTCATCTTTCCGGTTGGCTATGTTGTCCTCGAGACTCAACCCGTCACGAATCCTAAGAACCAAATCCCGATCACTCTTGGACGACCTTTTCTTGCTACATCCAATGCCTTGATTAGTTGTAGGGATGGTTCGATGAAACTCACTTTTGGTAATATGACAATTAACCTTAACATATTTAATGTCGGAAAAGAACCCAATGAGCTTTACGAGCAACCAATAGCGGTTAATCTTGTTGATGACATTGTTAATTGGTCAAACCTTGCGGATAGTGAGATTGAGTCTCTTCTCAATGAGGATTTCAAAGTCAACCATGAGTCTAACCGAGAGTATGTTGATTCATTAAGAGACATGACTTCGGAAGAGATGTTGAGAGAGTTGGATGCCATTTGTTCCCCGTGGGAGACCAAACCCGAGGATGCTATTGTTGAACCCATTGTCAAAACTTCAGTTGGTGAACCACCTACATTCTGTGAGTTCTTAGGGGATTTGTTAGAAATTCGTTCCAAGTATGAGATTCCACCCGAGATTGTTGGTAGTGTTGAGCCAGTTTATAAGAGTCCTGTTGGACCACCGCCACCTGCATTTAACTTGACTTTGTATCATCCCGAATTTGATCAACAGCCTTTAGGAGAAAACGAACACTCATCTTCTGTCATTCCTAGTGCTTCATCCCAAGACCATACTTTCATTATCTCTAATTTGCTTAAACAAAATAAAGAAGCCTTAAGTTGGTTTAGGGAGAACACTAATGATTCTTGTACTAATAGGTTGAATGATCCCATATTGCTGGCAAAAATTTGTTCTAATCCAAATTTTCAAAAATGTCTTGAATTTTTCTCTCAGCTTCATCCCACTTTTCCCACCGGCATCGGCTGATTCGGTTTTATTCTTTTGCCTCCCCTCGTGTAAGATAGGTAAGGGGGAGGAGTGTGTGCGTGTTTGAGTTGTTTTCTCTTGTAATTTTTAGAAGTTTTCAGTCTCCGTCATCCCTTATCAGGTATTTCCTCAACTTTCTCCTTTATCATTTCTCTTTTCTCTTGCATTCACATACATTGAGGACAATGCATGATCTAGGTATGGGGGAGGGTTTTTAGTGTAAATATAAAAATCAGAAAATCCAAAAAAATTAAAAAAATCAAAAAAAAAATCAAAAAGAGTTCTTTTTGTATTCTAGTCTTGTTAATTGATTGCTATTTTATTGATGCACCCTTGCATGCTATGATAATCTTATGATCCATTAGCTTTTGTTTGAGAAGTGATTTGCTAAAGTTCTTGTTCACACACTTACACTAGCAAGGTGAAGCTAGTAGACTTATTTGAATTGTGCTTGAAATTAGAAGGACATGATTAGGTGTAAGATGATTTGGTCTTCATGCTTTGAGTACAAGTAGGTGCATTGAGGATACCTTTACTTGAGATTGATTATGTTTTACCACACCAAGTGAGTTTTGAGCCTATATGCACATCTTTTGCATTTATATTCGTTTGCTTGAGTGTCCACTTGTCATTTGCATCGCTAGCACTTGTTTGAGTTCCTTCTTGAAATACATGACATTAATTGATGATAAAATGATAAAGGCACTTAGGAATAACCTATATTTCCAAATTATCCACACCATTCTTATATGATCAATTAGTTAACCCTTTGAGCCTATCATTTTCTTTCGGTGACACACCACATTACTCGCCTAAGACCTTTTTCTTGTTCAGCCTTACGTATTCTTGATCCCATTTTGTCAAAGGCTAGTAGGAACTTGAGGGAGCAATAAGGTGTATGAAATAGGGTTTACTATTGTTCATAACTTTTGAGGAAATATTTGTTGTTACCTTGATAGTCGATTTTCAAAGTTAAATCTAAAGGAGGATTATAGTTACATTTATCATTTTCCTTTATATATATATATATATATATATATATATATATATATATATATATAAAGAAATGAAAAAAATGAAGAAATGAAAAAAAAAAGATTGAAAAAAAAAATGAAAAAAAAATATACATATGAAAGCATACTTATGTTTTTTGTAATCCTCCTTCATTGCGACTATTCAAGGCTTTTTGTTGAAAATAAAAATAAATTGTGTGGGGAGGAAGTTTGGTGTTGTGCATGATATTCAAGGTTACTACTAGCTTTTGACACTTCACCTTATTTTGGCCTTTCTTGACATACCTTGTCCCTAGCCCCATTACAACCCTAATAAAGACCTTTTGATTTTCATCATTAATGTATGTTGTGATTTAAGTTGGGATGATACCAAGTGTCAAGCATGCATTTGATTTTGTTGGAATTGAGTGATACACTTACCCTTGTTCTTGAGTGAATATTCTTTTGTGAGTGAAAGGTGAGGTATTGGTTTTTTTTTTTTTTGCATAAGAGATCTCAAGTTTTGAATCTGAGGTGTGTCCTTGTAGTCTTAGCATGGTTACCAATAATTTTTGCACTTGACATGAAATTATAATCACTCTTGCATGGTTCTTTAAGTAGACTATGTGAATCCTTGCACTTTCCACACCAAGACTTTGCAACTTCATTTTGATTCTTAAGTTGATGTATCATGAGAGGACATGTATGTGTGGTGTGCATTGCCATGTGATTTTTTTTACAAGCTAGATGGATTTTGTGGGTACATTCACTATAGGCCCTCACGAGACCTCACTCGTCCACTAGGGCTGCCTAGGGGTTTAAAGGGCTTGTTGCATATGCCAAATGCAACCGTCACACCTACGAAAAGGAGTATAGGACTTTTTATCTAGATTTTCTTTTTGTTTTTACTCGAGGACGAGCAAAGATAGGTATGGGGGCATTTGATAAGTGCATATTTTTGCATATTTTTAATGCCTATTTATTGCTTGAACTCGTGTTTTAATAATTTATTTTGTTGCATTTCAGGTAAATCGTAAATAAATAAAGAAATGACAAAGTAAATAAATAAAGTGCAAGGAAGGGAAAAAGGAGGAAGAAAAAGGACCAAAAATGAAAGAAGGAAAAGAATTAGGAGCTTGGAGCAAAAGGAATATTTCAAGACAAGTGGAAGGTGGAGATCATCCCAACACATTAGAAAAGTGTATGGCCAAGATCAACTCTTCAAAGCTTAAGGGGGAAGGAATCAAATAGATGGCTAGGATTTCACCACCACACAACCCAAATGTATGGTGGGGATTTACCCAACACCTCCTTAACCCTAATTCCTATCCTATAAATACCCCCTCACCCCCCTTGTATTTAGTAACTTAGATTTTAGGGTAGTTTTAATTTCTTGTATTTCTTTTCTTAGTTTCAAATCTTGTAAACACTTTTTTTAATTTCAATGCAATTTCATTTCCTTTAATTTCTTGTCTTGCTCTTTCGTTGTTGCCTTGTTTCGTTATTTTCGTAAATCCCGTTGCTAACCACTTGGGGTTGAAAGTAACGATTTTTAATTTCTTGTTCTTAGCTATAATTTTTAATTTGAGCCCCTTTAAATTTCTATTTTATTGTGGGTTTGGTAATTTGTAGTTGTACATCTAATTTTAGTGTATGATTTGATGTATTAGTGTAATGGGTTTGATAGTATTAAAATAACCGTCCTGCAAGATTTAGCATTTTAACTTGTTTTGTGTCGTTGAATTAATTTTTTGGTCATGTTCGAATTTTCGGATTGAATTTACATTTCCCGACGAAGTTCTGGCTCTATAAATGCTCTGTTGGATTGATCTTTTTGCTCCGGTTAATTGCTTCCTGCTACCATATCTGTCTGTTAGTTTACTCACTCACACATACATGTGGATCGCACGCGCCTTCTTTTCTCCGTTTTCAACTTTCCTGCACGTACTTGTTGCTTCTTATTTCCATTAATGTGTCCATAATGTTTAATTTATATTATTTATATTTATGTCTTAGTTTCTAATTCATTTACATGTTGTTTTCATAATGGCCCATAACTAATTTTCTGGTCCATTAAATTTACTGGCCCATTTCCCTTATGTAGTCCGCTGGCCCATTTCTAATTTAATTTACATGTTGTCTTGTTTTTTTCATAACGTACTTGTTGTTTCTAATTTCTATTGTTTTTTTAATAACTTTGCAAATTGCCCTGTCTTGTTTGAAGTATTTGTTATGTAATTATTAGGGTCATCAATGCTTAATCATCCGTTAATTATTAGATTAGTCAATAATTAAATTATTAACTTGGTTATATTTATAGGTTGATTTTAATTGCCTGAGTTAATTACATAATTTAATTGCTTCGCATGCATGTATTTCTTTTCAAATATTTCTTAGTTGTTAAATATTAAATCTCAATTTTCCAAAACCCAAATTTGTTCTAATTCGATTAAGTTGAAAGTTAAGGTTTGCGAAAATAATAAGTCTCTGTGGAACGAATCATAAATTTTACAACGAAACGAATTGTGCGCTTGCGATTCAAATGTCTTAACTTTTTAGCACAACAAGGAGGTAACCAAAAAGACTTATATTAATGTTTGAAAAGAATCAAGATGTGAGTCAAAATGTAGTTTAACAAGTATATGACCGGGCAGTCAAATAAATAACAGCTCTCAGGTGAGGTCCCCTTATATGTTTTTTGGAAGTTTGAGCGAGTATTTAAATCTTCTTATAAGATAGATTTAAATGAAAATAGAGTTTTGGGAACCTCCCCTTGATAGAATAGTCATAAAAGACTCCGAAATATTTTACATAATATCTGAAGGTGAAAGATAATCTTTAAATAATATAAGTCATTATAAAATGAATTTAGAAGAATTTAAATAAATATTCCAAGAATATTTATTAAATCAATAATAAGTCATGAATATTAATAAGTCATAATATTGCTCGTAAGTAATCCTCGAATGAATATATAGGAATATTTACTAAATAGATCTCTTCTTAAATGAATATTTAAAAATAATATTCATTTAATAAATAATATTCTAAATGAATATCTAAATAATATTCTTTTAGTAATCAAAACTGTAAAGGAATATTCGAAATAATATTCTCTAAGTAAGTAGAACTTCAAATGAATATTTAAAAATAATATTCATCAAGTACATAAAATCTTAAATGAATATTTGGAAGTAATATCCATTTAATAAATAAAATTTCCAATGAATATCAAAGTAATTATTCATTAAATGACCAAACTCTAAATGAATATTCGAAACTAATATTCATTTAAATAATTAAAGCTCAAATGGATATTAAAATAATATTCAGTAAATAAATAAACTCGAATGAATATTCAAAATAATATTCATATAGTATTTCTCGATTGAGATAATGCTCAAATAACATTCCTCGAATAATTTCCAAGTAATTTAATACTTTATGGAAATATAAATAATGCTCATGAATAACAATCCTCAAAATGAATACTAATCTGCCGTTGGAATCTCTCCGGGTTTCCACGACTATCTCTATATCTCAAAATATCGACTCCCGGTCTATATTTAAAGAATGAATATCATATGTCCTTCACTAAGGGTCTTAACAAAATTATCCGGCTTATAACTGATACTTCATATCTAGTCTATAAGCCAACATCAATTCAGGGAACAAGTATTATAGTATAACTTGAAAGTAGGCATGCATGCTATGGCATATGTATAACAACAATCATATATATTATCACAACAACAGTTCCAAGGTATTGGAAACTTGCCTGATGCTCGAGAAGTGCTAGGGGCTCGTGACAATGTCAAACAATCTAGACAAAGTCAAAAGAAAACGTACGATTAATCCCCTAGATGATTCACTTATAATTCAATGCTTAAACACGTAAGCAATACACAACGAAGGCGTTACTAGCTCGCTTTAGGCTCGTACTATGTCCATGTCAATCGACAAATACTTAAGTCGAAGATTTGTTTTAGAATTCGGATCTCATTCGCCCGTTTCACTAAGCGGTTTACAAAGTTATAATCGAGTGCTCCTTTAAGGGGTTCCTTCGCACTTAACCTTGATTCAAATATTTTTATAAAATCCAAAAATAATCTTTTTGACACGAGGTCTTCTCTCATATATTCATTATGACCTCTAGTATTTAATTACCAAGATTCGTAACCGAATTTATCACTTTAAAGGGGTTCAATTGAAGTTACGAATTCTTACGTACGTTTACGAACTGCTTTTACAGATTTTACCATAACGCCTAAGCCGTAAGTCAAAATGCTACGATTCTTGCGCCAAAACGATCTATGACTCGAGATCTTCGAATACATGTCATATACTCAATAAGTTCAGAAGGTTACATCTACTGTTATGAATGGTTTTTAAGGGTCAAAGAAATTTCGCCATTACGACAGCTATAACTCGGATATTTCCAAAATTAAAATCCTCCAAATAATCATCCAATCCACCACCAACACTCATGGACACTATTCATTGTCTCCCTCACTATCTAAACAGGTCTTGGAGCTGTGCAACATATTTTAACATCTAACAAAACTCTTACATAGCTCTAATGCTCTAAACATGCATATAACTCAAAAACTGATCCAAAAATCCATTAAAACTCATGATTCAACAAAGGGGTTTCAAAGATTATACTTTGGTTTGAAGTTCCAGGATGATAATAAGGCCTCACAACTCTTGATCATTGCTTAGAACATTATTTGGAAGCCATAGAATCAAGAAAGCAAAACATGAAAATCAAAAGTTACTATTCATCATCAATCTTGTAAAAATCATATAAAATCAAAAACTAAGAGTTTGGTTCTAAAATTTTTACCACACCTTCTAATCTTCAAGGGCTTTCTTTTGAACTATAGAACACAAGAATCCAACAATGGGAGCTAGGGTTTTGAGCCCCATCTTGCTACTGTTTAGAACCTGGACAGTTTTGGTCCTCCAACTTTAAGCATGGATTTGACTAGGCTATACTACTTGGATTTCAATGAAATTTGGAACGAATCTTGCCCATGGAGTGGAGAAGCTAAGGTTAAAATTTGGTGATTTTATCATGGATAGAAATGGAGATATGAATTTTTCTTTAACCTTGGTTTCTGCTGGACAGTTTGTAGAAAATGGAGAGTGTTCTTGGTTTTCTCTTTTTCTCTCCACTTTAGATCTACTTTTGTGATATTTTATGATATGTATTGCTGTGTATAAAGCTTGGTAACCACTCTTTGATAAGCTTCTTCAATACTCTTCTAATAAAGTAGCTTTAACAAATAGCTAAAACACCATCCAAGTTGTAGTTGTCTTGAACCTAGCTCATTCTAGTTTCTTTTCTTTTCTTCACACTAATCTTGACTTGTCTAACCACTTTATGAACATAATATCTTGATATTATCAGTTGGGTGGCTGAGTTTGATCCTCTTGGGGCTTGTGCAAGGAGTCTTGGAGAAGCTTGGTAGATATTTGTTTTGTTTCTTGTTTGATTTAAGCGATTTAAATCACTTAACTCCTAAATTGTTTTGATTTAATCATTGATTAAATAATTTAATCCACTTGATATAATTCTGTTGATGATCATATAGGATATTTAATCTTGTCACAATCTTGATCCTTAATCCCTGATTCGTTCGCTTAATTGCTTAATCTCATTATAACGTTTTACTGATTTCTAGAACGCTTGTTTCACTGTCTCAGTGGTTTTCGTTCTAATTTCTAAAATCAAATATAATAAAATTCCAAAATATTAACTCTTCAATTTCTCAAATTGAATATCTCATTTCTCGAATATAATAATATATAATTCACTGCTCGGTCAAATATTACACTAAAAATTAAAATAGGAATTTCTGAATTCCGATCGTCTCTGCATTCACTTATTTCATCCGCGTATTACTAATATGACTTCGAAACATCCATATCACGTCCCGTACATAGGGTGGCGTGAAAAGTTTTCCAACTTACAAAATCACTATTCATCCACCGAATTACTATGCACGTACAGGAAACACTATGCACGTACGGGAAACACTATGCACGTATGGGAAACACTATGCACGTACTCATTTTCCTTCAAGGATCCATTAGCTCCTTCCTGGACGGTAGATTATTCTTATCTAAGTCCTCAACCATCGAATTACTCTATTCTGACAATATACCAATGCATCAGGATCATTGTCCAAAGCAATATCCATTCATTACAATCATTGTTCTTTGAAACCACCATTCATTAGTGCTCTTTAACCACAATAAGAAAAGTTTTAATTCTACCCAAAATTCGGGTTATTACAATTACCCACATGATTTTTCCCTGCTTTAACACATTACCGTGTCTTACTTTTCTCCATTCAACCGTAAAGCGTGTCTAGGTTAATTTAAAAAAAATATTTATAATTTGATGTAATTTATTTATTTTAAGTGAAAAGTAATAATTTTAATTTTTAGTTAAATATATGTGTTTGGCTAATTTTACTTAAAATGAATTTATTACAAAATATTTGATTAAAAAAATAAAATTGATATCTTTTAAATATGAAATAAAAGTATAAAGTTTAAATATATACAAAAAATAAAATATGGGTTAAAATATGATTTAAATATATAAAATTTGATGTGAGATAAAATAAGTTGTAAAAAGTACCTAGAAGTTACTTAAAATTTTTAAACTAAAATTAGCTTTAAAACAATATGATCCTGAGTTTACAATATGAGTGAAGGGAAAAGAAGAAAAAATAAAATTTTAATTTTTCTTTTTTAAATCATGCTTCCTAATTGTGCTAAGAGAGAAGAGAAAAGAAAATTCATATGAGCTTTTTCCCAAAAGTGAAATGATTTGGAGAGAAACTCTCACATTTATCCATTTTTTTCAAAAATTTCTCTCCCTTTCTACAATAAAACTCGGGAACACACTAATTTTTTTTAATTTCTCAACTGTTCTTCAACTAAAAATTCTGGAACATAGTATTAGTATTTGGGAAACAAAATGTTAAAAAGAATTACTAATATAATTAGCCTAAAGAATTTATTTATTTTTTGACGAAATGCATAGAATTATATTACTGGATCAAACCAACTCAAAATAAAACAGCGGGACAAACCCCCGACTGTCGATACAACCAGGTTGAAAAATAAATAAATTGTTTCCTGATCGTTTATCACATTGAACTTAAAAGTTCTTGAAACTAAAAACGAATTCAACGACCTCCTAGGTGATCCAAACTGCGCCAACATCCCCGAAAGCAGCGGTATCACAATTGACCACATCACATAAGAACCATTGATACCCCAGTGTTCAGAAGCCTCAATTGCATAAACTGAGGTTAGAGGAACGACACTCCAGCTATCTACATGCCGGATACCAGCTATAGACATGCCGAACATGGGAATCCCCAAATGATGAGCAACACCCCAGCTATCTACATGCCGGATACCATCTAGAGACATGCCGAAAGTTAAAACCCCCAAAATATGATGAACAATCTTTGGTTGTGAGTGGTGAGCTCTTGCAATAAATCTCACCGTCCCAGCTTCGATGCGGACTATCCAGATCCCCCAAGACATCAACAAAATCATTCTCAGCAGATCCAACACCAAACATAAACAGACATAATTAATCAAAGACATAAAAAAACACTTCAAAAGGAGAGACAAACGACCACTCCAAAAGGAGAGACACACAAACGCCCAATTAAATTGGGTTTTATTGAGATGAAAAGCAAGAAAGATGACCTCCGGCCGGTGGATAAACCACCGCCGGAGGGGAGGAACTCACTCGGGAAAAGACAAGCAAAGAGAGAGAAAAAACTTTCGGTGAGGCGGCTAGGTCTGTCTCACAATACTAAAAATACAGGTCTTAAGTGAAAAATTATACTAATATATATTGTTTCTATTAAATACAATTAATACAAATAATCAATAACAATATTCTGATAATCTTATTATATGCAAGTACTTAAAATAAAAATATAAATAACTAATCATGATAATTGAAATATTACACAATACTAATATACACTGCTTTTACTTAATATTAACATATACGAAGGATAAGAAAAAATTGTGATGCCTCGATTGAAAGCTGCGAAGAATCAACTCAACAACTGGTTGGAAAATTTTACATATGATAAAGATATTATATATTATTTATGTTTTACATATAATTAATACTATACAATGTTTCCATTAAATATAATTAATACAAATAATCAATAACAATATTCTAATAATCTTATTATATGCAAGTACTTAAAATAAAAATATAAACAACTAATCATGATAATTGAAATATTACACAATACTAATATACACTGCTTTTACTTTTTTTTTTAGGGATACACTACTTTTACTTAATACTAACATATATGAAGGATAAGAAAAAAATTGTGGTGCCTCGCTTGAAAGGTGCGAAGAATCAACTCAACAACTGGTTGGAAAGTTTTACATAAGATAAAGATATCTATACTATTATATAAATTCCGAAACATTAAAAGTTTTGGTACCTGTTTTTTGGTATTAAGTGAATTTACTTATTTACCCTTCATTATCAAGAAAAATAAACACACCTAAAATAAATAATAACATAATATAATTCATGATAATTAGTCGAGATATTACCATTTATAAACACTTAAAAACCTCAATCGTATTATATATTTCCATCATTAATATTTCCTTTCGAATTAAAACACGTTACCATTTTAATTTGAAACAAATCTTACCATCATAAATATATACCTAAAAATATCACAACATAATTTTCAAGAAAAATATTACACCTAAAATAAATAAAAATATAATATAATTAATGGTAATTAGTCGATTAACATAATAAAATTAATGGTATTAGTCGACTGCCTTTTTCACATTAGTATAATAAAATTTATGGTAATTAGTCGATTGCCATTTCACAGTTACTTTTGAATTTACTTATTTACCCTTCATTATCAAGAAAAATAAACACACATAAAATAAATAATAACATAATATTATTCATGGTAATTAGTCGAGATATTACCTTTTATAAACACCTAAAAACCTCAATCGTATCATATATTTCCATCATTAATATTTCATTTCGAATTAAAACACGTTACCATTTTAATTTAAAACAAATCTTACCATCATTAATATATACCTGAAAATATCACAACATAAATTTCAAGAAAAATATTACACCTAAAATAAATAATAACATAATATAATTAATGGTAATTAGTCGATTAACATAATAAAATTAATGGTATTAGTCGACCACCTTTTTCACATTAGTATAATAAAATTTACGGTAATTAGTCGATTGCCTTTTCATAATTACTTTTAGTTGAAGATATTAACTTTTATAAACACCTAAAAACATTCATATCATATCTTTCGATCATTAATATTTCCTTTCGAATTAAAAACACATTACCTTTTTAATTTAAAACAAATCTTACAATTATATATACCCGAAAATATCACACCATAATTTTCAAGAAAAATAGAACACCTAAAATAAATAATAACATAATATAATTAATTGTAATTACTCGATTGACTTTTTCACATTTACTCTAGCTGAAGATATTACTTTTTATAAACATCTAAAAAGATCAATCGTATCATATCTTTTAATCATTAATATTTCCTTTCTAATTAAAACACGTTACCTTTTTAATTTATAACAAATCTTACAATCATTAATATATACCCGAAAATATAACACCATATTTTTCAATTATTAATAAAATATACTAAAAATTGTATACATTGTTTATAATAATAAAACATTAATATAATACGTAAACATGAGTATATTAAATTACATCAATTTAAAATTAAAAAATTATTGAAAATAATGATATAAAAAATATAATTATAATATTAAATAAAATTTATAATATAATTATATAAATTCCAAAACATTGAAAGTTTTGGTACCTATTTTTTGGTACTTAGTGAATTTACTTATTTACCCCACCTAAAATAAATAATAACATAATATAATTAATGGTAATTAGTTGAGATAATACATTTTATCAACACCTAAAAACATCAATCGTATCATATCTTTCCAACATTAATATTTTCTTTCCAATTAAAACATGTTATAATTAATGATAATTAGTCGATTAAAATAATAAAATTAATGGTAATTAGTCGATTGACTTTTTCACATTAATATAATAAAATTAATGGTAATTAGTCGATTGCCTTTTTTCACTTTTACTTTTAGTTGAACATATTACCTTTTATAAACACCTAAATACATCAATCGTATCATACTTTTCGATCATTAATATTTTCTTTCGAATTAAAACATATTACCTTTTTAATTTAAAACAAATCTAAATTAATGGTAATTAATCGATTACCTTTTTCACATTTACTTTTAGTTGAACATATTACCTTTTATAAACATCTAAAAACATCAAGCGTATCGTATATTTCGATCATTAAAATTTCTTTTATAATTAAAACACGTTACCTTTTAAATTTACAACAAATCTTACAATCATTAATATATACTAGAAAATATCACATCATATTTCTCAATTATTAATAAAATATATTAAAAATCGTATACATCTATACTATTATATTAAATCCGAAACATTGAAAATTTTGGTTTTCGGTTTGGTTATCCTAAGTTTTGGTTTTCGGTTTGGTTATCCTAATTATTAAAATAAATAATTAAATTACAAAAACAACTCAAAAAGCTAATTACTAATGTTAACGTAGTTATATTCAGATTAAAATTCCTTTGGACTCTTTTTTCTGCTCCAACAACTCAATTATTCATTTTTTCTAAAGATTTTACTTCTAATTAAAACACTCTACCATTTAATTTAAAACTAATATTACAATAATTAATATATATCTAAAATATCACACCATATCTTTCCGTGATTATTTTTAGTAGTAATTTTTGTAATTAAAACATGAAGTACTTTTTAATTTAAAATTAATCTTGAGATCACTAATATACACCCAAAAATATCTCACCATATATACAAATCATTATTTTTATTAATAAATAACAATCGTTAGATCTAATAATAAGATATATTATATGATTAAATTAATTTACTAAAAATTCAAAGTTCGAACCCGTCAACGACATTTTTAATTTAGAATTTTACAAAATAAATTTTAAACCATGCATTTCATTATATAAATTTATATTAAATTAAAATTAAAAAATTATTAAAAATAAGGATTATATAAAAACATAATTATAATGTTAAATAAATTTTATAACTTATCAAAAGAAACCCGTGCTTCGCACGGGTTATAAGCTAGTTATATATTATCTATGTTTTACATATAACTAATACTCCATATATTACATATATCATATAAACATAAAAAATATATGATAGATATAATATAGAGAGAATTACCAAAATGCCTATTTTTCACAAGTTTTTGCCAAAAATACTGATTTTGGAAAAAACGGCCCGAAATACCGACGGTATACGGAGAATCGTCCTCCGTGTTAGCATGATGCGGAGAATTGTCCTCCGTATTACGTAGATACGGAGCTGCGTCATCCGTGTTATGCATGATGCGGTGGACGGTGTTCCGTGTTAGGTGGGTGCGCAGCACAGTCACGGAGCATGGTCTTCCGTATCATGCATAACACGGAAGACTCAGTTCCGTATCATGCCCTGTTACGGAAGATCGTGTTCCGCAACACTCCTCATATCACGGTACACGATGTACCGTGTCCCGTCAGTAAAAAGGGCCAGCCAGTTTCCCAGATGAATATTTTGGGCCATCACCCTATAATATATTCGGATTATTATCGGATCGGATCATACTAAAACCATACCCATTCATTATCGTATCGAACCCTTATCGGATCGGATCATTAATGGATCGAATTTTTTTGGAAAAATTCATAACCACTAATTTAACTATGGATCGGGTCGGATCTCCGATCCATTGATAGGTCTAGTACTAACGTGCAAAACATTCATAAATAATTTAAAATTAATTTTTTTTATATTTTTGAATTGTAAGTTTTTAAAGTTGTATATGAAAAATTATCATTCTATTTACATTTCAATTTTATTGATTTTTAATTAAAAAAAAAGAGTTAAACATATGCATTTTCTTTTACACATATTTGTTTCAGTTTATGTTAAATTTTTTTAAATGAAATATATTTTGGATATTTTATATTTTTAAAATTAATAAAAAAATTGTGATTATCTGTTTAGTCATTCATAATTTTCCTAAATTTAACTTTTATAATTTTGGTTTAATATTTGTTTGTATTATATCAAACAATTTGCTAACAAAATTTTAAAAATTTCAAACATGTTATCATTGGTAACAATACTTTTTTAATCTCTATTTTTAATATTTTAATATTATTTTTAGAAGAATTAATTTTAAATTATAAAATGTTTCCTTTTCTAATTTTGTTTATTTTGTTACAATTTTATTCTTCCTAAAATTATTGTATTTTACAATTAAGTTTACTAAGTTTTGAATAATTGAAATAATTGATGTTTTTTTATATATAAAGCTTCTTTATTTAAAAGAGAATTCTTATTTTGTGAAATTATTTTATATTGAAAACTTTTTTAGCTAGTAGCATCATGAATCATAAGGACCACACGAATTGTTAACTGTTTTAGTAATTTAGTTATTACTTTCTTAGTTATTAATTAACCATTTTTAAAATTCAATTTTTTTAAAAAAATTTATGATTTTCTAATAAATATGTTTATTGTTAGGAATTATGTTGTTCTTGATAATATTTGCAAAACATCTAAAAAAACATATTTGTATAAGTCATTTTGTAACTCATCAACGGATGGCATGCTTATCAGCATCCGTTGATGAGGTAACTAAATTTCTATTTTTAGTTAATTTTTTAAAATATTTTTTTAACTTAAATTAGTCAAATAAATATATCTAACCTAAAGTTAAAATTATCACTTTTATAGTTACCTTAATATTATAAAAAACGTATCTATATCTATATATATTATAATGCCTAGAGATCAGAAAGTCATCAGAAACTTTTAAGATAATTTTCTTGAATTGTCGTATTTTTAATTTTTTTTATTAAAATTCTTTTCGAGCATTAAATAACTCTTAATGACATTCATAATCATTAATTACACTTATTAAATAAATATACATATTAAATTTACTTCATATTATTTATATAAAAGATTGACAAACTTTATTTGAGCATTATAATTATTATTTCAATATAAAATATTAATTACATGTATAAAATTAAGATTATTTTTTATGTAAATTAACGATTTAAAATTGTTCACATTGCGTCATTTTTTATTGTGTTAAAATGTTATACACATGTTGTTTTATTATATTATGTCAAAATAAATTAATATTTTAATTATATAAATTCTTATAATTTTATTGAGCATCTATATTATGAGAGGGATGTCGGGTTTAAAAATGTTATTTAGTTATATTTAATATTGTAATTGCTATTTTTCATGTTTATAATATTTTTAAAATTTTTAAAATTATTGATATATAATGAGAGTATTATTCCAACTAATAATTCATACAAACTGTTTTAAATAACTTTTTTTAGGAAATTTTTAAAATACCTATTAATTTTTATATTAATTTATCTATTTTCAGTAGTTAAAAATAAAATTTTATTAACCGCGCGAAGCGCGGCTAAGTTTCCTAGTATATTATAATGCCCGGATATCGAAAAGTTACCAGAAGCGTTCAACATATTTTTCTTGAAATTTCATTTTTTTGATTTTTTTATCAAAATTATTTTCTTGCATTAAATAGCTCTTAATTATATATTAATTAGGCATTAATTATACCTAATAAATATGTATTAAATTTATTTGAATTTATTTATTTAAAAAATTATAAAACTTTATTTGAGCATTGTAATTATTATTTCAATATTTAATATTAATTACATTTTTAATTAAGTTTATTTTTAGGTAAAATGATGACTAAAAATTGTTTACATTGCGTCCTTTTTTAATCCTTATCGAATACCACTGTAATTGTTTTCGGACAATTGTAGTATAGACGATCCTTAACTTTTTAGGCAATCTTTATTATTAATGATTATGTCATAACGAATTATAGAAGCATAAAAATCTCAGCTTAACACCAGTAATAAAATATTTACAAATAGTTGTTTTATTTTTACACATGAATAAATTACACATGGGTTATGACCAAACCGATTAAATTGAAAAATCTAATTTTATTGGTAACCAAATCGATAAAAAAGCTATACACCCATTGTTCATTATATTGTGTCAAAATAAATTAATATTCTAATTAAATAAATTCTTACACTACTATTGAACATGTATGTTATTAGAGGCGCGTCGGCTTTAAAAATTGTTATTATATATAATATTTATAACTTTTGATCGTAAGGACTACGTTTGTATTATAACTGTTACTTTTTATGTTTATGATATTTTTGAGATTATGAAAATTTTAGATATATAAAGAGAGTATCATCAAACTTATAATTCATGTAAATTGTTTTGAAACATTTTTTTGTAAAATTCTTCAGAATCAATTTTTAAAAATAATAAAAAAGAATTTATCTACTTTTAATATTTTAAAATGAAAATTCATGAACCGCGCAAAGGGCATAAGTTGCCTAGTATTCATAAACAATGGAGTAATATCAAAATTTAAAATTTTGATAAACGGTTATTATCAAGAAGTATGATTTTAACGCAAAGCTCCAACTAAAATCTAAACCGGTAAAAATCAACGGTGGCAAAGCACTTTCACGCGGATTCAGCAAAGCCAATACGCCGCTCTCATTGGCCACTTACACAACACACGGATGACAACCCTTATTCGTTTAAAATCACAATCCAACCGTCCATTATTCGCCAATCCAACGGCTCAAAGTCATCTCGCACCAAATCCGAATCAAAAACTCAAAGTTGGCGCTCCAAATGTTCATCTATAAATATACCCATCCCTGTTAACCTTTTTGATTCATTCAATCTACAATAACCTATACACACAGACATTTGTATCTATATCAATCTCTCATGGCACGAACAAAGCAAACAGCGAGAAAATCAACAGGAGGAAAGGCCCCGAGGAAGCAATTGGCAACGAAAGCAGCGAGAAAGTCAGCACCAGCAACAGGAGGAGTGAAGAAGCCACACAGATTTAGGCCAGGGACCGTGGCGTTGCGAGAGATCAGGAAGTACCAGAAGAGCACTGAGCTTTTGATCCGAAAGCTCCCGTTTCAGAGACTTGTAAGGGAAATAGCTCAGGACTTCAAGACGGATTTGAGGTTCCAGAGCTCTGCTGTTGCTGCGCTTCAGGAGGCGGCAGAGGCCTATTTGGTTGGTCTTTTTGAGGATACCAATTTGTGCGCCATTCATGCAAAGAGAGTCACTATTATGCCTAAGGATATTCAGCTTGCACGCCGTATTCGCGGAGAGAGGGCTTAGACTTTGATTGTTCAGGCCTAGATGTTAATGTTTATGTCTTTGCTTTTGTCCAAGTGTTGGTGCTTAATTTCATCCAAGATGTTTATTTATGAATGAATATTTTAGTTATATCTTGGCAGTTTGGATCTATTTAAGCTTGTGCATTGTGTTTGATGCAATGTCTGAAGGAACTGTATTAAGCAGACATTATTGTTATTGTTTTTATTTTAATCAAGTTGTATCATGTCAACATTATTCAAGGCCTATTCTATGTGAAGGTTGTTACAACTGGTGAGATGATTAAAGGTTATAACAGGTTTGGTGACTGAGAATATGTGAATTGATGTTTAATGCCACAAGAGTTTTTCACACTGTACTTGGTTTCTCAAAAAAGAAGCATTCGATTTTAATTTGAATTATTGATTAACAAAATATATAAAACTCATGCTAAAAAAAGAGAGTGCATACCCGGATACAATACTCAAGTATCAAATGTTTTCTCATACAAATACAAGTATACGACTCGGTTTCACACTATCACTTTTATACTCAATGGCCTATGTGAAGCAGACTCATATTTTATACGTAAGGGCCTATGTGACTAACAAGCAGACTCATATTTCCATGGAGTTCCTACAAATACAATTACAATAAATCGTTTTATTTGTAGGGCAAGCAAACGATCGGGACTAAACTACAAATGATGTATCTCTATATACAAATCAAGACGAATCATACAAGAAACGATTCTAAATTTAACTAAAATGTTAGACCCAGTTGTTTGGAATTGCAAAATTTTAGAACCGGAAGGAGGGATCTGCCAATGTGTTTCTCTCGGGTCCAAGTCGTGGTCCATCTTCGCTACGGACACTGCTCTGAGTGCTCTCATTTGATTCATCATATGTGAAGGACGATATCCGGTTATCATTTGCAAGTTGTGCTGTTGGTGTTTCAGGTGGCAAAGACAATGCGGCTGGAGCCATGTCACCGAATCCCTTTATAAGAGAAGAAACGCTTGAATCCCACAAGAAGGTATGAAGGAGTATAGAAACCTTTGCATGCCGGTGCAATGAGAGCTTCTGGCTAAGGGAGACAGTATCATAACATCGAATTTGTCCTGTTGGAGAAACAATCCAGGGAAGGACTTTCTGATTAGATACTCTCGAAAGCACTAGGAGTTTACCAGCCCTGTTTGCTTCTTTATACATATTGCAGAGGCCTGACCGTGTTGAAGATGCATCAACATCACCTTCAGCTACAGAAGATATGTAAATAAAACCCTGCGAAGCAAACCAAAGTAAAGAATAAATCTCTAAAGCAAAAAATTATGTCAATTGGGACTAACGGACACATTATTATAGACTACTACAAAAGATGATTACTGTGTCCATGTGAGGATAGACTCATCGTACAAAATGTGATGATAAAGGTTGCCATGATCTACTATCTTAAATCAGACTGTCAACTTTTATAGGCTAAGACCAACACAAAATCTTGAAACCCGATTAATTTAATCTTGCTTCTACGTATTTATCAGTTCAGCTCAAATTTAATGGTAGAACTGGTTTTAGTAAAATAGGGAAAGTCCTTTGTACAAATCAGAACCAACTTTATCACTTGTATGAGGTCTGATGCATCTTCCCTTAGCCTTGTCATATGTAATGAGAGATGGATAATCAATTACCAACCTCGTCAGTGCGGCTAATTGCAAAGCCAAGCTTTGTGTCACTTTCTTTTATTTTGATTTCAACAGGAATTTCTCCTTCTAGAGGAGAATACCATAGTCGAACTGCTCTAACAACACCAATGTCCACCCCGTGGTAATCCTCAAAGCCGTACAAACTTGCATTGGCTAGATTCGACAAATCTGACAATGATCCAGCATTCACAGTAGAAGATGCAGTGTCTCCTGATATCTAGCTCAAAAGCAAAAAATAATAAAGAATCAGCTGACTGAAGAAAACTGATGTATCACTCTCCAGCTAACTGACTGTATCTGCAATGAGAACTACATTTGAAACTTACATTTGATAAGGATACAGTTTCCTTTCGTGTTGTCACTGTACTAAATATTGTTACTGAAAAATTTATGTAAAAATGTCTTATTAGGATTTTACCTTGGTAAGTAGGGATTCAGTCTGGATGTTCATGAATACAATAGGGACCCCTGATGCCTGAGAGGCGGTCAGCCATGCATTAGATCTAGCAAGAGTGTCCTCCAAATCATTGTAACGGGAAGGGTTCCTATCTGAGGTTCTAGGAAGGAAGAGTATTGAAAGAAAGAAACTTGAATTAGGAACTGATAGCTGCTCCTGCATTCTCTTCTCCCAAGGATAGGAAACCTGTCCATCTTGAAGTGGAGTCTTAGCTAACGCATCCACCATCCTAGAGTTCCTTGAAGCTGCGTGGCATTTACCAATTAAGATGTCATGCATATTAAGGAAAACTAGACTAGAACTAAATTATTGCAAGTTTAAATTGTTCGAACCTAGCAATATATGAGAAATGAATCAAGTACATTTGACATTAAAGTGACTTATATGTAGCCAAGACTATACACAAAGATGCAAAACAAATATCGACGAAGATAATTTAATATCCTTTAGGACAAACCACAAAATTTGAAAAATGGTAACCAATAAATGTCTGTAGTTCAAACCAGCCAAAACATGAAAACAATACATGATTAGAATTAGGCTATCTTATATGTCTTGAATGTCCTTGTGCTCATATCATTTACCCTCAAAAGAACATAGAAACCATGGATAATTACGACAACCTCCAACCTGAACTTAAAGGCTTATCATCAATTTCTTAATTCCTACCTGACTCTACACAAAAGAATCAAGAATTGAAGTGTTATTAAACTGGACGTGAAAGCGATAGTAGCTTAGTGCTAACTTAAATGGAGTATTTTGATTCCAGGAGAAAAAAATACAAAGTAGCATGTTTTGAGCTATAGTTTACATGGTAAATGATATACATTTTGTTCAGAACTTATTCTATGTGATAAACATTCACATATGTTTTCTAAACCAGATGCTCAACAGGTATAAATTTGAACCATTAATTACACATACATTTTGTTCAGAACTTATTCTATGTGATAAACATCCACATATGTTTTCTAAACCAGATGCTCAACATGTATAAATTTGAACCATTAATCACACAGCAAACTGGGAATTGTCACCTACATGCAAGAAACTTCCCACACAGTTTTGTAAACATTATTAAACCTCCTACCAAAAAGGAAAAAGAATGATAAAATCAGCATTTGAGTATAGTTTTAAATCCTTATCAGAAGAAAATAGTAGGTGTCATATATACCTATATATTCTTAGTACAATTCGAGTGTGTAAGTTAGATATGTGTTTCTTGCAGGCCGATGCCTATTTCCCAACGATCTTATTTTGGTTTGCCTGTTTTGATAAGGCTACATCTATCACACTTAATGAGACAATTCTGCATTTCAAATGTTATTTTACTACACTAGACATTTAGTGTTTAAGAATATCTGACATGTTACAGACAATTTTGCTAAACTTAGAAGAAAATTCCAGAATTATACATTTTCTCCTTGATTAGTTTAGAAATTCATCCGTAAATTGTTCCAAATAAATTTTCTTCTTGATTACCTTATCCTGTTTTCCCATTCAACTTCTAAGATATATTGTGCCATCTCATCTTCTCTATCTACAAATACTTATAGTTTACATAGGGGTCTTAATGGAGCGGATATCTCAATTCTCAGATGCCACGCCAATTTTAATAAGAAATAATTGGGACAAACTATTTAAGTAATTATGATATCAATGTTGTACATATCGTTGGGTGCGTTTTCTGCACAGTGATCACATAATCCCAAGCTTTACGCAAAGGACATATATAATGCGTCATGCCCATATCCTGTCCCACACACATATTGACGAGGCAGGGCTGCCCCATTTGGATGATTGGAGCCTTAAAAGACCTCCCTATATGCTTTGTCACAGTGCCACATTAGAGCATCTCCAAGAGTCTCTTAGCTCACTCCTAAATATATTATAAACAATTAAGCTCTTAGCAAGTTATTACATTGATTTGTGTGTCAACTCCAACAATGCTCTCTATTATGGCTCTTTATTTTATATTTTATTCATATTTCAATTCCACTTGGACAAACAATCAATAGATGAGAGAGAAAAACCACTATTTTACTAATAAAATATTAAGTTAAGAGCTACTAGTTGCTCCTAAAATAGAGGAGAGAGAATAAGCTCTTAACTTTTTAAAGAGCCTCTAAGAGTCTCTTGGAGCTTGATTTTTATTCTCTCTCCTCATTTTTTGAGTTAAGAGCTACAATAGAGAGTCTCTTGGAGATGCTGTTAGAAAAGGTTTTGTATCAATTGTTATCATTATTGTAGGAAGAAAGGGGTGGCATGTACATGTTTGTTTTTATCTGGATAGACTGGATTCTTGTCATCCATATGGAATTTTATGAATGTATCAAAGAGTGGCAAGTGGGTTGGTGAAGAGTTTAGCCTTGAATAACAAAATGTGAATATATCTGTTGACAAATGACTTCGATAAGTCAAAGTAAGTTTCATCCTCAACAATGGTTATTAGAAAGAATTAGGCTGCTAGATTTATGTAGAGTGGGCAAGTGGGTGGGTGGAGGATTACGCCTGGTATAAGAAATGTCATCACAGGTTGAATTTCGGCTTTGACAAGTCAATTTGGATTTCATCCTCGGCAATGGTTAACCAGCAAGCATAAGGCTCCCAGATTTATAATGTGTTGCAACCACAAGACCAGGAAAAGTACAGTTACACAGGGATATGGTATTACTATTGAGCATTGAAAACATGGGTAAACAGGCGTGAGACCTGGGAAAAAAGAACTCCAGAGTCCAGATAATTTTGAGACAAGTTTATCAAGTAAAAAAAATACTTTTAAAGAAGCATGAAATATTTTTAATGTTCCCAATAATGATATGCCACGACTAAATTGTACACGCACATAAAACTGCAAGAAGGCATGAGAGGATTGTGAGGAAAATAAATCATGCAAAGAAGCATTTTGATTTGTCCAGAAGGTACCAGATACAGAAGATAGGGGTCAGGGAAATGCACTATTTGGATCCCATCTTTATCTTGGCTCTTAGCTTGAAATTTGAAAAGCCAGCCAATTTTATTTGCTCCAAGAGATTCTCAATAGTTCTTAATTCATTAAAATTCTTATTTCTCTCCTCAATTATATTGGTGCTTGAGTTAACTTAAAACAAGTAACTTTTAACGTAAAATGAATAAGGTCATATAACTTATAAGTTATATAGGTATTTGGATAAATTTAACTCATAAATTAGTGAAGTATTTGTTAAATTAAATTAAAAAGTAATAATTATTTAATAGGTATAAACTATAAGCGTGCTTATTTAGAGGTAGTCAAACCGGCCCTATAAGAATTACTATCTAGAGACGAATTAATAAGACAAACATTCAATATATCCCTTTTCTTTTGCACCTTTAAAAATACAACTTACTTTTAATAATAAATAATTAAATATGGAGTGAATATAAAAAGTATTGTTGGGGTGAATTCACATTGAATTACAATAAATTAATTTCTTTTGTGTGTATCAGTGTGTGGGTGTGTGTTAATTAGCAAGTGGAAGAAGCCGAATAGCACAAGGCCCAAATTTTTGAATATCTACTCCAATTTTGTGATATAGTGTTTAATTTTACAAGTATAAAGTTTTGTCCTGGGTGATAAAGAAAGGCTACCATAAGTGTGAGTTTGAAACTGATTGCTACGCATTAGCTGCTACTTGCAATGGCAGCCCGGGGAACTCTTTGTTTGACACAATTGTCACTGATTGTATTGGTTTAAGTAAGCACATAAATCAAGTGCTATTTTGGTTTGCTTTTCGTTCTGCGAATAATGTAGCCCACGTCCTAGCACAGGCTGCTTATTCTATGACAGACGTAGGAGAGTGGGTTGTCACTCCTTCTAATTTCATTGTACGCTCGTTGGAGCTTGATTCTATTATCTAATGCAAGTTCGATTTTATTCAAAAAAAAAAAAAAAAAACTAATACTATACAACTATTTTGTTGAATACTTTATGGATTAGACACAACATAAAGACACCACTAGACGTAGTTTTTGATTTTCAAGTTTCAACCACCAAAACTGACTTGAATCAATGCGGCCAACAACCCTTTTGATTCCAAATGTTATCACGCGCATCTGGAACATACAGATAAGCAACCAAATAGTACTATCGGAGTAGTTGTGTTCACAAGTATGCCTAAAGTCAACTAAATTTCACAAGAATAGTCAAAACAAACATATACGAGTTCAGACACATAGCGAGTTGTGACAAATAATCTATAATATGTTTATTATCCGCGAAAAATATTGAAACACGAATAATTCTAATATATAATTTTTACTTTGCACGAAAAAATAATGAACGCATATAATGAGTTACGGTATGATATTGGACTACAGACCTTGCAAATTGAAACACTCAGCCTCAGTCCGATCAACAAATCCAACAGCATAGTTAGGATCAACAATTGACCTCAACATGTACTGTTTCCTCCCAGCGGACTCATTTGGTACAATACATGCCATCAACTCAGCAAACTCATCAGCTCCACGCCTAACTCTAACACGAATGGAACTATCTTTCGACTTGTAACACTCGTGTAGTATCTTCTGGACACCAGACTTTCCGTTCTTGAATGGAGATCGGACAGTGAGATTACCAATAGTAATGATTTCGACAATGTCTCCTGTCTGTAAGGTGTCTGCTGTCCATTCTTCGGACTTGGAGCTGGACTTTAAGCATTGGATAGAGAGGATGGGAGTGTTGTTTGGTGAGTTAAGTCGTGTGGATCGACGCGAAGAGGTCGCGGATGATGAAGATGATGAAAATGAACCGCTGATTGATGAAGTTGAACGATCCATGATCATTTCTTTATCTGTTTTACCATGTCAACATGGATCATGGCCTTAAAAAAGAGAGGGGTTTATCAACTTTTATACTAACAAGAGAAATGTGTTGTTGAGTTTGTGTTTTAGTTTTAAAAGAAGCCGGAAGGCAGGTATAAACGAGATACACATGTACACGCGTGTACATATGCCGATGTGCTAGCTTTTGCAACAACCGAAGTCTTTGTTGGGTTTGCTAAGCAGGCCTTAACTTCACATTAGTATGATATTATCCATTTTGGGCCATGGATTCGTTTTGGGATAACTCCCAAAAGGCCTCAAAATAATGGAGTTAACTAGGTGCTCTATATACAAGAGAACTATCTCTTATCTCCTCGATGTGGTACTTGGGTTGACACCACCCAACAATCCTCCCCTCAAACCAAAACCCACATAACCCGTGGTCTTACACCTGCGATTAAGCTGTCTATATCTTGCACCGCCACCACACCCGTGGAACCCTGCCGCCAGAACACCTTTCAGGAAGACTTTCGATACAAGGAACCCAATAGATCTCCAATCGTCGTCACTGAAGGGACCATCCACATCGAACAACCGCAAGCCCGTTACCCCAAGATCCAATTACCAAACCCTGAGCTCTGATACCACTTGTTGGGCTTGCTAAGCAGGCCTTAACTCCACATTAGTATGATATTGTCCGCTTTGGGCTGAGCATGCACGGATTTGTTTTTGGGTAACTCTCAAAAGGCTTCAAACTAATTGAGTTAACTAGCTGCTCTATATACAAGAGAACTATCTCTTATCTCCTCGATGTGGTACTTGGGTTGACACCACCCAACAATCAAATATTTGATGGGAAAAAGTGATCACAACGGTAACAACTAAGTGCGGAATTAAACTTCGTTGGACAATACTTATCCCTACTCGTATGAACCTTCGATGAAACAAACAAGTAAAGTAACAATAAACGAAAAACAAGACACCAAAGTTATACGTGGAAAACCCCCTCAAAGATAAGGAGTAAAAACCACGGGACCGTAGTCCACCCAAACAATTCACTATCACAAATTATATGAGAATACACCAAGTCTTCTCTAGATAAAACTAGAGGAATAAAATCACCTTCACACTCTTGGAATGAATCATCAAGAAGTATGGAATCAAATAAGACAACAATGAGAAACTAACCGCAGGGAGATTAAGCCTCACCGTGGTGCAAACACTGCTGTTCAGCCCCTTAATAACTGACCTTCTGGACCTCCGAATCCGATCTCCACCGTTCAGAATTTAGATATCGGTGTAAGGAAGATGCTGTCCAAAATTCAGGACGATCCGACCGGTAGAACTCCGGGAATCGCAAAAACAAGGCAGCTTGTACAACCAAAAAAATTGCTGCGAATGTTTCACTCTATATCTCTCTTGTGTCTATTTTTCTTCTCTCTTCTTTTAATTATAATCCACCTATATTTATATATATAGGGCTCCTCTATTTTTATCTCTTTGTGGGCCAAAACAAGGGTAATCCAATTGGGCTTTTAATCTCATAGATAGAAACTAAAACCCAACAAATCTCCCCTTTCTAACTATGAGAAAGAGTTCGCCATTCCGGCGATTGAACAACATACCTTCAACTTCCCTTTAGCTAAAGACTTTGTCAACATATCGGAACCATTATCATCGGTGTGTACCTTTTCCACTTCAAACAACCCTTCTTCAAGAGCGTCTCTAATCCAATGATATCTCATATCGATATGCTTCGTTCTTGCATGAAAAGTAGGATGTTTAGCTATGTCAATAGCTGCTTGATTATCATAAAGAACCACATACCGTTGTTGCGGGAAGCCAAGCTCCTGCATCAACCGTTTTAACCACAACAACTCCTTACAAGCTTCAGTTGTTGCTACATACTCTGCCTCCCCCGTAGAAAGTGAAACACCCTTTTGCAACCTAGATTGCCATGAGACCGCTCCCCCTGCAAAAGTCATTAAATATCCAGAAGTAGATTTCAATGAATCCTTATCACCTGCCAAGTCAGAATCTGTATATCCAACAAGCACTGGTTTACCATTCCCAAATGTCAAACCCAATTTGGAAGTACCTCTAAGATATCTCATAATCCACTTAACTGCTTCCCAATGCTTCTTACCCGGATTTGTTAGATAACGACTGACAACACCAACTGCAAAGGCTATATCAGGTCTTGTAGATACCATAGCATACATCAAACTTCCTACTACTGAGGCATATGGAACACAATCCATCTCTGTAATTTCTTCCTTAGTAGAAGGAGAATCCTTTTCGGTTAACTTAAAGTTGGTAGTAAGAGGAGAACTAACAACTTTGGATTTATCCATGTTGAACCTGCAAAGCACCTTCTCAATATACTGCTCCTGTGATATATGCAACTTCTTGGCCGCTCTATCTCGATGAATACGAATGCCAAGAATCTGTTTCGATGGCCCCAAGTCCTTCATAGCAAAGGACTTACTCAACTGTTGCTTCAACTTAGAAATTCTTCCAGCATTTTTGCCAACAATAAGCATGTCATCCACATAAAGCAATAATATGATAAAATCATCATCTGAAAATTTCTGAATAAAAACACAATGGTCAGAAATAGTCTTACGATAGCCTTGCTCCTTCATAAATGACTCGAACTTTTTATACCATCGTCGAGGTGCCTGCCTCAAACCATATAGACTTTTAAGAAGTCTACAAACATAATCCTCTTTACCTTTTACCTGAAAACCTTCAGGTTGCTCCATGTAAATTTCTTTGTCCAAGTCACCATGTAGAAAAGCCGTCTTGACATCCATTTGTTCAACCTCCAAATCAAGACTAGCTGCTAAACCAAGCACCACACGAATTGATGTCATCTTAACAACTGGAGAAAAAATCTCATCAAAATCAATACCTTTTCTCTGACTGAATCCCTTGACGACCAACCTAGCTTTGTACCGTGGTTGTGAAGTATGTTCATCTTGCTTCACTCTGTAAACCCACCTGTTTTTTAAAGCTCGTTTTCCCTTAGGTAGCTTCACCAACTCAAAAGTATTATTCTCATACAAGGATTTCATCTCATCTTGCATGGCATAGACCCACTCCTTTTTGTGCTCATCTTCCATAGCTTCTGCATAAGATTCAGGTTCACCACTATCAGTTAATAGAACATACTCATCAGCAGAATACATATTGGAAGGATGACGATCTCTGGTAGACCACCTGAGTGGAACGAATGGTGGAGTATTGTGTACTGGTGACTCCTCATAGGCATCATCATCCATGTCACTATTATCTGGAGTATCAGTATTAGTACCATGTTGGTCATCATCATGAACATCATCTCCAAACTGTGACTCCACATGTCTTGGAGGAACTGGATCCAAATCAACTAGATCATTATTATATTGAGGAACTGTCTATGCCTTCCCAATATCTTTCAAAGTCTGATCTTCAATAAAGATAACATCTCGGCTTCTCATAATCTTCTTTGAAACTGGATCGTAGAGCCTATAGCCGAACTCATCTTGGCTGTAACCAAGGAATATACATTCTTTAGTCTTTATATCAAGTTTAGACCTCTCATCTTTGGGAATATGCACAAAATCCTTACATCTAAAGACACGTAAATGATCATAAGAAACATCTTTACCACTCCAAACTCTATCTGGAATATCAAACTGTAAAGGAACACAAGGTGAGAGATTTAACACAGTTATCGCAGTATTTAGTGCCTCACCCCAAAAAGACATCGGCAACTCAGCATGTGAAAGTAAACATCTGACTCGTTCCACCAATGTTCTGTTCATCCTCTCTGCTAAACCATTAAGCTGAGGTGTCTTTGGTGGAGTCCTTTGGTGCCGAATACCCTGCTGTCTGCAATACACATCAAAGGGACCTGTATACTCCCCTCCATTATCTGTCCGGATACACTTCAGTTTCTTCCCAGTCTATCTCTCAACTAAAGCCTGAAAATGCTTAAACACATCTAACACTTGGTCTTTCGTCTTCAAGGTATAAACCCACAACTTCCTTGAATGATCATCGATGAATGTAACAAAATATAATGAACCACCATTAGTTTTGGTTTTCATAGGGCCACAAATATTGGAATGCACCAAGTCAAGTATATGCTCTCTACGAGAGGGAGGACGACTCTTAAAAGAAACTCTGTTCTGCCTACCTGCCACACAGTGAGAACACCTTTTCAAATGTATATCAGCCAAACCAGATAATACCTTTTTTTTGAAAGCATATTCATTCCTTTTTCTGTCATGTGAGCAAGTCTCTTATGCCATAAATCAATCATATCAACATTCTCAACTACATTAACAATGCCTTTGGAGATTTGCGGTTGTGTCATATACAATTTCGGAGACCTCTTCCCTCTTGCAACAATTAAAGAACCCCGAGTGAGCTTCCATTGACCATTACCAAAGCTGCTAACATACCCTTCATCATCAAGAAGGCTAGTAGAAATTAAATTCATTCTCATGTCTGGAACGTGCTTAACATCACGAAGAAATAACTCCATGCATGTATCAAACTTCAGACGCACATCTCCAACGCCAACAACTTTTGATTTGTCAGTGTTACCCATCTAACATCTCCAAAATCACCAGAAGTATAAGATGTAAAGAAGTCCCTTCGTGACGCAACATGACACGAAGCACCACTATCAATTGCCCAACTCAGATCATCTTGTGCAAGGTTAACAATATCTCCATCACAACAGATCAAGTGCTCATCAGTAGTAGCAATCACCACAGAATTATCATTACCACTGTCAATTTTCGTCTGATCATTGTCTGAACCCTTTTATTTTCTCGCTTCAACTTTCTGCAGAACTTCTTTGTATGCCCCTTTTTACCACAATGATAACACTCAACATTAGAATACTTACCTCTAGAACTACTCCGTTGATTACCTCTGTTGGTTGGACCTCTGCTTTGAGCTCTCCCCTTCCTTTCAGTGACTAGGACTTCTGACTGTGAAGAGGAACCCTGCGACTTTCTTCTCATCTCTTCATTCAGAATACTGCTCTTAGCTAATTCCATACTGATAATACCATCCGGAGCTGAGTTCGACAAAAACATCCTGAATGTCTCCCATGGATCTGGTAAAGTACCCAAAAGACACAGACCCTGTATCTCATCCTCAAACTTGATACCCATTCCAGCAAGCTGATTCATAATTCCTTGGAATGCATTCAAGTGATCAGAAATTGCAGTGCCATCTTGATATTTTAGAGACATCAACTGTTTAATCAAAAACAATTTATTATTTCCAGTCTTTCGAGCATAGAGTTGCTCAAGCTTGTTCCACAAAGTACGCGCATGTGTCTCCCCACAAATATGGTTCAACACGTTATCCTCCACCCATTGCCGTATATATCCACAAACCTGTCGATGCAAAATAGTCCATTCTGCCTCTGTTTTATTTGCAGGCTTCTCCGTAGTAAACACAGGTAGATAATATTCCTTCACATAAAGAAGATCTTCCATCTTTCCCTTCTAAACATGATAATTAGAACCATTCAAATTAACCATTCTACTTGTATTTATTTCCATCGTTCAAACAATTTCAAAAACAACCAAGCTCTGATGCCAATTTGATGGGAAAAAATGACCACAACGGTAACAACTAAGTGCGGAATTAAACTTCGTTGGACAATACTTATCCCTACTCCTATGAACCTTCGATGAAACAAACAAGTAAAGTAACAATAAACGAAAAACAAAACACCAAAGTTATACGTGGAAAACCCCCCTCAAAGATAAGGAGTAAAAATCACGGGACCGTAGTCCACCCAAACAATTCACTATCACAAATTATATGGGAATACACCAAGTCTTCTCTAGATAAAACTAGAGGAATACAATCACCTTCACACTCTTGGAATGAATCGTCAAGAAGTATGGAATCAAATAAGACAACAATGAGAAACTAACCGCGGGGAGATTAAGCCTCACCGTGGTGCAAACACTGCTGTTCAGCCCTTAATAACTGACCTTCTGGACCTCCGAATCCGATCTCCACCGTTCAGAATTTAGATATCGGTGTAAGGAAGATGCTGTCCACAATTCAGGACGATCCGACCGGTAGAACTCCGGGAATCGCAAAAACAAGGCAGCTTGTACAACCAAAAAAATTGCTGCGAATTTTTCACTCTATATCTCTCTTGTGTCTATTTTTCTTCTCTCTTCTTTTAATTATAATCCTCCTATATTTATATATATAGGGTTCCTTTATTTTTATCTTCTTGTGGGTCAAAACAAGGGTAATCCAATTGGGCTTTTAATCTCATAGATAGAAACTAAAACCCAACAATCTTATGTACCATATATTACAAATTCGATTTTAGTTATTCTAATAATTTTTGCTCATTTCGATTACAAAACAATTACATTACATATTACGGAGACATGTAATAGAAAATGACAACGTTGATGAGATAGGTCCTTCATAATTTTTTCTTATTTCAATAAAAAAACAATTACATTACATATTATAGAAATCGGATGATAAGGAATTACGAAATTGATGATGTAGGAACATTTTTTGTTTATCTAGAGTGGTTTGACTTGTATTAATAAAATTTATGAAGTTTCCTAGCTAATTAATTAATCAAACTAAACTTATAAATGCTGACAACTAAAATTTAACAAGTAACCAAAATAAATCATGCCCAAGTCGGGGTGGCAAAAGGCAGGTTGACATTTGAGTCGTTCGTGTCGTTCGTTCTTTTTGAGCCAACAACATGTTGGTGTAGTGGTTGAGTCACTGGCCTCCTTTGAAGGATGTCAGGGGTTCGACCTCTGCGTGTGTGTGAGTTTCTTAGTTTGTATTAGGTTTCCTTTCTGTATTTGTATTTCTATATTTGTAATGGCCGGGGTCCTTCGGAAACAGCCTCCCTATTGTATAGGGGCATGGTCTGCGTACATCTACCCTCCTCAGACACCACTTTGAGTGGTATTATAACTGAGTAAGTTTCGTTTCGTTTCGTTCTTTTTGACCCATTACTCCAATCACCTACTCTTACCTTTGATTAGATCATACAAAATTCATATTCATTCATTATCAGATCAGATCTTTATTCGCTAATTTAGCTATAGATCTGATTGAATATCCAATCCATTGATCGCATTAAAAAGTAACTTCATTTTAAATTTCAAATTTAGAGCCACCGTAAAGACACTCTTGGAAATGCTCTTATTTAATTCGATTTTCCTTCAGTACTTGGGTAGACTTTTACGTAGCATCTTGCTTATTGTCTAATTGAGTTTTCTTCTAGTGTCAAGTTGATTTACATTCTTCTACAATAATAATATTAATTAATTTATACATGCTCTACACATGTGTGACGTGACTATAGGACTTAGGAGAGAAAGGTGCTTCACTATTGCACAACGATTTGTGTCGTATAAATTGATGAGGTTGGTATGTCGTAAATGATTGTTGACAAATAATATAGATGGTATGTGTATAATAGATTTTTTTGGATATGAATTTAGGAGGATCCATATTATTATGTATCATAATATTATTATGGAAAATAATGTTGGTCCCAAACTCGTTTCCAATTTTTTTTTCAAATATCGCGTGTTAGAATTTTATTGGTATTAATTTGGTTAATTATGATGGACCCTTTTGCATTCATATAAATTTTACCAATTAAAACCTTTATAAATGCCACGTCAGCCATAACATGTCATTCAAGAGCTTTCTTATTTGGGAACGATTTTGGGATACGTAGTATTACTCTATTATTATTTTTGATACGATATGCTAATAATGGGGCTGTTTGCCAAATTTTAATTGCAACTTATAAGTTACTTATTTCGGAAAAAATTTCGTATTCAAATAATGTTTTTTAGAGAAAAATGTGTATGAGAAATTTAATATTCGTTATCTAACAAAAATAAGTTACTTATTTCAGAAAAAAGTACATATTTACGTACTTTTTTCCAGAATAAGTAACTTATTTCTAAAAAATAAGATTTCCCAAACGGGGCCAATAATTATTTGTCCTTGAAGCACTACCAATTGATATACCAAAATATGGATGTTATACTGCACATATATAAAAAAAAATATGGATAGGTAGGACATAATTAGGTTAAATATTAAATTGGTCACTCAAATAAAGATGATATATCATTTTGTTCATCATTCAAATTACTAAAATCATAATAAATATCAAATATATATCTCTGAATATGTGCTCAGATAATAAAAATAATTTTTTATTGAGTTCTACAATTTTTTTCTTAAATGCTACCACAACCAAATAAAAAGTTGTTGAATTCTAATATTTCAGATCATATATTAGATTTTAAAATTTTAGTTACTATTTATTTTTAATTATATAATTATTTTATTTGATTTAATTAAAAATAAATAGTAAACAAATTTTTTAGAATTTAAATTTGTGATCTAAAATATTAGAATTCACAACTTTTCAATTGGTTACATTAGCATTCAAGAAAAATATGTAGAACTCAACAAAAGATTCACAACTTTTAGGTGTATCTATTTGATATATTTATTACGATTTTAGTGATTCAAATGATATCTCGTTGAGCAAATATATCAAAATGATATATGATCTCTATTTGAGTGACCAATTTGATATTTAACCGAACATAACTTAACAGTCATTAAGTGTTTTTATTTACACATAAAACTTTTACCGAGTTTGAATTTACACTCAAATTTTATTCACATCTTATTATGATATACTCTTTTAATAAATGATGTAATGAATGTTTTACAATTAGTACGAAAATTCTCGCGTAACCAATCATCTGGAAGAAAAGAAGGTATGGAACATGCATATGTAGATCAAGTTATACAATAATGTATTCAAAGTTCAAACCGGATAGTTTTTATTCACATCAAAAGGTCAGTTATTATTAAGGACGCTTGATCAACTGAATGAACTTCTTCAATTCCTTATAATTTAAGTTAGAAGGTCATAAATTTCCAGCAAGATCAAATCTCTAAGCACATCGACTTTGGTGTTGCAGCTCTTACATTAGTCTGCAAAAGACGTTGCTGTGTTCGAGTTGAATTTTTGTATGCCATATCTACTTTGATTGTAGTCTGATGCTTGGAAAAGAGATGAGGCAAATAAGAACCTTTTGCGAACTCATACAATTGATGTTTCCTCGAAGATGTTGTAAAAACTTGCACAGGTATTACCTTTCGATTGAGTGTGTGTATCTTTTAGTTGGTTATAGTTTTTACATAGTTCATTGGGAATTGTTTTGATTTCGTAGGTATTATTATGATTATCTCTTCTATGTAGTATTTCAGTTGTAAGTCATATCTAGTTTTCGAATCTGGTGGCTCTTTTGGTTTTGTTAGGTTTGGTCAATTTTTTCAGGATCTTATTGTTTTTGTGTTAGAGATACTATCCAAGTTTTTCTTCTTTGCTGATGGCTTTTTGGGGTAATTGGGAGTGTTTGCTTAATGTTATTAGCCCTAATTTCTTTAGTCTTATTTCCAGTATAGTTTTTCCATATTTGATTGTAGGTTTTAGTGATTTTATTCTTTTTAATTTTAACACATAGATATAGTTTTTGGCTGATCTGTACCATGAAAATTTGTTCATGGCGGCCATATATGATGGCGTTTTTGACCTTTTAGAGGTAATATATTATCATAAGTGATAGTTTGTGCCTGGAAGGGATTTTGTTAATGGCTAATAATCTGTACCCGTTGAGGGGTTTGAGTTGCAGTCCCTGTCTTTGGGAGAAGTGGAAGGAGATTTTACTTGTTATCTTGACAAAGGGGATGTGTATCTAGTTGTATTTTGGATCCAAAAAGATTAGTCTGTTGTTTTTCAAACTGATGCCCAAGATCAAAAGGATAATAATGTCTTGGTAAAAGGAATAATTTTAGAATTTTTAAATCGTTTAGATTGGGATTAAATGTGTTTAACTAAGAATATTATAGATTACAACATACCTTATCAGTTTATAGCAAATTATAGTACTTTTTGATTTTAAAATTTTAGATGAAAATCATTATAAAAAGAATCTTTTCATATTTAAAAACAATTGTCTTATGTTGGTTTTGGAGGAATATATTTTTCTAATTCATGGTAAAATACAATTGAAGTTTTAGAGGTTTATAATTTATGGATCTAATATATGTTAATCGATTAGCTTTCAAGATTTTTTACACCCCAAATAAGGTAACAATTATGGATTTAATGGTTATACAACATGATTTAAGAAATATAAGTTTTAAAAATTATAAATGTGTTTATTAATTTAGGGCATTTTGTTTGGACTTTTGGTTTTCAACTCTTGTTTCCCAAACTGACTTATCTTTATCTCTTAATATTTAAGAATATGTTTGAATTTAGAATTAGGATAAGTGTACTTTGAAGAATTTTATTTCAAACGGTTAAGGAGGAAGAATATTAAACAGGGGAAGGATATCAATGGTAATTAGATAGGAAATAAGTATAAACTAAAATTATGGCATGATTGTATAGAATGAACGGACAAATTTTGGGAAGTTATATATTTAAGATTATATTATTTTTAAAAAAAGGGGGGAATTTTGGTGCCTTAAGTTATGCACTGAAAGTTAGAAATTTGAATGAAATCAGTTTGATATTTAATAATATGTTTGAATTTAGAGTTAGGATAAGTGTACTTCGGAGAATTTTATTTCAAACGGTTAAAGAAGGAAGAATATTAAACAGGGGAAGGATATCAATGGTAATTAGATAGGAAATAAGTATAAACTAAAATTATGGCATGATTGTATAGAATGAACGGACAAATTTCGGGCAGTTATATATTTAAGATTATATCCATTTAAAAAAAAGGGGGAATTTTGGTGCCTTAAGTTATGCACTGAAAGATAGAAATTTGAATGAAATCAGTTTGAACGGAATTTTTTTTCCATGTTTGAAGGAATTTTAGTAGATCAAGCAGGTAGTTAAGAGGGTATTGTCATGATATCTTATGCATTAAAATAAATTGATATGGAAAATTAAAGATGGGTAATTTTAGATTGGGAATTTTTAACTTTCCTAATATAAAGCCAAAATCATTGTGATTAATGTTGGATTTTTGCTCTGATATTAAGGAATAGTTAAGATGAGGTAGTTGAAGACAGGCTATATATATATCCTATAGATAACATAATAGACTCACACTCAACATACTTTTGTCTTCCTTTCAAAAAATGCATACATATGGAGCCTACTGATACCATTCCATCACAAACTTTACAACTCAATTCACAGGAATTAGAGGTCATCTCTGACCCATCTTTAGTTTTTGAAGCTGGAATAGCAGAGACCTCCAATGTCATTTACGGAAGACTGCTCACGGGGAAGGCTGTAAACAAAGTAGGTCTAAAGAATGTATTTGATTCGCTGTGGCAAAACAAATTAGGTGTGGTGATTGAGGATTATGTAGATGGTATTATCACACTTAGTTTTGAGACGGTAACGGGGAAAAATCGAGTTTTGAAAGGACAGCCCTGGCACTTTGCAGGAAGCTATCTCATTTTTATTGAAGCAGAGGCAACCACACAAATTACCCCAGAACTGTTCAAACAAATTCCTTTTTGGGTTCAAGTACATGGGTTACCTCCGGGTCACCTTATGAAACCGCATGGGGAAAAGCTGGGAAAGGTGATTGCTAACTCCATAGGAGAATTTATGGAGTATGATCAGAATGAAAGAAGTAATTTTATGCGTATTCAGGTTCGAGTAGATTCCTCTCGACCTCTGTTTAGAGGAAAATTCCTAAATCTAGTAAAAAACAAGGACAATATATAGGTAAGATTCCGTTATGAGAGGCTCTCCAAGTTTTGTTATTTCTGTGGCCTTTTAGACCACATTTAGAAGGGTTGTGTTTTGTTAGCTGAAGAAATGGAGAGTGGACGTAAACCAACTTTGCAGTATGATGATTCCTTTAAAACTAGTGGTCTGGCATATGGGATATCTACTAATGCAATCATCACATTAGCAGGAAAAAGTTCGAACACAAAATCAATTGTTCAAATGGGCCTTGAAGTAGCTCGTAATGGCTCAGATGAAACCTTAAATGATCGCAGTGTTAAGAGAGTGAGAACAGAAAATTTAAGTAAGACATTTTAAGCTCGGATTCTCGTTTTTAGTTTATTATAATAATATGAGATAAATAATTTAGGTTAACTTTCCTTTTGATGCAATTCTTTAGGTCAAGGAAAAGTTAACATGCCTATGATTTGAGATGATAAAGAGAAAATGGAAGGCGGTCAAACGGTTAAACAGGAGGAGGAGGGAAATAATATGAGTCTCTCAAACGTCGCAAAATGCTTTTCTAAAGGAGGGAAAGTAAACACTCAACAGAAAATACAAAATGGGGGTCAAGACAAAATATCCAAAAAGTAGAAGTCTACTGGCAAATTCCCGTTGGATAAGTCTAAGGAAAGGAAGCAGAAGAATAATGTTTGCTGGTTTTTCTCTAGTAGTTAAATTTTGAGTTGGTATTGTCTACCAAGACTGAATAAAAAAGACTGAATAAAAGAATCTTTTGTAATCCAAGACCTTTCAAAGTTTTAAGTGTTTCAGTGGTTTTTATATATAAATAAAGCTTCTTTTTACACAGTTTTTTTGGTTTATTGTAGTTTATCAGAGTAATATATTAAATTTCACAAAAGTTGTATTTAATAAGAAGATATTGAGAGATGGTGGAGTAAATGGAAATATGGTTTTTAAACTCAAATGTGTATAATGTATATGTAGTAAACAGGGTGACCATTTACTTTAGATGCTTAGTAGGTATGTAATAAGAAGAGATAAAGAGGAAGAGTTTTTAGAAGGAAATATGTTCAATTCTCATAAAAGAAAAGGTATTTACATTAGGAAGTGTTAGTTGACAAAGATTAATACATTACAGCTGTAAGTATTTTGCGGATTAAGTGAAGAATGGAGTGTAGCCAAACAAATTTAATTCTTGAACTTCTGTGTTTTGCAAAGATAGAGTCGGTTTTGGTTGAAGGCATGCTCAATTTTAAAGTTTTAATTAAAATATTACAATTTTAACAATCACGGCGGATTGATACAACTGTTTTAGAGGTGTTAAGGAGAGTAAAAGGTTTTTTGGAAGATTGGATCAGAGTTTTAATATTATAAATAGAATTCTGAAAGCTACAATTGGAATTGTAAGCTCATTACAGCTAAAAGATTTTCAAGAATAAATTTTCGAGTAAATATAAAATAATCACGGGTGAATATAAGATTTTAAGGATTATTAAAGATGCTGAAGTTAGGGGAGTATTAAGACGGATTAAGTTTAGATTTAAAAATTAGTCTTTACTTCGAAAAGGAAAGCTAAGTTAAAGGGATTAGATTTGATCTGGGAAAGGGCTAAAGGTAAGGTAATAACATGAATAAGAAGGAAATTATTACTGGAGGAATAAAAGATGTCTTTTTAAATAGTATAGACTAATTTTGCTTTATAAGATAGTTAGTTTGAAGATTTTAATATCATGGCAATTGTGAGTTGGAATGCAAGAGGATTAAATGGAGATGAAGCTTTGAGACAGATCAAATTACTTAATAAGTACCATAAACCAGATGTTCTTTTTCTAATGGAGACAAAATTATCAGAAGGGAAAGTGGAGGAAATTGGCAAGAAGCTTGGTTTCAAACAGGGGATTGAGGTTGCAAGAATTGGACTTGGAGGGGGAATTATACTATTATGGAAAGATAATGTGAGGATCACTTTTCTAACTTCATCTCCTAATCATATTAGCTGTTTTATAAGTTTTGATGATCAAAACTCTTTTTGGCACTTTAGTGGCTTCTATGGAGAACCAATAGTAGCTAATAGACATTTTACTTGGGATCTGCTTCAAAAATTGAGAACTATTTTTAATGGACTGTGGCTCATTATGGGGGATTTTAATGAAATATTGAGCCAGGTAGATAAGGAAGGAGGAAGAGCAAGAAGTGATTCTCAAATGGAAGCGTTTCGAAACACTCTTGAAGTTTGTGAGTTACAACCTCTGGAGAATAAAGGAGATCACTATACACGGATAAAGAATAACATAGATGGTTGCATTAAAGAAAGACTAGATTGGGCTATGGGTAATGAAGCTTGGTTAGACCTGTTTCCGAATAATGCCTTAGTACACTTAGATTTCTTTAACTCTGATCATAGAGCTCTCCAACTGTTTCTTCAAGATCCTTTAAGACCGGATGTGCCAAACAATAGGAAACGATCTAGATTTAGGTTTGAGAATATGTGGGTTAAGGAACCAGATTGTAAGAAGATAAGAACTTCAAATTGGAAGTCGACAGATCAATCTGCGCTTATGGCAACGATAAACAATATCAAACAATGTTCCACTAATCTTGCATTATGGAATCAAGCTAAGTTTGGATCTATGGCTAGAGATATAAAAGAAACTCATCAGAGAATTATACATCTTCATAATATACAAGAGCAGGCTGGAGTGGCTGAAAAACTGAAAGAGATGGAACATAAGCTAAATGACCTGTTACGTTAGGAAGAGGTTTTTTGGAAGCAACGATCCAAAATTCAATGGCTTAAAGAATGAGACCAAAATACAAAATTTTTCCATGCAAGGGCTAAGACAAGACACAGGGCCAATATTATTAAAGGTACATAAGTGTTTGTTACTCTAATATTAGAGGTTATATAAAAAAGGCTTATAAGTTGTTAAGTTATCTATACTTTTGATAGCAAGTGTAGGACTTAAAATGCTATTAAAATATAAAATTTTCAAAGGCTATAATAACTTGAGGTCTAAATAGATTATAGGTTCCTGTTATTAGTTCTTGGATAAAAGAATTTTGTTAAAAGATTAGAGTAGGAAGGTAGAGTCAACAAAAATTATCGAAATGTCTAATTTGTGAAGTTTTTGAGTGAAAAACAATAGATAACTTGTATAAATTTGTGTAGATAATTGAGAAGGGTAGTTAGGTGATTACTAGTATATTTAAAAGTCTGGTCAGTGTAGGCTGGTGGGGTCTATTACATGATATTGTTTAAAGGATTAATCACTGAACTACTAAGTTAGCATGAAAACTAAACAGAGGAACTTTTTTCTGAGCTGATAAATATATGTAAAGATAAAAAAAAATAAATTATGTCGTTAGTAATTTTAGTGAGAGTTAATTTTGTCTATAAGTTTGTTATTGAAAGTTAAGGATGGTCTTTGAAATGTTGTATTGAAACAGGTTTGTTGAATGAGCAGAAAGAGTGGTGTCAGAAAGAGATAGAGATTAGTGTACTATTACAAGGATTTTATGAAGACCTTTACCAGACGAGATCCCATTCGGAAGAGAGGATAGATGAATTATTATCAGCGGTACAACCCTTAGTGACGGCAGAGATGAACAATTCGTTGGTTAAGGCTTTCTCTATTCCGAAAATAAAGAATGCTATGTTCTCTATATCTACAGATAAAAGTCCAGGTTTGGATGGAATGAATGCTATGTTTTATCAACAACATTGGAATGTTGTTGGACCAATTGTGCTAAAGCAATCATGGATGTTTTAGATGAGAAGGAAGATCTGGTCAAGATCAATTCCACACTAGTTACGCTTATCCCTAAAATGAAAGAACCTAGGTCTGTAAGTGATTTTCGGCCAATAAGCTTGTGTAATGTGCTGTATAAAGCAATATCAAAGGTGTTGATCAATAGGTTAATGCCTATTTTGCCGTTAGTTATATATGACACTCAGAGTGCTTTTATCCCAGACCGTCTAATAACTGATAATGCTTTAATAGCGTATGAATGTCTACATCACTTGAGATCTAGAAAAGAAGGAAAGAGGTGCTACGCAACAATGAAATTAGATATGAGTAAAGCATATGATAGAGTTGAGTGGATATTCGTTGAAAAGATGCTCTTGAAATTGGGATTTGCGAACCAGTGGGTGACAAAGATTATGGGATGTGTTACTTCTGTACGATATTCTTTCCAAATAAATGGGCAGACTTATGGTGAAGTTATTCCATCTAGAGGATTGCGTTAAGGAGATCCTCTTTCGCCATATCTATTCCTTATATGTGCCGAAGGCTTTTCAGCACTGTTAAGGCAAGCGGAGAGTAGGAGAGACTTATTGGGTTTAAAAATTTCCAGAAATGCGCCATCAATAAGTCATTTATTTTTTGAGGATGATAGTATGATTATCTTCCAAGCATCACAAAGATCTTTACAAACTATTCAAAGCATTTTTACTCTATATTCAGAGTGTTCAGGGCAGGTATAACAATTGTTTTGTCTATCTTGTATTTAAAGGTATAAGTTTTTAAATAATTTTGAACTCTCTAAAGTACTTGTCAATACTCTTAAACAGATACTTAGCTGAATAAGTTCATGTTATTAGAATAAAAGTTAGGCAGTTTAAAGTATAATTACAAAGTCTTAGTAATGAGGGGTGAGCTTTTGATTTTTGTATTTAATTATAAGTAACTGTGTATAATTTTGCAATCGATAGTAGTCCTTATTGGTTTTTACTTAGGTAAATAGGTTGTTTATGTTTCAAGTTTCCAGGAGAGTTTATTATGTGAGATTTTGGCAAGTTATAATTTGTAATACAAATCTGATTTCTGAATTAAATGGATATGGTTATAAGGGTGGTTATTAGAATTTCTACTTTTAAACAATGCTATCTTATTGTTTGGTGTAGATGCGTTCTAGTGGTTTTCTAAAGAAAATGTATTAATCCTTTGGAAGTTTAGTATTTCACTATTTTGAATATCTGATTTTTGGAAATTTCAGGAAATGTACTGACATAGAAGGAATGTTTTTTGCAGATGATCAACTATAATAAATCTTTATTACTATTCTCTCCGAGTACCCCAGAAGAGGTACGCTTCCTTTTTGTGGAGTCACTTAATATGCAAAGGACAGAGGATATTGAAATGTATTTAGGTCTGCCAATGATTGGAAAAAATAAATCAGTGATGTTTAGATCAATAAAGGAGAAGATTTGGACAAGGTTAAATCTTTGGAGGGAAACTCTGTTCTCTCAAGCTGGGAAGGAGATACTACTAAAAGCTGTCATTCAAGCAATGCCTACCTATTTTATGTCTTGCTTTAAGATTCCTGACGGGCAATGTTATGAGATTGAGAGATTAATGGCACGATATTGGTGGGGTTCATTCCAATCAAAATGAAAGGTTCATTGGAAAGAATGGAAGAGCATTTGTATACCAAAAAATGAGGGGGGGGCTAGGCTTTCGAAAATTTGTGCTTTATAATCAAACTTTACTCGCCAAACAAACTTGGAGACTATTAATTGATCCCAATTCACTAATTGCTCAAGTTTTAAAAGCTAGATATTTTCCTAATACTAACCTGCTAGAGGCGAGAGAAGGATATCGCCCTTCATTGAGTTGGAGAGGTATTTGCTGGGGGAAAACTTTACTTTTAATGGGTTTAAGAAGACATATAGGTGATGGGAAAGACACAAAGGCGTTCAGTGATCCTTGGATACCTCGACCACCTTCTTTCGTACCGATTACGAAAGGGCCAGATGATAGAAAAGTTGCTGATTTCATACAAGAACAAGGTAGATGGAATGGAGACTTGATTAAATAGAGTTTCTTCACACCTGATTCCCAACTTATTAATACAATTCCTCTAAGTCTGTTTAATCATTCTGATTCTTGGCTTTGGCACTACACATCTATACTATACTATTATAAGCGAAATAGGGTATAATTGGTTGGTTGGTCGGTCGGTTAACACCTTCCCAAAAAGTTTGCTAACACCTTCCAAAAATGGAAAAATAAATTAAAATACATACAAAATTTTATTTTACAAAAAAAAACCCCACATATTTAACTTAATAACAAAATATTTTATTTACACTCCAATAAATATTCAATTGCAAACTCTTTTAGTCGTATTTGGGTTAAAATTCTTCACCTACACCCAACTTTTGTACTCTTTCAATTACTTGGAAACCAAATATTTTCAAAATCAATTTAAATAATTTTAATATCACATATTTATTAACAAATTTACAATAAATTATAAATCAACAAAGTGAAAACAAATTAAAACTATATAATAAACAATAAAAATTTCACACAATTACAAATTAATATTAAATTCTATTTTAAACAAATATTATATTATGGATTATTATGGAATCGTAATTTGAATATGATAATATCAACAAAATTTGAATGTAAGTATATACGATACTTCCATTTATATTTATATTAATATGACAAAATATAATCATAATTCGAACAATATATCATATAAATAAATGATTATTATTTAATAGAGAAAAATGTTTCTACAGTTAACGGTAGGAAAATTACCTAAAGTCAATTACATTTTATATACAAAAGTTAGATGACATTTTTGTAATAATAGAATTCACCTTCCCAAAAGTTTGCTAACACCTTCCAAAAATGGAAAAATAAATTAAAATACATATAAAATTTTATTTTACAAAAAAAAAACTCACATATTTAACTTAATAACAAAATATTTTATTTACACTCCAATAAATATTCAATTGCAAACTCTTTTAGTCGTATTAGGGTTAAAATTCTTCACCTACACCTAACTTTTGTATTCTTTCAACTATTATAAGCTAAATAGGGTATAATTGGTTGGTTGGTCGGTCGGTTAACACCTTCCCAAAAAGTTTGCTAACACCTTCCAAAAATGGAAAAATAAATTAAAATACATATAAAATTTTATTTTACAAAAAAAACCCACATATTTAACTTAATAACAAAATATTTTATTTACACTCCAATAAATATTCAATTACAAACTCTTTTAGTCGTATTTGGGTTAAAATTCTTCACCTACACCCAACTTTTGTACTCTTTCAATTACTTGGAAACCAAATATTTTCAAAATCAATTTAAATAATTTTAATATCACATATTTATTAATAAATTTACAACAAATTATAAATCAACAAAGTGAAAACAAACTAAAACTATATAATAAACAATAAAAATTTCACACAATTACAAATTAATATTAAATTCTATTTTAAACAAATATTACATTATGGATTATTATGGAATCGTAATTTGAATATGATAATATCAACAAAATTTGAATGCAAGTATATACGATACTTCCATTTATATTTATATTAATCTATATCTATACTATACTATTATAAGCGAAATAGGGTATAATTGGTTGGTTGGTCGGTTAACATCTTCCCAAAAAGTTTGCTAACACCTTCCAAAAATGGAAAAATAAATTAAAATACATATAAAATTTTATTTTACAAAAAAAAAACCCACATATTTAATTTAATAACAAAATATTTTATTTATACTCCAATAAATATTCAATTGCAAACTCTTTTAGTCGTATTTGGGTTAAAATTCTTCACCTACACCCAACTTTTGTACTCTTTCAATTACTTGGAAACCAAATATTTTCAAAATCAATTTAAATAATTTTAATATCACATATTTATTAACAAATTTACAACAAATTATAAATCAACAAAGTTAAAACAAACTAAAACTATATAATAAACAATAAAAATTTCACACAATTACAAATTAATATTAAATTCTATTTTAAACAAATATTACATTATGGATTATTATGGAATCGTAATTTGAATATGATAATATCAACAAAATTTGAATGCAAGTATATACGATACTTCCATTTATATTTATATTAATATGACAAAATATAATCATAATTCGAACAATATATCATATAAATAAATGATTATTATTTAATAGAGAAAAAAGTTTCTACAGTTAATTGTAGGAAAATTACCTAAAGTCAATTACATTTTATATACAAAAGTTAGATGACATTTTTGTAATAATAGAATTCATCCCTGTATTTACAAAACTACCCTTACTTTTGTATTGAAATATTACTTAATTATAGGATATTACCTATAGTTAACTATAGGATCATTAAGCCCTATTTAACAATATATATATTATGCCAATATTATATTTAGTAAAATATATGAGATAAATAATTATTAAAAAATTAAAAATTTATATAAATTTAAGAAAGCCGTGCATCGCACGGGTTATAGGCTAGTATAGGTGATGGGAAAGACACAAAGGCGTTCAGTGATCCTTGGATACCTAGACCACCTTCTTTCGTACCGATTACGAAAGGGCCAGATGATAGAAAAGTTGCTGATTTCATACAAGAACAAGGTAGATGGAATGGAGACTTGATTAAATAGAGTTTCTTCACACCTGATTCCCAACTTATTAATACAATTCCTCTAAGTCTGTTTAATCATTCTGATTCTTGGCTTTGGCACTACACAAAAAATGGAAGTTATTAAGTTAGAAGTGGATATAAGCTAGCTGCTGACATGGATACATCTAGTCCGCCTACATCATCAGACGTGCTTTCCGTATGGTGGAAGGCTTTTTGGTCATTAAAAATCCCACATAAAATCCGACTTTTTGGGTGGAGAGGTTTTCATGAAATTTTACCAACGGGTACTGGTTTATTCTCAAGGAAGATTTCTATGAATAGTAATTGCCCTTTATGTGGTTTGGTAAAGACTCAAATGCACATGCGGTGTTTTGGTGTCCTTTTGCACAAGAATTGTGGGCACTTCTTGATTTCCCTTTTCTGGTGGGACAAAAAGAAGACATATCCTTTAAAGGAGTATTGTTCTATGCAACCGAGCTATTAGAGAAAGATGCTTTTTCTAGGTTGCTAATTGGGACATGGAGTTTATGGTATGAAAGAAATAGAAGAACACATGGCCAGCTACCTAGAACTCTGCATCAATTAAAAGTAGGGGTGTGCACGGGTCGGTTCGGCTCGGTTTTTACCGAAAACCGTTACCAAACCGTATATGTCGGTTCGGTTCGGTTTTTACCTATTAACCGTAACCGAACCGTTTGGAACGGTTTTTTTCGGTTCGGTTAACCGTTTGTCGGTTTCGATTTTTTTTCGGTTTTTTATTTTTAATACTTAATATCTTAATATCACACTAATAAAAGTTTATAAATGTCATCTTAACATTTGTGATAATATTTAATAATAATAAAAGAGTTTAAAATTAAATTACTAAGAATTAAATTACTAGCTTAGTGTAAAAATAAGATGTAGTAAATGGAACAATAATTTCAGTCTGTCAGAAGGGTTTAGCAAGGAAAATTTCTTCAAAATCAATAAGGGCAGAAAGGGTAGAAATGTTTCTTGGAAAGTCCTCTCGAAATCTAGGCAATGTCAAGGGATGCCATCCTAATATCATGCGGGGCATGGATCATGCTATTAGCCGTTCGAACTATTTATTAATAATATATTTGCTTATCAAAAAAAAATATTTAGAACTTATACTGAAGGTCATAGTATTGTTCTCAGGAAACTTTTTACAATTCAAGTTCTACTAGCTTTTGTCTTACTTTCTATATAAATTCCTATATTTATATAAGTATATAATATAAAATTATAAATTATTAAAATAACATATTTTCGGTTCGGTTTTTCATTTCGGTTATTGGGATAAAACCGTAACCGTTACCAAACCGTTCAGTCGGTTCGGTTCGGTTACGGTATTTTTCGGTTTTTGTCGGTTACGGTTTTTTTCGGTGCGGTTTTTCGGTTTTTCGGCTCGGTTTCGGTTTTTTGGTTTTATTTTGCTCACCCCTAATTAAAATTGTGGATATTTTCATATATAGAGGATTTAAAGGTGGCGCAAAGCTCTGAAGGTGAGGTTGTTAAGGGAGGGAACCGTTCACAGTTGTATATTTCAGAATTAGAGTTAAATAATTTCTCATTGTTAGTGGATGCAGCAATTTCTACACCCACCATAATGGTTGGTTTAGGAGCTGTAATATTCACTCCAAATAGGAGGATCCAGGCGACACTTTCAAAACCTTTAGAAGGTTTATTATCGGTCTTTCATGCTGAAGCGTTAGCACTAGTTGTGGGACTGCGATGGGCACAAACTATCGGAATACCAATTCAGAAAATTTCATCTGATTCTTTAAATTTGGTGTCAGCCTTAAATAATTCAGATTCATATCATAATGAGCTGGGGATTCTATTCAGTGATATCAAAGCTTTATTGACGAATTTTAGTGAGGCTTCTATTTCTCACATTAATCGTAAATACAATGTAGTGGCTCATAATCTGGCAAAGCAGGCCCTTCAACTAAATGAAGAAAAGACATGGATGGATGGAACTCCTCATCATGATGATATCAACCTATAATGAATAAAGGGTAAATAAATAGGTATGAAAGGTTGTTAAGATAGTGTAGTTTAACTGTATCTAGGTTGTATTTTCAAGAGGTAATATGAAATCGCAGTTGATAAAAGAGTTAGAGATGTAATAAGTAATAATGGCTGGCTTTTTCATGTTCCTAGATAATCTGGTTTGAGTTTGAGGGCTGTTTTAAATGCTGTAAGTTTTGATTTCGGTTTTGAGCAAAATACTAGATTTTAACAGAGAATATGGAAGATGTTGAGTTAGTAGTAATGATCTCTTTTCCGAAAAATTGGTATAAAACAATATTCTGGTAGCTGAGTGTTTTGGTTTTGTTTTTTTCTTTTTTGCTCTCAAAACATGTATTTTTTCTTTTGATATTGGCAGCTTTAATATAATAGATGAAAATGATGATATCTCTATGTTTTTTGCTCTGGTTAGTTGGCTAGCACAAAGGACTGGAGTGCTGGACATCCAAGTTATGTGCCTGGAGACTAGTTTTTACTTACATCTAGTTTTAGTATAGAAGCAATCAGAATCAGGACGTTGAACTATTCGGTTAAAGGCTTGCCTGCTCGGGATGATTTATGTATCGGGGCCGGTTTTTCAGGTTAGTCATAAATTTTTCATTTCTTTTATCTGAGCAATAATGACCGTCTGGGGACTTTCACCTAAATAAGAGATTTAAGGCTCTAATAAACCCAATACGTAAAGCGAACATAAAGGAAGGGTCAAAGTAAGATAAACGAGAAGTATTATGTTGTAGCATTCTAATTTTGATGTTGGTTAAAGTTTTTTGGACTATCTAGCTTGTTGTTCAATATGGCATTTTGTAAGTTTATTATAGACTGAAGAAACTTCTATTTGTTATTAATCCTTGCTTCAGGAATAGCTGTTCAGGCTAGTTTCAAACTATTACTTAATTTTATTTTCTCGATTTCTTTTAATAAATCCTGCACAATGAAATATTATATTTAACTGAAGTGGTCTCTATTATGAGTGACGTAGAGTGTATGCTCAATTTAGTTGGCAATGGAAATACTCAATATTATATGATTTGCATGGTACATGGTTTTATTAATGTATCATGTTACTATTGTTTAGTTATATTGACAAAAAGTATAGTGTGGATGATATGGAGGAAAAGAGAGGCTCAGAAAAATGGGGCTTTTCACGTTGTAATTGTGAGCTCATTTTTGTTTGGTGTTGTAAAGAAGCAGCAGGTTTTGATTATCCGTCCAATTTCTTTCCTATTTCATTTAATTTTTACAGACAAGGAGAGGGATTAAACGAATTTAAATGGTAGAAAAGTTGTCAATTTTTGCCCGTTTCTTTTTTAGATAATGAAATTCTTTACGGAAGATACCTGATCTAAATGAAGTTTTCATGGTCCAAGAACTGTAATCATAAAAATACAAGTTTGCATTAATGTGTTCAGTTGTCTTGTACAAAATTTTTTCTTTTTAAGAATCCTGTAGTTATGAACTTGATTTTACACTTGTTTTGATTATAGTTTTATACAAAAATGTTTTGAGGGGTATTAATATCTTTACTAACACTTCTAGGTTGTCAGAGAATTGGTGTTTAGAGAATTGGTGTTTAGACAAGCAGAGGTAGTTTTTTGATGGAAATGTATAGAGTCCATTTTTTCTCTTCGATGAGATATGCTCAGGATTATTTAAAAATGATTGGAGATGTTTATAAGAACCATTTAGTATTCAGGAAGTAATACTTTTACTTAGTAAAAGCAATCAGTTTTGTTATGTGCGGTTGAGTTTTTTACGGTAGTTCTGTGTAAAATTTTGTTGTATGTATGAGCTTAAAGCTAGTTAGAAAAAAGGCATAACAGTTACCTTATGACAGAAAGGTAACCAAAGAGTATGGTGTTAAGGTAGCTGACCTTATATTTGTGATCGATAAGAAACCTCTTGCCCTGATTAAAAGGATATTACAACAAGATGCTCTTACAGGTAAGATCTTTGAGATCGGAACTTTGGACGAAAGAATAGTTCCTAATATATTTAGACAGACTAAGAGTTTGTTTGTCCCAAATGAAGGAATTCTAAATTCCAAAGACCATAGGAAAAAAAGGGAACTTGAATATTAAATTTGATATCATGTACCCTTGGAGGCTCACAACCGAACAAAAATCAGAGTTGACAAGAGTTTTAGGAAAAGCATGTTGCTGTACAAGAACAAAAAATGGTTTATTTGGCAGCAGGTATCAATCACTTTCGTTATGAAAGGCATGGATTTAAAATTTTTGCCTTATGTGTTGGACTGTATTCCAGTTAGAATCGGTTTTTGTTTCAAGAACAAGTGAAATCATATCAACATAAACCTGCATTATTGTGTTTTGTTTTGTCTTGGCCAAACATAGCCTTTTTGAGAACTCTGGAGTCATGAATATGATTAATACTTATTTCGTTTATAGTTTATCCAAAACAAGTATGAGGCTTTCTTGATAAGCTGCACGAGAATGAATGGAACAGTCGCTTTAGTTTGCTGCAATGGTGACTTAGAAAGTAAAGGAAGATTACAGAAAGAGCTATATAATTTTGGTTTAGCAGTCATAAATGACATATACTAACCTCTGTTGGTAATTTATTTAAGTGTCTAACCAAAGGTACTCCTTTGGTTGGATATTTGTACATTCTAATTTAGTTAACAGTGGAGTTTTATTGTATGAAGGGTGTTTTGGTTTAGGTGTTAATAAAGGTTTTTTTTGGTATTTTTATGATCTGTTGTCAATTGAAGAATTGTTCTTGTCTTATTAGATAAATAGAGTTATTATAAGAAATTGGCGTTTTATATGCCTAACCAAAGGGGATCCCTTTGGTTAGATATATAAAACTGTATTTTCAGTCAGTAGATTGCATATAAGTATTTTTATAGTGATTCCTATTTTTGGCTTTTTTGACATGTTTTATTTTGGTGTGGTTTGATAATTTTTCAGTTCTTTGGAAGGGAAGAGTTGAGAAGAGAGAAAGGAGCTGGTCCCCATTGGGTTAGAAGAGATGCGGAGGGAACAGAATCTTGGGTGCATAGTGTAAACAACAAAAAGGGCTTGGTTTTAATTTATAGCCTATTGTGTATCAATACTTGGTTGTATTGAGTGGGGCGCTCTTTTTTCCCCCTTGAGTTTTTTCCCATAGGGTTTTGCTCATGCGGGGTTTTTAACGAGGTCTTCCCACTTTTGGAGTCTTCTTCTCTGATATAGAGTTTTATTGTCTAATTTCCGGAGGAATCTATTTCTCATGTCAGTCGTAATTCAGGTTACGACCCATGGATTGGTTAAGCATACCTTTCAGATAGATGATAAGCTTTTATGGAAGAAAGAATGTCTCTTTTTTCCTTTCCTTCTCGGATTATGTAAATTTTATCTTTTAAATGAAATCGTTTCATTTATAAAAAAAAAAAGTTCAAACCGAATACAGATAAACTAAACAAAGAAAAAAGTGTTGAGATCTTGAAGATCTTTCTTTCACCAAAGATTTTAACAGTCATTCAGGATTCAGCCCTGTAAACATTCCTAGTCACAATTATATCACTTGAAAGTTGAAACTGTCCACTACATCCTATATTCCTTAAATGGGCTTTCCCAGTCACCCATTGAAATTTCGTCACAGATCAGCTATCAAATTAAACAATTGGATATGTTGTAAGCAATTACAATGACCAATCAAAATAATAAAGCTTAGCCTATCTCAGCAAAGGCAGATATGGTCAACAACAAACATATGCTACATAATACTTACCGCTTTGATTAAACGCATTTAGGCAAAATACACTAAAATCCTAACCCATAAGGCCAACTGGGCCTTGCATTTCCAAAAAAAAAACAACTATCCTATATTATCAGGCTTAATACCCGCGGTAAGTATGCTGCGGCATAAACTTGCCAGGGATGGGGACCCCTCAGCAAATAGGCTTCCAACTAAACAAGAAACACATTTGCGTGGATGAAGCTAGTGAAATTGCAGTAGACACAAGTACCCAAAGACCTTACGTTATCAAATGCATAGAAAGTTGGGAAAAAAGTTTGCTAGAAATTTAAAGCATCCACATTGCATCATGTCTAAATGTTGAAAATTTGAGCATCAAACTATTAACAGTTATAAAGCCTCCTCTATCCTAATAATATGCTTTTTATATATATGCAGTTAGTTATGGTCTTTTTAGATGACATTGCAGGATATACGACCGTTGGCCACAGAAGAATTTCTCAACAAGCTATAGAACCTGCTGACTAGCTCAGGAAGAACGAACAGCAATCTTTATGTAGTTCCTGTACCAAGGGATTTGACATCAGAAATATCACAGGACACCTGTATACGGAATGGAAGTAAAAATAGTTTAGAAGATGGTGTCGACAGAATACATACCAGTCAATTGAAAAGATACTATATAGTAATAACTTTTTTAAAACCACAAGGATATTAAATTTGGGATTATACCCTGTCAATAGAATAATTGGTTCAAGTAAACATAATTTAGAATGTTTGTAAGATACTTACAAATTCATCTCATCTTTGGAACTGCATTGTTGAGATTGGTTGGTGGCCGTCTTTGAGATTTCAGATTTCTGCTAGATATCACAGGCTTTGATCTTGTAACGGGTGTCAAATCAAGATTCTGATTCAATGATTTTTCTTTTAGAGGGCCTACTGGTTGAGCTTGAGACACATGATGTCGGCCAGTTGATCGTCTTAACAGGGTAGAAGTTTTAGTATGTTCGGCTTTCTGGTCTCCCATTAATGAGCAGATGCTTTTCTTAACTAAGATTTTCTGACTAGCTGGTTGAGGACTTCGAAGTTTATCAGCTGATCTCAAGGATTCGTTCGAACTGCTGAACTTACCTAATTTCTGTTCCCCCATCGAAGAGTAGCAGCTATTCTGAACTTTGCTAATTTGACTTGTTAGAGCACATGCTTGATGCTTGACTCTAAAGGGAGAATCTGAATCAGAAGATGACGGACTAGTTGTATTAGCCATATCATATAACACGTTATCATTCAGAAGTGGAAGCCTTCTTGTCCTTCTACTGGAGGTTAACATTGTGAGACGCAACACCTGTTTCCAGATATGATAGTAAAAATTATCCATTCAACAATAGGAAACAACATAAGGCCAGAAATCTATAAGAAAATATTCTCCCAAGGCATGTTTAACATATGTGCATACTTGTCATAGTATGTCTGGCTGCAAATGAAACAATCTGATGGTCATCAACATCAGCTAAAGATATTATACAAGTATAGCAACCTATCCACAATATGATTTTCTCAAGTAAATGGATCTAGGGAAAGAGTATAAGAAGGTATGGACGATCTGGTTGCAAGAAACAAGTCTATATGTAGTCCTTTCTCTGTTGCTTTGCCAAAAACATAAGTTAGCAAATTATTATATTAATACCAAAAAATAATGTTTATTTTGATCTGAAGGGATGCATCAACATAAATATTACAAAAAATACACTTGGAAAAACTGTTGGCCTGTGTTTTCTCCCTTGATTGTATTTCCTCCTCAGTTCAAGAGTTTAGAAGTTACTTTTCAGAAAAAAACATGCATTAAATGAAGAACACCTTCGTCTCCCTAACATAAATACACTCTCTACTAGATCTAAATATAGTTTCATCAGCAAGCCCTTAATAAGTCACAGAAATATTTCCACTGAATGTTAGCGCTCTAAATGCAAGTACACATTCAGGCAATCTAACTTTACAATTAACCAAATTATAGTGAAGTACAAAAAGAATGACAATATTACTAAAAAACAAAGATGGTTGGTAATTTTGCTTGACAAATATCAAAAAAGAAGGTGACAGTTCATTAGAGCAAGTCCAATGCAATGCTATCCTTGGTGCTATTGCTATATTATAGCACCAAGTGCTAAAAAACTCATTTCCAAAGGGGTGCTATAGTGTTGGATGCATCCTTGGTGCTACTGCTATATTATGCATCCTTGGTGCTAAATTTGAAACCAAGGATGCATTTATGCATCCATGCCACATCATCATTTAACTAGAATGAGATGAGTTTGTTGAGAATATTCAATAGAAGTTAAAAGAGTTAGGTAAAATTTAAAAGAGTTGGTTAAATTTGAAACTAGTTATAGAACTAGCTTTGGAGGGTGAATTTTATTTTAGCACCAAAATTCACTTTTTGGTTCTATATTATAGCAATAGCAATAGCAATTTAGCATCTAGCATTGGACTTGCTCATATAAACTGGAAAAATCAGGACCACTGAGATGAAAGCACACTCACTTTCTGTTCAAGAATCACCTTGTCTTTCTTTAGCTTTGTAATAAGTGTGTTCTTCCTACAGATGATGCCTTCCAGCTCTGAAATCCTCTGTACATTAAAAAGAGTTCAGCTAACTGAATATGTAAGCCATGTCCAAGGAGCTTTATAAATGTACGAACAATCCGATGATAAATAAATAAATCTATACCTTCGAATTAACAAGTTTGGATGAGTCAAGAGACAATGAGAGCTCATTTATAGTGGCATCCTTCTCTTCACATTCTTTCCGAAGGTTGTAGATGTCTTGCTCATTATCCAGTTGTAACTGTAGTTATACAGAATACTGTATTAGTTTTTAAATCTGTAAGAAGTTTAGAGATGTTAATCGCTTATCCAACAACTAATAAAAACCAGCAAAGAGCATTTGGTTAAAGGTAGGTCAGTAAACCTGCACTTTAAATTGTTTTTAATTCAATGAAGCATACCACTGCATGGGTGGAATAGTCAAGCAAGTGTAAAGTTCATAACATATTAAATTCTTTCCTCTGGTTGATTGGAATGGAGAAGTGTGACTAGGCTCCCATGCGCTCGAATTCGAAACAGAATGCAAGATTCTATGCATTCGAAACATCTACAAATTTGTTTGTAGCATCATTATTAAAGGCGAGAGGCACAAGGCCCTCGTGGAGACTGGTCACTGGTGCCTAGGCGCAAGGGCCGAGGCAAACAACATATGAAGTACATCGGAACATGCCATTTTATATCATGTTTCTGATGCAGGACAAGGGAGTGATCCCTATCAGTTTTGGTTCAATAAGTTGCTTAAGGGAGGAAATATCTATCATGAAGTTCAAATATATAAATAGCAAATTGTATCAGAAGCATGTATCACTAGCGAATGAGAACTTCAAACAGTCAACTCCAATGACCTTCAGTCCATCACTATCACTTGTATCGTCGCAGCAACCAAAAGAAAAAGACTTCAGAGATCTAAGGAACATAACCTGGATATCAATAGTAGAATTAACACTTGGAGCCCAGTCTGACAAATTAGACATACGACGCTCCTCTGGCTGACAAGGCTGATACTTAAAAGTATCCTCCCATTTAGAGAATTCAGTGATTGCACTACCCTGTTAACACAGTAAAATAGATTAATAAGCACCAATCTTCGTTTTTCACAAGTACAAAAAGATATTGGCAGGTGCTAATTAGTGTAGATTGTTACCATCACGTCATCATATGGAAGCTGATGAAAATCACATGGTCGACAACCACAACCACCATACTTGATACTCCCAGAGAAAGATTCACCAGAAGATCGTTGGCACATGTCATCGGACTTATCTTTAAAATAATTAACTTGCTCACATAAACTGTCTAGCTCCTCCTGCATGGCTGAAAGCACTTGATCCTGAAATCAACAACAAATATGAGATTTAGAAAAAAAATAATATTAAATTTAGAAAAAAAAAACAATAAATATGAGACCCTGTCAGCTTCTTCATATATTTTTGTAGCCGTGTAAGAAGACAGGTTATTTAAAAGATTTAGGTGGAAAAACACAAAATCATAGTGCAACATCCCATGAGAAGTATTACAGGATTATGTTGAATTCATAAAACAAACTGTGTATACACTTCTATTCGATGAATGACTCTGAACATTAGACGACAAACAACATAAAAATTATAGAATACCACAAAATCTACTTAATGGCATGGAAGACAAAGACAAAAAGCAAACCCTTATCATTAACCAAACATCAACAATCAATCCCCAAATCCCAGCTCCCAAAATTTAAATACAATTCAAATTCAGATTCAACCAAACCCATAACTCACAATCACTAACAAGAAACCACTACAAGTAATAAAAACAGAAAAAATTGACGACCACATTTCAAACATAAAAAAGATACACCTTAATAACAAGAATTTCATCATCTTTAACATATACAATGACAACCGTCAAGCAATTGTATAATTACATACAATCAATTAATCAGCCCTTATTTCTAAGCGAACATCAACAATTAAGCCCAGAATCCTGGCTCTCAAAATTCAAAACACAACACAATTTCGAAACTCATAACTCACAATCAATAACAAAGTAACAAACCATTACTACACATAATAAATACAAAAAATCTAACAAACAAAATCAAAATTAAAAAAACACCATTAATAACAAAAAACACATAAATCACACACATCCAATAAAAAACCCTTAATTAATAGCCAATAATCAATAATTAAGCCCATAACTATTCCAAACATTAAACACACCACTTTTTCAAAACCAACCTCATAATCACTAGTCACTACACATAATAAACACAATAAAATCAAACAAATTAAAAAAAAAAACCATTAACAAGAACAATTAAACAACTCATAATCACTATCAACTCATAACTACACATATTAAACACAAAAAACCCAACAATAAAATTGAAATTAAAAAAGCACCCATTAATAAAAAAAAACACAAACCCTGATTTCAACAGAACTCTTGAGCCTCAAAATCTCCTGATTCTTCTTAGAATTAGCAACAGCAACAGCAATCACAGCAACAACCAAAACCCTCTGCACTGGACTGAACATTGCCCAGCCCATTCTCTCTTCTAAGCCCAGCCCACCACCAATGGCTTTAGCCGACGTGGCTTCCTCGGCTCCCACAAGCCGACCTTGAAAAGACAACCAAGATAACTGTTTAGCGGCTCGTACTGGCTCATTTGGTGGAACGAAGCTGCTGGAGAGCCGGCGTGGAGCCGGAGATGAAGTAAATGGGGTTAAAGAGATAAGTGATGGCGGCTTGAAATCGGCTGAGCTGAAGCCGAACTCATCGGCTTCCATCGCGAGAATTTAGTTGCGCTGCTGTAAAATAAAAGAATTTTGTATATATTTATTTTAAAAATATGTAAGAGAGGGAAGCGAAATAGAAATATTTAAGAATATATTATAGTTTTTTTTTTTTGGAATATATTATAGTTTAAGATTGTGACAGTTGTAATAATAAGTTGTGTTTTTTTTGGATTTTTGTATGGGGAATTCAAAATTTTAAATTTGTGTTGTTTTGTATTTTGTGTTATGGAGTCTTGTTTTTTTTTTTTTTTTTGAAAGTGTGTTATGGAGTCTTGTTAGGTAGCCAGTAGGTAGCCCGAGTCTGTCTATTTGAATTTTGGTTGATAATCATCACTACATTTTTAGTTTATAGTTTTTTTTTTTTTAACTCTTTTTATTTTGTTGGAACATTTCTTTTCTCACTTAACGGCATGAACATTGCCAAACTAAGCCGGCTAATATGGTTAATTGTTAGAGTAATAACGCCCGGTGAATATAAAAATGATTTCCAGTTATTGTAAATCATGATCTTTGACGGAGTAATTCAAGGTTATTAAATTAAAGACAATTAGTAAATACTAACAACCGGATAATAATATTACTAGTATATTAAATAATTAAAGAAATTAGTTCAATCTCAGATCGACATATAAGGGATAGGGGGAGTATGTAATTCCCCTTTAAAGGGAATTAATTAGTACATTAGAAATATTTAAAAGAATTTTTTAATTTTAAAAATAATATAAATTAAAATAAATTATAAATATTAAAACACTACTATCTCTGTCCTCATTTGTTTACAAATGAGTTGGGCACGGATATTAAAAAAAATTGATTGTAAAGTAGTAGAGAAAAGTAAGAAAAGTGAATAACGTGATTAGACCAATCAATATTTTATGTAATAAAGTGAGTTAGTGGAGGAAAGTAGTGGATGTAGTTCTTTTTATATTATAAAACTTTACTATTTTTGGTTAAGTTTTGTAATGTAAAGAATTGAGAGTGATATCTCAAAAAGGAAAGTGTTAAAAAATGAGAGGGACAGAGGGAGTAATATTTTCGGTGAAATTATTATAAACATGTACTAAATAAATATATATATATATATATACATCATATTTATAAATAACATTATAAAATTATATATAATAGTATAAATAAATATTAATTTATTTAATAAAATTAAAAATATTTTATATAAATATTATTATTTATTTCGCATCGTATATGCAAAGGGTAAACACAAAATTGACACTAAATCTCAGTCGTGTACTTTTGTCTCGTGTATCTAAAATGTAAACATAAACACTAAATTTTTGTATCATTTGATATCATTTTTTCGTGTCATGTGATAAATTACCGAGTTTAATTGGAATCGAGGGAGCATGTAATCATTGAGAAAGAGAGAGATTAATATTCTATAAAGAAAATTTTAATGTATGTCCATGGATAAGTATGGTTAGCATTTTTTGATTAATTTTATTTTTATTAATAATAATTTTTTTTTTTGCATAAAAATTTTATTTAAAGAAATTAATAATTTATAAAATAATAATTATTAGAATGTGCCCATAAAATATCCTTCTATAAATTTTGTTGACCACATACACACTCAAGGTGGGATTTTATGTTTATATAAACTAGACATGGTTCTAAAAATTCCCAATTTAGCCGATTAATTCTCTGTAAAATAACTAACTGATTCGATTTTTAAAATACAATTAATCCTATGAATTTATTTAAAATAATATGTTTAATTGTAAATTAAACTAATATATTAAATATTATTATAATATACGATTAATACTTCGATTTATCCTTTCGATTAATCCCCGATTACCCGATTAATCTTAAATTGATACCTCAACCAATTTATACCGATTATCGATTTTTACAACCATGAAAACAAATAGTTATGTGTTTTTGGACTAATATCATGTACAGATTAATGTTTAAATTAGTATAACAATACACAGAATTGTTCCACAAAATGAAATAATAATAAGTTGAATCAAAGACAATATCATTCAAGCCAATTGTTTTCTCCTCCACGATTTGTTGTAGATTTACCAAAAATTCGAATATCATGGAAATTTTATGACAAATTTTTTGATAGGTCCCAAATGAGGGTGAAATAAGCTAGAATGGGGGAATAGCTTATTACCTTTTAAAAATTTGAGTTTGGCATTTTTAAAATTTCTTTCTCCTTCTAAATTAATTACTTATAAAATAAGTAATATAAAATGCGAAAAATAAAGGAGAGAAAGATAAAGAGTACGACACAATCGATTTATCCTGGTTCGCGATGCCGCAATCCCCTAACGGATTCGAACACCCCTACTCCAGTCCCCGAGCTCCTCCCGAACTCGAGATTTCTTCCACTATAAGTAAAATACTCCTTATAGTAGGCGGAGAAGCCTTTACAACCACTATGTATTTATCTTAGAGCCTAACTACCCGTTACCTCTTCAAAATACTATAGCTACCCCTTGCAAGATTATCTTGGAGCGTAACTCCCCGTTACCTCCTCAAATGCTATGCAAAAACACCCCTTACGAATTTATCTTGGAGCATAACTCCCTGTCACCTCCTCACAACCACGTAAATAAACCCTTTGCATAGACTTCGCATCTACACCCTTTAACGATCTTGGATCTTAGGTCTTAGATCTTGGGTCTTTTCTCCTCCTCACGGTGCAAAGACACCCAACTCCCCGTCGGCGTATCTAAGACTTGGGTCTTAGAGCGAGAATCACCTCACTTCACTTCACCTCACATCAAAAGATATAATACAAGTCCTACGACTTAAATCCCTTTTAAATGAAGGTTAAAAATGTGTTATACAACACAAAAGTGAGTTAGAGCAAGTTGTCAATATTTCGTAAAATATTAAACAAGCAACTAAACTCGAAGAATACAATTGTTTACACTTGTAGATGGCTTTAATATAGCCTAGGCCAAGATAGGGCCGAATATAAATATATGTAGCTCGTCGAAGCGAGGGACGCTATTACGCGTTAAGTTAAACACCACACAAGAACATAAACACAACTCACACGTACGGAAATGTAACTCACTTATCTATAGGATAAAACGAGGGCCGCTATTTGTTGGGATTTATGGGTGATAGCTTAGAGACAACTTAACTAGTACTTAGTTTTATATGTATAGCCTAAGTAGAACATACTGTCACAGCCATAATGTGTCTTTGTAATCGAATAAACTACTGTCATGTAATAATTGTATCTCTTGGAAGAATTTCATGCATTTGTTCAAGCCTCAAGACATACATAAGGAAGACAGAAAGAATAAATTTTACTGTCACAACATTGACAGTAACGTTACAAGAAGATAACATTTTGTAAGGTCATGACAGCAAGTTTCATCTGACAGCAATATTGGCAGAAGCATGAAGACAACAACATTCTCACACTTTGACAGCAAGCTTGAAAGTCCTGACAGCATCATTGGTAGATACTCATACTATCATCCAAGGAATATTCTCATGACAGCAAGCTTGGCGTCAAAGGTTACTGTCTCAATGGAATATTTGAATTGGGGATTTATCTCAGTCAAACTCGTGACAGTTTAGATGTTCAAGAAACAGATTTGCTGCATTTTGTCAAAGATTGTAGCAGACCTGTAAGACTACGACCGAAGCTTGAGAGATCACAAGACGAAGCTCGACAATTCAAGAGTATGACAAGTCTACATCTACTAGAATTGTTTTATCTAGTTTTAGAAAGAACCCATATTGCTTTATGCTTATTGATAGTCTATTTGTATAGCATTTTGGGAAAGTCACATTGGTGTGCAATTTGTAAGGAGCGGCCACTTGAAAATGATAGCGGCTCTACAACCCATGTGATAGAGATGTTAGAGAAGATTAGTCTTTATAGATAAACATCTCTCATTCTTTCTGTAATCTATTCAAGAAGTCGAAACTTGAGAAAATACTTTTTCTCGAGGTTGTAGCAACACTTCGCAAAATAAATAAAACATTTATTTTGTGAGAACATCTTGAGTTACCACTTGTGTTTGCATTTCTTGTATAGGTAGTTTACAATCTTTATCATTGTTGTTGAGGTAAAGATTTGGAATTATCTATATTGCATTCAACCCCCCCTTCTGCAATATACTCCGGGACCAACAACTGGTATAAGAGCGACAGATTGACATACAAATCTGGGATCATGACGAGTATACAGAAGTCAAGTGGTATCAAGATTCCAGTATTTGATAAAGAGAACTACAATTTTTGGAAAAGAAAAATCTTGTTATTTATCAAAGCTGCACATCCACTGTATTTGGGAATTCTCGAGAATGGCCCCTTCGTTCCGAAGAAAGAAGTAGCTGCTGGAACTGTTAATGGTGAAGTAATTCCAGCTCACTGGGTTGCTAAGAGAACCTCAGAATACACAGAATCTGAGAAAGAAACGGTAGCCTTGGATGATTACTTACAACTCATCTTGCTTGATTCTCTCACACTGGACAAGGCCATGTGTGGAAATGTTATGGGATGCTCATCTACTAAAGAGATGTGGAGCAAGATAGAGTTGCTATGTGAAGGAAGTGAAGAGGTCAGAGAAAACCAAAGACAAATTCTTGTATCACAATATGAAGCCTTTATGGCCAAGCCTGGTGAAGAGCTCACCCACATGTTTGAAAGATTCAGTAAGCTAATAGCTGAGTTACAAATTCATGGAAAGTTCTATGACAAAAAGGAGATTAATGTCAAGTTTCTGCTCACCCTTCCTAAGCACCTTGAGCACAAAATCACTGCCATAAGAGAAGGGAGAAACTTAAATGATGTTTCTCTTGAGACTCTCTACGGTATACTTAAGTCATATGAACTTGAACTCTTTCAGAAGAGAGCTATTCAAACTGGAGCCAAAGGAAAGATGGCAAACATGTCTGGTGCCCTTGTAGCTCAAGAGCCAATTGTTTCTCTGCCAAGTGAACCCTCACAAAGTTTACCACCAACACCAGTACCACCTCTGAAGATTGAGGAGGTGTTGGATGATGAGGAGAAAGTGGTTTTACAGCTCAAAGATGTTGAAGATGAAGACTTCTATTCATTAGAGGAGATTGAAAGCATGGATAATCCAACCATGGCATATATGGCTAAAAGGTTTAAAAATATAAAGTTCAGAAGAGATAAGTCATATAAGTCACAGGGTCAGACATCTAAGTTCAACAAGGGAAACTCTTCAAAAGCTACTGGTGGTGCCACAAGAGGAGGATACAAGACAGGAATGGTGGATAGGTCAAAGTTCAGATGCTACAACTGTAATGAGCTAGGTCATTTTGCCACAGAGTGCAGAAGGCCAAAACAGAATCAAAGAATGGAGAAAGGGTCTGGAAGTCAGTTTAAAAGAAATCAAGGAAGAGCCTATGTGGCTGAAGGAAAATGTTGGGATGAATCTGATGATGAGGAAGAAGAAGAATATGTAAATCTAGCTCTCATGGCTAGATCTGATGATGAAGCATCAAGCTCCTCAAATCAGGCAAGAAAAAGAAACAAGTCATGTGGATCATCGATAGTGGATGTTCTAGACACATGACAGGTGATAAAGCCCTGCTATCACACTATGTTGAGAAAGCTGGCCTAATCATAACTTTTGGAGACAACAACAAAGGTTATACTGTGGGATATGGCTGTTTGAAAATTGGAAATGTTGTCATTGAAGATATTGCTCTTGTAGATGGATTGAAGCACATTCAAGGTTGATTTTGACATGATGGTCTGCAATATCTATCACAAGAAGGATGTAAGCCTTTCTCTGAAAGGAGTAAAAAAAGGAAGCTTGTTCGTGGCAGACTTAAACTCTGCAAAGAAAGACAAGGTTTACTGTTTCTACAGTAAATCAACAATTGGTGATAGTATGCTTTGGCACAAGAAGCTCTCCCACCTCAACTTTAAGACCATGAATATTCTAATGAAGAAGGAGCTGGTGAGAGGACTAGCTCAACAAGAATTCTGTCAAGAAGGATTGTGTGAGGACTGTCAAATGGGAAAATTGAGAAGATCTGTACACAAGTCAAAGCAGCCAAACACCAACACTGAATCACTAAAATTGATTCATATGGATCTCTTTGGACCAGTTAATGTGCAACCATTAGCAAGAAAGAGATATGCCTTAGTCATGGTAGATGACTATTCTAGGTACACCTGGGTAAGGTTCCTAGAATCAAAGGATGAAGCTGCCCAAGAGATCATTGATCACATCAGGGTTCTTGATAGAACTCCTAATGCAAAAGTTCAAATACTAAGGAGTGACAATGGAACTTAGTTCAGAAATGCTACTCTTAGAAACTTCTACAAAGATGAAGGAATTGTTCAACAATTCTCTGCTGCTCGGACACCATAGCAAAATGGTGTAGTAGAAAGGAAGAACAGAACTCTCATTGAAGCTGCAAGAACTATGTTGAATGATGCAAAATTACCAACATACTTCTGGGTAAAAGCTATCAACATAGTTTGTTACATACAGAACAGAACCTTAATCAACAAGACTCATGGGAACACTCCTTACTATATGTTGACTGGAAAGAAACCCACTGTCAAATAATTTCATGTATTTGGAAGCAAGTGTTTCATAATGATAGAAACCATGAAATAAAAGGAAAGTTTGATGCTAAAGAACATTAAGGCATTTTCATGGGATATGGATTAGAAAGGACTGCCTATAGAGTCTATGTCATAGAACACAAAGTCATTGAAGAAAGTGTGAATGTCACATTTGATGAAACCAAGTTTCCTGGACTGCAAGAAGATGGTCAGATGCAGCCTCTGAGATTTGAGAATCAAGGATACTTGGAAGAAGGAGAGATTGTTACTGAAGAACCATCTTGTACTCAAACTCTTGAGTTTAGAAGAGATGCTGTCAATATAAATAACGTTAATCAAACTCCAGCTCAGTCACAAACAATTACATCCAATCATGAAGCTGATGGTGACTCTGGAGATCTTGAAGAACATGGAGAAAACAACAATGTGGAAGAATAAATTCCTCAAGAAGGAACTGATCAAGCAGAACAGAATAGAAACTTGCCCAGATCCACTAAATGGAACAAGGATCACACCTCTGATTTAATCATTGGCAATCCTTCCACTGGAGTAAGGACTAGAAGAAATGTCTCTCCTGACAGCATGCTCTCCTATTTTCTATCACAAATTGAGCCAAAGACAATTGATGAAGTATTGTTGGACTCTGATTGGGTGATAGATATGCAAGAGGAGCTCAACCAATTCGAAAGAAACAATGTGTAGAAACTAGTACCAAGACCTAAAAGGAAATCAGTTGTTGACATAAAATGGGTCTTCAGAAACAAGTTGGATGAAAGTGGAAATGTCACAAGGAACAAAGCAAGGCTAGTGGCCAAAGGATACTGTCAATAGGAGGGAATAGATTATGATGAAACATTTGCACTTGTTGCCAGACTTGAAGCTATCAGAATATTTCTAGCCTATGTTGCACACTGTAACTTCAAGGTATTTCAAATGGATGTCAAAAGCACCTTTCTTAATGGAGAGCTAGATGAGTATGATGGGAGAACTATCATTCTTTCTTGGTCTGCAGATTTACTAAAAGTGTGATGGAATTTTCATTTGTCAAGCAAAATATGTCAAGGAACTGCTCAAGAAGTTCAACTTGGAAGATGCATCACCTGCCAAGACTCCTATCTCTACTGCAACCAAACTGGATCTAGATCCTAAAGGAAAAAAAGTGGACTCTAGTACTTATAGAGGCATGGTTGGATCACTGCTATATCTAGACCAGACATAATGTTCGCTACATGTCTCTATGCAAGGTTTCAAGCTGATCCAAAAGAGTCACACTTGATTGCTATTAAGAGAATCTTTAGATACTTGAAAGGCACTCCAAATTTAGGCCTTTGGTATCCTAGACACTGGATTTGATCTAGTTGGATATTCTGATTCAGACTACGCTGGATGCAAGATTGACAGAAAAAGCACAACAGGAAGCTGTCAATTTCTTGGTGGAAGATTAGTGTCATGGTTTAGCAAGAAGCAGCACTCTGTATCTACCTCAAATGCAGAAGCTGAATACATTACAGCTGGAAGTTGCTGTGCTCAAATTCTTTGGATGAGGAATCAGCTTTTGGATTATGGTTTAGAGTTATCAAACATCCCAATCTACTTTGATAACACTAGTGCCATAGCCATCTTAGACAATCCAATTCAACATTCCAGGACAAAACACATTGACATAAGGCATCATTTCATAAGGGAACATGTTGAAAAAGGAACTGTGAAGCTGTTCTACATTCCTACGGAAAAGCAACTTGCAGACATTTTCACCAAGCCATTGGATGAAGCAACCTTCAACAGGTTGGTAAGTGAATTGGGAATGCTAAATCTGGTATGTTAACTTACTAGTTTTTACATTTTCATAGCCTTCAATGTTGCTGTCATGAGAAGTTACTGTCTTATGTGCTACTTGTTATTGACAGCATGTCTGCTATGACTATGCTAAATTGTAATTACATGCGTATTTTAACTTATGTAATGAGTAGTCACATGACATTAACTTAAATCACACGCGTGCCAGTGATAATTAATCGTGTCATTTGAAATGACCCAGGGTAATTGTCAGTCTTTTTCTTTAAAGTTAAATACTTTATTAAAAGGAAGCGTGTGGGAAACTGTAGCGTATCCTAGTGTGCTATAAATAAGACCAAGGCCAAACCCCTATTTACTTTCATATCATTCATAACACACTAAGGAGAGAGAATAAGAGAGCCAATGGACTGCAAACCTAAGATTTCATGCGAACCCGGTCACGAAGAGGAAATTGAAAACCTGTTCGATCTGATGGATACAACACTAGAGGAAATGGAAGCGAAGAAGGAGAAAAAGGCTGAAGATGATTTGGCAGCCTGGAAGGAGTTACTTGACTTTGTTGAGGCTCTCCTTAAGGCAGAAGGGTTAGGAGAAGAAATTGTTGAAGTGGAGCTGTATGAACTTGTTTTAGATGATGAAGCATAAAGTTGCTTCGTATTGTTTTTATGTTTTTTTAATAAAGAGTTCATCGTCTTCTTCAGTGTTCTTACTTGTCTTTTTACTTTATTCTCTTACCTTGGTTATCTGTTGGATAAATGCATGTATGCATGTGTGTATATGTGAATGTGTGTATGTGTGCCTGAAACGGATATGCGCTCTAATTGATTAAAATGGTAATTGGTAATTTTAATTAAGTAATAGACAAAATTCTTTTAAAACCCATGACGTTTGGAATTTTCGCACAACTTGCTGTCAACAAGGAAAGGTGCTGTCATGAGATTTTGTTTTAAAAGAAAATTATCTATAAATTACTTAATGATGACATCATGTTCTCGCGCCAATGTTACTGTCAAGAGAAACATACTATCACCACTCCAAAATTACTGACGAGTTGTTCCAGCATACAGGTTACTGTCAAGAGTTAGTGGACCACTGAAATTGGAAATGTTACCTTCACGATTTACAACCACTAAAAAGTAACTACCCACTACACCACGTGAACATTTAATGGGTTAAGACAAAGTTACTTTTCCCTCTTCAGTAAAACAGTTGATATTCTCATATAAGCAATTGTCAAATACACAAACACATAACTCTCAACAAAACATCTCTCTCTCAAAAGCTTAAATCTCTCTCTCCCAAATCTCAAAGCAAAAATGGCACCCAAACAATCCTCTTCTCAAACAAACTTTGCTGGTATTCTCACTGCTGGAGATGCTGGTGAAGGATTCAAAGGACTTGTATCCTTCATGAACAAGTCCTATCTAGGTCGTGCTATAACCTCTACCCCATCTTTGGATCTAAACAGACTTGAACAATTTTGGAAAACTGCTAATGTTCAAGGAGGTGCAGGTAATGAAGCCATACAATTCAAAATCAAAGACATTACCTACATTCTCACTATCAAGGGCATCAATGAAGCCCTGGGAACTGGACTGCAAGCAAAAGAATCATACCAGGAGCTTGCAAGTGATGAAACCCTAAAGAAGTTCTTCTTAAAAATTGGGTATTCTGGCCCTGTTCTTGAAGAAGGTACTTCAAGTTGGTACCCAACTGGTGAAATGGACAGGAAGTACTTAAGGAAAGAATGGAGCATGATTCTTGATGCAATGGTGAAGGTTTTCTCAACAAAAACCACTGGTTGGAATGGTATTCCCTCATACATCAAGAAACTCACTCACTCACTTATCCATGGTTACAAGGTGGATGTTGGAAAGCTGCTTATGGGACAATTCAAATCTGCCATAAGTAAGAAGGTACATGTCTATCCTCGCTTTCTCATGATGTGTATAAATTCATTATGTGGACTTGATGAAAATGCCTCCCTCACAGTGGAGTGCAATGTCTTGAAAAGGAATACACACACTACACCCAATTCACAGAATTTAAATACACATATTCCACTCTGCTTCACAAAGCACACGGCTGATCAAGAGCCTAATCTTGCTTTTAAACTACCCTCTGGGTATGTTACTTTTTCTCTTGAGAATGAAGCTGAATTAGACCCAAATTCAGTTAAACCACATTCTACTCAATTTATTCAAATCAGACCTTCCAGACAACCAAAAGCCACAAAAATAGCCCTGTAAGAATCCAAGAAAAGACCATTGGAAACTGGTGTTAGTGGTAGTTCTGAGAATATTGAGGGAGAAACTGCACTTGATGCAGCAAATAAGGATGTTAGTCAAAGTGAACCCACAGTGGTTCCTCTTGAGCCTAAGAAGAAGAGAGCTAAGAGGGGCAAATCCACTGTCAGCCACCCCATAGTCTCACAAAAGGCTGTGGAGGATAAAAGGGAATCAAACACATCCCTAGGTGCTTCTTCTCAACAAAAAGTATCTATTGAAACCGGCCTGTCTCCCAAGGCATCCTGTAAAGAGTCTGCACAACCTTATGTACTCACTCATGAGGAACCCCCACTTGCAGATATACACATGGAGTTAGGACACAGTGAGGGTCATGAAACTTCTACTTTTGATGTTCCACAAGTTGCCCCTGTGGAACAACCAAAAATCTCTTCTATACCATCACCTTCTTTATTCTCTAATCCATCAATTGTTTCTTCTCAACAACCTAGAGAAGGGGACGGTACCAACCCTTCAGGTTTTGATCATCCATCTATTATCATGGATGAGCCCCCATCAAGTGGTCCACAAGAACACATTGCTCAAAGTGTGATGGACACCACTCTCTCAAACACTGTGTTAGATCATGATGAAATTCTGCCAGATATTGAAACAGACAGCATCATGATTGATCTCCAGAAAGTAACTTACCCTCAGGAAGTTGCTGTCACAGGCTCAGCTGCTGTCAAAGACATAACCAAAGTTACTGTCACTCCATCTGCTGACAGTACACTTTTGGATAAAGATGCTGTCATCTCTAAATAGCCTGATCAAGATGCAGTCATTGTTGAAGATGCTTCTGATGAAGATCATCTGCTAATATCCTCTTTCAAAAAGGTAAAATCTAAACCTTCTCTTTCAATGCATGTTAGAACTGCTCATACCCATGCATCTAGGTTGAGTGAGGGTGTGAAAAAGAAAAGAGAAATAAAAGAAAAGAGAGGTGAGCATAAAAATGAGAGGCAGCCGAATGAGCTGGCAAAAGGAGAGGGGCTTGAGCATGTCTAGAGTGATAAAGAGAGAAACCCCAGGAAACAGGCTCTAGGCCTTGAGTGTTCAACTGTGAGGAGTGATGAGATCACTCAGAAAAACAATGAGAGTGTGAGAACCCCATCAGCCTCCTTGCTCCAATCTTTTCCTTTGCCTCCAAAAAGGTTAAGATCTGGTGGTCCTTCTAAAAAAGCTGATTCAAGGTTGAAATCCCTTGAGGACAGATGTGCATTTATGAAAACTAAACTTGACAATTTGTCCACTATGGTAGCTACTGGCTTTGCTGAGCTTCAATAGACTCTGCTATCATTCTCTGCTGCTATTAGTGCTGTCAACTTAACTAAGGGGGAGAAAGTGGTAGATCAGAATAGGGTGGTAGATTCAAATACCTCAGACAAAGTGGTAGAGAAGGAGAAACAAACAAGGGGAAGCAGCAAGAAAGGGGGAGTCAAGAAGTAAGGGGGAGCATGTGTTGCCCAGTAATTAACAATTGTAGAAGGGGGTTGAATACAATTGTATAAGATTTTCGACTTGAAGTAGAAATAATAACACAAGTATAAATAAATAACAGCTTTATTAATTCTGGTATAAAACTGTTACAAACTCTCTCAAGAAATTCTTATGTTCTTGAGAGCTGCTGGGCTACAAGATAATTCGTGTAAGCGATTACAACTAAGTAAAACCTAAACTGTGTTTATATACAGTACACAGCTGCACTATCAATTAAAAGATATATCAAATCAATTACATACGTCTCTTAGTACATATCTTGAATGATAGTTGTGTTCCTATAAATCAGGAACTGACATGTCAATTTTATTAGATTACTGGACTGATGTATATCCTCATGTAATCCTGATCAACTTCCAATCCTGATGAAAACCTAATACTGACGGAGCATTACTGATGATGTCAGCATCAGTATCTGATCAGTAGTCCAGATCCTGATCATCACTTGAATCAATATCTAAAAATCTCCCCCAATTTGTACTTTGTGAAATAAAGCACAAATTCCTTGATTCAGTGATGTCAAAAAATCAAAACAAAATATTACAAGAAATCCTCAGGCTTAGTCTCAGAAATTCTCACAAAGAAATTACTCATCTGCAAGAAACTTGATAATAATTCTTCTTCTTTAATTTCGAGAATTTGAATCAGTCTTTTCTTCAGATTCCTGAGTTCTTCATCTTCCTCATTAATCTGATAAATACCTACCATGAGATTCTGAATTGAGCTTCTCGGTAAATCTAAATCTCCCAGCAGTAAATATTCAAGTTCTTTTCCATCAGGATTCAGAGATAATTGTTCTTGATAAAATATCACTTCTTTAACTGCTGATCCCCATTTCATTTCAACTTCTTGTCCTACTTATTCATGTACATGGGAGTATAATTACCATCATACCTTGATCCTCCATCAAAATGAATGCATCTAATAATTATGAGAATCATAGTACACCAATTATTGTAAACATCAGCTTCCTTATCATGAATTCTTTTATTCTTGAGCAGATAAAGAACGTATTTCAGTTCTTTTGTTGATTTGTACAACACCTCCTGAATAGTCAGCTTCTTGACACTCTTGTCTTTCATGAAATACAACTTCTCTACCTTCTTAGAATCAACATTGCAAGCAACAATTGCAACAGCTTCAAGTTCCCAAAGATCATCAACTGTTAGTTCATCACCAATTCTTTTCACTAGCATATGTTGATCTGTCTGTCTTGTAGAGATAATTTCAGTTCGATTATGACCAATACCTCCTCTAGTGTAAGGTTCTAAACCATTCAAGCTAGACTGAATATCTGCCCAAAGTAAATTAGATTTTCGAAGAGTTTGTGAAGTACCAACTTCAGAGATTAAAGGAAGTTCAGTCATAAGAGTACTTGATTTAAAAACAACTGGTCCTTGATTCAACCGTTCATCAGTACTCTCCCCTTTCTTGTTCTTCTTCTTCTTCTTCTTCTTCTTAACTGGCATCTGTTGATGTTCTGGAACAGGTCTTCTTCGATCATACCACAATAATCTATTTGAACCAGCCAGATCTTCCAAGTACTTTCTGGTTTCTTCAACCTTAGTATATTTTGCTCTTTTTCTGGCCTCTTTTTCTTGTTCATCAACTTCCAGATTTTGAATTTCAACCACAACAGTAAGAATCATGACCTCAAGTTCTTTCAAGATTTCAGCTTCATCAGAATCAGGAACAGCAGATTGAGTAGTTCTCACAGTAACTTTACCTCTTCTAGCTAACTGTGGTCTTTCATCAGCAGCTTCTTCAGGTACATTAAATTTGTTATCTGGAGTTAGTGTAAGAAGTAGTGGAGATTTATTCTTCTTTACTTTCTGAGAATCTTCAGGTATCTCCTCAATTATGATTCCACTAGACCTTGTCTGTCTTGAACTTATTTGAATAGACTTTCTTCCTCTGCCTCTGCTTCTACCTCCTCTGCCTCTTCCTCCACTTACAGCAGGAGCTTCTTTCTGTTTAGCAATACCCTCAAGAATCTTCTTTTGTTCTTTTAAGATCTCTTGAGTACTCATTTCAGAATTTTCTGCAGAGATCAAAGCCAGTGCTTCCCTAGCATGATGCTGTTGAACTTTAATATCATTGTGAAATACAATTTCACTCTCACCTGACTTGGAAGTAATCTTCTTAAAAAGATGTGGTGCATCTTCTATCTCAGCAATAAACAAATTCTCATCTTCTTCAGGAATTGTTGGAAGTAATTGATTCTGACCAGATAGTTGAGATTGTTCCACTGTCAGAATTTGAGACTACACCATTGTTCTTACTGTCTTCTTTCCAGATTTAGAAACATGAGTAGACCGCTTGGTTTGAGTTTGAGACACACTTCTCCTTGTTACCAAAGCAGCATCAGAGGTTCCTGGTTCATATGACTGAGCACCACCATCATTCCCAGAAGTATCATCATCCTTTCTTACAACTAGATTAGGTGTGCATTTTGTTTTGACCACCTTCTCCCCCTTTTTGACATCAGTAGCATCATCAGCAGGATCAGTCAATAAAGATAAGATAAGTTGTAGAGAATCTTCAATATTAGTTATAACGCCTTAGAAATTTCAGAGTATTTTAATTACTAAAAGTTATTTATTTTATTATTTTATTATTAAATATGAATTATGTGGTGTATAAGTTGGTTAAGGAGGTGATGTATCTGTGGAATAATATTTGGAGGTTTGGTTGATGTTTTATATATGTTATGTAAGCCCGACTGTTTTTAATTATATTTTTGGGATTTATTTCCTAATTAATATCGTTATATTTACTTTCTGAGAATTTTATAAAATCATCGGAATTAGTAAAAATTATGAAATCTTTTGTTTTATTAACTTTATTAGTTTATTTGAGTTTTAAAAATGTTGTATGGAATTGTTTTGATTTTTAACGATTTTAAAATGATTTTATGAATTCTGTTTCATTTTACGGATTTAATCTTGTAAAATCCGTATTTAATTCATTTTTTATCCTAAAAATATTTTAAAAATATGTGGGTGATCGTAATTTTACATTCTTTATTTTAATTTTTTTTAAAATTTATTGTTCCACCCATTTTGGTTTTATTGTTATTATTATTTTACTTTATGAATTAGTTTAATAGAATTGGGGAATAAAATTTGTTTTCCTTACTTTTCCCCCTAAAAATCTATTAGAACTCCTAATCCCTAAATTGAGTTCACAGCAGCCGGGTTCTATAATCTCTCTCGAGAACTCTCTAAATCTCTCTCCGTTTTCCAGCGATTTCTCGAACCATCTCGACTTTCATATCTCTTTCGATCACAAGTTCTTGCAGTGGTGAGTCTCTCCCTTCCATTCGTGATATCCTTTGACTGATTCCCTCCCCTACTGCTCCGCGTGTGTGAGTGTGAACAATTGATGTGTGTGTGCGTGTGTATACTCGATCCGTATGTATATGTCGTGATATGTGTGTGTGTGTTTTTCGCGATTTTCTCCGACTGTGTTCCTTACTACGGCGACTCCGTGTGCGTGTGTGCTTGTGGGTTCGTTACTGAGTGAATGATTAGTTCCCCTCCCCTGTTCTTGATCCCGAGTCAAGTGTGTGGGTTAAACAATCGAGTGTGTGTGTTCAAGCTTTAATTTGGTGTTGTAATAGTTCGGTTGTTCTTGTGGCTTGGTGGTGGTACAAGTTGTGCCCTGTGATATAATTGACGTGTATTGTTGCTGTAATTCGATGACTATTATGGCTGTTAATACATTGTGGTGGTTATTATGATTATTATTGTACGAAACTAGTACTCTGCTTGACTCACTCTGAGAACAAACTGCTAATTATTCGTATGTTTATTTAATTGTGCGGAGTCTCGAGTCGGAAGCCCTAAATATTTGGGAACCCTCGAGATTTTGCCCTCGACGATGATATTAAATTGAGTCGGGAATTTGGCGATGATGATTATTTTCTGAACCAAAAATATTTAATATTTAATATTTATTATTTACCTAATAAATTGTAATTTATTATCGAGTTGGTATTAATTGCTTAAATGGTATTAAATTATGAATCGGAGAATTGAAAATGCAAATCGAAATGTGAATTGGGATTGGATAATAATTATGATGATTGGTTGAGTCGGCTGTATCCCGACTGGCAGTTCCCCGTATAAAGGGGATGCCGTCTAAATTTTTCTAAAATATATTAAAATCATTTCTTGAAAACGAGTATGTATAATTATACAATTTATACGAGTTGTGAGTCGGGCTTCATATTTTAAAATCTATGTAGTATGTGTTAATGTGACTATATGATTAAATACTTTTGTCTGTAGCCTATATAATGATATTATATGATTAAATAAACATAAATTAGGGGACTATTCGCAGGGGTAGACTAAGTGGAATGTTTACATTGATTAGTGAATATTGAGCAGGATTCTAAAATAATGTTATATTGTGTGTAGATTCCGTGGATAAAGGGAAGGCTAAAGCTGAGGACGTAAAGACACTTCGGATTCTGTGATTTTCTAGTTAAGGCAAGTAAATTGCTTCAATTATCTTTTAAATGAGTTATGATTATAAAAACCTGATTCATATGCTTATTCGAATTATTCTTGCTATAATTGTTCCGTTAATTTCCCGAAATTTCGAATACTTAATTGTTATACCCCAAATTGATTCTACTGAGTTGTTGATTCTTTTAGTGAATTGATTTACATCCATATCCCTTGCAAGTATATTATTCCACCTCTCTTTCAAGTAAACCACTTCACTTATATTTCCAGCGAATTATGATTATCATAACTTGATTCTTATGCATTTGATTTATCCTTGATATAACTGTTCTGATAATTTCCATTAATTTTGAATATTCAATTGTTATACCCCCAAGTCGATTATATCGTTTTCGTTGATCCTTTTAGTAGCTTGACTTAAATCAATACCCCTTTTGCCAGATCGAACTTGTCGATATTTAATTCAGAGATTACCCGACCTTATTCTACTTGGTGAGATTTGAGATGTTGACTTGGAACGAAAGTGTCCAGGGTGTTTGGCAGTTGAGGTGGTCGATTGTTCCGACACCTGATGTTTAGTTAGGATTGGACTGTTAGTTTTTTTTAAAATGTGGACCGTAAGGGTCGGACCAGATTCGTGGTTAGAAATTATTAAGGCCAATGTGTGCCGTGGATCCATTAAGGACATTGCTGTGTGCGTTTGTCCGGGGTTAGTGCGTGACTGATCAGCAGCCTAACCTTATAATTGTTTTATTTATAAAATACATGATAGTCCAATCCTCTTCTATTTTATGATTCAAACAAAAGACGAATTTTTTTATTTGAGCTTATATATTGTTGATTGTTGATTCATGACAATCTTGCAGCCATTTCAGTTGTTGATGTTTTTAATTAAAAATATATATACTTGCTGAGCATTTTGGCTCACTTGCTTGCTAATTCTGTTTCCTCAGCTAAGCCTGAAGATGTCTAGAAGAAGTGGCCCGTCTGGTTGGGGTAGTCACCGAGGCAGTCAGAGGGTCGAGGTGGTTGGATGGGTAGTGTACATATTCCTGTTTCATATTACGTCTGTACTAATAGTCAGGCTATTATATTTGATGGGTTGTATATTATTTGATTCAGTTCTGGGTTGTAATAGCTATTGGTAGTTGTTTCATACAGTGACCTGTGAGCGGTCTGGGTTGGCATGGTTTTATTTCCTTGTGGTTTAAAATAACTTATGTAAGTGGACTGTTTTAGTTCTACTTAGTTGTTTGAGCAGGTGGTTAGTTCGGTTTATGATTACATCATGCCGAAATTTCTAAAATTTCTTCTATATTAATGTTTAATTGAGTATAAGAGTTTATATTATTATTGTTGGCAAGTGAGGGTGTTACAAGTTGGTATCAAAGCCACAGGTCACAGTCACTGAAACAATTAGGTGGGGAGTCGGGTTAGAGTTATGAGAAAGGTTAGGATTGTTTCGTGAGAGATAGGAAGTCTAATTATAATATATATATATATATGTATACTTCAGGCACCTGTTTCTGGTTCCGATTCAGACCCGGACGAGGATCCGGAAGGAGGGGCTTCCGTACCGCAGCAGATTTCCCCAGGGGCTAGGCAGCCATTCGTAGGATCGCAGGGCTCGGTGAATGGGCCAGCATATCAGTACACTCCTCAGCCTGTTCCATACCATGTGTACGAGCGAGTGGCCAGAGAGAGGGACTATCTTTTAGGGCAGATGGCAGAGTTGAGGGCTATGAGGGCTGGGGAGGAGGACCGGGCTAGAGATCGAGATAGAGCGGTAGCTGAGCTGGAGGATGTCCGGAGGCGAGTACGAGCTCTTAGACATGTTATCATTAGGCGGGGATGGATTAGATCCCGAGATGAGCCGGCATTCGTGACACAGCAGGTGACTCTAGGTCTGGTGAGGGCAGAGCTGGAGAGCATTCTGGGATCAGCTTGGCGGGGAGAGTCGGATGACGATGATGACCAGTGATGATTAGGGTAGTATGATGATGTGGTATATAGAGGCATGTTATGGTAGTAGTAGTACGTCAGGATTTGCAGTGCGACCAGTTTTGTTGTATATATCTGTTGTACTGTGACTAGATGCTAGCAGTCTCCTCTTTTAGTATTATGTTGTACCCTTATCGAAGCGTTGTTCTTACGCTTGTATCAGATCTATCTATATATATCATTATCACTTTTGCAGAACTGTGTTAAATTTCCTTATACTGTCATTTACCTAAGCATCTTATTTACTGCTCGTTTCATATTTACTTTCAGCACCATTTCCTTCTAGCATTGTTTTTACTTTCAATACTATGTTTGACCTTAGCATTATGACTATTGTTTCTTTATTGTACCTACTGAATGTTTGTGAATACCTTGTGTAACCTTGGATTGATATCCTATTGCACCCTGTGAATCAATTGTTGACCGGAATATTGGTTGGAGACCTTGAATTACTTTTCAGTAATATATGCATTGTTTGCCTAAGTTGGATCATTTTGAGCTATTATTTTCTGAACCTGAATTTAATATAATTGTTCATTGATTTCAGAAATATGCCTCCAAGAAAGAAGAAACAAAATACCCGAACCACCAATCAGGGTGAACAAGCTAATCCACCTCCTGTTGGTCAGATGGACCCTGCCTTAGCACAAATATTACAAACTCTTGTTCAGCAGACTGCTACTCTAGCACAGCAACAGCAGCAATTACAGCAGCAGTTGTTGGCTCAGCAGCAACAACAGCAGCAGCAACAACAGCAACAGCAGCAGAAACAGCAGCAACAGCCACCTGTTCCTCCGGTGGTTACTTTTAAGTCTTTCCAGGTAGTTAAACCTCCTGAGTTTAAAGGAACAGCGGACCCGGTGGAGGCGAGATCTTGGTTAAAAGAGATGGAAAAAGCTATTGCACTGGTGGGGGTCCCAGCAGATAAACAAACCGAATATGTAAGTTATTTCTTGAAGAATGAAGCCACTTATTGGTGGGAGTCGGTGAAGATGTTGGAAGCTACTGAGGTGATTCCTTGGGAAAGGTTTACAGAGCTATTTTTGGAAAAGTATTTCCCCGACTATATGAAAGACCAGATGGAGATGAAGTTTTTGGAGTTGAAACAGGGAAAAATGTCGGTGACAGAATATGAAACCAAGTTTACTGAACTAGCTAGGTTTGCTCCGGCCTATGTGGACACGGAGAGGAAGAAGGCAAAGAGGTTTCAACAAGGATTGAAACCATGGATTCGTACTAAACTAGCAGTTTTGGAGCTGGAGACTTATGCAGCAGTGGTGCAGAAGGCCATGATAGCTGAAGGAGAAAGCGAATTATACTTCAAGGAAAAAGAAGGAAAGAAAAGAAAGGCTGGGTCAATGGGGGAACGACAAGAGCAAGGCAGTTCTCAGAATGTGCCAAATAAAAAGCCAGGATTCCAGCCAGGAAAGAATGGGAACCCTAAGAAGCCAGGATCAGGGAATGGGGGCCAAGGAAATAGAATTCAAGATGCGAGTCAGCAGAAATTGGTTAGGCCACCCTTGGCAGAGTGCAAGACTTGTGGGAAGAGGCATCCGGGAGTGTGTACAAAGTTGGAGGTGACGTGTTACAAATGTAATCAAAAAGGTCATTATGCTCGGGAATGCAAGGCAGGAATTGTGTGTCACCGTTGTGGGAAGCCAGGGCATATAATGAGAGACTGTAAAGTACCTGTAGTGAAACCTCTAGTTCTGGCTAATCCAATACTGCAAGCAATTGAAGCACCCCCAACAGCAAGTGTCAGACCAGTGGCGAGGACTTTCAACATGACTCTGAACGAAGCTATTAAGAATTCGGATGTGGTAGCAGGTACGCTCCCTGTAAATTCTGTTCAAGCTAAAGTGTTAATTGATTCCGGGGCTACGAAGTCCTTTATATCTAGAGAATTTGTTCAAAGGTTAAATTGTGAGATTTGCATGTTGCGTGAAGCTATGGTTATAGAAATAGCTAATTCAGAACGAATTCCGGTTACTCAAGTGTGTCCTCGTTGCAAGATTGATATTTCAGGGCATTGTTTTTACGCTAATTTGATACCCTTTCAGTTAGGTGAATTTGATGTTATTTTAGGAATGGATTGGTTAACAGAGAATAATGCCCAAATTGATTGTAAGAATAAGAAGGTGATCCTTAAACCCTCTGATAATGTAGAGGTTACCTTTAGGGGTCAGAGGCAAAATAGGAGATTTTTAACGATCATTCAAACAAAGAGGTTGTTGAGGCAAGGATGCGAGGGCTATATGGCTTATGTCATGGATACTAGTCAAGAGGTGCCTAAGATAGAGGAAATTCCAGTGGTGAATGAATTTCTAGATGTTTTTCCAGATGAACTTCCCGGGTTACCTCCGGATAGAGAAATAGAATTTACTATCGATTTAGCCCCAGGAACTGAACCCGTGTCAAAGGCTCCCTATCGAATGGCACCTGTAGAGATGAAGGAATTGGCAGTTCAATTGCAAGATCTTCTGGAGAAAGGTATTATTAGACCTAGTGTATCGCCGTGGGGAGCTCCGGTATTATTTGTAAAGAAGAAGGATGGAAGTATGAGACTGTGTATCGATTATCAGGAACTAAATAAGTTGACCATTAAGAATAAATACCCTTTACCAAGAATTGACGATTTATTTGATCATTTAAAAGGAGCAACTTGTTTCTCGAAGATTGATTTGCGGTCAGGATATTTTCAATTAAAGATTAGACCGGAAGACGTTCCAAAAACAGCGTTTCGGACTAGGTATGGGCACTACGAGTTCTTAGTGATGGCCTTTGGGCTAACTAATGCACCAGCAGCGTTCATGGACCTAATGAATAGAGTCTTCAAGAAATATTTGGATAAGTTTGTGATTGAGTTTATAGATGATATTTTGATATACTCGAAGACCGAAGAAGAGCATGCAGGGCATTTGAGAATAGCCTTAGAAACGTTGCGGAAGGAGAAATTGTATGCAAAGTTTTCCAAGTGTGAGTTTTGGTTGAAAGAAGTGCAGTTTTTAGGGCATGTTATCAGCAGTGAAGGGATTAAAGTGGATCCTGCTAAGATTGAAGCTGTGATGAGTTGGGATAGACCTAAAACACCTACAGAAGTTCGAAGTTTCTTAGGATTGGCGGGATATTATCGAAGATTTGTTCAAGACTTTGCGAAGATAGCCACCCCACTAACAAAGTTGACAAGGAAGAATGAAAAGTTTGTGTGGAATGAGAAGTGTGAAGAAAGTTTCCAGGAATTGAAAAAGAGATTGGTGACTGCACCTGTATTGACACTTCCAGATGAAAAAGGAAATTTTGTGATCTACAGTGATGCATCCCACAAAGGTTTGGGATGTGTACTAATGCAGCACGGTAAGGTAATTGCTTACGCTTCGAGACAATTGAAACCTCACGAACAGAAATATCCTACTCATGACTTAGAATTAGCCGCGATTGTTTTCGCCTTGAAGATTTGGAGACATTATTTGTATGGGGAAAAGTGTGAAATTTACACGGACCACAAGAGTTTAAAGTATATTTTCACCCAGAAGGAGTTAAATATGAGACAGAGAAGATGGTTAGAATTACTCAAGGATTATGATTGTACCATCAACTATCATCCTGGGAAGGCGAACGTGGTGGCGGACGCTTTAAGTAGGAAGGAGAAAATCAGTATGTTGACAATGCCTGAGGAATTATACAAAGAGTTTGAAAGATTGGAGATAGAGGTGTGTATGCCTGCAAGTAGTACAGATACGGTGTACACTATGACGTTTCAGCCAGAATTGTTAGAAAAGATTCGCAGATTCCAGGAGGAAGTCATGAGCGGAGATGTGAACAAGTTAACAGGTGAGGAAATATGCACACAGGTAGATGACAAGGGGATATTGAGATTTTCTTCACGTATTTGGATACCCAATGTGACAGAGTTGAAGAATGAGATTCTACAGGAAGCCCACAGCTCGAAATATTCGATTCATCCAGGAAGTACGAAAATGTATCGAGACTTGAAAAGAAATTTCTGGTGGCCAGATATGAAGAGAGATATTGCCGAATGGGTGAGTAAGTGTTTAACCTGTCAGAAGGTGAAAGCTGAACATCAGAGACCAAGTGGAATGCTGCAACCATTAGAAATTCCCGAGTGGAAATGGGAGCATATTGCAATGGACTTTGTGGTTGGATTGCCAAGGACGAGAGCTAATCATGATGCTATCTGGGTAATTGTTGATCGATTAACGAAATATGCACACTTCCTTCCGATAAATGAGAGGTTTTCATTGGACAAATTGGTCCATCTGTATATAAAGGAAATTGTGGTGCGACATGGAGTTCCCGTATCAATAGTCAGATCGAGACCCAAGATTTAATTCGAGATTCTGGAGAAGTTTTCAAGAATGTTTAGGCACCGAATTAAAAATGAGTACTGCATACCATCCTCAAACTGATGGCCAGAGTGAAAGGACGATTCAAACAATTGAAGACATGCTCCGAGTTTGTGCACTAGATTTTGCAGGAAGTTGGGATGAACACTTGCCGTTAGTGGAATTTTCATATAATAACAGTTTTCATGCTAGTATCGGTATGCCACCGTATGAAGCATTATATGGACGAAAGTGTCGATCTCCAGTATACTGGGAAGAAGTTGGCGAGCGAAAGATACTCGGACCTGAGTTAGTGCGGCAAACCAAGGAAGTAGTTCAACTTATTCAGAAACGGTTAGTGACAGCTCAGAACCGATAGAAGAAGTATGCTGATTTGGCCAGGAAGAATTTGGAATTCGAGGAAGGAGAGCAAGTACTGTTGAAGGTATCTCCGTGGAAAGGGTTGGTAAGATTTGGCAAGAAAGGAAAATTAAGTCCAAGATTCGTTGGGCCTTTTGAGGTATTGAAGAAAGTCGGAAAGGTTGCCTATGAGTTAGCCTTACCACCTCATATGCAACATATCCATAATGTATTTCATGTATCCATGCTTAAGAAATACCATCTGGATTCTAAGCATGTTATTGAATATGAACCGATAGAGATTCAGCCAGATTTATCTTATGTGGAGCAGCCTATTAAAATCTTGGATCGGAAAGAGAAGGTTTTGAGAAATAAGACAATTCCTATAGTGAGAGTTTTGTGGAGAAACCCCAAGGTGGAAGAATCAACTTGGGAGTTGGAAAGTGATATGCTGGAGAATTATCCTCAGTTATTCTCTTAGGTGAGATTCTGGGGACAGAATCCTTTTAAGGGGGGGAGGTTATAACGCCTTAGAAATTTCAGAGTATTTTAATTACTAAAAGTTATTTATTTTATTATTTTATTATTAAATATGAATTATGTGGTGTATAAGTTGGTTAAGGAGGTGATGTATCTGTGGAATAATATTTGGAGGTTTGGTTGATGTTTTATATATGTTATGTAAGCCCGACTGTTTTTAATTATATTTTTGGGATTTATTTCCTAATTAATATCGTTATATTTACTTTCTGAGAATTTTATAAAATCATCGGAATTAGTAAAAATTATGAAATCTTTTGTTTTATTAACTTTATTAGTTTATTTGAGTTTTAAAAATGTTGTATGGAATTGTTTTGATTTTTAACGATTTTAAAATGATTTTATGAATTCTGTTTCATTTTACGGATTTAATCTTGTAAAATCCGTATTTAATTCATTTTTTATCCTAAAAATATTTTAAAAACATGTGGGTGATCGTAATTTTACATTCTTTATTTTAATTTTTTTTTTAAAATTTATTGTTCCACCCATTTTGGTTTTATTGTTATTATTATTTTACTTTATGAATTAGTTTAATAGAATTGGGGAATAAAATTTGTTTTCCTTACTTTTTCCCCTAAAAATCTATTAGAACTCCTAATCCCTAAATTGAGTTCACAGCAGCCGGGTTCTATAATCTCTCTCGAGAACTCTCTAAATCTCTCTCCGTTTTCCAGCGATTTCTCGAACCATCTCGACTTTCATATCTCTTTCGATCACAAGTTCTTGCAGTGGTGAGTCTCTCCCTTCCATTCGTGATATCCTTTGACTGATTCCCTCCCCTACTGCTCCGCGTGTGTGAGTGTGAACAATTGATGTGTGTGTGCGTGTGTATACTCGATCCGTATGTATATGTCGTGATATGTGTGTGTGTGTTTTTCGCGATTTTCTCCGACTGTGTTCCTTACTACGACGACTCCGTGTGCGTGTGTGCTTGTGGCTTCGTTACTCAGTGAATGATTAGTTCCCCTCCCCTGTTCTTGATCCCGAGTCGAGTGTGTGGGTTAAACAATCGAGTGTGTGTGTTCAAGCTTTAATTTGGTGTTGTAATAGTTCGGTTGTTCTTGTGGCTTGGTGGTGGTACAAGTTGTGCCCTGTGATATAATTGACGTGTATTGTTGCTGTAATTCGATGACTATTATGGCTGTTAATACATTGTGGTGGTTATTATGATTATTATTGTACGAAACTAGTACTCTGCTTGACTCACTCTGAGAACAAACTGCTAATTATTCGTATGTTTATTTAATTGTGCGGAGTCTCGAGTCGGAAGCCCTAAATATTTGGGAACCCTCGAGATTTTGCCCTCGACGATGATATTAAATTGAGTCGGGAATTTGGCGATGATGAATATTTTCTGAGCCAAAAATATTTAATATTTATTATTTACCTAATAAATTGTAATTTATTATCGAGTTGGTATTAATTGCTTAAATGGTATTAAATTATGAATCGGAGAATTGAAAATGCAAATCGAAATGTGAATTGGGATTGGATAATAATTATGATGATTGGTTGAGTCGGCTGTATCCCGACTGGCAGTTCCCCGTATAAAGGGGATGCCGTCTAAATTTTTCTAAAATATATTAAAATCATTTCTTGAAAACGAGTATGTATAATTATACAATTTATACGAGTTGTGAGTCGGGCTTCATATTTTAAAATCTATGTAGTATGTGTTAATGTGACTATATGATTAAATACTTTTGTCTGTAGCCTATATAATGATATTATATGATTAAATAAACATAAATTAGGGGACTATTCGCAGGGGTAGACTAAGTGGAATGTTTACATTGATTAGTGAATATTGAGCAGGATTCTAAAATAGTGTTATATTGTGTGTAGATTCCGTGGATAAAGGGAAGGCTAAAGCTGAGGACGTAAAGACACTTCGGATTCTGTGATTTTCTAGTTAAGGCAAGTAAATTGCTTCAATTATCTTTTAAATGAGTTATGATTATAAAAACCTGATTCATATGCTTATTCGAATTATTCTTGCTATAATTGTTCCGTTAATTTCCCGAAATTTCGAATACTTAATTGTTATACCCCAAATTGATTCTACTGAGTTGTTGATTCTTTTAGTGAATTGATTTACATCCATATCCCTTGCAAGTATATTATTCCACCTCTCTTTCAAGTAAACCACTTCACTTATATTTCCAGCGAATTATGATTATCATAACTTGATTCTTATGCATTTGATTTATCCTTGATATAACTGTTCTGATAATTTCCATTAATTTTGAATATTCAATTGTTATACCCCCAAGTCGATTATATCGTTTTCGTTGATCCTTTTAGTAGCTTGACTTAAATCAATACCCCTTTTGCCAGATCGAACTTGTCGATATTTAATTCAGAGATTACCCGACCTTATTCTACTTGGTGAGATTTGAGATGTTGACCTGGAACGAAAGTGTCCAGGGTGTTTGGCAGTTGAGGTGGTCGATTGTTCCGACACCTGATGTTTAGTTAGGATTGGACTGTTAGTTTTTTTTAAAATGTGGACCGTAAGGGTCGGACCAGATTCGTGGTCAGAAATTATTAAGGCCAATGTGTGCCGTGGATCCATTAAGGACATTGCTGTGTGCGTTTGTCCGGGGTTAGTGCGTGACTGATCAGCAGCCTAACCTTATAATTGTTTTATTTATAAAATGCATGATAGTCCAATCCTCTTCTATTTTATGATTCAAACAAAAGACGAATTTTTTTATTTGAGCTTATATATTGTTGATTGTTGATTCATGACAATCTTGCAGCCATTTCAGTTGTTGATGTTTTTAATTAAAAATATATATACTTGCTGAGCATTTTGGCTCACTTGCTTGCTAATTCTGTTTCCTCAGCTAAGCCTGAAGATGTCTAGAAGAAGTGGCCCGTCTGGTTGGGGTAGTCACCGAGGCAGTCAGAGGGTCGAGGTGGTTGGATGGGTAGTGTACATATTCCTGTTTCATATTACGTCTGTACTAATAGTCAGGCTATTATATTTGATGGGTTGTATATTATTTGATTCAGTTCTGGGTTGTAATAGCTATTGGTAGTTGTTTCATACAGTGACCTGTGAGCGGTCTGGGTTGGCATGGTTTTATTTCCTTGTGGTTTAAAATAACTTATGTAAGTGGACTGTTTTAGTTCTACTTAGTTGTTTGAGCAGGTGGTTAGTTCGGTTTATGATTACATCATGCCGAAATTTCTAAAATTTCTTCTATATTAATGTTTAATTGAGTATAAGAGTTTATATTATTATTGTTGGCAAGTGAGGGTGTTACATTAGTCATCCTTGAGGACAAAGTGACAACCTATCTTCCAAGGTATCCATCCTTGTGGTGAAGGCAGTGCTTAAACGTTGAAGTTGTTTAGCAGTGACAATCTCAGAATAATCATTAACAAACCGAGCATGAAATTTTTTATTATCATTCTTGACAAAATTAATTTCATCTTTCAACCCTTTTGCCAGAATAGTTCTAGTCTTCAGATGAGCTTTGAGAACAGAAATCTTAGTAGCTATATGACTGGAGTGAAAAAGTGCATTATTGAAATTTATAACAGCAGAAGGCTAATTCCACTCAGTATACCATTCAGATCTTCATGTAGCTTGAATATGTTCAGGAAGAAGACTGTTGTAATCTCCTATGATCTCAACTTGAGCAGCTGTAGATTTACCCATAGACTCCATAAACTTACTGGATGATCCATAAGTAGATCCTAGACTTGCTTTCATGACAGCATTAAGCTGAACTGCTTCAGGATCATTATCAGCATCATCATCATCATCATCATCATCATCATCATCATAATCTGAGCTATCATTAGCCTCAGGAATTCTGTCATCCACATTGTCTTCAGGATTCATAACTCCTTTCAATTTTAAATCAATAGCAGATGGTACTGTCGTATCCTGAAAACCTGCATTCAGATTAGAAACAATTCCTATATCTCTCTGTTTTTCTAAAGTGATCTCATCACTTCTCACAACATCACATAAGTTACTTTCAATAGTAACTGCTACCTCACTAGAAGTTTGAAACTTCTCACTCTGTTCTACCTCTCCTTTTGCCAGTTCAGGAGACTGCCTCTCTTCACTCTTCTTTTTCTCTAAATGTTCACTCTCTTTCTCACAAGAAAAGTTCTGGCTCAACAAATTCAAAGAAATAAGAGGTGGCTGAGAGGAGTAGGCTGAAGTCATACAAATAAAGGTATCCCTTGTCTCAGGTCTATCTGTAATCATACTATCAGTAGTAAAAGAAGCAGAGATAGAAGTGTTACCTGATGAAGTTGAGATAGATTCCATTGGTCTTGGAGAAAGTGGTTCAATGAGTAGTGGAATATTTGGATCAGAAATACTTTCATCAGGATTGACATCTGCAACTGGAGAATGACTTGCATCAGTATTTGCTACCAATGGTTCTTGTGTAGTCTGAGGTTTTGAAGCTGCTTTAACACTTTGAGTCAAAGGTTCTTGTGTGCTTCCCTCAAATGCAATGTTAGAAATCTCCTGTGCTGATGTGAGCTTGCCTGCATCTTCACTTTGAGAAGATGGTTCTTGTGGGGCAGGAATGTTCTTGTCTTCACATTCCCTTTGAGAAAGTGGTTCTTGTGGGACCGTTCCGTCAGAAATGTCTGCACCCACACTTTGAGTGGGTGGTTCTTGTGGGACTGGATCTTCAATAGCTGCTGAACTCCTTTGAAGTTCAGGTTCTTGTGGGCTTGATCCTTTTAGAGGTGAAGTGATCCTCTGTTTCTTCTGTCTACTAAAAACCTTTGCTTCAGCTTGTCTCTTTATCTGAAGAGGTGTTGGTTTATGACCAAGCTGAGCAGCAATAGTATTTACTTCATCCATAGACAACTCAATTATTCTTCTCTTTGGAGATTTAGGTGCTGGAGAATTAGAAATCTCAACAGTCTTTACAGGTGATGTATCAGGAGTAGAGATATCAGGAATGACAGATGTGTCAGGAACTGATGATTCATCAAGATCAATATCATCATTAAGATTTTGCATATCTTCAGGAATATAATACTGACTCTTGTTGATTATCCTTCTCCTTTTCATTGTCTTTACTGACTTAACCAATTCAGCAGTAACAGGAGCAACAACTTCCTTTTTCTTCATGATTATAGAGATAGTCTTATCATCATCACTATCAGAATCAGAGACCGGTTGCAAAAACTTTCTCTTTTCACCTGTTTCTTTAGATGCTCCAGCCTTAATCAAAGATTCATCAATCATAACCCCTTGTTCATCTCCTTGTGACTTCTTTTTAGTGAGGGTTGAAGTGGAGAAATCCTTTGATCCTGATTGTCTGCCAGACACATCAGATCTAGCTGACTTCTTTCCTTTTACAACTGATGTCTTTTGAGAGACACCAGAGTTGGTTGACTGTTTAGGTAACTGTTTATGATATGTGCTTGTGTCAGGATAAAGATGTGTTTGGTCCTGTCCCATAGCACTTGTAGCTGGGCCATAAAGTGCAGGCAATCTCTTTTTCAAGAGAAGCCATACCCCATTAGGAATGTAAGGATTTCCCTCAAAACCATTTGCCTTATCTGATTTAACCAAAGATTTGATATTGTTTTTCGAAATCTTAAAGATAGGCAAAACTGTATCATTTTCAAATTCAACACTGGGACATAAATGAGAGAATATTAATTGAAAAAATCTAATGAAACAGACATAACCACATTTATCTGTTTTCCTAGCACTTAATGCTCTCAGAATAAAAGACCCATAATCAAAGAAAGTATCATTGATTAGAGAGTACCCAATGTGAACTGAAGCTATTGGTAGTGCATCAAAGTTAGAGACTTTGTTCAAGAAGCACCTACTGATGGTATCAAAGAAGAAATTCCATTCCTTCTTGAGCTTGGTTCTGTATAACTCTCCAAACTTTCTTGGTTCTCCAATGTAACCCAGACTTGTAGCAAACTCCAACAAAGAAGCATCAGTAATTGTTGCTGGAGTCTTACCATTGAGAGAAGGTAATTGTAGAGCTTCAACAACCACTTCTGGAGTAACATGATGTGTAACTCCATTCACTACGCCATAAACGCACATACGCAACCCTTTTTACAAAGCGTTGCACAGAAAGCGTTTCGTTAGATAGAAATTTTGGGTCTTTTGCAACTGAGCTGAACTGGTGTTGCCTTAGATATAATTTAGTGTCGCGTATTACCCACAGTGTTTCACATAATGCAACACTAACTGCTGGTGTTGCGTTAGATAATTTTTTATTTTAATAAATGATGACGTGGCAGAAGTGGGACCCACATGTGCTGATGTGGCATTTGCTGACGTGGCAATTTTGGGGCCCAGAATTGCTGACGTGGCAGAAGTGGGACCCACCTGTGCTGACGTGGCATTTGATGACGTGGCATAAGTGTTGCATTAGATAACAGTAGTGTTGCATTTGCTGTTTGAAGTGTTGCATTAGATATATTTTTTTATTTAAATTATGACGTGGCAGGTGCGGGACCCACCACTACTGACGTGGTAGTGTGGGACCCATAATGGTGACGTGGCAGGAGGCCCACCAATGCTGACGTGGCAAGTGTGGGGCCCACAATTGCTAACGTGGCAGAAATGGGCCCCACCTGTGCTGATGTGGCATTTGATGACGTGGCATAAGTGTTGCATTAGATAACAGTAGTGTTGCATTTTCTGTTTGAAGTGTTGCATTAGATATATTTTTTTTATTTAAATTCTGACGTGGCAGGTGCGGGACCCACCACTACTGACGTGGCAGGGTGGGGCCCACAATGGTGACGTGGCAAGAGGCCCACTAATGCTGACGTGGCAATTGTGGGGCCCACAATTGCTGAGGTGGCAGTTGTGGGACCCACCTCTGTTGACGTGTCATATGATGACGTGGCATAAGTGTTGCATTAGATAACAGTAGTGTTGCATTTGCTGTATGAAGTGTTGCATTAGATATTTTTTTAACTAGTCTTGTCCCGAATGATGAATCTATTTTTTTAAATTATTTTTTCGACGTTCCAATCGCACGGATGTCAAGATATAACGATTTTAGTGATGTGGTAATTTTGCAAAAAAATTCCTATATTTATTTGGTTTGGTTTTATAACGGTCAAACCGGTCAAAGTCGACCTTCCTTTTAACTAGTCTTGTCTAGAATGATGAATCTATTTTTTTTAATTATTTTTTCGATGTTCCAATCGCACGGATGTCAAGATATAACAATTTTATTGATGTGGTAATTTTTCAAAAAATTTTCCTATATTTAGTTGGTTTGGTTTTATAACGGTCAAACCGGTCAAAGTCGACCTTCCTTTTAACTAGTCTTGTCCCGAATGATGATTCTATTTTTTTTAATTATTTTTTTGACGTTCCAATTGCACGGATGTCAAGATATAACGATTTTAGTGATGTGGTAATTTTTCAAAAAATTTCCTATATTTATTTGGTTTGGTTTTATAACGGTCAAACCGGTCAAAGTCGACCTTCCTTTTAACTAGTCTTGTCCCGAAAGATGAATCTATTTTTTAAAATTATTTTTTCGACGTTTCAATCACACGGATTTGAAGATATAACGATTTTAGTGATGTGGTAATTTTTCAAAAAATTTCCTATATTTATTTGGTTTGGTTTTATAACGGTTAAACCGGTCAAAGTCGACCTTCCTTTTAACTAGTCTTGTCCCAAATGATGAATCTATTTTTTTAAATTATTTTTTCGACGTTCCAATCGCACGGATGTCAAGATATAACGATTTTAGTGATGTGGTAGTTTTGCAAAAAAATTTCCTATATTTATTTGGTTTTGGTTTTATAACGGTCAAACCGGTCAAAGTCGACCTTCCTTTTAACTAGTCTTGTCCCGAATGATGAATCTATTTTTTTATTTTTTTTTGACGTTCCAATCGCCCGGATGTCAAGATATAATGATTTTAGTGATGTGATAGTTTTGCAAAAAATTTCCTATATTTATTTGGTTTGGTTTTATAACGGTTAAACAGGTCAAAGTCGACCTTCCTTTTAACTAGTCTTGTCCCGAATGATGAATCTAGTTTTTAAATTATTTTTTCGACGTTCCAATCGCACGGATGTCAAGATATAACGATTTTAGTGATGTGGTAATTTTTCAAAAAATTTCCTATATTTATTTGGTTTGGTTTTATAACGGTCAAACCGGTCAAAGTCGACCTTCCTTTTAACTAGTCTTGTCCCGAATGATGAATTTAGTTTTTTTAATTTTTTTTTTGACGTTCCAATCGCGCGGATGTCAAGATATAACGATTTTATTGATGTGGTAGTTTTGCAAAAAATTCCTATATTTATTGGGTTTTATATCAAATTGCCCACTCATCTCAGCAAAAAGTATCAAGTAACTACCCGTTCTCCACGGCGACTCATTTAAAACACTAAAATAATAATATATATCACTCCGTTATCTTTTATTTGAAACCCTAAAGGAGCAGCTGATGTGGACTTCCTACGTGGCAGTAACGGCTATTTGAGGTTGACTGGGCAGCACATCTGTCTTCTTCTACGTGTAACAGCAGAGATATGTATATATATGTATATTAGGGTTTATCTTTCATTCATTATTTCTCCTTAATCTCCATATAACTCTTTAATTACTCTTGCATATAGAATCTTCTTCGTGTGTAATAAAGAAGCCCCATGTTTGCAATGTCGAACTCTTCCAATTTGAAATGGAATCGTAATTGGGTATGTGCAAGGTTCAACATAAGGAAGCCCCATGTATGCTGAGATTTATAGCTACAATTATTGCCTGGCTAAAATTTTAATAAATCGGACTTACCATCTTAAAATTTATGCAGAGATTTATATCATATGGAATAATTTATATCTTAAATTTACATGGAATAATTTTAATTCTAATTTTAATTCCACAAGGAAGCCCCATGGAATGATTCAGGTAAACTGTTTATGGAGCAAATTTTCATCAAAAATTTTCCAAACCATCTTTTCAAATGGTGTTTTACTTGGCTGTAGAGAAACAAAATGAAATGCAATACTAATTTTGCTTGAACAAAATAAAGTGAACAAAAGAAGGAAATTGCATTGTTCAACAAAATAAGGTTCAACATAATAAGAGGTTCAACATAATAGAAATTGCAGAGTACCAACACAATGGTCTTGACCAAAACAAGTACCAAAAGACAAGTCTCAAAAGACAATAATTTGAAATAAAACATTTAAACTAGTCATCCAAAATGAAGGGATCATCAGGTGAGCAGTTGGAAGTGTTGGCCTTGTTCTTTTTGAAACTCACCAGCTTCAACCTCTCACTTCTTCTAGGAGGACCATCACTTTCACTCTCAGTTTCAGTTTTGGTTTCACTGCCTACCAGATCACTAGCTTCTTGAGATTGAGTTATTGCTTCTTGGGCTTGAGATGGTACTTCTTGAGCTGGATCAACATAGAGTGCAGCATATCCAACTGGTCCCAGAACCTCAATCATAAAATGGCTAGTGTCACTTGTCTATGCAGGTGGAGGTGTGACCTGTGATGATTGAGTTGGAATGACCTGTGATTCTTGATTTGAATTTACAGTATGATTTTTTTGAGGCCTTCTAATTGGCAATTTTTGCTTGGAAAAAACCTTGTTGCATCTTCCTACACCCAGATTCTTCCTTGTGAGCACCTTGGCACCAGATATTGCATTTCCACTCTCACCAGTTACAGCCCCTTGCCCCCTAGCCACACCCCCTTGTCCACCAGCTGCACCTCCACTCTGATCAGCTACACCTCTCTATCCACCATCTGCACCTCCATTCTCACCATCTCCACCTCCCTGTCCACCATTTGCACCTCCATTCTCACCATCTCCACCTCCCTGTCCACCATTTACACCTCCATTCTCACCATCTTTACCAGGACATTTGTTTTTCCTATGACCTGCCTTCCTACATATGCTGCAATGTTGGATCCTACCACTGCTATATCTCTGCAGTTGAGGGACATCATTTACGACATTCTTTCCTTTCTTACCACTGCCACTCTCCCATTCTTCTCTTCTCCTTAATCTCTTGGGCCTACCTCTCAGCTTCTTGGGAATTTCAGGTGGTAAAAGCTTTTCAATCTCTGTTTCCTCCCAGTACTCCTCTCCTTTAATAGCTTCAATGGAGTAACTATATGATTTCAAGTACATCTCTCTTTTATAGTAATCAGAAACAAGATCAATTGGCTGTTGCCTTTTGTTAGGTCCAATATGTTTGTAGAAGGGGGGGTTGAATACAAACAGTACTGTTTTATCGAAATTTGTCCGGATAATTTAATTTATATTTTGACAAATTTGAGCGGAATTAAATGAAACAAAATTCAAGTTGAATATAAAATTATATTAACTTGAGGGGTTTGTTACAAATACAGTACACAATTTATATCTAGTTAATAAAAACAAATTAGAAAATTCGACATGAATTTTTCTAGATTTGTTAATAAAAATCAAGATATAGATTAGGAGTAAAAACTCGCTAATAGTACAAGAGTATCAAGTAAATCAGTTCTATCGGATCAGATATTAAAAATAAGATGAACTTGATTTTCTATATATTTTTCTGCTTCTTGTGCTGTGTTCTTGATGAGAGAGAAAAGAGCAATCTGTTCTTGAATGTAATATTTTGATCTGTGTTTCCTTCTATCGTCTGTCTTGATATATAATAATCCCTGCCTCTTTATCTTCAATTATAACTGACAAGACAATCGGCAATACAATTTATTCTTCCAAGACAACCAATTTTGTACTGCCAAGACAATAGGCAATACAATCGTCAAGACAATCAGGTTCTTCCAAGACAATCGGCAAGACAATCAAATTCAGAGATCTTTGTCTTGCTTTATCAAAGATTATCATTCTGTCTGAAGCTTTTTCTTTTTGATCATAACAATCTAATTTGAACTTCCAAGACAATCGTCAAGACAATCAAATCAGATTTTTATTCTACTTTTCAAAAGCTTTTCAGACATTATCATTATCAAGACAATCGGCAAGGACAATCAGAAATTGTCTTGCTTTATTGATTTCTTCTTCAATACAATCGGCAAGACAGTCTCCTATTGTCTTGCTATTCTGATTTAAACCGGCAAGACAATCAGGGATTGTCTTGCTAGTTCATTTTTTCAGAATTAAATTAAAATTGATTAATGAATAATCATTTTAATTTATTCTTACTTAAATAATTAATCAGATTTAATTAATCTAATAATTAATTTAATTAAAGAATTAATTCAAGATGAATTAATTAATTAATTAAATTGACTACTTGATTTAAATTAATTAAATAAGAATAATTATATATCCTTGAATTGTCTTAATTCTTTTCTGAATCACTGAAAGTAATAAAGGAATACCACTGAACATTTTGTTGACGTTCCATGCACGGTCTAGTTCATGAACGACTAACTTCAGTGACTGTCCTTTAATTTTCACATTAATAATGTGATTCACTTTTCCTCTCATTTCTATTTCCTTCTTGTACTTCACTGTATACTGTCTGAACCTGTCACTCTAGAAATCTCTGTCTTAGAAATAAATCCACTTCTTTGATGCTATACTGAGGCTTGATCAGCAATCTGAACTTCTTCCAGTGTAAAACATCAAAACTATAGATTGACTTTAGGGTTTTTCTTCTGACAGATAGTACCTCCTGAGATTCCTGTGACAGTTAAAGTTATTTACTTATTACAAACTAAGCTTAAGTTGAGTTGAGTCCTCGAACTACAAATAGGCTGTGTCATATGCCTTTCACCTTTTGTCATGTATGGCAGCTACTGCATGACAGCAAGGAATGCCCTTCAGGTCAAAAATTCTGCAATCACAAGTTTTCTTCTCAAGATCTACAGTAACTGATTTTGTGCCATTCTTCACAAAATATTTACTACTTCCATCCCAAGATGCTCTCCATTCCATTGATTGCTTAACTGCAGTATCAAGAAGTTTTTTTATCCTAGGACATACTTGCATGTCAGAAGCTCTCATCTCATCTCTTTTCTCCCTAACTCTTGTCATGAGTTTGTAATGCATTTCATGCATCATTGTTAGCAGTGGCAAATACCTGGTATACAATGGCAAATTTCATGCATCAGTAACCTTTCATGAAAAAAAAATTGTAACTATAATCACAAGTCACTAACCTTTCATTTATAACCCAAGCATTGAAACATTCTGACATGTTATTCTCTATATTGTCAGCTTTTGGAACAGTTGAAATGTATGCCTTGGACCAAATTGCTGGATTTAGCTTCTTCAGCTGTTCATGAGCTGGTTTACAAAGAGCAGCAATTTGTTTCATAGCATTTTTGTGAGCTACAGGATGTGAGCTACAGGCAGCTGACCAAAAGTGCCTTTTTAACAAGACAGAAGGATATCTGCATAGTGTACAATACATTACATGACAGCTATTACATGAGATACATTACATGAGATACATTATACTTTAGCAAGCTTACTTTTTTCTGAAATTGCTATAGATATGCCTGGTGCAAAACCTATGCTCAGCTTTTGGGAGCAATTCCTTGATTGCATTTTCTAGGCCCAGCAAGATTGTATCACATTATACAATTAGAGAAAGGAAGTACCAAACTGAAAGGAATTATATAAAACTGCATAGAAAATATACCTTCTGTTGATCACTAATGATTGTGAGTCCAGTGCCATCTAAAAGTTCCAAGTCAGCTTTCATCAAATCAGTGAACCATCTCCAACTATCAGTGCATTCTGTCTCAACAACAGCATGGCAAATAGGATACATTTGGTTATTGCCATCTCGACCAACAGCACTTAACAGTTGGCCATCTGTGACAGTTTTCAAAAAATAGCCATCTAACCCAATTACTGGCCTACAGCCTTCTTTCCACCCCTTTTTCAAAGCACTATAACAAACATACATTCTTTGAAACCTGTTTTCATCCCCCTCATTAACCCTTGTCCCAGCAATCTTAACAGTGTTATCTGGATTGATCTTTAGTAATTCATGACCAAAGTCCCATACTTTTGAGTAATGCAGTTTCAATGACTCATGTACACCTTCAAGAGCAGTTTTTCTCAGCCTCATTGCTTTGATCCAGGGAATTTCAATCTCCATCTATTTCCTTATGCATTCTATCATTTCTTTGACTTTCCATGTTGGATTTTTCCTTATTCTATCACCATACTGTTCAGCAAGATACTTAACACTAGCTAACTTGTTCTTGTAAGGCTTAGTACATAGATGGTCATTCAGTATGGTCCTTATCTCTACAATCTCACTATCTGCCTTCCTTCTCACCCAAATATAAAAAGGGCAGCCTGGTTCACACTTAACCTGGCATCTATTTGGATCAGTAGCACCAAACTTTATAGCTCTTCTTTTTTTAATTCCATACTCCCTCACCATTGACCTAAATTCCTCCATATTGACAAAGGACATTCCCACCTCCCACTTTATCTTCCCCTTTCTATTTTGGCTACTCACTCCAATAACATGTCTTCTTCTTTTTTTAGCTATCACTGGAGGACCAACATATCCTATCTTGTTGTTTTCTTCTTCACTTGAGCTCCCTATTGACCTTAACTCATCTGAATCAAAATCTGACTCACTATAATCCCATCCTCTCATATCTTCCTTCACAATTTTATAATTCTTCTTGTTATTCATAAATTCGTCATCACTTTTATCATCAACATCTGATGCCCCACTGTCAAGCTCCTCAGTTTCCTGACCACTATCATACATATATGCAGGGTCATCGGGATCACTGTCATCACTACTTCTAAATTCTTCTTCATATCCCTTCACAATATCCTCAAGGTCCTCCACATTATCCTCAAGGTCAGCATCACCACCACCAGTATCATAATACTGACCCTCACCCCCATTGACATCATTCTCATTCCTAAGGGAGCTATCAACATAGACCTGAATATTACCATATGTCTGGTACACACTAACCATGGCCCTTACAGATTTGCCATCAAATAGTTGCATAATACCATCAGAAAAATCATGACCATTTTTCTTAAAGTAAAGTAAACTCTCAGGATGATAATCAAACATAGTGGACCAATCTTCCAAGTCTCGGAAAGACAGTAAATCAGTATCCACATTAACCAAATCACATTTACCACCAATATAATAACAATAAGGTTGTGGAGCAAATTCCCCATGATGATTAACTTCCACAATTGTTAAAGTTGACATACTGTTTCATACATATACAAACCCTAATCAATTAAAGCATAATAAACCCAAAAAGACAGATAATACAACACATAATACAACACATAATGCATAGAACATTAAATTATACATGTAATACATACAATCAATGAAAAGACAGTACAAAACCCTGATACGTACCTTAATAAACGAGGTGAAGAGTCGACTATTGCACTGAGAAAAATCGAACCTTCAATAGAGCCTTCAATCAAACCTTCAATCCAGCCTTCGAATCGAACCTTCAATCGAACTAGGGTTTTCCCCCAATTTCAAAGAATCCCGATCGTCAAAGTCGTGTAAGTATTGCATGTCTTTTGGCTCTACCCCCTGTTGTCTAATATTTATATTTAGTTGTTTTTTATTTTACTCTTTTATTTTTTGCTATTTTCTAATGTTTCAATTTGACGTGTTTTTTCTAATTTTTTGAAATTGCTCTGCATTTCCACGTAGACTGCCACATGTGCTTGACTGACAGAACTTAACGTTGACCGTTAAGGTTTCAAATAAAAGATAACGGAGTGATATATATTATTATTTTAGTGTTTTAAATGAGTCGCCGTGGAGAACAGGTAGTTACTTGATACTTTTTGCTGAGATGAGTGGGCAATTTGATATAAAACCCTATATTTATTTGGTTTGGTTTTATAACGGTCAAACCGGTCAAAGTCGACCTTCCTTTTAACTAGTCTTGTCCCGAATGATGAATCTAGTTTTTTAAATTATTTTTTCGACGTTGCAATCGCACGGATTTCAAGATATAACAATTTTAGTGATGTGGTAATTTTTCAAAAAATTTCCTATATTTATTTGGTTTGCTTTTATCACGGTCAAACCGGTCAAAGTCGACCTTCCTTTTAACTAGTCTTGTCTCGAATGATGAATCCATTTTTTTAAATTATTTTTTCGACGTTCCAATCGCACGGATGTCAAGATATAATAATTTTAGAGATGTGGTAATTTTTTAAAAAAATTCTATATTTATTTGGTTTGGTTTTATAACCGTCAAACCGGTCAAAGTCGACCTTCATTTTAACTAGTCTTGTCCCGAATGATGAATCTATTTTTTGGTTTGATTTTGTAATAGTAAAATCAGTCAAAATAATTTTTTTTAACTACTCTTGTCCCAAATGTTGATCAAAGTTGATCTTCGCATAAAATACAAATCAATTTAAATTTAAATATTTATTTAGTAAATTTAAAATACAAAATTCTTTAATAATAAAAATAAAAATACATAAATATATTGACAATATCAGATATTAGCACACATACCGGTGAAATATTTGAGTGGCAAATAATACCGCCTGATGAAATATTTGAGGCTCAAATAATACCGCCCATTCAATTTTGACTCCCACTTTAGCAAAATATCTCTCTCTTTTAGATCTAAAAACCCCTCTCTCTCACTCTCTCCCTCTCTCTCTGGTAAAACCCTCCCTAACTTTCCAATCTCTCAACTTCTTCAAATTCGTGTGTAATTTGCTTCTTCAACTTCCACCTGTTTATCTCAGAAACAGGTTGATTGTTTTCTACACAAAGTGTGAGTGCCTGGATGATGCCAGGATGGTGTTTGATGAAATGCCTGAGAGGAATGTTGTTTCGTGGACGGCTATGATTTCGGGGTATTCGAAAAGAGGGTTTGCCGATGAAGCTCTTATTGTTTCTGCATTGCTAATTAGCTTTTTGTTATTGAGGTATTGGCAAAATTGATGATTTTGTGTTTTTCTTGAAGTTGCAGAATGTTTGTTTTGTAGATTTTGGGTGTGTGGGAATTTTATGTTTTGGTGGATAATTTGAGGGCATAAGAATGGGTTTTGGTTTTGAAAGATTCTAAAATCTTTGGTTTGAATTTTTTTAGTATTTGCATATGATTCCTTATGGAGAACAGGAAATTACTTCTTTTAATTGGATTGTTTAGACACCATCTTTATTGGTAGATCATGATGTTGGCAAACAGAGAAAAGCTTTGTCTATGAAAATGCCTATGAAATTGAAATACATACATATATATAACAAGGCACCTCTCTATACTAGTTTACTTCCTGAATAAAGACCATATTCTGTTTTTTCTGTGTGTGGAGTTAAAACTGTAATTTATTAATAGATTTCCTTCCTTTCTTTTCTTTATGTGTTCGAGAGAGATTTTTGAATGTGACTGTCTTTATCTTTGTTTCTTCGGCAGGACTGTTTGGTTATGCTGTTTTCATCTATAATTTTTTTGTCTGTGACTCTATGTGCTATTGAACTGATGATTATTTTGCTCGTTTTTTATATTTTGATTGTATTTGCAAGGTTAAGATGGTTTTGGTGATATATTGTAGCGAAGCACGGGCGCTCATTTCCCCAATATAAAGGGGGAATGGAATTATTAGAAGCACGGGCACATACGCACATACGCCATAATTGGTATCCTTTCCATATATTGTTTTAGGAGAGACTGAAACTATGCACAATGATCATATGAGAGCACACAGCTGTCCGTCTGCAGCACATACCTTATCGAATGATTACTTGGAAACAGAACATGTAAAGTGCATGTTTACATTGCTGCTGACAATATACTAATATGCTTTAGAATACAGATTTTTGTTTCATGTTATATTGTTTGTCATTTGGTAATGACTATAAGTTTTTGATCATTCAGATAATTATCAGAAAGAGTACTTGCGCTGACATAAGTTGCATAATAAACTGTAATTTTCGCAAACCCGATGAAGTCAATCAATATACTTCCGCAACAAGCGTACATGCTAGCAAAGTATCACATTTTGGAGTGTTAATGAATAATCTTAATATGCTGGAGAAGACATTTGCTGATTCTGACGCGCCGAGGTTGGAGAATAATATATTATCGCAATTGGATAGGCTTGGAGCTCTCAAGTTGTTCTACAGTTGCCTCTCAAGGACGAGATCACCACCTGTAAACTCATTGGTGACTGAGTATATTCAAGAGCATCAGGTGAAAAGCCATGTGAATGATCAAATGGCTAAGATTGTTGTTAGCTCGGGAAAGAAGGAGGAAAGGAAAGCAAAAAGAGTGAAAGTATCGGAGAAGAAAAAAGATGTTTATCTACAGCCATCGCCTTCTAGAACAAAACATGTACATCATCAAAATCAAAACTTGTCTTCTCGGCGAAAATCATCAAAATATAGTGGTTCAAGACCTAAACTCACCAGGAATGAGGCTGAATTGACAGCATGGGTGAAGGTATGTTCACATCTGTTACTGTTTTGCCTGGTAAATGGCTATCTCTTAGACTCTTACTTCTACTTGCAATATATTGACAGTTACTTACAGATTTGGAAAAGATCAAAACGCTGTTGGAAAAAGAAACAGGGAAAACAGCTAGCTTGAGTAGCTGGGCAGATGCTGCTCAAGTTGACAAAAAGACCTTGCAGCAGAATCTGCACTTTGGTTGTTATTGCAAGGATGAGCTCCTGAGAAGCACAAGATTTAATTTTTTACATTGCAAGGAATTATAAGGGCCTCAGAGTGGGGTTTGAAGATTTAATTCAGGTCGAACAACCGTATCTTGAATATTTCACTACAATAATGAAATGCAAATTTGAATATATAATCATCATCTGAATTTTCAATTTAATGTCACTGACATTAGGGATGAACAAACATATGCACTGCTAGGTTTACAGATTTCTGAACCGAGTAGGACTACCATCTGAAATGTTTTGTTTGAGCTTCATTTTGTGGGGAAAAAAAACATATCCTGAGTGTTGCTTTTTAGAAATGGATAACTTAAGTTCTTGTTTGTTTTCTTAAGCTTTTTGTGTGGTTATGTTCTTGTGAATGATTGTAACAATAACAATGCAACCTTTTGAATTGTGGTTATAATTGTAATGCCACATATACTGATGGCAACACTGTTTTTTTCTTTTTTGCTGAATCTGATGTCAACACTGTTATGCCTCTTCTTCCTCTAATTATTTACACTGAGGGAGTTGGATCTGGGAGCTCTTTCTTGTCGTTACATTACTAAACTCCTCATTTAACCTGCAACTCTTTTTACATTGTTATGCTCTGATTTTCATTCTCTGCTTTCATGCTCATGTTTTAGGCTTGCTGGTTTTACATCTTATGTCTATGTTGATGTTTGTTCCGTCACTTGTGACTTGGTTCCACGTATGATCTGTTCCTTTTTTTGAACTGGAGTACTGAACGTTGATTATTTTGAGAGTAAAACTTCTAGGATAGAAGATCAGGTACTTGCAGTTTTGTTTCTTCATAGAATTTTATTATTTGTACCGATTGTAATATGTTCTTATTTATATGATGCAGGTGAGAATGTGCTCCGATCAGGTTCAGAGACATGCTGAAGATAGGGTTCAAAAATCAGTCTCCTTGGAAAACACACAGAGGCTGTCTAATACTATCAAGAAGAAGGCCACATTTTCAAGCGATTAAGACGATAATTATATTCCAATGACTCAAGGCGGCTCCACTTAGTAATTTTTTTGTAGCTTTAACTAGCTAGTATTAGAACTTTGTAATTTAGTACTTCTGAAGTTAGAATTTGCGTACTTTCATAGTTAGGATGGTTTTATGTATAAACAAAGTAGCTATTTCAAATTTTTTGAAAAAGGTGTTGCATTTGACTCTATTTGTTGTTGCAGTTTCGTAGATTTAATGTTGCTTAAAATACGTTTGATGTTGCAAAAAAAACAAATGATGTTGCATTAGACTTAACTAGCGTTGCATTAGATAGTGGTCCCCACTACTGACGTGGAACCATGTTAAAAAGTGTTGCATTTGACTATATATGATGTTGCATTATGGTATTTAGTGTTGCTAAAAGTAATGTTGCAAAAAAAATGATGTTGCATTAGATCAAACTAGTGTTGCATTAGATAGTGGTCCCCACTGCTGACGTGGCACCTTGGTGGGCCCCATTGCTGATGTGGCACCTTGGTGGGCCCCATTGCTGACGTGGCATGGCCCCTAGTCATGACGTGGCACCTTGTGGGTCCCACTGATGACGTGGCATCTTGGTGGCCCCCACTGCTGATGTGGCATCTTGTTGACGTGGCAACATGCTGATGTGGCACCTTGCTGATGTGGCACCTCATGGGATCCAATGCTGACGTGGCATGTGGGCCCCACTGCTGACATGGCACCCAATTGCTGAAATGGCTAAAAATCTAATGCAATGCCATATAGTGTTGCCTTTGCATGCTTTTGGTGTTGCATAAGGCCTCTTATGCAATACTTTCGTGGTGTTGCAATAGCTTGGAAAAAGCGTTGCATTAGGGGTCTTACGCAACGCCGGTATTGGCAACGCCCCTCTAGTGTTGCGTAAGACCTTACGCAACGCTTTTCAGGTCTTTTGCAACTTTATTTTGGGGTTGCGTATGTGCGTTTATGGCATAGTGATTGTATGTAAAGGTCAGGTTAGGCCTTCCTGAAGGTTCAAGTACACCAAAGACAGCGGTCTTCCAAACCTGCATCACACACTTGAAAGAGACTTTTGCGGGTGCCGTTAAAGCATACTTAATCGGACTAGATGCCAAGAAATCCTGAATGATGTGAAAATCATTCGATAGTTCCTAATGGTCAAGAACAGCAACATCGTTGTTGGGAGTAAAAGTGACACCATTGATAACAACCTTATTGTTTACAAATAATGGATTCTCCATTTTTGGTGTGACAAAGAGAGATTGAAATTTTGAGCAATTAGGGTTTATGTTCGCACAGAGAAAAAGACAACACTGATAGTTTTGAGAATAATAAATCAGTTTAGAAAACTAAATTGATTTTAGACAACTAATAATTTCTCAAAAACAGGTGTCAGTAATCGATTGGTGCAAAATAAATAATGGATTAAATTACGTGAGAGAGTGGTGATAACCGTATATGACACGACTTACGATGTGTATCTATATATATCAATGAGTAAAACACACGCGCTCGTATTTTCAAGAAATGCATTTGTGATAATGATTAAAAATATGACAATAAAATATTTAATTAAAAAATCAAATATCACTCTCTTAAAATACCTGGTACCATTAAAAACCAGAATACGAAGCGTTTCTTGACTTCGTTACTCTCCCATCTCTATTTAACACCTAGAGACTTGTCCACTATTCCTTTAATCCTTCATTTTCTCCTGAAAATCAAAAACCCTTCACACAACACACCTTTAAACAATGTCAAAACTTACCATCAAGGAAAAGAATCTCCATCTCGTAGAGAACAGAGATATCTTCAGTTATACTCGTAAAGAGTTTGATGCCTTTGACTGGGAAAGGCAGCTTGAAACTTTGTGGCTGCAGATGGATGCCAGTCTTGAAGAAATCGAGAGAGAAAGGCCTGCAAGAGTGATCGACATCGATGCTGCTCTTCAAGCAACATTTGCATGGCTTTCCTCTAAGGCATCCTCATTCAACACCACCAACCATTGTTAATGAATATGTCAGCAAAAATAACCTTATCCCTTCAACTTCCACCCAAACAAAGTGGCAAAGATGGGATCTGGGATGTCTGCTAGCAATGGAGTGGTTTGGACTTCACTTTTTATTTTCCTGTTGAATAGATTAGTAGATAGAGAGAACAAAAAGATGTAATATTTGCATGTAATCTCTTTCTTATTATCAATGAAGAATCCTGTTTCTCTAATCTTATTCAATGTGTTCTGCAATTTTTTATGTTTATGAACTATTCTTCAAATAATTAAATCAAAGAAGTGAATATGAAAACTAATTAAAGTAATCATGTAAGTAACAAATTCATTAACAATAACCATAGTTAAATCAGGAACAGAACAATTAGGGATTACTTGAAGTATATAAATTGTACTGATAACCAAACTGTTGCATCAGGATCTAATGTTTGACTAAAGTCAGGATTGACTTTTCATCAGTATTCGACATGCATCAGGATCTGATGTTTGACTAAAGTTAGGATTGACTTTTCGTCAGTATTCGACATGCATCAGGATCTGACACTCATCAGTATTTGGTCTCCCCTTATTCTCAGAAACTTTCATAGTTTATCATTCCCAATCCATTCACCAATTTTGTAAAAGTAGCTTCAGGTAGTGGCTTGGTGAATATATCAGCTAGCTGTCGATCAATAGGAACAAAGTGAAGTTCAATTGTCCCTTCCAGTACTTGTTCTCTAATGAAATGATATCTGATACTGATATGCTTTGTAAGAGAATGCTGGACTGGATTTCCTGTCATAGCAATAGCACTTTGGTTATCACAATAAATAGGTATTTTTGAATATGACAAACCATAGTCCATTAGCTGATTCCTCATCCACATGATCTGAGCACAACAGCTTCCTGCAACTATGTACTCAGCTTCTGCAGTTGATGTGGAGATAGACTTTTGCTTTTTACTAAACCAAGAAACTAGTCTCTCTCCTAGAAACTGACAACTGCCTAAAGTACTTTTCCTGTCTATTTTGCATCCTGCAAAATCAGCATCTGAGTAACCACATAGATTAAAGTCAGACTCTCTAGCATACCAAAGGCCAAGTGATGGAGTGCCTTTCAAGTATCTGAAAATCCTTTTAACAGCAATGAGATGTGGTTCTCTGGGGTTTGCCTAAAATCTTGCACATAGACAGGTTGCATACATGATATCTGGTCTGCTAGCTGTTAGATACAAAAGTGAGCCAATCATACCTCTGTAGTTAGTTACATCTACCTCAATACCTTGATCAGGATCAAGCTTTGTAGCTGTAGCTATGGGAGTTGTAGCAGTAGCACTGTCTTGCATATTAAACTTCTTCAATAGATTCTTTATGTATTTTCACTGATTGATAAAAATTCCATCATCAGTCTGTTTAACTTGCAAACCTAAGAAATAGCTCATTTCTCCCATCATGCTCATTTGATATCTATACTGCATTAGCTTTGAAAACTTCTCACATAATTTGGGGTTAGTTGACCCAAAAATGATATCATCAACATAAATCTGAACTAATAGCAAGTCCTTACCATGATTCAAGTAAAACAAGGTTTTATCAATTGTACCTCTTTTGAAACCACTTTCCAGTAAGAATTGAGCCAGAGTTTCATACCAGGCTCTTGGAGCTTGCTTTAGTCCATAAAGTGCTTTATCCAATCTATAAACATGATCTGGATATCTAGGATCAATGAAGCCAGGAGGTTGTTTAACATATACCTCCTCTTCCAATTCTCCATTCAGAAAAGCACTTTTAACATCCATCTGGAAAACTTTGAATTGCTTATGAGCTGCATATGCCAGAAAAATTCTGATAGCTTCTAGCCTTGCAACAGGAGCAAAAGTCTCATCATAGTCTATTCCTTCCTGTTGAGAGTACCCCTTTGCAACTAGTCTTGCTTTATTCCTTACAATAGTGCCATCTGAATCTATCTTGTTTCTGAACACCCACTTTGTACCAACAATTGATCTACCCTTTCCCCTTGGTACAAGTTTCCAGACTTCATTTCTTTCAAATTCATTCAGTTCTTCTTGCATTGCTGTAACCCAATCAGCATCCTTGAGTGCATCTTCAACTTTCTTGGGCTCCTCCTTTGACAGAAAGTTATTATAGAGGCATTCATTTTGTGTTGCACATCTGGTTTTAACACCTGCATCAGGATTCCCAATAATTAAATCAGGAGTATGGCTTTTGGTCCATTTCCGTGCTGATGGTAAATCATTTCTTGAGTTGGATGCTCCCCCTTTATTGGTGTTATCTTCAAAAGAACTAGAATTATTAAAAGCTCTCCCTGAGATAGTGCTATCTCTTCCTGAAGTGCTATCAGGATGATCACTTGAATCTGTTTCTGATGAATCTCCTCCTGATGTTTGAGTTGTATCAGTACTGATGGTATTTTGCTGTTGCTCCCCCTCAATATTTGCATTATTTGAATCATCATCAGTAACTGGTGTTTCATCAGGCATTGGTCGATCGTCAGGATCTGATGGAGTATGACATTACTTCATCAGAATTCTTGGTAGCTTCATTTGTAAAGATCAAACTATCATGTGAGTCTTCAGCAATTCCTGTTATCTTCTTATGATCAAAAGAAACATTGATAGACTCCATGACTGTCCTTGTTCTTAGGTTATAGACTTTAAAGGCTCTTGAAGTTGGATAACCAATAAAAATGCCCTCATCAGCTTTAGTTTCAAATTTCCCTAGCTGTTCAGGATGAGGTCTAAGAACAAAGCACTTGCAGCCAAACACATGTAAATGTTTCAGACATGGATTCTTCTCTTTAATCATTTGATAAGGAGTAACACACCATGTCTGCTGATTAGAGTAATGTTCTGAGTATAGCACGCTGTGTTGACTGCTTCTGCCCAAAAATATGTTGGTAGTTTAGCTTCCTCCAACATCGTTCTGCCAGCTTCAATAAGAGTTCTGTTCTTCCTTTCAACTACTCCGTTTTGCTGGGGTGTACCAAGAGCAGAGAATTGTTGAACTATTCCTTTGTATTTGAAGAACTCTTCCATTACTGAATTCTTGAATTCAGTTCCATTATCACTTCTTAGAATCTTGACTTTGTACTTTGTGCCAGTCTCAATTAGTCTTACATGGTCCAAAAGTATCTCAGCAGTTTCATCTTTTTTTGTGCAGAAAATACACCCAGGTAAATCTAGTATATTCATTAACAATGACTAGAGTATACCTTTTCTTACTGATGGACATAATGTTGACTGGTCCAAACAAGTCAAGGTGTAGCATGTGATATGGTTCATCAATTGAGGATTCAGATTTACTCTTGAATGATGTCCTTGTCTGTTTATCCTTCTGACAAGCATCACAGAGTCCATCAGGAGTATACTACGCCTTTGGTAATCCTCTCACCAAATCTTTCTTAACCAACTCATTGATGTTGTTGAAGTTGAGATGAGAAAGCTTCTTGTGCCAATTCCAACTTTCATCTATTGTTGCTTTACTGATGAGACATGTTGAGGGACCATCAGTATTGGTGTAGACATTGGCTTCATAAATGTTACCACGTCTTTGACCAGTCAAGACAATCCTTCCAGATGTTTTACTGATCACTTTAAAGTGAGTATCATTGAAGTTGACATGATAACCTCTGTCTGTGATTTGACTAACACTAAGCAGATTGTGTTTGAGTCCCTTCACCAGAGCTACTTTTTCAATGATGACATTTCCAATGATTATATTGCCATATCCCAAAGTTTGTCCAATGTTGCCATCTCCATAAGACACTGTTGGGCCAGCTTTCTCCTCAAATTCTGATAGCAAGGTTTTGTTTCCAGTCATGTGCACAGAGCATCCACTATCCATGACTAACACATTTTTTTTACCCTGCAATCAGAAACACAAAGAGCTCAGTTAGAATTTTTAAGAACCCACACTTGTTGGGTTCTTTTTGCATGAAATTTAACACTATTAGCAGCAGAAGTCTTTTTAACAAAAGCAGTTCTATCAGATCTAAATCCATCAGAATTTGCTTTGTCATTATCAGAATTAACAGATGCATGCTTAGTATTCAAACTCTTTGTTCTACCAGAATTTGCACTTTTATTAAATTTTGGCAAGGGATCATAATAATTGTAGTACAAACTATGGTATTCTTCACATGTATCGATAGAATGCCATTTACTGCCACAGTGAAAACAAGGATTCTGTGGTTTATAAAATACTGATCTATTCCTAATGTCAGACTTAGGAACTACGGTAGCCTTCTTTTTACTCCTCCTGCAATTAATAGCAAGATAATTAGAGTTACCACAATTAAAGCATGTTTTCCTTGGTGCATTCGGAATATACTTATAATTATTTTCTTGTTTATTCCAATTTTACCATTCCTGTTCCTCTTAGCAGTAGTGGTTTTCACTCTATCTGTCACTTCACAGATTCTGTCTCTGAGTTGTTTCTTAGACAAAAGACCTACATTTTTGACAGATTTAGACTCAGAATTTTGTGTAGAAGTAGATCCCTTTTATAAAGTAGATTTGGGATTTTCTGGATACACATAATTAACAGGTTTTAATTTGGTCTTTGTTCTGTCTGTAACATGTCTATAGGTTTTTGGATTTGTTGACTCATTCACAACAACTCTTCCTGGTTCTGTTGTTTCAGCAGTAACAACTTTACCCTTATTCTTTTTCTTGTCCTCTGGTTTATAACCTAGACACTCTTTTCAGTTCTTATCTGTGATAATATCACGTGTTTTCTTTCCAGAGTGTGTCCAGGTTCTGAGTTTCTCATCAGCTTCATTAAGTTCCTTTTCAAGTGCAATACATTTAAACTCCATTTCTAGCTTCATGTGCTTAGCCTTATCACATTCATTTTGTACTTCTTCCATAAAGAGTAACTCAGCTTCTAGATGATCATTTCTTTTAGATTCTAGCATTTTCAAGAGATTGACTTTTAAAGCTAATATGCAGAGACTTTAAGAAAGATCTTAACTCAGAAACATTATCAGTATCAAAATCAAAAATAACTTCAGATACCTTATTTTTAGGAGCAGCAATCTCATCCACATTTGCCATTAATGCATAGTTCACCTTTTCCTCTTCAGAGTCTGAGGAAGAGTCCATCCAATCCTTGCTTGATGAGATAAGAGCTTTGGTCTTAGCCTTTTTGCATTCAGTTGCGAAATGACCCATTCCATCACAGTTGTAGCATTTGACTTTTGACTTGTTAAACTTGCTGCTTTTGCTTTCATTCTTCTTGTACCTGTTCTTGTCAGTATTGAAAGGTTTCTTCTGAAAGTTGCCTTGTCTTCTAGCCTTTCTGAACTTCATCTTCTTGAAAACTTTGACTATCATAGCAACCATTTCCATCATATCAGAATCAGTAGAGTCATCATCAGTATCAGTATCAGGATTGGCATCAGGATCTGATGATGAGTCATCAGTATTGGACTCAGCTACTCTACTTCTCTTCTTGAAACCTCCACGGTTTTTCCTTTTGATTTTGATTCAGCATTCAAAGCAACAGCCTTTGCTTTGTTGGTCCTCTTATTCTTCCTTTGTTGAACCTCAAGATCATGGGTTCTTAGTATCCCATAGACTTCATCAAGAGACACAGCATTAAGATCATACTGATGCCTAACAATAGAGGTTTGAGTATCCCACTCCTCAGGCAAAGCTCTAAGAAACTTGGTGTTCGAGTCTTCTGGTTCATACTCTTTACCCACCAGAGATAGATTATTCAATAATGTCAAAAATCTATCATATAGATCAGTAAGGCTCTCATCAGATTTTGCATCAAACTGCTCATACTCTTGAATCAACAGAGCCCTTCTGTTTCTTTTAATAGATTCAGTACCCTGGCATTGAGTTTCCAAAGTTTCCCAGATCTCCTTAGCAGTTTTACATGCTATCACTCTATTTCACATGACAGCATCAAGGCTATTATGAAGATTGTTCTTCACCTTTGCATCTCTGAGTACTTCAGCCTTTTCCTCAGGAGTCCATTTAGCCTTTGTCTTCTGATCATAGTGCTCAGGTATAGTATCTGTTCTAGCAATCAGTCTCTTAGGTATATATGGACCATCATATATTCGATCGAGATAGTTAGGATCAGTTGCCTCCAGATACATCAACATTTTTACCCTCCATGTGGGGTATTCAGCCTTTTTGAGAATAGGGATTTTAATACTCTCATACTTGCTTGTCGACATCTTAAGATCGTTTCTGATTGTAATTAATCAGTTTGCTCTGATACCACTTATTGCCCAGTAATTAACAATTGTAGAAGGGGGTTGAATACAATTGTATAAGATTTTCGACTTGAAGTAGAAATAATAACACAAGTATAAATAAATAACAACTTTTTTAATTCTGGTATAAAACTGTTACAAACTCTCTCAAGAAATTCTTATGTTCTTGAGAGCTACTAGGTTACAAGATAATTCGTGTAAGCGATTACAACTAAGTAAAACCTAAACTGTGTTTATATACAGTACACAGCTGCACTATCAATTACAAGATATATTAAATCAATTACATACGTCTCTTAGTACATATCTTGAATGATAGCTGTGTTCCTATAAATCAGGAACCGAAATGTCAATCTTCCTAGATTCCTGGACTGATGTATATCCTTATGTAATCCTGATCAGCTTCCAATCCTGATGATAACCTAATACTGACGGAGCATTACTGATGATGTCAGCATCAGTATCTGATCAGTAGTCCAGATCATGATCATCACTTGAATCAATATCTAACAAGGTACAAGTTGAAGATGGAGAAGAGAGTGAGGGGGAGCCAAAGGAGAAGGAAGAAAGAAACTTTGGTGAAGAACTGAAAGATTCTGGAGATGGTGATTTTATTGAACATAAAATGGATGGTGAGCTAGTATTGGTAACTAAAGAAGTAATGGAGCAATTATAGGAAACTCAAAAATCTGAAAGACCAATACTGCTTCCTCTGAAAATTAAGGAGCCAACTTCAGAAATCATGGAAACTCCACTGGAAAAACAATGGAGAGAACAGGAGGAGCAAAACAGACTAGGTAAAGGCAAAGATAAAATGCCTGAGTACATAAATCTGACAACTGGAATCACCTGGTCTGATGGAAGTGAGTACAACCCAGATGAAGCAGGAATAATGATGGTTAGGTACATGGAGAGTACTTTGAACAACAAGGATGAAGAATTCAGTATGTTGGTGGATGACCCAATCACAGAAGCATGAGGAGTCTACAACAAACTGTCAACAATACTGAAGGATAAAATAATAAATATCTCTGTGAAAGTTAACTTGGAGAAAAGATGGGCAATTGATGTATATCTGAAATCTGGTATTTCAATATTCATCATAATGCAACTACTGTAAAGCTTGCAATCAAGAATCTTGAATTCTTTAGCAAAAAAAGTGAAGGCCAATTCAATAACCTTTCATGAAAGTCTGTTGGCACAAATCAAGAGCCTTGTTACTTCCAGAAGTGATTGACAATCCATATGGTATTTGCTACAGGATGACTACAAGTGCAGGAGTAAAGAAGATTGGTTTTCTACATCTGGATGGAGAAACAAAGTTGAAAACTGACTCAGTACATTCTCAAATCCAGAATTACCAAAGAAAAGGTCAAGGCTGTCAAGGATATTCAAAAACTTTTGGTGAAGAGAGATGAGAATCTTAGTTCTCAGGTAAAGAAGTTAATTTCTGAAGCAAATGCTAAAAGAAGTGAAAGAGGTGGAAGTTGCACATTTGATGACACACTTGATGATGGTGAAGATGAACCTGATGGTAATGGAGGATGTGGAGCACCTAGAAATGGTGCAGAGGAAATTGCTGAGATTGCTGGAAGTCAAACTCAGGAGAAAACAAAAGAAGAAAATCCCAAAACTGATAAGAAAGATACTGATAGCAAAGATGAAGAGGAGATAGACATTCTTGAAGCCTTGGAAGCAAATATATTAAGGTTTGCTGTTGACTGCCTTAATGCTGAAAAGGATGTTGTCAACAAAGACACTATCAAGAGCTCAAATGAAGATACTGTCATGAAGGACACAGTCAAAGAAGACACTGTCAAGAACTTGAATGAAGATGCTGTCAAGGACAAGGATGCCAAAGCATTCAAACCTAAAAGGACAAAAAGAAAAGCAAGAGCATGGCGTTCAACTCCTATAAAGGGGAAGACAAAGGCTGCAACTAAGACAAAGAAGCATGGAATAATGGTTGATAAAACTGTTATTCAGAAAAGAGAAATGATGAACAGCTTCGAATGTCATAAAGCAAATGTTGAAAGAGCATGAAATTCGTCTCTTTGGACTTGGATAAAAGTAAGCAACATGAAACTAAATACACCATCTGGCATAAAGATGGCAGTAGTGTGACACCCCTAGATCTAGGGTCAGGGATCCAGGTCATCACGGTCCAATTTCCGTTTAAACATATTACACTCTTGATACTTAAATAATTTAATGACATTATATACGCACACTATTGACCCCACACATATAACAACACACACCAGTCATAAGCTCAGAGAACAGCATCCACCATTAAAAACAGTTAAAGTAAAGTTATTATTACAAACCCAGAATATTTAAGTAGCATTGCTGAAAAGACTTCTGCAGGAAGCATATCATCAACCAAAATATATTACAACAGACTTCTGATTTGACTTACACACGTCTACTCATACCCTGGATATATATATATATATATATATATATATATATATATATATATATATATATGCTACCTCAGGTATAGGCGACAGATCCCTATCATATATCCCCGCCCTTACCCGCTTCCGGGATGTGGTGCGACGTATCGGCGGCATCTGCTATAGCTGTGATATAAACATAGGCAAGAGTGAGCTAAAATAGCTCAGCAAGATAAAGTTTTAAATCCTGTTTGAAGTAGAACAATTTATAAAAGCTTTGGAAGTGTTGGTTGTTCATTTAAAGTTGTGTCAATAAAGTATTACGATGAAGTTACAAAATAAAGTAAGGTAAACATTTTCATAAATATCTGTATTTTGTTTGCGCAGCAATACACCAACATAAACTTGCTTGTTATTCATTATCTAATTCTTTGATACCATTCATTGTTTCATACCATTTCATTCTTTTCCAATATACTAGTGCAATGAAATTTTCAACAATTATTTAAGAATTTAGGGGATCTTCATCATAGCCAGATAAGACAGGACGATGATCAGTCGCCCTATATGTACCTGTTCCTGTTTACTACTTGTAGAAGGAATGACCCTCTCCGGTAATCATCCCTGGAGAAAAGTTCTCCACAATTCCCCCTCGGCAACACATGGGCCAGAATAAAATATTGCAAGCTGGACTGCATTGAACTCAGCCCAAATATAGAATCCCCATTATCGAAGTTCTTATTTCACTTATTCCAAAAATTTCCTTTTCATAATTCCATTTACCAAATTACCCATTTTATCCATAAAGTACCTTGCATTATTTGTATTCATAAATAATTTCAGAAATCAGAAACATGTCCATTGCAACGCAATAATATGTAATCATGTATACATATATACATTTTCAACAAAACCATTTTCCTGGAATTTTATAATTTAATAAAGTAAAGATAAAAGAACTCTTGCCTGGAAGGGTCGTAGGGGTAACGTGTCTCCGATCAGTCCGGTGATCTATAAACAATCCCAAAATTATTCAAGGTTAATCACTTAACATTTTTGAAAAGCTAAATATATACTTTACTTAGGTTAAACTCATTTTCAAGTTAACTCATTGGACATCCCCCTAACATAACTCTTATTATCATCATTATAATCAACACTGGCTCGATATCAAGGCATTGCATGGTACTTATGCTTGGGGTACTTAAGTCATATAAGTCCTAGTGTCGATCGTTTACTATAAAAGATTACACCTCGCGAGTTATTGACCGCTTTCTATGTAATTTTCCAATATTATTACTAAGTGCGCCCTTAAGGAGTCCATTCGCACTTAACTTAGATTCGAACATTTTTATAAAATTGAAAACGATCCAATTAACATGAGGTTTTCTTTCACACCTTCCTTATGATCTCTAACATTTAATTACCGAGATTTTCCACTGAATTAACTACGTTAAGGGGTTTCATTTTCAATTATGAACTCACATTTATGATTTCGAACTACTTTTAGTAAATCGACTATAATTCCTAAACCGTAAGTCTGTTTGTTTCGATTCTTTCGCCATAACGATTTATGACTCGAGAAATACAAGGATAGGTCATGTTCTTGTTAAGGTCAGAGGTTATTTATCTCGGGTATGCTCTATTTTAAAGGTTAATGAAATTTCGGCATTACGACGGCTGTAAATCGGGTAGTTCCAAAATCAAATCTTTCCAATAACCATGGTTTGCACTCCAAATCACACATACATGTTATTTACCTTTGAACTAAGGCCAAGAAATGCTTTTTCGTTCATATAAACTACTTTAACAATTATCAATACCCAATCATAGTTCTCATGCTTTAAACATACATAATAGCACTAAAACTCAAACAAATCTCATAATCCATCAAGGGTTTCAAGTAATATACCTTGTCTTGAAGCTTTGTAAGGCTAATATACTCCTACAATCCTTGAACCTTGCTTATAATATCTTTTAGAAGTCATAAAACAACAATCAAAAGAAAAGAAAATTGGTAAGTTACTATTCATCATCACTTTCATAATTCTTTAGGAAACCTTAAAGGATGATGACAAGCTCTTGGATATACCTTAGTCTTCTCTTCCTCTTCAATTTAAGCTAAAACTTGAAGCAAATGGGTGGGTGGAACCCCTTGATTCTACCTCTTGGCCGAGAGCTTCATGGAGGGGTGGTGGTGTTGTTTTCTTGTTTTGGTTTTGTATAATTATGTAATACTTGTAATATTTATCTATATATTGGATGCATCTCTTGCTTTTATGTTGGATAATTGTCATTGGTCCAAATGTCAAGACCATGCTAAACAACTCCATTTTGTAAAAATGCAACTAAGCCATTCCTTTATTAGTTGACTTACATTTATGTTATTTAATTCCTCCTTTTTCCACCAATTTGATTCTCTTTGTAACTCGTTAATAAAATCAATACGTTACGACTTATAAGTAGCATTCTATTGCTTTAAGGTGACACAATTCCTTAACTCCATATTATATCCCTTGATCCTTTTGTATCTAGGAAATTTTCGGGTAAAATAAAAGTGCTATTCTTCAAATTTCAATATCATTTACAAACACTTATTCTGTCCATGGATCATCAATACGAACTTAGAAATCCGTTCCGGGTACTTCTGTATAGTGTCGTCTAATAATATTCTCATTTCCACCGAAAACACTATTCACACTCTATTCTCTTTTTATTCCTTATATTTATAAAAATGTCTCTGTTCTCTTTCGGACATTCCTTAACCCTTTTTACGGAACCACTAGTCTTATAACAGAGATCGATTATTCTTATCTAAGTGGTCAACCAATTGCATTGCTCGTGGCATATAAACATTTGAATCTAAATTCATTAAATATTCATTCATTAGAACCACTGATACATTTGTACTCCATTACATAATAAAAGTTTTAATTCTACAAAAAAAAATCTGAGGTCTTACATTCTCCCCCCCTTAAAAGGATTCGGTCCCGGAATCAGTCTGAAAACAAATGGGGGTACTTTTCCAGCATTTCGCTCTCTAGTTCCCAAGTCGATTCTTCCACATTATGGTTCTGCCACAAAACTCTAACTAGCTTGACAACCTTGTTTCGGAGTACTTGTTCTTTTCGATCTATAATTTCCACAGGTTCCTTCACATAAGTTAGGTCTGACTGTTCATATTCCATGATATGCTTAGCGTCCGGATTATATTTTCTCAACATCGAAACATGAAACACGTTGTGCACTTGTTGTAAGTTTGGAGGTAATGCCAGTTCGTAAGCTAGGTCTTCGATGCGTCTTAAGATCTCAAATGGTCCAATGTATCTAGGACTCAGTTTTCCTTTCTTTCCAAACCTCATCAACCCTTTCCAAGGAGATACCTTTAAGAATACTAGGTCTCCCACTTCATATTCCTTGTCCTTCCGTGCCAAATCTGCATACTTCTTTTGTCGATCTTGGGCTGCTACCAGCCGTCCTCTGATCAAGTCTACAGCATCTTTAGTCCGTTGAACCACTTCGGGCCCGAGCATCTTTTGCTCTCCAACTTCATCCCAGTACAAGGGAGATCTGCATTTTCTTCCATAAAGGGCCTCGTAGGGCGGCATCCCTATGCTTGAATGAAATCTATTGTTGTAGGAGAATTCAATCAACGGCAAATGGTCATCCCAATTTCCTTTAAAGTCTATAGCACAGACTCTCAACATATCTTCCAATGTTTGAATGGTCCTTTCGCTTTGCCCGTATGTCTGAGGGTGATAGGCGGTACTCATATTCAGTCTGGTTCCTACACATTCTTGAAAGCTCTTCCAAAATCTGGAGTTGAATCTGGGATCTCGATTAGATACTATGGTGACTGGAACTCCATGTCGCGCTATTATCTCCTTTAAGTAAATATCTACTAATCTGTCGACCGTGTATCTTTCATTGATTGGAAGGAAGTGAGCTGATTTCATTAGTCGGTCTATAATTACCCATATGGCGTCATGATTGGCTTTGGTTCTAGGTAAACTTACTACGAAATCCATGGCTATATGTTCCCATTTCCATTCGGGAATCTCTAAGGGATGTAAAAGTTCACTGGGTCTCTGATGCTCTGCTTTCACTCACTGGCAGGTCAAGCATCTGCTTACCCACTCTGCTATGTCCTTTTTCATGTTAGGCCACCAGTAGTACTCTTTCAGATCTCTATACATCTTAGTACTACCGGGGTGCATTGAGTATCTTGAGTTGTGTGCCTCATATAAAATCTCGTCCTTGAGTTCCTGAACATTTGGAATCCATATCCTCCATGCATACCTCATGATCCCTTCTTTATCTCTTTCACACTTAATTTCTTCTCTAGTCATTATCTCTTCCTTCGAGTTCTTTTCTTCCTCCATTATTCGTTCTTGGCATAGTCTAATCTTTTCTAACAATGGGGGTTGAATTCGAATTTCCATCAACCTTTCTTGACCATTTCCTGGTATCCTTACCTCGATTTCCAACTTCTCGAAGTCTCTTATCAACTCTTTCTCTGAAGTCATCATCTTGAGCTTCTCTTTCCTACTAAGGGCATTAGCCACCACATTGGCCTTACCTGGGTGATAACGGATCTCACAATCATAATCCTTGATCAACTCTAGCCATCTTCTCTGGCGCATGTTAAGCTCCTTCTGGGTGAAGATATACTTAAGGCTCTTATGGTCAGTGTAAATCTCACACTTCTCTCCATATAAATAATGTCTCCAGATTTTCAACGCGAATACTATAGCAGCTAACTCCTGGTCATGAGTAGGGTACTTCAATTCATACTCCTTCAATTGTCTAGACGAATATGCAACCACCTTGCCATGCTGCATAAGTACACAACCTAAGCCCTTATGGGATGCATCACTGAAAATCACAAAGTTCCCTTTTTCATCGGGTAAGGTTAGTACTGGAGCTGTCATAAATCTTTTCTTTAGCTCCTGAAAACTCTCCTCACACTTATCTGTCCACACAAACTTCTCAATTTTACGAGTAAGTCGGGTTAATGGTGCCGCTATCTTGGCAAAATCCTGAACAAACCTCCTATAATATCCAGCCAATCCCACAAAACTTCTTACTTCCGTTGGAGTCTTCGGTCTTTCCCACTTTGAAATTGCTTCTACCTTTGTGGGATCAACTAACACTCCTTCCTTACTTATCACGTGTCCTAGAAACTGGACTTCTCGCAACCAGAATTCACACTTCGAAAATTTAGCGTACAGCCGCTCTTGCCTCAAGGTTTCTAAGACTATCCTCAATTGCTCCTCATGTTCTTTCTGAGTCCTTGAATAAACCAATATATCATCAATGAAGACTATAACAAACTTATCCAGATATTTCTTAGTGATCCTATTCATTAAGTCCGTGAAAGCTGCCGGCGCATTAGTTAAACCGAAAGACATCACCAAGAACTCATAATGCCCATAACGTGTGCGGAATGCCGTCTTGGGAATATCCTCAGGTTTAATCTTTAGTTGGTGATATCCAGATCTTAAGTCTATTTTTGAAAAGTACTCGGCACCCTTCAATTGGTCGAACAAATCATCTATCCTCGGTAATGGATATTTATTCTTGATCGTCAACTTGTTCAGCTCTCTATAATCCATGCACAGCCTCATACTCCCGTCCTTCTCCTTGACAAATAAAACAGGTGCTCCCCACGGAGATACACTAGGTCGAATAAAGCCATTATCAAGAAGTTCCTGCAATTGGGAGGATAATTCCTTTATCTCAATCGGGGCTAGCCTATACGGGGCTTTTGAAACTGGTGCTGCTCCTGGCACCAAGTCTATAGCAAATTCTATCTCCCTATCAGGTGGCAATCCAGGAAGATCTTCTGGGAATACATCCGCAAATTCATTAACTATAGGAATCCTACTTAGGTCAGGTGCTTTCTTAGTGGCATCTATCACATATGCTAAGTACGACTCACATCCTTGGCGTATCAATCTTTTAGCTTGTATGCTAGTCAGAAATTGTTTACTTTATCTTTGCCCTTTGAACACCAACTCTTTACCTTCAGGTAACCTTATCCTTACTTTCTTTCCCTTGTAGTCAATATTAGCTTCATTCTTTGATAACCAATCCATTCCTAAGATAACATCAAACTCTCCTAATTTCAGAGGGATCAAATTTACTTGAAGTTGACATCCTTCGAATTCTAGGTCACAGTTTGGATATACTTGTTTAACTGGAATGACTTCCTGATTAGCTATCTCTACCCGTAAGGGTTCTTGTAATAATTCTACCTTAAGTTTCAATTTACTAGCAAAGTCTTGGGATATAAAAGATTTGGTCACTCCCGAGTCGAATAAAACATTTGCGCTTAAGGAGTTGAGTTAGAGCGTACCTGCAATCACATCTGGATGCCTCACTGCGTCCCTTAATGTCATATTAAATGTTCTGGCAGTAGGAGGTCTATTCGAAGCACTACCACTTTGCCTTGCTGCAGATGAACCACCAGAACGGCAATCTCTAGCCATGTGTCCCAATTTTCCACATTGAAAACATTTGAGGTCTTTCTTGGCATTAGTGTTAGTTTCTTGACATTTGTCAGAATAGTGCCCTTTCTGTCCATACTTGTAACAAGTTATTCCTGGTAGTCTACAGATGCCCGTGTGCTTCCTACCACAAGTATTACAATCAGGTAGAGGTGTAACGCCCCGACTTCCCAATACTGAAAATATACTTTTTATAATAAAACAGACTTTGATACAGGGGAATTTTTAGAAAATTCCGGCATGAAGTATTCGTAAATCGGACTATCCACCTGTATTTCAACCCAAACCAAATTCCAATTAACAATTACAATTAAAACTTAATACACCAGCGATTCCTCACCGAGGATCAATTCCAGGTTATGGTATGAAACAAGAATCTAAACCATACTTATTATTACAATTTCTTCTACTATTCTGATTTCAATACCTATACCGTTTAATCTGTAGCTTAACTCCAATCCGTGCTTACCCGCTTTAGCTTCAAGATCTATCCTGTAAAGGCTGCCTCATTGCTCTCATATGACTCGTACGAGGTAGACATCCACCCTTATTCCTAACTGAAAGATTAGAGAAAATGAAGCAAGAGTGAGCCAAAGAATGCTCAGCAAGCGAACAGTATAGTGAAACAATAATACTACAATGATTCATTGGTGAACATATCACTGACCAACTTATCTCAAAGGAATAATTCACAATTACAGAAGCTCAAGAACTTTAAAGATAAAACATTTTATTTAATTCAGGAAATGGAATAGAATTGGACTATTTTGCATTTTATTAATAAAAACAATAAGGTTAGGCTGCTGATCAGTCACGCACTAACCCCGGACAAACGCACACAGCAATGTCCTTTAATGGATCCACGACACACATTGGCCTTAATAACTTCTGACCACGAATCTGGTCCGACCCTTCACGGTCCACATTTAAAAAAAACAACTGTCCAATCCTATAATCTGAACATCAGGTGTCGGAACAATCGACCACCTCGACCAGCCAAGCACCATGGAAACTCACGTTCTAGGTTAACAACTCATATCTCAAGAAGAAATGGGGTCTAGTAAAATTCTGACCTAGATATCGACAAGTTCGATATTGAGAAGGGTATTATTCCATAATATATCAGTGAAACAAGGACAACAATTTTAGCACTATTGAATGGGAATATGATAAACAGCTATTCATATTTACTGAAAATTTAAGAGCAATAATATCAACGACAAATCGAATTAATATAATGATCACGTGACGAAAAGCATGTTTCATTTGAGTGAAATGATTTACTTGCAACATGAATAACAACAGTTGTAATTATAAGATAAAGCAATTAATATATATATATATATATATATATATATATATATATATATTTTAACACATGTATCATATCGATTTACAATTAGTTCTTATCAAATTACTACAATAATTACAAAATAATTCTAACAAGAATTGGACAGCACCTCCTTTATAATATGACCTAACCTGTAAGAGATACACTCGATATAATCAACAATCAAAGTATCCTTTACTTTACAATTTATCACATATAGCACACATCGATCACATTCTCAATATAGTATAATACAATTAGATAAATCACAAACTGAAATCAACACCACTTATATCACATTTGCACATAATTATTGTGATCTACACTACATTGCTTATAATGACTTTATCTACATGTATGACTTAATTAAATGCACATCTATACAGTACTACATTAGCAAGAGTAATATAAACATCAAATTTAAGACTCCAATATAGCAGGAGAAACAGAGAATGCCGAAATCAAATAATAAGTAGTGTATAAACAGCTACATTTTAAAAATTCTATTACTAGACTTATACTAGGAATAATTTATATACAAAATTTCTTATTAAAACAATCCATACATTCTCGTATTAGCGTTGAATCTTAGGCCTTAACCCAAAGACAAACAGCCACCACAGGCAACAGATTAGAATTGAAAAAAAACAGAGCAACAGAACCTCTACTAATAACAACACATTAATAACACAGAATGACCATAATAAAACCTTACATCGGTTTATAAAATTTTTTAAACACAGCTTCCACTTAAAACTTAAATAACCTCCAGCCTCACATTGATTTTCAAGGCATAAACTTGATTACAATCCCTCCTGAAATTGATTAACATACCACAACAATTTACACAAACACAACCACTGTTAACTCGAATTCAACATCAGAACACGCACTCACAGCTACCCAATCTGCATAGCTCAACCTTCGGTTTTCTCACAATGAAATGACCCCTAATTATCAACACAGACACTGAACTATATACACAAAACACGCACGGTTGCAGGGCATGGACTTGGACCTCTGTTTAACTCCACAGAAACACAATCAACCACAATTTGTACATACAAGAAATTAGTTACAACAAGAGTCATACACGACCTCTGGATCACAACTTAACAATGAACCCTCAATTTTGACACCATAATTCGACCATACACATACCCACCAACACAGTCGCTGTACCAGCCGCAGCACACCCGCAGTTCGCAGTAGTTTACACTCACACACACCCACGACAGCTATACACACACAGCAGTTTATCAACCAATATGCACATATGATGCAAGGCAACAGAGGGGTAAGAAAGGGGATTCAATTCGTGGTAATAATCCTTAATACAAGCTGCAAACACAAATCACAGGAACACCATAACATCCCCGATTTGACCACCAATCTCGACTATACACACCCGGTGGTTTATACAAATACACGGCAGCTTACTCGCACACAATTAACCATGAACACGCAGCATCATATATATATATTGTTAAATATAATTGATGTGTTTTGATCAGTGTTTAAGTGTTACAGGGAGTTATCAGAGTTTAGCTGGAAGCAGTCAGAGTTTGCGTAAACTCTGACAGATGGAAGCTCGACAGAGTTTGTTAAACTCTGTCTGGAGGAAGCGCGTCTACTGTTCAACAGTGTTTAAAGATTAATTATGGAAGCGATATCTTTGAAGATTGGATAGCTATCAAAGAGATCGAGTTGACATAGGAGACGTGTGACAATCTGTAATTGATATCATTGTATAGCTGATTATTAGGAATATCAATTAGAGATTGTATCGTAGCTGTATGTTATATAAATACAGATAGGTTAACCCTAGAAGGGTATCGATAACGAATTATCATTATTGTAACCTAGCAGCTCTTTGTGATATTTTACATCACGAAGAGGGTTTGAAATACAAGAAGTTTTTTAAGTGCATAAACGCTTTTACTTGTTAATTTCTCATACAAAGTTGATTATTATTTGTGTATTCGGCCTAACAAGTGGTATCAGAGCCAATCTGTTACTTTATTACAGGTTAAGATCCAAACACAACAATAATCATGTCAGAAATTCCTCCACCAACACCTACTGTTTCTGAAAAGGCTCCTACTACTGTGAGTCGTTATGAACCAATCAGGGTTCCTATTCTGAGGCCATTAGAGTATGCTATGTGGAAGGTCAAGATGACTATGTTTCTGGAGGCTACAGATCCAGAATATCTTGACAGGATTTATGAAGGCCCTCACAATCCTACAAAGCTATCTGTTGCAGTTGTTGGTGAAGCAGCAAAAATGGTTCCAAAGGAAAAGAAGGACATGACTCCTGAAGATCTATCATCAATTGCTAAGGATGCAAAAGTTAGGCATTTACTACATAGTGCCTTAGACAATGTTATGTCTAAAAAAGTCATTAACTGCACCACTGCAAAAGAGATATGGGATGCACTTGAAGTCAGGTGTCAAGGAACTGCAGCAATTAAGAAGAATAGGAGAAACATACTCACACAAGAGTATGAGCATTTTGAGGCTAAACCTGAAGAGACCATGACAGAAACATTTGATAGATTCTGTAAACTGATTAATGATCTGTCATTGGTCAACAAAGAGTATGATCTAGAAGACTCGAATCTCAAGTTTCTTCTTTCTCTACCTGAAAAGTGGGATGTGAAAACAACCACTATTAGAGACAACTATGATCATGCTGAAACAGAGATTGATGAAATTTATGGACTGCTCAAAACTTATGAATTGGAAATGGAGCAGAGAAACAGGAGATCAAGCAGAAAAGGAAAGTCTGTTGCTCTTAATGTTGAAGAGAAGCCTCAGAAGAAAGAGGCAACAAAAAGGAAAATGAAAGGAAAAGCTTTGGTCATACACTCAGAAATTGATTCACCAAACTCTGATTATGATTCAAACACTTCTGAATCATCTGACTCTGAGGATGATGAAGAAGAAATGAGAAAAATGGCTGTGCTGATGGTGAAAACTTTCAAGAAAATGGGCTTCAAGAATTTCAAGAAAGGAAAAAGGTTTTCTAGGGATTCAAATGAAGACAGGAAAAGCTACAGGAAGTCTGATAAGAGAGATTCTAAAGGGAAGAAGGATAAGTCTGAAATTCAATGCTACAAGTGTAAGGAGATGGGTCACTATGCTCCTGAGTGCAAGAAGGGTAAAACTGGAAAGGTACTCTACACTAAAGGCAGAGATTGGGCAGATACTTCAGATTCTGATGAAGAAGTGAACTATGCTCTCATGGCTACTACTGAATCAGAATCCTCTGAAAATCAGGTACCTCCAACTACCTATGCTTATAATATTGATGACATTGCTCAATTAAGAATTTTTCTTAAGTCATTGCATATAAGTTATAGGGATCAGACTTTAGAAAATGAGAGGATAAAAGCTGAAAATTCTGAACTTAAAGAGAGAAATAAACTTGTTGAAGAGAAACTTGAAAACATGCAACAAGTTCAGAAAGAGAGAGATGATGCTGTTTGCAAAGAACAGATTTTGCTTCAGAAGTATAAACAACTAGAATCTGAGTTGGAGGAAGCAAATAAGAAAATTAGGACTTGGACTAATTCTGGAAAGGACACTCAACAGATTTTTCAAACAGACACTGTTGGTCTAGGTTATAATGAGGGAGATGAACTTAGATTTCAAAATCAAGTTAAAGTCAGAACTAAATTTGTTCATGGAACCAGTAAATTTTTGTCTGAGAATGAAAAAGAAGCTGTCCAAAGAAAACCAGTAAAAACTAGTGTTAAACAGGTTAATATTGGTTCTATGACAGATAAACAACTCAAACATAAACTGAAGGAGGTAAAATCTGTTGAGAAAAAGAAAGTGTCAAACAAGAACAGAAATGGAAAAGTAGGCATTACTTCAGGAAATAAACCAATGCTTTCTAGTTATGCTCCAAGAAAGACATGTCATAACTGTGGTAGTACTAAGCATCTTGCAAATTTCTGCAAGAAAAATAAAAATATAAATTCTTTACCTACAAAGTCTGAGGTAAAGAAGGATTTTGCTAGAACTAAGCCACAGACTCTATGCACACACTGTGGAAGCACTTGGCATTCCATCTATACTTGCAGAAAATATCATGCTATCTATCATAATTACTATGAACTGAAACCCAATCTAAAATGGGTTAAAGTTGATACTGCAAGTGTAAACACTGATACTGTTAGCTCAAACTCTGATAATGTTAATTCCGCTGCAAAAGCTAACAAAGTTAAGAATGCCAAAGGATCCAAGCAAGTCTGGATCCTTAAAACTAATCCTCAGTAATTGTTTGTGATTGCAGGGTAACAGGGAGGCAACCCTAGTCGTGGACAGTGGATGTTCAGGACACATGACTGGAAATAAAGCCCTGCTATCAGAATATGAGGAGAAGGCTGGCCCAAAAGTTTCTTATGGTGATGGCAATATAGGAAGAACATTGGGATATGGCAATATCAATCTTGGAAATGTCATCATCAACAATGTAGCTCATGTCCCAGGACTCAAGCATGACTTGCTATCTGTGAGTCAAATCTGTGACAAGGGATATCATGTAGATTTCCAACCTGAATATTGTGAAATTATCAGCAAATCTACAGGAAAGGTTGTTCTAGTTGGTCACAGGCAAAACAACATTTATGAAATCAAGCTTTTGATAGACTCTATTGGAAAAGCTGTTTGCCTGTCTACAAGAATGTCTAGTGAAGAGAGTTGGAAGTGGCACAAGAAACTCTCACATTTGAACTTGAACAACATCAATGAATTGATCAGAAAGGATCTTGTAAGAGGACTCCCAAAGACCCTGTTAAATGTTGATGGCCTATGTGACTCATGTCAGAAGGCTAAACAAAGGAAGTCATCTTTCAAGAGCAAAACAGAATCTTCTATCACTGATCCTCATCATCTTCTTCATGTTGATCTATTTGGTCCAGTAAATGTTATGTCTATTGCAAGGAAGAAATATGCTTTAGTCATTGTTGATGAATACACTAGATTCACCTGGGTGTATTTTCTAGCAAAGAAGGATGAAACTGCATTGACTCTGATGGAGCATGTGAAGCTTCTGGACAAAGGATCAAGCAACAAAGTTAGAATCATTAGAAGTGATAATGGAACTGAGTTCAGAAATGCAACAATGGAAGAATTCTGCAAGGACAATGGAGTGAAACAAGAATTTTCAGCACCTGGTACACCACAACAAAATGGTGTAGTTGAAAGGAAAAATAGAACCTTAATTGAAGCTGCCAGAACTATGCTTGATGAAGCAAAATTGCCAACTTATTTCTAGGCAGAAGCTGTTCAAACTGCTTGTTTTACTCAAAATGCAACACTGATCAATAAGCATGGAAAGACACCATATGAGATGGTGAAGAAAAAGAAGCCTAACCTGAAATACTTTCATATTTTCGGGTGCAAATGTTTCGTTTTGAAGACTCATCCAGAACAGTTGACCAAGTTTGAGTTAAAGGCAGATGAAGGAATTTTTGTTGGCTATCCACTGTCAACAAAGGCATTCAGAGTTTACAATCTGAGAACTAAAGTGATCATGGAATCTATACATGTTTCTTTTGATGATAAGAAGATAACTGGACTTGAAGACAAAGACGAATATGATCAACTGAACTTTGAAAATGAAGTTTTAAACTCTGATGAAGGAAACTCTGATGAAACAATTCTGACAGACTCTGTTGAAACAAACTCTGAACCTCTACTGGTAAATTCTGGAGAAACTTCTCAGTCACAACAAAGAGGAGAACCAGTTGAGGGGGAGCATGATCAAGATGAAGACTCAAACACTGATACTGAGTCAACTGAAAAATCTGGATCAAACTCTGATGCTTCAAACTCTGAAAATTCAAATTCTGACTCTGGACAGTCAAGTTCAGGGGGAGTCTCAGAAAACGAAAATAGATCACAACAGAATCAGGAGAGCATGGATCAAGGGGGAGGATCACATGCTGATAGAAGTCATTTGCCTTCTGCTAGGAAATGGACTAAATCACATACACCTGATTTGATAATTGGTGATCCAGATGCAAAAGTAAAGACAAGAAGTGCTACTGCAAGTGAATGTCTATTTCATGCATTCTTGTCTAAAAATGAACCAAAGAAAGTGGAAGAAGCTCTTCAAGATGCAGACTGGATAACAGCAATGCAGGAAGAGTTAAATGAATTTGAAAGGAATGAAGTTTGGACCCTTGTACCAAGACCAAAGAACAGATCTATTGTAGGTACTAAATGGGTTTTCAGAAACAAGACTGACAGTGAAGGTGTTATCACAAGGAACAAGGCTAGACTGGTAGCAAAAGGCTATTCACAGCAGGAAGGAATAGACTATGATGAAACATTTGCTCCAGTTGCAAGATTGGAGGCAATCAGAATTTTTCTAGCATATGCCTCTCACAAGAAATTCAAAGTGTTCCAGATGGATGTGAAAAGTGCTTTTCTGAATGGAAAGCTTGAAGAAGAAGTGTTTGTTGAACAACCACCAGGATTTGTGGACCCCAAATATCCAGATTATGTCTACAGGCTAGATAAGGCACTATATGGACTTAAGCAGGCACCAAGAGCATGGTATGAGACACTTGCTCAGTTTCTTCTAGAAAGTGGATTCAACAGAGGAACAATTGACAAAACTCTGTTTTATTTCAATCAAGGAAGTGACCTCCTTTTAGTTCAAATTTATGTTGATGACATCATCTTTGGGTCTACTAATGATAAACTCTGTAAGAAGTTTGCCAAGCTCATGCAGTCCAGATATCAAATGAGCATGATGGGAGAGCTTAGTTACTTTCTAGGCCTACAGGTGAAACAAACAGAAGATGGAATTTTCATTAATCAAGAAAAATACACCAGAAATCTTCTCAAGAAATTTGGTATGCTTGACTGTTCATCTGCATCAACTCCCATGGCAACAGCAACTAAACTGGACAAAGACACAGGAGTTTCAGTGGATATGACAAACTTCAGGGGCATGATAGGATCTCTTCTATACTTGACAGCTAGTAGGCCTGACATCATGTATGCAACCTGTCTTTGTGCAAGGTTTCAGGCAGATCCTAGAGAGCCACATCTGACAGCTGTGAAAAGAATCTTCAAGTATCTCAAGGGCACCATATCATTAGGTCTGTGGTACCCCAGAGAATCAGATTTTAAGCTACTTGGATATTCTGATGCAGACTTTGCAGGCTGTAAGGTAGACAGAAAGAGCACTAGTGGAAGTTGTCAATTTCTTGGTGACAGACTTGTTTCCTGGTACAGCAAGAAACAGAAATCAATCTCCACATCTACAGCTGAAGCAGAGTATATTGCAGCTGGTAGCTGTTGTGCACAGATCTTATGGATGAAGAATCAATTGCTGGATTATGGATTGAGGTACAGTAATATCCCTATTTACTGTGATAATCAAAGTGCTATTGCTATGACAGGTAATCCAGTACAGCATTCAATGACCAAGCACATCAGCATAAGGTACCACTTCATCAGAGAACATGTGGAAGAAGGAAATATTGAACTACATTTTGTATCTACAGAACAACAGCTTGCAGATATCTTCACTAAACCATTGAGTGAAGCTACATTTACAAGACTGGTCAATGAACTAGGAATGGTCTCTGGTTCTGACTAGAAATGTTGGTTAGATTCAAACTTTACTTATGTGATGTATTAATCATATTTCCTGATTGGTTAAATGCTAAGTGTACTCTGTTGATTAAACTCTGTTATGCATACTCTGTTAAACTCTGTCAGACAACTTATCATCCGTTGATTGTAGGTCGCATCAGTTGATGACTAACTGAACTTTATCCGTTGATGTTATATGGTCTTATCCGTTGATAGTTGTGTTATATGGTCTTATCCGTTGATAGTTGTGTTATATAGTCTTATCCGTTGATAGTTGTGTTATATGGTCTTATCCGTTGATAGTTGTGTTATACGGTCTTATCCGTCGATGGTTGTGTTATGCAGTCTCTAAACTCTGTCAGCATGTCTGTATGTCATACACTGTTAATAAGTTTGATAAACTCTGTGAACTTTGAGTTGATTTTTGTCTGAATGAAAACACCAATGAAGAAATATGTATGAAGCATGATTCTCAGCAATTAATCATGAATCTTTCTGAGTTATTGAGATCTAATCTTAGATTGTGCAGAAAGTTAACACAGCATGATACTGGCTCATATTTATAGCATCTCTTAGTTTATTTTGTCCTAAACTCTGAGTCTATAAATACTGTGTGCATTACCTTTCATGAAGAACTACTGATGTTGATGAACTCTAAACTCTGTTAGTTATACTCTGATAAAATAAAATGTTTACTGCAATACCCCAAAGAAAATGTATATAGGTTATTATACTCCTTTGAGATTATGTTGGATACTAGGATGACCCAGGAACCTATTGGTATATAATATGTGCTAAAATTCTCTGATTTTTGGTGACTAGTTAAATACTAGGATGACCCAGGAACTTATCAAAATGATAAGGGCTAAAATTTTTGAATTTTTGGTGACTGGTTCCAACCTCTGATTACTGGAATGAAAAATAAAAAAAAAAATAAAAAAAATAAAAAAATAAAAAAATAAAAATAAAAAAAATGTGTATATAAAGGGGGTATAAAATAAAAATTACTGTATAAAGTTTGATTACTTCAGAGTTTAGCTTTCATCATACAATCAGTGTTTACTATGACAGTTTGTGCATCCAGTGTTTATTGATTTACTTTATGGATTTTATGAAAAATTAGATGCTCTAAAAATTGACTTAGTAAACTCTGCTTCACACACACAAATACTCACAACTGTGCAATTTATGAAAGGGTTTCGATGATAAAGTTGGAGAATTGACAAACGCTGTTGATTCGTGATTTGTACTCTAAGGTAAATTTTCACTTGGACAATTTGAAAGTCTTGGAGTAAGTAGGGTTTTTGACAACTGTTAATCAGTGGATAGTTGATGAATGTGTTCTTTATATGATTACTTTAATTAGTTTTCATATTCTCTTCTTGATGCATTTTCTTGAAGAACAGTTCATATAACACAAATAACAGTTGCAGAACACAATGAATATGATTAGAAAAACAAAATTTTCATTGATAATAAGAAAGAGATTACAAGCAAATATTACATCTTTTTGTTCTCTCTATCTGCTAATCTATTCAACAGGAAAGTAAAAGGTCCGTCCACACCACTCCATTGTTAGAAAAAAATTCCCAGATCCCATCTTTGCCACTTTATTTGGGTGGAAGTTGAAGGGATAAGGTTATTTTTGCTGACATATTCATTAACAATGGTTGGTGGTGGTGGATGAGGATGCCTTCGAGGAGAGCCATGCCAATGTTGCTTGGAGGGCAGCATCGATGTCGATCACCCTTGCAGGTTTCTCTCTCTCGAGCTCTTCCAGACCAGCATCCATTTGCAGCCACAGCGTCTCAAGCTGCCTTTCCCACTCAAATGCTTCAAACTCTTCACGCGTATAGCTGAAGATGTCTCTATTTTCGACAAGATGAAGGTTTTTCTCTTTGATGGTAAGGTTAGCCATTGTTTTTCAAGAGTATTTGGTTTGAAGGGTTTGTGATTTTACAGGGGAGACTGAAAGGTTAAAGGTTTAATGAAATAATCTGAGCAAGTCTCTAGGCCTTAAATAGAGATGGGTAAGAACGAAGTCCTTAATCGCTTCGTATTCTGGTTATTAAAGGCAACAGGTAAACGATTCAAATTCTGATTTTACTTGGGTCCAGATATTTTTTTAAAAGAGTATTATTTGATTTTTGTTAAAATCAAATATTTTAATGTTTTATTTTTAATATACTCTTTTTAAAAAATAGGCGCACATGACCCACTCGCCTTTAATGTGTCCCACTTACCTATTATCGTGTCCCACTACACATTAATCAAGGAACTGATTGAGTGTTTGTTACATAAGAGATTGAGTTTTTATTAATTTAATCACTTTTGTGTCCAAACGAGTTTGCTTTATTCTTACTCTCACAGTTTTCTTATTTTTCTCTTGGACACTCACGCAAACACCTTTTCTACATACACATCTTTTGGAAATTCTTGGAAATTCTTAAGTCAATGGCATCTAAAGCATTCACTGCTCTTGGCTTACGGTTTGTTCCTAATAACTATGAAGCTCCACTCTATCATGAACGCGTTCCAGAATCGTTTCATCTCATGCAGAACTTTTTGAGGGATTCAGAGATTGGACAAGCTCTGACTGGACCTGCTACTCTTTCTGCGTCTCAAATTGCTTCATTCTGGCAGAATTCAGTTTATGTGGATGGAGGAGAAAGTGGAACTCCTACCATTATCTTCACTTACGAAGACCAAGATCATGTGATTACTCCACAGACCGTACGAGATACAATGGGGTTTGATACACATACTTCTTATACTCTCGTTAATGAAACTTATCTGAGAGAGATGCTACAAGAGATAGGTTACATGGAATCTCTTGACAAGCTCGGCAGCATAAAGAGACCAAATCTCAGAAAAGAATGGAATTTCTTCTTTGATTGCATAACGAGGACGTTCCAGAAGAAAGTCACAAACTGGGATGCCATTCCAATGGATAGTCTCCAAATCGGGTATTCTCTGCTCTATGGTATTAATTTTGATTTTGGTCGACATGTTTTGATGAGCTTAGGTGATAAATTGTCAGAGTCTACCACTGTCTACTATGCTCGTTTCTGTCAAATGTTGTTCAATGCATGTGTACCTGGTCTTGTAATTGATGAAACTGATAAAGTTGATCCTTTTAGAGTCAATAAGCGTATATTCTCTGATATGACTAACAAGGATGTTGGCAAAGAAAATCTCCCAGCTTTTGTCATGCCTCTTGCTCTACGGAATTTTCTTAATCAACCACAAGAACCAAATCAACCAGAACCACAACAAGATGAACCTGAACATCAACCTGAACAACAACCTGACCCACACCATGAACTTCAACCATCACCAAACACTGAATCACCTGCAAAGAAATCTTCACCCACTTCAAACACAAACTCTGATTCTCCATTAAAATCTAAGTCTAAATCTCAAGGCGTTAAGAAAGCACTTGCTGAACGACATGCCAGTCTAAGGCAGGCGGAAGAGACAAAGAGGAAATCAAAACGAAAATCTCCTGAAGCTATTTACACTAGAAAAGGGAAAAGACTGAAAGCTCGAGCAAACATGCCTAAGTCACCACTTTGTGAAGAGGATTCAGATAATGTACCTCTAGCAAAACGAAGAAAAGTGATATTCTCTGATTCTGTGGATGAAGATATTGAAGCTCCAGAGATTGTTTCACAGCAAACACCTCCTGTTGAGGTTGAGAAAGATGCAATACCTGCAGAGGATAAAATGCCTGCAGAAGAGGATGCAAGAGATGATGTTTCTCCAATAAATGCTGTTCCTGATTCATTTATGCCATTATCTGATCCTATCTCTAATATTGGTGTAGCTGATCAACCAACGTCTGTTCCTTCTGAAGCTGTGGCATCTCATACTGAGATAATATCTGATGCTCACCACACTGTTGAAGAAGGTGAAGAAATTGATCAGGCAATCAAAGTAACTTCTCAGTCAATGTTTGTTGCTGAGCCTGAGCAACATGAAGAAAATCTTGAAAAGCCTACAGAAGATATTGCTAAACCTATGGCTGAAGATGAACCAGTTAAAGCTACAAGTGTTGAAGCTGAAGGTGACAGTAGTGCAAACTCTGATACTTCTCTGAGTGCACCAGTACAAACTGATGATAAACATACACCTTTTTCTCAACCTTGTACTTCTCATAAAGCTGAGAGAGCACAATTTGCCAAGAATGCTGCTGAATGGTACAAAGAAGATTGTATTTTTTCATCTGGAAGAGCAGCTAAGTTTGTTAAGCAAAGTGCTGATACTATCTCTAATCCAGAGATTCTTTCTTGCTTGAAAGCAACTATAGTTCAAGTTAAAACTCTGGATAGACGATTTGATGATACTAATTTGGCAATCACTTCTTTGCGAAATGAGGTTGTAGCTAGAGAGATGAAAATGGAAACACATTCAAAACTAGTGACTACAAAATTCTCAAAAGCTCAAGACAATATCCTTGCCAGACTGAGTAAAGTTGAAGAGAACCAGTCTGATTTATCTGCTAAAATTGATTCTATTGCTACCTCCCTGGAGTTAATTACTTCTATCCTTATGCCTGATGATGTCAAAAAGGGGGAGAGAGTTGTCAGAAGGGATAGTGCTGGAGATGGAGGGGCAAGTAACAAAGGAAAGAAAAAGGCTGAGGAGGTTCAAACTCTGAGAACTAGTAAGTCATCCAAATCACAGTCTGTTGGGAGAAATACTCAAGGAACTTCAAGGACCAAGAGTTTACTGTTATCTTCAAATCCACAAACTGATGAAGAGTTGGCTGCTAAGTTGTTCATTGAAGAGAATGAGGAAGGAGTAACGATTGAGGACATTGAAGCTGAGGAAAAGAGTTTACAAGAAGAACATCTTAAAGCTTTAAAGTCTGATAAGGTACAAAAAGAAAAAGCTCCTAGGCCTGTTCTTAAAGGCATTGTGATCAAGGAAAATGTTGATGCTGATGAAAGATCACATTTATCTAAGAAATCAACGGAAGCTGAAGCTAAACTCAAGCTGAAAGGCATTGCTATGGAAGGAGAAGATTCAAAGAAGAAAGATACAACCTCTGTTTCTACACAAGTTGTACAGAAGAAAGAAAACACAACCTCTGTTGCTACACAAGTTGTGTCTAGACCTCTATCTTCTCAGTTGAAATCTGTTTTTGGTAAAGGAACAATTTCTGATCCAAATGTGTTATCTGGAGTCTCAATGAATATTTCTGATGGAAAAGCTTTATCTGGCAAGATTGGAAATAATAAGGCTGGACTAGGCTCACATAGAGACAGAAGGCAATATACTGGTCCTAGAGATCCTTCTTCACTGGCTGTTCCAGGTCGTGGTGTACCTCAAGAGAGTCTGGATAGACTGGAATCAGTGCAGTTGGTTCATCAGAAGAGTTTAGACAAAGATTTTCTTCTATACTTCATGGCTGATGGGACAGTATTCAAAGTTGGTGAGGATGATATCGGCTTGAAATATTGGGAAGAACTAGAGTATGTTCTATATCTTCTCAAGGTGAATAGTCGAAGGACTCAATCAGTTGCCAATGTACTCAGACAGAAGATGACTCAGAATCTGGCTATTAGAGGACAGAAATACAACAGCAGATACATTCCTAAGTACAGGGATTACCAAGGCAATCTCATTGAAATGAAGAAAGGTACTGCAAAGTTAAAAACTGATTTGGGAATCACAGTACTTGACTTCAATACTCAGGCAGAAAAAGACAGATTTATCAGACTGGGTAATGAAATGAGAAGAAACAAGATTTATGATCTTAGGGCTGCTATTTACTAAACAGATGAAAGTGATCCTCAACTCAGAGAAATCAAAGAAGCAATGAAGATTGAACTTGAAAATGCAGAAAGAAGATTGCTGATTGATTATCTCAGAACCATGCCAGATCTTGAAATGATTAGAGATTGAAGTTCTGTAAGAATTTTCTTATTCTCTATAGTTTTTAAGCTTAAACTCTGAATCTGTATAAACACTGTATTTATCTATTTGTTTTGACATCATCAATTACTGTCATTAACTTGTACATTTTTGATAATGAACAAGTTGGGGGAGATTGTTAAATATAATTGATGTGTTTTGATCAGTGTTTAAGTGTTACAGGGAGTTATCAGAGTTTAGCTGGAAGCAGTCAGAGTTTGCGTAAACTCTGACAGATGGAAGCTCGACAGAGTTTGTTAAACTCTGTCTGGAGGAAGCGCGTCTACTGTTCAACAGTGTTTAAAGATTAATTATGGAAGCGATATCTTTGAAGATTGGATAGCTATCAAAGAGATCGAGTTGACATAGGAGACGTGTGACAATCTGTAATTGATATCATTGTATAGCTGATTATTAGGAATATCAATTAGAGATTGTATCGTAGCTGTATGTTATATAAATACAGATAGGTTAACCCTATCCATAACGAATTATCATTATTGTAACCTAGCAGCTCTTTGTGATATTTTACATCACGAAGAGGGTTTGAAATACAAGAAGTTTTTTAAGTGCATAAACGCTTTTACTTGTTAATTTCTCATACAAAGTTGATTATTATTTGTGTATTCGGCCTAACATATATATATATATATACGCATACACATAGAGAGACTAACAAGAAATGGAGGGAGAAAAGAATCGCGAGGGATAAAGAGAGATTGAAGAGAGAGACTTCGAGAGTTTTTGAGAGAGATTAGAAGAGAACTCACACACCTCTGTATACATATACACACGCCTGCTTGATCGAGTTGCAGGAGAGAAAAGGAGAAACTCGGGAGAGAGATTAAGAGAGATTCTGAGGGAGAGAGATTGAGAGAAAGAGAGGAAAAAAAAATCTCGAGAGTTCGAGAGATTTCCACCGAACCCAGCTGAGAAGAAAAGGAACAGAGAACTGGGCTTTTGATTAAGGAAATGTTGGAGAAAAATGAAATTTGACAATGTTGAAAATTCTAAAAAAAAAATCTGATAAATAGCTTTCAAAAATTGGAATTAAATAGAAACATTTTGAAAAATTAAACTTTCCATTTTTCAAATAAAGAGTGTAAAATTATGAACACTCACATATTTTTACAATATTTTTAGGATAAAAAATGAATTAAATATGAATTTTACAAGAAAAGATCATTTAAATGAAATAAAACTCCTAAAATCATTTTAAAAATATTTAAACACCCAAATTAATTCACCCAATAATTTTAAAAACAAAATAATTATACAAAGATAATATTACAAAAGATTTCATGATTTTAAATACTCCGATGATTTTATAAAATCTTTCGAAGGTCAATAATGCATGATTTAAATAGATTTAAATCGTCAAAAATTCAAATAAAATTACACGGATCCACATTTCACATATTCATCATCATATAAGCACGTAAACATGATGTCACATAAATTCAATCCTAAAAAAATTCACCTTATATGATCCACATTTAATATTAAATAATAATATTTATAAATACGAAATTTCTAAGGCGTTATAAGAGGTGGCCTTGATTGATTATGCTGGGATGCTCCTGATGGTTTACTTCCCTGATTAACTATCTCACTTTGACTTCTACTAAATCCTGGATTCCTTGCAGTTTGAGACCACTGTCCTTTACTGAATTTGCTAGGAAAATTCCTTCCACTTGAACTTCCTTTCTAACTTTCAGCTTTCTTTTTCTTATTCTCTCGGTCTCTTTGCACTTGTTCGCTTCCTGCCTCTATTATGGATGCCTTCTGAACTATCACGACATAATCAGTTAATTCGAAGGCTGCCACTCGAGTCTGTATCCATGGTTTCAACCCTAACTAAAATCTTCTTGCTCGCTTCTCTTCATAATTTACGAACTTCGATACAAACCTAGACAGTTCCGTAAACTTAGATTCATATTCAGCCACTGATAGATTATTCTGCTTTAGCTCCAGGAATTTTGTCTCCATTTGGTTTTCCAGATATTTGAGTGAATACTTGTCTAGAAACATCCTGGTAAGTCTCTCCCAAGTTATTACTCCTGCTCCTTCTAAGTTCCTTTTTGCCTCCCACCAATAATTAGCTTCTCCTTTTAGGAGATAGGCAGCAAAGATCGTTTTGTCCTTCATCTACATTCAGTATTTCAAAAGCTTTCTCCATCTCTTTCAACCATGCCCTGGCTGTAACTGGATCGGTAGTTCCTTCAAATTCAGGGGGTTTCAATGACTTAAAAGCACGGAATGAATTGGCTACATGATTTGGTGGAACTGGCGGTGGTTGAGGGTTCTGATGCATAGCTAAATTCTGCCTCAATAAGTCCATAAATTGATTTAAGGGATCTCCTCCTTGGTCCCCTTCTTGATCAGCAAATTCATATTCTTCTTCTTCATAATCTGATTCATCAATAGTCCTTTCATTTTGTCTAATATTCTCTACGGTATGGCTGCCTTGGTCCGCAGCATTTGGATTTGATCTTGTATTTCTTCTAGGCGGCATGATTGTGTAAATAACAATATTCACCATTAATTACCCAAATTGGGGCACAATATTCATTATTCCCATATTCAATAAATATATCATCAGTTAACATATTTAGATAACACCATTTTAATCAATATCCTGATATAAGACAGCTCAACAAAATATGAGTAAACTACACTGGTTAAGATAAATACATCACAACCTGCGAATAACATTTTTTATTACCATATATGCTTCATAATGTACACAGTTTAAGCCTCAAAAGATACTGATACATGCTAATTCTGATACAACAAAAGTACTACCAACAGTCCTCTAATCAAACTAGGATTAATACAGTAAACACACTAGACTAATCCTCCAAAATGACACCACTAAAGTGACTATAGTCAGATCATGGCAATCCTGTTCTGATAATATCCCTCAGCTGAACAATAGCAGACGTAATAACCTGGTCTACCTCATCTCTCAACTCTGGTGCCCGTCTCCCTGCTGTCAACTCCCTAATGCAAACAAGTGATCGCATCTCTACGCTGATCAGCCCTTCAGATATCCCCTCCGAAATCTAGGCTGCCCTGCCCGTAGGTCCAGCCAACCTCTGCAACAACATATCCACCATACGGCGGGACTCTGATAACTGTCCCTCCAAAAGCTGATAATCTGGCAATAGAGTAACATGAATAGCATCTCCTGCTGGTGGGTGGGCCTCTGGTAGGGGTACCTCTACAGGTGAGGGTGGAGCTACAGGTGGGGGTGGATCATCAAAGGGGGCTGGATCTGCCTCTGAATCCTCCGAAGGATCTGAATCCTCCAAAGGGTCAACCTCCTCCTCAGTGTCGTCCAATGGGTCTGGACTCGGTGCCGGTGATGGCGCTGAAGCAGGTGGAACAGGAATCATCTGAATATCTCTAAACATCGGCTGCTCCTCTACCTCAGTCTCAATCCTAGGACGTCTAGGTGCTGGAACGTCCTCCTCCGGAACCTCTGGCCTCACCCTAGAGGGACCTGCCTCTTCCGACCCGACTGCTGGTCTCTGTCCCCTCACATATGGCACTACTGCCATAGCATCTAGATACTGCTGTCTATGTCCGACCCGGACTCTCCTCCTCAAACCTGCTACGACATGCGAGGGAATCTCAATACCGCGCTCCTCTAACTGTACAGTCTCCTCCTCTGTAATCCCTCGCCACCCATCGTGACTCGCCTCACCTGTCCGCTCCTCCTCCTATAATAAAACATAACTCTTATTAGTAATAATATATAAAATCGTAATCCCTACTTAGGGTCAGTACTATATCCGATAGACCGACCTTGAACTCGATATGAGTTCATGGATTTTATCATATATATACATATATCTTTGCCTTATTAACACTCTTGTTCCTGAGCAGTATGATTCTGAGCTCTGATACCATTTCTATGACACCCCTAGATCCGGGGTCAGGGATCCAGGTCATCACGGTCCAATTTCCGTTTAAACATATTACACTCTTGATACTTAAATAATTTAATGACATTATATACGCACACTATTGACCCCACACTTATAACAACACACACCAGTCATAAGCTCAGAGAACAGCATCCATCATTAAAAACAGTTAAAGTAAAGTTATTATTACAAACCCAGAATATTTAAGTAGCATTGCTGAAAATAATTCTGCATGAAGCATATCAACAACCAAAATATATTACAATAGACTTCTGATTTAACTTACACACGTCTACTCATACCCTGGATATATATATATATATATATATATATATATAAACATAGGCATCTGCTATAGCTGTGATATAAACATAGGCAAGAGTGAGCTAAAATAGCTCAGCAAGATAAAGTTTTAAATCCTGTTTGAAGTAGAACAATTTATAAAATCTTTGGAAGTGTTGGTTGTTCATTTAAAGTTGTGTCAATAAAGTATAACGATGAAGTTACAAAATAAAGTAAGGAAAACATTTTCATAAATATCTGTATTTTGTTTGTGCAGCAATACACCAACATAAACTTGCTTGTTATTCATTATAAAGATATAATATCAGTTTCTCTTCTAATTCCTTGATACCATTCATTGTTTCATACCATTTCATTCTTTTCCAATATACTAGTGTAATGAAATTTTCAACAATTATTTAAGAATTTAGGGGATCTTCATAATAGCCAGATACGACAGGACGATGATCAGTCGCCCTATACGTACCTGTTCCTGTTTACTACTAGTAGAAGGAATGACCCTCTCCGGTAATCATCCCTGGAGAAAAGTTCTCCACAATTCCCCCTCGACAACACATGGGCCGGAATAAAATCTTGCAAGCTGGACTGCATTGAACTCAGTCCAAATATAGAATCCCCATTATCGAAGTTCTTATTTCATTTATTCCAAAAATTTCCTTTTCATAATTCCATTTACCAAATTACCCTTTTTATCCATAAAGTACCTTGCATTATTTGTATTCATAAATAATTTCAGAAATCAGAAACATGTCCATTGCAATGCAATAATATGTAATCATGTATACATATATACATTTTCAACAAAACCATTTTCCTGGAATTTTATAATTTAATAAAGTAAAGATAAAAGAACTCTTGCCTGAAGGGTCGTAGGGGTAACGTGTCTCCGATCAGTCCGGTGATCTATAAACAATCCCAAAATTATTCAAGGTTAATCACTTAACATTTTTGAAAAGCTAAATATATACTTTACTTAGGTTAAACTCATTTTCAAGTTAACTCATTGGACATCCCCCTAACATAACTCTTATTATCATCATTATAATCAACATTGGCTCGATATCAAGGCATTGCATGGTACTTATGCTTGGGGTACTTAAGTCATATAAGTCCTAGTGTCGATCATTTACTATAAAAGATTACACCTCGCTAGTTATTGGCCGTTTTCTAAGTAATTTTCAAATATTATTACTAAGTGCGCCCTTAAGGAGTCCATTCGCACTTAACTTAGATTCGAACATTTTTATAAAATTGAAAACGATCCAATTAACATGAGGTTTTCTCTCACACCTTCCTTATGATCTCTAATATTTAATTACCGAGATTCGCCACTGAATTAACTACGTTTAGGGGTTTCATTTTCAATTATGAACTCGCATTTATGATTTCGAACTACTTTTAGTAAATCGATTATAATTCCTAAACCGTAAGTCCGTTTGTTTCGATTCTTTCGCCAAAACGATCTATGACTCGAGAAATACAAGGATAGGTCATGTTCTTATTAAGGTCAGAGGTTATTTATCTCGGGTATGCTCTATTTTAAAGGTTAATGAAATTTCGGCATTACGACGGTTGTAAATCGGATATTTCCAAAATCAAATCTTTCCAATAACCATGGTTTCCACTCCAAATCACACATACATGTTATTTACCTTTGAACTAAGGCCAAGCAATGCCTTTCCGTTCATATAAACTACTTTAACAATTATAAATACCCAATCATAGTTCTCATGCTTTAAACATACATAATAGCACTAAAACTCAAACAAATCTCATAATCCATCAAGGGTTTCAAGTAATATACCTTGTCTTGAGGCTTTATAAGGCTAATATACTCCTACAATCCTTGAACCTTTCTTATAATATCTTTTAGAAGTCATAAAACAACAATCAAAAGAAAAGAAAATTGGTAAGTTACTATTCATCATCACTTTCATAATTCTTTTGAAAATGGAAACCTTAAAGGATGATGACAAGCTCTTGGATATACTTTAGTCTTCTCTTCCTCTTCAATTTAAGCTAAAACTTGAAGCAAATGGGCGGGTGGAACCCCTTGATTCTACCTCTTGGCCGAGAGCTTCATGGAGGGGTGGTGGTGTTGTTTTCTTGTTTTGGTTTTGTATAATTATGTAATACTTGTAATATTTATCTATATATTGGATGCATCTCTTGCTTTTATGTTGGCTAATTGTCATTGGTCCAAATGTCAAGACCATGCAAAACAACTCCATTTTGTAAAAATGCAACTAAGCCATTCCTTTATTAGTTGACTTACATTTAAGTCATTTAATTCCTCCTTTTCCACCAATTTGATTCTCTTTGTAACTCGTTAATAAAATCAATACGTTACGACTTATAAGTTGCATTCTATTGCTTTAAGGTGACACAATTCCTTAACTCCATATTATATCCCTTGATCCTTTTGTATCTAGGAAATTTTCGGGTAAAATAAAAGTGCTATTCTTCAAATTTCAATATCATTTACATACACTTATTCTGTCCATGGATCATCAATACGAACTTAGAAATCCGTTCCGGGTACTTCTGTATAGTGTCGTCTAATAATATTCTCATTTCCACCGAAAACACTATTCACACTCTATTCTCTTTTTATTCCTTATATTTATAAAAATGTCTCTGTTCTCTTTCGGACATTCCTCAACCCTTTTTACGGAACCACTAGTCTTATAACAGAGATCGATTATTCTTATCTAAGTGGTCAACCAATTGCATTGCTCGTGGCATATAAACATTTGAATCTAAATTCATTAAATATTCATTTATTAGAACCACTGATACATTAATACTCCATTACATAATAAAAGTTTTAATTCTACCAAAAAAATCTGAGGTCTTACAAGTAGGATGATGTATGTTGACAAGGATTTCAATATGATCATAGGGTCAACAGTGGTAGACAGGTATAGCCTCAAAATGACATCTGATGTAGTAACACGCAGAATTGACTTCTTTGTGTTGGCAAGGATGGTGACGCTTATGGTGAGTCATGGCAATGTCCCTAAACCAGCCATGGAACACATCCAGAAATACTATATTTAAAGATATGCTGAATTCTATGAGAAACATGGTGACTGGATGGAAATTGATGATGCAAACTTGTCCATAAGTTCAGATGAATTAGAGGTTGAGTGTAAGTATGATTGGGCAGAGAGAACGTCATCTTATACACTTGAAGAAGTGTATGAAGCAGCAGAAGCATTCAGGACTACTGAAGAAGAATTCAAGGATGCTGATAAACCACCCAAGTCTGCCAAACAAACTGCTGAAAATCTAGAAGCTCAACTGAAAGAAAGTTGCAAGAAGATCAACAAAATGAGCAGTGAGAAAGCAGATTATCAGCCCTGTGTACTGGAAGATCCTCTCAGAATTATAGATGGAGAAGAAGAAATCTATGCAGATAGTTTTCACAAATTGAGGACCAGTATCTTGAAGAATCTCTACTGGAGAGTTGTTGGATCATCTCACAAGCTTGAAATGCTATGTGCTTGGGAACTTGAAGTTATCTTTGACCAAAGGAGAGATGAAGATCCAAAACTAGACAGAAAAAGGAGAGTATCCCTCAATGGTTTTCCTGGAAGGAGATTCAAGGTCATCGAAGGAATCTTAAAGTTCAGAACATACACCTATGACTTCGAAACTTGGTTTGACCTGAAAGATGCTAAAGTGTTTCCTTGTCGAGTGATTCAAGGGTATATTGAAGACATTGAAGATGATGCTAACACTCCTGAAGAAAAGGCTTTAGTAGAAGACCTCAAGAAGGCAAGACAAGAAGCTCTCAAAAGAGAGGGAAGAATCTAGACAGCTGAGAACTGCTCAAATCAAGCTAAGTAAAATTTCTTATTTGCTCAACATAAAGGAGTAATTGATTTGCAGTTAGAACATTAATGTTGTATTCTGGATTCTTTAACATTCATCAGACATAGTGTTTTAACTATTCTGATCTATGTTAGTCCATAAATTGATTTAAGGGATCTCCTCCTTGGTCCCCTTCTTGATCAGCAAATTCATATTCTTCTTCTTCATAATCTGATTCATCAATAGTCCTTTCATTTTGTCTAATATTCTCTACGGTATGGCTGCCTTGGTCCGCAGCATTTGGATTTGATCTTGTATTTCTTCTAGGCGGCATGATTGTGTAAATAACAATATTCACCATTAATTACCCAAATTGGGGCACAATATTCATTATTCCCATATTCAATAAATATATCATCAGTTAACATATTTAGATAACACCATTTTAATCAATATCCTGATATAAGACAGCTCAACAAAATATGAGTAAACTACACTGGTTAAGATAAATACATCACAACCTGCGAATAACATTTTTTATTACCATATATGCTTCATAATGTACACAGTTTAAGCCTCAAAAGATACTGATACATGCTAATTCTGATACAACAAAAGTACTACCAACAGTCCTCTAATCAAACTAGGATTAATACAGTAAACACACTAGACTAATCCTCCAAAATGACACCACTAAAGTGACTATAGTCAGATCATGGCAATCCTGTTCTGATAATATCCCTCAGCTGAACAATAGCAGACGTAATAACCTGGTCTACCTCATCTCTCAACTCTGGTGCCCGTCTCCCTGCTGTCAACTCCCTAATGCAAACAAGTGATCGCATCTCTACGCTGATCAGCCCTTCAGATATCCCCTCCGAAATCTAGGCTGCCCTGCCCGTAGGTCCAGCCAACCTCTGCAACAACATATCCACCATACGGCGGGACTCTGATAACTGTCCCTCCAAAAGCTGATAATCTGGCAATAGAGTAACATGAATAGCATCTCCTGCTGGTGGGTGGGCCTCTGGTAGGGGTACCTCTACAGGTGAGGGTGGAGCTACAGGTGGGGGTGGATCATCAAAGGGGGCTGGATCTGCCTCTGAATCCTCCGAAGGATCTGAATCCTCCAAAGGGTCAACCTCCTCCTCAGTGTCGTCCAATGGGTCTGGACTCGGTGCCGGTGATGGCGCTGAAGCAGGTGGAACAGGAATCATCTGAATATCTCTAAACATCGGCTGCTCCTCTACCTCAGTCTCAATCCTAGGACGTCTAGGTGCTGGAACGTCCTCCTCCGGAACCTCTGGCCTCACCCTAGAGGGACCTGCCTCTTCCGACCCGACTGCTGGTCTCTGTCCCCTCACATATGGCACTACTGCCATAGCATCTAGATACTGCTGTCTATGTCCGACCCGGACTCTCCTCCTCAAACCTGCTACGACATGCGAGGGAATCTCAATACCGCGCTCCTCTAACTGTACAGTCTCCTCCTCTGTAATCCCTCGCCACCCATCGTGACTCGCCTCACCTGTCCGCTCCTCCTCCTATAATAAAACATAACTCTTATTAGTAATAATATATAAAATCGTAATCCCTACTTAGGGTCAGTACTATATCCGATAGACCGACCTTGAACTCGATATGAGTTCATGGATTTTATCATATATATACATATATCTTTGCCTTATTAACACTCTTGTTCCTGAGCAGTATGATTCTGAGCTCTGATACCATTTCTATGACACCCCTAGATCCGGGGTCAGGGATCCAGGTCATCACGGTCCAATTTCCGTTTAAACATATTACACTCTTGATACTTAAATAATTTAATGACATTATATACGCACACTATTGACCCCACACTTATAACAACACACACCAGTCATAAGCTCAGAGAACAGCATCCATCATTAAAAACAGTTAAAGTAAAGTTATTATTACAAACCCAGAATATTTAAGTAGCATTGCTGAAAATAATTCTGCATGAAGCATATCAACAACCAAAATATATTACAATAGACTTCTGATTTAACTTACACACGTCTACTCATACCCTGGATATATATATATATATATATATATATATATAAACATAGGCATCTGCTATAGCTGTGATATAAACATAGGCAAGAGTGAGCTAAAATAGCTCAGCAAGATAAAGTTTTAAATCCTGTTTGAAGTAGAACAATTTATAAAATCTTTGGAAGTGTTGGTTGTTCATTTAAAGTTGTGTCAATAAAGTATAACGATGAAGTTACAAAATAAAGTAAGGAAAACATTTTCATAAATATCTGTATTTTGTTTGTGCAGCAATACACCAACATAAACTTGCTTGTTATTCATTATAAAGATATAATATCAGTTTCTCTTCTAATTCCTTGATACCATTCATTGTTTCATACCATTTCATTCTTTTCCAATATACTAGTGTAATGAAATTTTCAACAATTATTTAAGAATTTAGGGGATCTTCATAATAGCCAGATACGACAGGACGATGATCAGTCGCCCTATACGTACCTGTTCCTGTTTACTACTAGTAGAAGGAATGACCCTCTCCGGTAATCATCCCTGGAGAAAAGTTCTCCACAATTCCCCCTCGACAACACATGGGCCGGAATAAAATCTTGCAAGCTGGACTGCATTGAACTCAGTCCAAATATAGAATCCCCATTATCGAAGTTCTTATTTCATTTATTCCAAAAATTTCCTTTTCATAATTCCATTTACCAAATTACCCTTTTTATCCATAAAGTACCTTGCATTATTTGTATTCATAAATAATTTCAGAAATCAGAAACATGTCCATTGCAATGCAATAATATGTAATCATGTATACATATATACATTTTCAACAAAACCATTTTCCTGGAATTTTATAATTTAATAAAGTAAAGATAAAAGAACTCTTGCCTGAAGGGTCGTAGGGGTAACGTGTCTCCGATCAGTCCGGTGATCTATAAACAATCCCAAAATTATTCAAGGTTAATCACTTAACATTTTTGAAAAGCTAAATATATACTTTACTTAGGTTAAACTCATTTTCAAGTTAACTCATTGGACATCCCCCTAACATAACTCTTATTATCATCATTATAATCAACATTGGCTCGATATCAAGGCATTGCATGGTACTTATGCTTGGGGTACTTAAGTCATATAAGTCCTAGTGTCGATCATTTACTATAAAAGATTACACCTCGCTAGTTATTGGCCGTTTTCTAAGTAATTTTCAAATATTATTACTAAGTGCGCCCTTAAGGAGTCCATTCGCACTTAACTTAGATTCGAACATTTTTATAAAATTGAAAACGATCCAATTAACATGAGGTTTTCTCTCACACCTTCCTTATGATCTCTAATATTTAATTACCGAGATTCGCCACTGAATTAACTACGTTTAGGGGTTTCATTTTCAATTATGAACTCGCATTTATGATTTCGAACTACTTTTAGTAAATCGATTATAATTCCTAAACCGTAAGTCCGTTTGTTTCGATTCTTTCGCCAAAACGATCTATGACTCGAGAAATACAAGGATAGGTCATGTTCTTATTAAGGTCAGAGGTTATTTATCTCGGGTATGCTCTATTTTAAAGGTTAATGAAATTTCGGCATTACGACGGTTGTAAATCGGATATTTCCAAAATCAAATCTTTCCAATAACCATGGTTTCCACTCCAAATCACACATACATGTTATTTACCTTTGAACTAAGGCCAAGCAATGCCTTTCCGTTCATATAAACTACTTTAACAATTATAAATACCCAATCATAGTTCTCATGCTTTAAACATACATAATAGCACTAAAACTCAAACAAATCTCATAATCCATCAAGGGTTTCAAGTAATATACCTTGTCTTGAGGCTTTATAAGGCTAATATACTCCTACAATCCTTGAACCTTTCTTATAATATCTTTTAGAAGTCATAAAACAACAATCAAAAGAAAAGAAAATTGGTAAGTTACTATTCATCATCACTTTCATAATTCTTTTGAAAATGGAAACCTTAAAGGATGATGACAAGCTCTTGGATATACTTTAGTCTTCTCTTCCTCTTCAATTTAAGCTAAAACTTGAAGCAAATGGGCGGGTGGAACCCCTTGATTCTACCTCTTGGCCGAGAGCTTCATGGAGGGGTGGTGGTGTTGTTTTCTTGTTTTGGTTTTGTATAATTATGTAATACTTGTAATATTTATCTATATATTGGATGCATCTCTTGCTTTTATGTTGGCTAATTGTCATTGGTCCAAATGTCAAGACCATGCAAAACAACTCCATTTTGTAAAAATGCAACTAAGCCATTCCTTTATTAGTTGACTTACATTTAAGTCATTTAATTCCTCCTTTTCCACCAATTTGATTCTCTTTGTAACTCGTTAATAAAATCAATACGTTACGACTTATAAGTTGCATTCTATTGCTTTAAGGTGACACAATTCCTTAACTCCATATTATATCCCTTGATCCTTTTGTATCTAGGAAATTTTCGGGTAAAATAAAAGTGCTATTCTTCAAATTTCAATATCATTTACATACACTTATTCTGTCCATGGATCATCAATACGAACTTAGAAATCCGTTCCGGGTACTTCTGTATAGTGTCGTCTAATAATATTCTCATTTCCACCGAAAACACTATTCACACTCTATTCTCTTTTTATTCCTTATATTTATAAAAATGTCTCTGTTCTCTTTCGGACATTCCTCAACCCTTTTTACGGAACCACTAGTCTTATAACAGAGATCGATTATTCTTATCTAAGTGGTCAACCAATTGCATTGCTCGTGGCATATAAACATTTGAATCTAAATTCATTAAATATTCATTTATTAGAACCACTGATACATTAATACTCCATTACATAATAAAAGTTTTAATTCTACCAAAAAAATCTGAGGTCTTACAAGTAGGATGATGTATGTTGACAAGGATTTCAATATGATCATAGGGTCAACAGTGGTAGACAGGTATAGCCTCAAAATGACATCTGATGTAGTAACACGCAGAATTGACTTCTTTGTGTTGGCAAGGATGGTGACGCTTATGGTGAGTCATGGCAATGTCCCTAAACCAGCCATGGAACACATCCAGAAATACTATATTTAAAGATATGCTGAATTCTATGAGAAACATGGTGACTGGATGGAAATTGATGATGCAAACTTGTCCATAAGTTCAGATGAATTAGAGGTTGAGTGTAAGTATGATTGGGCAGAGAGAACGTCATCTTATACACTTGAAGAAGTGTATGAAGCAGCAGAAGCATTCAGGACTACTGAAGAAGAATTCAAGGATGCTGATAAACCACCCAAGTCTGCCAAACAAACTGCTGAAAATCTAGAAGCTCAACTGAAAGAAAGTTGCAAGAAGATCAACAAAATGAGCAGTGAGAAAGCAGATTATCAGCCCTGTGTACTGGAAGATCCTCTCAGAATTATAGATGGAGAAGAAGAAATCTATGCAGATAGTTTTCACAAATTGAGGACCAGTATCTTGAAGAATCTCTACTGGAGAGTTGTTGGATCATCTCACAAGCTTGAAATGCTATGTGCTTGGGAACTTGAAGTTATCTTTGACCAAAGGAGAGATGAAGATCCAAAACTAGACAGAAAAAGGAGAGTATCCCTCAATGGTTTTCCTGGAAGGAGATTCAAGGTCATCGAAGGAATCTTAAAGTTCAGAACATACACCTATGACTTCGAAACTTGGTTTGACCTGAAAGATGCTAAAGTGTTTCCTTGTCGAGTGATTCAAGGGTATATTGAAGACATTGAAGATGATGCTAACACTCCTGAAGAAAAGGCTTTAGTAGAAGACCTCAAGAAGGCAAGACAAGAAGCTCTCAAAAGAGAGGGAAGAATCTAGACAGCTGAGAACTGCTCAAATCAAGCTAAGTAAAATTTCTTATTTGCTCAACATAAAGGAGTAATTGATTTGCAGTTAGAACATTAATGTTGTATTCTGGATTCTTTAACATTCATCAGACATAGTGTTTTAACTATTCTGATCTATGTTAGTTAAGTTGTCAGCATGCTTTAATTGTAAATTTGTTGTTATTGTCCATAAAAACAAATTAGGGGAGATTGTTGGGATTTATGGGTGATAGTTAGAGACAACTTAACTAGTACTTAGTTTTATTTGTATAGACTAAGTAGAACATACTGTCACAGCCATAGTTTGTCTTTGTAATCGAATAAACTACTGTCATGTAATAACTGTATCTCTTGGAAGAAGTTCATGCATTTATTCAAGCCTCAAGACATACATAAGGAAGACAGAAAGAATAAATGTTAATGTCACAACATTGACAGTAAAGTTACAAGAAGACAACATGTTGCTAGGTCACGACAACAAGTTTCATCTGACGGCAACATTAGCGGAAGCATGAAGACAACAACATTCTCACACTTTGACAGCAAGCTTGAAAGTCCTGACAGCATCATTGGCGGAGACTCATACTGTCATCCAAGGAATATTCTCATGACAACAAGCTTGGCATAAAAGTTACTGTCTCAATGGAATATTTGAATTGGGGATTTATCTCAGTCAAACCCGTGATAGTTTAGATGTTCAAGAAACAGATTTGCTGCATTTTGTCAAAGATTGTAGCAGACCTACAAGACTACGACCGAAGATTGAGTGATAACAAGACGAAGCTCGACAATTCAAGAGTATGACAAGTCTACATATACTAGAATTGTTTTAGCTAGTTTTAGAAAGAACCCAGATTGCTTTATAATTAATGATAGTCTGTTTGTATAGCATTTTGGGAAAGTAACATGGGTGTGCAATTTGTAAGGAGCTGCCACTTGAATATGACAGCGGCTCCATAACCCATATGATTGAGATGTTAGAGAAGATTAGTCTTTATAGATAAACATCTCTCATTCTTTCTGTAATCGATTCAAGAAGTCGAAGCTTTAGAAAATACTTTTTCTCGAGGTTGTAGCAACACTTCGCAAAATAAATAAAACATTTATTTTGTGAGAACATCTTGAGTTACCACTTATGTTTGCATTTCTTGTATAGATAGTTTACAAACTTTATCATTGTTGTTGAGGTAAAGATTTGGAATTATCTATATTGCATTCAACCCCCCCTTTCTGCAATATACTCCGGGACCAACACTGATAGGGCCATATTTCATCATATTTTTAATACCTATTTTATGTCCATTTTCATAATTTTATTAATTAATAAATTGTTTTATTTTGTTTTGTAGGAAAATAAATAAAAACAGAATTTGTAGGAAAAGGTGAAATAAATAAATAACACTTCTTTTTGTTATTATTAATATATTGATACGTGTTGATTTTCTACTTTGTCACGTTCTGTTACTCGCATGCTTTGGTTGATATATAGTATAGTTTATTAATATAAACTATCTGGTAAGCTTATTAATTGTTTTGCTTGTTTTTGTCACCTACGACCACTTGCCATTCCAAAAGCTTAAGTTTAGTTGTTTATTATTAATATAACTAGTTTAGATTTGCTTCGTGATTTCATGTTTGGTTCGTATTATATATTATTTGTTTCGTTTATTACATAAATATGAGTAGCTAAATCTCTTGCCCTAGGATGAAGATGAAGTTAATTTAATTGCTTTTGATTTCTTCTCGTTCCTATTAATTGATTATCATAATTTTTCTTGGTGCTTAATTGTTCAATTAATAAAGTGATTTTGATATATTATTGTTACCAGATTTATTTTTCATAGCCTATGCTTGCTCCTTGAAGTTTTGATAGGTTATTGTTAGATAACAAGTTTCATAATATATGCTTGTGTCGTTAATTGATATATCTTATTTGTGAAGAAAAGAGAGTTGATTTTAGGGCTAGTTGATATTAATTATGATAAATTAATGGATTTGGATTCCTAGGTCTTCCATATTACTTGATAATCTTTGTTAATTAGGTTAATAAAATCTCATCTCAAATATAATTGTCTAGTTCGCCTGAGTTAATTGTTAGGGTTTTGAAAATTCATAGTCTCTGAGGATCGATCTGTGATTGCTATGGATTATTATCCAAATTCAATCCCCTTGAATCCTCCTGGTTTTGCTGAATCTGTTAAGAGATTTAATTCTTTAGAAAAAAGTATGGAAACATTACTCAAATCTCAACAATCTTTCATGGAAGTTATGACCCAAGATATGCAGTTACTAAATTCCAACACTCAAGCCATATCTAAGCTAGAGGTCCAAGTCAGTCAATTGGCAAACACAATTAGTGAGAGAGAGAAAAATCGATTTTTTAGTCAACCTGAGACTAATCCTAAATTTCATCCAAATTAAAAGTCTCATGAAAATATAAATTCTGTCATCTCTCTAAGGTCTGGTAATCAATTCAACAATCATGCTGGTGTCAATACTCAAGAAGAAGATAAGCTAACATCTGAACCAAATCCTATTCTTTTGAATCCTAGTCTTAAGCAATCTTCGAATCCCGAGAATTTTGAAGTAGATAAAGCTAATGAGTCATCACCATCCGATGAACCACCTTCGAAACCCCACTCTGATGTGTCTAATGAAAAATTCTTTAAACCGAAAGCCCCGTTTCCTCAAAGACGCACTTCAAACAAACAATCTGCTCAGTTAGACAAGATTTTGGAAGTCTTTAAGCAAGTCAAGATTAACATTTCTCTTTTAGATGCGATTCAACAAGTTTCCTCTTATGCTAAGTGTTTAAAAGATTTGTGTACTCATAAAAGAACCACTCATGTTCCTAAGAAAACTTTCCTAACATCTCATGTTAGTTCTATTTTGTCAAATCAAATTCCTGTGAAGTATAAGGATCCTGGTTGTCCTACCATCTCTTGTGTCATAGGTGATACTTTCATTGATAAATATTTACTCGATCTAGGAGCTAGTATGAACCTTCTTCCATTATCTGTCTATCAAGCCTTCGGTTTAGGTGAAATTAAAAAGACTAGTGTCATTCTTCAGTTAGCTGATCGTTCTATTAAAACTCCTAAAGGTATAGTGGAAGATGTGTTAATTAAGGTTGGTGATTGTGTCTTCCCCGTTGATTTTGTTGTCTTAGAAACCGAACCAGTCAAAAATCTCAAAAATCAAATTCCTGTCATTTTAGGAAGGCCTTTTCTTGCAACATCTATTGCTTTGATTAACTGTAGGAATGGTTCGATGAAACTCACTTTTGGAAACATGACGATAGATCTCAATGTGTTTAATGTCGGAAATCAACCTAATGAGCTTTTTGAACAACATGTAGGAGTTAATTTGATAGATGAAGTTGTTTCATGGTCGAATCTTGAGGATAGTGCAATTAATTCTTTTCTTGAGGAAGATGTTTTGTTAAAGTATGAGAGTAATAAAGAACTTCAGGAGCTTCATAGAAGTTTTACTTCTTATCCGATGTTAGATGAATTGAATGCCATTTGTTCTAAGCATGAAACCCAACTTGAGGATAGTTCTTTTGATCCTAGGACCATTGTTAAGACTTCTGTTGGTGAGTCATCCACTATCATTCATAATCTGTCTTTTTCCACTCTTGATCAGTATTTGCAAGTTGATAATGAAACTCATGTTGTTTTCTCTAGTGATTTAGTTCATAACCAAGGATTTCAAGTAATCAATCTGCTTAAACAACATAAAGAAGCCTCTAATTGGTCTACGAATGATGTTAGGTGTATGAGTTTTATTCTATTGCATGATCATATTTATTCTCTAGTGGATAATCAAGTATTTGTGGGTGAGTTTCAAATGTTTGATAATTGTGTTACATGTGTTGTCTTCCCTCGATCTGGTATTGGTTAATATATCTGTTTTGTAATGTGTCTCCTATAGTGAAGTATAAGTATGGGGGAACAACTGTGTGTGTGTTTTATGTGTGTGTGTGTTATAGGTAATAATGTTTCTCCGTCATCCTTTATCAGGTATTCTCGTCCTTTTACTTTGTCATTCTTCTCTCATTTGCATACATTGAGGACAATGCATGATTTAGGTATGGGGGAGGGATTTAGTCGTATTATTTTCAAAAAAAATTGAAAAATGAAAAAATCAAAAATAATTCTAGCCTTGTGAAATGATCACTTGTTAAAGTAGGCTTGATGCACCCTTACATGCTATAGTACTCTTGTGTTTCTGAAGCTTTTGATTGAGAAGTGATATGCTAAGTTCTTGTGCACACACTTACACTAGCAAGTTGAAACTAGTAGACTTATTGAATTTTGTAAGTAATTAAAAGGACATGAATATGTGCAAGAAGATTTGGTTTGCATGCTTTGAGTACAAGTAGGTGCAGTAAAGAGATTTTTGCTTGGGATAGATTATGTTTTACCACCAAGTGAGATTTTGAGCCTATATGCATATTTTTTTGCATTTTATATTCGTTTGCTTGAGTGTCCACATATTGTTTGCATTGCTAGCACTTGTTTGAGACCTTTCTTGAAATGCATGACATTATTTGATGATAAGATGATAAAGGCATTTAGGAATAACCTATTATTATCCAAATTACCACACCCTTTACATATGATCAATTAGTTACCCCTTTGAGTTTAATCCTATTTTTTCGGTGACACACCACATTACTTGCCTAGACCTTTTTGTTGTGCAGCCTTACGTATATTTGATCCCAATTTGTCAAAGGCTAGTAGGAAGTTGAGGGAGTAATAAGGTGTGTGAGATGGGGTTTACTTTTGTTCATTACATTTTGGGAAAATATTGGATTTTGTTGTTTACTTATCAGTCGTTGTTCAAATTTTTTTTGAAGAAATGTGTATATATTTATAGTATCTATCTCAGCTCTCAAAAAAAAAGAAAAAAAAAAGAAAAAAAAAAAAAGAGAAAAGAAAAAAAATTATCTGAGAGCATTCTTATGTTTTTGTGTTTGTGTGATCCTTCTTCATTCGACTAGTCAAGCATTTTGTTGAAAAAAAAATTCAGAAATCCATGTATGGGGAGAAAGTATGGTGTTGTGTATGATATATTATGGATTCTACTAGCTTTTTACACTTTACCTTATTTGGCCTTACTTAACATACCTTGTCCCTAGCCCCGTTACAACCCAAATAAAAGACCTTTTGATTATCATCATTAATGTATGTTGTGTTAAAGTTAGATTGATACCAAATGTCAACCATGCTTATGATTTTGTTGGAATGGAGTGATACACTTACCCTTGTTCTTGAGTGAATATTCTTTTGTGAGTGAAAGGTGAGTTATTGCTTGTTTTGTGCATATGAGATCCCAAGTTTTGACTCTAAGATGTACTCTTGTGGACTTAGCATGGTTACCAACTTATTTTTACACTTAACATGGACTTTTGAGTACCTATGCATATTTCTTTGAGTAGACTATGTGAATACTTGCACCTTACACACCAAGACATTGCAAATTCACTTTGATTCTTAAGTTGATGTAGCATGAGATGACTTGTATGTGTGGTGTCGCATTGAGCAATCTTTTACATGAGCTAGATGGATTTTGTGGGTACATTCACTATAGGCCCTCACGAGACCTCACACGTCCACTAAGGCTGCTTAGGGGTTTAAAGGGCTTGTTGCATATGCCAAATGCAATCGTGATCACCTACGGAAGTGGTATTATCTATTAGATAGTTTTTTATATTAGTTTTCTCGAGGACGAGCAAAAGATAGGTATGGGGGCATTTGATAGGGCCATATTTCATCATATTTTTAATACCTATTTTATGTCCGTTTTCATAATTTTATTAATTAATAAATTATTTTATTTTGTTTTGTAGGAAAATAAATAAAAACAGAATTTGAGCAGGAAAAGGTGAAAAAAGGCAAGGAGGTGGAAAATACTTGAAACCAAAGAAATTGTAGGAAAAATCGAATACTTATCCGAGAAGAAAAGGAAATTGAAGAAATTATATTCAAGATCGGATTGTAATCAAAGGAGCCAAACCTATTATTTTTCCCTATATATATGGCCTTCCCTCTTGTAATTTAGACACCAATTTAGACGCCTAGAATTTTAGTTGTTATTTGTTTTGCTCTCTCTGCACTTCTTTTTATTATTATTAATATATTAATACGTGTTGATTTTCTACTTTGTCTCGTTCTGTTACTCGCATGCTTTGGTTGATATATAGTATAGTTTATTAATATAAACTATCTGGTAAGCTTATTAATTGGTTTGCTTGTTTTTGTCACCTACAACCACTTGCCATTCCAAAAGCTTAAGTTTAGTTGTTTATTATTAATATAACTAGTTTAGATTTGCTTCGTGATTTCATGTTTGGTTCGTATTATATATTATTTGTTTCGTTTATTATATAAATATGAGTAGCTAAATCTCTTGCCCTAGGATGAAGATGAAGTTAATTTAATTGCTTTTGATTTCTTCTCGTTCCTATTAATTGATTCTCATAATTTTTCTTGGTGTTTAATTGTTCAATTAATAAAGTGATTTTGATATATTATTGTTACCAGATTTATTTTTCATAGCCTATGCTTGCTCCTTGAAGTTTTGATAGGTTATTGTTAGATAACAAGTTTCATAGTATATGCTTGTCTCGTTAATTGATATATCTTATTTGTGAAGAAAAGAGAGTTGATTTTAGGGCTAGTTGATATTAATTATGATTGATTAATGGATTTGGATTCCTAGGTCTTCCATATTACTTGATAATCTTTGTTAATTAGGTTAATAAAATCTCATCTCAAATCTAATTGTCTAGTTCGCCTGAGTTAATTGTTAGGGTTTTGAAAATTCATAGTCTCTGTGGATCGATCTATGATTTCTACAACTAAACACTGTGCGCTTGCAGTTATTTTACACATCAAACACCATTATGCGTTAAACTAGTGCGAGAAAAGAAAAACGTAAGTAGCCGGGAGAAGTCACACAAGGGACTTATCACACAACTAATGCAAGACAATAAATTAAACGTGGATGCAACAATATATACTATGCAATGAACCCTTTGGCCGAATGAATGCAAAGAAGGGCCGAATGGTATTTGACCTTAGTCTCGGTTAAGAAAATATCTAGGAAGCTTGTATTGGCTCGGTTTAACCAAAAAACCCGAAACTAAGCGATAAACCCATAATAATGAAATAAATCGAAAAATACTCAAAAATTATGAAATTTGGGGATACTCCTAGAAATATTCCCAGAGGATTATGGTCAAAATTTCACCTTGAAATTCGTTGACCATCTATGACTTTTAAGCGACCGAAAAATCAATTACGTATCGATTTCTGGAGTCCCGAAAAAAAGTCATGCTAAAATCATGAAATTAATCCCAAAATTCTGTTTAATTATTCTAGTGACATATCCAAAGTTTCAAGTCAAAATAACATGTGGAGGTATTTTATTCAAAAATATTTTGATTAAATTTCCTTACGCGACAGAATAAAATACATTAGTCGTTTACCGTAACTTGTTGATACTTTGGCTAAAGTTTTGACTTGAAATATATTCAAATATAATATTCCTCAAATAATAATGACTATGAAGTCCTCAGAATATTTATTCTGAATATTTTAGAGTTTTATCCAATTTAAATGAAAACTGTTAAGGATTCCGGGATAAAATCTATTTTTTATTCTTTCGGCAAGTCTTTGAGCAGGAATTTTGAAAATAAGTCTTTTGAAAAATATTTTGAATATATTTGAGAATAAAACATTTGAAGTGAACATTGTTTTGAATAAAACATTTAATTTTTGATCCGGTAAATCAGTGTTCGGGATATTTCGATATTTGTGCCGTCTAGACTTGCCTTTAAATGTATCATAAATAACTTAGACTAGGAAACATCATTTCATTGACATTCTTTATCAAAATTAATGATTGGTACGAGAAAACGTTTTGTCAAATTGACTCATCACTTTGTTTATGTCACACCAAATAAACCTAAGGGAGGATTTACTATGTTATCTTGTAAATTCCTAAATCTAATTTAATTTTCACTTTCGAACTTGACAAATCACCAAAACCTACAAGTGAAAGAGGTCTCACAATCTTCCCAAAAGACTGTCGACTCACAATCTTCCCCTTTTTGGTATTTGTCAAAACTACTTGCGAAAATTAAATATGTGTGTGTTACTAATCTAGTGTATGCATGCTAAGCTATATGAAAAAGATGAAAGCCAAATAAGATAAGCATACATGCACATAAACACACAAACAGACAAATATATCACATCAAGAATAAAATCAAGTAAGCACAAGTGATATATTGTGTGGCCAAATATGTGACCTAAATTTTTGAAAAATAACTTCCCCTTGCTATGAAAACCATTTTGAAAATTAAGTCATCTTTCTCTTTACATAATTTTCGAAAATTTGCAAGGATCCGTTTGTTTTCTTTGAAAAAATATAAGCACATAGTCACATAGCATGCTTCACAAAATTCATCTTCCCCTAGATAATCAATCCTAGTCATGCTTCCCCTAAATATCACATGCACATTTAATTACACACATATATAATTCATCTTCCCCTTTTTGATAAAAACCAAAACGTTTACAAGGGAATTAGGGAAGGGGATTCATACAAGCATGCAAGCAAAGCACATAAGGGGTGAGGGAATTAGTACTAGCTATTACATTGAGTATCCACCAATCCACCTTATTTCTCCAAACAGTCCTACTCCACAAATCTTCACAAATGTGGACTGTTTTTAAATTTTACAAACCAAGTAATCCTAAATGAATTACAAAACTAATTCTCCCATACAAGAACAGAAATAAAGATTACAATGTAGTACTTAGTTCTTGAATCTGGAAGGCAATGCAAGGCTAGGATGATGGTTTGGAGTCTGCAACATCGAATGCATGAACACTATCCATGTCAAGGCACATAAGCTTCGAACTTAAGGATCCAAACCTGCATGTTAGCACTCGAATAACAATGTCAATGTGAATGTTTATGTAAAGCATTGAGTAAAAATTGACATAGTCAAGAAGTTAGAGATACAATACAGAGCTTTTGAGATGTAGTTCTGAGAGTCAAAAGGTTTCAACAAACCTGTTAAGTCATAAGTCGAACAAGAATGCATTTATATGACCTAGTTGTGGCAAGTTTCTATAATAACCCGAATTTTTGGTAGAATTAAAACTTTTCTTATTACGATTAAGTGCATCAGTAAATAGTGATTTCAATGAACAGTGGTGGTAACGAATGGATATTTCTATGGATAATAATTTCGATACATGTGGGTATTTACTGAACAGTACAATTCAGTGGTTGACGACATAGATAAGAGTAATCTATCGTCCAGAAAATGAGTTGGTATACCCTAGAAGGGAGTTGAGAAGTGAGTTAGAGTACTCACTATAGGAATTGAGAAATGAGAAAACCAAGTATGTACTAGGAAAGTACAGAGAGAATGAGTGTATGTAAACGAGGATATAATTCAGAGAATCTAAACTTTATTTTATTCCATAATTGATAGAGAAGTCAGGAATATAATAATTGGATTATAAATTAAGGATGTTAACTATTAGAAGTCCAAGGGAGGATATATTATGAGAGGAGAATGTAATTAAGAATGAAATCCTAGAGTTAAAGGAAATGAGAACATTTGAGAAACCGCGAGAACGTTTTCTTAGATAAAGAGAAAATGCAAAGGAAATTGGACACAACAATGGTTTGAGGTATTAGGCCACACTATTACAATGGAGTGCAACATATAAATTGTAGCATGTGGATTTAATTGATTTAAATGAAACAAAAGTGAAGATGCATGGGCATTGGTGGAATAAATCATGAAAGGGCAAGGACATGGAGGTAAATGGAAAAAAAATGGAGTAACATGTTTGCTTAGTCAATGAAACTTGGCCAACACAGTAAATCAAGATAAGGATGAGGAGATATTTGTTGTAAAGTAAGCTAACCAAGAGAAAAAGCAAGGAAAAATCTCCCCCATCTCATTTCTCCCAAACTGCCCAGCAGAAACAATACTCAAATAAAAATTTATATCTCCACTTATATTCCTGATTAAATCACCAAATTTTAACCATAGCTTCCTCATTATATGGGGAACACACGTTTAAAATTTCATGGCCAACAAAGGAGTGTAGCCTAGCCAAATCCCTCCCCCAAGTTGGAGAAGCCGAACTGCCCTGTTACTTGGCAGTTTCTGCACCAACCTTTAAATGCCAATAAGTAGAGCTTCAAGCATCCCCTGGTGATGAGCTAGGACTCAAAAGAAAGCTTATGAAGAGCACAAGGTGTGGTAAAAATTTGAGTACCAAACTCTTATTTTTCGATTTGTTATGAATTTTAGAAGATGAGGATGAATAGTGATGAATAGTGTTTTAAGTTGTTTCCATGTTTTGTTCATGGCTTTTGGGCTTTGTTGAAGCTAACCAAGACCATACCAAGGTGTGACAAGCTCTTCTAGTGTTCCTAGAGTACCAAGGAAGGTAAAACCCTAACCCACCCTTTGAGTTTTCATGAGTTTTGATGTGGTTTTAATGTTATGTAAAGATAAGTGCATATTTATTGTTTGGTTGTATAAAATATGAAAAATGATTGGTGTTGGAATGTAACCACACCACTGACCTTAGAGGTCATGTAAGAGTGTTTGGTTGTGATATGAAAGTATGGTTTGCCCGGTGTGGCTTGGGTTATGTTGTGACAAAATTGAAACGTCCGAGTTATAGCCGTCGTATTGGCAAAATTTGATTAACCCTTAAAAACAGTTAATGTCCGAGACCATAAGTCATTTTAGCATCACCACTACCTATGGTTACAAAGATATGATTTCCTAGTTTGTTTTGCCGAAAGAATCGAGTTAAAAGAGTTTACGTTTTAAGAGTTATGCTAGTTTTAGTGAAAGGGTTAGAAAGATTTTATCGCAGAAATGTAACCACTTTGATGATGATTTCGAGACCCTTAATTGTCGAATTAAGACGTGAAATTTTGTGATAAAATGCTAATGATAGTTCGAAAGGTGTATGCGAAGGTTTCGAGTGAAAAAGATTATTTTTCGATTTTATAAAAATGCGACAGCAGAGGTTGCGCAAGTGAAAACCACTAAGAACACGACTTAGAAACCAATGTTCTAAATGGTTAGGTATAACTTGAATTCGAGGATTGATTTTGAACCAAACTTGTGACTTAAGTATTTGACGAGTAACATGGACTTAGTATGAATCTAGAGTGGGCAAGTAATGCCTTCGTTGTGTTTCGCTTACGTGTTTAAACATTGAGTTATAAGTGGATTATCGAGGGGATTAACCATATGTTTTTCATTTTACTATGCCTAGATTGTTCGACATTGTCGCGAACCCCTATCACTTCTTGAGCATCAGGCAAGTTTTCTAAATCTATACTTTGAAGTATTGATTATATATTACTGCTTTTTCCATGTATAAAGTTGTACAGTTTTGCGATATATCTTATTTCCTGTTGAAATAGAATTCAACCTTTGGATTATATAAGATCTTATGAGTTAAGTATTTATGAACCGGTATACCTTGTAGCTCTAGAGATAAGAGCATATGTAACACCCCCAGATCCGGGGTCAGGGATCGGGTTGTTACGTTCTCAATTCCATTAATAATACTTGACTTGCATCAAAATACATAAGCAGCATGCTATGACCCCGCAATAATATCACATCACACACACACAACCAGTTATAGTCCCAGAGATGAAATCAGAGTAACTAACAAATATTATTAATCGCAAGATTGAGTTCTTACAACCCAAAAGATTTACAATTTAACCATTACATACTCTTTGCCATTCATTTGTATATGTCGCATAATAAATACATTTGATACTCAAATGCTACCAACTAGCCTACCCATAGCTTCCTCTTCAGTAATGGTAGCTATGACGTCAGCGATTAATCCTTTGACGGCGATCGCTTGCTCACACCGATTGCGCTTTGTGCGGGCCATCAGATCTAGCTGTTGTTGTGATATAGATAAATAAAGCAAGGGTGAGCAATAGCCCACTAAAAAGAATATACTGAACAGTGATAATATACAACAGTTCATAATATCTTTGTAACCATATGCCATGCATTTACGAAGATAGTTCCAGTATAATGTAAACGATGAAGTTACAAGGTAACTCAAAATATATATGCTACGAAAATATCTGTTAAGCAAAAGATAAGCAAGATATTATCATTTAATATAAAAGAGGAACTTGCAAGAAAAATATTGCAATTCCAGTTTTGAACACTTTTCAACCCTGCCAACATTGAGAATGTTGTAGAAAATAAATAGATTTGGATTATGAACTAATGCGGGAGTATTGTCGCGCCAGATGACACCACCTTACGATGATCAGTCATAGGTTGTGCATCTCAAGATTTGTTTCTTTACATGTAGAAGGAAGAACGTACGCCGGATCTCCCTAGCCAACGGTTGGGCATAGTTGGGACCGGCGCCACTCGGACCCTATTTCCAGGATGAACTGTCCCACAGCCTCTTATACCAGTTTTACTGATGGACTGTCCCACAGCCTCTTACATTGATTTTTAATGATGGACTGTCCCACAGCCTCTTACACAAATACTCCTAGTTCGAATAAATCCATGACTCTGAAACGTAAAGCTCGTCCCCCTTTCCCCAAGTATAATACTTGTTGATAAGACTCCACAAAGTAGTCGTATCTAGTTGGAAAGGAAAATTCACCAATATTTCCCAAGCTAATGCTTGTTAATGGATATTGACTTGTTCCAATAATCTTACCCCTCGAATGATGAGGAAGTAACAAACAAACTCAATTTGATGGTTAGCAACCAAGTTGCGAGTGAAAAAAATAGTTTAACAAGTATATGACTGGGCAGTCAAAGAAATAACAGCTCTTAAACAAGGTTCCCTTATGATTTGGAAGATAGATTTGAATGAAGAATGAAATTTTGAGAACCTTTCTTGATATAAGTATTAATAAGAATATGACTCCGAAATAATTTCCATAATAATCGAAGGTCGAAGATAATATTTGAAGAAGATAAAACAATATTGAAGTTATCCCAAAGTATTGAATAAATATTCAGAGAATATTTATTGAATCAGAAATATTTGAAAAATATTTATAAATATGAATGAATATTTTTAATCAAAATATTTCTCAAAATAATTCTCGAATGAATATAAAGAAAATATTTATTGAATAAATAAATACTTAACTGAATATTCGAAATAATTTTTGTTTAATCAATAAGACTTGAAAGGAATATTTGAAATAATATTCCTTAAGTAATAGAACTTCAAATGAATATTTAAGATAATATTCATTAAGTAAATAAAACCTTAAATGAATATTTAACAATAATATTCATTTAATAAATTATATTCTAAATGAATATCCAAATACTATTCATTAGAAATCAAAGCTTTAAAGGAATATTCGAAATAATATTCGATAAATGAATCGACTTTAAATGAATATTAAAAAATAATATTCATTGAATAGATAACGATCAGATAAATATTTGAAGTAATGGTCATTAAATAAATAATCTCGAACGAATATTTAAAATAATATTCGTCAACCAAATAATGGAAAATATTTACTTAAATATTTTCCCTCGATAGTAATTACGATATATCAAGAAGTACTGACTCCCGGTCTATATTCAACGAATACGATATATATGCCCTTCTCTAAGGGACTTACAACCTCCGGCTTATAACTGATACGTTATCTATCTAGCATATAAGCCAACAATAATCAAGGAACAAGTATAACAATATGAATTAAAAACAGGCAAGCATGCAATGACATATGTATAATAACTGTCATATATATTATCACAACAACAGCCTTTAAAAAGGATTTGAAACTTGCCTCGTAGTCGGGTGTGGATAGAGGTAGTGTGCCCTGGGTCTGCTCGGTGATCTATAAACAATCAGAATATTCGAGATTAATTACTTAACACTTTTTTAAAAGGCTAAGTATAAACTTTACTTAAGTCGAAACACGTTTTCGAATTATCTCGTTATGCACCCTTTTTGTGTACTCTTATTAACCTCGTTTCGACCCGACATTTGTTCGTTACTACGGCTCATCGTTACTCTTTACACTTGGCATATACTTAAGTCATGTAAGTGCTACGGTAGGTCGTTTACGAACCGAGATTATACCTCGAGTTTTAGCGCTCGTTTTCTAAGTGATTTACCAAAGTTATCACCAAGTGTGTTTTTAGGGGTTCGTTCGCGTTTAACCTTGATTTAAACATTTTTATAAAATTGAAAAACGATCCGTTTGACATGAGGTTTTCTTTCACACCCTCTTTATGATCTCTAATATTTAATTGCCAAGATTCGCAACTAACTTTATCAAGTTAAGAGGGTTCAATTGCAGTTACGAACTCATACTTACGGTTTCGAATGACTTTTAGTAAATCGGTCATAATTTTTAAACTGTAAGTCCGTTTCACATGATCTTTATATCAAAACGAAGCTTATAATGTAATCTATATTGCCATGGCAGAACATGAAACTGAACAGTGAGTTATAGCTACTGTCAACATGATTTCTTAAGGTTAACAAAAATCGGGCATTACGACAGCTATAAATCGGACGTTTCCAAATTTTTAAATCACGATCAAACATCAAACAAGCCACACCGGGCATACATACACTATAATCAGTCCATAAGCAACTGATTTCACCATCATATGCACCATTTTACCTAGATCAACTAAACCACTAATTAATAATGCTTATAATACACCATTTCATAACTAATCTCAAATTCATCCAATAATCATCAAAACTTAAACTAAGAGCTAGGGTTTCATGAGTTCCATACCTTCCTTGATGTATGTAAGACCTTACTAAGTCTTGAATAATCCTTGTACAACCTTAACAAAGCTTAATCTAACAAGAAACATCAAGAATATACTTAGAGATTTTCGGAGCTTCTATAACCCAGTTGAAAGATCATGAAAAACGAGGACCTTACCGAGGTTTTCTGGATGAGGTTTCGAAAGGAGAGTTGTAGAGCATCTTAACAGCTTTCATTGGGGAGGAGTTTTGAGTAGGCTACACTAAATTCCATTGAGAAACGAAGGATATACGTCCATTTGAAAATCGTCACAGAAGCTGTCAAGGATTCTGGGCAGCTCGGTTATCCATATTGGGGAGGAGTTTTGAGTGGGCTACACTCATTATAATGCCATGAAATTTTGAGCGATTATTGCCCATGGAGTGTAGAGGCTTGGGTTAAGATTTGGTGATTTTATCATGGATATAAATGGAGATATGAATTTTCTTCTATAAGAGTGCTCTGCTGGGCAGTTTGATAGAAAGGGAGAGAATGGAGTTTCTTTGCTTTGTTTCTTGATCTAATCTCATCTACTTTGCATTATTGTGTTTGTATGGATAATATCTACATAAAGTAGCTTTAATAAAGTGCTCATGTCATTGCATGCATCATCTAGCCAAGTGTTGGTGTTTGAAAGTGTGGATGATAAGATTTAGCTAAGTACTTGGTTTGTTTCTCCAAGTATGCTAGTTATTCTTGCAACTACTTAGTTACTTGATCCCATCCACTTGCACATGCTTGTATCTTGGTTCTCTGCTTGTTTCTTTGTCCGGTTATTGCTCAATTTGTTGATCGTTCGGAGGAATATCTCGAAGATTTCTAATTAGGGTTTTACCGGAAACCGTCTTAATATTTATACTATCATCCTGCATTCTCTTTAATAATTCTTGAACCTATATTCCTTAAATCCCTTCAATAAATCCTTAAGTCTTTCAGTGTCCAGGGGAATCTTGGTGAAAATAAAAGTGTTGTTTTTCAGAATCCAACAGCTTTTACATACAATCTTTTTCCCCTGGATCATTAATACGAACTCAGAATTTCGTTCCGGGTACTTCTATATAGCGTCGTCTAATAATATTCCTAAATCCACCAAAATCACTATTCACCACTTATTCTTTACTTATTCTTTTAGGGTTATATAGATGTCCTGGTTCTCTTTCGATCGTTCCTTAACCCTTTTACGGAACCCCTGGACTGATAGAAGATATCGATTTGGATGACATAAGAATAACCTTCCCCCTTGGAATTATCAAATCTTAATTTCCTAGGAGATAGATAATTCTTATCTAGATTGTCAACCAATAGCATTCTTCATGACATATAAGTATTTGAATCCATATCCATTCCATAATAAAAGTTTTAATTCCTACAAAAAATCGGTGTTCTTACAGTCTCCCCTCCTTAAAAGGATTCCCTCTCGGAATCAGGTAGGAAACAAGAGTCGTTTGTCTGTCGTTTCACCTTTCAGCTTCCCGGTCAATTCTTAGTCATTCTACCCTTTCTCAGCACATCTACTGGTGCTACAATACGTACTTTATCCTTTTTCAATCAACTTTGCTACTTTTCGTACAACACATTATCCGGGTTATGCTCTTACTCAGTCCTATACTATTATCCTTATTGATATCCGCAGTGGCTTTGGTATCACTATCATGCTGCAAATTCGGAGATAACCTCACTCGCACTATGCATTTCCTGATTGCCTTAATCTTCGCAATCTCGATCAATATAGAAAAGTGGAATTGAGAGATCACTATGATTAATGAACATTTGTTATATTGCAAAGTTAGTACAGAAGGGGGCCAGCCTTTAGTACTTGACAAGCAATTAAACAAGTTATGGTATTCCACTTAGACTTCTATCACACAGACAGATAGTCACGTAGCAGTACCTCCCCTCCTTAAAGGGCTGTTCTTCTCAATTCATAAAGAAGATGAATAAGAGAGAAGAAAAGAAAAGAATTCTAAATGATTATAGAAAGTTTTCATGATTGTAAAATATCATACACAGAATTTACCTCTGAACTATAGAGGTTCATCGAAGAAGAAAATAATCATAATTATATCCAATACTATTTGATCGCAATCTCACGTGTCAACATATCTTGCTGCTTTGTCCATTATTCTATGGACCTATATTCTGGTTCAACCTTAGCAACACTTACTTTTGGAAAATCTTTCAACCTCTCAGGTTAAATCTTGGATTTCTCGCTTGACATCATTGTTACTGACATTCCATGCCACGCTACTAGCCCTTTCATAATTATAATTCTAACATTATTAGGTTGTCATCTCGGGAGTTCGTCAGAGAATCCATTCATCAGTCCATTCGTAGCATTCTTTGCTTCACGTTCCCCATAATTACTTTCCAATCTTTTCTTTATCAATCACATCCATCTTATTGTCTGATTCTTATTCACCTCTATTATTTACCTCCACCGTCATCTCTTTATTGGGACATCTTTTGCACTTGGTACCTCCTTATTGGTATCCCGTCACCTTTAATCTATAATCATCACATTATTCCAATTTAAACCCTTCGAAATAAATCTTGTCGATTTCTCTAACTTAGATCCAATATAATCTATTTGTGCCAAACTTATTTCTCATCACTTGTTCTTTTCTATTCGTGATTTTTTTTTTCACAGGTTGTTATTCGCAAGTCAGACCAAGTCGTATATCTACCTTCTCGTACTCTTACCATATGTCGAGCCTCTGCGTTTTACTGGTGTAGCCTTGCCACATGAAACACGTTACGACCATGCTATAAGTTTTGGGGGTAAGTCTGGCTCGAATGCCACATTCCGAACATTTTTAAACTCTCAGATGGCCCAATAAATCTCGGGCTCAACTGCCCTTCTCTCCAAGTCTCATTAATTCTTTCCACAGGACTACCTTTAGCATCCTAAATCATCAACCTCAAACTCTCTATCTTGTTTGCGCAGAAATACACACAAACTTGCTTGTCATTCATCAACATGCCATTTAGCTTACTTAATCAGATATCTTCAGTAGAAGACTTGAAATTTAGCGGTTTACTTAATCAATTTCGTACCACAGTCCTAGTTTACCTCAAAATAAGACCTCCTAAGGTGCGTAGTTTGCTTAAGACGATATCGGGAATCGAATCTTTACTTAAACTATTATTACAGTCGATTCTTCATCAGAAGGAATGTAAATTCCTCCACTCCGATGTGACCTTCAAGGTCCTTCCAAATATCATTCCGTTTATTCGGTATGAGCATTTATAATTACTCATCTATACTTAAAGTGTCGGCCACCTCATTGGCCTTTCCCTGATAATAATAATTTCTTGTAACCAATGTTCTTTGGATCTATTCCAACTCAAATTTTTCTACCTCATTCCCATCATTATTGAGTGAAAGCTTTCTCCCTTAAGCTCCGCTGAAGGAGAAAAGTATTCATCAGTCTTTTTCCATAAGTCATTGCTTCCACCTTTCTGTGTGAACTTTACCACGGTTACTCCTAGTCATACCTAGGATATTTCTTCTCTTAGTCCTTTCTTGTTTTAGGATAATACCAACCTTTATTTGGTTCAATCCATACTTCCTCATGGTCTCACACATGCCTCGCCTGGCATTATTATTATTGGGTCATACATTCCCTACCAAACTTCTATTTTGAAACTCAGAATATTACCCTTTTCCTGTAAGGTTTCTTAGGTCATCCTTGTCGTTCCTCCTGTATTTTCTAGGTATAGGGTATATCAAAATATCCTTAATCGATTCTATAACAATTCTATCTATGTACTTTCCGAAACTCCTTTCAGTAACTCCTTAAAGATTATTATTGCCTTATTCAATCCAACTCATATCATCTGAATTCATAATGTCTATATTATGGGTAATGCCACCCTTTGTGCATCTCCAGGGTTCATCTTAATTTATGGATATTCTATTCTCAATTCTATTTTCGAAAATACTTACATTCTTTAGTTAACAATCACTTCATAATTCCTTAATAAGGGTCTCTTTTCAATCATTCACATCTTGATAATATATAGGTAGATTCATGCTAACCATCTCTTTCAAATGGATGTCAGTCTACATGGCCTTCAAAACACAACATATATTTGGTAATGGCAACAAGGATGTTCTGGAAGATATTGGTTGTGTTCCACGTGAATCTCTTAGTACTTATCACTCTTCTTAAAGATACTAAGTTTCAGATGACCTTTATGTATCATACTGCACAATCTTTGACAATATCCATAAGCCTTTTATTGATCATTTTCCTCAGTCATACTATGTTCATTGTATATATAAAATCCCAACATTATGTACCTCAATTTACTATAGTTGGGTTTCTAGCTCATAAGCTGGTCAATCATATACACCTGAATTACTTCACTTTGTATCAAAAGTTCTCGCGGTTGGCGCTCAGTTAGAAGCACCCCGCTTCGTCCTTAAATTGCTGGTCTAGTCACTTTATAATTCTTCACCACATGGCCCCAAATGGCCGTGCTACAGTATGTGAGTTTAGGGTTAGCTAATTACTTTTCTAGCAATTGCCTGGCATAGTGCCTCCTTCGTCCATAGCGAAGATAATTTATCTAGGGTAGGTTAAGCTTATCAATATATTTTTTCCCGCGTACTCTTAAACTTTTTTTTTTTGTATTTTTCACTGCTTTCCTCACACAGCAAATCTTGGGTACCAGAGTGGCATAGTCACTCCTCGTTCATCCTTCTTTCCTTGATACCGTTCGGATCTTTTCCAGAATTTTACTCCTCAGTCCGTTTTGGTCCTTAAGTACATTTCCCCTTTACCGTCCAATCTCAACTTCATCATTTTATTTCTACAATCAATCGCAATAATCAGGGTCGGTCCAGCAACCCATATAGCGGCTACTTTACCCAATCCATTGGGTTAGCCCCAGTCTCCACTCTCTTTAGTGATGTTCTCTGATAATCAGAAAGACAAGGTTTGCCCAAGTTTGTTGAATTTCTTTCCAGAATCAGGAAAATCTTGGTTAATCTATCCACCCACTGGTAACAATTAAGAAGATCAATTTCGAAACTTAAAGATCAGTTCTATGAACATCCAAGCAGGTAGAATCGTAAGAATTATAATAATGGAATGTTTGACATAAGGTTGGAAGTTTAACCACTGAAAGGGAACCAAATATACACATCCTATACAAGGAAAAATCAAAAGTTTCAACTGAAACATGCCAAATCTTCCTGATGTATATACGTCCTAATAGTTGATACTACCAAATGTCAGTCGACCTAACCACTATTCTCAGAAGGAACGCCACCGTCGGAGTTAGTCATTCCACACAATTGGCACTACTAAGGCCATCCGAATCTGGTGAATCGTGCTGTTCGAATGCATCCGCAATTACTCTGTCGTGCTACATAAGTATACCACCTAAACATTTTTTTATCTATTCAAACTTCTTAGTCCTTTGTTGGTGTGGTTGGTCTTTCTCAATTGAAACTGCCTTTGAATCGGTGGTGTCAATCAAAACTACTCACCACTGATCGCATGTCCTAATAATCGAACTTCATTTTGCCAGAATTTATACTTTGAGAACTTGGCAGACACTTGCTCCTTTAGGTTCCACCTTTAAAACATTCTTCTTTATCTCCTAACCAATGATCGTATTACTCGATCCATTTATGATTCCGCGTCGGAATAAACTTAATGTAACTGTAAGAACCCCAAATTTTGGATATAATTAAAACTTTTATTAAGTAATGATAAAATGAGGAACAATGATTCCAACAACAAGGTCACCAGCTCTAATGAATGGTGGTTTCAAAGAACAATGATTGTAATGAATGGATATTGCTTTGGACAATGATCCTGATGCATTGGTATATTGTCAGAATAGAGTAATTCGATGGTTGAGGACCTAGATAAGAATAATCTACCATCCAGGAAGGAGCTAATGGATCCTTGAAGAGAAATGAATACGTGCATAGTATTTCCCATACGTGCATAGTATTTCCCGTACGTGCATAGTATTTCCCGTACGTGCATAGTGTTTCCTGTACGTGCATAGTAATTTGGTGGATGAATAGTGACTTTGTAAGTTGGAAAACTTTTCACGCCACCCTATGTACGGGACGTGTTATGGATGTTTCGAAGTCATATTAGTAATACGCGGAGGAAATAAGTGAATGCAGAGACGATCGGAATTCAGAAATTCCAAATTCTTTTTCGGTACAATATTTGACCGAACCGTAAAGAGCCTATCAATACGATCAAGACAAGAGTATTATAATATTAAGGATTCAAGGATTTTATTTATTAAGTATGATTTGAGGATTTAGAATGAAAACCTTTGAGTTAGAATAACAAGTGTTCTAGAAATCGCTAGAACTTTATAACAAGATTAAGCGATCAAGCAAACGCGAAAGAAATTACGGATTAAATACGTAACGAGATAAAAAAAAAACCCTACTTGATCAGCTGGGGTTATATATAAGAATATTTGGTGGAAATGAAATGAAGAAAAGAAATGAAAAAGGAAGTAATGAGGTGGATGGACAAGAAGAAAACAACAAGGCTTCACATCATCAATTTTTCTAACACACCATAAACCTTTGACACTTGTATTAAGAGGAGTATTAGCAGCTATACCCACTTATACATATCACAAATATCATTTGACAACTAGCCAAGCAAACACCACCTCTCCCCCATTTTTCCAGCAGTTGCATTTTCCAGGGCAGGAGTCTTTGCCATTTTTTTTTCACCTAGATCTACTCATCTAAAAATCATGAAAAAATTCATGGAGCTTCTACACATCAAGGTGAAGTTGGGGATTTAATTTCATAATTTTTGAAGATCGTTTGGATGGGTAAATAAATTCGAGAAGTTCACTGTTTTTCCCCCAAAACCAAGGCACTTCGAATTTTGGAGTTTTAAGATTTCAAAATCCACCTTCCAACCATTGTTTGATCTCCAAATTTTTATGGTGAGTCCTATATTTCATAAAAATGATCTCCTAGAAATCTTAGCTTCAAACTCCATGTTTTCCATTTTCAAATAAATCCTCAAAGATGAGGGTGAATAGTGTTTTCAAGAAACTAACTTTGATTTCTTGGTTTCTTTGGATGATTTAAGCTTTGTTAAAGCCATACAAGGACTATATAAGGGTTATTATAGCTTGTACACTCTCCAAGGAAGGTATAATTCTTAAGAACCCAAGATCTTACTTTGAGTTTTATATATGTTCTTGATGGTTTTAGATTAGTTAAGATTATGGTGTTGTTATATGCATAAAAGCATGATTATGTAGTTAGTAGTGATGATTTAAGAGTTTTGATGATTATGATGGTTAATTGAAACCTTCTTGGACTGGTTAAGATGAAAACCATGTGTAGTATGCCCGGTGTGGCTTGGATTGATTGTTATGAATTTTAGAACGTTCGATTTATAGCCGTCGTAATGCCGAATTTTCGTTAGACTATTAAACACCGAGCATCACAGTAGCTATAACTCAATGTACAGCTTCATTTTCTGCCATGATAGGATAGATTATGTTTCAAGCTTCGTTTTGATATAAAGATCGCATGAAACGGACTTACGGTTTAGGATTTATGACCAAATTACTAAAAGTAGTTCGAATCCGTAAACGAAAGTTCGTAACTGTAATTGAACCCTCGTAAACTATGTAACGTCATGGCGAATCTTGGTAAATAAATACTAGAGGTAAAAAGGAAGGCGTGAAAGAAAACCGTATGTCAAAAAGATCATTTTTCGATTTATTAAAAATGTTCGAGTCGAGGTTAAACGCGAACGAACCCCTAAAAGATGACTCTTTTCTAACTTCGGTAAAACACTTAGAAAACGGGCGATAAAACTCGGAGTATAATATTGGTTCGTAACGATCAACCTTAGAACTCATATGACTTAAGTATGTCCCAAGTATAAATGCAATGACATGTCGTATTAACGAACGAATGTCGGGTCGGATCAGTGATAAAAGTAATCCACAAAAAGGGGTATAACGAGATAACTCGAGAACGTGTTTCGAATTAAGTATAACTTAACTTTTAATATGTTAAGTGATTAATCCCGAATGCCTTGGCTATTTATAGATCACCAAGCTGAACCGGGACCCGCTACCACTACCCCTTACCGTACTCGACTACCAGGCAAGTTTCAATTCCCTTCTTTTAGGCTGTTGTTGTGATTGAATATATATATATATATATATATGCTGATATACATATGCCATTGCATGCATGCCTACTTTCAAGTTGAAGTGATATACTTGTTCCCTGAATGTTATTGTTGGCTTATAAGCTAGATAGTTATATATCAGTTATAAGCCGATTATTGTAAGACCCTCATAGAAGGGCGTATACATCTTATTAATCAAAAATAGACCGGGAGTCAATATTCCTTGATATATCGAGATTACCTCGGAGGAAAATATTTAAGTAAATATTTTCTATTATTTGGGCGACGAATATTATTTGAATATTCGTTCGAGACTAATTATTTTAACGATCCTTACTTCAAATAATTATTTGAACGTAATCATTCGACGAATAATATTCGTCAATATTCATTCGGAGTCGAATTGATTATCGATTATTATTTCGAATACTCTTCTAAAGATGAGACTACTAAATGAATATTATGTGGACATTCATTTAGAATATTATTTCATTAAATAAATATTACTTTTGAAAATTCATTTAAGGTATTAAGTACTTGATGAATATTATCTTCAATATTCATCTGAAGCTTGATTTACTTATCGAATATTATATCGAATATTCCTTTAAAGCTTGGATTACTAAATGAATATTACTTGATATTCATTTAGGATATTATTTATTAAATGAATATTACTTTATTGATATTCATTTAAATTCCTAATTAATTATGAATATTATTTTGAATATTCATCCAGGGTTCTATTTAATCATCGAATATTATTTTAAATATTTTAAATATTCCTTTCAGGTCTTATTGATTAATGAATATTATTTGGAATATTCATTTGAATATTTAATTATGCAATAAATATTCTCTCGATATTTCTTCAAGAATTATTTGAAAAATACTCTGATTAAAGATATTCTTTCATATTCCTGAATATTCTTTAAATATTTTTAATTCAATAAATATTCTCTGAATATTTATTCCATACTTAGAATAACCTCAATAAGGTTTATCTTCTTCGATTATTACGAAAAATATTTCGGAGTCATATTATTATTAATCCTATATCAAGGAAGGTTCTCAGACATCATTCTTCTTTGAGTCTACCTCCTTAATAATAAGGGAACCTTACTTGGAAAATGTTATTTATCTTGTCGACTTCCCGGTCATAAAGTATTCCCTTCACTCGCAACTCGGGTGCTGTTGACTTATTAAGTCGTTGCTTACCTTCTCATCTTTCGAGGGGTAAGATCACTGGAACAAGTTGATATCCGTTACCAAGTAATAGCTTGGGAGTTATTGGTAAATTTTCCTTTCCAACTAGATACGACTACTTTGTGGAGTCTTATCAACAAGTATTATACTTGGGGAAAGGGGGACGAACGTTACATTCAGAATCATGAATTCTATTTGAACTAGGAGTCGTGTAAGATGCCGAGTAGCGCCGGTCCATCCCCTTTGGCCCAACCGTTGGCCGGGGAGAGCTAGTAAGGCGGTACACAAGTAAAGCCGTCAGTTCTTCCTTCTACCGGTAGTAAATCTAAATTGAGCTGTACGATCTCGACTGATCATCAAGATTGGAACAGCGGGCGCGGTGAATACTCCATCATTGGTTCATCATCCAAATTTATTTATTTCCTGCAACATGATTACTGTTGGCAGAGTTGGAAAAGGGTCATAACTGGAATTGCAACCTTTTCTTGCAAGTTCCTCTTCTTAATAACAATAAGAATATCTCGCTTACTTTGATGTAGCAGATATTTCTACAAACAAATACTTTAAGTTACCTTGTAACTTCATCGTTCATATTATACTGGCATCATTTCCGTAAAGGCATGGCATATGGTTTGAAATATACTTTTGAACTGTTATACATTATCGTTCAGTCATATATTATTGTTGGTGGGCTATTGCTCACCCTTGCTTTATTATTATATCACAACAACAGCTAGACCAGATGACTCGCACAAGGCGCACTCGACGCGGGCGAGGACGATGAGACTACCAGAGCCGAAGAAGAAGCTATTGGTAGGGTATATTTATTCTTTCAGTACCAAGTATATGGTCTAGTATGCCTTATGTAAATGGATGGCAAAGAGTATGTATTTATATTGAAATTCTTTTGGATTGTAAGAACTCATAATGTGATTAATAAAAATTTGAGTGTTACTCTGATTTCATCTCTGGGACTATAACGGGTGTGTTTTATATTATTGTGTTGGGTTATAGAGACGTAATTTATTTTATGTTAAGGAAAGTTCAAGTGTTGTGGACAGAATTGGAAACCGTAACCACCGGATCCCGGACCCCGGATCTGGGGGTGTTACAGTAACTACTATAATCCATTCAAGGAAAAGAAAGAATTTAATATTCCTCTGAATCACATGCATCTGATGTTTCTGGTTCATCGTTTCCCTGAGTTGAAACAAACCTATACTTAGTTTCTGACAACAGTCTTATTATGAGTTTATCATAGATTTACTGGTCTTTTCCTCTTGTAGGTTCTGAGACTATCGTTTCACTTGTTACTTCCTTATATAGCTTTATCCATTCAGGCCATCACTTCCCCAAGGTCTTTACTTTCTAAGCTGATCCATTCAATAAAATATGAACATTTTCGGGATAAGATCACCTCCTTTATCTCAATTTGACTTCACAGTTATAACCTATGAAATCTGCCTTTTTGTGGTGACTTATCATTGTCAATGTTCCCAATAATTCTTTTAGCAAATGATATGGCAATTGTTACCTCTATCTTAATTGCTCCTGGAGACTCTGATCCCCGTCCTATATCGATGTCTTTGGCAATCACGCATTATTCTAACTCTTTTCTCACTGATCTGAAAACCTCTAAAGATTCTCATCTATCCCCATATGAGTTCTCAATTAATCCTTTCAATCCTTCTTAGTTGCTGGTACTACATCCGGTAGTCCGGATATGAATCCAATATGCATCTTTAGTTTTCTTAATAATATCTAAATTCTTTATGCTCACTTCTCTGAGCACTATACATTAACTCTTACAATCTCTCTGGCTGCAGCCCTCATTTCCTCAAGGGTAAACTCTTTATCCTTAACAGGATTCCCCTCCTTAGCTGGAACCTCCTTCGGGTCCTCAGTAGGGTACTCTATCGAGTCTTCAAGCCGATCGTCAACGTATGATAAATCATCCTCGTGCTACTGCTCGTAAGACTCAAGGTCCGTCACCTTACTCGTCGATGCGATATCGAGCTACGTTACTATCATGATATTTAAGAGTTCCCATAAGGGTTTTATATGTCAGCACTGCATTAAGTAGTCCGACTATGAACTTGGCAAGAGTTCTTATTATCTCAGTGAATTTATTGTTTTAACGTCGCCTCATCTCTGGTGTAACACCCCCAGATCCGGGGTCCGGGATCCGGTCGTTACGGTTTCCAGTTCTATCCACAACACTTGAACTTTCCTTAACATAAAATAAATTACATCTCTATGACCCAACACAACAATGTAAAACACACCCGTTATAGTCCCAGAGATGAAATCAGAGTAACAATCAAATTTTATTAAGCACATTATGAGTTCTTACAATCCAAAAGAATTTCAATATAAATACATACTCTTTGCCATCCATTTACATAAGTCATACTAGACCATATACTTGGTACTGAAAGAATAAATATATCCTACCAATAGCTTCTTCTTCAGCTCTGGTAGTCTCATCGTCCTCGCCCGCGTCGAGTGCGCCTTGTGCGAGTCATCTGGTCTAGCTGTTGTTGTGATATAATAATAAAGCAAGGGTGAGCAATAGCCCACCAACAATAATATATAACTGAACGATAATATATAACAGTTCAAAAGTATCTTTCAAACCATATGCCATGCATTTACGGAAATGATGCCAGTATAATATGAACGATGAAGTTACAAGGTAACTTAAAGTATTTGTTTGTAGAAATATCTGCTACATCAAAAGTAAGCGAGATATTCTCATTTCATTAAAAAGAGGAACTTGCATGAAAAGATTGCAATTCCAGTTATGAACACTTTTCCAGCTCTGCCAACAGTAATCATGTTTCAGGAAATAATTAAGTTTGGATGATGAACCAATGATGGAGTATCACCGCGCCTGCTGTTCCAATCTTGATGATCAGTCGAGATCGTACAGCTCAAATTAGATTTACTACCCGTAGAAGGAAGAACTGACGGCTTTACTTGTATACCACCTTACTAGCTCTCCCCGGCCAACGGTTGGGCCAAAGGGGATGGACCGGCGCTACTCGGCCTCTTACACGACTCCTAGTTCAAATAGAATTCATGATTCTAAATGTAACGTTCGTCCCCCTTTCCCCAAGTATAATACTTGTTGATAAGACTCTACAAAGTAGTCATATTTAGTTGGAAAGGAAAATTCACCAATAACTTCCAAGCTATTGCTTGGTAAAGAATATCAACTTGTTCCAACAATTTACCCCTCGAAAGATGAGAAGGTAAACAACGACTTAATAAGTCAATAGCACCCGAGTTGCGAGTGAAGAGAATACTTTATGACCGGGAAGTCGACAAGATAAATAACATTTTCCAAGTAAGGTTCCCTTATTTTTAGGGAGATAGACTCAAGAAGAATGATGTCTGAGAACCTTTCTTGATATAAGATTAATAATAATATGTCTCCGAAATATTTTTCGTAATAATCGAAGAAGATAAAACTTATTGAGGTTATTCTAAGTATGGACTAAATATTCAGAGAATATTTATTGAATTAAGAATATTTAAAGAATATTTAGAAATATGAAAGAATATCTTTAATCAGAGTATTTTTCAAAATAATCCCTGAAGAAATATCAGGAGAATATCAATTGAATAAATAAATATTTACACGAATATTCAAAATAATATTCATTAAGGAATTTAAATGAATATTCAAAAAGTAATATTCATTTAATGACTAATATTCTAAATGAATATCAAGTAATATTCATTTAGTAATCCGAGCTTTAAAGGAATATTCGAGATAATATTCGATAAATAAATCAAGCTTCAGAAGAATATTAGAATAATATTCATCAAGTAATTAATATCTTAAATGAATATTCAAAAGTAATATTCATTTAATAAAATAATATTCTAAATGGATATTCAAATAATATTCATTTAGTAGTCCAATCTTTAGAAGAATATTCGGAATAATAATCGATAATCTATTCGACTTTGAATGAATATTGAAAAATATTATTCGTCGAATGGTTACGTTCAAATAATTATTTGAAGTAAGGATCGTTAAATAAATAATCTCGAACGAATATTCAAATAATATTCGTCGCCCAAATAATGGAAAATATTTACTTAAATATTTTCCTCCGAGGTAATCTCGATATATCAAGAAATATTGACTCCCGGTCTATATTTGACGAATAAGACGTATACGCCCTTCTATGAGGGTCTTACAATAACCGGCTTATAATTGATATGTTAGTTATCTAATTTATAAGCTAATAAACAATCAGGGAACAAGCATAACGATATAACTTGAAAGTAGGCATGCATGCTATAATAGAAAACATATATATATATATATATATATATATATATATATTCAATCACAACAACAGCCTAAAAGAAGGGAATTGAAACTTGCCTGGTAGTCGAGTACGGTAAGGGGTAGTGGTAGCGGGTCCCGGGTCAGCTTGGTGATCTATAAATAGCCAAGGCATTCGGGATTAATCACTTAACATCTTAAAAGTTAAGTTATACTTAAATCAAAACACGTTCTCCAGTTATCTCGGTATACCCCTTTTTGTGGATTCCTTTTATCATTGATCCGACCCGACATTCGTTCGTTAATACGACATGTCACTGTACTTACACTTGGGACATACTTAAATCATACAAGTTCTAAAGTCGATCGTTACGAACCAATATTATACTCCGAGTTTTATCGCCCGTTTTCTAAGTTTTTTACCGAAGTTATAATAGAGTCGTCTTTTAGGGGTTCGTTCGCGTTTAACCTCGACTCGAATATTTTTAATAAATCGAAAAACGATCCTTTGGACATACGGTTTTCTTTCACACCTTTCTTTTTACCTCTAGTATTTATTTACCAAGATTCGTCATGACTTTACATATTTTACGAGGGTTCAATTTCAGTTACGAACTTTCGTTTACGGATTCGAACTACTTTTAGTAAATCGGTCATAAATCCTAAACCGTAAGTCTGTTTGATTCGATTCTTTTTCCAAAATGATCTACGACTCAAGATCTACAAGGGCATGTTAGATGCTTGTCCAGTTTCAGCCATTAGACCTACTGTGATGCACGGTTTTCAATGATTAACGAAATTTCGGCATTATAACGGCTATAATACGAATGTTCCAAAAATCGTAATCAACAACCCAAGCCACACCGGGCATCAATAAAACTTATACACATAATAATCATCTCACAAGTCCAGAAGCTACTGATCTTAGCATCAAAATCATCATGCATCTTAAATCATAAAACTAATTACATAATCATGCTTATAATTATCACTATAATCATACCAAGCTAAATCCATCAAAAACATTCATAAATCTCAAATCAAATGCTAGGGTTTCAAGAGATCTACCTTCCTTCAAGTATTATATAACCTTAATAAGCTTGGTATGGTCCTTGTCTAGCTTAATCAAACCTTAGCTCATCCAAAGAAATCATGAAAACAAAGTTAGTTTCTAAGATCCACTATTCATCGTCAATCTTGTAAAAATCATATAAAATCAAAAACTAAGAGTTTGGTTCTAAAATTTTTACCACACCTTCTACTATTCAAGGGCTTTCTTTTGAGCTATAGAACACAAGAATCCAACCATGGGAGCTAGGGTTTTGAGCCCCATCTTTCTTCTGATCAGAACCTGGACAGTTTTGGTCCTCCAACTTTAAGCATGGATTTGACTAGGCTATACTACTTGGATTTCAATGAAATTTGGAACGAATGTTGCCCATGGAGTGGAGAATCTATGGTTAAAATTTGGTGATTTAAGGATGGATAGAAGTGGAGATATGAATTTTTCTTTGTGTTATGTTTCTGCTGGACAGTTTGTATGTTCTATGTTTTCTTTTGCTTTTCTCTCTTTTCTCCCACTTGATCATCCACTTTTTGCTCATATAACTAGATATTATCAGCTGGTAGGATGAGATTGATAGCATTGGGGTAAGAGCCAAGAGTCTTGGATAAGTTTTGATAGATATTTGTTTTGTTTCTTGTTTGATTTAAGTGATTTAAATCACTTAACTCCTAAATTGTTTTGATTTAATCCTTGATTAAATAATTTAATCCACTTGATATAATTCTCCTGATGATCATATAGGATATTTAATCTCGATACGAACTTAATCCGTAATCTAGGATTCGTTCGCTTTATTGATTAATCTCGTTATAACGTTTTAGCGGTTTCTAGAACGCTTGTTTCACTGCCTCAGTGGTTTCCTACCTTCATTCTTAAATCCCAAAATATAAAATCCTCAAAGTTAATATCTCAATTCTTGGATTATAATAATATTTAATCCACTGTCCGGTCAAATATTATACCGAAAAAAAATTTGGAATTTCTGAATTCCGATCGTCTCTGCATTCACTTATTTCCTCCGCGTATTACTAATATGACTTCGAAACATCCATATCACGTCCCGTACATAGGGTGGCGTGAAAAGTTTTATAACTTACAAAATCACTATTCATCCACCAAATTACTATGCACGTACAGGAAACACTATGCACGTACGGGAAACACTATGCACGTACGGGAAATACTATGCACGTATGGGAAACACTATGCACGTATGGGAAACACTATGCACGTACTCATTTCCCTTCAAGGATCCATTAGCTCCTTCCTGGATGGTAGATTATTTTTATCTAGGTCCTCAACCATCGAATTACTCTATTCTGACAATATACCAATGCATCAGGATCATTGTCCAAAGCAATATCCATTCATTACAATCATTGTTCTTTGAAACCACCATTCATTAGTGCTCTTTAACCACAATAAGAAAAGTTTTAATTCTACCCAAAATTCGGGTTATTACAGTCTCCCCTCCTTAAAAGGATTCCGTCAGTTTAGGAATAACTTGGGTTATTTCTATCTCATTGCACTTTCTATTTCTCAGGTGGATTCTTCCACTTCTTGATTTTCTTCAAATCTCTCACTAGCTTGACAACCTTATCTCTTAGCGCTTGCTCTTTTCTATTCATAATTTCCACAGGTTGTCCTTCGTAGTTCAGATTCTGTTATGTATATCTATCTGCTCGTACTCTGTCATATGCCGGGCATCTATAGTATACTGATGAGGCACATACGCATGAACCATGTTATGACCATTTTACCGGTTTGGGTGAGGCTGGCTCATAGGCCACCTTCCTGACGCGTTTAAACTCTCAGATGGCCCAATGAATCTTGGGCTAAACTTCATTTCAGTCTAATCTTGTTAATTCCTTCCACGAGGATACCTTTTCTTATTACAAATCTCGAACCTTATATTCTCTATCTTGTTTGCACAGAAATACATCAACAAAAACTTGCTTGTCAGAATCCTCTATTAATTCTAGATATTTCCCAATTCCATTGTATAAATGTCAACTCTATTGTCGACGGGGTACTCTGTATTGAAACTAGTTCGAGTATTCTAACAACCGATTCGAGTAACTCTTGATGTCTAGCAACGAGCTCGTCGGCCATCACTGTTTTGGCCTCGCTATCTCATTGTTAACTACTATCACCCCCGGTGTTCCAACCTCTTCTTTAATCATCTCAAAGAATGCCAATCTACCTCCTGTGTTCATTCAGTCATTCTCTATTATCTCATCTCTTTTCTGAAAGAAAGGCGAATCTCTTGGGGGGACTTGTTTGCGGGGAATGTTGTCTGGTTCGAGGACTCTTAATCCTTTTATCACAAATCATAATCTTCATATACACACAAGCACACATATTTTCAGATCTGATAGGTCTGAAAGTCGATCATGTTTGATCCTTTTTGATTTCGCACCTTTCCTTCATATATACAATGTTTCGATATACTTAGGGCGAAAACTATCTCAGATAACTCACAGCCAATTCATTAAATTCCAAAAAGTTGTGGGTGCAATAGTCAACCCAAAATGACATCACTTACAATTTCATAGTGTCTATACCTAGTGCGATTCACAATCTTGGGTATATCCTCGATTTTTTTTTTAACTTCCAACCGGTGATGTCCCATTTCCTAATAAGTTTGGAAAATACACAGCGTCCCTGTGCTGCTCAGACAATATTCTACAACAGTACCTATACTCAATGTTGACTCATTCAACTCTCGAGGTTCGATGCACAATCTTGTGCTAACATATTTCTTTCTTACAACACACCGGTTCCTCACGGTGGCTCACTGAGTCTCATCGCACTCTTATTCAACAATCCTCGCATCTGAGTTGATAATTCTTTTATTCCTACTGGGCTAACGGGAGATGCAGCACTAGGCTCTGAACACTCGATATTCATTATTATGTCATCCAAATCGTTATCTGGTAGCTTATTAAAACCTTGTACAACCTCCCAAAATCATTATAATTATACTTGGTGTCTCTTTCCTCGGGGTCAACCATATGAGCTAATCAAGCCTCATATCTCTGGAAGCATAATCTCTTAGTCTGAACTAGATTCCAAAATCTCTGACTCCGTCTTTATCCTTGAATTATTTCCCTCATAATCAATTTGGCTCCATTGGGTATCAACTAATCCATCATTATTATAATATCAATTTCTCCCTAATTCGAAAAGAATCAAATCTCTCGATCGAGTGGTACTCTGGGTAGGTTCTCTGGAAATCACTATTCCTTATCCATAAGGAACACTTCCTGAACTTGATGTAGATATTACATGAAGTAGATAAAATTGCAGAAGAGTTTCAAGCATCGCAGCTATGTCAGGTTGATGAAACTATCATTCATGCAGCTTCCATAAAAGACTGGAAACTTAACGGTTTACTTCGTCAATTTTGTATCATGGTCCTGGTTTGCCTCAAAACAGGACCTTCTAAGGTACGTAATATGCTTAAGACTCCATTACAAATCGAATCTTTACATAAACTATTATTACCTTCGATTCTTGCACAAACATCAAAAGGAATGTAACTTCCTCCACTCCGATATGACCTTCAAGGTCTTTCCAAATATCATTTTGTTTCTTCGGTATGAACATTTGTAATTATTCCTTTATACTTAGACTGTCGGCCACCTCATTGGCCTTTCTTGATAATAATAATTTCTGGTAATCCTTGTTCTCTGGATATATTCCAATTCAAACTTTTCGACCTCATTCCCATCACTGTTGGGTGAAAGCATTCTCCCTTAAGCTCTGCTGATGGAGAAAAAATATATTTATCAGTCTTTTTCCATAAGTCATTGCTTCCACCTACCTGTGGGAACTTTATGACGTTTATTCCCAATCCTACTTAGGATACTTCTTTTCTTAGTTCTTTCCTTATCTTAGGATAATCTCAACCATTATAGGTTCAATCCATACTTCCTCAGGGTTTCATACATGCCTCATCTGGCATTATTGTTACTATGTCATACATTCCTTACCAAACTTCCATTTTGAAGTTCGGAATATTACCTTTTTTTTTTTCCTTGTAAGGTTTCATAGGTCATCCTCATCATTCCTCCTATATTTTCTGGGCACAGGGTATATCAAAATGTCATTGATCAATACTCTAATAATTCTATCTATGTTCTTTCCAGAACTCTTTTTAATAATCCTTACCGGTCATTGTTGCCTTAGCAAGTCCAACTCATATCATCTGAGTTCATAATGTCGTTATTAGGGTTAATGCCATCCTTTGTGCATTCCCCAGGGTTTGTCTTAATTTATGGATATCCTATCCTTAATTCAACTGCCAAGGAATTCTTGCATCCTATACTTGGCAATCAAATCATGTATCCTTAATAAGGGTCTCTTTTCAATCATTCTCATTTGATAATCGATCGGTGGCTTAATGCTAACCTCTTCTTTCAGATAGTTGTCAGCCTATTTGACCTTCCAAAAGACAACGTATGTCTATCTGCTCTCTTACAGAACTTGGTAATGGTAGCAAGGATGTTCTGGAAGATATTGATCGAGTTCAACGTGAATCTCTTAGTACTTATCGTTTTTCTCAAAGGTACTTGCCTTAGACAAAATTTCTACAGCATACTGATCCATCTATGACCATTTCTATACTCTCTTCATAAACCTTCATTGTTTACTTCCCTTGGTCATACTATATTCATGGTATTTATAATACCATAACATCATACATCTCAAGTCATTATACTTCCATTTTTACTCGTAATCTTGGGCAATCATATACACATGAATCACTTTAGTACGGGTGACCCCATTCCAAAAAGTCTAGTAAATTCCCAATCCAAACATGGGTTGCAAAGGGTTCAGTAGAAGATTCCTACGATCTCATTAATATTTCCTTTATATCAAAAGCCCTTGCAGTCGGCGCTTACTTAGAAGCAACCCTGCTTTGTCCTTTCATTGCTGGTCTAGTCACTTGATAATCCTTTGTGACTTGGCCTCAACTGACCATACTAAAATAAAAATATATGGTTTTTGGGGTTGGCTAATTAGCATTACTTTTCTAGCAATTGCTGGCATAGTGCCTTCTACTTTGATACCTTTCTACCTTTCCAAAACTTTACTCCATATAGGTCTTAATCGACTTCTCGGCACCGTCTCCGGTTACCTTTCCTCAACTTTTATCTTTTCAACTATTCTTATCAATCCCACGTGCCACGCAAGCTTACCATTCATGGCATAACAACCTTTTTCACTTAAGTCAATCCCGGAGTTTCTCAGTCAGACTGGTTTCTTACTTACATTTCCTGTTTTCGTCCAATCTCACTTCATCATTGTATTTCTACAATCAATCGTGATAACCGGGGTCTATCCACCAACCCATATAGCGGCTACTTTACCCAATTCACGGGGTTCGCCCCAGTGTCTACTCTCTTCCATGATGTTCTCTGGTAATCAGAAAGACAAGGTTTGCCAAAATTCGTTGAATTTCTTTCCAGAATCAAGGAAATTTTTGTCAATCTATCCAACCACCGGTAACACTATGAAGATCAATTTCGAAACCTAGAGAATAGTTCTATGAGCATCCAAGCAGGTAGAATCATAAGCAGTTATAATAACGGAATTATTGACACAAAGTTGGAAGTTTAACCACTAGAAAGGAACCAAATATATATATATATATATATATCCCATAGAAGGGAAATCAAAAGTTTCAAACTGAAACATGCCACCTCTTCCTGATACATATACATCTTAATTGTCGATAATATCAAATGTCAGTCTTCCTAACCACAGGTTTCAGAAGGAACACTACCGTCGGAGTTCGTCGTTTCATAAAAATTGGCACTACTAAGGCCATCCTAGTCTGGTGTACCGTGTTGTTCGAATGCATCCGTAATTACTCTGTCGTGCTGCATAAGGACACCACCTAAACCTATATGAGATGCATCATAGTGTATCATAAAGTCTTCCTTCTCCCGTTAGGCAACACCAACGCCGGGTCGTTACCAATTTCATCTTAAAACATTCACTATTACCTCTTAACCACTAATCGCATTACTTGATCCATTTGCAATTCAGTGTCAGAATAAACTTAAGGTAACTACTATAATCTATTCGGGGAAAAGAAAGAATTTAATATTCTTCTGAATCACATGCATCTAACGTTCCTGATTCACCATTTTACTGAGTTAAAAATAAACTTATACTTAGTACTTGATAGTAGTCATATTACGAGTTTATCATAGACCCACTGGTCTTTACCTCTAGTAGTTTCTGAGATCATCGTCTTGCTTACTACTTTATATAACTTTATCCAATCAGGCCATCATTTTCCAATATCTTTACTTTCGAAGCTGGTTCATTCATAATATGGACATTTCGCTGAATAAAACCACATCAACAATCTCAATTTGGTTTAATAAAATATAACCCATGAAATCCGCCTTCTCATGGCGAATTACCATTGACAATATTCACACTAATCCATTTATCCGATAATATGGCACTTGTTACCTCTATCTCAACTGCTCCTGGGTGCTCCCCGTCCTACATCGACGTCTTTGATAATCATGCATCATTCTAACTCATTTCTCATTAATATGAAAGTCTCTAAGGATCTTTATCTATCCCCATATAAGACCTCAAGTAATCCATCCAATCTTTCTTAATTGCTGGTACTACCTCTCGTAGTCCGGCTATAAATCCAACATAAAATTTCAATTCTCTTAATAATATCTCAGTTCTTTGTGCTCACTTCTCTGAGCACTATAATCTTAACTCTCGCTATCCCTCTGGCTACAGCCCTCATTTCCTTGGAGTAATCTCCTCATCCTCAATAGAATTTTCCTCTGCTGGAACCTCTTTCGAGTCCTCAATAGGGTACTCTATCGAATTCATAATCCGATCGTCAGCATATAATAAAACATCATCATGCTGCTACTCGTACGCCTCAAGGTCTGTCGCCTTACTAGTCGATACGAGAACGAGCTAAGTTACTATCATGATACTTAAAAAGTTCCCGTAAGGGTTTTAGGTGAACCTGGCAAGGGTCCTTATTATATTAGTGAATTTATTATTATATAACGTCGTATCATCTCTTGGGATATATAACTCTCGCTCTGATACCACTTCTGTAACACCCCCAGATCCGGGGTCCGGGATCCGGTCGTTACGCTTTCCAATTCTATACACAACACTTGAACATTCCTTAACATAAAATAAATTACATCTCTATGACCCAATACAACAATGTAAAACACACCCGTTATAGTCCCAGAGATGAAATCAGAGTAACAATCAAATTTTATTAATCACATTATGAATTCTTACAATCCAAAAGAATTTCAATATAAATACATACTCTTTGCCATCCATTTACATAAGTCATACTAGACCATATACTTGGTACTGAAAGAATGAATATATCCTACCAATAGCATCTTCTTCAGCTCTGGCAGTCTCATCGTCCTCGCCCGCGTCGAGTGCGCCTTGTGCGAGTCATCTGGTCTAGCTGTTGTTGTGATATAATAATAAAGCAAAGGTGAGCAATAGCCCACCAACAATAATATATAACTGAACGATAACATATAACAGTTCAAAAGTATCTTTCAAACCATATGCCATGCTTTTACGGAAATGATGCCAGTATAATATGAACGATGAAGTTACAAGGTAACTTAAAGTATTTGTTTGTAGAAATATCTGCTTCATCAAAAGTAAGCGAGATATTCTCATTTCATTAAAAAGAGGAACTTTCATGAAAAGATTGCAATTCCAGTTATGAACACTTTTCCAGCTCTGCCAACAGTAATCATGTTGCAGGAAATAATTAAGTTTGGATGATGAATCAATGATGGAGTATTCACCGCGCCCGCTGTTCCAATCTTGATGATCAGTCGAGATCGTACAGCTCAAATTAGATTTACTACCGGTAGAAGGAAGAACTGACGGCTTTACTTGTATACCGCCTTACTACCTCTCCCCGGCCAACGGTTGGGCCAAAGGGGATGGACCGGCGCTACTCGGCCTCTTACACGACTCCTAGTTCAAATAGAATTCATGATTCTGAATGTAACGTTCGTCCCCCTTTCCCCAAGTATAATACTTGTTGATAAGACTCTACATAGTAGTCGTATCTAGTTGGAAAGGAAAATTCACCAATAACTTCCAAGCTATTGCTTGGTAACGAATATCAACTTGTACCAAGAATCTTACCCCTCGAAAGATGAGAATGTAAACAACGACTTAATAAGTCAATAGCACCCGAGTTGCGAGTGAAGAGAATACTTTATGACCGGGAAGTCGACAAGATAAATAACATTTTCCAAGTAAGGTTCCCTTATTTTTATGGAGATAGACTCAAGAAGAATGATGTCTGAGAACCTTTCTTGATATAAGATTAATAATAATATGTCTCCGAAATATTTTTCGTAATAATCGAAGAAGATAAAACTTATTGAGGTTATTCTAAGTATGGAATAAATATTCAGAGAATATTTATTGAATTAAGAATATTTAAAGAATATTTAGGAATATGAAAGAATATCTTTAATCAGAGTATTTTTCAAAATAATCCCTGAAGAAATATCAAGAGAATATCAATTGAATAAATAAATATTTACATGAATATTCAAAATAATATTCATTAAGGAATTTAAATGAATATTCAAAAAGTAATATTCATTTAATGAATAATATTCTAAATGAATATCAAGTAATATTCATTTAGTAATCCGAGCTTTAAAGGAATATTCGAGATAATATTCGATAAATAAATCAAGCTTTAGATGAATATTAGAATAATATTCATCAAGTAATTAATATCTTAAATGAATATTCAAAAGTAATATTCATTTAATAAAATAATATTCAAAATGGATATTCAAATAATATTCATTTAGTAGTCCAATCTTTAGAATAATATTCGGAATAATAATCGATAATCTATTCGACTTTGAATGAATATTGAAAAATATTATTCGTCGAATGGTTACGTTCAAATAATTATTTGAAGTAAGGATCGTTAAATAAATAATCTCGAACGAATATTCAAATAATATTCGTCGCCCAAATAATTTACTTAAATATTTTCCTCCGAGGTAATCTCGATATATCAAGAAATATTGACTCCCGGTCTATATTTGACGAATAAGATGTATACGCCCTTCTATGAGGGTCTTACAATAACCGGCTTATGATTGATACGTTAGTTATCTAATTTATAAGCTAATAAACAATCAGGGAACAAGCATAACGATATAACTTGAAAGTAGGCATGCATGCTATGCCATATGTATAACAGAAAACACATATATATATATATATATATATATATATATATATATATATATATATATATATTCAATCACAACAACAGCCTAAAAGAAGGGAATTGAAACTTGCCTGGTAGTCGAGTACGGCAAGGGGTAGTGGTAGCAGGTCCCGGGTCAGCTTGGTGATCTATAAATAGCCAAGGCATTCGGGATTAATCACTTAACATCTTAAAAGTTAAGTTATACTTAAATCAAAACACGTTCTCCAGTTATCTCGGTATACCCCTTTTTGTGGATTCCTTTTATCATTGATCCGACCCGACATTCGTTCGTTAATATGACATGTCACTGTACTTACACTTGGGACATACTTAAATCATACAAGTTCTAAAGTCGATCGTTACGAACCAATATTATACTCCGAGTTTTATCGCCCGTTTTCTAAGTTTTTTACCGAAGTTATAATAGAGTCGTCTTTTAGGGGTTCGTTCGCGTTTAACCTCGACTCGAATATTTTTAATAAATCGAAAAACGATCCTTTTGACATACGGTTTTCTTTCACACCTTTCTTTTTACCTCTAGTATTTATTTACCAAGATTCGTCATGACTTTACATATTTTACGAGGGTTCAATTTCAGTTACGAACTTTCGTTTACGGATTCGAACTACTTTTAGTAAATCGGTCATAAATCCTAAACCGTAAGTCTGTTTGATTCGATTCTTTTTCCAAAATGATCTACGACTCAAGATCTACAAGGGCATGTTAGATGCTTGTCCAGTTTCAGCCATTAGACCTACTGTGATGCACGGTTTTCAATGATTAACGAAATTTCGGCATTATAACGGCTATAATACGAACGTTCCAAAAATCTCAATCAACAACCCAAGCCACACCGGGCATCAATACAACTTATACACATAATAATCATCTCACAAGTCCAGAAGCTACTGATCTTAGCATCAAAATCATCATGCATCTTAAATCATATAACTAATTACATAATCATGCTTATAATTATCACTATAATCATACCAAGCTAAATCCATCAAAAACATTCATAAATCTCAAATCAAATGCTAGGGTTTCAAGAGATCTACCTTCCTTGGAGTATTATATAACCTTAATAAGCTTGGTATGGTCCTTGTCTAGCTTAATAAAACCTTGGATCATCCAAAGAAATCATGAAAACAAAGTTAGTTTCTAAGATCCACTATTCATCGTCAATCTTGTAAAAATCATATAAAATCAAAAACTAAGAGTTTGGTTCTAAAATTTTTACCACACCTTCTACTATTCAAGGGCTTTCTTTTGAGCTATAGAACACAAGAATCCAACCATGGGAGCTAGGGTTTTGAGCCCCATCTTTCTTCTGATCAGAACCTGGACAGTTTTGGTCCTCCAACTTTAAGCATGGATTTGACTAGGCTATACTACTTGGATTTCAATGAAATTTGGAACGAATCTTGCCCATGGAGTGGAGAATCTATGGTTAAAATTTGGTGATTTAAGGATGGATAGAAGTGGAGATATGAATTTTTCTTTGTGTTATGTTTCTGCTGGACAGTTTGTATGTTCTATGTTTTCTTTTGCTTTTCTCTCTTTTCTCCCACTTGATCATCCACTTTTTGCTCATATAACTAGATATTATCAGCTGGTAGGATGAGATTGATAGCATTGGGGTAAGAGCCAAGAGTCTTGGATAAGTTTTGATAGATATTTGTTTTGTTTCTTATTTGATTTAAGTGATTTAAATAACTTAACTCCTAAATTGTTTTGATTTAATCCTTGAATAAATAATTTAATCCACTTGATATAATTCTCTTGATGATCATATAGGATATTTAATCTCGATACGAACTTAATCCGTAATCTAGGATTCGTTCGCTTTATTGATTAATCTCGTTATAACGTTTTAGCGGTTTCTAGAACGCTTGTTTCACTGCCTCAGTGGTTTCCTACCTTCATTCTTAAATCAAATATAATAACATCCCAAAATATAAAATCCTCAAAGTTAATATCTCAATTCTTGGATTATAATAATATTTAATCCACTGTCCGGTCAAATATTATACCGAAAAAGAATTTGGAATTTCTGAATTCCGATCGTCTCTGCATTCACTTATTTCCTCCGCGTATTACTAATATGACTTCGAAACATCCATATCACGTCCCGTACATAGGGTGGCGTGAAAAGTTTTCCAACTTACAAAATCACTATTCATCCACCAAATTACCATGCATAGTGTTTTCCGTACGTGCATAGTATTTCCCGTACGTGCATAGTGTTTCCCGTACGTGCATAGTGTTTCCTGTACGTGCATAGTAATTTGGTGGATGAATAGTGATTTTGTAAGTTGGAAAACTTTTCACGCCACCCTATGTACGGGACGTGATATGGATGTTTCGAAGTCATATTAGTAATACGCGGAGGAAATAAGTGAATGCAGAGACGATCGGAATTCAGAAATTCCAAATTCTTTTTCGGTATAATATTTGACCGGACAATGGATTAAATATTATTATAATCCAAGAATTGAGATATTAACTTTGAGGATTTTATATTTTGGGATGTTATTATATTTGATTTAAGAATGAAGGTAGGAAACCACTGAGGCAGTGAAACAAGCGTTCTAGAAACCGCTAAAACGTTATAACGAGATTAATCAATAAAGCGAACGAATCCTAGATTACGGATTAGCTCCTTCCTGGATGGTAGATTATTTTTATCTAGGTCCTCAACCATCGAATTACTCTATTCTGACAATATACCAATGCATCAGGATCATTGTCCAAAGCAATATCCATTCATTACAATCACTGTTCTTTGAAACCACCATTCATTAGTGCTCTTTAACCACAATAAGAAAAGTTTTAATTCTACCAAAAATTCGGGTTATTACATCTGGGGTTTATAACGTAACGCTCTGATACCATTTCTGTAACACCCCCAGATCCGGAATCAGGGATCGGGTCATTACGGTCTCAATTCCATCAATGACTAGCATCAAAATACATTAGCAGCATGCTATGACCCTGCAATAATATCACATCACACACACACAACCAGTTATAGTCCCAGAGATGAAATCAGAGTAACTAACAAATATTATTAATCGCAAGATTGAGTTCTTACAACCCAAAAGATTTACAATTTAACCATTACATAATCTTTGCCATTCATTTGTATATGTCGCATAATAAATACATTTGATACTCAAATGCTACAAACTAGCCTTCCCATAGCTTCCTCTTCAGCAATGGTAGCTATGACCTCAGCGATTAATCCTTTGACGGCGATCACTTGCTCACACCGATTGCGTTTTGTGCGGGCCATCAGATCTAGCTGTTGTTGTGATATAGATAAATAAAGCAAGGGTGAGCAATAGCCCACCAAAAAGAATATACTGAACAGTGATAGTATACAACAGTTCATAATATCTTTGTAACCATATGCCATGCATTTACGAAGATAGTTCCAGTATAATGTAAACGATGAAGTTACAAGGTAACTCAAAATATATATGCTACGAAAATATCTGTTAAGCAAAAGATAAGCAAGATATTATCATTTAATATAAAAGAGGAACTTGCAAGAAAAATATTGCAATTCCAGTTTTGAACACTTTTCAACCCTGCCAACATTGAGAATGTTGCAGAAAATAAATAGATTTGGATTATGAACTAATGCGGGAGTATTGTCGCGCCAGATGACACCACCTTACGATGATCAGTCATAGGTTGTGCATCTCAAGATTTGTTTCTCTACATGTAGAAGGAAGAACGTACGCCGGATCTCCCTAGCCAACGGTTGGGCATAGTTGGGACCGGCGCCACTCGGACCCTATTTCCAGGATGGACTGTCCCACAGCCTCTTATACCAGTTTTACTGATGGACTGTCCCACAGCCTCTTACATAGATTTTTAATGATGGACTGTCCCACAGCCTCTTACACAAATACTCCTAGTTCGAATAAATCCATGACTCTGAAACGTAAAGCTCGTCCCCCTTTCCCCAAGTATAATACTTGTTGATAAGACTCCACAAAGTAGTCGTATCTAGTTGGAAAGGAAAATTCACCAATATTTCCCAAGCTAATGCTTGTTAATGGATATTGACTTGTTCCAATAATCTTACCCCTCGAATGATGAGGAAGTAACAAACAAACTAAATTTGATGGTTAGCAACCAAGTTGTGAGTGAAAAGAATAGTTTAACAAGTATATGACCGGGCAGTCAAAGAAATAACAGCTCTCAAGCAAGGTTCCCTTATGATTTGGAAGATAGATTTGAATGAAGAATGAAATTTTTAGAACCTTTCTTGATATAAGTATTAATAATAATATGACTCCGAAATAATTTCCATAATAATCGAAGGTCGAAGATAATATTTGAAGAAGATAAAACAATATTGAAGTTATCCTAAAGTATTGAATAAATATTCAGAGAATATTTATTGAATCAGAAATATTTAAAAAATATTTATAAATATGAAAGAATATTTTTAATCGAAATATTTCTCAAAATAATTCTCAAATGAATATAAAGAAAATATTTATTGAATAAATAAATACTTAACTGAATATTCGAAATAATATTTGTTTATCAATAAGAGTTGAAAGGAATATTTGAAATAATATTCGTTAAGTAAATAGAACTTCAAATGAATATTTAAGATAATATTCATTAAGTAAATAAAACATTAAATGAATATTCAACAATAATATTCATTTAATAAATTATATTCTAAATGAATATCCAAATACTATTCATTAGAAATCAAAGCTTTAAAGGAATCGACTTTAAATGAATATTGAAAAATAATATTCATTGAATAGATAACGATCGGATAAATATTTGAGGTAATGGTCATTAAATAAATAATCTCGGACGAATATTTAAAATAATATTCGTCAACCAAATAATGGAAAATATTTACTTAAATATTTTCCCTCGATAGTAATTACGATATATCAAGAAGTACTGACTCCCGGTTTATTTTCAACGAATACGATATATATGCCCTTCTCTAAGGGACTTACAACCTCTGGCTTATAACTGATACGTTATCCATCTAGCATATAAGCCAACAATAATCAAGGAACAAGTATAACAATATGAATTGAAAACAGGCAAGCATGCAATGGCATATGTATAACAACAGTCATATATATATATATATATTATCACAACAACAGCCTTTGAAACTTGCCTAGTAGTCGGGTGTGGGTAGAGGTAGTGTGCCCTGGGTCTGCTCGATAATCTATAAACAATCAGAATATCCGAGATTAATTATTTAAAACTTTTTTAAAATGCTAAGTATAAACTTTACTTAAGTCGAAACACGTTTTCGAATTATCTCGTTATGCACCCTTTTTGTGTACTCTTATTAACCTCGTTTCGACCCGACATTTGTTCGTTATTACGGCTCGTCGTTACTCTTTACACTTGGCATATACTTAAGTCATGTAAGTGCTACGGTAGGTCGTTTACGAACCGAGATTATACCTCGAGTTTTAGCGCTCGTTTTCTAAGTGATTTACCAAAGTTATCACCAAGTGTGTTTTTAGGGGTTCGTTCGCGTTTAACCTTGATTCAAACATTTTTATAAAATTGAAAAACGATCCGTTTGACATGAGGTTTTCTTTCACACCCTCTTTATGATCTCTAATATTTAATTACCAAGATTTACAACTGACTTTATCAAGTTAAGAGGGTTCAATTGCAGTTACGAACTCATACTTACGGTTTCGAACGACTTTTAGTAAATCGGCCATAATTTCTAAACCGTAAGTCCGTTTCACATGATCTTTATGTCAAAACGAAGCTTATAACGTAATCTATCTTACCATGGCAGAACATGAAAATGAACAGTGAGTTATAGCTACTGTAAACATGATTTCTTAAGGTTAACAAAAATCGGGCATTACGACGGCTATAAATCGGACGTTTCCAAATTTTTAAATCACGATCAAACATCAACCAAGCCACACCGGGCATACATACACTATAATCAGTCCATAAGCAACTGATTTCACCATCATATGAACCATTTTACTTAGATCAACTAGACCACTAATTAATCATGCTTATAATACACCATTTCATAACTAATCTCAAATTCATCCAATAATCATCAAAACTTAAACTAAGAGCTAGGGTTTCATGAGTTCCATACCTTCCTTGATGTATGTAAGACCTTACTAAGCCTTGAATAATCCTTGTACATCCTTAACCAAGCTTAATCTAACAAGAAACATCAAGAATATAATTATAGATTTTCGGAGCTTCTTTAACCCAGTTGAAAGATCTTGAAAACCGAGGACCTTACCAAGGTTTTCTGGATGAGGTTTCTAAAGGAGAGTTGTAGAGCATCTTAAAAGCTTTCGAACAAGCTAAAGAACACTATATTCCATTGAGAAACGAAGGAGATACATCCATTTGAAAATCATCACAGAAGCTGTCAAGGATTCTGGGCAGCTCGGTTATCCATCTTGGGGAGGAGTTTTGACTAGGCTACACTCATTATAATGCCATGAAATTTTTAGAGATTATTGCCCATGGAGTGGAGAGGCTTGGGTTAAAATTTGGTGATTTTATCATGGATAGAAATGGAGATACGAATTTTCTTCTATAAGAGTGCTCTGCTGGGCAGTTTGATAGAAAGGGAGAGAATGAAGTTTCTTTGCTTTGTTTCTTGATCTAATCTCATCTACTTTGCATTATTGTGTTTGTATGGATAATATCTACATAAAGTAGCTTTAATAAAGTGCTCATGTCATTGCATGCATCATCTAGCCAAGTGTTGGTGTTTGAAAGTGTGGATGATAAGATTTAGCTAACTACTTGGTTTGTTTCTCCAAGTATGCTAGTTATTCTTGCAACTACTTAGTTACTTGATCCCATCCACTTGTACATGCTTGTATCTTGGTTCTCTGCTTGTTTCTTTGTCCGGTTATTGCTCAATTTGTTGATCGTTCGGAGGAATATCTCGAAGAGTTCTAATTAGGGTTTTACCGGAAATCGTCTTAATATTTATACTATCATCCTCCATTCTCTTTAATAATTCTTGAACCTATATTCCTTAAATCCCTTCAATAATTCCTTAAGTCTTTCAGTGTCCAGGGGAATCTCGGGGAAAATAAAAGTGCTATTTTTCAGAATCCGACAGCTTTTACATACACTCTTTTTCCCCTGGATCATTAATACGAACTCAGAATTTCGTTCCGGGTACTTCTACATAGCGTCGTCTAATAATATTCCTAAATCCACCAAAATCACTATTCACCACTTATTCTTTACTTATTCTTTTATGGTTATATAGATGTCCTGGTTCTCTTTCGATCGTTCCTTAACCCTTTTACGGAACCACTGGACTGATAACAGATATCGATTTGGATGACATAAGAATAACCTTCCCCCTTGGAATTATCAAATCTTATTTTTCTAGGAGATAGATAATTCTTATCTAGATTGTCAACCAATAGCATTCTTCATGACATATAAGTATTTGAATCCATATCCATTCTATAATAAAAGTTTTAATTCCTAACAAAAATCGGGGTTCTTTCAGCATACTTATGGTTTTCGACTCTAGACCGGGAGTCGGTATTTTGAGATATAGAGATAGTCGTGGAAACCCGGAGGGATTCCAGCGGCAGATTATTATTTATTTTGTGGAATGTTATTTATAAACATTAATTATATTTCCATAAAGTATTAATTACTCGGAAATTATTCGAGGACTGTTATTTGAATATTATATCATTCGAGGAATGATATTTGCTTACTATATCTTTCGAGGAATGTTATTTGAGTATTATCTCAGTCGAGAAATACTATTTGAATATTATTTCCATTAAATATGCTATTGGAAGGCATAATTGTTTTCGAAAGTATATATATTGTGATACTTGAATAATGATTTGGTAATTGGCTTATAAGCTAGATATGAGATATTAGTTATAAACCGGGTTTTGCAAATGCCTTTAGTATTGGGCGTATGATTCTTATTCTTTATTATGGACTGGGAGTTGAGATTTTTTTGTATATCTTGAAGATTTCTTCTGATAAAGATATTGAATCAATATTATTCAATTGTTATTTATTTAATGAATATTATTTTGGGATATTCATTTAAGGTTTTATTTTATTAAGCGAATATTATTTTGAATATTCATTTGAGGGTTAATTATGAACAATTATTCTGTTTAAAAATATTCTTTAAACATTTATGATTTAATAAATACTATTTGAATATTATTAAATACATTTAAACTAGTTTTAAAAATGGCTTATCTTATTCAAAAATTATCTTTGACCTTCAATATTTATGTAGAATATTTCTGAACTTTATTATGATTATTTTATCAAAAGGGAGGTTCCCAAACACTGTTTTCCATTTAAATCTATCCTCTAAGGAGATTTAAATGCTCGCTCAAAGTTCCAAAATATAGGGAACCTTACTTGAAAGACTGTTATTTATTATGGTTGACTGCCCGGTCACAAACTTTTGAAAGTATTATTATTTTCATTAGCAAGTTTAGTTGCTATAAATCAAAATGAGTCTTTGTTACTTCCTCAACACTCGAGGAGTAAGATTGATGGAACAAGTGGATATCCATTAACAAGCAACAGCTTGGGAAATATTAGTGAATTTTCCTTTCCAATTAGATACGACTACTTTGTGGAGTCCTATCAACAAGTATTATACTTGGGGAAAGGAGGACGAACTTTACATTTCAAAGTCATGGATTCTATTCGAACTAGGAGTTGTATAAGAGGCCGAGTAGCGCCGGCCCAAGGCCCAACCGTTGGCCAGGGAGTTACTAGAGGGCGGTAGACAAGTAAATCCGTCAGTTCTTCCTTCTACCGGTAGTAAAACCATCTTCGTGTTGTACAACATGCGACTGATCATCGTAGGTTGGGACAACTGGCGCTGTGAATACTCAAGTATTAGTTCATCATCCTAATTTGGATATTTCCTGTAACACGTATCGAAGAGACTTCGATCAGGTTGATGGGTATTTCCTGCAACATGTATCGAAGAGACTTCCGATCAGGTTGGCAGGGGTTTGAAAAGTGTTCAAAACTTAGGCTATATTGAATCACCTTGTAACTTCATCTTTTATCTTATATTTTATGACTCTGATGATACCTTACATAACATGAGTTGTGATAAGGAGGTTCTTGATATTGGATCATCTTATAACTTCATCATTTAAGTATATGTTGATATTCTGCTTATATTTTATATAGCAGATATTTTATGGAAAGGTTATATTGAATTACCTTGTAACTTCATATTTTATATTGTACTAGAACTTTGTTCATAGTATGAATAACAAAAGTTTGCAAAGATATTATGATAATGATATTTGAAGTACTATGATAGTACTGATTTTGAATATATTCCGTTAAGCGAATAATTTCAGTATCAAGATATTTTGGACAATTATTGTCTTATACCCACTATATATTCTGGGTTTGAATTAAAGGCAGAATTAGGCCATACTTTCATTACCTCGTGTTGAGTATGAATATACCGACAAGAAAATACAGAGGGGGGGGGGGTGAATGTATTTTCAAACTTTTCTTCAAATAAATATTTCAAGTGAAGATTGTTTAAGTGTTTGAATCTGATTGTGTAGAAAGAGTGTGTATTCGTGTTCTTCAGAACGTGTAAATGCGGAATATAAACACTAGAACAAGTTCACTCACTTTAATCTAATATTTTATTAGATAAAAATTTGCTACAAACTGTGAATACAAATGGTAGTATTCTCAGCTTCATTTTTCTCAGAGAGATGTGTTTACAAAATGTGCATCTGAAAAACTTAACTGCTAGAGAAGTGAGGTTGTACTCTTATAGAGCATGAGTACAACCTACTTACTACAAATAAGGTTACAGAATAAAATTACTTTCTAGCGTTTCTATCCTTTTAGAGTAATATCTAAACGGCTTGAGATTTGACTTCCTTTAGCTCTGTTCAGATCCACTTCTTTAGCAGCTTGTCTCTTGAAACATCTCTCTAAGCTTCTTTGTAGGCTTTTCCAAACTACTTTACAGTATGTGGTTCATAAAGTGTTTTGGCTTGCTGCAGGATTCTGACTTGTATAATTCTTCAGTATTTTGTCTCCAAGATTTCATTCGAGAAGTGATTGAGTGATTGATTCGAGAACTGGAGTTAATTTGTTAGATAACTCTGAGTTGTCGAATGCTGTGAGGTTGACATGTCGAATCACTTTTCAAATAAGTCTTTTCTCCAGGAACCCTTGAGTTGTCGAATAAAACATTTGACTTATCAAATCCCAGAGATATCAAATAGCTTCTTTAGTCCTTGAGATATCGAATGGAACTTTGACTTGTTTGCTCCTTGAGAACTCAAATAATGCTTTGACTTGTTGACTTCTTGAGTTCTCTAACAGAGTAATAGACATGTCGAATATCTTAGTTCTCGTATGAGATATCGATCAATACTTTTAGAGATATCGAACAGTGTCTTTTGATATATCGAATCTCTGACTTCTCGAAAGCTAGACTTCTTGAATAGGACAATCATACTTCTCGAATTGATACTTAGGCAAATCTTCATTCTTCAAATTACAGCTGTGTTTATTTTGATAGTCTTGATCTTTAAGCTTAAGGCATGATCCTTGGAACTTCTTTCAAGCATTATTCTCTGACTTTAATTACAGTTACACAGATAGGAATTGATGCTTATTACATGTACCATAACAAGTAGAAACTCTACAGCTAGAGGTTCCTCCAGTCAAGAGGTCATGAAAGTAATGCATAGCATTACAAACAATAGGGCTTGTTATTAGATGTACACAGGCATGCCTCTGTGACTAACAATCTCCCCAAATTGTGAGTAAGACCCTTAGTCAAAATTTCATGTCTGATAACAAGCCTAACATACATAAAATAAAATATTGACAGTCCATGTATGTATTTTGATAAGCATCATGAATGGAATTTGTAAGAGGAGTATTCTTACAGACTATGATAAAGTGCTAGCCATTGTCATTTGTTTCCATCTCCATACCTTTGGCTTGCAGATCATCATAAGCCTTCTTTTTCCTTTCTTCTCCCTTCCTTGCATTCTTATCCATAGCTCTTATGATAGTTGCCATGGCATCCAGTTCTTCAAGCAAGATTGAGTTCTTGAAATCTTCAAGTACTGGTTTCAAAATGTTTGCAGGATAGTGATTGAGTAGGTTCATCCTGATATTGACATGATCTCCATTCCTCCTCCTATATTTCACCACATAGGGATTGAGCTGAACTCTACACAACCCTTTTTCTCTTAGCTTCTCTGCTTCAACTTCCAGCCTATCAATCTCCTTCTCCTTTTCTAGCCATTTTTCAAAGCACTCCCTTCTTATCTTCTCAGCATGGTCTCTCTTCATCTTCACAAAGTCAATGAACTCCAGCTTCCACACCCTCTCCACTTTTTCTTCAGAATCCAACAGTGCAATAATTCTCTCTATGTCATATAATTTGCCCCAATTTTGACATCCCCCTTGTCTGAATTTCTTCTGTCTTCCATCAGTGTATTTGATTTCAAGGTAGTCATTAACAATGGCAGCATAGTAGATTCTTTGAGCTTGTAGAAATTATAGTTGGTCTTCATCAAAGTCTTAATCTAGAGGTTGAAGTTTTAATCCTGGATAGATTTTTAGGGCTCTTGACCTAAGTAGCTTCACCATTCTTGCTGCTTGCTTGAATTTAATCTTTTTCACTTTGTTGCTTGGCAGAAACTTGTGACCCATGCTTTTTGACCATCGTAGTATACCATTAGCAGTTTGCTTTTGGAAATATACACATGGTTTCTTGATTTGAAAGTCCTTTTCTTGAGGTGGCAAAACAGTTGCAGAGGCCATAGATGTAGATTTTGGAAGGTCATTACTAAACGCAATCACCCTAGACTTAGAGTCTTTTGTTGTGGTGAGGTTACAGCTAGTAATCCTAGGGCTTGCTGTTTTCCACTCTTCCTCTCATAGACCTTGTTTTGGCCTTGATCATCATCATTCTTCTTGTCATTGTTGCTCTTCTTCGTTTTGTCTTCATCTCCCTTATTGCTCCTGTGATGACTTCTCCTCCCATCACTTTTGTCTTTATCTTCATCATCCTTATTCCTCCTCTTTTTAGCCATTTCAGGGACAATGCCAGTTGCAATGAAAGTTTTGAGAATGTTCAGTGCTTTCAACTCTTCAACAGTTCTGATTCCTTACTTTTTAGTTAGTCTCTCAATGATGGCAATGATGAGATTTCTGTTCTGAGGTATAAGATGCTTGGGAATGATCAATTGTTTGATGTCATTAATTCTTGTTGTAGATTGATAAATAATTGTTCTTGGATTTGTAATCACCTCAGGTAATCTGGTGGGTTGCTCATTTCTCAAGTCATCATATAGGCTTTTGTTGTTCTCATTCCTCTTCACAATCAGTTTCAGCAGTACATCTATCTCAGAGAATTTTAGAGCTTTCAAAGTATTGTAAGTTAGATGCCATATCTTGGTCTTTGTCACCATCATTATCTCCTTGAACCACACATCATCACTTCTTCTAGGCACAACAGTGAAGTAGTCAATCTGATCCTTCAAACTCCTCAGATATACCTGTGTGTCCTCAGCCTGTTCTCTTGAGAATTTTAGAAACTCCAAGAATGCATCATCATGATAGACATTAGAATTTTTAATTTCTTGTAGCTTGGCCTCAATAACCACCTTTACTTCTACAGGCTTGGCACTCTCAATACTGGAGGATTGAGGTTTATCAGATGGCAAACTTCCTGCAACTACTGTAGTTATGATAGTTTGTTTCTGTCCATTGGGGGTAGTGATGTGCACTTCTGGCATAGTGACAACTGGTAGAGAGGTTTGAGTCTCAGAACTTTGGCTTTACCCTTTCCTTGAACATGAGGAGTTGTAGATTTTGAGAATCCTCTTCGTTGACCACCCTCAGATACGATTATGCCCTTCTCCCCCTTAGACTTTGGGTTTTTGGAATTCCTCTTCTCCACCTTAGGCTTGTTGTCAGGCAAAGAGGCTTTTGAAGGGGCCTTTGGGTTGGAAGAGTCTTCAGATATATGGAGGCCCATGTGCTTCATCATGGAAGACAACATTTGTTATTGATGAAGAAGGACAATAGCTGTGGTGTTGGCCTGAGTGTCTAACTTGTTATGTAGCAGAGCAACAGTGTCCTGAAGTTCAGCATTGGAGTGTTTGAGTGAGCTCACTTCTTCTTCTGGAGAGGTCACCTTGGTGAACAACTCAGTAGCTTTGAATCCAGAGAGTGACTGTTCTTTGAGCCTCACTACTTCAAACTTTTTCATGTCATGCACAGGGACTTCAGTCACCAGCTTATCTCCATATTGATTGGCAAAGAGAGTTTTGATCATGGCATTAGCATCATTTGTCTGAGAAGATAGGTTCTGTACTTGAGTTGCAAGATTCTTGACAGCACTTTAAACCAAGGGAAATCCATTGTCCATCTTAGTGCAGGTATTTTTGCATTCCTGAATGTTTCTAAGTACAGGATCTAGAGAAGGAAATCTTAAAAGAAATTCCTTCTTGAATTCACTCACTTCCTTTGCTGTGGCATCACAAACCTTACTGACTTCTGTTTTAACTCCCTTGCCAAGGTAGTGAGCAGCCTTGAGAAATCCCTTATAGGAGTCATTTATGGCCTCATACAATTCACCAGGAGATAAAGATTTGGCATTTGAACCCAGTGAAGTGATGTATTCTTCTCTTAGATATTGGAGAGCTTCATTGAGAGTAATGTCATATTTTCCTTGCAACCAGGCATCTACATTACAATCTCTCTCAGCATCATCTATTATCTTCTCCTTTTGTATCTCTACATCATTTCTGTGACACAACATAATGGCTTCATATTCTGGATCTGAGAGATTTGATGTAACAAGATGTTGGGCTATTTTGACAAACTCAGGAATCTGATCCACAACTAAGCTTTGAAGTGCTTCAACCATCAATTGTGGTGGAGCAGACCCTGATCCTAAACCACTGTCATGTTGCACAGGCTTCAGTCATTGTGACAAAAAGTCAGAGCTAGAGCTAGGCAAGCTATACTCCTCAGTTGCAGATGCAACTTCTGCAACCGGATGGATTGACTCTACTACTGTTGTCTCCACAGAAGTGGGATGGGTTACAACAGTAGTTGACACAGGCACAGAGTCTCTAGTGAAAACTAGTGAATCCTCTTTGTTTGTGATGGTGTCATCAGGATATGCCCCAGCTTGCATTCCCTCACTATCTAAATGTGGTTCTTGGGTGGTGAGCAAAGTGTCATGCACTAATCACTTGAATCCATTGGCTCACCAAGAGAAGAAAATTCTTGGTGATCAATGCCTTGCTCCTCAATTTCTTGAGTTGAAAGCTTCAAGGAAATTTGAGTGGTAGATTCTGGAAGAGAAGTGTCGTTTAGATTTGATTTTGGCAACTCCCTCTAAGAAATAGAAGGAGTTTCAGGTGTGATGTGCTCTCCACACAGTGTAGTGCCAGCTTTATCACTCCCATGTGCTGACTCATTACAAGAAGGTGCATTAGGGAGAATGCTTGATTCTATAGATGCACCCTGTTGAGAGATCACATCTAGTGAGCTGTTTGCCCCTGATTTTACAACTTCAACCATTTGTGTGACTGAAGAGGTGGTTTTTGTTTTCTTCTTCTTCTTTGGCCTTAGTAAGGGTGACTCTGGTTCCTCACATTCTAATCCTAACTCAGCACTCAATGCTGCTTCTGATAACATGTTTAAACCAGTGTGAGTTCTTTTCTTCTTCTTCTTCTTCTTCTTCTTCTTCTTCTTCTTCTTACTAGCATCACCCTGTTGAGAGGATGATGCAGTTGGCCCAGTGTTTGGTAGAGTGTTTAGCTAAGAGGGTTGGTTAGCAGGCCCTGGGTTAGTATTTTGTTCTACTTGATTGGGCTGTGCTAATTGTGATTTGGAATCAAATGTTGGCATGTTGTGAGGATAAGTCCTAAATAAACTTTCCATATGGGGAGTTATTTTAAGTCTTACATCCACATTATTCCTAGTCTCCGAATGACCAAAAAAAATTTGGTCATGGATCTAGGATAACCTATTCTATTTCTATGTATCCCAGGCAATTCAACCAGTTTATCATTTACAGAATTAAGTGCAGATTGAATAAAACGAGGGAAGAAGATTTCAGTACCTCTCTTGGCTGAGTTCTTACCAAGTCTTCCATACAACTCCTGTAGAATTTTTTGTCCAACATCTATCTTTCTCCCATAGGCCAAACCATAGACTATCTGCTATGCAGGAGCACTAATTTGATCAAAACTGGACTTCCTAACAATGAAGACTTGAAGTAGAGTAGCAAATACATAACTCCACTCCTTCCGTAAGAACTTTCTTTTCAACTGCCCAAGATTGATTTCATCTGAGTAATTGATGAAGTCAAAGAAGTCTTCCAATTCAACATTTGTGGCTAGTGGGTCATACACTTTTCGTTGTAACCCCAGTGCTTGATTCATGTATGCAGTAGTGATAGTAATTTCCTTATCTTGAATCTGCAGTGAACGATGTACGAGGTTATTGCATTCTCTAGAGCTACAACTTCCACAGTTGCGGTTCTCCAAAACTGTTCGAGTAAGTCGAGATACAGAGTTGGGTTGGCTGGGAGTGCATCTTTGATGTATGATTCTGACATCCATCGAACAAAGCACTTGAAATTTGTATTCGGTGCTTCCACATCATTGCTTATAGCGATAAAATTAGTCTGTTTGGGTATGGTGAGTTGGATGTTTGCCATTTATGCAAGGAGAGATAGAAAAGAGAATGAGGGTTGAAGAAGAAATTTGCATTGAGCGGTAAAGATTTTTATTTCGCAGAGGGGTAGATGCTTAAGATATTGATTGAAATGGGTAGAGCAGTTGAGGGAGGTTATAAATAGGGTTACTTGAATTTTCAATTAGGTATATGCTTTGTACCGACAAGTCACGTATCGAAGAAGTGAACAACAGCTGTTCAATATGTCGTATGTGTCACATTCGATAACTTGAGCAGGTAAAAACCGACAGCTGGCAGTTTATTCAATGTAAAGTTGAATAATATATGTCTTTTATCATTGAGTTAAAATTGTCAGATAAAAGTCAAAAAGGGTCTGACGCTCAGCGAGAATTCAGCCTTCTCAAATGATTCGAGAACTCAAATATAGTGTTCGAGAACTCAGTCATTAGAGAACTCAATTACTATATTCGAGAAGTCAAGCATATCTCTATTCGATATCTCCACAAGACTCTATTCGAGAACTCGAGAGTGCTCCAAAGAGACTTGTTAGAGAAGTCGAGCAGTGAATCATTAAAGAAGTCTGATTTAACGAAATATTCTCTTCACTCATAAAACCCAATTTTCACTATCTTTTAAATTCACCAGAGATATTCAATGAAGAATATTCTAACAAATTGAATATTGATTTTCTTAAAATTTCATAGAAATTTCAAGTTAATAAAATATGATTTCACATATGCAACAGATTTGAAATATTTATAAATCATATTTCAGCCAACACTTACTTCAAAAATATTGAGAATTTAAATAAAGTAAGTGTTTACTGCTGCAACAATCTAGTTGATATTTTCACTTAAACCAGATTCTGAAGAATTCAGCATTCCAATCTCACTAACCAACCTTGTGAAGGTGGCTTCATCCAATGGCTTAGTGAATATATCAGTTAATTGTTTATTTGTGGAGACATAATGCAATTCAATGGTTCCATTGGTTGCATGATCCCTAATGAAATGATATCTGATGTCAATGTGCTTTGTTCTAGAATGATTGACAGGATTGGTAACTATAGAGATTGCACTTGTGTTGTCACACATGATTGGAATTCTTTCCAACACAAGTCCATAATCTCTAAGTTGATTTCTAATCCAAAGCACTTGCCCACAGCAACTCCCAGCAGCTATGTATTCAGCCTCAGCTGTGGAAGTTGATACAGATTGTTGTTTCTTGCTATACCAAGAGACTAATCTTTGTCCAAGAAACTGGCAGCTACCTGAGGTGCTTTTCCTATCCACTCTGCATCCAGCATAATCAGCATCAGAATAACCAACGATATTGAACCCTGTGTCCTTAGGATACCATAAACCCAAGTTTGGAGTGCCCTTCAGTTATCTAAAGATCCTTTTGATAGCAATCATATATGATTCTTTAGGATTTGATTGAAACCTTGCACACAGACATGTATAAAACATGATGTCTGGCCTACTAGAAGTGAGATAGAGTAGAGAACCAACCATGCCTCTGTAGACTGAGATATCTACCTTCTTGCCCTTAGCATCTTCATCCAATTTAGTGGTAGTGGCCATGGGTGTCTTAGTAGGTGAGCAGTCTTCTAAGTCAAACTTTTTCAATAAGTCCTTGATATACTTGGTTTGACTGATAAAGATACCATCCTTCCTTTGACTAACTTGCAATCCAAGAAAGAATGTCAACTCTCCCATCATGCTCATCTCATATCTGCTCTGCATGAGCTTAGAGAATTTCTCACACAACTTCTCATTAGTAGAGCCAAATATGATATCATCCACATAGATTTGAACTAGGATAATATCATCACCATGCTTCTTGTAAAATAGTGTCTTGTCCAATGTGCCTCTAGTGAATTGATTTTCATGAAAAAATTGTGATAGGGTGTCATACCATGCCCTTGGAGCCTGCATAAGTCCATACACTACCTTAAGCAATCTGTAGACAAATTCTGGGAAATGTGGATCTTCAAAGCCAGGTGGTTGTTGCACATAAACTTCTTCTTCCAACTCTCCATTCAGAAATGCACTCTTGACATCCATCTGATAGAATTTAAAATTTGAGTGAGCAGCAAATGCCAAGAAGATTCTGATGGCTTCCAATCTAGCAACAGGGGCAAAAGTCTCATCATAGTCAATGCTTTCCTGTTGAGAGTATCCGTTTGCCACCAACCTTGCTTTGTTTCTTACTATTACACCATCTTCATCCATCTTATTTTTCAGTACCCATTTTGTTCCAACAATGGTTCTGTTATTTGGCAGGCACAAGCTCCCATACTTTGTTTCTTTCAAATTGATTTAGCTCATCTTGCATAGCAATAATCCAATCTGGATCTAACAGTGCATCATCAAGTTTCTTAGGCTCAATCTGAGATAGAAAACAACCATAGAGACACTCATTTTGAGTTGCTCTCCTAGTTCTCATTCCTGCATTTGGATTTCCAATAATTTGATCTGCAGTATGTGATCTATCCCATTATCTTGAATTCTCAGTTTGATTTCTCAACCTTGATGTTGCTTCATCATCCAAGTTATGATCATTTTCATTTCCTCCCCCTGTGAAGTTGCCACTTTTCACAGGTGTGTCTTGGATGCTTGTCTCTTCACTGTTGATTGACACAAATTCTTCTCTTGCTTCATCATTCACTGGAGTTTGTTGAACTACGATCTCAACTTTAGTTTCAATCTCTTCATCAGAATCATTCAGATTTTCAAAATTTAATGGATCTTTATCTTCATCATTGGCTTCTTCTAATCCAGGTAGTTTGCTGTCATCAAATATCACATCTGTGCTTTCCATAACTTTCTTTTGACTGATGACATAAACTTTGTATGCAATTCTCTCCATAGAATAACCAAGAAAAAATTCCTTCAAATGCCTTTGCATCAAACTTTCCAACATATTTTGAATTGTCTTTTAACACAAAGCATTTGCTTCCAAAAGTATGAACATACTTAAGAGTAGGCTTCTTTCCAGTCATCAGATTGGAAGGTGTCTTTCCAGTGTTCTTGTTGATGAGGGTTCTGTTCTGAATATAGCATGCAGTGCTCACAGCCTCAGCCTAAAAACATGTAGGCATCTTTGCATCAAGCAACATTGTTCTTGCAGCCTCAATTGGAGTTCTATTCTTTTTCTCAACAACTCCATTTTGTTGTGGAGTTCTTGGAGCTGAGAATTGTTGTGAAATGCCATCCTCTTTGCAGAATGCTTCAAGTAAGGCATTTCTGAACTCTGTTCCATTATCACTATGCAATCACACTTGCGTTGTTGGCTTTTGCTTCCTTATTAATCTTCTTTATGTGCTCAATGATTACTTGTGGAGCCTCATCCTTTGATGCTAGAAATTCCACCAATGTATACCTTGTGTAGTCATCAACCATCACCAGGGCATACTTCTTTCTTGAGAGTGACATAATATTGATAGGCCCAAACAAATCCATATGAATTAGTTGCAGAGGCTTAGTTATTGATGTCACTGTCTTTGACTTGTGGCTTGACCTTTTCATCTTCCCTTTTTGACAGGCTTCACACACTCCTTCTTGACAGAATTCAAGTGTGGGCATACCTCTCACTAACTCTCTTTTGACTAGAGAATTAATGGCCTTGAAGTTCAAGTGTCATAACTTCTTGTGCCACACCCAACAATCTTCATTTGATGCTTTTGAATAGAAGCAACAAACTTTGTCCTTGCTAGCAGAATCCATATTGGCTACAAACAGGCTTCCTTTCCATACTCTAGATAGAGCAAAATCACCAGTCTTCTTGTGAGTGATCAAACATTCATCCTTGTCAAAATTCACTTTGAATCCTCTGTCAGTAAATTGACCAACACTAAGCAGATTATGCTTGAGTCCCTTGACTAGTGCTACATCTTCAATGATGACATTTCCAACTTTCAATTTGCCATATCCCAATGTGTTACCCATGCGGGCATCTCCAAAATCAACCATTGGGCCAGTCTTCTCCTCATACTGTGATAGCAGGGCCATATCACCAGTCATATGGTTTGAGCATCCACTGTCCAAAATCCACATAACTTTCTTTTCTTGTTCTTTTCCCTGCAAACACAAAGGTATTACTTCTTCTTAGGTACCTAAACAAGTTTGGGTCCACTTGGCTTAGAAATAGTTTTATCATTAACAACACGCTTATCAACTTTCTTGGTGCTAGTCTCCTTGTCATTGTTGGAAGTCTTAGAACTTGAGTTCTCAGACTTAGGTGACAGGGGTACCTTCCTAGCTTTAGAAGGACTTGAAGAGTTTGACCTTGTGTAGTGTGTGTGAGAATTATGACTGATACAACCATCAATAAATTGCCTTCTCAAATTCAAGTAGCTAGTCATAACATTCATATTGCATGGCATACAGTCAAGTTTATCACAGAATGGAGAATCTTTATGTCTTAAAGGCACAGAACAATCATAGAAAGGTTTAGGCACACTACCAATAGGTTTCTTACATGCAAGTGTTAAATGATTAGTACTGAAACAGTTTTGACAAACTTTCCTAGGAGCATTTGGCACATAAGCATAATTATTATCCTTGTTTATCCCCAGCTTGCCATTTCTATTTTGTTTCATCATAGCCACTTTCTTTTCAGATTCATTCTTCCCAGCTGATACAAACTTAACAAATTTCTCAGGTCTAGGTCTACCTCCTATTGGCTCCTTGGTTTTTACTTTGACACTCTCACTTTCAGAGGATGCTGGTTGTTTATTTGATTGTGCCTCATCCTCATCTCTCAACATTTGCTTAATGAGTAAGGCATCCTCATCAATTTCAAATGTTGATTCTTTAAAAACTAGAGATTCAACCTTTTTCAAAATGTGAGGCACTTCCTCATGAGCAACCTTGTCATCTTCAATGACAACATAGCCTTTCCTCTATTTCAGAGTGTCGTAGTTAAGACCAATTGCAGCCTTAGGTTTAGCTTGATTTTTCTCATGGTAGGACTGCAAAAGACTAGAGGAGTTCTTAAAGGTTTTTAATTTGAACTCATTCTCAGCTAGTTCATCCCTAAGAGCCTTCTCAATCTGACTAGCACATAGAACCTTATTCTGCAGATATTCAACTTCTTTCTTAAGGTTTTCTACTTGCATAGCAGTTAGCTCAAGTTCCTCATTACTTTTGTTTAACAGCTCATTTCTAGTAGACAGTTTAGTAATCTCTTCATTAGCAGCAATCAAACTAGTATGAATATTAAACATTTCAACATATATTTGTTCAATCATATCTTTGTATTCAGAAACAGACATGTCTATGGTAGTGAAAGATGGTACCTGAGTGTCTGATGGAGGTGTCTCATCCTTGGAATCAGCCATCAAGGCATAGTTGCAAAATTCTTGCTCTTCTCCATCACTATCAGTATCATCCCAACACTTCCCTTCAGCTATGTAGGCCTTGCCTGGTGTTTGCTTTTTGAGAAGGGCCTCATACTTAGCTTCAAGCTCTAGAAACTCTTTATCCTTCTTTTTAGGCTTCTTGCATTCACTAGCAAAATGCCCTAGGTCATTGCATCTATAGAATCTCACAGATGACCTATCTACATAGCTGGTTTTGAATTTACTCTTGTTTGGTTTCACAGGTGCTTTACTCTTGTTGAATGAATGGTTCTGAGGTCTAGGTTTGAAGGGCTGCTTTCTCTTGAATCTCATGTTTGAAAATTTTCTAGCCATGAAAGCATATGAGGTATTTTCCATAGCATCCAACTCCTCAAGAGTGTAGAACTCATCTCCTTCTTTTTCCTTTTCCTCAGCAACAGTCTCAGGCATCTCCACTACTGGTTCTTCATCCACTACTTCTTCAATCCTCAAATGGCTTGTGGAGGCTTTAAGTTCTTGCATAGATCTGTTCACAATCAAGGCACATGATGTGTATATCATTTTACCCTGATTTTCTTGAATAGCCCTCTTTTGTAACAACTCAAGCTCATGAGTTTTTAGTACACCATAGAGCACATCATATGTGACTTTGTTCAAATCTCTTTCCCTTAGAGAAATGACCCTTTGCTCTAAATGGTTTGGTGAAGACAGTAGAAACTTCATATTCAATTTTTTGGTGTTGTAGACTTTTCCATTCATCAGCAACTCAGTCACCAGCTTGTGAAATCTCTCAAACATGTCAGTAATGCTTTCGTTGGGCTGTGCCATGAAAGCTTCATACTGTGTGACAAGTATCTGTTTCTTATTCTCCTTGACCTCATTTGTTCTTTCACATAAAACCTCAATGTGATCCCACATCTCTTTGGTAGATATACAAGATGCAATGTTTGCAAACATTGACATATCCATCGAGTCTATGAATAACAGCATGAGATGACTGTCAAGAGAAACCATCTCCTTCTCTGATTCTATCCATTTGGATGTCTCCTTGGCCACATAAGATCTTGGATAGGTTGTGGTTCCAACTGTCTTTTCAGGGATCTCTTGTTGTGGAACAAAGGGACCATTCTTGAGAATCTCAGGATACAGAGGATGAGAGGCTTTGATGAACAACATCATTTTTATCTTCCAGAGGTTGAAATTATCTTTGTCAAACTTAGGGACCTTCACCGTTCCTGTTATCTTTGGTGTATTCATATTCATGATCGTTTTCTGTTTTGATCAACAACCTGCTTTGATACTAGTTGTTGAGTATGAATATACCGACAAGAAAATACAGAGGGTGGGGGGTGAATGTATTTTCAAACTTTTCTTCAAATAAATATTTCAGGTGAAGATTGTTTAAGTGTTTGAATCTGATTGTGTAGCAAGAGTGTGTATTCGTGTTCTTCAGAAAGTGTAAATGCGGAATATAAACACTAGAACAAGTTCACTCACTTTAATCTAATATTTTATTAGATAAAGATTTGCTACAAACTGTGAATACAAATGGTAGTATTCTCAGCTTCGTTTTTCTCAGAGAGATGTGTTTAGAAAATGTGCATCTAAAAAACTTAACTGCTAGAGAAGTGAGGTTGTACTCTTATACAGCATGAGTACAACCTACTTACAACAAATATGGTTACAGACTAAAATTACTTTCTAGCGTGTCTATCCTTTCTGAGTAATATCCAAACGGCTTGAGATTTGACTTCATTTAGCACTGTTCAGATCCACTTCTTTAGCAGCTTGTCTCTTGAAACATCTCTCTAAGCTTCTTTGTAGGCTTTTCCAAACTACTTTACAGTATGTGGTCCATAAAGTGTTTGGCTTGCTGCAGGATTCTGACTTGTACAATTTTTCAGTATTTTGTCTCCAAGATTTCATTCGAGAAGTGACTGAGTGATTGATTCGAGAACTGGAGTTGATTTTTTAGATAACTCTGAGTTCTCGAATGCTGTGAGGTTGACATATCGAATCACTTCTCAAATAAGTCTTTTCTCCAGGAACCCTTGAGTTGTCAAATCCCAAAGATATCGAATAGCTTCTTTAGTCCTTGAGATATCGAATGGAACTTTGACTTGTTGGCTCCTTGAGAACTCGAATGATGCTTTGACTTGTTGACTTCTTGAGTTCACTAATAGAGTAATAGACATGTCGAATATCTGAGTTCTCGTATGAGATATCGATCAATAATTTTAGAGATATCGAACAGTGTCTTTTGATATATCAAATCTCTGACTTCTCGAAAGCTAGACTTCTTGAATATGACAATCATAATTCTGGAATTGATACTTAGGCAAATCTTCATTCTTCAAATTCCAGCTGTGTTTATTTTGACAGTCTTGATCTTTAAGCTTGAGGCATGATCCTTGGAACTTCTTTCAAGCATTATTCTCTGACTTTAATTACAGTTACACAGATAGGAGTTGATGCCTATTACAAGTACTATAACAAGTAGAAACTCTACAGCTAGAGGTTCCCTCAGTCAAGAGGTCATGAAAGTAATGCATAACATTACAAACAATTGGGCTTGATATTAGATGTACTCAGGCATGCCTCTGTGACTAACACCTTGCTGAGCTATCGCTCACTTTTGCTATTGTTATATATATATATATATATATATATATATATATATATATATATATATATATATATATTATATAGCAGCGAAGCAGGATGCCAGTGGGATGACACATATTTTAGGAATAATTCATAAGTTGTGATGTTGAGAATAGAATTTTGCTAATACTTCTTGTATATCCTGATCTTATAAAGGATTTAGCACTTTGTATAGGATATATGTGTTAGATAGTAGTCTGTGGAGGTTAGTCAGGAATAGTGCGTCAGAGACTACATTTCAGGAACTAAGAGCAGATCCTGATATAGCAAGTCAGATCCTGATCAAATACTGATGGGATGATCAGATCCTGATGCAATGAGAAATCCTGATATCAGTCATGTTACTGATGATGTCATTATGGATGCTATAGAAACTGGCAAGTGCTATAAAACAGGATCGTTGTTTTGGAAAACAAGCAAGAAGATATCGTAAAGGAAACGAATTCTCTATTGATGGAAACTATCAACTGGACGGCAGAACATTGTCATAGATAGATTATAATTCTGTTATTAGTTGATAGGTAGCATTATAAATACTCTCTCTATATTATTGTAAAAAGAGCGAATTGAGAAATATAGAGTGCATATCGTGCGAAGCTCTGTATAAGGTTTGTATTCGAGAGTTCGAAATAAACAGAGAGAGAGATTTGTATTGTCAGCAGCTGCTAAAGGTATTGTACACCTTTGGTAGAGTTTGTATTTGATTTATTTTAAGACAAACAAAGTTTGATTCATTCGTTTGTTCTTGTTCATCTAATAAAGCAAAAATCAGACACGATTATATAACTTGTATTCAACCCCCTCTTCTACAAGTTATTCGAGTTAACAATTGGTATCAGAGCAGGTTGATTTCGAATAATCATAAAGATCTGCAATCATGTCTGGTTACAAGGATGGTAATACTAAGATCCCTATGCTCAAGAGAAACGAATATACTCTATGGGAAGTGAAGATGTTGCATCACCTGGAAGCAATAGATCCTAATTATCTTGACAGAATCAGAGATGGGCCTTTTGTTCCAACAAGGCTTGTTCCTCAAGCAACTGTCGAAGGAAAAGTTGTTCCAGAACATATAGCAGAGAAGCCTAAATCTGAATGGATGGATAAGGAAAAGGAGAACGTTCTTAAGGATGCTAAAGTGAGAAACATAATATTCAATAGTCTTGATTCTGTTCTCACTAACTATGTTCTCTCTTGTAAGACTGCTAAGGAGATATAGGACAATCTAAAGGTTCACTATGAAGGAACAAAACCTGTCAGGAAGAATATGAGGACACTCTCATACAACAGTATGAGTACTTTGAATCCAATTCTGGTGAGTCACTTACTGACACCTTTGATAGATTTACTAAACTCATCAATGAGATGGCCATGCATGGTAAATATTATGACTTGGAGGATATAAATACGAAGTTCATGAAAGCTCTTCCTGATTTCTACAATGAGAAGATATCTGCAATTGAGGAAGCTAATGATCTGGATGAAATATCATTAGAAGCAGTTTATGGAAAATTGAGAGCTTATGAACTTGACAGGTAGTAGAAAAATAGCAGGAGTAAAGGAAAGATGAAAACTGTTGCACTCACTGCTCAATCTGAATCAAAGAAGCTTCCAGAAGAAAAGTCTTAATCTACTGAAAGAGACTTGAGGAAGAAGAAGAGCAAAGAAGCCTAGGAATTCAGGGAAGGGTAATGCACTCATGGTCACACAGAATGATTGGGCAAACTCAGTGATTCTGAAGATGAATTGGATTATGACAACATTGCATTGATGAAAAGTGCTTCAGACAAGCCTGGGTCTCCAAATAAAACTTCTTCAACTTCTGATAAGGTATCACTTCACTCTCTTGATTCATTTGATAGCTTAGATTCTGATGATATTAGATCTATTCATGTTGAGTTCAAGAATCTTATGACTAATTTCAAAATTCTTGCTAGTGAAAAAGATGAACTTAAGGCTAAGAATGATGAATTAGTTAGTAGAAATAATTTTCTTGAATCTAAGTTAATTCAAATGGAAGAATATAGGTTAAGTTCTGATAAAGCTAAGCATGATTATGGTGTTATCCTTGAGGCTTATGACTATGTCAGAAAAGAACTAGAGGAAGAGAGAGATGTGATTAAAACCAATAACAATTCTGGTAAAAAGACTCAAGAAATCATTGAAAATCAAATTCTTGGTAAAGTTAATGGTTTGGGTTTTGATAAGGCTAGGCAGGAAGATACTGTAGCTATTGTCAATGATGATAGTAAAATTGAAGCTAGCACATCTAAGTCTGAAGGTAAGAAGATAGTTTCTGAACCGAAACATGTTAAATTTATTGATTCTAAAGGTACCCCAGTTGTGCAAAAAAAAAATTAACAATAGCAATTCAGATGAGAGAGTGTTAGAAAAACCTAAGAATGTCAACATAGGTTTTCTGTCTAAGTCTCAGTTGAAACAGAGACTAGAAAGTATTTCAGAGTCTAGCAAGATCAGAAGAAATAGGAATGGAAAAGAAGGTATTAACAAAGAGAATAATTACAAGAATGTACCTGATGCACCTAGGAAGAAATGCTATAAATGTGGAAATCATAATCATTTGGCCCTAGACTGCAATCAAAAACCTTCTTGGAAAACTGAGTCCAGATTCCCCAAGACTCAGAGAATTCAATACCAACCACAAGAACCCTGTTATCATTGTGGTAGTTTACTTCATTCCATTTATATGTGTAAGAAATATCATGAACTGTATTATGACTATTATTCTTTGAAATCTAAAACTCCTAGTCACAAATAGTTTATGAAATCTAAGTCTAAGGTTGACTCTACAACAGGTAAATCAAAAGCAAAATCTTTAAAGCCTGTTGGTTCAAAAGTTAGTAAGAAAGGATCCAATCAAAGTTGGGTCCAAAAAAATTCTAACTAGCTACTTTTTTTTTGCAGGGCACTGGAAAGAAGTATTAAATTATCTTGGACAGTGGATGTTCTAGACATATGACTAGAAAGAAGTCTCTGCTTACAAAGTTTGAGAGGAAAGCTGGCCCAGTAATATCCTTTGGAGATGGCAACAAAGGAGAAACTCTGGGATATGGCTCAATTATTTTGGGGAATGTCATCATAGAAAACGTAGCACTGGTTGAAGGCTTGAAACACACACTTTTAAGCATAAGTCAACTGGGTGATAAGGGTTACCAATCAATCTTTGACATTAAGGATGCAAAATCTTGAATATTAAGAATGGAGACATTGTTTTGACTGGTCAGAGACATGGTAACATATATGAAGCCAGGTTGAGTGACACATCTAAAGGAACTGTCAGATGTCTTTACAACAAGGCATCAAATGATGAAAGCTGGAACTGGCACAAGAAGCTCTCACATCTCAACTTAAAGAAGATTAATCAACTTGTTAAGCACCATCTGGTGAGAGGCCTACCTCAGGCAAATTATGTGCAAGATGGACTTTGTGATGCTTGTCAGCTTAGAAAATAAAGAAGAACCACTTTCAAGAGCAAGACAGAAAATTCAATTACTGAACCATTTCACATGCTGCATCTTGATTTATTTGGTCCAGTAAACATTATGTCTATCAACAAGAAAAGATATGCTCTAGTTATAGTGGATGATTACACAAGGTTCACATGGGTATTCTTTCTACACAACAAGGATGAAGCTCCTCAGTAAATCATTGAACTTGTCAAGAATATTCAAAATAGCTCTAAGTACAAGGTCAAAGTGCTCAGAAGTGACAATGGTACAGAATTTAAGAATTCTACAATGGAGGAGTATTGTGTAGAGAATGGAATTACTCAACAGTTTTCTGCACCTGGAACACCTCAGCAGAATGGTGTAGTAGAAAGAAAGAACAGAACTCTCATAGAGGCAACAAGAACCATGCTTGCAGATGCAATGCTTCCAACCTATTTCTGGGCAGAAGCTATCAACACTGCATGTTTCACTCAAAACTGTACCTTGGTAAATGCTCATGGTAAGACTCCCTATGAGATGATCAAAGGAAAGAAACCAAGTGTGAAATACTTTCACATCTTTGGATGCAAATGCTATGTCCTGAAAGTTCATCCAGAACAACTTGGGAAATTTGAAGCCAAATCAGATGAAACAATCTTTCTAGGATATTCAGCATCAAAGGCCTTCTAAGTATACAATCTCAGAACTCATATTGTTATGGAATCAATTCATCTTGCATTTGATGATAAGAAGTTTGGAATTTTGCAAACTGATGAAAGCCATGACAATCTGGAATTTGAAAATCTTAAGTATTCTGAGATTCTCTCCAGCGATGATGAATGTTCTCCAGAGGAAATCTCTATTGATTCTTAAAGGAATTCTACTGTTGAGGGGGAGCAATTCAATCAAGGGAACACAGTACTGGTCAGGATCAGACTAGTCGTTCAGAGTCTACTTCATCAGGAACTGATCCTTCAGAGTCTAATGAAGGAAGATCAGAAACTAGCAGCAGTATTAAATCCACTGATTCTACTGATCAAGGGGGAGCTTTTGAACGAAATGAACACACTTCTACAAGAGATACCACTAACTTAGGGGGAGAGTCTAGCATGAGCAATCTACCACCTGTTAGAAAATGGACAAAGGATCATACTGAAGATTTGATTATTGGTGATCCAAATAGTGGTGTTCGAACTAGAAGATCAATTCAAAATGAATGTTTGTACAGTTTTTTTCTCTCAAAGAATGAACCTAAGAAGGTTGAAGAAGCCTTACAGGATTCTGATTGGGTAATAGCAATGCAGGAAGAATTGAATGAGTTTGATAGGAACAAAGTTTGGAAACTTGTACCAAGACCTAAAGATAGATCTATTGTTGGTGCTAAATGGGTTTTCAGAAACAAGCTAGATGAATCTGGTATGATTGTAAGAAACAAAGCAAGACTGGTGGCTAAAGGTTATTCTCAGGAAGAAGGAATTGATTATGATGAAACCTTTTCACCTGTAGCAAGATTGGAGGCAATCAGAATGTTTCTTCCATTTGCAGCTCATTCAAAATTCAAGGTATACCAGATGGATGTAAAGAGTGCTTTTCTAAATGGCAAACTTATGATACTCCTATGGTTTTGATGATCACATTCAGCAAGCTATTTGATTGTAGTTTGATATAAAACATTGTGTTATGCTTGTATTGTACTAACGTGGTTTTGCAGGGTATATTAGCCTACTGTTTGTTTACACAGAATATACAAACAGCAAGCCATTTGGTGCTACAATAGAGAGAGTCTGGAAAGCCAATTGCACACTGACAGTTCATAAACAGCAAGCCATTTCTGACAGTCAGTCACAAATAGCAAACCATTTCTGACAGTCAGTCACAAACAGCAAGCCATTTACAACTGCCAGAATTCCTGAAGATAAAGATCAAGTTCGATTCTCAAGGATTTATTTCAGGAAATATATTGTGAGGGCTCTTTATTATATAATACGTATATAATATATTCTAGAGCTCAAATCTTTTCAAATATCTTTCTTTAAAACAAAATCATAAAACTTATAGGAGTTTCCTTATTTAAAAGATTTCTTTCTTTCAAATCTCTTATACACGTTTTTATATCTATACAAATCAGAAGGTTAAGCTTTCAATCGTTTCATCTCTTTCAAACCTTCTGTCCAACGTTCACAAGAACGTTTGTAAAATCTCTAACCAATTGAACGTTATAAATTGATTTCAGAATCGTTCGAATAATTGGTGATTGATTTTCTGAACGTTGGTGTGATGCTTTATAAACTCTTTCTTGTGTTCATTCGCTATGAACAATTCAGAGAAAACTTTAAAGCACACAAGATTTCAAACAACTCGATTTTTTATTGCTATATTCTTTTGATTCTCTCGAGCTCTTAATATATTCATATGTGTTATATCTTAGAGAGTTCATAGTTGAGTTGTATTCATCTATTGATTGTATTGTTCGATTTGTAAGGTTTAGTTGTTGGACAAGTTGGCTTGGGAACTACGGTTTGGTGATCGTTGCTAGAGAAGTATACTTGGGAAGTATAGCTTAGAGAGCAAGTTCAGAAACAGGAGTTCAGCACGCCATTTGTCAACAGCTGGGTATTGAGGGAGATATATTGTTGTATCTTGTAATTGGTTTATTTCAGTAATCAATAATATATTCTCTTACCAAGTTGGTAAGGGACCAGGACGTAGACCATAGGGGTTAGGGGTCGAACCTGGCTAAAAGTCTCTATGTTCTTTATTTTCTGCTCTTTACTTACTGCTTGCATTTAGCTTACTGTTTATGCACTTTACTGTACTTGTTATCTTTACATTCAGCATACTGTTTACAATCAGCTTACCATTTGTCTCTACATAAAACGAAATCAATAAGCTGTTTCCGGTAATTTTTAAAATCGGACTTAGTTGAATATAATTAGCCATTTACACCTATTCACCCCCCCTCTAGGTGTGCATTTTCATTTGGTATCAAAGCTTTGGTATACTAACAATTCTGTAACAGGAAAGTATTCGATCATAATGGCTGAAAACTATCCTGAATGAAAATATGATTTTAGACCTCCACTTCTTCATGGCACACACAACTACCACTGGTGGAAAAGCAACATGGAAACTCACTTATCCAGAGATCCATTAGTTCTGAGAGTTGTGCAAAAAGGTCCATATGTCTTTCTTGATAAGGATGGCAAGCCAAAGGATGTTGATGATCTCACTCCGGATAAATTAATCAAACTTGGCTACAATGGAAAGGCAAGGAGTTCTCTTATGAATGGTTTAAACCAGGCTGAATATGATAAAGTATCTTCACTCAAATCAGCAAAAGAAATGTGGGATGCTTTGGAGACTTATCATAAAGGTTCGAAATCTCTAAAGAAGATGAAGCTTAGCAAGCTAATGAATGACTTTGGGAATTTCAAGCTTAATGAAGGTGAAACTATCAAGGATAGTCAGGCACGGTTTCAAGTTACTATAAATTCACTAAAGAGGCTTGGAAAATCTATTCCACAAGATGAAATCAATATGAAGGTATTGAGTGCAGTACCATTCATCTACGAAGCTAAGGTTACTGCCTTGGAATCCTCACCACTTATTGATACTATGGATCACTTGGCCGTATTTGCTGAGCTAGAGCAATTTGAATGCAAGATAAATGGAAATCAGGTGGGAAGTTCAAGTGTTAAAGCTCCAATAGAAAAGATGAAGAATATGGCTCTCCATTCTAAAAACAGCAAGCCAATTGACATTGATGATGGATCTGATTCTGATGAGGAACTTGCACTTATTTCAAAGAAGATCAAGAGGCTGATAGAAAAGAAAAATATGATGAAAAGGGAAAGAGGTGGTTTCTACAACAACAAGAAAGGCTCAAAAGACTCTAATGAGGAAACTTGTTTCGAATGTGGCAAGCCAAGCCATTATAAAAGGAACTGCTACAAACTAAAGTGAAAACAGCCTACTGTTTTCAAGGACAAGAAGAAATCAAAGGCTCTACTGACTTGGAGTGATGATGATACAGATTCCAGTGATGACTCAAGTGAAGAGATGGTGAACTTAGCACTTGTTGGAATGGAAGATGAATCTGTTCTAGGAAATTCAGAAGGAGTGTATGCTGAAACTGATTCTGAAGAGGATCCTAGTGAGGTAAACTCTTTTAATGATTATATTTCTTCAGATGATACATTGTTAGATTCACTAAACATGCAGGAACAAAATAGTGTTACAATTGAAGAACACATGGCACTAAAGGTTGAAATCAGCAAGCTGACTGATAAGAATGCCTATTTATCCAAAATGGTAAAAGATCTGTTGCCAAAAATGGAAGAATGGGATTCAACTTCATTTAGTAAAGCTATAGAGATCAAGGAACTAAATACTAAGAACAGACATTTAGAGGCTAATGTCAAGCTACTTGAAAAGAGAAACAAGACCTTGACTGAAGAAATCAAAGAGCTAAGGTCTGATGTTAAAACTAAAGCTAAAGCATTGGAATCATACAAGATGAAGGAATCTAGTCAAGCCGAATCCTAAAAAACTGCTGAAAAGAGAGTTCAGCAAGCTGAAGTGATCACCCTCCTAGAAACAGAAGTTAAAGATCTCAAGAAGGGCATGGAAACTTTTGTTCAAGGTGAAGACATTTTAAAAATAATGATGAAGAAGGCAAATATACCTTTGGTCAGAGAAGGTGTTGGTCTAAACTTCAACAAGAAAGATAAGGTGCTCAAATATGATGGAAGGAATGGCATACCCTATGACTATTCTATGCCTTGGAAGACATGCAACAAATGTGGTGGAAAAGGACATCTGGAAAGACATTGTGTGGTTCAAGTAAATCATAAAGTGAAAACAGCTTACCAAAATGAACCAGTCAGGTGACAAACAGCTTACCGGAATGGACCAGTCAGGCGACAAACAGCATACCAGAATGCAAATAGCAGGAGACAAACAGCATACCGACAGAATGACAACAAGCAAAATCAGTCCCCAAAAGTGGTCCAAATGTGGATCAAGAAATCTGATTTAAATACTTTATGTAAGAACCCAGACTTTGGGTGGAATTAAAACTTTTATGTATTTAATGATGTAAGAATGAATAGTGGTTACGGCTACAATGTAATAAGTGATATTTGGAAAGAATGAATGGAATTCGACTTTATTATGTTTATGTCTTGAAGAATGCTAAAGGGTGACAAAATAGGTAAGAATAATCTATCTTCTAAGGGAATAAGATATGGCAATTTCAAGCAGGTGAATATTCTCATGTCATCCAGATCGATAACGATTAATCCAGTAGTTCCGTAAAAAGGTTAAGGAACGATCGAAAGAGAATACGGACAATTGTACAACCCTAAGAGAATAAGTAAAGAATAAAGAATGAATAGTGTTTTGATAGGAGTATAGAATAATATGAGATGACACTATATAGAAGTATTCGGAACGGATTTCCGAGTTCGTATTAGTGATCCAGGGGGAAAATAAATGTATGTAAAAGCTGTCGAATTCTGAAAAACCGCACTTTTATTTTCTCCGAGAGTTCCCTGGACACTGATAGCCTTAAGTATTTAACGAATGGATTTAAGGAATATAAATTGGAAAGTTAGAATGAAAGAAGGAGAATGATAGTATTAATATTAAAAAGGATTCCCGGTAAATCCTAATTAGAAATCCGTGAAATATTCCTACGAACGATCAATCGAAACGAGCAATAACCGGACACAAAAATAAGCAGAGGAAGCAAGAGTCTTGTGCAGGCTAATAGAATAAATATATAGTAACCAAGTGGGCAAGAGTAACTAGATTAATTGGAAGAAAACTAGTACTTAGAAATCAAAAACCCTTGGTTAAGCTTCAACCATGCAAAACACAACACTTGTCCATGCTAATTACCTCATCCATTGCATCACACTCCCCTAACACCACTTGGATGAGATATTATCTCACAAAATCACTTTAAGAATTATTACAAGCAACCAATACAAAGAAACCAAGCAAACTCTCTCCCCCCATGAACAAACCATTTGGCCTATGCTCTAATTCAAAAACAAAAATCCAACTTCCAACCATTGTTTGATCTTGTAATAATTAAGGTGAGTCTTACATTTCATAAAACTTATCTCCTCAAAATCTTAGCTTCAAACTCATCCTTTTCCATTTTCAAAAAAATCAAGAAAGAGGAGCATGAATAGTGTTCATCATGTACTAACTTTGTTTTCTTGATTTTTCATGGTTGATCTAGCAAGTTTAATCACTCTTAAGGACCATACGAGGCTTAGTAAGGCTATATCACTATCTAAGGAAGGTATAGAGCTCTTGAAACCCTAACCCTTGTTTGAGATTTAGGTATGTTTATGATAGATATAGCTTAGTTATGGTTATGTTAAGATTATAAGCATGATTATGTATGGATCTTGGATAAATGATACAAATAGTTAAATGAACGGAAAGGCATTGCTTGGCCTCAGTTCATGTATATAAATCATGTATATGTTGTTTGGAGTGGATAACCATGTTTATGGGAAGATTTGAAATTGGTAGATATTCGATTTACAGCCGTTATAATGTCCGATTTTACAATACCATGTTTTGTATGCCATTTTCCATGTCAAAAACCTACTGTCCAGAAACTTTATCTACCATGATAGGATAGGTAATGTTCTAAGCTTCGTTTTGATATAAAGATCACGTGAAACAGACTTACGGTTTAGGATGTATGACCAATTTACTAAAAGTAGTTCGAATCCGTAAACGAAAGTTCGTAACTAAAATTGAACCCTCGTAAACTATGTAAAGTCATGGCGAATCTTGTTAAATAAATACTAGAGGTAAAAAGGAAGGTGTGAAAGAAAACCGTATGTCAAAAGGATCGTTTTCGATTTATTAAAAATATTCGAGTCGAGGTTAAACGCGAACGAACCCCTAAAAGACGACTCTATTATAACTTCGGTAAAACACTTAGAAAACGGGCAATAAAACTTGGAGTTTAATATTGGTTCGTAATGATTGACCTTAGAACTTGTATGACTTAAGTATGTCCCAAGTGTAAGTACAGTGACATGTCGTATTTACGAACGAATGTCGGGTCGGATCAATGATAAAAAGGAATCCACTAAAAGGGGTATAACGAGACAACTCGAGAACGTGTTTCGATTTAAGTATAACTTAACTTTTAAGATGTTAAGTGATTAATCCCGAATGCCTTGTCTATTTATAGATCACCAAGCTGACCCGGGACCCGCTACCACTACCCCTTACCGTACTCGACTACCAGGCAAGTTTCAATTCCCTTCTTTTAGGCTGTTGTTTTGATTGAATATATATATATATATATATATGTATATGTTTTCTGTTATACACATGCCATAGCATGCATGCCTACTTTCAAGTTATATCGTTATGCTTGTTGCCTGATTGTTTATTGGCTTATAAATTAGATAGCTAACGTATCAATTATAAGCCGGTTATTGTAAGACCCTCATAGAAGGGCGTATACATCTTATTCATCAAATATAGACCGGGAGTCAATATTTCTTGACATGTCGAGATTACCTCGAAAGAAAATATCTAAGTAAATATTTTCCATTATTCGGGCGACGAATATTATTTGAATATTCGTTCGAGATTATTTATTTAACGATCCTTACTTCAAATAATTATTTGAACGTAACTATTCAATGAATAATATTTCATTCCGAGTCGAATTATTTATCGATTATTATTTCAAATATTCTTCTAAAGATGAGACTACTAAATGAATATTATTTGGATATTCATTTAGAATATTATTTTATTAAATAAATACTACTTTTGAATATTCATTTAGGATATTAATTACTTGATGAATATTATTTTAATATTCATCTGAAGCTTAATTTATTTATCGAATATTATCTCGAATATTCCTTTAAAGCTTGGATTAATAAATGAATATTACTTGATATTCATTTAGAATATTATTCATTAAATGAATATTACTTTTTGAATATTCATTTAAATTCCTAATTAATTATGAATATTGTCTTAAATATTCCTTTCAGGTCCTATTAATTAATGAATATTATTTTGAATATTCATTTAAATATTTATTTATTCAATAAATATTCTCCTGATATTTCTGCAGGAATTATCTTGAAAAATACTCTGATTAAAGATATCCTTTCATATTCCTAAATATTCTTTAAATATTTTTAATTCAATAAATATTCTCTGAATATTTATTCCATACTTAGAATAACCTCAATGAGTTTTATCTTCTTCGATTATTACGAAAAATATTTCGGAGTCATATTACTATTAATCTTATATCAAGAAAGGTTCTCAGACATCATTCTTCTTTGAGTCTATCTCCCTAATAATAAGGGAACCTTACTTGGAAAATGTTATTTATCTTGTCGACTTCCCGGTCATAAAGTATTCTCTTCACTCGCAACTCGGGTGCTATTGACTTATTAAGTCGTTGTTTACCTTTTCATCTTTCGAGGGGTAAGATTGTTGGAACAAGTTGATATTCGTTACCAAGCAATAGCTTGGAAGTTATTAGTGAATTTTCCTTTCCAACTAGATACGACTACTTTGTAGAGTCTTATCAACAAGTATTACACTTGGGGAAAGTGGGACGAATGTTACATTCAGAATCAGGAATTTTATTTGAACTAGGAGTCGTGTAAGAGGCCGAGTAGCGCCGGTCCATCCCCTTTGGCCCAACCGTTGGCCGGGGAGAGCTAGTAAGGCGGTAGACAAGTAAAGCCGTCAGTTCTTCCTTCTACCGGTAGTAAATCTAATTTGAGCTGTACGATCTCGACTGATCATCAAGATTGGAACAGCGGGCGCGGTGAATACTCCATCATTGGTTCATCATCCAAACTTATTTATTTCCTGCAACATGATTTCTATTGGCAGAGCTGGAAAAGTGTTCATAACTGGAATTGCAATCTTTTCATGCAAGTTCCTCTTTTAATAACAATGAGAATATCTCGCTTACTTTTGATGTAGTAGATATTTCTACAAACAAATACTTTGAGTTACCTGGTAACTTCATCCTTTATATTATACTGGCAATAACTTCATTAATGCATGCCATATGATTTCAACGGATATTTTGAACTGCTGTATATATGTATCACTGTTCAGTTATATTATTGTTGGTGGGATTTCGCTCACCCTTGCTTTGTTCATATTATGTCACAACAACAGCTAGGACAGATGGCTCGCGTCAGGCGCACTCGGCGCAAGCGGGTTACCCGACCCACCGGACTCCCCGTTGAGATGCTAGCCGCCATTGCCGAGGTAGCTTAGTTAGACAGCTTTTGTTTCCTGTTTAACTATATGTATAATTAATGTAATCAACGGCAAAACTTTTAAACTTATGATGTTATCCTTCTGGGATTGTAATAACGTTTATTCGTAACCCTTTAATGTAAGACTTATTTCAATTTCATCTCTGGGACTATAACTGTTGTGTGTGTGAATGGATATTATTGTGGGGTCACAGCACGTGATTTATTTATTGTGGACTCAAGTCAAGTATTATGAATGGATGTAAGACCGTAACCACCAGATCCCTGACCCCGGATCTGGGGGTGTTACAGAGATGGTATTAGAGCGAGAGTTATATATCCCAAGAGATGATACGACGTTATATAATAATAAATTCAATAATATAATAAGAACCCTTGCCAGGTTCACCTAAAACCCTTACGGGAACTTTTTAAGTATCATGATAGTAACATAGTTCGTCTTGTGTAGGCGAGCGACATGTCGGCCCAGGAGACAGCTGCGAGACAGCATGATGGGACATGTTCCGGACTAGGGACCCATACTATGAGCACTTGCCTGAGGAGGATACGGAGCCTGAGGAGGAGGACGCTGAGGAGGTCCAGGTTGATGCTGATACTGATGTGATCGAGTCTGAGGAGGAGGACCCTGAGGAGGTCCAGGTAGATGCTGACACAGATGTTGTTCAGACTGAGGGGGAGGAGGACCCGGAGGGGATCCAGACAGGACAGGATGCTGAGTTAGTTGCTGAGGATGAGGATTATTGGGTTGTATCTGAGATTAGGACCATGGAGGAGGATACTGATATGACCACTGAGCAGGTCATGGCTGCTGTTGTTGGACAGGCTGTGGATGAGGTTGAGCCAGTGGATGATGCAGTAGGGAGTTCCGGACTATGAGTGCCACCCCTCTCTATTGAGAGAGCCCCTTCCCCACCACCACTACCTGTGAGCCCATTCCCCGATGAGTTTGAGGAGTTTACCCCAGAGCCCGAGCAGACAGAGACTTCCGCTCCAGCTGAGCCATCCACCCCACCTCATGCCCCGATAGGAGGAGTCCCAGTATGTGTTCACAACTTGATTGTGAACGAGCTTTATAGAGAGTTGTCTGTGGCGGATGCCAGGTTGGCAGAGTCTAGGAGGGAGTTAGCAGCAGAGAGAGCCGCCCGGATGAGGTTGCAGGGCCGGAGGACTATCAGTGACAGGGTTGGGTATAGGGCTGTGACCCGCATCGAGCTGAGAGCTCGGGTGAGGGTGCGACAGTTGCCTACTGATGGGCATGGTAGGGTAGACAGAGTAGAGGCTGAGGAGATTTTCCGCATCGCCATGGGGAGGGTTCGGAGGATGTTTCGTCGTGGCGGCTGATTTCAGATGTAGTGATGCAGTGGTCTAGTTGTCTAGTCATGTACGGACGTAGTAGTGCCGGCTTTTGTAGGGATGGTTTCTTGTACTTGTTTTCCCTTTTTGCAGACTAGACAAATAGACAGCGTATTTCACTTTTGACTTGTTGTTGTTAGGATGGCTGTACTTTAAACTATCGTTGTAACTCGGATGTTGTACCTTTTCGGTACCTGGTATATATTTGTTTCCCTTTTGGTTATTTCAGTTTTGTTGAGATATGATCACGAGTTTATTAGCATATGTACTACTTTTCGATTAAGTTGCCATGAGATATAAAACTGTGGGGTCTTAAACCCAATCATGTAAAGAATTATGCAAGGAAAAATCCTTTAAAACAGGTAAGTGAACCTAATGTATAATTTTCCAAATTTTCAGTAAAATGCCTCCAAGACGAATGGGCACTAGGGCTAACCCCCGAGAATCTACTGACCAAGAGAGTCACAACCAACACGAGGAAAACCATGAAAGTAGTGAAGAACAAGATCAGGACTATAATGAGCAAGAAGATTCCCAGTATGGAGCAGAGGATGAACCCCTGTACTCTGAAGAATTTGAAGGGGAAATAGAGGGTGGAGAAACTGAAGTAGAACAGGAAGGGGAGAACCAGGGCGGAAACCCCATGGGCCAGTTTATGGATCTACTTAGGCAGAATTTGAACCAATAACCCCAACCACCACCAGGCAACAACACTTCAGTGGCAAATTCCTTTAGGGCCTTTAAGTCCCTTAAGCCCCCAGAGTTCCACGGATCGGCTGATCCCGTTGAGGCGAGGGCCTGGGTCAAGGAAATGGAAAAATCTTTCGAGATTCTTAGTGTCAATGAGGCTCAGAAGACTGTTTTTGCTACTTACCTACTAAAGGGAGAGGCCAATTATTGGTGGGAAGCCAAGAAGAACATGGGGAGTGATGCTGTCATAGCCTGGGAAAGGTTCAAACAATTATTCCTGGAGAAGTACTTCCCGAAGTTCATGAAAACTCAGATGGAACTTAAGTTTTTGGAACTGAAACAGAACAATATGACAGTGGCTGACTATGAGGCCAAATTTACTGAGCTGTCGAGATTTGTGCCAGAGTTTGTAGACACAGAAGAAAAGAAAGCTAAGAAGTTTCAACAAGGGCTGAAGCAGTGGATCCAGAATAGGGTGGCGGTTTTAGAGATTACAGATTATGCCACCTTGGTGCAGAAGGCAACCATTGTGGAGGCTGGTAGTGATCAGATGCAGAGAGAGAGAAAAAGGGGGGATAAAGAGAAAGCATTTTAGTATGGGCGGAAGATCCGCTGGAGGAAAACCCCCAACCAAGTTTAATCGAGGAGCGGTTTCCCTACCTGGGAGGAATGTAGGGTTTAAACCATCTGCGAGTGTAAGTGTGAGCCAGGGCGGCCATCAATCAGGAATGTCCCGTTCCAACCCTTCTCGACCTCCATTGCCATTGTGTGCTACTTGTGGGAAGAGGCACTCCGGGGTGTGCAACCTGAAGCAGATAAACTGTTATAAGTGTGGGCGAGCTGGGCACTATGCTACCTCTTGTACCACGGTCATCCCTAACAGCACAACCTGTTTCCAGTGTGGACAGCGAGGTCACATGAGGAAGGATTGCCCAAGGAGCAAACCAGCAGCATCAGGGGCAAGCAAGGTTGCCTCAAATAGGCCACCAACTGCTAGGACTTTTAATATGTCTATACAAGATGCCGTGAGGGACACAGATGTGATAGCAGGTACATTTTCTCTCAATTCAGTCAGTGCAAATGTCTTATTTGATTCAGGAGCAACTAAGTCTTTTATATCTAGAGATTTTGCGCATAAATTGAAACTTAAAACCCAGCAACTAAGAGATTCCTTACAAGTAGAAATAGCTAATCAGGAAATCGTACTGGTTAAACAAATTCACCCCGATTGTAAGCTAGAAATAGGAGGACGATCCTTCTATGTCGATTTAATTCCTTTTAAGCTAGGGGAATTTGATGTCATTTTTGGTATGGATTGGTTGTCTCGCAATAATGCGCATATAGATTGTAAAGGGAAAAAGGTTAAGTTGAAAACCCCAAGGTAGAAAGAAATAGTGTTTAAGGGGATGCGACAGACCCAGAAAATTCTGACCATGGCGCAAACCAAGAGATTGTTACGAAAAGGGAACGAGGCTTATTTAGTACGTTATAGACACTCAGAAGGAAGTGCCAAGATTGCAAGACATCCTGGTAGTTAATGAGTTCGAGGACGTGTTCCCACAAGATCTTCCCGGACTACCACCTGATAGGGTAATTGAGTTTGCCATCGAGTTAGCCCCGGGGACGGCGCCGGTTTCGAAGGCCCCGTACCGATTAGCCCCAGTAGAAATGAAGGAGCTAGCTAAACAATTACAGGAATTGTTGGATAAGGGCATGATAAGGCCTAGTGTATCGCCGTGGGGCGCACCAGTGTTGTTTGTTAAGAAAAAGGATGGGAGTATGAGGTTATGCATCGACTATAGAGAATTGAACAAGCTAACCATAAAGAATAAGTATCCATTGCCCAGGATAGACGATTTGTTTGACCAGCTAAGAGGCGCTGAATACTTCTCTATGATTGATCTGAGAACGGGATATCACCAACTGAAGATCAAACCTGAAGATATCCCGAAGACTGCATTCCGTACCAGATATGGACATTATGAGTTCTTAGTTATGTCATTTGGATTGACCAACGCCCCAGCAGCCTTCATGGACCTAATGAATAGAGTGTTCAAGGAATATTTGGACAAATTCGTGATAGTCTTCATTGATGATATTCTCATCTACTCAAAGACAGAGGCAGGACACGCTGAACATTTAAGGATAACCTTAGAAATACTCAGGAAGGAGCAGTTATATGCCAAGTTCTCCAAGTGTGAGTTTTGGAAAAATGAGGTACAATTCTTAGGGCACGTGATCAATAGAGAAGGAGTGTTGGTTGACCCCTCCAAGATAGAAGCAGTTTCAAACTGGGAACGACCAACTACTCCAACCGAGGTGAGGAGTTTCATTGGACTGGCCGGATATTACAGGAGATTTGTCCAAGACTTTGCGAAAATCGCAGCTCCATTAACTCGACTTACCCGTAAAACCGAGAAATTTGAATGGACTGAGAAATGCGAGAAGAGTTTCCAAGAGTTAAAGAAGAGGCTGGTGACAGCCCCAGTGCTGGCATTACCTGATGGAAAAGGAGATTTCGTGATTTACAGTGATGCTTCGCATAAAGGACTGGGATGCGTGCTTATGCAGCACGGCAAGGTAATAGCGTATGCGTCTAGGCAATTGAAGGATTATGAGGTCAGATATCCCACGCATGATCTAGAACTAGCAGCCATAGTCTTCGCTTTAAAGATTTTGAGACACTACCTGTATGGGGAAAAGTGCGAGATTTACACTGACCATAAGAGCCTCAAGTACATTTTCACTCAGAAAGAGCTTAACATGCGCCAGAGGAGATGGTTAGAGTTAATCAAGGATTACGACTGTGAAATTCGCTATCACCCGGGCAAAGCCAATGTGGTGGCTGACGCCCTTAGTAGGAAAGAAAAGCTCAAAATGATAACTTCAGAGGAAGAACCAGTGAAAAATTTTGAGAAGTTGGAAATTGAGGTTAAGTTACCTGGAAAGGGCCAAGAAAAGTTGATGTAAATTAGAATCCAACCTCCATTGTTAGAAAAGATTAGACTGTGCCAGGAACGGATGATGGAGGAAGAAGAGAACTCCACAGAAGAGCTAATGACCGGGGAGGAAATTAAGTATGAAAGAGACAAGGAAGGGATCATGAGGTACACATACAGGATATGGATCCCAAACGTTCAGGAACTCAAGGATGAGATTTTAAATGAGGCACACAACTCAAGATACTCAGTGCACCCCGGTAGCACCAAAATGTATACAGATTTTAAGGAGTATTACTGGTGGCCCAACATGAAAAAGGACGTAGCAGAATGGGTAAGCAGATGCTTGACCTGCCAACGAGTGAAAGCAGAGCACCAGAAGCCCAGCGGACTTCTACATCCCTTAGAGATTCCAGAATGGAAATGGGAACACATAGCCATGGATTTCGTAGTAGGTTTACCAAGGACCAAGGCTAATCATGACGCCATATGGGTAATTGTAGATCGACTGACGAAGTCAGCTCACTTTCTCCCGATCAACGAAAGGTACACGGTCGACAGACTAGTGGACATCTACTTAAAAGAGATAGTGGCGCGACATGGAGTCCCAGTCGCAATAGTATCCGATCGAGATCTTAGATTTAACTCCAGGTTTTGGAGAAGTTTTCAAGAATGTGTAGGGATCCGGTTGACCATGAGCACAGCCTACCACCCCTAGACAGATGGGCAAAGTGAGAGGACCATCCAAATGCTAGAGGATATGTTGAGAGTCTGCGCGATAGACTTCAAAGGAAATTGGGATGATCACTTGCCATTGATTGAGTTCTCCTACAATAACAGTTATCATTCAAGCATTGGGATGCCACCTTATGAGGCCCTTTGTGGAAGAAAATGTCGATATCCCTTGTATTGGGATGAAGTTGGAGAGCGAAAGATGCTCGGGCCCGAAGTGGTCCAACGAACTAAAGATGCAATAGATCTAATCAGAGGACGGTTGGTAGCAGCCCAGGATCGACAAAAGAAATATGCCGACTTAGCTCGGAAAGGCAAAGAATACGAAGCAGGGGACCTAGTGTTTTTGAAAGTGTCACCTTGGAAAGGTTTAATGAGATTTGGGAAGAAGGGAAAGCTGAGTCCCACATACATTGGACCGTTTGAGATCTTGAGATGGATTGGGGAACTAGCTTATGAGCTCGCATTGCCCCCGAATCTACAGCAGGTGCACAATGTGTTCCATGTTTCGATGCTGAGGAAGTATAATCCGGATGCTAAGCATATTGTAGAGTATGAGCAAGTGGACGTGCAACCAGACTTGACCTATGTGGAGCAACCTGTGGAAATCATAGCCGGAAAGAACAAGTGCTTCGAAACAAGGTCATTCATGTAGTCAGAGTTTTGTGGCAGAACCACAATGTAGGAGAATCCACCTGGGAACTTGAAAGCGCAATGCAAGAGAAGTACCCCCACTTGTTTTCAAACTGATTCCGGGACAGAATCCTTTTAAGGAGGGGAGACTGTAAGAACCCAGATTTTGGGTGGAATTAAAACTTTTATGTATTTAATGATGTAAGAATGAATAGTGGTTACGGCTACAATGTAATAAGTGATATTTGGAAAAAATGAATGGAATTCGACTTTATTATGTTTATATCTTGAAGAATGCTAAAGGGTGACAACATAGGTAAGAATAATCTATCTTCTAAGGGAATAAGATATGGCAATTTCAAGCAGGAGAATATTCTCATGTCATCCAGATCGATAACGATTAATCCAGTAGTTCCGTAAAAAGGTTAAGGAACGATCGAAAAAGAATACGGACAATTGTACAACCCTAAGAGAATAAGTAAAGAATAAAGAATGAATAGTGTTTTGGTGGGAGTATAGAATAATATGAGACGACACTATATAGAAGTATTCGGAACGGATTTCCGAGTTTGTATTAGTGATCCAGGGGGAAAATAAGTGTATGTAAAAGCTGTCGGATTCTGAAAAACCGCACTTTTATTTTCTCCGAGAGTTCCCTGGACACTGATAGCCTTAAGTATTTAACGAATGGATTTAAGGAATATAAATTGGAAAGTTAGAATGAAAAATGGAGAATGATAGTATTAATATTAAAAAGGATTCCCGGTAAACCCTAATTAGAAATCCGTGAAATATTCCTACGAACGATCAATCGAAACGAGCAATAACCGGACACAGAAATAAGCAGAGGAAGCAAGAGTCTTGTGCAAGCTACTAGAATAAATATCTAGTAGCCAAGTGGGCAAGAGTAACTAGATTAATTGGAAGAAAACTAGTACTTAGAAATCAAAAACCATTGGTTAAGCTTCAACCATGCAAAACACAACACTTGTCCATGCTAATTACCTCATCCATTGCATCACACTCCACTAACACCACTTGGATGAGATATTATCTCACAAAATCACTTTAAGCATTATTACAAGCAACCAATACAAAGAAACCAAGCAAACTCTCCCCCCCCCATGAACAAACCATTCGGCCTATGCTCTAATTCAAAAACAAAAATCCATCTTCCCACCATTGTTTGATCTTGTAATAATTAAGGTGAGTCTTACATTTCATAAAACTTATCTCCTCAAAATCTTAGCTTCAAACTCATCCTTTTCCATTTTCAAAAAAATCAAGAAAGAGGAGCATGAATAGTGTTCATCATGTACTAACTTTGTTTTCTTGATTTTTCATGGTTGATCTAGCAAGCTTAATCACTCCTAAGGACCATACGAGGCTTAGTAAGGCTATATCACTATCTAAGGAAGGTATAAAGCTCTTGAAACCTGATAGAATATATTTTTATATATATTTTAGATGATTTTATTCTCATATTTATTGTGTTTTGCATTGATTTGGATTTTTATTTAATAGATTTGATTGTTTTATTGTAGGAAATAAAGAATTCATAACTTGGAAGGATTTGGAGCAAAAAGAGCAAATTTGGAGATAAAATAGATGAAATTTCGGAATTATTGGACTAGATGGGCTGTTACACTGTTTTGACCATATCTGGAGTTCTAGAAGTCCGTTTTCAGCGATCTTACTGCCCACGCGAAGCTTGGGAGATTTTCTACAACATGGGACAGGTTTTACAAGAGCAAGTTGCGCGTGGTTGGCGCAGACATCGCGACAAACAGACTGCTTGGCGCAGGTTGCGCGAGGAAAATCCTGAAAATTACTGTTTTGACCATATTTTGAGTTCTACAAGTCCGTTTTGGACAATCTTACAGCTCACGCGAAGACAACGGAATTATCTACAATTCAGAAGTGGTCCAATATCAGTATTCCAATGGGATCAGCCCAGAAACAGGCCAGAAAATCCAGCAGCTTCCAGAAATTCGATTTGAAGTGGGAAACTTCCATAAATCCAATCCTAATCAACATAGAAACACTAGGGGCGCTAGGAACATTCTAGAGGGCTGTGTTAAGCATGGAAACTTGCAATTCTTACTTCTATTCAAGCTTGGAAACTTGCCATCTCCTAATCCAACTCTATTTGTGGCAACTTCCTTGGAATGCAATTCTATTATGGAAAGGACTTGGAGGCTAATACATCTAGTGGCTATATAAACACATCTTGGGACACATTATTAACGATGTAATATTAGATCAGGTAATATAGTTTAGAGTAGATTATTATTATTAATTGGAGATGTAGAGAAACACCATGACTCTTCTTTTGGGTGACAACATTGAAGTTTGAAGGTTTTGTTCTCTTAATCTTTTCTTTGTTCTTATTATTTTAATTATGTTTTCTTGTTTTACTAGTTGTTTTACTTATTTAATTATTAGCGAGTAGTTATTTCTCTTAAAGGGAGACTGCAGCCTGGCTGTGACTATGTGTTTTATCTCTTTGTCCTAGCTTAGAAAGTTGAATTGCAGCCTTCAATTCTGCTCTCTCAGCAAGAGATATATTATCATCATCTTCACTAGAACTACTACTATAAACAACAAATTTCCTCTTCTTTACAACTGATGTCTTTTGAGAAACACCAGAGGTTGGCTTCTTTGAAACAATAGGCTGTGGATCAAAATTTTGTTCTAGAATTGTTTTAGAGACTGTAATGTTTTTGGCTACTTGGGTAGACACAGGGGGGTTCTCCTCCAATTGAGATTCCTTAGTCATTTCACCACCAAAGAAAGATGCATTATAGATAGTAGAAAGATGAGTTCTTAGAAGTACCTGAACATGAGTTGGATAGTGTAATGCAGGTATTTCATCTAGATTCTTTTCAATGTCCTTCTTTGTAATGTCAGAGAAAATTCTATTTTGCTGTACATAAGAAGAAACAAAATATTCTCTTCCAAATCTAGCTTCAACATCAGGAATGAAATGGTTAATAAACAGTTGTATAAATCTGTGATAATAAACCATATTCCTGTCATGATCTCTTGACCCAAGTTTAATACACATCTGACTTAAGACAATATGACCAAAATTAATTACTCTATTATAAAGCAAGCCATATGCAATGTAAGATGTAACATCAGTAATTTGTTGAAAAGAACTACATTTACCAGTAAAACATTTAGCAAGTTGGTCAAAGAAGAAAGACCATTCTTTCCTAAGAAAGGATCTATTTAACTAGCTCATGTTATCTAGAGGTCCATTATAACCTAACTCAGATAACATAGTTCTAACATCATCATCAGATGGTACATTCTCAAAATTTGTACTAACAGGTAAGTGAAGTACTGAATTAACAACAGATTCAGTAATATCAAATGAGTCTTGTCCTAAGTGTAGAACAATCTTACCTGATTGACTCTGAGTAGAATCAATTACCTCAGCATTCTTCCAAGCTTGTGAAACAGCTACTTTATTAATTTGTGGAGATGCTGTCAAGGCATAACTTAATGATCCTTTCACCACAAAGTCCATAATTGGGTGAAAATTAGTTGACACCCCTTCCTTGTTGGTGATAGCTGCAACATGATTGTTCATCATAAAATCAAAGTCACCAAACTTGAAAGGTACTGATTTGGGTAGTCTTCTTTGAGTTACCATTTTGATCTGAAAGAACTTAAGAAAGCTTTGAAATTGATTAGTGATTTTGAAAACTCAAGAGTGTTTTTTTTTTTGCTTTAGAAAATGAAATTAGAGAAAGCAATTACACGATTAGAGTTTCAAAATAATTATATTTCAAAAATCCTTCAAACCCATTATCTCACGTTGACAGGTGTCAGTCCTCGAAAAATGCAGTTATCCGCGATTTTTGGAAAATAAAATCCAAAATTGATTTCAAGTAAATAAATCAAGGTAAAATCAAGATAAAAGTCAATACTGATCAGCTTCCTCTCCTGATGTGATCTTCTTACCAAGATAATCACAAGATTCAATGTGATTTCTGAATAGAAAGAATTACTAATCCTAATGTGAACATACTCGTATTCTTGATCAATATCATCCTGATTCCAGAGACTAAATGGAGTTTCCACTTGGCATTTTCTTTTACCTGTAAAAGAAATAAATAAAATCTGAACAAAATCAACTGGTTAGATACGTTCAACATTTCTTGAATATATAAGAAATACAGTCACACATAAATATGACTGACTGCATTGATAACCCCCAAATGACTGTTCAGCTTCCCACGTCTTTCTATAAAAGAAACTAACACCTTATGCCATACTCCAAAACCTTTTCATTCTTTTCTCTTTACACCATGGCTTTCAACCCAAATCTTCATATGAACCCTAGCTTTTGGTTCATTACCACTGAGAAGTTCTTTACTCTTGATGATCAGGAGCAAGTGAACTATCTCTTAGAAGAGATGACTTTTCTCATTGAGTTAGATATGGTTGGTCTTAACCCATATGATTTCCAAGAATCTCCTCTAAAACCTCTACTAGTCGGACAAAATCCCCCTCTAATCTCTTCACATCTTGAGGATGAAAAATTTGGCGAAGAATCTGAGGTTGATCTTGATGGAGATGCTATTCATTTTCTTCAATAAGCATGAAGATGAGTCAGCTGCTCTCATTCAAGTCATCCTGAGATGAGGTCTAGAAGCAGATGAGGCATTTAAAATCACTAATGCGTATCTTGAGATGCTCCTTGTCCTGTCTCTTAGACAAATGAAAGAAGCAAGATTCAAAAGCCCCAACTTTAGACAAGAGTAGGATTATCAGTAGTAGTTAGACAAAAAGAAGAATTGTATTTCATTTCCATGTATGTAATGCTTTTGATTAATGAAAATAAAAGTTTTCTTATTATCTACTTGTCTATTGTTGTTTATTGACTGATCTGAATAATGACATAAATTATCAATATGAATGTGGTAAAACTTGCTAACATAGACTTAACAAAACTCAGAATTAAACCACTGTATAGAATGATCTTCAGGATTTGAAATAGTAAGACACACAAATTTCACAATCCTGATACTGACGATACAATCCTGATGTCAATACTGATGACGTCAACATCCTGATAGCAATCCTGATCCTGATGTTTATTAATAAGTCTATCATACTGAAATTTATCAAAGTAAAATGTTACAACTTAAGCATTTAACAATCAAGTATAGATCCTGACAAAGATATCAAGTCTATAAGCTGAAATAACATACCTTGCTACTTGTGCAGATGTTAAAGATCTAAAAGTTTAACATTCCTAACTCACTAACCAATCTAATGAATGTAGTCTCATCAAGTGGTTTAGTTAGAATATCTGCAAGCTGTTTGTCAGTAGGAACAAAATGACGTTCCACAGTACCATTTTCAATATTTTCTCTAATAAAATGATACCTGACATCAATGTGCTTAGTCCTTGAGTGTTGAACTGGATTTTCTGCAATTTTGATAGCACTAGTATTATCACAAAACATAGGAATATTACTAAGTGTCATACCATAATCCATCAACTGATTTCTTGTGATGCCCCTAGATCCTGGTGTTGGTGTATACTGAAAATATTTATTTAAAGTATATACATTTATTTCTGGCCCAGTTTTTTTTTGAGAATCATTTAAATGTTTACATGCTGTCTAATATTATATATTATGGACAATCTAGTATCAAATGGGATATAGAATATTAGATTGTTAAATACGGTTTATATAATATAATAAGGTTCACATCACAGGTGGAGTTAGACAATCCACTGGAATGGCTGTAGTATTATTTAGATTAGTTTATATTGACTAATAAATAATACTAGTATACTTTGTTTATATTGAACAGGATCAAATTTAGAATTGTTCCCTTATACTGATTAAGAAGGAGAACTAAGATTCTATGTTATTATTAATGCTTAGGTTCTTAATCCAGATATAGTAATTGACACGTGTATATTATTTACATGCTTTGATTTATATATGAAATAATTCTTTTGATTTATTTCATTATATTTTGGGTGATGAAATAATATATATGGTGAATATTATTTATAGAAGGAATCCATGTCCTGATAATATTCAGGTTAATGATGTCCCCTTGAAAGCTCAAAAAGATTTAATTATGTGAAACCCTGCAGGTGGATTTATTCCGGCATAATTAAATAAAGGTTGAGTGGATGATCAAGGATAAAAGATATTAATTAAATGAATTATCAGTAATTTATTTAATTAATGGACATGCGATATTTTAAACATGGGGAATTTAATAAGCAAATAATAAAGGAGCCGATTTAATTAATTAAATGAATTACCGGAATTAGGTGGGTGGTGCAATATTAATTATGTAGTGGAATTAATTAATATTAAGGATAAAGGGCTTGGCCCAAGTTATCATTAGAAGGCCCGACCTAATTTACTCCTCGATCCCTATTGTAGCCTATAAATACTTATTATGTCTCCAAGAATAAGGGTTCTGAATTCTAGATCTTGGAGGCGAAACCTTGGAGGATCGAAGGCCACACTTCGTTCAAGGGAGTAAAGGAATACAATAGAAGAGCGTGGAATCAACCGTTAATAAGGTTAATTTTCTATTCGTACACATTAATTTATTGTATCAAAAATCGCAGGGCCACGATCTGATTGTACCAACAATTGGTATCAAGAGCTAGGTTCAATGGTTCTGCGATTTTTGATACGATGTCCATGTCGTAATTATATATGCATGTATATAGTGGTAGGCTTGTATATTCTGTTTTGCAGGTTGTTATCCACTATTATGGCCATGTATATTTTAATTATGTGTTTGGATCCCACGTGGTTTAATCGTGGTTATTTTGTTTGGTTTCCACGTGGTTTATCGTGGTTGTAAACACGAGGGTTGATCATGTTTAAATAGATATTACAAAATTAGTTTTGTATTAGATCTATTTTTTATGTAATTGTTTGATGGGTTTTGTAAAGATCCTGGTATTTTCTAACAATTATGTGCGATCGGAAATCAAATTGGAGAAAAATTAATTCTGCTGCATAGCTGATTGAAGTGTCTAATGCGGGTGATAATTGTTCAAGCATTGATTAAGAATTGCTGCAGTCGAACAAACAGAAACAGCAAGAGGCGCGCTGGAAAAAAATTCCTGGAGAAAGCGTATAACGCAGGCCTGACCTGCGTTACAGGTTCAGAAGAGTGTGTAACGCAGTCAGCGGATGCGTTAATGGCATGGATGGCAGATTTTTTTTCCCTTCAGCAGATGCACGCGCGTGTGGCTTATTTAGAGGCTGCAGCTTCATGAATTAATTAGGGGCCATAATAGTGGATTTAATTATAGTTTTAATTTTTAATTCCTCTATTTAATTTTTTAATTATTGCTTTAAATAATTATTATGTGTGTTGTTAATTATGTGTGTAATTTTTAATTGCATGTTTAACATAATTAGGACGACATGGACATAGTTTTTTTTATTTATTGCATTAATTAAATGTTTTATGTTGTTAAATTATCTGTGTATTTTCAATGCATGCTAGACATAATTGTAACGACATAGGTCCCATTTAATTTTTAAAATTCCTCAATTTTTTAATAAAAAATCTAAGTGGGTGAGGGAATTAATTAGGAATTAAATCCCACGGTCTCCATTATTTTGTATGTAATATAACCTTTTAAATAATGTAGATAGTATATATGTTCACCCATCGTGGCGTACTATTTACGGTATTATTAAAGGTTGTGGAAATTACTAGAACAAAATTCTTAAATTAAATTATGAATATTGAAAGGTATACATGCCACCCAACGTGGCATACCAAGTTTCATAGAATTCGATTAATTAGAAGGGTACCAATGATTGAATATAGATTTTCGATATTGAGAGAAAGGATGATTCTGTCTAGAAAGGGGTCTTAAGTGACGCCTCTTGACAATGCTCCCCCCGATCTAGGAATTATCCTATTATCGATTATTGATTTGAAATATTTAATGGTGGCATCCGGTCTTATTGTTATTAATTTAAGATTTGATAATGGTATACACTAAGCTATGAAAAATAATATATAGTCCACCCTAACGTGGCGTATTATTTAGTAATAGGACCGAAGTAATATTTAAATGAATTTAAGTGGTATATATGTCACCCATCGTGGCGTACCAGATACTTATGGTGTTTAAATATTAGTGCATTAATTTTAATTAATTGTTAGAGGAAACCAATAGGTTTTAAGATTTGTGCAACTCTCTGATTATGTGTTACATGTATCATTCTCAGGATTAGATCATTATGGGCTTTAATCCACTATTCATCATACTTAAGGATAACAAACTTACTGGACCGAACTATATTGAATGGAAACGTAATTTGGACAGAGTGTTGACTGTTGAGGAGTACAAATTTTGTACTTATGAACCCAAGCTAGATCAGCCCGCTGAAGATGCTCCTGAAAGTGAGAAGGAGTATTATAAGCGGTGGGTTAAGGCTGATGAGATGTCGCGATGTTACATTCTGGCAGCAATGTCGGGTGTTTTGCAGCATCAGCATCAGGCTATGGCCACTGCTTCAGATATGCTCTTTAATCTCAAGGAACTTTTTGGAGAACAGAATAGGGCTATCAGGCAAATAGCAATGAAGGCTTTAATGAACACTCAGATGGCTGAAGGAACACCTGTAAGGGATCATGTTCTCAGGATGATGTCTCATCTGAATGAGATGGAGATCCTTGGTGCTGATATTAATGGGGAAACCCAGATCGATATCATCCTTATGAGTCTGCCCAAAAGTTTTGAGCAGTTCCGCTTGAATTACACCATGAACAAAAGGATGTATAGTCTCGCGGAACTTCTGACAGAACTTCAGGCAGCTGAAGGACTCTTTAAGCAGAATGTTCAAGTGAATGTGGCTGAGAAAGCTTCTTCCTCTAAGCCGAAAGGCAAGAAGAAGAAAAAGGTTCAGACACAGAAAGTTGGAAAGGTTGCTAATGCAGTGGGAGTTCAAGGTGCTGTGAAAAAACCTAAGGGCAAGTGATTCAGGTGCAAGCAGTCAGGTCACTGGAAACAGGATTGTCCTCTTCCTAAGAAGACAAACAATACTGGTATGTCTCTTTCTCTAGTTACAGAAACATATATAGCGGCTATATCTACAAGCACTTTGGTGTGTAGATACAGGAGCCACTGACCATGTTTGTAACTCTATGCAGGGTTCCAGCAATCCAGAATGCTTAGAGATGGCGAGATATATGTGTTCATGGGAGATGCTACGAAAGTAGCAGTAGGTGTAGTTGGAATAATTACATTATCTTTTGGCGATGATAGGATTTTGGTTTTGAACAATTGTCTTTATGTACCTTCGTTTAGAAGGAATTTAATTTCAGTTTCTAAACTTGCCATGGATGGTTATAATGTTTGTTTGGATCGTAATGTTTCTATTATGATGAATAAACGAGTTATATGTTCTGGTACATTGCAAGACAATTTATATATTATTAATCCTATCCAACCAATGCTGCAACATAAGGAAACTAATAACATTCTTTCTAGCTCAAATAAAAGAAAGAAACCTTCTGAATTGAACCAAACATATCTTTGGCACTTAAGATTATGTCATATTAACTTGAGGAGGATTAAAAGACTAGTAGTAGATGGGCCATTAGGCTCGTTGGCAGTGGAGCCATTTCCAGTTTGTGAATCCTGCTTGGAAGGTAAGATGACTAATAGGCCTTTTAAAGCAAAGGGGAATAGAGCCAAAGAAGTGTTAGAATTGGTTCATACTGATTTATGTGGACCTATGAGTATCCAAGAAAGAGGAGGTTATGAGTATTTTGTCACTTTCATTGACGATTATTCTAGATATGGGTACATTTATTTGTTGCGCCGTAAGTCTGAGTGCTTTGAAAAATTCAAAGAGTACAAAGCAAGTGCGGAGAAGCGATATCTTGGAAAATGTATCAAGTCACTACGATCAGATAGTGGTGGCGAATACTTACTTGGAGAATTTAGGGAATATTTATCAGAAAATGGGATTACATCCCAGTTGTCTGCACCTGGCACACCTCAGCAGAATGGTGTAGCAGAGAGAAGGAATCGGACTCCTTTAGAGAGTGTTAGATCGATGATGAGTTATTCAGATTTACCCAAGTCATTTTGGGGATATGCTATAGAAACAGCGGCTTACCTTCTGAACTTGGTACCTTCTAAGTCGGTTCCCAAGACTCCAATAGAATTGTGGACTTGCAGCAAACCAAGTCTAAGACATATTCGGATTTGGGGTTGTCCAGCACATGTGCTGAACAAGAACGCGACCAAGTTAGAATCTCGTACAGAAGTAAGGCTGTTTGTAGGCTATCCCATAGGAACGAAAGGTTATTCATTTTATAGTCCTAGGGATCGAGATATCATTGTTAGCACCAATGCTAGATTCTTAGAAGAAGACTATATAATGAACCATAAACCCATGAGTAGTATCATTTTAGAGGAACTAGTGGGAGGGACAGATAATCCCCAAGTGCCAATAGTACAAGTAGAACAACCACAAGAAAATGCACAACTTAACATTAATACTGCACCAGTGCCTCGTCGTAGTGGGAGGGTTGTTCAACAACCAGATAGATTCATGTTTTTGGGAGAGTCCTCGGACTTGGTCTCTGGCGAACATGATGAGGATCCCAGGACATACGAAGAGGCAATTCTAGATAAAGATGCAGATCTATGGCAAAAGGTAATGGAATCTGAGATGGAATCTATGTATTCCAATCAAGTTTGGGAGCTCGTGGAACCACCCAAAGGTGTAAAACCCATTGGATGTATGTGGATCTACAAGAAGAAAAAAGGATCTGACAAAAAGGTGAAAGCCTGGAAAGCACGACTTGTTGCGAAAGGGTATACTCAGAAAGAAGGGATCGATTATAAGGAAAACTTTTCGCCGGTTGTTATGCTTAAGTCGATCCGGATTCTTTTATCTATAGCAGCTCATCTCGATTATGAGATTTGGCAAATGGATGTCAAGACAGCTTTCCTTAATGGAAGTCTTGAGGAAACCATCTATATGCAACAACCAAAAGGATTCATTAAGGAAGGCCAAGAGCATCTTGTTTGTAAGCTTAAGAGGTCTATTTATGGACTAAAACAAGCTTCTAGGGACTGGAATATTCGTTTTGATCAGGCAGTCCAGTCATATGGATTTGATCAAAGTCCAAGCGAATCATGTGTGAATAAGAGAAGTGAGGGTAATGCAGTGGTTTTTCTAGTACTGTATGTGGATGACATTTTACTCATTGTAAACAATGTTAAGATGTTGTCATCAGTAAAGGCATTGTTGTTCAAACAATTTGAAATGAAGGACTTAGGTGAAGCGGCATACATCCTTGGGATCAAAGTAATAAGGGATCGCAAGAAAAGGATGTTGGCTTTATCTCAAGAGCCCTACATTAATGAAGTATTATCTCGTTTTAACATGCAGAACTCTAAGAAAGGTTTTCTACCTTTTAAGCATGGAGTGGCTCTATCCAAGGAGCAGTGTCCTTCGACACCTAAGGATATAGAGAGCATGAAAGCAGTTCCTTATGCTTCGGCATGTGGAAGCTTAATGTATGCTATGTTATGTACGAGGCCTGACATCTGCTTTGCTGTAGGCATAATTAGTAGATATCAGTCGAACCCAGGTCAGGAACATTGGAGTGCAGTAAAAACTATACTCAAGTACCTGAAAAGGAGTAAGGAGTATATGTTAATTTACAAGGCCTCAAATCTATTTCCTTTGGGATATACTGATTCAGATTTCCAATCAGATAGGGATAAGAGGAAATCAACCTCGGGATATGTTTTTACTTTGGGAGGTGGAGCCGTTATATGGAGTAGTGTAAAGCAGAAATGCATTGCAGACTCTACCATGGAAGCCGAGTACGTGGCGGCCTCTGAGGCTGCAAAGGAGGCTGTATGGTTCAGGAACTTCCTTTTGGACTTGGATGTGGTACCTAATTTGCCTAGGAGCTTGACAGTGTATTGTGATAACACTAGTGCTGTGGCAAATTCGAAGGAACCGCGAGATCACAAAGCAGCTAAACATAATGAACGTAAGTATCATCTCATACTAGGAATCGTAAAGCGAGGAGATATAGTTGTGGCTCACATATCATCAGAAGACAACCGGGCAGATCCTTTCATAAAGAGCTTGCCAGCTAGAGTTTTTGACAGGCATGTGGAAGCGATAGGAGTCAGATGGATAGACACATAGTTTTTTTTGTGTAATAGTGGATTAAATAAACATTGATATACTCATAGAATATTTTGAGTATAAGTGGGAGATTGTTGGTGTATACTGGAAATATTTATTTAAAGTATATACATTTATTTCTGGCCCAGTTTTTTTGAGAATCATTTAAATGTTTACATGCTGTCTAATATTATATATTGTGGACAATCTAGTATCAAATGGGATACAGAATATTAGATTGTTAAATACGGTTTATATAATATAATAGGGTTCACAGCACAGGTGGAGTTAGACAATCCACTGGAATGGCTGTAGTATTATTTAGATTAGTTTATATTGACTAATAAATAATACTAGTATACTTTGTGTATATTGAACAGGATCAAATTTAGAATTGTTCCCTTATACTGATTAAGAAGGAGAACTAAGATTCTATGTTATTATTAATGCTTAGGTTCTTAATCCAGATATAGTAATTGACACGTGTATATTATTTACATGCTTTGATTTATATATGAAATAATTCTTTTGATTTATTTCATTATATTTTGGGTGATCAAATAATATATATGGTGAATATTATTTATAGAAGGAATCCATGTCCTAATAATATTCCGGCATAATTAAATAAAGGTTGAGTGGATGATCAAGGATAAAAGATATTAATTAAATGAATTATCAGTAATTTATTTAATTAATGGACATGCGATATTTTAAACATGGGGACTTTAATAAGCAAATAATAAAGGAGCCGATTTAATTAATTACATGAATTACCGGAATTAGGTGGGTGGTGCAATATTAATTATGTAGTGGAATTAATTAATATTAAGGATAAAGGGCTTGGCCCAAGTTATCATTAGAAGGCCCGACCTAATTTACTCCTCGATCCCTATTGTAGCCTATAAATACTTATTATGTCTCCAAGAATAAGGGTTCGGAATTCTAGATCTTGGAGGCGAAACCTTGGAGGATCGAAGGCCATACTTCGTTCAAGGGAGTAAAGGAATACAATAGAAGAGCGTGGAATCAACCGTTAATAAGGTTAATTTTCTATTCGTACTCGTTAATTTATTGTATCAAAAATCGCAGGGCCACGATCTGATTGTACCAACACCGGGGTCATGAATCCAGGTCATCACGATCCAATTTCCATTTAATAACATTATATTCTTGACAGTTGAAATATAAATGCGTAATAAATCCAACACAGTAGACCCCACACTTAATAATAATAATACACACCAGTCATATGCTCAGAGAACAACATCCATAATAATAACAGTTTAAAGTTAAAAGAGTTATTACAAACCCAGAATCTTACTTAAGTAGTGTTGCTGAATATTACTTCGAGAGGAAGCATTTCAACAACCAAAAGTTATTTCTCAAACTTACACACTTAATTCACATAAGTCTACCAATACCCATCTGCCTATCAGCTACCTCAGGGATAGGCGCCTGCACTCTCTCAAAAGGTCGTCTTTCCCTTACCCTCTTGCGGGGTATAGTGCGGTGTATCGGCATTTGACCTAGCTGTTATATACATAAGTAGCAAGAGTGAGCTATAATAGCTCAGCAAGATAAATTTTGTAAACCAGCATCAAAGAAAACACACACACACACAGATATATATATATATATATATATATATATTAATGAACGGAAAACCCATCATAATCATTAAGAAAAGAATTAATTCTTATTTATTAAATACACCATCTATTTATCTTTATAAGGAAGGAAATATAGAACCATATAATATCAGTTTCTCTTCTAATATGATATAATATCAGTTTCTCTTCTAAATCATAATATATTTCCATAATTTCATACCATTTTTCCTTTTTCAGTATGTCGATCTGTAACCATTATCAATTCTTTCTTTAAATACTTTGGGGATATCTGCTGTCGCCTGATACGTTAGGACGATGATCAGTCGCCTAATCGTACCTGCTCTCTGTTTACTACTAGTAGAAGGAATGATCCAACCTGGTCATCATCCCTGGAGGAAGGCTCTCTGCTACATTCCCCTTCGGCATCTCTTGGGCCATAATAAAATATTGAGTGCTGGACTTTGCCGAACACAGCCTCTTACGCTTGCTGTTGCAATCCCCCTTTTTATCAAATCATTATTCCATTTATAAAACACCATTCCATATTTTTCCATTTTCTGTATCCATTTTCAATTCACATATATCATTTCCATTTCCATCCATCATCATCTTTAAAATACATACATCATAATACTTTGATTATAACTCAGACATCTCCTCCGTATTTAATAAAGTCACTTATGCTATTAAATACATAACTATTCCATCTATTTTTAAAGTATTAAATAACATTCAAATAATATTTATTAAATCACAAATGTTTAAAGATTATAAATAACAGAATATTATAAACCATATAACCCTAGATAACAACTGATACCTTTCTTTTTCATATCTTTTTAAGCCATAAAGTATATTGGCTCCCTTCATATTCATATCCACAATCCATATCATATATTGATATAAGATTCATATATTATCTAGAAAAACCACTTTTCTTTAAACATAACCAATTTATCAAAATAAGGGTAAAAGAAATCTTGCCTCGATCTCTAAATCCCAGAGGTATGACCCGGTGCTCGTCTTGAGTTTCTATAAAACGAAAAGGATCATCATTAGCATATGCCTCATTATAATTATTATTACTAACAACACTTATCCTCACCATTTAACTCACTTGACCCCCTAATCTTTTTATAACCTTATCAGAGATATTTAAATATAATATCCATGGGTTCCAAGTTAATACCTTTAATAATTCCCAATCATTTCCCTATTCGTTTTAGCTTATCAAACACACCATAACATAACTCTTATTAATACCGTCACATAAGGACACTTAGTACATTATCAAGGCATGTCATTATCTTATACACTTAGTAGATATTTAAGTCTTAAAGACTTTTAAGTCGACCATTAACTCGAGAAAATTATCCTTTATCCGTTTAAGGGGTATTCCATTAACGTACCCTTGATCTGAACATTTTTATAAAATTGAAAAATTATTCGTTCGACATGAGACCTTCTCCTATATCTTCCTTATGACCTCTATTATTTAATTATCAAGATTCGTAATGGAATCACTTAGGTTAAGGGTATTCAATTGAAGTTACGAACTCGCACTTACGCTTTTGAACCACTTTTATTATTTTGGCCATATCTCCTAAACCGTTCATCGGATTTTTATGTACTTTATATCAAAATGATCTATGAACTAAGATCTATCCTATCATGACCAGTGGTTATGCCCTACTGACCTTGACAGATTCGGGATGCTATGTTTTTAACAAGTAATTTATGTTTTAACGAAAATCGGGCATTATAACGGATATATTTTCATACTTTCCATAATATACTCCTCCGAATCCAACATCCAACACATATACCAAACCTACACCATGTGGACATCATACCAACCATGGTTACAAGCACCCACAACACCTCCATGTTCAAACAATCACTTATAAACATACATATAATCATGATTTCATGCTTATTATACTCTTAACCACCAAACTAACTATAAATCATCATAAACTCAAAATAATACTAAGGGTTCATGAACTCCATACCTTCCTTGAAGCTTGAACAACACTAAATAAGCCTTGGCTAGTCCTTAAACAACATTAAAATAGCTTGGATAGTCTAAAGAAACCATAAAAACAAAGTTAGTTCTTGGAGTTACTATTCATCTAGCAACTTTGATGATTTTATTACCTATGCAAATGATGTTGATTGGCTATGAAACTTGGTGGATGATCTTCTCTAACCTCCAAAAACCTCCATGAATTTTCCCTTGATTTGTAGTTGATTGTAGCTAGGGTTTTGAGTTTTATTTTTCTTCTTTTTTCTTGTTTTGCCGAATTGAATGATAATGGGAATGGGGAGAGATTTTTTTGTGTTGCTTGCTCTTATCTTGGCTAATCTTGAGAGTTCTAGAGTTTTGTGGAATGGTGTGGATAATTACCTTGGTCATTTACTAATTTATCCTTGTTTAAAGATGAGTGGAAAGTGATGTCACTATGATGTCACTTGGTTACTTTATAAATCTCATTTTTGATTTTCCTAAGTAAATGTTAATTACCTTGCTTGATCATAATGTAGTATGTATCCTTGTTGTATCACTAATCTTGGTTGTTTTGTTTTCCATATTTGTCTAATTGCAATTCGTTTCGAATATACCTCGTTATCCAAATGGTTTTGAAATCGTTTAACAATCCAAATTCCCTTGGCATTTCCTTAACTTGATCATTCCTTGGTTTAACCTAATTTTACTATCTCCTCAAGATATAAACCCTTTAATATTTCTATAATCCTTCATATCACATTCCATAGAGTCTCAATTGAAATTGAAAATCCTTAAAATCCATACTCAGGAATTTCTGAAATCCGTCATCGTTTCGAGTCACTTATTTTCATAGTACATTACTAATATGGTTTCTGATTATTCATTTTCTGTTTCAATGGTAGGGTACCTACATGCCATTTCCCTAAATCCTTAAAATTTACTATTCATTTAAGCACTGTAGCATTTCTAAAGTTAGGGTTATTACATTTCTTATCCAAAGGAGTTGAGCACAACAACTGCCTGCTGCAATGTATTCAGCTTCTGCAATTGAGGTTGAAACTGATTGTTGCTTCTTGCTTGCCCAAGAAATCAATCTGTTTTCCAAGAATTGACATGTACCTGTAGTGCTTTTCCTGTCTATTTTACACCCTGCATAATCAGAGTCTGAATATCCATTTATGAAGAAATCAGATTCTCTTGGATACCACAAACCAAGATTTGGAGTTCCCTTGAGATATCTAAAAATTCTCTTCACAGCAATTAAATGAGATTCCTTAGGATCACTTTGGAATCTAGCACATAAACAGGTAGAGAACATTATATATGGTCTACTTGCATTTCAATATAACAGTGAACCTATCATGCCTCTATAGCTAGTGTTATCAACACTCTTTCCCTTAGAATCAGAGTCTAGCTTAGTGGCTGTTATCAACACTCACACAGCACATATACTCATAAAGCTGAGAATTAAACAATTAAGCATAGGACTACAGTGCTAGTGATTAGGAATTGACACTTATCACAACAAGAAATTCAAAATCCTAACTGGTATAGGAACTAGTTAAACAACCGAGACACTCACAAAGCAGCAACTAGTTTCATACATTTCTAACCAAACCAGTTCAGATCATAAAAGCAAGCACACAGATAATTGATCAAACATGATGAGATCAAACTAATACAAGGCAGACAAACATGTAAACAATGAGAGCCAGCAGTATTACGTCTAGAGACTTAAGTTAAAATAAATAACCTAGGTCTAGTCCATCATTTCCTAAGTTATCAAATTAGAAAAAGAAAAAAAAAATTCATTTTAAATCCATATAAAGTCTAAGTGATCAGATAATAAATTAAATTTCGAATTTTAAGGCTTAAGGGATTAAAATGACCAAGTAGAGGCATGAGACATTAATTATACAACTAGCACAGGAGCAAGCAACAAGAATGGCATTAATAAATTTTGCAACTTTACAGAGATATACACATACATTAGAAGTTCATGTGTACAAGCATGGAGTTGCATGTCAATCTAGCATAAAGAGCATATAGCAAGTTAGTAAGGTTAAAACCTTTTTACAAAGTCATACTAACTGCACATGTTGAGTATTGAATACAGTAAAAGAATACAGAGGGGGGGTGAATGGATTCTTGAACTTTTCTTTGTTATTGAATCTTTGCAACAAGATATGTGTTGAATGTGTGAAATATGTAAGTACAGATAACAAAGACAAACACAACACAATATCACTTTAATCTAATATTTTATTAGATAAAGATTTTGCTACAATCTGTGAATACAAATGGTAGTATTCTCAGCTTCGTTTTTCTTAGAGAGATATTTCTTGTGATGTATCTTGAAAAACTTCTCTGCTAAGGAAGTGAGGCTGTATCCTTATAGACATGAAAAAACCAAACCAAACATACCCAGTAAATCCCGCTCAGAGCAGGGTCTGGGGAGGGTAGGTTGTACGCAGACCATGCCCCCACTTTTTAGGGAAGGGAGGCTGTTTCCGTGAAGACCCTCGGCTAGGTGCACGACAAATACGGTGTGTGATCTATACTAAGGAATCTAAAGGATATGTGACAAAGTTCACAGCAATACCTGAGCCCATGGCTTTCTCCACACGGGACTTACCTACCATGCCCCTAGATACCACCAAGCGAAGCTCCCTGCACCTGCACAACCAGGAAACATATGATAATAAAAAAATAAATGAGAATGGAAAAAGATAGCGGAAAAAGCCAAACTCCTATGATAAGGTCATCCGAGACAACCCAACTCTGAGGCTCTCCACTACAGAGCCGTCCCCTAGAAGGGAGTCCACCACTCTGATTTGCCGCCTCCACGAACACCTGTCAGCGGTCATGGTCTCACTTAGGTTCAAAGCCTTCAAATCCAACCTAAGCTGTATCCTTATAGACATGGATACACCTATTTACTACAAATAAGGTAGGTAAAACAAGCTACTTTCCAGTATGTCTATCTCATTTGAGTAAGAGTCCAAACAGCTACAGATTTGACTTTGCAAAGCCTGTTCAGATCCACTTCTTTAGCTCCTTGTCCCTTTGTCTTATCTCTCCAAGCTTCTTTGTAGGCTTTCCAATGTGCTTTATAGTACATAGTCAAACAAAGCGTCTTGGCTTGTTGCAGGTTTTTGACTTGTACAATTCTTCAGTATTTTGTCTCCAAGAATGTATTCGAGAAGTGGCTAAGTGATTGATTCGAGAACTCGAATTGACTTAATCGATAACTCTGAGTTCTCGAATAGTGTTATATTGAGATATCAAATCACTTCTCGAATAGCTCTTTTCTCTGGGACTCCTTGAGATATCGAATAGAGCATTTTGACATATCGAATCCCTGAGATGTCGAATAGCTTCTTTAGTCCTTGAGATATCGAATAGAGCATTGACTTGTTGACCCTTAGAGAACTCGAATGATGCTTTGACTTGTTGACTCCATGAGTTCTCGAATAGAGTAATAGACATATCGAATCTCTGAGATATCGAATGAGATATCGAACAGTGTATTCAGAGATATCGAACAGTGTCTTCAGAGATATCGAATCTCTGACTTCTCGAATGCTAGACTTCTTGAATAGACAAATGTACTTCTCGAATTGGTACTTAGGCAAATTCTTCTTTTCTTCAAATCCCAACTATGATTATTTGGCAGTCTTTATCTCCTTGCTTGAGGCATGAACCTTGGAACTTCTTTCAAGCATTATTCTTGACTTTATAAGTACAGTAACACAACTAGAATTTGATGCCTATTACAAGTACAGAACAAATAGAAACTCTACAACTAGAGGTTCCCTCAATTAAGAGGTCATGTAGGTAATGCATAGCATTACACATACTTAGGCTTGTTATTAGATGTATTCAGGCATGCCTCTGTGACTAACAATCTCCCCCAAATTGTGAGTAAGACCCTTAGTCACAATTTCATGTCTGATAACAAGCCTAACATACATAAAGATAAAACTTGACAGTACATGTATGAATTTTGATTAGCAATGTGGATAGAACTACAGGGTGAGTAATCTTACAGCCTATGATGAAGTACTAGCCAATGTCATTTGTTTCCCTTTCCATAGCTTTGGCTTGAAAATCATCATATGCTTTCTGTCTTCTTTCTTTCTCCTTCCTTGTATTCTCATCCATAGCTTTTATTATTTCTGCCATAGCATCCAATTCTTCAAGCAAAATTGAGTCTTTGAAATCTTCAAGCACTGGTTTCAGAATGTTTGCAGGATAGTGGTTGAGTAGATTCATTCTGATGTGGACCTGATCCCCATTTCTCCTCCTATACTTCACCATATAGGGGTTAAACTGAACTCTACACAATCCCTTTGCCCATTAACTTTTCTGCTTCAATCTCCAGTCTCTCAATTTCTTTCTCCCTTGCTAGCCATTTCTCAAGACACTCTTTTCTGATTTTCTCCTTATGATCTCTCTTCATCTTCACAAAATCAATTAGCTCTAGCTTCCATACTCTTTCCACTTTATCTTCTGAGCTCAACAATGCAATGATTCTTTCTATGTCATGTAGTTTGCCCCAGTGTTGACATCCTCCTTGTTTGAATTTCTCCTCCCTTCCATCAGTATATTTGATCTCAAGGCAGTTATCAACAATGGCAACATGATAGATTCTTTGAGCTTGTAAGAATTGCAGTTGGTCTTCATCAAAATCTTCATCTAGTGGTTGGAGTTTTAAGCCTGGATAGATTGTCAGAGTCCTTGATTTTGACAACTTTGGTTTCCTTGCAGCTTGTTTGAATTTGATCCTTTTGACATGGTTGCCTGGCAGTAGCATGTGACCTTTGTTTGTGGACCATTGTAGTATTCCATTAGCAGTATGCTTTTTGAAATATACAGATGGTTTCTTGACTTGAATCTTCTTCTCTTCTTGAGGTGGCAAGACAGTTGCAGAAGCCATAGATGTAGATTTTGGTAGGTCACTACTAACAGCATTCACCCTAGACTTAGAGTCTTGTGATGTGGTGAGGTTACTGTCAGCAATGCCTAAGGCTTGCTGTCTTCCACTCTTCCTCTCAGAGACTTTACCTTGGTCATCATCCTTCTTATCCTTGCTGTCTTTCTTCTTCTTCTTATCCTCATCCCCCTTATCACTCCTGTGATGACTTCTCCTCCCATCACTCTTGTCTTCATCTTCATCATCCTTATTCCTCCTTGGCTTGGCCATTTTTGGAATTACACCAGTTGCAATGTATGATCTGAGAATGTGCAGTGCCTCTATCTCTTCAACAGTACTTGTCCCCTTCTTCTTTTGCAGAAGATCAATGATGGCAATAATGAGTCTGTGATTTCGAGAAGTGAGATCATTGGGAATGACCAATTGTTTAATCTCTTCAACTCTGGTGCCAGACTGATAGATGATTGTCCATGGCTTCTTAATCAATTCTGGCAGCCTTGAAGGTTGGCAATTCCTTAAGTCATCATACAGACTCTTATTGTTTTCATTTACATTCCTCTTCTCTATGAGCTCAATCAGCGCATCTATCTCTGAATGTTTCAAGGCATGTAGAGTTTTGTAGGTTAGATGCCAGATTCTGGATTTTGCTACCATCATTACTTCCTTGAGCCATGAGCTATCAACTTTTCTAGGTACCACAGTGTAGTACTCGATCTGATCCTTCAAGCTCCTTGATACAATTGAGTGTCACCAGCCTGTTCTTTTGAGACTTTCAAAAACTCCAAGAATGCATCATCATGATAGACATTTGAGTTTGCAATTTCTTGTAGCTTGGCCTCAGTGACCACCTTCACTTCTACAGGCTTGGCACTTTTAGATATGGAGAGTGAAGGTTTATCAGATGGCATACTCCCTACAACCACTGTGGTTATGATAGATTGCTTTTGACCACTAGAAGTAGTGATGTGCACAGTTGGTAGAGTGACAACTGGCAGGGAAGTAGGAGGCTCATCAACTTTGTCTTTTCCTTTGCCAGGTACATGAATTAGAGATTTTGAAGTTCTTTGATGACCACCTTCAATGATTTTGATGCCCTTTACTGGTGGTTTCTCCCCCTTTGTATTTGAGTTCCTTGATGTCCTCTTCTCCCCCTTAGGCTTGTTGTCAGGCACAGAGGCTGTAGTATTGACCTTTGGGGTTGAAGATTCTTCAGGTTGAGGGAGACCCATGTGCTTCATCACTGCAGACAACATTGATTGTTGATGCAGAAGAACATCCGCTGTGGTGGTGGCTTGAGTGTTCAACTGCTCAGTTAGAGTTTGTACCTTGTCTGTAAGATGAGCATTGGACTGAGTGAGAGTAGCTACCTCCTTTTCAAGTGCATCTACCTTACTGAATAATGCATTAGATTTGAAGCCAGACAGGGATTGTTCTTTAAGTCTCTGCACTTCAAATCTAGACAGCTCATGCACAGGAACCTCAGTGACCAGCTTGTCTCCATATTGATTTACAAAGATTGTCCTAAGCATGGCATTGGCGTCTGTAGTCTGGTCTGATAGAATTTGAAATTTGCTTCCTAGACCTGTGACTGTATATTTAAGTAGAGCTAGACTATTATCCATCTTGGTGCAGGTGGTGTTGCAGTGTCTGAGATCTTTGACCACACTGTCTAGTTGAGGAAATTTGGCATCAAAGGCCCTCTTTATCTCTTCTACTGAAGTGGCTGTCTTGTCACTCACCTTGTTGATTTCAGTTTTGACTCCCTTGCCAAGATAGTGTGCAGCCTTGAGGAAACCCTTGTAGGAATCATTGACAGCTTCATACACTTCACTAGGGGACAGGGATTTTGATTTGAACCCAGTGAAGTGATGTATTCCTCTCTAAGATATTGAAGTGCTTCACTGAGAGTTACATCATACTTTCCTTGCATCCAGGCATCTACATTGCCATCTCTCTCAGCATCATCAATAATCTTGGCCTTCTGCATCTCCACATCATCCCTATGGCATAGTAGGATGGCTTCATAATCTGGATTTGAGATGTTGGAGGTGACAAGGTTCTGGGCTATTTTTACAAACTCAGGAATCTGATCCACAACATAGCTTTGGAGAGCTTCAATGGACATTTGTGGTGGAGCAGACCCTGATCCTGAAGCACTGTCATGTTGCACAGCCTTCAGCCATTGGGACAAAAAGTGAGAGCTAGAGCTAGGCAAGCTAGACTCCTCAGTTACAGATGCAACTTCTGTAACCGGATGGAAAGACTCTGCTACTGTTGTCTTCACAGAAGTGGGATGAGTTACAATAGTAGTTGACACAGGCACAGAGTCTCTAGTTAAAACTAGTGAATCCTCTGTGTTTGTGATGGTGTCATTAGGAGATGCCCCAGCATGCATTCCCTGGCCATCTAAATGTGGTACCTGGGTGGTCAGCAAGGTGTCATGTACCAAGTCACTTGAATCCATTGGCTCATCAAGAGAAAAGAATTCTTGATGATCAATGCCTTGCTCCTCAATTGCTTGAGTTGCAGGCTCCAAAGAAATATGAGTGGTAGATTCTGGAAGAGAAGTGTGTTGTAGATTAGATTTTGGCAACTCCCCCTGAGAGATAGAGGGAGTTTCAATTGTGATGTGCTCTCCACTCAGTGTTGTGTCAGCCTTATCACTCCCATGTGCTGACTCTGTACAAATAGGTGCATTGGGGAGGATGCTTGATTCTATAGATGCACCCTGTTGAGAGGATACATCTAGTGAGCTGTTTGCCCCTGATTTTACAACTTCAGCCATTTGGGTGACTGAAGAGGTGGTTTTAGATTTCTTCTCTTCTTTAGGCTAATGATAGGTGACTCAGTTTCCTCACCTCCTAAACCTAGTTCCACAGCCAAGGCTGCTTCAGTTAAGATAGTTAAAGGTTCAGAAGCAACCTGTTTTCTCTTCTTTTTACTAACATCACCCTTTTGAGATGATGATGCAGTTGGCTCTCTGTTTGGTAGAGTGTTTGTCTGAGAGGGTTGGTTAGCAAGCCTTGGGTTAGCATTGTGTTCTTCTTGCTTAGGCTGTACTAACTGAGATTTAGACAAAAATTTTGGCATGTTGGGGGGTAAGACCTAAACAAACCCTCCATGTGGGGAGTTATTTTAAGCCTTACATCCACATCATTCCTAGTCTCCAAGTTACCAAAAATAAGTTTGGTCATGGACCTAGGATAGCCTATTTTACTTTTATCTAATCCAGGCAATTCAATCAATGAAGCATTTTTAAAATTAAGTACTAATTGAATAAAGCGGGGAAAGAAAATTTCAGTACCTCTCTTGGCTGTGTTCTTACCAAGTCTCCCATATAGCTCTTGAATGATGAGATGTCCAACATCTATCTTTCTCCCATGAGCCAAGGCATAGGCAAGCTACTGCACAGGTGTACTAATCTAATCAAAGCTTGATTTCCTGGCAGTGAATACCTGAAGGAGTGTAGCAAAAACATAGCTCCATTTCTTTCTCAAGTACTTCCTATTCAGCTTTCCAAGTTTAATAGCCTTTGAGTAGTTGATAAATTCAAAGAATTCTTCCAACTCAGCATCTGTTACCAGGGAGTCATATGCCTCTTGCTGCAAATCCAAGGCTTCATTCATGTCTGCGGTAGTGATAGAAATATCCACGCCTTGAATTTTGCAGTAGACAACATATGAGGTGATAGCATTCTCAAGGGCGATAACCTCCACTGTAGCTGTCCTCCAGAATTGTTCTAATATGTCTATGTACAGGGTTGGGTTGGCTGATAGTGCACCCTTGATGTAAGATTCAGACAACCATCGAACAAAGCACTTGAAATTAGCATTTGGTGCTTCCACATCACTGGTAATTGCGATGAAATTGGTTTGGTATGGTATGGTGAGTTGAGTGTTTGCCATTTGGGTAGAGAAGAGAAGAGAATTAAGGTTGAAGAAGAAATTCGCAGTTAGGGTTTTCAGAGGTTTTAAGAGTTTAGATGCTTGAGAAATCGAACGAAATGAGTTGAACAGTTATGAAATTGTATATATGTGAGTGACTTGAGTTGTCGATTAGATATAAGTTTTGTATCGACAAGGCAGTCTTTCGAGAAGTATAAAACAACTATTCGATAAGTCAAGAAAGGCTTATTCGATATCTCAAGCAGTTTGTAACTCACAGCTGGCAGTTATTTAACTCAGAAAATAATTCTAAGCTAAATAAAATATGTTTTTATGAGCGAAATGAAATTTTGAATATAAATCCAAAAAGCGATTAAGTGTCAGCGAGAAATCAGCCTTTTCAAATGATTCGATAACTCAAATACAGTATTCTAGAACTCCATCATTAGAGAACTAAAATACTCTATTCGAGAACTCAAAGTGTGCTATTCGATTTCTCCAAAAGACACTATTCGAGAACTCAGGAGGGTTCTTGATAGGCCTATTCGAGAACTCGAGCCATGACAAAACAATGAACCATTCGAGAAGTCTGACTTATCGAACTATACTTTTCACTCATAAATTCAATTTTCACTATCTTTAAAATTTACCAGAAATATTCACTGAAGAATATTCTACTAAATTAAATAGTGATTCTCTCAAAATTTCACAGAAATTTCAAGCTAAAGATGTATGATTTTCAAAATATGCAGCATTGTGGAATATTTATAAATCATAATCCAGCCAATACTTACTTTTAAAAATATTGAGCATTTGATAAAGTAAGTATTTACTGCTGCAACAATCTAGTTGATATATTCACTCAGCCAGAATTTGAAGAATTCAGCATTCCAATCTCACTAACCAACCTTGTGAAGGTGGCTTCATCTAATGGCTTAGTGAATATGTCAGCTAGTTGTTTCTCTGTGGAAACATAATGTAACTCAATGGTTCCATTAGTTGCATGCTCCCTTATGAAGTGATATCTGATGTCAATGTGCTTTGTCCTAGAATGATTGACAGGATTGGAAACTATAGAGATTGCACTTGTGTTGTCACACATGATTGGAATTCTTTCCAACACAAGTCCATAATCTGTAAGTTGGTTTCTGATCCAAAGCACTTGAGCACAGCAACTTCCAGCAGCTATGTACTCAGCTTCAGCTGTGGAAGTTGACACAGATTATTGTTTCTTGCTGTACCAAGAGACTAACCTTTGTTCAAGAAACTGGCAGCTACCTGAGGTGCTTTTCCTATCCACTCTGCATCCAGCATAATCAGCATCAGAATAACCAACCAGATTGAACCCTGTGTCCTTAGGATACCATAACCCCAAGTTTGGTGTGCCCTTCAGATATCTGAAAATCCTCTTTATTGCTATCATATGTGATTCCTTTGGATTTGATTGAAACCTTGCACACAAGCATGTTGCAAACATGATGTCTGGCCTACTAGCAGTGAGGTAGAGTAGAGAACCAACCATGCCTCTGTAGATTGAGATATCTACCTTCTTGCCCTTACCATCTTCATCTAACTTGGTAGCAGTGGCCATGAGTGTCTTTGCAGGTGAGCATTCTTCTAAGTCAAATTTCTTCAATAGATCCTTGATGTATTTGGTTTGACTTATAAAAATGCCATCCTTCCTTTGACTCACTTGCAGCCCAAGAAAGAATGTTAATTCTCCCATCATACTCATCTCATATCTACTCTGCATGAGCTTAGAGAATTTCTCACACAGCTTCTCATTTGTAGAGCCAAATATGATATCATCCACATAGATTTGAACTAAGATAATATCATCACCATGTTTCTTGTAAAACAGTGTCTTGTCTAGTGTGCCTCTAGTGAATTGATTCTCAATTAGAAATTGTGACAATGTGTCATACCATGCCCTAGGAGCTTGCTTAAGTCCATACAATGCTTTAAGCAATCTGTAGACAAAGTGAGGGAATTGTGGATCCTCAAAGCCAGGTGGCTGTTGCACATATACTTCTTCTTCCAACTCCCCATTCAGAAATGCACTCTTGACATCCATTTGATAGACCTTTAAATTAGAATGTGCAGCAAATGCCAAGAAAATTCTGATGGCCTCTAGTCTGGCAACAAGGGCAAAAGTCTCATCATAGTCAATGCCTGTTGAGAGTATCCTTTTGCAACCAACCTTGCTTTGTTTCTTATGACTACACCATTTTCATCCATCTTATTCCTTAGAACCCATTTTGTTCCAACAATGGTTCTATCCTTTGGTGCAGGCACAAGTTCCCATACTTTGCTTCTTTCAAATTGGTTTAGTTCCTCTTGCATAGCAATTATCCAATCAGGATCCAACAATGCATCTTCAAGTTTCTTAGGCTCAACTTGGGATAGAAAGCAACCATAGAGACATTCATTTAGAGTTGCTCTCCTTGTCCTCACTCCTGTATTTGGATCTCCAATTATCTGATCTGCAGTATGTGATCTATCCCATTTCCTTGTATGTTCAGATTGATTTCTCAGCCTTGATGTTGCTTCATCATCCAGATCATGATCATTTACATTTCCTCCCCCTGTGAAGTTTCCACTAATCACAGGTGTGTCTTGGATGCTTGTTTCTTCATTGTTGGTTGACACAGGTTCTTCATTCACTTGAGTTTGTTGGATTGTGGGCTCAAATTCAGTTTCAATCTCCTCATCAGAATCATCTAGATTGTCAAACTTCAAAGGATCTTTATCTTCATCATTGGCTTCTTCTAATCCAGGTAGTTTGCTGTCATCAAATGTCACATCTGTGCTTTCCATAACTTTCTTTTGAGTGATGACATAAACTTTGTATGCAATTCTTTCCATAGAGTAGCCAAGAAAAATTCCTTCAAATGCTTTTGCATCAAACTTTCCAACATATTCTGAGTTGTCTTTTAACACAAAGCATTTGCTTCAAAAAGTATGAACATACTTTAGATTGGGCTTCTTTCCAGTCATCAAGTTGTAAGGTGTCTTTCCAATGTTTTTGTTGATGAGGGTTCTATTTTGGATATAGCATGCAGTGCTCACAGCCTCAGCCCAAAAACATGTAGGCATCTTTGCATCAAGTAACATTGTTCTAGCAGCCTCAATCAGAGTTCTATTCTTTCTTTCAACAACTCCATTTTGTTGTGGAGTCCTTGGAGCTGAGAATTGTTGAGAAATACCATTTTCTTTGTAGAATGCTTCAAGCATGGCATTTCTGAACTCTGTTCCATTATCACTTCTTAATGCAATCACACTTGCATTGCTGGCCTTTGCTTCCTTGTCAATTTTCTTTATATGCTCAATGATTACTTGGGGAGCTTCATCCTTGATGCCAGAAATTCTACCCATGTATACCTTGTGAAATCATCAACCATCACCAGAGCATACTTTTTCCTTCCTAGTGACATAATATTGACAGGCCCAAACAAGTCCATATGAATTAGTTGTAGGGGCTTGGTTATTGATGTCACTGTCTTTGACTTGTGGCTTGATCTTTTCATTTTTCCCTTTTGACAAGCCTCACACACTCCTTCTTGACAGAATTCAAGTGTGGGCATGCCTCTCACTAACTCTCTTTTGACTAGAGAATTAATGCCTTTGAAGTTCAAGTGTGATAGCTTCTTATGCCACAGCCAACTATCTTCATTTGATGCTTTTGAGTAAAAGCAACAGATTTTGTCCTTGTTTGCAGAGTTCATATTGGCTACAAACAGGCTTCCTTTCCTTACTCCAGATAGAGCAAAGTCACCAGTCTTTTTGTGGGTGATCAAACATTCATCTTTGTCAAAATTCACTTTGAAGCCTCTGTCAGTAAATTGACCAACACTCAGTAAATTGTGCTTGACTCCCTTGACCAGTGCTACATTTTCAATGATGACATTTCCAATTTCCAACTTGCCATATCCCAGTGTGTTGCCAATGTTGTCATCTCCAAAAGCAACCATTGGGCCAGCCTTCTCCTCATACTTTGATAGCAGGGCCATATCACCAGTCATATGGTTTGAGCATCCACTGTCCAAAATCCACATGACCTTTCTTTCACTTTCTTTGCCCTGCAAACACAAAGGTATTACTTCTCCTTTGGTACCCAAACAAGTTTGGGTCCATGTGGCTTAGCAACAGTCTTATCATAAACAGCATGCTTATCAATTTTCTTGATGTTAGTCTTCTTGTCACTGTTAGAAGTCTTAGAATCAGGGTTCTTAGACTTAGGTGACAGAGGCACCTTCCTAACTTTAGGAGGACTTGAAGACTTTGTTCTTGTGTAGTGTGTGTGAACATTGTGACTGATGCAACCTTCCATGAATTGTCTTCTCAAATTAAAGCAACTAGTCATTACATTCATGTTACATGGCATACAATCAAATTTATCGCAGAAAGGAGAGTCTCTATGTCTTAAAGGCACAGAGCAATCATAGAATGGTTTAGCAACACTACCAGATGGTTTATTGCATGCATGAGTTAAATGATTAGTGCTAAAACAATTTTGACAAACTTTCCTAGGGGCATTTGGCACATAAGCATAATTGTTGTCCTTGTTAATCCATAATTTGTCATTCCTGTTTTGTTTCTTTTTAGCCACTTTCTTCTCAAACTCATTATTCCCAGCTGAAACAAACTTCACAAATTTCTCAAGTCTAGGTCTACCTCCTACTGACTCCTTGGCTTTGGTTTTGACATTCTCACTCTTAGAGGATGCTTGTTGTTCATTTGATTGTGCCTTATCTTCATCATCCAACATTTGCTTAATGAGTAAGGCATCCTCATCAATCTCAAGTGTTGGTGTTTTAAATATTGGGGTCTCAGCCTTTTTCAAAACCTGAGGCACTTCCTCTTGAACAACAATGTCATCTTCAATGACTGCATAGCCTTTCCTCTGCTTAAGAGTGTCATAATCAAGTCCAATAGCAGCCTTAGGTCTAGCTAGATTTTTCTCATGGTAGGACTGCAATAGACTAGAGGAATTCTTGAATGTTTTCAATTTAAATTCATTTTCAGCTAGTTCATCCCTAAGAGCTTTCTCAACTTGACTAGCACATAGAACCTTATTCTTTAGATATTCAATTTCTTGTTTAAGATTTTCTACTTGCATAGCAGTTAGTTCTAGTTCCTCATTTCTCTTGTTCAACAGTTCATTCTTAGTAGACAGTTTAGCAATCTCTTCATTAGAAGCAGTCATACTAGTATGAATATTAAACATCTCAACAGATAGTTGTTCAACCATAGATTCGTATTCAGAAACATGCATGTCTATAGTAGTGAGGGATGGTACCTGAGAGTCTGATTCAGATGGTTCTTCCTTGGAGTTGGCCATCAAGGCATAGGTGTAGAATTCTTGTTCTTCTCCATCACTATCAGAATCATCCCAACACTTCCCTTCAGCTATGTAGGCCTTACCTGGTGTATGCTTCTTTAGCAGAGCCTCATACTTAGCTTCAAGCTCAAGAAACTCCTTATCCTTCTTCTTAGGCTTCTTGCATTCACTGGCAAAATGCCCTAGGTCATTGCATCTATAACATCTCACAGATGACCTATCCACATAGCTGGTTTTGAATTTGTTTTTGTTTGCTTTCACAGGTGCCTTGCTCTTGTTGAATGAATGATTTTGAGATTTAGACTTGAAGGGCTGATTCCTCTTAAATCTGATGTTTGGGAATTTTCTAGCCATAAAAGCATACGAAGTGTTTTCCATGGCATCCAACTCTTCAAGAGTATAGAACTCATCTTCTTCCTTTTCATCAACAGGTTCAGTCACTTCTTCTTCAGTTTCTTCATCATCTACTATCTCTTCTATTCTCAGTTGACTTGTAGATGCTTCCAGGTCTTGAACGGATTTGTTGACAATCAAGGCACAGGATGTGTTTATCATTCTGCCTTGGTTAGCTTGGATAGCCCTCTTCTGAAGCAACTCAAGCTCATGAGTTTTTAAAACCCCATAGAGCACATCATATGTGACTTTTTTCAAATCTCTTTCTCTTAGAGATATGACCCTTTGCTCTAGATGGTTTGGTGCAGATAGTAGAAACTTCATGTTTAATTCCTTAGAGCTGTAAACCTTCCCATTCATTTGAAGCTCAGTCACCAGCTTGTGAAATCTCTCAAACATATCAGTAATACTTTCTTTGGACTGTGCCACGAAAGCCTCATACTGTGTGACCAGTATCTGTTTCCTATTCTCTCTTACCTCCTCTGTCCCTTCACTTAACACCTCGATGTGGTTCCACATGTCCTTGGCTGATGTGCATGATGCTATGTTGGCAAACATCGACATATCCATGGAGTCTATGATTAGTAACATGAGATGACTGTCTAGGGCAACCTTTTCCTTCTCTGAGTCCGTCCATTTGGATGGCTCTTTTGCAACATATGATCTAGGAATGACTATTATGCCCACTGTAGATTCAGCAATTTCTTGTTGTGGTACAAATGGACCATTCTTGAGGATGTCAGGGTAGAGAGGATTGGCAGCTTTGATGAACAACAGCATTTTTATTTTCCAGAGGTTGTAGTTCTCTTTGTCGAACTGAGGGACCTTCACCGTACCTGTAGTCTTTTGTGTATTCGAGCTCATGATCATTTCCTGTTTAGATTAAACAGCCTGCTCTGATACCACTTGTTGAGTATTGAATACGGTAAAAGAATACAGAGGGGGGTGAATGGATTCTTGAACTTTTCTTTGTTCTTGAATCTTTGCAACAAGATATGTGTTGAATGTGTGAAATATGTAAGTACAGATAACAAAGACAAACACAACACAATATCACTTTAATCTAATATTTTATTAGATAAAGATTTTGCTACAATCTGTGAATACAAATGGTAGTATTCTCAGCTTCGTTTTTCTTAGAGAGATATTTCTTGTGATGTATCTTGAAAAACTTCTCTGCTAAGGAAGTGAGGCTGTATCCTTATAGACATGGATACACCTATTTACTACAAATAAGGTAGGTAAAACAAGCTACTTTCCAGTATGTCTATCTCATTTGAGTAAGAGTCCAAACGGCTACAGATTTGACTTTGCAAAGCCTGTTCAGATCCACTTCTTTAGCTCCTTGTCCCTTTGTCTTATCTCTCCAAGCTTCTTTGTAGGCTTTCCAATGTGCTTTATAGTACATAGTCAAATAAAGCGTCTTGGCTTGTTGCAGGTTTCTGACTTGTACAATTCTTCATTATTTTGTCTCCAAGAATGTATTCGAGAAGTGGCTAAGTGATTGATTCGAGAACTCGAATTGACTTAATCGATAATTCTGAGTTCTCGAATAGTGTTATATAGACATATCAAATCACTTCTCGAAAAGCTCTTTTCTCTGGGACTCCTTGAGATATCGAATAGAGCATTTTGACATATCGAATCCCTGAGATGTCGAATAGCTTCTTTAGTCCTTGAGATATCGAATAGAGCATTGACTTGTTGACCCTTAGAGAACTCGAATGATGCTTTGACTTGTTGACTCCATGAGTTCTCGAATAGAGTAATAGACATATCGAATCTCTGAGATATCGAATGAGATATCGAACAGTGTATTCAGGGATATCGAACAGTGTCTTCAGAGATATCGAATCTCTGACTTCTCGAATGCTAGACTTCTCGAATAGACAAATGTACTTCTCGAATTGGTACTTAGGCAAATTCTTCTTTTCTTCAAATCCCAACTATGATTATTTGGCAGTCTTTATCTCCTTGCTTGAGGCATGAACCTTGGAACTTCATTCAAGCATTATTCTTGACTTTATAAGTACAGTAACACAACTAGAATTTGATGGCTATTACAAGTACAGAACAAATAGAAACTCTACAACTAGAGGTTCCCTCAGTTAAGAGGTCATGTAGGTAATGCATAGCATTACACATACTTAGGTTTGTTATTAAATGTATTCGGGCATGCCTCTGTGACTAACAGCACATTATACACTCAAGTCTTGACAGTTAACAACTAAGCATATAAAGACAGGGCATACAATGATTTAGCGTGATTATGCATGCATTAAGTCCAGGTAAAACAGTTTAGAGCACAAAGGGGATCACTGCTAGAGTTGACACACCAATAAGAGAATAAGCAATGAGGTTAATATGGCAAACTACATATTTCAGAGACAAGGCAAAGCACAAATTCAACAAATTACCATCATATTTACATATTAAGCAATATACATCTCATGACAGTAAGAGTTAGAGAATGTGCACCTGGCTCATGGTGGCAATACACATGAGTAATTCCAATAAACTCAACCACAACACAATCCACAAGAACAATGTAGTCTCAACATCACCAAGTCATATAGTGACATCACAAGCAGCAAATACTCAAACAATTATTAGCATTAGCACAGTCAAATAAACAACTAAATTATCAACACAATTGATCAGTTAATTACCAACCAATAAAACCAATGGCAAGATTATCACAACAATCATACAACATTAATGTAATGAGATGCCTGTTGGTAAGATAGAAATCTTACATCAAGGTCAATCAAATTACAAAATTTCTGTCATACCAACAGGAATTGGAGAGGTTAGAATATAGACAAGATCATTGTATTGGGATGCCTCCTAGTTAGGCAGAAACCTTATAGACTGATTAAATCAAAAATTTCTATCTAACTAGTAGGATCTCATTACAAAAACATTGAGAGAGGCTAGAAGCATCAACAAGATCATTGTACAGGGATGTCTCTTGGTATGCCAGAAACCCTAGCACTCAATCAAAACCAAACGAAAGCTTTCTGACATGCCAAGAGAATCCTTTTACAAGGATGTTGAGATAATAAAATCTAAGCACACAAATCCTTAAAGTATCATCATAATACTATGATTTTTATCTCTGTGCACAGGGATTATCAAGTACAAAAACCAACTGCTCCTGTCCACAGGACAAAAATCGTAATATAATGATGAGTAAACAAATACGATCAAATACATACAATCATATGATCAATTTTCTTGGATCAGACTAGTCATGGCACTTTTAAAGCCTCAACGATTAACAACCACTGTAAAATCGAAGCGCCAAACTTTACTGACCCGAATAAATGGGTCATATATACATACAAATCGAATATACAATTTTTCGAAGGCTCTTTGTTAAACATCTTTATCGAATTTGAATTTGGGGAAAAACAGTTTAGGTTACAAACTGAAAAGCTCGATAAAGGATCATATGTATTTGAATGTGTGGATTATGAATATGTGGTCGGATTTTGAAGACGATCGAAGGAGTGATCAGAATTAGAGATCAAAGAACTAGGGTTTCGAAAGGGCACCCGGAGGGAGAGAAATAGAGTTTTTGTATAATTTCCATCTTCAGAAATTATTTGTAAAAACAATTGAGGGTTGAGAATACCTGAGACGTTTGAATACATGGCTCGGATTGTCTCGTGCCTTTTCAATGTTTTCTCCCTTGACCCTGATGACCCCTTGACTTGCCTTGTAATCACACACGCTGACCACACACACGCATTACACACAGCTCACATTTTATTTTATTTGATTTTACATGATTTTAAAAAACAAACTATTTTCAAAAATTCATATAAAATGCTAAATAAATCAGAAAAATTCCCTAAAAATATCAGTGCCACCAGAAAAATTGCTATTTTATTCTAGAATAATAAAATGCACAAATTTCCAATTTTTCGAAAATAATTAGATTTTAATGTAATAAAATTAATTTGGAACTTGTTCAAATTAATTTGCAAAAATTAAGCAAACCACATACTACTTGCGTTAATTATTTGCAGCTCACAACATTGTCGAAGAAATCTGAACGTTCAAGTCCCGCTTGAAAATCCGCTTAAACAATGCTCTAAGTTGCAAGATAATTAAAATAAAGTAATATATATTTCGAATAAAATTTGACAAATTAATTCGGGCACTCCATCATTCCTAAATCAAATCGCAATTTATAGAATCTTTTGGAGCTTAGTGGTTTCATGAATATATCCGAGATATTATTCTCGGTATCGATATGAACCAATTTTATATCGCCTTTATTAACATGCTCACGAAGAAAATGATGTCTAATATCTATATGCTTCGATCTCGAATGCAATACCGGATTTTTACTCAAATCAATTGCACTCGTATTATAACATAAGATAGATAGCAAATCAAATTTAATAACATAGTCGGCTAATGTTTGCTTCATCCATAAGATTTGAGTACAACATTTCGCATCCGCTATATATTCAGCTTCGGTAGTGGATATAGACACCGAATTTTATTTCTTTGAAAACCAAGAAACTAAACATCCACCAAGAAACTGACATGTGCCACTAGTGCTTTTTCTATCGATTAAATGCCCGGCATAATCCGAATCATAAAAACACACTAAATCAAACGGGTGTCCTTTAGCATACCAAAGACCTAAATCCGTAGTACCTTTAAGATATCTAAATATCCGCTTAACCGCAGATAAATGAGATTCTTTCGGATCTGCTTGAAAATGAGCACATTTACCAACACTAAATTGTATATCCGGTCTACTAGCCTTGGTATAAAGTAGACTTCCTATCATCCCTCGATATTTTTTAATATCTACGGAGACACCATCTTTATCGATAGATAACTTATCGGAGATTGACATAGGAGTACTTATGGATTTTGCATTTTCCATCTCGAATTTCTTAAGCATTTCTTTACAATATTTCGATTGTGAAATAAGAATGCCATCTTGAGATTGTTTAATTTGCAATCCTAGGAAGAAGTTTAATTCTCCCATCATGCTCATTTCGAATTCTTTACTCATTTTATCCGAAAATTCGATACATAGTGATTCTTTGGTAGCACCGAAAATAATGTCATCTACGTAAATTTGAACGAGCAAGATATCATTGCCTTCATACTTAGTAAATATCATAGTATCCGCAATTCCCATTTTAAAACCATTATCGGTTAGGAATTTACTTAACCGCTCATACCAATCTCTCAGAGCTTGTTTTAATCCGTATAAGGCTTTGTATAACTTGTATACATAATTAGGATGTTTATGATCCTCGAATCCCGGTAATTGTCTTACATACACTTCTTCTTCTAAGACACCATTTAGGAATGCCGATTTAACATCCATTTGATAGACTTTGAAACCTCTATAGCAAGCATATGCCAAAAACATGCGAATTGACTCGATTCTAGCTACGGGAGCATAGGTTTCATCAAAAACTATACCTTCCATTTGAGCATAGCCTTGAGCAACTAATCTTGCTTTATTTCTTACCACTTCTCCACCTTCGTCTAGTTTATTGTGAAATACCCATCGAGTTCCAATAATGGAAGTATCGGGTGGTGCAGGCACGAGTTCCCAAACTTTATTTTGAGTAAATTGATTTAGCTCATCTTGCGTGGCATTAATCCAATCCTCGTCTAATAAAGTTTCTTTAGCCGATTTGGCCTCGAATTGTGATAAAAATGCTATATTATTCACAATGTTTTGAACTTGAGCTCGAGTTTGAACACCTTTGCTAAGTTCACCTAAGACATTGTCTATAGGGTGATTCTTAATTAATGGAATCTCCGGAGGTAATCGAGTCTCAACTTCGTTTATTTCGAGAGGATTAATAGGAATTTTAGTTCCTAGATCCATGGTTCCAATTTGTCGAATTACATCTTCAACTTCGGTTATAGAACCATTTTTAGGATCAATTGAATCATCATCCTCATCTACTAAATCTTTAAACTTAGAGTGCGGTTTCGATTCATCAAACACAACATTCAATGATTCTTCCACAACTAAATTTTAAAGATTGAACACCCAATAAGCTTTGCTAGTGTTTGAATATCCAAGAAATATACCCTCACACGACTTAGGGTCAAACTTCGTTAAATAATCTCTTGAATTTAAATATAGCATTTACTTCCAAAAACCTTAAAATAGCTTATCTTAGGAGTTTTACCAAAATAAAGATCATATGGAGTCTCCATTTTGATGGGTCGTAGTAGCACTCGATTAAGAACATAGCATGTCGTAGACATAGGTTCGGCCCAAAAATACTTTGGTCTACGATATTTATTCAACATCGTATTTGCCATTTCTTGCAAGGTTCGATTCTTCCTTTCAACAACCCCGTTAGATTGAGGTGTATAAGGAGCCGAAAAATTGTGAGTGATACCACATTCTTCACAAAAGTTAACAAAATCAGAGTTGTCAAATTCTCGACCATGATCCGTTCTAATATAGACGATCGTGTTATTTTGTTGATTTTGTATTCTTTTGCAAAGTGCAACAAACGATTCAAATGCATCTCTTTTTGCTTTAAGGAACACCGTCCACGTAAAGCGTGAGTAGTCATCAAATACCACAAGAGTGTATACACACCCTCCTAGGCTTTGTACGGGAACCGGTCCTATAAGATCCATATGTAAAAGCTCCTCAAGTGGTCTAGTAGTAGACACCATGAATTTGGCTTTATGAGATGAACGAATTTGTTTGTCAATTTCATAAGCTTCACACACGTGATCTTTTACGAAACTTAGTTTAGGTAATCCTCGAACTGTTCTTTCGAACAAATATTTTTAATGAGTTTCATGTTTATATGATCCAATCTACGGTGCCATAACCATGGATCCTCATTCATGGATACCAAACAAATGTTCTCGTAATCATTTAAGTCACACGAATAAACATTCCTATAACGTGGACATTTAAGAATAAACTTCCATTCTTTGTCAAAAATAGCACAATGAGATGGAAGGAAAATAACTTTGCAACCATTATCACATAGTTGACTTATAGAAAGAAAATTTTACTTTAGTCCAGTGACTAACTGTACATCGGAAATTTTAAATCTTTCGTTACCAATGTTGCCAATACCAACAATAATACCTTGACTGCTATCACCAAAAGTTACACTACCGGCGGTTACCTTTTTAATGTTGTTCAACAAATATTTATTACCCGTCATATGTCCTGAACACCCACTATCAAGATACCACACATTTTTCTTAGCAGTAAGGCACACCTACATAAATGATTAATAAAACCGATTGGTACCATTTTTACTTAAGGGTCCGGGGGTTAGCACATCATAAGGTAAATGTGATCTAGCATGAATGAATCTAGGCATAGGATATTCATTACCACTATTAACATGCAAGGTTCTAGATGCTTGATTCCTATTAGAAATGTTATATTGATTCCTAAAAGGCATACGTCTATCATTTCTAGGATAAGCATGATAATAATCATTTCTACGAGACACATTGATATCTAGCACATTATGATTATTATGCAAGTTACGTCTAGCATACATATTATCATTTAAATCACGACGATTAGCATGATAATGATTTAAGTTCCTAGGCATATAATTCACATTCCTATTTCGAATATTAGCACCACTATTCGAATTTTGAGCAACAAAACTTCTATTAGGAGCATTCGGTTTCCTAGTTTTGTTAGTACTAGTACTTGCAAAATGTTTGTTGTTCCTTTGTTGAAGTTTAATTGGTTCTTGATGATACTTATGTTTTGATTGCTTTTGAGCATTCTTAACCGAAACATTTTGAGCAATTTCCTTTCCTTCCCTTTTATTCGGGTTAGCTCCTTTAGGTAGCCACTTATACTTCCCATTAAATACACCTTCTCTTGCATATCAATATAAGCTAGTATGTCCATTTTTATTACAAAATGTGCACACTTTAATAGGTGATTTAGGGGTAGTAGTTTGAGTGGGAGTAGGAATATGTGCAACTCTTGTAGGAGGATTATTAGCATCGTATCATAAGCCTTCTTTATTAGAAGTTATCTTGGAGTTATATATCATGTTTTCCAACATGGTATTGCTCTTTGTAAATTGCTTTACTATAGTTTCAAGATTATACTTTTCTTGCATCAAGACATTAATCTTGTTAGTTAGTACATTCTCTTGATCTATAACTTGAGCCATGAGCTTAGCATTTTCATTCTTAAGCCTTTCACCTTCTAAGATGCTTGATTTCATTTCTAAAACCAAGTATTCTTTGTCATTAGCCTCGACATTGAATCGCTCTCTCAATTTATCAAATTCGGCATCCTTTTCGGCTAGTGTTATTTGTTGATCAAGATTTAAATCTTGTAAGGCTTGTCTAAGCTCTTCTTCTTTGTCACCCGTTAGAGATTGTACAAGTTCATTTATCCGATTGTGTCGTTTAGCAATCTCATGTCCTAACGATTCATTTTGAATTTTTAAATTCAAAATTTCGACATGAAGCTCACGATTTTTCTCGGAAACTTATATCTTATCTTTTTCAATTTCTTCGGCTTGAACAATAAGAGAAATGTTCTCTATTTCAAGATTTTGGATATTTTCATTCTTTTCATTTATCTCGATTTCCAAGCGATCATTTTATGAAGAAATGAAATCGGAATATTCTTTGTCATTGACATGAATATCCTTTAAACGAGAGACTTCTTTTTGAAGCTCAATATTTAACTCACACAATTTATTCCTTTCGAAACTTATCGTGGCATATTTGCAATTTACATAATCAAGACTCGATTTTAACGAGTTGATCAAAACAATTAGTTCGGTGGAATCCAAACTAGAATAAACCATAAACGATACACAATCATTTAAATTATCACTACTACATGATGCAACATTAATATTCGAAGAGCGGTTTAGAGTTACCTCTTGATTAGTAGTGGGGATATCCATTGGTATTGATTCATCGGAGAGAGCCATCAAGCAAAGGTTGACAATTTTCTCGATAGGTTCCGTAGCTTCCTCGCCTTCGCTTAAATCCCATCCGCTTTCCGCAACACGACCTCGACCTTTAGGCAACTTCGGACACTTATGTTTAAAGTGACCGGGTTGTTTGCATTCGAAACACACATCTTCCGTTTCTTCAACCATGGGCTTTTTCGGTTTTGGTGCCGAATAATTTTTCGTATAATTCGGATTATACGAATTATTATTTTGTTGATGTGCACCTTGACCTTTAGCATAATTCTCAATAGGGGAATTATTGTACGAATTAGAAGCGCCTTGGTTTTTAGCATAACTCGTGGAAGGAAAATTGTTCTTATAATTTGGCCTTCCTTTCGAATTGAATACTCGATTTTGATTGTTCGACTTTAGGAAGCCTTTCCCGTACCTTTGAGCTTTACTTTGCAAAACATGACAAAGTTGTCTTGATAACGATGGAATCTCATGTTCATCGGGATTTTCCAACTCTTCATTTAGCTCAGCGTCGTTTTATTCTTCATCGATTAATATAGCTTTTAAGTCCATATTTTTATGTTTGTCATCCATTTTAGGGACAACTTTATCCGGAATATTATCTTCCTCGTAAGCACGAAGGTTCCCGAATAGACTATCGATGGAGTAGTCGTTAAGACTATGCATTTCTTTAATCGTGGTAACTTTAACTTTCCAACTCGGAGGAAAGGCTTTTAAAATCCTTCGATTTTTCTCATTAGTCATGTAGACCTTACCGAGTAGAGAAAGCTCATCGATTATACGAGTAAACCTCGTTTCCATATCAATGATAGTTTCACCTTCGAGGAGTTTAAAATTCTCGTACTCATGAATTAAGGAATCCATTCGAGATTCCTTAATATCTTTTGTACCCTCGTAAGTGATAACTACTTTGTTCCACATTTCTTGTGCCGACTTGCAATTATTAACACGTTTGTATTCTTTTTCTGAAAGTGCACTAGTTAGAACCATTTCCGCTTTCGCGGCAATATTCATCCTTATTTCTTCCTCGAGACTGTATTCACTAACTTTCTTCTCGACGGATATTTCACCTTCGGTTTTAGTAGGAATAACTACACCGTCTTCGATAGCCATCCAAACTTTCACACCTTGGGATCTAGCAAAAATTTTAAATCGTGTTTTCCAAGTTGCAAAATTTGTACCATCGAATATTGGAGGTCTTGAACTCGAGAGACCTTCGCCACAACCGATCGTACTCAAATATGCCATAATTACGATCTACTTTTGATTATGTTTTTGAACTTCACAACCATTCAAATAATGAGATTAAAAGCAACTGCTCTGATACCAATTGATAGGTCCCAAATGAGGGTGAAATAAGTTAGAAAGGGGGGGCGGGGATAGCTTATTACCTTTTAAAAATTTGAGCTTGGCGTTTTTGAAATTTCTTTCTCCTTTTAAAATTAATTACTTATAAAAGAAAGTAATATAAAATGCGGAAAATAAAGGATAGAAAGATAAAGAGTACGACACAATCGATTTATCCTGGTTCGCGATTGCGCAATCCCCTAACAGATCCGAACACCCCTACTCCAGTCCCCGAGCTCCTCCCGAACTCGAGATTTCTTCCACTATAAGTAAAATACTCCTTATAGTAGGCGGAGAAGCCTTTACAACCACTATGTATTTATCTTAGAGCCTAACTACCCGTTACCTCTTCAAAATACTATAGCTACCCCTTGCAAGATTATCTTGGAGCGTAACTCCCCGTCACCTCCTCACAACCACGTAAGTAAGCCCTTTGCGTAGACTTCGTATCTATACCCTTTAACGATCTTGGATCTTAGGTCTTAGATCTTGGGTCTTTTCTCCTCCTCACGGTGCAAAGACACCCAACTCCCCGTCGGCGTGTCTAAGACTTGGGTCTTAGAGCGAGAATCACCTCACTTCACACATCAAAGGATATAATACAAGTCCTACGACTTAAATCCCTTTTAAATAAAGGTTAAAAATGTGTTATACAACACAAAAGTGAGTTAGAGCAAGTTGTCAATATTTCGTAAAATATTAAACAAGCAACTAAACTCGAAGAATACAAGTGTTTACACTTGTAGATGGCTTTAATATAGCCTAGGCCAAGATAGGGCCGAATATAAATATATGTAGCTCGTCGAAGCGAGGGACGCTATTACGCGTTAAGTTAAACACCACACAAGCACAATTAATCATTAGGATAAAACGAGGGTTGGGTTTCTAGAGAGAAAGTAGCAGCAATTCTTTGGCACAAGAAGGCTTGAAGAAATTAATGGGTTCAGCTTGGTATTTATAGGCAAAAGTAGGGTTTTATGGACCAATGGGCATAAGACAAGTGGCTAGCTACTAATTAATTAATCATTTGCATAAAGTAGCTTTTTGGCACCTTCCTAGAAAGCTCCAGCAATCAGCATGTGGAAAATATTGTATAGAAAATATCTAGGAAGCTTCTATTGGCTCGGTTTAACCGGAAACTAAGCGATAAACCCATAATAATGAAATAAATCGAAAAATCACTCAAAAATTATGAAATTTGGGGAATCCCCTAGAAATATTCCCAGAGGATTATGGTCAAAATTTCACCTTGAAATTCGTTGACCATCTATGACTTTTAAACGACAGAAAAATCAATTACGTATCGATTTTTGGAGTCCCGAAAAAAGTCATGCTAAAATCATGAAATTAATCATAAAATTCTTTTTAATGACTATGTGGAGGTATTTTATTCAAAAATATTTTGATTAAATGTCCTTACGCGACAGAATAAAATACATTAGCCATTTACCGTAACTTGTCGATACTTTGGCTAAAGTTGTGACTTGAAATATATTCAAATATAATATTCCTCAAATAATAATGACTATGAAGTCCTCAGAATATTTATTCTGAATATTTTAGAGTTTTATCCAATTTAAATGAAAACTGTTAAGGATTCCGGGATAAAATCTATTTTTTATTCTTTCGGCAAGTCTTTGAGCAGGAATTTTGAAAATAAGCCTTTGAAAAATATATTGAATATATTTGAGAATAAAACATTTGAAGTGAACACTGTTTTACATAAAACATTTAATTTTTGATCCAGTAAATCAGTGTTCGGGATATTTCGATATTTGTGCCGTCTAGACTTTGCCTTTAAATGTATCATAAATAACTTAGACTATGAAACATCATTTCATTGACATTCCTTATCCAAATTAATGATTGGTATGAGAAAAAGTTTTGTCACATTGACTCGTCACTTTGTTTATGTCACACCGAATAAACCTAAGGGAGGATTTACTATGTTATCTAGTAAATTCCTAAATCTAATTTAATATTCACTTTCGAACTTGACAAATCACCAAAACCTACAAGTGAAAGATAGTCTCACAATCTTCCCAAAAGACTGTCGACTCATATTTTTAATAAACATTTGTAAGGATTTCTTTTCAATATAGACAAAAGATGTAAAGTGATAGCTCGTGATTTAAAATTATTAGCTTAAAACTCGTGCGATGCAAGGATTAAGTTCAATTTTTATATGATATGATTTGATATTATATATATCTATATATACACATAAATATACGAGCCATATTATTTCTAAAAAAATAAAAATTTAGTTATGAGATATAAGTAATATGATACGTTTTAGTTGAAAAAGTTAATCAATCAATTATTAATTATTATGGTATTATTTTATTGAATATAATTAGTCGTGCTACTATTGTAAAAGAAGAGGTTTTATTAACAGATAATATAAAAGGTAACGTATTTCAGCTGAAAAAGTAATTTTTTAGTTATTAGTAATGATAATAATATTATTTTATTTTATTAAAGATAATTGTCCGTAGTATTTTTTAAATATAAAAGATAACTTGTTTTACCTAAAAATGAAATTAATTAGTAATTAAAAAATTGAAAAGGTAAGATGTTTCTACCAATAATAAATATTTAAGTAAGGATAATTAAGTAAGAAAAGAAAGTTTGTAAATGAAATGTTTTAGTTAGAAAATATAGAAAACATTTTACGTTTTAGCTTAAAAAGATAATCAATTAGTTATTTTTTTGTCAAAAAACCAATTAGTTATTAGTAATTATAATTTTATTAGTTTATTTCATTAAATAAAATGCCCCGTGATATTTTTGGAAAAAAGAGGTTTTAGTGTTAGAAAAGATGATGTGTTTTAGCTGAAAATGGTAATTTGTTAGTTATTAGGAATTATAATATCTTTATTTTATTTTATAAAATAGAATACATGTTTTTACCAATAATAAATATTTAACCAAAGATAAATAAGTAAAAAAAGAAAGTTTGAAAATGAGATATTTTAGGTAGAAAATATATAAAAAATGTTACCTTTTGCTGAAAAAAATAATTAGTTAGTTATTAGTAATAATAATATTATTAGTTTATCTCATCAATTAGAATGACCATATTTTTGAAAAAAGAGATTTTAGTTATAAAAGATAATAGCTGAAAAGGCTACTTGGTTAATTATTATTTTGAAAATAAATCAAGTTTGAAAATGAGATATTTTAGTTAGAAAATATAGAAGAGATATTACTTTATAACTGGAAAAGGTAATCACATAGTTATTAATAATTATAATATTAGTAATTTCATATTTTTGGAGATAAGATATTTTAGTTAAAAAATGTAATAGCTGAAAATGACAATTGGTTAGTTATTATTTAGGGAAGAAATCAAGTTTGAAAATGAGATATTTTAGTTAGAAAATATAAAAATGATATTACCTTTTAGCTGTAAAAGGTAATCAGTTAGTTTTTAGTAATTATAATATTATTATTTTATTTCATTAATTAGAACGACCATATTTTTGGAAATAAGAGATTTTAGTTAGAAAAGTTAGAAAATGTAATAGGTAAAAGGGTAATTGGTTAGTTATTATTTTGGAAAAAAATCAAGTTTGAAAATGAGATATTTTAGTTATAAAAATATAGAAGAGATATTATCTTTTATATGGAAAAAGTAATCAGGCAGTTATTAATAATTATAATATCATTAGTTTACTAGTTTAAAACCCGTGCGATGCAGAGATTTTTTTTAATATTATATGAAATTTTTTAATTAATTTGAATTAAGTTTTTTAAAACTTGAATTTTAGAGGATTAAACTTTTAAATGAGATGATCTGATAATAATTACATAAATGTTATCCATGATATTTCTAGAAAATGAGGGATTTTAGTTAGATAATACTGAAAAGATGATATGTTTTAGTTGGAAAAGGTAATCGGTTCATTATTAGTAATTATAAAATTGTTATTTTATTTTATTAAATAGAATGCCAATGATATAATTGGAAAAAGAGAGGTCTTAGAGAAAAATAAAAAAGTAACATGCTTTAGGTGAAAAGGGTTATTGATTAGTTTATAATAATTATAATTTAATTATGTTATTTTATTAAATAAAATTGCTTGTAATGTTTTTAGAAAAGGAGAAATTAATGTTGCCCGTGATATTTCTAGAAAAAGAGGTATTTTAGTTAGAAAAATATAGAAAAAGTGATATGTTTTAGTTGAAAAAGGTTATCGTTATTTATAGTATTGTATTATTATTATTTTATTAAATAAAATCACCCGTGATATAATTGGAAAATGAGAGACTTTAGTTAGAGAAAATAGAAAAGGTAACGTGAAAATTAAAAAAGTGATATTTTTTTGGTGAAAAAGGTAATTGATTAGTTTATGGTATTTATAATTTAATTATCTTATTTTACTAAATAAAATTGCTCGTAGTTTTATCCTAAAATGAGAAATTAATGTTGCACATGATATTTCTAGAAAAAAAGGAATTTAATTGGAAAAAATGGAAAAAATGATACGTTTTAGCTGAAAAGGTAATCGGTTAATTATTAATATTATAACATTATTATTTATTTTTGTTAAATATAACTGCCCATAATATAATTGGAAAAAGAGATATTCTAGTTAGAGAAAAGAGAAAAGGTAACCTGTTTTGGCTGAAAAATGTAATTGCCCGTGATATAATTGAAAAAAATGATATTTTAGTTAGAGAAAAGGTAATGTGTTTTGATTCAAAAAGAAAATTGATTACTTAACAGTAATTATAATATAATTATGTTACTATTCACTACTATTCATCATCACTTTGTAAAATCTTGTATAAATTCGAAAATTCAGATATTGGTTCTCAAATTTTTACCACACCTTCTACTTTTCTAGGGCTTTCTTTTGAGTCATAGATCATCACCAGGGGATGCTTGAAGCTCGACTTATGGGCTTGCTAAGGGCAGAGGTCGAAACTGCCAATGGCTGGACAGTTTCGGTTCTCCAACTTGGAGGAGAGATTTGACTAGGCTATACTCCTTTGTTGGCCATGAAATTTTAAACATGTGTTCTCCATACAATAAGGGAGCTATGGTTCAAATTTGGTGATTTATGATTGGATAGAAGTGGAGATATGAATTTTTCTTTGGCATATGTTTCTGCTAGACAGTTTGGAGAGAAAAGGGTTTAGCTTGCTTTTTCTCTCTTTAATCTCCTTGTTGATTAGTTGGTGAGTAATTTGTGCGATATTTGCTATGTATACCAGATTCTAGAAAGCCTATGTCACTCCCAAAACACTTGGCAAGATTGTGTGGTTGAAAAGAATGAGCATTGTTGGCTTGTTCCTTGATGAACACATCACTTATTCTTGTTTTCTTTGATTAAATCCTTTGATTTAATCCTTTAATCCACTTGATATGATGCACTTGATGATGATGTAGTGTGGTACTAATTCTTGGTTCGTGTTTAATCCATAATCCATAATTCGTTCACTTAATCGCTTAATCTCATTGCAAAATTCTAGCGATTCCTAGAACGTTCGTTATACTAACTCAGGGGTTTTCTTTCTAACTCCTTAAATCACCTTAAATAAAATAATAAAATATAAAATCCTTGAATCCTCAAATTAAATATATCACTTGTCTTGGTCGCATTGAAATGCTCCTCACTGCCCGGTCAAATATTTCATAAAAATAAAGTTTGGAATTTCTGAATTCCGATCGCGTTTACATACACTTATTTACCTCGTGGATTACTAATATAATCTGGAAATATCCATTTCTAATACCGTACATAGGGTAACATGAAAAATTTCTTAATCCTCAAAAATCACTATTCATCCATAATTTCACTATTCATCCATGCAAATCACTATTCATCCCTTAAATGAAAATTTTTCTCAAGTACAGAAATTAGGGTTATTACATAATATGTTTAACCTGAAAAAGAATTTGATTAGTAAAGGAGATATTTTAGTTAGATAAATTATAAAAGATATTGTATTTTACATGAAAAAAGAAATTATTTAGTTATTGAAAAATTGAATAGATAATATGTTTAACCTAAAAAAGGAAATTGATTAATTAATAGGATGGATTTTATTTGTAATTAAGTAAGGGTAAATTAGTAAATTAACAGGTACCGTACCGACCAACCAAACTTTTAATGTTTCAGTTATTATATAATAGTATTGATTTCGTTAATTACAACGACCATATTTTTGGAAAAAAGGGATTTTAGTTAGAAAAGTTAGAAAATGTAATAGTTGAAAAAGTTAATTGGTTAATTATTATTTACGAAAAAAAAATTAAGTTTGAAAATGAGATATTTTAGTAGAAAAAATAGAAAAGATAATATCTTTTAGCTGAAAAAAGTAATTAGTTAGTTATTATCAAGGTTGTTGATTTCGGAAAACAGAACTAATCGATTTATGTACCTAATAGTGATTTATTAGTAAAATGGGATTTATCGGAATGATAAATCGGAACAAAATCGGATAAATTTTCAAATTTTTAATAGTATTTAATAAATTACTCTAATTTATAATATAAATTTAATAGTATTTATAATTTAATAGTATTTATAATAGGGTTATTACAGTCTTCCCTCCTTAAAAGGATTCCTTCCTCGGAATCAACGTAGGTAACAGCTAAGGTTATATACTCATCCTTAGTACTACATCCAATATTCCATTTACGAACTCCATATGAGCTCTTACGTCACTTTCTCCTCCCTTCATAACTCCTTCTACTCTAGTTCTAAGGTTTATAACCTATTGCTCTGATACCAACTCTGTAACGCCCCCAAATCCCGTACAAGGAATTCGGGTCGCACATCTCCATCCATTCTCGGATAGAAATACCTGTTCATAATATATTCTACTACTACAATAAGAGTAGTCTCCACACATCTACTCCACGGATTATAGCCTTAGAACTTTCATATACATTACCAAAATCATTACAACATCATAGTATCTTCCAGAATATCATCCTAACGTTTACTTAAGGTTGATACAAAATACCTTAATATAATACATAATCATTTCTAGAACGAGTTTGCTTGACATTATTTAACAATTCTGCCAGCTTAACCTAGAAACCGGAGCCTTCCTTCTACTATGCTACATTAGTTGCAGGACCTTTCCCCTTGTCTCAAAATGGTTGGTACGATCCACTCGCACCGTCTACTCTCCTTGCTGCTTTATTAGATTAACAACATAGAAAACATATAGCAAGAATGAGCCAAAGAATGCTCAGCAAGGTTATATTGCGGAAAAAGTATTTATTTAATTATCTTGAACTCCTTAAAAAAATAAGGTTTTTCAAAAGATTTTTTTAACGCCAAGCATCATCATTTTAAGAATTCAAAACAATGAACACATAGGTTCTCGGCATTATGCCTACTACTATTTTGGACTATATAGGTGGAGCATCTACATGCCACTGTGCTATAACAGGTGATCAGTCTGTTATAACCAATCTGGTTTTACTACTGGTAGAAGAGTGAGCCGACTTGTCCGGACCATCACCCTATAGTTACTACCATAGAAGGGGGAGCCAACTTGTCCGGACCATCTCCCTAATGATGAGCCGACTTGTCCGGACCATCATCCTTAGTCATCCTTGGCTACATATTTGCTGGGCCGGGCGTTACTCCGGTCTCTTATGCCGCTCCAGTCCAAAATACAAGATATAAAAAATAATAGATAATCTTCAATACTACTCATCTTAGATGCCATGTGTAATACCACGTGCACCTCAACTCACTACTTTAGATAATACTATTACTGCTAGAATATAATCCTCAAAGATATTTCGTACCTAATAATATTTAATCACATAAATAACTAATACGCCTCATAAGATAATATCTTCTTCCTTCTTCGAGTGCAGAAAATGCACCTCGTCATTTGTCCCAACAAGATATACAGCAACTTTTGTATCTACTACTATCTTCTTATACTATTCGGGTAACAGCAATCAACAACAAGGTATATGCATTAAATTGCAAGAAGAAAACATCTCCGATAAGTAATCAACAAGATATAATAATTTCATTAAATCATCTTGGTTATTTCTCCGGAACAAAGCGGTTTTAAGAAAACGTTTTGAAAATGATATTCATTTAATTAAATACATTTAATTAGACGAATAAGGTTTGTTAGTAATGTTGCCTTTAGGTTAATTATTGCGAAATTCTTTTTAAAAAGCTTTGTCCGGGTTTTCGAAAATTCAATTCTCCTCAGCACTTCGTGCTCATCACCTACTCCTTATGTTACATCATCTACTTGGAACGTAAGTTACTTTTAACCATACTTCCATCATCTCCTCATTATGTTTACTCGCATTTAACTACTATTACGAACAACTTCCATTACAAAATATCTCTAATCCGAACGATAGAGTAAGAGTTAGTATACTTGCCTGGTACTCCTGCTGCGAATATTCGGCGTGTGTCGGGTCCGGTGATCTATAACAAACAGAATACAAGATCAATCTTCTACGCAATACAATTACAACTCAACTCCTATGCACCTATAAAAAATATGACACTGGCTCTAGTGGTTCATACTTGACTTATTCTAAGTCCATGTTAATCCTCAAACACTTAAGTCACAAGTTTAGTCCGAAAGCGTTCCTCAAATACAAGTTATACTTAACCATTTATAACCTCGTTCTTTACACCAATATGTTGCCTTGAAAATTCTTAACAAGTCTCGTGTTTTAGTCGACTCGAAATTCCTCTTTTAACTTAGCCAAAACGGATGGTCAAAGTAATACTTTAGAGTTGACTTTCCTGGATATTACTATTCCTTGACTCGTACTCCAACACTTTTAATAAATCACCGGAAACATATTTAAATACGAAACCACCTCTAAAATCATCTTTGGTATTTGTAATATTTATCGTAAAAATGTTGATTGAAAAACACGGGTCTAGATAGGTGAAATGTATTTTCGAAGTTGGGTTAACTTCGGATTCTTACTATTTGCACCACTTTTATTAAAACCATCATAACTCGATAACCGTTAACTCAAATGACGCACCGTTTTCGCGTGCACGATCTAGAGAATGTATAGAAGGTAACCAACTCAAGACATGACTCTGGTCAGAAGAGATATTTTTCGTAATTTACAAAACAGGGCAGGGGTTTAGCAATGAATAGTGTCATCTCCTTAAAGGGCTTTCCCACTTGCGCAACCTCGGCTTATGCATTTTTATAAAATCAGAAAATAATCTTTTTAACTCGAAACTTCAATCAAACCTTGATAACTAACTTTAATATTTATCCTCAAAATTTCACATTATAAATCGACTCCTAAGGGTCTCAATCATAGTCTCAAAGTGGTTACATTTCTGCAAGGAAATCTCTTGAACCACTTTCACTAAAACTAGCATAACTCTTAAACGGTAAACTCTTTTAATGCGATGCTTGCATCAAAATAAACTAAACATCCATACCTACACAACCATATGCAGTGGTGATTTTAAAAATAATATTATGGTCTCGGGGCTCACTGTTTTTAGGAGCAAACAAAATTTCGCCATTACGACGGCTATATCTCGGACATTTCCATTTTACAAACACTACAACCAAGCCATACCAGGCAACCAATCATCCTCAACATCAACAAACATCCATTACACTTCTCTATCACTTGTCTTGGTCGCATTGAAATGCTCCTCACTACCCGGTCAAATATTTTATAAAAATAAAGTTTGGAATTTCTGAATTCAGATCGCGTTTACTTACACTTATTTACCTCGTGGATTACCAATATAACCTTGAAATATCCATTTCTAATCCCGTATATAGGGTAACAAAAAAAAATTTCTTAACCCTCAAAAATCACTATTCATCCATAATTTTACTATTCATCCATGCAAATCACTATTCATCCCTTAAATGAAAATTTTTCTCAAGTACAGAAATTAGGGTTATTACATAATATGTTTAACCTGAAAAAGAATTTGATTAGTAAAGGAGATATTTTAGTTAGATAAATTATAAAAGATATTGTATTTTACCTGAAAAAAGAAATTATTTAGTTATTGAAAAATTGAATAGATAATATGTTTAACCTAAAAAAGGAAATTGATTAATTAATAGGATGGATTTTATTTGTAATTAAGTAAGGGTAAATTAGTAAATTAACAGGTACCGTACCGACCAACCAAACTTTTAATGTTTCAGTTATTATATAATAGTATTGATTTCGTTAATTACAACGACCATATTTTTGGAAAAAAGGGATTTTAGTTAGAAAAGTTAGAAAATGTAACAGTTGAAAAAGTTAATTGGTTAATTATTATTTACGAAAAAAAATTAAGTTTGAAAATGAGATATTTTAATAGAAAAAATATAAAAGATAATATCTTTTAGCTGAAAAAAGTAATTAGTTAGTTATTATCAAGGTTGTTGATTTCGGAAAACAGAACTAATCGATTTATGTACCTAATAGTGATTTGTTAGTAAAATGGGATTTATCGGAATGATAAATCGGAACAAAATCGGATAAATTTTTAAAATTTTAATAGTATTTAATAAATTACTCTAATTTATAATATAATATACTATTTGAAAATATTTCATAGCGATAAATGGGATTTTAAAAATCAGAATGGTCAAATATTTTTTAACTATTTACCGCCAATTTTTGAAAAATCGATCGATTTTTAGAACACTGGTTATTAGTAATTATAATTTTATTAGTTTATTTCATTAATTAGAACGACCATATTATTGGAAAGAAGAGATTTTAGTTAGAAAACTTAGATGTAAAGAGTTGCGTGTAATATTTTTATAGAAGATTGTGTTTTATTTTTTTTATAATTAAGTAAAATAATTAAGGATAATAAACTAAAATAATTAAATAAGGTAAGTACCGTACCGTACCAAAAACATGTTCCAAAACCCTTGTAGCGCACGTTTTCTTTTTTAATCTCTGTAATTATATTACCTTTTAATATCTTGATTTTTTAAATTTACATATCAAAATTATTGTTAAAATACTGATATATATATATATATACATATATATATATATATATATATATATATATATATGGATTTACACATTCAATTTAACATTTGTGTTATATTTATGAATTCTTAGAATTTGATTTGGACGATTTTACAGTCCACATGAAATTAACAAAATAAGCTTTAATTTAGTGATGGTTTAACAATTCCTTTCCAATTAATACTACGCAGAAACAAAAGATAAAAGAAATTGACGATTTTTTACGTTAAAAATTCTATTCGATTTATGAAATCTACTTATATTTCATTTTGATTATCAAAATATCCTTATTATTATTTGAAGATAGTTATACTAACAGCAATATACAGTTTTAATAATAAGTGTAAGAGTGATTTTGTCCAAAATTTTGGTAGTCGGTAATCTAATATTCACTATGATAAAATAAATAAGCACCGTTCAATCATGAAATAAATAGATGAAAAATATTAGGTCTAGCAAAAAAAATATTTTTCTTTTTAACATGTTAACTAAAAATTGTATTTAAATTGAAAGATGAAAAAATGTATGTCAATGATTTAAATCATATATATTTAGGTTTTCTACATTGAATATGATTATCAATGTAGGCCTTCTACACTGAATAGGATTAATGTAAAAATTCGTAATTATATTTTCTATTGAGATTTTGAGTGTTTCCATTTTGATAATAATTGTTAAATCATCATGAAATTAAAGACAATTTTATCATCTTCGTGTGGGCTGTAAAATCATACAAATCTGATTTCTAGATCTTGAGATATAGCCCAAATAATAAATATGAACTGTTTTTAATATTAATAAATAAATAAATAAAATTCAATTGTGTGCTTTTTAATTATATCCTTTTCATAATATAATTTTCGTTTTAAATTAAATTCTAATACAACCTTTTTTAATAATATCTTTTTTAGATTATAATTTCTTTTTAATATGATATAACTTGATCGTCTATTTTTAAATATATTAGATTTGATGGTTGAGATTAATTTGTTAAGATATCTTTTATGCTTATTATATATAAAAATATAATAATATAGATATTTTTTCGCAAATAACACCACTAAATTTCATACTTATTACGATCTACATTCATTTGATCAAATTCCGTCTAAATTTATTGTTACTATTAGTTTGAGTGAGAATAAAATTGATAAAATTATTCAAGATTAATTACGATATAATGCATACATATCCTCAAATTTTGACATAGCACATCTTAACTAGAATTTTTTTAAAAAAAAAAATTAAAAATTACTAATTGAAAGATGAATAGTTAATGTTTTTCTTACTTAAAAAATACTAAAGGATGTATACTTTAGTTTTTTTTAAAAAAAAATTTAGAAGTAAACTCAAAAATTAATTCTTTTATATTATGTGTCCTTTAATATGCATATAATATTATTTTCAATTTGATTTAAATTTAAATTATATCTAGATTTGTCGAAAAGGGATAAAATACTATAGCTAATAACCTAGTATGTTCTAATATCAAAAAAGATGAATTGCATTATTACAAAGGGTTAATTGGCTAATCCATCAAAATCTCAACTTGCAATTGGGTAATTAAACTCAAAAAACTTGCATTAACATCATCAGACTAATTAAACCTTGCAATCTCATAACTAAATTATTAAAAACTTGCATTTACGTTAAATTTTGTTGACTTCTAACGGAAGCATGTTAATTTTGTACACATAAGCTACCATATAGACTTTTCTCTCTTCTCACATTTGGCAAATAAGCTGCCACATAGACTCGCAACCCGAATCAGTCAAAAAAACAAAAAAAAAAATATAAATCGGCTCATTTTCGTATTCATTTTCCCATCAAAAAAACTAAATTCAAATGCAAACAAATTAAAAAACAATAAATAATACATATTCATCTACATCTTCCCATTCATCTTCATCAATCTGGAAATTAATCTCCATCTTCAAACTCTACTGAGGCTTTTCTTACATTCCAAGAAACAACATTTTTTGAGACATGTCCCTAAATGCACTACAAGCTCTTTCTCGAACCCCTCGTTTACAATATTAATCAATCAGTGAATTAACTACAAATATAAAATCTAGAAAAAGTCCACTTGATCAAACACCTGTTTTAAAATAACCCAACTCAACATCACTTGTTTTACAAAACCCACAAATCATCAAGTTCCAAACAATCACATCTCTATTAAATATTTGATAAAACACCTTGCGTTCATCGTCTATTCTTCCAATCGTCCATTCTTGACCAACAATCACATCAAACCCTTTTCTCCATCACCACTTTTGCAACGTTTTTGAGGATTTGAAAGAAACCCCATAACAATTCAACAACTGGGTCACTCAAGATTTCAGATTCTTAAATTACCCACCAAAAAAAAAATTCTACAAAACTTAAATAATCATATAGAATTTATTATTATATACATAGAGGATTGAAAAAAACAAGCTTTGTCAGCTACCCGCGGAATCTAAGGCCTGGGAAGAAACAACACTACTAGAAATCTGTTAATAGACATCACACATTAGGCATCGGTTAGAAAAGCCAATAATGTTAAAAGTTTCTATAACATCAGAAATAACTAAATCGATGTCTAATTATAATAAACACATCACTTCATTAGAAAAACGATATCTAAAGGTCAGTTTTTAAAAATGTAAATCCGTGCTTCCCCCTTTTCCTTTCCCCCCTTAGCAAAATATTCCCTCCTTAACCAAAATTTCCCACATTATATTAAATATCATTCCCTCCTTAACCAAAATTTCCCCTTTTAACTTAAAAACAATGAACTCTAAAAACTTAAAAACTAAAAATTAAAACTAAATTTTCAATCAAAACTAAAACATTCAGACCTCCCCTCAGACCTCCCCCTCTCAACTAAGAACCATAGCATTCAACCCTTTTCACACAAAGCTTAATTTGTAGTCAATCGAAGCCATGAAATCGATGGGTGTAGCTATAACTCCCCCTTTTTCTTCACTCTCTCAAGAACACTAGCTTAAATTAGCCACCCTAGCTTCAATTGGCTCGGATATTATCTTCAATTGATTCATTCAACTTGAATCTAACCCGTATTAGCTCGTATCTCAACTGCTAATCGATTTATTCAACTCGAATTGATTAATTGTTCAACTCAAAAGCTTGAACCTACAACTTGAAATCTCAGTATAGTAAGTGGACAAGCTTTAATTGTATATATTGTTTCGATTTAGTTTCAAATTAGATTGATTTTTTGTTATACAGCTGTTAATCTCGATTTTTTTTCTTCTCATTTTGTTTTCGAATTAGTAAGTGTTTTATTACTTGTTTCTTCCCAATTTTTGTACACGAGAAACTATTAGAGGGGTTTGGATCGAATTAGCTCGTTTGCTATGCCTTCTTCCATTTAGTAAGTGGGTTTTGATTTTTTCTCAATTTTTGGGTTATTTGTTGAATTGTATTATGATAATTTAGCATAAATATTATGTTATAATGGGTTAAATCTTTTATTTATGTGCCATATCTGTATAAATATTTACGCAATCTGCCTGATGCCAGAGAATCAGAAGTCTTGTCACTACTCTTTCGACGACTATTGTTGATCTTGAGCCTCATCAGATATATACATTATGAATCAGTGAGTTACTATAACCTTAATATTCACTGTTAGACATGCTCTCATATGGAAAGGAAAAATGTATGTTGCATGACTAGTAGGATTGTTGTTTATTACTGGTATAGCTATCGTTTTTTCCCCACAACATATGATTTATTGATCTGCAACATGTTACAGAATGTGTTTATTACCTCATATTACTATTACCATATCTGTTGCTTTATGTTACCAGTTATTGATTCTAAAGACGGAACCATATCTGTTGCTTCTGCATTTGCTGGTTACGAGGAAGGTAATTTCATTTAATGTTAAATTCAAGAGGTTTCAGGTTAAGTTCAAGAGGAGTAGAGGGGGAGACTGCTTACTTTAATAGGATTCGATTGAGCATTTTATGTATTTTAACCCCTCCACTGTATATATTTGATTTAATTTTTAAGTTGAATTTGTGATGTTGGATTATTTGTTGTAATGCTTTATGTGTATAATGTCGACAAATGATTACAATTTAACACTTGCTTGTGTATATTGTAGAAAAGTGAGGACACTTAGACAGTTACGTTCTCGTGTTTTTTTGTGTCGATGGACGGAAGCCCCTTGGTTACCGGAAATGGTAGAGTTGGTTGGAGCTCATGTCAGTCAATCAGGTCTCCCCCTTCTCTCTCTCTCTACATCAGCCATATGATGTGCTATGAGCTAATTATTATGTTGTTACTATATGTATTCAAGATGACAATTTTTTGTTGTTTATGTTTTTGGGATTTATACATTATTTTTAGGGTATGGTTTGTTGAAAAAAGCTAACTATTTTTGTTTGTTCTAAAATTACAGTCAAGATTGCATTTTTAATTACTTGTTATGGCTTATAAACTGCCCATTAAAAGTTTTACTAATTTGAGTGTTTTGAATTGCTGGATTGAGGTAATATGTTAGTGTGGAACTAATACGCATTCTTGGTTGGTGTCCCCTTATTGATGACCGATGTTTCTTGCAGTGGCTTGTTAAGGTTGGTTGTGTGTGTGTATTACTTGCATATATAATTTTCTGAAGGCATTAATCTTACTTCACTCAGTGAATGATCGATTTTGAAATAAAATTTCCAGGTGCCCTCTGAACGGGAGCAGTTGAGAGCACGGCAAATCAGAGCTCAACAGATTAATAAGGTAGAAGAACTCTAGAAGTCAAATCCTGATGATACTCTTGAAGAGCTTGAGAAGCTTGGTGTGGATGATGAACCACCACCTGTTGTTCTGAAGTATGAGGACGTATATCAGGTGCATATGCTCACAGCTCTCATAAGTTGCTTTATTGGGCTTGCTAATTTTTGGTTTAGAAGAATGAAAATGTATCAATTATTGATTAGCAGTTGCAGTATTTACCTCGCATGTAATTTTTGCAAGATTGAATCTTTTATGGCCTTGAAGAAAGCGATAAGAATGAGCGAAAAAGCATTAAGATATAAGTATATAAAAATAAATAGTTTTTTTTATGTAAATGTTAGGTGAAATTTGAGAGAAAGAAAAGTCTTTTGAATGAAAGAGAGTCAGTTGATTATTTATACTAAAAATTTCGATCCCTAAATTATATAAAAACTATGATTTGAATTTCAAGAACAAAGAAGAAAGGGAGAGAGAGAGAGAGAGAGAGAGAGAGAGAGAGAGATTTAACGTATGGTGAGAGAGGAAGAAAAATGGAGAAGACAGGTGGAGGGTTAGAAAATAGGAAAGAAAAAATTATTTTAACACATCAACACACCACGCGTATAATTTTAAATACATCAGCATTCCACGTTAGTTTTTCGTCACGAAAGTTACATGAAATTGACGGCGGTTACTCAATTGTAAATTTTAATTGCTTTGATAAGTTGAATGTAAGTTTTTTGAGTTTGATTACTCAACTACTAATTGAGTATGAGTTCAATAATAAATTTGCTAACTAACATATTACAAAAATGAATTGAAAGTGAAAACCGACCCATTGATCACATAGTCAGTGTTGTTAACAATAAACATTTATTCATTACAAAATTTTGGTGCTAACATTGTATGCCCATTAAAGGATACTTAATATAAATTGATTTCTGATTTTTATTCCTAAAGGTTTTTTTTATGAAAAATTTTATAGTTTTTAGCATTTTTCAAGTAAAAAAGACACATAAAATCATATCTGATTATAGTTTCTAAAATATCCTTGTTTTTTTAAAAGAAGCATTAATTTTTTGGTTAAAATGTAATTTTTAGAATATTGAAACTATGGGTTGCATTTTATCATATAATCTAAACTTAGAATAAATTTTTTGATTTTTGTTATTTCCCAGTTACGCACCACGAGATTGTAGAAGGGGGGGTTGAATACAATCTTGACTAAATTCTTTCGACTTGGTGAGTTCTTAAGATCGAGTGTTTATAAGAACAAAGAGTAAACAAGGTAAACAAGATATCTATGACAAATGCAACACAAGATATAAAAAATCTCAGGTGGGTTTTTTCGGTCCACCTGATGGTTGTATTTGAAGAAAATACTCTGTGTAGAAATACACAGATGCGGGTTACAAATTCTTAGTGTTTACAAGAAAACCTACTGCAATGTGCGTTATGCTCAGTGTTTTCTTCTCTCCTAAAACTATGCTGCTCATATAGCTTATTTAAACTATATGAAGACAAGTAAGCTACGTGAAATGTAACGATACATTTTTGGTATAACTTGTCACACACACATGCTTGAAGTGATAGCCATTTCAGGAAATGTCTTGAAGATCTCCTTTCCTTGATTTGGACAATTCCAGCATGCTTCAAGTCAGTGTATGTTTCTTTCTTCATAAGTTACTAAGTTCTTGAGTTGACTTAGCTTCCAAGCGCACGTGATGCTTTATGCAAAAGATCTTTTTACTTTGGATATTTATCTCTGAAAGTAGCTTTAATCAAAAAGGTGATCTTTTCGAAAGTCAATAAGCTTTTCTGCATATTGAGCTGTGCTTGAACTTCTAGATAAAACAGCAAATCCTTATGCATTCATCAAGATATTCTTTGAATTCTTCAATGGTAATGTAATCATGTTGGAGGTTTCTTCCACTCTTATTGTTGCCCTTGAAGTCGGATAAACAGTGACTGATTTCACCTTTCACTTGGAAGAGTTTGAGCCTTCAAATATTTACAATTTGACTCCCTACTCGTAACATCCTCTATGTAATTGGCCACTGTCTATAAGTCACGGGTTACAAAGTAATTCTGTGTTTTGATCTTCATTCGATATGTTCCATTAGAGAACTATAGCATTATTAAGAAACCAGGCAGAGTTCTCGAACTGACGAGTCTTGAATTCTCGAATGTTGACTTCTCGAATAGTCCCTTTTAATGAGTTCTCGAATAACTTCTCGAACAGCCTATTATGTAGACTTCTCGATTGGTGTATGTTGCAGACTTCTCGAATGAGAAAGCAGTCTGACTTCTTGAACTGGGACTTCCCGAATAACCCTTTTTGTTAGAGTTCTCGAATGACTTCTCGAACTCTTCTTTTCTTGATTTCTTGATTTCTCGAAATTACTTGCATTGTTACAGCAAACTCTCTTATGATTACTGATATTTGATTTTAACATCTTAAGGCTTGTTACAGAAATACTTCCCCTAGTTTGCAGAATTCCATTCTTAAGGTGTTGCTTTAGTTGATCTGCATTTCATTTAACTTCCTGATTTATTTATCAGCTTTGATTCCTTGATTCATTTTCTGCCTTGTGGTATTTGTTATCATCATCTATAGACATGTATGTCTCAACAATTTTACTCTGCTTACAATAATGGTAAAGTTAATGTGGCGCCCCCAAATCCGAGGTCAAAGATTCAGGTCGTCACATCACCATCCAACCATTTCATACCTGTATTAACTTTACAACTCAACAATACATCCATCCAGACCTCAATCTTACGCACAAACAAGTTAGAGCCTCAGAGACGATAATCAAAAGTAACACTAAATATTACAATTCATCTGTACAATCCAGAATCTTACGCACTTCCACTTATAAAACTACACTTGAAGACAAGTCTTACTATTACAGTTGAAAACCTATCAGACTTACTCTGTAGTATTTATCAGGAACTAAATCATCTCTGGGGTAAATCTTCTACTCCTCTTCTGCTGGTGCGGAGTTAATCGGCCAAATTCTTCTCTTTCTGAAAAGTTTTTATAAAGCAAAAATGAGCTACATAATGCTCAGCAAGTTCACCATTTTGAAAAATAATAATGTGGTTTATTTCGAAAACATTCCCAACTATATGGGTATATATCTCAGATTTCAAAACATAATTGGACAATATATATGTCCGAATTTGAATGAGACATCTATACTCACTAAGGAGCTTTAAGAATAACATATGAACCCTTTATAAGGTTCCTATTTCAATATATCTCAAGCTTGAAAATATATACATATGAGTATATCATTTTCGGCAAAACACTCTACGGTTAACATATTGTACAGGGAATACATCATTGGAAACCTCTTTCCTTCCATTAGCTTAGAAGGTTTCTCATTCAAAAACATTTCATTCGTTGAAATAATTGCAAGAGTGCACTAACACGTGCCAATCTTTATAGAAAATCTTACAGTTCTAGATACTGCACGATGTCAATATTTTTCTTATCAAGATAGAACACTATCGACAACTTGGCACTTAGGCCTAAGAAGCAGTGTCAGAGCATTTTTTTTCCAAAGTGGAGGAATGGGACTTAAAGAAAACATAAAATCTGACAGGGAGTGACGATGATCAGTCGCCACATCCAAGTCCAATAATCCGCGGGTCTTCTCTACCGGTAGAAGGATAGAAACTACATCCGTAACTATCCTCGGGTGAAAACTACATCCGTAATCACCCTCGATGAAAACTACATCCGTAATCATCCTTCGGCAACACCTGGGCCGGAATAATAATTGATGGACCGCCTGGCTCACTGCCGCTTACACATCCCGGGAATCGTTCGTCAACGATTCCCATACCTGCCAGAGTCCCCTTTTTTTTCTTTCTTGTCAAAAATCTTTTTGATAGAAAATTCGAGTAGTTGAAGTTTGACCTCAGTCGACCGATAATTCTTGAAAAGTGTACAAGAAGCAAAACCTGACCGGGGGTTTTCGAAAATATTTTGGGTTCGAAAGAGTTCGAGTTTGAAAACGATAAAGGTATCTTGGATTAGTTTTGTCTTTAAAATAATGAACAATAATTAATAAATGATATTTTGAGATTTAATATAAACAATTAATAAAATAATTATTTAATTAAAATAAGCTTTTAATCCAAGATAGATATTTTTGAGTATTTATAATAATGTAAAAATAATAAATACTTAAGTATACGATACTTCCCGAATGACCCTTCGGGTTTTCGCAATTTAATCACGATACAATAATATACCGCTCCCCGGTCAATAGCATATTTGGACCGCTACGACCTCTATTGCTAGAGTCGTTGTCCGAAGAAAACATTTTCATTCTAAGTTCAAGGGTGTACAAACACATATGTGCATATATCTCAAACTTCAACATAACCTCATAAAGCATAAGCATATAATACATTTGAAAGCCACAAACACAACAGTGAAAATCCTTATATATAAGTTTTGAAAAGTAAACTTGCCTTGGTTAGGGTGGGGTGGTCGAGCTTGCGACGTGGAACGAAGATCTATACATAATCAATATTCGTACGTTAGTACCTTAACAACATTACTTAATCGTAAGGTTTTAAAGGATGTTAGACCAACTTAACGACTCCAATTTGTGACAACTAAACCTCTCATATGACCATGTCATCACTTTATCACATTCGTTACCCATTCGACTCGAATCCATTCCTCAAACTTGAAACACAAGTGAGTACTCTTAAAACTACGTTAAACTAACCTCCTAGGTGATTTTTCACTCGCGCGCACTTCGCTCTAACATTTTTATAAAATTGAAAAATACAAATTTTATTCCAATTCTTTTTGGACAGCCTTCACAACTGTATAATCTAACTACCCTCAAATTTTCATAACACTAGCATAATTTTAAGGGGTCCTAACTCAGTTCACAAGTCGACAACACAGTGCAGTCTGAATTCCAGAACCACACTGCACTAATCCGGCCATAACTCAAGATCTACACATCTCCTGGGTATGAACCTTATATTTCTAGAAACAACATTCAATTATCTTTCCAACTGTGGTCAGTGGGTCTCAAGGGGGCAAAACTCAAGGTCCGAATTTGTCTCACAAGACAGAGCAGTTTACAAAAGTTCCAAACAACACCTTTACAACTACATCACTTTCAAATCTCATTGTACACTTAACCATAACCATCAAAGCCATCAAGATCCTTACCATTAACACATATATGACTACATAACTCAAGAACATGGCTTACAACATGGATACAAGCATAATATCTCAAGATCTAACCATCAAAAGTCCAAAACCTCCAAGATTTACACTAATACTTTCAAACCTTAAAAGATCCATCAAATCTTGACACAAACTAAAAGTGAGAGGATGTTATACCTTTCTTGAGCCTAGGGAAGCCTTGTACGAGATTGGGTAGCCTTAAGAACACCTTAGCTAGCTTAGATGAACCTTAAACTTCAAGATCTAAAACAAAAGTTATGGTTAGTCATTATACATCTCCAACTTCCACCATTTTTCTCACCATGCTACACTTTGAATAAAATTATGAAACTTAGTACATACCTTCACAACACCTAGGGGAAGCTTGGGTTTTAATCTTGCGAACTATAGAGGAGTAGAAGTAGAGAAAATGATTTTTCTTCCTCTCTTATTTTTCTGCTCAGATTAGAGCAGTTTGATAAGGGGGAAAAGAGCTTTTTTTTTTTGTTTTTGTTTGGTCAAATAATTGTGTGGTGTATGGATATATTGGTGGTGTATTAGATGATAAGGAATCACATGTCTCCACCCTACTAGCTAGCCCTAAGTTAGGCCATGTCTCCCTTGTACTTAAAGCATGGTAGATGTACTACTAACCCATGCTACTTAGTTTGCTTTTTGTACTTGTAGTTAGCATTTCTAACTTAATGGTTTGCATGGCATCTTGCATGGAATATTATCTCGTCTCATTACCCAACCAATTTTCGTTACGTAATCCTTAATTCTTGACATCTATACTATATTATAATAAGCGAAAGGGGGTATAATTTGTAGTTGGTTACCCCCTTATTTTTTTTATCCCCTTATTTTTGGTTATCATCATTCACAACCGTTAGATCTTCAATTCAAATAGATCATGACCGTTAAATACAACAATACTAAAAGTTGAAGGTCTAAGGTTCGAATCCCGCCAACTACATTTTAATATAAAATTAATACTAGATTATGTTATATAGAAAGGTTGAAGGTTCGATTCCCACCAATAGCATATTAATTTAGATTTAATACTAAACTAAAAATAATGTTTAAAATAATCCGTGCTTGCACGGGCTATAAGCTAGTATCTATAATAAAACTCCTCGTAATAATATTTTGTCGCGTAGAAATTTCCTTTGTAATTCATTAAGTGCTAAATTGTATAAATTGTATAAATTCCTTAAATATCCATAACTCCTTGTCATAGTCTCTTAAAATCTTTCAACACTCTAGTAGCTCTCAAATCCCAAGTTTTTTAAATCTTAATAGCAATAAGACTCTTGCCTTCAGCAATCTTCCATTTTTCTTACATAGTGAATGTAACAACATAAATTTCTCAGATAATCAATTCCATTAAACAACATGGGTGACTCAAAAGGTTCCAAATTCACAATGTCATATGATATTATATAAAAAAATATTACCAAAAATTAGGGTTCTTACAGCCACCCCTCCTTAAAAGGATTCCGTCCCGGAATCAGGTTGAAAACAGTTGGGGGTACTTTTCACGCATCGTGCTCTCTAGTTCCCATGTTGATTCTTCGACATTCTGATTCCTCCACAAAACTCTCACTAATTTGACAACCTTGTTCCTCAGCACTTGTTCTTTTCTATCCATGATTTCCACTGGTTTCTCCTCATAAGTCAAATCTGGTTGTAGGTCTATCTGGTCGTATCCTATCACATGCCGAAAGTCCGTATGGTAGGGTCGTAGCATAGACACATGAAACACATTATGCACTTGATGCAAGCTCGGGGGCAAGGCTAGTTCATAGGCTAACTTTCCAACACGCCTCAAAATCTCAAAAGGTCTTATAAACCTCGGACTTAGCTTCCCTTTCTTTCCAAATATCATCAATCCTTTCCAGGGGATACCTTTAGCATCACGAAGTCTCCCACCTCATACTCCTTTGATATCTCATAAAATTTGACCATTCGAAATAATGGGTTGCGTAAAAAAAACTAATGACTTTTACATACACTCGTCTGTACCGTAAAGACGTAATATCAATTTGAAATCTTCATTTAATAATTCGTACATATCGTGATTGCAAAATTTTCTCATCCACCCATAAAATTACTATTCATCCAGGTTTCGAATATTCAGGAAAATTAGGGCTATTGCAGTCTCATCTCCTTAAAAGGATTCTATCTTAAGAACCTAAGGAAAATAGTTATGGATACAATTCCAACTTTACCCTTTCCAACTCTCAGGTTGACACTTCAACCCTTCTGTTCTCTCACCTTGGTCTCACCAACGCTTTAATGTTGTTTCTCAACGCATACTCTCCTCGACCTGTATTCCTTATCGGTTGTTCTATGCATGAAAATTTCTATCCTAATACTTATACATTCCTCTACTACCTTGTTCATAGTATCCGTGTTGAGTCCTTGTATCGTTGGCCCATGAATACTTTGTGGTCGTGTTTTATAATCTGAGACAACGTCAATACGCACGGTATTCCTCATATTCCTTGGCTTGATTAGCACACATGTGTTGCCTCCCGTCAGCCGTTACCACTTGCTATGGATACTGTATAGTCTTCGGTATACGTCGAACCAGTTCAGCTACTATATCCCTCGTTCATTGACTTCTTCGTAAAAAAAGAAAAGCGAAACTTCTTCTTTCGCAGTACGCTCTACAAGAGACATCCTTACGTTCGCATGGTGACGATCGTGATAACAACATTCATTTCATGGATAAGTTTTTATTCTCGACTGCCCCGTGAAATCTAAGGCACGACACTAAATATAAATTCGATCGTCTGGATAATTTTTCTTCCCTCTCCGTCAGCCACAGATCAAATTAGTACATACGCTCAATCTCTTTGTTAAATATACTTGAAAGCACCTTCAATATTCGAAGTTTAACTTTAAGTCTTTATCTAACGTAATCGCTTCAGAAGTTTTATATTGCACCGCCATCTCTTCCGTATATAAATCGATAATCTTCTAATGGAAAGTCTCTCGCAGGTAAATCACTTGGTTCAACCATTATGAATCAACTAGGGCCATCTCTTAGCTCGGTCTTCAGCGACCTGCTTATGAAATTCATTATAATTCTGTCCATGTTCAAGAGTTTCTACAGGCGGAATTAATCCACTAGATCTCTATCATTCTACTTTTGACATGTTGCGTTTGTACTTAATAGTTTGCCAATACCATTCTTCATATCCGTTTGCCAAATATTCTCTTAATTCTCTATACATCTTTGTCCTTCCCCATAATTTAGTCACTTTCCTCTAACATTATTCTTTATTGTATATACTCTATTTTCTTGGTCAATACTGACTGAATTCCAATTTCGAATAATCCCTTCTATAGGTATAGGCCACCACACTGGCCTTTCCTGGGAAATAACAAAATTCTCCATTATACTCCCTGCTCCCTTTCGTCACCTTCTCTTTCTTATGTTTAGTTCTAATATGAAGATATACTTATGGCACTTGTGGAAAACTTTCACACTTTTCTCATAAAGTTAACGTCTAAGTTTTATGCGTAAACGCCATCATGACTAATCCCAGACTCACGGTTAGTATATCCTATCCCGTAACCTTTATGTTGTTTAGAAGTATAGGCTATCATCCCCTTTCTACTGCATCAGCACACCTCTTAAACTCTTGAAAGACGCATCATCGTGACTCTCAAAATCCTCTTTTTATCATCAAGTATAGCTAACAATGAGGTTGTATATCTCATTTCATTCCAAAACTTTGTTCATTAATCCATAAAGGCTTCTACCTCATTAGTCCACTCAAATGATACTACCATAATTTTATAACGTTTATATTAGTGTGAAATGCCAACTTTGGCACAGTACAGAGGTCGATCTTGAGTTGGTGAAACCCGCTTTTCAACCTTATCTTTGAAAAACAACTATGCGTTTTAACTGGTCAACAATTCCTACATCTCCAGTTAGGGGTATCGATTCTCGATGGTATATGTAAGATGTCATACGCTCGTCCTCTTTCACAACTGGCGCCAATCAGTCTGAGGCCTGCATGCTGCTGCGATTCCCAATAAACTTGATTAGGTGGTAATCTCGAAGGATCATTGGGATATATCCATGCATCCATTTGCTATTAGAGGCCTTTTAAACTTTATGTCTCTCTATGTGCATCAATCCCTTTAAGCTAAGTAAAGCTTCACATTCTTGCCACGATATTTCTTCATTTTTTGTCCATCTCACTTCCATGTTAGTTTCCTCTAAGGATATGTCTTACATCAAAATCGATTTGAATTTCTTGAATCAGGAAAAGGCTTGGTAACAACAGAATTCATTAATATAACATCCTGACAACGGTTGGTAGGAGCGTACTCCCAACCACCTCATCATTTCTTATAACCTTCCTCACATTAATATTAAAGGTCCTTGTGCTATGCCCCGACATGTTATTCCTACTTTAAATAATTACTCGGCATAATGCTCTGGCTGCACAATTACAACATTTGGTTTTTGATCTCATATTGGTGCAACGGTTCACAATTGTACCTCTCGTTCACCCTAGAGTAATCACTTTTGAAAGGCATGGTTTCAAAATAACAAGGTCCAATAGATAATATCAATAAGAATTCCACATTGGATGTTCCAAGAATGTTGATGGTTCCAAATACTAGGAGTCTCGATTTTCGGAGATGTAAGGATGGATAGAAAGAATACAACAAGGTTTATTCCTTCATGTCCTGATAATTTTTTAATGTGATATCATAGAGAGTGTTGCACGAGGGCAATGATTGTTGGATACAAAAGTCATAAAGACGATCTTTATACCATTCTTACATCTGGTGAATACTTTTCCTCAAAAATAGAGGATCTAAAAGTCCCATTGATAAAGGTCAATCGATCGAAAGCAATTCTACTCTATGACAATAAAAAAAATGAAGCAGTTTATCATTCAAGTAATCTATGGTTTTAAATGAATCTTCATTATATGAATGAAAGAACGGAATATTCAAGTGACATAAAGTTTGATACGAAGATGGGTAGAATTCAAGTTGAGTGGGCGACCTCACTAGGTCTCAATCAAGTTATTCATCAAAACTTTCATCATCATACTTTACCACATGCAAAATGCATTGCGGAATTGCTGAATGAATTAAATTGGGAGTTGGACCAGTGAAACAATAACTAGTCCTTTTCAAGAAACACTAGTAACTAGCTAGACAAATTTTCTAGTTCACCTGTTTGAGACATCACCACTAGCTAGGACAATTAGCTAGGTGTTCTTCACAACATTACAATTTTGACTAGTTAGAACAATCAACTAGTCATTCATATTGACATATCGACTAGCCAGTTTCAATTGGCTAGAACGGAATTTCAACATCGTAGCCACTGAAGAAACTTTAGGCTACTCGGACAACGAATGGAAATAAGAAGTTATTAAGTTTGAAAAAGAAAACTATAAAATCTGAAGAGAATGTTCTAGGTATCGGAACAATCGATAACCTCTCATCAAATATTACTTACCAGTGAAACGGTCCACCCAAGGGTGCCTCCGTACACATGCTTTATCAGATCCTACAATAGAATTAAATTCAGAATACCAATATCAAAATGATATCCTTACTATGATTTCAATGTACGATGTACAATCTCATCTTGAATAGAAGAAAAGAATTCATGAAGGATGTCTGGACATTAGATCATCCATGTCCTCAGTAATTTGTTAAATATTTATGAGCTCAACTGAAGAGTGTAAGTATGAAAGAAACAATCAAATTTCAATATTCGTTAAGTAATATTCATCGATTAATTAAGGAAATATTTGTTGAACATTCCTTGGATAATTGAAAGAAAGTGTAAATAGGCCTGAGCCGAACAAGATCATCATAAATTTTTGAATAGAATGTTCATGGATGAAATAAAATTACTTCGGATAAGTCCTGCTTTAGGGAAAGTATCTCACCGGTTGTTATTCCACAAGTTTGAAGTAGAAAGCTAGAAGGGTTACCTGATATAAACTAATCGAGGTAACAGGGTTAGTGAACAGTTTAAAATGAAGTAGTGCACCTGCCGGTAGTTACTAAAATAAGTTAATGATCATTCGTGCATCTCATTATCACCATTATGAGGGTAACTCCATCTTTCGTCTTCGTAATACAAGACACCAACTAGTGCGTCTCTCAATTATCATCTTAAAGTCATTTATCGAGTTGGGTTTCACAAATATATCTGTCATTTCCGTGCTTTATCTTGAAGACCAAGCTTCACATCATTCCGGGGACACCTGCTAAGTCCATAGGGTCCTACTTCATGCCTTCCGACATTAATCACAAGTGGCCAGTTCCCCCTGGGAACAGATCAAAGAGATTTCTCAGGGATCTCAGTGCAGTCCATAGGTTCAGTGGCGGGTGTGTGTATGTGAACATATACCAAAAATATTGAGGTCTACAATACATATATACGTAGTCCCTGATAACATCTCAATCAAAGGATCCCACTCTAGATCCGCTGGTCTTTTCTTTTGGTAGACTCTGAGATCACTGTATCGCTCGTTGCAACCATATTCAACTCCTCTTGAGTCCCTTTGTTAGGTCTACTTGTTTGTTCTCTAAGTTGAACTACCATGCTCTAGCGTCCGAATCATGCGTGGAACTATCTAGCACGCTCGTCTTATGATAACATTCTCGTATAACACATGTAAAATTCGCCATCAAGGGTAATGAAATCCACAACGACATAGTGACCAACTTTCAGGTAAACCCGTTACTTATCGAAAATCGGATCTTATAGCCAAAGTAAAAGACTTTCATTATTCCAAGTACTAAGTACCCTTAATTATGTAGGGAAGTCTAAACTTCTTGATTCTTAAAATGCCGCCTCCTAAACTGTGGAGGACTATGGGCCACAAAATTTATGCCAGCCTAGTCATCCGATCATATTGGCAATATCGCCACTACCTCAGCTGCTCTTGAGATTTCGCTCTGCTTCCTATATCATTACCTATGATAGGTCATGTACGACTCTCAAACCTCTATTCATCATTCTGAAGGTCTCTAAGGATTCTATCGACCCTAGTATAATACATCCAGTAAACACTCCAGTCCATTATGCTCACCGGTACCTCTTCCGGTAGTCCAATAATAAGTTTACTACGATCTCTTATGTCATTCTCCTACTTAGACTTAACTCTCAACACTCTTATTTCTGAGTACTGTAACTTATCGCTCTGATACAATTTTTGTGGCGCCCCCAAATCCGAGGTCAAAGATTCAGGTCGTCACATCACCATCCAACCATATCATACCTGTATTAACTTTACAACTCAACAATACATCCATCCAGACCTCAATCTTACGCACAAACAAGTTAGAGCCTCGGAGACGATAATCAAAAGTAACACTAAATATTACAATTCATCTGTACAATCCAGAATCTTACGCACTTCCACTTATACAACTACACTTGAAGCCAAGTCTTACTATTACAGTTGAAAACCTATCAGACTTACTCTGTAGTATTTATCAGGAACTAAATCATCTCCGGGGTAAATCTTCTACTCCTCTTCTGCTGGTGCGGAGTTAATCGGCCAAATTCTTCTCTTTCTGAAAAGTTTTTATAAAGCAAGACTGAGCTACATAATGCTCAGCAAGTTCACCATTTTGAAAAATAATAATGTGGTTTATTTCGAAAACATTCCCAACTATATGGGTATATATCTCTGATTTCAAAACATAATTGGACAATATATATGTCCGAGTTTGAATGAAACATCTATACTCACTAAGGAGCTTTAAGAATAACATATGAACCCTTTATAAGGTTCCTATTTCAATATATCTCAAGCTTGAAAATATATACATATGAGTATATCATTTTCGGCAAAACACTCTACGGTTAACATACTGTACAGGGAATACATCATTGCAAATCTCTTTCCTTCCATTAGCTTAGAAGGTTTCTCATTCAAAAACATTTCATTCGTTGAAATAATTGCAAGAGTGCACTAACACGTGCCAATCTTTATAGAAAATCTTACAGTTCTAGATACTGCACGATGTCAATATTTTTCTTATCAAGATAGAACACTATTGGCAACTTGGCACTTAGGCCTAAGAAGCAGTGTCAGAGCATTTTTTTCCAAAGTGGAGGAATGGGACTTAAAGAAAACATAAAATCTGACAGGGAGTGACGATGATCAGTCGCCACACCCAAGTCCAATAATCCGCGGGTCTTCTCTACCGGTAGAAGGATAGAAACTACATCCGTAACTATCCTCGGGTGAAAACTACATCCGTAATCACCCTCGATGAAAACTACATCCGTAATCATCCTTCGGCAACACCTGGGCCGGAATAATAATTGATGGACCGCCTGGCTCACGGCCGCTTACACATCCCGGGAATCGTTCGTCAACGATTCCCACACCTGCCAGAGTCCCCTTTTTTTTCTTTCTTGTAAAAAATCATTTTGATAGAAAATTCGAGTAGTTGAAGTTCGACCTCAGTCGACCGATAATTCTTGAAAAGTGTACAAGAAGCAAAACCTGACCGGGGGTTTTCGAAAATATTTTGGGTTCGAAAGAGTTCGAGTTTGAAAACGATAAAGGTATCTTGGATTAGTTTTGTCTTTAAAATAATGAACAATAATTAATAAATGATATTTTGAGATTTAATATAAACAATTAATAAAATAATTATTTAATTAAAATAAGTTTTTAATCCAAGATAGATATTTTTGAGTATTTATAATAATGTAAAAATAATAAATACTTAAGTATACGATACTTCCCGAATGACCCTTCGGGTTTTCGCAATTTAATCACGATACAATAATATACCGCTCCCCGGTCAATAGCATATTTGGACCGCTACGACCTCTATTGCTAGAGTCGTTGTCCGAAGAAAACATTTTCATTCTAAGTTCAAGGGTGTACAAACACATATGTGCATATATCTCAAACTTCAACATAACCTCATAAAGCATAAGCATATAATACGTTTGAAAGCCACAAACACAACAGTGAAAATCCTTATATATAAGTTTTGAAAAGTAAACTTGCCTTGGTTAGCGTGGGGTGGTCGAGCTTGCGACGTGGAACGAAGATCTATACATAATCAATATTCGTACGTTAGTACCTTAACAACATTACTTAATCGTAAGGTTTTAAAGGATGTTAGACCAACTTAACGACTCCAATTTGTGACAACTAAACCTCTCATATGACCATGTCATCACTTTATCACATTCGTTACCCATTCGACTCGAATCCATTCCTCAAACTTGAAACACAAGTGAGTACTCTTAAAACTACGTTAAACTAACCTCCTAGGTGATTTTTCACTCGCGCGCACTTCGCTCTAACATTTTTATAAAATTGAAAAATACAAATTTTATTCCAATTCTTTTTGGACAGCCTTCACAACTGTATAATCTAACTACCCTCAAATTTTCATAACACTAGCATAATTTTAAGGGGTCCTAACTCAGTTCACAAGTCGACAACACAGTGCAGTCTGAATTCCAGAACCACACTGCACTAATCCAGCCATAACTCAAGATCTACACATCTCCTGGGTATGAACCTTATATTTCTAGAAACTACATTCAATTATCTTTCCAACCGTGGTCAGTGGGTCTCAAGGGGGCAAAACTCAAGGTCCGAATTTGTCTCACAAGACAGAGCAGTTTACAAAAGTTCCAAACAACACCTTTACAACTACATCACTTTCAAATCTCATTGTACACTTAACCATAACCATCAAAGCCATCAAGATCCTTACCATTAACACATATATGACTACATAACTCAAGAACATGGCTTACAACATGGATACAAGCATAATATCTCAAGATCTAACCATCAAAAGTCCAAAACCTCCAAGATTTACACTAATACTTTCAAACCTTAAAAATCCATCAATTATTGACACAAACTAAAAGTGAGAGGATGTTATACCTTTCTTGAGCCTAGGGAAGCCTTGTACGAGCTTGGGTAGCCTTAAGAACACCTTAGCTAGCTTAGATGAACCTTAAACTTCAAGATCCAAAACAAAAGTTATGGTTAGTCATTATACATCTCCAACTTCCACCATTTTTCTCACCATGCTACACTTTGAATAAAATTATGAAACTTAGTACATACCTTCACAACACCTAGGGGAAGCTTGGGTTTTAATCTTGCGAACTATAGAGGAGTAGAAGTAGAGAAAATGATTTTTCTTCCTCTCTTATTTTTCTGCTCAGATTAGAGCAGTTTGGTAAGGGGGGAAAAGAGCTTTTCTTTTGTTTTTGTTTGGTCAAATAATTGTGTGGTGTATGGATATATTGGTGGTGTATTAGATGATAAGTAATCACATGTCTCCACCCTACTAGCTAGCCCTAAGTTAGGCCATGTCTCCCTTGTACTTGGCTAGATGTACTACTAACCCATGCTACTTAGTATGCTTTTTGTACTTCTAGTTAGCATTTCTAACTTAATGGTTTGCATGGCATCTTGCATGGAATATTATCTCGTCTCATTACCCAACCAATTTTCGTTACGTAATCCTTAATTCTTGACGTATCTATAATAAAACTCCTCGTAATAATATTTTGTCGCGTAGAAATTTCCTTTGTAATTCATTAAGTGCTAAATTGTATAAATTCCTTAAATATCCATAACTCCTTGTCATAGTCTCTTAAAATCTTTCAACACTCTAGTAGCTCTCAAATCTCAAGTTTTATAAATCTTAATAGCAATAAGACTCTTGCCATCAGCATTCTTCCCTTTTTCTTACATAGTGAATGTAACAACATAAATTTCTCAGATAATCAATTCTATTAAACAACATGGGTGACTCAAAAGGCTCCAAATTCACAATGTCATATGATATTATATAAAAAAAAATATTACCAAAAATTAGGGTTCTTACAGTTAATTTGGACAAAATTTGATTAAAATGGTGCAAATCAAAGCGAGTATGATGTTTAAAACTTAAAAGTACATTCTATCAAATAAATATAGTTTGAGATCAAATTATAAAAATGTTCAAAAATAAAGGATACAAAATGATAATTATTCTTTAATCTATATATACTATATACTATATTATAATATAATAAGCGAAACGGTGTATAATTTGTAGTTTGGTTACCCATTTTTGGTTAGGCTTCATTTATTCACAACCGTTAGATTTTTAACTCAAATAGATTATTACCGTTATATACAACAATACTAATCGATTCCCGCCAATAATATATTAAACTATATTTAATACTAAAAATTATTATATACAAATATGTAAGTTTCGAATTCTTTCAATAACATATTAAAATTAATATTTATAATATTATAATACACTATAAGCAAATTATAAAAATTAAAAGTAACTCATGTTTTGCAGGGTTATAAGTCAGTATATTATAAAATTTAGAGATATATTTTAATTATACAAAATGACATTTTATCTTTAAAGAGTGAATTTTTTAAGTAATTTAAATCTCTGCAAACCACTCTAGTACCAGCATGTTGATGGCCATGCTAATAATCTTCATGATTATGGGAGGAAGTGTCATGGCCAGAAATTGATGGAGATTGTTTTGATTTGTTACTTGAATCAAATTGTGCCTTCGACTACCACTAGATTTCCTTTTAAATGCGAAATTGGTTCAAGTTTTTTTAATTTTTTTTAAATTTGCAAATTTAATCATTTCCCTACCACAGAAATTGTGGTTGATATACAGATCAACGATGCTCTATAAAGAGAATGAAGTGCACAAAGGAGGCAATACAAAAAATTATTATGTGTTCCGCATCTACGGTAACTAGTACAACAAAATTGTTAAAATTACTAATGCATTTCTAGAATATCCAGAAGTTTCCTATGTAATAAATAAGATTAATATTGATAAGGATGTATATTTATAAGACTATTCTAGAGAGACTTTCCAGATTCTTAGAATGAACTATAAATAGTCCTATGTACTAAGTAGATGGATGGACAATTCAGAATTAAAAACATTCATATTCTAAAACTTGTTCTACTTCTATTATTCCAGATTAACATACACACCACTATCTATTTGTTTCTTGCATCAGACTAACAGTGGCATCAGAGCCATATAAGGGCGTTGAAGTTTCATCATGAATAATACTGCAGCCTATAATATTCCAATTCCTGTCTTTGATGGAGAAAACTACGACTTCTGGAGCATCCGAATGAAGACATATCTTCAAGCACAAAATTTATGGAACATAATAGAGGCTGGTCTTACAATTCCAGATGATGTGGAGACTCTTGCTCAAAATCAACGAGATCTATTGAACAAAAATATAACCAGGAATGTTGCTGCACTTGTTTACATACAGCAAGCACTAACACCTTCCATTTTTCCACGAATCATGGGAGCTACAACAGTGAAGGAGGCATGGTCTATTCTATAGGAAGATTTCCAAGGAACTACAAAGGTACGATCTTTTAAACTTCAGACCCTACGAAGAGATTTTGAAAATATTAAAATGAAGGATTTAGAGTCTGTCAAAATTACTACTCCAGAATAAAGGAGATAGTAAATAAATTAAGATCATATGGAGATAACATTGCTGATAAAAAAATTGTTGAAAAAATCCTCATCAACATGATGGAAAATTTTGATTCAATAGTTACCGTTATTGAAGAGTCAAAAGACATTGAGACTCTTTCAGTAACAGAATTAATTGGATCTCTGGAAGCATATGAGGCTAGACGAAATCGGAGAAATGAAAACTCCATTGAAAGTTCTTTTCAGTAAAAACTGAAATTAAAAGCTCGAAAGTCAAATGGTGGAAGCATGAGGAAATATGAAAGCAATAAACAGAGCTTATAGGCTGATCAACAAGAAAGAAGAAACTATCATCCATGCGGAATCTACAAGAAAACAAACCACTTTGAAAAACATTGTTTCTTTCATGGAAAGCAGAAGTGTAACTACTGTAAGAAATATGGACATGTGGAATAGGATTGTCGACATAAGCGCAAATTTCAATCAAATTACACCGAAGAAAAAGCTGAAGCACAAGCGAAGGATGAACATCTATTTTATGCCTGCCAAACTGAAAATGAGCAAAAGGATGATACTTGGTTCATCGATAGTGCGTGAATATATTCCGCTGCATTGATACTTCAATAAAATCACGTGTCAGATTGGGAAATGGAGCTTTAGTCGAAGCAAAAGGAAAAGGTACAATAGCTGTTCAAACTACTAAAGGCATTAAATATATTAATGATGTTTTGCTTGTCCCTAGCTTGAAGAGCAATCTGTTAAGTGTTGGACAAATTATCGAGCATGGTAATACTATACATTTTGAAGGAGGTTCTTGCATCATTTTTGACAAAACAATTAAGGATCAGATTGTTTTTAAAGTAAAAATGGAAAACAGAAATTTTCCACTTCATTGGCAGTATGATATGGCCATGAAAACTGAAATTGATGAATCATGGCTTTGGCACAAACGATTCGGACACTTCAACTTTCATGCACTTAAAGTTCTACAGTAGAAGAATATGATGCGTGACTTGCCGAAGATACAGGAGATACAAGATACATGTGAAAGTTGTCTTATGGGTAAGCAACATCGAAAATCTTTTCCTACTGGAACATCTTGGAGAGTAAAGGGAATACTAGAACTAGTACACACCGATGTTTACGGACCTATGAGAACTCCATCTCAGAATCAGTCCAGGTATTTCATCCTTTTCATAGATGATTTTTCTCGAATGACCTGGGTATATTTTATGCATGATAGATCAGAAGTATTTGCAATATTTAAGAAATTCAAATCATTTATGGGAAAAAAGTAGCTGCAAAATCAGAAAGCTAAGAAGTGATAGAGGAAAGGAGTACACATCTAATCTATTCAACAAATTTTGTGAAGATGAAGGAGTTGAACATCAATTAACCGTGGGATATGCTCCTGAACAAAATGGAGTTTCAGAAAGGAAAAAATAGAACAATAATTGAAATGGCAAAAACAATGTTGTACGAAAAAGATCTTCCACATAGCTTCTTGGCAGAAGCAGTTTATACTGCTGTATATTTGCTGAATAGATGCCCAACTAAAGCAGTGCATAACAAGACACCTATCGAAGCCTAGAGTGGACGGAAACCATCAGCAAAGCACCTTCGTATTTTTAGTTGCATATGCTATATTCACGTACCAAAAGAAAAAAGACACAAGCTGCAAGAAAAGTCAGAAAGAGGTATATTTTTGGTCTACAACACTATATCAAAAGGCTACAGAGTTTATAATTTAAAAACTCAAAGTCTTGTCATTAGCATAGATGAAGAATCTGATGAAAATGCTTCATGGAATTGGCAGGAAGAAAAGGTTGAAAAATATACATATGTGCCATCTTTGCAGCAAAATAGAGATGAAGACGAAGAAGAGAGGAGGCCAGAAATATCACTACCTTTTTCACCAGTCTCTCATCAAAACTCCCCTAGAAATCAAGATGAACAAAATTATGATTCAACACCACTACGATTTGGATCACTAAAAGAAATATATGAAAGATGCAATCTTACAGAAGTTGTACCAAATAGCTTTGAGGAAGCAGCCAAGGATGCAAAATGGGTGAAGGCTATGGACGAAGAAATTAAGATGATTGAGAAAAATGAAACGTGGGAATCGGTTGAGAAGCCTCGTGATAAAGAAATCATTAGAGTCAAGTGGATTTTTAAAACAAAACTCAACCCAGATGGTTCAATACAGAAACACAAAGCGAGACTCGTAGCCAAGGGTTACTCACAAAGGCCCGGAGTTGATTACGAGGAGACATTCGCACCAGTAGCTCGTTTTGATACCATAAGAACATTAGTGGCCCTAGCTGCTCAGAAAAAATGAAAAATTCACCAATTAGATGTAAAGTCCGCTTTTTTTAAATGGGTTTCTTGAAGAAGAAATTTATATAGAGGAGCCACCCGGGTTCGTTAAGAAAGGAAGCGAAGGAAAAGTTTTGAAGTTAAAAAAAGCTTTGTACGGTATTAAACAAGCGCCGCGAGCATGGTATAGTAGCATTGATGATTATTTCACAAGTTTGGGATTCAGGAGGAGTCCAAGTGAGCCTACTCTTTACATTAAAACCCAAGGTACCTCTGACACACTTATAGTTTCCTTGTATGTAGATGATTTAATTTATACAGGAAACAATGAAAAAATGATTCATGATTTTAAGGAAGACATGATGAAATCTTTTGAAATGAGTGACCTTGGATTGATGCATCATTTTCTTGGCATTGAAATTGCAAAAGAAGATGAAGGCATTTTCATTTGTCAAAAACAGCATACAATTAACCTTTTAAAGAAGTTCAACATGAGTGGTTGTAAAACAATTGCTACACCACTAGTTGCAAAAGAAAAGATAAAGAAAGAAGATGGGTCTGCAAAAATTGAAGGCTCACGATATAGAAGTTTGATCGGAAGTCTGCTTTAATTAACAAATACAAGACCCGATATAATGTATATATACAAGTAGCTTGTTATCAAGATTTATGCAGAATCCAAGTCAGATACATTATGGTACGGCGAAAAGAGTATTAAAATACTTGCAAGGCACCACTGATTACGGTATCTGGTACAAGCCAATTTCAAACTCAAAGTTCGTGGGTATTCTCTTAGTGACAAAGTAGCTGTAGATACAAGGCTACATGGTTATACAGATAGTGATTGGGCTGGATCAGAAGATGATATGAGAAGCACATCAGGTTATGCATTTACACAGGATTGGGAATTTTCTTATGGGCATCAAAGAAACAAGAAACGGTGGCTCAATCATTAGCTGAAGCAAAATATGTGGCAGCAGCAAGCGCTGCTAATCAAGCTATCTGGCTAAAGCGAATACTTGGAGACATGGGAGAAACACAAGGTGGAGCGGTGCAATTATTTTGCGACAAGTCTGCAATTGACATGACAAAGAATCCAGTTTATCACAACAGAACAAAACACATAGCAATCAAACATCACTTCATTCGAGAAGCATCAGCAAATGGAGAAATTGAGGTTATTTACTGCAGCACAAAGGAGCAGATAGCTGACATATTTACTAAGGCGCTAGCACGACCAAAGTTTGAATATCTTCGAGACATGCTTGGAGTTGCACGGAAATGCATTAAGGAGGAGTGTTAAAATTACTAATGCATTTCTAGAATATCCAGAAGTTTCCTATGTAATAAATAAGATTAATATTGATAAGGATGTATATTTATAAGACTATTCTAGAGAGAGTTTCCAGATTTTGAGAATGAACTATAAATAGTCCTATGTACTAGGCAGATGGATGGACAATTCAGAATTAAAAACATTCATATTCTAAAACTAGTTCTACTTCTATTATTCCAGATTAACATACACACCACTATCTATTTGTTTCTTGCATCAGACTAACAGAAATGAATAGAAATTGCAATTTTTGCTTGAGTTGATAATAAAATCATTGTTGTACTCATATAATTTGTGAGATGTTGAGGGGGAAAATACAGATTATATTAAAGAGATAGATGCACTTGTGACAAAGCCATTAATGGGAAGTTTGCTTCATTCATGTTGACAAGTTAGTTGTTGCTGCTGCCTCAGACTGATCCTGTGGTGGACTGATTAATCTGTAGTGTGAACCATTCTGATTTTCAACGAGGGTGTTTCTTGCTCTACCTTCTTCCCCTCTTGTAAAGCTTATACTTGGTCCTAATTATTTATGGTGTTTAGGCGATGTGCTACCACCATATTTGTTCTGTTATGCACCAGGCTATTTTAAGCTTCCTGTGTAACACACTTAGGCTCCACATCAAGAGCACTTGTGGCTTTAATTTGTAATAAAATCACTAAAATTTTCAAAACTGCATGAGAAATGATTGCTCCTTTTTTTTTCCCTGATCAACATACAATTGCACTCCAATCCTCATTCTCGAACTTTAGTTGAGTAGCCTTGAGGAAGTGCACCGATGAATCTATGCACCATTGGATAGCTCTGCAGTTTGTTACTTTCTCCTCTGGAGGCTCCCTCTTGACCATTAAAGTACGTTTACATAGACTGATGTTGCAAACAGAGCTTGAATTTGCTGGACAAGGCCAATGTGTTTCCGGTGAGACTTGAGCTTACCTGAGTTTTGTATCTTTCAAAAAGTTATAAATAATTGCTAGTGCCTCCGAAAATTTTGCAGTACGCATAATGTCTTCAGAGTAGCACCATCTCTCTCACAGGATGTGTTCCTTTTGCTGGTTGTAGCAAAAAAGGACAGGCTATTGTTTAAATGATTGCTTGCTATGAACTTCCCTGTTTTAATTCTTTGTGGAGTGATGGAGTCGTTGAAATAAGCCGGACCAAAATCAGTAAATATTAATTAAAATAGCAATGTTACTGTAATTATTGTGATTTTTCTGAAATATTATTGATGACGCACTTTTGTTAGAGTACAAAGTTTTATACACTTTTAAATAAATTAAGCATGAATTTTTACATTTTTTGAATATATTAATTTATCATATTTTTAGAAAACTTTAAGTAATACTGTATACAAAATTACTTGAAAATCAATAAATTGAAAATTTGAATTTACTTTTAAATATTTCAGAACATAATTATAACCTTCTCTTGTCAAAAAAACAAGAATCTCAAACCTTGCCCGTAAAATAACTTTCATGGGCATATCATGTTATTGGACACTCTAAGCTTAGCTCACAAGATTAACTTTTGACTAACCAGTGCTATTTGAGCAAGAAGAATCAATTGTCTAACGCAAAATGTGCAACATGTTGTAATGATAATAGGGCTTTTGGAAATCTTAATCAAGATGATCAAATTAGGACCGACAACTCCTTTTGATTGGAAAGCAGTTCAAAATTTTGATGATGGCTAGTGACAGCAGTTAGAAGAATATGGCACAGCATGAACGCAAACAAAAAAGCTGCACTACATTTTTGATAATGTTAACTAGGCTCAGGATTGGAGTTCTACTGATATCGCTCTCACTCCTTTCATGGCCTCGTCTAACATAATCAGTTTTCGAGTGTGTTTAATTATAAAAACGAGCGAAAATGCCAACCGATGGGTCAACTTTAAGAATCAACGGAGATTTAATATGGTTTAAGAACTCCTTAGACACTGGAGGAGGTTTTTGACCACCTGCTGGTACCTTTAACAAGGATTTCTAAAAAGTCAAGAAGCATATTGTTGAGCATAACTACTGTATCAACATTATATAAGATCTTCTCTATGGTTCTGCTCAAGATTCTTGATCTAGTAATTTTGAAGATAAGCTTAATTATACTTGTTCCTGATATGCACCAAGTAAATTAACAGTTAGGTTCTACTTGTGGTGTCAGTGGGGATGTTTTCCCCATCACACAAATACAAAGAGATATTTGTTTCCTGTTCTCCTATTTAAATTGCCCACCTTCTTTATTTTATCTGTACAGAAGCAGTTCATACATGAATATTCCTCGCCTGGAACTTCTGATTACTTGAATTATGCATTGTTATGTCTTCTGCTTGCTTGAGCACGTACAGTTTGCACGAACATCCGAAAGGGTCTATAAGGTTTTCCAAAACAAATGTTAATTAGTTACAGATTTTTATACACAACTTCCATTGGTATTCAGCTTAAAAGTAGCTTCATAATTGATTACCTTGACTTCTTTCTGAAGATCTTTAATGTAGTCGACAGCCAAATCTAACATGTCTGCTGTATTTGTTTGCTGCAAGGCTGGAAGATAAGTAAAGGCATCTGTGGCAAAATATGGTACTGGTTGTGTAAAAAAAAAAAAAAATGCAATTGATTATCCTACCTTATCCATATTTGGCACAAGTTCTTGTAACTTCCTCATTCTTTCACTGATTTTGGTTCTTCTCACCTGAAGTTGTCACAGTGAGATAATTATTCTAGACATAAAAAAAAAAAGATTTGTAATATTTTGCAAAAGTCTTGTTTATGTTAAAAGCACAAATAGTGTGAGGTGTGCCTTGAGCAAGAATTGAAAGGTAAAAAATGGTACTCAAAAGTTACCCTTTCAGCAATACTACGTGGATGTGTTGCACAGCCCCTCTTGGCTCTGATTTTTAGAGGAACAGAATCCGGAAAGTGCAATAGATGTTCCATAGCAGACAGTTCCGCTGAACTCGTCGGTAAACTTAAGTGATGAGCCAATGCAGTGGAAGGGCGATTTCCACCTTCACCAGTCTGATCAAAAAGATGAATTTTATTTAGTTTATATGATATATATATAAACAAATGCAAATTGATGAACTTCAAGATGTTATATGCATTTGTCTGAGACAAGGGGGAAACTTTAAGATCATTGATTGTACCTGATTCCGGGATGAATTTAAATTAGAAAAGGTACTTCTGTCATTTCCTACAAGTCCTGCAAGGAAATCATCAGATAAGAGTGCTGAATCATCCCACGGAGTATCTCGGGAACCACCTGACAAATAACCCCCATCATTCATCCGGCTTTCACCATAGTTTCCAACCTCAGGCCTACCTGTGCCGAAACTTTTGGACTCGACCTTAAAGGCACGAGGCATCATGCTTGAAGATGAAGGGGTGCTCGGTGGAAAGTCCATTTGATTGTTCAGTCGGCTTCCGGAGGAAAACGAGGAATCTGCATGAGTACTACTAGCGGGAACGGAATTTCCCATGCCTCTCATTACAGCATAGCCAGCTGCCAAAATTTAGGTACTCAATTTAATTTGTATTCATGTTAAAAACAAAAATCGTTTTACCAAAGCAGTAAGACATTAAACAAATGCAAATTGATGAACCACTTGTAATTAACAGCACTAGGAAACTCTAGTCCAATAACCAACTGAAACGAAACAAACTCAAATCAGTAATCTATGTTTATTGTTCTGATACTCATAATCAAGCACATGTATTTGCAACAATGCATATAATACTCATAAAAGAACAATGAAACTAATTTAAGCAAAATCAAAACCAACTGCATCACATGAATTTAGACATGAGCAAACTTACAAAATTCTACTTTCATACATCTAAATGTAGAAAAACATGCTTAAATGTTCTGGAGGTAACCTTTTCTTATCAGAATTCTGCGTACTTCAATCTCTTATCGCAAACTACTACACATGAAATCCACCTTCCATATTCGATTATTCCGTTTGAATTTTATCACTACATAGTTCCCCTGTTATAAATACTTCCTGACCAATTTACTGTCGTCAACTCTAAAACCTCCAAGATAAACATCCAAAGCCAAATTCTACCATCTTAAACACACAATTCAAGCAAACTAAATCAAAAACAAATATTTGAAAAGCAATACCAGTATCGATATTGACTTGGGCAAACAATCCAGCAGGAGAACTGCTTTGTCGAATGAGATTCAAATTGTTTCCACCACCCATCTTCATCTGAGGCAAATTATTCATCCCCAAAGACCCCATCTGCTGCTGCTGCTGAGCCTGAGGTACATCTGGTTCATGCTTCATTGGTACCACAAATTGGGCTTGAACTGGCTCATTTCCAAAAGAACTTCTTGGCCTAACATCAGAAACATTCGGTAAATTCGAATCCTCAGCACCACAACTGGACATAAATCTCGAAAAAAACCTATCAGAATCTGGGCTAGAAGCCCTAGTGTTTATAAAGTGGTCAGCAACTTCTTCACCTCCAAACAAACTACCATTCAACATATCTGCAAAATATGAACTGGGTGCAGATCGGTAGCGAGTCAACCCCGAGTTCATCTGCTGCTGTTGTTGCTGCTGCTCCATAACTTGTTTCTTAATATAACTACAAGGAAACAGAGTAAACAATATTCCAAGAACCCGTGTGTTTGCAGGCAGTCACATGCAAATCCCCACAAATCTTTCTAGGTTTTCACAATTCCCAAAGCGCAAAGCTCACTTTACTGAATCAGATCTTGCACCAATTCATCAAATTTATTTATATGTAACAGTGCATGATATCAAACACAGAGAAGTACTTATTTATATAACTACAGCTGTACTATAGAAAGTAGCATCAGCTAATGAAAAATATACATAAAACAACAAACACCAATCTTCACTTAACTGTTCATCACTAAGCTTTCTAAATTTAATATTCAGCTTTGGGTCTCACCAATGAAAAGTGTACACCATCCATGTTTTTCCAATTTATAAAATTATAAATACTAGCATATAACCCACCCGTGTCATGTACTGGTCTTTTTGATATGAAATAAATTTATTTTAGTGTAACAATTATATTTTTATATAATTATTATTTTTAATAATTATTTAAATTTAAATTTAATATATAGAAATTTAATTAATGATATGCATGATCTAAAATTTATATTATGAAATTTTAAATTAAATAGTTGTTGACGAAATTTGAATTTTGAATATTTTGTAAAGTAACTTAATCATATAAAATATTTAATTATTATTAGATCTAACCGGTTCTGATTTTTTTGCTACAAATATAACGGTAATTATTCGTTGTGTACGGATTTCTATTATATCATTTTATTAATGATTGAAAAATAAAGGTGATATTTTTGGGTATATATAAATAATTGCAAGATTATGTTTTAAATTAAAAGGTAACATGTTTTAATTAAAAAAAATATATTAATGATTGGAAGATTATGATTACAAAATTATGTTTTAAATTAAAAGGTAATGTGTTTTAATTAGAAAATAAATATTAATGATTGCAAGATACGATATTTTAGGTGTGTATAAAGGGTAATATGCTCAATTAAAAGTAAACGTCTTTTAAATTGATTGAAATATACGATATTTTAGTATTTATTAAATTTTATTTAATATTACAATTATGGTTTTATATAATTATTATTTTAATAATTATTTTAATTTTAATTTAATATAATTTAATATACTCATATTTACGGATTATACTAATATTTCTTTATTATAAACAACTTATAGAAATTTTAAATATATTTTAATAATTGAAAATACGGTGTGATATTATTAGATATATATTAATGATTTTAAGATTAGTTTTAAATAAAAAGGTAACGTGTTTTAATTAGAAAGAAAATATTAATGATTTGAATATATAATACGATTGATATTTTTATAAAAGGTAATATCTTCAACTAAAAGTAAATGTGAAAATGACAATAGCTAATTACCATTTATCTTAATAATTAGGATAAACAAACCGAAAACCAAACCGACAAACTTTTAATCTTTATGAGATAAAATAAGAATAGTTAAAAGTCAATTAAAACTAAAGTAAATTACGAAAATAGTTAAGACACGTAATTACTAAAATTTCAAAAAGCATATATAAAATTTGATAATTTGTGTCTTTTAGTTTAGCGATTTGCTATAGTTTTAAAGATTTTTGTTTTTAAATTTGATTCTTGTTGAGCGCGATAAAAGAACTTAAGTATTCAAAACTTATCTTTGTTCCAGAATTTAGATACGATTTTTTGTTCATTCCAAGATTGATTTATAAAAACATCTATAATTATTTGTAAGGCATAAAAGCTTATTTATTAAAAGAAAAAAAAATCTCGTTTGAGCAACTAGCATTATATTAAAAAGTAAATCAGTTCAAAAGATAAAGATGACATTGTAAAATAATCACTAAAACATACTCCGTATCAAAATACTTTGTTTATTTTGACTTTGAACACTGTTCATTGTAAGCGGTTGATTACAGATAAAATATAGTCATGAGTGATTTTGTTTGATTCGTATTTGTGAGTACTTTAATACAGTAAAGTTTTATATTTAATAATAACTAGACGATAAAGCCGCGCTTCGCGGCGGCATTACAATTTTTTTAAAAAAAATTTAAAATATATTTACGTTATATTATATCATCAATATTAAATTTTAATAGTTTTATAATCTTTTCTAATGAACCGTTTTTTCGTTAAACACGATTCCTTCTATTCAACAGCTCTCTCGTTAAAATCGAAATCTCAACTTTAACATATATATTATTAAGACTTATATAATAATTTTTATTCATAAAAATCGAACCGTAAAAATAAAAAAATTATTATGACATTAGTATCAAATTCTAATAGTTAATACAATCTTTTCTAGTGAGTCGTCTTCCCGTTAAACACGTTTCGAGCCGCTCTTATTTGGAACCGAATTATAACTTTATTACATATTATTGATGACACTTATCTTATAAAATAATTTTTGTAAAAAAATTAAAACCTAAAAGGAGAGAAAATTTCTTTTAACGTTCTTTAAACTTTCTAATATATATGGAAATTTAAAAGATGAAAATACATCTTATATTTTTTATATATTATAGATATTCCTGTAAAAGTATTTATTACAGCTTCTGCATGGGAATGTCATTCTGTTATGTTAACGCATCAATTTTTTTAAATACGAAAACTTTTCGTTACGGGAATAATATTGAATTTATGGATATTATTAACTTGTATATAAAAATGAAAATAATGGATTTCTAGGAAAAAATATGTAGTTTTAAAAAAATCGTATAAGAACTCTCCACCGTCCTCGTATTCTACTTCCAATAAAACATTTTATTATATGTATTCTTTATATATTCAACCATATTTTCTACCTCCAATAATTTTTTTAACTATGTGTATTTTTTATAAATTCAAACTCTTCTTCTCTATAAATTAGAACTCCTATTTTACTTCCAATAGAACTTTTAATTATACTAGCTTATAACCCGTGCAACGCACGGTTTCTTTTCTAATATTTATAATTATATCAACTTTTTTTAATATTTATATGTTATTAATTTACATATCAAATTGTTTTTAAAATATATATATATATATATATATATATATATATATATATATATATATATATATATATATATAGAAGATTTTACAAGTTCAATTTAATATTTGTGCTCTATCTTGAATTCTTAAAGTTTAATTTTGACGATTTTACAGCCCACATGAAATTTATAAAATAATTCTTAATTTATTGATGGTTTAATAATTATTTTCCAATTAAAACTACGCAGAAACGAAAGAAAGAAGAAATTGACAATTTTTACGTTAAAAATTCTATTCGATTTATGAAATCTACTTATATTTCGTTTTGATTATCAAAATATCATTTGTTGTGATCAAAATCTTGCATGGGTTAGATTTAGGCCCACTAGAGGATTTAGGACCAGATCCATGAGAAAAATAAGCAATCTGTCAGGCTTCCAGGGGTCCATGGCAGCCCTAGGGGTTACCATGTGCACGGCAGCAAGGAAATGTGTGGCTTAGGGTCCCAAGGGCATCCCCTTGAGAATAACCTATAACCACTACCAGTCATCCAATAGGGCTTCCAGAGTAGTTTTCATGGTGGGGTTACCGGAGGGGGTATCGGAGCCAGGCTACCGGGAGGTACCCCCAATTTCCATCGGAAGCCTGATTAGGCTGCCAATTTGGATAAGGCAGACCTCCTACTTTTTAGGAGCACGTCTTTACAGTTGATTTACACTCCTAAAAAGATATATATTCAGTTATTGGGGGATATATGTCATATATACTTGATAAATCATATAAAATCATGATAAACATCAATGGATGGGCTTCCAATAGTTCTAATACAGCTTGGAAACCTCATAAATACATCATAATCAGTTGATACACGTAAATATCAATTATTATCTCATCAGATACGAGATAACTGATCATAAACAAACGATTATATCATTTCAAGAACTACATACGGGCTTGATCTCCTATAAATAGGAGTATGTAGGCAGTTTACGGGATCTCTTAGACACTTTGACACCTGGAGTAAGCATAGAGCACGTATACTCTTGTGTGACACATCTTCATTAGGGTTCTTGGCAGGCCAACACATCATCATTGCACGGTCCTTGAGCTCTAATTCCGTAGATTTAGTCTGATCCTCCGAGGAACCACCTCCCGTGTTCTTCGGAAACCCCTAGTCGTGAGCCTTTCCGGGCGGCTAGCTATTGATCTCCAACTACCAGCCTTTCTGGGTGGTTGGACGGTTCCGTATTCATTGGCGCTATTCCAACAATAGGCCTCCTAATTTGTTGTGACAAATTCCTCCCACAACAATTGGCGCCCGAAGGTGGGGCCTCAAAAATCGCCGTTTGGAGGAGATATGGCGAGTGACAATTTCGACAGTGATAAGACACCGTCTCAGGATGGTAATGGACGAAACAAAAGTGGCAATGGTGATGTCAGCAATAAAGACATTATGGACTATTTGGTCACGATGAATGAAAGGGTTAATGACTTGGAAAAAGGTTCCGAGAAAATGAAACGAGGGCAAAAGAAATGTAAGTCAAAGTTAAAAAAGATGAACGTGACTCCGACGAGGTTGAATTTTGAATCTGGAAATAATGTTGAGAACAATACGGACTATGCTCCATATGATGAAGAAGAGGTAAAAGAGCCTGAAGCTGAAGAATATGAGGGTGACCAGTCGGATGACCCGGAAGCCCAAGGTACCGATGGCTCACCGACTAGAAGCCTGAGTGTTTTTGACAAAATTGGCAAAAAGCTAACCAACAAAGACCTTCGTCATAAACTGACTCATACTGGAAACAAAGATGAAAGAGATGGTAATGGGGGTTCCCGCATTCAGAGTTCCCGGGAACGTAGGGAGAGGTCCCACTCGGTACCCCCAAGGAGTAATTCCAGGAGGTCTAAATCTGATGGCAGGAGGAGCTACAGACAAAGTGGTCACTCCTCAGGATACAGGAGCAGGAAATCACACTCTACCCGGGTCCCCACCGATGAGGGTACCGATCAGGATTCCAGCTCTCATCAGAGTTCGGTTCCCAGAAAGAGTAGGACAGCTTATGAAGATGATGATTCTGGAAGTGATATGCTTTCAGATGGTGAGAATGGACAATTCAAAATGTCTGATTGGAAAAAGGTCTTCGAAAAAATCAAGGAGGAGAAAAAGTTCAAATCTGGAGTCATTTCCGGCTCACCATTCTCTACGAAGGTGAAGAAGGCACCCCTGCCAAGGTTCTTTAAGATGAACACAGATCTGAAGTTTAATGGTAACTCAGATCCTGTTGAGTATTTGAGCCGCTTTAATACGGAGATGGATATGTACCAAGTGGAAGACTTGGCTAGGTGCAAGTTACTAGCCTCCACTCTGAGTGGGAATGCCCACCAATGGTTTAAAAGATTGGATGAAGGATCTATTAATGTAATAACCCTAACTTTAGAAATACTACAATGCTTAAATGAATAGTGATTTTGAGGATTTAGGGAAATGGTATATAGGTACCCTATAAGTGAAAAAGAAAATGAATAATCAGAAACCATATTAGCGTCGTACTATGAAAATGAGTGACTCGAAACGATGACGGATTTCAGAAATTCCTGAGTATAGATTTTTAAGATGTTTGATTTCAATTGAGCACTATTGTATTGGATATTAAAGAGTATGGAATATGAAAAGGGTGTATACTTTGAGGAACATGTGAAATTAGGTTAAACCAGGGGATTATTAAGTCAAGGGAATGCCAGAGGAATTTAGATTGTTAAGCAATTTAGAACCACTTGGAAATGAGATATTAAATTTGAGGAATTGAGGATTTAATATTTTGGAATTTTATTATATTTGATTTGAGAATTTAGAACGAAAACTACTCAAACAGTGAAACGAACGTTCTAGAAACCGCTGAGACTATATAACGAGATTAAGCGATCAAGTGAACGAATCATGGGTTAAGGATAATAAATATTAGAAGTCCAAGGGAGGATATATTATGAGAGGGAAAGAGGATTGAGAATATAATCCTACAGCAAAGAGAATGCAACTAGTTTGAGAACGCTTGAGAAACCGGGAGAGCAAATTCTGAAATAAAGAGAATATACCAAGGATATTGGATTTAATATCTACTTGGGGATTTGAACCACCCTAACACAGTAATATATGATGTGGGAAAGGATAAAATATATTCAAGAGATTTACAAAGGAGAAACCACTGGAACGATCACAGAATTCAATCGATGGATCAAACGACTAGAGAACTTTGAACGGAGCCCAAACAGAAGGCCCAAGGTCATAGGGAAGGCCCAATTTTCGGCCCAACCACAAGACAAGGAGCTTATTTGAAGATATTTAAGAGTGGAAGCCCCTTGGTGCAATAAGAAAAGGGAAGGAAGGACTTGGAGACAATATGCTAAAAGCTAAGGACTTCCATGCAAATAAAAGTGGAGTAAGGTGCTTGATTATCAACATTTGGACCAATAGGCTTCCAACAACACATTAAAATGGATGAGGCTTGGCTAAACAAAGGATAGATAAGCGTTACAAGTCATTATCCAAGAGAAAAGAAACCAAAACACAAACCTCTCCCAAACTGCCCAGCATGAACCAAGCACAAAGAAAAATTCATATCTCCATTTCTATCCATGATAAAATCACCAAATTTTAACCATAGCTTCTCCACTCCATGAGTATCATTCGCTCAAAATTTCATGGCCAACAAAGTAGTGTAGCCTAGTCAAATCCCTTCCCCAAGTTGAAGAACCAAACGTGCCTAGTCCTTTACCGCTTCTGTCCAGTGGGAAAAACGGGATCAAAATCATAGCTAGGAAGCTTTGTTTTTGGTGATATATAGCTCAAATCAAAGCTTATGAAGATTCCAACATGTGGTAAAAATTTGGGAGCCAAACTCGTATTTTTCGATTTGTTATGAATTTTACAAGATTGATGATGAATAGTAAATCTTAGAAACTAACTTTAGTTTTCTTGGTTTCTTTGGAAGATCTAAGCTATACTAAGGTGATATAAAGGTTATACAAGGTGTATTAAGGCTTGTACACAATCCAAGAAAGGTATACTACTTGAAACCCTAGCTTGAATCTTGAGTTTATGGTTGGTTTTTGGAATAAGTCAGTGTAAAATATAAAATCATGGTTATATAAATGTTTATAAGTGTTTTGATGGATCATGGAGGTGTTGTGAGTGCTTGTAACCATGGTTGGTATGATGACCACATGGTGTAGGGTTTGGTATATGTGTTGGATGTTGAATTTGGAGGAGTTATATTATGGAAAGTATAAAAATATAGTCGTTATAATGCCCGATTTTCGTTAAACCAAATGATGCCCTGTTTTTGACACCCATATCTGTACGGTTAGGGTTCTTTCCAGAGTACTAACTGATAATGAGAGGATAGAGCTAGGTTCATAGATCGTTTTGATATAAAGTACGTCAAAATCCAATGAACGGTTTAGGAGAAAAGTGAGTTTTAGTGAAAGTCGTTCGGAAACCAAGAAAATGCAATTGTGTCAACTTTGAGACTATAATTACCATACTTAAAATTCGAAATTGATAATTTTGAGACAATATAGTAGGGTGAATAGAGAGTCAAACCGCACTGGCCTTGTGTCAAAATTCGAAATTGATAATTTATGAGAAATTTTACAGTCATGTGTGGTTAATAAGGAAGTGGTGAAAAACACTGAAACTTTTATGGAGTTTAATAATAGATAAGTTCTTGGAACTTTTGGTCTATAAATAGTATGTTAAACTTATATTATGTGTCAAGGGTGTTATTATATATATATATATATATATATATATATATATATATATATATTTAAGGGTTAAGTGGTTAAGTGAAATTTATTCTGATGGTGGTCCTTTTCGTTTCTATAGATACTCGAGATGAACACCGGATCATTCCTCTTGGGATTAGAGATCGAGGCAAGATTTCTTTTATCCTTATTTTGATAAACTGTTTATGTTTAAAGAAAAATGGTTTTGCTAGATAATATATGAATCCTATATCATTATATGGTTAGGGATATTCCCTGTTTGTTGAGATTAGTTAATGTGATTATGGATTATGGATATGGATTATGGATATGGACTATGGATATGGATATGAATATGGATAGAGTTAATATACTTTATATTTTAAAGAGATATGAAAAAGAATGGTATCAGTTGTTATCTAGGGTTATATGGTTTATAATATTCTGTTAATTATAATCTGTAAACATTTGTGATTTAATAAATATTATTTGATTATTATTTAATACTTTAAAAATGGATGGAATAATTATGTATTTAAAAGCATAATTGACTCCATTAAATACGGAGGATATTTCTGAACTTATTTCAAAGTATCAGGAATATTTCTGTCTTTTGAGTTAATGATCTTAGGTTTCTTTAAATGAAGTTATATTTAAAGTATAATGATAATGTATGGATAAGGGTGGAAATGGAAATGAAATTCTTAAATGGAATAATGATTTTACAAAAAGGGGGATTACAACATACTTGCGTAAGTGGCTGTGTTTAGCACAGTCCAGCATCCATCATTTTATGGGGAAGTAGTGGAGAACCTTCCTCATTATTTTATTACGGCCCAACGGATGCCGAAGGAGGATGTAGTGGAGAACCTTCCTCCAGGGATGATTGACATTCCTTCTACTAGTAGTAAACAAGGAGCAGGTACGATTAGGCGACTGATCATCGTCCTAACGTATCAGGCGACAGTGGATATCCCCAAAACTTTTAAAGGAAGAATTGATAACGATTACAGACTGATATACTGAAAGGTAAAAGGAAAATTGGTATGAAATGATGGACTAATATTATATTATATTAGAAGAGAAACTGATATTATATTGTTTTTTATATATTTTTTTCTTCTAAAGGAAAAATGGATGGTGTATTGAATAAGTAATGATTAATTCTTTTCTTAATTATTATAGTGGATTTTTTGTTTATTAATATATATATATATATATATATATATATATATATATGTTGTAACTTTGATTTCTGGTTTACAATATTATCTTGCTGAGCTATTATAGCTCACTCTTGCTATTTATTTATATAACAGCTAGGGCAGATGCCGATACTTCGCACTACACCCCGTAAGAGGGTAAGGGCTTTTGAAAGAGTGCTGGCGCCTATCCCTGAGGTAGTTCTTGTAGGACGGATGGGTATTAGTAGACATATGTAAATTAAGTGTGTAAGCTTGTGTAATAACTTTTGGTTGTTGAAATGCTTCTTCTAGAAGTAATATTCAGCAACACTACTTAAGTAAGATTCTGGGTTGTAATAATTTTTTTAACTTTAAACTGTTATTTTTATGGATGTTGTTCTCTGAGCATATGACTGGTGTGTAATGTTATAGTGTGGGGTCTATTGTGTGTGTATTAGCAAGTATTTATATTTCAACTGTCAAGAATATAATGTTATTAAAAATGGAAATTGGATTGTGATGACCTGGATTCCTGACCCCGGATCTAGGGGCGTCACAGATGGTATCAGAGCTAAGAGTCATATTGCTCTGGAACAATAGTGATAATGATAAATATATCAGTTATAATATAAATTATGAGCTCACATCGAGTTCAAGGGTGGTTTATCGAAGGTAGCATTTATTCTAAGTAGTGTTTATAATTTTATAGATTACTACTAATAAAAGTTTATGTATTTTGCCTAAGTTTTATCATATTTTGATACTAAATGTTGGGATTCGAAAATATTGATGTATATAAGGTGATTGACTTAAATGAAAAGGTTATCATGTTAAAGGTAGTGAGCTTATATGTTTCGTATAAATGGTATTATAACTTGATATTAATTGCTTGAATTTGAGAATATGGTTATATATAAATGAGTAAATAGTGATATAATTATTGTATATGGGAATGATGAATATTGTACCCTAAATTTTGGTAATTAATGGAGAATATTGTTATTGACAAAAAAATGGCTAGACGTAATAATACAGTCATGTGTGGTTAATAAGGAAGTGGTGAAAAACACTGAAACTTTTATGGAGTTTAATAATAGATAAGTTCATGGAACTTTTGGTCTATAAATAGTATGTTAAACTTATATTATGTGTCAAGGGTGTTATTATATATATATTTAAGGGTTAAGTGGTTAAGTGAAATATATTCTGATGGTGGTCCTTTTCGTTTCTATAGATACTCGAGACGAACACCGGATCATTCCTCTTGGGATTAGAGATCGAGGCAAGATTTCTTTTATCCTTATTTTGATAAACTGTTTATGTTTAAAGAAAAATAGTTTTGCTAGATAATATATGAATCCTATATCATTATATGGTTTGTTGAGATTCGTTAAGGTAATTATGGATTATGGATATGGATTATGGATATGGACTATGGATATGGATATGAATATGGATAGAGTTAATATACTTTATATTTTAAAGAGATATGAAAAAGAATGGTATCAGTTGTTATCTAGGGTTATATGATTTATAATATTCTGTTAATTATAATCTTTAAACATTTGTGATTTAATAAATATTATTTGATTATTATTTAACACTTTAAAAATGGATAGAATAATTATGTATTTAAAAGCATAATTGACTCCATTAAATACGGAGGATATTTCTGAACTTATTTCAAAGTATCTGGAATATTTCTGTCTTTTGAGTTAATGATCTCAGGTTTCTTTAAAGGAAGTTATATTTTAAGTATAATGATATATGTATGGATAAGGGTGGAAATGGAAATGAAATTCTTAAATGGAATAATGATTTTAAAAAAGGGGGGATTACAACATACTTGCGTTAGTGGCTGTGTTTAGCACAGTCCAACATCCATCTTTTTATGGGGAAGTAGTGGAGAACCTTCCTCATTATTTTATTACGGCCCAACAGATGCCGAAGGAGGATGTAGTGGAGAACCTTCCTCCAGGGATGATTGTCATTCCTTCTACAAGTAGTAAACAAGGGGCAGGTACGATTAGGCGACTGATCATCTGAAAGGCATATGATGTAGCCTATTTGTATTTCGAGGATACAACTCAACTTAAACAAGATTGTATTAGTAAATAGTATGTAGACTGTCACAAGGAATCTCAGATAGTATTATCTGTCAGAAGAAAAAGATCAAGGTCAATCTACAGACTTGAAGAATTACTACATTGAAAGAAGTTCAGACATCTGATCAAGCCTCAGTGAAGTATTCGTTAAAGAAGTGGATTCATTTAAAGTGACAGAGATTTCGACAGTGACAGAAACAGTACAGAAGAATTAATAGAGAGAGAAGAAAAAGAAAAGAAAAGGAACCAGATTTTAAAGTCAATATATGAAGAACAGTCATTGCGGTTAGTCACTCATGAACCAGACAGTACATCGAGTGTCAACATTAAACAGTGGTTGTTCATCATTAACTTCAGTGGTTCAAGCTATCAAGACTGGTATGTTAATAGAAGAAAGGAACCAAATCATAAAGTCAATAATAAAGAAAAGCCGTTGGAGTTAGTCGCTCATGAACCAGACCGTGCATTGAGCGTCAACGAAAATTCGATAGTAATTCTTTATTACTTTCAGTGGTTCAAGATAAAGATTTGAGCTGTCAAAAGATTTATATTAATTCTATTTTAATTAATGTAATTATGTAATTGATTTAATTTAATAAATTAATTCATTCTGAATTAATTTATTTATTAAATTAATTATCATATTAATTAATTTTGAATTAATGTATTAATTTTTTTTAATTTAATTATTAATTTAGTTAATTAATCATTACTTTCTAAATGATTATTTAATTAAGTTATGTAATTAAATTAAAATAAAAATGAAATAATGAAAGAAGAAGTCGACAGAGCTTAGCAAGAGGAATTGTGCAATTGACAAAATGAATTGTACATGTAAAAAGAAGTTAGCAAAAGGAGGATTAGAAAAAGGGAGTAACAGGTTGCTAGTCGACAAAAGAAAAAAAAAATAATATAAAAGAAACAAGTAGCATGCAAAAAGAAAAAAAGGGGAATCAAAAGAAAAAAACAAACAGACCCTGCACATGCCTGTACGTTCTTTGTCGAGAGATCTCCTACGCGCCTCATGCGCGCGTGCACGCCACGCGCCAGACAGAAATAAAAGAATCCCACGCGCGTGTCTGTCACACTCCTTTCCTGCAACTGTGATTCGTTTAGACAGTCATATATATTTTAGTTTCACAGAATATGAACAAATCATTACAGCCGAGTGGTTTATCTTTTATTATTAAACAAGACAATCTCAATTGTCTTGCCGATTGTATTGGTAAGCTTTGATTGTCTTGCCTATTGTATTGCCTATTGTCTTGGCAATACAAATTGATTGTCTTGGAGGTTTTGGATTGTCTTGCCGATTGTCTTGGCAGTACAAAACTGATTGTCTTGGAAGAGCAGATTGTCTTGCCGATTGTCTTGGCAGTACAAATGAAAAAGAAAAGTGACAGAAGACTACATAAAATCAAGACAGGCGGCCAGATAGAAAAACAACTCTCAAAACATATCATCTTCAATAAACAAAAAGCCATTCTCTCTCATTGAAGAACAACACAGCAAGAGAAATAAATTTGTAGAAAATCAAGTTCATCTTATTTTTAATATCTGATCCGATAGAACTTGTTTACTTGATACTCTTGTAATATTAGCGAGTTTTTACTCCTAATCTATATCTCGATTTTTATTAACAAATCTAAAAAAATTCATGTCGAATTTTCTAATTTGTTTTTATTAACTAGATATAATTTCTGTACTGTATTTGTAACAAACCCCTCAAGTTAATATAATTTTATATTTAACTTGAATTTTGTTTCATTTAATTCCGCTCAAATTTGTAAAAAATATAAATTAAATTTATCCGGACAAATTTCGATTAAACAGTACTGTTTGTATTCAACCCCCCCTTCTACAAATATATTGGACCTAACAATTGGTATCAGAGCCTATTGATTGATACACAAATCAAGATCCTATTTTTATTCAGTCAAAAATCCATTTCGAATTTTTAACTCACTTAAAAATTTATCATGACTTCAAAAATTGGAACTGTTAAGATACCCATATTTGACAAGGAGAATTATGAACTATGGAAAAAGAAAATGATCCTTTTTCTACAAGTGGCCAATCCTAAATATTTAGGAATATTGAAAACCGGGCCAATAGTTCCTATGATTACTGAAGAGGAAATAATCGTGGAAGGAGTTGTTGTAGTTCCCGCAAGGACATATCCAAAGGACGTTAGTGTTTATACAAATGATGACAAAGTGGATATTGCCCTTGATCTTAATGTACAATTAATTTTGGTGGAATCCCTAGATGCGATCATGTGCAACCATGTTGTTAACTGTAAAGATGCCAAGCATATCTGGGACACCATTATAACAATAAACGAGGGAACTAAGAAAGTCAGGTAAAATAGATTGGAAGCTAAGATTGTTCAACCTTACAGCTCTGAAGAGGAAGTGATTGTAGCAGAGTATGGGAAGACAGCTACAAGTCAGGGTTGTAGAGAATTTTATTCATTAGAGGAGCTGGAGCAGTTGGAGGATCAATCAATGGCACTGGTTGTAAGACAGTTTAATCATTTCAGATTTAGAAGAAATCCTAATTTCAGACTCAGGTCTATTGAGAACAGATTCCAGCAAGGAGGTTCATCCTCAAGTAGCACAAGGGTTGTCTACGAGACTGGAATGGTAGACAGAAGCAAGATCAGGTGCTTCAACTGTAATGAAATGGGACATTTTGCAACTGAGTGTCATCGACCTGAACAAGATGCAAGGAGAGAGTATGCATCTGGTAAGAAGAACACAGACACGGCCTATGTGGTACAAGGCAAAAGCTGGGATGAGACAGACAGTGAAGATGAAGAATTTGGAAATCTTGCGCTGGTGGCAAATGATGGAGCATCTGATCATCATAACAAACCGGTAATTCTTACTGACACTGAATTGATTCGTAGTCTTTATAATTCCTTAGGTAATGCACAAACTGAATATAGAAGACTAGATCTGCTAAGCACTGAACTTGGCAATGAAGTGTCAGAATTGAAAAAGGTGCACATTAATCAAGATCAACACAGAGATGAAATAACAATGCTTCATAAAAAGTAGAAATTGATTCTAGAAGTTGTAGGCAAACAAATGGCTAGAATTAATGAACTTGAAACACAGGTCAGGGCTTGTTATAATTCTGTTAAAGTTTCCAAAGAGTTTTTTAACAATCAATTTGTAGAACGAACAACAGGTATAGGGTATGGCTACAATGAAGCTGTTGGATCATTGGGCATAAATTCCCCTAACCCTGTTAGTGCTAAAGAAAGGGGTATACCACATGTACTCAAGAATGTTAAAGAACCTCTATTTAAAAAATCTGATGCTGGACCACTAGATATTCTTTCTATGGTTATCCAGGAAGAAATGAGAAATGAGGACAGTGCAAATGGTACAGTCTTTGTTAAGGATAAATGTGTTAAGGATAACTCTGTTAAGAACGCTAATCCAAAGAATGTTTCATCCAAGAAAGATGTCACAGTCTTTGTTAAGGCTAAATCTGTTGAGGACACTAATCCAGAAAATGTTTCATCCAAGAAAGATGTACCTAAAGTTCCAGTCAAGGTTGTTGAAACAACGAGTTCTTCTAAGACTGGATTAGGTGGTAACAAGTTGAAGCAGAACAATAACATGTCTAACATGAGTAACATGCCTATCATTGATTCTAATCATAAAGCATGCGGTGTTGTCAACTGTATGTCTTGTGCTTTTAATGTGATGTCTGCTTACTTTAATGGTAATCATGCATGTGATAATAAGACTGCTCCTCGACAACATATGAACAGACATGGATACCCAAGATGAAATCAAAGATTGTCAAAGCTGTTTATAGGGTTAAATGTCCAGTCCCCTTGAAAAATGTTGTTATGAAGATTAAGAATGTTGTTTTGCCTGACAAAGGCCAATACTTCAAGTATTCCGGACCCATTCAAATTTGGGTCCCAAAAAGGGTTTAACTGTTTTGGTATTGCAGGGTGTGTAACAGGTACATCGTGTTATGTGGATTCTGGACAATGGATGTTCAAGGCATATGACCGAAGATAGAGCCTTGCTATCAAGAGTATTGACGGTATCTGGCCAAGTGGTTCATCCCTTGGAGACTACAGCAAGGGTATGACCTAGGGTCAAGGCTATTCAATAGCTAAGGAATGTTGTTAGTAATAAAGCATCTTTTACAAGATGAAGAGCCTACTGTTCGAGGATTAAGGAAAGAGAACTTATCTGTAGCTGACATGGAATCTTAGTCAAAGGTGAAGTCAACAAGGTCAAATCTAAAGCTTCATCAAACAAGAGTTCAGCTATGACATAAGGAGCTCTCTCACCTGAATGTCATATCAAGAGATTCTTTCCTGGAAATCGAATCAGTATAGGAGACTGCCTCATCTGGAATTAAAGTAAATTAAAATAATGAGGCATGTCATAAAGGGAAGTCAAAACGAATCACACAGAAGTTCTACATCAAAGAAAAATATACTTAAGTGGTGATGACTGATAACTTCTTTCAAGAAAAAAGTTGTGGTTCAGACAATCTGAAGACAAGACACCACTGATGGTGATTGATCACATCTAGAAGAGTGTGAGGAAGCAAAACTGACTATGACAACTTGGAGACCAGATTACAGGACCTATCAATTAGTGTTCTGGATGATTTCTGCACCTTCAATAGTATTAATGCTGAAGCAGTCAATAGTTTGCTAGTGACATGATTAAACCCTGATCAGTAAGGAATATAGGAAGACCCCACAAGTATGAAGGAAAGTGTTTTGCAATGATAAATGAAAGTGAGCATCCTAGCAATCTGCTAATGCTCAATAGGATAATTTCCTTGGTTACTTGGTGGAGTCAACAGCCTACAGGGTGATTGTTATTAATCAACAGAAGTTGATTGAAAGTCTTAGTGATATTCAACAACTTCAAGCTCCCAGCTGTCAATGGTGATGGTGATTCAGATCCAAGCAATGTCAAACATGGAGAATCGTCATGTAAACCTGGCAGCAGCTTAGGGGGAGCAAAAGAAGGATCATCTAGTCAACTCAACACCACACTGAAAGTCAAAGGACACTATGAGAACATGTCTGCCAAGACAAAGAGTGTTGACTCAATTAACTCTTTGTTCTAGTTCTTAGTGTTTCTAATGGTGGAAGTAAAAGACTAACAGAGCTTCAAGTACTAATAATTATTTCTTTAGTTTTCTTTTAGAAGAAACTAATAAAGCTACAAAAGCTCTGAAAGATCCAGGTTGAGTGATTGCAATGCAAGATGATCTCAATCAGGACAAAAGGCAGATTGAAGGGAAGCTGGTATCTAGACCAAACAACAAGGTTGTTGTTAGGCCGAATACACACTAATAATCAATATTAGGTGAGAGAATAACAATTAAAATGATTATGCACTTTAAATCTTCTGGTATTAAAAACCCTCTTCGTGATGTAAACTATCACAAAGAGCTGCTAGGTTATAATAAGAATGAATAATTCTATTGTTCTTAATCCTTCTAGGATTAACCTATCTGTATATATAAGAATACAGCTTCGATACAATCTCTAATTGATATTCCTAATAATCAGCTATACAATGATATCAATTACAGATTGTCACACGTCTCCTAAGTCAACTCGATCTCTTTGATAGCTATCCAATCTTCAAAGATCTCGCTTCCATATCAATCTTCAATTGATCTCTAATATCTTCTGTTGACTTCGTACGCACTGCTTCTAGACAGACTTTACTAAACTCTGTCCAGCTTCTGTCAGTTAGACTTTACTAAACTCTGACTTCCTTCCAGTTAAACTCTGATATTTCACTGTTACACTTAAACACTGAAACATTACATCAATTATATCTAACAATCTCCCCCTACTTGTTTATTAGCAAAAATGCACAAGTTAATAGATAATTGATGATGTCAAAAACAAATAATCATATACAGTGTTTAACAACTAAACAGAGTTTAAACTGTTACTTAACAAAATTACTGAAAATATGAAAAACTTACAGAGCATAAATTACTTAATCCTTTCAACATCCCATGCTGTCTTCAAGTACTCTGTTAGCAATCTCTCTTCTGCAACTTCAAGTGCTCTTTCCATCTCTAGCTTGATCTCTCGAAGCTTAGAATCTGTACCATCTGTCTGATAAATGGCTGATCTCAGATCATAGATGCTGTTCTTCTTCATTTCATTTCCAAGTCTGATAAAGTATGACTTTGCTAATTCTGAATTAAATTCAAGCACAATGACACCCAAATCAATTCTCAGCTTAGCACTGTTTCTCTTCATTTCAACCATTCTTCCATTGTAATCTAAGTACTTTGGTATGTATTCAGACTTGTCTTTAATTCCACAAATCATCTTTGATCTTTCCATCTGGTATCTGAGCACTTCTGCAGCTTGATAAGTAGGACTGTTATTCACCTTGAAAATATGTAAGACATACTGCAGTTCTTCATACATCTTCAAATGAATATCATGCTCTCCAATTTTGTAGACAGTCCCATCCTCCATAAAATACAGCAGAAAGTCTTTTTTTTAAACTTCTTTGATGGATCAACTGTACTGATTCCAGCTTGTCCAAATTAACTTGAGGGACACCCTTGCCTGGAGCAGCCAGTGATGAATGATCTCTAGGAGTAATATTCAAAGTCCTTTCTCTGTTTGTCCCTAAACCAGCCAAATCATGAGGTTGCTTAGCAATCATTGCTCTGCTTTGAAAAATATCACCTCCTTGAACTTGCTCAGTATTATCAGGAATAGTAGGTCTCACAAAACCATGAATTGGAAGAGTAGTTTGTACAACATGTGTAGAAACAGAGGTTGTAACTTGCTTTGACTTCTTTAAACTCTTATCATCTTCAACAACTTTTCCTTTAAGCTTTAATCTAGCCTCATCTGCTGTTGGTTTTCTTGAATGAGACAATTTCTAATCAGCATTGACATTTTCATTGATCTTAATGCCTTTAAGAACAGGCCTTGATGCCTTTTCAACTTTCTTCTTGAATTTCCCAGACTTAAGCTTTTTCTCATGTTCAGCTTTAAGTCTTAGCTCTTCAGCCTTTACATCTTCTAGAGTGACATCATTTCCATGTTCTTCAAGAAACATGTTTGCAGCTAACTCTGTATCATTCTGTGGACCTTCAGCAGTGTTTGCTTTAGTAGAGTTTACTCTAGAGTGACATCATTTCCATGTTCTTCAAGAAACATGTTTGCAGCTAACTCTGTATCATTCTGTGGACCTTCAGCAGTGTTTGCTTTAGTAGAGTTTTCTTGAATGAGACAATTTCTAATCAGCATTGACATTTTCATTGATCTTAATGCCTTTAAGAACAGGCCTTGATGCCTTTTCAACTTTCTTCTTGAATTTCCCAGACTTAAGCTTTTTCTCATGTTCAGCTTTAAGTCTTAGCTCTTCAGCCTTTACATCTTCTAGAGTGACATCATTTCCATGTTCTTTAACAAACATGTTTGCAGCTAACTCTGTATCATTCTGTGGACCTTCAGCAGTGTTTGCTTTAGTAGAGTTTACTCTAGACCTTGTAATTGCTCTTTTGGTTCTATCAGATCCACCTCCATCTGCAGCATCATCCTTCCTCTCCAAGGATTGAAGTTGTTTGCAAGCAGTGTTTGCAACTTTCTCCCCCTTTTTGACATCATCAGGAATCAGGATGGAGGTTAGCAATTCCAAAGAGTTTGCAATGGAATCTATTTTGGTAGCCATCAGAGTTTGATTTTCTTCCACCTTGGACAATCTAGCTGAATAAGTTTGATGTCTAAGAGTAGCTTCCTTCTCCCTCTTGAAATCAATTTCAGTAATATCTCTTCGAAGGCCATTAATATCTTCTACAGCGGCATCAAATCGTTTATTAAGGACTTTGACCTGAACAACAGTTGCCTTCAAACAGGAAACAATGTCAGGATTTTTAATTTCATCTGCAGCCTTTTTCACAAAGTCTACTGCCCTGACAATTAGAAAAATGCAATCTGATTTATACCATCTGGCAGCTGATCTTTCAAAGTGTTCTCTTTCAAGATCATGACATGTAGGAACCTCAGGACCAGACACAGGATAGGCTTGCACCTTGGCATTAATTTGTACTGGTCCCTGAGTGGAAACAGATTTGGCACTGTCCTCTTCTTCATTTGTAACACTTGTCTCAGCATTGACAGTGTTTAAGAAATTATGTTCAGGAAGAGTCTCTGCAACAGCAGGATCGACAGTGTTTAGCATAGGCTGTGTCTCAACATTACGAGCTTCATTTGTAACACAAGCTTTCTCAACATCAGCAGCTTCATGTACATTCTCAATTTCAACAAAATTCTCAGCTGTGTGTTCTGCAAGATCAGCATCAACTGTAGGTTTCTCAAGAACAATTGATTCTTGAACAATTTGAGCATCAGAGATTGCAGCCTTTGATGGTTGATCAATTTTAATTCCAATATCTATTGCTCGATTGGCATCAGACATTAAGTCTGTATGTGTAGCCAATGATTCTTCAATGACAACAGTTGCTTGCTCAGCTAGCAATGTAGCTTCAGAGAGAGTAGCAGTTGGAGTAGCAATGTGCTCAGAAAAAATTGAAACAATGGCTCTAAGATTTCAATGGCAGCCATGCCATCCTTGTGTCCCTGCTGAACCTCTACTGTGTCAACAGTAGGCATCTCCTTAGAAATCACTTTAGGAGCTTCAAAAGGAATGTCATCATCTGATTCATCAATCAGTGTTCTCCTTTTCTTTTTCATGGGCATCTCAGGCTCAGATTCAACATTGTCAGTGAAAGGCACCTTGGAGAGAAACACTCCTGCCCTTTGTCTCTTGCGAAATGTTTTCTTTGATCCTCCTCCCTTCTTTCTCTCAACACGAGAGAACTTAGAAATTTGCTCATTAATGTCTATGGAGGGTGCATGTTGAGTTTGGGGGTTGACAGTGTTTGATGGTTGAGTTTGGGTTACAGGTGATTTAGGATGAGAAGTTTGTTGGTGAGGTTGAGGTTGATGTTGTGATGATGTGGCAGTGTTTGAGAGTGATTGGTGTATAGGCTCAGTGTTTGGGTTTGTAGCTGTTGATGGTTGTTGTGGTTCTTGTTGTTGTGGTTCTTGTTGTTGTGGTTCTTAGGGTTGTGGTTCTTGGGGTTGTACAAGAAAGTTTGCAACGGCTATAGGATATACCATTGCAGGTAAATCAGCCTTAGCTGCATCCTTGTTGACCAAATCAGCAAATATTCGTTTTTTCAACTTGAAAGGTTTGATCTCATCTGCTTCAACAACTTGTTGACCAGGCAGACAAGAATTGTATAGTAATTGACAAAAACGAGCATAGTAAACAGTAGTAGGAAAATTTGCTAATCTCTCTCCTAAATTCTTTAAGACATGAGTACCAAAATCGAAATTAGTACCGTAGAGAAGAGAGTACCCCATCTGAAGACTGTCAATTGGAATAGCATCCCAATTGGTTATTTTGTTGCCAAACGCCTGTGTGATAGAGTCAAAGAAAAAATTCCACTCCTTGCGCAATTTCGGGCGTGTAATGGACCCAAGCTTGTCCATTGAATCAGCATACACAATCTCTGTGAGCATCGTCCTCAAGTTCACATCAGTCACAATATCATGAGAAGTGTATGTCTCGAAACCAAGAACCTCATTCACTGTCCTTGGAGTAATAACAAAATTGTTCTCTGGAGGAGTGAAAGTGATAGACGGAGTGCCATTTTCTCCATCATCATAACTGGAATGATGCCAAAAATAGGCAATCTGAGTGCCATACAGATGTTGTGGAGCAGTGAGAGCCGTGCCAATCTCGGAATCTCTCAGAAAGTTTTGAATCACATGGAAATCAGCAGGAGAAACATCTGTACTCAAAGGTGCAGCATAGTTATTTGTAGGATATGCCAATCCATTATCATGAAACAGTTTAGTTGCCATTTTGAGTAAGAAAAGAGTAAGCAGGTAAGGTGTTTGATGAAATGTGGGAGTTAGAATGCTAGAGATTAGAGTGTAGATGTGTGCAAAGTGAAAATCGATTAAGTGAATAAGTGAACCGTTGTGTGTCAAAAGATTAGAGAAGTAATAAAAAAAATAAAAACTCAAGAGTTTTAATCATTAAGGCACACAGAAGTTCTCTTGTGAAGTGTGTGAGTGGGACACGTGGCACACATGCATTGGTGCAGTTAAACCGTATGCACCGTAAAAACAGTTAATGATTACCATTCACTCTCATATCTTTAACTCCTCACAACTCTCTCTCCCCTGTTTCCAATGTCAAGATTAACTCCCCATTATCAAATAACAGTTGGCAATAATATGAAACAATTTCCGAAATACTCCAAATAAATCAAATATCATGAACAAAAATTTGTACCTCCGAATAATTCACAAAATCCAACAGTGTTTATCAATTATCCAACCTTATTATCATGACTTCCTCAAAAACTGTGCAGGTGTGCAAATATATGTGTGTGTAGCAGAGTTTACCGAAACAGTATTTAAAGCATCTAATATTTTATAAAATCCATAAAATAAACGAGTAAACCCTGTCTGCACAAACTCTTATAGTCAACTGCTAGTTTTTAATGACAGTGTATAAAATAAAAAAAAATCCATGTCAAATGCAGAAATAAGTTGATAAACATGCTAAATGTACAAGTATGCATTTTCGAGAAATTTCTTGGGATTTAGGAAATTAATAAGGACTCACCTTTCACTCAATGAAAATATCACTCAAGAACAGGTAAGTATATCACTCAGAATCAACAACATCAGAAGCATGCTTGACATTTGATATTAATCTAACTTTGAACACAATATACATTACAAATGATAATCAAAAGGTCTTTATTGGGTTGTAATGCAGGCTTGGGACAAGGTATGTCAAAGAAGGCTAAAACAGGTTAATGTCAAAAGCTAGCAAGTGACATCCTTATACCATCCAATTTATTGACCTCAACTATTTGACTCTAAAACAAGGATCAGACAATAATATGCTCTCTATTTTTTTTTTTATGTATAGAGAGCCAAAAAAAAACATATCCTTTGTAATTTATTGCACTAGTCAACTATTAGGTACACAATCTCAAATCATAAATGAATGCCCTTTCTTAAAGATTAATAACCCTTCACCTTATTACTCCTTTTATACAGTACTAGCCTTTGACAATTTGGGTTCAAATTTACAGATTGGCCAATACAAAAAAAAATTTATAGGCAGTAATATGGTGTGTCACCGAAAAATATGATTAGGCTCAATGGGTTAACTAATGGATCATGTAAACAGTGTTTGGTAAATATGGGAATTATGTGGTGTAACCTACTGCCTTTATCATTTTATCAGAATATAATGTTATGCATTTCAGGAAAGATTTCAAGCAACTGCTAGCAATGCAACTAAGCTGTGAACACTCAAGCAAATGAATAGATTGCAAAAGATATGCAATATGGCTCAAAAGCTCACTGGGTTTGTAATTAGATTAATCCCAATTAAAAAATCTCTATAACACAGCTGCTTGTATCTAAAGCATATAAATCAAATCTGTATACATATATTCATGTCCTTCTAATTATTTACACAGTGTCATTTAAAAAAGAGTTTGTTTTATGAGAGGCAATGCAGACAGTATTTACAGATTCAGAGTTTAGGATAAATAAACTAAGAGATGCTAAAAATAGCAGGAAAGTATTATGCAGTGTAAATTTGTCTGCACAGTCTAAGATTTAATCACAAATAATTTAGAAGAATGCATGATTAATTACTGAGAATATGCTGCATACAATTTCTTCATAGGTGTAATGTTCAGACAATGACAGTATCGGAGTTTAACCAACAGTATACGGAAACAGTGTTTGACAGACAGAGTATGACAGACAGTGTTTAACAAACAGAGTATGCGGAATAGAGTTTGAGGAAAAATGAAGTTTTGAGTCTAACCACTTTCTCTAGTCGAAACCAGAGATCATTCCTAACTCATTTACCAGCTTTGTGAACGTTGCCTCACTCAATGGCTTGGTGAAGATGTCTGCTAGCTGTTGGTCTGTAGACACAAAATGCAGTTCAATGTCTCCTTCTTCCACATGCTCTCTGATAAAATGGTACCTTATGCTGATGTGCTTGGTCATAGAGTGCTGTACTGGATTACCTGTCATAGCAATAGCACTTTGGTTATCACAGTAAATAGGAATTTTACTGTACCTCAATCCATAATCCAGCAATTGATTCTTCATCCACAAAATCTGTGCACAACAGCTACCAGCTGCAATATACTCTACCTCAGCTGTTGAAGTAGAAATTGATTTCTGCTTCTTGCTGTACCATGAGACCAGTCTGTTACCCAGAAATTGACAGCTCCCACTTGTGCTTTTTCTGTCTACCTTGCAACCTGCAAAGTCTGCATCTGAGTAACCAACTAGCTTGAAGTCTGTTTCCCTTGGATACCATAAGCCCAGAGTAATAGTGCCCTTTAGATACTTGAAAATTCTCTTCACAGCTGTTAGATGTGGTTCTCTAGGATCTGCCTGAAACCTTGCAGAAAGACAGGTGGCATACATGATGTCAGGTCTGCTTGCAGTCAGATAAAGAAGAGACCCTATCATGCCTCTGTAATTTGTCATATCCACTTGTGCTCCTGTGTCTTTGTCCAATTTTGTTGCTGTTGCCATGGGAGTAGTTGCAGATGAGCATTCAAGCATACCAAATTTCTTGAGGAGATTTCTGGTATATTTTGCTTGATTAATAAGAATTCCATCATCTGTTTGCTTCACCTGTAAGCCTAGAAAATAGCTATGCTCTCCCATCATGCTCATTTGATACCTTGACCGCATGAGCTTGGCAAACTTTTCACAGAGTTTATTATTTGTAGACCCAAAAATTATGTCATCAACATAAATTTGAACTAGAAGGAGGTCACTCCCTTGATTGAAATAAAACAGAGTTTTGTCAATTGTACCTCTGTTGAATCCACTTTCTAGAAGAAATTGAGCAAGTGTCTCATACCATGCTCTTGGTGCCTGCTTAAGTCCATATAATGCCTTATCTAGCCTGTAGACATAATCTGGATATTTGGGGTCCACAAAACCTGGAGGTTGCTCCACAAACACCTCCTCTTCTAGCTTTCCATTGAGAAAAGCACTTTTCACATCCATCTGACATACTTTGAATTTCTTGTGAGAGGCATATGCTAGAAAAATTCTTATCGCTTCCAATCTTGCAACTGGAGCAAAAGTCTCATCATAGTCTATTCCTTCCTGTTGAGAATAGCCTTTTGCCACTAATCTAGCCTTATTTCTTGTGATTACACCCTCACTGTCAGTTTTGTTTCTGAAAACCCATCTTGTACCAACAACAGATCTGTTCTTTGGTCTAGGTACAAGTGTCCAGACTTCATTTCTTTTAAATTCATTTAACTCCTCCTGCATTGCTGTTATCCAGTCAGCATCTTGAAGAGCTTCCTCAACTTTCTTTGGTTCTGTTTGAGAAAGGAATGCATGAAACAGACATTCATTAGTTGTTGCACTCCTTGTCTTTACTGTGGCATCTAGATCTCCAATAGTTAAATCAGGTGTATGAGATTTTGTCCATTTCCTAGCTGAAGGTAAATGACTTCTTTCAGTTGTTGATCCTCCCCCTCGATCAATGTTCTCCTGATTGTCTTGTTGTCTCTGTTCATTTTCTGAAGCTCCCCCTGAATTCGACTGCTCAGAGTTTGAACTGTCAGTGTTTGAGCTTTCAGAGTTTGCGTCAATAGTGTTTGAGCCATCAGCGTTTGACTCAACAGTGTCTGATCCAGATTCACCATGTGACTCATTTTCAGAGTTTGAGTCATCATTTTGATCATGCTCCCCCTCAACTGGTTCTCTCCTTTGCTGGGGCTGAGTAATTTCTTCAGTATTCACCAGTAGAGGCTCAGAGTATACTTCGGCAGTGTTTGTTGATTCAGCTTCATCAGAGTTTATCTCATCAGAGAATAAATCTTCATTTTCAAAACGAAGTTGATCATGTTCATCCACATCTTCAAGTCCAGTTATTTTCTTGTCATCAAATGACACATGAATGGACTCCATAACCACTCTTGTTCTCAGATTATAAAATCTGTATGCCTTTGTTGACACTGGATAGCCAACAAAAATCCCTTCATCTTCTTTTAACTCGAATTTAGTCAGCTGTTCAGGATGAGTCTTCAAAACAAAGCATTTGCACCCGAAAATATGAAAATATTTCAGGTTAGGCTTCTTTTTATTCACCATCTCATATGGTGTCTTTCCATGCTTATTGATCAGTGTAGCATTTTGAGTAGAACAAGCAGTTTGAACAGCTTCTGCCCAGAAATAAGTTGGCAATTTTGCTTCATCAAGCATAGTTCTGGCAGCTTCTATCAAGGTTCTATTTTTCCTTCCAACTACACCATTTTGTTGTGGTGTACTAGGTGCTGAAAATTCTTGCTTCACTCCATTGTTCTTGCAGAATTCTTCCATTGTTGCATTCCTGAACTCAGTTCCATTATCACTTCTGACGATTCTGACTTTGTTACTTGATCCTTTGTCCAGAAGCTTCACATGCTCCAACAGAGTTAATGCAGTTTCATCCTTCTTTGCTAAAAAATATACCCAAGTGAATCTAGTGTATTCATCAATAATGACTAAAGCATATTTCTTCCTTGCTATATACATAACATTTACTGGACCAAAGAGATCAACATGCAGAAGATGATAAGGATCAGTGATTGAAAATTCTGTCTTGCTCTTGAAAGATGACTTCCTTTGCTTGGCCTTTTGACATGAATCACATAGGCCATCAACATTTAACAGAGCTTTTGGGAGTCCTCTTACAAGATCCTTTCTGATCAATTCATTGATGTTGTTCAAGTTCAAATGTGAGAGTTTCCTGTGCCACTTCCAACTCTCTTCACTAGACATTCTTGTAGACATGCAAACAGCTTTTCCAACAGAGTCTGTTAAGAGCTTGATTTCATAAATGTTGTTTTTCCTATGACCAACTAGAACAACCTTTCCTGTAGATTTGCTGATAACTTCACAATATTCAGGTTGAAAATCTACATGATATCCCTTGTCACAGATTTGACTCACAGATAGCAAGTCATGCTTGAGTCCTGGGACATGAGCTACATCGGTGATGATGACATTTCCAAGATTAATATTGCCATATCCCAATGTTCTTCCTACATTGCCATCACCAAAGGAAACTTTTGGGCCAGCCTTCTCCTCATAGTCTGATAGCAGGGCTTTATTTCCAGTCATATGTCCTGAGCATCCACTGTCCACGACTAGGATTGCCTCCCTGTTGCCCTGCAATCACAAGCAATTACTGAGAGTTAGATTTAAGGATCCAGACTTGCTTGGATCCTTTGACATTCTTAACTTTGTTAGCTTTAGCAGCGGAATTAACATTATAAGAGTTTGAGCTAACAGTATCAGAGTTTACACTTGCAGTATTAACTTTAACCCATTTCAGATTGGGTTTCAGTTCATAGTAATTATGATAAATAGCATGATACTCTCTGCAAGTATAAATGGAATGCCAAGTGCTTCCACAGTGTGTGCATAAAGTCTGTGGCTTAGTTCTAGCAAAATCCTTCTTTACCTCAGACTTGGAAGGTAAAGAATTTATATTTTTGTTTTTCTTGCAGAAATTTGCAAGATGCTTAGTACTACCACAGTTATGACATGTCTTTCTTGGAGCATAACTAGCAAGCATTGGTTTATTTCCTGAAGTGATGCCTACTTTTCCATTTCTGTTCTTATTTGACACTCCCTGTTTCTTAACAGATTTTAACTCCTTCAGTTTATGTTTGAGTTGTTTATCTGTCATCAAACCAATATTAACCTGTTTAGCACAAGTTTTTACTGATTTGACCTTAACAGTTTCTTTTTCATTATCAGACAAAAATTTACTGGCTCCATGTACAAAATGAGGTCTGATTTTAACTTGACTTTGAAATCTTAGTTCATCTCCCTCATTATAACCTAGACCAACAGTGTCTGTTTGAAAAACCTGTTGAGTGTCCTTTCCAGAATTAGTCCAAGTCCTAATTTTCTTATTTGCTTCCTCCAACTCAGATTCTAGTTGTTTATATTTCTGAAACAAATCCTGTTCTATAGAAACAGCATCATCTCTCTCTTTCTGAACTTGTTGCATATTTTTTAGCTTTTCTTCAACAATTTTATTTCTCTCTTTGAGTTCAGAATTCTCAGATTTACTCCTCTCATTCTCTAAAGTCTGATCCCTATAACTTATATGCAATGACTTAGGATAAATTCTTAATTGGGAAATGTCATCAATATTATAAGCATAGGTAGTTTGAGGTACCTGATTTTTAGAAGTTTCTGATTCAGTAGTAGCCATGAGAGCATAGTTTATTTCTTCATCAGAATCTGAAGTGTCTGCCCAATTTCTGCCTTTAGTGTAGAGTGCTTTTTCAGTTTTACCTTTCTTACACTCAGGAGCAAAGTGGCCCATCTCCTTACACTTGTAGCATTGGATTTCAGACTTGTCTTTCTTCCCCCTTGAATCTCTCTTATCAGACTTCTTGAAGCTTTTCTTGTCAGAATTGGAAACATTCCTGGAGAAATTCTTTCCCTTCTTGAAATTCTTGAAGCCCATTTTCTTGAACGTCTTAACCATCAAGGCAGCCATCTGCATTATCTCTTCTTCATCATCCTCAGAATCAGATAATTAATCTGAGTTTGAGTCATTGTCAGACATTGGTGACTCACTATCAGACTGTACAGCTAGTGCCTTTCCTTTAGCTTTTCTCCTGGATGATTCTTTCTTCATAGGCTTCTCTTCAACCTTAAGAGCAACAGACTTAGCCTTTTTGTTGAATCTCCTATTTCTCTGTTCCATTTCCAATTCATGAGTTTTGAGCAACCCATAAATTTCATCAATTTGGGTCTCATCAAGTTCATAATTGTCTCTAATAGTGGTAGTTTTCACATCACACTTTTCAGGTAGAGACAGAAGAAACTTTAGATTTGAATCTTCCAAATTATATTCTTTGTCAACCAATGACAAATCATTCAACAGTTTACAAAATCTGTCAAATGTTTGTGTCATGGTCTCTTCAGGTTTAGCCTCAAAATGTTCATACTCCTGAGTGAGTATGTGTCTCCTATTCTTCTTGATTGCAGGAGTTTCCTGACATCTAACCTCAAGAGCATCCCAAATTTCTTTTGCAGTAGTCAAGCCAATAACCTTGTTAGACATAACATTATCCAAAGCACAGTGAAGTAAATTCCTCACCTTTGCATCTTTAGCAATGGATGAAAGATCTTCAGGAGTCATATCCTTCTTCTCCTTAGGAATCATTTTGGCCTCTTGACCAGTAACAGCAGGAGCCAACTTTGTAGGCAGATGTGGCCCTTCATTAATCCTGTCAAGATATTCTACATCTATAGCTTCCAGAAACATGGTCATCTTTACCCTCCAGATGGGATACTCTGATGGCCTGAGAATAGGAACCCTAATAGCTTCATATCGACTAACAGTGGGTTTAGCATTTTCATACTCTGATGGAGGTGGAACTTCAGACATGATGATTTCTGTGTGTGTGTGGATCTTAAACTGTAATGTTTAACATATATGGCTCTGATACCAATTGTTAGGCCGAATACACACTAATAATCAATATTAGATGAGAGAATAACAATTAAAATGATTATGCACTTTAAATCTTCTTGTATTAAAAACCCTCTTCGTGATGTAAACTATCACAAAGAGCTGCTAGGTTACAATAAGAATGAATAATTCTATTGTTCTTAATCCTTCTATGATTAACCTATCTGTATATATAAGAATACAGCTTCGATACAATCTCTAATTGATATTCCTAATAATTAGCTATACAATGATATCAATTACAAATTGTCACACGTCTCCTAAGTCAACTCGATCTCTTTGATAGCTATCCAATCTTCAAAGATCTCGCTTCCATATCAATCTTCAATTGATCTCTGATATCTTCTGTTGACTTCGTACGCGCTGCTTCTAGACAGACTTTACTAAACTCTGTCCAGCTTCCGTCTGTCAGACTTTACTAAACTCTGACTTCCTTCCAGTTAAACTCTGATATTTCACTATTACACTTAAACACTGAAACATTACATATATTATATCTAACAGTTGTATTTGGTATAAGGATAACCAGAAGTCTACCTGGATGATGTCAAGGCATTGTTATGAGGGACAAAGCCAAACTGGATGCTAGGTTACAATTTGATCAAACAGTATATTTGACAAGAAGCACCAGTGACAAGACTTGAGGATATCAGGCACCTGCTGCACATTCAAGATTATAATGGACATCTAGATCTACTGAATCTGGATGCTAGAGGAATGTGAACAAGTGCACTCCTGGTTGGTGAGATAATTGAAGATCTCTACAGGTTAGTATAAACTGGTATCATCACTCAAGCAAGCATGGAAGACATGGTATGACACCCTAACTATAATTTAATATTTGGTATCAATCTTTAACAGTTGGTATCTTTTAATAATTGGTGTCATATTCATAGAACTCTCTACATATTTAGGCACAAACATAAATGATATATATGTGCAATGATATCTTGATTATATTATATGTTGGTTTACTAGCTATAAATTGGTATCAAGATATTTGCTGTTTTGATGTTGGTAAAGTTGAAATTCATTTGATTTGCTTTAGTAAGCCAAAAGAATGATGACAATAAAAGTAAGTCAAGGATCTTTTATTTCTATTCAGAAGATTCTAGACCTGTTAAGACTACCTACCAACAAACCACTGTAGCTGGCTTTTGACCTGTTAGTTTGGATATAATAAGTTGGTAATCAAAAATCTTAAGATGGACCCGGATCTGAGGAAATGGTACTCTAGAGATATTTGACCCAACAAGTTCAGGATCTACTAATTAGGACCTAATCAGGCTATAGAGGAATCATCAGCTCATTATCTTATTCAATTGCTAATAGATCACTTACACACATATTTTATTCTCAATTATGCAAATGTGCAAGGTCCCAAGTGGATTCTTGAGAATCTATTCTTCTAGTTATTACACTTGATTTTCATATGTCTTAAGTTGGACCCAAATCTACGGAGATGGTACCCTAGAGACATCAGTTCTGACATGTTTTGCTACATAGAGACAGATCAAATGAGTTGTACGAAAGCAGGAGATCACAAGGAATCAATTTCATCTCCAACAACTCTGTGGAACACTCAAGGACTAAGCAACTTGCATAAGGTATCAATTCTTTTGAGAGAACATGTCTTTAATTAAGAACAACTTGCAGACACGTTTGCTGAATCACTTGATGAAATTAATTTTTCAAGATTGGTTTGTGAACTTGGGATTTTATTAATGCTATATGATTGTAAATCCCGTCTGTTAAGTAATTCTTAAGTAAGCTCACAAGTTTTCAATTGTTTGTGAACTTATTTACATCCAGACCTCACACTGAAAATTATCTGTTGAATGATTGCCATGTGTATAATTGCAATATATTTTAGTGGTGATTATTTAAGGATAATTTAAATACTTAAATGCTAAAATCTAACTCATAGAGATTTAGTATTTAATTATTTAATTTTTTTTTATTTATATGGGTTACGGACTTGAAGCAATTCAATTTAGTATTTGCTCTGTACCTTATATTTATTAAAATAAATAAACAACATAACTAATTTGGACCTAATCTGTATTGGTCTTCAATTAGTTGTGAGATGTTAATTCTAGTGAATTTTATCAATGTTCCATTTTCAGAAATTCACTATAATTAATATCATGGTTCTAACAATTGGTTGTACTGAAGTTTTGACTTATATCAGTTAATGATATTTAGTTAGAATTCTATTTACTAACTAATTGTGAGATGTATTGGTATGTGTGAAATTACTTAGAACTCCTCTAAGTAATGATTTTTATATCTTTTACAATTCACTCATATTATTATACATGGTATAAAAATTCTCTAAGTAGAACTATGGATATTGAAATATCTAAAGTTACTATAGTTCAATTACTTTGAATAATTTTTATGCTTATTTGCAAGATTCTAATCACTTTGATAATAAATGTTATATAATATGGATCAAGGTGTATTGGACTAAGAAAATTATTTCTAAGATTGCAGACAAGACAATCTTGGTAATCAAGTTTTATTTTTAAGAACCAAGATTGTCTATCAACAAACAGTTGTTAGGAGTTAATAATTTTTGTTATCGAGGAGTTGTCTTGAAGTCATAAGATTAAAATGTTAATGATGGTAATTATCCAAGTGATAGTGGTGGAAACAATTTTGTTTTTGGCGATACCAATGTCATTGGAAAATAATCATCAAGTCATTCTGGCAACAACTCGAGGGAAGTAAACAAAGGATTCACTAGTCAAACACAACATCACAATGAAGAACAAGACGATTCATCAAGATCCAACCTTCTCAAACAATCTGTTTGGAATAGAGCTGATCATTGGTGATCCAGATGTTGTAGTAAGAACTGAAAGGGCTTCTCAGAATCAAGGTATAGAATCTAAGGAATCTGAGAAAGCAATTGTGAATCTGGAACAACAAGAAACGTGGAAGTTGGTGCCAAGGTTTGAGTGCCAAGCAACTGGTATGACATTCTTTTCGAATTCTATCTTGTCATCTTTCTATAAGAATTGTCATAATCATTCTAATGCGTTAATCCATGTTTCTTTATTTTAGAATAATAATTTTCTCTAAAAATATTTTTCTCTAATTCTCTAGTTAGAATTTTTGAGGAAGCTATTTTTGTTGAAAATTTTATTATTTTAAAAAAGCTGCCATATTTATGATAGTTTATTAAATCATATTTTCTCTCTAAATAATTTTCTAGTAGAAAGTTGTTTTGTCAGAAAATATATGGATTTGCTAACCTATTATAAATACTCTTGTATATACTTAATGTTTTTGTACATGTATTGTAATTTTTAAATGTTAATCTTATTTAACATGTTTTGTAGTGTTTGTTTTTTTATTTTAGTTGTATGTCCGTTTATAGTTTAAGCTATGTAAATTATTACTTATGTATAGTTTTATTTATTTTTTATTTTATTTTATTCGAATTTTTCTTTTCTTATAGTTTTTATTTTGTATAATTATTATGTATATTATTTCTTAATTTTGTATTTTCTTTTTCATATGTATATAAATAGCTTGTATAGTTTTTACAGTTTAGTCACTATACTTGCAAAACTAACAAATAGGTCCCTGTACTTGGTTCTTTTGTTGTTCTTCTTATTAACACACACAAAACCTGAAGTTTAAGTATAAATCTTTGTTTTGTGATTGCTGTTAACAGATCTTCGTGTTAAGGACTTAACAATTGACCAATGTTGGTATCAAATTGGTATGTGTCTATACAATTGGTTAGGAACTAATGTTTGATTTTCAGGATCTAACAATTGAAAGACAAGACCTATCATGTACTAACAATTTCTAATAGTTGGTATCTATCATGCAGGACCTAAAACATGATAAAATAGTTTTGTTTGTATTGGTTTAAACATTAACATACATTGATTCGATTAATATTTATTAATTGGATTTTTGCCTATGTTCTTGTTTTGTAAAACCAGCTCAGGATCTTTATCTTCCTAACTCAAAATATCTTTCTACAGCTGTGATTGCTTACATTGTAAATCTTTTGAAATCACAACTGTACATCATTTCACTTAAGATAAATGCAATATTTTCTCAGAAAACTTTTCAATGTTAAAAATGCATTCTATCTCTATGTTGCTCATATTATGTGATGCAGGTTCATCTACATGGAATTTTGTATTCTCACATGTTTAGTCATAAGGTTGTAAACCCAACAACTTTTGTCCCAGACTACAGTCAAACTCAAACACATTCTATCTTACCCCCTAAATGGAAGTAACCTATCAGACTAGAGGTCACCAGGGAGTAAATGCACTTGATGCAGCAAACAAGGATGTGTGGGATATTCAGTTGGAGAGTCACTATCTTATACACTAACCAAAATATTTCATATGCACAAGTGAGATTGCACATACTAAGGATGAATTGACGGAAACCTGTAATCCAACCATTTTACGGTTAGGATTATAAGTTAAAGGTTCTTTAATGAATCAAGAGTCTTCACAGACCTCGAGAGAAGGTATTGATCTCAAATTCAAAATTCAACGAGATCATTATCTAACTCCCCAGAGGGAACATCTCTGGATCCTGCGGGTAACGGATCCGACATAGGTACGGATCGGCAACTTGTGAACTATGATTCAGATTTTACTTGATGAGTTTAACAAGGTGATGTCTTCACAAACATTAGAAGGGAACCTTGATGTCAATGCTAAATTTATAGATCATTGCTTACCTTCTCAGAATTCAAATCTGAAAACCCTGAAAAGGAAAATTAGCAACTTGTAGATTATGACTCAGATTCGTCTGACGAGTCCGACGAGGATTTGGGATTTGCGAACTCCCATTGCACCACCACCGACCTCTCTTGAAGTGGCTAGGGTGATTTTTCTTTGCAGGTACACTAAAGGATGTTGGAGCAATGAGTGATACACCAGTGAGCAAGAGTGTAAACACAGAGAGAAGTGAGACACTCAACACAAATGAGTGGAGAGATGAGTGAAACAATTGTGAGGTACACTAAACACTATCACACACTCACAGTGAGGAAGAAAATGAAACTTCCTTTCTAACAAAGCTTTATCAATTGATTTCAATGTACTCTAACGATTGATATAAATTGGTAACAATTTGGTATCAACTACTTTGTCAATTAGTTGAATGGAGGATTACTCAACTAACGGGGAGAGATATATTGAAAAAGATATATTCAAGCTTAAAGCTTACCTTAGTAGGATATACTCAACTATGGGGGAGAAGTATTGGGGTACAAGTAAAAGAAGAGTGAGTTAGAAAGGGGGAGCAGTAAAGACGTTTAAAGCTTACATTAGTAGGATATACTCAACTAAGGGGGAGAAGTATTGGGGTACAAGTAAAAGAAGAGTGAGTTAGAAAGGGGGAGCAGTAAAGACTGTGCTTAGAATGAGATAGGATGAGAAGCAAGTCTATTTTTTCTAAGGGGGAGCCTTAGATGAAGAAGCAAAAGAACTTTCATTTGTTATGAAAGTGGAGATATAAGGAGAATTACATCACAATACTATTCTATTAGTCTTTCAATGTACTATGTATAAAGGCTAAGTGGAAGAGTAGTAAATTCACCAGAAGTTATAGAAATGGTATTGATTCACCATTGTCTATATAGTAGGAACAACTATTTTTCTTTAGTGAGAAAAGCTGTGTCAGAAATGGGAAGTGATTGTAAATCAAGAACTGCTGATAATCACCAATGTAAGATGTGAAGGATTATCAGGCAGAGATATGAAGAATCAGAAATGAAGATGGGTTATCTATTGAAGATCAGTTCAGTGCTAGAGGAACAATCATCTATCATTTCATCAACTGAAGATTCTGGAATTGTTAAATCTAAACCAGAGAATTTTTTTTGTATTATTTACTTGTGTTTAAGTGAGGTAGTTGAGTTATCCTCTAGGTATTTGCTTGTTATTGTCTAACAAACAAATAGGGGGAGATTGAAAGGCATATGATGTAGCCTATTTGTATTTTGAGGATACAACTCAACTTAAACAAGATTGTATTAGTAAATAGTATATAGACTGTCACAAGGAATCTCAGAAGAAAAAGATCAAGGTCAATCTACAGACTTGAAGAATTACTACATTGAAAGAAGTTCAGACATCTGATCAAGCCTCAGTGAAGTGTTCTTTAAAGAAGTGGATTCATTTAAAGTGACAGAGATTTCGATAGTGACGGAAACAGTACAGAAGAATTAATAGAGAGAGAAGAAAAAGAAAAGAAAAGGAACCAGATTTAAAAGTCAATATATGAAGAATAGTCATTGCGGTTAGTCACTCATGAACCAGACAGTACATCGAGTGTCAACATTAAACAGTGGTTGTTCATCATTAACTTCAGTGGTTCAAGCTATCAAGACTGGTATGTTAATAGAAGAAAGGAACCAAATCATAAAGTCAAAAATAAAGAAAAGCCGTTGGAGTTAGTCGCTCATGAACCAGACCGTGCATTGAGCATCAACGAAAATTCGATAGTAATTCTTTATTACTTTCAGTGGTTCAAGAAAAAGATTTGAACTTTCAAAAGATTTATATTAATTCTATTTTAATTAATATAATTATGTAATTGATTTAATTTAATAAATTAATTCATTCTGAGTTAATTTATTTATTAAATTAGTTATCATATTAATTAATTTTGAATTAATGTATTAATTTTATTTAATTTAATTATTAATTTAGTTAATTAATCATTACTTTCTAAATGATTATTGATTTAAGTTATGTAATTAAATTAAAATAAAAATGAAATAATGAAAGAAGAAGTCGACAGAGCTTAGCAAGAGGAATTGTGCAATTGACAAAATGAATTGTACATGTAGAAAGAAGTTAGCAAAAGGAGGATTAGAAAAAGGGAGTAACAGGTTGCTAGTCGACAAAAAAAAATAATATAAAAGAAACAAGTAGCATGCAAAAAGAAAAAAAGGGGAATCAAAAGAAGAAAACAAACAGACCCTGCACATGCCTGTACGTTCTTTGTCGAGAGATCTCCTACGCGCCTCATGCGCGCGTGCACGCCACGCGCTAGACAGAAATAAAAGAATCCCACGCGCGTGTCTGTCACACTCCTTTCCTGCAACTGTGATTCGTTTAGACAGTCATATATATTTTAGTTTCACATAATATGAACAAATCATTACAGCCGAGTGGTTTATCTTTTATTATTAAACAAGACAATCTCAATTGTCTTGCCGATTGTATTGGTAAGCTTTGATTGTCTTGCCTATTGTATTGCCTATTGTCTTGGCAATACAAATTGATTGTCTTGGAGGTTTTGGATTGTCTTGCCGATTGTCTTGGAAGTACAAAACTGATTGTCTTGGAAGAGCAGATTGTCTTGCCGATTGTTTTGGCGGTACAAATGAAAAGGAAAAGTGACAGAAGACTACATAAAATCAAGACAGGCGGCCAGATAGAAAAACAACTCTCAGAACATATCATCTTCAACAAACAAAAAGCCATTCTCTCTCATTGAAGAACAACACAGCAAGAGAAATAAATTTGTAGAAAATCAAGTTCATCTTATTTTTAATATCTGATCTGATAGAAGTTGTTTACTTGATACTCTTGTGATATTAGCGAGTTTTTACTCCTAATCTATATCTCGATTTTTATTAACAAATCTAGAAAAATTCATGTCGAATTTTCTAATTTGTTTTTATTAACTAGATATAATTTCTGTACTGTATTTGTAACAAACCCCTCAAGTTAATATAATTTTATATTTAACTTGAATTTTGTTTCATTTAATTCCGCTCAAATTTGTCAAAATATAAATTAAATTTATCCGGACAAATTTCGATTAAACAGTACTGTTTGTATTCAACCCCCCCTTCTACAAACATATTGGACCTAACATCATCGTCCTAACATATCAGGCGACAATGGATATCCCCAAAACTTTTAAAGGAAGAATTGATAATGCTTACAGACTGATATACTGAAAGGTGAAAGGAAAATTGGTATGGAAGGATGGACTAATATTATATTATATTAGAAGAGAAACTGATATTATATTGTTTTATATATTTTTTTTCCTATAAAGGAAAAATGGATGTTGTATTGAATAAGTAATGATTAATTCTTTTCTTAATTATTATAGTGCATTTTCTGTTTATATATATATATATATATATATATATATATATATATATATATATATATATATGTGTGTGTGTGTGTGTGTGTGTGTGTGTGTGTGTGTGTGTGTGTGTGTGTGTGTGTGTGTGTGTGTGTTTTAACTTTGATTTCTGGTTTACAATATCATCTTGCTAAGCTATTATAGCTCACTCTTGCTATTTATTTATATAACAGCAAGGGCAGATGCCGATACTTAGCACTACACCCCGTAAGAGGGTAAGGGCTTTTGAGAGAGTGCTGGCGCCTATCCCTGAGGTAGTTCTTGTAGGACGGATGGGTATTAGTAGACATATGTAAATTAAGTGTGTAAGCTTGTGTAATAACTTTTGGTTGTTGATATGCTTCTTCTAGAAGTAATATTCAGCAACACTACTTAAGTAAGATTCTGGGTTGTAATAACTCTTTTAACTTTAAACTGTTATTATTATGGATATTGTTCTCTGAGCATATGACTGGTGTGTAATGTTATAGTGTGGGGTCTATTGTGTGAGTATTAGCAAGTATTTATGTTAGATATAATTGATGTGATTTAATGTCAGTGTTTAAGTGTTACAGGTAAAGAGAGTTTAACTTGTTATTGAAAGCAGTTGTAACAGAGTTTGAGTATATGCTGATTGCTGGAAGCGCAAACGCTGACAGAGGAAAGCGTAAACACTGATAGCTGAATACATGGAAGCGCAAACACTGTTAGCATGGAGAGAACCGAGTTTGCTAAAGTCTGTCTACTGGGAGCGTCTACAAGTCAACAGAGTTTGAAGATTAATTTAATATTAATATGGAAGCGATATCTTTGAAGATTGGATAGCTATCAAAGAGATTGAGTTGACTTAGAAGATGTGTAGCAATCGTAATTGATATCAATTGTATAGCTTAATTTTAGGAGAATCAATTTACGATTGTACGTAGCTGTATATCTTATAAATACAGTTAGGTTAACCCTAGAAGGGTATCCATCGTGAACGAATATCATTCTTGTAACCTAAGCAGCTCTCTGTGATACTTTACATCACCGAGAGAGGAATTATTAATTTCAAACAGTTTTAAGAGTTAAAACGTGTGTTCTTGTTACTTATTCATACAGTACTTGATTATATATTGTGTATTCGACCTAACAAGTGGTATCAGAGCCAAATCTGTTACTTTATTACAGTTAAAGATCCAAACGCAATAGTAATCAATGGCAGAGATACCTCCACCATCTGAGAAAGCTCCTACTACTGTTAGTAGGTATGAAACAATTAGGGTTCCTATACTAAGGCCATTAGAGTATGCAATTTGGAAGGTGAAGATGACCATGTTTCTGGAGGCTACAGATCCAGAATATCTGGACAGAATTTATGAAGGTCCTCACAAACCTACAAAGTTATCTACTGCTGCTGCCGGTGAGGAATCAAAAGTTATTCCAAAAGAGAAGAAAGATCTAACTGCTGAGGATCTTTCATCTATTGCAAAGGATGCAAAGGTAAGGCATTTACTTCACAGTGCGTTAGACAATGTTATGTCTAATAAAGTGATAAACTGCACAACTGCAAAGGAGATATGGGATGCACTTGAGGTTAGATGTCAAGGAACTCCTGCAATTAAGAAGAACAGAAGGAACATACTCACTCAGGAGTATGAGCATTTTGAGGCAAAATCTGATGAAACCATGACAGAAACATTTGACAGATTCTGTAAACTGCTCAATGATTTGTCATTGGTGGACAAAGAGTATGATTTAGAAGATTCAAATCTCAAGTTTCTTCTCTCTTTACCTGAAAAGTGGGATGTGAAAACAACCACTATAAGAGATAATTATGAACTTGGTGAAACAGAAATTGATGAAATTTATGGACTACTCAAAACCCATGAATTGGAATTGGAGCAGAGAAACAAAAGATCTAGTAGAAAGTCAAAGTCTGTTGCTCTTAAGGCTGAGGAGAAACCATCAAAGAAGGAAGCATCAAGGAGAAAGGCAAAAGGAAAAGCTTTAGTCATTCATTCAGAGAATGAGTCATCAAACACTGATGTTGACTCAAACACAGATGAATCATCTGATTCTGAAGATGATGAGGAGATGATGCAAATGGCTGCATTGATGGTAAAGACCTTCAAGAAGATGGGATACAAGAACTTCAAGAAGGGAAAGAGATTCTCCAAGGACTACTCAAAGTTTGACAAGAAGAATTTCAAGAAATCTGAGGGAAAGGACTTCAAATCTGGTAAGAAAGATAAGTCTGAGATTCAATGCTACAAGTGTAAGGAGATGGGTCACTATGCTCCTGAGTGCAAGAAGGGTAAAACTGAAAAGGCACTCTACACCAAAGGCAGAGATTGGGCAGACACTTCAGATTCAGATGAGGAAGTCAACTATGCTCTCATGGCTACTACTAAGACTGAAAATGATGATCTCAAGGTACCTCCAACTACCTATGCTTATAACACTGATGATATAACTGAATTGAGAATTTATCTTAAAGCATTGCATATCAGTTATAGGGATCAGACTTTAGAAAATGAGAGGATAAAGTCTGAGTGTTCTCAACTCAAAGAAAGAAATAAACTTGTTGAGGAACAGCTAGAGAACATGAATAAAATTCAAAAAGAGAGAGATGATGCAGTGTTTATTGAACAGGAGTTGCTAGGTAAGTATAAGCAACTAGAATCTGAATTGGAGGATACTAAACACATCATTAAAACTTGGACACACTCTGGTAAAGACACTCAAGAAGTGTTTCAGTCAGATACAGTAGGTCTAGGTTACTCTGTAGGAGATGAACTTAGATTTGAAAATCAGGTAAAGGTTAGACCACATTGTTCATCTGAGGGTAATGTCATGGGAACAGGTGGACCTAAGACTGAAGCACAGAAAAAGGCTGTTAAAGAGTCATATGCTAAAACTTTTGTTAAAGAGGCTAACATTGGTTTAATGACAGATAAACAACTCAAGCATAAGCTTAAGGAGATAAAATCTGTCAACAAACAGAGAATGCCTAAGAAAAACAGAAATGGTAAGGTAGGCATAACATCAGGAATAAAGCCAATGCTTGCTTCATTAGCTCCTAGGAAAACATGCTTTAACTGTGGTAGCACTAATCATCTTGCTAATTTCTGCAGTAAGAATAAAAACATTAATTCTTTGCCCTCTAAAACTGCAGTAAAGAGTGATTATGTGAGAACAAGACCACAGACTTTATGCAAACACTGTGGAAGTACTTGGCATTCTATTTACACTTGCAGAGATTATCATGCTATTTACTATAATTACTATGAACCCAAACCAAATTTGAAATGGGTTAAAGTAAACTCTGCAAATGTAAACTCTGAAAAAGTTAGCTTAAACTCTGTTAATATGAATTCCGCTGCAAAAGCTAACAGAATTAAGAAAGCCAAAGGATCCAAGCAAGTCTGGATCCTTAAAACTAATAATCAGTGATTGTTTGTGATTGCAGGGCACCAGGGTCAGTACCCTAGTCGTGGACAGTGGATGTTCAGGACACATGACTGGAAATAAAGCCCTGCTATCAGAGTATGAGGAGAAGGCTGGCCCAGAAGTTTCCTATGGAGATGGCAACATAGGACATACACTGGGATATGGCAATATTAATCTTGGAAATGTCATCATCATAAATGTAGCTCTGGTTCCAGGACTCAAGCATGATTTGCTATCTGTGAGTCAAATCTATGACAGAGGATATCATGTAGATTTTCAGCCTGAATATTGCCAAGTGATCAGTAAATCTACAGGGAAAGTTGCTCTAGTTGGAAACAGACACAACAACATCTATGAAATAAAATTGTCAACCAACACTGATGGCAAAGCAGTGTGTCTGTCTACAAGAATGTCAAGTGAAGAGAGTTGGAAATGGCACAAGAAACTCTCTCATTTGAACCTGAACAACATTAATGAGCTAATCAAGAATGATCTTGTAAGAGGTCTACCAAAGTCCTTGTTGAATGTAGAAGGACTGTGTGATTCTTGTCAAAAGGCTAAACAGAGAAAAGTCTCCTTCAAAAGCAAATCTGAGTCTTCAATTGTTGATCCTTATCATCTACTACATGTTGATCTTTTTGGTCCAGTGAATGTGATGTCTCTTGGAAAGAAGAAATATGCATTAGTCATTGTTGATGAATATACCAGATTCACATGGGTATATTTTCTTGCAAAGAAGGATGAAACATCATTAACACTGACAGAACATATAATCCAACTGGACAAAGGGTCAGAGTATCAAGTGAAGATAATCAGAAGTGACAATGGAACTGAGTTCAGAAATTCATCTATGGAAGAATTTTGCAAGAGTAAAGGGATCAAACAAGAGTTTTCTGCACCTGGCACTCCACAACAAAATGGTGTAGTGGAGAGGAAGAACAGAACTTTGATAGAAGCTGCCAGAACCATGCTAGATGAAGCAAAGTTGCCAACTTATTTCTGGGCAGAAGCAGTTCAAACTGCTTGTTTTACTCAAAATGCAACACTGATCAACAAGCATGGTAAAACACCATATGAAATGGTGAAGAAGAAGAAGCCAAATCTAAAATATTTTCATATTTTTGGATGCAAGTGCTTTGTGTTGAAGACTCATCCTGAACAGTTGACCAAATTTGACCTAAAGGCAGATGAAGGAATTTTTGTTGGCTATCCACTGTCAACAAAGGCATTCAGAGTTTATAATCTGAGAACCAGAGTGATCATGGAGTCTATTCATGTGTCATTTGATGACAAGAAAATAACTGGACTTGAAGATGTTAATGAGCATGATCAATTGCACTTTGAAAATGAAGATTTATTAAACTCGGATGATATAGATCTGACAAACACTGTTGAGGTCAATTCTGAACCTCTACTGGTAAACACTGAAGAAACTTTTCAATCAGAAACAAGGGAAGAACCAGTTGAGGGGGAGCATGAAGAATCACATCAAAGTGATAATTCAAACACTGATAGTGACTCAATTGATAACTCTGAATCAAACACTGTTGATTCAAACTCTGAACATTCAAATTCTGAGCAGTCACATTCAGGGGGAGCATCAGAAAGTGAAGAAAGGCACCAAGAAAATCAGGAGAGCATGGATCAAGGGGGAGGATCACATGATGACAGAAGCAATCTGCCTTCTGCAAGAAAATGGACTAAGTCACATACACCTGATTTAATTATTGGTGATCCAGATGCAAGAGTAAGGACAAGAAGTGCAACAACAAATGAATGTCTGTTTCATGCATTCTTGTCACAAACTGAGCCAAAGAAAGTAGAAGAAGCTCTGAAAGATGCTGACTGGATAACAGCAATGCAAGAAGAGCTAAATGAATTTGAGAGAAATGAGGTGTGGACACTTGTACCAAGGCCAAAGAACAGATCTATTGTTGGTACTAAATGGGTTTTCAGAAATAAAACTGACAGTGATGGTGTGATCACAAGGAACAAAGCAAGACTGGTAGCTAAAGGCTATTCACAGCAGGAAGGAATAGATTATGATGAGACTTTTGCACCAGTTGCCAGGTTGGAGGCAATAAGGATGTTTCTTGCCTATGCTTCTCACAAGAAATTCAAGGTTTTTCAAATGGATGTGAAAAGTGCTTTTCTGAATGGAAAACTTGAAGAAGAAGTATTTGTTGAACAACCACCTGGTTTTGTAGATCCAAAATATCCAGATCATGTCTACAGGTTAGACAAAGCACTCTATGGACTCAAACAGGCACCTAGGGCATGGTACGAAACACTTGCTAAATTTCTACTAGAAAGTGGGTTTCACAGAGGTACTATTGACAAAACTCTGTTTTACTTTCAATCTGGTAATGACCTGCTCTTAGTTCAGATATATGTAGATGATATCATTTTTGGATCTACTAATGATAAACTCTGTAAGAAATTTGCCAAGCTCATGCACTCTAGATATCAAATGAGTATGATGGGAGAGTTAAGCTATTTTCTAGGCTTACAGGTGAAGCAAACAGATGATGGAATTTTCATTAATCAAGCAAAATATACCAGAAATCTTCTCAAGAAATTTGGTATGCTTGACTGTTCATCTGCAACAACTCCCATGGCAACTGCAACAAAACTGGACAAAGATACAGGTTCATCAGTGGATATGACAAGTTACAGAGGGATGATTGGTTCTCTACTCTATTTAACAGCTAGTAGACCTGATATCATGTATGCCACCTGTCTGTGTGCAAGGTTTCAGGCAGATCCAAGGGAACCACATTTAACAGCTGTGAAGAGGATTTTCAAATATCTCAAGGGAACTGTAACCTTAGGACTGTGGTACCCAAGAGAATCAGATTTTAAGCTACTTGGTTACTCTGATGCAGATTTTGCTGGCTGTAAGATTGACAGAAAAAGCACAAGTGGAAGTTGTCAATTTCTTGGTGACAGACTAGTGTCTTGGTACAGCAAGAAACAGAAGTCAATATCTACATCTACAGCTGAAGCAGAGTATATTGCTGCTGGTAGCTGTTGTGCACAGATTTTATGGATGAAGAATCAACTACTGGATTATGGGTTGAGGTATAGTAAAATACCTATTTTCTGTGATAATCAAAGTGCTATTGCAATGACAGGTAATCCAGTACAACACTCAATGACCAAGCACATCAGCATAAGGTATCACTTTATCAGAGAGCATGTAGAGGAAGGCAATATTGAGCTTCACTTTGTGCCTACAGATCAACAACTTGCAGATGTTTTCACAAAGCCTCTAAGTGAAGCAACATTTACAAGACTGGTCAATGAACTAGGGATGGTATCTGGTTTTGACTAAACATGTTGGTTAGACTCAAACTCTTTCAAATAAAATGTGTTGCTCATATCTCTGTAAATTGCTAAAGTGCTATGTGAACCTTATTAATTAAATTCTGTCAGCATGATTGTTGGTCATACACTGTTAATACGTTTGTTAAACTCTGTGAATTCTGAGTTGATTTTTGTCTGAATGAAAATACCGATGAAGAAAAATGTATAGAGCATGATTTTCAGTGAAAAAAATCAAGATTCTTTTTGAGTCACTGTAATCTAATCAGAAACTGCACAGTAAGTTAACACAGCATGATACTGTTTCATATTTAGAGCATCTCTTAGTTTATTTGATCCTAAACTCTGAATCTATGAATACTGCATGCATTGCCTCTAATGAATAACTCTGATATTGATGAACTCTAAACTCTGATTAGTGACACTCTGTTTTCAAGTCATACTTGATTCTTGATGATTCTTTGTTTGCACTTGTGAAAATTTTAAAACTTGAGATGTGTCATTGTTTATTTTGGTGAGAAACAGTTCATGTCTGAACCCTGTGAGATTTTGAGCTGAATAAGTGATTGATACATTTTATATCAATCAGACTTTATTGTTGTGTGATGTTCATCAGTAAGTATGTTGCTCTAGAACTTGCATTAAACCATTTTGGGACTACATGATATATGTGTGCATGAAGATGATAAAGGCATTAGGATTAACCATCTTTCTTCAAACACTGTTCAAAACATCTTTGAACACTGATCACAAACACTGTTCATAAAACACTACCCTTAGTAAACCCCTTTGAGCCAAATTAACTGCTCATTTTTCTTGAATACTGAAGTATTAAGAGCAGTTATATTCGTTTGTTAAATCAAATTCAAGCAGGTGAGTATTTCTTAAGAAAAGATATCTTACTCAGTATATATATATATAAATAAAAAAAAAAAAAGGGGGCATATATACTGATCATCCTGTACAAATATGTACTAATCATTTGACTGAATATTTTGATCAAATAAATTGTTCAGTTAGAAATTCTCATCTCTTCTCATCTGTTTGATTTCACTCAATTATAACCCTGAACAAAGTCCTTTTGATTTGTGCATAAATATAATCGAAGTGGTGTAGATTTGGTGGACATTCAAGCTTATGGTAGTATCTGCTTTTACTGATTGAATCTGAGAGTAAACACTTCACCTAAACACTTGTGTGATGTGAGAGTTTGTGAGACAATCCTTGACATGTAACTCACTGAATGATGCTTTGATGTTTATCTCTGGATATTTTTGTCTATAATGACTGTGTGCTTACTTGGATAATCATGAACATAAACTGGAACAGGGATATTCAGATTTCTGTAATTAAGGAACTACAGAGTTTAGCATTCATCATATACTCTGTGTTTAATATGAGAGTTTGTGCATTCAGTGTTTATTGTTTTGATTTATGGATTTTATGAAATATTAGATGCTATAAAAATTGATTTGGTAAACTCTGCTACTCACACACGAAAATCACGACTGTGCATTTTTGAAAGGGTTTTTGTGATAAAGATTGAAAATTGGACAAACACTGATTGATTGTGTTATGTACTCTAAGGTAAATTTTCATTAAGATAATTTGAACATTTTGGAGTAAATGGAGTAGTTGACAACTGTTAATTGGTGTAATTAGTGGTAACGTGTCTTGCTAAACGGAACGACAGCGGTAATAATGGCTTTTACTGCGCATGTATTAAGTGAACCGTTGCATGTGTGACACGTGTCCCACTCACTCATCAATATGTCTCATTTTTACACTTTTCAAGGGAACAGTTGCGTGTTTTCAAGTAAAATCGTTTGAGTTTAGTTGTTAATTAAAACTCAAATTACTTTTTCTCACAATCACTTTTACCCACTCGTATTCACTTTACCAAAACAGAAAACATCTTTGTTCTTCACTTTGGCATTTTCACAAACACCTTTCTTGCAAAACATTTTCACAGTTGCTTCTTGCTTATTTCTTGTTTCAATGGCAACTAAACCTTTCATTGTCTTTGGTCTACGTTTTGTGCCTAACAATTATGCAGCTTTACTTGAGAACGACCGGGCTCCAGAGGCGTTCCATCTAATGCAAAATTTTCTTCGAAATTCTGAGATTGGGCAAGCGCTGGTTGAACCGGCTACTCTATCTGCTTCCCAAGTTGTTAGTTTCTGGCAAAATTCAAGATATATAGAAGGAGGAGAGAGTGAAACTCCGTCTATCATCTTCTCTCATGAAGACCAAGAGTTTGTGATTACTCCACAAACTGTTCGTGATGTCATGGATTTCGACACACATACTTCATATGAAGTTGTCTCTGAGGAAAATCTGAGGGAAATGCTAACAGAGATTGGGTACATGGAATCACTTGCCAAGCTGGGCAGTGTGAAGAGGCCAAACTTGAGAAAAGAGTGGAATTTTTTCTTTGATTGTATCACCAGGACATTCCAAAAGAAGATCACCAACTGGGATGCTATTCCAATGGACAGTCTGCAAATTGGGTATTCTCTACTCTATGGCAGTAATTTTGATTTTGGTAGATATGTTTTAATGAATTTGGGTGATAAGTTGTCAGAGTCTACTACAGTTTACTTTGCTAGATTTTGTCAACTTCTGTTCAATGCATGTGTTTCTGGGTTAACTATTGATGAAGCTGATGAAATTCAACCTTTTCGAGTCACTAAGAGAATATTCTCTGATATGACTAACAAAGATGTTGGAAAAGACATACCTCCTTTAGTATTGCCACTTGCTTTACAGAACTTTGTCAATCAACCACAAGATTCTTCATCATCAAACCATGACTCACATGAACCACATCAACCAGAACCACAATCTATGCCTGAACCTTTAGCCACTGACCGTACAGAAAACATCCTATCTCAACCTACTCAATCACCTGAGCCGATACCAACAACCACTGATCAACCTATATCATCTCAAACACAAACAGAACCTCAAAAACAATCTGATCACATGACTACTGAACCAACAAACCCTGTCACTACCACACATCCACAACCATCACAAAAGCCAAAAAGGAAGATACATACTGCAATCAACACCAAACATTCTAGAAGATTCAAACAAAGGGCAAATATACAAAGGGCAAATAGACTTTCAACACCATTGGTTGAGGAAAGTTCTAGTGAAAGTTCTAGTGCAGAAGAAGAATTTGTTGTAGTACCTCAAGCTAAGAGGAGACGGCTTATTTTAACTGATTCTGATGATGAGCATGTTGAAGAGGCTCAAGAGAAAATCTCTTTTGATATTCCTACTGGTGAGCCAGAGGTTATCATAGAACCTATAATACCAGAATCTGAAGTCAAGCTTTCTGAACCAGAAGTTGTTAAGGTTCAAGAACATGAAGCTGTTAGAGATGTTTTGTCTCCAATGGAAGAGTTTGCTGAAACTCCACTTTCTTTTAATCATGAAGCATCTACTCCACCACTCATGGAGGTTACACTTTCTATCGATACTGGTGTTGCTGATGGGCCTACTGTTGTTATTGAAGACACTGTGGTTGCATCACACACTGAGTTGAACTCTGATGCTAATCATGTTTCTGCTCATAATGAGGAGGTTGATAAACCAGAAAAGGTTCTTTCTTCAGAGCAAACTCCAGTTGATAAAGGAAAACAGGTTGCTCAAGAACCTATTTCTGCTCAAGAACCTATTGCTTCTGTTGCCTCTACTAGTGAGTCAATCAGTGATTCAGTTGAAGCTAAGAGTACAGGAGTTGCACAACCACAAAATCAGACTGATGGTCAGAAAACAGGAGAAAAACCAGATTTTGCTGGCCCTTCTAATAATGAAATTGATGCTGTTTATTTGGCCAAGCAAACTGCTGATTGGTACAAGTCAGAGTGTATTTTTCCTCCTGGAAGGGCAGAAAAGTTTCTTGAAGTCAATTCTAAGAAGATTAAAAATCCAGAAATTTTCACTTGTTTGCAAGGCACAGTGATTCAAATCAAAACTTTGAATAATAGATTTGATGATACTCAGAAATCTATTGTTGATCTTCGAACAGAAGTTGCTACTCATGAAGAGAAAGCTCAACTAGCTAATGCTAAGCTCTTTCAACAATTTGCCAAAGCTCAAGCAAATATAAATGACAGACTGAGCACAGTTGAAAAGAATCAGATTTTACTAAATGAGAAGGTTGATTCAATTGCAAACTCTCTTGAATTAATCACCTCAATTCTGATTCAAGATGATGATGATGATGTCAAAAAGGGGGAGAGAATTGCTAAAACCAAGTGTAAGCAAACTCAAACTCTGCCAAAGAAAGATCATCTTGATGATGAAGGTACCAATGCTGAGAAGGGCTTAAGGAATGCAAATTCTAGACAAGGACATGGGAGGTCTACAAGGTCAAAGTCTAACTTGGTGATAGATACAAATGCTCAGAGTACTTCTGGTTCAAAGCCAAAGGATTTGTCATTCTCTGACAATCCACAAACAGATGAAGAATTGGCTGCGAAACTATTTCGTGAAGAGAATGCTGAAGCTACACTTGAGGATATTCAAGCTGAAGAAAAGCTGTTGCAGAAAGAGCATTTAAAAGCTCAAAAGTCCAAGAAAGTGAATAAAGTTGTTAAAGCTTCAAAGTCTTCAAGGCATGAAATGAAAGGAATTGAGATCAAAGAGAGATTATCTGGTATTCAAGAAGAAGAAGAAGAAGAAGAAGAGGATAAAGGAAAGCTGATTAGAAAGTCTTCTATTGATGCCAAGCTGAAGTTAAAAGGAGTGATGGGTGAAGAGAGAAAGAATAAAATGATAATTACAACCTCTGTTGGTACACATGTTGTAAAGAAGAATAAAGACACAACCTCTGTTGCGACACAAGTTGTGACTACACCAATACTGTCTTCTCAGTTGAAATCAAAATTTCGAAAAGGTGCTCTTCATGATTCGAGTCTTGCAGCTACAGCTCCAGCTACAGCTTCAATGGATTTTACTGATGGTAGAGCTTTATCTGGTAAAATTGCATATAACAAAGGAGGCATTGGCTCACATAGAGATAAAAGACAGAATGTTGCTCCCAGAGATCCTTCTTCATTGTCTGTTCCAGGTCGTGGTGTCACTCAAGAGAGTTTAGACAGACTGGAGTCAGTACAGCTTGTTCATCAGAAAAGTTTAGGGAAGGATTTCTTGTTATACTTCATGGCTGATGGAACGGTGTTCAAGATTGCTGAGAATGATATTGATTTAAAATTCTGGGAAGAACTAGAGTATGTTCTGTACATTTTCAGAGTAAGAAATCAAAGAGCTCAATCAGTTGCAAATGTGCTCAGACAAAAGTTGATACAGAGTCTTGCAAATAGACATATGGAATTTGATTGAAATGCAGAAGGGAACTACAAAGCTGAAGACTGATCTTGGGATTACTGTTCTAGATTTTAATGTAAAGTCTGAAGAAATGAAGTTTATCAGATTGGGAAATGAAATGAGAAGAAACAAGATCTATGATCTCAGAGCTGCTATTTTTCAAACTGATGAGAATGATCCAGATTTAAGAGAGATCAAGGTAGCTATGGAGATTGAACTTGAGAATGCTGAGAGGAGGTTGTTGATTGATTATCTCAGAACAACTCCAGATCTTGAGGAGGTTAGGTAGACAGAATCTGTAAGTAATTCAAATTTTCTATAAATTTTGCTAAGTCAAGTTTAAACTCTGATTATATGTTAAACACTGTGTTTTTATTTGTTAGTTTTGACATCATCAATTATTATGAACTTGTACATTTTTCTAATGAACAAGTTGGGGGAGATTGTTAGATATAATTGATGTGATTTAATGTCAGTGTTTAAGTGTTACAGGTAAAGAGAGTTTAACTTGTTATTGAAAGCAGTTGTAACAGAGTTTGAGTATATGCTGATTGCTGGAAGCGCAAACGCTGACAGAGGAAAGCGTAAACACTGATAGCTGAATACATGGAAGCGCAAACACTGTTAGCATGGAGAGAACAGAGTTTGCTAAAGTCTGTCTACTGGGAGCGTCTACAAGTCAACAGAGTTTGAAGATTAATTTAATATTAATATGGAAGCGATATCTTTGAAGATTGGATAGCTATCAAAGAGATTGAGTTGACTTAGAAGATGTGTAGCAATCGTAATTGATATCAATTGTATAGCTTAATTTTAGGAGAATCAATTTACGATTGTACGTAGCTGTATATCTTATAAATACAGTTAGGTTAACCCTAGAAGGGTATCCATCGTGAACGAATATCATTCTTGTAACCTAAGCAGCTCTCTGTGATACTTTACATCACCGAGAGAGGATTTATTAATTTCAAACAGTTTTAAGAGTTAAAACGTGTGTTCTTGTTACTTATTCATACAGTACTTGATTATATATTGTGTATTCGACCTAACAATTTATATTTCAACTTTCAAGAATATAATGTTATTAAAAATGGAAATTGGATCGTGATGACTTGGATTCCTGACCCCGGATCTAGGGGCGTCACAGATGGTATCAGAGCTAAGAGTCATAATGCTCTGGAACAATAGTGATAATGATAAATATATCAGTTATAATATAAATTGTGAACTCACATCGAGTTCAAGGGTGGTTTATCAAAGGTAGCATTTATTCTAAGTAGTGTTTATAATTTTATAGATTACTACTAATAAAAGTTTATGTATTTTGCCTAAGTTTTATCATATTTTGATACTAAATGTTGGGATTTGAAAATATTGATGTATATAAGGTGATTGACTTAAATGAAAAGGTTATCGTGTTAAAGGTAGTGAGCTTATATGTTTCGTATAAATGGTATTATAACTTGATATTAATTGCTTGAATTTGAGAATATGGTTATATATAAATGAGTAAATAGTGATATAATTATTGTATATGGGAATGATGAATATTGTACCCTAAATTTGGGTAATTAATGGAGAATATTGTTATTGACAAAAAAATGGATAGACGTAATAATACAGTCATGTGTGGTTAATAAGGAAGAGGTGAAAAACACTGAAACTTTTATGGAGTTTAATAATAGATAAGTTCTTGGAACTTTTGGTCTATAAATAGTATGTTAAACTTATATTATGTGTCATGGGTGTTATTATATATATATTTAAGGGTTACGTGGTTAAGTGAAATATATTCTGATGGTGGTCCTTTTCGTTTCTATAGATACTCGAGACGAACACCGGATCATTCCTCTTGGGATTAGAGATCGATGCAAGATTTCTTTTATCCTTATTTTGATAAACTGTTTATGTTTAAAGAAAAATAGTTTTGCTAGATAATATATGAATCCTATATCATTATATGGTTAGGGATATTCCCTGTTTGTTGAGATTCGTTAAGGTAATTATGGATTATGGATATGGATTATGGATATGGACTATGGATATGGATATGAATATGGATATAGTTAATATACTTTATATTTTAAAGAGATATGAAAAAGAATGGTATCAGTTGTTATCTAGGGTTATATGATTTATAATATTCTGTTAATTATAATCTTTAAACATTTGTAATTTAATAAATATTATTTGATTATTATTTAATACTTTAAAAATGGATAGAATAATTATGTATTTAAAAGCATATTTGACTCCATTAAATACGGAGGATATTTCTGAACTTATTTCAAAGTATCTGGAATATTTCTGTCTTTTGAGTTAATGACCTCAGGTTTCTTTAAAGGAAGTTATATTTTAAGTATAATGATATATGTATGGATAAGGGTGGAAATGGAAATGAAATTCTTAAATGGAATAATGATTTTACAAAAAGGGGGATTACAACATACTTGCGTTAGTGGCTGTGTTTAGCACAGTCCAGCATCCATCTTTTTATGTGGAAGTAGTGGAAAACCTTCCTCATTATTTTATTACGGCCCAACAGATGCCGAAGGAGGATGTAGTGGAGAACCTTCCTCCAGGGATGATTGCCATTCCTTCTACTAGTAGTAAACAAGGAGCAGGTACGATTAGGCGACTGATCATCGTCCTAACGTATTAGGCGACAGTTGATATCCCCAAAACTTTTAAGGAAGAATTGATAATGATTACAGACTGACATACTGAAAGGTGAAAGAAAAATTGGCATGGAATGATAGACTAATATTATATTATATTAGAAGAGAAACTGATATTATATTGTTTTATATATTTTTTTTCTTATAAAGGAAAAAATGGATGGTGTATTGAATAAGTAATGATTAATTCTTTTCTTAATTATTATAGTGGATTTTCTGTTTATTAATATATATATATATATATATATATATATGTTTTAACTTTGATTTCTGGTTTACAATATCATCTTGCTAAGCTATTATAGCTCACTCTTGCTATTTATTTATATAACAGCTAGGGCAGATGCCGATACTTCGCACTACACCCCGTAAGAGGTTAAGGGCTTTTGAGAGAGTGCTGGCGCCTATCCCTGAGGTAGTTCTTGTACGACGGATGGGTATTAGTAGACATATGTAAATTAAGTGTGTAAGCTTGTGTAATAACTTTTGGTTGTTGAAATGCTTCTTCTAGAAGTAATATTCAGCAACACTACTCAAGTAAGATTTTGGGTTGTAATAATTCTTTTAACTTTAAACTGTTATTATTATGGATGTTGTTCTCTGAGCATATGACTGGTGTGTAATGTTATAGTGTGGGGTCTATTGTGTGAGTATTAGCAAGTATTTATATTTCAACTGTCAAGAATATAATGTTATTAAAAATGGAAATTGGATCGTGATGACCTGGATTCCTGACCCCGGATCTAGGGGCGTCACAATTAAGTCCTAGAGAAAGATGGGAGATCAATTTATCTCTCAATTCAGGGCTACCGTGGCCTATGCCCCACTGGTCAATACTCTGGCTAATATCAAGAAAGATGAACGTGAGACTCTAGGGCAATACTTTAAAAGATTTAATGAAAAAGTGCCAAAAGTAAAGACGGCTTCTGATGAAACTCTAAAGAACTTCCTCATAGCTGGGGTTAGGCCGGGAACTGAGTTCTCGAAAGAGCTACAAATCGGAGAGCCTGCAACGCTAGCTGAGTTATCCAAGGATTCCAGGGGTTGGAACAGAAATAAGAGAAATCGTTCTTACAGCCCTAAAAGGGATTCCAACAAGAGGGCTTCCGGGAGTGGTACCGCCGGTTTGGGAGCCCCTCGGTATGATGACAAGACTACCCTGATTACTGTCAACACAACCAAGGATAGAATTTCTGCCAAGGACAGACTCACTCCAAGGGTGAATTTTCAGATATATTCAGAGTACACTCCTTTGACTATGCCCATCGACCATATTCTTGAAGTGAATGAGAAAAGTGGATTGTTCCACAGGCCCTACCGGGCAGGCCCTCTGGGAAAGAAGGATCAGGGGAAATACTGTGCTTTCCATGAGGTAAATGGTCATGATACTGCCGATTGCAGGCACTTGAAAGATCAAATTGAAGAATTGATCAGAAACGGATACCTGACTGAATTTGTGGCTCAAGAAGCTAAGAAGTATAAGGAGGGGAGAGTTAGCAAAGATAAAACTCCGGGAAACTAGGATAGGACTACCCGAGCTCCTAGCATCCACACCATCTTTGGTGGCCCTTACTTGGGGGGTGCCAGCCAGAATGCCAGGAACCGGTATGCCCGGGAAGCCAGGGGAAAGCCCCTTACAAATGTTTTCCACCTTGCTGAAAGGCCCCCTAAGCTGTTCAAAGGGGAAACCGATGATATTTCTTTTACTGAGTAGGATGCCAGGTGGGTTCACCACCCTCACAATGATGCCTTGGTGGTAACCGTAAGCATTGGTGGGACGAATGTGCACAGGGTGCTAATTGACAATGGAAGTTCAGTAAATATCTTGGCATACACCGCTTTCCAGAAATTGGGGCTTCTGGATAAGGAATTGCTGCCTACCAATAATGAGCTATATGGGTTCACTGGTAACCCGGTACAAATCATGGGAAAGGTTAAGCTACCATTGACATTGGGTATGGATCCTTGTAAGGCCACCCAGATGGCTGAGTTTATAGTGGTAGGCGAAGATATCTCTCATAATGCTATACTTGGTAGACCGGTGTTAAAAGATATGAGAGTGGTAACCTTAGTATATCACTTCTCAATGAAGTTCCCAACCCCAAATGGCATTGGATGTGTGAAAGGATGTCAATATGAATCAAGGGAATGCTATAACAAAGCTGTGCAGGCTACCGAGAGGGTAGATAAATTTATCCAAGATGAGGAAAAGGCTGAAGGGGAAGCCCTAATGAGAAGCCATGGGCTAGAGCCATAGAAGTTTGAAAAGGCTTCATGCAACACCATCATGATAGTGGAACTGCCAGAGGAACCTACTGAAGAGGTTCCTATTTTTCGGAGGGTAGTACCACCACAAAGTTTGTTGTTGGAAGCTACCGAGAAAAATGATGAAATTCAAAACATTCCAGTGGAAGGCATAGTGAAAGATGCCACAGATGATAATCTAGATGAAGCAATTCTAGAGAATGAAAACCAGGAAGTGGTGAAAGGGCTCCCAGTTGAAATCGATATTGATCCCAGGATGCCTGGTACCCTGGAAAAAGCAGGGGCTGCCGAGGATACTATTCCCATACTGGTGGATGTTGACGATCCTAGTAAAGTCCTGAAAATTGGGCAACAGCTAGATGAAAAGACAGGAGAAAGGTTAACTTCTTTCCTTAAAAGCAACCTAGATGTGTTTGCATGGTGTCACTCTGACATGTTTGGGATCGACCCGAAAGTCATGTGCCACCACTTGAATATTGACCATGAGAGAAGGGGTATCCGGCAGAAAAGAAGGCCTGTCAGTGGTGAAAGGGTTGCCGCCCTCCAAGAAGAGGTAGACCGGTTACTGAAAGTTGGCTTGATTAAAGAATCCTTCTACCCAACATGGCTGGCAAACCCGGTACTGGTCTGGAAGCCCAATGGGAAATGGAGGACATGTGTTGACTTCACTGATCTAAATAAGGCGTGCCCTAAGGATAGCTTCCCGCTACCCAGAATTGATCAACTGGTGGATGCTACGGCAGGCCATGCTCTGCTAAGTTTCATGGATGCCTACTCCGGGTATAACCAGATACCGATGTATGAGCCGGATCAGGAGCATACCAGCTTCATAACTCATAGATGATTATATTGTTACGTGGGGATGCCATTTGGGCTGCTGAATGCCGGGGCTACCTACTAAAGACTGGTAAACATGATGTTTAAAGAAAAGATTGGTAAGACCATGGAAGTCTGAGTTGATGATATGTTGGTCAAATCAAAGGTGGCAGCCGACCATGTGTTGCACCTATCTGAGATGTTTGATATCCTAAGGAAGTACCAGATGAAACTGAACCCCCAGAAATGTGTCTTTGGTGTGGAGTCTGGAAAATTCCTTGGATTCATTGTGAACCACAGAGGGATCGAGGCAAACCCTGCTAAAATCTAGGCATTGCTAGAACTGAGGTCCCCAAGGAATGTTAGGGAAGTCCAAGGGCTTACCGGAAGGGTGGCAGCCCTAAATAGGTTTGTGTCCCTGTCTTTCGATAAATGCAAAGAGTTCTTTAAGGCTATCAAGAAGGTTCAAAACTTTTAATAGACCCCAGAATGTGAGGAAGCCTTTAAAAAGCTAAAGGAATAGTTGGGAAGCCCACCACTGCTCTCCAAACCTTTGGAAGGTGAGGTACTCATCCTATATCTTGCCGTTTTCGAATATTCTATAAGTGCTGTGTTGATCCGGGAGGAAGAGCAAGTACAATACCCGGTATACTATCTGAGCAAAAGGCTGTTGGATGCGGAAACCTGGTATCCCAGCATTGAGAAATTGGCATATGCTCTGATATTGGCTTCTAGGAAGCTAAGGCCTTACTTTCAGGCCCATAAAGTTGAAGTGAGAACATCCTTCCCTCTAAGGCAAGTGATGCACAAGCTGGAAGCCTCTTGTAGAATGATGAAATGGGCTGTCGAGCTGGGACAGTTCGATATCGATTACAAGCCACGAAATGCTATCAAGGGTCAGGCACTGGATGACTTCTTACTGGAGTTTCTTCCAGATTTCGAGGTTACCGGAAAAGAATGTACCACGGTACCTTCAGTTACCGAAGGGGATACCGAGGGCCCCCAATTATGGTGGAACTTTTATGTTGATGGAGCAGTAAACAACAATGGAGGAGGTGCAGGAATAGAGTTGGTAAGCCCAGAGGGGCACCGCATACAAAGTGCCATACACTTCGGTTTTAGGGCTACCAACAATGATGCTGAATATGAGGCTTTGATTACTGGGCTAAGATTAGCTTTGGAAACGAAGGTGAAATACTTGAATTTTTTCAGTGATTCTATGTTGATTGTATGGGAAATAAAAGGGAGCTTCCAGAGCAGAGGTCCCCGCACTGAACTCTACATGAGGTATGCCCAAGAACTTATTAGTAAGTTCAAATTACTGAATATGAATCAGATCCCAAGGGTGGAGAGTGCCAATGCCGATGCCCTTGCCAAGTTGGGATCCCAGAAAGAAGCTGTTCTCTTAGGGGTGATTCCCCTTGAAGTTCAACTCCAGCCAAGTATCCATCGAGAGGAGGTTATGGAGATAGAATCCTCCGCGGAAAGCCAATGGACAACCCCAATACGTGAGTATATCACCAAGGGGGTGCTTCCGGAAGATAAAGATGAAGCCCGAAAACTCAAATACAAGGCTGCCCGTTATGTGATCTATGATGACATCCTATATAAGAGGGGTTTTAACCAACCACTGCTTAAATGCATATCTAGAAATGAATGTGAATACATCCTAAGGGAAATCCATGAAGGCATCTGTGGCAATCACTCGGGGGGTACCTCCCTTGCCCATAAGGTGCTTCGACAGGGCTACTACTGGCCTACCATGAAATCTGATGCTTATGACTTTGCTAAATCTTGTGATCAATGTCAAACGTTTTCTAACTTCAACAGCAATCCGGCTGTGGAACTAAGGCCCATTGGAAGCCCCTGGCCCTTTGCAATTTAGGGAATTGATCTGATTGGGGAGCTTTCGAAAGGCAGAGGTGGTGTGAAATATGTTATGGTAGTTGTTGACTACTTTACTAAGTGGGCTGAGGCGGAACCCCTGGCTACCATCATTGCCGGAAAGCTGAAGGAATTTGTTAATCGAGCCATTATATATAGATACGGGGTACCGTACAAGTTGATTTCAGACAATGGCAAGCAATTTGATAGTAAAGAAATGAGAAGTCTATGTGAGGACTTGGAAATAAAGAAGGATTTTTCAGCTGTTTACCATCCCCAAAGCAATGGGCAAACGGAAGCTGTGAACAAAATCATTAAGCACATTCTGAAAACTAAGTTGGAAGACAAAAAGGGAAACTGGCCAGAGGAGCTCCCGATGGTCTTATGGTCTTACAACACCACTCCCAGGTCTACTACCGGAGAGTTTCCATTTGTTCTAACCTATGGCTGTGAGGCTATGGTCCCCGTGGAAGTTGGGACAGGGTCCTATCGGAGGGATAATTCCAGTCAAGAATCAAATGAGATAAACCAGAGGTTGGCCCTAGATATGGTAGAAGAAACACTGGCTACCGCCCAGCTGAAACTTGCGGCTTACCAATAGAGGACGCGCAAATACTATAACAACAAGGTACACCCTCGCCCCCTCAAGGTTGGCGACCTAGTGCTGAGAAGAATGATGCCCAATATGAGGGTTCCCGGGCATGGAGCCTTTGGAGCAAATTGGGAAGGGCCTTAAAAAATAAAGTCTATTTTTTGGGAAGGCACCTACCACCTTGAAGACATGGATGGGAACACCATTCCCCGTGCTTGGAATGCTGAGCACCTAAAGAAGTACTATCAGTAAGACTTTTTCCAAAGCAAATGTAGGCCTCTTTCAGGCTTAGGATGAATAAAGGCAACCTACTAGTTGTGATTGTGTCATTTCCCTTTCAGTTCTTAGGATTTCATGATTTTCAGTAGATGCCCGGGGGGTAGTGGATGCACACCCCGTTTGGATGAAATTTGATGTAATCATACTCTTTGATTTCCAGTAAAAGTAGAAGTTGATTGTTTTCTTTTACATTTACCACTTATAAATATTTAGAAAAGATATGGAATACCTACAAGCATAGTTCTACATGGCAGCCAGGCTACCATCCAGAACTAGGGGGGTAGTAGTGAATACACCTCTTAGCTTAATAGGTTGAAATTATCAAAATTTTAAACTTTTCGTGATTGTTACCAGACATGTATGGAACCTTGAGTGATTCACATGGCTTACTTGGTCACTAGGGCATGTATGGAACCCTGATCGGCATACATGACTCCCTTCATTTTTTGGGCTTGTGTGAAACCATAATCGGCACACATGGATCCCTTCATTACCAGACATGTATGGAACCCTGAGTGGTTCACATGGCTTACTTGGTCACTAGGGCATATATAGAACCCTGATCGGCATACATGACTCCCTTCATTTATTGGGCTTGTGTGGAACCCTGATCGGCACACATGGATCCCTTCATTACCAGACATGTATGGAACCTTGAGTGGTTCACATGGCTTACTTGGTCACTAGGGCATGTATGGAACCCTGATCGGCATATATGGATCCCTTCATTTTTTGGGCTTGTGTGGAACCCTGATCGGTGATCCCTTCATTACCAGACATGTATGGAACCTTGAGTGGTTCACATGGCTTACTTGGTCACTAGGGCATGTATGGAACCCTGATCGGCATACATGTCTCCCTTCATTTTTTAGGCTTGTGTGGAACCCTGATCGACACACATGGATCCCTTCATTACCAGACATGTATGGAACCCTGAGTGGTTCACATGGCTTACTTGGTCACGAGGGCATGTATAGAACCCTGATCGGCATACATGGCTCCCTTCATTTATTGGGCTTGTGTGGAACCCTGATCGGCACACATGGATCCCTTCATTACCAGACATGTATGGAACCTTGAGTGGTTCAAATGGCTTACTTGGTCACTAGGGCATGTATGGAACCCTGATCGGCATATATGGCTCCCTTCATTTTTTGGGCTTGTGTGGAACCCGGATCGGTGATCCCTTCATTACCAGACATGTATGGAACCTTGAGTGGTTCACATGGCTTACTTGGTCACTAGGGCATGTATGGAACCCTGATCGGCATACATGGCTCCCTTCATTTTTTGGGCTTGTGTGGAACCCTGATCGGCACACATGGATCCCCCTATTACCAGACATGTATGGAACCTTGAATGGTTCACATGGCTTACTTTGTCATTAGGGTATGTAAGGAACCCTGATTGGCATACATGGCCCTCTTTGTTATTAATCATGTATGGAACTGTGATTGGCATATATCGATCTTTTAACCATCAACCTACGTGGTTACAAGAGTTAACTCGTGTGGTTTATCAAACATTTAACTAACCCAGTTTTGCAGGAATGGTTTACATGATATTACCACTTGTGAGTTATTAAATGACTATGGCTCCCGGAACAAGGGCTTCCAAGCTGAGCCACCGGCACCTAGGCTACCAGGAATGGGTTACCGGCAGTAAGGCTCCCAGAGCCAGGTTCCCATACTGTGGGCTTCCGAATATTATAGGGTTACCGGATGGTACCCCCACACCCAAAGTGGTAACCATACAGGCTAAGGTATGAGTAGTGTATCATTTTGTTGGCTACCTACCCAGGTACGTATTGCCATAACTTCTCACGTATGCTTTCATATCATGTTACCATCCAATCGTTCAATTCTCTATTCATGATTTATCATTTATCTCTTTAATCAATGAAAATATGGCATATATCCTCTAAGTGTTACTGTAAACTTACCTTAGGATTGGTCAAGAGAGCTATATTATTCGTTAGAATTAAGTAATGCCGTCTAGTTATAAATTATTTTAACTTGTTGCATTACCTTCCTTACATAGCAAATTAGAGTCCATAGGTGAGACCAAGTTTTAAGTTTGAATCATGAAAACTATCAATTACGACTTAGTTTACGCTGAATAGCCAGTAAATAATTCATATACGATTAAGTTAGAAAAGTATGTTGAAAATCTTAGTCTGAACCGCACTACTTGTGTTATAATTGCGATAGCCTGTAGGCGTCCGTAACTAAACCCATATCCGAATGATATTTAGGGCATAACCAGTCATAATATGATATCTATGCTTATCGCAAAGGATTAGATAATAAAACAAGCACGCGTTACGATAATAGAAACAAGTTCAAAAGTACCAGGCCCGAGGCCATAAAATGATCACAAAGTTAAAAGCATTACATCTGTGGAGCATTATAGGAGCCCACCCCCTTGATAAAAAACCATGCGTTCATAAATCATCAAATCGAATAAAAGTTTGAACACATTAACAAAATACTTGATGGATCTGAAGGGGAAAGAATGTGCCTAGGCAGAAGGGGTATCATTGGTAGCCTCAGAGCTATGGGAGTCCTCAACGGGATTGACCTTCTTATTAGAATCGCCCGGAGTAACCTCAACCGCGCCTGCGGGAGCCTCAACCATAGTATCAGGAGCGGGAGTGCGTTCGGTGATACCCTTCTGGGTAACCGGAGGTGTAACCACTTCTTTGCGTCCGGTGGCTTCAACCTTAGCCACTTCTGCCTTAAATTTCTCCACTTGGTTCACCGCATCTTCACCCAAGAGCACCCAGTCCAGGTCTGGCATCACCTTCCAGGTAGCCTTCAAGTAATCATTGACCCCCTTTGCAAACCCCAGCTTGTACCTCTCGGGAAGTGTCTCCTTCATTTTTCTCACAGAAGCCTGAAGCGTGTCAACCTGCACCTTAAACTCTCCAACTTCCGTGGCATGGGTAGCCACCAGCTCTTCCTTCTTCTTATCCTGAGCAGAAACTAGCCTACCAAATTTCTCCTTCTCCTTCGTCACCACAAAGATTTCACTCTTCAGCTTTTTATTAGCATCAAGGAGCTTCTTTCTCTCTCCTTCAGCAGCTTCAAAATCAAATTTTGTCTGCTTAAGGTCCTCACTCAACTTTATGTAACCACGGGTACCCGCCACCAGTTGGTTACCGACCATCATCTGATGAAACAGATTCTCTCCGGAGGAATATAGCATAGCCCGCGCAGCATCTGTGGTCTTAAGCTTTGACCAACCCGAGATAACCTCCAGAGGGATCTGCCCTTCGATTAACCTGTGGAACTGCTGAATCTCCTGCGGTACCCTAGGTGATTGTGGCAATTTGATTCTCTTAGAAGACCTGGTCTCTGGAGTGGAAGCCAGGCTGCCAGAGGCTTGGGAGAACCTTCGTTTCTCAGTCGAAATAGATCCAGCCTTCCCGGAATGGGGAACCTTAGCCTGGGAGATAGGGGGTAGCGTTGATTGGGGGTTCCAGTATCGTCAACTCATCTTCTAGGAATAGATCTTCGTATTTCTCTGAGGGTTGCACAAAAGACGGAACGGTGCCAGACATACCTGGGAAGACAAGATAATTAAAAATGTTATAAACCACAGTCCACATGTAAAGATAGGCATAAATAAGAGGGCAAATATTGAACATATGGCAAATATCATGTAGCTTGAGAGCATGTACACGGAAGCCTATAAGAATCCTGATGATAACTAGTTGCCACGAAAATAGATAAGGCACATTGGATATGGACATGTGTGTGAGTTATGGGGATTTGAAGCGGTAACCCGGGCTACCGGATAGGGAGGTAGCATGAACCAACCTTTCTTCCCACACTTCCTGGTAGCATCCTGAGTCCCAGGTTCCATCGTCAGACCTTCCTCAACTTCCACCACCTGAGTAGGAGATGAGGGAGCCTAGGGCCTTGCGAACCCTAACCTCACCAAGACTTCTGGGGTTAACAAACTTTCGCCATCACCAAACTCGGTAGCTAATTTCATTATTTTTCTGGCCCTCTTCTCTTCGACCCCTTCGAGAAGAGTTTGCATAGGAATCCCTGAACGGGGTAACAGAGAAGTAAATTTCAAGTCCATAATTAATTAAGTAAGGGATACAATGAATATTTGAGGGTACCGGATGCTCACCCGGAATCGATTCCACTCTCTCCTTACTTCTTCACACTCGTAGCAATACAAAAACATCTCTAACCAATCGTACATTCCCCGTTTATTTCCTTTAATGCATCTACCTTGTCTGTTGTTCCACGAAGTAAGGTAAAAGATACCTACCATCCTCCCCACATCCTTTAGCTGATAAAAGTATCCTAGTTCCCTAGCGGTGAGAGGAACGGAAAAGGTTCGGTCATAGAGGATGTACATGCACGCTGCCACCCTGAAGGAGTTAGGTGACAGCTGCATAAGGGCTATCTCATAGAAATTCAACATATCCACAAAAAACGGGTGCACCGGCAGAGAAAATCCCAATTTAAAGTAGGATACAGATAATACTGCGTTTGGTATAGCTTGATCTGGCTCAAAGTTATCAAACTTGTGGCACCTCTCCTCGGCACTAGGCACCACCAAGCTGCTTCCCGGATTACACAGCTCTAATAACCTCTCAAGTCTATCCGCATTCATGGTGGAATCTAAGTCCTCGCAGGAGGGAACGAAACCAATGGGGACATGAGGTTTTCGTTCGACCTCCATCGGGAACCTAGCTCCCACCCCCTCTTCTATATCCATCAAATTCTCAGCACCAAGGAACGGTTTAGCCGCTTCATCCCCGAATGTGCTAATGGACCTCTCCTCCTCGTCAGTGTTGGAACTTATGTTGATTCTTTCGGCTTCCTCATCTTCAAGGTTTGAGAAACCCATCTCTAAAGGAAAATCAGGGTGCCTATGCACGATCTCAGCTTCAAAGGGGTTGATCACCTCTACCCTAGAACGAGTTCTGGAACTGACAGATGGTCTAGATTGTAGCAAGGGCTATGAAATAAGCACATCATTCAAGTGGGTTGACCAAGAGTCTGATGGCTCCCCTGAAACGGGTGATAGGTTACCAGGGCATTGAGGTGAACCTCCCGAAACGGATGAGATAGACATTTGCAACCAAAAGGAGGAAGCAGATTAGAGAAGGGGTTTGAAATTGGATAAACAAAGGTTGGAAAAAATAAAGGTTGTTAACAATCGACTTTGTGATACCCATGGTAACCCCAGGGGCTACCAAGTCAAATCGAAAGAAAATCAGGGCTCGGGGAGTGGCTACCGGCCTACTAACCTAACACAGTGACGACTAGGTTACCCAATCAACAGAAAAGAAAGTGTCAACCTAAAGAACTATAAGCACGCCCAAACCAACGGATTATATATATGTGTTTAACAGAGCAAGTCTAAAACAACACGATTCAATGAGGACAAGTATCAAATATATTGAGAACACTTAAGAAAGTCACCAAAGGGGGAACCGGAGTACAAATCGCCTCAAACCCCTTCGGAATTAACACATGCAACTAGGAATCAAGATCTAGACAAATAGGTTCATTCGAGAAAGATCAACAGTCGGAAAATACGACGAGAATCAATGGATGAATAGCTAAAGAAGCAAACGAATCAAAATAAGTGACATGCAACATCTCCTAGAATACAGACCCCACTATCGATTCAAGGGTATGTAATAATAAACTTCAGTGTGTGTGTGTGACAATCATATGCATAGTCACAAAGATTACATACAGATGGGTTAAGGAATTCAAAAGCATACCTGGAGAGAGACGGAAGGAAGGGTGTGAAAACGCTGCAGCCTTCACCGGAAGCCTCGTCGGAAACTTATGAAAACCTTTTCTTATTCAAGAGAGAATGTGGTGGGCAGTAAGAAGAAAAGGCGAAAGGTTAATTGGGTATATAAAAGCAAAAAGAGACGTGTCCCCTTGGTTAATGAATGTGGCACAGAAAACGAGATGGAGTGGGAAACGTCCTTTGCATGGAAAATGGGTTATTTTTTGAATATATCTGTGTAAAAACGGTAGAGTCCTAGCCTATTTTTCCCTCCTTAATAGTTATCATTTTATTTCTGGAGAATTAAAATGATTAATCTATCCTTAAGCGAGTAAATTACGAGGCTTCCACTTATTAATGAAGTTAATTTGAGCTTCCATAACACAATTAAAAGAATAAAAATGCTGGCACTAATATAAATATTTACAACTACAAATTCCAGTATTTATACACCTTGTCATATCGAGCTAATGAGAGTGCCAGAATGCGGATTTTTGCTGAGGAACTAAGAAAACGGCACCCTGTGAATAATTGGTTCCCCTTGCACTCAGTACTTCGGGGAACCGTGGGGTAGTTGGTGACCAAAATCTTGCATGGGTTAGATTTAGGCCCACTAGAGGATTTAGGACCAGATCCATGAGGAAAATAAGCAATCTGTCAGGCTTCCAAGGGCCCATGGCAGCCCTACGGGTTACCATGTGCATGGCAGCAAGGAAATGTGTGGCTTAGGGTCCCAAGGGCATCCCCTTGAGAATAACCTATAACCACTACCAGTCATCTAGTAGGGCTTCCAGAGTAGTTTCCATGGTGGGGTTACCGGAGGGGGTGGTTACCCCAACTTCCACCGGAAGCCTGATTGGGCTACCAATTTGGATAAGGCAGACCTCCTACTTTTTAGGAGCACGTCTTTACAGTTGATTTACACTCCTAAACAGATATATATTCAGTTATTAGAGGATATATGTCATATATACTTGATAAATCATATAAAATCATGATAACATCAATGGATGGGCTTCCAACAGTCCTAATACAGCTTGGAAACCTCATAAATACATCACAATCAGTTGATAAACGTAAATATCAATTATTATCTCATCAGATACGAGATAACTCATCATAAACAAACGATCATATCATTTCAAGAACTACATACGGGCTTGATCTCCTATAAATAGGAGTATGTAGGCAGTTTACGGGATCTCTTAGACACTTTGACACCTGGAGTAAGCATAGAGCACGTATACTCTTGTGTGACACATCTTCATTAGGGTTCTTGGCAGGCCAACGCATCATCATTGCACGGTCCTTGAGCTCTAATCCCGTAGATTCAGTCCGATCCTCCGAGGAACCACCTCCCGTGTTCTTTGGAAACCCCTAGTCGTGAGCCTTTCCGGGCGGCTAGCTATTGATCTCCAACTACGAGCCTTTCTGGGTGGTTGGACGATTCCGTATTCATTGGCGCTATTCCAGCAATAGGCCTCCTAATTTGTTGTGACAAATTCCTCCCACAACACCATTCTTATTATTTGAAGATAGTTCTACTAACAATCAAATATAGTTTTAATAATGAGTGTAAGAGTGATTTTGTCCAAAACTTTGGTAGTCGGTAGTCTGGTCTTCAATACGACAAAATAAATAAGAACTTTTAGATCATAAAATAAATAGATGAAAAACGATGGATCTAGCATAAAAAATATTTTATTTTTTAACATGTAAACTAAAAAGTCTATTTATATTTGAAATACGAAAAAGTGTATGTCAATGATTTAAATTATATAATTTGGTTTTCTACATTGAATATGATTATCAATGTAGGTCGAATAGGATTAATGTAAAAATTCGTGATAATATTTTCTCTTGATATTATGAGTGTTTCTATTTCGATAATAATTGTTCAATCATCAATAAATTAAAGATAATTTTATGAGCTTCGCGTGGACCGTAAAATCATCCAAATCTGTCTATATTTCAAAATAGAGACCAAATAGTAAATATGAACTTTTTTTAATATTAATAAAATAAATAAAATTCAGTTATATCCTTTTTTAATTATATCCTTTTCGTATTATAATTTTCTTTTTAAAATTCAATTCTGATACAAACTTTTTTAAATATATCCTTTTTAAATTATAATTTTTTTAATATGATGTAATCTTGATCGTCTATTTTTAAAAATATTAGATTCGATGGTTGAGATTATTTTGGTAGATTATTTTGGTAGTACAGTGACCAAACCAAAATTATGGATAAGATCCCTCTTACACTTATTATATATAAGGATATAATGTCTTTCCTATAAATTCAAACTTTTATTCTCTATAAAATTGAACACCTATTATGCTTTTAATAATTTAAAAGATAGTTTTTTAGTTAATAAAATTTAAAATCCTAGAATTCTAAAAAATTCAATATATATTTATCTTCTTTTACATCATTAATATTAAATTTTAGTATTCAACACGGTTTTCTCTAATGAACTAGTTTCTTGTTAAACACGGTTATTCCTATTAAGCCGTTCTCTCATTAAGAGCAAAACCCTAACTTTTACATAAATTACTTGTATAACAACATTTATGCATAAAAATCGAATCCTAAAAATGAAATAAACTTATAGCATCAATATCAAATTCTAATAACTAATACAATCTTTTATAATGAACCGTTTTCCCGTTAAACATGTTTCGAGCTACTCATGTTTGGAATCAAAATTCCAACTTCATTACATATTATTGATGATACTTGTCTTATAAACAATTTTTTTCCATAAAATTAAAACCTAAAAATAGAATGAATTCCAATTTTTACTTTTCCTAAACTTTCTAAATTTTTTGGAGTTTTAAAAAATTAAAATACATATAATAGATACTCCTGTATTTATTTAGGGTTGCCGCATGAGAATGTTCTTTTATTATTTTAACACACCAATATTTTTCATTTTAAATGTGAAAACTTTTTTTATATGAATAATATTGGATTTATGAATAAATTTTCCTAATAGAAGTATAATTAACTTATACAAAAAATATATAATTTTAGAAGATCGTAAATGATGTCACCACCGACCTTGTATTCTACTTCCAATAAAATATTTAATTATATGTCTCCTTACCTATTCTACTTCCAGTAGAACTTTTAATTATATGTTTTTTCTATAAATTCGAACTCTTATTCCCTGTAGATTCGAACTCCTATTCTACTTCAAATAGAATTTTTAATCATATGCCTTATAAATAGTTATTATACTTCTAATATTACTTCTAATTATATGTCTTCCCATGAATTTGAACTCTTCTCTTCTATAAATTATTTTTAAATGCGAAGACTTTTTTAATGAGAATAGTATAGGATTTATGAATAAAGTTTCCTAATAAAAGTATAATTAATTTATATAAAAAATATGTAATCTTAGAAGATCGTAAAGATGTCACACTAGTACAAAAACTGCTTTATGCGTCTCCTCATTTGCGTCTGTTGTAGGAGGAACAGACGCATAAAATAGTTTTATGCGTCTGTCGAGCACTAGACAGACGTATATACTAGAAAGAGACATGCTTATACGTCTGTTGTGCCTGAACAGTCGTAAAAGGTACTTTTATACGTCTGTTGGAAAATTAATTACGTCTGTTATTTTATAACAGACGTATAAAGTTCAACTATATATGTCTTACCTTTTAAAACAGACGTATAATGGTGAATAAAAAAAATATAAAATAATTAATAATAAAAAAAATGAGCGGTCCAAGTAGTATATATATCCTCTTTTATACGTCAGTTTTTTTACACCAGATACATAAACAATAATTAATCAAAAAGAAAATCAGAAAATATTATTACACTTAAAACAAATTACCCCCAATATCGTATTACACGTACTAGTGAATCAGCGATTATAATCTCAATACTCCGAGCCCTGCTCTGCGATTATAATCCCAATTTCACAAACACCGATTCACATAATCCCTAACTCCATCTGTGATTGGGTACGATTGAGAAATTACGAAGACCTAATTCCATCTAGTTCGATTTAGGGGCATACTCAATCATACCGGTAACTTCCCTCTCCCCCTCTCTGTCTCTCTCACGTATGTACGTATATATGTATGTAAATATGTGTGTATAGTTTGATTGAGTGTTTATGCTTCTCCCCTATCTTCATGTATGTATGTGTATATTGTTAGTATATATGAGGAGTTTATCTATTTGCACTAACGGCTAAGCAATTAAAAAACAAGTGAATCAGCGAACACATATATCAGAATCTGCCCCGCTGAATCGATATGTATCCTCGTGTAGACAAACTCGTGAATAAACAGGTGACCATTAGGATAGTTGGTTTAACCCTCTGATTGCACAAAGTGTAAAAAGTTTTATAAGCAACTAGTTTTTGGCCAATACAAACTTAGAAAGTACTAGAAAATCATCTCATTGCTAATTATAATTATTCTTGATTTAATTACGTTTTAATTTATAAGCAACGAGTCTGGTTTCGTTCAGGTTGATGGCAGACGTTGTGGAGAGATGGCTGAGTGGAAAGCTATACCTCTGCAGGCTGGAATAGCTTCATCTGCTAAAGCCTTGTACTGATGTTTGTGCCTTGTAAAGCCATTATAAAGTACTGCCATGTATCAGCCTTGTGATTTATTTACTTTATACATTTGAAATTGGCCTCAGACAATAATACTAGTAACAAGTAATTTGAGGGAAATCATGTCATCAAAGTACAATAAGGTTTCATTTTCTGAATGCTCAACCAGTACTTAGCACACTGCTGATGGATCTATTTTCTGCCAATCTGAGTATACATTGTTGTTCGGGTGAGTTAGGCCATTCAAATGCCTAAAGATATCATTTCCTTGGTTCTTTAAACTGGTTGTCAAGGTTTTACATGTCAGACTTATTTGCTTTTACTAAATGAATTGAATTTTTTATTGAAGTTGAACAATTTCAATAGATTTTCAAGGATCGTGAATGCTAGTTTAGCTAACAAACATCCTGATAAACAAGCAATACAATTAAGCTTTTTATTTAGTTTGCACTAGAATTCAGAGACAAGGGGCCACAACTTATGTGTTTATGACCTCACCAGCATGTCTGTGTAAACTGTAAAATCTATCTATAGTTCGAGTTCAAAATAAAAAATCTTTATGTAGTTCTGCTTTCCATTCCACTTTTATCGGTGTTCCTTTTTGCATTCTGCACTCTGAAAACTCCAAGGGGGGGTGATCAAGGCTGTGTCAATGCAGCAATGAGGAATTACGAGATACATGTAAGTGGAAAGTCACTGAAAAAAAGAAAAAGAGACGGCCTGACTAGGCCTAGACTGTTCACTATCCGCACATTGAAATAATGATTTCACTAGTTTGTCCATGTCACGATATTTGTTGGCATTCTTTTATGAAACGAGTCTTACCATGCGAGAAGATAAATTTAAAGATAGTGAGATTGGTTTTGAAGTAAAATGCTCTTGCATACTGTTGTTCACAAGTGTCGCCTCGATTATATTTGCATATTTTGTTCCAGTAACTAGAGATTGCCTTCTCTGATGCTCATCAAAAGTTGAATTTTTTAAACAAATGACAAGTATATAGATGGTCGACAAATTCAGTAATGGAATTAATGTTTTGAGAGTTTTTTATGTCTGCCTTCTCTTCTGTTTCCATCAGAACAACTGATTTGGTAGGTAAATGTAAAGGTAATTTTATGTACTATTAATATAAAGTAATTTTATGTCCTTAATGCATTTTTATGATACAAGTACCTGATTTGATGGTTTCAGGAAATCAGAGAAAATGAAGTGAACTAGAGTTCCGTAGTTCACTGGTAGATAACTGAAATTTAGAACATAATAGATCAAGAAAAAGGCCTTTGATAACTGCTGCATTTTGCTCTGTTTAGATGCATAAAAACTGCCCTGCTTTTCATTATCATTCTACCCTGTTTTTTGCATTAAAAATGCTCAGATTTATGGATTATTATTGATATGTTTACAAGTCTATTTTCTTTTGTTTGATTTACATAATATTGAAGTTAACAATGTTTGATACATAGGAGGGAAACTAGTAAATGGATCGTAAAACATGGATGTACAATATTTCGCATGTTGAGGAGGAATATATTCTTGGTGTTAATAACTTTATTAAATGTGCTTTGGAACACCAAGAAAAGAAAGAGAAGGAACTTGGTTACAAAGAGTCGATTCCGTGTCCTTGTCAATTATGTGGTAACATGAAAATTTTTTCAGATGTCAACATTGTGCAAGACCATCTATTTCGTCATGGTTTTAAAAAGAATTACACTAACTGGATTTGGCACGGTGAGCCAATAGATTCTGGTGGTACTTCTCGTAGAGATAATAAACATGAGGGAGAGAGTATGACCAACAATGACGAAGATGATATAGGTAATGACAGAATACAGGAGATGATAGAAGATGTTGAGGACCAATTCATTCACCAACCAAATATTCTCGAGAACTTAGTAAGCGATTCAAAGAAACTTTTGTATCCCGAGTGCAAGAGTGAATTCACTAGGTTGTCAACAACATTGAAGTTGTGTAGAATGAAAGTAAAACATGGGTGGACTGACAAGAGTTTTACAGACCTATTAAAACTTATGAGAGAGATGCTTCCTCCAAATAACGAGCTCCCGAATTCCACGTACGAGGCTAAGAAGATATTATGTCCCATGGGTATGGAAGTAAAAAAGATACATGCATGTCCAAATGATTGTGTTTTGTTTCGAAATGAACATGAAGATTTACACGTTTGTCCTAAATGTGGAGCATCTCGATATAAACCAGATAGTAATATTTCTTCAGAGGAGAAAAAGAAAAGGCCTCCTGCCAAGGTGGTTTGGTATTTCCCTATTGTGGAACGTTTTCAACGCCTTTTTGCAAATGCAAAAGATGCTAAACATTTAAGGTGGCATGCAGAAGGGAGAAAGTCAGATGGGATGCTTAGACATCCAAGTGACTCTCCACAATGGAGAACTATTGATGGAATGTATCCTGAATTTGGTGCAGAAGTTAGGAATCTACGACTTGGACTTTGTGCAGATGGCATGAATCCGTATCGTACTTTAAGTTGTAATCATAGCACTTGGCCAGTTATGCTCACGATTTATAATTTGCCTCCTTGGTTGTGCATGAAGCGCAAGTATATAATGTTGGCAGTGCTAATCTCTGGACCTAAAGAGCCGGGGAATAACATAGATGTTTATTTTCAACCTCTTATTGAAGATCTGAAATTATTATGGGACAAAGGCGTGACAGCTTATGATTCTTATAGTCAGTCAAATTTTAATCTACGTGCCATGATATTTTGCACCATAAGTGACTTTCCGGGTTATGGAAACCTTTCGGGATACCCCATTAAAGGAGCCAAAGCATGCCCAATATGTGAAGATGGTACAAATACCACCGGTTAAAAAATTGCAAGAAAAATGTGTATATGAATCATCGAAGATTTCTTCCTCTCAATCACCCTTATCGTAAGGACAAGAAGTCTTTTGATGGACTTGTCGAGACTCGAGTAGCTCGTTTGCCAAAGAATCTCATTCTGTTGGGACAGGTAATTATTTTGAATTAATTTTGTAGTTATGACTGTAATAAAAAAAATTACATGTCTCCATTGGAAATAATTGATAATCTTACATTTTGTTTCTACTTTATTAAAAATAAATTAGGATCCTATTATACCTGAGAAGAATAAAGTCCAACAAACACAGAAAAAGGTTGCTAGTAAAGGGTCGGCTACCTATAATCAAAAGCGTGAACGACTTGATATTAATGGTGATGCAGAATTCCAACATCTGAGTGAAGCTTGTAAATATCTGCATGATGTGATTATGCTGCCTGCTAAATCTGACACCAATGTTGATAAGGATAGTGAAGTTTTTAAGTGTAATCTTGTTGAAGGACAACCCATATCAGTGGCACGTGTTGATATAATTGAATTTTTGACGATGAGTCGCTTGAATATACCAATCTTGCAGATTTTCATGATGTGAGTGCATATATATATATATATATATATATATATATATATATATATATATATATATATAATTTATAATTAATTTCATAATTTGAATAGATCTATGTTTGTCGTACAAACTATCTTCTAACACGTTTTTTTTATATATCAAGGTACATTCATAAATTGTGCAAGGAATATAATGTTGTTGATTTCGGATTCATGTGTCCCTCAGCATTAGCATTGGTGCGTAAAAATCCAGATCGAATAACTAACTACATGACTGATGTTATGGGACAAATAAAAACAAAACGTTTTATCTTGGCACCATACATTCAAGAGTAAGCATAATACATGTTGTTCCTCTTGTATCATCTATTGTTAAATATCTAACTCTAGTTTCAAATTTTAACATGGTTATTGTAGTAATCACTGGCTATTACTCCTTATTTGTTGTCGCGAAAGTCGTGCTTATGTGTTCAATTCCTTGAGAAAAACTCCAAAGATTCACATAAAGGCATTTCTCAATGTGTAAGTAATGCACTCTAAATTTGGATAATTGTGATAAATTTTTTTTGTTAAAGTGAGTGGCTAACTTTTTCTTATTTCACAGGGCATACCAAGTCTATGTTGGGCCCAATGGCAACAAAAAAGGAAGTATGGATGGTAAGATGCATTGGCATGAAGATCTTCAGGTACCCTTTTAATTATAATTTTTTTTTGGTCTAAAACCGAATCATAACCAATACGGTGCTATTTCTAGAATTACTAGGAACCTTGGTTCAATTTTGGTAATTGCAGTTTCGTTTAGAGTGATGTTGTACAGTTTAAAACCAACCGCATCAAACTTAGAACTATGCTTAAAATTACCCCAAACTCGGCCAGAGGACTCGCCCTGCAGTGAACTACTTGAAATCCTGGCCCATGGCTATATATAGCAGCAGTAGAATGATAAGAATTAATGCACATAATGCAGAACATGCTATGTGAAATCTTTGTATTTATTAACATGAAACTTTTCATAATTATTTTCTAAATATTGGAAGTCAAAAGTGATATGAACTTGAGAGAGCCACAAGAAGTGTTCCTGCCGTACTACTGTATACCCTTGTGTAAGAATTAAGATGTTTAGGTCCGTAATTAACATTAAGTTATTGCATGTTTTTAAGTATAAATATGCATCAAAACATGAAATAGGAGATTTTATATGGCACATAAACAGACTATTGTCTCTAACTCTTGATGTTTGCCATGATTATGATTTCTTAATGATAGAATAAACTTGCAGCAGTCAGAATCATCCAAGGTTCCTAGTAATTCTAGAAATAGCACCGTATTGTTATGTATTTTTTTTTGCTTCTTTAATAAATTATTTAATTGGTTATGCAGTGTCCTCAACAACAAGGTGGTACCGAGTGTGGTTATTATGTTATGAGATACATGTATGACATAGTATCACAATATAGTAAAAATGGCGAGGCTAATTGGAATAAGGTATGTGAAAAACCATATATAATGTCTTTTTTTTAAGTATATGATAGGAAATATGTTGACTACAAATTAATCTCGTTATGTAAATATTATTGTAGGGTATTGGAAGGGTGACATCCTACACTCGACAAGAAATTGATGAAATTCGAGACATTTGGGCCGATTATTTTACGAATGAATATTTGTAGAATTGGTAGGTATGATGGAGTTTGTTAATTTAGGTTGTGAAAAATATTTGAACTTAAGATTTTTTGATTGTGGTGAAACATTGTACTTCGGTGGAACAAGTTGAAAATTTATATGATTATTGTCGGTTTTTGTTAATTATTTAAGTACTATTTTCATTTTGTCAAATTAGTAAGTTTAATTTTTGGGATTGAGATTTATAGTACTGGATTTGAATTTGGTCGAGCATAATTTACATATGCAAATTATTAGCATTGACAGGTGCTAAGTGAAAATATAGGATAATACATTCATATGCAAATTATTAGCATTGACAGGTGCTAAGTGAAAATATAGGATAATACATTCATATTATTGGTATGGTCAGGTATAGCAGAAAATTAATACAAAATAAATATTAAAAAAAAAAGATTTTTTGCGTCTGTTCTAGCATAACAGACATATCATGCATTATTATATACGTCTGTTCTCCCACTTTATACATCTGTTTACAACAGATGTAAAAAAGTTTTATCCGTCTGTTATAGAAAGCGGACGCAAAAGATAAAACATTTTGCATCTGTTCTCATATTTTATGCGTCTGTTATTAACTGTTGCAAAAACTCTTTATACGTCTGTTGTTACAATAACCCGACGCAAAAGATCAACTTTTTGCATCTGTTTTCTGTAATATGCGTCAGTTATTGACAGACGCAATAGACTATATGCGTCTGTTTTCCAATAGACGCATATACTTTTAGCTGATACGACTCCTCCATACGCATCTGTTGTGAACAGCTGCATATCACCCTTTTTGACAGACGCGTAAAGCAATTTTTGTACTAGTGTCACCACCGTTCTTGTATTCTACTTCCAATAAAATATTTAATTATATGTCTTCTTTATATATTCAAACACCTATTCTACTTCCAATAGAATTTTAAATTATACGTTTTTTTTTATAAATTCGAACTCTTATTCTCTATAGATTCGAACTCCTTTTATATTTCAAACAGAACTTTTAATCGTATGCCTCAAAATGTCGATTCTACTTCCAATAGAACTTATAACTATATGTTTTTCCTATAAATTTGAACTCTTTTCCTCTATAAATTCGAACACCTACTTTAATTCTAATATGTTAAAAGATATTTTTATATTTATTAATATTTAAAATCCTAAAATTTTAAAAAATTAGAAAAATAGATCAAGGCGATCTGCGCCACCTAAGCGCTCTAAAAATTATGTTAATGAATACAATCTTAGTATTTAAGCGCTCTAAAAATTGAGTTAATAAATACGATCTTAGTAATTATTATTGCTTTTGAATTTGGCCGTATGTCCAGTCTCCATCACCTTAAGAATAAGGAAAATGCTGAGTACCCCAAATTTGTTTTCAAAAAAATTCCCAAATGCCAAATATAGTAATTCAATTGGTTATAATAATAATGGGCCCCCTGCATTCACACCAACCATCCAATAAAAAATTTTCACTTTGACATGTAAGCTTTGCCACGTCATTTTGGGAGTAATTTTTGGATACCAATTTAGGGTACCTAGCATTACTCAACAACAATTTAAATCAAACATGAAAAATATGGTAATCAAAATTTTCTTAATAATAAATAAATTACATGGGATATAATCGGATATAATCATAACCAATATATATTGAAAATTTGAATTCTGATGAGGAAAAGGAATCACAATGATGTTTCTTTTTATTTTTTCATGCTTCTATCTCTTTCACATATTCAATCTACACGTTAATTAACCAAAAAAGTATTATGTAATTGCATATGCTAAAAAGTGAATTAGTCTACAACAAAGTAATATATTCAAAAAAAAATTAACACACATACAAAATTATATATAAAAGAATATTATAACAAAAAGTCATATATAAGAATTAATGAATGTTATCTATAAATCGAGACCCTATAAATCTGCTGAAAATTATGTAATTGCATATGCTGAATTTTTTTTTGGTTCAGATGGAGGGAGTAGAAGATATCTATAAATCGAGACCCTATAAACATGTTACTAGTACATGTCACAGTTAGAAGAAGAAGAAGATATAATAACAGCCCTTTTAATCTAATTCTAATAATAATGTAGTGTGTGTTCAACTACCTTGAATATATTTTTCTCTATCTAGATAATTATTTAGAGAGAGAGTGCAGGTGGGAGATAGAGGGGAGAGAAGTTGAAAATATAGTACTTCCTCCCTCTCATAATTCATTCCTGTTTTGAATTTTTAAATTATTCATTATAAGTGGTTATTTACTAATTTATACTCCCTCTATTCCCAAATATTTTGCTTGTTTTGACTTTGGACATTATTCATTGTAAGCGATTGACTACTAATTTACGCATAATTTATAAGACAAAATATAGTCATGAGTGATTTTGTTTGATTCATATTTATGAGTATTTTAATACAGTGAAGTTTTTATATTTAAAACTAATAAGAAATTGAAGATATTAACGATCAAAAGTGTGTGTTGGCAAACGTGTCCAAAGTAAACAAGAAAAGTATTATGGAACAGAGGGAATACATAATTTATAAGACAAAATATAGTTATGAATTATTTTGTTTAATTCGTATTTATGAGTATTTTAATATAATAAAATTTTTATATTTAAAATTAATATAAAATTAAAAATATTAACAATTAAAACTGTGCATTGGTAAACGTGTCCCGGCCAAATAGAAATTTTTTTAGAAACACTGGGAATAATTTAGAACAATTTATCCTCTTATGTCAGAGCAGCCAATCAGAAGCTATGATGTTTTAGATTCTTGGCTATTTTCGATTGGACATTATTATGTACGTAGTATCGCTTTTTAGTTCACGAATTTACTGTTCTGCCCCTGTACTTAATAGCTAAACCAGTTTCTACAGGACGTCGGATTGTTGTTCCAATTTTTAGTTCCCACTAGTGGGTCAGGTGTAAATTAAGTATGAACGTTACTGGCTTACAGCACATAGATTGTACCATTATTGTGGAATGTCATATCCAGATATCAATATTTGCGTAATACTTCCTTTCTCCATACTTTTTAATTATTAACAATTTTTATTCTAAAACGTGTAATTCATTTTACTATAAGTAAAAAAATCTTTTAAAATGATTAAATTTTAATAATTTATAAACTGAAAAGAATCCACTACTATCCACTAATTCTTTATATTTTTATAATCTTTTATTTATATATTTATAAATTTTACAATTTACTTTCACTCTTCTTATTTCTTAATCTAAGAACCAAAATTTTGTATAATGGAAGGAGAAGGGAAGAGGAGAGAATGTAAAATTTGATGGGAAAAATAAAATATTTCATGTATTTCTGAATTTATTGTGGAAATAAGAAAAAAATGTGAAATGAATAATATGATAAGAAAAAAAATTAAAATTTTCTCCTCTCTCTCTCTCTCTCTCTCTCTCTCTCATCCAGCTAAAAAACACATCATAAGAGTTTTAATTGGGTTATAAGCAAAAGGCGGATCCAACTTCAAAATTTTAAAAAGTGTTAAATCTCTCTCTCTCTCTCTCATCCAGCTAAAAAACACATCATAAGAGTTTTAATTGGGTTATAAGCAAAAGGCGGATCCAATTTCAAAATTTAAAAAAGTTGTTTGTTTAACACTATATCTCTCATGTAACTTTGTCCAACAAATCTTTAAAATACTCCCCACTTCAAGCAATAAGACATGCAATAAGATTGGATAGATTGAGTTACATTCTTAATAAGAACCGTCTTACCACCACCGGAGAGAAGTTTATTGCTCTATCCGTGAATTCTCTTCCATGCTCGTTCCATTAGAAAATTAAAAACTAACTTCTTTAATTGACCAATCAACGAAGGTAATCTCAGATATTTGCCATCACCTAAATTATTATGAAAACTCTAGATTTCCGACGGCTCAAGTTGTTTGTCTCTACGGACATTGGCATTGAAGAAAATGCTAGATTTCGGAAGTTTACTGCTTGCCCACTAAGTTCTTCATAAGAGCTAAGCAAAGTTTTAACGGTCATAGCGTACTCTCTTGTAACTTTAAAGAACAAAAAACTGTCATCAACGAACAATAAATGAGTTATCAAAGGTCCGTCTAGGTTGATTCTGCAGCCATGAAGATTTCTAGTAATCGCAGCATTCGAGAGAACCTTTAATAGACCTTCTACGCATAAAAGAAACATGTATGGGGATAAGGGACATCTCCCTATCTCAGCCCACGTTTCAGAGAAATTGGGCCCACAGGCCTACCATCTAAACACACAGTATATTGGACTATTTTAATGCATAACATAACCCATTTGATAAACTTTTCTACAAATCCCATCTGCTACATTCAAAATTAAAAATATCTTCAATCAACTCGATCATAAGGCTTGCTTATTTCTAATTTAAGAGCTATCTCCCCCTCTCAACCATAATTTTTTCATTTCATAAAATGTATGACTTTAAACGTTACTAGCACATTATTAATTATGTTCCTCCCCAGAGTAAAAGCTGATTGATTTTTTATTATTACAACCAGGAAGCCAAAATTTTTGACAGAATTTTATACAATACATTACATAATGCGATAGGCCTTAAATCCATCATTTTCTCCACATTTTCCTTCATCGGGATTAAAACCAGATTTGTGTCATTAAGTTCAGTTGGGAAAGAACATTTCTAGAATCAGTTTTTGCAGCACTCGAATACTTCAGTACCAACAGTTCTGTAAGAACCCAGATTTTTGGTTGTAATTAAAACTTTTATTATGTAATGGATTATAAGTGTAACAGTTGTTCTAATGAATGGATATGGATTCCAATATTTATATGTTATGAAGAATGCAATGGGTTGACAACTTAGGTAAGAATAATCTATCGTTAAGAAAGTAGGATATGACATACAAACAGAGGAAGTATTCTCATGTCATCCAAATCGGTATCTGTTATAAGTCCAGTGGTTCCGTAAAAGGGTTAAGGAACGCTCGGGAAAGCGCAAGGATGTTTTTCTAATTATAAGAATTAAAGAGAGAATAAGTGATGAATAGTGTTTTTGGTGGAAATAGGAATATTATTAGACGACACTATATAGCAACACCCGGAACGGATTTCTGAGTTCGTATTAATGATCCAAGGGGAAAAAGACTGTATGTAAAAGTTATCGGATTCTAAAAATAGCACTTTTATTTTCCCTGAGATTTCCCTGGACACTGAAAGACTTAAGGATTTATTGAAGAGATTTAAGGAATTTGGATTCAAGAATTATTGAAGAGAATTGATAATGATAGTATAAATATTAAGACGGTTTCCGGTAAAACCCTAACTAGAAATCCTTGAGATATTCCTCCTAACGATCAAAGAAATTGAGCAATAACCGGACAAAAGAACAAGTAGAGAACCAAAATGCATGCATGTGCAAGTAGATAATATCAAGTAACCAAGTAGTTACATGAGCAACTAACATACTTAGCAACAAACTAAGTACTTAGCTTACAAACCAAGAGAAGCCAACACATGTCCACTTGATTTCATCATCCATGACATACTACCTTTATTAAAGTAGCTTTTGACCAAGATATTTTCCAAAGCAAGTAATAATACACTAAAGTAGATGAGATGAGAGCAAAAGAGCAAGAGCAAAGCAAGCAAACTCCATCTCTCCCAAAACTGTCCAGCAGGACCAGCAAGGGAATAAAAAATCATATCTCCCAATCTAGAGCTTCAAAAATCACCAAATTTTAACCATAGATTCTCCACTCCATGAGTAAGGTTCGTTCAAAATTTCATTGCAATCCAAGTAGTATAGCCTAGTCAAATCCATGCTCAAATTTGGGGAAACAAATCTGACCAGTTTCTGTCCACTAGGAAAAACGGGTTCAAAACCATAGCTACCAAGCTTCAAATTTGATGATCTATAGTTCAAAAGAAATATCTTGAATGGCAGAAGATGAGGTAAAAATTTGAGCACCAAACTTTTATTTTTCGATTTGTTATGAATTTTAAAAGATGAGGATGAATAGTAATTTTCAAGAAACTAACATTAGTTTTCTTGTTTCTTTGTATGATCTAAGCTTGGTTAAGGTGTTCTAAGGACTAATCAAGGCTTAGTAAGGTCTCTACATCCTCCAAGGAAGGTATAACTCTCATAAACCCTAGATCATACTTTGAGTTTTGTGATTGTTCTTAGTGATTTTAGATGAGATATGATTATGGTGTTATTATTAGCATGTAAGCATGATTAGTTAAGTGGTTTAGTTGATCTAAATAATATGATGCATATGAGGGTGAAATCAGATGTTTATGGACTGATTATGATGAATGGTATGCCCGGTGTGGCTTGGTTTTGACGTAATAAATTTAGAAACGTTCGATTTATAGCGGTCGTAATGCCGAAATTTCGTTAACCTTTGAAATTCGTGCATAGCACTAGCCATAATTCATTGATCTTGATGGTTATATGACATACCCTTGTAGATCTCGAGTCATAGATCATTTTGGCATGAGAATCGAAATAAACGGACTTACGGTTTAGGAATTATGGCCGATTTACTAAAAGTGTTTCGAAACCGTAAATGCAAATTCGTAATTGAAATTGAACTCCCTTAACTCGAGTAATTCAGTGACGAATCTTGGTAATTAAATATTAAAGATCATAAGAAAGGTGTGAGAGAGAACCTCATGTCGAACAGATCATTTTTTGATTTTATAAAAAATGTTCGAATCAAGGTTAGGTGCGAATGAACCCTTAAAAGGACACTTGGTTATAACTTAGAAAACGGACGATAAAACTCGAGGATAATCTTGGTTCGTGAACGACCGACCTTAGAAATTGTACGACTTAAGTATATACCAAGTGTAAGTGGAATGACATGCCTTAATAACGAACAAGCGTCGGATCATAACGGTGGTAAAAAGAGTACACTAGAGGGTGTATAGCGAGATAACTCGAAAACGTGTTTTAATCTAAGTAAAGTATATGCTTAGCCTTTCAAAAGCGTTTAGTTATTAATCTTGAATATTTTGGTTTTTTATAGATCACCGGACTGACCCAAGACACACTACCATCACCAGAGTACCAGGAAAGTTCCAATACTTTGGAACTGTTGTTGTGATAATATATATAATTGAATGTTGTGATACATATGCCATAGCATGCATGCCTACTTTCAAATTTACATTGTAATACTTGTTCCCACAAGATATACTAATTATAAGCCGGATATTTCTAAGACCCTTAGTGAAGGGCATATGATCTCATTCTTTTAATAAAGATCGGGAGTCTGTATTTTGTAATATTGAGATAGTCATGAAAACCCGTGATACTCCTATGGTTTTGTTGATCACATTCAGCAAGCTGATTGCTTGTAATTTGATATAAAACATCATGTTATGTTTGTCTTGTACTAACTTGGTTTTGCAGGGTGTATTAGCCTACTGATTGTTTCAACAGCATAAACAGCAAGCCATTTGGTGCTACAACAGAGACAGTCTGGTAAGCCAGTTGCACATAGTCAGTTACAAAAAGGAAGCCATTTCCAATAGACAGTCACAAACAGCAAGCCATTTCTAACTGCCAGAATTCCTGAAGATAAATATCAAGGTTGATTCTCATGGATTTAATTCAGGAAATATATTGTAAGGAATCTATATTATATAATACGTACACAATATATTTTAGAGCTCAAATCTTCTCAAATATCTTTCTTTAAAACAAATCATAAAAATTATTGGAGTTTCCTTATTTAAAAGATTTTCTTTCTTTCAAATCTCCTATACGCGTTTTCTATTCTTATTAACAGAAGGGATATGTTTTTCATCGTTTCACTTTCTTCAAAGCTTCTGCCAAACGGTCACACAAACGTTTGTAAAACCTCTCTAACCAATTGAACGTTAGAAATTGATTTCTAATCGTTCGAATAATTGATTGATTTTTTGAACGTTGGTTGTGAAGCTTTATAAACCTTGTTCTTGTGTTCATTCGTATCAATCAATTTAGAAAATATTCAAGCAAACAAACAACTCAGTTTTTCATTTGCTATATGTAATAACCCTAACTTTAGAAAGGCTACAGTGCCCAAATGAATAGTGATCTTGAGGAATCCATGGAAATGGTGTGTAGGTACTCTATATTAGGGATGGAAAATGAGTAAACAGAAACCATATTAGTGTTGTACCTTAAAAATAAGTGACTCGAAATGACGATGGATTTTAGAAATTCCTGAATTTTGATTTTGAGGATTTTGAGCTCGAACGAACTTCTATATCTTGGATATTAAGGAGTATAGAAATACTAAAGGAATTATATATTGAGGAATTAGTGAATTTAAGTTAAACCAAGGGATTATTAAGTTAAGAGAATACCAAAGGAAATTGGATTTGTAAATGATTTCGAAAACCACTGAGATAATGAGGTATACTCGAAACGAACCATGATTAGACGAATATGGAAACCAAGCAACCAAGATTAGTAATTTAGCAAGGGTGCATACCACATTATGATTGTCCAAAGTTAGTAGCATAATACTTAGAAAATAAGTAAATAAGAATATGAACTCATCTTAATGACATCACTAATGATCTCTTGTTCCACTAACTCAAAATTAAGGGCAAATTAGTCTTTAAACCATAGGATTTTCCACAAAACTCTAGAATTCTCAAGAAATTAAGACAAGATGAGATAGGATTAACAAAACACAAAAGAATCTCCTCCCCCATTCTCTTCATTGCATTCGGCCAATACAAAAAAAAAGGGGAAATTAGAAACTTGAAACCCTAGTTCCAAGCCATCTAAATGAAAGGAAAAATTCATGAAGGTTGCTTACATATAGACTAAGGTATGCTATGAATTCTAGCTTCTAACTCCATTCCATGTTTGAGAAATAAATCATGAAGGTGATGATGAATAGTGCATGAATAGTAACTTTAAGAAACTAACTTGGTTTTTCATGGCTCCTTTAGTTGGTCCAAGCTATTGTAAGGTTGTTAAGGATTATCCAAGGCTTGTTGAGTGTTGTTAGAGCTTCAAGAAGGTATAACTACTCTTGCCCTCTTTGTATTTATGGTGTAAACTAAGTTGGTTAGTAGTTAAGTGAAGTTAATGTTTAGTTTATAATGAGTATGTGTTATAAGTGGTTTGTTTTGATGTGGAAATTGTGTGTTGTGGACTTGTAACCATGGCTGGTAATGAAGACCACATGGTGTAGGTGATGATTATGGTGTTTGATAATTGATTTGGAAGAGTTGGATTTATGGAAATTACGAAATTATAGCCGTTATAATGCCCGATTTTCGTTAGAATGTAAGTTGCCCTGTTTTGGACCCCCTGCATCCGTACGGTACCCTACTATCCAGGTTCCTAATTAACTATGAAATGATAGAGCTTAGTTCATAGATCGTTTTGATATAAGGTGCGTTAAAATCTGATGAACGGTTTAGGAGAAAAGTCAGTTTTAGTGAAAGCGGTTCAGAAACCGAGAAACCGTAAATGTATCAAACTTGAGGTTACAATTACCATACTTTAACATTGTTAAAAGTCACGAAATTTTGGGATATGGTAGTAGTGTGGTCAAAGAACTATTTCCAGTTGACCTTACATTAAAATTCGAAATTTAAAAATTATAAGAAATTCTGCAGTCGAGTGTGGTCGTTAAGGGAAATGGTGAAAACCCCTGAAACTTCGATTTAGGTTATAAATGGTTAAGTTCTTGAACCTTTGGGGTAAGAGGAATACGTTAAACATATATTAAAGTTTCAAAAGGTAATGTTATACAAGAGTGTAGTGAGTAAGAGATGTGGTTCTAACGACGGTCCTTTTGTGTTTATAGAAACTCCGGAAGAGGGACGAGCCATACCGTCAGGATATCGAAACCGAGGCAAGATCTTTTCTATCCCTACTTGGAAAACTATTTATCTTCAAAGAAACTTGATTTCATGGAATATATATGTGATGCTATTATTACCATATTGTGAAGAAATTGTCTTCCTTGAGTATTGATATCGAAAAGAAAGGTATACGAAGATGTATATGAATATGGATATGAGTATGAAATGTATATGTATATGAATAAGAGTATGAGATGGATATGTATAGAGATGATTATGCACGAATTGAACATGCCTTATGATTAAGAGAATAAGAGAGAATGGTATCAGTTGTTATCGAGGGTTATATGGTTATAATATTATATTAAAAATGTTCTTATTGAGTATCAGTGGTTTAATAAGCATTATTTGATTATCATGCATTACTCTTAAAATAGATGGAATATTTTACGAATATAAAAGTATATTTGATTTCTGAATTTGAAAGAGAGGTCTGAATCATAATCAAAGCATTATGATATATATATATATATTTTATAGAAGTAATGTGTGAGAATGGAAATGATATGAGAGAATGATATGTGGAAATGAAAGTGAGAAAATGGAAATGTGGAATGATATTTTAAAAAGAGAATAATGATGTGATAAAGAGGGGGATTGCAACAGACTTGCGTAAGTGGCTGTGTCAGGGCTGTGTGCGACACAGTCCAGCATTTATTATTTTTATTACGGCACGAAGATGCCAAGGGAGGATGTCAGCAGGTGGCCTTCCTCCAGGGATGATTTTCATTCCTTCTACCGGTAGTAAAAAGAGAGCAGGTACGATTAGGCGACTGATCATCGTCCTAACGTATCAGGCGACAGCAGATATCCCCAATGTTTTTGAAAAGAAAGTGTAGACAATGGTTTTCAGATTTCTATACTGAAAACAGAATAATGATATGAGATGATGGAATGATAGTTACAGATGAAGAAAAACTGATATTATATTATTTCAGATTTCTATACTGAAAACAGAATAATGATATGAGATGATGGTATTATGGTTGCAGATGAAGAAAAACTGATATTATATTAATTTAGATTTCTTTTTTATAATAGTGAGTGGATGATGTATTATTAAATAAGAGCTTTACTCTTCCTTAAGGATTTTAATTGTTTCCTGCTATTACATATGCATATACATATATGTATACTTGTTCACATTTTAAATTTTAGCTACAGTATGATCTTGCTGAGCTATTATAGCTCACTCTTGCTACTTATGTATATAGCAGCTAGGTCCCATGCCGATACTACGTACCACACCCCGCAAGAGGGTAAGGGAAAGGCGACCTTTTGAGCGAGTGCTGGCGACCATCCCCGAGGTAGTGACAAGCGAAGGGGCTTAGTATACTTATGTAAATTAAGTGTGTAAGTTGTAATAAACTTAGTTGTTGAAGTGCTTCCTGTAGAAGCTTTGTTCAACAATGTACTTAGTAAATTCTGGGCTTGTAATAACTGTTAACTTTAAAACTTTTAAATATTGTGGTTGTTGTTCTATGAGCATATGACTGGTGTGTGTGTGTATTAGTGTGGGGTCAACTGCTTACTTATTTATTTATTTATTAAAAAAAAGGGCTACAGAGATATTGATATTGATCGGAAATTGGACCTTGACGGCCCGGATCCTTGACCCCGGATCCCGGGGCGTCACACTATATCCTTTCAATTCTCTCGAAGTCTTAATATATTACATACGTGCTATTCTCAGAAGGTTAATAGTTTTGAGTTGTATTCATTCTTGATTGTATTGTTCGATTTGTATTCGTTAGTTGTTGGATAGATTAGCTAAGGGACTAGGGTTTAGTGATCGTTGCTAGAGAAGTATACTTGGGAAGTATAGCTTAGAGGGCAAGTTCAGAAACAGGAGTTCAGCAAGCCATTTGTCAACAACTGGGTTAAAAGGGAGATATATTATTGTATCTTGTAATTGGTTTATTTCATTGATCAATAATATATTCTCTTACCAAGTTTGTAAGGGACCAGGACGTAGACCATAGGGGATTAGGGGTCGAACCTGGCTAAAAGTTTCTTGTGTTCTTTACTTTTCTGCACCTTACCGTTTCTGCTCTTTACTTTACTTACTGCTTGTGCATTCAGCTTACCATTTACATTCAGCGTACCATTTGTGCCTGCATAAATTAAAAACAGTAAGCTGTTTCTGGTAATTATTAAAATTGGACTTACTTGAACATAGTTAGCCATTTACACTTATTCACCCCCTCTAGGTGTGCATTTTCATTTGGTATCAGAGATTTGGTATACTAACATTTCTGTAACAGGAAAGTATTCGATCAAAATGGCTGAAAATTATCCCAAAGGAAAATCTGATTACAGGCCTCCTCTTCTTCATGGTACACACAATTACCACTAGTGGAAAAGCAGCATGGAAACTCACTTATCCAGAGATCCATTAGTTCTGAGAGTTGTGCAAAAAGGTCCATATGTCTTTCTTGATAAAGATGGCAAGCCAAAGGATGTTGATGATCTTACTCCGGATGAATTAATCAAACTTGGATACAATGGAAAGGCAAGGAGTTCTCTTATGAATGGTTTGAACCAGTCTGAATATGATAAAGTATCTTCACTCAAATCAGCCAAAGAAATGTGGGATGCTTTGGAGACTTATCATGAAGGATCGAAATCTCTAAAGAAGGTGAAACTTAGCAAGCTAATGAATGATTTTGGGAATTTCAAGCTTAATGAAGGTGAAACTATCAAGGATAGTCAAGCACGGTTTCAAGTTACTATAAACTCACTAAAGCGGCTTGGAAAATCTATACCACAAGACGAAATCAATATGAAGGTATTGAGTGCAGTACCATTCATCTACGAAGCTAAAGTTACTGCCTTGGAATCCTCACCACTTATTGATACTATGGATAACTTGGCTGTATTCGCTAAGCTAGAGAAATTTGAAAGAAAGATAAATGGAAATCAGATGGGAAGTTCTAGTGTTAAAGCTCCAATTGAAAAAATGAAGAATATGGCTCTACATTCTAAAAACAGCAAGCCAATTGAGTCTGATGATGAATCCGATGAGGAACTTGCACTTATTTCAAAGAAGATCAAGAGGCTGATAGAAAAGAAGAATATGATGAAAAGGGAAAGAGGTGGTTTCTACAACAACAAGAAGGGTTCAAAGGACTCTAAGGAGGAAACTTATTTCGAATGTGGCAAGCCAGGTCATTATAAAAGGAATTTCTACAAACTAAAGTCAAAACAGCCTACTGTTTTCAAGGACAAGAATAAATCAAAGGCTCTACTAACTTGGAGTGATGATGATTCAGATTCCAGTGATGACTCAAGTGAAGAGATGGTGAACTTAGCACTTGTTGGAATTGAAGATGAATCTGTTCAAGAAAATTCGGAAGGAGTGTATGCTGAAACTGATTCTGAAGAGGATCAGAGTGAGGTAAACTCTTTTAATGATTATGTGTCTTCAGATGATACTTTGTTAGATTTACTAACTATGCAGCAACAAAATAGTGTTACTATTGAAGAACATATGGCACTAAAGGCTGAAATCAGCAAGCTGACTGATAAAAATGCCTATCTATCCAAGATGGTAAAAGATTTATTGCCAAAAATGGAGGAATGGGATTCAACTTCATTAGGCAAAGCTACAGAAATCAAGGAGGTAAATGCAAAGAATAGTAATTTATAGGCTAATATCAAGTTACTCGAAAGGAGGAACAAGACCTTGACTAAAGAAATCAAAGGACTGAGATCTGATGTTAAAACTAAAGCTAAAGCATTGGATTCATACAAAATGAAGGAATCTAGTGAAGCCGAATCCTCAAAATCTGCTGAAAGAAGAATTCAGCAAGATGAACTCATCAAACAGCAAGCTGAAGTGATCACTCTTCTAGAAAATGAAGTTAAAGATCTCAAGCAGGGTATGGGAACTTTTGTTCAAGGTAAAGACACTTTAAAAACAATGATGAAGAAGGCAAATGTCCCCTTGGTCAGAGAAGGAGTTGGTTTGAATGTCAACAAAAAGCAAGATGCGCTCAAATATGATGGAAGGAATGGCATACCTTATAACTATGCTATGCCTTGGATAACATACAACAAATGTGGTGGAAAAGGACATCTGGAAAGAAATTGTGCTGTTCAAGTAAATCATAAGAGGAAAACAGCATACCAAAATGGACCAGTCAGACAACAAACAGCATACCAGAATGGACCAGTCAGACAACAGTCAGCATACCATAATGCAACTAGCAGAAGACAAATAGCTTACCAACAGAATGACAGAAAGCAAAATCATCCCCCAAAAGTGGTCCAAATGTGGATCAAGAAATCTGATTTAAATGCTTTATATATTCTTGCTACTAACCAACATGGACCCAAACCTATATGGGTACCAAAACATTGAGTCATTTTTGTTTGTTTTATAGATGTGCCTCGCTGCTAAGGACAAATCAAAGCAATGGATTTTGGATAGTGGATGCACTAGACACATGAGTGGAGACAAATCTCAATTTATGAATCTCCAAATGAAAAAGGGTGGAAGAGTGACAATTGGAAATAGCAAAAATCTTCAAATCCTTGGTACCTGTTCTATTGGTAATAGTTCTATATCAATTGATAAAGTACAATAGGTCAAAGGTCTTACTTACAATTTGCTTAGTGTCACTCAATTATTTGATGATGGGCACCATGTTGATTTTGGCATTGATAAAACTATTATTACTATTGGTACTAACAAAATCCCCCTAGTTGCTAGAAGGGAAGGAAATATATATATATATTAGACTTTGATATGCAGGAAACAGCTTGCTGTTTAGCTGCAGTAGATAATGACCCAAATATTTGGCATAGAAGATTGCGACATGCACACATGGACTTGCTCAGTAAGTTATCAAGCAAGAAACTAGTGAGAGGACTGCCCAAGCTAAAGTATGTCAAAACAGAGGTCTGTTCAGCTTGCCAATTGGGCAAACAGATTAGAAGTACTCACAAATCAAAGAAAATGGTATCTCCTTCTAAACCCTTCACTACACCATATATGGTCTTTACCAACACCTAAAACCAGTGTTGGCATGTAAAATGTAGCCTTAGATGACATAATTTTGATGTAAGCCAACATTTTATTTTGATGTTGCAATACATGTCTATGTATGTTGCCTTAAATAATTTTGGTTAACAAAGCCAATACTAATAATGATGTTACCATAGACACTAACAAAAATGATAAAAATGGACCGGAGGGAAAGTGAAATATTTGGAAGGAATTTGGGGGGAAATTGAAATATTTTGGGGAAAAACAAAAAAACAATTTGACCGGGTAATAAAATTTGGGGTAATAACAAAAAAAATAGGTATGTCCGATCTCATCTCTCTCATACACTCACGCTCTCATACCCTCTCGCTCTCATCTCTCTCTCAAAATAGGTAATTTCTCTCTCACTCTCTCTCTTTCTTAATCTTTTACTCTTTCTCTAGTCTCTCTCCCCCTCATTCTCTCTCTATATCTATATCTCTAATTAAACTGGTATCTTTGTAGTATGAATTTGAAGCTTGCTGTGTGGTTCGGTCGGTCTTATTCAGGTAAGAGAAAACCTAATTTGTAGTATTAATTCATTTATGAACCCTAATTTCGTATTAATTTAAGACTTGTAAACCATAAAATTTGGTGGATTTTCTAATTTTTTCAGTATTTTACAAAACCCTATTTTGTTGATTGTTTTTTGTTTTGATTTTATGTTTGTTTTTGTGTTTGTTTTTGTAAACATAATTTTGTGTTTGTTTTTATAACCCTAATTTTTTGTTTGTATGTTTAGTATGAACTATTTTAGCATAACCATAATTTTGTGTTGCTCTATTTTTGTAGCCTTAATTGGATATGTATCTGTTTTGAAGATTTAGTATTGAATATTAGTAGGAATTTCTGGTGAAAAGAAGGAATGGGGTTGTGGGTTGTAGGAATTTTAGGTTTCTAGACTTATCAGATTCATCTCAGTACTTTCACACCAACAATATTATTTCCTTCTGTTTGGTTCTTCTTTTCCAGTACATTAGGTCAATAAACAAAGTTTTAGTTATCGGGCAACACATTTCAGTTGTAAGGTATGTATATGATCTGTTGAATACGTAAGAGATAAATATAAATTTTGTTAACATTAGGTTTGTCACATGATAAAGATTGTAAGATGTTGTGAGAGAGTAGGTTACTCGTCCATTTGGATTAACTCACAATTACACCCAACTCATTTTTATTAATTACAAGCTAAATTATTGTTAACTCGAATAACTTGTAGAAGGGGGGTTGAATACAAGTTATATAATCGTGTCCGATTTTTGCTTGATTAGATGAACAGGAACAAACGAATGAATCAAACTTTGTCTGTATTAAAATAAATCAAATACAAACTCTACCAAAGGTGTACAATACCTTTAGCAGCTGCTGACAATACAAATCTCTCTCTCTCTCTCTCTGTTTGTTTCGAACTATCGAATACAAACCTTATATAGAGCTTCACACAATATGCACTCTAAAATTCACAATTCGCTCTTTTTACTATGATATTGAGAGAGTATTTATAATGCCACCTATCAACTAAAAACAGAACTATAATCTATCTATGACAATGTTCTGCCGTCCAGTTGATAGTTTCCATCAATAGAGAATTCGTTTCCTTCACGATATCTTCTTGCTTGTTCTCCAAAACAAAGATCCTGTTTTATAGCACTTGCCAGTTTCTGTAGAATCCATAATGACATCATCAGTAACACGACTGATATCAGGATTTCCCATTGCATCAGGATCTGATCATCCCATCAGTATTTGATCAGGATCTGACTTGCTATATCAGGATCTGCTCTTAGTTCCTGAAATGTAGTCTCTGACGCACTATTCCTGACTAACCTCTACAGATTACTGTCTAACACATATATCCTATACAAAGTGCTAAATCCTGTATAAGATCAGGATATACAAGAAGTATTAGCAAAATTCTATTCTCAACATCAAAACTTATGAATTATTCCTAACAATCTCCCCCTATTTATGATTTAGAATCTAAAGCATAAATCTAAGTTATGGATGTCAAAACATATAACAATACAACCAGAATAGAATTTATGAATTTAAGATCATGAAGTTAAGTACCTCCTTCTTCAGATGTAGATATGTTTCTAGTACTTAGAAGAAAGAATTCAACTATTTGATGCTTCTTTTCCTTTACCACTTCCATGATGGAATTTACCAACTCTGTCACCCTTAATTCTACTCCCAGTCTGTTTATCTCCCCCAGTCTGTTGTTGTTGTTGTTTCTGAATTGTCTTTATCTCCCCCTTTTTGACATCAGCAACATTAATTCCAAGAGATTCAGTAACAGAACAAATGAGATTCATCAGAACTGCTTAATTGTCCATAATAGTGACTTGGTTATTTTCAAGAATTTGAAGTCTCGATTGAATATCACTTTGAGATTTCTGAATGTCTTTAAGAAGTTCAGAATTTACTTCAATGTTGGAAGTGCTTGTTGTATCTTCAGATTCAGATGCAGAAAGAACTTTATCTTCAAGTCTTGTAGAAGAAGTTGCTTGTTTAGAATGATATTCAAGTAATAATACTTGAGTAGAAGTACAAACATCTTCATCTCTCTGATCTGGAGCTGAAGTATGATCATCCTTTCCTTCACCAGTATTCTGTGTACTAACATCTACAAATCCTGACTCCTCCTTAGATTGATCAGATATTGTTGATGTCTCAAATCTAGCTGATATTGAAAGTACAAACAAAGGAATACTAGGATCATTAGGAATTTCTTCTGGTACTGGTTGAGTAGAAGTTTGTCTTAGCCTTTCACCTCTTCTGTTAATGATTCCTGCAAGCCTTTCTTTCTATTTCTGAGCTTTAACTTCTGGCTTTGCATTGTGATGTGCTAAGTCATGCTTCTCATACATCTTGATAAAAGAATAAGTACCAGCATTCATACCAAGATTTTCAGAGCAAGATTCAGGAAAAACCTGATCCCAGAAATCAAACGATGGTGGTTTCCTAATTTTCTCTCCCTCACTATGGAGTTGATCATCCATACCCTCATTCTCACTTTGACTATCTAAAGTCAACACTCTTTCTACCTCTCCTTTTGCCTGGTCAGGAGCCAGCCTCTCTGTGTGTGGATCTATATCCATCTTTTCAAGTGTATCACTCAAATTTGGATAAGCGCTCTCATGACCTACAGAAAAATATGGGTTAGAAGAAGTTTTTATACCTGAACTCACATGGAGAGAGGGTTCCTCATATGGCATGGGGTTTGAGGTTTTCTCCAAGGAGTGAGCTGCTATAGTCTTTGAACCCTTACAAACATCTTCTTTCTTTCCAGAAACTACAGGCTCCAGTATACCACTTTCAGGTTTTACACTAGACTCTGATGTCTTTAGTAATACTTCATTAGACATCATAGCTAGTATGTCACCATCTTTAAGTGTTGGATGCTGAGACACACCCTCAAGGTGGATAGACTCTGAAAGAACAATATTGGTTTGATCTTCAGAAAAATCAATCAAAGTCATTCCTCCCATATCATAGGGCTTCTCACTTGCAATTTCAGTCATCACAGAAGACCTTTCAGCGTCAGCCATCACAGTTCCTGAGTCATCCAACCTCTGACTAGATGGTTCTTGTGTTGGAGTGACTGTGATCTGATCTATTCCACTATTCACCACTGGTGCAATAGTATCTTCTGTTGACTGCTTCTCTCTATCAACTACCTCCTCTTGTTCACCTTGAGCTGAAGCATCTTCAACAATGACATCCTTGTCAAATAAATATGCATGAAGTGATTGAAGTGCAACATGCTTAGGAAGTCCAAATTTCTTGTGCAATTCCTTTCTAACTGATACATAGAAGTACATCTTCATTAAATCAAGTATTTGATGTAATAGTCCATATTCTCCAGGAAATGAAAGTTTGGGAACTCTTTCAATCAGAAAATCTAGAACAGGCCTGGAAAGCTTCACTTTCAGAGAAATAAGTTCCATAGCCAGTCTGTATGTCAATGTAGTTTCCAATAAAGAATCAAGATCCAGATCTCTCTTGTCAGATACTGACTTGGATATAGCCTTATTTGTAGGGACCTGCATAATGTTACTTGGACTTGACACTGTGTGTGTAGGTGACAAATGAATCTTTCTCCTTGTTCTCCTAGTATAGTGAGTAACAGATTTATCTTGAGAAGACTCAAGAGGTGTAGACACAGAAGTGATCTTGGGATGAGATCCTTTTTCAATAAACACAGTCTTTTGAGAGACAGTATCCAGTAACTGTTTTCCCTTTTTAAGAACTACAGCCTTTTAGGAGACTACAGCCTGGATGAGACTAGTTGTTCCATCTCTTTATCCTAGCTTAGAAAGTTGAATTGCAGCCTTCAATTCTACTCTCCCAGTAAGAGATATATTATCATCATCTTCACTAGAACTAGTACTTGAAATGACAAATCTTCTCTTCCTTACAACTGATGTCTTTTGAGAAACACCAGAGGTTGGCTTCTTTGAAACAATAGGCTGTGGATCAAAGTTTGGTTCTAGAATTGTTTCAGAGACTACAATGTTTTTGGCTACTTGGGTAGACACAGGGGGGTTTTCCTCCAGTTGTGATTCCTGAGTCATTTCACCACCAAAGAAAGAAGAATTATAGATAGTAGGAAGATGAGTTCTTAGAAGTACCTGAACATGATTTGGATAGTGTAATGCAGGTATTTCATCTAGATTCTTTTCAATGTTCTTCTTTGTAATGTCAGAGAAAATTCTCTTTTGCTGTACATAAGAAGAAACACAATATTCTCTACCAAATCTAACTTCAACATCAGGAATGAAATGGTTAATAAACAGTTGCATGAATCTATGATAATAAACCATATTCCTGTCATGATCTCTTGACCCAAGTTTAATACACATCTGATTTAAGATAATGTGACCAAAATTAATTACTCTGTTATAAAGCAAGGCATATGCATATGTAACAGCAGTAATTTGTTGAAAAGAACTACATTTACTAGTAAAACATTTAGCAATTTGATCAAAGAAGAAAGACCATTCTTTCCTAAGAAATGATCTATTTAACTGGCTCATGTTATCTAGAGGTCCATCATAACCTAATTTAGATAATATAGTTCTCACATCATCATCAGATGGTACATTCTCAAAATTCGTACTAACAGGTAAGTGAAGTACTGAATTAACAACAGATTCAGTAAGATCAAATGAGTCTTGTTCTAAGTGTAGAACAATCTTACCTGATTGACTCTGAGTACAGTCAATTACCTCAGCATTCTCCCAAGCTTATGAAACAGCTACTTGATTAATTTGTGGAGATGCTGTTAAGGCATAGCTTAATGGTCCTTTCGCCATAAAGTCCATAATTGGGTGAAAATCAGTTGACACCCCTTCCTTGTTGGTGATAGCTGCAACATGATTGTTCATCATAAAATCAAAGTCACCAAACTTGAAAGCTACTGATTTGGGTAGTCTTCTTTGAGTTGCCATTTTGATCTGAAAAGAACTTAAGAAATCTTTGAAATTGATTAGTGATTTTGAGAACTCGAGAGTGTTTTTGCTTTAGAGAATGAAATTAGAGAAAGCAATTACACGATTAGAGTGTCAAAATAATTATATTTCAAAAATTCTTCAGACCCATTATCCTACGTTGACACGTAGGTTGACCGGTGTCAGTCCCTGAAAAATGCAGTTACCTACGACTTTTGGAAAATAAAATCCAAAAATAATTTCAAGTCAAGGTAAAATCAAGATAAAAATCAATACTGATCAGCTTTCTTTTCCTGATGTGATCTTCTCATCAGGATAATCACACGATTCAATGTGATTTCTGAATAAAAAGAATTACTAATCCTGATGTGAACACACTTGTATTCCTGATCAACATCATCCTAATTCCAGAGACTAAATGAAGTTTCCACATGGCATTTTCTTTTACCTGTAAAAGAAATAAATAAAATCTGAACAAAATCAATTGGTTAGATACGTTCACCATTTTTGAAAATACAAGAAATACAGTCACACATAATTATGACTGACTGCATTGATATCCCCAAACGACTGTTCAGCTTTCCATATCTTTCTATAAAAGAAACTAACGTCTTATGCCATTCTCCAAAACCTTTTCATTCTTTTCTCTTTTCATCATGGCTTTCAACCCAAATCTTCATATGAACCCTAGCTTTTGGTTCATTACCACTGAGAAGTTCTTTACTCTTGATGATCAGGAGCAAGTGAACTATCTCTTAGAAGAGATGACTTTTCTCATCGAGTCAGATATGGTTGATCTTAACCCAGATTATTTCCATGAATCTCCTCTAAAACATCTACCAGTTGGATACAATCCTCCTCTAATCTCTTCACACCTTGAGGATGAAGAATTTGGCGAAGAGTCTGAGGTTGATCTTGATGGAGATGCTATTCATTTTCTTCAATAAGCATGAAGATGAGTCAGCTGCTCTCATTCAAGTCGCCCAGACAAGGAATCCAATCTTGAGATGCTCCTTGTCCTGAAGTCGATCATTGAGGATTGAAGCAGCAACAACTTTTAGACAAGAATAGAATTATCAGTAGTAGTTAGACAAAAAGAAGAATTGTATTTCATTTCCATGTATGTAATGCTTTTGATTAATGAAAATACAAGTTTTCTTAATATCTACTTGTCTATCGTTGTTTATTGACTGACATGAATAATGATATAAATTATCAGTATGCATGTAATAAAACTTGCTAACATAGACTTTAACAAAACTCAGAATTGAATCACTAAATAACATGAACTTCAGAATTTGAAATAGTAAGACACACAAATTTCACAATCCTGATACTGACGATACAATCCTGATGTCAATACTGATGACGTCAGCATACTGATAGCAATCCTGATGTTTATTAACAAGTCTATCATACTGTAATTTATCAAAGTAAAGTGTTACATCTTAAGCATTTAATAATCAAGTATAGATCCTGACAAAAATATTAAGTCTATAAGCTGAAACAACATACCTTGCTACTTATGCAGATGCTAAAGGTCTAAAAATTTAACATTCCTAACTCACTAACCAATCTAATGAATGTAGCCTCATCAAGTGGTTTAGTTAGAATATCTGCAAGCTGTTTGTCAGTAGGAACAAAATGAAGTTCCACAGTACCATTTTCAATATGTTCTCTAATAAAATGATACCTGACATCAATGTGTTTAGTCCTTGAGTGTTGAACTGGATTTTCTGCAATTTTGATAGCACTAGTATTATCACAAAACATAGGAATATTACTAAGTGTCATACCATAATCCATCAACTGATTTCTTATCCAAAGGAGTTGACCACAACAACTGCCTGCTGCAATGTATTCAGCTTCTGCAGTTGAGGTTGAAACTGATTGCTGCTTCTTGCTTGCCCAAGAAATCAATCTGTTTCCCAAGAATTGACATGTACCTGTAGTGCTTTTCCTATCTATTTTACACCCTGCATAATCAGAGTCTGAATATCCAATTAGAGAGAAATCAGATTCTCTTGGATACCACAAACCAAGATTTGGAGTTCCCTTGAGATATCTAAAAATTCTCTTCACAGCAATTAAATGAGATTCCTTAGAATCTAGCACATAAACAGGTAGAGAACATTATATCTGGTCTACTTGCAGTTAGATATAACAGTGAACCTATCATGCCTCTATAGCTAGTGTTATCAACACTCTTTCCCTTAGGATCAGAGTCTAGTTTAGTGGCCGTTGCCATGGGTGTCTTTGCAATTGCACAATTTTGAAAGTCAAACCTTTTTAAAAGATCTTTGATATACTTTGACTGATTAATGAAAATACCAGTCTCAGTCTGTGTAACCTGTAAGCCTAAAAAGTAATTTAGTTCACCCATCATGCTCATCTGATACTTAGACTGCATAAGCTTGCTAAACTTAGCACATAACTTTTCATTAGTAGAACTAAATATAATAATATCAACATAAACTTGAACTAAAAGCAAATCACCTTTTATCTTTCTAAAGAATAGAGTTTTGTCAATTGTACCTCTTGTGAAGCCATTTTCAAGAAGAAATTTAGACAAAGTCTCATACCATGCTCTTGGTGCCAGCTTTAGTCCATAGAGTGCCTTGTCAAGTTTGTAGACATGATTTGGAAACTTTGGATCAACAAAACCAGGTGGTTGTTCCACATACACTTCCTCATCAAGCTTGCCATTAAGAAAAGCACTCTTTACATCCATCTGGTATACCTTGAATTTTGAATGAGCTTCAAATGCAAGAAACATTCTGATTGCTTCCAATCTTGCTACAGGTGCAAAGGTTTCATCATAGTCAATTCCTTCTTCCTGAGAATAACCCTTGGCCACCAATCTTGCTTTGTTTCTTACAATCATACCAGATTCATCTAGCTTGTTTCTGAAAACCCATTTAGCACCAACAATAGATCTATCTTTAGGTCTTGGTACCAGTTTCCAAACTTTGTTCCTCTCAAACTCATTCAATTCTTCCTGCATTGCTATTACCCAATCAGGATCCTGTAAGGCTTCTTCAACCTTCTTAGGTTCATTCTATGACTGAAAACAACTGTACAAGCATTCATTTTGAATTGATCTTCTAGTTCGAACACCACTATTTGGATCACCAATAATCAAATCTTCAGTATGATCCCTTGTCCATTTTCTAACAGGTGGTAGATTGTTCCTGCTAGACTCTCCCCCTAAGTTAGTGGTATTTCTTGTAGAAGAACTTTCTCTGCCTTCAAAAGCTCCACCTTGATCAGTAGAATCAGTGGATTCCATACTGCTGCTAGTTTCTGATCTTCCTTCATTAGACTCTGAAGGATCAGTTCTTGATGAAGTAGACTCTGAAAGACTAGTCTGATTCTGACCAGTACTGTGTTCTCTTTAATTGAATTGCTCCCCCTCAACAGTAGCATTCCTTTGAGAAGCAATAGAGATTTCATCTGGAGAACCTTCATCATCAATGGAGAGAATCTCAGAATACTTAAGATTTTCAAATTCCAGATTGTCATGGCTTTCATCAGTTTGCAAAATTCCAAACTTCTTATCATCAAATGCAACATGAATTGATTCCATAACAATGTGAGTTCTGAGATTGTATACTTTGAAGGCCTTTGATGTTGAATATCCTAGAAAGATTGCTTCATCTGATTTGGCTTCAAATTTTCCAAGTTGTTCTGGATGAACATTCAGGACATAGCACTTACATCCAAATATGTGAAAGTATTTCACACTTGGTTTCTTTCCTTTGATCATCTCATAGGGAGTCTTACCATGAACATTTACCAAGGTACAGTTTTGAGTGAAACATGCAGTGTTTATAGCTTCTGCCCAGAAATAGGTTGGAAGCTTTGCATCTGCAAGCATGGTTCTTGCTACCTCTATGAGAGTTCTGTTCTTTCTTTCTACTACACCATTCTGCTGAGGTGTTCCAGGTGCAGAAAACTGTTGAGTAATTTCATTGTCTGCACAATACTCCTCCATTATAGAATTCTTAAATTCTGTACCATTGTCACTTCTGAGCACTTTGACCTTGTACTCAGAGCTATTGTGAATATTCTTGGCAAGTTCAATGATTTGCTGAGGAGCTTCATCCTTATTGTGTAGAAAGAATACCCATGTGAACCTTTTGTAATCATCCACTATAACTAGAGCATATCTTTTCTTGTTGATAGACATAATGTTTACTGGACCAAATAAATCAAGATGCAGCATGTGAAATGGTTCAGTAATTGAATTTTCTGTCTTGCTCTTGAAAGTGGTTTTTCTTTGTTTTCCAAGCTGACAAGCATCACAAAGCCCTTCTTGCACATAATTTGCCTGAGGTAGGCCTCTCACCAGATGGTGCTTAACAAGTTGATTAAGCTTCTTGAAGTCGAGATGTGAGAGCTTCTTGTGCCAGTTCCAGCTTTCATCATTTGAAGCCTTGCTGTAAAGACATCTGACAGTTCCTTTAGATGTGTCACTCAAGCTGGCTTCATATATGTTACCATGTCTCTGACCAGTCAAAACAATGTCTCCATTCTTCATATTCAAGATTTTGCATCCTTTACTGTCAAATATTGATTGGTAACCCTTATCACCCAGTTGACTTATGCTTAAAAGTGTGTGTTTCAAGCCTTCAACCAGTGCTACATTTTCTATGATGACATTCCCCAAATAATTGAGCCATATCCCAGAGTTTCTCCTTTGTTGCCATCTCCAAAGGATATTACTGGGCTAGCTTTCCTCTCAAACTTTGTAAGCAGGGACTTCTTTCCAGTCATATGTCCAGAGCATCCACTGTCCAAGATAATTTAATGCTTCTTTATAGTGCCCTTAACAGAAGATGAAGAAGTTTTCTTTGGAGATCCAGGCTTGTCTGAAGCACTTGCCATCAATGCAATGTTGTCATAATCCAATTCATCTTCAGAATCACTGGAGTCTGCCCAATCCTTTTGTGTGACCATGAGTGCATTACCCTTCCCTGAATTCCTAGGCTTCTTGCACTCACTAGCAAAGTGTCCAAGCTCACTGCAGTTAAAGCACTTGATCTTGGCCTTATCAAGCTTGATAATTGTACTCTTGCCTTTGTCACTCTTCTTCTCCTCTTTCTTCTAAAAAGAGCCTTTGCTAAATCTTCTCATGTTGAATCTTCTTTTCTTGAAAGCTTTAGCAAACATAGCAAAGAGTTCTTGCATCTCTGATTTAGAATCATTATCTTCAGAGTCTACATCTGTAGTCCCTAACTCAGAACTTTCTTTGCTCTTCTTCTTCCTCAAGTCTCTTTCAGTAGATTCAGACTTTTCTTCTGGAAGCTTCTTTGATTCAGATTGAGTAGTGAGTGCAACAATTTTCATCTTTCCTTCACTCCTGCTCTTTTTCTACTGCTTGTCAAGTTCATAAGCTCTCAATTTTCCATAAACCGCTTCTAATAATATTTCATCCAGATCATTAGCTTCCTCAATTGCAGATATCTTCTCATTGTAGAAATTAGGAAGAGCTTTCATGAACTTAGTATTCATATCCTCCAAGTCATAATATTTACCATGCATGGCCATCTCATTGATGAGTTTAGTAAACCTATCAAAGGTGTCAGTATGTGACTCGCCAGACTTGGATTCAAAGTACTCATACTGTTGTATGAGAAGTGTCCTCATATTCTTCCTGACAGGTTTTGTTCCTTCACAGTGAACCTTTAGATTGTCCCATATCTCCTTAGCAATCTTACAAGAGAGAACATAGTTAGTGAGAACAGAATCAAGACTGTTGAATAGTATGTTTCTCACTTTAGCATCCTTAAGAACGTTCTCCTTTTCCTTATCTATCTATTCAGATTTAGGCTTCTCTGTTGTATGTTCTGGAACAACTTTTCCTTCGATAGTTGCTTGAGGAACAAGCCTTGTTGGAACAAAAGGTCCATCTCTGATTCTGTCAAGATAGTCAGGATCTGTTGCTTTCAGGTGATGCAACATCTTCACTTCCCATAGAGTATATTCGTTTCTCTTGAGCATAGGGATCTTAGTATTACCATCCTTGTAACCAGACATGATTGCAGATCTTTATGATTATTCGAAATCAACCTACTCTGATACCAATTGTTAACTCGAATAACTTGTAGAAGGGGGGGTTGAATACAAGTTATATAATCGTGTCTGATTTTTGCTTGATTAGATGAACAAGAACAAACGAATGAATCAAACTTTGTTTGTATTAAAATAAATCAAATACAAACTCTACCAAAGGTGTATAATACCTTTAGCAGCTGCTGACAATACAAATCTCTCTCTCTCTCTTTGTTTCGAACTATCGAATACAAACCTTATACAGAGCTTCACACAATATGCACTCTAAAATTCACAATTCGCTCTTTTTACAATGATATTGAGAGAGTATTTATAATGCTACCGATCAACTAATAACAGAATTATAATCTATCTATGACAATGTTCTGCCGTCCAGTTGATAGTTTCCAGCAATAGAGAATTCGTTTCCTTCACGATATCTTCTTGCTTGTTCTCCAAAACAAAGATCCTGTTTTATAGCACTTGCCAGTTTCTATAGCATCCATAATTACATCATCAGTAACACGACTGATATCAGGATTTCCCATTGCATCAGGATCTGATCATCCCATCAGTATTTGATCAGGATCTGCTCTTAGTTCCTGAAATGTAGTCTCTGACACACTATTCCTGACTAACCTCTACAGATTACTGTCTAACACAACTTATGAATTATTCCTAACAATTATATACTATACACTAGCATTACCACTCCTAACTAACAATTTTGTGCATTATATTTTTGTAGGCATTCATATAACTTGTTCTGCCCTCAAGTCTTGAATATATTCGAGCGAGAATATATATAAACCACACACTTGTCTCTGTTCTGCATACTTTTGCTGTTGCTGCAGGTTTTTTTAAGAAGGGGTTTGTAATTTTCTAATAATCAGGCAATGCTTGTAATATAGAGGAGTAGAGTAATATTGGTGCCAACAATATTAATATTCTCTGTTCTAGCTTGGACATTGATATATATGATGATGAACATGTTTCATTTTTTTGTTCATCTGTGATAGACTGATTTGTGGTAGAAGGCGATGGTTTGAGTCACCTCCAATGTTTGAAATTGACTCGAGGATGATTGATCTTGAGCAGGTAATGCAATCCCTCTGCACTATGTTCTCCTTTATATAATTTTGCATGTTTACATACATTTGTGTATTGCCTGATCTCTGCTGTTGGGGAGAATCTGTCAAGATGCTATACCAGACAATGTTTACTACTCTATAGTAGTTCATATTGCTAAATGTGCTATCTTCTTTATGCTCTCTTCTCTAAGATGAAGTTGTAGTTTGTACATGTTCGGGGGCTGGAATGTAGAGCTACAGTAAGTAAACCTAATTTTTAATTAACTAAGAAATTGTTTAGTTATCTAGCTTTATTTAATTACGAATCAAGATGCATGATAAACATATTAGCTTCTTTTCTTCTAATTAAGACCTATTACTAGTCAAGATGCATGATAAACATATTAGCTTCTTTTCCTATTATCAATTCACACCTTGGTTCGAGAATGATAAACATATTAGCTTCTTTTCTTATTAAATTTCATGATATATACATTTTGCAGAATATAAGTTAACCCATTTCTCAAGTATATGTAGATCAAACTTGTAAAAGACAATAAAAAGCTTTGCTGAAATCTGGAAAAAAATGATTACCTATTGCCTGTCTAAACTAAATTTTATCGAGGGTCAACTATTCCATTTTTTATCATGAAATTTTTGTAAAGGTTTGATACCTGAATTATGGTTGCTTGTTTTACTTAAAGAATTCCCTGTCCTTTGTCTAGTCGGAAATCATAGAACTTAATTATTCATTTTAGGCTATGACCAAATGCAAACTTGTCTAATTTCAAATTAATATATTAATTGATAACTCTTTTGCTATTATTGCTGGTTGTATTTTCCTCGTTTATCTTACTACTTTATTTTCTATCTGTGTAGTACAAGGACCTTACAAAGGCTTTTGATTTTCAGGAGTGTACTACAAGGACCTTACAAAGGCTTTTGATTTTCAGGAAGTTGTTGTGAAGAAGTTCCTAGACCAAGTTATTACCAGTGAATCCCTCAAAGAGTTCAAGAGGAGGTAGAATTTGTACTCTAGACCACAGCTCCAGAGAACCTAAATTATCTATTTAATCTTAAGCGGATATGCTAACCTAAGGTTATTCCAGGATTCCTTATGCTGACTGATGTTCGTTTGTATGTATGTGCTCTCTCTTGGCTCAAGTCTTATTTTGATGCTCTACTGTGATTTGCATTTGAAAAATTCTAGGGAATCATAAATAATAATTCTTTGCAGTTATTATGATTATATAAAGAAACAATTTTGAGAGCCAGAAACAATATTCGAGCCACTAGGCAAGATATTGAAATTGTGTGTGAATGATTATTAAAGTTTTTAGGTTTAAAAAAAAGGAAGAAAAGAAAAAGAATGCCATGTTGTTTTTATCGTGTTTATCATTTGATTGCTGTATACTCTGTAACTTGTTTGTAGATATTCATATTCCCATTATCTATCGTATGATATGGTCTAGATTCTGTGTATATGATGTTTCTATATGATGTTTCTAACATTGAACACAATTTGATGTTGCAAATTACTGCTCCATAACTTGGATAACCTTGCAATTTTATGTGATAAGTATATTGCAGACTGGTCATTTATAAATTATTACCATACTAGTTTCATTTTGAAATGAGTTAATAACTCTGGAACTATGAAATTGGTGCAGCATGGACCATGCTTAATCTTGATTTACTCAATGTTTGCAAGGTTAAATTAGGAACCATAACTAGCTAATATGAAGTTTTAAGAATCATGCCAAAATGTGGACACAGTTTTCATGTCTCTTCCATGATTTATGGCTTAGAAAATAGTCTAATTGTCCAGTTTGTCGTCTATCAGTTGAGGATCCATTCAAAACAAAATTTGCAGCACCACCAGTTGAAATGTCTTAAAGGTTGCAAATGCCATATTCTCTGTAATAACCCAGATTTTCAAGAAATGATTTTATTATTATTTCAATAATAATAATGTTTTCCTAAAATGAGGAGGAATTTTTATTTTTTATTTTTTTTATTATTCAATTATTTAATTATTTTCGGTTAAGTGGAACCGGGTCCCTCTTTAAAATTTTATTGACCGAGTAGATATCTCGAGTCAATAGTTTATTTGGGCAAAGGTTTAATTTTTGAAGTATGGAATTATTCAGTAAAGGTTTTGTTTTAAATTACTGAATAATTTGGAGATTTTTAAAATTTGTGGTAAATGATTATTTTAATTATTTAAGGATTTACAGAAATTACTCGATTAATATATAAAGATCGAGAATTTGAGATTTTACCAAAATAATAATATTTCTGGTAATTTATAAAGCCCTGTAAATTGTGATTTATGAATCACAATTATTATTTTTATGAATTATTTTTATAAATTATTAATATTTGTAAAATGCATATCAATTCAGAAAATTTAGATTTAATTCTAATTCTTTCTCTGAAAATCATTAAAAATATTCTAGTATTTAATTATGCTAGAAATTTTTTTATACAAATTAGAGTTATTGGTTTAAAATATTATTTAAGGAGTGTAGGATTAATTTTGTTGTTTAAATGTTATTGGGCTTGAGCCCATTAGGCTAAACACAGCAGATACACATATACACACAGCAGCCGCACAAACCATACATCGGGAGAGAGAAAAAGAGAAAGAAAAAGGGGGAAGGAGAAGAAAGAGATTGGGGGTTTTTGATTTTAAATCAATTGAAATCTATACATATATATATAGCTACGTGTGTGTGTGTGTATATATAATCCGTGTGTGTGTGTGAGTGTGTGGAAGTGTGCTGTGCGGGTGTGTGTTATGTGGTAGTGCGACGGAGAGCTACCACCGTGGGATGGTGGTGTTGTGCAGGTGCGTGAGGCAGCAGGTGGAAGGGGAGAAGGGAGAGAGATTGTGCAGAGAGATTGAGCCGAGAAGGAGAGAGAGAGAGAGAGAGAGAGAGAGAGAGAGAGAGAGAGAGAGTGAGAGAAGAGGCTGGAAGGAGAGAAATTTCGGGAGAGATTTCTGGTGGGTCGGATCGAGCCAGAATGGTATCCTTTCGTTTTTAATTATTTAATTTCCATATTAGATTATATTTAAATTTCGAGTATATTGTTGTAATTTCCGTATTTAATTCGGAGAGTATAGTTGCTAATTATAATTTTTGGGATTAATTTTGAGTCGATTAAATGTTCGGGTTAGTGATTGTTAATTGCTAATTGTAATTGTCATATTTATTTTGTGGTCTCGTTAATGATTGTGGGTTGTTAATTATGATTTTGGTAGTAATTGAGGTTTCGATAATATATTCGATCTTAGTGGTCGTTAGTGGGTGATTACTAATTGTCGGATAATATGTGGAGTTATATGATTTTACTAGTTGTAAATGTCTATGCGCTAAATGCTATAGGTCGAGTCATAGTAGTTGTTGGATGTCTTATTTTCTAATTACTTGGTGTTGGTCTATATGTGGATAAGTGATTGTCGTTAGTAGTAGTCAAGTACTTGGTGGTGAAGTATACGTGGTTAAATGATTATTGGTCATGTATATGGGTTTAAATTATGTAAGTCAAATTATAGATATTGGTGGATGTTGAAGTTGTCAGAGTAATGTATAGTTGTCAAAATTAATGTTTCGGTGTAAAGGATGTTGTTAAAAGTACGGTCCACTTTGAAATGATTTTGATTGAAATTGAGGGTCTGTGACCCCGGGATAGTCTATTTTGCAAAAAGGTTATTTCCAGAGTTTTTCTTATAATAGGAATTTAATTCCTGGTTGTACGATTTTCAAATGTTATATAGCAAGGATAAACTGTTATTTATTTTCCTTACGTGTTGAGGTGCCGCATGTCTGGGCGGGTACTTTTCTTACTTGTTTATTTTATGTTGCTGCAATTGAGGCAGCTTGATTTTCCTTGGTTTGTTGAATTGAAAAACAGGGGAATAGTCCTATTTACGAATACTTTATGCCGAAATTTTCTGAAAATCCCATGTATTTAAATTTATTTAACTTAATTGATTTCAATGGTCTAAAGGCATTCTTTAAGTGTAACTGTTTATGTGTATATGGGTTAAGTGAATTAATTCGAGGGTTGTTTCGAGGATTTATGGTGTCTTGAGGATTATCTATATATTAATTTGGTTTAAGTCTATCAAATGGTTGTGATGTGTTTAGTACCAGAAAATGTCCACTTTATAAAAAGGGGACTCTTTTGTGTCGTTGCTATTACTAAATGTGTATTAAGTGGTATTGGAGTCATCAACGATAGGGGGAACACCGATAGTTTTACTTTATGTGACTTAGTAAAAATTTTTAGATGTGTCTACTCGAGATACGAGGTTGGACTGACACGTACTCGTAACCATTTCAGTACCGTTAGGGCGTAATCGAGTTGGAGCGACGTGCATTAAAAAAAAAAAAGATCGAGGCGTTGTATCAAGAAAGGTAGAGTACCTCCATGGAATTGCTTGGACGAGGTGTGAAGGAGTTATTCGCGATTTTCTGTTCTGTGCTAATGACCAGAGGCAAGTTTATTTATGCATACTCTATCGCTCAGAGTATCTGTATTTTGAAATATATGAAATGTGTGGGTTAGATTTAAATCCATAATTGCAAGTTTTACAACCCTGTGATTCCTTATCAAAAATCAGTATATTTTTGGCTTTGCTAATGTTATTAAATTCTGCTTATGCCAATTGTCAAAATCCCATGATTTATAATACTGTTAAGGGGCACCGATATTTTTATGACTCCACCCCCTAATCTGTATCTTGTTATTATAATACTTCAAATATTATACTTTGGATATTTTGAGGTTTAAGTAGTATAAATAAATATAATGTTTCTAGTTATTCGATGGAATGTATATTAAGTTAAATATTCTTTTAAAAAGAATTATGGATTGCTTAATATTTGTCCTATGAACACTATCGGAAAACCCGGAATTTTATCGGAGATAATTTATTTTCAAATACGGATTAAAAGTATTCCAATGGTTATAAATTGGATATTTTCGGATAAAATAGATAGAATGATATTGATATATGTTATTTGAATGTTTACTCAATTCCATGAATATTAATTATAATATTCATTTAAAAAGGATTTCCATACGTAGTAATTATTTCTTATTGATCGAGGGTTAGTAGTAATTATTCTGATAAAGTGCTTAAAGTCCGGAGACTGCCGGAAAGGTAATGTCTTGATGTTGATTAGAAATATTCCAAGAGTTACATTTGGGGGTTTTGAGGTTATTAAATATTTCAATATTAGTAGTAAATATTATTAGAATATTTATTTCAATAAATGAATATTGATTTGAATATTCTTTTAAAAAGGGATTATTGAATAGTTATTATTTAATAAATATTATTTGAATATTTATTAAATATTCTAAGTGTTCTAAGGGTTATTAACTACTGTTTAAAGGTTGTTTAAGGAATCTCAGAGTTGTTTAAAATATTATATTTTGATTCTACCTAGGAAAGATTTCTTAAATCTTTACTTATATATATATATATATATATATATATATATATATATATATATATATATATATATATATATTGCAAGGTTATGGAAAAATGGTTTTGCTAGCTATAAATATGGTTCTATGAATATCATACTGATAAGAGCATGTTTTCCCTGATTTCTGCTATTACTTGAGATGGATATGGTTAGTGCAAGAGTTCTTTTATCTTTACTTTAATAAATTATAAAATTCCTGGAAAATGGTTTTGTTGAAAAATGTATATATGTATATGTCATTTCATACTATCGCTTTGCAAGGGACATATTTCCTGATTTCTGAAAATTACTTATGAACATGAATATTGTAAGGTACTTTATGGATAAAAAGGGGTAATTTGGAAAATGGAATTACGAAAAGGAAATTATCTGAATAAATGGAATAACAATTTGATAATGGGGATTCTATCTTTGGGCTGAGTTCAATGCAGTCCAGTTTGCAATATTTTATTCCGGCCCATGTGTTGCCAAGGGGGGATTGTGGAGAACTTTCCTCCAGGGATGATGACCGGAGAGGAACATTCCTTCTACTAGTAGTCAACAGGAACAGGTACGTATAGGGCGACTGATCACCGTCCTGTCGTATCTGGTTATGGTGAAGATCCCCTAAATTCTTAAAAGAAATTGCTGAAAATTTAATTTCCTTAATATTTTTGAAAAGAAGGAAATGGCATGGAATAATGGAACATACTACATGTTTGGAAGAGAAACTGATATTATATGATGATAAATGGAAAAGTGATTTCTTAATAAATTACAAGCAAGTTTATGTTAGTGTATTTCTGTGTAAACAAGATATATCTACTTAAGGCAATATTTTATTTAATTACTCGGTAACTTCATCCTTTATATTATAATATCGTTCGTTTATGGATATCAAACGTTTCCGGGATTGTTATAAATTGATTATATGTTATACTTGATAATGGTTTAAAAACTTTGTCTTGCTGAGCCATTATAGCTCACTCTTTACTCAGACTCTCTTACTATCAATTACTACCGAGTTTTGAACTTGACAAGTGGTTAAAGTACTTATACCCTGTACAGAATATTGAACTGTAGGGTGTTTTGACGAAAATGATAAATGTATATATATATATATATATACATACCTTCAGACTTGAGATATATTGAAAGGGAACCTTATAAAAGGGTTGGTTTGTGTATGATATAGAGCAACTGACATAGTAGTATATCGAACTGCCTATTCTGAAAGGTTTTCTAAAAGAGCAAAAGTATAGTGTGTACTATTTTGCTAAGGTATGAGGGTTATCCTTGTTATTATGAGCTTAATTTTTTCAGTTGATGTTATTTTTAAATGTTATATTTCCCCTATTGAAATTTCATGGTTATAAATGTTTCAAGAATGATATTAAGTATCAGTTGAATGTTGGAAACCCATGCGTATGATGGGATATTTTGTTAAACTCTAGTAATAACTTGCTGAGCAATTCTTTCGCTCATACTTGCTTGTTTTTAAATATTAACCTTTCAGAGGATGGTAGGCGGATGAGGCTTATCTGCATGGCTCAGGAGAAGCAGGCAGTATCCCTTAATGAAGACAATATGGTTCAGAAAATCTATAGCTGGAGTAAGTAATATGTAGGTATATTGATGTGCAATATATATATTACTTTGTACCGAATAGTACTAGTTGCTGGTGTACTTCTCAACGAAGTTACACTAGTAGTACAAGATTTTTAAGACACAGGGTGATGTAATTAAATGGATGTAATGAGGAATGTAAGTATTTGAGTTCTTGTTTCTAGCCCTATAACCTAAACGATGCTTGGTGGTTGGGGTCTCAAATGTTGTAATCCGGATATTAAATGACTACAGGTGGTTTAATGTTATTAAACAGGTGATTTGATATTGAGGATTTCCGCGTGATGACCAAATCTTTGACCCCGGATTTGGGGGCGTTACATTCTCCTATTGAACATTCTCAGCAATGGCTGCTTCCAGTTGCTGAGCCTTCTGAAGGTAATAGTGATAGTCACCTAAACATTCAGGTCAGGAATAATTCAGAGTGATATTAATTATCTCGGGACTTTCCATCTTTGATATATATTTGTAATTGTTTTGTTATGTATTCTCCTCATGCAGAGTGCCTTTGTAATTTGTCGTCTTTTTAAGAAGCATGATAAGAAACTAGATGAGGTGACTGAAAGTTCCAATGGAGATGAAGTTTCAGAAAGTGTCTTCTTCCACGGTTAAACTTTCTGCTGAAGATACTCAATCAGAGTAAGAGACTCCAATGTCAAGCCCCCAAGTTGGATGTTAGTGTCAGTTGATATTAGTATTATAGATTTGACTAGTTGTATGTCCAACTATAACTTTGTATTCACTAATTTGACATGTAAAGTTAAGAAATAGACTATTTCTTTTGACAATAAATAAAAGTATTTTTCTAATATATATGTGTTGTAGATAAAATGAAACTATTGGTTTCTAAAATATGAAAATGTGTTTAATAAAAGATGTGGGAATAAATGAAAAGATGTTGCAAGAGTTCTAAAAGTGTTCAATAAACAAGATGTTGCAATAAAGCTCAAAAGGTGTTGCTGAAAAAAAAAGTGTAGATAAACCAGTATTGCTGTAAGAAGAAATGATGTTGCAGTAGGGTCTATGGTAACATTGTATTTGGTGTTGCTATAGACCATAAATTATTGCCATAAATAACTAAGGCAACATATATAACGATGTAGCCATAGAATTGGATAAAGTGTTGGCTTACCACCTAAGGCTACGGGACTATATCCAACACCACCAAAATTTGGAAAAGTGTAGCCTTAAACCAAATTTGGGCTTATGGCAACATTATTAATGACTTTTTACACTTTTTTCAGGTGTTGGAAAAGACCATTTATGGTGTAGTGCTTAGAGCTTCGGCATTTAGACTTATTTGGTCCAGAATCTTACAAGAGTATTGGAGGTAAACAATATGGTTTTGTAATTGTAGATGATTATTCTAGATTTACATGGGTATTATTTCTTCGTACTGAAGATTGTGCTTTTACTGAGTTTGGAAAGCTAATCAAATTACTTGAGAATAAGTTGAATACAAGGCTTGTAGGTATAAGGAGTGATAGAGGTGGTGAATTTTTCCATAAAGACTTCATTGCTTATTGTGAAGAAAGAGGAATTACACATGAATTTTCTGCTCCAAGGACTTCACAACAAAATGGAGTGGTAGAAAGGAAGAACAGGTCACTACATGAAACAACAAGGACTCTATTGCAAGAAAGCAAGCTGCCTAGAAGCTTTTGGGCAGAAGCAATGAATACAGCATGCTATGTGTTGAATAGAGTCATAATCAGGCCTATTTTGAACAAAACTCCTTATGAATTGTTGAGGAAAAAGAAGCCAACCATCAGTTACTTCAAAATCTTTGGCTCAAAGTGTTTTTTGCTCAAGACAGTTGGTAGTGATGGTAACTAGTAGAGCATATATAGTCTATAATTTAGATAAACATATAGTTGAAGAATCTATTGATGTCACTTTTCAAGAACCTAACAATGATCTGCCAAGAGATGAGGAAGAATTTGCAGGTGAAGCTGATAACATACAACCTCAAGTTACTGGATCAAAACAGCAGGCCAACAACACTGCTGAAACTGGAAGTCAGCAAGCCAACAATACTACTGAGACTGGAAATCAGCAAGCTGGAACTGCAAGTCAGCAAGCTGAAATGGTCAATCTAGTAGATGATACAGTAAACAAGATGGCTAGAATAACTTTGGAAGGTCCTAGAGGTTTGATAAGTGCATATTTTTGTATATTTTATTTACCTATTTATTGCTTGAACTCGTGTTTTTTTTAATTTATTTTGTTGCATTTCAGGTAAATCGTAAATAAATAAAGAAATGACAAATTAAATAAATAAAGTGCAAGGAAGGGAAAAAGGAGGAAGAAAAAGGACCAAAAATGAAAGAAGGAAAAGAATTAGGAGCTTGGAGCAAAAGGAATATTTCAAGACAAGTGGAAGGTGGAGATCATCCCAACACATTAGCAAAGTGTATGGCCAAGATCAACTCTTCAAAGCTTAAGGGGGAAGGAAACAAATAGATGGCTAGGATTTCACCACCACACAACCCAAATGTATGGTGGGGATTTACCCAACACCCCCCTTAACCCTAATTCTTATCCTATAAATACCCCCTCACCCCCCTTGTATTTAGTAACTTAGATTTTAGGGTAGTTTTATTTTCTTGTAATTTTTTTCCTAGTTCGAAAAATTGTAAACACTTTATTAGTATTAATATAATTTCGTTTCCTTTATTTTGTCTTGCACTTTCATCTTCGTTGCCTTTCTTTCGTTTTCACCTTTCGTAATTCCTAAAGTAGTGTAATGCTACATAATTTGGGTTGAGAGGAGTAGCGAAAATTTTAAATTACTTGTTCGTAGTGTTAATTTTAATTTTTGGCCCTTTATACATCTATTTTAATGTGGCCCATTTAAATGCTTAGTATAATTTTAATTTCACTCTAGCTTAATTTTAAATCTGTAGTTAACTTTATAATTTCGTTTTTTTTATTTTAAAAAAAAATAAAAAAAACCAAAAATATTAGTTTTACAATTTTTGTGTCATTTTACAAAAATATTAGCTTTATTTCTGTTCGGTGTTTTTGTTCCCTGTTTTCAAATACAAACCCAGTTAATTTTTTTTCCTCACTATCGTTTTCATTCTCTCTCATTTTAACCAATCTCTCTCTCTCTCTCTCTCTCTCTCTCTCTCTCTCCCTCTCTCTCTCTCTCTCTCCCTCTCTCTCTCTCTCTCTCTTCTCCTCTCTCCCCTCTCTAACCACGAACAGCGACTGTCTCCCCCCTCTTATTTTCCTTTCGTTTGTTGCAACCCCAATACTCCCCCTATGTTTTCTTTTTCTTTCGATTTCAGTAAGTTGAGATGTGTTCGGTTTCGTTTAAAGCTGGTTGCGTCGGTTTTGCTTCATAGTCTGCTATTGATTTCAAGTTCTGTGAATCTCCATTAACTGTTTTTAGGATTAGAGTCTAGTTCGTGTGTTTTGAATCGTTTTGTTCGTTGTTTGCTGTTTTGATTGCTGAGATAGATTGATTTTTACCAAGTTCAACTTGTAATTGGGTTTGAGTTCTGTGTTTGCATCTTGTTTGCGATGAGTTTACATCGAGTCTATTGGATTAATCGAGTTCGAGCTGTACTGTGTCAACAAGTTCTCTATAGTGTTCGTCGCAATTGCAGTGCTGGGATTTTGTCTGAGTCGTATGAGTCGTTTTTAGTTGTTTGAAGTTGGTTGCTGCGTTCCTGGGTTAACCGGAGTTTCTTTAGTTCAGTTTGATTCGATGTGATGACAATGGGTTTATTAAGTCTGTTTAGAATCGGTTGAGTTGCAGTGTTCTTTAAATAATTGCTGAGTCTGAGTTTCGCCTTGTGTTTTTGTTCTGTGAGTTCTGCGATTTGCAATTTGTGAGTCGCGATTTTTTGAGCCTGTGTTAGCACTGAGTCTGTGTTTTTTGAGTCTGTTTCTATATGTCTCTTGTGTGAAGTGGAAATCAAGTACTACATAGTTCATTCTCTTAGACACAAATAATTCACATTACTCTGTGCTCTTTCATTTTTTTTTGGTCTATCCATGTTGGTTAACGGGACTATTTCATGTTGGTTACTCAAATTAGTGGCATCATTTTTTTTGGGCCTGTGAATTTTATAAATAAAATCTTGTGTTAAATTTTGTGTCATGACAAATCTTCTTAAAAATTTATGTAAATAATTTTTAGAATAAAATTGAATTTTAATTTTAAATTTAGAATTCTTAGAATAACTTAGAATAATTTAATTTTAATTAGTTTAAAATAGAATTTCAATTAGTAATTAATTAGGGTAAAACCAAATTCTCAAAAATCAAACTTGTTCTAATTCGATTAAGTTAAAAATTAAGGATTGTGAAAATATTAGTCCCTGAGGAACGAATCATAAATTTTACAACGAAACGAATTGTGCACTTGCGATTCAAATTCAAATTTAATTATTTCTTAGCACAACAAGTTTTTGGCGCTGCTGCCGGGGACTAATTATTTTTCGCGCCTTAATTTTTAATTTTTCGAGTTAGTTTTATTTCTTGTCTTATTTTTATTTCGTTCTTTTTAGGAAATTGTGAGATTTCGGAACTCTTCTCAAGAAGCATGGAAAATTGGAATTTATGGAAAGCCTGCTTCGGTAACCGTATCTCACTCTTTTCGACCTTTTTATTTTTAGAAAAACAAAAAAAAATTCAAAAAAATTCAAAAATCACAAAAAAAATGAAAAATCCAAAATCCAAAAAAAATTTAGTTGTACATAATTGTTGCATCATGCATTCATCACGTAGGTGCACATCATGCTAGATTTTATTTTTTGTTTTTAATTTTTCGTACCTATAATTGTGGTGATCGCTGGAGGACCCCAAGGTACGTTAAATTTCTTTCTTTCTTTAGATTAAATCACGTAGTGTAAGCATCCATATTTGTTTATAATTTTTGTATATATCGTTGTTTGTTGCATCATTTTGTAAATAAACATTAAGGGCAAAACCCACTACAAGATAAAGGAAGGGATTTCATCACTCTTTCCTTAGCCCAAAAACCATTAATTCCCTCATTTTGCATTCCCTAGCCTTTTAATAAAATTAATTAGACAATTGCCCCTAGGAACTTCGCGCTCAATTAGGAAGGTACCTAAAAATAAACGTAATTAAGACTTATTCACGACCTTCAGTGTCTAAGGTTCGCCTGGCTGTTAAGATTCGGTGTCTAAGTGACGAGTTTGGCCTCTTGGCAATGCCTGCTCTAATCTGGCCGAATCGGTTTGAATAATTCTTAATTTACGAAATTTTTAGTGTGTCTTTACGTTATGAGCAATGTCTAGTTATTTTATTTAGGGAACCTAGGTTAGATTTGTCTTTTGATTTTTCACCATTTATTTTGTGTATTTCATTTTCGCACTTAATTGCTACGTGGTTTTATCCTTGATCAATCTTTACCATGTCCGTAGCATTTAGGGAGCGTTATTACCAAGGTTGGGATTTTGACGAGGAGTTAGCGGATAATACGATGTGGTGTGAGTCAACTAGGGAACCTAGTGTATATAACGAGTCGTCTAGTACTTTTAGTGATTTACATTATAGTGATAACGATATTGCAATCGACTCTGAATTAGATGCTCTTACTAGACGACTCGAAGCCTTAGAAACCCTTAGTGGCCCCACACATACGTCTTGGGACCCAAATTTCAACTCTCCGAGTCTCGATTTTCAACATGGCCCCGACTCTCAACAAGTCAACGCCATGTTTCAACCAACCTCTCAAAATGACCACTTTACATCGTCTTCTAATTCCGGTTGGAGAGATTATCCCGATCTCTCGTGGAACCAAGGTCATAGCTATCAAACTCTGCCTCCACATTTTCCAGAACCGAACTCTTATCCAATTCCGAGTCAAGTTCCTTATTCGAGTTCAATTCATACACCCGCCCCACCCACCCGGATTTCATGATTCGAGTAGGAAACTTGACACCTTAGAAAAGAGTATCGAGGCTTTATTGATTTCTCAAGCAAACTTCATGCGAACCATAACTTCTGATAGGCAAATTTTGAACTCTAATGTTCAAGCCTTATCTAAGTTAGAATTTCAAGTGAATCAATTAGCCACCATGTGCGAGCGTGAGACGATAACCACCCCGAATCCACCCGAGGTCAACCCTAAATTTCTTATCACTCAAAGACCTATCGATACTTTCGATGATATCATTTCTCCTAGGTCTAATGTTCAAGTTGACACTCCTTTCGATGGTGATTCACACGAAGAAGATTCTAATGCTGACATCATTCTTTCTCTAGGTCAAACGAAGAATCCCGATGATTCTGAGTTTGTGGCTTCACCTAGACAACCATCATCTTCTTCTAGTGAACTTTTCCTTTCATCTTCCAAACCTCTTCCTGAAAAACCCAAAGAACTTCATACTCAACCAATAGGAGCTAATCTAGTTAAAGAGGTTGTTTCAAGGTCAAATTTGGACGATCATGAGATTGAGTCTCTTCTTAAACAAGATTTTCAATTGCATTACGAGACCAATCGAGAGCTTCACGAATCTTTTAAGGATTTGACCTCGGAAGAGATGTTTGGAGAGATGAAGAATATTTGTTCCAAATGGGAAACCCAACATAAGGATAGTTCTTGTGATCCTAATTCTGTTGGTAAAACTTTTTTCGAAGAGCCACCCCCACCCGTTTCTATTTCTTCATTTTCCACTCGTGCTCCATCTTTCATCGAAACTCATGATATTCATGACCAACATCTTATTGTAATTAATTTGCTTAAACAACAAAAAGAAGCATCCTCGTGGTCTATGGATGAAGTTAGGAATATGAGTTTTATTCTTGTGCCTAATCGGATCGTTCGAGTGGACTATGCTATTTTCGTGGGTAAGTTTCTGAAATATGTTGGTTGTATAACAAAAATAGTTTTTCTGAGAGCAGGTATTGGTTAGTAAATATTTGTTTTATACCTCCCATAGTAGAATGTAGGTATGGGGGAGGAGTTGTGTGTGTGAGTTGTTTTCTTTCATAATTTCTAGTAGTTTTCAGTCTCCGTCATCCCTTATCAGGTATTTCCTCAACTTTATCCTTTTTCATTTCTTTTGCATTTCTTTATCCTTTCTCATTTCTCTTTTCTTTTGCATTTGCATACATTGAGGACAATGCATGATCTAGGTATGGGGGAGGGTTTTTATTGTAAATATAAAAATTGAAAAATCCAAAAAAATTTAAAAAATGAAAAAATCACAAAAAGAGTTCTTTTCGTATTCTAGTCTTGTTAATTGATTGCTAGTTGCTTGATGCACCCTTGCATGCTATGATAATCTTATGATCCATTAGCTTTTGTTTGAGAAGTGATTTGCTAAAGTTCTTGTTCACACACTTACACTAGCAAGGTGAAGCTAGTAGACTTATTTGAATTGTGCATGAAATTAGAAGGACATGATTAGGTGTAAGATGATTTGGTCTTCATGCTTTGAGTACAAGTAGGTGCATTGAGGATACCTTTACTTGAGATTGATTATGTTTTACCACACCAAGTGAGATTTTGAGCCTATATGCACATCTTTTGCATTTATATTCTTTTGCTTGAGTGTCCACTTGTCATTTGCATTGCTAGCACTTGTTTGAGTTCCTTCTTGAAATACATGACATTAATTGATGATAAAATGATAAAGGCACTTAGGAATAACCCATATTTCCAAAAATATCCACACCATGCTTATGTGATCAATTAGTTAACCCTTTGAGCTTAATCATATTCTTTCGGTGACACACCACATTACTCGCCTAAGATCTTTTTCTTGTTTAGCCTTACGTATTCTTGATCCCATTTTGTCAAAGGCTAGTAGGAACTTGAGGGAGCAATAAGGTGTATGAAATAGGGTTTACTATTGTTCATAACTTTCGAGGAAATATTTGTTGTTACCTTGATAGTCGATTTTCAAAATTAAATCTAAAGGAGGATTATTGTTACATTTATCATTCGCTTATAAAATAAAAAAAAATAAAAAAAATATAGGAAAAATAAAAAAAATAAAATAAAAGAAAAAAAAGAAAAAAAAAGAGAAAAAAAATGATATGAGAGCATACTTATGTTTTTTTTTAATCCTCCTTCATTCGACTAGTCAAGTCTTTTTGTTGAAAATGAAAATAAATTATGTGGGGAGGAAGTTTGGTGCTGTGCATGCTATTCATGGTGACTACTAGCTTTTGACACTTCACCTTACTCTGGCCTTTCTTGACATACCTTGTCCCTAGCCCCATTACAACCCTAATAAAGACCTTTTGATTATCATTATTAATGTATGTTGTGATTTAAGTTGGGATGATACCAAGTGTCAAGCATGCATTTGATTTTGTTGGAATTGAGTGATACACTTACCCTTGTTCTTGAGTGAATATTCTTTTGTGAGTGAAAGGTGAGGTATTGCTTATTTGTTTTTTGCATAAGAGATCTCAAGTTTTGACTCTGAGGTGTGCCCTTGTAGACTTAGCATGGTTACCAATAATTTTTGCACTTGACATGAACTTATAATCACTCTTGCATGGTTCTTTAAGTAGACTATGTGAATCCTTGCACTTTCCACACCAAGACTTTGCAACTTCATTTTGATTCTTAAGTTGATGTATCATGAGAGGACATGTATGTGTGGTGTGCATTGCCATGTGATGGGAGTAACCGTGGTAAAGTTCGCACGGAAAGGTGGAAGCAATGACTTATGGATAAAGGACTGATATATTTTTTCCTTAAGCAGAGTCTAAGGAAGAATACTTTCACCCAACAGTGATGGGAATGAGGTAGAGAAATTTGAGTTGGAATAGATTCAGAAAACATTGATTGCGAGAAATTATTATTATCAGGAAAGGCCAATGAGGTGGCCGACACTTTAAGTATAAAGGAGTAATTATAAGTGCTCATACCAAAGAAACAGAATGATATTGAGAAGGACCTTGAAGGTCATAATGTGGTGGAGGATTTACATTCCTTCTGATACTGGTGAAAGAGTCAACCATAAGAATAGTTTAAGTAAACATTCGATTCCTGATGTCGTCTTAAGCTTATTACCTGCATTAGGAGGTCCTATTTTGAGGTAAACCGGGACCATGATACGAAATTGATTAAGTGAACCATTAAGCTTCCAATCTTCTACTGAAGATATATGATTAGTAATTTCATCAACCTATCTTAGCTGCGATGCTTGAAGCTCTTTTACAATTTTATCTGCTTCATGTAATATCTACATCGAGTTCAGGAAGTATTCCTTACAGATAAGGAATAGTGATTATTATTTTCTTCCTAGAGGATTTTGATCTGACAATTGTGAAACCCGTATGATTAGCTATTAAAGCAATACGTAAACGACAACGATGGTGATTCAACAATGGACTACCTTAATGTAGTGGTGATTCTTCTGAGAAATGAGGTGATAACGACTATGGAGATGTCGGAATGACAAACAGAAATAGATTGTATCGGATCTAAGTTAGAGAAATCATCAAGGTTTATTTCGGATGGTTTAATTTTGAAATGACGTGATGTTCGAAATAAATGATAATGCTATGATGGTTGATTAATGGATTATAGTCGAAATAGAAACAAGACGGCTGATATAAAGGAAATAGAGTTGAGGATCAATAAGGGAGTTAGATATGCGGACTCCTGAGAAACCCCAGCAATGAAGCTAGAAAAGTATGAAATTGACATGGCAAAGGTTGTTGGTCACAACGGAAAGTGAAATTGAAAGCATAAATGACATATAGATTGACTCCCTTAAAGTTGGGAGAATTCGAGGAAATTTGGAATAGATTTAGTGAGTAATAAGGAGACTCATGGATCGAGAAAGTGGGAATTTAGATGGTTGAACAAAGGAAAGTTTGACCCCAAAAATGTGATGCTTATTGAGCACATGTGACGGTATACGAATAGGGAGGTACCAGATGCAAAGGAGGTCCCAATAATGAGATAATGGTGGAGATAAATAACAGAAGTGAATAAGAAACAGATAATAAGAAGGATGTGATTGGTAAAGAAAAGACTAGGAAAGTAACTATGGAATGTGAAGCAAGGAATGTTATGAATGGATTGATGAATGGGTTTTCCAAACGAACTCTAGGGATGACCACCTAATATTGTTTGTATTGTGAATATGAAAGAGATAGTAGTGTGGCGTTGAATGTCAGTAACAATGATGTCAAGCGAGAAATCCAAGATTTAACCTGAGAGATTGAAGGATTTTCCAAAAGTGAGTGTTGGTAAGATTAAACAAGAGTATAGGTCCATAGAATGATGGACAGAGCAACAAGGATATGTTGACATGTGAGATTACGATAAAGTAGTATTTGATATGATTAAGATTATTTTTCTTCTCTAATGAACCTCTATAGTTCAGAGGTAAATTCTAAGTATGATATTTTTTAATCATGAAAACTTTCTATAATTCTTTGAAATTCTTTTATTTTCTTCTATCTTATCCATCTTCTTTTTGAATTGAGGAGAACAACCCTTTAAAGAGGGGAGGTACTGCTACGTGACTATCTGTCTGTGTGATAGAAGTCTAAGTGGAATACTAAAACTTGTTTAATTGCATGTCAAGTACTAAAGGTTGGCCACCTTCTGTACTAAGTATGCAATATGACAAATGTTCATTGATCATAGTGATCTCTCAATAAAATTCTTCTATCTCTGTATATTGATCGAGATTGCAAAGATAAAAGCGGTCAGGAAATGAAGAGTACAAGTAAGGTTATCTTCGAACTCGCAGCGCGATAGTGATACCAAAGTCACTGCAGATACCAATAAGGGTAATAGTATATGATTGGGTAAGGGCATAACCTGGATAGTGTGTTGTACGAAAAGTAGCAAAGTTGATAAAAAAAGATTAAGGTTGGATCGGGGAACTAGCTTACGAACTAGCATTACCCCCAAATCTGTAACAAGTGCACAATGTGTTTCATGTTTCGATGTTGAGAAAACACAATCTGGATGCTAAGTACGTAGTAGAATATGAGCACGTAGTCATGCAACCAGACCAAACCTATGTGGAGCAACCTGTGGAAATCATAGATCGAAAGGAACAAGTGCTCCGAAACAAGGTCATCAAGTTAGTCAAGGTTTTGTGGCAGAACCACAATGTAGAAGAATCAACTTGGGAATTAGAAAGCGCAATGCTGGAGGAATACCCCCATTTGTTTTCAGACTGATTCCGGGACGGAATCTTTTTAAAGAGGGGGGACTGTAAGAACCCAGATTTTTGGTAGGAATTAAAACTTTTATTATGTAATGGATTATAAGTGTAACAGTTGTTCGAATGGATGGAATGGATATGAATTCCAATGTTTATATGTCATGAAGAATGCAATGGGTTGACAACTTAGATTAGAATAATCTATCTCCTACAAAGTAGGATATGGTGATTCTAAATGAGGAAGATGGTTCTCATGTCATCCAAATCGATATCTGTTATAAGTTCAGTGGTTCCGTAAAAGAGATAAGGAACGCTCGAAAGAGAGCGAGGACATTTTTCTAAATATAAGGAATATAGAGAGAATAAGCAATGAATAGTGTTTTTGGTATGAAATTGGAATATTATTAGACGACGCTATATAGAAGTACTCGGAATGGATTTCGGAGTACGTATTCATGATCTAGGGGTAAAATAAGTGTATGTAAACGATATCAGAATCAGAAAAATAGCAATTTTATTTTCTCCGAGATTTCCCTGGACACTGAAGGATTTAAGGATTTATTAAAAAGATTTAAGGAATTTAAATTCAAGGATTTTAAAGGAGGATTGAGAATGGTAGTATAAATATTAGGAAGGTTTTCGGTAAAACCCTAACGAGAAATCCTTGAGCTATTCCTCCGAACGATCAATGAAATTAAGTAATAAACGGACAAAAGGACAAGCAGAGAGCCAAGATGCATGCATGTGCAAGAGGATAAGGTCAAGTAACCAAGTAGTTACAAAGGTAACTAGCATACTTAGCAACCAAACCATGTAGTTAGCTTCAACACATCATCAAACCACAAGATCACCGCACATGTCCACTTGGTGATGCAAGGAGTGACCAAAGCACTTTAATAAAGTAGCTTTATGCTAGATATTATCATCAATAATTCATTTAGCCAAGGATTAGATCAAGAGCAAGCAAGCAAACTCCATTTCTCTCTCATTATATTACATTCGGCCAAAACAAATAGTAGCTCAGTAAAACGAGCATATCTCCTTCGTTTCTCAATGAAATTTTGCGTTCTATAGCTTGTTGGAAAGGTATTGAGATGCTCTACAACTCTTCTTTATGACCCTCATGCAGAAAAGCGTGGTAAGGACCTCGTGTTTGCAGTTCTTTGAACAGATGAATAGTAACTTTCAAGAACTAATTTTAGTTTTATTGTTTCTTTAGATGATATAACCTTGGTTAAGGTGTTCCAAGGGCTATACAAGGTTTATTAAGGCTTATACACTCTCCAAGGAAGGTATATCTCACCTAAAACCTAGATCTTACTTTGAGTTTTATGGATGTTCTTGATGGTTTTAGATTAGTTATGATCACGGTGTTGATATAAGCATGTAAGCATGATTATGTAGTTAGTTTTGTTTATCTAAGAGATTTGATGGTTATAATGATGAAGTGAGATATTTTTGGACTTGTTAAGATGAGTATTATGTGTATAAGATGTATGGTATGCCCGGTGTGGCTTGGTTTTGTTGAAACGAATTTGGAAATGTTCGATTTATAGCCGTTGTAATGCCGAAATTTCGTTAACCCTTGAAATCCGTGCATCACAGTAGCTATAGGTCCCTGATCTTGACAAATATATGACATACCCTTGTAGATCTCGAGTCATAGATCGTTTTGGCACGAGAATCGAAGCAAACGGACTTACGGTTTAGGAGTTATGGTCAAAATCGTAAAAGTGGTTCGAAACCGTAAGTGCGAGTTCGTAACTGAAATTGAACCCCCTTAACATGATTAATTCAGTGGAGAATCTTGGTAATTAAATATTAGAGATCATAAGGAAGGTGTGGGAGAAAACCTCATGTAAAATGGATGATTTTTCGAATTTATAAAAATGTTTGAATCAAGGTTAAGTACGAATGAACCCCTAAAAAGGACACTTGGTTATAACTTTGGAAAATCACTTAGAAAACGAGCAATAAATCTCGAGGTATAATCTTGGTTAGTAAACGACCGACCTTAGAACTTATATGGCTTTAGTACCTACCAAGTGCAAGTAAAATGACATGCCTTGATAACGAGCTAGTGTCGGAACATAACGGTGTTAATAATAGTTACACTAGAGGGTGTATAACGAGACAACTTGAAAACGTGTTTTAACCTAAGTAAAGTATAAACTTAGCCTTTCAAAAGCGTTAAGTGATTAATCTCGAATATTTTGATTGTTTAGAGATCACCGAGTTGACCCAGGACACATTACCCCTACTAGACTACCAGGCAAGTTTCCAATACTTTGGAATTGTTGTTGTGATAATATATATGATTGATTGTTGTTATACATATGCTGTTGGGTTCCGAGGCATAAAACGCAGCGGATAAACGTAATCTATTGGTGGGTTCCAAGGCATAAAACGCAGCGGATAAACGTAAATAAAACAAAATTTTCGAAACCCAAACCAGGATCCATGTATAATTCCGGGCAGATTATGGAGATAACAAATCATACCTATTAAGGTCTTGTTTCACGAACTCAACGGAGATCCTTGCTTGTAATCACCACACACAGTCCTTGCGTCAAGATCCGTGTCTCTAAGGTAATCCACACGAACGTCCGACCGTCCAACGATCCGAGGAGCCAGGTACTAGCCCGCGAAGAACAGCCTCTCTCTCTCTCTAGCCTCTCGAAGATGGAGCTGCTAAGGTTTTGTCAAAAACGATTTAATGACTCTTCACCCTAAAGTAATACATCATTATGTATTTATACGAGAGAAATAATGGGATAAAATCAAAAAACCGAATTGGGCTTCCTTAAACCAAATTCTATTTCTATTCTGATTTTATTATTGGACTTCCTTAAATCCAATTCTGTTCTTACTTTATTAAATTCGAATTTGATTAGATAATTAATTAGGACCAGTCCAATTAATTAAATAGCCAATTCTCAATTTAATAATGATTTAATTTAAATTCTTAATTTAAACTAAAACTCCTTTTAAGACGTTCTAAGTGTGTGACCCTATAGGTTATTATTACGTTGGAAATAATTTTAATATCTAATAAAATTATAAACAATGAGCGGTATCTAGTAATACATAATTGCTACCCAAGTAATAATAATAATCGGTGATCCAATTTAAACCTTTTGTGATTAATGTTTCTGTGTAATATAATCCCTTTAACCAAATATTATAGATTAAACTCGAGGCATGTGTTTAGTCATCCTCTTCAACATTTAATCCGGGTTTACTTGATCCATGAGTAGACTATTAAAACAAATCATTATTTGAGCACGGCCATGCATTTTATAGTCTCACTCAATCAAGAGGCCAATAATATCTCTCCTAATTCTAGGAGGGTTAAATCCTTTATCTATCATTCATATTTCTCATACTACTCATGATATACCCGATGTCCACTTTTATCATCACCCGGTCAAAGGTAACTTTTAATGTAGTCAAAGTATATTAATCCTCGTATAGAAATATAATGACTCAAGTCAAAGGACCATTACACCATTATCACTGTGAGTCTTTCTTATGACTTTATTAAACATGAAGAATCTCACTGTGGGTCTGTCCAGTACCATGTACCCCTACATGTACCTATGTTTTTGACTTTAGTATCTCCATACTTATAACCAATGAGATGTGGTTATCTGTCAAACAACATACTAGTCTATTTACGTATTATTATTGCCCTGTAATATTAATACTCGACTAGGGACCTTTAAGAATATGATATATTATATAATCTCAAGTTCAAGTCATGTACTTAAACTATACAATGTGTATCATGATTCTAAGGATATTTATTATGCTAACAAATATATCGCAGTAATTAAAGTCATAATAAATACGTTTAATGAATAATCAAATGACATAAGGGTTTATTAAAAGAAACAATGTATTGCCTCTAGGGCACCTACACTAACAATCTCCCACTTGCACTAGAGCCAATCACCCATGTATCTAATACCCGTGGAACTAGTGTGACCATCGTGCTTTTGCTGCGACAAGCCTTTGGTCAGTAGGTCTGCAATGTTATCATTTGTGTGCACTTTACATATGTGTATGTTACCTCCGTTTAGACAAAACACAAAACCAGACTGTGATACAGTATCATCCATGTCTGTTTGGAAACTTGCATCGGTGTTACCTTTTACAACCAGTTTCTCCTATCCTCCATACACCAAGAATGAATCTTTAGTCCTGTTCAGGTACTTTAGAACATTCTTGACTGTCGTCCAGTGACCTTCACCTGGATTAGACTGGTATCTGCTCGTCATGCTCAAAGCATACGAAACATCTGGGCGAGTACATACCATTGCATACATGATAGATCCAATTGCTGAGGCATATGGAACCTTACTCATATGGTCCTTCTCATCCAATGATTTCGGACACTGGTCTTTAGAGATCATTATCCCTTGAGACACGGGGTAATATCCCCTTTTTGCATTTTGCATACCAAAACGATGCAAAACCTTATCAATGTATGTGCTTTGACTTAGACCGGTCATCCTTCTAGATCTATTTCTATAGATCCTCATTCCTAGAATGTAGGTTGCCTCTCCTAAGTCTTTCATGGAGAAGTTGCTCCCTAACCAAGTCTTAACAGCCTTTAGAGAAGGTATGTCATTCTTCATTAGTAGTATATCATCAACATATAGTACTATGAATGCTACATGGCTCCCACTAACCTTCTTGTAAACACACGGTTCATCTTCATTTTGAACAAAGCCATACTCTTTGACTATTTCATCAAAACGAATATTCCATCTTCTAATGGCTTGCTTCAATCCATAAATGGATCGACGTAATTTACATATCTTGCCAACATTCCTTGGATCGACAAAACCTTCAGGTTGTGTCATGTACACATCCTCTTCAAGGCTTCCATTAAGGAAGGCTGTTTTGACATCCATTTTCCAGATTTCATAATCATGGAATGTTGCAATGGCAAGCAAAATCCTTATGGACTTGACCATAGCCACTGGTGAGAAAGTTTCATCATAGTCAATACCATGAATTTGTTTGAAACCTTTTGCAACCAGCCTTGCTTTATAGGTCTGAACATTTCCATCCATGTCAGTTTTCTTCTTGAAAACCCATTTGCACCCTACGGGTTTTACCCCTTCAGGTGGATCAACCAAAGTCCATACTTGGTTTTCGTACATGGAATCCATCTCGGATTTCATGGCTTCAAGCCATCTCTTAGAGTCTGGACTGTTCGTAGCATCTTGGTATGTGAGAGGCTCATCTTCATCTATAAGCATCAAATCACCACGTACATTGAGTCAAGAGAAATCCATATCTCTCTGGCTCATAGCGAATTCTACCAGTTCTACGAACAACCTGTGTTTGTTGAGCATTGTCATTATCCTGCTCTTGTTCCACTTCAGGTTCAATGCTATTTTGTGGTTCTCAATCTTCATCGAGATCTATAGTTCTCCCACTGTTTCTTTTGGAAACAAAATCTCTTTCCATGAAGACAACATCTCGAGCAATAAATACTTTCTGCTCAGAAGGACTATAAAAATAATAGGCCTTTGTTTCATTAGGGTATCCCACAAAATTGAACTCTTCGGATTTAGGTCCAAGCTTGTCAGATACTTGACGTTTCACAAACGCCTTGCATCCCCAAACTTTCATAAAGTTCATGCCTGACCGTTTCTCCTTCCATATTTCACATGGAGTCTTTTGAACCTTCTTAGTAGGAACACGGTTAAGTGTGAAAGCCGATGTTTCTAGAGCATAACCCCAGAAACTTATTGGAAGATCTGCATGACTCATCATCGATCGCACCATGTCCAACAAGTTGCGATTTCTCCTCTCCGAAACTCCATTCCATTGAGGTGTACCTGGCGGAGTAAGTTGTGATACAATACCACACTCTTTTAAATACTCTTTAAAATCGGTGCTTAAGTATTCACCCCCACGATCGGATCGTAAGATCTTAATACATACACCTCCGCCAATTTGCTTCTCTACTTCAGCCTTGTATTCTTTGAATTTTTCAAAAGAATCTGATTTATTCTTCATAAGATATACATATCCATATCTACTGAAATCATCAGTAAATGTTATGAAGTAGTAGTAGCCTCCTCTAGCCATCACACGCATTGGGCCACATACATCACTATGTATTAGCTCCAGACGTTCAGTGGCCCTTTGACCCTTACCAGTGAAAGGGGCTTTAGTCATCTTACCAAGCAAACAAGATTCGCATTCTTTGTATGATTCAAAATCAAACTTATCCAAGTATCCATCCTTATGTAATTTGGATATGCGTTTCTCATTTATATGGCCTAGACGACAATGCCAGAGGTATGTTTGATTTGAGTCATTGACTTTAAGTCGTTTGTTTTCTACATTATAGACAGGAACATATAAACCATTAAACAAACGCGCAACACCATAGGTTAAATCATTCAAAGCAAAAGAGCAACTGTTGTTCTTTATTGTAAACGAAAAACCTTTCTTGTCGAAACAAGAAACAGAAATAATGTTTCTGCGAATCGCAGGCACGTAAAAACAGTCATCTAGTTCTAGAACAAGCCCGGAGGGTAAAGATAAATAATAAGTGCCTACAGCTAAAGCAGCAACTTTTGCTCCATTGCCAACTCGTAGGTCCACTTCTCCCTTAGCCAAAGTCCTACTTCTCTGCAGTTCCTCCACATTTATACAAATGTGAGAAGCACATCCTGTATCCAATACCCAAGATGTAGAAATAGACAAATTGACTTCTATAACATAAATACCTGATCCAGAAATCTAAACACCCTTCATTTTCTTCAGATCCTCCAAATAAACAGGACAGTTTCTCTTCCAGTGACCAGTTTTCTTACAGTAGTGACATTCACCCTTAGCAACACCACCTTTAGGCTTTAAAGCCTGTTTGGGACCTGACTTTGGCTTGGGTGTAGAATCAGATCCAATCTTCTTCTTACCCTTCTACTTGCCTTTCCCCTTGGCCTTACCTTTATTGCCCACCATCAGTATGGGAGCAGGTTCAGCTGTCTTCATGTTGGTTTCATATGTCCTCGACATAGCCAACAATTCAGTAGGTGTTTTGTCAAATTCATTCATATTTTAGTTCACAACAAACTGAGTAAATTTGTTGTTCAAAGAATTCATGATTAGGTCAATACCAGTTTCCGGACCAATCGGGAAACCCAAAGTAGCAAGGTACTCATTGTAACCAATCATCTTCAAAACATGTGGGCCAACTGGTTCACTTGCCCCTTGTTTGCAATTAAAGAGTGACTTACTCGTGTTGAACCTTTCTTGATGAGTTTGGCTTGCAAACATGCTTTGCAAGTGCTCATTGATAGTATATGCATCCATATGCACATGCTGTCTTTGAAGCTCAGCACTCATAGTTGCCAACATGAGACATGCAACATCATTTGCATCATTCTCATCCCTTGTGCGGGCCGCTCGTTCCTCAACAGTAGCGTTCTCAGGAAGGGGACCTGGCGGAGGGATATCATTGACATGAAGCTTGCGCTCCTTCCTGAGGACAATCCTCAAATTCCTCTGCCAGTCTAGGAAGTTGTTTCCTCCTGTCAGTTTTTCCTTTTCAAGGACTGATTGTACGGATAGTGTGTTTGTGTTTTTTGCCATTAGTATCTACAATGATAAATGCACAAAATAAACATTAGATTGTCTTGGTTATAAATTATGTTCAAATGATTATGATATATTCATAATATATCTCCCACTATTTTTATCAAATTAATAGCCCTTACTATTAATTCGGAAATCATATCCCATAAATCTTTCTAGTGAGCCAAGATCCATATTTCGTCATGTCCTAAGTCAACCACTGGTAGTCCTTAAAACATGATTATTTAGGTAGACAACAATTGTCAATTATATCATATAAAATTCTTGGATAGTTTGGTGAACAACGATTGATCTTATCTATCTAATAGATTTTTAACCAAACTCTATGCTTCTAAGTTCATAATAGTTGAATATAACCGTTAATTTCCACCTCATTATGACGACTCAGTTAAGTTAGACCCAATGATACAACGGCCGAATATAACCGTTTATATTCGTCGCATCTCACCACGATAGACAGGAGTCCCTTGCCACTGATAGTCATTCCCCTTGTCGATCTAGGATTCGATGAGTGTTCATTCATTGGAAAGCATCTGATTAGAACTTAATATTTTGTTAAGGGGTTTAAAGAATTTATGACGATCATGATCACATCATAAAGAGATCCTCAATTTTCCTTGAACCAAATACTTCAAATTGACATCTTAGATTGTTCATTTCCCAGGTAGATGGAGGATCCCAATGGTCAGACTTAATACCCATTAACCTTACGAATACGCATATCCGCTATTGACAGAAAATCCCAATTTTAGATATCAAAAATCCATATTTAATTCCGTGTTTTAAAATCCATATTTTTAAAACACAAGAATCTCATGATCGTTTGTTAATTTTAAAATCTTGAATCGTTACAGATTTTATCTTGTTTAAGCAGGCATGGCATGGGTGATGTATCTAATACATTCATTCATACATGATTAATCTAATTAAAGCATGCATCTCTATGTATCCTACACATACATTCATACATCATATGTAAAGTAAGTGCAGTATGTAAACGTGATTGGTTATGGCCTTTATCCTATATGATCCTCTCAAGCTAATGAAAGGATCAAGGTCAATCTATGGTGGAATAAACATAAATACAAATTACATGTCTTCATTCTTCTTGTCTTCTTGGTTACTCCTTCTCTTGGACCATCCTTCAATCTTCAATTACATTACATTGAATAATTGAATACAATCTACACTAAAGTACTTACATGATAAAACTCGAGTTACATTCGAGGTTCAACAATTACAAGAATGAAGAAAACGACATGCAAGTCGTATTTATAAAACCAAAACCATTAATCTAAGGGTCTTAAGGCCATAACCATCACCATGCTCAAGTAACAATTAAATAATATGTCATATTATATAATCATGTTATACCATATCATATTTCAGATGATCCAATCAAAGAAATCATATACCGCAAAAATCAGAAAATCAGAATCAAATTCTGAAAACAATAAATCGTCTTTTTCATGCAATAAACGGCGTCAAACGCCTTACAGACGAGTCGGTGATAGCGCCATCAATTTTGTTCAGACGCTCGTTTCCAGTCAGAAAACACATATCGTTTGCGAAAATCGGACACTGGACAGATTTCACCAGATTTGCACAGCGTTTACAGAAATCGTATCGTATACAATCCCCATATCAAGAACAAACATTAATCATATATATATATATATATATATATATATATATATATATATATATATCAGTATATATACAGATTATATAATCATATGAACATCTCAATCATCTTAAATCATAACAGAACCATATATATGAATCATAACATATTATAAACAGCATATATAAGAACATAAACATGGAAGATTCGCAAAACATGCATACTCGCATCATATACAGTTAACACGTAACCAAATCAACCCCTTATACACGTAGCTCTGATGCCATTGTTGGGTTCCGAGGCATAAAACGCAGCGGATAAACGTAAATAAAACAAAATTTTTGAAACCCAAACCAGGATCCATGTATAATTCTGGGCAGATTATGGAGATAACGAATCATACCTATTAAGATCTTGTTTCACGAACTCAACGGAGATCCTTGCTTGTAATCACCACACACAGTCCTTGCGTCAAGATCCGTGTCTCTAAGGTAATCCACACGAACGTCCGGCCGTTCAACGATCCGAGGAGCCAGGTACTAGCCCGCGAAGAACAGCCTCTCTCTCTCTCTAGCCTCTCGAAGATGGAGCTGCTAAGGTTTTGTCAAAAACGATTTAATGACTCTTCACCCTAAAGTAATACATCATTATGTATTTATACGAGAGAAATAATGGGCTAAAATCAAAAAACCGAATTGGGCTTCCTTAAACCCAATTCTATTTCTATTCTGATTTTATTATTGGACTTCCTTAAATCCAATTCTGTTCTTACTTTATTAAATTCGAATTTGCTTAGATAATTAATTAGGACCAGTCCAATTAATTAAATAGCCAATTCTCAATTTAATAATGATTTAATTTAAATTCTTAATTTAAACTAAAACTCTTTTTAAGACGTTCTAAGTGTGTGACCCTATAGGTTATTATTACGTTGGCAAGAATTTTAATATCTAATAAAATTATAAACAATGAGCGGTATCTAGTAATACATCATTGCTACCAAAGTAATAATAATAATCGGTGATCCAATTTAAACCTTTTGTGATTAATGTTTCTGTGTAATATAATCCATTTAACCAAATATTATAGATTAAACTTGAGGCATGTGTTTAGTCATCCTCTTCAACATTTAATCTGGGTTTAATTGATCCATGAGTAGACTATTAAAACAAATCATTATTTGAGCACGGCCATGCATTTTATAGTCTCACTCAATCAAGAGGCCAATAATATCTCTCCTAATTCTAGGAGGGTTAAATCCTTTATCTATCATTCGTATTTCTCATACTACTCATGATATACCCGATGTCCATTTTTATCATCACCCGGTCAAAGGTAACTTTTAATGTAGTCAATGTATATTAATCCTCGTATAGAAATATAATGACTCAAGTCAAAGGACCATTACACCATTATCACTGTGAGTCTTTCTTATGACTTTATTAAACATGAAGAATCTCACTGTGGGTCTGTCCAGTACCATGTACCCCTACATGTACCTATGTTTTTGACTTTAGTATCTTCATACTTATAACCAATGAGATGTGGTTATCTGGCAAACAACATACTAGTCTATTTACGTATTATTATTGCCCTGTAATAATAATACTCGACTAGGGACCTTTAAGAATATGATATATTATATAATCTCAAGTTCAAGTCATGTACTTAAACTATACAATGTGTATCACGATTCTAAGGACATTTATTATGCTAACAAATATATCGCAGTAATTAAAGTCACCTACACTAACATATGCCATAGCATGCATGCCTACTTTCAGACTATATTGTGATACTTGTTTCATGATTTGATATTGGCTTATAAGCTAGATACGAGATATATTAGTTATAAGTCGAATATTGCTAAAACCTTAGTAAAGGGCATGTGATATTATTCTTCGAATATAGACCGGGAGTCAGTATTCCTTGATATATTGTGATTATTTTCTGAGGAAAATATTTAAATAAATATTTTTCCATTAATTCTTTAATAAATATTATTTCGAATATTCATTTGTGTTTTATTTATTTAATGAATATTATTTCGAATATTCATTTGAGTTTTATTTATTTAAATTAATATTAGTTTGAATATTCATTTGAGTCTATTTATTTAAATGAATATTATTTTGGAATATTCGTTTGAGTTTTATCTATTTAATAAATATTATCTTGAATATTCATTTAAAATCTTATTTATTTATTGGATATTATTTTGGATATTATTCGAGAATTTATTTATTTAGTGAATATTTTTATAAATATTCACTCAAGGGTTACTTTGAGCAATATTTTATATTAAGAATATTCTTTAAATATTTGTGAGTTAATAAATATTCTTTGAATATTATTTAATTCTTTTAACTAGTTTAAAAATGTATTATTTTATTCAAATATTATCTTGATCTTCAAATATTATGTAAATTATTTCGGAGTCTTATTATTATTATTATTATCAAGGAAGGTTCTCAGAAATTCTATTCTTTGTTCAAATCTATTTTCCAAATTATAAGGGAACCTTACTTGAGAACTGTTATTTATTTTGTTTGACTTCCCGGTCATAAATCTTTTGAAACTATTCTTTTCACTCGCATCTTGATTCCTAAATATCAAAATGAGTCTTTTTGTTACTTCCTCAACACTCGAGGGGTAAAATTCATGGAACAAGTTTATATCCATTAACAAGCAACAGCTTGGGAAATATTGGTTAATCTTCCTTTCCAATTAGATACGACTACTTTGTGGAGTCCTATCAACAAGTATTATACTTGGGGAAAGGGGGACGAACTTTACGTTTCGGAGTCAAGGATTTATTCGAACTTGGAGTCGTGTGTAAGAGGCCGAGTCGCGCGGTCCATCACAAGGCCCAACCGTTGGCCAGGGATTTAGTATTTGGGGCGGTAGACAAGGAAAGCCGTCAGTTCTTCTTTCGGGTTGGCAGGAGTTTGAAAAATGTTTAAAACTGGGATTGCAATATTTTCCTGTAATTCCCTCTTTTATGATATATGATGATATCTTGCTTATACCTTGCACAACAGATATTTCTACAGAAGTTATGTTTTGAATTACCTTGTAACTTCATCTTTTACATTATACTGGTATTATGTTCGTTAATGCATGGCATATGGTTTCAAGACCTGTTTGACTCGTCATATATTATTGTTCAATTATATGCTATTGTTGGTGGGCAATTGCTCACCCATGCTTTATTTATTATATCACAACAACAGCTACACTTGATGACCCACGTAAGGCGCACTCGGTGCAAGCAGGTGGCTCTAGCCGTAAGACTACCCGCTGATATTGTTGTTGCTATTGATGAGGTAGACTAGACTGGGAGCTTTTGTTTTCGAGTTTAATTATATGTATAATTAAAGTTAATCAACGGCAAGAACTTTTAAACTTATGCAGTAATCATTTTGGGTTGTAATAACTTATATTCATGGATCCTATAATTAGAAGACTTATTTTAATTTCATCTCTGGGACTATAACTGGTTGTGTGTGATGTGATATTATTGCGGGGTCATAGTATGTTGTTTATTTATTTGGATTCAAGTTCAGGTATTATTGATGGAATGGAGACCGTAACGACCAGGTCCCCGACCCCGGATCTGGGGCTGTTACAGTTCTTTTGCTTATGTAATTAATTACATCCGTCTTCATGTAAGAACATTCCACCTTTTGACCATTGTCCAAGCGTACCCTGTCTTCATCATTCAAAAAATTATTTAATATTAGCTGTAGAAACTTTGGATATAGACATTTGACATTTTGAGTCCGAACATCTCTTGTTCCCAAGTGTTTCATCTTTAAAATGATTTGACCAAGCACTATTTTTCCAAAATTAATCCTCAAATTATTGGCAACCGCATACCCTATTTTTTGAATAAATTCAGGTATTCGATCTTAATTTGTTCTATCTGAGGAAAAAACATGGTTAAGAATGTGAAAGAAGAAATTCCAGTACTGGGTTACAAACGTTCTAGAAAGATTACCAGTATTGAAATTGCCATCTTGGTACCTTATAAAACGAAAGAACATTTCAATCTATTCAGGTGTAGGATCAGAAACGAGATGTTCCATAGCAAAATGAAGAATTCGATAAACATCTCGTTCAGTGACCCTAATCGACCTACCAAACAGTCGATATGTGATTGCACACCCGTCCTGTCCAGAAGTGTTAACCGCACTACAATATAGTTCACGCAATGCATCATGGTTAAGCTGCACTTGTGTAACTAAAGCATATTGAATTAATGAATGTTCATTCAGAAATTGTGTCCAAGCCCGAAATTGCTCATCTTGAATGGTTTCGATTTGCTGAATTGAAATAGGATTAACTTCAGCAATTAAAAAGCTTCCCTGCAATGCCATTTTTAAAACTTTGAGGAAATTAAACAACAAGGGTTATTTTTTATAAAGGATGATGCATATAACACGAATATGAAATCCGCTCTAAAAACCACCAGCTGGATTGTGAGATCTTTCCGGTCAAAGCTTGAAATTTTCAGCAATTGTGTGTATATGCTCTGTATGTATATCTGAAAAATGATGATGTTAAACATGAACAAAAACTCATCATTTATAAGGTTTCAAGGATTAGTGGGTTAGGTGTGATAGTGACAGGTTATGTTTAAAGAATAACACCGCTCAATAATTTCTCACCTAACAACCTAATTAGCCGAAAAAACATCTTATCACCGAAACCTGTCAGCCGAAAAACATCTTATCACCGAGACCTATCAGCCTATGTACACACACATACACACTTATTATTTCTAATTATTATGGATTTAAAATAACCAATCAATAATTCAAGAATTATTCCACAATAATCAGACAAACTCATAATTAAATAGAAATAAAATTAACAAAGTATCATTAATTGGTATATGTCAATAAAATATTTATTTAATTATGCTACAATTTACAAAATTATTTACTAACTAATTACCATAAAATATAGCATTTATAAGCATGATAATTAATATAGAGATAACTGTAATATGAGGATTGGATGCAAATAAATTCACAAGTCCTAAACATATGGACATTTAAAGTACATGTGAACTTTGCAGTTATTGATTATCCAAAATTAATTAGACAGATTTAACATCCCAAGTTCACCAACTAACCTGGAAAAAGTGGATTCATCCAGTGGTTTAGTAAAGATGTCTGCAATTTGTTGATATGTGGGAACAAATTATGATACCACATTTCCATTCATGACATGTTCTCGTAAGAAATGATACCTGATATCAATGTGCTTAGTCGTGGTATGTTGAACTGGATTGTTGGAAATGGCAATGGCACTCGTGTTGTCGCATAGAATTGGAATTTTGTCGAACATGAGTCCATAGTTTTGAAGTTGATTCCTCATCCACAGGATCTGAGCACAACAACTACCTGCCACAATGTATTCTGCTTCGGCTGTCGAGGTAGATACTGAGTGTTACTTCTTGTTGTACCAAGATACCAACCTTCTTCCTAGAAACTGATAGCTTCCAGAAGTACTTTTCCGATCAATCTTGCAATCTACGAAGTCAGAATCTGTATAGCCAACTAGGTCAAAACCTGTACCTTTAGGGTACCAAATCCCAAGATTGGGGGTTCCCTTAAGGTATCTGAAATACGTTTAACAGCTATAAGATGTGACTCTTTAGGGTCAGCCTGGAATCTAGCACATAAATAAGTTGCGAACATAATATATGGTCTACTAGCAGTTAAGTACAAGAGAGAGCCGATCATACCTTGATACTTCGTGATGTCAACTGACTTACCAGATTTGTGTTGATCAAGCTTGACAGCAGTTGGCATCGGGGTCTTGGCAGTAGCTGCTTCTTCCATCCCATACTTCTTCAGAAGATCCTTTATGTATTTTGACTGGTAGATGAAAATACCATCAGGCTTCTGATCAACTTGAAGTCTAAGGAAGAAGGACAACTCACCCATTATGCTCATCTCGTACTTACTCTGCATTAGCTTAGAAAATCTCTTGCATAGCAAATCATTAGTAGAACCAAATATTATATCATCCATATATACTTGCACCAGAATTATATCATTTTTATGCTTTTTATGAAAGAGAGTTTTATCGATGATACCTCTTGTAAAACAATTTTCAAGTAAGAACTTGGAGAGAGTATCATACCATGTTCGAGGGGCTTGCTTGAGACCATAGAAAGATTTGAAGAGAAAGTACACAAAACCTTCAAATTCCTTATCTTCGAACCCAGGGGGTTGTTCAACATAGACTTCTTCTTCTAGATCTCTGTTCAAAAATGCACTCTTCACATCCATCTGAAAAACCTTAAAGTTGGAGTGTACAGCAAATGCTAAGAACATCCTGATTTCTTCAAGCCTTGCAACTGGATCATAGGTTTCATCATAATCAATTCCCTCTTCTTGAGAGTAACCCTTTGCTACCAATCGAGCCTTGTTCCTCGTAACAATACCATTTTTATCTAGTTTATTCCAACAATGTGACGCCCCCAAATCCGAGGTCAGAGATTCAGGTCGTCACGTCACCATCCAACCCTATCATAACTGTATTAACTTTACAACTCAACAACAAATCCATCCAGACCTCAATCTTACGCACAAACAAGTTAGAGCCTCAGAAACGATAATCAAAGGCAACACTAAATATTACAATTCATCTGTACAATCCAGAAACTTGCGCACTTCCACTTATACATCTACACTTGAAGACAAGTCTTACTATTACAGTTGAGAACCTATCAGACTTACTCTGTAGTATTTATCAGGAACTAAATCATCTCCGGGGTAAATCTTCTACTCCTCTTCTGCTGGTGCGGAGTTAATCGGCCAAATTTTTCTCTTTCTGAAAAGTTTTTATAAAGCAAGAATGAGCTACATAATGCTCAGCAAGTTCACCATTTTGAAAAATAATGATGTGGTTTATTTCGAAAACATTCCCAATTATATGGGTTTATATCTCAGATTTCAAAACATAATTGGACAATATATATGTCCGAGTTTGAATAAAACATCTATACTCACTAAGGAGCTTTAAGAATAACATATGAACCCTTTATAAGGTTCCCATTTCAATATATCTCAAGTTTGAAAATATATACATATGATTATATCATTTTCGGCAAAACCACTCTACGGTTAACATACTGTACAGGGAATACATCATTGCAAACCTCTTTCCTTCCATTATCATAGAAGGTTTCTCATTCAAAAATATTTCATTCTTTGAAATTGCAAGAGTGCACTAACACGTGCCAATCTTTATAGAAAATCTTGCAGTTCCAGATACTGCACGATGTCAATATTTTTCTTATCAAAAACCACACTATCGGCAACTTGGCACTTAGGCCCAAGAAGCAGTGTCTGAGTATTTTTCCAAAGTGGAGGATGGGACTTGAAGAAAACATAAAACCTGACAGGGATTGACGATGATTAGTCGCCACATCCAAGTCCAATAATCCGCGGGTCTTCTCTATCGGTAGAAGGATAGAAACTACATCCGTAACTACCCTCGGATGAAAACTACATCCGTAGTCACCCTCGATGAAAACTACATCCGTAATCATCCTTCGGCAACACCTGGGCCGGAATAATAATTGATGGACTGCCTGGCTCACGGCCGCTTACACATCCCGGGAATCGTTCGTCAACGATTCCCACACCTGCCAGAGTCCCCTTTCTCATTTTCTTTTAAAAACTTTATTTTGATTGAAAATTGAGTAGTTGAGGTCCGACATCAGTCGACCGATAATTCTTGAAATCGTGCAAGAAGCAAAACCTGACCGGGGGTTTTCGAAAATGTTTTGGGTTCGCAAGAGTTCGAGTTTGAAAACGCTAAAGGTATCTTGGATTAGTTTTGTCTTTAAAATAATGAACAATAATTAATAAATGATATTTTGAGATTTAATATAACAATTAATAAAATAATTATTTATTTAAAATAAGATTTTAATCTAAGATAGATATTTTTGAGTATTTTTAACAACGTAAAAATAATAAATACTTAAGTATACGATACTTCCCGAATGACTCTTCGGGTTTCCGCAATTTAATCACGATATAATAATATACCGCTCCCCGGTCAATAGTATGTTTGGACCGCTACGACCTCTATTGCTAGAGTCGTTGTCCGAAGGAAACACTTTCATTCTAAGTTCAAGGGTGTACAAACACATATGTGCATATATCTCAAACTTCAACATAACCTCATAAAGCATAAGCATATAATAAGTTTGAAAGCCACAAACACAACAGTGAATATCTTTATATATAAGTTTTAGAAAGTAAACTTGCCTTGGTAGGGTGGGGTGGTCGAGCTCGCGACATGGAACGAAGATCTATACATAATTAATATTCGTACGTTAGTACCTTAACAACACTACTTAATCGTAAGGTTTTAAAGGATGTAAGACCAACTTAAAGACTACAATTTGTGACCACTAACCCTCCCATATGACCATGTCATCACTTTATCACATTCGTTACCCATTCGACTTGAATCCATTCCTCAAACTTGAAACACACGTGAGTACTCTTAAAACTACGTTAAACTAAGCCCCTAGGTGATTTTTCACTAGCGCGCACTTCGCTTTAACATTTTTATAAAATTGAAAAATACAAATTTTATTCAAATTCTTTTTGGACAGCCTTCACAACTGTATAATCTGACTACCCTCAAATTTTCATAACACTAGCATAATTTTAAGGGGTCCTAACTCAGTTCACAAGTGGACAACACAGTGCAGTCTGAATTCCAGAACCACACTGCACAAATCCGGCCATAACTCAAGATCTGCACATCTCCTGGGTATGAACCTTATATTTCTAGAAACTACATTCAAATACCTTAACAACCATATGCATTAGGACCTCAGGGGACAAGATTTAGGGGTTCAAAACCCTCCTACAAGACTGTACATGTTCCCAGAAAAGTTACACAGCTTGCTATCATGCTTAACCATTCAAGAATCCTATGTATACATCACAACCATCATCTAAACCACCAAGATCATACTCTATAGTACACATGGAGTTATACACACTAAGCACAAGCTTTAAAATCACATCAACCACATACAACCTCAAGATTTTCATCATCCATAACTCATATAACCAAGATATGCATCAATACTCTTAGATCTAACATTATAAACCATAAACACTTCATGACTAAGAGTGGTTAGAGTTTTATACCTTCCTTGATGTGTGTAATAGCTTTCTAAACCTTGTATAATCCTTGTATAGCCTTGGGTAAGCTTGAATGATCAAAAGAAATGAAGAAAATAAAGTTAGTAATTCGGAGTTATTAGAACCCGACTGAAAGATCATTGAAAACGAGGCCCTTACCGAGCTTTTCTGATTGAGGCTTCTCAAGGAACGTTGTAGAGCATCTTCACAGCTTCCTAACCCTATAAAGAACACGAAATTTCATTGAGTAATGAAGGAGATACGTCCGATTGAAAATCGTCCCAGAAACTGTCAAGCACCAGGACAGTCTGCTTCTTCAAATTGGGGAGGAGATTTAACTAGGCTACACTCATTAGAATGCCATGAAATTTTGAGCGAATATTGCCCATGGAGTGGAGAGGTTGTGGTTAAAATTTGGTGATTTTATCATGGATAGAAATGGAGATATATATTTTTCTTTGAGGGTTGGTTCTGCTGGACAGCTTGTGGAGAAATGGAGAGATGGAGTTTTCTTTGTGTTTTGTTATGTGTAATGACTTAATACATGTAATATCTATCTATATTTGGATGCATCTTCTTGTAATGTGTTGTCAAAACCTCATTGGCTCACTTGGATTTCCTTATCCACAACAATTGCAACAAAGTCCTCATATTTTGTTTCTTTCATATTAGTCCCTTGGTTTGTTTCCTTTTCCAACAATTTGATTTCCTTGTTATCTCGTGAATAAAACTAATACGTTACAACTTATACTTTGCATATTATTGCTCTAATATGGCACAATACCTCGAATGAATATTAATTCCAACATCCCTTGTTTATTTCTCTTTATCTCAGAAAACGTTCTCCCGATTTCTCAAGCATTCTCTATTTCTCGATTCTAGGAGTTTATTCCAAATCCTCTTTCTTTCTCATAATATATCCTTCCTTGGACTCTTAATATACCATATCCTTAATCCATGCTTCGTTCGCTCAATCGCTTAATCTCATTGTAAAGTTTCAGCGGTTTCTAGAACGTTTGTTTCACTTCCTTAGTGGTTTTCGTTCCAAATTCTCAAATCACTTATAATAAAATTCCAAAATATTTACTCCTCAATTCCTCAAATTAAATATCTCATTTCTTGATATTACTGATATATAATTCACTGCTCGGTCAAATATTACACGAAAATAGAATTTGGAATTTCTGAATTCCGATCGCATTTACATACACTTATTTACTCCGTAGATTACTAGTATAACTTCGGAATATCCACACTACGTCTCGTACATAGGTGGCATGAAATATTTTTTTAATCCTCAAAATCACTATTCATCCACCAAATCACTATTCATTGATGCACTTCATCATAATAGGAAAAGTTTTAATTCTACCGAAATTTTGGGTTCTTATAGTCTCCCCTCCTTAAAAGGATTCCGTCCCGGAATCAGTTTAGGAATCACTGGGGTTACTCCTTTTTTGTTTCACTCTTTCAACTTCCAGGTGGATTCTTCCACATCTTGATTTTCTCACAGTTCCTTATTAGTTTGAAAACCTTGTTCCTCAGCACTTGTTCTTCTCTATCCATGATTTCCACGGGTTGCTCCACATAGGTCAAGTCGGGTCATAGGTCCACTTGGTTGTACTCTATCACTTGTTGATAGTCGGTGTGGTAGGGTCGTAACATAGACATATGAAACACATTATGAATTTGGTGCAAGCTTGGGGCAAGGCTAACTCGTAGGCTAACTTCCCTATACGCCTCAAAATCTCAAAAGGTCCAATAAACCTCAGACTTAGCTTCCCTTTCTTAACAAACCGCATCAATCCTTTCCAGGGGATACCTTTAGCATCACGAAGTTTCCCACCTCATACTCCATTGATATCTCATAAAATTTGACCATTCGAAATAATGGGTTTCGAAAAAAACTAATGACTTTTACATACACTCGTCTGTACCGTAAGGACGTAATATCAATTCGAAATCTTCATTTAATAATTTGTACATATCGTGATTGAAAAAATTTCTCATCTACCCATAAAATTACTATTCATCCAGGTTTCGAATATTCACGATGATTAGGGTTATTGCAGTCTCCTCTCCTTAAAAGGATTCTATCTTAAGAACCTAAGGAAAATAGTTGTGGATACAATTCCAACTTTACCCTTTCCAACTCTCAGGTTGACACTTCAACCCTTTTGTTCTCTCACCTTGGTCTCACCATCGCTTTAATATTGTTTCTCAACGCATGCTCTCCTCGACCTGTATTCCTTATCGGTTGTTCTATGAATGAAAATTTCTATCTCACTACTTATACGTTTCTCTTCTACCTTGTTCACAGTATCCGTGTTGAGTCCTTGTATCGTTGGCCCGTGAACACTTTGTGGTCGTGTTTTATAATCTAAGACAACGTCAATACGCATGGTATTCCTCATATTCCTTTGCTTGATTAGCAGGCATGTGTTGCCTCCCGCCAGCCGTTACCACTTGCTATGGATACTGTATAGTCTTCAGTATACGTCGAACTAGTTCAGTTACTATATCCCTCGTTCATTGACTTCTTCGTAACGCAAGAAAAGCAAAACTTCTTCTTTCGCAGTACGCTTTACAAGAGACGTCCTTACGTTCGCATGGTGACGATCGTGATAACAACATTCATTTCATGGATAAGTTTTTATTCTCGATTTCCCCGTGAAATCTAAGGCATGACACTAAATACAAATTCGATCATCTAGATAATTCTTCTTCCATGTCCGTCAGCCACAGATCAAATTAGTACATACGCTCAATCTCTTCGTTAAATATACTTGAAAGCACCTTCAATATTCGAAGTTTAACCTTAAGTCTTTATCTGACGTAATCGCTGCAGAAGTTTTATATTGCACCATCATCTCTTCCGTATATAAATCGATAATCTTCAAAATGGAAAGTCTCTCGCAGGTAAATCACTTGGTTCAACAATTATGAATCAACTAGGGCCATCTCTTGGCTCGGTCTTCGGCGACCTGCTTATGAATTTCATTATAATTCTGTCCACGTTCAATAGTTTCTACAGGCGGAATTAATCCACTAGATCTCTATCATTCTACTTTTGACATGTCGCGTTTGTACTTAATAGTTTACCAATACCATTCTTCATATCCGTTTGCCAAACATTCTCTTAATTCTCTATACATCTTTGTCCTTCCCCATAATTTAGTCACTTTCCTCTAACATTATTCTTTATTGTATATACTCTATTTTCTTGGTCAATACTGACTGAATTCCAATTTCGAATAATCCCTTCTATAGGTATCGGCCACCACACTGGCCTTTCTTGGAAAATAACAAATTTCTCCATTATACTCCCTGCTCCCTTTCGTCACCTTCTCTTTCTTATGTTTAGTTCTAATATGAAGATATACTTATGGCACTTGTGGAAAACTTTCACACTTTTCTCATAAAGTTAACGTCTCAGTTTTATGCGTGAACGCCATCATGACTAATCCCAGACTCACGGTTAGTATATCCTATCCCGTAACCTTTATGTTGTTTAGAAGTATAGGCTATCATCCCCTTTCTACTGCATCAACACACCTCTTAAACTCTTGAAAGACGCATCGTTGTGCCTCTCAAAGTCCTCTTTTTATCATCAAGTATAGCTAACAACGAGGTTGTTGCTAATATCTCATTTCATTCCAAAACTTTGTTCATTAATCCATAAAGGCTTCTGACCCATTAGTCAACTCAAATGATACTACCATAATTTTATAACGTCTATATTAGTGTGAAATGCCAACTTTGGCACAGTACAGAGGTCGATCTTGAGTTGGTGAAACTCGCTTTTCAACCTTATCTTTGAAAAACAACTACGCGTTTTAACTGGTCAACAATTCCTACATCTCCAGTTAGGGGTATCGATTCTCGATGGTATATGTAAGATGTCATACGCTCGTCCTCTTTCACAACTGGCGCCAATCAGTCTAAGGCCTGCAAGCTGCTGCGATTCCCAATAAACTTGATTAGGTGGTAATCTCGAAGGATCATTGGGATATATCCAGGCATCCATTTGCTATTACGGGCCTTTTAAACTTTATGTCTCTCTATGTGCATCAATCCCTTTAATCTAAGTAGAGCTTCACATTCTTGCCACGATATTTCTTCCTTTCTTGCCCATCTCACTTCCATGTTAGTTTCCTCTAAGGATATGTCTTACATCGCAATCGATTTGAATTTCTTGGATCAGGAAAAGGCTTGGTAACTCCAGAATTCATTAATATAACATCCTGACAACGGTTGGTAGGAGCGTACTCCCAACCACCTCATAATTTCTTATAACTTTCCTCACACTAATATTAAAGGTCTTGTGGTATGCCCCGACATGTTATTTCTACTTTAATAATTACTCGGCATAACGCTCTGGCTGCACAATTACAACATTTGGTTTTTTTGACCTCATATTGGTGTAACGGTTCATAATTGTACCTCTCGTTCACCTTAGAGTAATCACTTTGGAAGGAATGGTTTCAAAATAACAAGGTCCAATAGATAATTTCAATAAGAATTCCACATTGGATGTTCCAAGAATGTTGATGGTTCCAAATACTAGGAGTCTCGATTTTCGGAGATGTAAGGATGGACAGAAAGAATACAACAAGGTTTATTCCTTCATGTCCTGATAATTTTGTAATGTGATATCATAGAAAATGTTGCACGAGGGCAATGATTGTTGGATACAAAAGTCATAAAGATGGTCTTTATACAATTCTTACATCTAGTGGATATTTTCCTGCTGAATAATAAGAGGAAATCTAAAGTCGCATTGATGAAGGTCGGCCAATAGAAAGCAATTCTACTCCATGACAATTAAAGAATGAAGTAGTTTGTCATTCAAGTAATCTATGGTTTCAAATGAATCTTCATTATATGAATGAAAGATCAGAATATTCAAGTGACATAAAGTCTGATACGAAGATGGGTAGAATTCAAGTTGAGTGGGCGACCTCACTAGGTCTCAATCAAGTTATTTGTCAAAGCTTTCATCATCATACTTTACCACATGCAAAATGCATTGCGGAATGAATTAAATTGGGAGTTGGACCAGTGAAACAATAACTAGTCCTTTTCAAGAAACACTAGCAACTAGCTAGACAAAATTTGCTAGTTCACCTGTTTGAGACATCACCACTAGCTAGGATAATTAGCTAGGTGTTCTTCATAACATTATAAGTTTGACTAGTTAGAACAATCAACTAGTCATTCATACTAACATATCGACTAGCCAGTTTCAATTGGCTAGAACGGAATTCCAACATCGTAGCCACTGAAGAAACTTTAGGCTACTCGGACAATGAATGGAAATAAGAAGTTATTAAGTTTGAAAAAGAAACTATAAAATCTGAAGAGAATGTTCTAGGTATCGGAACAATCAATAACCTCTCATCAAATATTACTTATCAGTGAAACGGTCCACCCAAGGGTGCCTCCGTACACATACTTTATCAGATCTTACAGTAGAATGAAATTCAGAATACCAGTATCAAAATGATATCTTTACTATGATTTCAATGTACGATGTACAATCTCATCTTGAATAGAAGAAAAGAATTTATGAGGGATGTATGGATGTTAGATCATCCCTTTTCTCAATAAGTTGATAAATATTTATGGGCTCGACTGAAGAGTGCAAGTATGAAAGAAGTAGTCAAATATCAAAATTCGTTTAGGAATATTCATTGATTAATTAAGGAAACAATTGTTGAACATTCCTTGGATAATTGAAAGGAAGTATAAATAGTCCTGAGCAGAACAAAATAATTATAAACTTCAAATAGAATGCTCGGGGATCAAATAAGATACTTTGGATGAGTCCCGGTTTAGAGAAAGTATATCACTGGTTGTTATTCCACAAGTTTGAAGTAGAAAGCTAGGAGGGTTACCTGATATAAACTAATCGAGGTAACATGATTAGTGAAAAGTTTAAAATGAAGTAGTGCACCAGCCGATAGTTACCAAAATAAGTTAATCATCATTCGTGCATCTCATTATCACCATTATGAGGGTAACTCTATCTCTTCGTCTTCGTAATACAAGACACCAACCAGTGCGTCTCTCATTCATCATCTTAAAGTCATTTATCGAGTTAGGGTTTCACAATTATATCTGTCATTTCTTTGCTTTATCTTGAAGACCAAGCTTCACATCATTCCGGGGACACCTGCTAAGTCCATAGGGTCCTACTTCATGCCTTCCGACAGGAATCACAAGTGGCCAGTTCCCCCTAGGAACAGATCGAAGAGATCTCTAAGGGATCTCAGTGCAGTCCATAGGTTCAGTGGCAAGTGTGTGTATGTGAACATATACCAAAAATATTGAGGTCTACAATACATATATACGTAGTCCCTGATAACATCTCTATCAAAGGATCCCACTCTAGACCCACTGGTCTTTTCTTTTGGTAGACTCTGAGATCACTGTATCGCTCGTTGCAACCATATTCAACTTCTCTTGAGTCCCTTTGTTAATTCTACTTGTTTGTTCTCTAAGTTGAACTACCATGCTCTAGCGTCCGAATCATGCGTGGAATTATCTAGCACGCTCGTCTTATGATAACATTCTCGTATAACACATGTAAAATTCGCCATCAAGGGTAATGAAATCCACAACGACATAGCGACCAACTTTCAGGGTAAACCCGTTACTTATCGAAAATCGGATCTTATAGCCAAAGTAAAAGACTTTCATTATTCCAAGTACTAAGTACCCTTAATTATGTAGGGAAGTCTAAACTTCTTGATTCTTAAAATGCCGCCTCCTAAACTGTGGAGGACTATGGGCCACAAAATTTATGCCAGCCTAGTCATCCGATCATAGTGGCAATATCGCCTCCACCTCAGCTGCTCTTGAGATTTCGCTCTGCTTCCTATATCATTACCTATGATAGGTCATGTACGACTCTCAAACCTCTATTCATCATTCTGAAGGTCTCTAAGGATTCTATCGACCCTAGTATAATACCTCCAGTAAACACTCCGCTCCATTCTACTCACCGGTACCTCTTCCGGTAGTCCAATAATAAGTTTACTACGATCTCGTATGTCATTCTCCTACTTAGACTTAACTCTCAACACTCTCGTTTCTGAGTACTGTAACTTATCGCTCTGATACCATTTCTGTGACGCCCCCAAATCCGAGGTCAGAGATTCAGGTCGTCACGTCACCATCCAACCCTATCATACCTGTATTAACTTTACAACTCAACAACAAATCCATCCAGACCTCAATCTTACGCACAAACAAGTTAGAGCCTCAGAAACGATAATCAAAAGTAACACTAAATATTACAATTCATCTGTACAATCCAGAATCTTACGCACTTCCACTTATACATCTACACTTGAAGACAAGTCTTACTATTACAGTTGAGAACCTATCAGACTTACTCTGTAGTATTTATCAAGAACTAAATCATCTCCGGGGTAAATCTTCTACTCCTCTTCTGCTGGTGCGGAGGTAATCGGCCAAATTCTTCTCTTTCTGAAAAGTTTTTATAAAGTAAGAATGAGCTACATAATGCTCAACAAGTTCACCATTTTGAAAAATAATGATGTGGTTTATTTCGAAAACATTCCCAATTATATGGGTATATATCTCAGATTTCAAAACATAATTGGACAATATATATGTCCGAGTTTGAATAAAACATATATACTCACTAAGGAGCTTTAAGAATAACATATGAACCCTTTATAAGGTTCCCATTTCAATATATCTCAAGTTTGAAAATATATACATATGATTATATCATTTTCGGCAAAACCACTCTACGGTTAACATACTGTACAGGGAATACATCATTGCAAACCTCTTTCCTTCCATTATCTTAGAAGGTTTCTCATTCAAAAACATTTCATTCTTTGAAATTGCAAGAGTGCACTAACACGTGCCAATCTTTATAGAAAATCTTGCAGTTCCAGATACTGCACGATGTCAATATTTTTCTTATCAAAAACCACACTATCGGCAACTTGGCACTTAGGCCCAAGAAGCAGTGTCTGAGTATTTTTCCAAAGTGGAGGATGGGACTTGAAGAAAACATAAAACCTGACAGGGATTGACGATGATCAGTCGCCACATCCAAGTCCAATAATCTGCGGGTCTTCTCTACCGGTAGAAGGATAGAAACTACATCCGTAACTACCCTCGGATGAAAACTACATCCGTAATCACCCTCGATGAAAACTACATCCGTAATCATCCTTCGGCAACACCTAAGCCGGAATAATAATTGATGGACCGCCTGGCTCACGGCCGCTTACACATCCCGGGAATCGTTCGTCAACGATTCCCACACCTGCCAGAGTCCCCTTTCTCGTTTTCTTTTAAAAACTTTATTTTGATTAAAAACTGAGTAGTTGAGGTCCGACATCAGTCGACCGATAATTCTTGAAATCGTGCAAGAAGCAAAACCTGACCGGGGGTTTTCGAAAATGTTTTGGGTTCGAAAGAGTTCGAGTTTGAAAACGCTAAAGGTATCTTGGATTAGTTTTGTCTTTAAAATAATGAACAATAATTAATAAATGATATTTTGAGATTTAATATAACAATTAATAAAATAATTATTTAATTAAAATAAGATTTTAATCCAAGATAGATATTTTTGAGTATTTTTAACAACGTAAAAATAATAAATACTTAAGTATACGATGCTTCCCGAATGACTCTTCGGGTTTCCGCAATTTAATCACGAAATAATAATATACCGCTCCCCGGTCAATAGTATGTTTGGACCGCTACGACCTCTATTGCTAGAGTCGTTGTCCGAAGGAAACACTTTCATTCTAAGTTCAAGGGTGTACAGACACATATGTGCATATATCTCAAACTTCAACATAACCTCATAAAGCATAAGGATATAATACGTTTGAAAGCCACAAACACAATAGTGAATATCTTTATATATAAGTTTTGGAAAGTAAACTTGCCTTGGTGGGGTGGGGTGGTCGAGCTCGCGACATGGAACGAAGATCTATACATAATCAATATTCGTACGTTAGTACCTTAACAACACTACTTAATCGTAAGGTTTTAAAGGATGTAAGACCAACTTAAAGACTAAAATTTGTGACCACTAACCCTCCCATATGACCATGTCATCACTTTATCACATTCGTTACCCATTCGACTTGAATCCATTCCTCAAACTTGAAACCCACATGAGTACTCTTAAAACTACGTTAAACTAAGCTCCTAGGTGATTTTTATAATATTGAAAAATACAAATTTTATTCCAATTCTTTTTGGAAAGCCTTCACAACTGTATAATCTGACTACCCTCAAATTTTCATAACACTAGCATAATTTTAAGGGGTCCTAACTCAGTTCACAATTGGACAACACAGTGCAGTCTGAATTCCAGAACCACACTGCACTAATCCGGCCATAACTCAAGATCTGCACATCTCCTGGGTATGAACCTTATATTTCTAGAAACTATATTCAAATACATTTCCAACCATATGCATTAGGACCTCAGGGGACAAGATTTAGGGGTTCAAAACCCTACTACAAGACAGTAAATGTTCCCAAAAAATTTACACAGCTTGCTATCATGCTTAACCATTCAAGAATCCTATGTATACATCACAACCATCAGTTATACACACTAAGCACAAGCTTTAAAATCACATCAACCACATACAACCTCAAGATTTTCATCATCCATAACTCATATAACCAAGATATGCATCAATACTCTTAGATCTAACATTATATACCATAAACACTTCATGACTAAGAGTGGTTAGAGTTTTATACCTTCCTTGATGTGTGTAATAGCTTTCTAAACCTTGTATAATCCTTGTATAGCCATGGGTAAGCTTGAATGATCAAAAGAAATGAAGAAAACAAAGTTAGTAATTCGGAGTTATTAGAACCCGACTGACAGATCATGGAAAACGAGGCCCTTACCGAGCTTTTCTGATTGAGGCTTCTCAAGAAAAGTTGTAGATCATCTTCACATCTTTCTAACCATATAAAGAACACGAAATTTCATTGAGTAATGAAGGAGATACGTCCGATTGAAAATCGTCCCAGAAACTGTCAAGCACCAGGACAGTCTGCTTCTTCAAATTGGGGAGGAGATTTAACTAGGCTACACTCATTAGAATGCCATGAAATTTTGAGCGAATATTGCCCATGGAGTGGAGAGGTTGTGGTTAAAATTTGTTGATTTTATCATGGATACAAATGGAGATATATATATTTTTCTTTGAGGGTTGGTTCTGCTGGACAGCTTGTGGAGAAATAGAGAGATGGAGTTTTCTTTTTGTTTTGTTATGTCTAATGACTTAATACATGTAATATCTATCTATATTTGGATGCATCTTCTTGTAATGTGTTGTCAACACCTCATTGGCTCACTTGGATTTCATTATCCACAACAATTGCAACAAAGTCCTCATCTTTTGTTTCTTTCATATTAGTCCCTTGGTTTGTTTCCTTTTCCAACAATTTGATTTCCTTGTTGTCTCGTGAATAAAATTAATACGTTACAACTTATACTTTGCATATTATTGCTCTAATATGGCACAATACCTCGAATGAATATTAATTCCAACATCCCTTGTTTATTTCTCTTTATCACAGAAAACGTTATCCCGATTTCTCAAGCATTCTCTATTTCTCGATTCTAGGAGTTTATTCCCAATCCTCTTTCTTTCTCATAATATATCCTTCCTTGGACTCTTAATATACCATATCCTTAATCCATGCTTCGTTCGCTCAATCGCTTAATCTCATTGTAAAGTTTCAGCGGTTTCTAGAACGTTTGTTTCACTTCCTCAGTGGTTTTCGTTCCAAATTCTCAAATCACTTATAATAAAATTCCAAAATATTAACTCCTCAATTCCTCAAATTAAATATCTCATTTCTTGATATTACTGATATATAATTCTGTTGTGGAATAAAAACTAGGTTACGATTTGTAATTAAAGCTAGGGTGGTTGAGCTTCGAGCTTTAATGGTTGTTTCCGTGTTACGAGACTGATCGGTCCTCACAGAGTGCCTATGTATCTCGTTATTGAGAATCAAGCCAAGACGTAGTTCTAGGTGATGGTGCCCTCGAGGCTATGGCGGCGAGAACTCACCTAGGACGCAGTGGCATGTAAGTCCTTATTCGAGGATTAAGCCAAAACATGGTGGGTAACGTATGGAGCTGTGTCCAAAACGTCCTTCTGAGATGAGGGGTTAGACCCTTTATATAGGCTGAGAAGCCCTAGAATTATGGTAGGAGTCAGAGACTTGGTGGACAAGTCTTCCTTGAGGAAGGTTCTAGATCTCTTCCTTATAGGAATCAGTTTCCATGTTGAAATATGTATCTTGGAGGCTAAGTCAGGCAAGAGTAATATCCTTGTTTGACTCTTATTTGTTGAGCTGTTTATTACCCTTAATATTAATTACGAAATTAATATTATAAATAGGGTTTGGGCCCATCTGGTGGGCCCCACGTTTAGACCATTCCGGGTCTAATTAATGCCACATTAAATGTGTCTTTAGGGCTTACTTTTAGCCCATATCATTTGCCCCCCAACTTCTAGGAAAACTGATCAGGTTTTCCTTGAAGTTTTAACGGCCTTTTCGAGACTTGGGTCAGGGTTCATCTTTGTACACTAGTGTTTCACGAGTATTGTCTTTATGTAAAGCGTGGAGCGACCGACGCGTTCACGACAATGTTAATTCAATGCTAATCGGCACTAATCAGCCTTAACGATGCTTAAACAATGTTTAAACGACGTTAAACGGCATAAAACGGCACTAAACGGCGCTAAACGGCACTAGACGGCGCTAAACAGCCTTAAACAATGTTTAAACAGTGTTAAACAATGTTAAAAGGATAAAATGGCACTCACGGTGCTAAACGACACTACTCGGTGCTAATCGGCACCAAACGGTGCTTAAACGACAATAATCGGTGCTAATCGGCACTAAACGGTGCTTAAACGACACTAATCGGTGCTAATTGGCACTAAACGGTGCTAACGACATTATCGGTGTTATCGGCATTAACGGTGCTATCGGCACTAATGGTGCCATCGGCACTAACGGTGCTTACAGCACTAACGGTGCTATCGCCACCAATGGTGTTATTGGCACTAATGGCGCTAAATGGTGATTGGCTGACGTTTTCTAAAAACGTTGAATCATCATTGTCATGTTTGAATCATCACTAACGTGCTTGAATGTTCTGAACCACTTTAGTGAGGTATGAAGCGAGTCAGGGGTGTTCTGAATATCAAAGTGATTTTTCAAGGTTGACGGACCATCAGCATCCACTTCCAGTTGGCTAAGGCCCTCAAAAAATGAGGTGGTCAGCAAAGGATGGTCCAAGACTATAGAAAATTCAATTAGCTTCGTGTGGAATGTAAGATCATCCAAATCTGACATCCGGAGCTCAAGATACGGCCCAAACAGCGTTGAAGGATCGCATTGAGTTCCCGGTCGGCCTAAGGGCTTCAAAATGCCTCGATCGGCCAGTACCCAGTCAGACAAGAGTCTCAAAGACTGTATAAAATTCAGAGAGCTTCACGTGGATAGTAAGATCGTCCAAATCTGATACCCGGAGCTCAAGATATGGCCCAAACAGCGTCAACAGTCCGTGTAGGACTGAAAATCAGTCTTGGTCGGCTGACGCCCTCCTTGGAGCTCGGTCGGCCAAGAGATGGTCGGCTAGTAGTCTCCAAGACTATAGAAAACTCAGAGATCTTCGCGTGGACTATAAGATCATCCAAATCTGATACCCGGAGCTCAAGATATGGCCCAAACAGCGTCAACAGTCCGTGTTGGACTGAAAATCAGTCTTGGTCGACTGACGCCCTCCTTGGAGCTTGGTCGGCCAAGAGATGGTCGGCTAGTGGTCTCCAAGACTATAAAAAACTCAGAGATCTTCGCGTGGACTATAAGATCATCCAAATCTGATACCCGAAGCTCAAGATATGGCCCAAACAGCGTCAACAGTCCGTGTAGGACTGAAAATCAGTCTTAGTCGGCTGACGCCCTCCTTGGAGCTTGATCGGCCAAGAGATGGTCGGCTAGTGGTCTCCAAGACTATAGAAAACTCAGAGATCTTCGCGTGGACTGTAAGATCATCCAAATCTGATACCCGGAGCTCAAGATATGGCCCAAACAGCGTCAATAGTCCGTGTAGGACTGAAGATCAATCTTAGTCGACCAAAAAATCGAGGACCAGGACCACAGACTACCCGTGATCGGCCGGATCTATGGGAAATCCGTGATCGGCCAGCTGGTGATCAGCCGAAGGCCTTCAAATCATGGTGGTCGGCCAGCTGGTGGTCGGCTGGCGTTTCCCGGGCACGGTGGTCGGCCACTTCGTGGTCGGCTGCTGCTCCTTCGGGCACGGTGGTCGGCCACTTCGTGGTTGGCTAAGGTGCCCGGACCTAAAACCATCCGTGGTCTTAAAAAGAATCATGGATCTCGGATCTAGGATCTAAAATCATCTGTGGTCTTAGAAAGTTACGGACCTTGGATCTAGGATCAAAAATCATCCGTGGTCTTAGAAAGTTATGGACCTCGGATCTAGGATCTAAAATCATTCGTGGTCTTAGAAAGTTACGGACCTTGGATCTAGGATCAAAAATCATCCGTGGTCTTAGAAAGTTACGGACCTTGGATCTAGGATCAAAAATCATCCGTGGTCTTAAAAAGTTACGGACCTTGGATCTAGGATCAAAAATCATCCGTGGTCTTAGAAAGTTATGGACCTCGGATCTAGGATCTAAAATCATCCGTGGTCTTAGACCTCGTGGTCGGCTGCTGCTCCTTCGGGCATGGTGGTCGTCCACTTCGTGGTTGGCTAAGGTGCCCGGACCTAAAACCATCCGTGGTCTTAGAGAGTTATGGACCTCGAGTCTAGAATCTAAAACCATCCGTGATCTTAGAAAGTTATGGACCTCGGGTCTAGGATCTAAAACCATCCGTGGTCTTAGAAAGTTATGGACCTCAGGTCTAGGATCTAAAACCATCCATGATCTTAGAAAGTTATGGACCTCGTGTTAGGCCGAATACACAATTAATAATCAACTTTGTATGAGAGTTTAACAAGTAAAAACGTTTATGCACTTAAAAACTTCTTGTATCACGAACCCTCTTCGTGATGTAAAATATCACAAAGAGCTGCTAGGTTACAATAAAGATAATTCGTTGTACGATACCCTTCTAGGGTTAACCTAACTGTATTTATATAACATACAGCTACGATACAATCTCTAATTGATATTCCTAATAATCAGCTATACAATGATATCAATTACAAATTGTCACACGTCTCCTAAGTCAACTCGATCTCTTTGATAGCTATCCAATCTTCAAAGATATCGCTTCCATAATAAATCTTCAAGTACTGTCGACCAGTAGACGCTGTCTCCAGACAGAGTTTGACAAACTCTGTCGAGCTTCCATCTATCAGAGTTTACACTAAACTCTGACTGCTTCCAGCTAAACTCTGATAATTCACTGTAACACTTAAACACTGATTAAAACACATCAATTATATTTAACAATCTCCCCCAACTTGTTCATTAGCAAAAATGTACAAGTTAATGACAATAATTGATGATGTCAAAACAAATAGACAAATACAGTGTTTATACAAATTCAGAGTTTAAGCTTCTACTTAACAAAAACTACAGAGAATAAGAAAATCCTTACAGACCTTAATCTCTTATCATTTCAAGATCTGGCATAGCTCTGAGATAATCTATCAGCAATCTTCTTTCCGCATTTTCAAGCTCAATCTTCATAGCTTCTTTAATTTCTCTGAGTTGAGGATCACTTTCATCTGTCTGGTAGATAGCAGCCCTAAGATCATAGATTTTGTTCCTTCTCATCTCATTTCCCAATCTGATAAATCTGACTTTTTCTGACTGTGAATTGAAATCAAGTACTGTGACTCCCAAATCAGTCTTTAATTTTGCAGTACCTTTCTTCATTTCAATGAGATTTCCATTGTATCTCTTTCGCCTGCTTTAGACTTGCATGTCGTTCAGTAATTGCCTTCTTAACTCTTTGTGCTTTAGACTGTGATTCTGGTGGAGATTGTGATGATTCAGAGTTTGTTTGTGGAATGTGTGAAGATTGTTTTGTAGGTGCTGAGTGAGTTGGTGATGTAGGTGATTCAGTGTTTGGTTTTTAAGTACGATCAATGTTTAGTGGTTCAGGCTGAGGTTCAGGGTGTGGTTCAAGTTGTTGTTGTGGTTCTTGTGGTTGATTGAGAAAATTTTGCAGAGCAAGTGGCATGACAAAAGCAGGGAGATTTGCTTTACCAACATCCTTATTAGTCATGTCAGAGAATATTCTCTTATTGACTCTAAAAGGATCAATTTCATCTGTATCAGCAATTTCGAGACCAGGTACACAAGCATTGAACAGCATTTGACAAAAACGAGCATAATAAACAGTAGTAGATTCTGACAGTTTATCACCTAAGTTCATCAGAACATATCGACCAAAATCAAAATTGCTACCATAGAGTAGAGAATACCCGATTTGGAGACTGTCTATTGGAATGGCATCCCAGTTGGTGACTTTCTTCTGGAACGTCCTTGTAATGCAATCAAAGAAAAAGTTCCATTCCTTCCTGAGATTTGGTCTCTTTATACCGCCAAGCTTGTCAAGAGATTCCATGTAACCTATCTCTTGTAGCATCTCTCTCAAATAAGTTTCATTAACCAGAGTATAAGAAGTATGTGTGTCAAACCCCATTGTATCTCTTACAGTCTGTGGAGTAATCACATAATCTTGTTCGTCATACGTGAATATGATGTTAGGAGTCCCGTTCTCTCCTCCATCCACATAAACTGAATTCTGCCAAAATGTAGCAATTTGAGACGCAGAGAGAGTTTCAGGTCCAACCAGAGCTTGTCCAATCTCTGAATCTCTCAAGAAGTTCTGCATTAGATGAAACGGTTCTGGAACGCGTTCATGATAGAGTGGAGCTTCATAGTTGTTAGGAACAAACCGTAAACCAAGAGTAGTGAATGCTTTAGAAGCCATTGAGTTAAGAAATTTGCAAGAATTTCCAAGAGAAATGTATGTGAGAAAGGTGTTTGCAAGAATGCCCAAGTGAAAAAGTAGAGAACTGTGAGATGTAAGAATAAAACACAACCGTTTGGACACAAAAGTAATTAGAGTAATTAAAAACCCAATCTCTTATGTAACAAACACTCAATCAGTTCCTAGATTAATGTGTAGTGGGACACAGTAATGGGTGAGTGAGACACATTAATGGGCGAGTGGGTCACGTGCGCTTATTTTTAAGAAGAGTATTTTGCAAATTAAAACATTAAAATATTTGATTTAAACAAAAATCAAATAATACTCTCTTAAAATATCTGGACCCAATTAAAACCAGAATATGAAGCGTTTACCTGTTGCCTTTAATAACCTGAATACGAAGCGTTTAAGGACTTCGTTCTTACCCATCTCTATTTAAGGCCTAGAGACTTGCTCCGATTAGTTCATTAAACTTTTAACCTTTCAGTCTCTCCTGTAAAATCAAAAACCCTTCAAACAAAACACTCTGAAAAACAATGGCCAACCTTACCATCAAAGAGAAGAACCTTCATCTTGTCGAGAATAGGGACATCTTCAGCTATACGCGTGAAGAATTTGAAGCGTTTGAGTGGGAAAGGCAGCTTGAGACGCTGTGGCTGCAAATGGATGCCGGTCTGGAAGAGATCGAGAGAGAGAAACCTGCAAGGGTGATCGACATCGATGCTGCTCTCCAAGCAACATTTGCTTGGCTCTCCTCGAAGGCATCCTCATCCAACACCACCAACCATTGTTAATGAATATGTCAGCAAAAATAACCTTATCCCTTCAACTTCCACCCAAATAAAGTGGCAAAGATGGGATCTGGGAATTTTTGCTAACAATGGAGTGGTTTGGACTGACCTTTTATCTTCCTGTTGAATAGATTAGCAGATAGAGAGAACAAAAAGATGTAATATTTGCTTGTAATCTCTTTCTTATTATCAATGAAAAATTATGTTTCTCTAATCTTATTCACTGTGTTCTGCAATTTTTATTTATGTTTTATGAACTGTTCTTCAAGGAAATAAATCAAAGAAGAGAATATGAAAACTAATTAAAGTAATCATATAAAGAACACATTCATCAACAATCCACTGATTAACAGTTGTCAAAATCCCTGTTTACTCAAAAAATTTCAAATTATCCAAGTAAAACTTTACCTTAGAGTACAAATCATGAATCAACAGTGTTTGTCAATTCTCCAACTTTATCACCGAAACGCTTTCATAAATTACACAGTTGTGAATATGTGTGTGTGAAGCAGAGTTTACTAAATCAATTTTTAGAGCATCTAATTTTTCATAAAATCCATAAAGTAAATCAATAAACACTGGATGCACAAACTGTCATAGTAAACACTGACTGTATGATGAAAGCTAAACTCTGAAGTAATCAAACTATATACAGTAACTTTTATTTTATACCCCCTCTATATACATTTTTCTTTTTTTTTTTTTTTATTATTATTATTTTTTATTTTTTTTCATTCCAGTGATCAGAGGTTGAAACCAGTCACCAAAAATTCAAAAAATTTTAGCCCTTATCATTTTGATAAGTTCCTGGGTCATCCTAGTATTTAACTAGTCACCAAAAATCAGAGAATTTTAGCACATATTATATACCAATAAGTTCTTGGGTCATCCTAGTATCCAACATAATCTCAAAGGAGTATAACAACCTATATACTTTTTCTTTGGGGTATTGCAGTAAGCATTTTATTCTATCAGAGTATAACTAATAGAGTTTAGAGTTCATCAACATCAGTAGTTTTTCATGTAAGGTAATGCACACAGTATTTATAGACTCAGAGTTTAGGACAAAATAAACTAGGAGATGCTATAAATATGAGCCAGTATCATGCTGTGTTAACTTTCTGCACAATCTAAGATTAGATCACAATAACTCAGAAAGATTCATGATTAATTACTGAGAATCATGCTTCATACATATTTCTTCATTGGTGTTTTCATTCAGACAAAAATCAACTCAGAGTTCACAGAGTTTAACAAACTTATTAACAGTGAATGACATACAGGCATGCTGACAGAATTTAACAGAGTATGCATGACAGAGTTTAATCAACAGAGTTCACTTAGCATTTAACAAATCAGGAAATATGAGTAATACACTACATAAGTAAAATTTGAATCTAACCAACATTCCTAGTCAGAACCAGAGACCATTCCTAGTTCATTGACCAGTCTTGTAAATGTAGCTTCACTCAATGGTTTAGTGAAGATATCTGCAAGCTGTTGTTCTGTAGACACAAAATGTAGTTCAATATTCCCTTCTTCCACATGTTCTCTGATGAAGTGGTACCTTATGCTGATGTGCTTGATCATTGAATGCTGTACTGGATTACCTGTCATAGCAATAGCACTTTGATTATCACAGTAAATAGGGATTTTACTGTACCTCAATCCATAATCCAGCAATTGATTCTTCATCCATAAGATCTGTGCATAACAGCTACCAGCTGCAATATACTCTGCTTCTGCTGTAGATGTGGAGATTGATTTCTGTTTCTTGCTGTACCAAGAAACAAGTCTGTCACCAAGAAATTGACAACTTCCACTAGTGCTCTTTCTGTCTATCTTGCAGCCTGCAAAGTCTGCATCAGAATACCCAAGTAGCTTGAAATCTGATTCTCTGGGGTACCACAAACCTAATGATATGGTGCCCTTGAGATACTTGAAGATTCTTTTCACAGCTGTCAGATGTGGCTCTCTAGGATCTGCCTGAAACCTTGCACAAAGACAGGTTGCATACATGATGTCAGGCCTACTAGCTGTCAAGTATAGAAGAGATCCTATCATTCCCCTGTAGTTTGTCATATCCACTGAAACTCCTGTGTCTTTGTCCAATTTAGTTGCTGTTGCCATGGGAGTTGATGCAGATGAACAGTCAAGCATACCAAATTTCTTTAGAAGATTTCTGGTATATTTTTCTTGATTAATGAAAATACCATCATCTGTTTGTCTCACCTGTAGGCCTAGAAAGTAACTAAGCTCTCCCATCATGCTCATTTGATATCTGGACTGCATGAGCTTGGCAAATTTCTTACAGAGTTTATCATTAGTAGACCCAAAGATAATGTCATCAACATAAATTTGAACTAAAAGGAGGTCACTTCCTTGTTTGAAATAAAACAGAGTTTTGTCAATTGTTCCTCTGTTGAATCCACTTTCTAGAAGAAACTGAGCAAGTGTCTCATACCATGCTCTTGGTGCCTGCTTAAGTCCATATAGTGCCTTATCTAGCCTGTAGACATAATCTGGATATTTGGGGTCCACAAATCCTGGTGGTTGTTCAACAAACACTTCTTCTTCAAGCTTTCCATTCAGAAAAGCACTTTTCACATCCATCTGGAACACTTTGAATTTCTTTTGAGAGGCATTTGCTAAAAAAATTCTGATTGCCTCCAATCTTGCAACTGGAGCAAATGTTTCATCATAGTCTATTCCTTCCTGCTGTGAATAGCCTTTTGCTACCAGTCTAGCCTTGTTCCTTGTGATAACACCTTCACTGTCAGTCTTGTTTCTGAAAACCCATTTAGTACCAACAATAGATCTGTTCTTTGGCCTTGGTACAAGGGTCCAAACTTCATTCCTTTCAAATTCATTCAACTCTTCCTGCATTGCTGTTATCCAGTCTGCATCTTGAAGAGCTTCTTCCACTTTCTTTGGTTCATTTTTAGACAAGAATGCATGAAACAGACATTCACTTGCAGTAGCACTTCTTGTCTTCACTTTTGCATCTGGATCACCAATTATCAAATCAGGTGTATGTGATTTAGTCCATTTCCTAGTAGAAGGCAAATGACTTCTATCAGCATGTGATTCTCCCCCTTGATCCATGCTCTCCTGATTTTGTTGTGATCTATCTTCGTTTTCTGAGACTCCCCCTGAACTTGACTGCCCAGAGTCAGAATTTGATTTTTTAGAGTTTGAAGCATCAGAGTTTGATCCAGATTTTTCAGTTGACTCAGTATCAGTGTTTGAGTCTTCATCTTGATCATGCTCCCCCTCAACTGGTTCTTCCCTCTGTTGTGGCTGAGAAGTTTCTCCAGTGTCTACCAGTAGAGGTTCAGTGTTTGTTTCAACAGAGTCTGTCAGAATTGTTTCATCAGAGTTTCCTTCATCAGAGTTTAAATCTTCATTTTCAAAGTTCAGTTGATCATATTCATCTTTGTCTTGAAGTCCAGTTATCTTCTTATCATCAAAAGAAACATGTATAGATTCCATGATCACTTTAGTTCTCAGATTGTAAACTCTGAATGCCTTTGTTGACAGTGGATAGCCAACAAAAATTCCTTCATCTGCCTTGAGCTCAAACTTGGTCAACTGTTCTGGATGAGTCTTCAAAACAAAACATTTGCACCCGAAAATATGAAAGTATTTCAGGTTAGGCTTCTTTTTCTTCACCATCTCATATGGTGTCTTTCCATGCTTATTGATCAGTGTTGCATTTTGAGTAAAACAAGCAGTTTGAACAGCTTCTGCCCAGAAATAAGTTGGCAATTTTGCTTCATCAAGCATAGTTCTGGCAGCTTCAATCAAGGTTCTATTTTTCCTTTCAACTACACCATTTTGTTGTGGTGTACCAGGTGTTGAAAATTCTTGCTTCACTCCATTTTCCTTGCAGAATTCTTCCATTGTTGCATTTCTGAACTCAGTTCCATTATCACTTCTGATGATTCTGACTTTGTTGCTTGATCCTTTGTCCAGAAGCTTCACATGCTCCAACAGAGTTAATGCAGTTTCATCCTTCTTTGCTAGAAAATACACCCAAGTGAATCTAGTGTATTCATCAACAATGACTAAAGCATATTTCTTCCTTGCAATAGACATAACATTTACTGGACCAAAAAGATCAACATGCAGAAGATGATAGGGATCAGTGATAGAAAATTCTGTCTTGCTCTTGAAAGATGACTTCCTTTGTTTAGCCTTCTGACATGAATCACATAGGCCATCAACATTTAACAGAGCCTTTGGGAGTCCTCTTACAAGATCCTTTCTGATCAATTCATTGATGTTGTTCAAGTTCAAATGTGAGAGTTTCTTGTGCCACTTCCAACTCTCTTCACTAGACATTCTTGTAGACAGGCAAACAGCTTTTCCAACAGAGTCTATCAAAATCTTGATTTCATAAATGTTGTTTTGCCTGTGACCAACTAGAACAACCTTTCCTGTAAATTTGCTGATAACTTCACAATATTCAGGTTGAAAATCTACATGATATCCCTTGTCACAGATTTGACTCACAGATAACAAGTCATGCTTGAGTCCTGGGACATGAGCTACATTGTTGATGATGACATTTCCAAGATTAATATTGCCATATCCCAATGTTCTTCCTACATTGCGATCACCATAGGAGACTTTTGGGCCAGCCTTCTCCTCATAGTCTGATAGCAGGGCTTTATTTCCAGTCATATGTCCTGAACATCCACTGTCCACGACTAGGGTTGCCTCCCTGTTACCCTGCAATCACAAAAAATTACTGAGGATTAGTTTTAAGGATCCAGACTTGCTTGGATCCTTTGGCATTCTTAACTTTGTTAGCTTTTGCAGCGGAATTAACATTATCAGAGTTTGAGCTAACAGTATCAGTGTTTACACTTGCAGTATCAACTTTAACCCATTTCAGATTGGGTTTCAGTTCATAGTAATTATGATAGATAGCATGATATTCTCTGCAAGTATAAATGGAATGCCAAGTGCTTCCACAGTGTGTGCATAAAGTCTGTGGCTTAGTTCTAGCAAAATCCTTCTTTACCTCAGACTTTGTAGGTAAAGAATTTATATTTTTATTTTTCTTGCAGAAATTTGCAAGATGCTTAGTACTACCAAAGTTATGACATGTCTTTCTTGGAGCATAACTAGCAAGCATTGGTTTATTTCCTGAAGTGATGCCTACTTTTCCATTTCTGTTCTTGTTTGACACTTTCTGTTTCTTAACAGATTTTAACTCCTTCAGTTTATGTTTGAGTTGTTTATCTGTCATTGAACCAATATTAACCTATTTAACACTAGTTTTTACTGGTTTACTTTTAACAGCTTCCTTTTCATTTTCAGACAAAAATTTACTGGTTCTATGAACAAAATGAGTCCTGACTTTAACTTGATTTTGAAATCTAAGTTCATCTTCCTCATTATAACCTAGACCAACAGTGTCTGTTTGAAAAATCTGTTGAGTGTCCTTTCCAGAATTAGTCCAAGTCCTAATTTTATTATTTGCTTCCTCCAACTCTGACTCTAGTTGTTTATACTTCTGAAGCAAATTCTGTTCTTTGCAAAAAGCATCATCTCTCTCTTTCTGAACTTGTTGTATGTTTTCAAGTTTTTCTTCAACAAGTTTATTTCTTACCTTAAGTTCAGAATTTTCAGCTTTTATCCTCTCATTTTCTAAAGTCTGATCCCTATAACTTATATGCAATGACTTAAGATAAATTCTTAATTGAGCAATGTCATCAATATTATAAGCATAGGTAGTTAGAGGTACCTGATTTTCAAAGGATTCTGATTCAGTAGTAGCCATTAGAGCATAGTTCACTTCTTCATCAGAATCTGAAGTATCTGCCCAATCTCTGCCTTTAGTGTAGAGTACCTTTCCAGTTTTACCCTTCTTGCACTCAGGAGCATAGTGACCCATCTCCTTACACTTGTAGCATTGAATTTCAGACTTATCCTTCTTCCCTTTAGAATCTCTCTTATCAGACTTCCTGTAGCTTTTCCTGTCTTCATTTGAATGTCTAGAAAACCTTTTTCCTTTCTTGAAATTCTTGAAGCCCATTTTCTTGAAAGTCTTCACCATCAACACAGCCATTTTCCTCATTTCTTCTTCATCATCCTCAGAGTCAGATGATTCAGAAGAGTTTGAATCATAATCAGAGTTTGGTGATTCACTTTCTGAATGTATGACCAAAGCTTTTCCCTTCATTTTCTTTCTTGATGCCTCTTTCTTATAAGGCTTCTCTTCAACATTAAGAGCAACAGACTTTCCTTTCCTGCTTGATCTCCTGTTTCTCTGCTCCATTTCCAATTCATGAGTTTTGAGTAGTCCATAGATTTCATCAATCTCTATTTCAGCAAGATCATAGTTGTCTCTAATAGTGGTTGTTTTTACATCCCACTTTTCAGGTAGAGAAAGAAGAAACTTGAGATTTGAGTCTTCTAGATCATACTCTTTGTTGACCAATGACAGATCATTGATTAGTTTACAGAATCTATCAAATGTTTCTGTCATGGTCTCTTCAGGTTTAGCTTCAAAATGCTCATACTCTTGTGTGAGTATGTTTCTCCTATTCTTCTTAATAGCCGCAGTTCCTTGACACCTGACTTCAAGAGCATCCCATATCTCTTTTGCAGTGGTGCAGTTAATGACTTTGTTAGACATAACATTGTCTAAAGCACTATGCAGTAAATGCCTAACTTTTGCATCCTTAGCAATTGATCATAGATCTTCAGGAGTCATGTCCTTCTTTTCCTTTGGAACCATTTTTGCTTCTTCACCAGCAACTGCAACAGATAGCTTTGTAGGATTGTGAGGGCCTTCATAAATCCTGTCAAGATATTCTGGATCTGTAGCCTCCAGAAACATAGTCATCTTGACCTTCCACATAGCATACTCTAATGGCCTCAGAATAGGAACCCTGATTGGTTCCTAACGACTCACAGTAGTAGGAGCCTTTTAAGAAACAGTAGGTGTTGGTGGAGGAATTGCTGCCATGATTATTGTTGTGTTTGGATTTTAACCTGTAACAAAGTAACAGATTGACTCTGATACCACTTGTTAGGCCGAATACACAATTAATAATCAACTTTGTATGAGAGTTTAACAAGTAAAAACGTTTATGCACTTAAAAACTTCTTGTATCATGAACCCTCTTCGTGATGTAAAATATCACAAAGAGCTGCTAGGTTACAATAAAGATAATTCGTTGTACGATACCCTTCTAGGGTTAACCTAACTGTATTTATATAGCATACAGCTACGATACAATCTCTAATTGATATTCCTAATAATCAGCTATACAATGATATCAATTACAGATTGTCACACGTCTCCTAAGTCAACTCGATCTCTTTGATAGCTATCAAATCTTCAAAGATATCGCTTCCATAATAAATCTTCAAGTACTGTCGAGTAGTAGACGCTGTCTCCAGACAGAGTTTGACAAACTCTGTCGAGCTTCCATCTATCAGAGTTTACACTAAACTCTGACTGCTTCCAGCTAAACTCTGATAATTCACTGTAACACTTAAACACTGATTAAAACACATCAATTATATTTAACACCTCGGGTCTAGGATCTAAAACCATCCGTGATCTTAAGGATCAAGAATTTTGATCTTGATCTCAAACCATCGAAAATCATCCGAGATTCGTTGAAAAAGTTGAGATTCAGGATCAGAAACTATCCGAGATTGGCCGGACCATGGAGTAGCTCGTGATCGGCCACAAGGTGATCGGCTAGAGGGCTCCAAGCCACCATGGTCGGCCACACCATGGTCGGCTGGAAGGTGATCGGCCGAAAGGCCCGAAATCTTCGTGGTCGGCCGGGAGGTGGTCGGCCGAAAGGCCCGAAATCTTCGTGGTCGGCCGGGAGGTGGTCAGTTGCGGCCCCTCGTGCGCCGTGGTCGACCACTTTGTGGTAGGCTAGGAAATCCGGACTTGAAAACCATCCGTGGCCTTGAGGATCAAGAATCTTGATCTTGATCTCAAGTTACTATCTCGGTCATTCGTGACTTCGTTACCTTAAGGATCAAGAACCTTGATCTTGATCTTAAGTCGTCAGGGATCTAGGATCTAAAATCATCCATGATCCTAAGGATCAAGAACCTTGATCTTGATCACAAGTCGTCAGTTTGGTCATTCGTGACTTCTAACGATATTACTCCTTAATTTATGATTAGCACTGCTAATCTTGTAATTACGGCTAATCTCCTTAGTTAACCCTTAAGCGTAATTAGCTTTTCAGAAGTTACTTGTTTTGCAGCTCCAGCAATTATATATGCTATTTCTTCTCTGGCTTGTATGAATTATAACTATTATTTCTATAGAACGCGGGTAAATTCTACCCTTTTTTCATCTATAAACGATAGATGACCTTGGCTCAGAATTGAAAATCAATCTTGGTATGTTGATGGAGGTGTTTGCTATGCCTTGAAGCATTTCGTGAACCTTGAACTCAAACGACTTGTTTCTTAATCTTCGTGACCTTCCGGGCTTTAACTTGTTTGCTGAATCCTTGGTCTTAAGGTTATCATCAAACCTTGACTCTCATCCTTGTGATGAAGTTATTTAGTTCTTACATCATCCTTGTTTCTCATGGAGGAGGTCTTCCTTCTCGGTTGATCATTAAGATAGTTCACTTGCTTCTTAGCGCTAGACCTTAGGCCTGTTATGCCTTTATTGGTTTTCAACCCTTTAGCTTGATTCTAGGTTTCGAACCTTTTTTTTATGCTCATATAACCTTTCTTAGGTCTCAACTTGACTGACGACTCTTGATTTGAGTCCTTGAACTCAAACGACAAGCTCGATTGGAGGCAGTCGGCCTTGTTGGCCATTAAGGCTTAAATTTTGTGTCGGGATTTGAGATTCAAGATTTTAAGTATGGAATGATAAATGACCTCTTATCTCAACATTCTCAATAATAGTTTCTGTGCTTTCAAGGCATTATCAAGGGGACAACCAGTCTTAAGATGAGCATTGAGAGGGTCTATCCTTCAGCTTACATCAATTGGTGCTACCAATTTCGAATCGATGGTGGGGTCTTCAGGACCTGGAAGTAAAAACTCTCCGCATAATTTTTTATCTCAGAAGAGGCGAACTTAAATGGGGCAGCAGCCTTAATGTTCTCATTTCTCGGAATGTGTTCTACATAACACTCGTCATACTGAGTCATGACAGCTTTCACAACTCGCAGATACTTTGCCATAGTTTCATCCTTAGCCTCAAATTCACCATTTACTTGAGAGACTACTAATCTTGAATCTCCACAAACTTTGAGATTCTTGACTCTCATGATTCTGGCCAAGCCTAAACCAGCTATCAAGGCCTCATACTCAGCTTCATTGTTGGTTGTCTGGAAATCCAACTTCAAAGCATATTCAACTGTGAACCCATCGGGGCTTTGCAATACTCAGCCTGCGCCACTAGATTTTGTTTTTGATGCTCCATCAAAATAGAGCACCCAATATTCCTTCTGATCAGGTTCAAGTTCTCCATCTTTATCTTACTTCTCAGGGGTTGTTATTATCTCCTGCCCCCCGACTTCTTGGTTGCTAATGGTGCATTCAACCACGAAGTCAGCCAATGCCTGAGCCTTAATGGCTGTTCGAGGCTTATACGTGATGTCAAATTCTCCAAGTTCGATCGCCCACTTGATTAGCCTTCCACTAGCCTTCGGGCTATGCAATATATTTCTCAACTGTTGGTCCGTCAGGACTTCAATCTTATGTGCCTGGAAGTACGGGCGTAACTTCCTCGAGGCTGTTATCAAAGCCAAGGCAAACTTTTCAATGGGAGAGGAATTAAAATCAGCCCCATGCAACAACTTGCTCACATATTAGATAGGTTTCTGCACCTTCTTCTCTTCTCGAACGAGAACGGCGCTCAATGCTTGTTCAGATACCGCCAGGTATAGATGAAGAGTCTCCCCGGGACTAGGTTTGGCCAGCAACGGGGCTTCAACCATGTATTTCTTTAGCTGTTCAAAGGCCTCTTGGCTCTCAGGGGTCCACTCAAAATTTTCCACCTTCTTCAATGCTTGAAAGAAAGGCAAGCATTTGTCACCAGACTTGGAGATGAATCTTCCTAAAGCCGCTACTCGGCCTGTCAACTTTTGCACATCCCTTATAGAACGTGGGGGTTCTATGTCTAAGATCGCCTTGATCTTGTCAGGGTTGGCCTCTATGCCCCTCTTTGAAACCATCAGACCCAAAAATTTGCCTGATCCAACGCCAAAGGCACACTTGGCTGGATTCAACATCATTTTGTGGTGCCTCAGCACTTCGAATGCCTCTTTGAGGTGCTTAATGTGATCTGCCTTGAACGGGCTCTTGACTAGCATGTCATCAATATAGACCTCCATGGTTTTTCCAATCAGATGGGCGAATATCTTATTCACCAGTCGTTGGTAAGTAGCTCCTGCATTTTTTAGACCGAAAGCCATAACAAGATAGCAGAAAACACCAAAGTCAGTTATGAAAGATACCTTAGGGACGTTATCCTTGTGCATCTTAATCCGATTGTAGCCGCTGAACCCATCCATGAAGCTCAGCATCTCATGTCCAGCTGTGGCATCTATTAACATGTCTATCCTTGGTAAAGGGAAGCAATCCTTAGGGCATGCGTCATTCAAGTCGGTGAAGTCTATACACATCCTCCACTTACCGTTGGCTTTCTTGACCATCACAGGGTTAGCCAACCATTCTGGAAACTGAATCTCCTCAATAAACCCAGCTTCTAAGAGCTTTTCCACTTCTTGCTTTATGGCCTCTTGCCTTTCAGGTGCAAAGTTCCTCTTTTTCTGCTGTATTATCTTCCGATTAGGATCGACATTCAATCTGTGAGTTATGAGTTGGGGATCAATCCCTAGCATATCAGCTGCTATCCAAGCAAACACATCACTATTTTCTTGCAAGAATGCTATCAACTTGCCTTTCAGGGGTTCCTTCAAAGATGCTCCTATATAAGTCACCTTCTCAGAGTCGCCTAGCTCCAGAGGAATAGGTATTAAGTCCTCTGCTGGCTTTCCTCGGTGTTCATCATCACCACGGACATCCATGTCTTCGATCGGAAGTACCTGCCCCCCGATTCCATCAGCCCTTAACGCGGATACATAACAGCTTCTTGCCATCTTCTGATCACCCTTTTGTTCTCCAACGCCGTTCCTGGTTGGAAAGTTAATCTTCATGTGATATGTGGAGGCCACAGACTTGAATGCATAAAGTCCAGTCCTTCCTAGGATCGCGTTATAAGTCGAGGATGCCTTGATCACAAGGAAATTCAGCATCTGAGTAGCCTCTTTAGGTTCCTGTCCAATTGTCATGGGTAACTGAATAGTCCCTTCAACCTTGGACTCAACTCCATTAAATCCGTAGATCGGCATGTTGGTGGGGGTCAACTGAGAATCGGTGTACCCCATTTTCACAAACGCATCGTGAAACAAGATATCAACAGAAGCTCCATTGTCTATCAAGACTCGTTTCACCTCCGAGTTTCCAATCACAGGAGTTATGACCAACGGGTCGTCATGGGGGAATTTTACCCCTTCGAGATCTGAATCATCAAACCCAATAACTATTTCAGTCCTAGCACGGTTTGGGGCTTCTCCCACGATGTGCATTACTTCTCTGGCATATGCTTTTCGAGAGTTCCGAGTCATGCCGGCCGCTGTCGGGCCTCCCCAAATCATATTAACAACTGGCCCTCGGGGCTGTGGGTTACTGTAACACCCCTAGATCCGGGGTCGGAGATCTAGGCTGTCACTCTATCCTTAATTCCCATTTTAATATTCATTATTCTTAATCTTCATTTTAGTATGTTGTGATCCCTCAATCACACTCAACATTTACAGATTATAGGCTCAGAGACGAAATTAAAATATTACTAAGTTATTACAACCATCTTGAAATAGTTATTACAAACCCAAATTGTCATAATCTCAAAAGTTCAACTTAAAAAGGAATTACCATCTAAGGTGGCACTTGCGTCCAAAAGGAGGTTTGGTTTTCAGAAACTTACACAAGTCATGCTTGTAAATAAATCTAACCAACCTAAGCTGTAAACCTATCCAACTTAGTCTGCTCACCTGTGGTAATGCTACTGGGTGCTGCCCTGGTACCTGCCTCGTAAACAGTCTCCTAAACTGCTGGTCGGTTAGCACGCTTTTGCGGAGGGTCTGCCTTGTTCTTGCCATGAGTATCTGTTGTTGTGTGGTGGTATATATGAAAGAAAAGCAAGAGTGAACAATACAGCTCAGCCATATAATAATATTTTTCAAAGTACTTTTGTTAACATAAACCATATGCCATATTGTATACTGATATTGTACCATCATTAAACATTTTTCATTCTTTATCCAGAAATATAACGAAGAATTTCTGAGGTACTTTGAATAGTTCATCATTCTGTTAACACTATCGGTAATTGAGCATCTAGGCTTTCATTACAGTGTTACAGTACAATTCCAATTGGAAGCATGGGATTATGCTGGAGCCTCTTCCACGATATCTGGTGATCAGCCAATATATCGTGCCTCTGCTTCTCTACTAGTAGAAGCACGACGTTCCCTTATCGGGTCGCATCCTGACCGCATATGGGCCTTAATATTTGGACTACGCCCGAAGGCGATGTCCCCTCTTCCTCCAATCCCTGAGAGAATTCTATGCATCGTAGGAACAGAATTTAATTCAGTTTCCCCCAAGCACAAAGCTTGACAACTGGTTTGATAATCATTACAACTTTACTTCCATGAGTAATTGAGGAAGTAACTCTGATGTGTGGGTTGACTTTAGTCAACGGATTTTGATTACTAAGAATCGCATCATCAAACATAATTTGGGAGTTGGTCGGAGTTTTTGAGTGTTTAGTCAAACCTGAGCCCCTCCTTACTAGGTAGGGTGCATTTCTTATTGGTAGCGAAGGGAGAAAATAATTAATACTAGCTCCCAAAACCTTGGGTTCCCGAGTTTTGATAAGTTTGAGCGAGGTAGCGATACTTTTCGATGAATGAAGCTATAGTCAGTGAAGAAATGGGAACCCGATCCATTTTTAAATACTTTTTCGACGATCAGAAAATATTTAAAATAATTTTTTTAAAGTTTTAAATAATTTTGAAATAAATAATATGATTTGTAAATCATCCTGGAATATTTAATAAATATTCAAATAATATTTATTAAATAAATAATCAGCTTAGAATATTCAATAAATATTTACTCACAATCCTCAATTGAAAATCATATTCAACTTATTAATAAATATTCAAATAATATTTATTAATATCATCAAAGGAATTTTTAATCCGAAAATATCCAATTTATATTTATTGGATTATTTTTAAAACTAAATATAAGTCATATATCATCTCCCGGAGACTTCCGGGGTTTTATGTCCTTATCCGGACGAAATATCTCCGACTCCCCTACTAAGAAAGGGTGTTATCATACCCTACTTGGAACTTTTAACACATCATCGCATACATGTATATATGTATTCATGCATACGTACTTGCTAAACAGGTTTATAAATCAACATAAATAAACCATATATTTCATGCTGATTCGCAAAAATAATTTTAAAATAGTTCATAACAGTTATACCACAACAACAACAGTTTGAAAATACCTGAAGTACAAGTTTCGAAAACTTGCCTGATAATGTCGGAATAGTCTGGGCCCTGTCTCTAGTGTGATGATCTATAATAATCAATACGGTTCGGTAAGTTCGTTAAACGATCCCGTCAAATCGACTATTCACGTAAAGACACAACTTCGTAATGATACATCCTTATTACACGTTTGGCTTATTATAAGTCCATGATATCCTTTAACCACTTTTGGATAATTATTGGTCTCATAACGACTTTCGTTAAAGGTCATTTTCAACGAAACTAAAGTTCGTCTTAATTCGTCCCCTAAAAGGGTTTTTCACTTGCGCAACTATGATTCGAAAAATTCTATAAAATTGAAAAATAAACTTTTTCATGAAATTCTTTTTCTCACTTCTTCTTAACTGTCCAGAGGATTTTTCATCCAAATTTCATAATTAAGAACATCTTTTTGCTAGCTCAATTATTGCTCTAAATATAGCTTCTTTCTGCAGTGGTTTCTCATGCGCATTCTTGACTTAAACATTTCTATAAAATCTAAAATTAAGCCTTTTGTCTTCAAATTTTTACAGGGATTTAACAACTGACTAAGTTACCCCCTGTAAAAATTTCATAATCACAGACCATTTTTAAAGGGCTCGTTTGACTTGGTAAAGTCAGTCCATCTTAACGATTCGTCCGTTTTAACCGGTTTCAATAAAACGAGCATATCTCATAAACCGTAAATCGTAATCACATGATCTTGGTGTCAAAACAAACTACAAAACAAGTCCTACTGGTTTATGGCCAAAAACTTACCAAGAAAACATTTGTTGAATTCGGTATTAACTGCTCAAATGATCTAATGAAATTTCGACATTATAACGACTATAAACCGAACATTTCCAAATTTCAACATTATAACGACTATAAACCGAACATTAAAACGAGGGTCTTACCTTGATTTTCTGGACGAGGATTCTAAAGAGGAGTTATAGAGCATCTCAATACCTTTCCAAAAAGTTAGAGAACACAAAATTTTTCATCCAAATTTCATAATTAAGAACATCTTTTTGCTAGCTCAATTATTGCTCTAAATATAGCTTCTTTCTGCAGTGGTTTCTCATGCGCATTCTTGACTTAAACATTTCTATAAAATCTAAAATTAAGCCTTTTGTCTTCAAATTTTTACAGGGATTTAACAACTGACTAAGTTACCCCCTGTAAAAATTTCATAATCACAGACCATTTTTAAAGGGCTCGTTTGACTTGGTAAAGTCAGTCCATCTTAACGATTCGTCCGTTTTAACCGGTTTCAATAAAACGAGCATATCTCATAAACCGTAAATCGTAATCACATGATCTTGGTGTCAAAACAAACTACAAAACAAGTCCTACTGGTTTATGGCCAAAAACTTACCAAGAAAACATTTGTTGAATTCGGTATTAACTGCTCAAATGATCTAATGAAATTTCGACATTATAACGACTATAAACCGAACATTTCCAAATTTCGACATTATAACGACTATAAACCGAACATTAAAACGAGGGTCTTACCTTGATTTTCTGGACGAGGATTCTAAAGAGGAGTTATAGAGCATCTCAATACCTTTCCAAAAATTTAGAGAACACAAAATTTTTCATCCAAATTTCATAATTAAGAACATCTTTTTGCTAGCTCAATTATTGCTCTAAATATAGCTTCTTTCTGCAGTGGTTTCTCATGCGCATTCTTGACTTAAACATTTCTATAAAACCGAACATTTCCAAATTCCATGAACTCCATCTAACCACTTAATTCAACCATACAACATCAAGATCATATAAACATCATCAAGAATCTATAAGACCAGTGGTAACATCCATTTATCACTATCCAAAACTTTACCCATACTTATAAAGCTTAAAACATCACAATCCCCTTAAACATGTACATACTTGCATCAACCTTTCAAATCAACTTATAGCTCATAAAGTTTTAAGGTGGGTGTGAGTGTTTTACCTTCCTTGGAGTCTCAACAACCTTAACCAAGCTTGACTTTCCTTAAAAACACCTTAGATAGCTTTAACAACCTTTAATCTTCAAATCCTAAACAACCAAGTTTAAAAATTTTCGTAGTCAGCATTACCACTCTTGAAAGAACTGGAAAAACGAGGGTCTTACCTTGATTTTCTGGACGAGGATTCTAAAGAGGAGTTGTAGAGCATCTCAATACCTTTCCAAAAAGTTATAGAACACAAAATTTCATTAAGAAATGAGGGAGTTATGGCAGTTTGAAGTGGCTGCTCTGTTTTTGGCCGAAAATAGAGAATATGGAGGGGGAGAGCTTTTGCTATCTTTTCTTATGTAATTGATAAAATGATATGTATAATTGATGTATATCAATCATACTTCAGCACTTATCAATTACCCAAGGTAATCTCCAAAGTAATTTTGCCAAAGAAAGGTAATTGGCAATTTGTCCCAAAAGTGGTATACAATGCTTGGTTTAAATAATCACTACTTGACTTATTTGATTAGCATCCAATGCTCCTTGCCTTGCATGGCTTGCATGGCTATTACATGGTAAATTTCAGGTATATTACTCACCTATTAATCAACCAGTGCTTACCATTTAATTCCATATGCAAGTTTAAAGATTTTCTTGTAAGAGCGTTTCGTCGCGTAGAAATTTCTTTCCTCGTTCTTGAACATTTGCCTTTGAAATTCTTCTAATAAATTACATAATTCCTTGCCTTGGTATTTAACTTAGCTTAAAGATTTTCTTAACATCAATATCCCATATTTATACCAATATTTAATAAAAGTGAAAATCTACGTAATTTGACAGTTTCTACATTCCCTTTCTTCTTGGTACAACGATACTTTATCCATAAAAGTATAATACTTGTTCATTCATATAATATGATCTTAAAACTTTACATAACCTCCACCAATCACCGTTTATGATCATTTTAGAAATATTACAAAAACCTGGGTTCTTACAACCTTCCCTCCTTAAAAGGATTCCGTCCCGGAATCATTTCTAGAACAGATGGGGGTACTTCTCTTGCATGGCGCTTTCCAATTCCCAGGTTGATTCCTCGACATTGTGATTAGTCCACAAAACTCTTACCAGGCTGATGGTCTTGTTTCTGAGTACTTGCTCTTTCCGGTCTATGATTTCCACCGGTCGCTCGACGTAGGACAAATCTGGCTGTAAATCTACATGCTCATGTTCCACTATATGTTTCGTATTGCGATTGTACTTCCTCAGCATAGACACATGGAAAACGTTATGTACTTGCTGCAGACTTGGAGGTAAGGCTAACTCGTAAGCCACTTTTCCAATCCGCCTTAATATCTCGAAAGGTCCGATGTATCTCGGACTCAACTTCCCTTTCTTCCCAAACCTCATCAGTCCTTTCCAGGGAGATACCTTTAGCAGCACCATATCTCCTACTTCATATTCTCTATCCTTCCGAGCTAAGTCGGCATACTTACGTTGTCTGTCTTGGGCTGCTACCAATCTTCCCATGATTAGAACTATCACATCTCTTGTCTGTTGTACCAGTTCAGGTCCTAATATCTTCCTCTCACCAACTTCTTCCCAACATAAGGGAGAACGACATTTCCGGCCATAGAGGGCTTCATATGGGGGCATTCCGATACTCGAGTGATAACTGTTGTTATAAGAAAACTCAATCAATGGTAAGTGCTCTTCCCAACTTCCCTTGAAATCCATAACACACACCCTCAGCATGTCCTCTAAGGTCTGAATTGTTCTTTCACTTTGTCCGTCAGTCTGGGGGTGGTATGCAGTACTCATATTTAGCTTGGTTCCCACACAGTCTTGAAAGCTCCTCCAGAACCTGGAGTTAAACCTCGGGTCTCTGTCGGATACAATGGTCACGGGAACTCCATGTCGTACCACAATTTCCCTTATATAGATGTCTACTAATCTATCGACCGTGTACCTCTCATTAATTGGGAGAAAGTGGGCGGACTAAGTCAACCTATCGACGATTACCCATATCGCATCGTGGTTAGTCTTGGTCCTTGGGAGTCCTACTACAAAATCCATGGCTAGGTGCTCCCACTTCCATTCTGGAATCTCTAGGGGTTGCAGTAGTCCACTAGGTCGTTGGTGTTCTGCCTTTACCCGTTGGCAGGTCAAACATCTATTGACCCATTCTGTCACATCCTTCTTCATGTTGGGCCACCAATAGTATTCTTTCAAATCTCTATACATCTTCGTGGTACCTGGGTGCACAGAGTACCTTGAGTTATGTCCTTCATATAGGATTTCATCCTTTAGTTCCTGAACATTTGGGACCCAAATTCTCGTTGCATATCTCATGATTCCTCCTGCATCTCTTTCGCACTTAATTTCCTCCCCGATCAATATCTCTTCCTCCGAGTTCTTTTCCTCTTCCATCTTTTGCTCTTGGCATATTCGAATCTTTTCCAATAATGGAGGTTGGATCTGAATTCCCATTAACACTTCTTGGCTACTTCTCAATGTCTTAACTTCGATTTCTAGCTTCTTCATTTCCTTTATTAATTCTTCTGCTGAAGTCATCATCTTGAGCTTTTCCTTCCTGCTAAGGGCATCGGCCACCACATTGGCCTTTCCTGGATGATAACGAATCTCACAATCGTAATCCTTGATTAACTCTAGCCATCTTCTCTGTCTCATATTCAATTCTTTCTGGGTAAAGATGTACTTGAGGCTTTTATGATCTGTGTAAATTTCACACTTTTCTCCATATAGGTAATGCCTCCATATCTTTAATGCGAAGACTATCGCGGCTAGCTCTAAATCATGGGTAGGGTATCTTACTTCATACTCCTTTAACTGTCGGGAAGCATATGCAATCACCTTACCGTGCTGCATGAGCACGCAACCTAGTCCTTTATGCGATGCATCACTATAGATCAAAAAGTCCCCCTTATCATCTGGCAGTGCTAGCACTGGGGCGGTCATTAATCTTTTCTTTAACTCTTGAAAGCTCTTGTCACATTTCTCATTCCATACAAACTTTTCAGTCTTTCTGGTGAGTCGGGTCAATGGGGCTGCCAGTTTGGCAAAGTCTTGCACAAACCTCCTATAATACCCGGCTAGTCCCACGAAACTTCTTACTTCGATCGGGGTGGTCGGTCTTTCCCATTTTGATATTGCCTCTATTTTGGCAGGGTCAACTAGTACTCCTTCACTACTAACCACATAACCTAAGAATTGTACCTCCCTCAACCAAAATTCGCATTTAGAGAATTTGGCATACAACTTTTCTTCCCTCAGTGTTCCTAGGACTATCCTCAAGTGTTCCGCATGTTCTTCCTCAGTCTTTGAATAAATCAAAATATCGTCAATGAAAACTATGACACACTTGTCTAGGTATTTTTTGAATACTCGGTTCATCAAGTCCATGAATGCCGCGGGGGCGTTAGTCAGTCCAAAGGACATCACTAGAAACTCATAATGGCCGTAACTAGTGCGAAAAGCAGTCTTGGGTATATCTTCCGGTTTGATCTTTAACTGATGGTACCCCCGTACTCAGGTCTATCTTCGAAAAGTGAACTGCTCCCTTGAGTTGGTCAAAAAGGTCGTCAATCCTAGGCAAGGGGTACTTGTTCTTAATGGTTAACTTATTCAACTCTCTGTAGTCTATACATAGCCTCATACTACCATCCTTTTTCTTTACAAACAACAATGGGGCACCCCATGGGGACACACTTGGTCTTATCATGCCCTTATCCAACAGTTCTTGCAACTGAGTGGCCAGTTCTTTCATCTCAACGGGGGCCAATCGATAGGGGGCTTTAGAAACTGGTGCGGTTCCTGGAGCTAATTCTATCGCAAACTCGATTTCCCTGTCTGGTGGTAACCCAGGAAGGTCTTCTGGAAAAACATCTTCAAATTCCCCGACAACTGGAATGTCCTTCAGTTCAGGGTTTCTTTGCTTCGTGTCTAATACATAAGCTAAGTAGGCCTCGCTGCCCTTTCGTACTAACTTTTTCGCTTGAGCAACAGTCAAGAATTTTTTAGTCTGTCGCTGTCCTTTGAATATGACCTCTTTCTTTCCTGACACCTTTATCCTAACTTTCTTGCTCTTGCAATCAATCTGGGCACCATTACTTGCCAACTAATCCATCCCTAAAATGACATCGAATCCGCCTAACTTAAACGGAATTAGGTCTGCCTGAAAGTGGTGACCTCCTATTACTATATCACAGTTAGGGTATATCTGGCTCACAGGAACCACTTCATGGTTAGCTATTTCTACCATTAGTCGTTCCTTTAACATTTCTGGTTTCAAATTTAGTTTGCATGCAAAATCTTGTGATATAAAAGACTTAGTAGCTCCAGAATCAAACAAAGTATTTGCACTCAAGGTGTTAAGGGAGAGGGTACCTGCGATGACATCCTCATCCCTCACTGCATCTTGCACTGTCATGTTGAAAGTTCTAGCGGTGGGTGGTTAATTGGATGCAGTACCACTCATCCTTGATCCTGTCGGTTTCAGTTTAGGGCAGTCTTTCTTCTAGTGGTCCGTACCTCCACACTGGAAACATTTCATGATTGAGTTCCTCTGAGGGCAATTGTTGGAATAGTGTCCGGTCTGTCCCCACTTGAAACACGTCGTCGTACCCTGGAGACATACTCCTGAATGTTTCTTCCCACAAGTCTTACAATTAGGTAGGGGAGGGCGCGACTGTCCTGATATGGGTGCCCTGGTTGACCCACCTCCTTGGCCAACACTCTTGATTTCTGCTCTGTTAAACCCTGTGCTTTTGGCTGGCTGGGTCACTATTCCTCTAACAAACTTGCTGGAGAAACTCCCACTTGCAGCACCACTACTTCGACTTTCAAACTTTCTTTTCTTCATGATCTTGTCCTTCTGAGACTGCTCACTTCCTGCCTCCACAATTGACGCCTTTTGTCCTAGAGTGGCGTAATCTGTAATTTCTAACACCGCGACACGGTTCTGGATGCACTGTTTCAATCCTTGTTGAAACCTCCTTGTCCTCTTAATTTCAGTGTTCACATAATCTGGAACGAACCTTGATAGCTCAGTGAACCTAGACTCATATTCAGCTACAGTCATATTGTCTTGTTTAAGCTCTAGGAACTTGAGTTCCATCTGGGTCTCCATAAACCTTGGAAAGTACTTTTCCAAGAATAACTCTGTGAATCTGTCCCATGTAACCACTCCAGCTGGTTCCACATTTTTCTTGGCCTCCTACCAATAGTTGGCCTCTCCCTTAAGCAGGTATGTAGCAAAAATAGTTTTCTGGGCTTCCTCAGTGCCCATAATCTCAAAGGTCTTTTCCATCTCCTTCAACCAAGCCCTGGCCTCAACGGGGTCTGCTGTCCCCTGGAATTCTGGGGGTTTAATTGATTTAAATGCCTTAAAGGCATTGGCTATTGCATTGTTGGGGCCGCGGGGTGGTGGCTGGGGTCGCGGCTGGCATTCCAGATTTTGCCTCATCAGGCGCATAAACTGTTCCATAGGGTCCTCTTCTTCTTCCTCATAATCCTCATCTTCAAACTCATTGTACTCATCTCCCTCATCCTCCGGTTCTGGGTGACGGTGTTCTTCTTCCCTGTGTTGGTTACTACCATGAGTGGCGGACTCGGTAGGGTGAGTTCTTATGTTTCTCCTTGGTGGCATTTTTCTGAAAGTATAAATTTATAAAAATTCTGTTAGGGTTTCCTCATTTTTCTTAGTCCGGTTTTCTGTGATTTGCACCTCGAAGGTGAAATCTTTTACAGGCATATATGCACCTCATAAATAGCTATCAAACGATCATGGCATCATATGTATATGACAACTTAAATGGAAACAGTTGCTAAATCAAACGAAAATTACATCATATTAATGCTAGTGACTTCTCAGAGTCACGGTTTCAAGTACAACATAAGAATGAAATATATAAAAGTACATCAAAAGCAAGTTAACGTGTCTTTCTATCCAGAGGAAATATACTACGGAACTGACATCGCTATCAAAAGTAAAACTACTACAACATCCCTCTGTACTAGAAGACTGAACTGGTCAACCATCCATCAATCTGCGTGAAAGCGTATCGCCTCCCTAACTCGGCGCATAGTCCTCGAAAGGACTCTCTCTGCATCACTTCTGCGGATCCTCCTCATGCGGTGGGAACGTGGAAGTGCTCTAAGTCGGGTGAGAGCCCTCCTCTCAATCCCCAGGACTGCCCGCCTCATCTGTCTAGCTCTAGAGGCTCTCCCCAGGGAGTATAGTCTCGCTCGTCTCTCCTCAGCTAGCTGGAACCTCAGCTCAGCTACTCGGGCCTCCGCTGCCACCAGGTCGGTGGTCATACGGGTCACCATCCAGTCGTACTCAGTGGCTCTAACAACCTGTATGGGAGGACTAACCGGTTCGCTCTCCGGGGCAACCTCAGTCTCTCCATCCTCTGAAATAGGCTCCTCTGAGTCACCATCCATATCAGTAACCCAATGAAATCCACTAGGGGATGAATCCTCTCTGAGGAGAGGGGAGTGCATAGGGATATCAGTCCAAACCACCTCCTCATCCTCAGGCTCCTCTCCGGGTGTGGGGTCAGCTGGAACATCGTCCATGGGGTCCTCCTCTGGGTCACTATCTGGCTCATCTAAATCCACTGGGTCCTCTACAGGAATAGGGTCATCAGCTCTGGGATCCTCCTCGGGATCCTCCTCCTGGACTATCTCTCTATCTGTCTCAACATCAGGCTCATCTATAGCTCTCAGAAGAGCATCATCATGTCGCTGCTCGGAACTCTCAGGTAGCTCTACATCCTCGAGTATCTACACAAAAAGGGAAAAAAGTTACTATCCTTGAGGTTCTGATAAGTAGTTCCCTTATTGGGCTTAATGTTGTTAGGGCTATGTCTATTAGTCCGAATATGTTTCGGTAAGGGTTTGGGTCCTTAAACCTTCCTATCGTCTCTGAGATTACAACCTAACGCTCTGATACCATTTCTGTAACACCCCTAGATCCGGGGTCGGAGATCCAGGCTGTCACTCTATCCTTAATTCCCATTTTAATATTCATTATTCTTAATCTTCATTTTAGTATGTTGTGATCCCTCAATCACACTCAACATTTACAGATTATAGGCTCATAGACGAAATTAAAATATTACTAAGTTATTACAACCATCTTGAAATATTTATTACAAACCCAAATTGTCATAATCTCAAAAGTTCAACTAAAAAAGGATTTACCATCTAAGGTGGCACTTGCGTCCAAAAGGAGGTTTGGTTTTCAGAAACTTACACAAGTCATGCTTGTAAATAAATCTAACCAACCTAAGTTGTAAACCTATCCAACTTAGTCTGCTCACCTGTGGTAATGCTAGTAGGTGCTGCCCTGGTACCTGCCTCGTAAACAGTCTCCTAAACTGCTGGCCGGTTAGCACGCTTTTGCGGAGGGTCTGTCTTGTTCTTGCCATGAGTATCTGTTGTTGGGTGGTGGTATATATGAAAGAAAAGTAAGAGTGAGCAATACAGCTCAGCCATATAATAATAGTTTTCAAAGTACTTTTGTTAACATAAACCATATACCATATTGTATACTGATATTGTACCATCATTAAACATTTTTCATTCTTTATCCAGAAATATAAAGAAGAATTTCTAAGGTACTTTGAATAGTTCATCATTCTGTTAACACTATCGGTAATTGAGCATCTAGGCTTTCATTACAGTGTTACAGTACAATTCCAATTGGAAGAATGGGATTATGCTGGAGCCTCTTCCAAGATATCTGGTGATCAGCCAATATATCGTGCCTCTTCTTCTCTACTAGTAGAAGGACGACGTTCCCTTATCGGGTCGCATCCTGACCGCATATGGGCCTTAATATTTGGACTACGCCCGAAGGCGATGTCCCCTCTTCCTCCAATCCCTGAGAGAATTCTATGCATCGTAGGAACAGAATTTAATTCAGTTTCCCCCAAGCACAAAGCTTGACAACTGGTTTGATAATCATTACAACTTTACTTCCATGAGTAATTGAGGAAGTAACTCTGATGTGTGGGTTGACTTTAGTCAATGGATTTTGATTACTAAGAATCGCATCATCAAACATAATTTGGGAGTTGGTCGGAGTTTTTGAGTGTTTAGTCAAACCTGAGCCCTCCTTACTAGGTAGGGTGCATTTCTTATTGGTAGCGAAGGGAGAAAATAATTAATACTAGCTCCCAAAATCTTGGGTTCCCAAGTTTTGATAAGTTTGAGCGAGGTAGCGATACTTTTCGATGAATGAAGCTATAGTCAGTGAAGAAATGGGAACCCGATCCATTTTTAAATACTTTTTCGACGATCAGAAAATATTTAAAATAATTTTTTAAAGTTTTAAATAATTTTGAAATAAATAATATGATTTGTAAATCATCCTGGAATATTTAATAAATATTCAAATAATATTTATTAAATAAATAATCAGCTTAGAATATTCAATAAATATTTAAATAATATTTATTAAATAAATATTTACTCACAATCCTCAATTGAAAATCATATTCAACTTATTAATAAATATTCAAATAATATTTATTAATATCATCAAAGGAATTTTTAATCCGAAAATATCCAATTTATATTTATTGGATTATTTTTAAAACTAAATATAAGTCATATATCATCTCCGGAGACTTCCGGGTTTTTATGTCCTTATCCGGACGAAATATCTCCGACTCCTCTACTAAGAAAGGGTGTTATCATACCCTACCTGGAACTTTTAACACATCATCGCATACATGTATATATGTATTCATGCATACGTACTTGCTAAACAGGTTTATAAATCAACATAAATAAACCATATATTTCATGCTGATTCGCAAAAATAATTTTAAAACAGTTCATAACAGTTATACCACAACAACAACAGTTTGAAAATACCCGAAGTACAAGTTTCGAAAACTTGCCTGATAATGTCGGAATAGTCTGGGCCCTGTCTCTAGTGTGATGATCTATAATAATCAATACGGTTCGGTTAGTTCGTTAAACGATCCCGTCAAATCGACTATTCACGTAAAGACACAACTTCGTAATGATACATCCTTATTACACGTTTGGCTTATTATAAGTCCATGATATCCTTTAACCACTTTTGGATAATTATTGGTCTCATAACAACTTTCGTTAAAGGTCATTTTCAACGAAACTAAAGTTCGTCTTAATTCGTCCCCTAAAAGGGTTTTTCACTTGCGCAACTATGATTCGAAAAATTCTATAAAATTGAAAAATAAACTTTTTTCATGAAATTCTTTTTCTCACTTCTTCTTAACTGTCCAGAGGATTTTTCATCCAAATTTCATAATTAAGAACATCTTTTTGCTAGCTCAATTATTGCTCTAAATATAGCTTCTTTCTGCAGTGGTTTCTCATGCGCATTCTTGACTTAATCATTTCTATAAAACCGAACATTTCCAAATTCCATGAACTCCATCTAACCACTTAATTCAACCATACAACATCAAGATCATATAAACATCATCAAGAATCTATAAGACCAGTGGTAACATCCATTTATCACTATCCAAAACTTTACCCATACTTATAAAGCTTAAAACATCACAATCCCCTTAAACATGTACATACTTGCATCAACCTTTCAAATCAACTTATAGCTCATAAAGTTTTAAGGTGGGTGTGAGTGTTTTACCTTCCTTGGAGTCTCAACAACCTTAACCAAGCTTGACTTTTCTTAAAAACACCTTAGATAGCTTTAACAACCTTTAATCTTCAAATCCTAAACAACCAAGTTTAAAAATTTTCGTAGTCAGCATTACCACTCTTGAAAGAACTGGAAAAACGAGGGTCTTACCTTGATTTTCTGGACGAGGATTCTAAAGAGGAGTTGTAGAGCATCTCAATACCTTTCCAAAAAGTTATAGAACACAAAATTTCATTAAGAAATGAGGGAGTTATGGCAGTTTGAAGTGGCTGCTCTGTTTTTGGCCGAAAATAGAGAATATGGAGGGGGAGAGCTTTTGCTATCTTTTCTTATGTAATTGATAAAATGATATGTATAATTGATGTATATCAATCATACTTCAGCACTTATCAATTACCCAAGGTAATCTCCAAAGTAATTTTGCCAAAGAAAGGTAATTGGCAATTTGTCCCAAAAGTGGTATACAATGCTTGGTTTAAATAGTCACTACTTGACTTATTTGATTAGCATCCAATGCTCCTTGCCTTGCATGGCTTGCATGGCTATTACATGGTAAATTGCAGGTATATTACTCACCTATTAATCAACCAGTGCTTACCATTTAATTCCATATGCAAGTTAAGAGATTTTCTTGTAAGAGCGTTTCGTCGCGTAGAAATTTCATTCCTCGTTCTTGAACATTTGCCTTTGAAATTCTTCTAATAAATTACATAATTCCTTACCTTGGTATTTAACTTAGCTTAAAGATTTTCTTAACCTCAATATCCCATATTTATACCAATATTTAGTAAAAGTGAAAATCTACGTAATTTGACAGTTTCTACATTCCCTTTCATCTTGGTACAATGAAACTTTATCCATAAAAGTATAATACTTCTTCATTCATATAATATGATCTTAAAACTTTAAATAACCTCCACCAATCACCGTTTATGATCATTTTAGAAATATTACAAAAACCTGGGTTCTTACAGTTACGATCACGATCACGATCGTTACCTCTTCTGTCATTGTCCCTTCTTTGGGTTCCACGATCATCATTCTTTGTGAACCTGCTTAGCTTTCCTTTTCGGATCAAGAACTCAATCTCATCTTTCAACTGTCTACAATCATCTGTATAATGACCCACATCACGGTGGTACCTACAGTATTGATCCTTGTTTCTTTTCGCGGGATCACCCCTAAGTGGCTTCGGCCATCGAAAGTCTTTATCCTTCTCAATATCTAGCAATATCTGACTCCTAGGAGTGTTCAATCTTGCATAATCAGAAAACCTCGGTCCCAAACCCTTCTTTGGTGGTGACTCGGAATCCTTGCTAGTCCGGGGATACTTGTCCCTAGCATCGAACTCTTGCTCTTGCTTTCGTTTCTTCGAGTCATTAGAACCCTTGCCATTGCCTCCTGCGGTTTCCTTCTTCATGCTGTCCTCAGCCTTGATATATTTGTCGGCCCTCCGTTGGAGCTCGACCATATTTTCAGGAGGATGTTTTGCCAAAGACCTTTTAAAGAAGAGATCAGTGGTTCCATGTTCCAGGGCTACCATGGCCACTTTATTCTTCAGATCTATAATATTCAATGTCTCCTTGGTGAATCGCTTGAGATAATCCTTTAGGTTCTCGTTCTTCCCCTGCACCACATACATGAGGGATGCAGAACTTTTTTCATGAACTCTTCCACTAATGAATTGGCTAAAGCATTCTTGCTCTCTGGCGGGAACCCTTCCTGAGATTGGAGGAGGTCGATGCAGACTTTGATTCTGCCTTGCTTGCTCTCTGGCGGCGTCATCTTTCAGCCTCTGGATCTCAACCTCATGAGCCTTGATCCTTTCCTCAGTCGTTTGTGGAGGTCCATCATGGATTCTTCGGGCCCTCCTTCGGGGCTCTCTACTAGCACATCGCCTCCTTGGGGCTTTGTCACGGTCATCATCGTCATCCTCATATGTCGAATCAGTAGTATAGGGGCCGGAGTAGTCCAGATACTCGCGATCTCGGATCTGCAAAGCATGACCACTCGGTCCAGGTTCTCGAATAGGGGGGTAGTTGGGCAGCCCATACATTGGGTTGGTATTCACGGGGAGATCCGTAGTATGGATCTGTACCCCAGATGGAGGGTGATTAGGATCAACCAGGGGAGAGATCACCATCTGAAGAGAGTTGGTTCCCTGATCTGAATGGACAACCATAGGCAGCGTACTCCCAGCAGGGGGATTCGTCCCTAGAGGCTGAGAAACTTAAGTTTGGGGGACCGTCCCTTGTTCAAACGTGGTTGTCCCAGAGGTAAGAGGCGGAGCGAAGCTGATTGGTAAAGCTTCGGTAGAGCTTGGTGCAGTTCTTCGTGTGCTAACCATGGTTGATGTTTTCTTCCCACAAACGGTGCCAAATGTTGTGGAATAAAAACTAGGTTACGATTTGTAATTAAGGCTAAGGTGGTTGAGCTTCGAGCTTTAATGGCTGTTTCCGTGTTACGAGACTGATCGGTCCTCATAGAGTGCCTACGTATCTCGTTATTGAGAATCAAGCCAAGACGTAGTTCTAGGTGATGGTTCCCTCGAGGCTATGGCGGCGAGAGCTCACCTAGGACGCAGTGGCTTGTATGTCCTTATTCGAGGATTAAGCCAAAACGTGGTGGGTAACGTATGGAGCTGTGTCCAAAACATCCTTCTGAGATAAGGGGTTAGACCCTTTATATAGGCTGAGAAGCCCTAGAATTATGGTAGGAGTCAGAGACTTGGTGGACAAGTCTTCCTTGAGGAAGGTTCTAGATCTCTTCCTTATAGGAATCAGTTTCCATGTTGAAATATGTATCTTGGAGGCTAAGTCAGGCAAGAGTAATATCCTTGTTTGACTCTTATTTGTTGAGCTGTTTATTACCCTTAATATTAATTACGAAATTAATATTATAAATAGGGTTTGGGCCCATCTGGTGGGCCCCACGTTTGGACCATTCCGGGTCTAATTAATGCCACATTAAATGTGTCTTTAGGGCTTACTTTTAGCCCATATCAAATTCACTGCTCGGTCAAATATTACACGAAAATAGAATTTGGAATTTCTGAATTCCGATCGCATTTACATACACTTATTTACTCCGTAGATTACTAGTATAACTTCGGAATATCCACACTACGTCTCGTACATAGGTGGCATGAAAAATTTTCTTAATCCTCAAAATCACTATTCATCCACCAAATCATTATTCATTGATGCACTTCATCATAATAGGAAAAGTTTTAATTCTACCGAAATTTTGGGTTCTTACAAACAACCCCAAAATCGTGTTTGTTAAATTGATTTTGGACGTGGGCCCCACCTGCATAGTAGCCACTATTTGCACAATAACCACTATTTGCATAGTAACTACTATTTGCACAGTATCACTATTTGCACAGTACCTACATAGTAACCACGCATAGTAATCTTGCATAGTAACCGCGCATAGTATTACTATTTTTTATATCTCTTGGGTATCTCTCTTCTGTTTATTCTGCTGTTTTAATTTATCTCACAAAATAATCCAAGTACCAGATTAATTTAATTATTTTGTTATAAATAATTAATTAATCTGTTACTTATTTAATTTTCAGAGTAAATTAATTTTTGACAATACCTTGAGATATTATGTTTGTCCTTGATCGTCAATAGGCTTTGGCAATTCTTTCTGTGAATTAATGTGTTGATCCTTCTCGTATGTGCTGACACTTAGTGCACTGGTCTGGTTCACAAGTGACTAGCACTGATCTTGATCTTCACACCTTCGTTACATTCCAATTGATTATCCTGCAGCAGTATCTTCAAATAATATAAATACATGGAATCTTTTGGCCCTTCACCTGAATCATTTGTACATCTTATTCTATCACTGAGGCTTGATCATGTTAATGAACTTCTTTCAGCGACTTGATCCTTGTTGATGCTTGTTCTTCAAATTTCACGATCCCTGTATAGAGTTAATATTATTTATCTTTTATCCTAGTTGAGTTATATATGTCCTCTATTACATATTACATTACATTATGCTTTACATATTTATTGTTAGTTAATATAATATTAGTATTAATTACATGAAATAACTTTAGAATTGAATCTTTTACTTGATTTTGCTTTATACGATTTTGGTTTATACATTAATTTCCTTCTGCTCTCCTGCTCATCAATGTGTACTTATTTATTTTATATGTTTTTTTAGATCTTTATTAATATAAGATATTATAAGATAATTGTTGTACATGAAAATAATAATAATTTTATTTATAAAATATGAACCTTATGTTTTAAATGCCCAGTTGACTTTTATTATCATTAGTTGCTATGAACTTCAGCCTGCTAGCTAGGATAACATGCACACAATATATATTATTATGTAATTGATAGGTTTCACTTGCATGTGAAATTGCATGATTGAATATGTAAAAAGAATTATGATATTTTTACAAATTATGCATGTTAACTAGGTAATTACCATGTGTATGTCGAGATGCGCTTTAAGGCTTTTTGTCTTGTTTTAATGATTTGCTTTATAATCAGTCTGTGTAATATTAAATAAGTGTTTATTTGCTTAAAATTTTAGGACTGCTCATGTTATTTTTATTTTCAGATTTCAGATTTAGTCACCTTTGAGGTATGTACTTTTGAATTACTTTTAATTTCCGAAAAGATATTTTGATATTGTGATTTTTGATTTTTGTATAAAATATAAGAATTCTGTTTTGAACTGTATAAGATATAAGTATTTGATTTTAGAAACCCAGTCTCTACGTTTCGAACCCGTTCGTAATTTACGCTATAGTTCCGGAACTAGCCTTAAATACCCTTAGTAGGTGCACAAGTGTGCTACTTTAGATACCTATTAAGGGCGCGTGATTATTAAACTTTAGGTGTCGGTCACTAGCATAGTGTGGCAAAAGAATAAGAATAAATAAGAGTCGGTCACTGGTAAAGTGTGGTCGTAGAGCTAGACTGTGGTATTTTCGATTTTCGTTTTGTTTCTGTAATCTGCTTCTGTTTCTGTTTTAAATTCCAAATTTTTAAAAATAAAAACTTTGGGTTGGATTTATTTTCGCAAAAGTTTTGCAAACTTATATTTGATTTTAAAAATTGTTTTATTAAAATGCCCATTGATTTTTAAGAGCATTTGTTAGTCAATTGTACTTGCTGAGCTGTGTAGCTCACCCATTTTCTAATATTTGAGGTTTTGATTTGGAAGCTTATTATGAATAAGGATGTGAAATTTGTGGCTCTCCGTGTTAGCTGATTTGGATGCATTTATTTAAAAGATTTGTCGCATTATTAGAATAAATTTGGATATTGGATATTGCATTTATGGAGCTGCGTCTCCGAATTTATGTTTTTGAATTATGGAGTTTGACTGCTGCTTTGACTCCGTGGAAATTTTGGTTTATTTGAATTAAGAATTCCATTTACTTAAGTTTCGTATTTAGAATTAATATCCCGAAAATTTGGGATGTTACAGTTGGCATCAGAGCCTAGGTTCGAACCCTGTAGACTACCTTTTAGGTTTAACTTGTGAGTTTGGGTCTTACGATTTTGTGTTATATATGTTATTTTATTATCTCGAAATTTTATAGATGTCAGGAAACGATTCGTTTAACAAAAAGATGTCCTATAGCACCGAGGAGGACCCTAGCGAGCATTTTTCGATGGACAAGGCACCTGGTTACAATAGCGATGACTCTTTCAATTGAACTCATCCGGAAGAAGCCATTGATGAGTCTATGGAGGAAGATCCGAAAGATAGAGAAATCAGATTTTTGAAAGAGAAGCTCGAGATCTACAAGGAAAGAATTTTGCTTGATGATGAAAAGGCAGATGATGCGACCAAAGTGTTGAGGATCCGAACAAGAACAGTGGAAAGGGTCATCTCTGGAGTTTGTGGACTGCCATTGAGGAAGTGGTGTCGTCCGGGGCAAGAGAAGGCATTGAAGAGCTTATTCATGGAGACCCGAAGATGGATCAGAAATGCTCGAAAGGACATAGAGCAGACATTAGAACGCGATTACGATAGATTTGATTGCAATGTTAAAATTTACAAGAGTGTGAGAGATAGTTTGAAATAAAACCTTAGCTACCATAAGTGTTTAGTTATAAGAAACCCTATGATTTGATTTTGTTTTGATACTCAAATTTTGTGGGAATAAATTAAATATTGATATGATTTAATATTGTGTTTAATCTTTTTATATTGTTGTAAGTTTGTTATTTGTGTTTAAGAGAAGTTGTTTTATTATTTTAGAAAAGATGGACGGAGAAGGCAACAAAAATGGCAATCTGGGAAACAACAATCAGAATGGCAACAACAATAACAATCAGGGCAACGATAATCAAAATGGAAACAATACTGGAGGAGGAAACGTAGTCGACTTGCTAGTTGAGACTCTAGTTACGCTCGTAAATTAGCAACCCAGACAGCACAATGTCGTCTCTCAGTTTAGGCGTTTGAACCCACCAACTTTCGATGGGGCAGCTGATCCGGCTGATAAGTGGATTTATATCCACTTGGATCGCTTCAATTTGGCTTAAATTGATTGTCTTGGACTCAAGTTTATTGTAGTTTTGATGTGTTTTGCTTAGTTGTGCAGATTTACAAGAATGTCGTGGATTTATATCCACTTGGATCGCTTCAATTCGGCTTAAATTGATTGTCTTGGACTCAAGTTTATTGTAGTTTTGATGTGTTTTGCTTAGTTGTGCGGATTTACAAGAATGTTGATTATGGGTGATGCTTCTATCGTGTTTGGAGAATTAATTGATTAAAATTTGGATTTTCCGGGAAGGTTGCGCAGTCTACACTATTTTGGCCATATCTGGAGTTCTAAAAGTCCATTTTTAGCGATCTTACTGTCCACGCGAAGCCTGAAAGATTTTCTACAACTTAGGACAGGATTCGCATGCGTAAGTTGCGTGTGGTGGGCACAATCTGCGTGACAAGCAGACTGATGGGAGCAGAGAATTTACTGTTTTGCCCTTTTCAAGTTCTAATTGTATTTTGGGCAGTTTTTAGTACCTTAATCGAATTCTAATTGTAATAGAAGAAAATTTCTTGCTGGGCAAGACTTGGAGTGCCAATATTAACACATCCAACCCCTTGTAAATTAGACAATTAGATATCTTGTACATAATATAGCTTAGATCTGCAAGGGAGAAAAGGAGAGAAGGATTCAACGCTCGTGACAAGCAACGGATCTAGATCTACTTCATCTTTTGTATCATAGATTTGTTTTCTCAACTCTTGTTTTATTAATATTATTACTTTCTTCCATATCTTGTTTGTTATCATGGTTTCACTTGATCCCATGATGAAGAGAGGTTCAATTTTGAACTAATCATTGTCATGGGATTCTAACAGATTTATTTATGGAGCTTAGTATCTTGATGCTTTAAAGATCTGTGTGTGATGTATATTTGATATCCTCGTATGGTTATGCTTAATTGATAGATGCGTCATGAAAATCTAATTTGTTAATCTCCTGTGAAGTGAAAGTGGATCTTGAGATTAAGAACTTGCCATGCTAGCATAGGTTCATGATTGTTTATCAACATGATTCGTAGTATGAGATGAGTATACTTATATTGCCCTGTGTGATCTTTATGGATAACTTGCTCTTCAACCATTATGTTTTCAAATTCTATAGACATATAGGGTCTAAGCATAATTGGTGTCTATTCATCTTCTATCTCTTTTGTGGATGTATGGGTAGTTTGGTATTCGTATACTGAGAAGTAGCGTATACTTGTTTCGTGTTATCCGATCAGATATCATAACCATTGCATATAGAGATTAAAGGCGTCAGATCTAAGCGAAGTATTTAATGAAGTTAGGATTTCATGTTTTCTTGCATATAAGTAATTCAATTTTAATTCTCATTAGTTAGTAATTTGTAGTTTGTTAATTTGTATCCTAGTTAATTATAGTTAGTAAAAACTTAATCTTGTTATTTGTCTTAGCAGTGAATGATAATCATACATTGTTGCATAGGTGCATGAACAGAATTGAAACCTAACCAGATATCTGTGGGAACGAACTTGACTTTTATCTATATTACTTGTGACCACGTACGCTTGCGTGTTTTAGTGTTAACAAGTTTTTGGCTCCGCTGCCGGGGATCATCGGTGTTTTATTTTTGGTTTATGTGCTTGTCAATAGTGGTATTTAGAGTTCACTGACTCAGATTTTTCTTACCTATCTTGTTTAGTTCGGTGTGTTCAGGTACTTGAGTGTTTGAAGATGGCATGCGAGGAGTTGCCATGGTGGGCATATTCGAGGACATCCATGCCTCTGCAATGTGAGCGGTGTTTGGGCGTTCATGATCCCTCACAATATTGTTACTACGAAGGAGTTGATCCATATGTCACTTATGAGGAACAACCATATTTTCAATACCATCCTCAATAGTACCAGCAAGATGTTCCAGATATGTCATATTTCTTTGGAAGTGAAGAGTTTCAACATCAGCAACCTACTCCTACTTTTCAGTCAGATGAGGTTGTTACTATGGAGGAGCTTAGGATGCTTGTAAAGAGTAGTGAGGAGTCTATCAAATCTTTGGAGATTCTAGTTGCTCGAGCTGTGAGTGCTGTGGAACAAGAGAATCAACAATTCTTATTAGAGGCAATTCCAGAAAATAACGGTGACTTGCAGCAAGGTACTGCATGCATAAGTGAGGAAGACAAATTCCAAGGTGAGGTAAGCGTTCACAAGCCATGTGAGGAATTTGATCAAGCTAGTGAGGTGGATGATTTGGAAAGGGCACAATTCGGGACAAACACTGATGAGCTACACAAATTTCAAGAATTGGTATGTGCATACCAAGAGGACACTGATGAGCTACGCAAATTTCAAGAATTGGTATGTGCGTTCCAAGAGGCTGATGAACATGAGAAAGATGCAGATCTTCTACTTGTCTCAAAGTGTGAAGATGGAGGTAGCGCATTAGAGCCAATGGAGGAAGTTCTTTTTGAGGAACCAAAGGGTTTAGCAACTTACATTTATCCTCCTCCATTATATTCAACCGAAGCCCGCGAAGGTGTGTTGTTCTACAAATTGACAGATTTTGGGTCAACAAAAGAAGGCATTGGAACAGGACATATTTGTTATACGAATAGGCCAAGCGAGGAGAAGGGGCAGAAAGTGTGCCGCCGTGATGACGATGAAGTCTCGCGAAGAGAGGACCGGGCAAACTATTATCATCCTTAATGAGGCTTGGAAGTAACGTCATGCTATTGACGTTAAAGAAGCGCTTCGTGGGAGGCAACCCACGCATTAGTGTATATATATATATATATATATATATATATATATATATATATATATATATATATATATATATATATATATATATATATATATATATATATATATATATACTGCCAGTGGCGCAGGTTGCGCCTGCGTGACTACTTGGTTTGCCCGAATTTTTCAGCTGTTCTCTATATATAAAAAAAAAAATTTGTTTCACCCCCAATTCCTTTTCTCCTCTTATACTCTCATCCTTACACCTAATTCTAATCCTATATCAATTCCAAAACCTCCCATCTATCTTCTAAATTTCTACACCCAATTCTTTTCTAATTCTTTTTCTATTAATTTTTAATTCTTTCCTACATCAAATTCATACCCATTCCAAATCTCTCCTACACACTTAAATTTTTATTCAACCTATTACTCCATTATATATACACACCCATACATACAAATCCAATTCCTTTTCTAATTCTTTAAATCTCTAAAAATTCAATTCTAAAGAGGAATTAATTGCAAGTTCACCTCTTCGATTCGTATTGGGTAAATCTTTTTCTCTAATCTTAGTTTTATTACGAATTTGTGTTCTTGTAATTGGGGGTTTTGTAGTATTCTTGTTATTTGGGAAGTGGCCAGTCTATGGAGCTCGTACACATTATCCTCCACTAGATTCAAGCGAGGAGGGTGATGACTCAGCTGGTTAGGTATGTTTTCTACTTTCCCTCGTATTTACTTCCATTCAATGCGGACATTGAATATTTTAAGTTTGGGGGTGGTTTGAGGGTTTAGTAGTTGTTGTTGTATTATTTGTTCATGTAGGATTTCATGCTTTGCATATTAGTAGTAGTAAATTATGCATATATGTTCGTATTAATTATGTTCGTTTCATATAGGACATTCTGTTTTTATTTTTCGTATACCATGTGAGTTCATATTAGCTGCATTTGCATAGCATGCATATTTCATGATCCCTTAGGACGAGCTAATTCTGATTGGTAGGTAGGTGTCTAATTGAGTGTGGTAATGATGAATAGAGGGTTGACTTATAGTTTCTATGAAATTGACTTATGTGTTTCAGAAACAAAACTAATTACACAGTCTCATTGGGTGCTTTTGGGCTAGGTTGAGGTCATGCTTGTTTGGATGTTTTGAGATTTAATCACTTGTTTATATTTAGAATTTTCGTTATTTCCTTGATAGTGTAGGAGCACTTAAGTCTAAGTTTGGGGAAAAACAGGGATTTCATGCTTAAATTGTAAATAATTGTCAATAATGGCTAGGCGTCAAATGGCTAGTAGCCGACTCATATTTATATGAGTAGTCTAGGGTTGGAATTGAGAATTCTCATTCCAGATTGCATAAAAAAACAGAAAAAAATAGAAAGAAAAAAGAAAGAAAAAAAAAGAAGAAAGAAAAAAAAAGGAAAAAAAAGTCAAAAGTATCAATTGTTTATATGCAAAATTAACTAGAGTGAGCTCTTTAATACTCGAGCAATTAAGTTCGCAGGGACTTTGTGCCTAGTGACCTAAGGCTTTTATAGTCTGGGATCCACTAACCCAACGCTCGCTACATGGGTATTATTGTATAAGCCTCTTGGGGTCTCATCCATTGCACGGTTAAATAAGCATGCTTGTATATATGTGTCGTAGTAGTTAGTAATAAAGCATGAAATTCTGTCTACCTTGGATAAGGATGGAGGTGTTTCTAGGTTATGAAGTGTCTACAGTCTATTCTATTTATAAACCTGTGATTGTCTTGACAAAGAGCATGTATGATTTTTGACCTAGTTTTGGGAGTATTTCTGATGAGCATTGCACACACGCACGTTTCTGTTCATGTATTGTTAGTATACGGGAACTTGGTTGAGCTCTATTTGGATTTAGTTGCATTTTCTAAGATATTTGCTTGCTAGTTGGTTTTGGTTAGTTTGAAGGGGATCGTTGCATTTTTCATATTAGTTGTATTCATGCATTGCCTTGGATTTTGTGGGTACATTCGCTATAGGCCCTCACGAGACCTTACTCGTCCACTGGGGCTGCCTAGGGATTTAAAGGGCTTGTTGCATATGCCAAATGCAACCGTAATCACCTACGGAAGTGGTACTAATTAGTTAGTTAGTTGTAATTGTTTATGCTTGAGGACAAGCATCGGTTTAAGTTTGGGGGTGTGATAAGTGGATTTATATCCACTTGGATCGCTTCAATTCGGCTTAAATTGATTGTCTTGGACTCAAGTTTATTGTAGTTTTGATGTGTTTTGCTTAGTTGTGTAGATTTACAAGAATGTCGATTATGGGTGATGCTTCTATCGTGTTTGGAGAATTAATTGATTAAAATACGGATTTTCCGGGAAGGTTGCGCAGTCTACACTGTTTTGGCAATATCTGGAGTTCTGGAAGTCCATTTTCAGCGATCTTACTGTCCACGCAAAGCCTGAGAGATTTTCTACAACTTAGGACAGGATTCGTACGTGCAAGTTGCGTGTGGTGGGTGCAATCTGCGTGACAAGCAGACTGATGGGAGCAGTGAATTTACTGTTTTGCCCTTTTCAAGATCTAATTGTATTTTGGGCAGTTTTTAGTACCTTAATCGAATTCTAATTGTAATATAAGGCAATTTCTTGCTGGGCAAGACTTGGAGTGCCTATATAAACACATCCAACCCCTTGTAAATTAGACAATTACACAATTAGAAAATTAGACAATTAGATATCTTGTACATAATATAGCTTAGATCTGCAAGGGAGAAAAGTAGAGAAGGATTCAACGCTCGTGACAAGCAACGGATCTAGATCTACTTCATCTTTTGAATCATAGATTTGTTTTCTCAACTCTTGTTTTATTAATATTATTACTTTCTTCCATATCTTGTTTGTTATCATGGTTTCACCTGATCCCATGATGACGAGAGGTTCAATTTTGAACTAATTGTTGTCATGGGATTCTAACAGATTTATTTATGGAGCTTAGTATCTTGATGCTTTAAAGATCTGTGTGTGATTTATATTTGATATCCTCGTATGGTTATGCTTAATTGATATATGCGTCATGAACATCTAATTTGTTAATCTCTTGTGAAGTGAAAGTGGATCTTGAGATTAAGAACTTGCCATGCTAGCATAGGTTCATGATTGTTTATCAACATGATTCGTAGTATGAGATGAGAATACTTATATTGCCCTGTGTGATCTTTATGGATAACTTGCTCTTCAACCGTTATGTTTTCAAATTCTATAAACATATAGGGTCTAAGCATAATTGGTGTTTATTCATCTTCTATATCTTTTGTGGATGTATGGGTAGTTTGGTATTCGTATACTGAGAAGTAGCGTATACTTGTTTCGTGTTATCCGATCAGATATCATAACCATTGCATATAGAGATTAAAGGCGTCAGATCTAAGCGAAGTATTTAATGAAGTTAGGATTCCATGTTTTCTTGCATATAAGTAATTCAATTTTAATTCTCATTAGTTAGTAATTTGTAGTTTGTTAATTTGTATCCTAGTTAATTATAGTTAGTAAAAACTTAATCTTGTTATTTGTCTTAGCAGTGAATAATAATCATACATTGTTGCATAGGTGCATGAACTGAATTGAAACCTAACCAGATCTCTGTGGGAACGAACTTGAATTCTATCTATATTACTTGTGACCACGTACGCTTGCGTGTTTTAGTGTTAACACCGGCCATAGTCGAGATGTGAATACAAGAGATGGAGAAAGGTTTCGGACTGCTAGGGAAGCAATGAAGAACAGAAGGTCACTTTAGCTGTGTATCAACTGTAAGGAAGTGCTTATGATTGGTGGCTCATGGAACAAAGAAAGAACGAGACTGCAACCACTGAGGGAGGTCCTGAATCATATACATGGGCAAAGTTCAAGAAGGCTCTAGAAGATAAGTACTTTCCGAGAACCATTCGTCTGCAAAAGGAGAGGGACTTCATCCGGCTCGAGCAGGGAGGAAAGTCCGTTGGGGAATACGAAGCAGAATTCAACCCAAAGTTGAAGAATCAAGTAGGTAAGAAGCTCAGGAATAAGACTGTAGGTTTGGTTAAAGTATTGTGGAGGAACCCTAAAGTTGAAGAATCAACTTGGGAGCTTGAGAGCGAGATGCTCGCAAAGTATCCTCATTTGTTTACTTAGGTGAGATTCTGGGGACAGAATCCTTTTAAGGGGGGAAGGCTAAAACGACCCAGAATTTTTCGCAATTATATAATTTTTATTTTAATTGATAAATGTGAATTATTTGATATGGATATTTTGTTAAGTCAAGTTATGTGTAGAATCATGATTATGTGATGTTATGATGATTGGTATGTGCCGTAAGTGTTCGTAGATTTTTATTTGCATTTTTTGTGCATTAAAACTATTTTAAACATGCATTTTTAATCTTCTGAGATTTTTATAAAATCGTCGGAGACGTTCTAAATCATGACATCTTTTGCCTTATCATCTTTATGAAATTATTTAGTTTTTAGAATTGTGGGAGTATTTAATTGTGTGCGTAAGTATTTTAAAATGATTTAAAAAGCTTTATTCCATTTAAAGATGTTAAACTTGTAAAAATCATAAAAAATTCATTTTTGATCCCAAAATTATTTTAAAAATATGGGGAGGTCTGTAATTTCATAAAATTTATTTTAAAATTTTAAAAATGATTTTTATCTTAATTTTCCATTTTATTTCGATTTTTAAATAATTAAAATCAGCTTTTAAAAGAAAATAGATTTTTCAGCATTTGTTAAATTATGTTTTTGCCCCTGGAGGCATTATATCAGCACCCACCGCCATTCTTCTTCTCCTGTTTGAGTTTTGCAGCAGTTGTAGTATTCTTCTTCATCTTTTCTTCAATTCCTTTTGGTTTTAAGCTCTAAATCATGTTAATCTTTCTATTTAAATTATCTATATCATGTTCTTATAATTGGTTATTGATTTGGTAGAGTTTTTGTGAAATTATATGTATGTATATGTATGTATTTACTCGGATCATTGCATGAAAGGGCTGGGGATCAGATTTTACTCGAATTAAAGCTTGAAAATAGGTTGTAGTTGATTAAAACAAACTGTTGGAGAAGTTTGGGGTTGTTCTTGAGCTTGAGATGAAACCCAACCGGCGGTCATGGCTTTTTCTGGTGAGGGCCGGCCGGTGGTGGTGGTTGGTCAGCTGGGTAGTGATTATAAATGATTTAGAGTATTCATTGATGTATAATTTTAGTTGCATGCAAGAGTTTCTAGATTTATTTGAATTATTCGAATTTGTATATATGTAAAAATGGGTTATATGAACTTGTATGCTTAATTTTGTTAATTGAGTGTTGTTCTTGATGATTAAATGATTGTATGAGGTAGATTATAGCTACAATCAAAGTTTTTAGTTGGTTAATTTTCAAATTTTTAGTAGTAAAAAAAATCTGCTACTGTTAATAAACTTGTTTAGTGATTATTTGAGGTCGGTTTGTAAAACTAATTACATATTTAGATTCCTTGCAAAAAGATACATGGAATAGGCTGTAAAATCGGATTAGAAACGAATGAGTTATAGGTGGTCAAAGTTTGGCCATGGCAGTTGACTTCGAGGAGAGAGAAAATCAAATGGGTGTGATGTAGAAGACAATGATGTGGCAGTTTGTGATTGATTAGAATATTGTAATAAGTATTTAATTTGTTTGAGGGGTTAAATGAAAGAATTTGGAGAAGTGTTTAATATGAAAGTTTGAGTAAATAATTTTTCGGATTTATTGGTGTAATTAGATTTTGGGTTTCAGTTATAAAATATTAATTCTTATTTCTTGGTATTAATAAATAGTAGAGAACGAGATAATTTAGTTGTCGACTGATTTCGAATAGAAATGACAGATAACATGTTTTGCTTGGTTGTGATGTTGTGTTTAATGATTGTTAGTAGTGAAGTTAGTATTTGACTTTAGAATGGATTGTGGTGGTAGTGAACCAATGTTGCCTTAAGTGGTTGTTTGAGTTTATTTGAGTCGGTTATCTTCCGACGGGCTAGTCCATTTTACAAAAGAGACTCCGCCCGATTTTTGTTAGAATTATAAGTCATAAAGTCTATAGTATAAGACTATAAGCTAATTATAAGTCAAGGTGATATTATGTGTTAAGTTTTTAAGTGACACACATGAATTGCATGTTCTAATTGCTAAGTGCTTAAGTGATTACTTGATTATGTGAAATTACATGGTGAATATATTTAGTATAATCAATGTGTGTATAAGTATTAAGTGTTAACACGTTACAGGAACCGTTTGGGTAGAATAAAGTTAGACGATTAAGGATTATAGTATACTAAAATAGTACTTTACCTTATTATAGGTGCAAGTAGGAAGTCGGTAAGAAGTCATTATGTGTGTAAATGGAATTTCAAGAACGAAGATATTTATCAGAGTTGACAAGTATATTGATATCGAGACGGACAAATTATGGAGGAAAGGTAGACGTATAGTCGATTAGAGACCAACGTATAAAGAAGTAGAGACTGACGCAAAGTGAGTGACAATTCGATGTGTTAGAAACAGAACTACGTGTATTAAGGCAAGTGTTTCTATTCCTCACTTATTGTTCAAGTGAAGTATATCTGCTTCTGTTATTTATCACATGTCTCTTTCAAATCAATTTGCTAGTAACCTGTATCTTCTTGTACCAATCCAGTGAGTTATCTTGTGTACTATCCTTTTATATACGTTGATTGCTATGCACACTATCACTACCCTTCTGTTGATTAACAACGAAGTTTGGTTCTATAACATATTCCCTGCTTTAGACTAAGACCTTTGTTGTGTCTATCACCTTATACCTTATAAATCCAATCAGACTTCCAAGTCTTAAATACAATTTCTAGAACTTAACACCTGTTTTACAAGTTATTGATTGATAACTTTCTTTTAGTTACCGAACCATGTTTTATTAACTCCAGCACTACTTACTCATGTTTTCTTAAGGGTTAAATATCTTGTTGGTCACTGAAGTCAGCCTAATATATCAAGATGGTCACTGAACTGAAATTTGACTCAAACAGGTCACTTACTCGTATCAATTGTACACTCCGTTAAGTTGTCTTAATTTTTTTGACGGATTTGATGACATGGCATCTACGTGGCTAACAGACGTTTGTGTAACTATAGTTACTTAACTTAAGTTAAACTATGAATATTATTTGGAAATATAAACATTTTTCTTTCCTAAGTCTACCCGCAAACCCCCCCCCCCTCTTATTCTCTCTCGCCTGCAACCTCCCCTGTTCTTTAATCCTTCAAAACAGTTCGTAACCATGATTTTCTCTCTCACGACTCTGTCTCAATCTCTCCCTCCCTCTTTCTCAATCTCGTTTTTCACCCTCGTCCCAGTCTAACTAGTTCTGGGAAGCTGCGGCGTGTGTGTGGGTGTTAGCTGCGGCGTGTGTGTGTTTGAAGGCTGTGTGGCCGTGCGTATTAGTCCGCTAGTGTATGTCGGGTGTTGTAATTAATGTCTTGATTTTTGTAAGTTTTGCTAGTGTCATGATGCAAGGTCAGTGGTGTAAGATAGATTAGTGGGTTGTATGATTTTAGTAAGCATCATCCTGGGAGTTCTGTTATCTTGGTATAGGTTCGATTACCATATGTTTGGGACTCTGCTGTGCTAGTTCGACTGTATTGTGGCTGGAAAGTTTAATCGCGTTGTGTTGTTAGTTTCGGGTCTATATATATATATACACAAATTGTTGGCAGCAAAAGAAAATTTTGTTATGGGTACAAGGGGTTTTGAATGTTGTCCTGTTTGTAAGGGGAAGGGGAATTAAGAATAAAAGATGGAGTATATATATGTTTGGGACTCTGCTGGGCATGATTTTCTCTCGCCGGAAAATTCTTGAGATGGCCGGAAAATAGTAAGTACCCAAAAGTTACTTTCGATGAACAGTTCGTACACAAAATGCTATTAAATCTTTCAATTGTAATGTTTATAGTATCATAAATTAATTAGTTTTTTTTCTAAAAAATAATATGATTTGCAACCAATTACTATTACAAAAAAAAATTAATTACATTAAAAATACATGTTTTTACAAAAGTAAAATAACAAAAACAATTTTTTGCATAAAATAAAACTTAGTATTTTTCAAAAGGCCAATTTCTTCAATGAATTATTTGGATAAATAAAAAGTTATTACAAGTAAGTAATTGCGTCGTCAAAGACTAAATATGTAAGAAATACATTTTAGTAAAATGCTAAATATTCAAAAAAAAAATCTAAAAAGTTTCACCAAATGTTAAGGTGTATTATATGTAAAAGATAATCCTTTAATAAAATTCCGGGTATATTAATATGCAATTATAAATAAAAAATCGTGATATATCATGTCAAATTATTTGGTAAATATTTTGAAAATAAATTTGGAAAACGTTATACTACTCTATATTTTAATGGTAGTTTGGAAATGAACATATATTTCTTTTCAAAGGTTTACTATTTCATAATTTAGAAAGATAAAATTAGTATTGTTAGAATGTGAGCCCGGATATCAGATATTGGACGGTTTTGGAGGCGAAAGAGCTGAAGACAACTGGAACATAGCAAAAGCCAGCTACACATTTTTATCAATAAAATAACCACGTCAGCATGTTTTTCCACGTCAGCATGATTCCGTTATGACAACTTAACGGAGTGTACAATTGATACGAGTAAGTGACCTGTTTGAGTCAAATTTCAGTTCAGTGACCATCTTGATACATTAGGCTGACTTCAGTGACCAACAAGATATTTAACCCGTTTTCTTAACTTCTATACTACCGAATATGGTTTTAAAGAACCAAGTTTTACTGAACCTCTATTTTAAATAACCAGATTTTAACGAACCATGTTTTAATGAATTATATTTTTACTGGACTTGACTTTCGATGAACCTTATTTCAACAAAACCTTGTTTTAAGAAGCTATCTGTTATTAAACTCTGTTTTGAAATTCGTACTCAAACGAACCTTGATTTAGAAAAGTGAGACTTATTTACTATGTCCTGTCTAACCATTGTTTCATAAATGAAAGACATTTATCTCCATGAACTGATATGTCACCCTGCTTTAATGTTTTAAACTTGTACTCAAGTCTTCCCCACCACAACTTTGTACAAGCTGAATCTTGAAATTCTATAAATATTCCCTAATCATTACCTTGATTACCTATTAGTCTTTTCTGGATGAATCAAACTTGTGACCTTATTCTTTTGGCATTAGATCACTTGAACAAACCTTTAGACTTTCATCATTGCAAATCAAAATGTAATATTTTCTTGAAATACTTTGAAGTTACTTAGACTGGGCTGATCTGTTATCAGTGAGTCGAAGGTACTTCGGAGTAAAGGTTTTTGAAAGGATTTAAGTATAAAAATGTTTTAAAAATTTAAAAAGGGTATTCTAAATCTTAATGTTTTCAGAATGTGATTTATAAAATGTTAGGAACTCCGTCAAAATGGTTTCTACGGATTCCTGACGATTGGAGAGGCGTGAGCGAACGGGTAATGCCGGTTCCGCCTGTTTGTGTATATTATGGTGTAGTTCTGGTATGTCCATTCTAGCACCTTTTATAGGTCAATATGTTGCCTATTGGGAACCCAGGCTATCCTAATGAAAGGATTAATGTCCAGAGGGACTTTGTGTCTGTTTTGGGGACTTTATGGGCTGATCACCTGTATTGTCTGTGTGAAGTAAAACCTCCAATCAAATTTTAAAATATTTTAGTTATAAATGCTGTGAAATGAAATTGGTTTACCATATGAAATATCATTGTTTCTATTAATAACAATTTATTTAGAAGTTGTTACTTCACTATTCACTTGATGAGAATTTTTGGCACACTCTTGTTCTATTCATCTAACCTTTCAGCTGGACTTAAGAATGGTCTACCTACGTCTTATAAATCGAACGAGTGTGGCAAGGTGTTCTATTTAAGTTAGATTTCGGAGTCAGCATGGTTACATACAGTATTGGACGGCGCTTCTGATAAGAAGGTATAGTAGTTATAATAGTTGTTGTAATTTAGATTCTTGTTTCATACTATAACCTGAGATCGATCCTTGTTGAGGGGTCATCCGTATAATTAAGTTATACTTAATTATATTGGTTGTGGCACCAAATCTGGACCCCGGATTTGGGGCGTCACATGTTGGTATCAGAGCAGCAGGTTATGGTCACTGAAACAAGTTAGGAAAATTAGGAGTAAGTGTTTAAGCTAGACATTAGGTAGAATGATTTAAGATAAGGTTCATCTTAGGATTTTAAGATTAGTGTTGCGACTTTATTTAGTATTTCGACATATCGCGCGGGTAAGAGTTCGATTCATTCGAAGGATCGGCTATGGACGAGGTAACTAATTCGGAGCTATAATTTGGAAGACGTCGTCTGGAGAATCTCGTATACTTTCTAGAATTCTTTTGTGACTTTAGCTACATCACAAATGTTATAGAGAGTACTAAAAGACTTTAAACACGATGTGAAACACGATTAAAGATATTTGTTTGTAGTATAGGTGTGGTCATTTACTACTAGCCGTTGATTTCATTTAATTTATCACCTAAAGCGATTCAACCTTCTTTTATGCTTTCTTTGTTTTAACGTGATAGTCAACAATATTTCAGTTGATGATGAACTTTTCATAACAGATTTATTTAAACACATTTTTGTTCTTTCAGAGATACCTCTATTTTTCCAGGGGTTATTTGAACCAACATTTTTCATATAAGCTTTTGATATTCTTGAACCATTTTCTAAATTTCCCCAAAATATTTGATCTCTTGTATTCAAACTGGGATGAACAACCTTATGTAAATAGGGGATTCTGGGACATCCTATCTTTGTGATAGAAGTCTGGTGGGATGCCACTGATTGTGTTTGTCATGAAAGTACTAAAGGCTGGCCACCTTTTTGTACTAGGGCGGTTGACCTAATTGACAAATGCAACCTGATAAAAGTTCACTGATCATATTGATCTCTCGATTAAATTCTTTTACAAAAATTCCTTCTAAACAAGATTCAACCTATATTCACACATGTTGATACCTACTCAATTTATTAATTCGTTTCGCTAGAAACCCTTATGATTCTTAAAGCTGTCAGTGATTGGAAGTAGCAAAGGTAGACACGACGACATCCTAAGTGGTTAAGGTTACATATACGTCAATGGAGAAGTGGTTGAGTAAGTTTGAGAGGGTAATATTACGATAAGGATTGAATGTTAAGTCGATTTTCTTATTGGATTCATAATACCTATAAAAGATTTAAAATTACTGAGAACTGAATAAGAACAAAGAGCAAGTAACAAGGACATGGGAATACTAATTGTGTTAAGGTCGAAAGTTAAGTGATGGTAGAGATATTTGGTATATGGAAGTTTGTTGATGAAGGATTATTTATGAACACCTGATTATTATATGTTTTACTTTGGATATAGTAGATGGAATATTACAAGATTTTAATTGTTTTGAGACCAACTATTGAATATAAATTTTAGAATCAAAACAGGATAAAGTGAGAGAAGCAGAACAAAGTTAGACAGTTTGTTTCTAAGAAATTTGAACATGAAGTGAAGCTATGGATAAAGAGTAAAGTGTCTGGGTTGGAGTTAACAATTTATGTGAGCATAGTTTAAAGAGTCATGATTATTGGCAATAAAAGGGGATTTGACTAAGATGAAATAAGATGGTAAGAAAAAGGAGGCAGAGAATCAAGAAATTTTCAGAATCGCTTGACAGGAGATAGAGAATTCAGTTAAAAAAAGGAATGTAGAATTTGGAAGATTAAAAAAACGGAATAGTAAGGCAAGATAGTCACCCACACGATATGAATTAGCATAGAACAATAAGACCTCCATTGTCGGAAGAAAGAAGTTCAAGATGAAGCATACTGAAATTTATACCAAGATAAATATCGAGAGTTGCAAGTATAATTGGAGAGAATGTTATATTATGAGTGTTAGAATCAGAAGTTTTGTAGCATACCTATCTCAACGAACACTATGATAAGAGTAGCAAAGAGTAACAAACTATTACCTATCCATTACTTGGAAGTTAGAAAATTTCGACATGATTAAGAAAGAGACTATTAAGAATATGGATTGATTGGCTGATTATGATGCACAGATTGGATGTAGAAAGAAGAAAGTGAGATCAAGAATTGAGAATGATAAGGAAGTTTTATTTCAAGGATAAAGGCAGGATAAAAAAAATTGACGTTCACGTAATTGCGACGATTATTTCAACAAGATAGTAGAAATGAAGAAGTTAGCTATGAAATTATAAAATTTATTGGGTAACGGAGTGTGATGCTCAGATTGAGTGTAGGAGGAAGCAAGTTAAGTTGCAAACTGAAGGGTAAAGAAGTGGTATTTCAAGGACAGAAGCAAGATAAGAAATTTCTAACATTTATTAAAGCGAAGAGATTGTTAAGAAAAGGTTGTGAGGCTTATCTAGCACATGTAGTTGACTTAGAGAAACAAGTCCCAAGGATGGAAGATATTCCATTTCTGAATGAGTTTCCCGATGTATTTCCTGACGAATTGACCGGATTACCTCCAGATAGGGAAGTGGAATTTTTGATTGACTTAGCACCCGGAATCGAGCCTGTTTCTAAAGCACCCTACCGTATGGCACCTGCTGAGATGAAAGAGTTAGCTACGCAATTACAGGATTTGTTGGATAAAAGGAGTTATAAGGCCGAGTGTGTCCCCGTGGGGAGCACCAGTGTTATTTGTTAAAAAAAAGGATGGATGTATGAGATTGTGTATTGACTACAGAGAGCTCAACAAGTTAACTATCAAGAATAAGTATCCGCTACCAAGGATAGATGATCTGTTTGACCAATTGAAAGACGCTGCCTATTTCTCCAAGATTGATTTGAGATCAGGATATCATCAGTTGAAGATTAAATCCGAGGATATTCCAAAGACTGCTTTTCGCACAAGATATGGGCATTACGAATTTCTAGTGATGGCTTTTGGATTGACGAATGCGCCAGATGTGTTTATGGGTTTGATGAATCGAGTGTTCAAGAGGTATTTGGACAAGTTTGTAATTGTATTTATTGATGACATCTTGATATATTCAAGAACCCCCGAAGAACATGCCGAGCATTTAAGGATCGCATTGGAGACCCTAAGGAAGGAAAGGTTATATGCTAAGTTTTCATAGTGTGAATTTTGGTTGGGAGAAGTTCAATTCTTAGGACATGTGATTAGTAAAGAAGGAATCAGAGTGGATCCTGCGAAGATTGAAGCTGTAATAAATTGGAATAGACCCAGGACTCCTACTGAGGTAAGAAGTTTTATAGGATTGGTTGATTATTACCAGAGATTTGTTCAAGACTTTTCGAAGATAGCTACGCCGTTGTCTAAGTTGACTAGGAAGAATGAGAAGTTTATTTGGAGTGATAAGTGTGAAGAGAGTTTTCAAGAATTAAAGAAGAGATTAGTTTCAGCACCGATGTTAGTATTGTCAGATGATAATCACCCCCAAACTTAAACTGATGCTTGTCCTTAAGCGAAAACAGACTCGACTACCTCTAAATGCATGAATGCAACTGATACAACGATCCCATAGGCAAAGCAATAACCAATTGAGCAGAGTGACTCAGAGAATGTGAAAATTCCAAGTAGAGATCAACTCAATACCAGCATATTAACATTTACAAGTACAGAAACGTGCGTGTGTGCAATACTCATCAGAATTACTCCTAGCGCTAGATCAAAACCATACTCATTCTTCGCCAAGACAATCACAAGTTTATAAATAGAATGAACGCTAGACACTTCATAACTTAGAAACACCTCCATCATCATTTGAGTTAGATAGGAATTCATGCTTCATTACTAACAACTATGACGCATAATACTATACACAACACACATGCTTATTTGACCGTGCAATGGATGAGACCCCAAAAGGCTTATACAATAATACCCATGTAGCGAGCGTTAGGTTAGTGGATCCCAGACCGGAAAAGTCTTAGGTCACTAGGCTTGAGTCCCCTAGAACTTAATTGCTCGAGTATTAAAGAGCTCAACCTGGCCAACTCTGCATACTCACACTCTCATAAACATTATTTCTTTTTTTTTCAAGTGCAATCTGGAATGAGATTTCTCAAATCCAACCCTAGACTACTCTTATAAATATGAGCTGGCTATTAGCCAATTGACACCTATCAATTATTAACAACTACACACAAACTAGCATGAACCCTGGTTTCCCCCAAACTTATATTTAGTTATTCTACGCTATCAAGGGAATAAAGAAAATTCCAAATATAATCAGGTGATTAAATTTCAACAACCAAACAAGCATGACCTTAACCTAGCCCAAAAGCAACCGATGAGTTGTGTAAGATTGTGTTTCTGCAACATGCACGTCAATTCAAAAGTATTTAAATCAGCCCTCTATCCATCATTATCACACTCAAATTCATCATTGACTACTAAACGGAACCACCAAGCGCTACGGGATCAAGGAAAATATGATATGCAACTAATCAATTTTTATTTTATTTTTTTGCTAAATATGAATTATATGAAATTAAACTAGCATGATGTATTATGAACTACATAAAACTATATGCAATGCTATGACTCGATTAATGAAATATCCTAAATCACCCCCAAACTTAAAATATTCAATGTCCTCATTGAAGGTATAGATAAAGGATAAAAGAGAACTCCCCTAACTATCGGCATTGCTGCCCTCCTCGGGCAGTGAATCAGGAGGTGGAAATGAGCTCCAACCTAAGGCTAATCCTGCAACTCGCCAATGGCCTGCAAACTGAACAAAATCACACAAAATCAAACCACACATAAAAACACCAAACCTATGGGTTGCCTCCCATGAAGCGCTGTCGTTAACGTCATTTAGCTGGACGTTCCTTCTGTAACTCGATCATGCTGGGGCAAGAAAAGCGGTGCATTCATCACGGTTCACCGTACCCCCAAGATAATGCTTAAGCCTCTGCCCATTCACCTTAAAAGACTGATCAGGTGACTTATCAAAAATTTCCACTGCACCATGCGAAAACACTGTTTTAACCGTGAACGGACCTGACCACCTTGACTTGAGCTTTCCAGGAAAAAGTCTTAGCCGAGAGTTGAAAAGCAGAACCATTTGACCCGGTACAAATGTCTTATGTACCAACCTTCTATCATGCCATCTCTTGACCTTTTCCTTGTACAGCTTGTTATTCTCATAAGCCTGTAGACGAAGCTCATCAAGCTCATTCAGTTGAAGCATCCTTTTTTCACCAGCAACTTTCATGTCGATGTTCAATTTCTTCAAAGCCCAGTATGCCTTGTGCTCAAGCTCGGTAGGCAAATGACAAGCTTTACCATACACCAACTGAAAAGTAGACATACCCAGGGGTGTTTTATACGCGGTTCTGTATGCCCAAACAGCTTCGTCTAGCTTCAAGGACCAATCTTTCCTTGAAGGATTCACCACCTTTTCCAAAATCCGCTTGATTTCCCTGTTGGAGACTTCTGTCTGACCATTAGTTTGAGGATGATACGCTGTTGCAACCCGATGTTCCACACGGTACCTTGCCATTAATGCAGTGAATTTCTGATTGCAAAAATGTGTCCCCTCATCACTGATTATTGCTCATGGAGTTCCGAAACGGGTAAATATGTTCTTGTGCAGAAAGTTTATCACCACTTTAGCATCGTTTGTAGGTAGAGCTTTGACTTCTACCCATTTGGACACATAGTCTACCGCTAGCAGGATGTACTGGTTGTTGCACGATGAGACAAATGGTCCCATGAAATCTATCCCCCAGACATCGAAAATCTCAACTTCAAGAAGCATGTTGAGAGGCATCTCATTCCTCTTCGAGATATTTCCAACCCGTTGACAGCGGTCACATCCCAATACAAATTGATGAGAATCTTTAAACTAGGTTGGCCAGAAGAATCCTGCCTGAAGTACTCGAGCCGCGGTCTTCTCTCCACCATAATGACCACCGTATGTGGTAGAGTGGCAATCTCGCAAAATCTCCTCCGTTTCATTATAAGGAATGCATCTCCTGATAATCTGAACTGCTCCTTGCCTGAACAAGAATGGTTCATCCCATCGATACCACTTCACATCATGCAAAAACTTCTTCTTTTGGGCATAAGAGAATTCTGACGGAATGACGTTGCTCACCAGATAATTCACAATATCTGCAAACCATGGTTCTTCCTCTTGCACCCCAAAACGCTGCTCATCTGGAAAAGATTCGTTGATTAAAGTTTTATCCCTTGAATCCTTACTGTGGTCTTCCAAACGAGATAGATGATCGGCTACCTGATTTTCTGTCCCCTTCATGTCTTTTATTTCAAGCTCAAACTCTTGCAGTAGAAGAATCCAACGAATCAATCGCGGCTTTGAATCCTTCTTCGAAAACAGATATCTAATGGCTGCATGATCAGTGTAGACCGTCACCTTCGTCCCAAGCAAATAGGACCTGAATTTCTCAAAACCATAGACAACTGCCAAAAGCTCTTTCTCCGTAGTGGTGTAATTTAGCCGTGCATCGCTGAGTGTTTTACTAGCATAGTAAACCACATGAAAAAGGTTTTTCTTTCGCTGACCAAGCACAGCTCCCACGGCAAAATCACTAGCATCGCACATTAGCTCAAATGGCTCTTCCCAATTAGGTGCTGTAATAATCGGGGCTGATGTCAACTTCTTCTTCAATAGCTCGAAAGCAGCCAAGCAATCATCATCAAACTTGAAAGGGGTGTCTTTCTCTAGCAATTTACACAACGGCTTAGAAATTTTGGAGAAGTCTTGTATGAATCGCCGATAGAAACCTGCACGTCCAAGAAAGCTGCGGATTCCTCTAACTGAGATTGGAGGAGGAAGTCTTTCAATAGTCTCTACCTTAGCCCTGTCCACTTCAAGTCCCTCGCTAGATACTTTATGCCCGAGAATGATTCCCTCTTCCACCATGAAATGGCACTTTTCCCAATCACTACGCCATAAACAGCCTGCTGTAACCCAAAAATTCTGTTACAGTAGGGTGGTAAAATGTTACAATAGACCCATTTTTGGGCTAGGGTAACATAAATTACATGTTACATATTTCGATGTTACCCTAGGGTACCTAAGCTAACATATTTCACTCCTAGGGTAACATGGCCTTTTCGGTTACCATAGAGGTCTGCTGTAACATAAAAATAGCATATTGTAACATAGATATTCGGTTACCTTAGGGTGCTTCAGTTTTTTAAAAAAGTGGGACCCACCTGTAGGTCCAACATGTTGGCCCCACCTGTAGGTCCAAAATGTGGGACCCACCTGTAGGTCCAACATGTGGGCCCCACCTATAGACCCAGCATGTGGGCCCCACATGTAGGTCCAACATGTGAGCCCCACCCGTGGACCCTATTTTTTAACTAGAATATTGTAACAGGCTAATGTAACACTAAAACAGGCTAATGTAACACTAAAACAGGCTAATGTAATACTTTACCCAAAAAAAAATGAATATCACCTTTTTAAAAGTACAATCCCAAAATACCATTCAACCACAATGGACCACAAAGAGATCCATCTCAACATCCAAACAAACTAATCAATTCTGATTCAACATCCAAACAAAACAAACTAATTTAACATACAACACGAAGTACATATGACCAATTCTACAATTAAAAAGAACAGACCAAGTTTTACACCAAAAGTTTTTTGTATTCTGCTGCTTCTTGAGCCATTTCCTCCAGGGTTCTGTCTTTCCTTTCCTTGTCCAAGTCCAGCTTCATGAGCTCGGAGAGAGAGAGAGAGAGACTGCTACCTTACACACAGGAACCAAGCTAATAATATCAGATCTGTTGAAGGGGTTTCGACTTTTCATATCATAGTCTCTTGGAATCAACTCTAACCCAACCTGTAAAAGAATAAATTTAAGGGAAGTAAAGAGATGTTCTAGAGCAGAGATAGGGCTGGAACCCAAAAGGCAAATGGTGCAAGTGGATGCCTTGTGGCAAAGTCCACAGAGAATAGAAAATTTTCTCAAGTGCTGAAAATCATCTCTTTTTGTATTAACCAATCTTGTAGCTAGAAATGTCCTCAACCACTGTAATTTGATATAGTGATCCTCACTTGAGTTTCAGCTTCGGCAAAGTCAACACTATATGCATCAGGTAATTCAGAATAGCTTGCCCCAAGAGCTGTTGCTTTCAGATCATCCACATGAAGCAGGGATATAATAATATTGATCATCAATATCTGCATCATATGTAGAATTGATTGATCATCAATAACTGCATTACATGTAAATAATATAATTCGCTATCGGAGACATTAATATACAAATGACATGGACTCAATTTTATGGAAGTTCTCAACACTACAGCTGAGAGTAAAAAATGTCACAACTGCTTCTGTATGCTTGAATGAGCCAAGATGCCCTTGATGTGCATGATCCAGGCTAGGGTAGTTACTGATCAAAATCAGAAAACACTGCAAAAATCATCATGTTTTAATATAAATCTACCAACTAAATCTAAGTTTACATGAAAAGAATTGGAGCATGGTTGTACTCTAATTCTAATATTTCAAGTAGTGGTTGGTGCAATAACAATCGCCACAGGGAGAGGAGGAATCACATTGGATGTTACCCAATCTCTTCAATTGTAAACTAGTAGCAAGTGTAAGTCTTTGTTGTCAAGCTCTACTTTTACATTGTAATTCAAATACATAAATGAGAATAAAAGTTGGAATTACAGGGAATGAAAGATTGACTTATAGCTTCCGCCTGTCAGGCATATTCCTAATGGAACCATAATATCCAAGTTAAACTCAAGCAAATTTAGTAAAATGAGACATGTCTAACATAGGTATACTTCATACTACACAGAATTAAAGATCCAACACATTACGGAAAGAAGTTAAAGCAAAATAAAAAAATTAGTAGGAATTATGCTCAACCTTGCGGGGAATATTGCTGATGGCCTCTAGGTGGTTTCTCTGGTCTTTTAAATAGCATAATGCCACTTGGTAGTTTTCTTTCACATCAGCCACACTCCTACCCATGACTTCCAGTGCACTAACAGTAGATTCCAATGCATAACGCATGTGCATCAATTCAACATCTTGCATCCTTTCAAAATCATGAAGAATTATCAACAAATTGAGAGTGCTTACCACAAATTAAGCATAAACTTGGGCATTATTATTTCTACAAGGAGAACTGATAGTCTGACATCTATCATAATTCATACAGCTTTATACAGTAAAGCCTTTGTCTAACAGAAGGAACACTGGAAGAGAAACCGATCTAAAAGATTTCAGTGCAGTGTCTGATGAGGAACGGATGTGACAGATGATGAATAAATCTTTTAGGAATACACATTATTAATCTTTTACAGCTCTAGAATACATAAAAGTCAACATGTGCATATAATAATTGAAGGGTTGGTAATGCAGACAAATCTCGATATATTAGAGGCTATTATAACCAATGTGTTGAATATTTTCTACCGACTAATATTCTCACCAGACATACATAATGATCCATTGATGGATCATTGAGGTTCAAGCAGATGTTATATTGGAAAATATACTACTGATATGTGATGAACAGAAAAAAGCAGTAGCACAGAGGACATGTATACAAACCTGTTCCAGGCTGCTAGATTAGAGGTGATTGGCTGCATGCTAATTAGTTCAATAGCATCTTGATATTTTACGCTTGGCACTACGTCAAAAAGAACCTACAATGAATTAAAAAAAATAAAAGGATGAACGAGTCTTATGGAAAGATGTTAAAGAAACTAAATTTATACACTTGACCCAGTGACGCATATTTTGGTGACATCAGTAAAACACTTACTATAGACTGATGTTCTAAAACTAAAAATTGATTAAGATCCACTGATGGATCATTGAGGTTGGAGCAGATACTTTAATAAAAATGATACCACTGAATTCGAAGGAAAAACAGAAGCAGCAGCACTGAGAAAAACTGGAGAAAATTTAACAGCGGATTGCTAACCTTAGTAGCTTCACCTAAGCCACTGTATAGCCAATGCTATTAAGTTTCAGAAATATATTTGATATCAGAATTCAGAAATTTCGATCATTATGTATATAACATACCGACCAATGTAAGAAGCAAAGATGCTTGTGTGCTAATCACCAACTCTTCATCCCTGAGGCGCTGTAGCAAGTGATCTGATATATCATTCCTGTGAGATTAATTGGAAGATATGATCAGTGGACATACAGAAGGACAAAAATGGAAAGGAAGGATAAGATAAACGCAGAACACTAGTACTAAGTTCAGGTGGACACATGTTGGATGCAATCACCTAAATTAACAGTCATTCCCTTAAGTTTGTTATGCGGGAAACCAAAACGATGAATACCAAAATCATACCCCTGATCAGGCCAACCCAATAAGAGTTAAATGTTAGAGCTGCCTGCAGTCGATAAAATAGGATAAAATAGAGGGTAGGGTAACTGATACTGGTGGTTCATACATTGTAGTCCTTGTAGATTTTATCGATTTGCATATGTAATGACTCGTCCAAGTGCTTTTTTAGTTCTCCAATCAAAGTCTGCACCACAAGTTTCATCAATGATTAAAACCTAGAATGTTATTTTTGTAATCTACATTCAGGACTAGACAACTCTTACTTCGAAAATGAACGTAGGTGATACATTGTGTTCCACGAGCCTCTGCAGTTCTCCCCGGATAGCATATAACCTGTAGATAATAGATAGATGACATGTTAGATGTCACGTCCTAAAATAGCCCTGCATGCTATGTAGCGATTCCAAGCCCTGTGTCTATCACTTGCTCAAAATTACAAGCAATGTTAAACACATAAAACAGAAGTATGTAATACATGATTTATATAGGTATGTGTGGTGTTCATTACAAGTTAAAGCTTGTACTCTGCTGTGTGTAATAATTAAGGTCAAAATGGAAAGGAAAAAAAAAGAAGAAAAAAAAGGAACTAATCTGATGGTAATTTCTTTATACAACGATCCATCGTATTGACTACAGATATTTTCACAAGCCAACATGAAATGCCAAGTACACAAATTGGGGAAAAACACATGGCAGAACAGTGATGCCTAATCCCGAATCAACAAGGATGGGAGAGGTGAAGTATACATCATTCTATTCACTAGACCGTTTTAACTTGTCACAATCTAAGGTATCATAATTAAACTAATTCAACAAAAATGTCTTAAATTAAAACATATCAGTGAACACATACACAATCTACCAGATTCCAATCCAATTAGACAATGCAAACCAATTATCGAGCTATACAAGAAACCATAAACATTATCAAAATTCAGGAATCCATACCTTAAAGCTCCCATCACCAGTATTCTTCACAAAATCAACTCCCAAAATCTTTTTATCAGACTTATACGAAGCCTTAACCACATCATTACCATTAAACTTCTGCGAAACACCACATCATTACTCACGTCGACTGAGATGTGCGGAGAAGGTGGAGAGGGGGAGAAGTGCGGCGGCTGAGATCGAGAGAAGTAAATTGAATAGGGGGAATGTAAAGTGAAGTAAAGTAAAGTAATATCCCGCTCAGCCAAAAAAAAAACTCAAAACGTCCCGCTCAACCCACAAAAAATCCCCCCAAAATATACAGTGATTTTTTTTGTTTTTTTGTCAAATAATATTTTATTAAAATACTTATAATTTAATATAAAAATTTTATCAAACAAACATGAAGTATTTGTTAAAAAAATAACAATTTTGATATATTTTTATAAAAAATGTTTTATTCGATTTTTAAAAAAATTGGAGAAAATTTGTAACAATTTAAAAAAAATTGTTACAAAAAAATTGTGAGCAGAATTTTTAAAAAAATTATAATTTCTAAAAAATATTACAATTTCTGAAAAAAAAATTATTTTTTGAAAAAATTTGATTTTAAAAAATAAAATAGTTTTCTAACTCATTTTATAAAAAAGTTAACAAATTTTAAAAACTAAATTTATTTAAAGAATTTAATTAAATTAGATGAAAAGAGTTGGCAAGGCTAACTCTAATGTAACACCTACATATTTATGTTACATGCTTCAACACTTTTTAGCTACTGCAACATCATATTTTTGGCTAAGGTAACATAAAAAACACAATGTTACCTCAGGATGTAAGTAGTATAGCTAAGGTAACATATTGGGGTAACATTTCTCCGGTAGGGGTTACGATAGGCCTTATATGGTGTAGTGAATTTAGCACCAAATTGGTCTCAACACATCATTTCAGCACCAGACTCAGATTATTCAAAGCCTCATCATAAGAAGTTCCGAACACTGAGAAATCATCCATGAAAACCTCCACATTTATCCCAATCATGTCTGAGAATATAGCCATAATGCACCTTTGGAAGGTGGCTGGAGCACCACAGAGCCCGAAAGAAACTCGTCGGAAAGCAAAAGTACCAAAAGGGCATGTGAATGTGGTCTTCTCTTGATCTTCTGGAGTGATGAAGATCTGATTGTAACCTGAATAACCATCAAGAAGGCAGTAATACTCATGGCCAGCCAGCCTGTCCAACATCTGATCAATGAACGGAAGAGGGAAGTGATCTTTCCTGGTGGCTTTGTTTAGTTTCCGATAATCCATGCATACTCTCCACCCTGTGACTGTCCGAGTAGGGATTAACTCATTTTTCTCATTAGCTACCACTGTCATGCCTCCTTTCTTAGGCACACATTGCACTGGACTTACCCAAGAACTGTCTGAAATAGGATAAATGATCCCTGCATCCAGCCACTTAAGAATCTCCTTCTTCACCACTTCTTTCATGATTGGATTGAGTCTTCTCTGATGCTCTACAGATGGTTTGCTGCCTTCCTCAAGAAGAATCTTATGCATGTAGTAAGAAGGACTGATTCCTTTAATATCTGCGATGGTCCATCCAATTGCTGATTTTAATTCTCGCAAAATCCGCAATAGTTTATCTTCTTCACTTCCTGATAGGTTAGCAGCAATAATAACAGGCAATGTAGATAAATCACCCAAGTATGCATACTTCAAGTGATCCGGCAAGGGTTTGAGCTCAAGAGAAGGAGCCTCTTCAATAGATGGTTTAAGGTGCGCCTGCGACTTTTTAAGATCTTCTAACCCAAGAGACTCAACTGAAAAATCAAACCTCCTCTTCCACGGGGCTGAATTCAACATCTGAATTTGCTCTGCTCTTTCATCATCTTCATCATCAGAATCCCCTTTTAAAGCTCTTTTTAAGGGATCTGAAATCAATAGCTGCTCAACTTCTCTATTCACGGATGTGTCCACCCTGTCCACCTTAAAACACTCTTCTTCCTCTGTTGGCAATTTCATTGCTGAGAACACATTGAAAGTGATGTTATGATCATGCACTCTCATAGTTAGCTCTCCTTTTTGGACGTCAATCAGAGTTCGGCCCATAGCTAGAAATGGTCTTCCCAAAATGATAAGAATCTTCATATCTTCCTCAAAGTCTAGAATGACAAAATCAGCAGGAAAGATAAGCTTATCCACCTTTACCAAGACATCTTCCACTATACCTCTTGGATACGTGACTGACCGGTCTGCTAGCTGTAATGAGATATTTGTGGGCTTTGGATCAGGTAGACCAAGTTGAATGAAAACCGACAGAGGCATTAAATTAATGCTAGCTCCCAAATCACATAAGCATTTGTCGAAGGACAGATTGCCAATAGTACATGGTATGGTGAAGCTTCCAGGATCCTTGAGTTTCGGGGGCAATTTATGTTGGAGGATGGCATTGCACTCTTCTGTTAAAGCAACGGTTTCCAATTCCTCAAGTTTCAGCTTCCTTGATAGGATACCTTTCATGAACTTAGCATAACTCGGCATCTGTTCCAATGCTTCTGCAAAAGGTATATTGATATGTAGCTTCTTGAATACCTCTAAAAACTTTACAAACTGCTTATCCAATTTCTGCTTCTGGAGTCTCTGCGGATATGGTGGAGGGGGGTAGATTTGAGTGTTTGTAGTTTTATGCTCCTCAGATGCTTTCTTAGATGGTGTGCTGACAGCCTCCGGTTTGCTGATGATATTTTCGGGTTTCAAGATCTCCGTTTGTTCCTTGGTAGTGGTATGGCTGCCCTGTGCCTCTGGCTGTTCGATTACCCTTTCAACTTCTTGGTCCTTTATGATTTTGCCCGATCTTAAAGTGATAGCTTTGACTTGTTCTTTGCCATCCCTTTTTCCAAGGTTTGTTTCTGTGTCACTAGGGAGAACTCCTTGTGGCCTGTTGAGTAAGGCGTTTGCTATTTGGCCAATTTGGTTTTCCAGAGTTTTAAGAGATACAGCCTGGCTCTTACACATCAATCTGAGTTCTTCCAATTCTGATTTCTCAGAAGACTGTTGACCTGAACCTGCATAATATTGTTGATTAAATCCCGGAGGTTAAGATTGTTTCGGGGGGTACTGATTCTGAAGTTGATGCCCCTGCTGTTGATATAGTCCTGAGGGATTGTATGGTCTGGCCCCATATTGCTGATTTTGGGTTTGATGGTATGGTTGTTGTTGATATGGGTGTGGTTGATATGGTGGTTGGGCTTGATATGGTTGCGGTGGTGGTTGCAATCCATTGTTATTGTTGCTCCAACTGAAGTTAAGATGGTTTCTGTTGTTGGGTTGGTAAGTGTTTGGGACCGGATGCTGTTGCTTTTGAAAATTGCTCACAAAGTGCACTGATTCATTGGAAATTGCACATTTATTCGTTTCATGTCTACCGGCACATAGCTCACAAAAACTTGCTACTTGTTGCACTTCATAGTTTGTCAAAGAATCCACCTTCATGTTTAGCGCTTCAAGCTGAGCTGATAGGGATGTGACTGCATCAACCTCGAGGATTCCTGCCACCTTGTGTTGAGGCATCCTCTGTGTCGGATTCTGATACTCATTAGCCGCCATCATTTCAATTAGCTCGTAGGCAGCTTCATAACTTTTAGCCCATAATGCTCCTCCTGAAGCTGCATCCACAATAGGTCTTGATTGCCATCCCAATCCATTATAGAAACAATTTATGACCATCCAGTTGGGCATGTCATGATGAGGGCATTTTCTTAGCATCTCCTTGTAGCGTTCCCAAGCTTCACATAAAGATTCCCCCGCCTGTTGTGTGAACTGAGCAATAGCATTCCTTATGGTAGCTGTTTTTGCCATGGGATAGAATTTAGTGAGGAACTTTTGAGCGAGTTCCTCCCATGTTGTTATCGATCCAGCTGGGAGAGAGTGCAACCATCCCTTAGCTTTGTCCCATAGAGAAAATGGAAAGAGCCTCAACCTTACAGCATCATCTGACACGTTGTTGAATTTGAATGTGTCACAAATCTCTATGAAGTTTCGGATATGCATATTTGGATCTTCCGTTGCCGTTCCCCCGAACTGGACAGAGTTTTGTACCATCTGGATTGTGCCAGGTTTGATTTCAAATGTGTTGGCTGCAATGACTGGCCTGACTATGCTTGACTGGATGTCATTGATTTTCGGTTGAGAATAGTCCATCAATGTCTTGGGCACATCATCCGCCATTTCTAATGCTTCTTCCAGCTTTCTTACGGCTCTTGATTTAATAGCTTGGGCACGCGTTAGCATAAACAACTCAAGATCTTTATACTGGCAGAGCAAGAAAACACGACGTTAGAAAAAAAAATATCCAAGTCAGTTAAGTTTAACCTCCGTTGATGTTAAACACAAATTCTGAAAATAACACCGAAGTCCCCGGCAGCGGCGTCAAAAACTTGTTGGTTCGAAAACTAACTGCGCAAGTGTACGCGGTCACAAGTAATATAATAAATTCGTTCCCACAGAGACTTGGTGTTTGTTCAGAAATAATATTTAAGCAACGACGTATGATTAAACAACAAACTGCTTGAATAAATATCAAAAAGGGGGTATTTTTGTATTTTTCTAATTGATTAATTAAATTAGTAATATTAAATAATTTAGACTAATTAATTTAATTAATTGAAAATTTATATGAGATAAACATGGGATTCTAATTTCATTATTTATTTCATTTAGAATTGATGCCTTAATTTCAAAGTAATTTTGATAATTTACGAAAGCTAGTCGGGAACACGAAAATAACATAAGCGCCTTTCAGTCTTAACTTATATCAAACCACACAAACATTCACTTAAAAAGATAGAAGTCGCGAGGACACCTTTTATGTTTAGACCCTATATGTCTATAAATTTGAAAACATAATTGGTTTACAAATAAATTCCTTTATTATGACTACATAGGGTGATGTGATTAAAAATCCTACCACTTATCGTAAATGTACATGACAGTTACGAACCTATGCTAACATGGCAAATTCTAAATTCCTAAATCCACTTTCGCATTCATTAGGAATTAATAATTTAGACGTTAGCTACCCATCTAATAAATTAAGTGCAACCACATTAGGCAATCGTAATTTTTATCATAATACAATTTATTAAGGCATCGAATTTCTAAATTACATAAATAAATCCATTAGAATCCCATGATGGCGATTAGTTCATAATTGTACGCGGTCACAAGTAATATAATAAATTCGTTCCCACAGAGACTTGGTGTTTGTTCAGAAATAATATTTAAGCAACGACGTATGATTAAACAACAAACTGCATGAATAAATATCAAAAAGGGGTATTTTTGTATCTTTCTAATTGATTAATTAATTAGTAATATTAAATAATTCGGACTAATTAATTTAATCAATTGAAAATTTATATGAGAAAAACATGGGATTCTAATTTCATTATTTATTTCATTTAGAATTAATGCCTTAATTTCAAAGTAATTTTGATAATTTACGAAAGCTAGTCGGGAACACGAAAATAACATAAGCGCCTTTCAGTCTTAACTTATATCAAACCACACAAACATCCACTTAAAAAGATAGAAGTCGCGAGAACACCTTTTATGTTTAGACCCTATATGTCTATAAGATTTGAAAACATAATTGGTTTACGAATAAATTCCTTTATTATGACTACATAGGGTGATGTGATTAAAAATCCTACCACTTATCGTAAATGTACATGACAGTTACGAACCTATGCTAACATGGCAAATTCTAAATTCCTAAATCCACTTTCGCATTCATTAGGAATTAATAATTTAGACGTTAGCTACGCATCTAATAAATTAAGCACAACCACATTAGACAATCGTAATTTTTATCATAATACAATTTATTAAGGCATCGAATTTCTAAATTACGTAAATAAATCCATTAGAATCCCATGATGGCGATTAGTTCATAATTGAACGAATCATCATCATGGGATTAAATGAAAACATGATAGAAAATTGCATAAATTAAATATTAAATTATAAGAGTTTAGAAAATAGAACCGAAATAGCTTCCAATAAAAAAAAGAAGAGCACTCCAAATAATCCCTGAAAAATAAGAGTTTAGAAAATAAAGCCGGAATAACTTCCACTGAAAGAGAAGAGCACTCCAAATAATCCACGTAAAATCTTCAACCAAAATAGAACTTATACTAAATTTGCAGAAAAATTAAGTGTATAAAATAAAATTAAAATTACAAAGAAAGTTTGCTTCAAATTAAGATACTACAAGAGAGAATGCAGTAGAGATGTCTTTGAAACCTATGCAGAACACATCTATTTATACTACAATTTAGCACACCAGCTAGCTTTAATTAATCGATCCGAAACAATTCTGAGTAGTGAGGTTGGTGAACCGTGACTTTGTATTCCAGCCGACAAACGAGCAACAGTCGCAGGGAGGGGGAGTGCACGACACGCACGGTTTTTGCTGCTAGATTCCTGGCGCGTGCCTCCCACGCGCTGTGTGGGAGAGTGGACAGTGAACAGCTTCTGGCCGACAGAATGACAGATGACAGTCTTTTTTTTTTCTTTGCTTTTGCTTTTCATTCTTTATTTCTTTTCTTTACCGCCTGCTACATATTTTAAGAGAAATGAACTGGTTCCGTAAAATTGCTTTTTAACCCGCACAACTTATAATATTTAATTAATAAATAATTAATTTATTCAAAAAATTATAAAAATAAATATCTAATATTATTAGACATTTATAAAAATAATTTTCCAATTAAATAAAATATTTATTAATATAAATAAATCCTTAAGTCTCAAGCTGCGGTCTGTGGAGGATCTGAAACCGGACTCCTTTTGCGTAACGAAAAATATATCAATTCCAACCGGGGTTTCAGATTTAAGAATATATCACTCAGAATATCTTTATGATAATTCTTTTTTTTCTCGTAGTCAGTCCACTTGATAAAATTGAGCCAGAAATCCACCGTTTTTAGCCTTTTATCGCCTAGATACCTGAAGTTGCAAGTTCTACACAACAAATGCTGAAACACAACAAAAATGAATTAAAAGACACAACATACTTAAGAAAAAATCACCAATTTAGGTCCAATTAGCGGAAAATAAGTGGATATAAAATCCACTTATCAGATGACCAAGGAAATTTCGTTATCTACAGTGATGCTTCACATAAGGGATTAGGATGTGTTTTGATGCAACACGCAAACGTTATCGCGTACGCCTCAAGTCAACTTAAACCTCACGAGTAAAAGTATCCGACGCATGATTTGGAGTTAGCCGCAATTGTATTTGAATTAAAGATTTGGAGATATTACTTATATGGAGAGAAGTGTGAGCAATTGTATTTGCATTAAAGATTTGGAGACATTAATTATATGGAGAGAAGTGTGAGATTTTCACAGATCATAAGAGTTTGAAGTATATCTTTACCCAGAAGGAGTTGATTATGAGACAAAGGAGATGGTTGGAATTGATCAAGGATTATGATTGCACGATAAGTTATCACCCTGGGAAAGCGAATGTTGTAGCTGATGCATTAAGTAGGAAAGAGAGGCTGAATACGTTGACTATGCCTAAGGAGTTATTTTGAGAATTTGAGAAGTTAAGTTTGGAAGTATATGATTCAAAGGATGCTGATGAGTTTCTTAGAAGATGAATTTTCAACAAGAGTTGTTAGAGAAGATTCGGAGATGTCAGGAAGAAGTTATGAGTTGTGAGATGAATTCGTTGACTAGAGAGGAAATTTGTACACAGAAGGATGATCAAGCTATCTTAAGATTTTCTAAGAGAATATGGCTTCCAAATGTCCCAGAGTTGAACAGTGATATTTTGAGTGAAGCCCATAGTTCGAGAGATTCAATTCACCCTGGAAGCACAAAAATGTATCAAGACTTGAAAGAGAATTTTTGATGACCTAATATGAAATGAGAGATTGCTGAGTGGGTAAGTAAATGTTACACCTGTTAGAGAGTCAAAGCAGAACATCCGAAAACGAGTGGATTGTTACAGCCGTTAGATATTCCTGAGTGAGAGTGGGAACAACTTGCAATGGATTTCATAGTAAAATTGCCAAAGACTAGAGTCATTCACGATGCGATTTGAGTAAAATTGCCAAAGACTAGAGTCATTCACGATGGATTTCAACTGACGAAGTCTGCACATTTTCTACCAATTTGTTAGTCACAGAGACATGCCTATACTCATATAATAACAAGCCTAAGTATGTGTAATGCTGTGCATTACCTACATGACCTCTTAATTGAGGGAACCTCTAGTTGTAGAGTTTCTACTTGCTGTAGTACTTGTAATAGGCATCAAATTCTACCTGTGTAATTGTAATTAAAGTCAGAGAATAATGCTTGAAAGAAGTTCCAAGGATCATGCCTCAAGCTTGAAGATCAAGACTATCAGAATAAACACATTGGGAATTTGGAGAATGAATATTTGCCTAAGTACCAATTCGAGAAGTATGTTTGTTATATTCGAGAAGTCTAGCATTCGAGAAGTCAGGGATTCGATATCTCAAAAGACACTGTTCGATATCTCTGGAGGTCAACTAGTCAAAGCCTTATTCGAGAACTCAGAGATTCGACATGTCTAATACTCTATTCGAGAACTCAAGGAGTCGACAAGTCAAAGCATCATTCGAGTTCTCTAAGAGTCAACAAGTCAATGCTCTATTCGATATCTCAAGGACTAAAGAAGCTATTCGATATCTCAGCGATTCGATAAGTAAAATGCTCTATTCGATATCTCAAGGATTCCTGAAGAAAATACTTATTCGACAAGTGATTCGATATGTCAGTTTAACAGTATTCGAGAACTCAGAGTTATCGATTAAGCCAATTCTAGTTCTCGAATCACCAACAGAGTTACTTCTCGAATACAGTCTTGGAGACAAAATACTGAAGAATTGTACAAGTCAGAGACCAGCAACAAGCCAAGACGTTTTATGGACCACATACTGTAAAGCACGTTGGAAAGCCTACAAAGAAGTTTAGAGAGATAGTACAAGAGACAAAGAGCTAAAGAAGTGGATCTGAACAGAGTTCTAAAAAGTCAAATCTGTAGTCGTTTCGATGTTCACTCAAATAGGATAGACACATTAAAAAGCAAATCTGTTTGCTACCTTATTTGTTGTAAGCAAGTTGTTCACGTGTTATAAGTGAACAACCCTACTTCTTTAGCAAGTATCAAACAGAGAGTGATCTAGAGTTTTCACAAGTAATATCTCTCTGAGAAAGAAGCTGAGAATACTAACATTTGTATTCACAGATTGTAGCAAAATCTTTATCTAATAAAATATTAGATTAAAGTGATATTGTGCCTTGTGTTGTTCTTAATCCACATTTACAAATCTACACACACAAACACATATTGTGCTACACTGATTCAAGAACAAAGAAAAGTTCAAGAATCCATTCACCCCCCCTCTGTATTCTTTATTCGTATTCAATACTCAACAAGTGGTATCAGAGCAGGTTGTTTATTCAAAAACAGAAAACGATCATGAATACACCAAAGACTACAGGAACGGTGAAGGTCCCTAAGTTTGACAAAGAGAACTACAACCTCTAGAAGATCAAGATGCAGTTGTTCATCAAAGCTGCTAATCCTCTATATCCCGAGATACTCAAGAATTGTCCCTTTGTTCCATAACAGGAGATTCCTGAGAAGACGGTTGGAACTATAACCATTCCAAGATCCTATGTGGCTAAAGAACCATCTAAATGGACAGAGACGGAAAAGGAGATGGTTGCCCTTGATAGTCATCTCATGCTGCTGATCATAGATTCTATGGAGATGTCAATGTTTGCCAACATAGCCTCCTGAAAAATAGCAAAAAAAGATATGGGATCATATTGAGGTATTATGTGAAGGAACAGAGGAAGTTAGAGAAAACAAGAAACAGATACTGGTCACACAGTATGAAGCTTTCATGGCTCAGTCCAAAGAAAGTATTACTCATATGTTTGAAAGGTTTCATAAGCTAGTGACTGAGCTACAGATGAATGGTAAGGTTTACAGCACCAAGGAGTTGAACATGAAGTTTCTATTGTCTTCACTAAACCACCTAGAGCAAAGGGTCATCTCTCTAAGAGAAAGAGATTTGAACAAAATCACATATGATGTGCTCTATGGGGTTTTAAAGACTCATGAGCTTGAGTTGCTTCAGAAGAGGGCTATCCAAGCCAACCAAGGCAGCATGGTAAACACATCATGTTCCTTGATTGTCAGTAAATCTGTTCAAGACCTAGAAGCATCTACAAGTCAGCTGAGGATAGAAGAAATAGTAGATGATGAAGAAAATGAAGGTGAAGCGACTGAACCTGTTGAGGAGAAGGAAGAAGAAGAGTTCTATACTCTTGAAGAGCTAGATGGCATGGAAAACACTTCATATGCTTTCATGTCCAGAAGGTTTCCAAACATCAGATTCAAGAGGAACCAACCCTTCAAATCTAGACCCCAAAACCAATCATTCAACAAGAGCAAGGCACCTGTGAAAGCAAACAAGAATAAATTCAAAACCAGCCATGTGGATAGGTCATCTGTAAGGTGTTATAGATGCAATGACCTAGGGCATTTTTCCAGCGAATGCAAGAAGCCAAAAAAGAAGGATAAGGAGTTTCTAGAGCTTGAAGCCAAGTATGAGGCCCTTCTGAAAAAGCAAACACAAGGCAAGGCCTACATAGCTGAAGGGAAGTGTTGGGATGACTCTGATAGTGATAGAGAGGAGCAAGAATTCTGCAACTATGCCTTGATGGCTGATTCCAAGGATGAACAATCTATATCTGACTCTCAGGGTAAAGAAAGTGAAAAGAAGGTCATGTGGATTTTGGACAGTGGATGCTCAAATCACATGACTGGTGATATGGCCCTGCTATCACAATATGAGAAGGCTGGCCCAATGGTTGCTTTTGGAGATGACAGCATGGGTAACACATTGGGATATGGCAAGTTAAAAGTTGGTAATGTCATCATTGAAGATGTAGCACTAGTCAAGGGTCTCAAGCATAATCTGCTAAGTGTTGGTCAGTTTACTAATAAAGGATTCAAGGTAAATTTTTACAAAGATGAATCTTTGATCACCCAAAAGAAGACTGGTGATTTTGCTCTATCTGGAGTAAGAAAAGGAAACCTGTTTGTAGCCAATATGGACTCTACAAACAAGGACAAAGTTTGTTGCTTCGACTCAAAAGCATCAAATGAAGAGTGTTGGCTATGGCACAAGAAGTTATCACACCTGAACTTCAAGGCCATTAATTCTCTAGTCAAAAGAGAGTTAGTGAGACGCATGCCCACACTTGAATTCTGTCGAGAAGGAGTGTGTGAGGCTTGTCAAAAAGGAAAGATGAAAAGGTCAAGCCACAAGTCAAAGATAGTGACATCAATCACCAAGCCCCTACAATTAATTCATATGGATTTGTTTGGGCCTGTCAATATTATGTCACTCTCAAGAAAGAAGTATGCCCTAGTGATGGTTGATGACTACACAAGGTATACATGGGTGGAATTTCTAGCATCAAAGGATGAGGCTCCACAAGTAATCATTGAGCATATAAAGAAAGTTGACAAGGAAGCAAAAGCCAACAATGCAAGTGTGATTGCATTGAGAAGTGATAATGGAACAGAGTTCAGAAATGCCTTACTTGAAGCATTTTGCAAAGAGAATGGCATTTCTCAACAGTTCTCAGCTCCAAGGACTCCACAACAAAATGGAGTAGTTGAGAGAAAGAACAGAACTCTAATTGAGGCTACAAGAACAATGTTGCTTGATGCAAAGATGCCTACATGTTTTTGGGCTGAGGTTGTGAGCACTGCATGCTACATCCAGAACAGAACCCTCATCAACAAAAACACTGGAAAGACACCTTACAATTTGATGACTAGAAAGAAGCCTACTCTAAAGTATGTTCATACTTTTGGAAGCAAATGCTTTGTGTTGAAAGATAATTCAGAATATGTTGGGGAAGTAATGCAAAGGCATTTGAAGGAATTTTTCTTGGCTATTCTATGGAGAGAATTGCATACAAGGTTTATGTCATCAGTCAAAAGAAAGTTATGGAAAGCACAGATGTGACATTTGATGACAGCAAACTACCTGGATTAGAAGAAGCCAATGATGAAGATAGAGATCCATTAAAGTTTGAAAATCTAGATGATTCTGATAAAGAGATTGAAACTGAAGTTGAAACTCCAGTTCAACAAACTGAAGTGAATGATGAAGCAAGAGAAGAATCTGATCCAATCAACAATGAAGAGACTAGCATCCAAGACACACATGTGAATAGTAGCAACTTCACAGGGGGAGGAAATGAAAATGATCATGTCTTGGATGATGAAGCAACATCAAGGGTAAGAAATCAAACTGAGCACTCAAGGAAATGGGACAGGCCACACACTGCAGAGAAAATTATTGGAGATCCAAATGCAGGAGTGAGGACTAGGAGAGCAACTCAAAATGAGTGTTTTTATGGTTGCTTTCTATCTCAGATTGAGCCTAAGAAACTTGATGATGCACTGTTGGATCCAGATTGGATTATTGCTATGCAAGAGGAGCTGAATCAATTTGAAAGAAACAAAGTATGGGAACTTGTACCTGCACCACAGAATAGAACCATTGTTGGAACAAAATGGGTTCTGAAGAATAAGATGGATGAAAATGGTGTGGTAGTAAGAAACAAAGCAAGGTTGGTTGCAAAAGGATACTCTCAACAGGAAGGCATCGATTATGATGAGACATTTGCCCCTGTTGCTAGATTGGAAGCCATCAGAATATTCTTGGCATTTGCTGCTCATTCAAATTTTAAAGTCTATCAAATGGATGTCAAGAGTGCATTTCTGAATGGGGAGTTGGAAGAAGAAGTTTATGTGCAACAACCACCTGGCTTTGAGGATCCACATTTTCCAGAATTTGTCTACAGATTGCTTAAGGCATTGTATGGACTTAAGCAGGCTCCAAGGGCATGGTATAACAATTTATCATAGTTTCTTCTTGAAAATTAATTCACTAGAGGCACATTGGACAAGTCACTGTTTTACAAGAAGCATGGTGATGATATTATCCTAGTTCAGATCTATGTGGATGATATCATATTTGGCTCTACAAATGAGAAGCTGTGTGAGAAATTCTCTAAGCTCATGCAGAGCAGATATGAGATGAGTATGATGGGAGAGTTGATATTCTTTCTTGGGTTGCAAGTTAGTCAGAGGAAGGATGGTATCTTTATCAGTCAAACAAAGTACATCATGATTTATTGAAGAAGTTTGACTTAGAAGATTGCTCACCTGCTAAGACACCCATGGCTACTGCCACTAAATTGGATGAAGATGCTAAAGGCAAGAAAGTAGATATCTCAATCTACAGATGCATGGTTGGTTCTCTACTCTATCTCACTGCAAGTAGGCCAGACATCATGTTTGCAACATGTTTATGTGCAAGGTTTCAATCAAATCCAAAAGAGTCACATTTGATTGCTATAAAGAGGATCTTTAGATATCTGAAGGGCAGTCCAAACTTGGGTTTATGGTATCCTAAGGACACAGGGTTCAGTCTGGTTGGTTACTCTGATGCTGATTATGCTGGATGTAGAGTGGATAGGAAAAGCACCTCAGGTAGTTGCCAGTTTCTTGGACAAAGGTTAGTCTCTTGGTATAGCAAGAAACAACAATCTGTGTCAACTTCCACAGCTGAGGCTGAATACATAGCTGCTGGGAGTTGCTGTGCTCAAGTGCTTTGGATTAGAAATCAACTTAGAGACTATGGACTTGTGTTGAAAAGAATTCCAATCATGTGTGACAAAACAAGTGCAATCTCTATAATTTCCAATCCTGTCAATCAATCTAGGACAAAGCACATTGACATCAAATATCATTTCATTAGGGAGGATGCAAATAATGAAACCATTGAGTTGCATTATGTTCCTACAGATAAACAATTAGCTGATATATTCACTAAGCCACTGGATGAAGCCACATTCACAAGGTTGGTTAGTGAGATTGGAATGCTGAATTCTTCAGAATCTGGCTAAGTGAAAATATCAACTAGATTGTTGCAGCAAGAAACACTTACTTTATCTAAATTCTCAATATTTTTGAAGTAAGTGTTGGCTGAAATATGATTTATAAATATTTCAAATCTGTTGCATATGTTGAAAATCATATTCGAATTAGCTTGAAATTTCTATGAAATTTTAAGACTATCATTATTTAATTTGTTAGAGTATTCTTCATTTGAATAATTCTGGTAAATTTTGAAAAGATAGTGAAAATTAATTTTTATGAGTGGAAAGTATAGCTCGATAAGTCAGACTTTTCGAATGACTTTCATGTCTATGGTTGACTTCTCTCACAAGTCTATTTGGAACACTCTTGAGTTCTCGAATAGTACATTTTGGAGAAATCGAACAGAGACTTGCTTGACTTCTCGAATAGGACATTTGAGTTCTCTAATGATTGAGTTCTCGAATAGAACATTTGAGTTCTCTAATGACTGAGTTCTCGAATAGGACATTTGAGTTCTCTAATGACTGAGTTCTCGAATAGAACATTTGAGTTGTCGAATCATTTGAAAAGGTTGAATTTTCGCTGAATCTAAACCGTTTTTGGATTTTTATTCAGAATTTTAAATCACTCATAAAAACATGTTTTATTTAATTTAGAATTATGTTCTAAGTTAGATAACTGCCAGCTGTGAGTTACAAACTACTTGAGATATCGAATAAGCCTTTCTTGACTTATCGAATAGTTGTTTTATACTTCTCGAATGACTGACTTGTCGATACAGAACATATATCTAATCGACAACTCAAGTCACTCACATATATACAATTCCACAACTGTTCAACTCATTTCATTCGATTTCTTAGGCAGCTAAAGTTCCAAAACCTCTGAAAACCCTAACTTCAAAAGTTAAATTTCTTCTTCGACCTTCATTCTCTTCTCTCATCTCTCTGTGTAACAATGGCAAATACCCAACTCATAATTCCTACCCACACCAATTTCATAGCAATAACCAATGATGTTGAAGCACCCAATGCAAACTTTAAGTGCTTCGTTCGATGGATGTTTGAATCATATATCAAGGATGTACTCTCAGCCAACCCAACTCTGTATCTAGACCTAATAGAACAGTTTTGGAGGACTACTACTGTGGAGGTTGTGGCCCTATAGAATGCAATAACTTCATACGTAATCTACTGCAAAATTCAGGATAAGGACATCACTATCACCACTGAAGATATGAATCAAGCACTGGGCTTACAACAAGAAGTGTATAACAGTCAAGCTAATGATCAAGAATTGGAAGACTTCTTTGATTTTATCAACAACTCATATAGAATCAAACTTGGAAATTTGAATAGGAAGTTCTTGAGAAAAGAATGGAGCTATGTCTGTGCCACTCTTCTCCAAGTCTTCACAGCAAGGAAGTCTAGCTTTGACCAAATCAGTACACCTATTCAATAAATAGGCTATGCTCTAGCATATTGGAAAAAGATTGATGTTGGACTGATCATAATGCAGGAGCTGTATGGGAGACTTGGTAAGAACTCAACCAAGAGAGGTAATGAAATTTTCTTCCCTCGCTTTATTCAATCTGTACTTAATTTCATAGATGATAAATTGATTGAATTGCCTGGGTTAGACAAAAATAGAATAGGCTATCCGAAATCCATGACCAAACTCATTTTTGGTAGCTTGGAGACTAGGAATGATGTGGATGTAAGACTTGAGATAACTCCCCATATGATGTGGATGTAAGACTTGAGATAACTCCCCATATGGAGTGTTTATTTAGGACTTACCCCCACAACATGCCAATATTTGACTCAAAGTCACAGTTAGCTAGGCCCAAGCAAGTAGAGCAAAATGCTATCCCAGGGCCTGCTAACCAACCATCTCAGCCAAACACTTTACTAAACACAGAGCCACCTGCATCATCCTCTCAACAGGGTGGTGTTAGTAAAAAGGAGAAGAAGAGAAAATAGGTTGCTTCTGAACCTCTAAAAATCTTAACTGAAGCAGCTTTGGCTGTAGAATTAGGTTTAGAAAGTGAGGAACCTGAGTCACCCTTACTAAGGCCAAAGAAGAAGAAGAAGAATAAATCTAAAACCACCTCTTCAGTCACACAAATGGCTGAAGTTGTAAAATCAGGGGCACACAGTTCACTAGATGTATCCTCTCAACAGGGTGCATCTATAGAATCAAGCATCCTCCCCAATGCACAATCCTGTAAAGAGTCAGCACATGGGAGTGATAAGGCTGGAACAGCACAGAGTGGAGAGCACATCAAAATTGAAACTCCCTCTATTTCTCATGGGGAGTTGCCAAAATCCATTCTAAAATACACTACTCTTCCAGAATCTAACACTAAAATTTCTTTGGAGCCTGCAACTCAAGCAATTGAGGAGAAAGGCATTGATCACCAAGAATTTTCTTCTCTTGGTGAGCCAATGGACTCAAGTGACTTAGTGCATGACACTTTGCTCACCACCTAGGAACCACATTTAGATGGTGAGGGAATGCGAGCTGGGGCATATCCTAATGACACCATCAAAAATACAGAGGATTCACTAGTTTTCACTAGAGACTCGGTGCCTGTGTCAACTATTGGTGTAACTCATCCCACTTCTGTGGAGACACCAGTAGTAGAGTCATTCCATCTGGTTATAGAAGTTGCATCTGTAATTGAGGAGTCTAGCTTGCCTAGCTCTAGCTCTGACTTTCTATCACAATGGCTGAAGCCTGTGCAACATGACAGTGCTTCAGGGTCAGGATCTGTTCCACCATAATTGACGGTTGAAGCACTTCAAAGCTTAGTTGTGGATCAGATCCCTGAGTTTGTAAAAATTTCCCAACACCAAGTCACCTCAAATTTGTCAAATCCAGATTATGAAGCCATTTTGCTATGTCATAAAGAAGATGTGGAGATGCAGAATGAGAAAATAGCAGATGAGGCTGAGAGACATGGCAATGTGGATGCCTGGTTGCAAGGCAGGAATGACATTGGTCTGTCAGAGGGTCTTCAATTTCTCAGAGAAGAGTACATCACTTCATTAGGGTCAAATGCCAAATCTTTAACCCCTAGTGAAGTGTATGAAGCTGTGAATGATACCTACAAGGGAACTCTAAAGGCTGCTCACTATCTAGGTAAGGGACTTAAAACTGAAATTAATGAGGTATGTGCAGCCACAGTCAGGGAAGTAAATGAAATTAAGAGAGATTTTGACTCCAAGTTCCCTTCACTCAACTCTGTTATCAAGACTATTCAAGACTGCAAGGCTACCTGCACCAAGATAGACAATGGATTGGTCTTAGCTCACAGTGCTATCAAGAATATGGCCACTCAATTGGAGAAACTGACACATCAGACAATAGATGCAAATGCCATGCTGAAAACTCTCTTTGCAAATCAATATGGAGATAAGTTGGTGACTGAAGTCCCTGTGCACAATATGTCCAAATTTGAAGTGCATAGACTCAAGGACCAATCTCTTTCTGGATTTAAAGCCTCTGAGCTATTCACCAAAGTGGATACCCTTGAAAAGGAAGTGAAGTCACTCAAGCAGTCAAATGCTCATCTTACAGACACAGTTGCAACTCTTACTGAGAAGTTGGACACTCAAGCCACCACCACAGCTGATGTTCTTCTTCATCAGCAACTGATGCTGTCTGCTATGATGAAGCACATGGGACTCCCTCTACCTGAAAAATCTGTCAATCCCATCTCTTCCAACACAAAGGTCACTACTAAACCCTCTGTGCCTGACAACAAGCCTAAGGGGGAGAAGAGGACCTTAAGCAGCTAAAAACCTAAGGGGGAGAATAAAGAAGAGAGGCCTAAGGAGAAAGGCATTATCATTTCTGAGGGTGGTCATCCAAGAACTTTGAAGTCTACAACTCATGTACAAGGCAAAGGGAAAGCCAAAATTGATGAACCTCCATCCTCTCTGCCAGTGGTTACTTTACCAACTGTGCATGTCATTACTCCAGGTGGCCAGAAGCAATCTATCACTACTACTGTAGTTACAGGGAGTATGCCATCTGACAAGCCTCAAATCTCCAAGACTGAAAGTGCCAAGCCTGTAGAAGTGAAGCTGATTACTGAGGCCAAGCTACAAGAAATTGCTAACTCAAATGTCTATCATGATGATGCATTCTTGGAGTTTCTAAAAGCCCTAAGCGAACAGGCTGGTGACAGTCTACTCTATCTGAGGAGTTTGAACGATCAGATTGAGTATTTCACTGTGATACCCAAGAAGGTCAACAGCTTATGGCTCAAGGAAATACTGATGATTTCAAAATCTAAGATATGGCATCTAAACTACAAAACTCTACAAGCTCTAAAGTTCACAGAGGTAGATGTCCTAATCAAACTGATTGAGAAGAGAGATGTCAATGAGAATAACAGGAGTCTGTACAATGACTTAAGGAATGAGCAACAGGCTAGACTACCTGAAGTGTGCACTAATCCAAGAACCATTCTTTACCAGTCTAGTACCAAATTCAAGATGTCAAGCAGCTGGTCATTCCTAATCATCTTACTCTTTAGAACCACAGACTCATCATTGATATCGTTGAACAACTGCAGAAGAATGGGAGAAGAACTGCTGAAGAGATAGAGGCACTGCATATTCTCAGATCATTCATTGCTACTGGTGCAATTCCAGAGATAGCCAAAATCAGGAGGAATAAGGATGATGAAGACGAAGACAAGAGTGATGGGAGGAGAAGTCATCACAGGAGTGATAAGGGTGATGAAGACAAGAAGAAGAAGAAGGATAACAAGGATAAGAAAGGAGATGATGACCAAGGCAAAGTCTATGAGAGGAAGAATGGAAAACAGCAAGTCCTAGGCATCATTAGCTGTAACCTCACCACAACACAAGACTCTATGTCTAGGGTGAATACTGTAACAACCCAAAATTTTATGAATTATTATTTAAATATTTTATTGGTTTTTACATAGAGGAGGAATATGATTGTGGATATTTTTGAGAAGGAAAATTTTATATGTGATATCATGTTTAAATGCGTATATGATGATTTATGTGCGCCGTGTAAATTTTATTTGCATTTTTATGATTAAAATCTATTTTAATCATGCATTAGTGATCGCATGAGATTTTTGTAAAATTATTGGTGTTGATAAAAATCATGAAATCTTTTGTGTTATCATATATATGAAATTATTTAGCTTTTAAAATTTTTTGGAGAATTATTTTGGATGTTAAGTATTTTAAAATGATTTTAAGAGTTATGTTGTATTTAAAGGATCAAATTTTATAAAATTCATATTTAATTCATTTTTGATCCAAAAAATATTTTAAGAATATGGGAGTGATTGTAATTTCATGAACTTTATTTAGAATTTTTCAAATTTTATTTTTCACTTATTTCCATTCAAATTCGATTTTTAGAAGTGATTAAATTGTTAAATTTATATTTTCAGCAGTGGGAAATGATAGTCCTGCCATTGTCTTTTCTTATACGCATAACCCATTCTCTTTTTCCTCCATTTTTCTTGATTATTTTGGAGACTTCTTGAGTTCTGTGTAGTGTTCAGGACAATCTCTCTCTCAATCCTATCTCTATCTCTCTTCCGAGCTCTCAATCTCCCTTGCTCAAAAAAAAATCTCTCTCGATCTTTCTGTCTCCCTCTCCTCTCCAACTGCGTATATATATATATATATATATATATATATGGTGTCGTGTGTGTTCCCTGCGTGCTTATGGTGAGTATTTAAGGTGCTGAAATCCAGGAGTGGTATGTGTGGGTTCGATTATAAGTGCGTGTGTGAGTATATCGCGTGTGCGTGTTAGTCTCTGCTCGTAGTCTTGTTATTTCAACGGGGTGTTGTGTGTATACCGCTGCGTATAGATGCTGGGTGTGTATGTATACATGAGGTGTGTGCTTTGTGTATGGAAACTGCTGTCGAGTGTGTGTGAGTAAGCTGCTGCCGAGTGTGAGTGTGTGTGAGTAAGCTTCTGTGATTTCGGTTCTTCCCTGGTGTGAGTTGGGTTTGGATTGGAATGTACTGTTTTGTATGATTCTGCAGTGTATGCATAAGTTCGAGTGCTTAAATTGTTACAGTGGTTTTGTACTGATCTCGTGATGATTGTACTAGGTTAGTGAAATGGTGAGTAAAAGAGAAGAAAGAAACAGGGGTTGGGGGGAGTGTATAGGTGTATGGACTGGTGTGTTTGTATATCTTATGGTTGTGATGCAGAACCAAGACTGAGCAAAGAGAAGGGGTGAAAGAGGAGCAGGAAGCCGTGTTAGTGTGTGTCATGGTAGTGAAATGGAGATGGAGGAGTCCAGAGGAGGCTGGGGTGTTCAAGAAAGATAGGTGGAGAGGCTTTAAGGTGATACAAGTGTTGCAGGTGTGGTATTAGGGTGTTAACTGGTGTGGGTTCACGGTGCAAAACAGCTATAGTAAAGGAAGGGGAAGTCACCACCTTTGTGTAAGATTATATTTTTATTTTATTAATTGAATATTTAGAGTAAATTTTGAGAATTTTAGTTGATAATTGGAGAAGAGATTGTGTTTGAGAATTTGTGAATAAATTGTGAAAATGACATGGTATTTGATTAGTTTATTAGGTGATGAAATGGATTCTGGGATGTTAGTTTAAAAAAATTGGTAAAATGAATAAAAGATAGGACTTGGGATGATTTTATAAAATAGTGGAGATGTTGGGTTTTGGAATTTATGATTTTATTTGGCTAGGGGATTTTATGAGAAACATTATGGTAATTTTTGGATAATTTTATGAGAAGTAAAATGGAGATATGAATTTTATTTTAAGAATAGAATAAAATGATTTATTAAGTTATTTTGTGAAATTTGTAGACTTGGTTGAATTATATTAAATAATGGATATGGTGAAAAATTCTGAAATTTGGTTATTAAATCAAGGAGTAAATGTAGTAATTTCTAAGATATTTGGGAGTGATAGGAGTAATCGGATTAATTAGTTATTAAATTCGGAAAATTATTAAAATGGAGACTTTGAGGAATTCTTATAAATGGTGGGAGGTTTGATTTTCGGAGGAAGTAATTTTATTTGGCTTTGGGATAATATTAGAAGTTTTATCGAGATTTTTATTTTGATTTAACGATGAAGATCAATGGAGTTATGGATTTTACTAGAAAATGGATTATTAAATGGCTATTTCTAAGGAGATAAGAGTATTTTAATTAATTAAAATACTTCCTGAACTCAAAAATTTACGTATAATATATGGACACGACCGTATCGAGATGTACTATTTGATCAGGTGGATTTCATTCAGAGATTCTGAAGAGAATACCCTATTTTAAAGAAGAGAACAGATTAAAATGTTTGGTATCGACGACATGGTTAATACGTTCGAGTTGAGTTTATAAGCGTTTATAGAATATTAGAATTGTCGTCTGGAGACTGAAGTATTGTCTTATGTTTGACAATTGAAGTTGCCGCGCGGGCTTGATATCGGCAGATCAGACTTGTGGCAATTGCAAGAGCGTTAAACCAAAGGATGATCGAAATAAAAGATTGTGATGCAGTAAGATAGAAGAAGAAAATAGTATTACTTCGGCGTTACATAATAGCTAAGGACCAGATGCAAGTGTTACTATCCCTCACTTATCGTTCAAGTGAGTTGTTTATTTAATTGTGATACTGATATGGGCTGAAAATAAGCCCTAAAGACACATTTAATGTGGCATTAATTAGGCCGAGAATAGTCCAAACGTGGGGCCCACCAGCTGGGCCCAAAACCCTAAATATAATATTAATTTCGTAATTAATATTAAGGGTAATAAACAGCTCAGCAAATAAGAGTTGGATAAGGATAATATCCCTTTCAAACTTATCCAATAAGGCATCCAATTCAATATGGAAACTGATTCCTACAAGGAATAGATCTAGAACATTCCTCAAAGACTTGCCCACCAAGTCTCCAAATCCTACCATAATTCTAAGGCTCCTCAGCCTATATAAAGGGCCTGACCCCTCACCTCAGAACTACGTTTTATTGGCTTGATTCTCTAATTTACAGAGATACGTAGGCATTCTGTGAGGACCGTTTAAGTCTCGAACGCAGAAGCAGCCATTAAAGCACGAAGCTCACGAACCCTAGCATTAAATATACAAACCCTAGCCGCAATATTTTCAACCTAGTTTTTATTCCACAACATTTGGCGCCGTCTGTGGGAAGAAGACATCAACCATGGTTACCACTCGAAGAACAACACCGATCTCAACCGAGGCTACCTCCGGAACCATCATTCCACCAATCACTGCTCCTCCTGTTGGTACAGGGCCAGGGTCTGTACCCCCATTGACGGAAACAAACCCTCGTAGTCAGGCCTCTCAACCACAAGGGACGGATCCCCCCGCTGAAAGATCTCAACCTGTAATCGTCCCTCTAGGACAGGAGACTAACCCGCTCCAGATGGTGGTCTCTCCTCTCCCTCTGAGTAGCCGCCCGCCGCTTCACAGTCTCTCCACTTCTTCGCTCCCTGTCAACACTAACCCAATGTATGGGCTACCTAATTACCCCCAAGATCCAAGGGATCCAGGACCAAGCGGTCATGCTCGGTTGATCCATGGGCAACAACAATCCCCTTATCTTAGAGGCCCGACTCCTCCTGAACCAGGATACTATGATTACTCTGGTCCTTATACCGGAGACTCGTCATCTGAAGACGATGATCGAGACGAAGCCCCAAGGAGGCGACGCGCTAGTAAGGAGCCTCTAGGGAGGAATCCATCGAACCGAGATGGTCCTTTAACAATCGCAGAGAAAATTAAGGCTTATGAAGCCGAGATTCAGAAGCTGAAGGACGACCAAGCAAGGGAACTAGAGAGACAGAACCCTAATCAGACTCGACCTCCTCCGACTTCAGGAGGGATTCCCTTCATAGATCTGGAGAGGTCTTCAAGGAGACACCGAAGGGCTGAAGCCCCAACCAGAGGAACTACCAGGGTGGAACCCCCCAAGAATAATCCTAGAGATTTGATGCTACAAGGAGATCTGGATGATCCGACCCCTCCATTCACTAAGGAGGTAATGAATGCACATATCTCCCGAAAGTTTAAGATGCCCACGATCAAAGCTTACGATGGAACGGGGGATCCCGCAACTCATGTGAGAACGTTTACGAGCGCCTTGTTACTGCAGCCTGCCAACGATGCCCTTAAGTGTAGGGCGTTTCCCCAAACCCTGTCGGGTATGGCGCAACGTTGGTATAGTCGTTTACCTCCAAACTCTATTAGCTCTTTCAAGGAGTTGAGTACCGCTTTTGTCAGTCAATTCATTAGCGGAAGAATTCATGAGAAAAGCTCTGCATCCCTTATGTATGTGACACAGGGAAAGAATGAGAACTTAAGAGATTACATCAAGCGATTCACTAAGGAAACTCTGAATATAACCGATTTGGAAAATAAGGTGGCCATGGTAGCCTTGCAGCATGGAACCACGGATCTCTTTTTTAAGAGGTCGTTGGCAAAACACCCCCCTGAAAGCATGGATGAACTTCAACGAAGGGCGGACAAGTATATAAAAGCTGAGGACAGCATCAAGAAAGAAGCCACGTTGGGCAATGGAGGGAACAAGCGGAAGCAAGAACAAGAGTACGATGCTAGGGACAAGTATCCCCGAGCTAGCAGAGACTCTGAATCTGCTCCAAAAAAGAACTCGGGTCCAAGGTTTTCAGAGTATGCCAGACTTAATGCTCCAAGAAGCCAGATCCTGTTGGACATTGAAAAGGAAAAGGATTTCCGATGGCCGAAGCCACTTAGAGGAGACCCAGCTAAGCGAAATAAGGAGCAATACTGCAGGTTCCACAAAGATGTGGGACATGACACCGACGATTGTAGGCAACTCAAGGATGAGATTGAGTTCTTGATACGAAGAGGAAAACTAAGTCAGTTCACCAAAGGTGATGACCGTGGGAACCAGAGAAAGGACAATGACAGAAGGGACAATGAAAGGAGAGATAATAATAGGAGGGATGACAACCATGATCGCAATCCCCAGCCCCGAAGGGCAGTTATCAATATGATCTGGGGAGGCCCGACAGCAGCTGGCACAACTAAGAATTCTCGAAAGGCTTATGCTAGAGAAGTAATGCACATTGTGGGAGATGCCCCGAAGCGTGCTAAAACCGAGATGGTAATTGGTTTCGATGATTCAGACTTGGAAGGGGTGAAATTCCCCCATGACGACCCGCTGGTCATAACTCCCGTGATTGGAAACTCCGAAGTAAAACGAGTCTTGATAGACAATGGGGCTTCTGTGGATATTTTATTTCATGATGCATTTGTAAAGATGGGTTACAATGACTCTCAACTGACCCCTACAAACATTCCTATATACGGGTTTAACGGAGTGGAGTCTAACGTTGAAGGGACTATTCAGCTACCCGTGACTATTGGGTAGGAGCCTAAAGAGGCGACTCAGATGTTGAATTTCTTGGTGATCAAGGCAGCATCAACATACAACGCAATCCTTGGAAGGACTGGACTTCATGCGTTTAAGGCTGTGGCCTCTTCCTATCATATGAAAATTAAGTTTCCGACACGGAATGGTGTCGGAGAACAAAAGGGTGATCAGAAGATGGCAAGAAGTTGCTATGTGGCCGCACTGAGGGCCGATGGAGTCGGGGGGCAGGTCCTTCCGATTGAAGACATGGATGTCCGCGATGATGAAGAGCATAGAGGGAAGCCAGCAGAGGATTTGATTCCCGTACCTCTAGAACCTAATGACCCTGAAAAAGTTACTTATGTTGGAGCATCTCTGAAAGAACCCCTGAAGGGCAAGTTAATAGAATTCTTACAGAAGAATAGCGACGTGTTCGCTTGGACAGCAGCTGATATGCCGGGGATTGACCCCCGACTCATAACTCATAGGTTAAATGTTGATCCCAAAAGAAAGACAATAAAGCAGAAGAAGAGAAACTTTGCTCCGGAGAGGCAAGAGGCCATTAGGCAAGAAGTGAATAAGCTCTTGGAAGCTGGTTTTATTGAAGAGATTCAGTTTCCTGAATGGTTAGCGAACCCAGTCATGGTCAAGAAAGCAAATGGGAAGTGGAGAATGTGTATAGACTTCACTGACCTGAATGATGCATGCCCAAAAGATTGTTTTCCCCTGCCGAGGATTGATATGTTGATAGATGCTACAGCTGGACATGAGATGTTAAGCTTCATGGATGGATTCAGCGGCTATAATCAGATTAAGATGCACAAGGATGACATACCTAAGGTATCTTTCATAACTGACTTTGGTGTCTTCTGTTATCTTGTCATGGCTTTTGGTCTAAAGAATGCAGGAGCTACTTACCAACGATTGGTGAATAAGATATTCGCCCATCTGATTGGAAGAACCATGGAGGTATATGTTGATGACATGTTAGTCAAGAGCCTACTTAAGGCTGATCATATCAAGCACCTCGGAGAGGCATTTGAAGTGCTGAGGCACCACAAGATGATGTTGAATCCCGCCAAGTGTGCTTTTGTCGTTGGATCGGGGAAGTTTTTAGGGCTGATGGTTTCGAAAAGAGGCATTGAGGCCAATCCTGACAAGATCAAGGCGATTTTAGACATGGAGCCTCCACGCTCTATAAGAGATGTGCAGAGGTTGACAGGTCGAGTTGCAGCCTTAGGAAGATTCATCTCCAAGTCTGGAGACAAATGCTTGCCTTTCTTCCAAGCGTTAAAAAAGGTGAAAAATTTTGAGTGGACACCTGAAAGCCAAGAGGCCTTTGAGCAACTGAAGAAGTACATGGTTGAAGCCCCGTTGTTGACTAAACCAAGTCCTGGGGAGATTCTTAGTTTATACCTGGCGGTATCCGAACAAGCCCTGAGTGCCGTCCTTATTCGGGAAGAGGAGAAGGTCCAGAAACCTATCTACTATGTGAGCAAAGTGTTGCATGGGGCTGAGTTGAATTACTCACCCATAGAAAAGTTTGCTTTGGCATTAGTAACTGCCTCAAGAAAGCTGCGGCCTTACTTTCAGGCACATAAGATTCAAGTTCTGACAAACCAGCAATTGAGGAACATATTGCATAGCCCTAAGGCCAGTGGAAGGCTAATCAAATGGGCGATTGAATTAGGAGAGTTTGACATCACATACAAGCCTCGGACAGCTATCAAAGCTCAGGCATTAGCTGACTTCGTGGTTGAATGTACTATTAACAACCAAGAAGTCGGGGGGCAAGAGATAATGACTACCCCTGGGCAAGAGGAAAAAGAAGAGAAACTCACACCCGATCTGAAGGAATATTGGGTGCTCTATTTTGATGGAGCATCAAAAACAAAATCTAGTGGTGCAGGTTTGGTTTTGCAAAGCCCCGATGGGTTCACAGTTGAGTACGTTTTAAAGTTGGATTTCCCTACTACCAACAACGAGGCAGAGTATGAGGCATTGATAGCTGGTTTGGGCTTGGCCAGAATCATGAGGGTCAAGAATCTCAAAGTTTGTGGAGATTCAAGGCTTGTGGTAGCACAAGTAAATGGTGAATTCGAGGCTAAAGATGAGACTATGGCAAAATACTTGAGAGTAGTAAAGGCTGTTATGTCCCAGTTTGAGGAGTGCTATGTTGAGCACATTCCAAGAGAGGAGAACATTAAGGCCGATGCCCTATCTAAGTTTGCTTCTTCTGAAATAGAAAATTATGCCGGGAGTGTCTACTTTCAGGTCTTGAAGGCCCCGACCGTTAATGCAAAGTTAGTGGCACCAATTGATATAGGAGACTCTTGGATAGATCCTATTAAGGCACACCTGGAGACCGGTTGGCTCCCAGACAATGCCATGGAGGCACGAAAACTCTCAGTAAGAGCGTTGAGATATACTTTGATTGAGGGTATTCTGTACAAAAGGTCGTTTGTAATCCCGTACTTGAAATGTCTAAGGCCTATAGAGGCAAGGGAAGCATTGGAGGAAGTTCATGAAGGAATCTGCGGGCAACACTTGGGGGGCAGAGCCCTAGCTCACAAGATAATTCGTTTAGGGTTTTATTGGCCGGAGATGTTGGCTGATGCACAAAACTATGTCAAGAGATGTGAGAGATGCCAGAAGCATGCCCCAATTGTGAGGCAACCGCCTGAGGTGTTGACCTCGATTAACTCTCCCATTCCATTTGCAATGTGGGGGATGGATATACTTGGACCCTTTCCCATGGCTTCAGCACAGAGGAAATTCCTAATAGTAGCAATTGATTATTTCACTAAGTGGATTGAGGCTAAACCCCTGGCCAAGATAACCACCAAGCAAGTTTCCCAGTTCTTTTGGGAGAACATCATCTGCAGATACGGAATCCCACGAATCCTTGTGACAGACAATGGGACACAATTCAACAATGAGGAGTTTAAGAAGTATTGTGAAGAGAATGCAATTGAGCTCCGTTTTACCTCGGTGGCACACCCTCAGGCCAATGGGCAAGCTGAGGTAGCTAATCGAATTATCGTTGATGGACTGAAAAAGAGGGTCGAACGCTCTAGGAATACTTGGGTAGATGAGTTGTTGCCCATACTTTGGGCATATCGTACCACTTGTAAGGTAACGACTGGAGCAACCCCATTTTTGCTGGCTTATGGAGCCGAGGCAGTTGTGCCTTTAGAGATCATGCAAGCATCACCTCGAGTTGAGGCATATGAGCCAGAAACTAATGACGAAGGAATGAGACTTGCCCTTGACTTAATTGATGAGGTTAGAGATGGAGCTAATGCGAAGAATGCTGAATATCAGAAGAGAGCATCTTTTCACTACAACCAGAGAGTTAAAGAAAGATTCTTTCGACAAGGTGACATGGTTTTAAGGAAGATTGAAGCCTCAGGAGTTGGCCAGAAAGGAAAGTTAGCACCAAACTGGGAAGGACCATATCTAGTCAGAAAGGTGTTAGGGCAAGGATCCTACAAGTTAGAAACCTTGGATGGGGTTGAGGTGCCCCGAACTTGGCATGCTGTGAACCTCAAAGTTTATTATATCTAAGTTCTTTTGACAAAGGCTTGGACTTTTATCTATTTATTAGGAATAAGGTTCGAATGAAAGCATTTTAGAGCATGTTGCTCCCAGTAGAAGATAGAATATTTATGTAAGGGTTGAACCCATTCTATTGATATCCATTGACAGCATAATGGAATTTATATTGTTTTCTTTATGAGTTACTTCTCTTTGTTAAAATAAACACGAAAGGCAAACGTTGAACTAACTTGTGAGTTTAGTACCAGCCAGGAGGCCAAGTACTTGAGAAATTCTAAAGTTTAACGAACAATAAGCAAAAAAATAAGAACATGGAAACAAAAGGAACTACTGCATAAATAAGTTAAGTCATAAGCCCCGAAGGGCAAAAGTTCAGAATAAATAAAGACAAACAGAAATAAGCCACGCAGGGCCATCTACTCATCTAAGTCCTCAATAACTACATCTCCCTGAGTGGAAGAAGGATCTGCTGTCTCTACCCCAGGAGAAGAGGGTGGATCCTGAGTGGGCTGAGAGTCCCCATCCACTGCTGTCTCTGTAGCGATCTCCAAGGTATCTGTCAATCCAGGGATAGCAGGTACCGGGAACTTCTCCAAGGATACCCCCTCGATCTTCCCACTCAGCTCCTCGATGATCCCCTCCCAACACTCCTTGAAGGTGCCAGGAAAGTTTGCATCATACTCGGCATTCAGGACATCTTGAAAGTCCTTAGAAGCCTTGTAATCAGCAATGATGTGTTCCCTGTTCTGCTGCACCTCCAGCTGAAGCTTCCTGTTCTTCTCCTTCTCAGCAGCCAGCTCCTTCTCCACCTCCCTAAAACGAGCAAAGTTTGCCTCAGAGGCATCAAAGTATCTGTCTCTATCCCTCTCAGCAATGGTCTTTTCAGCACGCACCTCCTTCAGGTTATGAACAGCGGCCTGAAGGTAGGCGTTCATCTGCAAAGGAAACAAGTAAATAAGGGAAAAGTAAATGCAATTAAATTAAAGAAGTTGAATAAGAAATTACCGAAGCAACAGCTTGAGCCCCGAGAAGCTCAATCTGCAAGTCATCAGAGGACTCCACAATGTGGACCCTGTCCCGTGGAGTAACCACGCTCCTGGACCACTCAGCTGCAGCCCTGGAGTCACCTACAGCTGTGTCCCTATTGCATAAACCCCATCCCACTGTAAAGGGAGTAAGGTCTTCCTCAATAGGAACAGGCTTTTCCTGAAGAAAAGCAGGAACACGCTCCACCGCGGGAGAAGCCTCATCTGTCCTGGCCCTTTTGGCCCTAGGGTTCTCTGTTACCACCCTAGCTGTGGCAGCAGTCTCCCTCTGCCTAAAAATCGCTCCCAGAGCAGTTTTGGCTGCAAAATGATTATAAGAAAGTTAGAAAATTATATCTAGCATAAAATGTTAACAAAGCAAGAGGTGAGAATTACCCTCAGGGCCCAAATCGCTTAGCCCATGGGCCTGCAGCGAATCTTCAGAAATCAAATTTGCACATTGATGCAAATTATCCGATGTTAACAAAGTTATGGCGGCCTCTTCTTCCACGCCCAATTTTAAACTCCTAACAGGCCCATCAACGGCTCTGCAGAAGTTGGGCCGAAAATAGTCGTCCCAGTCATCCCCATCCAAAAAGATATAAAACCATTCCCTTTTCCAATTAGGAAGGGAATCAGGAGCGGAATCCGAAACAAAACAAGAACGGGCCAAGGAACGGTGTTGGATTTTGACCCAGCCCGAATTATCAGAAGAATTGACAAATTTGAATAGATATCGAAAAACAGAGATACTGGGCTCAAGCCCATGTTTCTTACATTGGACCAAGAAACAATAAATAAAACGCCATGCATTTGGCATAAGTTGGGTTGGACAAACCCGGGCTTCGGCCAAAAGACGGTAAACAAAGGGAGGAGGAGGAAGGCGAAAACCAGCATAAAAAGTTTCTTTATAAATCCTAATGGCCCCAGGCTTTGGGTGACAGGCCCTTTCGTTTGAGGCCGGAACAACGGCCCTATAAGGCCCATTAATATGAAAAAGTTGGGCTAGAATGTCTACCCTATGTTGTTTATATTTCGATTTATATTCATAAGCATCTAAATGAAGCATGTTTGGAAAAGCTTGACCAAACTCATTTAAAAGATCTCTAAGGGAAAAAACACTGGCATGGACGAGAGATGTTTTAGGGTTCTTACCCCTTGAAAGCCGTGGAGCGGTGGTGGAAGTGTTAGCGAGTTGTGACTGGCCTGAAGAGCTAGAATCCTCCATTGATATGCTTCCCTTGAAAGCTTGAAACCCAGAAAAGTTGAAAAAGGAGGTTGAAGAAGATGAAGATTCAACGATCTTCAAACAGAAACTGGAGAATAGGGCGGAGTAAAGACGCCGGAAATCGCCTCACGACAGAACCCTAGCAGAGCTTTTTTGAAAAATATTTGTGATAAGGGAATGATAATTTTGCTGAATAGTGAAATGAGAAATGAGGGATGCACACTACTCTTTTATAGAGTTCATGGTTGGTCATTCAACCGGTTATATCCAGTAAATGGGCTGTCAACAGGTGACTGGGCCTTTGAATAGGCGGGAAGCCCATGAAATTCAAATTTTGAAATAATTCTAGAATGTTCTACGACATTTTTAGAAAATAGGATAAAATTCCGTTAGAATTTAAAGGCAGGAAGCCCAATTAAAAGGCTATACCCACGCCCAGGAGACCAAACCTCCTAGGCGTGCCAAAGGAAGGTGTCTCCTTGGCGGGGGTACCCACGCCAAGCTCGACTTTCCTTAAAGAAGGCTATACCCACGCCCAGGAGACCAAACCCCCTAGGCGTGCCTAAGGAAGGTGTCTCCTTGGCGGGGGTACCCACGCCCAGCTCGATTTTCTTTAAAGAAGGGTATACCCACGCCCAGGAGACCAAACTTCCTAGGCGTGCCTAAGGAAAATGTCTCCTTGGCGGGGGTACCCACGCCCAGAAAGCATTTCAAGGAACGAAGGGCATACCCACGCCCAGGAGACCAAACCCCCTAGGCGTGCCTAAGGAAGGTGTCTCCTAGGCGGGGGTACCCACGCCCAGAAAGCATTTCCAGGGAGAAAGATTACCCACGCCCAGGAGACCAAACCCCCTAGGCGTGCCTAAGGAGGGTGTCTCCTAGGCGGGGGTACCCACGCCCAGGAGGCATTTCTTGCCAGGATGACTTTTTCCTTTAAAAATTTTAAAATAATGTTGGGAAATTGAAAAATAATTCCCAAAAAATAATAAAAATACCTGTTGGTATATAAAAATTCCTAAATTATTAGGAAAAATTACGAAAAATACCTGTTGGTATATAAAAAATTCCTAAAATACTAGGAAAAGTACAGAAAAATACGGGAAAATTATAGAAATATTTTCTTGACAAGTTGAGCAATAATTTATGCTAATAATGCATAAAAACTCTATGAAGGTGCCGAAATTGCTAAAAGCAAGCACAAATTAAAGCCTCGAATAAGGCAAATCGTCGTAAATGTGTAGGTCGCTCCACACTTTACAATCAAGACGATACTCGTGAAACACTAGTGTAAACCAAAACTCCCATATAAGGGTAGGAAAATTAAGAAGTCCCAGGTAAGGGATAAAAACGACCCCGAGTCTCGATTAAGGCAAATATAACTTCTACGAAAACCTGATCAGTTTTCCTAAGAAGTTGGGGGGCAAATGATATGGGCTGAAAATAAGCCCTAAAGACACATTTAATGTGGCATTAATTAGGCCGAGAATAGTCCAAACGTGGGGCCCACCAGCTGGGCCCAAAACCCTAAATATAATATTAATTTCGTAATTAATATTAAGGGTAATAAACAGCTCAGCAAATAAGAGTTGGATAAGGATAATATCCCTTTCAAACTTATCCAATAAGGCATCCAATTCAATATGGAAACTGATTCCTACAAGGAATAGATCTAGAACATTCCTCAAAGACTTGCCCACCAAGTCTCCAAATCCTACCATAATTCTAAGGCTCCTCAGCCTATATAAAGGGCCTGACCCCTCACCTCAGAACTACGTTTTATTGGCTTGATTCTCTAATTTACAGAGATACGTAGGCATTCTGTGAGGACCGTTTAAGTCTCGAACGCAGAAGCAGCCATTAAAGCACGAAGCTCACGAACCCTAGCATTAAATATACAAACCCTAGCCGCAATATTTTCAACCTAGTTTTTATTCCACAACAGATACCAATAATGATGAGTAAGTATATACCATACTTACTTTACTATTGAAAATTTGATTAAAATATTTCTTTTAATATCGATGATTTGTTGATGATTTTCTGATGAAAATTGACTATTATTTTTACCATGACTTTGTGAATCAATGGTGCTTCCTTGTTGGAAGTGAAGCTAAGCCAAATGTTTAGCTAGTCGGGATCCCACTAGTAGAACATTGAACCTATCATGTCTGAATACTCATTTCATACTTTCTTTTAATCAATTTTATGATGAAAGATTTTAGATTCAAAATACTTATCTTGTGGCGTTTGAGCTTTTGACAAAAGAAAATTCCAGTTTTACTATACCCTTTCTGAGTATTTCTTCCGCTCATACTTGTTTGTTTTGAAATTCTAACTTTTCAGTAAGTTAGTTTGGTGAGATGTATTCGCTCAGTTCGGAAAAAGACGAAACGAGACGCTATTTTTGAAGATGACTCGACTCAGGATGTCCGAATTTCGTGTAAGATCTATTTTATATAGTTGGGTACTAATGATTATTATTATGTAATAGATTAGTTAGCCCGGTATACTTCTTGTCGAAGTTATACCAGTGGTTTAAGAAATGATCAAAGAGAATGTTGTAAAGAAGAAAGTTTTTATTTAATGGAATTTGGATTCTTGTTTCTAGCACTATAACCTAAAAGATCTTGGATGGTTGGGTCACAGCTGTTATATTTCAATTTTGGACAATTATAAGGAATATTGTGTTATTAAACATGTGAATATATTTGAGGATTTTTGCGTAACGACCAAATCTCCTGACCCTGGATTTGGGGGCGTTACAAATACATTTAGTGATGACCTACCAAAATCTACATCTATGGCTTCTGCAACTGTTTTGCCACCTCAAAAAGAGAAGAAGATACAAATCAAGAAACCATCTGTATGTTTCCAAAAGCACACTGCTAATGGTATACTACAGTGGTCTACAAGAAAAGGTTATAAGTTTTTGCCAAGCATTGGAGTGAAAAAGATTAAATTCAAACATGCTGTAAGAAGAGTGAAGCCATCTAAGTCAAGGGCCCTAACTGTCATTCCAGGATTAAAACTCCAACCACTAGATGAAGACTTTGATGAAGACCAACTACAATTCCTATGGGCTCAAAGAATCTACCATGTTGCCATTGTTGATAACTGCCTTGAAGTTAAATATACCGATGGAAGACAGAAGAAATTCAAGCAAGGGACATGTCAGCGTTGGGGCAAGCTAGATGATATAGAAAGGATTATTGCTATGTTGCATTCTAAAGACAGAGTGGAAAGAGTATGGATGTTGGAGTTGATTGACTTTGTAAAGATGAAGAGAGATCACCAGGCAGAAAGGAAAAGGAAAAGTGAGGAGCTATTAAAGAAAAGAGAGGAGGAGTTTGCTGCTATGGAAGCTAAGGCTGATGATGATGAGTTACGAGCCATGGGACTGTGTAGAGTCAAGTATAATCCTTACATTACTGAATACAAGAAATATGGAAGAACTGTGAAGATTAGAATGGACTACATCAGTTCCTACTCTGAGAAACAGCTGAATGAAGTGCTTAAAGATCTATCATGCTCACCTCTAATTGAGGAACTCACTGCCATAGAAGACATTGTTCTTGCTATGAAAGAAAATACAAAGAAGAAGGAGAAAGAAGTTGAAGAAAAGAAGGAAAATGAGAATCTGCAAGCCAAAGCTCAAGAGATGAATCCAAAAGGATATGGCTAGTAATTCTTCATAACTTGTAAGGATGCCTCTTTGTATTTTCAATCAAGTTACATACCTGTACTTTTCAAGTTTTATCTTTATGTATGTTAAGGTTGTTATCAGGCATGAAATTATGACTAAGGGTCTTGCTCACAATTTGGGGGAGATTGTTAGTCACAGAGACATGCTATACTCATATAATAACAAGCCTAAGTATGTGTAATGCTGTGCATTACCTACATGACCTCTTAACTAAGGGAACCTCTAGTTGTAGAGTTTCTACTTGCTGTAGTACTTGTAATAGGCATCAAATTCTACCTGTGTAATTGTAATTAAAGTCAGATAATAATGCTTGAAAGAAGTTCCAAGGATCATGCCTCAAGCTTGAAGATCAAGACTGTCAGAATAAACACAGTGGGAATTTGGAGAATGAATATTTGCCTAAGTACCAATTCGAGAAGTATGTTAGTTATATTCGAGAAGTCTAGCATTCGAGAAGTCAGGGATTCGATATCTCAAAAGACACTGTTCGATATCTCTGGAGGTCAACTAGTCAAAGCCTTATTCGAGAACTCAGAGATTCGACATGTCTAATACTCTATTCGAGAACTCAAGGAGTCGACAAGTCAAAGCATCATTCGAGTTCTCTAAGAGTCAACAAGTCAATGCTCTATTCGATATCTCAAGGACTAAAGAAGCTATTCGATATCTCAGCGATTCGATAAGTAAAATGCTCTATTCGATATCTCAAGGATTCCTGAAGAAAATACTTATTCGACAAGTGATTCGATATGTCAGTTTAACAGTATTCGAGAACTCAGAGTTATCGATTAAGCCAATTCTAGTTCTCGAATCACCAACAGAGTTACTTCTCGAATACAGTCTTGGAGACAAAATACTGAAGAATTGTACAAGTCAGAGACCAGCAACAAGCCAAGACGTTTTATGGACCACATACTGTAAAGCACGTTGGAAAGCCTACAAAGAAGTTTAGAGAGATAGTACAAGAGACAAAGAGCTAAAGAAGTGGATCTGAACAGAGTTCTAAAAAGTCAAATCTGTAGCCGTTTCGATGTTCACTCAAATAGGATAGACACATTAAAAAGCAAATCTGTTTGCTACCTTATTTGTTGTAAGCAAGTTGTTCACGTGTTATAAGTGAACAACCCTACTTCTTTAGCAAGTATCAAACAGAGAGTGATCTAGAGTTTTCACAAGTAATATCTCTCTGAGAAAGAAGCTGAGAATACTAACATTTGTATTCACAGATTGTAGCAAAATCTTTATCTAATAAAATATTAGATTAAAGTGATATTGTGCCTTGTGTTGTTCTTAATCCGCATTTACAAATCTACACACACAAACACATATTGTGCTACACTGATTCAAGAACAAAGAAATGTTCAAGAATCCATTCACCCCCCTCTGTATTCTTTAGTCGTATTCAATACTCAACACAATTAACGAAAGATTCTTGTTGGATAAGTTAGTACATCTTTATCTGAAGGAAATAGTGTCACGTCATGGAGTTCCTGCTTCGATATTGTCTGATCGAGACCCACGATTCAATTCGAGATTTTGGCGACAATTCCAAGAATTCTTAGGAACCCAACTTATGATGAGTACAGCTTACCATCCACAGACGGACGGACAAAGTGAAAGGACTATTAAAATTATAGAAGATATGCTTAGAACTTGTGCATTAGATTTTAAGGGAAGTTAGGATGAACATTTATCATTAGTTATGTTCTCATATAATAAAAGTTATCAAGCAAGTATATGAATGCCACTGTATAAAGTTTTGTTTGGAAGGAAATGTAGATCACCTATATACTAGGAATAAGTTGGTGAAAGGAAGATTTTAGGACCAGAGTTGCTCCAACAAACGAAGGAAAAAGTTGAGATCATTAAAAAAGGGATTGGTTTCTGCTTAGGATCGACAGAGGAATTATGCGGATCAAGCCAGGAAGAACATGAGTTTCGAGGTAGGAGATCAAGTGTTGCTTAAGGTATCACCATGGAAAGGAGTGACAAGATTTGGTAAGAAAGGAAAGCTAAGTCCAAGGTATGTAGGACCGTTTGAGATTTTAAAGCGAGTTGGAAAAGTTACTTATGGCGATGCCACCGCACATGTATTACATATACAATGTTTTTCACGTATCTATGTTTAAGAAATATAATCCAGATATGAGTCATGTGATCGAGTATGAACCTATCGAGATTCAAACAGACTTATCATACAAAGAGAAACCTATAGAGATTCAAGATAAGACAAGTAAGAAGCACAGGAATACGACGGTAAGTTTGGTTAAAGTATTGTGGAGGAACCCTAAAGTTGAAGAATCAACTTGGGAGCTTGAGAGCGAGATGCTCACAAAGTATCCTCATTTGTTTACTTAGGTGAGATTCTGGGGACAGAATCCTTTTAAGGGGGGAAGGCCATAACGACCTAGAATTTTTTGCAATTATATAAGTATTTATTGTAATTAATAAATGTGAATTATGTGATATGGATATTTTGTGAAGTCAAGTTATGTGTAGAATCATAATTATGTGATGTTATGATGATTGGTATGTGCCGTAAGTGTTCGTAGATTTTTATTTACATTTTTGGTGCATTAAAACTATTTTAAACATGCATTTTTAATCTTCTGAGATTTTTATAAAATCATCGGAGACGTTTTAAATCATGAAATCTTTAGCATTATCATCTTTATGATATTATTTAGTTTTTAGAATTGTGGGAATATTTAATTGTGTGCGTAAGTATTTAAAAATGATTTAAAAAGCTTTATTCCATTTAAAAATGTTAAACTTGTAAAAATCATATAAAATTCATTTTTGATTCCAGAATTATTTTAAAAATATGGGGAGGTCTGTAATTTCATAAACTTTATTTTAGAATTTTAAAAATTATTTTTATCTTAATTTTCCCTTTTATTTCGATTTTTAAATGATTAAAATCAGCTTTTAAAAGAAAATATATTTTTCAGCATTTGTTAAATTACGATTTTGCCCCTGGAGGCATTATATCAGCACCCACCACCATTCTTCTTCTCCTGTTTGAGTTTTGCAGTAGCCGTGGTATTCTCCTTCATCTTTTTTTCAATTCCTTTCGGTTTTAAGCTCTAAATCATGTTAATCTTTCTATTTTAATTATCTATATCATGTTCTTATAATTGGTTAATGATTTGGTAGTTTTTGTGAAATTATATGTATGTATATGTATGTATTTACTCGGATCATTGCATGCAAGGGTTGGGGATCAGATTTTAGTCGAATTAAAGCTTGACAATAGGTTGTAGTTGATTAAAACAAACTGTTGGAGAAGTTTGGAGGTTGTTCTTGAGCTTGAGATGAAACCCCACCGGCAGTCATGGCTTTTTCTGGTGAGGGACGGCCGGTGGTGGTGGTTGGTCAGCTGGGTAGTGATTATAAATGATTTAGAGTATTCATTGATGTATAATTTTGGTTGCATGCAAGAGTTTCTATATTTATTTGAATTATTCGAATTTGTATATATGTAAAAATGGGTTTGTTGGAGGTCCATCATCTTAATTGACTGGACCGAAGGCCCACCTTCCCTATGGACCGAACCGAAGGTCCGACATAGACTACGGAAGAAGGCCCGAGGTTTACTCAGCCCATTCGCTCGCAACTGTCGTATAGTTGTACAATCCTAAGGATGTGGGACACGTTTCCCCAGTCACCCACTCTTCGGTAACCGATAGCAACAAAGAGAATAAGGTTAATTCAGATTTGATTATTCATTCACTCACAATTACACACAAAACACAAACTCTCTGCGTTCAATATTACCTTACAAAAACCATTTAACTTATTCTCACACCGGAGGTGAATCGGGGGGGACAATCCCTCACATTCTTCTCACTTGCAGGTCCGACCGAAGCAAGGCTAGGCAGATTTCTAGTTTAAACATTTGGCGCCATCTGTGGGAACGTAGAGATTCATTTGTGTTGTGATTTACCAGAAGCTATGACGATAGAAGACACGCCCTTAACCGATAACATTACCGTGGCCGGAAACAGCCACACTACTCTTATTATGTTAGGCCGAATACACACTAATAATCAATATTAGATGAGAGAATAACAATTAAGATGATTATGCACTTTAAATCTTCTGGTATTAAAAACCCTCTTCGTGATGTAAACTATCACAAAGAGCTGCTAGGTTACAATAAAGAAAGTTCGATGCACGATACCCTTCTAGGGTTAACCTAACTGTATTTATAAAACATACAGCTTCGATACAATCTATAATTGATATTCCTAATAATCAGCTATATAATGATATCAATTACAGATTGTCACACGTGTCCTAAGTCAACTCGATCTCTTTGATAGCTATCCAATCTCCAAAGACCTCGCTTCCATATCAATCTTCAATTGATCTCTAATATCTTCTGTTGACTTCGTACGCGCTGCTTCTAGACAGAGTTTAACTAAACTCTGTCCAGCTTCTGTAGTCAGTGTTTAACTAAACTCTGACTTCCTTCCAGTTAAACTCTGATATTTCACTGTTACACTTAAACACTGAAACATTACATCAATTATATCTAACAATCTCCCCCAACTTGTTCATTAGCAAAAATGCACAAGTTAATAGATAATTGATGATGTCAAAAACAAATGATCATATACAGTGTTTAACAACTAAACAGAGTTTAAACTGATACTTAACAAAATTACAGAAAACATGAAAAATTTACAGAGCATAAATTACTTAATCCTTTCAATATCCCATGCTGTCTTCAAGTACTCTGTTAGCAATCTCTCTTCTGCAACTTCAAGTGCTCTTTCCATTTCTAGCTTGATCTCTCGAAGCTTAGAATCTGTACCATCTGTCTGATAAATAGCTGATCTCAGATCATAGATGCTGTTCTTCTTCATTTCACTTCCAAGTCTGATAAAATATGACTTTGCTGATTCTGAATTAAATTCAAGCACAGTGATACCCAAATCAGTTCTCAGCTTAGCACTGTTTCTCTTCATTTCAACCATTCTTCCTTTGTAATCTAAGTACTTTGGTACATATTCAGACTTGTCTTTGATTCCACAAATCATCTTTGATCTTTCCATCTGGTATCTGAGCACTTCTGCAGCTCGGTAAGTAGGACTGTTATTCACCTTGAAAATATGTAAGACATACTGCAGTTCTTCATACATCTTCAAATGAATATCATGCTCTCCAATTTTGTAAACAGTCCCATCCTCCATGAAATACAGCAGAAAGTCTTTATTTAGACTTCTTTGATGAATCAACTGTACTGATTCCAGCTTGTCCAAATTAACTTGAAGGACACCCTTGCTTGGAGCAGCTAGTGATGAATGATCTCTAGGAGTAATATTCAAAGTCCTTTCTCTGTTTGACCCTAAACCAGCCAAATCATGAGGTTGCTTAGCAATCATTGCTCTGCTTTGAAAAATATCACCTCTTTGAACTTTCTCAGTATTATCAGGAATAGTAGGTCTCACAAAACCATAAATTGGAAGAGTAGTTTGTACAACATATGTAGAAACAGAGGTTGTAACTTGCCTTGACTTCTTTAAACTCTTATCATCTTCAACAACTTTTTCTTTAAGCTTTAATCTAGCCTCATCTGCTGTTGGCTTTCTTGAATGAGACAATCTATGATCAGCATTGACATTTTCATTGATCTTAATGCCTTTAAGAACCGGCCTTCATGCCTTTTTATCTATCTTCTTGAATTTCCCAGACTTAAGCTTTTTCTCATGTTCAGCTTTAAGTCTTAGCTCTTCAGCCTTTACATCTTCTAGAGTGACATCATTTCCATGTTCTTCAAGAAACATGTTTGCAGCTAACTCTGTATCATTCTGTGGACCTTCAGCAGTGTTTGCTTTAGCAGTGTTTGCTTTAGCAGAGTTTACTCTAGCAGAGTTTACTCTAGACCTTGTAATTGCTCTTTTGGTTCTATCAGATCCACCTCCATCTGCAGCATCATCCTTCCTCTCCAAGGATTGAAATTGTTTGCAAGCAGTGTTTGCAACTTTCTCCCCATTTTTGACATCATCAGGAATCAGGATGGCGGTTAGCAACTCCAAAGAGTTTGCAATGGAATCTATTTTGGTAGCCATCAGAGTTTGATTTTCTTCCACCTTGGCCAATCTAGCTGAATAAGTTTGATGTCTAAGAGTAGCTTCCTTCTCCCTTTTGAAATCAATTTCAGTAACATATCTTCGAAGGCCATTAATATCTTCCGCAGCGGCATCAAATCGTTTATTAAGGACTTTGACCTGAACAACAGTTGCCTTCAAACAGGAAGCAATGTTAGGATTTTTAATTTCATCTGCAGCCTTTTTCACAAAGTCTGCTGCCCTACCAATTGGAAAAATGCAATCTGATTGATAGAATCTGGCAGCTGATCTTTCAAAGTGTTCTCTTTCAAGATCATGACATGTAGGAACCTCAGGACCAGACACAGGATAGGCTTGCACCTTGGCATTAATTTGTACTGGTGCACTCAGCAAAGAATCAGAGTTTGCACTGTTTTCACCTTCAAGTTCAACACTTGCAGCTTTAGCATTATCAGCCATAGTTTCTGCAATTTCTTCCTCAGCCTTGTCAAGATTTTCTTCATGTTGCTCAGGCTCAGCAACAGAGTTTGCATTTGTGTCATCAACAGGCATAGACTGAGAAGTAGCCTTGGTTGCTTGATCAACCTTATCACCTCCTTCAATAGACTGGTGAGCATCTGAGAGTAACTCTGTATGTGATGCTACAGTTTCAGAAATGACAACTGTAGGTTGATCAGATGCACCAGTTGCTTCAGATTGAGCAAAAATGGATGAGATAGGATCAGGGAATGGCATGAATAAATCAAGAGTATCATCCATTGGAGAAAAGCCATCTCTATTTTCCTCTTCTGCAGGCATTTCAACCTCTGCAGGCATTTTATCCTCTGCAGGCATTTCAACCTCTGCAGGCATTTCAACCTCTGCAGGCATTTTAACCTCTACAGGTATATCTTTTTCAGCCTCAACAGTAGGTGTTTGCTGTGAAACCACCTCTGGAGTTTCAACATTTTCACCATCAGAATCAGAGATTACTAGTTTTCTCCTCTTAGCTAGAGGCACTTCATCTGAATCCTCTTTACTAGATTTTGCCACCACAGAGGGTGATTTAGGTCTTTTTGCTCTTTGAATCTTTCTTCTAGCATAAACAGCTCCAGGAGATGTCTGTTTTGCTTTGGTGTGTTTCTCTACTGTCTTCTTAGCTCTTGCATGTCTTTCAGTAGTTACTGCTGATTGCTTTACTCTGCCTCTTTTTGCTTTAGGCTGTGGTTGTGGTTGAGATTGTGATGGTTCAGTGTTTAGTTGTTGAGTGTGTGAAGATTGTTTTATGATTGGAGATTGAGGAATTTGGGTTGGAGCAGTGTTTGTGATTGGTGATGGAGTGTTGTGAGTGGATGCAGGTTGTGGTTCAGGGATAGTGGTTTGGTTTGAGGTTGCAGGTTGTTGAGTAAGTACAGTGTGGGTAGGTGATGTAGGTGGTTCAGTTTTTAAGGTTTGAGTATGATCAGTGTTTAGTGGTTCAGGTTGTGGTTCTGGTTGTAGTTGGTCTTGAGGTTGGTTGAGAAAATTCTGCAAAGCAAGTGGCAGAACAAAGATAGGTAGGTTGTCTTTACCAGCATCTTTATTAGTCATATCAGAGAATGTTCTCTTGTTGACTCTAAAAGGCTGAATCACATCAGTTTCAACAATCTCTAAACCAGATACACAAGCAGTGAATAGCATTTGACAAAATCGAGCAAAATAAACTGTAGTAGACTCTGACAGTTTATCACCTAGATTCATTAGAACATATCTACCAAAATCAAAATTACTACCATAAAGTAGAGAATTCCCGATTTGTAGACTGTCCATTGGAATAGCATCCCAGTTAGTAACCTTCTTCTGGAATGTTCTTGTGATGCAGTCGAAGAAAAAATTCCATTCCTTCCTGAGATTAGGCCTCTTTACACTGCCAAGCTTTTCAAGAGAATCCATGTAGCCTATCTCCTGTAGCATTTGTCTCAATTGAGGTTCACCAACATAAGCATAAGAGGTGTGTGTATCAAAACCCATCGTTTCTCTAACAGTTTGTGGAGTAATCACAAACTCTTGTTCATCATGAGTGAAGATGATGTTTGGAGTCCCATTCTCTCCTCCATCCACATAAACTGAGTTTCGCCAAAAAGTGGCAATTTGAGATGCAGAGAGAGTACTAGGTTCAACCAGAGCATGTCCAATCTCTGAGTCTCTTAAGAAATTCTGCATAAGATGAAACGCTTCTGGAACACGTTCATTATTGAGTGGGGCTGCATAATTGTTAGGGAGAAAATGTAGACCAAGAACAGTGAATGATTTAGAAGCCATTAAATCAAGAAACGGGCAAGAAATCACAATGAAAAGTGTATGTAGGAAAAGTGTTTGTGAAAATGCGCAAGTGAAAACTAAGAGAACTGTGAGATGGAAAAGTGAGTGGGTGAAAATAAAAATGAAACGTTGTACACAAAAGTAATTAAAGTTGTAATTAAAAATTAAAATTCAATCGTTTGTGTATTCAAACACTCAACAGTTCCTAGATTTATGTGTGAGTGGGACACAATAATGAGTGAGTGGGACACGTGTTATACATGCAGTGGATCAATTAATCATGCGCAGTAAAAATAGCAATTATCACCGCTGTATTCTCTTTCCTATTTCCAAGACACTTTAACACAATACACTTAATAACAGTTGTCAAAAACAATGTTTACTCCAAAAGTTTCAAATTATCCAAATGAAAATTTATCTTAGAGTACTAACCACAAATCAACAGCGTTTGTCAATTCTCCAACTTTATCACCGAAACCCTTTCAAAAATTGCACAGTTGTGAAAATATGTGTGTGTGAAGCAGAGTTTACCAAATCAATTTTTAGAGCATCTAATTTTTCATAAAATCCATAAAGTAAATCAATAAACACTGGATGCACAAACTCTCATAGTAAACACTGACTGTATGATGAAGGCTAAACTCTGTAGTAATCAATCTATACGGTAACATTTAATTTAGTTTATACCACCTCTATCGTGTTTTTTTTATTCATTCCAGTAATTAGAGGTTGGAGCCAGTCACCAAAAATTCAAAAATTTTAGCCCTTATCATTTTGATAAGTTCCTGGGTCATCCTAGTCTTTAACTAGTCACCAAAAATCTGAGAATTTTAGCCCATATTATATACCAATAGGTTCCTGGGTCATCCTAGTCACCAACATAATCTCAAAGGAGTATAGCAACCTATATACATTTTCTTTAGGGGTATTGCAGTAAGCATTTTAATCTACTAGAGTATAACTAACAGAGTTTAGAGTTCATCAACATCAGTAGTTATTCATGAGAGGCAATGCACACAGTATTTATAGACTCAGAGTTTAGGACAAAATAAACTAAGAGATGCTATAAATATGAACCAGTATCATGCTGTGTTAACATTTTGCACAATCTAAGATTAGATCACAATAACTCAGAAAGATTCATGATTAACTGCTGAGAATCATGCTCATACATATTTCTTCATTGGTGTTTCCATTCAGACAATAATCAACTCATAATTCACAGAGTTTATCAAACTTATTAACAGTGTATGACATACAGGCATGCTGACAGAATTTAACAGAGTTTGACAGTGTTTAAAGAAAAACATGTTAACAGAGTATGCATAACAGAGTTTAATCAACAGAGTTCACTTAGCACTTAACAAATCAAGGAAATATGAGCAACACATTACATAAGTAAAATTTGAATCTAACCAACATTCCTTAGTCAAAACCAGAGACCATTCCTAGTTCATTGACCAGTCTTGTAAATGTAGCTTCACTCAATGGTTTGGTGAAGATATCTGCAAGCTGTTGTTCTGTAGACACAAAATGTAGTTCAATATTCCCTTCTTCCACATGTTCTCTGATGAAATGGTACCTTATGCTGATGTGCTTGGTCATTGAATGCTGTACTGGATTACCTGTCATAGCAATAGCACTTTGATTATCACAGTAAATAGGAATCTTACTGTACCTCAATCCATAATCCAGCAATTGATTCTTCATCCACAAGATCTGTGCACAACAGCTACCAGCTGCAATATACTCTGCTTCAGCTGTAGATGTAGAAATTGATTTCTGTTTCTTGTTGTACCAAGAGACAAGTCTGTCACCAAGAAATTGACAACTTCCACTAGTGCTCTTTCTGTCTATCTTGCAGCCTGCAAAGTCTGCATTAGAATACCCAAGTAGCTTGAAATCTAATTCTCTGGGGTACCACAGACCTAATGATATGGTGCCCTTGAGATACTTGAAGATTCTTTTCACAGCTGTCAGATGTGGCTCTCTAGGATCTGCCTGAAATCTTGCACAAAGACATGTTGCATACATGATGTCAGGCCTACTAGCTGTCAAGTAAAGAAGAGATCCTATCATGCCCCTGTAGTTTGTCATATCCACTGAAACTCCTATGTCTTTGTCTAATTTAGTTGCTGTTGCCATAGGAGTTGATGCAGATGAACAGTCAAGCATACCAAATTTCTTGAGAAGATTTCTGGTGTATTTTGCTTGATTAATAAAGATACCATCATCTGTTTGTCTCACCTGTAGGCCTAGAAAATAACAAAGCTCTCCCATCATGCTCTTTTGATATCTGGACTGCATGAGCTTGGCAAACTTCTTACAGAGTTTATCATTAGTAGACCCAAAGATAATGTCATCAACATTTATCTGAACTAAAAGCAAGTCACTCCCAGATTTGAAATATAACAGAGTTTTATCAATAGTACCTCTGTTGAATCCACTTTCTAAGAGAAATTGAGCCAGAGTTTCATACCATGCCCTTGGTGCTTGCTTAAGTCCATAGAGTGCTTTATCCAGCCTGTAGACATGGTCTGGATATTTTGGGTCCACAAATCCTGGTGGTTGTTCAACAAACACTTCTTCTTCAAGCTTCCCATTCAGAAAAGCACTTTTCAGATCCATATGGAACACTTTGAATTTCTTATGAGAGGCATATGCTAGAAAAATTCTGATTGCCTCTAATCTTGCAACTGGAGCAAATGTTTCATCATAGTCTATTCCCTCCTGCTGTGAATAGCCTTTTGCTACCAGTCTAGCCTTGTTCCTTGTGATAACACCTTCACTGTCAGTCTTGTTTCCGAAAACCCATTTAGTACCAACAATAGATCTGTTCTTTGGCCTTGGTACAAGGGTCCAAACTTCATTCCTTTCAAATTCATTCAACTCTTCCTGCATTGCTGTTATCCAGTCAGCATCTTGAAGAGCTTCTTCCACTTTCTTTGGTTCATTCTTAGACAAGAATGCATGAAACAAACATTCACTTGCAGTGGCACTTCTTGTTCTTACTTTTGCATCTGGATCACCAATTATCAAATCAGGTGTATGTGATTTAGTCCATTTCCTACCAGAAGGCAAATGACTTCTGTCAGCATGTGATCCTCCCCCTTGATCCATGCTCTCCTGATTTTGTTGTGGGCTTTCTTCATTTTCTGAGACTCCCCCTGAACTTGACTTCCCAGAGTCAGAATTTGAATTTTCAAAGTTTGAATCATCAGAGTTTGATCCAGATTTTTTAGTTGACTCAGTATCAATGTTTGAGTCTTCATCTTGATCATGCTCCCCCTCAACTGGTTCTTCCCTTTGTTGTGGCTGAGAAGTTTCTCCAGTGTTTACCAGTAGAGGTTCAGAGTCTGTTTCAACAGAGTCTGTCAGAATAGTTTGATTAGAGTTTACTTCAACAGAGTTTAAATCTTCATTTTCAAAGTTCAGTTGATCATATTCATCTATGTCTTCAAGTCCAGTTATTTTCTTGTCATCAAAAGACACATGTATAGATTCCATGATCACTCTTGTTCTCAGATTGTAAACTCTGAATGCCTTTGTTGACAGTGGATAGCCAACAAAAATTCCTTCATCTGCCTTTAGCTCAAACTTGGTCAACTGTTCAGGATGAGTCTTCAAAACAAAGCATTTGCACCCGAAAATATGAAAGTATTTCAGGTTAGGCTTCTTTTTCTTCACCATCTCATATGGTGTCTTTCCATGCTTATTGATCAGTGTAGCATTTTGAGTAAAACAAGCAGTTTGAACAGCTTCTGCCCAGAAATAAGTTGGCAATTTTGCTTCATCAAGCATAGTTCTGGCAGCTTCTATCAAGGTTCTATTTTTCCTTTCAACTACACCATTTTGTTGTGGTGTACCAGGTGCTGAAAATTCTTGATTCACTCCATTGTCCTTGCAGAATTCTTCCATTGTTGCATTCCTGAACTCAGTTCCATTATCACTTCTGATGATTCTGACTTTGTTACTTGATCCTTTGTCCAGAAGCTTCACATGCTCCATCAGAGTTAATGTAGTTTCATCCTTCTTTGCTGGAAAATACACCCAAGTGAATCTAGTGTATTCATCAACAATGACTAAAGCATATTTCTTCCTTGCTATAGACATAACATTTACTGGACCAAAGAGATCAACATGCAGAAGATGATAAGGATCAGTGATTGAAAATTCTGTCTTGCTCTTGAAAGATGACTTCCTTTGCTTGGCCTTTTGACATGAATCACATAGGCCATCAACATTTAACAGAGCCTTTGGGAGTCCTCTTACAAGATCCTTTCTGATCAATTCATTGATGTTGTTTAAGTTCAAATGTGAGAGTTTCTTGTGCCACTTCCAACTCTCTTCACTAGACATTCTTGTAGACAGGAAAACAGCTTTTCCAACAGAGTCTATTAAAAGCTTGATTTCATAAATGTTGTTTTGCCTATGACCAACTAGAACAACCTTTCCTGTAGATTTGTTGATAACTTCATAATATTCAGGTTGAAAATCTACATGATATCCCTTGTCACAGATTTGAGTCACAGATAGCAAGTCATGCTTGAGTCCTGGGACATGAGCTACATTGTTGATGATGACATTTCCAAGATTAATATTGCCATATCCCAATGTTCTTCCTACATTGCCATCACCATAGGAAACTTTTGGGCCAGCCTTCTCCTCATAGTCTGATAGCAGGGCTTTATTTCCAGTCATGTGTCCTGAACATCCACTGTCCACAACTAGGGTTGCCTCCCTGTTGCCCTACAGTCACAAGCAATTACTGAGGGTTAGATTTAAGGATCCAGACTTGCTTGGATCCTTTGACATTCTTAACTTTGTTAGCTTTAGCATCGGAATTAACATTATCAGAGTTTGAGCTAACAGTATCAGAGTTTACACTTGCAGTATTAACTTTAACCCATTTCAGATTGGGTTTCAGTTCATAGTAATTATGATAGATAGCATGATACTCTCTGCAAGTATAAATGGAATGCCAAGTGCTTCCACAGTGTGTGCATAAAGTCTGTGGCTTAGTTCTAGCAAAATCTTTCTTTACCTCAGACTTGGAAGGTAAAGAATTTATATTTTTGTTTTTCTTGCAGAAATTTGCAAGATGCTTAGTACTACCACAGTTATGACATGTCTTTCTTGGAGCATAACTAGCAAGCATTAGTTTATTTCCTGAAGTGATGCCTACTTTTCCATTTCTGTTCTTATTTGACACTCCATGTTTCTTAACAGATTTTAACTCCTTCAGTTTATGTTTGAGTTGTTTATCTGTCATCAAACCAATATTAACCTGTTTAGCACAAGTTTTTACTGGTTTGACCTTAACAGTTTCTTTTTCATTATCAGACAAAAAATTACTGGCTCCATGTACAAAATGAGGTCTGATTTTAACTTGACTTTGAAATCTTAGTTCATCTCCCTCATTATAACCTAGACCAACAGTGTCTGTTTGAAAAATCTGTTGAGTGTCCTTTCCAGAATTAGTCCAAGTCCTAATTTTCTTATTTGCTTCCTCCAACTCAGATTCTAGTTGTTTATATTTCTGAAGCAAATCCTGTTCTATAGAAACAGCATCATCTCTCTCTTTCTGAACTTGTTGCATATTTTTTAGCTTTTCTTCAACAATTTTATTTCTCTCTTTGAGTTCAGAATTCTCAGATTTAATCCTCTCATTCTCTAAGGTCTGATCCCTATAACTTATTTGCAATGACTTAAGATAAATTCTTAATTGAGAAATGTCATCAATATTATAAGCATAGGTAGTTAGAGGTACCTGATTTTCAGAAGTTTCTGATTCAGTAGTAGCCATGAGAGCATAGTTAATTTCTTCATCAGAATTTGAAGTGTTTGCCCAATCTCTGCCTTTTGTGATAAGTACTTTTCCAGTTTTTCCCTTCTTGCACTCACGAGCATAGTGACCCATCTCCTTGCACTTGTAGCATTGAATTTCAAACTTATCCTTCTTCCCAGACTTGGTCTCTTTTCTTTCAGACTTCCTGAAACTTTTTCTGTCTTCATTTGAATCTCTAGAAAACCTTTTCCCTTTCTTGAAATTCTTGAAACCCATTTTCTTGAAGGTCTTCACCATCAACACAACCATTTTTCTCATTTCTTCTTCATCATCCTCAGAGTCAGATGATTCAGAAGAGTTTGAATCACAATCAGAGTTTGATGATTCACTTTCTGAGTGTATGACCAAAGATTTTCCCTTCATTTTCCTTCTTGATGCCTCTTTCTTCTGAGGCTTCTCTTCAACCTTAAGATCAACAGACTTTGCCTTCCTGCTTGATCTCCTGTTTCTCTGCTCCATTTCCAATTCATGAGTTTTGAGCAGCCCATAGATTTCATCAATCTCTATTTCAGCAAGTTCATAGTTGTCTCTAATAGTGGTTGTTTTCACATCCCACTTTTCAGGTATGGGAAAGAAGAAACTTGAGATTTGAGTCTTCTAGATCATACTCTTTGTTGACCAATGACAGATCATTGAGCAGTTTACAGAATCTATCAAATGTTTCTGTCATGGTCTCTTCAGGTTTTGCCTCAAATTGCTCATACTCTTGTGTGAGTATGTTTCTCCTATTCTTCTTAATAGCAGCAGTTCCTTGACATCTGACTTCAAGAGCATCCCAGATCTCTTTTTCAGTGGTGCAGTTAATCACTTTGTTAGACATAACATTGTCTAAAGCACTATGCAGTAAATGCCTAACCTTCGCATCCTTAGCAATTGATGATAGATCTTCAGGAGTCATGTCCTTCTTTTCTTTTGGAACTATTTTAGCTTCTTCACCAGCAGTTGCAGCAGATAGCTTTGTAGGATTGTGAGGGCCTTCATTAATCCTGTCAAGATATTCTGGATCTGTAGCCTCCAGAAACATAGTCATCTTGACCTTCCACATGGCATACTCTGATGGCCTGAGAATAGGAACCCTGATTGGTTCATAACGACTCACAGTAGTCGGAGCCTTTTCAGAACTAGTAGATGTTGGTGGAGGAATTGCTGACATGATTATTGTTGTGTTTAGATCTTAAACTGTAATAAAGTAACAGATTGGCTCTGATACCACTTGTTAGGCCGAATACACACTAATAATCAATATTAGATGAGAGAATAACAATTACGATGATTATGCACTTTAAATCTTCTGGTATTAAAAACCCTCTTCGTGATGTAAACTATCACAAAGAGCTGCTAGGTTACAATAAAGAAAGTTCGATGCACGATACCCTTCTAGGGTTAACCTAACTGTATTTATAAAACATACAGCTTCGATACAATATCTAATTGATATTCCTAATAATCAGCTATACAATGATATCAATTACAGATTGTCACACGTCTCCTAAGTCAACTCGATCTCTTTGATAGCTATCCAATCTCCAAAGACCTCGCTTCCATATCAATCTTCAATTGATCTATAATATCTTCTGTTAACTTCATACGCGCTGCTTCTAGACAGAGTTTAACTAAACTCTGTCCAGCTTCTGTAGTCAGTGTTTAACTAAACTCTGACTTCCTTCCAGTTAAACTCTGATATTTCACTGTTACACTTAAACACTGAAACATTACATTAATTATATCTAACATATTATCCCGAGGACGACTCCTCCTATCGCCCCGAGGCTGCTGACTTTCGAAGAAGAAGGGGACATACTATCTCCCGAAGAACAACAACATATGCTTCTGAAATGGCGAGAGGAGCAGAAAGCCAAAGGGAAACGGAAGGAGGCGGAGAAAGAATGGAACAACAGGGATGCGGAAAGATTGACCAAGAAGAGAGAGACCGATCGATTAAGGCTGCAAGCCCTAAAACTCAAGAGAGAATAGATCGAGTTACAAGAGAAGGCGCTCCGTGAGGCCCTAGAGGCCGAAGACTCAGAGCCTGAATATCGAAAGGAAAAGAGGGTCAGAGACGATGAAGATGAGTCATGGAACTCTAAATCGTACTCTAAAAGAACCCGGTCGAAGGTAGTATATTCCTCCGATTTAGAAGAAGAAGGACCTTATACTGATGATAGAATCCGAAGGCCGGAAAAGGTTATGTTTGGAGAAAGAAAGATAAGCCATGAGCCCGTGGTGACTGTAAGAACCCTAATTTTTGGTAATATTTCTTTTTATTTAATATCTTGTGACATTGTCAATATGGAACCTTTCTAGTCATCCCTTTTGATTAATAGAATTGATTGTCTGAGAAACTGTGTTGTTGCATTCATTATGTAAGATAAAAGAGAAGATTGTGAAGGCAAGAGTCTTATTGTTAGTAAGATTTATAAAACTTGGGATTTGAGAATGATTAGAGTATTAAAAGATTTATTAAGAATTATGACGAGGAATTATGGATATTCGAGGGATTTACACAATTAAGTACTTAAGGAATTATAGGGGAAATCTCTACGCGACAAAGTATTATTACGAGAGATTGATTAAGATACGATACAAATTAAAGATTAAATGACAAGCATTGGTGGAAGAATAATGATACAAGGAGTAGTATTGTATGCAAGTCCCATGCAACCAAGTGGTTAGAAATAAGCAAACTAGTTAACCAAATGGAAGGGGAATAGTAACTAGTTAGCTTGCTTTTCAAAAAGGGGAGACAAGTAGTACATGTGACCATACCTATGCTAGTACCTTGCTATACATACACATTATGTATCACCCAACCCTAACTTTATCAATTATTTCAACCAACAACACAAAAATCAAAAAGACCAAAAGCTCTCCCCCCCTTGGAAGAAAAAGCTCTCGGCCAACATAGAAAAAGGAAGAAGAAAATTCTTCCTCCCCCATTTCCCATCACTCATAAATCAAGACATAATTACTAGGCCTTCTACATCATCTAAGCAAGGTATGTTAAGAGTTTCAAGCCATTTCATCCATCCAATTTCAAGATATTAATTATAATAGATATCGTGAATAGTAACCATGGTTGGTTTTTCTTTTAGATCTTGGATTGTAAGGGTTGTAGGAGACCATTCAAGGTGTTATTGAGTTTTGTAAGGCATATCCAAGGCTCCTAGGTGCTCAAGAAGGTATACAGATCACAAACCCTTTTGGTCATGTAGTGTTTATAGTATTTGGTGATAGATCCATGTGTTATAGTGTTTATCTTGGTTGTATATGTAATGGATGACATGGATCTTGAGTTTTGATGTTATGAATGTGATTTTTATGATTGTGGATAGTATATGTATCTCCATGAGTGTTATAAAGCATGAACTAAGTGAATTAGGTGTTGGTTGTGTTGTGGAATTGAGAAAATTGGTTGTGTTTTCCAGGAACATTGACCTACCTTGTAACATGGTTTTGAACCCTCAAACCTTGTTGGAAAGATAATTGAATCTAGTTTCTGGAAATGTAAGGTTCATGACTAGGTGATGTATAGATTTTATGTTATGGCCGGAGAAGTAAATTGTGTTTCTGGATTCCGGACTGCACTAAGTGACCCCCTTGTGAACCTTGTTTAAACCCCTAAAAATATATGTGGGATCATGGAAAAATTTGAGAAGTTAGGGAATGCAGTGGTGAAGACAACCCAAAAAGAATTGGATTAAAATATGAATTTTTGAATTTTATAAAAATGCTAGAGTAAATTTCGCGCAAGGGAAAAAGTCGTTAGTGGAGCATAATTCTAGGGGTAATGGTTATGATTCGAATGTGGTAACTAAATTAAGTCGAATAAGTGACGAGCGTAATCGAGCGATGACATGAACCTATAGTAGGGCTAGAGTGTCATAAGACGAGGTCATTAAGTTAATTTCGTACCCCCTAAAACCCCGTAATTAAAGAGATATTGTTAAGGTACTAACGAGCGGTTATTGCTTATGTATAGATCGTTCGACTCCGCACGCTCGACCACCCCAACCAAACCAAGGTAAGTTCACTTTTCAAAACTTATACATGTACAAGGACTTTCACTGTTGTGTTTGTAGTTTTTAACCGTATCAAATGCTATGTTTATCGAAGTATTGATGCAATTGAGATTGTATAAGTACATATATGCTTGTACCCCTTGAACTTAGATTGAAATGTTTTCTTCGGACAACGACTCTAGCAATAGAGGTCGTAGTGGTCCGTATATACTATTGACCGGGGAGCGGTATATTATTATATCATATCTAGATTGCGAAAACCCGAAGGGTCATTCGGGTAGTATCGTATACTCAAGTAACTATTGTTATATCTTCGTAAATACTCGAAACCCTATCTTGGATTAAAAGTTTATTTTATCGAATAATTATTTTATTAATTATTAATATTAAATCCTAAAATATTATTTATTAATTATTGTTCATTATTTAAAGACAAAGTTAATCCAAGATACATTTAACACTTTCAAACTCGAACTCTTTCGAACTCAAAACATTTTCGAAAACCCCCGGTCAGATTCTGCTTCTTGTATGATTTCAAGAATCATCGGTCGACATATGTCGGACCTCAATTACTCTGTTTTCAATCAAAATCAAATTTTCAAAAGAAAAAGAAAAAGGGACTCTGGCAGGTGTGGGAACCGTTGACGAACGATTCCCGGGATGTGTAAGCGGCCGTGAGCCAGGCGGTCCATCAATTATTATTCCGGCCCAGGTGTTGCCGAAGGATGATTACGGATGTAGTTTTCATCGAGGGTGATTACGGATGTAGTTTTCACCCGGGGATAGTTACGGATGTAGTTTCTATCCTTCTACCGGTAGAGAAGACCCGCGGATTATTGGACTTGGATGTGGCGACTGATCATCGTCAATCCTTGTCAGGTTTTATGTTTTCTTTAAGTCCCATTCCTCCATTTTGGAAAAATGCTTTGACACTGCTTCTTAGGCTTTTGTGCCAAGTTGCTGATAGTGTTCTATTTTGATGAGAAAGATGTTGACTCAATGCAGTATCTAGAACTGCAAGTTTATTTTGAAAACAAGGGCACATATTGTGGCACCTTCGGAATTTATCAACAATGACAAGTGATTTTATATCGGATTGATACAAACAAGTTTAATAACTGCCAATCATATGAAATGTTATATTGCTTACCTTATACATATATTTCTTGCTGAGCTATAGTTGCTCACTCTTGCTTGTTTTCAAATTTTACAAACACAACAGCTAAGCGAAATGGCAAGACCCAGACAGACTGCTCGAAAGCAGGTGACTAGACCCGAGCCAGCAGTTGAGATTCCACCGGTAGGCCCCATTAGCCGGATTGGTTGGCAGCTTTTGTTAGTTCGTTTTATTTATCAGTATGACCTGTGTCAATAAACATCGGTTTCTGGCCGTTGTTAAAAAAAAATCTGACCGATGTCTATGCGAGTGTAGAGAAAGGTCAAAACTTTAGACATCGGTTTTTAGGCGTTGTCTATTATCGTCTTACACATCAGTTTCTTAAAAATTTCTGATGTCATTCTTTCATTATATGCAGTAGTTCTTTTTAAATTATGATATATTATGTGCATTAGATTAACATAAACATAACACGGACAAGCTAAATAATGACATAGACATCGATTTCTTGGTAAGACTGATGTTATATGCTGTATTAGACATCAGGTGGTATGTGAAAACCGATGTTATATAGTGTTACAGTGCCTAATATAATGAGACATAGACATCGGTTGTTTGGTAAGACTGATGTTATATGCTATATTAGACATCGTTTTAATTAAAAAAATCGATGTGATATGTTCTGTTAGACATCATTTTCAGCAACAAAACCGATGTTATAGGTCCTAACATACATCGATTTTTAGCCATGCTCCGATGTTATATGTTCCAATTATACATCGTTTTTTTTAGAAAAAGTGATGTTAATTATTGGTAAAGACATCAGTTTTATATGATAACACCGATGTCTGTGTAATAGTAGACATCAGTTCTTTTAAAAAATTTGATGCAATAGACCTTTTTTTACATCATTTGTTTTAATAACTGATGTATCAAGGTTTAATCCTGTACTGATCATATATGCAGCCCAAAATTGCCAAAATTGAAATCAAACAAAACAAATTAATGTACAAAAACCAAGTACTTGCCATTCATTTACAAAAACATCCAAATGTTTACAATAGACATAATTAGTACCAAAATTGTACTTGTCGACCAAAAGCATATATAACCAAGTACATGTACGTACTTCGACAAAAGCATAACCAAAGTACACAAACTAACTACATGTACTTCCATAAACAGACCCCTTGTTCCACAAGTAGTGCAAACCAGTTCCTGACAGTTTCATTTAATAATTAGTACCAAAAGCTAGATGTACATAGGCAGAGATCTATACCAACTGTTCCATAAACCAAGTCACTATTTCATGAGTTTTTCAATGTGCTTCAAAGTCTTGTACCGCACCTCTTCAAGCTCTACCATCTTGTAAGATGCCCGAGTCTTACAAAGCCACTGCAAACAATTAAAACCCAAAGCAAAAAATAGGATAAATATACTATTTTTCAAATGCATAAATTTAATATTCACTAATTACACAATTATATTCCATATATCAAAACACACCAATTAAAGTATACCTTGGTAGAAAATGAGTACATGTCCTTATCCAAAATAATATCCCGCATATACCGCATGACAACATAACCACATTCAACAGCGCCAGGTTGTTTTGGCGATCCCTGTTCCAATAAAAATGAGAAAATATAGATTGACCAACCAAGAAAATGAAGTACATACATACATTCAACAAACCAAGTAAAGTGCTTAAATAATTACCGCAAGATTATGTATTTCGGGGGTTTTATTTACCCTTCCTGTTTGAGCATTGAAAGTTCTCACTGCACTGCAATTAAGGGCATGGAACGATAATGTGATACGTACCAAAGAAAGCATAATATATATATATACATATATATATATATATAATTATTTATTTATTTGTCAATACCTTATTAAAGCTTTTTCTAAGGCTTGATTCCGTGGTGGATGAGACAGTGGATTGAGAGTGTAAATGTCACTTTCCCAAATTATAATCAAAATCCAGTGGAAACTGTATTAAAAAGAATACCACGAAGCAAGAATTAGTATAAATCGTAGTGCTACAATTATTCTAGTAAAAATCCACAAAATCACCTACTTTTCATTATGTGGCATGAAGAAAACGCGATCTGGGCTACCTTCTTTCAGCCTTTGAACAACTAAAGCTTCAAAGTCAGCATTCAGGTTATATGTGGCTGATGGATCAAAAAACCCAAAATAGTCCAGTAAATTCTTTTTACGCATAACATTATGCAGGTACCTACAAATAATTTAATGCAATAAGTACATATATATTCCTATGCAATATGCAGAATTAGACAAGATTTAAAAAGAACAATACTTACGACATGTAAGTTGATATTACAGCCTGTCCAATCTGGTTGAACTCTAATAAGGAAATTAAATTCTCATGCAAGATAAATATTCTTTTCTCAAACCCGAAAACTTCAATATCACATGGAATTTCAATTGAGACACCTGACACTGCCATAGTTGTTGTTGCATGTTTATACAACAACCTAAAGCGGTTTGGCACATTTTTGTTTGTTGGCTCGGCATTTTTAAACATGTTCGCCAAATTCTTTAACGGATCATCAGCCTTCTGTGACACTTGCCTCTTCTTTTTCTACAAAAATTCATTTTATCATGCATAAATATAAACACAGTTTAGCACATCATGCGCGCAAGGTATGGAGAAAGAAAAAGAAATACAAACCACAACAGTTGGAAAAATAATCAACTCCTTAGGCCACGCGACGTGAGAACCAACAGCTTCGTGGACCTTCTCAATTTCACCCGGTACTGGCACTGGAACCAAAGCATTGTCGTTGATGCTTCCATCCACCAACACACGAATGCATCCATGCGGCATAGGCATTCCATGTATCTTTTCGTTCATGACCCCATCAGTCATCGCCATTCCAAATGCAACTATGTTGTGCACACTGCCTACAGCCAGCTCACATGGTTGCGGATCCTACATTTACAAGACATGCAAGGTGAAATTACAAGTTTGTATTATTCGTAGTACTGTCCATAGCTTACATAACTGCTATATATAAAAAGAAAGCGAGTGGACAATAGAGCTTGTTTTACCTTTGTTTCCTTTTTGGATGGTGGAGTAGGGTCAATAGCAACACAATCACCATCCACATTCAATTCTTCAACAGCTGCTGCCTTTTCGGGCATTGACGAGGGAACACTGGATGAACTAATCATCGCCTTTAGATCAGCAATTTGTGACATCAAATCATTCGTTCTTCTCTCCATCTCCTCATCCCTTTGTCGATCACGTGCCAGCAACTCGGCTTTTGTAATTCGAGTCCTTTTCACCTTCGGGGTGTTAAAGAATGATTTTGGGGTGGCGATGCCTCCGACTCCTCGAACCCTTCCTGAATGCTCAGGATTTCCTAATGCAAGAGTCAACACATCCTCAAATTCGGACAACTGCAGTTCACCCTTTTCCTTCTTTTCCAGCAAATCATCCTGTCAACAATACATTACATATTTACGATCAATACATATAATTACTTTTCACATAAAATGGCCACTTAACATATATGGTATAATTGTAGAAAACGGGAGGTAATTGAAAGATTTCTTACAATAACTTGGTTGATCTTTTCTTGTTCTTCATCAACTAGACCGTCCTTTCCCTTTCGAGCTTTCTTCCACATAATTGCCCGATCAGGTTCTTCTCCAGGCTGAATTTTCCCTTCTTTGACCTGTTTAAAATGAATGAAACATTAATTTGAAAGATATTCAGAAAGTCTAAATTGTAATTATAATTTAGAACTACTGCACATAATGATAAAATATTACGTCTTCTTCTAGCAGTCCGATGTAGCCCTTCCTTGATGTGCGGTGTGGATATTTTCGCTCTTTGACTCTCGCCACCTGTGCATTACGAAGTGGCTGCATCCAAACATAAAATACATAACTGACTTCAATATTGAAAGATATTACAAAAAAAAGCCAATATGCGTAAATAAAAGAATGTACTACAAATTGTGCATACCATCCAATCAACGTTGGTCCTTTGAGCAACAAATTCTCTCCAAGCATCCCTACCAACAAATGCATAATTATCTGGAGGCTTCCTTAGTTTCTTCTTTTCCCCAACAAATGGCATCACAAAATTAGAGGTTAATTTTGACTTGAACTGTCTCCACTTCCAGCCTGCAGACTGTAGAATGCTTGCTCGACTTTCTGGAGCAACTTTAAATCCAGCCTGAAATATGCAAGTAACTAATTAACCACTAAGAATGACCACATAAAAAGTAACTAATTTACATATAGACAAATATTACCTGAACATCATTCCATAACTTCTCTTTTAATTCAGGTTCCACATTTGGCCAGCTTCTAATGCTGATCGGAACCATAGTCCTAGCGAGCATGCCAACATAAGAACTCAAGGTGTGCCTAGTCTTTCCGATAGGATTTCCACGCGCATCATACCTGACTTTAAACTTCTTTCCTTGAGCCTTCTTCACCACAACTTTGTGCATAGCACAAACACTACGCTTTGCTCCTAACTTCCTTTTTGATGTTTCAGTACTAGCAATAAATTCTTCTGTCGTAGGCTGAGTTTCTTGATGTGCAGAGCCTTCTGATTCAGGATGATTGCCTTCTGTGTTTACTTCCCTTTCAGGTTCCGACATAGCTTCAATTTTATTGCTACTTGCCTTGGTCTTTCGCTTCTTATTAGATCCTTCTGATTGAGGTCCCGACATAGCTTTCGAAGGCAACTGCTCCTCCACTTCATTTTTCTTACTACTTGCCTTGGTTTTTCGCTTCTTGATAGATCCTTTCGATTGAGGTACCGACATAGCTTTCGAAGGCAACTGCTCCTCCACTTCATTTTCCTTACTAATTACCTTGGTGTTTTGCCTCTTAGATCCTTCTGATTGAGGCCCCGACATAGCTTTCAAAGGCAACTGCTTCTCCTCCACTTCCTTTTTCTTACTGCCTGCCTTGGTGAGTCGCTTTTTAGGTGCCATTCTGAGATCTGGTACTTCAATCTGTAAGACACATATTAGTCGGGGTATACGTACAATTACAAAATGCAAACTAAACAAATAAATTCAACTAAAATTGCAGGTTTAACATTAAGGCGAATAAAAATTCTAATACAATTTCAGACTAAAAACAAATGCAAATAAAATTACAAATTCAAATCAAATTGCAAACTAATCATAAAATTCAAATAAAATTACAAATTCAAATAAACATCTGGACTAAACACAAAGACAAATAAAACTGAATATTCAATTAAAATTATGCACCACAGACGGTACATGACATAAAACTAGAAAATATGGATCATTTTTTAATCCAAATTCCCTCAACATTTTGTCTTTTATTGCTAACAGTACCCTCTATTTCATCAGTTGTGTCACACGTTGGAATATTAGAGCAGAAAGGGGGATTTTCTAAAGTTGTGTCTCCTAATTCATCGTCATAATACAACTCCTGGTAGTCTCGAGGTGTGGAGTTTAGTACAACGGACCAGTTAGCATCGATCGGATCTTGAACATAAAAAACTTGTTTCACTTGGTCGACGGACACATATTTATCGTTCTTGTGACCTTGTCTAGTGAGGTCCACAAGAGTGAAGCCAAGATCATCAACCTTGATGCCTCTTTCATTGTCTGCCCATTTACACAAGAACAATGGGGCTTTAAATGCATGATAATCCAACTCCCAGATTTCTTCGATTATTCCATAAAATGTCATATCACACTCTACGGGATTTAAATCCTTAGCACTAGATACTTGGACTGTCTTGGCAACTAAAGAAACACCACTATTTTGGACAACCCTTGCATCATCTCTCTCCTTCGTGAAGTACCGGTTCCCGTTAACTAGATAACCTTCATAGGTAAAAATAGAAAAAGCTGGTTTCCCTGCCAGCCATCTTATTGTTTCTGAAACATTGTTGGCATTTTCCATCATTTCGAGACTAACCTGCACACATTGTTTAAATCAATCATTAACTAAACAACAACGACGCACCATTAAAAAATAACAAAGAAAAAAAAAGAAACCAACCCTTTTTTGAAACCAATCAGCAAATAAACGGTTGTGCTCTCCTATTAGCCACTGAGCACTCTTTTTTTTCCCCTGGTACTGTCTTTCTAGTAACTCCTTATGCATCCTGAGGAAATGTATATGTTAAGTAAACAACCACAAAATACTCGATATTTAAAAGATGAACTTACAATCAAAAAAATATAAACTTACATGATATAGGGATACACTTCAGAGTTGTTCTGAAGGACATGTAAATGTGCCTCATCTCGTTCTTTCTCCTCCACTGACTTTATTGTTACAACGGATAACGGACCTGAAAGCTTGCCCTTGTCCTTCGGAAGACCAGCAGTTGTGCAACTCTGCTTAACAAACTCCGCGCAAAATTCAACAGATTCTTCTCCTAGATAACTTTCCGCTATACAACCTTCTGGATAATAACGGTTTCGAACATAGCTCTTTAACACTTTATTGAACCGTTCAAATGGAAACATCCATCTATAAAACACCGGTCCACATAAACGCAATTCCCTAACCAAGTGTACTGTGAGATGAATCATTATATTGAAAAATGAGGGAGGGAATATCTTTTCCAACTCACACAAGGTAAGTACCAAATCTACTTGTAATTTATCGAGCTTGGATACATCTACAACTTTGTTACACAAAGTGTTGAAAAAGAAACACAATCTGATTATGCTGACCCTAACATTTTTCGGAAGAATAGAACGAATTGCAACCGGAAGTAGTTGTTGGAGAAGAGTGTGACAATCATGGGACTTTAACCCATGTATCTTTAAATCAGACATTGATACACAATTTCTTATGTTTGATGAATGGCCATAGGGAAGTTTAATATTTGACAATGAGGACAACATTTTTTTCTTTTCTGCCCTTGACAAAGTATAAGGGGCAGGGGGCAAATATGTTCTCTTTTCTCCTACTTCTGGAGCTAAATCGGGCCTGACACCCATTTCAATCATATCACGACGAGATTCCTCACTATCTTTAGTCTTGAATGGCAGATTTAATAATGTCCCAATTAGACTATCGCACACATTTTTCTCAACGTGCATAACGTCGAGACAGTGGCGAACATGGTGAAACTTCCAATATTCCAAATCAAAAAAAATTGATTTTTTCTTCCATGGACAGTCCACTTTTTTTGCCTTCCTCTCCTTCCCAAAAGTAAATTTTATCCGTTGCTGCTGCGCTAATACTTCTTCTCCAGATAGGATTTGACGGGGGTGTCTAAATTCTTGTTCTCCATTAAAACCTGCCTTATGCCTCCTATAAGGATGATACGGAGCCAAATACCGACGATGACCTTGGTAACATATTTTTCGGCTATGAGTCAAATGTTTACCAACGGTATCATCACCACATATTGGACAAGCCATATAACCCTTATTGACACAACCCGACAAATTTCCGTACGCAGGAAAGTCATTTATCGTCCACATTAAAACTGCTTTTAGAGTGAAGTAAGACTTTGTATACGCATCATATACATTTGGTTCACCTTCTTCCCAAAGCTTCTTCAAATCATCTATCATCGGTTGTAAGTACACGTCGATGTTATTACCTGGCTCATGTGGACCAGAAACTAACACCGTTAACATCATAAACTTCCTCTTCATGCATAACCATGGAGGAAGATTATAAGTTACTAGTACTACAGGCCAACAACTATACCGATTGGTTAGACCATTATTATGCGGGTTTATACCATCTGCCGCCAATGCTAAGCGAATATGTCTCGGTTCATTACCAAATTCAGGCCACCTATAATCAATATTCCTCCAAGAAGGAGAGTCAGCTGGATGACGCATTTGGCCATCTTGAGTTCGCTTCTTCGCATGCCAACTCATTAGTTCAGCTCTGGAAGCAGATTTAAACAACCGTCTAAATCTAGGAATTATCGGAAAGTACCACATAACTTTGGCTGGAATGTTAATCCTAGGTTTACCATCTTTCCCCACCTTCCAGCGAGATAGATCGCACTTAGGACACTTGGACGCATCGACATTTACAGCCCTATATAGTACACAATCATTCGGACAGGCATGAAACTTTATATACTCGAGACCTAGATCAGTTAGGGTTTTCTTTGCTTCATATGCATTAACCGGCAACACATGATCTTTAGGAAGTAAAGATCCAACAGAAGAAAGGAGCTCAGTAAAGGCATTATCGCTAATACCAAATCTAGACTTCCAGTTGTGCAATTTCAACATCGATTCTAACTTAGTACACTCACTGCCCTTAAACAAAGGTTGCTCTGCATCGGACACAAACCTCCTAAACTCATGTGAATCGTCATCGTAATCACCCCTATTATAAGCTGCTTCACAAACATCAATTGTTTGTGAAGTCGGAATTTCTGCTAAAGGATTGTGCCCTGAAGTCACTGGCGTACTACTTGGGCACTTTTCTCCATGCCAAATCCAATCGACATACCCCAAACTAAAACCATTTTGATAAAGATGACCCCTAATTATTTTCACTGACAATTTTTTGAAATTACCACAGCGTGCACATGGGCATGGAATTTCTTTAGGATTTTTAGCATTTTCTTCAGCATATATCAAGAACCGTTCAACCCCAATTTCATACTCTAAAGAATCCCTATCTTTCGAAATCCACGATTTATCCATTTGTTCGTAAAGAAACCTACCTGGTATTGTTATTCAAAAATTAATGATAGACTTATCCAAAATTATACACATCATTAAATTACAATTACTATTCTAATAATAGAAAGAATTAAACATATTAACAAGAACGTAATAGGTATAAACTTATATCTAAACTTATATCTAAACAAATAATATAGACAACAAGAAACTAATATATAAGTAAGGACATAATAGGTATAAACTTATATCTAAACAAATAATCATCACAAGTTATTACAAGAACACATTATCGAAATCATATAAACAAGCACATGCATCTAATTAGAAATCAGGACACTGAAGAATTGAACTTATAGTTGAGCAATTACTAACCTGAAGAATAGCTCAAAAACAGAAAATGTTAACCGCACACACACAAGCAAAATGCTCCTGCAAAGTCATGTTCAAATTCAGAAGTCTAGTCTATTAGAATGCTCAAATTAACCAATAATCCAAGAGTGCAAAGAAACAGATCTCACAACTACTCACTATCAAGTATCAACTACTCACTATCTTACTATCTAACAACTACAAGTACAATAATCTGCAAGCTCAAAACTACGCAATCTCGAAAACATGAAAACTACAGTGCTGCATGCTTAAAACACAGTTCATAATATTAAAGTACTGGAACAATCAATTTCACAAGTACAATACAGGACTCACAAATAAATACACTGACTCACCAATTAATGCACAAAAATGAAACAAAAAAATTTAGAGTTTTTCAATTTTCAATTTATATACACCCAAAAACAAGAATTAACAAGAATTACAAGTAATACAAACTAAAAACAAGAAACTGGAAACATATATATTCACCCAAAAACAAGAAACAGAGAGAAAAATCAAAACAAGAAAGAAAAACAAGAACTTGCCGAGACCCAAAACAAGAAAAGTAAGAAAAAGATACATGCAAAAAGAAAACAAGTAATTAACACAAAAAACTTACTAATTGAAGATGACCCAAGCAACAAGAGCAACAAATCTGCAAAAAATATTGTTCAATTAAAAAAAATCGAGCTTAATTCGAACTATTAATCGGAAAATGACTTACGATTCGAGCTTCTTCTTCTCTTAAATTCGAGCTTCCTCTTCTCTATTTCGATTTAGAGATTGACAGAGAGAGGGTCGTGAGAGAGAGAGAGAGAGAGATAGAGAGAGATGAGTGAGAGAGAGATGAGTGTGTGTGTGTGTGTGTGTGTGAGAGACAGAGAGATGAGTGAGAGAGATGAGTGAGAGAGAGAGAGAGACGAGTGAGAGAGAGAGAGACGTGTGTGAGAGAGAGAGAGAGAGAGAGAGATGAATGAGAGCTGTGTAGAGAGAAATTAGGGGAAAGTATGGCTAAGGCGGGATACTAAATTAGGGTAATGTTACTTAGGCGGGATTATAAAATTTTCTAAGGCAAATGTTTTATGAGAAAATGGGGGGAAAATGACTCAGCACGTTTTTTTCTATTCCGAGAAAAAAGGTTTAGACATCGTTTATTTAAGCAACCGATGTCCAGAAATCTGTTTAACATCGCTTTTTAAATAACTGATGTTAAAAACGCTTTTAACATCGGTGGCTTTTCAAAGCGTTGTTAAAGGCCCGATGTCTAATTCATATTTTCTTGTAGTTTAGTTCGTTTTATTTATGAGTATGACCTGTGCAAGGCAGTGTATGGTAACAAACTTTCAATCCGCCAACTTCGCTTCATATCGAAGTGTTGCTGGTAGCATATATACTATTTAATTCGGTCTGTAATAACTCTGATACTTTTATTACTGCTTAATCAATGTTGTGACGTTTCTGAGGCTCTAACCTGTGTGTGTGTGTGCGGTGTGAGTTAGTGTGGGATCGATGGCTGTTTTATTTATATTATGTGCAAGAACAGGTATGTTATTAATGGAAAATGGACCGTGAGCGCCTAGATCTCCGACCCCGGATCTGGGGGCGTCACAGAAATGGTATCAGAGCGAGGTTACAGTTCTCAAAAATGATAGTAATTTAAGAAAGCAACCCTAATAATAATAACAATAATAATAACCCTAATAACAACTTTAATAATACTTAGAACTCTCATCGAGTTTGTAGTCGGGTTATCGGATATAGTCCTGGCTTTAAGGCCCGTGAGGGAACTACTCCTAAACCTTTCTTTTTGGTAAGTGACCCTCCTTATTTCCCTTGTGTAGATGGAGGAGATACCAGACCCTAAGGCCTTCGAGAGAGAGCATGATGAGGCACTGATGCGAGATACCGAGGATCCTGAGGAGGATATGGGTGCTGACTCCGAGCTTGGCCCCTGGATTACGCTGATAGGAGATACTGATGATGAGGATCCCGTTGAGGAGCCCTTTGAGCCTGAGCCTGAGCCAGAGCCTGTTACCCCATCTCCTGTAGCTACTGATGAGGAGAGTGTGAGATCCGGTGAGGGTCGTGTTGTGTCACCCCCACCTTCTCCACAGACATCTAGCCCTGTTTCATCGGACGGTGACTCCGAGGATGATACTTCTGGCGAGGAGGAGCTTGACCCTACCCCTGCCACTGCTCCTGCTCTTGCTACTGCTGCTGCACCTACTCCTGTTCCTGTCATACCACCCCCACCGATGGACCTACCCCCAGTGTCGGGTACTGAGCACGCTTACGTGGTACAGTTCCTGACCCGAGACTTACTATCTGCAGAGGCCCGACTTAACGAGGCGAGGCGGGCATTAGTGGAGGAGCGCGAGGCGCGCTTGAGGATCCAGGCTGAGATGAGGACCGCTGTTGCTAGGAGGGCTAGGGCTCGACTCCATAGGATTGAGAGGAGGAGTCGCGAGAGGATTCTTGGATTAGGGATCCGCGGGGACGGAGTGATCCAGGCTAGGGATGCTAGGCGTGTTCTGCGTCGTGCATTTGCCCGAGTGAGGACCTTGCTCCGCCGCGGTGCGGCCCCGTGATGTGTTACTGATAGCTCAGTCCCCTAGGTTCAGATGACATTAGTGTGTCGATTTTGCGGGATAGTTGACTTGTGCAGTGGTATCCTTTCTGACCAGTGGATGAGTAGACTGACCTACAGATATGTAGATGTGACTTCGGGTAGTATGTATGGATGTAGCCCTACTTTTGTGTAGCCTGACTATTCGGATGATGTACTTGTATTTGTTCCACTTTTGCTAGACTTTGACATCGGAACTATGTATTTGGCTCTAACATCCAAACTTTGTGACAACCCTTATACCGTACTTATTTAGTTTCAGTTTCCTTGATATTGTCTCAACTGCTTTACTTTCCGATGCCATGCTCTACTGTTTTGATATACAACTGTGATTATACAATTGCTACAAGCCACAAATACAACCATGCTGTTTGAAATTTACGATATGCGATTTTAAATTGTTCTCTACAATTTCCAAAAATGTTCCTACAAGTTTTAAAATGAATTTTTCAAAAAAAAAAATAATAAATAAATATTTTTGAGGTTTCGAAATTTTGAAAACTCTTGCAAATGTTTTCGCATCTCATAGAGATTTTTCCCAAAAATGTTTTGACGTTTTATCTCCAGCATCGGGTTATTAAAACTTTTGCACTTCCACTCTTATGAGGAGGAACGATACGCTCCTGACCCGTGCAAACGATGTCAGGTAATTGGAAAACCCTAACCCCTTTCTTGTTTTATTATCAGAATCATGCCACCAAGAAGAATGAACACTCGAGCTCACCCGATCAGTTCTGAGGGCCAGGGTAGCCACCATGGGACCGGAGGCCACCAGAACCGTGAAGGGGAGAATGTCAACCTGAGCGAGAGTGAGGGCAACGATCATAACTTGTTTGATGACTCTGAGTATGAAGAAGAAGAAGCTGGTGATGACACCCGAGAGGCAGAACATCCTAGGGGAGGCCCTATGGAACAGTTCATGGAGTTACTTAGGCAGAACTTGGACCGTCCCCCAGTTCAGCAACCACCCCAAAATGCTAATGCAAATGCTTTCCGGAACTTCAAATCCCTGAAACCCCTAGAATTTAAAGGAACTGCCGACCCGGTCGAGGCAAGGGCCTGGCTGAAGGAAATGGAAAAATCTTTCGAGATACTAGGTGTCGCTGAGGAGCAGAAGACTGTTTTCACCACTTACCTTCTGAAGGGTGAGGCGAACTATTGGTGGGAAGCTAAGAAGAATTTGGAAGGAAGAGGTGTGGTGACCTGGGAGAGGTTTAGCGAGCTGTTCTTGGAGAAGTACTTTCCTAGGTTCATGGAGACACAAATGGAGCTGAAGTTTTTGGAACTGAAGCAAGGTAACATGACGGTGGCCGAGTATGAGGCCAAATTTACTGAGCTGTCGAGGTTTGTGCCGGAGTATGTGAACTCTGAGGCAAAGAGGGCCCGAAGGTTTCAATTAGGGCTAAAGCAATGGATTCAGAATCGTGTGGCGGTTCTCGAGCTGACAGACTATGCCACCCTGGTACAGAAAGCATCAATTGTTGAGGCTGGGAGTGAACAGATGCAGAAGGAGAGGGAAAGAAAGAAGAAGAAGTTTGATAGTCGAAAGGGAAACTCTGCGGGAGGGAGCTTTCCGAGCAAATTTAAGCGAGGAACGATGTCCCAACCCAGCGGAAACTTTGGAACCAAGAGAGCTGAAAGTTGGAGTATGGGCCAGAGCGGCCGACCACAGGGATCGTCTTACTCTACCCCATCCCGAGCCCAACCCCCAGAATGTAATAAATGTGGAAGGAAACATGCGGGCGTGTGTAACCTGCAAGATGTGAAGTGCTTCAAGTGTGGGCTGACAGGACATTATGCTAACGCCTGTCGAGGAACTAGTAACAACACCAGTACCGGAGGTAATTGCTTCAAGTGTGGGAAACCAGGGCACAGAATGAGGGAATGTATGTCCTCTGGGCCAGCTGCATCAAGAGTGAGTGGAACTGCTTCTAACAAGGCCCCTACTGCAAGAACTTTTAACATGACGGTGCAGGATGCCGTGAGGAACACGGATGTGATTGCAAGTACTCTACTACTCAACTCAGTTAAGGCAAATGTTTTATTTGATTCGGGAGCTACCAAGTCTTTCATATCTCTAGATTTTGTATGTCAGTTAGGCCTTAAGACTGAACCATTGAAAGACAGACTGCAAATAGAGATAGCTAATCATGAAATTATTCCTGTTAGCCACGTATGTCCAGGATGTGACCTAGAAATAGAAGGGCGACACTTCCGGGTAGACTTAATACCTTTTAAACTAGGAGAGTTTGACGTAATAGTAGGTATGGATTGGTTAACAACCCACGGAGCCCAGATTGATTGTGTGAAGAAGAAAGTAAGTTTGAAACTGCCAGGGGACGAAGAAGTAGTGTTTAGTGGGAAACGGCAAAACCAAAAGTTCCTGACTATGATTCAAGCTAAGAAGCTGTTACGTAAAGGATGCGAAGCCTATTTAGCCTATGTGAAGGATACCAAGAAAGAGGCACCAAACCTACAGGAAATCCCTATCGTCAATGAGTTCGCGGACGTATTTCCGAATGATCTTCGAGGACTACCACCTGATAGAGACATCGAGTTCGCTATAGACTTAGTTCCGGGCACGGTCCTAATTTTGAAAGCCCCATATCGGCTAGCCCCAGTGGAGATGAAAGAGCTAGCCACTCAGTTACAAGAGTTGTTGGATAAAGGGATGATAAGACCTAGTGTGTCACCGTGGGGAGCCCCGGTGTTATTCGTGAAAAAGAAGGATGGTAGTATGAGATTATGTATAGACTACAGGGAGTTGAACAAAGTGACTATAAAGAATAAATATCCCTTGCCCAGGATAGATGACCTGTTTGATCAATTGAAAGACGTAGTTTATTTTTCCAAAATTGATTTGAGGACCGGGTATCACCAGTTAAAGATTAAGCCAGAAGATATACCAAAGATGGCCTTTCGTACCCGGTACGGACACTATGAGTTCCTAGTGATGTCATTTGGGTTAACGAATGCCCCTGCAGCTTTCATGGATTTAATGAATCGAGTCTTCAAGAAGTACTTGGACAAGTGTGTTATAGTCTTCATCGATGACATCTTGATTTATTCCAAGACAAAGGAGGAACATGCAGAGCACTTGAGGATTGTATTGGGAGCATTGAGAGAAGAAAAGTTGTACGCTAAGTTCTCGAAGTGCGAATTTTGGTTGAAGGAAGTTCAGTTTTTAGGGCATGTGATTAGCGAACAAGGCATTCTAGTGGACCCAGCCAAAATAGAGGCTGTATCAAATTGGGAGAGACCAACCACCCCGACAGAGGTGAGAAGTTTTATAGGGTTGGCTGGCTACTATAGGAGATTTGTCCAAGACTTTGCAAAGATAGCAGCCCCTTTGACCCGACTAACTCGCAAGACCGAGAAGTTTGTGTGGACTGAAAAATGCGAAGAGAGCTTCCAAGAGTTGAAAAAGAGGTTGGTGACAGCACCAGTACTAGCCCTACCTGACGATAAAGGAGATTTTGTGATTTATAGCGACGCATCCCATAAAGGTTTAGGGTGTGTGCTTATGCAGCACGGTAAAGTGATTGCGTATGCGTCCAGACAACTTAAGGAGTACGAGATGAGATACCCCACCCGTGATTTGGAATTAGCAGCGATAGTTTTTGCTTTGAAGATTTGGAGACATTATCTTTACGGAGAAAAGTGTGAAATCTACACGGATCACAAGAGCTTAAAGTACATATTCACTCAAAAAGAGTTAAACATGAGGCAGAGAAGATGGTTAGAGCTAATTAAGGATTATGATTGTGAGATTCATTATCACCCAGGGAAGGCCAACGTAGTGGCCGATGCACTTAGCCGAAAGGAGAAGCTTAAGATGATAACGTCAGTGGACGAATTGATCAAGGACCTCGAGAAACTGGAGATTGAGGTGAGGTTACCAGGAATTGGACAAGAGAGTCTAATGGAAATAAAAGTCCAACCACCGCTATTGGAAAAGATTAAGTTATGCCAGGAAAAGAAGATAGAAGAAGAAAAGAATTCGATGGAGAAAATTTTGACTGGCGAGGAAATTAAGTGTGAGAAGGACGGGAATGGAATTATGAGGTACGCATCTAGGATATGGATCCCGAACGTTCAAGAATTAAAAGACGAGATTTTGCAAGAGGCTCATAGTTCGAGGTACTCAATTCACCCTGGAGGCACTAAGATGTATAGGGAATACTATTGGTGGCCAAATATGAAGAAGGACGTGGCAGAGTGGGTAAGTAAATGCTTGACATGTCGAAGAGTGAAGGCCGAACACCAGAGGCCCAGTGGATTGTTGCAACCCTTGGAGATACCCGAGTGGAAGTGGGAGCAAATTGCGATGGACTTTGTGGTCGGATTACCAAGGACCAAGACTAATCATGATGCCATCTGGGTAATTATCGATAGACTGACCAAGTCGGTACATTTTCTTCCAATCAACGAGAGATACACTGTCGACAAACTGGCAGATATTTACTTAAAGGAGATCGTGGTAAGGCATGGGGTTCCTGTGAGTATTGTATCAGATAGAGACCCAAGATTCAACTCCAGGTTCTGGAGAAGTTTTCAGGTTTGTGTGGGGACCAAGTTAAACATGAGTACTGCATACCATCCCCAAACAGACGGACAGAGTGAGAGAACCAAACAGACCATCGAGGACATGTTGAGAGTATGTGCCATAGATTTCGAGGGAAGTTGGGATGACCACTTGCCGTTGATCGAATTTTTCCTACAACAACAGTTACCATGCGAGTATAGCCATGCCCCCATATGAAGCTTTGTACGGACGAAGATGTCGGTCTCCCTTGTGTTGGGAAGAAGTTGGAGAGCGGAAGATATTAGGGCCTGAACTGGTCCAACAGACAAGAGAAACTATCGAACTCATAAGAGGACGGCTGGTAGCGGCCCAAGACAGACAGAAAAAGTAAGCGAACCAGACCCGCAAGGACAAAGAATATGAGGTAGGAGAGTTTATGATGTTAAAAGTATCACCGTGGAAGGGATTGATGAGATTTGGTAAGAAAGGAAAACTAAGCCCGAGATTTATTGGATCTTTTGAGATCTTGAAACGAGTTGGAAAGTTAGCCTATGAATTGGCTTTACCTCCGAGCTTACAGCAAGTACAAAATGTGTTCTATGTGTCCATGCTACGACCCTACCATACCGACTTCCGACATGTGATAGAACATGATCAAGTGGATCTGCAACCAGACTTAACATATGTGGAGCAACCCGTAGAAATCATGGATAGAAAAAAATAGGTGCTGAGGAACAAGGTTGTCAAATTAGTAAGAGTTTTGTGGAGGAATCAGAATGTCGAAAAATCAACATGGGAACTAGAGAGCACGATGCGTGAAAAGCACCCCCAACTGTTTTCAACCTGATTCCGGGACGGAATCCTTTTAAGGAGGGGAGGCTGTAAGAACCCTAATTTTTGGTAATATTTCCTTTTATTTAATATCTTGTGACATTGTCAATATGGAACCTTTCTAGTCATCCCTGTTGATTAATAGAATTGATTGTCTGAGAAACTGTGTTGTTGCATTCATTATGTAAGATAAAAGAGAAGATTGTGAAGGCAAGAGTCTTATTGTTAGTAAGATTTATAAAACTTGGGATTTGAGAATGATTAGAGTATTAAAAGATTTATTAAGAATTATGACGAGGAATTATGGATATTCGAGGGATTTACACAATTAAGTACTTAAGGAATTATAGGGGAAATCTCTACGCGACAAAGTATTATTACGAGAGATTGATTAAGATACGATACAAATTAAAGATTAAATGACAAGCATTGGTGGAAGAATAATGATACAAGGAGTAGTATTGTATGCAAGTCCCATGCAACCAAGTGGTTAGAAATAAGCAAACTAGTTAACCAAATGGAAGGGGAATAGTAACTAGTTAGCTTGCTTTTCAAAAAGGGGAGACAAGTAGTACATGTGACCATACCTATGCTAGTACCTTGCTATACATACACATTATGTATCACCCAACCCTAACTTTATCAATTATTTCAACCAACAACACAAAAATCAAAAAGACCAAAAGCTCTCCCCCCCCCCCCCCTTGGAAGAAAAAGCTCTCGGCCAACATAGAAAAAGGAAGAAGAAAATTCTTCCTCCCCCATTTCCCATCACTCATAAATCAAGACATAATTACTAGGCCTTCTACATCATCTAAGCAAGGTATGTTAAGAGTTTCAAGCCATTTCATCCATCCAATTTCAAGATATTAATTATAATAGATATTGTGAATAGTAACCATGGTTGGTTTTTCTTTTAGATCTTGGATTGTAAGGGTTGTAGGAGACCATTCAAGGTGTTATTGAGTTTTGTAAGGCTTATCCAAGGCTCCTAGGTGCTCAAGAAGGTATAAAAATCACAAACCCTTTTGGTCATGTAGTGTTTATAGTATTTGGTGATAGATCCATGTGTTATAGTGTTAATCTTGGTTGTATATGTAATGGATGACATGGATCTTGAGTTTTGATGTTGTGAATGTGATTTTTATGATTGTGGATAGTATATGTATCTCCATGAGTGTTATAAAGCATGAACTAAGTGAATTAGGTGTTGGTTGTGTTGTGGAATTGAGAAAATTGGTTGATCTAAGTGAATACATGCTTTCTGAGTTTTCCAGGAACATTGACCTACCTTGTAACATGGTGTTGTGGAATAAAAACTAGGTTGAAAATATTGCGGCTAGGGTTTGTATATTTAATGCTAGGGTTCGTGAGCTTCGTGCTTTAATGGCTGCTTCTGCGTTCGAGACTTAAACGGTCCTCACAGAATGCCTACGTATCTCTGTAAATTAGAGAATCAAGCCAATAAAACGTAGTTCTGAGGTGAGGGGTCTGACCCTTTATATAGGCTGAGAAGCCTTAGAATTATGGTAGGATTTGGAGACTTGGTGGGCAAGTCTTTGAGGAATGTTCTAGATCTATTCCTTGTAGGAATCAGTTTCCATATTGAATTGGATGCCTTACTGGATAAGTCTGAAGGGGATATTATCCTTATCCAACTCTTATTTGCTGAGCTGTTTATTACCCTTAATATTAATTACGAAATTAATACTATAATCAGGGTTTTGGGCCCAGCTGGTGGGCCCCACGTTTGGACTAATTTCGGCCTAGTTAATGCCACATTAAATGTGTCTTTAAGGCTCATTTTCAGCCCATATCATTTGCCCCCCAACTTCTAAGGAAAACTGATCAGGTTTTCATAGAAGTTATATTTGCCTTAATCGAGACTCGGGGTCGTTTTTATCCCTTACCTGGGACTTCTTAATTACCCTTATATGGGAATTTTGGTTTACACTAGTGTTTCACAAGTGTCGTCTTGGTTGTAAAGTGTGGAGCGACCTACACATTTACGACGATTTGCCTTATTCGAGGCTTTAATTTGTGCTTGCTTTTAGCAATTTCGGCACTTTCATAGAGTTTTTATGCATTATTAGCATAAATTATTGCTCAATTTGTCAAGAAATATTTCTATAATTTTCCTCGTATTTTTCTGTACTTTTCCTAGTATTTTAGGAATTTTTTATATACCAACAGGTATTTTTCGTAATTTTTCCTAATAATTTAGGAATTTTTATATACCAACAGGTATTTTTCGTAATTTTTCCTAATAATTTAGGAATTTTTATATACCAACAGGTATTTTGATTATTTTTTGGGAATTATTTTTCAATTTCCCAACATTATTTTAAAGGATTAACTTTAAAAAAGTCATCCTGGCAAAAATGCTTCCTGGGCGTGGGTACCCCCGCCAAGGAGACACCCTCCTTAGGAACGCCTAGGGGGTTTGGTCTCCTGGGCGTGGGTGTATCTTTGCCCTTTGAAATGCTTCCTGGGCGTGGGTACCCCCGCCAAGGAGACACCCTCCTTAGGCACGCCTAGGGGGTTTGGTCTCCTGGGCGTGGGTGTATCTTTGCCCTTTGAAATGCTTCCTGGGCGTGGGTACCCCCGCCAAGGAGACACTTTCCTTAGGCACGCCTAGGAAGTTTGGTCTCCTGGGCGTGGGTATGCCTGCGTTCCTTGAAATGCTTTCTGGGCGTGGGTACCCCCGCCAAGGAGACACTTTCCTTAGGCACGCCTAGGAAGTTTGGTCTCCTGGGCGTGGGTATGCCCTTCTTTAAAGAAAATCGAGCTGGGCGTGGGTACCCCCGCCAAGGAGACACCCTCCTTAGGCACGCCTAGGGGGTTTGGTCTCCTGGGCGTGGGTATACCCTTCTTTAAAGAAAATCGAGCTGGGCGTGGGTACCCCCGCCAAGGAGACACCCTCCTTAGGCACGCCTAGGGGGTTTGGTCTCCTGGGCGTGGGTATACCCTTCTTTAAAGAAAATCGAGCTGGGCGTGGGTACCCCCGCCAAGGAGACACCCTCCTTAGGCACGCCTAGGGGGTTTGGTCTCCTGGGCGTGGGTATAGCCTTTTAATTGGGCCTCCTGCCTTTAAATTCTGATGGGCTTTTATCCTATTTTCTAAAAATGTCGTAGAACATTCTAGAATTATTTTTAAAATTTGAATTTCATGGGCTTCCCGCCTATTCAAAGGCCCAGTCACCTGTTGATAGCCCATTTACTGGATATAACCGGTTGAGTGACCAACCGTGAACTCTATAAAAGAGTAGTGTGCATCCCTCATTTCTCATTTCACTATTCAGCAAAAATTATTTCTCCCTTATCACAAATACTTTTCAAAAAAGCTCTGCTAGGGTTCTGTCGTGAGGCGATTTCCGGCGTCTTTCCTCCGCCCTGTTTTCCAGTTTCTGTTTGAAGATTGTTGAATCTTCATCTTCTTCACCCTTTTTTTTCAACATTTCTGGGTTTCAAGCCTTCAAGGGAAGCATATCAATGGAGGACTCTAGCTCTTCAGGCCAGTCTCAACTTGCTAACACTTCTACCACCGCTCCACGGCTTTCAAGGGGTAAGAACCCTAAAACATCTCTTGTCCATGCCAGTGTTTTTTCCCTTAGAGATCTTTTAAATGAGTTTGGTCAAGCTTTTCCAAATATACTGCATTTAGATGCTTATGAGTATAAATCGAAATACAAACAACATAGGGTAGACATTCTAGCCCAACTTTTTCATATTAATGGGCCTTATAGGGCCGTTGTTCCGGCCTCAAACGAAAGGGCTTGTCACCCAAAGCCTGGGGCCATTAGGATTTATAAAGAGACTTTTTATGCTGGTTTTCGCCTACCTCCTCCTCCTTTTGTTTATCGTCTTTTGGCCGAAGCCCGGGTTTGTCCAACCCAACTTATGCCAAATGCATGGCGTTTTATCTATTGTTTCTTGGTCCAATGTAAGAAACATGGGCTTGAGCCCAGTATTTCTGTTTTTCGATATTTATTCAAATTTGTCAATTCTTCTGACAATTCGGGCTGGGTCAAAATCCAACACCGTTCCTTAGCCCGTTCTTGTTTTGTTTCGGATTCCGCTCCTGATTCCCTTCCTAATTGGAAGAGGGAATGGTTTTATATCTTTTTGGATGGGGATGACTGGGACAACTATTTTCGGCCCAACTTCTGCAGAGCCGTTGATGGGCCTGTCAGGAGTTTAAAATTGGGCGTGGAAGAAGAGGCCGCCATAACTTTGTTAACATCCGATAATTTGCATCAATGTGCGAATTTGATTTCTGAAGATTCGTTGCAGGCCCACGGGCTAAGCGATTTGGGCCCTGATGGTAATTCTCACCTCTTGCTTTGTTAACATTTTATGCTAGATATAATTTTCTAACTTTCTTGTAATCATTTTGCAGCCAAAACTGCTCTGGGAGCAATTTTTAGGCAGAGGGAGACTGCTGCCACTGCTAGGGTGGTAACAGAGAACCCTAGGGCCAAAAGGGCCAGGACAGATGAGGCTTCTCCCGCGGTGGAGCGTGTTCCTGCTTTTCTTCAAGAAAAGCCAGTTCCTATTGAGGAAGACCTCACTCCCTTTACGGTGGGATGGGGTTTATGCAATAGGGACACAGTCGTAGGTGATTCTAGGGCCGCAGCTGAGTGGTCCAGGAGCGTGGTCACTCCACGAGATAGGATTCACATTGTGGAGTCCTCTGATGACTTGCAAATTGAGCTTCTTGGGGCTCAAGCTGTTGCTTCGGTAATTTCTTATTCAACTTCTTTAATTTAATTGCATTTACTTTTCCCTTATTCACTTGTTTCCTTTGCAGATGAACGCCTACCTTCAGGCCGCTGTTCATAACCTGAAGGAGGTGCGTGCTGATAAGACCATTGCTGAGAGGGACAGAGACAGATACTTTGATGCCTCCGAGGCAAACTTTGCTCGTTTTAGGGAGGTGGAGAAGGAGCTGGCTGCTGAGAAGGAGAAGAACAGGAAGCTACAGCTGGAGGTGCAGCAGAACAGGGAACACATCATTGCTGATTACAAGGCTTCTAAGGACTTTCAAGATGTCCTGAATGCCGAGTATGATGCAAACTTTCCTGGCACCTTCAAGGAGTGTTGGGAGGGGATCATCGAGGTGCTGAGTGGGAAGATCGAGGGGGTATCCCTGGAGAAGTTCCCGGTACCTGCTATCCCTGGATTGACAGATACTCTGGAGGTTGCTACTGAGACAGCAGTAGATGGGGACTCTCAACCCACTCAGGATCCACCTTCTTCTCCTGGAGTAGAGACAGCAGATCCTTCTTCTACCCAGGGAGATGTTGTTATTGAGGACTTAGATGCATAGATGGCCCTGCGTGGCTTATTTCTGTTTGTCTTTATTTATTCTGAACTTCTGCCCTTCGGGGCTTATGACTTAACTTATTTATGTAGTAGTTTCTTTTGTTTCCACATTCTCATTTTTTTTTATAGTTCGTTAAACTTTTAGAATTTCTCAAGTACTTGGCCTCCTGGCTGGTACTAAACTCACAAGCTAGTCCAACATTTGCCTTTCGTGTTTATTTTAACAAAGAGAAATAACTCATAGAGAAAACAGTATAAATTCCATTATGCTGTCAAAAGATATCAATAGAATGGGTTCAACCCTTACATAAATATTCTATCTTCTACTGGGAGCAACATGCTCTAAAATGGTTTCATTCGAACCTTATTCGAACCTTATCAATAGAATGGGTTCAACCCTTTGCACAGAAGCCATGGGAAAAGGTCCAAGTATATCCATCCCCCACATTGCAAATGGAATGGGAGAGTTAATCGAGGTCAACATCTCAGGCGGTTGCCTCACAATTGGGGCATGCTTCTGGCATCTCTCACATCTCTTGACATAGTTTTGTGCATCAGCCAACATCTCCGGCCAATAGAACCCTAAACGAATTATCTTGTGAGCTAGGGCTCTGCCCCCCAAGTGTTGGCCACAAATCCCTTCATGAACTTTTTCCAATGCTTCTCTTGCCTCTTGAGGCCTTAAACATTTCAAGTATGGGATGACAAACGACCTCTTATACAAAATGCCTTCAATCAAAGTGTATCTCAATGCTCTTACTGAAAGTTTTCGTGCCTCCAGGGCATTGTCTGGGAGCCATCCGGTCTCAAGGTGTGCCTTGATAGGGTCTATCCAAGAGCCTCCTATATCGATTGGTGCCAATAACTTTGAATTAACGGTCGGGGCCTTCAAGACCTGAAAATAGACACTCCCAGCATAATTTTCTATCTCGGAAGAAGCAAATTTAGATAGGGCATCGGCCTTAATGTTTTCCTCTCTTGGAATGTGCTCAACATAGCACTCCTCAAACTGGGACATAACAGCCTTTACTACTCTCAAGTATTTTACCATAGTCTCATCCTTAGCCTCGAATTCACCATTTACTTGTGATACCACAAGCCTTGAATCTCCACAAACTTTGAGATTCTTGACCCTCATGATTCTGGCCAAGCCCAAACCAGCTATCAATGCCTCATACTCCGCCTCGTTGTTGGTAGTAGGGAAATCCAACTTTAAAGCGTACTCAACTGTGAACCCATCGGGGCTTTGCAAAACCAAACCTGCACCACTAGATTTTGTTTTTGATGCTCCATCAAAATAGAGCACCCAATATTCCTTCAGATCGGGTGTAAGTTTTTCTTCTTTTTCCTCTTGCCCAGGGGTAGTCATTATCTCTTGCCCCCCGACTTCTTGGTTGTTAATAGTGCATTCAACCACGAAGTCAGCTAATGCCTGAGCTTTGATAGCAGTCCGAGGCTTGTATGTGATGTCAAACTCTCCTAACTCAATCGCCCATTTGATTAGCCTTCCACTGGCCTTTGGGCTATGCAATATGTTCCTCAACTGCTGGTTTGTCAGAACTTGAATCTTATGTGCCTGAAAGTAAGGCCGCAGCTTTCTTGAGGCAGTTACTAATGTCAAAGCAAACTTTTCTATGGGTGAGTAATTCAACTCAGCCCCATGCAACACTTTGCTCACATAGTAGATAGGTTTCTGGACCTTCTCCTCTTCCCGAATAAGGACAGCACTCAGGGCTTGTTCGGATACCGCCAGGTATAAACTAAGAATCTCCCCAGGACTTGGTTTGGTCAACAACGGGGCTTCAACCATGTACTTCTTCAGTTGCTCAAAGGCCTCTTGGCTCTCAGGTGTCCACTCAAAATTTTTCACCTTTTTTAACGCTTGGAAGAAAGGCAAGCATTTGTCTCCAGACTTGGAGATGAATCTTCCTAAAGCTGCAACTCGACCTGTCAACCTCTGCACATCTCTTATAGAGCGTGGTGGCTCCATGTCTAAAATCGCCTTGATCTTGTCAGGATTGGCCTCAATGCCTCTTTTTGAAACCATCAGCCCTAAAAACTTCCCAGATCCAACGCCAAAAGCACACTTGGCGGGATTCAACATCATCTTATGGTGCCTCAGCACTTCAAATGCCTCTCCGAGGTGCTTGATATGATCAGCCTTAAGTAGGCTCTTGACTAACATGTCATCAACATATACCTCCATGGTTTTTCCAATCAGATGGGTGAATATCTTATTCACCAATCGTTGGTAAGTAGCTCCTGCATTCTTTAGACCAAAAGCCATGACAAGATAACAGAAGACACCAAAGTCAGTTATGAAAGATACCTTAGGTATGTCATCCTTGTGCATCTTAATCTGATTATAGCCGCTGAATCCATCCATGAAGCTTAACAACTCATGTCCAGCTGTGGCATCTATCAACATATCAATCCTCGGCAGGGGAAAACAATCTTTTGGGCATGCATCATTCAGGTCAGTGAAGTCTATACACATTCTCCACTTCCCATTTGCTTTCTTGACCATGACTGGGTTCGCTAACCATTCAGGAAACTGAATCTCTTCAATAAAACCAGCTTCCAAGAGCTTATTCACTTCTTGCCTAATGGCCTCTTGCCTTTCCGGAGCAAAGTTTCTCTTCTTCTGCTTTATTGCCTTCCTTTTGGGATCAACATTTAACTTATGAGTTATGAGTTGGGGGTCAATCCCTGGCATATCGGCTGCTGTCCAAGCGAACACGTCGCTATTCTTCTGTAAAAATTCTATTAACTTGCCCTTTAGGGGTTCTTTCAGAGATGCTCCAACATAAGTAACTTTTTCATGATCATTAGGTTCTAGAGGTACGGGAATCAAATCCTCTGCTGGCTTCCCTCTATGCTCTTCATCATCGCGGACATCCATGTCTTCAATCGGAAGGACCTGCCCCCCGACTCCATCGGCCCTCAGTGCGGCCACATAGCAACTTCTTGCCATCTTCAGATCACCCTTTTGTTCTCCGACACCATTCCGTGTCGGAAACTTAATTTTCATATGATAGGAAGAGGCCACAGCCTTAAACGCATGAAGTCCAGTCCTTCCAAGGATTGCGTTGTATGTTGATGCTGCCTTGATCACCAAGAAATTCAACATCTGAGTCGCCTCTTTAGGCTCCTGCCCAATAGTCACGGGTAGCAGAATAGTCCCTTCAACGTTGGACTCCACTCCGTTAAACCCGTATATAGGCATGTTTGTAGGGGTCAGTTGAGAGTCGTTGTAACCCATCTTTACAAATGCATCATGAAATAAAATATCCACAGAAGCCCCATTGTCTATCAAGACTCGTTTTACTTCTGAGTTTCCAATCACGGGAGTTATGACCAGCGGGTCGTCATGGGGGAATTTCACCCCTTCCAAGTCTGAATCATCGAAACCAATTACCATCTCGGTTTTAGCACGCTTCGGGGCTTCTCCCACAATGTGCATTACTTCTCTAGCATAAGCCTTTCGAGAATTCTTAGTCGTGCCAGCTGCTATCGGACCTCCCCAGATCATATTGATAACTGCCCTTCGGGGCTGTGGATTGCGATCATGGTTGTCATCCCTCCTATTATTATCTCTCCTTTCATTGTCCCTTCTGTCATTGTCCCTTCTCTGGTTCCCACGGTCATCACCCTTGGTGAACTGACTTAGTTTTCCTCTTCGTATCAAGAACTCAATCTCATCCTTGAGTTGCCTACAATCGTCGGTGTCATGTCCCACATCTTTGTGGAACCTGCAGTATTGCTCTTATTTCGCTTAGCTGGGTCTCCTCTAAGTGGCTTCGGCCATCGGAAGTCCTTTTCCTTTTCAATGTCCAACAGGATCTGGCTTCTTGGAGCATTAAGTCTGGCATACTCGGAAAACCTTGGACCCGAGTTCTTTTTTGGAGCAGATTCAGAGTCTCTGCTAGCTCGGGGATACTTGTCCCTAGCATCGTACTCTTGTTCTTGCTTCCGCTTGTTCCCTCCATTGCCCAACGCGGCTTCTTTCTTGATGCTGTCCTCAGCTTTTATATACTTGTCCGCCCTTCGTTGAAGTTCATCCATGCTTTCAGGGGGGTGTTTTGCCAATGACCTCTTAAAAAAGAGATCCGTGGTTCCATGCTGCAAGGCTACCATGGCCACCTTATTTTCCAAATCGGTGATATTCAGGGTTTCCTTAGTGAATCGCTTGATGTAATCTCTTAAGTTCTCATTCTTTCCCTGTGTTACATACATAAGGGATGCGGAGCTTTTCTCGTGAATTCTTCCGCTAATGAATTGACTGACAAAAGCGGTACTCAACTCCTTGAAAGAGCTAATCGAGTTTGGAGGTAAACGACTATACCAACGTTGCGCCATGCCCGACAGGGTTTGGGGGAACGCCCTACACTTAAGGGCATCGTTAGGAGGCTGCAGTAACAATGCGCTTGTAAACGTTCTCACATGAGTTGCGGGATCCCCCGTTCCATCGTAAGCTTTGATCGTGGGCATCTTAAACTTTCGGGAGATATGTACATTCATCACCTCCTCAGTGAATGGAGGGGTCGGATCATCCAGATCTCCTTGTAGCATCAAATCTCTAGGATTATTCTTGGGGAGTTCCACCCTGGTAGTTCCTCTGGTTGGGGCTTCAGCCCTTCGGTGTCTCCTTGAAGACCTCTCCAGATCTATGAAGGGAATCCCTCCTGAAGTCGGAGGAGGTCGAGTCTGATCAGGGTTCTGTCTCTCTAGCTCCCTTGCTTGGTCGTCCTTCAGCTTCTGAATCTCGGCTTCATAAGCCTTAATTTTCTCTGCAATTGTTAAAGGACCATCTCGGTTTGATGGATTCCTCCTCAGAGGTTCCTTACTAGCGCGTCGCCTCCTTGGGGCTTCGTCTCGATCATCGTCTTCAGATGACGAGTCTCCGGTATAAGGACCAGAGTAATCATAGTATCCTGGTTCAGGAGGGGCCGGGCCTCTAAGATAAGGGGATTGTTGTTGCCCATGGATCAGCCGAGCATGACCGCTTGGTCCTGGATCCCTTGGATCTTGGGGGTAATTAGGCAGCCCATACATTGGGTTGGTGTTGACAGGGAGCGAAGAAGTGGAGAGACTGTGAAGCGGCGGGCGGCTGCTCAGAGGGAGAGGAGAGACCACCATCTGGAGCGGGTTAGTCTCCTGTCCTAGAGGGACGATTACAGGTTGAGATCTTTCAGCGGGGGGATCCGTCCCTTGTGGTTGAGAGGCCTGACTACGAGGGTTTGTTTCCGTCAATGGGGGTACAGACCCTGGCCCTGTACCAACAGGAGGAGCAGCGATTGGTGGAACGATGGTTCCAGAGGTAGCCTCGGTTGAGACCGGTGTTGTTCTTCGAGTGGTAACCATGGTTGATGTCTCTTTCCACAGACGGCGCCAAATGTTGTGGAATAAAAACTAGGTTGAAAATATTGCGGCTAGGGTTTGTATATTTAATGCTAGGGTTCGTGAGCTTCGTGCTTTAATGGCTGCTTCTGCGTTCGAGACTTAAACGGTCCTCACAGAATGCCTACGTATCTCTGTAAATTAGAGAATCAAGCCAATAAAACGTAGTTCTGAGGTGAGGGGTCTGACCCTTTATATAGGCTGAGAAGCCTTAGAATTATGGTAGGATTTGGAGACTTGGTGGGCAAGTCTTTGAGGAATGTTCTAGATCTATTCCTTGTAGGAATCAGTTTCCATATTGAATTGGATGCCTTATTGGATAAGTCTGAAGGGGATATTATCCTTATCCAACTCTTATTTGCTGAGCTGTTTATTACCCTTAATATTAATTACGAAATTAATACTATAATCAGGGTTTTGGGCCCAGCTGGTGGGCCCCACGTTTGGACTAATTTCGGCCTAGTTAATGTCACATTAAATGTGTCTTTAAGGCTCATTTTCAGCCCATATCACATGGTTTTGAACCCTCAAACCTTGTTGGAAAGATAATTGAATCTAGTTTCTGGAAATGTAAGGTTAATGACTAGGTGATGTATAGATTTTATGTTATGGCCGGAGAAGTAAATTGTGTTTCTGGATTCCGGACTGCACTAAGTGACCCCCTTGTGAACCTTGTTTAAACCCCTAAAAATATATGTGGGATCATGGAAAAATTTGAGAAGTTAGGGAATGCAGTGGTGAAGACCACCCAAAAAGAATTGGATTAAAATATGAATTTTTGAATTTTATAAAAATGCTAGAGTAAATTTCGCGCAAGGGAAAAAGTCGTTAGTGGAGCATAATTCTAGGGGTAATGGTTATGATTCGAATGTGGTAACTAAATTAAGTCGAATAAGTGACGAGCGTAATCGAGCGATGACATGAACCTATAGTGGGGCTAGAGTGTCATAAGACGAGGTCATTAAGTTAATTTCGTACCCCCTAAAATCCCGTAATTAAAGAGATATTGTTAAGGTACTAACGAGCGGTTATTGCTTATGTATAGATCGTTCGACTCCGCACGCTCGACCACCCCAACCAAACCAAGGCAAGTTTACTTTTCAAAACTTATACATGTACAAGGACTTTCACTGTTGTGTTTGTAGTTTTCAACCGTATCAAATGCTATGTTTATCGAAGTATTGATGCAATTGAGATTGTATAAGTACATATATGCTTGTACCCCTTGAACTTAGATTGAAATGTTTTCTTCGGACAACGACTCTAGCAATAGAGGTCGTAGCGGTCCGTATATACTATTGACCGGGGAGCGGTATATTATTATATCGTATCTAGATTGCGAAAACCCGAAGGGTCATTCGGGTAGTATCGTATACTCAAGTAACTATTGTTATATCTTCGTAAATACTCGAAACCCTATCTTGGATTAAAAGTTTATTTTATCGAATAATTATTTTATTAATTATTAATATTAAATCTTAAAATATTATTTATTAATTATTGTTCATTATTTAAAGACAAAGTTAATCCAAGATACGTTTAACACTTTCAAACTCGAACTCTTTCGAACTCAAAACATTTTCGAAAACCCCCGGTCAGATTCTGCTTCTTGTATGATTTCAAGAATCATCGGTCGACATATGTCGGACCTCAATTACTCTATTTTCAATCAAAATCAAGTTTTCAAAAGAAAAAGAAAAAGGGACTCTGGCAGGTGTGGGAACCGTTGACGAACGATTCCCGGGATGTGTAAGCGGCCGTGAGCCAGGCGGTCCATCAGTTATTATTCCGGCCCAGGTGTTGCCGAAGGATGATTACGGATGTAGTTTTCATCGAGGGTGATTACGGATGTAGTTTTCACCCGGGGATAGTTACGGATGTAGTTTCTATCCTTCTACCGGTAGAGAAGACCCGCGGATTATTGGACTTGGATGTGGCGACTGATCATCGTCAATCCTTGTCAGGTTTTATGTTTTCTTTAAGTCCCATTCCTCCATTTTGGAAAAATGCTTTGACACTGCTTCTTAGGCTTTTGTGCCAAGTTGCTGATAGTGTTCTATTTGATGAGAAAGATGTTGACTCAATGCAGTATCTAGAACTGCAAGTTTATTTTGAAAACAAGGGCACATATTGTTGCACCTTCGGAATTTATCAACAATGACAAGTGATTTTATATCTGATTGATACAAACAAGTTTAATAACTGCCAATCATATGAAATGTTATATTGCTTACCTTATACATATATTTCTTGCTGAGCTATAGTTGCTCACTCTTGCTTGTTTTCAAATTTTACAAACACAACAGCTAAGCGAAATGGCAAGACCCAGACAGACTGCTCGAAAGCAGGTGACTAGACCCGAGCCAGCAGTTGAGATTCCACCGGTAGGCCCCATTAGCCGGATTGGTTGGCAGCTTTTGTTAGTTCGTTTTATTTATCAGTATGACCTGTGCAAGGCAGTGTATCGTAACAAACTTTCAAGCCGCCAACTTCGCTTCATATCGAAGTGTTGCTGGTAGCATAAATACTATTTAATTCGGTCTGTAATAACTCTGATACTTTTATTACTGCTTAATCAATGTTGTGACGTTTCTGAGGCTCTAACCTGTGTGTGTGTGTGTGCGGTGTGAGTTAGTGTGGGGTCGATGGCTGTTTTATTTATATTATGTGCAAGAACAGGTATGTTATTAATGGAAAATGGACCGTGAGCGCCTAGATCTCCGACCCCGGATCTGGGGGCGTCACAGTGACTGAAGATGTTGAGCAGTTTCGACCACCTCCGGGAAGGCAGTTCCCAAAGATGCATGAGTTTAATGGGAAGGGTGACCCCGAAGACCAGTATGAGAAGTATGAATCGCTCATGACTGGTATGGGGCACTGTGATGTGATGCTTTGCAAGATGTTCAAGACTTACCTCAAAGGGCCAGCGTCAATGTGGTATCGGTCACTCAGGCCCAGGTCGTTTGGCTCATACGAGCAGATTAAGAAGAAATTCTTGAGGCACTACTCTCATTTGTGCCGAAGAGAGAAAGACACGGAAGCCCTGATTCACTACAGACAGGGGCCGAACGAAGAGCTGGGGGATTACCTGGCAAGGTTTAAAGAAGAGGCTGGGATGGTCACCAATCTAGACAGAGTGAAGGTAGCAGGATTCTTGGCCGCAGGTCTCGACCCCGTTAAAGGTAAGAAACTTCGGTCCTCTATTAATGATGTACCTCCTAAGAACCTGAATGATATTTATCTACGAGGTGAAGCAATTAGAAGAAAATTAGAATCCATTGGGGGGTATAAAGATAGTAGAAGGAATGATAGAGAGGATAGAAGAAATGATAGAAGGGATGACCGAAGGGGTCGAGGTGATGTTAAAAGTAGACTGAATGACACAAGGCCTGATAAGGGGGCCGAACGAAGAAGAGATAGAGATAGTACCGTGTTTACACCACTTAACACACCTATCTCAAAAATTCTCCACGAGATAAAGGTAACCCTGGGTTCGTTCGACCGGCCACGCTAAAAACCCCTGAAAACAGAAGGAATGAAAATAAGCACTGTGACTACCATCAGGATAATGGTCATAATACCGATGAATGTTATCACTTAAAAAAGCTGATTGAGAAAATGATCAAATATGGAGAGTTGACACAATTTGTTGGGGATTTGAGGGATTAACTTGAATCCAAGGAGAGGAAGAAAGATGCCAGAGATGCAAAAAGGTCAGAGAAGTATAGAGGTGAAGTCGGAACAATATCCGGGGGGGACTATACTCGATCGAGACAGTAAGACAGCCAGAAAGAAGTATACCAGGCAAATATACAGCCTATACCAATCGAATGCAGCCAAGCAGCCATTGCCCATCTCTTTCACAGAGGATGATTTTGAGGATGTGATATGGCCGCACGAAGACCCACTTGTCATAAACCCAGTGATTGGGGAGAACAAGATTTGGAAAGTGCTGGTCGATGAAGGTAGTTCGGTCAACATTCTTTATCACCGAACATACTCTAAGATGAACTTGGGAGGTGAACAGCTGGAGCCGTGCCATGAGGCACCATTATATGGCTTCGGTAATCAGCTAGTACCGATTGAAGGAACCATTACGTTGAATGTTTTACTGGGTAAAGTGCCATACACTGTGACGAAAGAAACTAAGTTCTACGTAGTTCGAGTCGACAGCCCATACAACGGAATCTTGGGAAGGCCAGCCTTATCTCTGTTCCAGGCTGTGTCTTCTATCCCATACTTGAAGTTGAAATTTCCAACTGAACATGGAATTGGTGAAATGAGAGGTGACCAAAAGGCCGCCCGTATCATTATGCTAGAAGATCTGAAAAAAGATAAGGATGTGGAGATGACCAAAGTCGGTAAAAGGAAAAGAAAGGAGAACGAAGCTAGGGGCAGCCATCAAATGCTGAATATTGAATTGGAAAAGTTTGGGGCAGATCTGTCTTGCCCCATTGCCGAACCAGCTGCCGAAACTGAAGAAGTTGAGTTATATGTGGGTCAATCAGGGAAGATGATCCAAATTGGCAAGAATATGGAACCAGAACTGAAAGAGAAAGTTATCGAAGTCATTAGGAAGTTCCATGATGTGTTCGCGTGGGGTCCTGAAGACATGCCAGGCTTGGACCCTTCGGTAGCCAAACACTGTCTGAACGTGGCACCCGAAGCCAAACCTATGAGACAGAAGAAGAGAAATTTTGCCATGGAGAGGCAAAAAGTTATTCAAACCGAAGTAGAGAAGTTACTTGAGGCAAAATTCATTGAAGAGATAGACTACCCCGACTGGTTGGCGAACGTGGTGGTGGTTAAAAAATCAAACGGCAAGTGGAGGATGTGTGTGGATTACACTGACTTAAACAAATATTGTCTGAAGGACCACTACCCCTTGCCGAACGTTGACCAGTTGATAGATGCCACTTCGGGGCATCAAATACTCAGTTTCCTAGACGCTTTCTCCGGGTACCACCAGATTTCCTTGAATGTCGAGGACATACCTAAGACAGCATTCATCACACCGAATGACACTTATGCTTACATTAAGATGCCCTTCGGACTGAAAAACGCGGGGGCAACCTTCCAAAAGATGATCAACAAAGTATTCAAGGCACAGATTGGTCGGAACATGGAATGTTATGTAGACGATATGATAGTTAAGTCCCTTTTCAGGGATCATGCAGAAGACTTGAGAGAATATTTCGTAACACTAAGGAAGAACAATATGTGAATCAACCTGAACAAGTGCACGTTCAGGTTGCACAGTGGAAAATTTTTGGGGTACATGGTCAGTGCCGAGGGATTGAAGCTAATCAAGAGAAAATCAAGGCATTGATCGATATGGAAGCACCGAAGACGATCAGGGACATTCAGAAGCTGACCGGACGGTTAGCAGCCCTGAGGAGGTTCATTTCCAGGTCAGTCAAAAAATCTTTACCATTTTTTGAGGTACTTCGAGGGTCAAAAAATTTTGAGTGGGGGCCGAACTGTTAGAAGGCATTTGAAGAGGTCAAAGAATACTTGGTAAAAGCCCCACTCTTAATGAGGCCTGATCCGAAGAAGACCTTGCAATTGTACTTAGCCATGAGCGACCGAACTCTGGGGGCAGTGCTGGTTAAAGAGCATGAGGGAAATCAACATCCAGTTTTCTATGTCTCTCATATTCTGAAAGATACAGAAACAAGGTATCCCAATGCGGAGAAATTTGATTATGGACTGATCATGGCTTCGAGGAAGCTACGCCATTATTTTCAAGGGAGAACGGTGCAGGTGGTCACGGACCAACCATTAAAAAGGATCTTGCAAAGACTAGAGGCTTCGGGCAGAGTGGTAGCCTGGTCGATCGAATTGGGGGAGTATGATTTGGAATATGTTCTCCAAACTGCAATAAAAGCTCAAGCCTTAGCAGATTTCATGGTAGAATGCACTTTTTCTGGCCCAAAGGATTTAGCTCCCGAGGAGCAACTTATTCGTTCGCCCGGGAAATGGAAGTTCTTTGTGGATGGGTCGGTCGCTGCATCAAAATGTGGGACAGGTTTGATTCTAAGCAGCCCGGATGGATTCAAAATATGCCAGGCCATCAGATTTACTTTCCCCCTAACAAATAATGAAGCCGAGTATGAGGCGTTGCTAGCAGGTTTAGCCTTGGCAAAAAATTTGGAGGTGAAACATCTGAGAGCATTCAGTGATTCAATGTTGGTTGTCAAACAATTTACTAGGGAGTATGGAAAGAAAGCCCAACGAACGAAGGCTTATGCAGTGAAGGTACGTGAAAATGTTATAATTTTTGAGTATTTTGAGTTAAGTCAAATAGCCAGGGAAAACAACAGTAGGGCCGATGCACTATCAAGGCTAGCTTCGGCCGAAACACAGAATCTCCAGGGGTCCATCTATCTGACCGAAGTGAAATCCCCTTCTATCGAGAAAAAACAATGCATGGAAATACATCAGGGCGTTAGCTGGATAACACCAATCAGGGCGTTCCTAGAAAAGGGTACTTTGCCGCTGGATAAAAAAGAAGCCCAGAGAGTGAAATATCGATCAACCAGCTATACCCTTGTGGGAGGCCGACTATTCAGAAGGGCAGCCACCCAACCACTGCTTCGGTGTGTTGATCCCGAGGAACAAAGGCCTACATTGGAAACGGTTCATGAAGGCATTTGTGGAGAGCACCTAGCAGGGTGATCATTGGCCTTCAAAATATTGAGGCAAGGATTCTTTTGGCCGACCTTAAGGGAAGACGCCACCGAATATGCGAAGAAATGTAAACAATGCCAGCTGTTCAGCACCGTGCCCAAGCAGCCGCCCGAAGAGATGACTTCAATACTCAGCCCAATCCCTTTTGCCATATGGGCAGTGGATATTGTAGGCATTCTGCCAACCAGCATGAAATAAGCTAAGTACTACATAGTCGCCATTGACTACATGACCAAGTGGGTAGAGGCTAGGCCACTTTCGGCCATTACTGAAGAAGCGGCAAAAAAGTTCATGTTGGAGCAGGTCATCTTAAGGTTCGAGATCCCGTGTGTGTTTCAGAGAATGGGACCCAATTCATTGGAAGTAAATTCAGGAAGTTCTTAGCCAAATTTGGAATCCAGCAAAAGTTCAGCTCAGTCGGTCACCCACAGGGAAATGGGCGATCGAAGCAGCAAACAAGATCATCTTTGATGGAATTAAGAAACGATTGGGAGAAGCTAAGGGACTCTTGGCCGAAGAGTTACAATATGTTCTTTGGGCCTACCGAATGACTCCGAGGTCATCAACCGGAGAGACACCGTTCAAGCTTGATTTTGGTTTTGACAAATGTATGCGAGCAAATGTATACTTAATTGAGGAAGAAAGGGAGGCAGCGCATCAAAGGAATGTCCGATACCAACTCCAGGCAGCACAGTACTATGATTCTGGGGTTAAAAAGAGGTCTTTCCAAGTAGGGGATATGGTCCTGCGGGAGTTGGCGACTTCTATGCCGACTAAACAAGGAAAACTGATGTCAAATTGGAAAGGTCCATACACGGTGATTGAGGTGGTTCGGCCGGGTACTTACAAATTGGCCAATCCGGACGGCAGCCCAATTAAAAATACCTGGCATGCCGCTCGCCTTCGTCATTTCTACTAGTAAGCTTACTGGACGCATTTTATAGCTTTTTAATTCAGTATTTTGCTTTGTGCATGTTGGTTTTAATTTCCCTAAGCAAGCATCAATCTGTAATGCGAAACTATGTACGAGTTTTTACATGATTAATTAAAGATTGTTTGCACCATTTCTACATTAATTGTTATTAGCTAAGTACAATGAAGACCAAATGGTTAAGTACATAAAATTAAGCTAAATGGACCCATGGTTGGGGCTGACCGAATAAACATGCGCCCTTTAACTTGTATTAGTACCTTACTTTACATGAGCTTAACGGACCCGAATCTGGGGCCGACCGAACGAAATTTGGATTCTTATAAGTCTTAGTATTTAAGTTACTTTGACATTAATTAATGCCGGGCAAAAATATTTGTTGCTGACCGAATGGGACCTTAATCATTTACAAAACCCCTTAAATACTGGGTGCAGCTAGGTTACGACCTAAAATGCAAAATACGCTAGGCTGAAGCCGAAGATGCATTGAATTAAAAGTAATTATGCTAAGGCAAAATAAAGCCGGAGACGCATAAAAAGTAAGAATAATTATGCTAAGGTAGAGTTATACCGAAGACCCATAAAAACAAATAGAAATTACGCTAAGGTAAAGAATACCGAAGATGCATGAAAATAAAAATAAATTCTGCTAAGGCAAAAATACCAAGCCCGAAGGCAGAGTTAAGGTTTACAAAGCCCGAAGGCATAAATTTAAAGCCCGAAGGCAAATGTTAAGAATTACACGACACAAAGGCAACCAATAGAAGGATTAAAAAAGCAAGGGAATTAGTCAGAAAGAGGCTCGTCCTCGCCCGAATAAACCACCAGGGGCTCATCACATTTTTCCCTACCGATTGGATCGGTCATGCCCGCCTCAACATCAATCATCCGAGTGTGGTCGAAACTAAGGGTATTTGCCTTCACCATGGCATCATCATACCCCATCTGGTAGCACCTCTCCTCGGTTAGATCAAGTTTCTTCTGCAGCTTCCAAACATCCTTCCTTGTAGCCTTGAGCTGTTGATTTCTTTAGTCGATACGCTTCTTCAAGGTATCCAACTCAGTCAACTTCTCCTTCAAAGCCTCATTCTCGGTCTTTAGGGAGTTAGCTTGGCCGCTTACCCTCTCCAGCTCAGTGGTAGTATTTCGGAGATCCTCCTCGGCCTTGACCGCCAGAACCTCCAGCTAACCAACTTCCTTCAGCTTGGCCTGCATCCCCTCCACCCGTTTGGTGACTATAGCAGACCAGGAAACACCCTGAAAATAAATAAGGGAAAAAAGTCAAAAGTTGAAGGCAAATAAATAAATAGTATGGAGGAAGAAAGCTTACCATGGAGAGGAGGGCCAACATCTCTGTACAAGCCTCAAGGTCGTTCACCTTGGCAAACATAGGCCGGTTGGTTGGAAGAACAAGACCCCGATAAAGATCGGGTCCCACAACCGTAGACGAAGACGGAGCTGGAACAATTATTTTGTCACTTTCCAGAACTCCCCATTGAGGAGAGTACACTTTCAACTCCGTCTCACCCGACCGGATTCTCTTCCTTGAATCGATCAGAGTGACCGAATCTGCTTCCCTTGACTTCAACTCCCGGGGAGGGGAAGAAGTAGGTGGAGTGTCGACCAAACTCACCTCCCTTTGATCGGGAGCCGACTTCTCCGCTCCATCGATCGCCTGAGCGGAGGCTTCGGCAGCAGCCATAGCAGCAGCAGCTGCGACCGCCTTCTTCCATTTGCGCTCCATGATTTCAGCATGAGAAGATACTTCACAAAACAAGACAAGTCAAATATGTATCATAAGGAAAAATATGCAGTACAAGAATGCAGAATTAAGGAGATAAAACAAAAGGATGTTACCACTACCCCAGAGGCCGATTAACCAGTCGTTATCCCGACTTTCAGTTAAAGGCACCTTATCCATCTTAAGTTCGGAAAGAAGATGATAATCGTGTTTGTCTGCCGCTAGGAGTTCTGGATATATAAATTTCGATGGGTCGACCTCTCGCCAAGTACCAAACTTTTCCATCCTTAGGCCCGAAACGAATACCTACTTGGCGTGAACACCCTTGTTGCACAAGTTTGTCTGTGCCCAATCGGCTCTACCATTCCGACGGGTGATGGAATAGAAACCACGGATCTTTGGGTTCCTACAAAGCTCATAATGATGCCAGAATAGAACCGTCCTTGGGACCATTTCCAACGCTAGAAATCGGGCCTGAAAGGCATTTACGTGAAAGAAGCTGTTCAGGTCCAGTTGTCCAATGGTGATTCCTATTTGCGTCAGTGTACTTTTGAGGAGATATAGCATGGGCAACCGAAAGTTGCATTTGAATGCAGCTTCGAATATGCCCGTAGCTCGGCCTCCTCCACAAATCGGAGGAACTTCGGGATTGTGCCAAATCTGATCCTTCTTCCTTGGAGTAAAGAAGTACCAGACGTGTTTCTCTACGACGTAACTGGTTGAGAAATGCTCAATATCTTTTTCGATCAGCTGCGACCGAAGATTAGCGGTTGGATATAGTTCTCGGTCGCTGAAGGGAGAAACCTCCGAAGGACCGGCATCTTCGATTGACCGATCCATGTCCCTGCATTCGGAAATGAAGAGGCGTTAGCCTTGTACTCGGACAAGAAAGAAGAAAATAGAAAAGGAAAAGGCCGAGTACAGCAGGCCGGGATCGGTCGGGACAACCTATAACCTAGGGCGAAGCAGGTTGGAGACCTAAAAACTACAGGGAATTGGGACAGTCCGAAGTGAATTCTAAGAGTTTAGAAATCCCGAAGGACGTCCTTGCCCAAACAACTTCTGGGCAAGTCCCAGAATCCTAGAAAAGGCTAATGCAGAGGTAAAAATAATGAGAGGCATGCAAGGGTAAAATGGCACATCAAAAAGATTTCAAAGCGTCCCAAGTATACATACGTTGTGCTTGAGAATTGCAGGTAACTTTATGCATATCTATATATATACAGATGCATGCGTGAACACATGAAATGCAGGTTTATAACGATAAGGAGAAAAAGAATGAAGATGATATAAGTGTACAATTAATTGAAAAGGGAAAGAGAATGTGAAAGCTTACTGATTTGAAGATTTCTGATAAGATCGAATTCTTGGGGATAGACCTCTTGAACGTAAACTTCGACTAGAATCGGAGAATCGGAGGTTTTCGGTGATGAAACGACAGTTCCAATTGCTGCTAAAATGTTTTTGTGGAGAGGTTTTGTTTTGAATATTTAAGAGATGGTATGCGCGTAGAAGAGAAAGGGAAGAAATTGTGGGTATAAGTAGAGGAGATGCGACGTGTGGACAAGAGGTTTTTCAAATTCAATGTTGGGATTGAGGCGTGTATCTAGAGAATAGACAGCTATCAGCCATAAAGGACATGACTTCCTAGGAGATGTCTCGACCTTGTCCATCCTTATCCGAATAAGACGTCTGAAGAGTGTATTCCGAAGATGGGCCTAGGCTTTGTTCTTCATCCTGAGGATAACTCCGAACGAAGCCCAGGGACATGTTGGAGGTTCGTCATCTTAATGGACTGGACCGAAGGCCCACCTTCCCTATGGGCCGAACCGAAGGTCCGACGTAGACTACGGAAGAAGGCCCAAGGTTTACTCAGCCCATTTGCTCACAACGGTCGTATAGTTGCACGATCCTAAGGACGTGGGACATGTTTCCCCAGTCACCCACTCTTCGGTAACCGACAGGAACAAAGAGAATAAGGTTAATTCAGGTTTGATTATTCATTCACTCACAATTACACACAAAACACAAACTCTCTGCGTTCAATATTACCTTACAAAAACTAGTTAACTTATTCTCACATCAGAGGTGAATCGGGGGGACAATCCCTCGCATTCTTCTCACTTGCTGGTCCGACCGAAGCAAGGCTAGGCAGATTTCTGGTTGTAACAGGGTTATATGAACTTGTATGCTTAATTTTGTTAATTGAGTGTTGTTCTTGATGATTAAATGATTGTATGAGGTAGATTATAGCTAGAATCAAAGTTTTTAGTTGGTTAATTTTCATATTTTTAGTAGTAAAAAAATCTGCTACTGTTAATAAACTTGTTTATTGATTATTTGAGGTCGGTTTGTAAGACTAATTGCATATTTAGATTCCTTGCGAAAAGATACATGGAATAGGCTGTAAAATCATGTTAATCGGATTAGAAACGAATGAGTTATAGGTGGTCAAAGTTTGGCCATGGCAGTTGACTTCGAGGAGAGAGAAAATCAAATGGGTGTGATGTAGAAGACAATGATGTGACAGTTTGTGATTGGATAGAATATTGTAATAAGTATTTAATTTGTTTGAGGGGTTAAATGAAATAATTTGGAGAAGTGTTTATTATGAAAGTTTGAGTACATAATTTTTCGGATTTATTGGTGTAATTAGATTTTGGGTTTCAGTTATAAAATATAAATTCTTATTTCTTGGTATTAATAAATATTAGAAAACGAGATAATTTAGTTGTCGACTGATTTCAAATAGAAATGATAGATAACATGTTTTGCTTGGTTGTGATGTTGTGTTTAATGATTGTTAGTAGTGGAGTTAGTATTTGACTTTAGAATGGATTGTGGTGGTGGTGAACCATTGTTGCCTTAAGTGGCTGTTTGTGTTTATTTTAGTCGGTTATCTTCCGACGGGCTAGTCCATTTTACAAAGGACACTCCGCCCGATTTTTGTTAGAATTATAAGTCATAAAGTCTATAGTATAAGAATATAAGCTAATTATAAGTCAAGGTGATATTATGTGTTAAATGTTTAAGTGACACACATGAATTGCATGTTCTAATTGCTAAGTGCTTAAGTGATTACTTGATTATGTGAAATTACTTGGTGAATACATTTTGTATAATCAATGTGTGTATAAGTATTAAGTGTTAACGCAAGTATTAAGTGTTAACGCGTTATAGGAACCGTTTGGGTAGAATAAAGTTAGACGATTGAGGATTATAGTATACTAAAATAGTACTTTACCTTATTATAGGTACAAGTAGGAAGCCGGTAAGAAGTCATTATGCGTGTAAATGGAATTTCAAGAACGAAGATATTTATCAGAGTTGACAAGTATATTGATATCGAGACGGACAAATTATGGAGGAAAGGTAGACGTATAGTCAATTAGAGACCAACGTATAAAGAAGTAGAGACTGACGCAAAGTGAGTGACGATTCGATATGTTGGAAACAGAACTACGTGTATTAAGGCAAGTGTTTCTATTCCTCACTTATTTTTCAAGTGAAGTATATCTGCTTCTATTATTTATCACATGTCTCTTTCAAATAAGTTTGCTAGTAACCTGTATCTTCCTGTACCAATCCATTGAGTTATCTTGTGTACTATCCTTTTATATACGTTGATTGCTATGCACCATATCACTACCCTTCTGTTCATTAACAATGAAGTTTGGTTCTATAACATATTCCCTGCTTTAGACTAAGACCTTTGTTGTGTCTATCACCTTATACCTTATAAATCCAATCAGACTACCAAGTCTTAAATACAATTTCTAGAACTTAACACCTGTTTTACAAGTTATTGATTGATAACTTTCTTTTAGTTACCGAACCATGTTTTATTAACTCCAGCACTACTTACTCATGTTTTCTTAACTTCTATACTACCGAATATGGTTTTAAATAACCAAGTTTTACTGAACCTCTATTTTAAATAACCAGATTTTAACGAACCATGTTTTAAGGAATTATATTTTAACTGGACTTGACTTTCGATGAACCTTATTTCAACAAAACCTTGTTTTAAGAAGATATATGCTATTAAACTCTATTTTGAAATTCATACTCAAACGAATCTTGATTTAGAAAAGTGAGACTTATTTACTATGTCCTGTCTAACCATTGTTTCATAAATGCAAGACCTTTATCTCCATGAACTGATATGTTACCCTGCTTTAATGTTTTAAACTTGTACTCAAGTCTTCTCCACCACAACTGTGTACAACCTGAATCTTGAAATTCTATAACTATTCCCTAATCATTACCTTGATTACCTATGAGTCTTTTCTGGATGAATAAGACTTGTGACCTTATTCTTTTGGCGTCAGATCACTTGACCCAACCTTTAGACTTTCATCAATGCAAATCAAAATGTAATATTTTCTTAAAATACTTTGAAGTTACTTAGACTGGGCTTATCTGTTATCAGTGAGTCGAAGGTACTTCGGAGAAAAGGTTTTTGAAAGGATTTAAGTATAAAAATGTTTTACAAATTTAAAAAGGGTATTCTAAATCTTAATATTTACAAAATATGATTTATAAAATGTTAGGAACTCCGTCAAAATGGTTTATACGGATTCCTGACGATTGGAGAGGCGTGAGCAAACGGGTAATGCCGGTTCCGCCTGTTTATGTATATTATGGTGTAGTTCTGGTATGTCCAGTCTAGCACCTTTTATAGGCCAATGTGTTGCCTCTTGGGAACCCAAGCTATCCTAATGAAAGGATTAATGTCCAGAGGGACTTTGTGTCCATTATGGGGACTTTATGGGCTGATCACCCGTATTGTCCGTGTGAAGTAAAACCTCCAATCAATTTTTAGAATGTTTTAGTTATAAATGATGTGAAATGAAATTGGTTTACCATATGAAATATCATTGTTTCTATTAATAACAATTTATTTTGAAGTTGTTACTTCACTATTCACTTGCTGAGAATTTTTGGCTCACTCTTGTTTTATTCATCTGACCTTTCAGCCAGACTTAAGAATGGTCTACCTACGTCTTATAAATCGAACGAGTGTGGCAAGGCGTTCTATTCAAGTTAGATTTCGGAGTCAGCATGGTAACATACATTATTGGACTGCGCTTCTGATAAGAAGGTATAGTAGTTATAATAGTTGTAATTTAGATTTTTGTTTCATACTATATAACCTGAGATCGATCCTTGTTGAGGGGTCATCTGTATAATTAAGTATACTTAATTATATTGGTTGTGGCACCAAATCTGGACCCCGAATTTGGGGCATCACACTGCTAGCTAGGATAACAAGCACGCAATATATATTATTATGTAATTGATAGGTTTGACTTGCATGTGAAATTGCATGATTGAATATGTAAAACGAATTATGATATTTTTACAAATTATGCATGTTAACTGGGTAATTACCATGTGTATGTCGAGATGTGCTTTAAGGCTTTTTGTCTTGTTTTAATGATTTGATTTATAATCAGTCTGTGTAATATTAAATAAATGTTTATTTGATTAAAATTTTAGGACTGCCCGTGTTATTTTTATTTTCGGATTTCAGCTTTAGTCACCTTCGAGGTAAGTACTTTTGACTTACTTTTAATTTCCGAAAAGATATTTTGATATTGTGATTTTTGATTTTCATATAAGGTATAAGAATTCTGTTTTGAACTGTAAAAAGATATAAGTATTTGATTTTGGAAACCCAGTCTCTACGTTTCGAACCCGTTCGTAATTTACGCTATAGTTCCGGAACTAGCCTTAGATACACTTAGTAGGCGTACAAGTGTGCAACTTTAGATACTTATTAAGGGCGCGTGATTATTGAACTTTAGATGCCGGTCACTGGTATAGTGTGGCAAAAGAATGAGAATAAAAATAAGATGCCGGTCACTGGCAAAGTGTGGCCGTAGAGCAAGAATGTGGTATTTTCAATTTTCGTTTTGTTTCTGTAATCTGCTTCTGTTTCTGTTTTAAATTCTGAATTTTTGAAAATAAAAACTTTGGGTTAGATTTATTTTCGCAAAAGTTTTGCAAATTAATATTTGATATTGAAAATTGTTTTGTTAAAACGACCATTGATTTTTAATAGCATTTATTAGTCAATTGTACTTGCTGAGCTATGTAGCTCACCCCTTTTCTAATATTTCAGGTTTCGATTTGGAAGCTTATTATGAATAAGGATGTGAAATTTGTGGCTTTCCGTGTTAGCTGATTTGGATGCATTTATTTAAAGATTTATCGCATTATTAGAATAAATTTGGATATTGGATATTGCATTTATGGAGCTGCGTCTCCGAATTTATGTTTTTGAATTATGGAGTTTGACCGCTACTTTGACTACGTGGAAATTTTGGTTTATTTGAATTAAGAATTCCATTTACTTAAGTTTCGTATTTAGAATTAATATCCCGAAAATCTGGGATGTTACAATTGGCATCAGAGCCTAGGTTCGAACCCTGTAGACTACCTTTTATGTTTAACTTGTGAGTTTGGGTCTTACGATTTTGTGTTATATATGTTATTTTATTATCTCAAAATTTTGTAGATGTCAAGAAACGATTCGTTTAGCAAAAAGATGTCCTATAGCACGGAGGAGGACCCTAGCGAGCATTTTCCGATGGGCGAGGTACCTGGTTACAATAGCGACGACTCTTTCAACTGACCTCATCCGGAAGAAGCCATTAATGAGTCTATGAAGGAAGATCCGAAAGATAAGCTCGAGATCTACAAGGAAAGAATTGTGCTTGATGATGAAAAGGCAGAGGATGCGACCAAAGTGTTGAGGATCCGAACAAGAACGGTGGAAAGGGTCATCTCTAGAGTCCGTGGACTGCCATTGAGGAAGTGGTGTCGTTCGGGGCAAGAGAAGGCAATGAAGAGCATATTCATGGAGACCAAAAGATGGATCAGAAATGCTCGAAAGGACATAGAGGAGACATTAGAACGCGATTACGATTGATTTGATTGCAATGTTACAATTTACAAGAATGTGAGAGATAGTTTGAAATAAGACCTTAGCTACCATAAGTGTTTAGTTATGAGAAACCCTATGATTTGATTTTGTTTTGATACTCGGATTTTGTGGGAATAAATTAAATATTGATATGATTTAATATTGTGTTCTATCTTTTTATATTGTTGTAAGTTTGTTATTTATGTTTAAGAGAAGTTGTTTTATTATTTTAGAAAAGATGGATGGAGAAGGCAACAACAATGGCAATCAGGGCAACAACAATCAGAATGGCAACAACAATAACAATCAGGGCAACGATAATCAGAATGGAAACAATAATGGAGGAGGAAATGTAGTCGACTTGCTAGCTGAGACTCTAGTTATGCTCGTAAATCAACAACCCAGACAGCAGAATGTCGTCTCTCAGTTTAAGCGTTTGAACCCACCAACTTTCAATAGGGCTACTGATCCGGCTATAGTCGAGATGTGGATACAAGAGATGGAGAAAGCTTTCGGACTACTAGGAAGCAATGAAGAACAGAAGGTCACTTTAGCTGTGTATCAACAGCAAGGAAGTGCTTATGATTGGTGGCTCCTGGAACAAAGAAAGAACGAGACTGAAACCACTGAGGGAGGTCCTGAACCATATACATGGGCAAAGTTCAAGAAGGCTCTAGAAGATAAGTACTTTCCGAGAACCATTCGTCTGCAAAAGGAGAGGGACTTCATCCGGCTCGAGCAGGGAGGAAAGTCCGTTGTGGAATACGAAGTAGAATTCGCAAAGCTTGCAAAGTATGCACCGACTTTAGTTGCTGACGAGACCAGTCGAGCTAGAAGATTGGAAGAAGGACTGCGAAGCGACATTAGGAATTCTGTGGCATCATTTGAACTTCAGACGTGCGAGGCTATGCTCAACAAGGCATTGGTGATCGAGAGGGGTCTGGCAGAATCGGAAAAGGCAACAAGCAACTGGAACAAGGAGAGGTTCGCTCCGACCGGTGGATTTTCGTCTCAAAGGGAACCTTTCAAGAAGCTACACGTGTATGATAAGTTCGGAGGACAGGGTGACCGAGAGAAGTGTTTAAGGTGCGGTAAGAATCATCCAGACAAGGACTGCCGATGGAATAGGGGTGCCTGTTTTCACTGCGGAGAAGTAGGACACAAGATTTTGGAGTGCCCACATAACCCACCACCAAGGAAAGAAGCTGATAAGAAGATCGGCAATGGACGTGTGTTTCAGCTCACTAGAAGTCGCACTAACTATTAAGGTATGACTTTTTTTTTGTGATTTATTCTATTTTATTATTGAGAATTTGGGGACCAAATTCTTTTAAAGGGGGAAGAATGTAAGACCCCGTGTTTTATTATTATTATTATTATTATTATTATTATTATTATTATTATTATTATTATTATTATTATTATTGTTATTGTTATTGTTATTGTTATTGTTATTATTATTATTATTATTATTATTATTATTATTTATTATTATTATTATTATTATTATTATTATTATTATAAATTAATTAATTTTGAGTAGATATTTATTTTCTTTAGAAAATTCTAGAATACTTTTTGAACAAGATAAGTCAATTAGAGATAAGATTCGTTATTATTGGAAAGAAGTGTGAGAATATTTTATAAAATTAATTTCATTTAATTTAAGATATTTGTGTGAATTAAAATACTTTAATTTAGGTATTACTTAGAAAGGTTTAGCTTTTATTAATGACAAGTTTTAGAATTACCTAATTAAATTTAGGGCTAGTGTGCCTATATAAGTACCCATTAGAATAACGATAAAAGGCCGCACAGCCACACCAAGCAGAAAGAGGTATGTTATCTTCCTCGTTTAGTTTTAATTAACATTTTACAAGTTTTTGTTTATATTATTCATGTAGCTGGTTATGTATCGTAAGATATTACATTACATGCTTAGTTAATTTAACTGTTTTGGTTGTATGTTATTATGAGTATCTCGATTATATAAAATAGTAGCACTGCATGTTATGATATTTTGCCCACCAACAAGCATGCTTTTGTTCTCCGATATTTGTGATCAGTATAGCTCATGTCTCACTGTCTGTACAATCTAAAACATAAAATTTATATGAATATGCTATTTTGATAATTGATATGTTATTAGTAGGTATAGTTTGATACATGTTTATGGCTTAATCCTCTTTTTGATCTCCAATTTAATATTTATTGTTAGTTAATATAATATTAGTATTAATTACATGAAATAACATTAGAATTAAATCTTTGACTCGATTTTGCTTTATACGTTTATTTCCTTCTGCTCTCTTGCTCATCTATGTGTACTTATTTATTTTATATGTTTTTTTAGAGCTTTATTAATATAAGATAATTGTTGTACATGAAAAAAATAATAATTTTATTTATAAAATATGAACCTTATGTTTTAAATGCCCAGTTGACTTTTATTATCATTAGTTTGCCATGAATTTCAGCCTGCTAGGTAGGATATGTGAAATTGCATGATTGAATATGTAAAAAGAATTATGATATTTTTACAAATTATGCATGTTAACTGGGTAATTACCATTTGTATGTCGAGATGTGCTTTAAGGATTTTTGTCTTGTTTTAATGATTTGCTTTATAATCAGTCTGTGTAATATTAAATAAGTGTTTATTTGATTAAAATTTTAGGACTGCTCGTGTTATTTTTATTTTCGGATTCCAGATTTAGTCACCTTTGAGATAAGTACTTTTGACTTACTTTTAATTTCCGAAAAGATATTTTGATATTGTGATTTTTGATTTTCGTATAAGATTTAAGAATTCTGTTTTGAACTGTATAAAATATAATTATTTGATTTTAGAAACCCAGTCTCTACGTTTCGAACCCATTCGTAATTTACGCTATAGTTCCGGAACTAGCCTTAGATACCCTTAGTAGGCGCACAAGTGTGCAACTTTAGATACCTATTAAGGGCGCGTGATTATTGAACTTTAGATGCCGGACACTGGCATAGTGTGGCAAAAGAATAAGAATAAGAATAAGATGCCGGTCACTGGCAAAGTGTGTCCGTAGAGCAAGACTGTGGTATTTTCAATTTTCGTTTTGTTTCTGTAATATGCTTCTGTTTCTGTTTTAAATTCTGAATTTTTGAAAATAAAAACTTTGGGTTGGATTTATTTTCGAAAAAGTTTTGCAAACTTATATTTGATTTTGAAAATTGTTTTGTTAAAACGACCATTGATTTTTAAGAGCATTTGTTAGTCAATTGTACTTGCTGAGCTATGTAGCTCACCCCTTTTCTAATATTTCAGGTTTTGATTTGGAAGCTTATTATGAATAAGGATGTGAAATTTGTGGCTTTCCGTGTTAGCTGATTTGGATGCATTTATTTAAAGATTTATCGCATTATTAGAATAAATTTGGATATTGGATATTGCATTTATGGAGCTGCGTCTCCGAATTTATGTTTTTGAATTATGGAGTTTGACCGCTTCTTTGACTCCGTGGAAATTTTGGTTTATTTGAATTAAGAATTCCATTTACTTAAGTTTCGTATTTAGAATTAATATCCTGAAAATCCGGGATGTTACAGGTTTATTTGTTGTTTGATAAAACACAAGTACCATCTTTAGTTCTGAATTTTATTCACTTAATCAAGACTCAATTCAATACTACCATCAAGACTGTTAGGTCAGATAATGGCACTGAATTTATTAACAAAGAGCTGCAATCTTTCTTTGCTTCTTCTGGTATTATACATCAAACCTCCTGCCCTTACACACCCCAACAAAATAGGGTGGTTGAACGTAAACATTAACATATTCTTAGTGTTGCTAGATCTTTACTGATGCAAGCTTCTGTTCCAAAAACTCTTTGGGGAGATTGTGTTCTTACATCAGTTCACTTAATTCAAGTCTCCATACGAAATTCTGTTTAACAAGGCCCCTGATTATCAATACTTGAAGGTATTTGGCTGTCTCTGTTATATTGCAAACATCTCTAATGCTCCTAACAAGCTTGATTCTAGAGGTTTAAAATATGTTTTTCTTGACTATCCCTATGGTCAAAAGGGTTATAGAGTCATGGATCTTTATATAAGGAAATGCTATATTTCTCGAGATTTGATCTTTGTTGATAACATATATCCATTCTGCTCCATTAATCCACTGTCTGAAGTCTCACTATTTCCAATAGTATTCTCTGTTCCTCTAGATTCCCCTTTGCATTTCTTGAGTCAATCTGTTAGTGATCATTCTAATGCTCAGATAACAGATTCTATTGATAATTGTGAATTACTTATTCCTGATTCTAAACCTAGTCAACCTCATTCAATCCATACTGATCAGAGTGATTCACACATCAACTCTAACATTGATAGTCAGCCAATTTCTAAGACTCTAAGACCTTCTCGAACTAAAAACCTTCCAGTCAAATACAAGGACTGCACAGACATACCTAAGGTGGTCTCCAAATCAGATGTTACCTTAAACTCTAGTGCTATGTGTACTTATCCATTACATACATACATCTCTTATCATGTATTTCGACCTCCTCATCTCTAGTTCTTGGCTAATGTGTCGAAGATTTCAGTCCCCTGCACTTACAACCAGGCTGTTGTTCATGATCATTGGCGTAATGCTATGCTTGCTGAAGTTCAGGCTCTTGAGGACAATCAAACATGGGATATAGTTCCACGACCCCCCAATAAGAACATTGTTGAATGTAAATGGCTTTTTAAGGTCAAATACAGTGCAGAAGGTATGTTGACAAATAGAAAGCTCGCCTTGTTGCCAAGGGCTTTACTCAAACAATTGTAGTGGATTACTTTGAAATGTACGCTCCTATGGCTAAAATGATTACAATCCGGGTTGTTCTAGCTGTTGTTGCTAAGTTCAGCTGGCATATACATCAAATGGATGTAAATAACGCCTCTTCATGGGATTCTGACTGAAGAAATCTACATGAAATTACCTTCTGGTTTTCAGACTCTTTGCTCAGTTTCTCACAAGTTTCCACCTGGAGTTGAGTTGGTATGCAGACTCAAAAGGTCCATTTACGGTCTAAAACAGGCACCCAAGGTCTGGAATAATAAATTAGCCACTTCTCTTGTCAAGTTTGGTTTTACTCAGGTCTCATGTGATCATAGTCTATTCACATTTAAGCAGGGTTCTGACTTCGTAGTAGCCATTATGTATGTTGATGATATTCTTCTTATAGGCAACTCAATTCATCTGATCAACAAAGTTAAGTCGTTTCTACATTCTCAATTCAAAATTAAGGATTTAGGTCCAATGAAGTATTTTCTTGGCCTTGAACTTGCTCGATCTTCGAGTGGGATCTTTCTCAATCAGAGAAAGTATGCACTTGACATTCTAGCTGATACTAGTATGGCTGAAGTTAAACCATCTCTTGTTTCAATTTGACAAAACGATAAGTTGGTTGACAATACAACTGATTTACTATTTTTTGAAGATACTGCAGTTTATCGACGGTTAGTTGGTCATTTATTATATCTCACTATCACTCGACCTGATTTGTCGTATGGAGTTCATATTCTATCATAATTTATTTCCAGTCCCAGGATGGATCACCTAACGGCTGCTTACAAAATTGTTAAATATATTAAAGGTACAATTGTTCAAGGTTTGTTCTTTGCTCATGATTCTTCTCTGCAACTGAAGGCGTTTAGTGACTCCGATTGGGGAGGTTGTGCTGAATCTCTTCGTTCGTTAATTGGGTATTGTGTAATGCTTGGTAACTCTCTTGTTTCCTAGAAGTGTAAGAAACAGGCCACTGTTTCTCGCTCCTCTACTGAGTCTGAGTATCGATCTATGTCCGACACTAGTTGTGAAGTCATGTGGCTTGTCTACTTACTGCAAGCTCTTCACACTCCTACTCCATTACCCATTCCTCTATATTGTGACAATAACCCGACCCTACACATTACTTCCAATCCTGTGTTCCACGAACGTACCAAACATATCGAAATCGATTGTCATTTTGTGCGTGACAAACTCAAGGATGGGTATATTTCACCCTCTCACATTCACACATCTCTTCAGCCAACTGACATGTTCACTAAGGCTCTGTCTTCTTCTCAGCTGTCTTTTCTTCAATCCAAGCTATGTGTTGCAAACATGTTTGCCTCTCCTACCTTGAGGGGGATGTTACAATATGTGATATTCAACAAGCTGAGCTGGAGTCTACATCAGCGTCCACATCAGCCAGCACTAGCAGCAAGTAGCTGTCAAGTTTTTTAATGACAGGCTGGAGTTAGAGTTTAGAGTTTAGAGATCTGTATATATACTTGTTTTCTTTGTAAGCAAGTTAATCACATTGAATTATCCTTTCTTCTATGATGTAAAATACATTTCCTCTGGTAATTCATGTTTCATTATGGAGTTTAGATGCAAGATTCAACATTGTGACATTATGTACTATTCTTAAATATTACATTTGATTAATTTTTCTTCAAATATTTGAATCCTTCATTAACAAACGAGTCATGTTCGTCTTAATGATCACAAACGTTAAAACGATAACACACAAAACAAAATCTTCTTAATATTAAGGTTCTTAAATTCTCCACCTTCCCATAGCATTATGTGCACTATCACTCAGATATAATTAAACGAGACTCATTTTTACTAAAAAATAATAATACAGTGCTTGTTATTTTTTCTCTTATTAATATATTTTTGTTCATAATAAAAATTTTATTACAAAAAAATAATTTTTTAGGTGGTCAATTTTAGTTTAGATACCCTATGAATATATTTATAACCAAGAAAAAGAAATTAAGGAGAAGCGATTATTGTTCCGATTACGTTTTAAAAATACAGCGTTGTTCATTTTAACTATTTTTCTTTTACTAAATGTAAGTATTATATATAGATGTGTAATAAGATTAGAAGCGGTATATTTGCATTGAAAATATACTATACTCTTATTATAGGATACTCATAATAAATTTAGGGAACTGATTTGAGTATTTAACAAAAAAAAATTATAATTCAGGAATTAAAAATATTTTTCTCGCATTTTTTGTTAGCAAAATCACTAATCAAGCCTTCAAATTAGAATTTGCGAGCATTTTCTGATTGATAACATAACCAACTCATTTAACCGTTCTTGTGACATACTAGAAGAAAAATACGACTTAATCAACTTCAAATTTGAAAAATTTCATTATGTAAAAGCCACTATAACTATAATAGTTAACAACATTCTCTCGGCAATTCTTACTAATAGATAATAAACTTAGGTATATTTTAAAGAGAGCAGTGAGCCTAAGATATGTCTTAGGTAAGTTCCTTAAGATATATAAATTTTATATGCAAACATAGGATGGACAATTTTGTAAAATTAGATCGTTTAAAGTTTTGCAATATTATTTAATTAGCCCTGCGGGCCAATGTATTTTAAAGCTTCTTTTTTAAGTATTTTAGGAAATTTTCCTGAGATGAATCGTAAGATCCTTTTTCTCTATTTTAAAATGTCCACCATAGCAATTAGCAATTACCTTATTTCTACAAGTAAGCATTCTTAGAGCATCTCCAAGGATGCATTCTTTCCGTAGCCCCTAAAATAAGGATTATTAATAACATAGGAAATCAAAATGTTATTTCACTCCAATGATAATCCCTATATAGATACCCTATATTTTAAAAGTTTAATTTTTAAAATTTAAAAGTTTGAAATTTAAATAAACCAACCAATGGGAAGGGGAGCAGATGACATGAAGAAAGATAGGGGCTGATATTTGGATCCTCACATGTAGGGATCTATTTTCTCTCCCCTAAAATATATTGGGAAGGGGAGAAGTGGTTGGAGAGTGTTTTTTGGAAGAAAATTCCTAATATTGGTAAGGGGTGTGAATCCTTGGAGATGCTCTTACGATCTTAATTCGAGAAACAGGATATTTTCTCACAAGCTTAATTGTTTATGACTTTTTTTTTTCATTTTCAAGATATTTCTTAGAATTTTTTTCAAAAAAATTGTTCCTAAATAATACGTGTAACATGTCCCATGCGATGACTTGAATTGCTTAATGCTTACTCTCATGACCGACCCCGTAGATTTGCCCTTATTTTGGGGGAATAATTTTGTCCCGCAAACACAAACATTTAGTTAAAATAAAGAAAAGAAAGACTATGATAATGTAGAACAGGGAGGACCATTCTTCCATTAGAGTAAGAAGGAGCTAGGCATATAGGCTGCTATTCTTGCTTGCTGGGTTATTGAGTTGATTTATGGTCCCAAACTTTTGATGAAATGGGGCACTAGTATTGGGAGGGAGGGATCCTTCTCTTCCTCTTTAATTTACAAAGTGACGTTCTCCACCCGTCAACCTAACGTCTACTTCACTTTTAATTCCCACCCTTTTCGAGTCTTTTTAAGTTTGCTTCCTCAACTCACATTTTTTTTAAGTCTTTTTAAGTTTGCTTCCTGAACTCACATTTTCTAAGCCATGGGAGGAGTGTATTAATAACCAGGACAGTTCACGAATCGAATCGAATTTTGATCTAAATAAGTCGAGCTTAATATTTATTCTCAAAGAACTGAGTTGAACCGAGCTTTTTTATTATACAAAAAATGTCTTCAAGTTTAAGCTTGTTAACGAAACTAGCCGCACTCGAGCTTTTATCAAATATAAGCGAGCCAACCCGAACTCAAGCCCTTAACAAACAGTTGGTGAAACATTACAATTTTAAATGAAAAATGATCCAGATCCACATTACCCAACTAATTATCACTTTCGAATCAACCCAATCTCAAGTTTCAATAAATTATGCTCAAAGAATTGTCGTATTAGATATTTGGATTGTAATTTTAAATTTTAAATTTTAGGAATATTGTGAAAAATCAGAATATATTTAACTTTAGAAACATTATTAAATTTTATATTATTGGCTGATAGATGGGTTTAATATGTTTTCCTTAAATAATTTAACTATTGTAGGGATTTGTAAAATTATTCGGGAAAAAAAATTAACGACCAGGCTGTTACCAAACTAAAATCCACCATCTCGGACTTTTCCTTTATATTCTCAACTATTGTGAAATGAATGTCCTAGAAAATTCTAGATAAACATTTAGCCTTTCAAGTTTTAGATCTTTGGCTCATCTTTAGACTTTTGACCTTTTGATTGCTTGTAACTTACAATTTGTAAATCTATAAATAGGCACCATATGTGAACTTGTAAATACACTTGAAGCAATATACAATCTCTTCTTAATCTCTTATCTTTCTCTCTAATTATATTATGTTCTTAGAGCTATTATAAATATTTACAATAACTTGTAAGCCTATAAATAGGTATCATATGTGAACTAGTAAGTATACTTGAAGCAATATACAATCACTTCTTAATCCCTTATTTTTCTGTCTAATTATATTATGTTGTTAGAAATATTATAAATATTTACAACATCAACCTACTTTTCACCCCGCATGAATAATTATTTGTTCAGACAGTTGAATGAATCTTTGTTAATTTGTGGAGTCTTGACATGTATGCCAGACTGCACACGTACTAACTTTTAAATAGGGGTAGTGTGCATATTATTCCGATCATTTTTCATGGGCTTTACGTGGGCTTTTAGAATTGATCTCAGCCCATCAAACAATCTGCTACGCGTTTCCCATTTTCATGCTTTGACCATCTTGTTTGTACTAGCTTATTATTGCACGGCTCTTTTTCTAATGTTTACTAGCTTCATTCCCCGTGCAAGGCACGGGGATATTCTAGTTTTATTGGAGATTTTGTTTTTTAATAGTTGTGATCATGAATATTCTTCAATTTGTTGCAATGTTGCCTAAATACAGATTAACTTACTCTTTTTTCAAGTGCTCTTACTTTGTAACAGGTTGTATCCAAAAAATTCTAATATCCAATCAATTAATCATCTAGTTCAATGATTTTAGTTATAAATTTAAATTCATTAAATTTAGAACTGAGATGTCACAGTTTCGATTCTAGACAATGTGAAGATTAACTAACGATTTCATAACATCTGACTTTAGGGGGTTTTAGAGTAAAATCATAGGAAATTGGAAGGCATAAATGTGAAATGATATTAAATAAAATCTGGAATATTGCGATATTTTGGCTTTTAATAATTCAACTTTGTGGTCGTGAACACCTTTCAATTTGTAGCGGTGTTGTCTAAATATAGCTTAGCAAACTCTCTTATCGAGGTCTTCATTTTTAACGGCTTCATTTTCAACATGATATGTCTAAGATTTATAATATCTATTAAGCTAGTCATCTAAATTTTCAACTATGAATTTAAATTCACTTTATTCAGAACTGAGAATTTAAATCTGATTACTGGCGAATATAAATATATGCATGAATATAAATTATTAATTCCGAATATAAATTATTAATTGCGAAAAATAATGGCTATTATTAGTTTGCTGTAATTAATTACGTAGTATTTAAGTAGATATTAAATAGACATATTGAATATAAAATTATTAAATGATGTATATTAATTATACGATCAAGGATTAAAATATTAATTTTCCAAGGAATAAAATCAAATTAATGAAAAAAACATTGACGGATATAAATAATGAATTCTACTATTTAACCAAACACATGTGTAGCTCAATGGTTATAATAAACAACTTAATGGCATTTGAATTTATATGTCATGTCATGGGTTCGTCCTCAACAATGCCTAATATTCTAAGTTTTTTCATAACATATCATTATAAGGGGCATAAACGTAAATTACATTGAATAAAATGTGATATGTTGTGGTATTATATATATAGTAGATTATATTAATTTTTTTATTATTTATTTGTTATTAATTTGCATAACAAATTATTGTTATGAAATTGATATATAGATATAAGATTTTACATGTTCAATTTATTATGTGTTTTATCTTAAATTCTTAAAACTTGATTTGAATGATTTTACAGTCTACGTGAAATTAACACAAATAATCTTTAATTTAGTGATGATTTAACAATTTCTCCAATTAAAACTACCAAGAGACAAAAGAGAGATGAAATTGACGATTTTTTATATTGAAAATTCTATTTTATTTAGGAAATGTACTTATATTTTGTTTTGATTATCGAAATAACCTTCTTATTATTTGAAGATAGTTGTACTAACAACCAAATACAGTTTTAATAATAAGTGTAGGACGAATTTTGTTCAAAACTTTGGTAGTTGGTAGTCTGGCTCTCAGTACGATAAAATAGATAAGAACTGTTATATCTTAAAATAAACAGATAAAAAACGTTGGATCTAGCATAAAAAATATTTAATATTTTAACAAGTAAACTAAAAATTGTATTTATATTAAAATACGAAAAAGTGCTTGTCAATGATTTAAATCATATATAATTAGGTTTTCTATATTGAATAGGATTAGTAATGTAGGTATTCTACACTAAATAGGATTAATGTAAAAATTTGTAATTATATTTTCTCTTGAGATTCTAAGGGCCTATTTGGATAGGGGGTTACAAGAGGTTGGGTTGGGTTAGAGTGGGATGGGTTAGGTTGGGAAGGGAAGGGATGGGTTGGGTTGAACCCTTACCTTGTTTGGATGTAATGGTTGAGTAATGAAGGGTTCAACCCTTACCTTATTTAGATGGAGGATTAGGTTGGAAAGGGATTATAATATAATTAATTATTATTTTTTTTGAAATATTAATTTGGAAATATTTTTTTCTGAAATGTTTTTTCAGAAATATTTTTTCTCGAAATATTTTTTCAGAAATATTTATTACGTAATATATTTTCTCGTAATATTTACTCGAAAATAATTTTTCCCAGAAATTTTTCGGGAATAAATTTTTCGAAGCAATATTTTCGAAAAAAATATTTTAGCACCAATATTTCGGGAAAAAATATTTCCGAACCAATATTTCGTAAAAAAATATTTCAGAACCAATATTTAGGGAAAAAATATTCCCGAAATATTTATTCTTTTCCCGAAAATTGGTTCGAAAATATTTTTTTCAGAAATATTGATTCGGAAATATTTTTTCCCGAAATATTGGTTCGGAAATATTTTTTCCGCAAATATTGGTTCGGAAATATTTTTTTCCGAAATATTGTTTCGGAATATTTTTTCCCGAAATATTGGTTCGGAAATATTTTTTTCCGAAATATTGGTTCGGAAATATTTTTTCCGGAAATATTGGTTCGGAAATATTTTTTTCCGAAATATTGGTTCGGAAATATTTTTTCCCGAAATATTGGTTCGGAAATATTTTTTCCCGAAATATTGGTTCGGAAATATTTTTTCCCGAAATATTGGTTTGGAAATATTTTTTCACGAAATATTGGTTCGGAAATATTTTTTTCGAAATATTTGTTCGAAAATATTTTTTCCAGAAATATTTGTTCGGTAATATTTTTTCCCGAAATATTGGTTCGGAAACTTTTTTTCCCGAAATATTGGTTCGGAAATATTTTTTTCGAAATATTGGTTCGGAAATATTTTTTTGCTAAATAGTGGTTCCGGAATATTTTTTTCAGAAATACTGATCTGGAAATATTTTTTTCCCAAATATTGATTCTAAATTTTTTTCCCCAAAAACAATTTTTCAGAAATATTTTTATCGGAAATATTTTTTTTTTGAAAATTTTTTTTCTCGGAAATATTTTTTTAGAAATATTAATTACATAATATAAAATTAATTTATCAGTTAATTACGTAATATATATAATATACAAAATAATAATCAAAATAATAAACAAAGCCAACAAGTACCAACACCCCAAATCGGGGTGTTGAAAAACTCCCCCATTTCTATTATATTAAAACCCTCCCACAGCCAACCTCTCTAAACCCAACCCTCCATTTTAAATTTCTATCCAAACAAGGGTTGTGAAATTTTAACCCTTCCCAACCCAACCCAACCCTCGCCAACCCCCAATCCAAATAGGCCCTAAGTGTTTTCATTTGGATAATAATTGTTAAAACATCACTAAATTAAAGATAATTTTATGAGTTTCGCGTGGACTGTAAAATTATCCAAATCTGATTTCTCTATCTCGAGATAGAGCCTAAATAATAAATATGAACTTTTTTAATATTAATAAATAAATAAATAAAATTCAGTTCTAATACAATCTTTTATATCCTTTTCAGATTATAACTTCTTTTTAAAATTCAATTTAAATACAACCTTTTTAATTATATCCTTTTTAGATTATAATTTTCTTTTTAATATAATATAATCTTGATCGTCTACTTTTAAAAATATTATATTCGACGGTTGAGATTATTTGGCGGTACAGTGACCAAACCAAAATTATGGATAAGATTTCTCTTAAACTTATTATATATAAGGATATAATTTATGAAAAATGTTAGAAAATAATTAGTAAAAAAAGAAAAACAGTTAGAAAATTCAAAAAAGTTTACAAATTGATATGACAGTTTTGAGTTGATAAAATAGGAAAATAATAGTTTTGAATTGGTAAAATAGAGAATTTTAGTTGATCATATGAATATAAGCGAGTCCATGACAATAATTATTAAACTAACAAAGTTTAAGAATACATGTACGAGTAACATATATATGGGAAAATTTCTGGTTTCCTAGTATTTTTTTCTGAGCCTGGATCTTCTGTCTCCTTTTTCGTGTCCCCTTCTGTGTCCCTTGTACAAAAAGAGTGCCTCTAGCGGGGCCCCTTTATTAAAAAATATTATTATTATTATTTTTTAATACAGAACCCCCGCCAGGGGCACTCTTTTTGTACAGGGACGAAGAAGGGGACAGAGGATCCTCACCCCTTTTTTTTATACTTCAGTTTTTTCTTAAAACCATTGCTGATAATAAAACGTAAATATAGGTGTGCCAGCATTTTTGGAGAACAAAGTAAAAGAAAACAGAAAAGGACTTAAAAGGTGCATGAAATTGTTCCATGAAATCTTACTAGTCCGTTAACGAAGACAATAATAGTACGCAATGTGAGATATATATTGTTAGATTAGGTCGTCCCTTTTTTTAAGCCATGTCTCCTGCAATGCACATGTATCACTCTCTTCTTAGAGCATCTTCAAGAGACTCTTAAAATGACTCTTAACTTGAGATTTGAGGAGAGAGATGAAATTTTTCCACTCCAAGAGACTCTTAGTGACTCTTAAATTCACTAAAATTTCATTCTCTCTCCTCAATTTTAAGAGCTACTAGCAACTCTTAACTAATATTATATTATAAATTTATAAAACAACATTCTCTCTCTATCCACTTGCTTTTATACTTTTATGGATGTAGCTTACTTTTAATAATATAAAATGAAATAAGGAGTCAATATAAGAAGCATTGTTGGAGATGAATGCACATTAAATCACTAAGAGCTATTATTTTATAATATATTTAAGAGTGATTTAAGAGACTCTTGGAGATGCTCTTAGTTCTTAGAGCATCTTCAACATAGATTACCAACATAGTTGTCAACTTCTATCACATCATTACATATATTGCTTTTTTATTTCTTCTCTCTTCCATCTCATTGTTGGCAACTTTTATTACAAATTTACTCCAATAGTTGGCAACTTTAAAAGTTGTCAATGTGATCCATACATAAATTTTATATTATCTTATAACTACATTTAAAATATGGGAGATAAAAAAAGGATAAAATTAAATATATTTTTGAAAAATTGTATGTGTTTTAACTAAATTGGGAAGTTGTCAACTTTTGGGAACTTGTTGGCAACATTTATACTCCAATAGGTGGGCAACCAAGGATGCTATGTCACATAGGACTTGACAATCTCTTGACAACCCCTATTGGATATGCTCAGTCCATCCTAATCTTCCTCTTATTTCCCATTTCAACAATATATTCCAAGTGGCTTGACTAGACAATATATCTAATTAAATATTAAAATATTTTTAAATTAGATTTAATTAAATATTAAATATGTAAACTAAAATTATTTTAATATTCAATATTTAATATAATAAATAAAAATAATTACGTGATTTTACAAATTGGCAAAAAAATAAAAGTGAATTTTTTTAATAAATTAGAAATAGCAAATCTTTTATTGGATGTATTTAAAAGAAAATAAGATCTTGAATAATTTTCATTTACAATCTTACACGATCTTGCACAATTCTACACAATCTTACACTAAAAATAAATCACTAAAAATAAATCAGGAATATTGTAGTAATTGTTCATTAAGTAAAAATTTACTGCATTTAATAATTATGAAATAAAAAGGATTTATTTATATGCCTTCTTCATGTACATATTAAAATACTAAAATAAAAAATAAGATTTGGTTTAAAAAATATGTAAATTTTGGTTATCAAATCATACATAATGTTGATACAGAGGGGGTGAATGTATTTTCTTCACTTTCTCGATTTTCTTCTGCTGACAACCTGTTGTGAATCTGTTTTTTTGTTTGTAGCAGAGTATGTGTGTGTTAAACAAATATTATGTGCGGAAATAAGAACATAGGTAACTCACTTTAATCTATTATTTTATTAAATTGAAAGTATGCTATAATCTGGGGATACATATGTTAGTATTCTCAGCTTCGTTTCTCAGAGAGATATTTTTTGTAAATTGCAATGAAAAATTTAAGTGCTAAAGAAGAGAGGTTGTGCACTTATAGAATATGCGCACAGTCCACTTGCTACAAATTTAGTAAAAAACAAATTAACTTTCTAATTTGTCTATTCTTTTTTAGTGCAAGTCTAGGCATCATGTGATATAATCTGATTTCTACTATGCCTAGATCCACTTCTTCAGCTGCCTGTTCCTTTGAATGTCTCTCCAAGCTTTTTGTAGATTTACATGTACACACAACACTGAAATGTCACTGTTGGTGTCTTGGTTTGTTTAGATTTTCTGACTTGAACATCTTCAGTAACTTGTTTTCAAGAATCCATTCGAGAAATGACTAAGTACTAGATTTGAGAACCTGAGTTGAATAGTTAGATAACTCTGAGTTCTCGAACTAGTTTTTCTTGACATATCGACGAGTCACTTCTCGAATGTATCTTTTATTCTGTGGACCTTGAGTTGTCGAATAGTGCCTTTACTTATGAAATCCTTGAGATATCGAATGCTTCTATCTCCTTGAGATATCGAATAGCTTCTAAGTCCTTGAGATATCGAATATGCCTTTTCACAAGTGAAGTCTTTGAGATATCGAATGCAGCTTTGACTTGTTGACTTCTTGAGATATCGAATAGTGACTTTTGACATATCAAATGCTTGACATCTCGAATTCCTGACTTCTCTAATAGTGCAAATTACTTCTCGAATATGTACTTAAACAAATCTTCAATCTTCAAATTTCAACTGTGTTTATTTCTTCATCCTTGTTCTCCAAGCTTGAGGCATGATCTCTGGATCTTCTTTCAAGCATTATTTCATGACTTTGATTTGTACAATTACACAGCTAAAATTTATGCCCTTTACAAGAGAAAATCTAACTAAGTGGGTTCCCTAGTTAAGGGGTCATGTAAATAAAGCAAGACATTATAACAATTAGACTTGTTATTAGATGTTTACAAGCATGCCTCTATGACTAACAATCTCTCCCAAATTGTGAGTAAGACTCTTAGTTACAATTTCATGTCTGATAACAAGCCTAACATACATAAAGATATAGCATTGACAAGTACATGTATGAATCTGATTAAGAATTTGGATACAAGTGCAGGAAGACCAATCTTACAGATAATTTATCATGCTTAGTTTTTTTTTCCGAGTAGAACATACTGTCACAGGCAGAGTATGTTCTTGTAACCAAATAAGTTATTGTCATGTAAATAAATGTATATCTTGGAAGTAGTTCATTCAATTGTTCAAGCCTCAAGGAGTACATCGGGTCAATAGCAAGAATAAAAATGTTATTATCATAACATTGACAGTAAGGTTACAAGAAGACAACATTTTGCAAGTCATGACATAATATCCACTCTGACAGCAACATCGGCGAAAGCTTGGAGACAACAACTTTTATCCTGACAGCAAGTTTGGAATTCCTGACAGCAACATTGGCGGGAATTCACACTATCAACCAAAGCATATTCTTATGACAACAAACTTGGCGTCCTAGGATACTATCTCAGACGGGAATCAATTTGAATTGGGGATCTACCAAGTCAAACATGTGACAGATTAAATGTTCAAGAAACAGGTGTGCTACAGTATCTCAATACTGCAACAAACCTGTGAAGACTACGACAGAAGCTTGAGAGATAACAAGACAAAGCTTACCAATTCAAGGGTATGACAAATATCTACTGGGATTGTGTTAGCTCAAAATAGAATGTATCTAGGTTGTTTTCATATGTACTAATAACTCTGATTAGATAGCAATTTAGGTAAGTAACATGGGTGTGCAAATTTTAAGGAGCTACCACTTGAAAATGGCAGCAGCTCCACAACCCGTGATGATAGTGATGGTAGAGAAAATGGAGATATATGTAGATCTATCTATCATTCATTCTGTACATCTCTTAAAAACACGAAGCTGGAGAAAACTATTTTTTTATAGGTTGTATCAAAACATTATAAAATAAATAAAATATTTATTTTATGATAAAATCTTGAATACTACTTGTGTTTGCATTTCTTCTTCTGATTGATTTAAATCTTTATTGCTAAGTAGAGATTTGAATTTATCAGTACTGCATTCAACCCCCCCTTCTGCAATACTCCAGGACCAACAACTGGTATCAGAGCAAGCAGATTAACACACTAATATGAGATCATGACGAGTACGCAGAAATTGAGTAGTATCAAGATTCCAGCCTTTGATAAAGAGAACTACAACATATGGAAAAGAAAGATCTTGTTGTTTATCAAAGCTGCAAATCCACTATACATGGGAATCCTCGAGAACGACCCCTTCATTCCTGAAAAGGAGGTTTCAGCTGCTACGGTAGAGGATATTGTTATTCCAGCACACTGGGTTGCCAAGAAACCCTATGAGTTTCTTGATTCAAAGAAGGAAAAAGTAGCTTTGGATGATTACTTGTAACTCATTTTACTTAACTCTCTCACCTTGGACAAAGCCATGTGTGGGAATTTCATTGGATGTAAATCTGCCAAGGAGATGTGGTACAAGATCGAGCTATTGTGTGAGGGTAGTGAGAAGGTCAGAGAAAATCAAAAACAAGTTTTAATGTCACAGTATGAAGCTTTTATGGCCAAACCAGGTGAATAGTTCACCATCATGTTTGAGAGGGTCAGCAAACTAATTGTTGAGTTATAGATTCATGGAAAGTTTTATAAGAAGAAAGAAATCAACATCAAGTTCTTGCTCACTCTTCCTGAGCATCTCGAGCACAGAGTAACAGCCATTCGAGAAGGAAGAGATTTGAGTTGTGTCTCTCTTGAAACACTATATGGTGTGCTCAAGTCATATGAACTTGAACTCTTTTAGAAGAGAGCTATACAGTATGAAACAAATGGAAAAATGGAAAATATGTTTGGTGCTCTTATAGCTCAAGAACCAACAATTACTCAGCCAGGTGAACCACTTCATATTCCTCAACAGACCCAAGTACCATCTCTAAATATTGAAGAGGTGATGGATGATAAAGAGAAGGTGGTGTTAAAACTTAAGGATGTTAAAGATGAAGACTTCTATACAATTGAAGAGATGAAAATTATGGATAATCCAACCATGGCTTATATGGCTAAGAGATTCAAGAATATAAGGTTTAGAAGAGATAAGTCATACAAGCCTCATGGTCAAACATCAAAGTTCAACAAAGGAAGCTCATCTAAGGTTACTGGTGGTGCCACAAAAGGAGGATACAAAACAGGAATGGTGGATAGGTCAAAATTTAGATGTTACAACTGCAATGAATTGGGTCATTTTGCAACAGATTGCAGATGGCCAAAACAATTTCAAAGAATGGACAAAGGGTCTAGGAATCAGTACAAGAAAGGTCAGGGAAGAGCTTATGTGGCTGAAGGAAAGTGCTGGGATGAGTCTGGTAATGAAGAGGAGGAAGAATGTGTGAACTTAGCTCTCATGGCTAGATCTAATGATAAAGCATCAAGCTCATCTAGTCGAGTACCATCTCTTGTCATACTTGATATGTCTAAAGCTGATTATAAGCAAATTATTGAAGAATTGAGTGCTAAGATGTTTAATATTCATATTAGTTTATCTGCTACAAGTGAAGAAATTTCTAGATTAACTGAATTGAATGGTACACTCAAATCTGATAATGAAATGTTATTGCTTAAGACCAGTCCATTAGATTCTTTAGCTAAAGAAAATGCTAGACATAAAAATGATATAATTTGTGCTAAAGAGATAGAGGAATTCTAAGAAATGAAATTGATGAGAATGAATTCAAGCTCAAGGCATTTAGAAATTCTTCTAATTTGATGCAAGGATATCATGAGAAACATACTGAAAATCAGAGATTTGGAGTAGGTTTTGAGTATGGTAGGAGACCTGGAAAGGAAACTGCTGTTAATGATTGTTCTAATGGTGATGCGATCAAACCTTACATCCTCAAAATTATGAGCAAACCAATCTTCAAAAGTGCAGGATTTGAGCTTGATGTGGTTTCCTTACTCATCAGGCAAGAACTCTAATAAATCCCAATAACACCAAAAGATTATAGAAGGGGGGTTGAAGACAATCTTGAACAAAAATTTCACAACACTTTCAAAATTTCAGGTGGGTTTTCTGATCCACCTGAGATTTATATTTCAAAGAAATAATCTGTGTAGAAGTTACACAACTGCTGTTACAAAACTTAGAATACAAAAGAAAACCTAACTATCTCTCTCTTTGAGCTTAGTGTTTTCTCTCGTATTTCTTGAATGTGTTTCTTTTTTATTTAGCTCTCATACACACACATTCATAAGTAATGCTACACTTAGGATATATATACCCCAAGATTAAAACCATACAAACAAAACGAATATTACGAAGTCAAATGTGTTTGCAGGTCTGCTACTACTCCTTTCCTTCATGTGACACATTTTTGTCTGATTGTCTTGGAAAAATATTGCTAGATTTCATCGACCAAAGTGTTTGCTAAGAAAAGGAATGTTTTTTTTCTTCTTCGTTTCCAATGACTGGTTTCCATGCCATTTTGAAGTCCGCCAACCTATGTTATCTATCGGCTATGTCAAGTCACTATCAACTGCTAGTTTCGAGACATTATTGATGAACATCCGTTGTAGCTGATTGTACACTGAGATGCTCATTATCCATTGAAGACATTATCCGTCGGTGTAGCTTTATCCGTTGCTGTATCACTTCACTTAAACAAAATTATAAAGCACAACCTAGTTAAAATTATCTAACCTATTCTGTTTATCCATTGATAGTCAACACGACTTAGGATACAACCAACTAATGCTCCAATCGATAGTTAACTGTGGAAACTTCTTAGCATGTTACAGACATTGATTGATAAGCTTCCTCATCAATGGCTACGGGATAAGGGATTATCTGTTGATGAGTTACAAAACTTAACTTATACAAATATGTTTTTAAGGTGTTATTGTGCATATCATCAAGGACAACATAATTCCTAACAATCTCCCCCAATTTATGACTGATGGAATAACGGCCATAAATTAAGAGCCTTGATGATAAAAAAATACATTAACAGGTTTACAAAGTTTAAGCAAAAACATATGTATTGTAATAAGCTTCTAAAAGTGTAGAAAATGAACTAATTACAGAGCCAAGTTGAATAACATACTCTTACAAGGGATTGCTCCTTTAGGCTGAGCAAATCATTGCCTTCTGTCCCTTGCACTCCTCATACCATGGATGTTCTTTTTGTTCACCTCAAGATGCTCCTCTAGAGATTTGTAGATAATATTTTCTTCTTTGTGATTTGGATCCAGCATAGACATCAAGTATTGCAAGTACTCATTGCTAGTTTTTTCCAGTTGATCTTCTAATGAAAAATCTTCTACAATTGTGTTTATCTCTAAATTCCATTATCCAGAATGGATAAAAATGAACCTTCCGTCCAAGAACATTTGGAGTATCAGATTCTTAGGCAAAGCCTCCTTTGAAGTCCAGCTATTTCTCATCTCATTAATTTTTTTGAGAATTATGGCCTTTGCATATAGGGTATAATCACCAGTTCTCTTCATTAAAGACCATATTTTCACCAGTTTGCTGTAGCCTTCATTCAGCACTCGATGTAGGGGCCTAGTCTTACTGTTTCCTCCTTTATAGGTAAAAATCAATCTTTCTAGTAACCCGATTGTCCTAAATGCAGCACTCATATCAATCACTTTATCCAAGAAAGGATTGACACTTGAATATTCTTTACTGTCGGTATCTTTCTTGGCAACGTCCTTTGCAACTTGTTGAACCTCAGTAATTTGAATTGGTCTAGCTAAGGGGTGTTTCCTATTTCTGATTCTCCTCCTTTCAAGTGAGAGTTTGATCTTTGGAAATACCAAGCTATTGAGGTCAAAGTCAAATTCCATTGGTTCTGGCTTTATGTCTTCAAAAGTGAAAGCAATTGAGCTAGAGGTTTGAGTGGGTTGTTGTGTGGCTTGGGTTGGAGGTATAGTAGGTTGAGGTTGTGTTGATTCAACTTGTTCTTCTGGTTCTGGGCTCAAAGTCCTTTTGGCTTTTGTCTTGACCATGATTTTCCTTTTCTTGCACGCAGACTTTGTTTTCATTTTCTTTTTCTTATGTTTGGTCTCTTCTTCTTCAGCCTCTTGCTTCATTTTTTCTTCCAATTCTTCTACAAGTTCTTCAGCCATTCTAGCTTCGTTATTCAGCAGATGGTTTTACAATTTGACCAGCTTATAGTAACCTTGCAGTTTCTTCAGCCTTGGCTACTACAAAATTTGGATGACCTGCTGGAACACATATTTCCACTCCATCTCTGTAGATAAAAGCTAAGTCTTCTTTAAGTCCCACATCAACTACAGCCTTCTGTTTTAATTTAGCAAGTTGTTCACTCATGAGTTTGAATTCATCTGGCTTTGGCATTGAAATTCAACTCTCATGGTATTCTTGCCATTTTTCTTCACATGTGATTTCTTACTTTTGAGCAAAGGCTTGAATTCAGACAAATATGATGGCTCCTCTTTGGTTAGAGATTTAGGAAGCACAAAATATGGAATTAATACTTGCCTGATTGATGTAGTTATAGAGGGAATTGGTACTTGAGAAACTTGAGGGTTGGCAGCTAGCCTTATGGCTATGGAATCTTCAGGTTTAGAAGCTGACTCCCCCTCACTAGATGATATTGCTGAAGTTGTTGGAATTGAAGTAGATAGAAGTTGCTCCCCCTTACTTACTACACTTCTCTTCTCCTCTACACTTATCTTTCCCCCCTTTTTGTTAGCATCAAGGGTTTGAGTAGTAGGTAGATTCAGTAGTCTCTCACGGATGGTAATTTGTTGATTGTGAGTCTCAAGAATGAGTTTTTGATCTGCAATCACAGTACCCATTTGAGACTCTAATTTGTTAACTTTTGCAGACAGAGCATCAATCTTCTTGTCTGTATCTGCATCTTTCTTCACCTTGGATCTAAGCTGCTGCATGGTAAGGAGAGGAAAGATGATTTCCAAGTCCTTTTTCTGAGTTTCTAAGGCATCCTTGATTGCAGTCTTGAATTCATCCTTGTCCTCAGCCCTTTGATTAAGAAGACATTTCTGCAATTTGAGAGTAGCCAGAAAATTCTCTTGCACTTGTTTTAGAGTGGGTTCTACATCGTGTAAAGTAGCCACAACCTTCTTGTACTGGACTACTAGCTCTATGTGAGCATCCCTTGAAATGTATCCGTTTGATAATAACCATTCTGGTAAATTTCCAGGTTGCTGTAAAGGTTCTACATCTTCACCTTCATCCTCGAATTCAGAGTCATACTGAAATTCGTTACCAGCATTTGGAGGTAGCTTGGTAATGGCATCCTTAGCCCTTTGTATTGATTCAGTTGTATGTACCAAGTTCAGCATCTGCTCAGCCTCCACATTGCCCTGTTTAGCCCAAAGTCAAGGTCTGGATCAGGATGAGTAAAGGTTTCAGTTCCAGGAACAGTTCTATCAATGGCTTTTTGAGATGCCTATTGATAGTGACTTACCCTAGGGGCATCATTAAACTCCATTGACTCACTTGCATTGGCTTCATCCACCCTTATGTCTCCTGTACCTGCTTTTCTCTCATTCTCTCTCTCTCTCTCTCTCTCTCTCTCTCTCTCTCTCTCTCTCTCTCTCTCTCTCTCTCTCTCTCTCTCTCTTGCATCAGGGGCTCCCCCTGGCTCACACCTCTCACACCCTCACCTTCACCTACTAAGGTGGTACTCTCAATCTCTCCTTTTTCCTGGCAGGAAGAAATTCTCTCTCTCTCTCTCTCTCTCTCTCTCTCTCTCTCTCTCTCTCTCTCTCTCTCTCTCTCTCTCTCTCTCTCTCTCTCTCTCTCTCTCTCTCTTTGCATCAGGGGCTCCCCCTGGCTCACACCTCTCACACCCTCACCTTCACCTACTAAGGTGGTACTCTCAATCTCTCCTTTTGCCTGGCAGGAAGAAATTGCCAGCCCCTCACTCACAGTCTCTCCTTTTTCCTGCTCACAAGGCATCGTCTCACTCTCTATGATGACACTCCCTTCCCTCATTCCTAGAAGTATTTTTACAACTAATGTTACTTCTACTGTAGTTGTAGTAGACTCAGATGTAAGAGTAAACTGACTTAGAGTTGGAACAGTAGCGGGAAGAACATTGATCAAGGGATGTATGACATCCATTGATGTTGTAGTTGATTCTACCAACGGAAGACTGCTATTAGTCATATCCATCAGTGAACAAACACTGGACAATGGATGAGAAATATCCATCGTTGAAGTAGAAGGAATAGCAGTTGAAAGGGAAACTATGGTTGAATCTATGTAGATTGATTTTAAATTAAGAGGCACAGTTTCAGTCACAGTTTCAGTCATAGTTTCAGGAAAAATTGAATGTTGTTCCAACAAATCATATAAAAGATGATGACCAGCAGCATCTGAGTGGGGCTTCTCCCTTAGAGATAAAGAGGGAGAATTTGTTTGTGATGTGGTTATCATATCCACATCCAGAAAAATCGTTGGAGAATTCGGTGTATGTGGTGTATCAAATGAGAGAGTTTAGGGCTGTGACTCCACATTTACTAGAGCCACATCGAATTGAATTTGAGAAGGTTCAGTCACCGTGGATTGAACTGTGTGCCCTGTGCACCCAAATTAGACTTTGGTTTCTTTCTCCTAGTAAAGGTTTTAGATGGTAAATTTTGGTCAGTAGTGTCCCTTACCCTCTTGCTCATTGTTCCTTGTTGGGACTCACTCACCTTTCCAACCTTATCCTTAGGGTTTCTCTGATTTCCACCCTGTCCCTCACCACTCACTACCACCTGTTCACTCCCCTTAGAGGTTTTGGTAGTTTTTACAACAAGTGTCTTTTGGGAGGCACTTGAGGTTGGTTTCTTTTATTTGGATTTAGATACATGTTTGGTTTCTTGGGTAGGAGACTATGGCTTACTAGCTTCAGCCTCCATAACAACACTCAAAGGCAAAGAAACTTGAGATTGAGTAGTAGAGATAGAGTTAGAAATTGTTACCCTTTTTAAAAGAAAATCAATTATGTTAGGAATAATTCATGAGTTGTGATGTTTAGAATAGAATAAATATACACTTCTTGTAATGCCCTGATCTTATAAAGGGTTTAGCACTTAGTATAGGATGAAACAGTTATTTAGGAACTGCAAAACTGTGAACAGTGTTCAATCAGGAACTATGCATCATGGACTATATTTCAGGAACTATGAAAAGATCCTGATACGACAAGTCAAATCCTGATGCTATGATCAAATCCTGATGGAATGATCAGATCCTGATGATGATGTAATCTTGATGGCATTCTGGATGCTGCGGAAACTGGAAAATGCTAAAAAATAGGATCGGTTGTTTTGAAAACGGCAGGAAGTGTGCATGAAGAAGAGAATCAAACTATTGGTGGAAACTATCAACTGGAAGACAGAAAATTACCATGTATTGATTATTACTTTCTGTTATTAGTTGATAGGTAGCATTATAAATACTCTCTCTATATCATTGTAAAAAAAGTGATTTGTGTGAAAGTCGTGAGTATACGAGTGAACAAACAGAGAGATATTTGTATTGAGAGCAGCTGCTAAAGGTATCTGTACACCTTTGGTAGAGTTTGTATTTGATCATATTAATACAAATAGTTTGATTTATTCGTTTGTTCTTGTTTATTTATTCGAGCAAAAGTCAGACACGATTACTAATACTTGTATTCAACCCCCCTTCTACAAGTATATTCGGGCTAACAATTAGTATTAGAGTAGGTTGATTACGATTAATAAAAAAGATCTACAATCATGTCTAGTTACAAGGATGGTAATAACAAGATTCCTATGCTCAAGAGAAACGAGTATACTCATTGGGAAGTGAAGATGTTGCATCACGTTGAGGCAACAGACCCTGATTATCTTGATAGGATAAGAGATGGACCTTTTGTTCCAACGAAGCTGTATCCTTAAGAAACTGTTGAAGGAAAAGTTACTCCAGAGTATACGGGAGAAAAGCCTAAATCTGAATGGATAGATAAGGACAAGGAGAACGTTATTAAAGATGCTAAAGTGAGGAACATACTATTCAACAGTCTTGACTCTGTTCTCACTAACTATGTTCTCTCTTGTAAGACTTCTAAGGATATATGGGACAACCTGAAGGTTCATTGTGAAGGACTAAACCTGTCAGGAAGAATATGTGGGCACTTCTCATACAACAGTATGAGTACTTTGAATCCAAGTCTGGTGAGTCACTAACTGAAACCTTTGATAGGTTTACAAAACTCATCAATGAGATGGCTATGCATGGCAAGTATTTTGACTTGGAGGATATGAATGCAAAGTTCTTGAAAGCCTTGCATGGTTTTTACAATGAGAAGATATCTGCCATTGAAGAAGCTAATGATCTGGATGAATTATCATTAGAGGAAGTCTTTGGAATATTGAGGGCTTATGAACTTGATAGGCAGCAAAAGAAGAGCAGAAGTAAAGGAAAGATGAAAACCGTTGCACTTACTGCTCAACCTAAATCAGAAAAGCTTCCAGAAGAATAACTGATTGAGCCTATTGTGAAGATCACAAGGAAGAAGAAAAGTAAAGATGATTCTGAGTCAGAGACTACTGTTATATAGACTCTGACAACAGTGATTCTGAATTAGATATGCAGGAACTCTTTGCTATGTTTGCTAAAGCTTTCAAGAAAGGAAGATTCAACAGGAGAAGATTTAGCAACAAATCGTTTCCAAAGAAAGAAGTGAAGAAAGGTGACAAAGGCAAGAGTACAATTATCAAGCTTGACAAGGCAAAGATCAAGTGCTTCAACTGCAGCGAGCTTGGACACTTTGCTAGTTAGTGTAAAAAGCCTAGGAATTCTGGAAAGGGCAATGTACTCATGGTCACATAGAAGGATTGGGCAGATTCCAGTGATTCTGAAGATGAATTGGATTATGACAATATTGATTTGATGGCAAGTGCTTCCAAAGAAAACTTCTTCATCTTCTGTTAAGGTATCAATTCACTCTCTTGATTCATTTGATAGCTTAGATTCTGGTGATATTAAATCTATCCATGCTGAGTTTAAGAATCTTATGACTAATTTCAGAACTCTTACTAGTGAAAGAGATGATCTTAAGATTAATAATGATGAATTAGTTGGTAGGAATAATTTTCTAGAATCTGAGTTAGTTCAAATGGAACATTACACGTTAAATTCTGGTAAGGCTAAGCATGATTATAGTGTTATTCTTGAGGCTTATGATGTTAGAAAAGAACTAGAAGAAAAGAGAGATAGGTTTAAATCATGGAATACCTCTTGCAAAAATAATCATGACATTATAAACAATCAGATTCCTGGTAAGGTTAATGGCTTAGGTTTTGACAAGGCTAGGAATGAAAGTGAAGTAGCTATTGTCATTGATGATAGAAAAGTAGAAGCTAGCACATCTAAATCTGAAGGTAAGAAGATAGTTTCAGAACCTAAACATGTTAATTTTGTTGATTCTAATGGTACCCCTGTTGTGCACAAAAGGATTAACAATAATAGTTCAGATGAGAAAGTGTTAGAGAAACCTAAGAATGTCAACATAGGCTTTCTGTCTAAGTCCCAGTTGAAACATAGACTTGAAGGTCTTTCAGAGTCTAGCAAAGTCAAGAGAAATAGGAATGGAAAAGAAGGTATTAACAAAGAGAATAATTACAAGAATGTACCTGATGCACCTAGGAAAAAATGCTATAAATGCGGTAATCATAATCATTTAGCCCTAGACTGTAATCAGAAACCTACTTGGAAAACGGAGTCTAGATTTCCCAAGACTCAGAAAATTCAGTATCAACCACGGAATGCTTTTTATCATTGTGGTAGTTTATTCCATTCTATTTACATGTGTAGAGATTATCATAAACTGTATTATGACTACTATTCCTTGAAATATGAGACTTGTAGTCACAAGCAGTTTGTGAAATCAGAGTCTAAGGCAGACTCTGAAACAGGTAGCTTAAAAGTAAAATCTTCAAAACCTGTTGTTTCTAAATCTAGTAAGAAAGGATCCAATCAATGTTGGGTCCTAAAAATTTCTAACTAGTTACTTTTTGTTTGCAGGGCACAGGAAAGATGCATTCAATTATATTGGATAGTGGATGCTCTAGACATATGACAGGTAAGAAGTCCCTGCTTACAAACTTTGAAAAGAAAGCTAGCCCAATAATATCTTTTGGAGATGGCAACAAAGGAGAAATTCTGGGATATGGCTCAATAATTCTTAGGAATGTCATCATTGAAAATGTAGCACTGGTTGAAAGCTTGAAACATACACTTTTAAGCATAAGTCCACTAGGTGATAAAGGTTACCAATCAATCTTTGACAGTGAAGGATGCAAAATCTTGAATATGAAGAATGGAGACATTGTTCTAACTGGTCAGAGACATGGTAACATATATGAAGCCAGCTTGAGTGATACAACTAGAGGAGTTGTCAGATGTCTTTATAGTAAGGCATCAAATGATGAAATCTGGAAATGGCACAAGAAACTCTCACATCTCAACTTTAAGAAGCTTAATTATCTTGTTAAGCACAATCTAGTGAGAGGCCTACCTCAGGTGAATTTTGTGCAAGATGGACTTTGTGATGCTTGTCAGCTTGGTAAACAGAAAAGAACTACTTTCAAGAGCAAGACAGAAAATTCAATTACTGAACCATTTCACATGCTGCATCTTGATCTATTTGGTCCAGTAAACATTATGTCAATCAGCAAGAAAAGATATGCTCTGGTGATAGTAAATGATTACACAAGGTTAACATGGGTGTTCTTTCTCCACAAGAAAGATGAAGCTCCTCAACAAATCATTTAACTTATCAAGAATATTCAGAACAGCTCTAAGTACAAAGTTAAAGTACTAAGAAGTGACAATGGAACAGAATTTAAGAATTCTGTCATGGAGGAGTATTGTGCAGACAATGGAATTTCTCAACAGTTTTCTGCACCTGGTACACCTCAACAAAATGGTGTAGTGGAAAGAAAGAATAGAACTCTCATAGAGGTAGCAAGAACCATGCTTTCAGATGCAAAGCTTCCAACCTACTTCTGGGCAGAAGCTGTCAACACTGCACGTTTCAATCAAAATTTCACCTTGGTGAATAGTCATGGAAAGACTCCCTATGAGATGATCAAAGGAAAGAATCCAAGTGTGAACCATTTTCACATATTTGGATGCAAATGCTATGTCCTGAAAGTTCATCCAGAACAGTTAGGAAAATTTGAAGCCAAATCGGATGATGTAATCTTTCTAAGATATTTTGCATCAAAGGCCTTCAAAGTATATAATCTCAGAACTCATATTGTTATGAAATCAATTCATGTTGCATTTGATCATAAGAAATTTGGAGTTTTGCAAACTGATAAGAGTCATGACAAGTTGGAATTTGAAAATCTTAAGAATTCTGAGATACTCTCCAGTGATGATGAAGGTTCTCAAGTAGAAATCTCTGCTACTTCTCATAAGAATGCTACTAGCAAAGGGGAGCAAATCAATTAAAGTGAACACAGTACCAGTCAGGAGCAGACCAACCATTCAGAGTCTACTCCATCAGGAACTGATTCTTCAGGGAATAACGAAGGAAGTTCAGGTACTGACAGCAGCATAGAATCTACAGATTCTACTGATCAAGGGGGAGCTTTTGAAGGCAATGAACATTCTTCTACAAGAGATACCACTAACTTAGAGGGAGATTCTAGCAGGAGAAATCTATCACCTATTAGAAAATGCACAAGGGATCATATTGAAGATTTAATTATTGGTGATCCAAATTGTGGTGTTCGAACTAGAAGAACAACTCAAAATGAATGCTTGTATAGTTGCTTTCTCTCGAAGAATGAACCCAAGGATCCTGATTGGGTAACTGCAATGCAGGAAAAATTAAATGAGTTTGAGAGAAACAAAGTCTGGAAATTAGTACCAAGACCTAAAGATAGATCTATTATTGGTGCAAAATGGGTTTTCAGAAACAAGCTAGATCACTACAAGAAAATTCTATTTTTGCAATAGAAAATTCCGTTGGCAAGGTAAGCAAATCCGTTGGTAAGACAACTTTCCAACGGAATGCCCTTGGAAGTGAAGGGTTGGTACAAACCTTGTTGGGAAGGGCCTTGCCAACCGAATTATTTCCATTACTAATTTTACCAACGGAATAACAATGAACTAATAACAGATCTCAAAGTCACCAAAAAATACACTCTGCCAACAGAATTTTCTGTTGGTAATTCTAGCAACAATCTGGTAACGGCACTACGCCATCGATGGCCGTATGTAATGCACTCCTACTGTTGCCTAAGACACGTTTTTTGTTACATTAGGACTAAGGTAACGCACTTTTACCATTTCATCCGCTAATGTTTCCTTTGACCTCAAATGTAACGCTCAGCTTCTCAATGGTAACACAAGGGAAAGTGTTTCATCAGGTCCATAGAGTACACAAAATCAAACAAATACAACACTAGTGAACTGTTACCTGAGCTGAGCCAAACACATTAGGTGACACGTGGCATGTGGGACCCACGTGACATCCCCCTAATTGCCACGTGGCATGTGTGGGGCCCACCTGCCACATGGCATGTGTGGGACCTTATTGACACATGGCAGGTGTGGGGCCCACACTGACATGTGGCATGTGTGGGACCCACCTACCACGTGGCATGTGGGGCCCACCTGCCACATGGCATGTGTGGACCCACCTACCACGTGGCATGTGCGGTCCTACCTGCCACGTGGCATGTGCAGGACCCACCTGACACGTGGCATGTATGGGACCCACCTGACACGTGGCATGTGGACCCATTGACACGTGGCATATGGGAGCCCACTCTCTATTGCAACAGTACATAATTATCTAGGGCAACACTGTAACTATAGCAATTGCAACACTAACATTGAAAAATTTACAAGATCTGATTGATATATATATATATATATCAATCCCTTCACAAAATAAACCAACCAATTCAAAATATAAAACATGTACAATATTGATCTTCACAATCATCCAACACCTAACCACCATGTACAAAATATACCAAGGTTCTATCGGTAACGTACTCTGTATCCCTGCAATACAAAATGAAATATTGTCCAGGTTTGTTAACTCGAATAACTTGTAGAAGGGGGGGTTGAATACAAGTTATATAATCGTGTCTGATTTTTGCTTGATTAGATGAACAAGAACAAACGAATGAATCAAACTTTATTTGTATTAAATAAATCAAATACAAACTCTACCAAAGGTGTACAATACCTTTAGCAGCTGTTGACAATACAAATCTCTCTCTGTTTGTTTCGAACTCTCGAATACAAACCTAATACAGAGCTCCTAATTTTTCTTACTTGCATTCACTCTTTTTACAATGATATAGAGAGAGTATTTATAATGCTACCTATCAACTAATAACGGAATTATAATATATCTATGCCAATGTTCTGCCGTCCAATTGATAGTTTCCATCAATAGAGAATTCGTTTCCTTCACGATATCTTCTTGCTTGTTCTCCAAAACAAAGATCATGTTTTATAGCACTTGCCAGTTTCTGTAGCATCCATAATGACATCATCAGTAACACGACTGATATCAGGATTTCCCATTGCATCAGGATCTGATCATCCCATTAGTATTTGATCAGGATCTGACTTGCTGTATCAGGATCTGCTCTTAGTTCCTGAAATGTAGTCTTTGACGTACTGTTCCTGACTAAACTCTACAGATTACTGTCTAACGCATATATCCTATAAAAAGTGCTAAATCCTTTATAATATCAGGATTTACAAGAAGTATAAGCAAAATTCTATTCTTAACATCACAACTTATGAATTATTCCTAACAATCTCCCCCTATTTATGCTTTAGAATCTGAAGCATAAATCTAAGTTGTAGATGTCAAAACATATAACAATACAACCAGAATAGAATTTATAAATTTAAGATCATAAAGTTAAGTACCTCCTTCTTCAGATGTAGACATGTATCTAGTATTTAGAAGAAAGAATTCAACTATTTGATGCTTCTTTTCCTTTACCACTTCAATGATGAAATTTACCAACTCTGTCACCATTAGTTCTGCTCCCAGTCTGTTTATCTCCCCCAGTCTGTTGTTGTTGTTGTCTCTGAATTGTCTTTATCTCCCCCTTTTTGACATCAGCAACATTAATTCCAAGAGATTCAGTAACAGAACAAATGAAATTCATCAGAACTGCTTGATTGTCCATAATAGTGACTTGGTTATCTTCAAGAATTTGAAGTCTCAACTGTATATCACTTTGAGATTTCTGAATTTCCTGTAGAATTTCAGAATTGACTTCAATGTTGGAAGTGCTTATTGTATCTTAAGACTTAGATGTAGAAATAACCTTATATTCAATCCTTGTAGAAGAAGTTGCCTGTATAGAATGATATTCAAGTAATAATACTTGAGTAGAAGTACAAACATTTTCATCTTTCTGATCTGAAGCTGAAGTATGATCATCCTGTCCTTCACTAGTATTCTGTGTACTAACATCTACAAATTTTGACTCCTCCTTAGATTGATCAGATACTGTTGATGTCTCAATTCTAGCTGATATTGGAAGTACATACAAAGGAATACTAGGATCATTAGGAATATCTTCTGGTACTGGTTGAGTAAAAGTTTGTCTTAGTCTTTCACCTCTTCTGTTGATGATTCCTGCAAGCCTTTCTTTCTGTTTCTGAGCTTTAACTTCTGGCTTTGCATTGTGATGTGCTAAGTCATTCTTCTCACACATCTTGATAAAAGAATAAGTACCGGCATCCATACCAAGATTTTCAGACCAAGATTCAGGAAAAACTTGATCCCAGAAATCAAACGATGGTGGTTTCCTAATTTTCTCTCCCTCGCTATGGAGTTGATCATCCAAACCCTCATTCTCACTTTGACTATCTAAAGTCAACACTCTTTCTACCTCTCCTTTTGCCTGGTCAGGAGCCAGCCTCTCTATGTGTGGATCTATGTCTATCTTTTCAAGTGTATCACTCAAATTTGAATAAGTGCTCTCATGACCTACAGAAAAAAGGGGTTAGAAGAAGTTTTTATACCTGAACTCACATGGAGAGAGGGTTCCACATATGGCATGGAGCTTGAGGTTTTCTCCAAGGAGTGAGCTGCTATAGTCTCTGAACCCTTACAAACATCTACTTTCTTTCCAGAAACTACAGGCTCCAGTATATCACTTTTTCTAATGTCTTCAGTAATACTTCATTAGACATCATAGCTAGTATGTCACAGTCTTTAAGTGTTGGTTGCTGAGACACACCCTCAAGGTGGATAGACTCTGAAAGAACAATATTGGTTTGATCTTCAGGAAAATCAATCAAAGTCATTCCTCCCATATCATAGGGTTTCTCATTTGCAATTTCAGTCATCACAGAAGACCTTTCAGCATCATCAATCACAGTTCCTGAGTCATCCAACCTCTGACTAGATGGTTCTTGTGTTGCAGTGACTGTGATATGATCTATCCTACTATTCACCACTGGTGCAATAGTATTTTCTGTTGACTTTTTCCCTTTATCAACTACCTCCTCTTGTTCACCTTGAGCTGAAGCATCTTCAACAATGACATCCTTGTCAAATAAATATGCATGAAGTGATTGAAGTGCAACATGCTTAGGAAGTCCAAATTTCTTGTGCAATCCCTTCCTGACTGATACATAGAAATACATCTTCATTAAATCAAGTCTTTGATGTAACAGTCCATATTCTCCAGGAAATGAAAGTTTGGGAACTCTTTCAATCAGAAAATCTAGAACATGCCTGGAAAGCTTCACTTTTAGAGAAATAAGTTCAATAGCCAGTCTGTATGTCAATGTAGTTTCCCATGAAGAATCAAGATCCAGATCTCTCTTGTTAGATACTGACGTGGATTTAGCTTTATTTGTAGAGACCTGCATAATGTTAGTTGGACTAGACACTGTGTGTGTAGGTGACAAATGAATCTTTCTCCTTGTTCTCCTAGTATAGTGAGCAACAGATTTATCTTGAGAAGACTCAAGAGGTGTAGACACAGAAGTGATCTTGGGATGAGATCCTTTTTCAATAGACACAGTCTTTTGAGAGACAGTATCCAGTAACTGTTTTCCCTTTTTAAGAACTACAGCCTTTTTGGGAGACTGCAGCCTGGCTGTGACTAGGTGTTCCATCTCTTTGTCCTAGCTTAGAAAGTTGAATTGCAGCCTTCAATTCTGCTCTCTTAGCAAGAGATAAATTATCATCATCTTCACTAGAACTACTACTAGAAACAACAAATCTTCTCTTCTTTACAACTGATGTCTTTTGAAAAACACCAGAGGTTGGCTTCTTTGAAACAATAGGCTGTGGATCAAAATTTGGTTCTTGAATTGTTTCAGAGACTATAATGTTTTTGGCTACTTGGGTAGACACAGGGGGGTTCTCCTCCAATTGAGATTCCTGAGTCATTTCACCACCAAAGAAAGAAAAATTATAGATAGTAGGAAGATGAGTTCTTAGAAGTACCTGAACATGATTTGAATAGTGTAATGCAGGTATTTCATCTAGATTCTTTTCACTGTCCTTCTTTGTAATGTCAGAGAAAATTCTCTTTTGCTATACATAAGAAGAAACACAATATTCTCTACCAAATCTAGCTTCAACATCAGGAATGAAATGGTTAATAAACAGTTGCATGAATCTGTGATAATAAACCATATTCCTGTCATGATCTCTTGACCCAAGTTTAATACACATCTGACTTAGGATAATGTGACCAAAATTAATTAATCTGTTATAAAGCAAGCCATATGCAATACGTGATGTAACAGCTGTAATTTGTTCAAAAGAACTACATTTACTAGTAAAACATTTAGCAATTTGATCAAAAAAAAGACCATTCTTTCCTAAGAAAGGATATATTTAACTGGATCATGTTATCTAGAGATCCATTATACCCTAACTCAGATAACATAGTTCTAACATCATCATCAGATGGTACATTCTCAAAATTCGTACTAACAGGTAAGTGAAGTACTGAATTAACAACCGATTCAGTAATATCAAATGAGTCTTGTCCTAAGTGTAGAACAATCTTACCTGATTGACTCTGAGTAGAATCAATTACCTCAGCATTCTCCCAAGCTTATGAAACAGCTACTTGATTAATTTGTGGAGATGCTGTCAAGGCATAACTTAATGGTCCTTTCGCCATAAAGTCCATAATTGGGTGAAAATCAGTTGACACCCCTTCCTTGTTGGTGATAGCTGCAACATGATTGTTCATCATAAAATCAAAGTCACCAAACTTGAAAGCTATTGATTTGGGTAGTATTCTTTGAGTTGCCATTTTGATCTGAAAAGAACTTAAGAAATCTTTGAAATTGATTAGTGATTTTGAAAACTCAAGAGTGTTTTTTCTTTAGAAAATGAAATTAGACAAAGCAATTACACGATTAGAGTGTCAAAATAATTATATTTCAAAAATCCTTCAGACCCATTATCCCATGTTGACACGTAGGTTGACAGGTGTCAGTCCCTGAAAAATACAGTTACCCACGACTTTTGGAAAATAAAATCCAAAATTAATTTCAAGTAAATAAATCAAGGTAAAATCAAGATAAAAAATCAATACTGATCAGCTTCTTTTTCCTGATGTGATTTTCTCATCAAGATAATCACATGATTCAATGTGATTTCTGAATAGAAAGAATTACTAATCCTGATGTGAACACACTTGTATTCCTGATCAATATCATCCTGATTCCAGAGACTAAATGGAGTTTCCACGTGGCATTTTCTTTTACCTAAAAAAGAAATAAATAAAATCTAAACAAAATCAATTGGTTAAATTCGTTCAATATTTCTTGAAAATACAAGAAATACAGTCACACATAATTATGACTGACTGCATTGATATCCCCCAAACGACTGTTCAGCTTCTCACGTCTTTCTATAAAAGAAACCGACGACTTATGCCATTCTCGAAAACCTTTTCATTCTTTTCTCTTTTCATCATGACTTTCAACCCTAATCTTCATATTAACCCTAGCTTTTGGTTCATTACCACTGAGAAGTTCTTTACTCTTAATGATCAGGAGCAAGTAAACTATCTCTTAGAAGAGATGATTTTTCTCATCGAGTCAGATATGATTGGTCTTAACCCAGATGATTTCCACGAATCTCCTCTAAAACATCTACCAGTCAGATACAATTCTCCTCTAATCTCTTCACATCTTAAGGATGAAGAATTTGGCGAAGAGTCTGAGGTTGATCTTGATGGAGGTGATATTCATTTTCTTCAATATGCATGAAGATGAGTCAGCTGCTCTCATTCAAGTCGCCCAGACAAGGAATCTAATCTTGAGATGCTCCTTGTCCTGAAGTCGATCGTTGAGGATTGAAGCAGCAACAACTTTAGACAAGAATAAAATTATCAGTAGTAGTTAGACAAAAAGAAGAATTGTATTTCATTTCCATGTATGTAATGCTTTTAATTAATGAAAATACAAGTTTTCTTATTATCTACTTGTCTATCGTTGTTTATTGACTGACCTGAATAATGATATAAATTATCAGTATGCATGTGGTAACATAGACTTTAACAAAACTCAGAATTGAACCACTAAATAACATGAACTTCAGAATATGAAACAGTAAGACACACAAATTTCACAGTCCTGATACTGACGATACAATCCTGATGTCAATACTGATGACGTCAGCATACTGATAGCAATCCTGATCCTGATGTTTATTAATAAGTCTATCATACTGAAATTTATCAAGATAAAATGTTACAGCTTAAGCATTTAACAATCAAGTATAGATCCTGACAAAAATATCAAGTCTATAAACTGAAACAACATACCTTGCTACTTGTGCAGATGTTAAAGATCTAAAAATTTAATATTCCTAACTCACTAACCAATCTAATGAATGTAGCCTCATCAAGTGGTTTAGTAAGAATATCTGCAAGCTGTTTGTCAGTAGGAACAAAATGAAGTTCCACAGTACCATTTTCAATATGTTCTCTAATAAAATGATACCTGACATCAATGTGCTTAGTCCTTGAGTGTTGAACTGGATTTTCTGCAATTTTGATAGCAATAGTATTATCACAAAACATAGGGATATTACTAAGTGTCATACCATAATTCGTCAACTGATTTCTTATCCAAAGGAGTTGAGCACAACAACTGCCTACTACAATGTATTCAGCTTCTGCAGTTGAGGTTGAAACTGATTGCTGCTTCTTGCTTGCCCAAGAAATCAATCTGTTTCCCAAGAATTGACATGTACCTGTAGTGCTTTTCCTGTCTATTTTACACCCTGCATAATCAGAGTCTGAATAGCCAATTAGGGAGAAATCAGATTCTCTTGGATACCATAAACCAAGATTTGGAGTTCCCTTGAGATATCTAAAAATTCTTTCCACAGCAATTAAATGAGATTTCTTAGGATCACTTTGGAATCTAGCACATAAACAGGTAGAAAACATTATATCTGGTCTACTTGCAGTTAGATATAACAGTGAACCTATCATGCCTCTATAGCTAGTGCTATCAACACTCTTTCCCTTAGGATCAGAGTCTAGCTTAGTGGCTGTTGCCATGGGTGTCTTTTCAACTGCACAATCTTGAAAGTCAAACCTTTTTAAAAGATCTTTGATATACTCTGACTGATTAATGAAAACACCAGTCTCAGTCTGTTTGACCTGCAATCCTAAAAAGTAATTTAGTTCACCCATCATGCTCATCTGATACTTAGACTGCATAAGCTTGCTAAACTTAGAACATAACTTTTCATTAGTAGAACCAAATATAATATCATCAACATAAACTTGAACTAAAAGCAAATCACCTTTTATCTTTCTAAAGAATAGAGTTTTGTCAATTGTACCTCTTGTGAAGCCATTTTCAAGAAGAAATTTGGACAAAGTCTCATATCATGCTCTTGGTGCCTGCTTTAGTCCATAGAGTGCCTTGTCAAGTTTGTAGACATGATTTGGAAACTTTGGATCAACAAAACCAGGTGGTTGCTCCACATACACTTCCTCATCAAGCTTGCCATTAAGAAAGCACTCTTTACATCCATCTGGTATACCTTGAATTTTGAATGAGCTACAAATGCAAGAAACATTCTGATTGCTTCCAATCTTGCTACAGGTGCAAAGGTTTTATCATAGTCAATTCCTTCTTCCTGAGAATAACCCTTGGCCACCAGTCTTGCTTTGTTTCTTACAATCATACCAGATTCATCTAGCTTGTTTTTGAAAACCCATTTAGCACCAACAATAGATCTATCTTTAGATCTTGGTACTAGTTTCCAAACTTTGTTCCTCTCAAACTCATTCAATTCTTCCTGATTGCTATTACCCAATCAGGATCCTATAAGGCTTCTTCAACCTTCTTAGGTTCATTCTTTGAGAGAAAACAACTGTACAAGTATTCATTTTGAATTGATCTTCTAGTTCGAACACCACTATTTGGATCACCAATTATCAAATCCTCAGTATGATCCCTTGTCCATTTTCTAACAGGTGGTAGATTGCTCCTGCTATATTCTCCCCCTAAGTTAGTGGTATCTCTTGTAGAAGAGTGTTCATTTCCTTCAAAAGCTCCCCCTTGATCAGCAGAATCAGTGGATTCAATACTGCTGCTAGTTTCTGATCTTCCTGCATTAGACTCTGAAGGATCAGTTCCTGATGAAGTAGACTCTGAAAGACTAGTCTGATCCTGACCAGTACTGTGTTCTCCTTGATTAAATTGCTCCTCCTCAACAGCAGCATTCCCTTGAGAAGCAATAGAGATTTCCTCTGGAGAACCTGATAGTGTTAGTGCCCTAGAGACAATGTAGTTGTGCTTCTAGGAAAGACTATTTTGTTATGTTCCAACGATTATTTCTATATTGATTTATTATGTCTTTATTTACTGCGAAATAAATATTAGAATAATAAATGTCCTTGGAATATGTAACATGTATTCTATATCTTTAAGTATGTGACTTAAAAGTGAGATTATATGAATAGTGTTTATATTCCTAAATATCCCTAATCGAGCATTAATAATATGGGACAATTATAATGCATAAAGATTAGTATGTTTGTTGACTGATGACCACATCTCATTGGTCATATGTATAGTGATACTAAAGTCAAGAACATAGGTGCATGTAATATTCTACATGACACTGGATTGACCCACAGTGAGTTTCTACATGTTGATAATGTCATTAGAAAGACTCACAGTGATAATGGTGTAATGATCCTTAGACTTGAGATCATTATATTTCTATACGAGGATTAATATACTTTGACTACATTAAAAGTTACCTTTGACCGGGTGATGATAAAAGTGTACATTAGGTATATTATGAGACGTATGAGAAATATGAATGATAGATAAAGGATTTAACCCTCATATTATTACGAGAGATATTATTGGCCTCTTGATTGAGTGAGATTATGAAAATGCATGGCCATGCTCAAATATTGATTTGTTTTTAATAATCTGCTCATTGATCAAGGAAACCCGGATTAAACGTTGAAGAGGATGACTAATTACATGCCTCGAGTTTAATCTATAATATATGGTTAAAGGGATTATATTACACGGAAACATTAATCACGAAAGGTTTAATTGGATCACCAGTTAATTATTATTACTTGGGTAGCAATGATGTATTACTAGATGCCGCTCATTGTTTACAATTTTAATTAGATATTAAAATTGTTGCCAACATAATAATAACCTATAGGGTCACACACAAAGAACGCTTGAAGGAGAAATAATTTAAATTATGAATTTAAATTAAATAAGTAATTTGTTCTATTTATAATGTTAATTAAGTTTGACTTAATTAATTAATTAAATAGAAAAAATGGAATTACTTTAACTAATTCCGAAATTAGTTATTAATTAATTAAGTGAGACTTAATTAAATAATAAATTGGAATTTCGGATTAGTATTAATTATAATTGGATTATAATTAGAAAACTAATTCTATCCTCTCTATATATATCTCTTTATGGCTGATTTTACATGGTGATACAAGTTTTACAAACCCCTAGCCGTTCTTGAGAGAGATAAAGAAGATAGAGAGAGAAGCAGTTTTCGGGTGCTAGTACACATCAATCCTTCGAGAAAAGCATTCATGTGGATACCGGTAGAGCGTAGATCGCGAGAGCGGGATGCGTGGTGATTCAAGTTGCTTTGGACCTCCATCTGTCATCAACTGTTAAAGCTTCGTTTTAAGGTAAACGTTCATAACTACGAATTAAACGTCTTGTTTTTCATGGATCCTGCGATTGAGTTTCGATTTTATTGTTTTTATTATTGATTTCCGCTGCGTTTGATGCTCGAAACCCTTCAATGGCATCAGAGCTACTTGCAAAACGCTTTTAATTCGGTTATGTGTTTAACAGTTTTGGTGTATATAAGCATGTATGTGATTTGCCATGTTTTTGTGATTATACGAGATGTGTATGTATATGTTTTGAACATATGATATATTATTGGATTTTATAATCATGGGATGATTGTATAAATTGCTGAGTGTATATGATACATGCTTGTTCTTATTTTTGGAGATTGTATACGATACGATTTTCAAAAAATTGTGCAAATTTAGTGAAATTTGCGTACTGTGTCCGATTTACGCAAACGAGATATGTTTTCTGACTGGAATCGAGCCACTGAGCAAGACTGACATAGTCAGGTTCGCATCTGTAAGCCATTTGACTTATTTCACTGCCTGTAAACAGCGATTTATGGTTTTCAGAATTTGATTATGATTTTCTGAAAATCGTTTTATGAGTTATAACTTATATGATCGTATTGGATATGATATGTTGATGACGTTCATATATATATATATATATATATATATATATAATTTATGTTTGTTCTTGATATGGGGATTGTATACGATACGATTTCTGTATACGCTGTTAAGATTCGGTGAAATCTGTGTCCAGTGTCCGATTTTCGCAAACGATATGTGTTTTCAGACTGGAAATGAGCGTCTGAACAAAACTGATAGCAAAGCTATCATCGACTCGGTTGTAAGGCGTTTGACGCCGTTTAGTGACTGAAAACGGTGATTTATTGTTTTCATAATTTGATTCTGATTTTCTGATTTTTGCGTTATCTGATTTCTTTGATTGGATCATCTGAAATATGATATCGTTTAACATGATTAGATAATATGACATGTTCTTTAATTGTTACTTGAGCATGGTGGATGGTTATGGCCTTGAGACCCATAGGATAGAGGTTTTTGTTTATGGTTTGGTTTCTAAATACGACTTGCATGTTGTCATTCCTTGTAATGATTAAATCTCGAATGTAACTCGAGTTCTCCTTGTAATTACATTAGTATAGTTGTTTTGTTTATGTAATGTACATGAAGACATGAAGACAAGCAAGCAAGGAGGCGATCCAAGAATACCAGAAGAATGAAGACATGTAACTGTATTTATGTTTTTACCACCATAGATTGACCTTGATCCTTTCATTAGCTTGAAAGTATCATATAGGATAAAGGCCATAACCAATCACGTTTACATACTGCACTTTACATATGATGTATGAATGTATGTGTAGAATACATAGAGATGCGTGCTTTAATTAGATTAATCATGTATGATTGAATGTATTAGATACATCACCCATGCCATGCCTGCTTAAACAAGATAAAATCTGTAACGACTCGAGATTTTAAAATTAAAAATAACGACTATGAGATTTCTGTGTTTATGAAACACAGAATTAAATACGAATTTTCAATTACTTCGATATGGGGTGATTTTGTCAAAAACGGGTCATACCTGTAAGGAAGTTGGATATTAAGTGAGGCCGTTTGTGACTCCTCCAACAACCTGGAAATCAAACCATTGGTAAATATTGATTTGAAGTATTTAATTCAAGGAAAATTAGGAATCTCTTTATGATGGGATCATGGTCGTTTTAATTAACAAACCCCTAAAAAAATATTAAGTTTAAGATGCCTTCTAAATGGGAAACACTCGTCAAGACCTAGATCGACAAAGGGTAGGTGCGCCAAAGCGGAGTACCCTCGTTTATCGTGGTAAGGCGCGATCGAGTAAGTTAGTGATACTCAACTGTTATACCTTTGGGTTCGACTTAACTAAGTGACCACAATAGGATTGTGAACTTAGAGGCATAGAGTTTGGTAAGATTTATTGAATAAATAGGAACAAATGTTGTTATGTGAACAAATGTTGTTCTACCAAACTATCCAAGAGTTATATATGATATAATTGGCAAATGTTGTCTACCTAAATAATCATTTTAAGGAGAAAAGCCAAAGCTGACCTTAAAAGGGATGAAATATGGATCTTGGCTCACTAGAAAGGTTTAGAGAAACTTTTCCGAATTGATAGGTAGGGCTATTAATTTGATAAAAATAGTGGGAGATATATATTTTGAATATATATGAATAGTCACTTGAACATAATTTAATAATTCTGTAGACTAATTATTTTTATGCATTTTAACATTGTAGAAATTCGAAAAGGCAAACAACTCAAATAACTTCTCTGTACGATCAGTCCTTGAGAAGGACAAGTTGACAGGAACTAACTTCCTAGATTGGCTAAGGAATTTGAGGATTGTCCTCAGGCAAGAGCGAAAGCTCTATGTCATTAATATTCCTCGACCTGGACCTCTTTCTGAAGGTGCAACGGAGACTCAACGAAATGCTTGTCAGAAGCATTTGGATGATGACACCGATGTCACCTGTTTGATGCTTGCGACTATGAGTCCTAAGCTGCAGAAACAACATGAGAATTTTGATTCTTATATCATGATCGAGCACCTTAAACGTATGTTTGAAGATAGGCTCGTCAAGAGAAATTTGATACAAGCAAGACCTTGTATGCGTGTAAACAGGGTGAAAGGAAGAGAAATTGTCAAAATTAATTGGAGGATCTAAAGAAACTGAAAGATGTTCAGATTTCTGATTCATGTATTTGTGTTATAGAAGTCAATTTGTCTACTTCTACATCATGGGTATTAGATACTGGATGTGGTTCTCACATTCGTATAAATGTGAAGGAACTTCGAAGGAGTAGAACTTTGGCGAAAGGAGAAGTCGACCTACGTGTTGGCAATGGAGCAAAGGTTGCTGCCTTAGCTATAGGGACTTATTATTTATCATTGCCCACTGGGCTTATTTAGAACTTGAGAACTGTTTTACGTGCCCGTGATTTGCAGAAACATTATTTACATTTCTTGTTTGGACAAGATTGGTTTTTCGTTTTTGATTTCGAATAATGGTTGTTCGTTTTCATTAAAGAATGTTACCTATGGGGTTGCACGTTTGTATAATGGTTTATATGTTCTTGATCTTGATACTCCTTCTATAACATAAATAATAAACGTCTTAAGACAATTGTCTCAAATCAAACATACCTCTGGCACTGTCGTTTAGGCCATAAAAATGAGAATCGCATTTCCAAGTTACATAAGGATGGATACATGGATAAGTTTGATTTCGAATCATACGAGGAATGTGAACCATGTCTCATTGGCAAAATGACTAAAGCTTCTTTTACCGGACAAGGTGAGAGGGCCACTAAATGATTGGAATTGATACATAGTGATGTATGTGGTCCAATGCGTACGATGGCAAGAGGTGGCTTTTATTATTTCATAACCTTCACTGATGATTCGGATATATGTATCTTTTGAAGAACAAATCAGAATCGTTTGAAAAATTCAAAGAGTATAAGGCTGAAGTTGAAAAGCAAATAGGCGAAAGTATTAAAACTCTACGATCTGATTGTGGGGGAGAATACTTAAGCTAGAAATTTAAGAATTTCCTAAAGGAGTGTGGTATTGTATCACAACTCACTCCTCCTGGAACACCATAGTGAATGGGGTGTCTGAAAGGAGAAATCGTACCTTGTTGGTGAAAGGCATATGACATAGCCTATTTGTAGTTCGAGGACTCAACTCAACTTAAGCTTAGTTTGTAATAAGTAAATAACTTTAACTGTCACAGGAATCTCAGGAGGTACTATCTGTCCGAAGAAAAACCCTAAAGTCAATCTATAGTTTTGATGTTTTACACTGGAAGAAGTTCAGATTGCTGATCAAGCCTCAGTATAGCATCAAAGAAGTGGATTTATTTCTAAGACAGAGATTTCTAGAGTGACAGGTTCAGACAGTATACAGTGAAGTACAAGAAGGAGAAAGAGATGAGAAGAAAAATGAATCACATTATTAATGTGAAAATTAAAGGACAGTCATTGAGGTTAGTCGTTCATGAACCAGACAGTACATGGAACGTCAACAAAATATTCAGTGGTATTCTTTTATTACATTCAGTGATTCAGAAAAGAATTAAGACAATCCAAGGATATATAATTATTCTTGTTTAATTAATTTAAATCAAGTAGTCAATTTAATTAATTAATTAATTCATCTTGAATTAATTCTTTAATTAAATTAATTATTAGATTAATTAAATCAGATTAATTATTTAAGTAAGAATAAATTAAAATGATTATTTATTAATCAATTTTAATTAATTCTGAAAAATGAACTAGCAAGACAATTCCTGATTGTCTTGCCGATTGTCTTGAAGGTTAAATTCAGAACAGCAAGACAATAGGAGATTGTCTTGCCGATTGTATTGGTGAAGAAATCAATAAAGCAAGACAATTCCTGATTGTCTTGCCGATTGTCTTGATAATGATTATGTCTGAATAGCTTTTAAAAAGTAGAATAAAAATCTAATTTGATTGTCTTGACGATTGTCTTGGCAGTTCAATTTGATTGTCTTGATAATGATCAAAAAGAAAAAGCTTCAGACAGAATGATAAATTTGATAAAGCAAGACAAAGATATCTGAATTTGATTGTCTTGACGATTGTCTTGGAAGAACCTGATTGTCTTGACGATTGTATTGCCTATTGTCTTGGCAGTACAAAACTGGTTGTCTTGGAAGAAGAAATTGTATTGAAGATTGTCTTGATAGTTATAATTGAAGATAAAGATGCAGAGATTTATATATATCAAGACATCTCGACAGAAGCAATTAGCAAGAAAAAGAACACAGAAAATATTACATTTCAAGAACTGAATTCTCTCTTCTCTCTCATCAAGAACACAGCACAAGAAGCAGAAAATTATTTAGAAAATCAAGTTCATCTTATTTTTAATATCTGATCCGATAGAACTGATTTCATTGATACTCTTGTACTATTAGCGAGTTTTTACTCCTAATCTATATCTTGATTTTTATTAACAAATCTAGAAAAATTCATGTTGAATTTTCTAATTTGTTTTTATTAACTAGATATAAATTCTGTACTGTATTTGTAACAAACCCCTCAAGTTAATATAATTTTATATTCAACTTGAATTTTGTTTCATTTAATTCCGCTCAAATTTGTCAAAATATAAATTAAATTATCCGGACAAATTTCGATAAAACAGTACTGTTTGTATTCAACCCCCCCTTCTACAAACAGATTGGACCTAACAATTGGTATCCGAGCCGGTTGGTTGATACACAAACCAAAGATTCCATTTTAATCAATTAAAAATCATCCCCGAATTTTTTTAACTCTCTTAAAAAATTCATCATGTCTTCTAAAGTCGGAACTGTGAAAATTCCCATATATGACAAAAACAGTTATGATATGTGGAAGAACAAAATGTTAATATTCCTCGAGGTTGCAAATCCTAAATACATGAAAGTCTTATCAGAAGGACCAATAATACCTTTTGGATTAACTCCTGAAGTTGTTACTGATGGAAAAGTTGTTACCCCTGCAAAGCTTGTACAAAACGATTCTTCTGAATTCACTCTTGCTGAAAGAGAGGAAGCTGGACTTGACATTAATTTAAGACTGATTTTAATAGATTCTCTAGACTCTGTGATGTACAGTCATGTGATTAACTGCAAGACAGCAAAGCACATGTGGGAAACCATTGAAACTGTGAATGAAGGAACAGAGGAAGTTAAGGAGAATCGATTGGAAATTCTGACATCTGAGTATGAACACTTTCGATCAGCATACAATGAAAGTATTCAAGATGTGTTTGAAAGATATAATAAACTTGTCAACAATTTACAGATGCATGGCAAGTACTACACTCAGAAAGAGATCAACAGAAAATTTCTACTGTCAATGCCTGTTCATCTAGAACATAGAATTACAGCTATCAGAGAGTCGAGGAATCTAAGTGAAATTACTGTAGAAAGACTCTTTGGTATTTTAAAAACCTATGAATTGGAACAATCTCAACAAAAGGAGATTTATGGAAAAGGAAGAATTGCTAATACTTCTACAGCTCTTATTGTTGAGAACAAACAGGAAGTGGAAGATAAGGTTATTCAACCCTGTAGTGTTGACAGTGGCATGCTGGAAGTTGAAGTTGGTCAAACGAATGCTACTCCAGATGAAGGTGACTTCTATTCATTAGAAGAACTAGATCAGTTGGAAGATGAGTCCATGGCTTTGTTGGTAAGGAAATTTAGTAACTTCAGATTCAGGAAGAATCCCAAGTTCAGGTACAAATCTAACTATAACAGGTTCCAGAGAGGAGGTTCTTCATCCTCAAGTAACAGAGGAGGTTAAAAAACTGGAACAGTTGAAAGAAGTAAAATTAGATGCTACAACTGTAATGAACTTGGACATTTCGCTACTGAATGTCAGAAGCCAAAACAAACCTAAAGAAAAGACTTTGGATCTGAGAAGAAGAAGACAGGAAGAGCCTATGTGGTTGCTGGAAAGAGTTGGGATGATACAGACTCTGAAGATGAAGAGTATGGCAATCTTGCCCTGATGGCAAAATCTGATAACTCCAGTGGTACATCATCTGAGGTATCATGTACTGAAAGTCAATATATTTATCAACTTACTGATACACTAGGTAATGCTAATAGAGAGATTGAAAGGCTAAATTTGTTAAATACAGATCTTAGTAATCAATTATCAGAATTACATGATGTACAAAATTGCCATGTTATACAAAAATCAGAAATAAGAATGCTAAAAGAACTTGAGAGGTCTCTAGCAGAGATAGTGGTTCAACAACGTGAAACAATAGCTGAACTAGAAATAAGGGTTAGTGCTACTTCTAATTCTTGTAAAGTGGCTAAAGAGTTGTTTAATCAACAAGCAATTAATCAAACCGTAGGAATTGGGTTTGATTATAATGAAGCTATTGGACGAAAAAGCATTAATACCCCTAATCGTGTCAGTGCTGTAGATAGGGGTATACCATTAGTGCTTAAGAGTGTTAGTAACCCACTCTTTAAGAAATCCATAGCAGAACCTTTGGATACAACATCTTTAATCATTAAGGAAGAGATGCGCATTGAGGATGTAGCTAATGGCGTAGTCTTAGAAAGTAATCAAGTTGTTAAAAATGATAAAGATAGAAAGACTGTGTTTGTAAAAGCAGAAAGAGTTGGTGAGTCTACTAGTTCATTGAAAACTAGTAACAGAAGTAACAACATGAATAAATGCAACAACAAATCTACCATGCATGCTATTCCTGTTATTGATACTGCTCATAAGAAATGTGATGCTGTTAATTGCATGTCTTGTGCTTTTAATATAATGTCTGCTTACTTTAACGGTAATCATGCATGTGTTGATAAGAATGCTCCTAGACAGCAAATGAGCAGAAATAAACATGTAAGCTCCAGGACTGTAACATCACCTAATTCTAAGATTAGGACTCCAAGTCCTTCTCAGGATATGGTGAAGACATGGTTACCCAAGCTGAAACCAAAACAAGTTAAAGCTGTTTACTGGGTTAAATGTCCAGTACCTAAAGAAAATGTTGTTAAAATAAAAAGTGTTGCTTTGCCTGATAAAGGTCAATTCTTTAAGTACTCCGGACCCAATCAAATTTGGGTTCCGAAGAAAGTCTAACCAATTTGTCATTGCAGGGTCTGAAACAGGTTGAACGAGTCATGTGGATTCTGGACAGTGGATGTTCAAGGCATATGACCGGAGATAAAGCCCTGCTGACAAATGTGGTGGAGAAGGCTGGCCCAGTCGTTACCTTTGGAGATAACAGCAAAGGTAAAACTGATGGATATGGCAGATTAGAAGCTGGAAATGTTATCGTTGAAGATGTCTCTTTTGTGAACGGCCTTGAGCACAATTTGCTCAGTATTAGTCAATTCTGTGACAGAGGTTATGAAGTGCATTTCAACAAGAATAATTGTCTAATATCACACAAGAGAAATGAAAGGCCGCAGTTGACTGGAGTAAGAAAAGGAAACTTGTACATAGCCAATATGAACTCTGGAAGCACAGAAGAAATTAGATGTTTTTATTCAAAGGTATCTACTGATGAAAGTTGGTTATGGCACAAGAAACTTTCTCACCTAAATTTCAAAACAATGAATTCTCTAGTGAAAAGAGAGTTGGTGAGAGGTTTACCTTCGATTGAATTTACTCAGGAAGGTCTATGTGATGCTTGTCAAAAAGGGAAGTTAAAAAGGGCAACTCACAGGAGCACTAACATATCATCAATAACTGAACCATTACAACTTCTCCATATGGATTTGTTTGGTCCAGTTAGTGTGATGTCTATGTCAAGAAAAAGATATGCTCTTGTGATCGTTGATGATTTCTCAAAATTCACATGGGTACTATTTCTGAACTCAAAAGATGAAACTCCACAACTGGTAGTTGATCACATTAAGTTAATTGAGCTGGATTCTAATCGTCCAGTAAGAGCTATAAGGTCAGACAACGGAACTGAATTCAAGAATGCAGTTCTGAATGACTTTTGCACTGAAAAGGGTATAACTAGACAGTACTCGGCTCCCAGAACTCCTCAGCAAAATGGGGTAGTTGAAAGAAAGAATAGAACCTTGATTGAAGCTGCACGTACTATGCTAAGTGAATCAAGGCTTCCATTGAGCTTTTGGGCTGAAGCTGTCAACACTGCATGCTATACTCAGAATCGTACACTTATCAATAAAGACTTAATGAAGACACCATATGAAGCTCTACATGACAAGAAACCAACTCTCAAGTACTTCCATGTATTTGGGACAAAATGCTTTGTGTTGAAAGAAGGAGAAGATCAAGGTGGTAAATTTGAAGAAAAAGCACATGAAGCAATATTTATTGGTTATACTAGAAGAGCCTACAAGGTGTATCTTATTGATCAACAGAAAACTATGGAAAGTGTCAATGTTACATTTGATGACACAAAAGTCCCAAGTATCCAAAATGAAGATCCATCTGAAAAGCTTAAGTTTGATGACATGTCAGACTCAGATTCAGATGATGACAATCAACCTGAAGTTGTTGCTGATAATAATAATCCAAATGTTGGTGGTAATGATCAAGGTGATGCTGGTGAAAACAATGATAACTTTCAAGACACCACTAATACTCTTGAACCATCAACAAGTCAAACTGGCAACAACTCAGGGGGAGATAATGAAGGGTCAACAAGTCATACTCAACATCATACTGAAGAACAAGGCGAATCGTCAAGATCAATTCTTCCCAGACAAACCGTTTGGAATAGAGCTCATCCTTTTGAGCTGATTCTTGGTGATCCAGATGTTGGTGTGAAAACAAGAAGAGCTTATCAGAATCAATGTAACTATTCTGGGTTCCTGTCTGTCATGGAACCTAAGAAAGTAGAAGAAGCTCTATCTGATCCTGATTGGGTGATTGCTATGCAAGATGAACTCAATCAATTTAAGCAACTGGAAGTATGGAAGCTGGTGCCCAGACCTAAAGATAGAAAAGTGGCGGACACAAGATGGGTATTCAGAAATAAACTAGATGAAGATGGCACTGTGATAAGAAACAAAGCAAGACTGGTAGCTAAAGGTTATTCTCAAGCTGAAGGCATTGATTATGACGAGACCTATGCTCCAGTGGCAAGACTTGAGGCCATCAGAATATTCTTGGCATATGCATCCTATTCAAGATTCAAAGTTTATCAAATGGATGTCAAGAGTGCCTTTCTGAATGGTAAGCTAGATGAAGAAGTGTATGTAGAACAGCCTCCTGGTTTTGAAGATCAAGATCATCTGGACTATGTTTACTTTCTTTACAAAGCTATCTATGGTCTTAAGCAAGCTCCAAGAAAATGGTATGACACTCTTTCTGAATTTCTAATAGAAAATGGTTTTATAAGAGGTGTCATAGACAAAACTCTCTTCACTAAAAGACATAAGAATGATATAATACTAGTCCAAGTCTATGTGGACGATATTATATTTGGGTCTACTAATGAGCTTCTATGCAAGAAGTTTTCTAAGTTAATGCAGGGTAGGTTTGAAATGAGCATGATGGGAGAACTGAAATTCTTTCTTGGATTACAAATAAGTCAGAGACAAGATGGAATATTTATTTGTCAATCTAAGTACATCAAGGAACTCCTCAAGAAATATCACATGGAGGAGTGCTCATCAGCAAAGACACCATCAACTATAGCTGTCAAAATTGGTTTATGTGAAAGTTCTGCCAAGGTAGATATCACAGGCTATAGAGGTATGATTGGCTCTTTACTTTACCTAACTGCTAGTAGACCAGATATAATGTTTGCCACATGCTTGTGTGCAAGGTTTCAAGCGAACCCTAAAGAAATACATCTCACTGCTGTCAAAAGAATCTTAAGATATCTAAAGGGTACGCCTAATTTAGGCATCTGGTACCCTAATGAATCTGGTTTTACTTTAATTGGATATACAGATTCTGACTATGCAGGAAGTGTTGTAGACAGGAAAAGTACATCTGGGAGTTGCCAATACCTAGGTGGAAGACTGGTATCTTGGTTCAGTAAGAAACAGCAAACAATTTCCAACTCTACAGCCGAAGCTGAATATATAGCTGCTGGAAGCTGTTGTGCTCAGATCTTATGGATTAGGAATCAATTAATGGACTATGGCATTGTATTGGAAAATATCCCTATTTTATGTGATAATACAAGTGCCATAGCAATCGCCAGCAATCCTGTGCAGCACTCAAGGACAAAGCACATTGACATAAGGTATCATTTTATAAGAGAGCATGTAATGAATGGTACAGTGGAACTACTATTTGTAGGCTCTGGAGATCAAACTGCAGATATTTTTACTAAGTCGCTTAATGAATCCTCATTCACTAGAATTGTTAGTGAATTGGGTATGTTAAACAGTCCTAGTAATTAATACTGTTAATATCTGAAATTTGATCTTTAATAATTTTGCAAGTGATTATTCTGTGAATATTTGTTGTTTGAAATCACTTGTATAATTATTTTACCAACTAATTTTCTTGCTTGTTTAGTTATTTTTCACTTTGTTTATTCATATTATTTAATACTCCATATTTCTATATTTTTTAGAATATTTGTAGATATTTATTTCTATTTTAATAATTATTTTATTAAATGTTTTGTAATGTTTGTCCTTTTGTTATTTAAATTTGTTCTCGTAAAAAGATTAATCCATGTTTCAGTAAAATATTTATTGTTAGTATTTTTAATAATATTAGAGTGTATTTTAATTGGATTAATTTTGCACATTTATTTGTATTTTATTAGAATTTTAATTAGCAGTTTAATTAATTTTTGTGATTGTGATTATCATATCAAGACAATCGCCAAGACAATCTACATATTGTCTTGGAAGGTTATTTTGTTGTTAATAAAATATTTTTCAGATTTTTTATTCTGTTTTATTTTACTCAAAACAAACGATTGTCTTGATAGTTTTGAACTACCAAGACAATCGGCAAGACAATCAACTGATTGTCTTGGAGTGTTTATCTTTATTTTCAAAATTAAAATTTAAAAAAAAAATGTGTGTTAATTTGTTAATTATTCAGTTAAATAATTGATTGTCTTGATAGTATTTATACTAACAAGACAATCGGCAAGACAATCAAACCGATTGTCTTGTAGTGTTAATTTGTGTTTTAATAAAATTAAAAAAATAATATTTTCGTTTTCATTTTATTTTATTCAGAATTGTAAACGATTGTCTTGATAGTATTTATACTACCAAGAAAATCGGCAAGACAATCAACCCGATTGTCTTGTAGTATAGATTTGTACTTAAAAAAAAAACAAAAACAGAAAAACAGAACAGTCAATACAATCTCTCGTGTATTAACACAGAGCTCACAATACATACACGATATATACACACAACACTACTGAATCTCTACTCGATTTTTCTCTCAACCAAACTGAAATCCAAGAACATATTCGAATAGATCGTTTGATTGTCTTTCTTTTGAACCGATCAGTTTCGAATTTGGTTAAAGTTTCTGAAAATCAATTTTCAAAAAGTTGAATCGGGTTTTACAAGTTTTAAGAGTTTTAGATTTTTTCTGAGAAATCTAAAAATAGATTGAGACTCCCAGTGATCAAGAGAACATCATATAAATTTTTGGGATTTTTTTGACAACTTTGAATTAATTCGAATTTTTAATTAATTTTAATTAATTATTAATTCTGAAAATTTTCGAATTGTTTTAATTTTCTTAAAATTAAAATGTGTTTTTGTATTTAAAAATGACCGATAATTTTGAGATAATGAAACATAATTTGGTTGGCTATTTTAATCCGAACGATTGTCCCTACGATCGATTTAGGCCTTGGATACGATTTTTGAATGACGATTCAATTATCCGAACTGCCATTTCGATTGAAGCCCCAATTAAGATAGGACCACTGAGATTGATTTGCACAGAATCTGTGGTGTCTGAAGACTTGACCTCATTTTCTTTTGATTTTGATGGTACACACCACGTCGTGACAGAATCAACCCTAACTACTGTTTTGGGTCTCCCGGTGGATAATTATGATCCATTTCCAACCAGTGAGCAACTCTATCAATTCTTCATTGATATTAATTATCATGGAGTAATTGATATGAACAACCTGAGCAAAAGGAATCTGGTTCAACCATGGGATGCATTCTTCGACACGATCTCCAAGGTATTTGCTAATTCAGCCAGAGGTAATTTTCACTTACTCACCTCTATGTTACAAACTATTGGTTATGCTGTTGCTAACAACCGTAGAATCAATATTGGTAATCTACTTTGGAATACTATTATTAACAGGATTGTTAAGGCCAGAAAGGATTTTGATGAGGGTAAGAAAGTTCTATGTTATTATCCTAGATTTTTAACTCTGATATTTAATCATCTTGTTCCTGTTGGTCAACAAACAGTTTTTAGGAATGACAACCCTATGGTATCAGGTAGGCAAACCAAGAAAATATTCACTAGCCTTGATACACATAGAAAGTTGATAAATGTGCCAGTGTATATTACACCATATTTGTCTAACTTCATAAATCTACCTGTCATTCCTCGACTTTTGAATGCACCTGAACCTGAACCTCAAGATGTACCTGTCCCTGAACATCAACATCAAATGGAACAATCTATTCCTTCAGGTACAGCTACTGCATCAATGGAGCAGGTATTACCTTCTATCTCTCATACTGTTTCTGGAGCCCAAGTGGCTGATAGGACAGACCAAGAGGTTGTAGAACCACAGCCTCTATCCCAGGTCTTAGAGCCAAACACTGTGTCTAATCAAATCTCTAAACCTAAAGCCAGAAGCAAGTTGATGACAAAAAGAGCTGATAGAAGAAGTGATGATGTGAGTGATCCCACAGCTCTGCCTCCACCAAAGAAGAGAAGAAACCTACTACTTGAGGCATCTGTTAGCCCATCCATTTCCTCCCAACAGGATTTGGACATTGAAATGGCCGATGAACTGTTACTAATTTCATCCTCTCAACAGGATGCAATTATTGAAATTCGCCAAAGGGCCATGGCACCTTGTACAGAGTCAAGCACACCTCTATTACTCACAATGGGGGAAAACATTAACTTAGAATCTGATGTTGCTAAGGACACTGAGCAAGGAGTGCACGATAGGATTGTTACTGTGCCTACCATTGTTACGGTAGAAGAGCCTTCACAGGCTTCAGAGGGAAATCTTGACTCTCTGCCAAGCATAATAGAGTCATCATCTCCCCTCCCAGGAGGAACATTCCTGGCTCCCTCAAGGGATTCTTCACTCGCAGATTTATCTGGTGAAAGTGAAAGGCAACTTGGTCATCCTATCACTGAAGAAATTCAGTTATCAAATCCAAATGAATTGATAGAGATGACTGAGGATTGGGAATTGCGAACTCCCATTGCACCACCACTGACCTCTCCAGAAGAGGCTAGGGTGATTTCTTATGCAGGTACAGCTCAAGGAAAGGAGCTAGTGTTGAGTGATGTGAGGACCACCTTAAATATGAGTGAAACACATGCACGAAAGGAGAGTGACATGTCCTTGAGTGAACATCAGGTGAGCGCACACACTGACACAAACACTTTGTCTCTAATGGCTCAAATCAAAGAACTGCAAAAGAAATTGATGGAAACTGAGGCTGAAAAACAAGTTTTGAAAGCACAAGTGGATGAACGGTCTTCTTCTTCCACCTCTGTCAACAATCAGCTCATGATCATTCGTGACGATGTCCACAGCATAAGGACTACACTGTTGGGACAATCAGATCTTGGCACTGCGAATTTCGATACAATAAATTAACGAGTACGAATAGAAAAGTCACCTTGTTAACGGTTGATTCCACGCTCTTCTATTGTATTCCCAAATTCCCTTGAGCGAAGTGTGGCCTTCGTCTTCTCAAGTTAACCTCTCTTCTTGTTCCTGGGTGGCTACCAATTTTTTTCGACCAACCCCCAGCAAGAAGAGAATAGGAATATATATAGGCTACAATAGGGATCATGGATAATTAGGTTGGGCCTTCTAATTACATCTTGAGCCTAGCCCAATGTAATTAAATATTAATTCAATCCACTAAAGAATTAATATTTGCACTACCTTTCCTAATACCGTAATTTAATTAATTAATTCGGTTCCAATATTATTTGCTTATTAAATTCCCCATGTTTAAAATATCGCATGTCCATTAATTAAATAAATTACTGATAATTCATTTAATTAATATCTTTTATCCTTGATTATCCACTCAACCTTTATTTAATTATGCCAGAATAAATCCACCTGCAGGGTTTCACATAATTAAATCTTTTGAGCTTTCAAGGGGACATCATTAACCCGAATATTATCAGGACATGGATTCCTTCAATAAATAATATCCCACCATATATATTATTTCATCACCCAAAATATAATGAAATAAATCAAAAGAATTATTTCATATATAAATCAAAGCATGTAAATAATATATACGTGTCAATTATTATTTCCGGATTAAGAACCTAAGCATTAATAATAACATAGAATCTTCGTTCACCTCCTTAATCAGTATAAGGGAACAATTCTAAATTTGATCCTGTTCAATATACACAAAGTATACTAGTATTATTTATTAGTCAATATAAACTAATCTAAATAATACTACAGCCATTCCAGTGGATTGTCTAACTCCACCTGTGCTGTGAACCTTATTATATTATATAAACCGTATTTAATAATCCAATATTCTGTATCCCATTTGATACTAGATTATTCACAATATATAATATTTAGACAACATGTAAACATTTAAATGATTCTCAATTAAACCGGCCAGAAATAAATGTAAATACTTCAAATAAATATTTTCAGTATACACTAACAATCTCCCACTTATACTCAAAATATTCTATGAGTATATCAGTGTTTATTTAATCCACTATTACACAGAAAACTATGTGTCCATCCATCTGACTCCTATCGCTTCCACATGCCTGTCAAAAACTTTGGCTGGCAGGCCTTTTGTGAAAGGATCTGCCCGGTTGTCTTCTGATGATATGTGAGCCACAACTATATCTCCTCGCTTTACGATTCCTCGTATGAGATGATACTTACGTTCAATATGTTTAGCTGCTTTGTGATCTCGCGGTTCCTTCGAATTTGCCACAGCACCAGTGTTATCACAATACACTGTCAAGCTCCTAGGCAAATTAGGTACCACATCCAAGTCCAAAAGGAAGTTCCTGAACCATACAGCCTCCTTTGCAGCCTCAGAGGCCGCCACATACTCGGCTTCCATGGTAGAGTCTGCAATGCATTTCTGCTTTACACTCCTCCATATAACAGCTCCACCTCCCAAAGTAAAAACATATCCCGAGGTCGATTTCCTCTTATCCCTATCTGATTGGAAATCTGAATCAGTATATCCCAAAGGAAATAGATCTGAGGCCTTGTAAATTAACATATACTCCTTAGTCCTTCTCAGGTACTTGAGTATAGTTTTTACTGCACTCCAATGTTCCTGACCTGGGTTCGACTGATATCTACTAACCATGCCTACAGCAAAGCAGATGTCAGGCCTCGTACATAACATAGCATACATTAAGCTTCCACATGCCGAAGCATAAGGAACTGCTTTCATGCTCTCTATATCCTTAGGTGTCGAAGGACACTGCTCCTTGGATAGAGCCACTCCATGCTTAAAAGGTAGAAAACCTTTCTTAGAGTTTTGCATGTTAAAACGAGCTAATACTTCATCAATGTAGGGCTCTTGAGATAAAGCCAACATCCTTTTCTTGCGATCCCTTATTACTTTGATCCCAAGGATGTATGCCGCTTCACCTAAGTCCTTCATTTCAAATTGTTTGAACAACCATGCCTTTATTGATGACAACATCTTAACATTGTTTCCAATGAGTAAAATGTCATCTACATACAGTACTAGAAAAACCACTGCATTACCCTCACTTCTCTTATACACACATGATTCGCTTGGACTTTGATCAAATCCATATGACTGGACTGCCTGATCAAAACGAATATTCCAGTCCCTAGAAGCTTGTTTTAGTCCATAAATAGACCTCTTAAGCTTACATACAAGATGCTCTTGGCCTTCCTTAATGAATCCTTTTGGTTGTTGCATATAGATGGTTTCCTCAAGACTTCCATTAAGGAAAGCTGTCTTGACATCCATTTGCCAAATCTCATAATCGAGATGAGCTGCTATAGATAAAAGAATCCGGATCGACTTAAGCATAACAACCGGCGAAAAAGTTTCCTCATAATCGATCCCTTCTTTCTGAGTATACCCTTTCGCAACAAGTCGTGCTTTCCAGGCTTTCACCTTTTTGTCAGATCCTCTTTTCTTCTTGTAGATCCACATACATCCAATGGGTTTTACACCTTTGGGTGGTTCCACGAGCTCCCAAACTTGATTAGAATACATAGATTCCATCTCAGATTCCATTGCCTTTTGCCAAAGATCTGCATCTTTATCTAGAATTGCTTCTTCGTATGTCCTGGGATCCTCATCATGTTCACCAGAGACCAAGTCCGAGGACTCTCCCAAAAACATGAATCTATCAGGTTGTTGAACAACCCTCCCACTACGACGAAGCACCGGTGTGGTATTAGTGACAGGTTGTGCATTTTCTTGTGGTTGATCTACTTGTACTATTGGCACTTGGGGATTATCTGTCCCTCCCACTAGTTCCTCTAAAACGATACTACTCATGGGTTTGTGTTTCATTATATAGTCTTCTTCTAAGAATCTAGCATTGGTGCTAACAATGATATCTCGATCCCTAGGACTATAAAATGAATAACCTTTCGTTCCCATGGGATAGCCTACAAACAGCCTTACTTCTGTACGAGATTCTAACTTGGTCGCGTTCTTGTTCAGCACATGTGCTGGACAACCCCAAATCCGAATATGTCTTAGACTTGGTTTGCTACCAGTCCACAATTCTATTGGAGTCTTGGGAACCGACTTAGAAGGTACCAAGTTCAGAAGGTAAGCCGCTGTTTCTATAGCATATCCCCAAAACGACTTGGGTAAATCTGAATAACTCATCATCGATCTAACACTCTCTAAAAGAGTCCGATTCCTTCTCTCTGCTACACCATTCTGCTGAGGTGTGCCAGGTGCAGACAACTGGGATGCAATCCCATTTTCTGATAAATATTCCCTAAATTCTCCAAGCAAGTATTCGCCACCACGATCTGATCGTAGTGACTTGATACATTTTCCAAGATGTCGCTTCTCCGCACTTGCTTTGTACTCTTTGAATTTTTCAAAGCACTCAGACTTACGGCGCAACAAATAAATGTACCCATATCTAGAATAATCGTCAATGAAAGTGACAAAATACTCATAACCTCCTCTTGCTTGGATACTCATAGGTCCACATAAATCAGTATGAACCAATTCTAACACTTCTTTGGCTCTATTCCCCTTTGCTTTAAAAGGCCTATTAGTCATCTTACCTTCCAAGCAGGATTCACAAACTGGAAATGGCTCCACTGCCAACGAGCCTAATGGCCCATCTACTACCAGTCTTTGAATCCTCCTCAAGTTAATATGACCTAATCTTAAGTGCCAAAGATATGTTTGGTTCAATTCAGAAGGTTTCTTTCTTTTATTTTAGCTAGAAAGAATGTTATTAGTTTCCTTATGTTGCAGCATTGGTTGGATAGGATTAATTATATATAAATTGTCTTGCAATGTACCAGAACATATAACTCGTTTATTCATCATAATAGAAACATTACGATCCAAACAAACATTATAACCATCCATGGCAAGTTTAGAAACCGAAATTAAATTCCTTCTAAACGAAGGTACATAAAGACAATTGTTCAAAACCAAAATCCTATCATCGCCAAAAGATAATGTAATTATTCCAACTGCAACTACTGCTACTTTCGTAGCATCTCCCATGAACACATATATCTCGCCATCTCTAAGCATTCTGGATTGCTGGAACCCCTGCATAGAGTTACAAACATGGTCAGTGGCTCCTGTATCTACACACCAAGTGCTCGTAGATATAGCCGCTATATATGTTTCTGTAACTAGAGAAAGAGACATACCAGTATTGTTTGTCTTCTTAGGAAGAGGACAATCCTGTTTCCAGTGACCTGACTGCTTGCACCTGAAGCACTTGCCCTTAGGCTTTTTCACACCACCTTGAACTCCCACTGCATTAGCAATCTTTCCAGCTTTCTGTGTCTGAGTCTTTTTCTTCTTCTTACCTTTCGGCTTAGATGAAGAAGCTTTCTCGGCCACATTCACTTGAACATTCTGCTTAAAGAGTCCTTCAGCTGCCTGAAGTTCGGTCAGAAGTTCCGCAAGACTATACATCCTTTTGTTCATGGTGTAATTCAAGCGGAACTGCTCAAAACTTTTGGGCAAGCTCATAAGGATGATATCGATCTGGGTTTCCCCATCAATATCAGCACCAAGGATCTCCATCTCATTCAGATGAGACATCATTCTGAGAACATGATCCCTTACAGGTGTTCCTTCAACCATCTGAGTGTTCATTAAAGCCTTCATTGCTACTTGCCTAGCAGCCCTATTCTGTTCTCCAAAAAGTTCCTTGAGATTAAAGAGCATATCTGAAGCAGTGGGCATAGCCTGATGCTGATGCTGCAAAACACCCGACATTGCTGCCAGAATGTAACATCGCGACATCTTATCAGCCTTAATCCACCGCTTATAATACTCCTTCTCACTTTCAGGAGCATCTTCAGCAGGCTGGTCTGGCTTGGGTTCATAAGTACAAAATTTGTACTCCTCAGCAGTCAACACTATGTCCAAATTACGTTTCCATTCAATATAGTTCGGTCCAGTAAGTTTGTTATCCTTAAGTATGGTGAATAGTGGATTAAAGCCCATAGTGATCTAATCCTGAGAATCATACATGTAACACATAATCAGATAGTTGCATAAATCTTAAATCCTATTGGTTTCCTCTAACAATTAATTAAAATTAATGCACTAATATTTAAACACCATAAGTATCTGGTACGCCACGATGGATGACATATATACCACTTAAATTCGTTTAAATATTACTTCGGTCCTATTACTAAATAATATGCCACGTTAGGGTGGACTATATATTATTTTCATAGCTAAGTGTATACCATTATTAAATCTTAAATTAATAAAAAGACTGGATACCACCATTAAATATTTCAAATCAATATTCGATAATAGGATAATTCCCAGATCGGGGGGAGCATTGTTAAGAGGCATCACTTAAGACCCCTTTCTAGACAGAATCATCCTTTCTCTCAATATTGAAAATCTATATTCAATCAGTGGTACCCTTCTAATTAATCGAATTCTATGAAACTTGGTACGCCACAATGGGTGGCATGTATACCTTTCAATATTCGTAATTAATTTAGGAAGTTTGTTCTAGTAATATCCATAACACTATTTGACACCATAAATCATACGCCACGATGGGTGGCATGTATATAATTTATATTCGTCTCGGTGTTAAATTACATACAAACAATAATGGAGACCATGGGATTTAATTCCTAATTAATTCCCTCACCCACTTAGAATTTTTATTTAAAATTGAGGAATTTTATCTAGATGCATCGCCCTATGTTATTTTTTCGAGGTCCACATGTTATAAAAATAACAAAACAAAGAACACATAACATAGCAGCATGCATCATAAAATTAAAGCAATAAATAAAATTAATGTCCATGTCGTCCTAATTATGTTAAACATGCAATTAAAAATTACACACATAATTAACAACACACATAATAATTATTTAAAGCAATAACTAAAAAATTAAATAGCGGAATTAAAATTAAAAAACATAATTTAAATCCACTATTATGGCCCCTTGAAAAAAATTAAATTTCCAGCCCTGTTCTGCTGAAAAAATCATTTTTCTGCCAAAACCTTGCTGTTGCGCATCTGTAGCCTGCGTTACAGCCCTGAAAGCCTTGTTGCGCATGACGCACATGCGTTACAGGTCCTGGAAGCCCTGTTGCGCATGTGCAACATGCGTTACACCCCTGGAAGCCCTGAAACGCAGGACAGACCTGCGTTACTCACGTTTTCCAGAATTTCACACGCGCGCCTGCTTCTTCTGATTCCTGTTGCTCCAGATCTGTTTCTTTTGACTTAAACGAAACCAGCAGCCACAATCAACTACGCAGCGGACAATTTTGTTTCTCCGATTTGATTTCCGATCGAACGTAATTGTTACAAAATACCCGGATTTTTACATAATCCATCAAACAATTACATACAAAACAGATCTAATACAAAACTAATTTTGTAAATCTATTCTAACACGATCAACCCTCGTGTTTTACAACCACGATAAACCACGAGGAAACCAAATAAAATAACCACGATTAAACCACGTGGGATCCAAACACATAATTAAAATTACATGGCCATAATAGTGGATACTAAACAACCTGCAAAAGATTATTATCCAAGCACACCACTATACACATGCATATATAATTACGACATGGACATCGTATCAAAATTCGCAGAACCAATGAACCAGGCGCTCTGATACCAATTGTTGGGACAATCAGATCTTGGCACTGCGAATTTCGATACAATAAATTAACGAGTACGAATAGAAAAGTCACCTTGTTAACGGTTGATTCCACGCTCTTCTATTGTATTCCCAAATTCCCTTGAGCGAAGTGTGGCCTTCGTCTTCTCAAGTTAACCTCTCTTCTTGTTCCTGGGTGGCTACCAATTTTTTTCGACCAACCCCCAGCAAGAAGAGAATAGGAATATATATAGGCTACAATAGGGATCATGGATAATTAGGTTGGGCCTTCTAATTACATCTTGAGCCTAGCCCAATGTAATTAAATATTAATTCAATCCACTAAAGAATTAATATTTGCACTACCTTTCCTAATACCGTAATTTAATTAATTAATTCGGTTCCAATATTATTTGCTTATTAAATTCCCCATGTTTAAAATATCGCATGTCCATTAATTAAATAAATTACTGATAATTCATTTAATTAATATCTTTTATCCTTGATTATCCACTCAACCTTTATTTAATTATGCCGGAATAAATCCACCTGCAGGGTTTCACATAATTAAATCTTTTGAGCTTTCAAGGGGACATCATTAACCCGAATATTATCAGGACATGGATTCCTTCAATAAATAATATCCCACCATATATATTATTTCATCACCCAAAATATAATGAAATAAATCAAAAGAATTATTTCATATATAAATCAAAGCATGTAAATAATATATACGTGTCAATTATTATTTCCGGATTAAGAACCTAAGCATTAATAATAACATAGAATCTTAGTTCACCTCCTTAATCAGTATAAGGGAACAATTCTAAATTTGATCCTGTTCAATATACACAAAGTATACTAGTATTATTTATTAGTCAATATAAACTAATCTAAATAATACTACAGCCATTCCAGTGGATTGTCTAACTCCACCTGTGCTGTGAACCTTATTATATTATATAAACCGTATTTAATAATCCAATATTCTGTATCCCATTTGATACTAGATTATTCACAATATATAATATTTAGACAACATGTAAACATTTAAATGATTCTCAATTAAACCGGCCAGAAATAAATGTAAATACTTCAAATAAATATTTTCAGTATACACTAACATACACTCACTCCAGCAATCAATACATTGATACAATCTAACTCCCAGGCATCTACAGAAAGAACAGACATTCTAAATGCTATTGACAGACTCTCTAATAGGGTGGATGAACTTCAAGTGGAGATGCATGAAACTGCTCAATCATATGCTACAACCTTTGCAAATCTTGAAGAGAAGTATGATTACATGTTTGAAGGCCTTGATCATCTATACAACATTGTTAAACCTACTCATAATATCACACCAGAACAAAGAGCTTATTTTGGAGACTATGATGATGATAATGAAGGGAATAATGATGCAAATAGGGAGCTTGATAGTCAACGGAAGTCTGTAGAGGATTCCTCAACTAAGAGGGAGAAGAAGTCTGGAGAAGATGGAGGAGCAGGTAAGTTAGGAGGAGCAGGAGGTAGTAAGTCAGGAGGAGATCAAGGGAGGCATAAGGAGAAGTCTACCAAGGGAAAAGAAAAAGCTGCTCAAGCTGGTCATGATCAGGATGCATTTGAGTTTGATTTTGATCTCAGGAATAGTAAGTTTGAAGTACATCAATTAAATGATATCGAAGAAGATCTTTCAAACTGGCAAGATGATCCTGTGTTTGAGAAGGAACTGCAAGAGGAGAAAGCTGATCGTCTGATGAGACAAGCTAAGCTTGAGAAGACCAGACAGGTAGTGAATGAAAGATTGAAGCTGAAGCAAGCTGAAGATGCAGAGAAACAAAAGCTACATGCAATCAGTGTACAGGAAAGGAAAAGGGATATTCAGTTGAAGATTGGTCCAAAGTGGGATAGAGCAAGAGAGATTTTTGATTCTATTCAGAACACTGCTAATGATGATGAACGTTTACTCCAACTACTTCAACAGTTTCAAGAGACCAATCCAAATTACTTGCAATATATGGATGCACTGATGCTGGAAATTTCAAGGATAGTAGCTGGATTTGATAGATGTGCAGATCAACTGATAATTCAGATTGACTCTCGTACAATGGGTTCTCTCTATGTCTCACTTCAAATCTTTCAACAGAGAAGCTTGATGGAACTGTGGATTATGTCTACAAAGGTAAAAAGGTTTTCTGAACTGAATATTTTACTTCATGAAAGACTTTTGGAGTTTGCTCAAAGGAATAGTCCACAAGTTATTCAAACTCCACATCATGTTAAGTTTCTCAAGGGTAATACACTACACTCTTGTTTCCTTGATTCTAATTCAATGAAGTTATACACTGCATCTCATCTGGTATGGTTAGAACATATGCTGAGGACTACAAGATTCGAAGATAAAGAAAGTATCTTTGTTGCTGACATTATTCGATCATATGCTTTAACTGGATTTGAAAAGAAATATTACATTCTTCGGAATCGGCTTTGGGGTAACCTTGGAATCTTGCCTAAGAAACCTAAAGGTCTTATGTCAGATTATGAACGTGTACTTGACAAGGATTTGATCAAAACCTTGGATGTTCAAGAACGATTTGACACAGAGAATATCAGAAGATTCCTAGAGCAAGAAGATGAAGTTGAACCTGGAGAGATAAGGGATGAAGAAACTTCAAAGTGAAGATCAGCTCTACATGTAATATCTTTAGAGCTTAGATAGGTCAAGATAGAAAAATGTATTATATGATCAGTCTAGAGGATCATCTATCTTGTATTTATCTTTTATGTTTGAATCTGGAAAATGTTAAATATAAACCAGAACTTTTCGTTTATTTACTTTGTGTTGAAAGTTTTATCTTTTACTAAGTTAAGTTGAGTTAGTTGAGTAATCCTCTAGGAATTTGCTTGTTATCGTCTAACAAACAAATAGGGGGAGATTGAAAGGCATATGACATAGCCTATTTGTAGTTCGAGGACTCAACTCAACTTAAGCTTAGTTTGTAATAAGTAAATAACTTTAACTGTCACAGGAATCTCAGGAGGTACTATCTGTCCGAAGAAAAACCCTAAAGTCAATCTATAGTTTTGATGTTTTACACTGGAAGAAGTTCAGATTGCTGATCAAGCCTCAGTATAGCATCAAAGAAGTGGATTTATTTCTAAGACAGAGATTTCTAGAGTGACAGGTTCAGACAGTATACAGTGAAGTACAAGAAGGAGAAAGAGATGAGAAGAAAAATGAATCACATTATTAATGTGAAAATTAAAGGACAGTCATTGAGGTTAGTCGTTCATGAACCAGACAGTACATGGAACGTCAACAAAATATTCAGTGGTATTCTTTTATTACATTCAGTGATTCAGAAAAGAATTAAGACAATCCAAGGATATATAATTATTCTTGTTTAATTAATTTAAATCAAGTAGTCAATTTAATTAATTAATTAATTCATCTTGAATTAATTCTTTAATTAAATTAATTAGTAGATTAATTAAATCAGATTAATTATTTAAGTAAGAATAAATTAAAATGATTATTTATTAATCAATTTTAATTAATTCTGAAAAATGAACTAGCAAGACAATTCCTGATTGTCTTGCCGATTGTCTTGAAGGTTAAATTCAGAACAGCAAGACAATAGGAGATTGTCTTGCCGATTGTATTGGTGAAGAAATCAATAAAGCAAGACAATTCCTGATTGTCTTGCCGATTGTCTTGATAATGATTATGTCTGAATAGCTTTTAAAAAGTAGAATAAAAATCTAATTTGATTGTCTTGACGATTGTCTTGGCAGTTCAATTTGATTGTCTTGATAATGATCAAAAAGAAAAAGCTTCAGACAGAATGATAAATTTGATAAAGCAAGACAAAGATATCTGAATTTGATTGTCTTGACGATTGTCTTGGAAGAACCTGATTGTCTTGACGATTGTATTGCCTATTGTCTTGGCAGTACAAAACTGGTTGTCTTGGAAGAAGAAATTGTATTGAAGATTGTCTTGATAGTTATAATTGAAGATAAAGATGCAGAGATTTATATATATCAAGACATCTCGACAGAAGCAATTAGCAAGAAAAAGAACACAGAAAATATTACATTTCAAGAACTGAATTCTCTCTTCTCTCTCATCAAGAACACAGCACAAGAAGCAGAAAATTATTTAGAAAATCAAGTTCATCTTATTTTTAATATCTGATCCGATAGAACTGATTTCATTGATACTCTTGTACTATTAGCGAGTTTTTACTCCTAATCTATATCTTGATTTTTATTAACAAATCTAGAAAAATTCATGTTGAATTTTCTAATTTGTTTTTATTAACTAGATATAAATTCTGTACTGTATTTGTAACAAACCCCTCAAGTTAATATAATTTTATATTCAACTTGAATTTTGTTTCATTTAATTCCGCTCAAATTTGTCAAAATATAAATTAAATTATCCGGACAAATTTCGATAAAACAGTACTGTTTGTATTCAACCCCCCCTTCTACAAACAGATTGGACCTAACAGTTGGACATAGTGCGATCGATGATGAGTCATGCGGATCTTCCAATCAGTTTATGGGGTGCCCTAGAAATGGCTGCACAAACATTAAACCGAGTTCCTTCAAAATCGGTTCAAAAGACACCATATGAGATATGGACTGATAAACGTAATAGCGTGTCATTTATGAAAGTTTGGGGATGCAAAGCGTTTGGTCTCTAATAAGCTAGGACCGAAATCAGATAAATGTAATTTTGTAGGATACCCATTAGAAACTGAAGGGTATTATTTCTATAAACCTTCTGAGAACAAAATGTTTGTTGCTCAAACGACTATGTTTCTAGAGAGAGAACTGCTTTCTAAGAAAAATAGTGGGAGGACGATAGACCTCAATAAGGATCGAGAACTACAAGATAATGTTGAACCAGAGTTGGAACATGAGCAGAATGAGACTCAAGATGTTGAGAACAATACTGCTCAAGAAACACAGGTTGTTCGTAGATCTAGTAGGATTCGCCAGGAGCCGGAGAGATATTATGGATTTCTCCTGTCTCAAAGTGGCGATGTAATGCTTATAGATGATGATGAGCCTCTCACCTACAAGGATTCTATGAACAGTCCAGATTCTGAGAGATGGCTGGAGGCCATGAAATCTGAGATGGATTCCATGTATGAAAACCAAGTGTGGACTTTGGTTGCACCACCGGATGGGGTAAAACCCAAAGAGTGCAAGTGGGTTTTCAAAAAGAAAACTGACATGGATGGAAATTTACAGACCTACAAGGCAAGACTAGTGGCGAAAGGTTTTAAGAAAATTCATGGTATTGACTATGATGAAACTTTCTCACCGGTAGCTATGGTCAAATCCATCAGGATTTTGCTTACGATAACAGCTTATTATGACTATGAGATCTGGCAAATGGATGTCAAGACTGCTTTCTTAAATGGGAGCTTAGAAGAGGATGTGTACATGACACAATCTCAGGGTTTTGTCGATTCAAGGTTTGCTAGAATGGTTTGTAAGTTGCGACGATCCATTTATGGATTGAAGCAGGCCTCAAGGAGATGGAACATCAGTTTTGATGAAACACTCAAAGAGTTTGGCTTCATACAAAATGAGGATGAGTCGTGTGTTTATAAGAAGGTTAGTGGGAGCCATGTGGCATTCCTAGTATTATATGTAGATGACATATTACTAATAGGGAATGACATTCCTTCTCAACAGGCTGTGAAGACTTGGTTGGGAAAAAGTTTCTCAATGAAAGACTTAGGCGATGCTACCTATATCTTAGGGATCAGGATCTATAGAGATAGATCTAAAAGATTAATGGGCTTGAGTCAGAGTACATACATTGACAAAGTGTTGCATCGTTTTGGGATGCAAGAGGCAAAGAAGGGCTATGTCCCGGTGCTCATGGGATAGTGATCTCAAAGGGAAACTGTCCTAAATCATCAGATGATAAGGACCGTATGAGTCAAGTACCATATGCTTCGGCAATTGGTTCTATAATGTGTGCAATGATATGTACTCGTCCTGATGTCTCGTATGCTTTAAGCATGATGAGTAGATACCAGTCTAATCCAGGTGAGGGTCACCGGATAGCTGTCAAGAATATTCTTAAGTACCTTAAACGGACTGAAGATTCGTTCTTGATATACGGAGGAGATGAGAAGCTTGTTGTAAGAGGTTACACTAATGCTAGTTTCCAGACAGATAGGGACGATTCTGTGTCCCAGTCTGGATTCGGTTTTTGTCTAAATAGAAGTGTTGTAAGCTGGAATAGTTCACAGTAAATGATTCTACAATGGAGGCTGAGTATATTGATGCTTGCGAAGCAACCAAGAAGGTTGGTTGAGAACTTACTTAGGCGATATCACCTTATTAATGAGATTAATAATCAAGGAGATATTCATAAATGTAAAGTGCATACCACTGACCAAGGATTTGTCGCAGCAGAAGCACGAAGGTCACACTAGTTCCATGAGTATTAGATACATGGGCGATTGGCTCCAGTGCAAGTGGGAGATTGATAGTGTTAGTTCCCTAGAGACAATGTAATTGTGCTTCTAGGAAAGACTATTTTGTTATGTTCCAACGATTATTTCTATATTGATTTATTATGTCTTTATTTACTGCGAAATAAATATTAGAATAATAAATGTCCTTGGAATATGTAACATGTATTCTATATCTTTAAGTATGTGACTTAAAAGTAAGATTATATGAATAGTGTTTATATTCCTAAATATCCCTAATCGAGCATTAATAATATGGGACAATTATAATGCATAAAGATTAGTATGTTTGTTGACTAATGACCACATCTCATTGGTCATAGGTATAGTGATACTAAAGTCAAGAACATAGGTGCATGTAATATTCTACATGACACTGGATTGACCCACAGTGAGTTTCTACATGTTGATAATGTCATTAGAAAGACTCACAGTGATAATGGTGTAATGATCCTTAGACTTGAGATCATTATATTTCTATACGAGGATTAATATACTTTGACTACATTAAAAGTTACCTTTGACCGGGTGATGATAAAAGTGTACATCGGGTATATTATGAGACGTATGAGAAATATGAATGATAGATAAAGGATTTAACCCTCCTATTATTAGGAGAGATATTATTGGCCTCTTGATTGAGTGAGATTATGAAAATGCATGGCCATGCTCAAATTTTGATTTGTTTTTAATAATCTACTCATTGATCAAGGAAACCCGGATTAAACGTTGAAGAGGATGACTAATTACATGCCTCGAGTTTAATCTATAATATATGGTTAAAGGGATTATATTACACGGAAACATTAATCACGAAAGGTTTAATTGGATCAACAGTTAATTATTATTACTTGGATAGCAATGATGTATTACTAGATGCCGCTCATTGTTTAAAATTTTAATTAGATATTAAAATTGTTACCAACGTAATAATAACCTATAGGGTCACACACAAAGAACGCTTGAAGGAGAAATAATTTAAATTATGAATTTAAATTAAATAAGTAATTTGTTCTATTTATAATGTTAATTAAGTTTGACTTAATTAATTAATTAAATAGAAAAAATGGAATTACTTTAACTAATTCCGAAATTAGTTATTAATTATTTAAGTGAGACTTAATTAAATAATAAATTGGAATTTCGGATTAGTATTAATTATAATTGGATTATAATTAGAAAACTAATTCTCTTCTCTCTATATATATCTCTTTATGGCTGATTTTACATGGTGATACAAGTTTTACAAACCCCTAGCCGTTCTTGAGAGAGATAAAGAAGATAGAGAGAAGCAGTTTTCGGGTGCTAGTACACATCAATCCTTCGAGAAAAGCGTTCGTGTGGATACCGGTAGAGCGTAGATCGCGGGAGTGGGATGCGTAGTGATTCAAGTTGCTTTGGACCTCCATCTGTCATCAACTGTTAAAGTTTCGTTTTAAGGTAAACGTTCATAACTACGAATTAAACGTCTTGTTTTGCATGGATCCTGCGATTGGGTTTCGATTTTATTGTTTTTATTATTGATTTCCGCTACGTTTGATGCTCGAAACCCTTCAGAACCTTCATCATCACTGGAGAGAATCTCAGAATACTTAAAATTTTCAAATTCCAGATTGTCATGGCTTTCATCAGTTTGCAAAATTCCAAACTTCTTATCATCAAATGCAACATGAATTGATTCCATAACAATGTGAGTTCTGAGATTGTATACTTTGAAGGCCTTTGATGCTGAATATCCTAGAAAGATTGCTTCATCCGATTTGGCTTCAAATTTTCCAAGTTGTTCTGGATGAACTTTCAGGACATAGCATTTGCATCCAAAGATGTGAAAGTATTTCACACTTGGTTTCTTTCCTTTGATCATCTCATAGAGAGTCTTACCATGAGCATTTACCAAGGTATAGTTTTGAGTGAAACATGCAGTGTTGATAGCTTCTGCCCAGAAATAGGTTGGAAGCTTTGCATCTGCCAGCATAGTTCTTGCTGCCTCTATGAGGGTTATGTTCTTTCTTTCTACTACACCATTCTGCTGAGGTGTTCCAGGTACAGAAAACTGTTGAGTAATTCCATTGTCTGCATAATACTCCTCCATTGTAGAATTCTTAAATTCTGTACCATTGTCACTTCTGAGCACTTTGACCTTGTACTCACAGCTATTTTGAATATTCTTGACAAGTTCAATGATTTGCTGAGGAGCTTCATCCTTGTTGTGTAGAAAGAATACCCATGTGAACCTTGTGTAATCATCCACTATAACTAGAGCATATCTTTTCTTGCTGATAGACATAATGTTTACTGGACCAAATAAATCAAGATGCAGCATGTGAAATGGTTCAGTAATTGAATTTTCTGTCTTGCTTTTGAAAGTGGTTCTTCTTTGTTTTCCAAGCTGACAAGCATCACAAAGTCCATCTTGCACATAATTTGCCTGAGGTAGGCCTCTCACCAGATGGTGCTTAACAAGTTAATTAAGCTTTTTGAAATTGAGATGTGAGAGCTTCTTGTGCCAGTTCCAGCTTTCATCATTTGATGCCTTGCTGTAAAGACATCTGACAGTTCCTTTAGATGTGTCACTCAAGCTAGCTTCATATATGTTACCATGTCTCTGACCAGTCAGAACAATGTCTCCATTCTTCATATTCAAGATTTTGCATCCTTCACTGTCAAAGATTGTTTGGTAACCCTTATCACCCAGTTGACTTATGCTTAATAGTGTGTGTTTCAAGCCTTCAACTGGTGCTATGTTTTCTATGATGACATTCCCCAAAATAATTGAGCCATATCCCAGAGTTTCTCCTTTGTTGCCATCTCCACAGGATATTACTGGGCCAGCTTTCCTCTCAAAATTTGTAAGCAGGGACTTCTTTCCAGTCATATGTCCAGAGCATCCACTGTCTAAGATAATTGAATGCTTCTTTCCAGTGCCCTGCAAACAAAAAGTAGCTAGTTAGAATTTTTTAGGACCCAACTTTGATTGGATCCTTTCTTACTAACTTTTGAACCAACAGGCTTTGAAGATTTTGCTTTTGATTTACCTGTTGCAGAGTCAACCTTAGATTCTGATTTCACAAACTGTTTGTGACTAGGAGTTTCAGATTTCAGAGAATAATAGTCATAATACAGTTCATGATATTCCTTACACATATAAATTGAATGAAGTAAACTACCACAATGATAACAGGGTTCTTATGGTTGGTATTGAATTCTCTGAGTCTTGGGGAATCTGGACTCAGTTTTCCAAGAAGGTTTTTGATTGCAGTCTAGGGCCAAATGATTATGATTTCCACATTTATAGCATTTCTTCCTAGGTGCATCAGGTACATTCTTGTAATTATTCTCTTTGTTAATACCTTCTTTTCCATTCCTATTTCTTCTGATCTTGCTAGACTCTGAAATACTTTCTAGTCTCTGTTTTAACTGAGACTTAGATAGAAAACCTATGTTGACATTCTTAGGTTTTTCTAACACTCTCTCATCTGAATTGCTATTGTTAATTCTTTTATGCATAACTGGGGTACCTTTAGAATCAACAAATTTAACATGTTTAGGTTTAGAAACTATCTTCTTACCTTGAGACTTAGATGTGCTAGCTTCAATTTTACTATCATCATTGACAATAGCTACAGTATCTTCTTGCCTAGCCTTATCAAAACCTAAACCATTAACTTTACCAAGAATTTGATTTTCAATGATTTCTTGAGTCTTTTTACCAGAATTGTTAATGGTTTTAATCACATCTCTCTCTTCCTCTAGTTCTTTTCTGACATAGTCATAAGCCTCAAGGATAACAACATAATCATGCTTAGCTTTATCAGAACTTAACCTATATTCTTCCATTTGAATTAACTCAGATTCAAGAAAATTATTTCTACTAACTAATTCATCATTCTTAGCCTTAAGTTCATCTTTTTCACTAGCAAGAATTTTGAAATTAGTCATAATATTCTTAAACTCAACATGAATAGATCTAATATCATCAGAATCTAAGCTATAAAATGAATCAAGAGAGTGAAGTGATACCTTAATAGAAGATGAAGAAGTTTTCTTTGAAGATCCAGGCTTGTCTGAAGCACTTGCCATCAATGCAAAGTTGTCATAATCCAATTCATCTTCAGAATCACTAGAGTCTGCCCAATCCTTCTGTGTGACCATGAGTGCATTACCCTTCCCTGAATTCCTAGGCTTCTTGCACTCACTAGCAAAGTGTCCAAGCTCACTGCAGTTAAAGCACTTGATCTTGGCTTTATCAAGCTTGATAATTGTACTCTTGCCTTTGTCACTCTTCTTTTCCTCCTTCTTCTGAAAAGATCCTTTGCTAAATCTTCTCCTGTTGAATCTTCATTTCTTGAAAGCTTTAGCAAACATAGCAAAGAGTTCTTGCATCTCAGATTCAGAATCATTATCTTCAGAGTCTATATCTGTAGTCTCTGACTCAGAACTTTCTTTGCTCTTCTTCTTCCTCAAGTCTCTTTCATTAGATTTAGACTTTTCTTCTGGAAGCATCTTTGATTCAGATTGAGCAGTGAGTGCAACAGTTTTCATCTTTCCTTCACTCCTGCTCTTTTTCTGCTGCCTGTCAAATTCATAAGCTCTCAATTTTCCATAAACTGATTCTAATGATATTTCATCCAGATCATTAGCTTCCTCAATTGCAGATATCTTCTCATTGTAGAAATCAGGAAGAGCTTTCATGAACTTTGCACTACGAAGGTTATAAATCGGACGTTCCAAAAATCGTAATCATCAAACCAAGCCACACCGGGCATCAATACAACTTATAAACATGATTCTCATCTCAACAAGCCCTAGAACCACTGACCTTAACCTCAAAATCATCATGCTTCTTAAATCACATAACTAACTACATAATCATGCTTGTAATCACCACTATAATCATACAAAGCTAAACCCATAAAAAACATACATAAATCTCAAATCAAATGCTAGGGTTTCAAGAGGTTTACCTTCCTTGGAGTATGTAATAGCTTTATTAAGCTTGGTATGGTCCTTGTCTAGCCTTAACACACCTTAGATCAACCAAAGAAACAAGAAAATCAAAGATTAGTTCATAAGAACACTATTCACCCTCCTCTTTCATGATTTTTTTAAAAAATGGAAACAAAGGAGTTTGAAGCTAAAATTTTGAGGAGATTACTTTTATGAAATATAGAACTCACCTTAAAAATTACAAGATCAAATGATGGTTGGAAGTGGGTTTTTGATTCCTGAAATTCAAGAAGGCCGAATGGAAATACAAGGAGAGAAAATGGTTATCTTTGCTTGGTTGCTTCTTGGATTATGCATAAAGTGACTTTGATAGATAATATCTAGATGGTAAAGTAGCTTTATTAAAGTTATGAGGTAATGGATGATGCATTTGTATGGCTTGATGTGGAAGCTTGGTTGAAAAAAAATATCTATTATGCTAAGTACAAGGTTTAAATCACTAAGTGCATTGGTTACTCATGTAACCACTTGGTTACTAGATATTTCTACTAGCACATGCAAGCATCTTGCTCTCTGCTTGCTCTTTTGTCCGGTTATTTCTCAATTTCACTGATCGTTCGAACGAATACCTCAATCGTTTCTAGTTAGGGTTTTACCGGAAACCTTCTTAATATCTATACCATCATTCTCCATTCTCTTTAATAATTCTTGAACTTATATTCCTTAAATCCCTTTAATAATCTCTTAGGTCTTTCAGTGTCCAGGGAAATCTCAGGGAAAATAAAAATGATATTTTTCAGAATCCGATAACATTTACATACACTATTTTTCCCCCTGGATCACTAATATGAACTCAGAAATTCGTTCCGGGTACTTCTATATAGCGTCGTCTAATAATATTCCTAATTCCACCAAAATCACTATTCACCACTTATTCTTTACTTATTCTTTTAGGGTTATATAGATGTCCCAGTTCTCTTTCGATCGTTCCTTAACCGTTTTACAGAACCACTGGACTGATAACAGATATCGATTTTGATGACATAAGAATAACCTTCCCCCTTGGAATTATCAAATCTTAATTTCCTAGGAGATAGATAATTCTTATCTAGATTGTCAACCAATATCATTCTTCATGACATATAATTATTTGAATCCAAATCCATTCCATTCATTAGAACCATCGTTACATCGTAGTCGTAACCACTATTACATCCATTTATAATAAAAAGTTTTAATTCTATCCAAAATCTGGGTTTTTACAGTCTCCCCTCCTTAAAAGGATTCCGTCCCGGAATCAGTTTGAAAACAAATGGGGGTACTTTTCCGTCACTGCGCTTTCTAGCTCCTAGGTTGATTCTTCCACATTGTGGTTCTGCCACAGAACTCTCACTAATTTGATAACCTTATTCCGGAGCACTTGTTCTTTTCGGTCTATGATTTCCACAGGCTGCTCCACATAGGTCAAGTCTGGTTGCATGTCCACTTGCTCATATTCTACAATATGCTTGGCATCCGGATTATATTTCCTCAGCATCGAAACATGGAACACATTGTGCACTTGCTGCAGATTTGGGGGTAAGGCTAGTTCGTAAGCTAGTTCCCCAATATGTCTTAAGATCTCAAACGGTCCAATATACCTAGGGCTTGGCTTTCCTTTCTTCCCAAACCTCATTAAGCCTTTCCAAGGTGATACTTTTAAGAACACTAGGTCTCCCACTTCGTATTCTTTGCCCTTCCGAGCTAAGTCAGCATATTTCTTTTGTCGATCCTTGGCTGCTACCAGTCGTCCTCTGATTAGATCTACTGCATCTTTAGTCCGCTGGACCACTTCGGGTCCGAGCATCTTTCGCTCTCAAACTTCATCCCAATACAAGGGAGATCGGCATTTCCTTCCATAAAGGGCCTCGTAAGGTGGCATTCCTATGCTTGAATGGAAACTATTGTTGTAGGAGAACTCAATCAATGGCAAGTGATCCCAGTTTCCTTTAAAGTCTATAGCACAGACTCTCAACATATCCTCTAGCATTTGGATGGTCCTTTCACTTTGCCCGTCTGTCTGGGGGTGATAAGTCGTACTCATGTTTAACCTGGTTCCTACATATTCTTGAAAGCTTCTCCAAAATCTGGAGTTAAATCTGGGATCTCAATCGGATACTATAGCGACTGGGACTCCATGTCGTGCCACTATCTCTTTTAAGTAGATATCCACTAGTCTGTCGACCGTGTACCTTTCATTGATCGGGAGAAAGTGAGCTAACTTCGTCAGTCGATCTATAATTACCCATATGGCGTCATGATTAGCCTTGGTCCTTGGTAAACCTACTACGAAATCCATGGCTATATGTTCCCATTTCCATTCGGGAATCTCTAAGGGGTGTAGAAATCCACTAGGTCTCTGATGCTCTGCTTTCACTCGCTGGCAGGTCAAGCATCTGCTTACCCATTCTGCAACGTCCTTTTTCATGTTGGGCCACCAGTAGCACTCTTTCAAATCTATATACATCTTGGTACTACCGGGGTACACTGAGTATCTGGAGTTGTGTGCTTCATATAAGATCTCATCCTTGAGTTCCTGAACGTTTGGAATCCATATCCTGTATGTGTACCTCATGATTCCTTTTTTGTCTCTTTCACACTTAATTTCTTCTACGGTCATTATCTCTTCCGTGGAATTCTCTTCTTCCTCCATTATCCGTTCTTGACATAGTCTAATATTTTCTAACAATGGGGGTTGGATTCGAATTTCCATCAACTTCTCTTGGCCTTCTTCAGGTAGCTTAATCTCAATTTCCAACTTCTCAAAATCTTTCACTAACTCTTCCTCTGAAGTTATCATCTTGAGCTTCTCCTTCCTACCAAGGGCGTCAGCCACCACATTGGCTTTGCCCGGGTGATAACGAGTCTCACAGTCATAGTAGTTAATTAGATCTAGCCATCTTCTCTGGCGCATGTTAAGCTCTTTCTGAGTGAAAATGTACTTGAGGCTCTTATGGTCAGTGTAGATCTCGCACCTTTCTTCATACAGATAGTGCCTCCAAATCTTTAAGGCAAAAACAATTGCTACTAATTCCAGATCATGGGTGGGGTATCATATCTCATAATCCTTCAATTGCCTTGACGCATATGCTATTACCTTACCGTGCTACATAAGCACGCACCCTAATCCTTTATGCGAAGCATCACTATAAATTACGAAATCTCCTTTTCCATCAGGCAATGCCAACACTGGGGCCGTCACCAACCTCTTCTTTAGCTCTTGGAAACTCTTCTCGCACTTTTCAGTCCATTCGAATTTCTCAGTTTTACGGGTAAGTCGAGTTAACGGGGCTGCGATCTTTGCAAAATCTTGTACAAATCGTCTATAATATCCTGCCAGTCTGATGAAACTCCTTACCTCGGTTGGGGTAGTTGGTCGTTCCCAATTTGAGGCTGCCTCTATCTTGGAGGGGTCAACCAACACTCCTTCTCTATTGATTACGTGCCCTAAGAATTGCACCTCATTTTTCCAGAACTCACACTTCGAGAATTTGGCATATAGCTGCTCTTTCCTGAGTATCTCTAAAGTTATTCTCAAATGTTTGGCGTGTTCTTCTTCCATCTTTGAGTAGATACGAATATCGTCAATGAAAACTATCACGAACTTATCCAAATATTCCTTGAACACCCTATTCATCAAATCCATAAAAGCTGCTGGAGCATTGGTCAATCCAAATGACATCACCAAGAACTCATAATGTCCATATCTGGTATGGAATGTAGTCTTCGGGATATCTTCAGGTTTAATCTTCAGTTGGTGATATCCAGTTCTCAAGTCAATCTTAGAGAAATACACAGCTTCTCTTAGCTGGTCAAACAAGTCGTCAATTCTGGGTAACGGGTACTTATTCTTTATGGTCAGCTTGTTTAACTCTCAGTAGTCGATGCATGACCTCATACTCTCGTCCTTCTCCTTAACGAACAACACTGGTGCACCTCAAGGTGACACACTGAGTCTTATCATACCCTTATCCAACAATTCCTGTAACTACTTAGCTAGCTCTTTCATTTCCACTGGGGCTAAGCGGTACGGGGCATTCCAAATCGGCGCCGTTCCCGGGGCTAACTCGATAGCAAACTCAATCACTCTATCTGGTGGTAATCCGGGAAGATCTTGTGGAAACAAATCTTCGAATTCATTAACTACCGGAATGTCTTGTATCTTGGGCACTTCCTTCTGGGTGTCTATAACGTAAGCTAAATAAGCCTCGTGTCCTTTTCGTAACAATCTCTTGGTCTGCACCATGGTTAGAATGTTTTGAGTCTGTCGTATCCCTTTAAACACTATTTCCTTCTTTCTTGGGGTTTTCAACTTAACCTTCTTTCCTTTACAATTTATCTGCACGTTATTGCGAGACAACCAATCCATTCCCAAAATGACATCAAATTCCCCTAGCTTAAAAGGAATCAAATCGACATAGAAAGATCGTCCTCCTATCTCTAATTTGCAATCGGGGTGAATCTGATTAACTGGAACGACTTTCTGATTAGCTATTTCTACTTGCAAAGAATCCCTTAGCGGTTGGGTCTTAAGTTTCAATTTACACGCAAAATCCCTCGATATAAAAGACTTAGTCGCTCCAGATTAAAATTAGACATTTACACTAACTGAATTGAGAGAAAAGGTACCTGCTATCACGTACGTGTCCCTCACGGCATCTTGCACTGTCATGTTAAAAGTCCTAGCAGTTGGTGGCCTGTTGGAGGCAGCCTTGCTTGCCCCTGATGCTGCTGGCTTGTTCATCGAGCAATCCTTCTTCATGTGACCTCGACGCCCGCACTGGAAACAAGTGGTGCCTTGGTTGGGATTAGGAATGACTGTGGTACAAGAGGTAGCATAGTGACCTGCTCGTCCACACTTAAAACAAGTTACTGATTTCTGATTGCACACTCCAAGATGTCTTTTCCCGTAAGTGGCACATATAGGTAATGGAGGTCTGGAAAGGTGGGAACTAGACACTCCTGGTTGCTGGCCGCCCTGGCTCACACTTGCACTCCCAGATGATTTAAACCCTACGTTTCTACCCGGTAGGGAGACGGTTCCTCTGTTAAACTTGGTTGGGGGTTTTCCTCCTGCGGACCCTCCGCCCATGCTAGCATGCTTTCTTTTTAATCCCCCTTTCTCTCTTTCCCTCAACATCTGATCACTTCCTGCTTCTACAATTCTTGCCTTTTGTACCAAAGTGGCATAATCTGCGATCTCTAAAACTGCTACCCGATTTTGGCTCCACTGTTTCAGCCCTTGCTGAAACCTGTTAGTTTTCTTTTCCTCCGTATCCACAAATTCCGGCACAAACCTTGATAACTCAGTAAACTTGGCTTCATAGTCAGCCACTGACATATTGTTCTGTTTCAGCTCTAAAAACTTAAGTTCCATCTGGGTCTTCATGAACCTCGGGAAGTACTTCTCCAGAAATAATTGCTTGAACCTCTCCCAGGTTACTATAGCATCGGTTTCCATGTTCTTTTTGGCCTCCCACCGATAATTGGCCTCTCCCTTTAGAAGGTAAGTGGTAAAAACAGTCTTTTGTGCCTCGTCAATACTTAGAATTTCGAAGGACTTTTCCATTTCCTTAATCCAAGCTCTCGCCTCAACGGGATCAGCTGATCCGTGGAATTGTGGGGGATTAAGGGACTTAACGGCCCTGATAGAGTTTGCCACGGTGCTGTTGTTTCCCTGGGGTGGTTGGGAGTAACGGTTCAAATTTTGCCTAAGTAGATCCATAAACTGACCCATGGGGTCTCTGTCTTGGTTTTCCCCTTGTTGCTCCACTTCAGTCTCTCCCTCTTCTACTTCTTCTTCGAAATTTGTAGTATACAAAATTTCGTCCTCTGCCCCATACTGGGAATCCTCTTGCTCATTATAATCTTGATCATGCTCTTCATCGTATTCAGGGTTTTCCTTATGTCGGTTGTGGCTCTCTTGGTCTGTGGATTCACGGGGGTTAGCCATAGTACCCATTCTTCTCGGAGGCATTTTACTAAAAATTTGGACAATTATACATTAGGTTTATTCACCTATTTCAAAGGATTTCTCCTCACAATATCGATGAATAAATGGATTTAGGATCCCACAGTTCTATATCTCATGGCAACTTTAATTGAAAGCAGTACGTGCAGATGTAATGTAACAAACTAGTGATTGTGTCATAACGAAACTGAAATAATTGAATGGGAAATAAATATATACAAGATACTGAAAAGGTACATCATCTGGGTCACATCGACCGTTTTAAAAGTACAACCATCCGAATAACAACTAGTCAAAAGTGAAATATTCTGTCTATCTGTCTAGTCTGCATCAGGGAAACTAAATACAACGAGACTATCCCACCAAAAATCGGCACTACTATTTCCGTACAAGACTAGACAACTAGACCAATACATCACCATCCCTGCAGTCAGCCATGACGGCGGGTTAAAGCTAGAACCCTCCTCATGGCAATACGGAAGATCTCTTCTGCATCTGCCCTAGATACCATGCCATGTCCATCACTGGGCAACTGTCGTACCCTCACTCGAGCCCTCAGCTCTATGCGGGTCACCTCCCTGTACATCTCTCTAGCCCTGACACGTCTCCCACCCAGGTGCCTCAATCGGGCATCTCTCTCCGCTGTAAGCTCTCTGCGGGACTCTACCAACCTGGCCTTAGCCACGGCTACCTCTGTAGAAAGTCTGGCCACAACATAGTTATGCACGCCCAATGGGATCCCCTCCATTGGGATGTGGGGTGGAGTAGATGGCTCTGCTGGAGGTACAGCCTCTGCCTGCTGCGACTCTGGTGTCAGCTCCTCAAACTCATCGAAAAATGGACTCATAGGTAGTGATGGTGGTGAAGGGGCTCTCTCAACAGAGAGGGGTGGCACACGAAGTCCGGAACTCCCTACAGCATCATCCACTGGCTCATCCTTATCTATAGCCTGTCCAACAACAGCAGCCATAACCTGCTCAGTGGTCATGTCAGTGTCCTCCTCCATGACCCTAACATCAGCTATAAGCTAGGTCTCCTCTGGATCCTCCTGATCAACATCCTCGGACTCAATAACATCAGTATCAGCATCAACCTGGACTTCCTCAGGGTCCTCCTCCTCAGACTCGATAACATCAATGTCCTCATCAGGCAAGTGCTCATAATACGAGTCTCTAGTCCGGAACATGTCCTCATCATGCTGTCTCGCAGCTTCCTTGTAAGAACACCAAATTTTGGATATAATTAAAACTTTTTATTATGTACTGAGGTAATGGTGAATAGTGATTACGACTACGATGTAACGATTGAGATAATGAATGAAAGGAATAGATTTGGATTCAAATGTTTATATGCCATGAAGAATACTATTGGTTGACACTTTAGATAAGAATTATCTAACTTCTAGGGAATTGAGATTTGATAATTCTAAAGGAGAAGATTGTTATTATGTCATCCAAATCGATATCTGTTATTGGTCCAGTGGGTCCGTAAAAAGGTTAAGGAACGATCGAAAGAGATCAGGGACAATTGTACAACCCTAAGAGGACGAGTAAAGAAAAAAGAATGAATAGTGTTTTTGGTGGAAATGAGAATATTATGAGACGACACAATATAGAAGTATTCGGAACGGATTTTCGAGTTCGTATTAGTGATCCAGGGGGAAAATAAGTGTATATATAATCTGTCGGATTCTGAAAAACCGCACTTTTATTTTCTCCGAGAGTTCCCTGGACACTGATAGACTTAAGAATTTAACGAAGGGATTTAAGGAATACAAATTCGAAAGTTAGTAAGAAAGATGGAGAATGATAGTATTAATATTAAGAAGATTCCGGGTAAACCCTAATTAGAAATCCGTGAAATATTCCTACGAACGATCAATCGAAACGAGCAATAACCGGACAAAAGAAACAAGCAGAGGAAGAAAGAGTCATGCATAAGCTATTATAAAATATCTAGCATCCAACCACTAGTACTTAGAAAACCAACCACTTAGTTAGCTTGTAACCATCCAAAACTCAACACTTGTCTTGCCAAATACATCACTCCATGCATCATCACTTTAATAAAGTGAACACAAGATGAGATATTATTCAAGACATCACTTTATGCATTATTTTTAAAAAACATCAAGCAAGACAACTCCATTCTCTCCATTTTCTTAAACCTGCCCAGCAAGAACCACTATGAAAGAAAAATTCATATCTCCATTTCTATCCATGATAAAATCACCAAATTTTAACCATAGCCTCTCCACTCCATGGGTAATATTCGCTCAAAATTGCATGGCCAACAAAGTAGTATAGCCTAGTCAAATCCATGCTCAAAGTTGGGGAAACAAATCTGCCCAGTTTCTGTCCAGCAGAAAAAGAGGGATCAAAACCCTAGCTAGGAAGCTTCATATCTGATGATCTAGGACTCAAAACAAAGCTTGTAAAGAGCCCAAGATGTGGTAAAAATTTGAGAGATAAATTCTTATTTTTTTTCTATGATTTTTACAAGTTTAGGGTGAATAGTAACTTCCAAGAACTAATCTTTGATTTCTTGTTTTCTTTGGTTGATCCAATCTTTGTTAAGGCTATACAAGGACTAGATCAAGTTTAGTAAGGCTAGTACATACTCCAAGGAAGGTAATCATCTCAAGAAACCCTAGCTCTTAGTTTAAGTTTTGATGATTATTGGATGATTTTGAGATTAGTTATGATATGGTGTATTATAAGCATGATTATGTAATTAGCTTTATTGATCTAAGAGATATAATGAATATGATGGTGAAGTATGATATTTCTGGAATTGTTGAGATGAGAATCATGTGTATAAGATGTATGTATGCCCGGTGTGGCTTGGTGATTGTTGTAACAATTTGGAAACGTCCGATTTATAGCCATCGTAATGCCCGATTTTCATTAATCTCTAGGAAAGCATGCATAACAGTTAGGATGAGTTTCTGGCCTTGATGAATAAATGACAAGCCCTTGTAGATCTCGAGCCATAGATCGTTTTGGCACAAGAATCGAAACATTCCGACTTACGGTTTAGGAGTTATGGTCAAATTACTAAAATTGGTTCGAACCCGTAAGTAAAAGTTTGTAACTTCAATTGAACCCTCGTAAAGCATGTTACTCAGTGGAAAATCTTGGTAAATAAATACTAGGGGTCATAAGGAAGGTATGAAAGAAAACCACATATCAAACGGATTGTTTTCCGATTTTATAAAAATGTTTGAATCAAAGTTAAACGCGAACGAACCCCTAAAAACCCGCTTGGTTATAACTTTGGTAAAATACTTAGAAAACGAACGATAAAACTCGAGGTATAATCTCGGTTCGTAATCGATCGACTTTAGAACTTATACGACTTAAGTATATACCGAGTGTGGGTATGATGACATGTCGTAATAACGAACAAATGTCGGATCGTATCAGTAATAAAAAGAGTTACACTAAAAGGTGTATAACGAGATAATTCGAAAACTTGTTTCGATTTTAGTGAAGTTATACCTAGACTTTTAAAACGTGTTAAGTGGTTAATCTCGAATGTTCTGATTGTTTTTAGATCATCGAGCAGACCCAGGACATGCTATCTCCACCCACACCCGATTACCAGGCAAGTGTTCAAACCTTTGAACCTGTTGTTGTGATAATATATGTATATGATTTCTGTTTTACATATGCCATCGCATGCATGCCTGTTTCCAATTATATTGTGACTCTGGTTTTTGTGATACTTGTTCCCTGAATTGATATTGGCTTATAGACTAGATACGAATTATCAGTGATAAGCCAGATTATTTTGGTAAGACCCTTAGCGAAGGGCATATGATATTCATTCTAAATATAGACCGGGAGTCGGTATTTTGAGATATAGATAGTCGTGGAAACCCGGAGGGATTCCAACGACAGATTATTATTTATCTGAGGAATGTTATTGTTAAACTTTATTTATATTCCATAAAGTATCAATTACTTGGAAATATTTCGAGGAATGTTATTCGAGTATTATCTCAGCCGGGAGATATTAAATGAATGTTAGTTTCGAATATTCATTTAGAGTTGATTATTTAATGAATATTATTTTTATATTCATTAGAATGTTATTTATTAAATGAATATTACTTTCGAATATTCATTTAAGGTTTATGTACTTAAGGAATATTATTTTAAAATATTTATTGGAAGTTTTGATTACTAAATGAATATTATTTGGATATTCATTTAGAAGATTATTTATTAAATGAATATTATTTTCAAATATTCATTTAAAGTTTGACTCAGTTATTGAATATTATTTTAAATACTTATTGGAGTCTAATTATTAATGAATATTATTTTGAATATTCATTTAAGGAGTGATTTATTTAGTATATAATTCTATATATTCATTCGAGGATTACTTACGAGCAATATTATGATTTAATAATATTCCGTAATTATTATTGAGTTAATAAATATTCTTGGAATATTTATTTAATTCTTTTAAATTCTTTTTAAAAGGATTTATATTATTTGGAGATTATCTTTCACCTCCAAATATTATGTAAAATATTTCGGAGTCCTACGATTTATATTATATTAAGAAAGGTCCTCAAGATTCCATTCTTCACTCGAATCTATCTCTTAAATTATAAGGGAACCTTACTTGAGGAAGGTTATTTATCTTGTTGACTTCCCGGTCATAATTTATCCTTTTCACTCGCAACTTGGTTGCTATGGACTCATTAAGTCTGTGTGTACCTTCTCATCATTCGAAGGGTAAGATTGTTGGAACAAGTTGATATCCATTAACAAGGAAAATCTTGGGAAATGTTGGTGAATTTTCCTTTCCAACTGGATACGACTACTTTGTGGAGTCTTATCAACAAGTATTTCACTTGGGGAAGGGAGGACAAACTCCACGTTTCAATGCTATGGATTTATTCGAACTAGGAGTCGTGTGTAAGAGGCCGAGTCACGCTGTCCATCACAAGGCCTAACCATTGGCCAGGGAGTTACTATTAAAGGCAATCGACAAGTGGAGCCGTCAGTTCTTCCTTCTACCGGTAGTAAACTATATTGGGCTGTACCATCCCCGACTGATCATCAGGGAGTGGGATAGCTGGCGCGTGATAACTCCAGTATTGGTTCATCTCCCAAATTGGGAATTCCCTACAACAAGTATCGAAGAGACTTCTTTCAGGTTGACGGTGTCTTCCGCAACACGTATCGAAGAGACTTCTTTCAGGTTGTAGAACTTCGAAAAATGTTAATAACCGGAATTGCAATATTTTCCTTGCAAGTTCCTCTTTATATGATAAATGATAATATCTTGCTTATTTTCGACATAGCAGATATTCCCACATATATTTACATTTTGAGTTACCTTGTAACTTCATCGTTCATATTATACTAGGCATCATTTCCGTAAATGCATGGCATATGGTTTGAAAGATACTTTTGAACTGTTATATATTATCGTCCAGTTAAATATTATTGTTGGTGGGCTATTGCTCACCCTTGCTTTATTATTATATCACAACAACAGCTAGACCAGATGACTCACACAAATTATTATTCATTCTTTCAGTACCAAGTATATGGTCTAGTATGACTTATGCAAATGGATGGCAAAGAGTATGTATTCATATTGAAATTCCTTTGGATTGTAAGAACTCATAATGTGATTAATAAAGTTTGGTAGTTACTCTGATTTCATCTCTGGGACTATAACGGGTGTGTTTTATATTGTTGCGTTGGGTCATAAAGATGTAATTTATTTTATGTTGAAGTAAGTTCAAGTAATGTGGACAGAAATGGAGACCATAACGACCGGATCCCGGACCCTGGATCTGGGGGTGTTACATGCCTCCTGGGCAGACATGTCGCTCGCCTACACAAGATGAACTATGTTACTATCATGATACTTAAAAAGTTCCGGTAAGGGTTTTAGGTGAACTTGGCAAGAGTTCTTATTATGTTAGTGAATTTATTATTATATAGGGTCGCATCTTCTTTTGGGATATATAACTCTCGCTCTGATACCATCTCTGTAACACCCCCAGATCCGGGGTCAGGGATCGGGTCGTTACGGTCTCAATATCCATAAATAACACTTGAATTGAGTCCACATAAATAAACAACATGCAGTGACCCACAATAACATCCAATCACACACATACAACAGTTATAGTCCTAGAGATGAAATTGAAATAAGTCTCGCATTAAAGGATTTACGAATAAAAGTTATTACAATCCAAAAAGGAGTAACAACATGAGTTTAAAGTTCTTGCCTTTGATTACATTAGTCATACATATAATTAAGGCTGAAAACAAAAGCTACCGGTCTAGTCTACCTTAGCAATGGCAGCTAGCATATCAGCGGGTAGTCCTACGGGTGCGGTCACCTGCTTGCGTCGAGTGCGCCTGGTGCGGGCCATCTGACCTAGCTGTTGTTGTGACATAATACATAAGCAAGGGTGAGCAATAGCCCAGCAACAACAATATAACTGAGCAGTGATAATATATGTAAAAGTTCAAATATCTCTGAAACCATATGCCACGCTTATAGTGCTAGTATAATATAAAGGATGAAGTTACAAGGTAACTCAACATATATAATCCGTGGAAATATCTACTATGTCAAATATAAGCAAGATATCATCACATTTCGCAAAAAGGGAAACTGCAGGAAAAGATATGCAATTTCGGTTTTGAATAATTCTCAACCCTGCCAACACTGATAATGTTGCAGAAAATGAATAAATTCTGGATAGTGAACCAATACTGGAGTATGTCGCGCCAGATGACACCGCCTTACGATGATCAGTCGCAGGTTGTGCATCTCAAGATTTGTTTACTACCGGTAGAAGGAAGAACATATGGACACCACCATACGCCGGATCTCCCTAGCCAACGGTTGCGCATAGTTGGGACTAGCGCCACTCGGACCATATTTCGAGGATGGACTGTCCCACAGCCTCTTACACCAGGTTTAATGATGGACTATCCCACAGCCTCTTACACAAATACTCCTAGTTCGAATAATTCCATGATTCTGAAACGTAAAGTTCGTCCCCCTTTCCCCAAGTATAATACTTGTTGATAAGACTCCACGAAGTAATCGTATCTAGTTGGAAAGGAAAATTCACTGATATTTCCCAAGCTTATATTTGTTAATGAATATTGGCTTGTTCCATTAATCTTACCACTCGAATGATGAGGAAGTAACAAACAGACTCAATTTGATGACTAGCAACAAAGTTGTATGTGAAAAGAATAGTTTAACAAGTGTATGACCGGGTAGTCAAAGAAATAACAGATCTCAAGTAAGGTTCCCCTATATTTTAGAAGATAGATTCGAATGAAGAATGGAGTTTTGGAGAACCTCCCTTGATAAAATAATAATAATAATAATAATAATAATAATAATAATAATAATAATAATAATAATAATAATAATAATAATAATAATAATAATAAGGCTCCGAATAGTTTACATAATATCTGAGGATCAAAGATAATATTTGAACGAAGTAATATATTTTAAAGCTTAGTTAGCAAGAATTCAATGAATATTCAAAGACTATTTATTAAATCATAATTTTTGAAGAATATTGCTCGGAATGATCCTTGAATAAATATTCATAATAATATTCATTGAACGAATAATGAATATTCAAAGAGTAATAATGCTTGTGGAAGAAATAATTATCAAAGGGATATTTAGAGATGATATTTATTGAATAAACAGAAGTCCAAAAGAATGTTTGGAGTGGTATTTATTAGATAAATAATGATTGATTGAATATTCGAAATTAATAATAAATAATTTGAATGAAGGTTCGAAATAATATTCGATAAATAAACCAGCTCTAGATGAATATTAAAGATGATATTCATCACATTAGTAAAGGTCGAATTAATATTCGAAATAATATTCATTAAGTAAATAATCTCGAATGAATATTCAAAATAATGTTCCTCAAATAAATAAAGCTCCAATGAATAATCAGAGTAATATTCAATAAATAAGCTCAATTGAATATTCTAAATAATATTCAATAAATAAGTAATGGGAAATATCTACTTAAATATTTTCCTCCGAAAATAACCATGATATATCAAGAAATACCGACTCCCGGTCTACATTCGAAAAATGAAATTCGCATGCCCTTCGCTAAGGGTCTTAGTAATATCCGGCTTATAATCGATATATTATTCATCTATCTTATATGCCAACATTAAATCAGGAACAAGTATAACAATATAACTCGAAAGTAGGCATGCATGTTATGGCATATGTATAACAGAAGCATATATATATATACACAACAACAGCCTTTAAAAAGGATTTGAAACTTGCCTGGTAATCGGGTGTGGGTAGAGGTAGCGTGTCCCGGGTTAGCTCGGTGATTTATAAACATTCAGAATATTCGAGATTAATCACCTAACACTTCTTTAGAAGGTTACGAATAAACTTTACTTAAGTCGAAACACGCTTTCGAGTTATCTCGTTATGCACCCTTTTTGAATAACTCTTTTTATTACCGATACGATCCGACTTTTGTTCGTTATTAAGACATGTCATTATACTTACACTTGACATATACTTAAGCCGGGTAAGTTCTAAGGTTGGTCGTTTACGAACCAAAATTATATCTCGTGTTTTATCGTCCGTTTTCTAAGTGATTAACCGAAGTTATAACCAAATGTACTTTTAAGGGTTCGTTCGCGTTTAACCTTGATTCGACCATTTTTATAAAATCGGAAAACAATCCGTTTGACATGTGGTTTTCTCTCACACCTTCTTTATGACCTCTAGTATTCATTTACGAAGATTTGCCACTAAATAACATGTTTTACGAGGGTTCAATTGAAGTTACGAACTTTTACTTACGGTTTCGAACCAATTTTAGTAATTTGACCATAACTCCTAAACCGTAAGTCGGAATGTTTCGATTCTCATGCCAAAACGATCTATGGCTCGAGATCTACAAGAACATATCATAATATTACCAAGGTCAGGAAATTATATTAACTGTCATGCTCGGTTTCTAAGTGTTAACAAAAATTTGGCATTACGACGGTTATAAATCGGACATTCCAAATATCATAATCATCAAACCAAGCCACACCGGGCATCAATACAACTTATAAACATGATTATCATCTCAAAAAGCCCTAGAACCACTGACCTTAACCTCAGAATCATCGTGCTTCTTAAATCACATAACTAACTACATAATCATGCTTATAATCACCACTATAATCATACAAAGCTAAACCCATCAAAAACATACATAAATCTCAAATCAAATGCTAGGGTTTAAATAGGTCTACCATCCTTGGAGTATGTAACAGCTTTATTAAGCTTGGTATGGTCCTTGTCTAGCCTTAACATACGTTAGATTAACCAAAGAAACAAGAAAATCAAAGATTAGTTCATAAGAAAACTATTCACCCTCCTCTTTCATGATTTTTTTTAAAAATGGAAACAAAGGAGTTTGAAGCTAAAATTTTGAGGAGACTACTTTTATGAAATATAGAACTCACCTTAAAAATTACAAGATCAAATGATGGCTGGAAGTGGGTTTTTGATTCTTAAAATTCAAGAAGGCCGAATGGAAATACAAGGAGAGAAAATGGTTTTCTTTGCTTGGTTGATTCTTGAATTATGCATAAAGTGACTTTTCTAGATAATATCTAGATGGTAAAGTAGCTTTTTTAAAGTGATGAGGTAATGGATGATACATTTGTATGGCTTGATGTGGAAGCTTGGTTGAAAAAAATATCTGTAATGCTAAGTACAAGGTTTAAATCACTAAGTGCATTGGTTACTCATGTAACCACTTGGTTACTAGATATTTCTACTAGCACATGCATGCATCTTGCTCTCTACTTGCTCTTTTGTCCGGTATTGCTCAATTTCACTGATCGTTCGAATGAATACCTCAATCGTTTCTAGTTAGGGTTTTACTGGAAACTTTTTTAATATATATACCATCATTCTCCATTCTCTTTAATAATTCTTGAACTTATATTCCTTAAATCCCTTTAATAATCTCTTAGGTCTTTCAGTGCCCAGGGAAATCTCGGGGAAAATAAAAGTGCTATTTTTTAGAATCCGATAACATTTACATACACTCTTTTTCCCCTGGATCACTAATATGAACTCTGAAATTCGTTTCGGGTACTTCTATATAGCGTCATCTAATAATATTCCTAATTCCATCAGAATCACTATTCACCACTTATTCTTTTAGGGTTATATAGATGTCCCGGTTCTCCTTCGATCGTTCCTTAACCCTTTTACAGAACCACTGGACTGATAACAGTTATTGTAGCACCCCCAGATCTGGGGTCAGGAATCTGGTGGTTACGGTCTTACATCCATTCATAATACTTGACTTGAGTCCATAATAAATAAATCACATGCTGTGACCCCACAATAATTACCACTCACACACACAACAGTTATAGTCCCAGAGATGAAATTGAAATAAGTCTTACATTAAAGGGTTTACGAATAAAAGTTATTACAATCCCAAAAGGATAACATCATAGGTTTAAAAGTTTTGCCGTTGATTACACTAATTATACATATAGTTAAACAGGAAACAAAAGCTGTCTAACTATGCTACCTCAGCAATGGCGGCTAGCATCTCAGCGGGTAGTCCGGTGGGTCGGGTAACCTGCTTGCGCCGAGTGCGCCTGACGCGAGCCATCTGTCCTAGCTGTTGTTGTGACATAATATAAACAAAGCAAGGGTGAGCGAAAGCCCACCAACAAATATATAACTGAACGATAATTTAAAACAGTTCAAAGCTATCTTTTAAACCATATGCCATGCATTTACGGAAATGATGCCAGTATAATATGAACGATGAAGTTACATGGTAACTTAAAGTATTTGTTTGAAGAAATATCTGCTACATTAAAGTAAGCGAGATATTATTATCGTTATTACGAAGAGGAACTTGCAAGAAAGGGTTGCAATTCCAGTTATGACTCCTTTCCAATTCTGCCAACAGTAATCATGTTGCAGGAAATAAATGAATTTGGATGATGAACCAATGATGGAGTATTCACCGCGCCCGCTGTTCCAATCTTGATGATCAGTCGAGATCGTACAGCTCAATTTAGATTTACTACCGGTAGAAGGAAGAACTGACGGCTTTACTTGTATACCGCCATGCTAGCTCTCCCCGGCCAACGGTTGGGCCAAGGGGATGGACCGGCGCTACTCGGCCTCTTACACGACTCCTAGTTCAAATAGAGTTCATGATTCTGAATATAACGTTCGTCCCCCTTTCCCCAAGTATAAGACTTGTTGATAAGACTCCACAAAGTAGTCGTATCTAGTTGGAAAGGAAAATTTACCATTATCTCCCAAGCTATTACTTGGTAACGGATATCAACTTGTTCCAGTAATCTTACCCCTCGAAAGATGAGAAGGTAAACAACGACTTTAATAAGTCAACAGCACCCGAGTTGCGGGTGAAGGGAATACTTTATGACCGGGAAGTCGACAAGATAAATAACATTTTCCAAGTAAGGTTCCCTTATTATTAAGGAGATAGACTCGAAGAAGAATGATGTCTATGAACCTTTCTTGATATAAGATTAATAATAATATGACTCCGAAATATTTTTCGTAATAATCGAAGAAGATAACCCTTATTGAGGTTATTCTAAGTATGGAATAAATATTCAGAGAATATTTATTGAATTAAAATATTTTACAGAATATTTAGGAATATGAAAGAATATCTTTAATCAGAGTATCTCTCAAATAATTCTTGAAGAAATATCGAGAGAATATTTATTGCATAATTAAATAATCAAATGAATATTCAAAATAATATTCATTACTTAATAAGACCTGAAAGGAATATTTAAAATATTTAAAATAATATTCGATGATTAAATAGAACCCTGGATGAATATTCAAAATAATATTCATAATTAATTAGGAATTTAAATGAATATTGATAAAGTAATATTCATTTAATGAATAATATTCTAAATGAATATCAAGTAATATTCATTTAGTAATTCAAGCTTTAAGGGAATATTCGAGATAAGACTCGATAAATAAATCAAGTTTCAGATGAACATTAAAATAATATTCGACAGGTAATTACTATCTTAAATGAATACTCAAATGTAATCTTTATTTAATGAATAATATTCTAAATGAAGATCCAAATAATATTCATTTAGTAGTCCAACCTTTAGAAGAATATTCGAAATAATAATCGATAAATAATTCGACTATGAATGAATATTAAAAATATTATTCGTCGAATAGTTACGTTCAAATAATTATTTGAAGTAAGGATCGTTAAAATAAATAATCTCGAACGAATATTCAAATAATATTCGTCGCCCGAATAATGGAAAATATTTACTTAAATATTTTCCTCCGAGGTAATCTCGATATATTAAGAAATATTGACTCCCGGTCTATATTTGATGAATAAGATGTATACGCCCTTCTATGAGGGTCTTACAATAACCGGCTTATAGTTGATACGATAGCTATCTAATTTATAAGCCAATAACAATCAGGGAACAAGCATAATGATATAACTTGAAAGTAGGCATGCATGCTATGGCATATGTATAATAGAAAACATATATATAAATTTATTCAATCACAACAACAGCCTAAAAGAAGGGAATTGAAACTTGCCTAGTAGTCGAGTACGGTAAGGGGTAGTGGTAGCGGGTCCCGGTTCAGCCTGGTGATCTATAAATAGCCAAGGCATTCGGGATTAATCACTTAACATATTAAAAGTTAAGTTATACTTAAATCGAAACACGTTCTCGAGTTATCTCGTTATACCCCTATTAGTGGATTACTTATTATCACTGATCCGACCCGACATTCGTTCGTTAATATGACATGTCACTGCACTTATACTTGGGACATACTTGAGTCATACGAGTTCTAAGGTTGATCGTTACGAACCAATATTATACTCCGAGTTTTATCGCCCGTTTTCTAAGTGTTTTACCAAAGTTACAAAAGAGTCGTCTTTTAGGGGTTCGTTCGCGTTTAACCTTTACTCGAACATTTTTAATAAATCGAAAAATGCTCTTTTTGACATACGGTTTTCTTTCACACCTTCCTTCTTACCCCTAGTATTTATTTACCAAGATTCGCCATGACGTTACATAGCTTACGAGGGTTCAATTTCAGTTACGAACTTTCGTTTACGGATTCGAACTACTTTTAGTAATTTGGTCATAAATCCTAAACCGTAAGTCCGTTTCACGTGATCTTTATATCAAAACAAATCTTAGACCATTACCTATCCTATCATGGCAGATAAGGTCTCTGGACAGTAGGGGTTTAACATGGAAAATGGCATACAAAACATGGTATTGTAAAATCGGGCATTATAACGGCTGTAAATCGAATATCTATCAATTTCGAATCTTCCCTTACACATAGCATCCAACCCAAACAACATATACATGGCTTATATACATGAACTGAGGCCAATCAATGCCTTTCCGTTCATCTAAACTATTTTTAACATTTATCAAAACTACATCATATACATGCTTATAATCATGCTAATATCACATCTTATACTAAAACCCATCAAGAGCATGCAAAATCTCAAGGTAAAGCCTAGGGTTTAAAGTTGTTATACCTTCCTTGGAGTATGATCTAGCCTCACTATGCTTGGTATGATCCTTAGAAGTGCTTAAGCTTGCTAAATCAACCAAAGAAATCAAGGAAAAACAAGATTAGTTCATGAAAACACTATTCACCCTCCTCTTAAATCATTTTTTTGAAAATGGAAAAAGAAGAGATTGAAGCTAGGATTTTGAGGAGATCATTTATATGAAATGTAAGTCTCACCATAAAAGTTTCAAGATCAACAAATGGTTGGAAGTTGGATTTTGAATTTGGAATTTCTTGTTTGGTCGAATGGAATGAAAAGGAGAGAGATGATGGTTTGCTTGCTTTGTTCTCTTGGTTGGCTAGGCTAAATGAATTATTTGTGATGTTAAGATAATATCTTGGGTCATAAAGTAGCTTTATTAAAGTTATGATGCACTAGATGATGTAATTTGCAAGCCATGTGTTGATATTTTGGTGGTTTAAGGCTAACCAAGTGGTTTGTGTGCTAAGTACTTGGTTGCATTCTAATTGATCTAGTTCCTTGCTAGTTACTAGATATTTATCACTTGCATGTGCATGCATCTTGCTTCCTCTGCTTGATTCTTTGTTCGTTTATTGCTCAATTCCTTGATCGTTCGAGGGGATAACCCATTCGTTTCTAGTTAGGGTTTTACCGAAAACCTTCTTAATATTTATACTACCATTCTCCACCTTTCTTACTAACTTTCCATTTTATATTCCTTTAATCCAGTCGTTAATTACTTAAGGCTATCAGTGTCCAGGGAACTCTCGGAGAAAATAAAAGTGCGGTTTTTCAGAATCCGACAGCTTTTACATACACTTATTTTCCCCCTGGATCACTAATACGAACTCAGAAATCCGTTCCGAATACCGGGTATATCATTATTATAATAATATTCCAAATTCCACCAAAATCACTATTCATCACTTATTTTTATTTAATTCCTATAATTAGGAAAATGAACCTGGTTCACTCTCGAGTGCTTCTTAACCTTTTTACGGAACCGCTGGACTTATAATAGATATTGATTTGGATGACATAAGAATAATCTTACTTGAAGTAATATACTTATATTCTTAGGAGATAGATCATTCTTATCTATGCCGTCAACCAAAAGTATTCTGCATGACATATAAGTAATTGAATTCAAATCCGTTCCATTTATTTAATAGATCTTCGTTACATCGCAGTCATAACCACTATTCATTCTTACATCATTAAATACATAAAAGTTTTAATCCCACCCAAAATCTGGGTTCTTACAGTCTCCCCTCCTTAAAAGGATTCCGTCCCGGAATCAGTTTGAAAAAAAGTGGGGGTACTTTTCTTGCATTGCGCTTTCAAGTTCCCAGGTGGATTCTTCTACATTGTGGTTCTGCCACAAAACTCTGACTAGCTGAATGACCTTGTTTCGGAGCACTTGCTCTTTCCGGTCTATGATTTCCACAGGTTGCTCCACATAGGTCAGGTCTGGTTGCATATCCACTTGCTCATACTCTACAATATGCTTTGCATCCGGATTATACTTCCTCAGCATCGAAACATGAAACACATTGTGCACCTGCTGTAGATTCGGGGGCAATGCGAGTTCATAAGCTAGTTCCCCAATCCGTCTCAAGATCTCAAATGGTCCAATGTATCTGGGACTCAGCTTTCCTTTCTTCCCAAATCTCATTAAACCTTTCCAAGGTGACACTTTCAAGAACACTAGGTCCCCTACCTCGTATTCCTTGCCTTTCCGAGCTAAGTCGGCATATTTCTTTTGTCGATCCTGGGCTGCTACCAACCGTCCTCTGATTAGATCTACTGCATCTTTAGTTCGTTGGACCACTTCGGGCCCGAGCATCTTTCGCTCTCCAACTTCATCCCAATACAAGGGAGATCGACATTTTCTTCCATAAAGGGCCTCATAAGGTGGCATCCCAATGCTTGAATGATAACTGTTATTATAGGAGAACTCAACCAATGGCAAGTGATCATCCCAACTCCCCTTGAAGTCTATCGCGCAGACTCTCAACATATCCTCTAGTGTTTGGATGGTCCTTTCACTTTGCCCATCTGTCTGGGGGTGGTAGGCTGTGCTCATGTTCAGCCGGGTCCCTACACATTCTTGAAAACTTCTCCAAAACCTGGAGTTAAATCTAGGATCTCGATCGGATACTATTGCGACGGGGACTCCATGTCGCGCCACTATCTCTTTTAAGTAGATGTCCACTAGTCTATCGACCGTGTACCTTTCGTTGATCGGGAGAAAGTGAGCCGATTTCGTCAGTCGATCTACAATTACCCATATGATGTCATGATTAGCCTTGGTCCTGGGTAAACCTACTACGAAATCCATGGCTATATGTTCCCATTTCCATTCTGGAATCTCTAAGGGATGTAGAAGTCCGCTGGGTCTCTGGTGCTCTGCCTTCACTCGTTGGCAGGTCAAGCATCTGCTTACCCACTCTGCTACGTCCTTTTTCATATTGGGCCACCAGTAATACTCCTTCAAATCCCTATACATTTTAGTGCTACCGGGGTGCACTGAGTATCTTGAGTTGTGTGCCTCATTTAAAATCTCATCCTTGAGCTCCTGAACATTTGGGATCCATATCCTGTACGTGTACCTCATGATCCCTTCCTTGTCTCTTTCGCACTTAATTTCCTCCCCGGTCATTAGCTCTTCTGTGGAGTTCTTTTCTTCCTCCATCATCCGTTCCTGGCACAGTCTAATCTTTTCTAGCAATGGAGGTTGGATTCTAATTTCCATCAACTTTTCTTGGCCCTCTTCAGGTAACTTAACCTCGATTTCCAACTTCTCAAAATCCTTCACTAGCTCTTTCTCTGAAGTTATCATCTTGAGCTTCTCTTTCCGACTAAGGGCGTAAGCCACCACATTGGCTTTACCCGGGTGATATCGAATTTCACAGTCGTAATCCTTGATTAACTCTAACCACCTCCTCTGGCGCATGTTAAGCTCTTTCTGAGTGAAAATGTATTTGAGGCTCTTATGGTCTGTGTAAATCTCGCATTTTTCCCCATACAGGTAGTGTCTCCAAATCTTTAAAGCGAAGACTATGGCTGCTAGTTCTAGATCATGCGTGGGATATCTGACTTCATAATCCTTCAATTGCCTAGACGCATACGCTATTACCTTGTCGTGCTGCATAAGCACGCATCCCAGTCCTTTATGCGATGCGTCACTGTAAATCACGAAATCTCCTTTTCCATCAGGTAATGCCAGCACTGGGGCTGTCACCAGCCTCTTCTTTAACTCCTGGAAACTCTTCTCGCATTTCTCAGTCCATTCAAATTTCTCGGTTTTACGGGTAAGTCGAGTTAATGGAGCTGCGAGTTTCGCAAAGTCTTGGACAAATCTCCTGTAATATCCGGCCAGTCCAATGAAACTCCTCACCTCGGTTGGAGTAGTTGGCCGTTCCCAGTTTGAAACTGCTTCTATCTTGGAGGGGTCAACCAACACTCCTTCTCTATTGATCACGTGCCCTAAGAATTGTACCTCATTTTTCCAAAACTCACACTTGGAGAACTTGGCATATAACTGCTCCTTCCTGAGTATTTCTAAGGTTATCCTTAAATGTTCAGCGTGTCCTGCCTCTGTCTTTGAGTAGATGAGAATATCATCAATGAAAACTATCACGAATTTGTCCAAATATTCCTTGAACACCCTATTCATTAGGTCCATGAAGGCTGCTGGGGCGTTGGTCAATCCAAACGACATAACTAAGAACTCATAATGTCCATATCTGGTGCGGAATGCAGTCTTCGGGATATCTTCAGGTTTGATCTTCAGTTGGTGATATCCCGTTCTCAAATCAATCTTAGAGAAGTATTCAGCTCCTCTTAGCTGGTCAAACAAATCGTCTATCCTGGGCAATGGATACTTATTCTTTATGGTTAGCTTGTTCAATTCTCTGTAGTCGATGCATAACCTCATACTTCCATCCTTTTTCTTAACAAACAACGCTGGTGCGCCCCAAGGCGACACACTGGGCCTTATCATGCCCTTATCCAACAATTCCTGTAATTGTTTAGCTAGCTCCTTCATTTCTACTGGGGCTAGTCGGTACGGGGCCTTCGAAACTGGCGCCGTCCCCGGGGCTAATTCGATGGCAAACTCAATTACCCTATCAGGTGGTAGTCCAGGAAGATCTTGTGGGAACACGTCCTCGAACTCATTAACTACCAGAATGTCCTGCAATCTTGGCACTTCCTTCTGAGTATCTATAACGTAGGCTAAATAAGCCTCGTTCCCTTTTCGTAACAATCTCTTGGTTTGTGCCATGGTCAGAATTTTCTGGGTCTGTCGCATCCCTTTAAACACTATTTCTTTCTTCCCTGGGGTTTTCAACTTAACCTTTTTCCCTTTACAATCTATCTGCGCATCATTGCGAGACAACCAATCCATACCCAAAATGACATCGAATTCCCCTAGCTTAAAAGGAATTAAATCGACATAGAAGGATCGTCCTCCTATTTCTAGCTTACAATCGGGGTGAATTTGATTAACCGGTACGATTTCCTGATTAGCTATTTCTACTTGTAAGGAATCTCTTAGTTGCTGGGTTTTAAGTTTCAAGTTATGCGCAAAATCTCTAGATATAAAAGACTTAGTTGCTCCTGAATCAAATAAGACATTTGCACTGACTGAATTAAGAGAAAAAGTACCTGCTATCACATCTGTGTCCCTCACGGCATCTTGTACTGACATATTGAAAGTCCTAGCAGTTGGTGGCCTATTTGAGGCAACCTTGCTTGCTCCTGATGCTGCTGGTTTGTTCTTTGGGCAATCCTTCCTCATGTGCCCTCGCTGTCCACACTGGAAACAGGTTGTGCTGTTAGGGATGACCGTGGTGCAAGCGGTAGCATAATGCCCAGCTCGCCCACACTTATAACAGTTTATCTGCTTCAGGTTGCACACCCCGGAGTGCCTCTTCCCACAAGTAGCACACAATGGCAATGGAGGTCGAGAAGGGTTGGAATGGGACATTCCTGATTGGTGGGCGCCCTGGCTCACACTCACACTCGCAGATGGTTTAAACCCTACACTCCTCCCTGGTAGGGAAACCGCTCCTCGATTAAACTTGGTTGGGGGTTTTCCTCCAGCGGATCTTCCGCCCATACTAACATGCTTTCTCTTTATCCCCCCTTTCTCTCTCTCTCTCTGCATCTGATCACTACCAGCCTCCACAATGGTTGCCTTCTGCACCAAGGTGGCATAATCTGTAATCTCTAAAACAGCCACCCTATTCTGGATCCACTGCTTCAGCCCTTGTTGAAACCTGTTAGCTTTCTTCTCTTCTGTGTCTACAAACTCTGGCACAAATCTCGATAGCTCAGTAAATTTGGTCTCATAGTCCGCCACGGACATATTGTTCTGTTTCAGTTCCAAGAACTTAAGTTCCATCTGGGTTTTCATGAACTTCGGGAAGTACTTCTCCAGGAATAATTGTTTGAACCTTTCCCAGGCTATGACAGCATCAGTCTCCATGTTTTTCTTGGCTTCCCACCAATAATTGGCCTCTCCCTTTAGTAGGTAAGTAGCAAAAACAGTCTTCTGAGCCTCATTGATACTCAGAATCTCAAAAGACTTTTCCATTTCTTTGATCCAGGCCCTCGCCTCAACGGGATCAGCCGATCCGTGGAACTCTGGGGGCTTAAGGGACTTAAAGGCCCTAAAGGAATTTGCCACTGAAGTGTTGTTGCTTGGTGGTGGTTGGGGGTATTGGTTCAGATTCTGCCTAAGTAGATCCATAAACTGGCCCATGGGGTTTCCGCCCTGGTTCTCCCCTTCCTGTTCTACTTCAGTTTCTCCACCCTCTATTTCCCTTTCAAATTCTTCAGAGTACAGGGGTTCATCCTCTGCTCCATACTGGGAATCTTCTTGCTCATTATAGTCCTGATCTTGTTCCTCACTACTTTCACGGTTTTCCTCGTGTTGGTTGTGACTCTCTTGGTCAGTAGATTCGCGGGGGTTAGCCCTAGTGCCCATTCGTCTTGGAGGCATTTTACTGAAAATTTGGAAAGTTATACATTAGGTTCACTGATCTGTTTTAGAGGATTTTTCCTTGCACATTTCTTTACATGATTGGGTTTAAAATCCCACAGTTTTATATCTCATGGCAACTTAATCGAAAAGTAATACATATGTTAATAAACTCGTGATCACATCCCAACAAAATTGTAATGACTGAAATGGAAACAAATATATACCAGGTACCGAAAAGGTACAACATCCGAGTTACAACGATAGTTTAAGGTACAACCATCCTAACAACAACAACAAGTCAAAAGTGAAATATGCTGTCTATCTGTCTAGTCTGCAAAAAGGGAAAACAAGTACAAGAAAACCATCCCTACAAAAGCCGGCACTACTATGTCCGTACATGACTAGACAACTAGACCACTGCATCACTACATCTGAAATCAGCCGTCACGACGAAACATCCTCCGAACCCTCCCCATGGCGATGCGGAAAACCTCCTCAGCCGCTGCTCTGTCTACCCTACCATGCCCATCAGTAGGCAACTGTCGCACCCTCACCCGAGCCCTCAGCTCGATGCGGGTCACAGCCCTATACCCAACTCTGTCGCTGATAGTCCTCCTGCCCTGCACCCTCATCCGGGCGGCTCTCTCTGCTGCTAACTCAATCCTAGACTCTGCCAACCTGGCATCTGCCACAGACAACTCTCTATAAAGCCCGTTCACAATCAAGTTGTGAACACATACTGGGACTCCTCCTATCGGGGCATGAGGTGGGGTGGATGGCTCAGCTGGAGCGGCAGTCTCTGTCTGCTGGGGCTCTGGGGTAAGCTCCTCAAACTCGTCGGGGTAGGGGCTCACAGGTAGTGGTGGTGGGGTAGGGGCTCTCTCAACAGGGAGGAGTGGCACAAAAAGTCCAGAACTCCCTACAGCACCAACTACTGGCTCATCTATATCTCCCTCAACACCCTCATCCACCGGCACCACCTGATCCGTGGTCATGTCAGTGTCATCTCCCATAGTCCTGAACTCAGTCATAACCCAATAATCATCATCCTCAACCACTAACTCAGCGTCCTGTCCTGTCTGGACCCCCTCCGGGTCCTCCTCCCCCTCAGTCTCAACAACATCTGTGTCAGCATCATCCTGGACCTCCTCAGGGTCCTCCTCCTCAGACTCGATCACATCAGTATCAGCCTCAACCTGGACCTCCTCAGCGTCCTCCTCCTCAGGCTCAGTATCATCCTCAGGCAAGTGCTCATAGTATGGGTCCCTAGTCCGGAACATGTCCTCATCATGCTGTCTCGCAGCTGCCTCCTGGGCCGACAAGTCGCTCGCCTACACAAGACGAACTATGTTACTATCATGATACTTAAAAAGTTCCCGTAAGGGTTTTAGGTGAACCTGGCAAGGGTTCTTATTATATTATTGAATTTATTATTATATAACGTCGTATCATCTCTTGGGATATATAACTCTCGCTCTGATACCATCTCTGTAGCACCCCCAGATCCGGGGTCAGGAATCTGGTGGTTACGGTCTTACATCCATTCATAATACTTGACTTGAGTCCATAATAAATAAATCACATGCTGTGACCCCACAATAATTACCACTCACACACACAACAGTTATAGTCCCAGAGATGAAATTGAAATAAGTCTTACATTAAAGGGTTTACGAATAAAAGTTATTACAATCCCAAAAGGATAACATCATAGGTTTAAAAGTTTTGCCGTTGATTACACTAATTATACATATAGTTAAACAGGAAACAAAAGCTGTCTAACTATGCTACCTCAGCAATGGCGGCTAGCATCTCAGCGGGTAGTCCGGTGGGTCGGGTAACCTGCTTGCGCCGAGTGCGCCTGACGCGAGCCATCTGTCCTAGCTGTTGTTGTGACATAATATAAACAAAGCAAGGGTGAGCGAAAGCCCACCAACAAATATATAACTGAACGATAATTTAAAACAGTTCAAAGCTATCTTTTAAACCATATGCCATGCATTTACGGAAATGATGCCAGTATAATATGAACGATGAAGTTACAAGGTAACTTAAAGTATTTGTTTGAAGAAATATCTGCTACATTAAAGTAAGCGAGATATTATTATCGTTATTACGAAGAGGAACTTGCAAGAAAGGGTTGCAATTCCAGTTATGACTCCTTTCCAATTCTGCCAACAGTAATCATGTTGCAGGAAATAAATGAATTTGGATGATGAACCAATGATGGAGTATTCACCGCGCCCGCTGTTCCAATCTTGATGATCAGTCGAGATCGTACAGCTCAATTTAGATTTACTACCGGTAGAAGGAAGAACTGACGGCTTTACTTGTATACCGCCATGCTAGCTCTCCCCGGCCAACGGTTGGGCCAAGGGGATGGACCGGCGCTACTCGGCCTCTTACACGACTCCTAGTTCAAATAGAGTTCATGATTCTGAATATAACGTTCGTCCCCCTTTCCCCAAGTATAAGACTTGTTGATAAGACTCCACAAAGTAGTCGTATCTAGTTGGAAAGGAAAATTTACCATTATCTCCCAAGCTATTACTTGGTAACGGATATCAACTTGTTCCAGTAATCTTACCCCTCGAAAGATGAGAAGGTAAACAACGACTTTAATAAGTCAACAGGACCCGAGTTGCGGGTGAAGGGAATACTTTATGACCGGGAAGTCGACAAGATAAATAACATTTTCCAAGTAAGGTTCCCTTATTATTAAGGAGATAGACTCGAAGAAGAATGATGTCTGAGAACCTTTCTTGATATAAGATTAATAATAATATGACTCCGAAATATTTTTCGTAATAATCGAAGAAGATAACCCTTATTGAGGTTATTCTAAGTATGGAATAAATATTCAGAGAATATTTATTGAATTAAAATATTTTACAGAATATTTAGGAATATGAAAGAATATCTTTAATCAGACCTGAAAGGAATATTTAAAATATTTAAAATAATATTCGATGATTAAATAGAACCCTGGATGAATATTCAAAATAATATTCATAATTAATTAGGAATTTAAATGAATATTGATAAAGTAATATTCATTTAATGAATAATATTCTAAATGAATATCAAGTAATATTCATTTAGTAATTCAAGCTTTAAGGGAATATTCGAGATAAGACTCGATAAATAAATCAAGTTCAGATGAACATTAAAATAATATTCGACAGGTAATTACTATCTTAAATGAATACTCAAATGTAATCTTCATTTAATGAATAATATTCTAAATGAAGATCCAAATAATATTCATTTAGTAGTCCAACCTTTAGAAGAATATTCGAAATAATAATCGATAAATAATTCGACTCTGAATGAATATTAAAAATATTATTCGTCGAATAGTTACGTTCAAATAATTATTTGAAGTAAGGATCGTTAAAATAAATAATCTCGAACGAATATTCAAATAATATTCGTCGCCCGAATAATGGAAAATATTTACTTAAATATTTTCCTCCGAGGTAATCTCGATATATTAAGAAATATTGACTCCCGGTCTATATTTGATGAATAAGATGTATACGCCCTTCTATGAGGGTCTTACAATAACCGGCTTATAGTTGATACGATAGCTATCTAATTTATAAGCCAATAACAATCAGGGAACAAGCATAATGATATAACTTGAAAGTAGGCATGCATGCTATGGCATATGTATAACAGAAAACATATATATAAATTTATTCAATCACAACAACAGCCTAAAAGAAGGGAATTGAAACTTGCCTGGTAGTCGAGTACGGTAAGGGGTAGTGGTAGCGGGTCCCGGTTCAGCCTGGTGATCTATAAATAGCCAAGGCATTCGGGATTAATCACTTAACATATTAAAAGTTAAGTTATACTTAAATCGAAACACGTTCTCGAGTTATCTCGTTATACCCCTATTAGTGGATTACTTATTATCACTGATCCGACCCGACATTCGTTCGTTAATACGACATGTCACTGCACTTATACTTGGGACATACTTGAGTCATACGAGTTCTGAGGTTGATCGTTACGAACCAATATTATACTCCGAGTTTTATCGCCCGTTTTCTAAGTGTTTTACCAAAGTTACAAAAGAGTCGTCTTTTAGGGGTTCGTTCGCGTTTAACCTTTACTCGAACATTTTTAATAAATCGAAAAATGCTCTTTTTGACATACGGTTTTCTTTCACACCTTCCTTCCTACCCCTAGTATTTATTTACCAAGATTCGCCATGACGTTACATAGCTTACGAGGGTTCAATTTCAGTTACGAACTTTCGTTTACGGATTCGAACTACTTTTAGTAATTTGGTCATAAATCCTAAACCGTAAGTCCGTTTCATGTGATCTTTATATCAAAACAAAGCTTAGAACATTACCTATCCTATCATGGCAGATAAGGTCTCTGGACAGTAGGGGTTTAACATGGAAAATGGCATACAAAACATGGTATTGTAAAATCGGGCATAATAACGGCTGTAAATCGAATATCTATCAATTTCGAATCTTCCCTTACACATAGCATCCAACCCAAACAACATATACATGGCTTATATACATGAACTGAGGCCAAGCAATGCCTTTCCGTTCATCTAAACTATTTTTAACATTTATCAAAACTACATCATATACATGCTTATAATCATGCTAATATCACATCTTATACTAAAACCCATCAAGAGCATGCAAAATCTCAAGGTAAAGCCTAGGGTTTAAAGTTGTTATACCTTCCTTGGAGTATGATCTAGCCTCACTATGCTTGGTATGATCCTTAGAAGTGCTTAAGCTTGCTAAATCAACCAAAGAAATCAAGGAAAAACAAGATTAGTTCATGAAAACACTATTCACCCTCCTCTTAAATCATTTTTTTGAAAATGGAAAAAGAAGAGATTGAAGCTAGGATTTTGAGGAGATCATTTATATGAAATGTAAGTCTCACCATAAAAGTTTCAAGATCAACAAATGGTTGGAAGTTGGATTTTGAATTTGGAATTTCTTGTTTGGTCGAATGGAATGAAAAGGAGAGAGATGATGGTTTGCTTGCTTTGTTCTCTTGGTTGGCTAGGCTAAATGAATTATTTGTGATGTTAAGATAATATCTTGGGTCATAAAGTAGCTTTATTAAAGTTATGATGCACTAGATGATGTAATTTGCAAGCCATGTGTTGATATTTTGGTGGTTTAAGGCTAACCAAGTGGTTTGTGTGCTAAGTACTTGGTTGCATTCTAATTGATCTAGTTCCTTGCTAGTTACTAGATATTTATCACTTGCATGTGCATGCATCTTGCTTCCTCTGCTTGATTCTTTGTTCGTTTATTGCTCAATTCCTTGATCGTTCGAGGGGATAACCCATTCGTTTCTAGTTAGGGTTTTACCGAAAACCTTCTTAATATTTATACTACCATTCTCCACCTTTCTTACTAACTTTCCATTTTATATTCCTTTAATCCAGTCGTTAATTACTTAAGGCTATCAGTGTCCAGGGAACTCTCGGAGAAAATAAAAGTGCGGTTTTTCAGAATCCGACAGCTTTTACATACACTTATTTTCCCCTTGGATCACTAATACGAACTCAGAAATCCGTTCCGAATACCGGGTATATCATTATTATAATAATATTCCAAATTCCACCAAAATCACTATTCATCACTTATTTTTATTTAATTCCTATAATTAGGAAAATGAACCTGGTTCACTCTCGAGTGCTTCTTAACCTTTTTACGGAACCGCTGGACTTATAATAGATATTGATTTGGATGACATAAGAATAATCTTACTTGAAGTAATATACTTATATTCTTAGGAGATAGATCATTCTTATCTATGCCGTCAACCAAAAGTATTCTGCATGACATATAAGTAATTGAATTCAAATCCGTTCCATTTATTTAATAGATCTTCGTTACATCGCAGTCATAACCACTATTCATTCTTACATCATTAAATACATAAAAGTTTTAATCCCACCCAAAATCTGGGTTCTTACAGTTATCGATTTGGATGACATAAGAATAACCTTCCCCCTTGGAATTATCAAATCTTAATTTCCTAGGAGATAGATAATTCTTATCTAGATTGTCAACCAATAGCATTCTTCATGACATATAATTATTTGAATCCAAATCCATTCCATTCATTCCATTCATCTAGAAAAGAAGCAATGCTGAAAATAAATCCAATGTTGACAAGTAAATATGTTGCCGAAAATAAATGGGGTACTGAGAAGAAATATAGTACGGAAAAGTAAATATGGTGCGCAAAAGTAATCAACAACATATAAAGGAAATTTAACAACTCTGCAAAAGTGATAATGATAAATATATAGATCCGATACAAGCGTAAGAACAACGCTTCGATAGGGGTACAACATAATACTAAATGAGGAGACTACTAGCATCTAGTCACAGTACAACAGATATCTACAACAAAACTGGTCGTACTGCAAATCCCGATATACTACTACTACCATAACATGCCTCTATATACTACATACAGCATCATACTACTCTAACCATCACTGGTCGTCATCATCATCAGACTCTCCCCGCCAAGCTGATCCAAGAATGCTCTCCAGCTCCGCCTTCACCAGGCCTAGAGTCACCTGCTGTGTCATGAACGCTGGCTCATCTCGGGACCTAATCCGTCCCCGCCTAGTGATAACATGCCTAATAGCTCGTACACGCCTCCGAACATCCTCCAACTCAGCTACCGCTCTATCTCGCTCTCTAGCCAGATCCTCCTCCCCAGACCTCATAGCCCTCAACTCTATCACCTGCTCTAAGAGATAGTCCCTCTCTCTGGCCACTCGCTCGTACGCATGGTATGGAACAGGCTGAGGAGTGTACTGATATGCTGGCCCATTCACCGAGCCCTGCGATCCTACGTATGGCTGCATAGCCCCTGGGGTAGCCTCTCCTTCCGGATCCTCGTCCGGGTCTGAATCGGAACCAGAAACAGGTGCCTGTAGTATATATATATATATATATATATATATATATATATATATATATATATATATATATATATATATATATATATATATATATATCTTATAATTAGACACCATAACTCTCACGAAACGATCCTAACCTTTCTTATAACTCTACCCCGGCTTCCCACCTAATTGCTTCAGTGACTGTGACCTGTAGCTCTGATACCAACTTGTAACACCCTCACTTACCAATATTAAGATTATAAGCTTTTATAACTAATTAAACATTTATATTGAAGAGATTTTAGAAAAATTCGGCAAGATGTACTCGTAACTAGGACTAACCACCTGTCCAAATCAACCAAACCAACCAACTAATTCTAAAACAGTTCACTTGCGTGATAACAACAAAACCACAGAGGAATATAACTACACCAACCAAGACCGCTCACAGGCCACAGTATGAAACAACTACTAATTAACTATTACAACCCAATACAGAATAAAATAATATACAACTCCATAGAATAAAATAATCTGGCTACTAATACAGAAATAATATGAAACAGGGTTATAGGCTCACTACCCATCCCACCACCTCGACTCTCTGGCTGCCTCTATGGCTACCCCAACCAGACGGTCCACTCCTTCTAGACATCTTCGCTTTTAGCTGAGGAAACAGAATTAGCAAGCAAGTGAGCTAAAATGCTCAGCAAGTATATATATAATTAAAAGCATAAACAAACTGAAATGTTTGCAAGTCTGTCAAGAATTAACAATCAACAATATATAAGTTCAACTGAAAGATACGTCTTTTGTATGAATCATAAAATAGAAGAGGATTGGACTATCATGCATTTTATAAATAAAAACAATCATAAGGTTAGGCTGCTGATCAGTCACGCACTAACCCCGGACAAACGCACACAACAATGTCCTTAATGGATCCACGGCACAGATTGGCCTTAATAATTTCTGACCACGAGTCTGGTCCGACCCTTACGGTCCACATTTTAAAAAAAAACAACTAACAGTCCAATCCTATAACTAGACATCAGGTGTCGGAACAATCGACCACCTCAACTACCAAACACCCTGGATACTTTCGTTCCAGGTCAACATCTCAAATCTCGCAAAATGAAATAAGGTCGGGTAATTTCTGACCTAGATATCGACAAGTTCGATATACATACAAGGGGTATGGATGTAATTCAAGCCACTAAAAGAATCAACGAAATCAGTATAATCGATTTGGGGTATAACAATTTAATATTCGAAATTAAGGGAAATTAACGGAACAATTATAGAAAGGATAATTCGAACGAACATATGAATCAAGTTATAATAATCATAATTCACTTGAAAGATAAGTGAAGTAATTTACTTGCCTTAACCAGGAAATCACAGGATTCGAAGGGTCTTTACGTCCTCAGCTTTAGCTTTCCCTTTATCCGTGGGATCTACACACAATATAACACTATTTTAGAATTCTACACCATATTCGCTAATTAATAACAGAATTTTAACTTAAGCTACCCCCGCGAATAATCTCCTAATTTACATATATTTAATTATATATCAACAATATATAAGCCACTGGTAAAATATTTAATCATAAATGGTACGTTACCACATAATCAATCAGTTTTAAAAAAAAATATGAAGCCCAACTCCAAATTTATGCAAGTTATATACTTATACATACACACTTTAAAAAAATAAATTAAGATTTTTAGGAAAATTTTGACGGCATCCCCTTTATACGGGGGACTGCCAGTCGGGATACAGCCGACACAACCAACACAATCATCAATTACCAATTAAATCCATATTTCAACTAACGTTCCCAATTCCTCATAATCTCAATACAATACAGTTTAAATAATTAATCCTAAATCGATAATAAATTAAAATTTTATTCAGAAATATTAAATTTAAATTCTTGGCTTAGAAAATCATCATCATCGCCAATTACCATCGACTCAATTTATTATTAATCTCATCGTCGATGGGGCAAAGTCCCGGAGGTACCCTAACTCGGGTTTCCAATCACGAAACTCTACCAATTAAAATACAACTAACAGCTTAATTCACTAAAATCATCAACTAATTATCTTCACAGTACACAACCAAACCAAGAAGAATACATCCCATTCAACTCAGGGTTATATATTCAATCAGTAATATATGTTGAACAAAATAATTGTCGAACCAAAATCATAATTAGTAGCTGATTATCAACACCCATCAAATAGGGCACTAAATGTCACGAAATAGAGCACAAAACGCAGCAATATCCAACCATACAACATTACAATTGTAACAACAAGACCCGAAAGGAACCTGTACACAGCTGGGTTTCATAGATATAACAGGAAAACCAGCACGCACACAGCATACCTTACCCACTCGCAAAAACACACAGTGTACACTCGCAAAACGCACACACACACAGGCAGAAATCGCACAACACAGCAGTTCAGTTTACACACACAAAATCTGATTTCCAGTTACCCACACACTCTAGAATCGCCACTAGGATTCAACACCAACACCACCACTGAACCCACACACACAGTCCTCTTGGCACACACCACACACGGCTTGCAGGAAAACAGGGGAAAGGAGAGGGCTTTTACCCGTAAGAATCGAACACGAAACTGCCAAACAAGAGAGAGATGTTGTAGAGATTAGGGAGAGAGGGAGAGAGTTATGAGAGAGATTTTCAGTTCGAGGCTTGAGATAGAGAGAAAACTAGAAGTATCGAGAGAGATTGTGGTCTGATGAACTGATTTAGGGATTTAGGGTTATATGAATTTTGGGAAAAAAAATGTATTAACCAATATTCATACTTTCTTTTTAAACAAAATTCATAAAATTAAAATTTTAAAATGGCAATTAAACAGAAAATGGATAGAATATTAAATTTTAAAATTTTAAAATAAAGAATGTAAAATTACGATCACCCACATATTTTTAAAATAATTTTCGGATCAAAAACGAATTAAATACGGATTTTACAAGATTAAATCCGTAAAATGAAACATAACTCATAAAATCATTTTAAAATCCTTAAAAATTAAAACAAATCCATATAATATTTTTAAAACTCAAATAAACTAATGAAGTTAATAATGCAAAAGATTTCATAATTTTTACTAGTCCCGATGATTTTATAAAATTCTCAGAAGGTAAATATAACACAATTAAATAGGAAATAAATTCCCAAAAATATAATTAAAAATAGCCGGGCTTACACAACACATACAAAACATCAACTAGGCCCCCAAATATTATTCCACAGATACTTCACCTCCTCAACAAATTTATACGCCACGTAATTCACATTTAATATAAAATAAATAATTTCAGTAATTAAAAATTCTGAAAATTTCTAAGGCGTTATAATTGACACTTTCCATCATCTTCTGTTCATCAATCACATACACCCTGTATGCCCTCATTGAATAACCAATAAAAATTGCTTCAAATGCTTTGGTATCGAATTTACCACCTTGATCATCACCTTCTTTAAGCACAAAGCATTTTGCCCCAAATACATGAAAGTGTTTGAGTGATGGTTTCTTATCAGCCATAATTTCATAGGGTTTCTTCATTTGGTCTTTATTGATTAGAGTTCGATTCTGGGTATGGCACACAGTGTTGACAGCTTCAGCCCAAAAGTACAATGGAAGCCTTGATTCACTTAACATAGTACGTGCAGCTTCAATCAAGGTCCTATTCTTTCTTTCCACTACCCCATTTTGCTGAGGAGTTCTTGGAGCTGAGTATTGTCTCTTTATACCCTTCTCAGTGCAAAAGTCATTTAGAACTGCATTCTTGAATTCAGTTCCATTGTCTGATCTTATAGCTCTCACTGGATATGTAGAATCTCGCTCAATTAACTTGATGTGATCAATCACCAGTTGTGGAGTCTCATCTTTAGAATTCAAAAACAGGACCCACGTGTATTTTGAAAAATCATCAACAATCACTAAAGCATATCTCTTCCTTGACATAGACATCACATTAACTGGACCAAACAAATCCATATGAAGTAATTGTAATGGTTCAGTTATTGAAGATGTGTAAGTGCTCCTGTGACTTGCCCTTTTTAGCCTGCCTTTTTGACATGCATGACACAGTCCTTCTTGAGTGAATTCCATTGAAGGCAAACCTCTCACCAACTCTCTTTTAACTAGAGAATTCATTGTCTTGAAATTGAGATGAGAAAGTTTCTGTGCCATAGCCAACTCTCATCATTAGATGCTTTGGTGTAGAAGCAAGTGATTTCTTCAATGCTTCCTGAGTTCATGTTGGCTACGTACATGTTGCCTTTTCTAACTCCTGTCAGTTGTGGCTTTTCATGTCTCTTGTGTGAAATTAGACAATTCTTCTTGTTGAAATGAACTTCATAACCTTTATCACAGAATTGACTGACACTGAGCAAATTATGCTCAAGTCCCTTCACAAAAGAGACTTCATCAATGATAACATTTCCAGCTTCAAGTCTGCCATATCCATCAGTTCTACCTTTGCCGTTATCTCCAAAGGTAACCACTGGGCCGGCCTTCTCCACCACATTTGTCAGCAGGGTTCTGTCACCAGTCATATGCCTCGAACATCCACTGTCCAAGATCCAGGTCACTCGTTCAACCTGCTCAGCACCCTGCAATGACAAACGGATTAAACCTTCTTCGGAACCCAAATTTGATTGGGTCCAGAATACTTAAAGAATTGGCCTTTGTCAGGCAAAACAACATTCTTCACTTTAACAACAGCTTTACCCTTATTTAACAAACATTTCACTTTATAAACAGATTTGACAAGCTTCTGTTTTATTCTAGGTATCCACGTTTCTTTAGCAACAATAACACTTGTTTCATTGACTGGACATTTGACCTTGTAAACAGCCTTAGTAGAACTTTGTTTAGGCTTAGGTACAAATGTTTCTCTCCTAACATAAGGAGGACTAGCAGTCATTGATCTGACATTTTTGTTTCTGTTCATATGTTGTCTAGGGGCAGTCTTATCAGCACATGCATGATTACCAGAAAAGTAAGCAGACATGATATTAAAAGCACAAGACATACAATTGACAACACCACATGCTTTATGTGAAGAATCAATAATAGGCATAGCATGCATGTCAGACCTGTTATTGTTCTTTTTCAACTTGTTGTCACTTAACCCAATTTGAGAAGAACTAGTTAACTCAACAACCTTAACTTGTTCCTTAGCAGATTTGTCATTATCAAGGACTATGCCATTAGCACTGTCCTCATTTTTCATTTCTTCCTGAATGACAATAGAAAGCATATTGGGTGGTTCAGCAACAGATTTTTTAAACATTGGTTTTTCAACATTCTTGAGAATGTGTGGTATACCTCTTTCTTTAGCTGAAATAGGATTAGGAGAATGATTGCTCAAAGAACCAACAGCTTGATTGTAATCAAACCCTATTCCTACATTTCGTTCTACTGCTTGTTTGTTGAAGAACTCTTTAGAAACTTTAACAGTATTATAACAAGCTCTAATCTGTGTTTCAAGTTCTTTAATCCTGATGTCTTGTTCAGCAATCCTATCAACTTGTTTTACCATGTATTCTCCTAGCGACTTATCTCTGCAGTTAAGTCTAGCTATTTCTTCTATATTCTTATCTTGATTAATCTGCACCTTTTTTAAATCTCACACTTCATTTTCAAGTTTAGTGTTAACAAGACTTATTCTCTCGTACCCTTTTTGTGCATTAGTCAAGCAATTACGTAAGCTATAAATTAACTCATCATTAGTAAAAGTTACCGGTGTGGTGTAATAAGTTGATGATTCAGCATTTGCCACCAGTTCAAAGTTTCCATATTCTTCATCTTCACTATCTGTGTCATCCCAGCTTTTACCAGCAGCTACATAAGCTCTTTAAGTCTTCTTCTTTTCAGAAGCATAATCTTTCTTCTATGCTTGCTTGGGAATCTGACACTCAGTAGCAAAGTGTCCCAACTCATTACAGTTGAAGCAACGAATCTTGCTTCTGTCAACAGTTCTAGTTTTGTAACCTCCCCTGTTACTAGAGGACGAAGAACCTCCTCTCTGAAATCTGTTATTTGACTTAAACCTGAACTTTGGATTTCTTCTAAATTTGAAGTTACTGAATTGCCTCACCAACATCGCCATAGATTCATCTTCTAATTGATCCAGCTCTTCTAGTGAATAGAATTCACTACCATCCTGAGTAGCTGGTGTTTGGCCATGTTCAACTTCAGTTTGTTCCTTGTTGAAGCTGTGAGATTGAACAACTTTAGCTTCGACTTCCTTAGGAACCTCAGCTACCAGAGCTGTAGAAGAACTTGCAATTCTGCCTTTGCTAGAGAACTCTTTCTGCTGTACTTGTTCTAATTCATGTGTTTTCAGAACACCAAACAGCCTGTCAAGAGCAATCTTGTTTAAATCTCTGGATTCTCTGATGGCAGTTATTCTATGCTCCAAGTGAGTAGGCATAGTCAGTAAAAACTTCATGTTGATCTCCTTCTGAGTATATTGCTTGCCATGAACTTGCAAGTTGTTGATTATTTTGTTATACCTTTCGAACACTTCCTGAATGCCTTCGTTAGGGCCAGCTCTAAAGTGTTCATATTCAGAGGTCAAAATTTGTAGTCTGTTTTCCCAGACTTCATCAGTTCCTTCATTGATAGTTTCAATAGTTTCCCAGATGTGCTTAGCGGTTTTACAATTCATCACATGGCTATACATTACAGCATCGAGGGAATCTATTAAAATGAGTCTCAAATTTTTATCCAGTCTAGCTTCCTCTTTATCTTCAGCAGTAAAGTTCTTAGGGTCCTTTGGATAGAATTTAGTAGGTGTTGTTACTACTCCATTTGTAACGATTTCAACATCATGTTGCATAGGAGTTTTTGGTCCATTTTTCAAAACCCTCAAATAATTTGGATTTGTAACATCAAGAAACAATTCCATTTTATTTTTTCACATGTCATAGTTATCTTTATTAAAGATAGGAATTTTAATAATGCCTTTGGTTGACATGATGAATTTTTAAGGGAGTTAAAAATTCGAGCTTGATTTTTGATTGAGTAAAAATAGGATCTTGATTTGTGTATCAATCAATCGGCTCGAATACCAATTGTTAGGTCCAATAAGATTGTAGAAGGGGGTTGAATACAATCTATATCATTTTCTCCAAATTTATCTTATGAATAAAATTTAATTTAAACAAATTCGTGCGGAATATAAATAACACAAATTTCAAGTTCAATATAACAATATATTAACTTGATGAGTGTTACAAAATCAATACAAATGATTATCAAGTAATTAATAACTAATTAGAAAATTTGACATGAACTTTTCTAATTTAGTTAATAAAAATCAAGATATCAAGTCAAGAACTAGGAAACTTAATTCGCTAGTAGTACACAAGTCACAAATAATTAAGTTCCAATGGATACAATTTTTGTTACAAGGAACTCAAGAATTTATGGCAATTTAATTGCTTGAAGATGAAAGAAATGATATGTTTTTGGGTCTCCTTTTTCTTCCTGTGAGTTTTCGTGTGTCTGTGTTGTGTACAAGTCTGATGCTTCTGTCTCTTTATATAGCCAACTGATCACTTGTTTAATCATAGTCATATTGTAGTTAAATATGACTATCCGTTGAGCTTGATATAACTATCTGTGGCTGATATAACAATCGGTATGACTATCCCTTTGCAAGTAATATGACTGTCCGTTTGAACTGAATATAACAATCCATCCAATATAACTTTCGGTATAACTATCCAGTTTGAACTAGATATGACTGTCTCAGTTTGTACTAAATATGACTGTCCAGTTTGAACTAAATATGACTATCCAGTTTGAACTGAATATGACTGTCACAATTGAACTGAATATAACTGTCACACTTGAACTGAATATGACTATCAAACTTGCACTGAATATGACTGTCACACTTGAACTGGATATGACTATCAAACTTGCACTGAATATGACTGTCCAACTTGAACTGTGTATGACTGTCCAACATTAACTCAATATAACTATCCTTTGATAGTTATATTATCATATATTTTCAGCTTATAATTAATCAAATGATTTGCAACAATCATTTAAATAATTATTTCTTTTACATATTAATTCCGATTTAATTAATTTAATAATTACTTTAACAAATATATTAATTCGAATAGAATTAATTTATTTAGTTAAATTAATTATTTGATTTAATTAATTAAAGGAGAATTAATACATATCCTTTAGTAGACAACACTTCACTTAGTACCACGTAATTTAATAAAGAACATACACTGGTTCGTTGTTGACGCTCGATGTACTGTCTGGTTCATGAACGACTAACTCCAATATATGTTCTTCATCTTGACTTTAAGCTGTGGTCTTTTTCTTTTCTTGACTTTTCTTCAAATACATTTGTACTGAAACTGTTTCATTGTCACTGATAGAAATCTCTGTCCTTTTTAAAAATAAGTCCATCACTTTGAATGCTACACTGAGGCTTGATCAGTAGACTGAACTTCTTCCAGTGTAAGACATCAAAACTATAGATTGACATGTTGATTTTTTTTCTGACAGATAGCATCTTCTGAGATTCCTGTGACAGATAATATTATTTACTTATTACAATCTAGTTTAATTGAATTAGGATCCTCTAATTACAAATAAGCTGAGTCATATGCCTTTCAGTTGAATAGCTTAATATCCAATTTAAAAATTATTATGGCGTTTTAAAATAATTTTCCCTTTTTAAAACTTTTACCGAGTCGTTATGCAGTTTATAAGTGTAGAAAATAAAAGACAAGGGAAGAAAATACCACACAGGAGATTTTATCCTGGTTCGCGATGGCGCAACCCCTAATGGATTCGCTCACCCCTACTCCAGTCCCCGAGCACCTCTCCGGACTCGAGATTTTCCCTTAAAAATATCTCGCTCCTTTAGTAGGCGGAGGAGCCTTTACAACCAAATAAATATTGGTCTTGGTACGTATCTCCAAGATACTACCTCACAATAAATATAAAAACCCACAAGACTCCTCTTGGGTCGTAACTCCCCGTTACACCCTCAAAGTCGTTGTGAAAAACCTACACAACCTTTTCTTAGACAGCAACTCCCCGCTACTTCTTCAAAGTTGATGTAGAACCCTTAGTGTAGTCTTTGAATTCCTCGCTTTTGCCGGTCTTGGATCTTAAATGAAAGGTCTCGGGTCTTTCCTCTTCTTCACGGTGCAAAGGCCACTAACTCCCCTCTAGTGCCTAAGACTTGGGTCTTAGAACGAGAATCACCTCACTTCAACTTCACCTCACTGCAAAACTTAGAAAACAATATCTACGAAACAAACAGTAATATAAAGAGAGGTTTGGACTAATATGTCCTACGGTGATTATAATATTCTTATCCGAATATTAATTATAATAAGTTCAATAAGTTTTATGACTTTATGTGTATTCTTGTATTCGATATGACTTGTAGATCGAAGAATACTTTTAATACAATACTCTGTTTAATGAGATTTAAATATATCTCGGAGTTTGTAAATATTTATTATATCCTTTAAGCTCGTAGGCTTATAAGGTTTATAATCGTATACTTTGTTCGTCTTTTATAAAGATCGAAGTATACTTATAATTTACTTCTTTATCGAAAATACGTCTATTTTCGAAGTAATGTAAATACCAAGTCCGTAAAAGCTTTATAGCTTTAGGATCTTTGATAAACAACTTCTCGTTTGATATAGTCTTTGATTAGACTATTCGTATATATTTATTTAAACGAGAGTGTTACAATTTTACTTTAACAATTTGCACTTTAATATAATTTGGCCAATTAAACACAACACACAAATAAACGCACATGTATAGAAATGTAGCTTGCTTATCTATAGGATAAAACGAAGGCCGCTATTATGCGTTAAATTAGTGCGAAAAGTAAAATCACTCAGAAGTGTGAGGACGAGGAAAAAAGATGCGGAAAGTAAAATCACTCACAAGTGTGAGGACGAGGAAAAAAAAAGATGCGGAAAGTAAAATCACTCACAAGTGTGAGGACGAGGAAAAAAAAGATGCGGAAAGTAAAATCACTCACAAGTGTTAGGACGAGGAAAAAAGATGCGGAAAGTAAAATCACTCACGAGTGTGAGGACGAGGAAAAAATGTGTGGAAAGTAAACAAGGCTTTCGCCACGCTATTATGCGTTAAAATTAACACACACGTATTAGTAATTAAACACACCACACAACAATAAAACATTAATGGCAAAAGTAAGTGCGTTAAAGTTTTAATTAAGGCTTTGAGATTCTTTTCCCCCGGAACACTAAGGTGATAGAAGGGAATCAAATCAAACTCGATGTATTAATTTGACCATCGTCAATTATAGATCCGATATAAGAGCTTAATAAAGAAGATAAGATGAAGGTATAGAGCTCTTATACGTATATAAAAATGGTCGGTTAAGACTCGAATAATGAAGCTAAGAATTACCACTTTTGGAGATTCGCCGGAAAAGTTCGCTGGAAAAATTCGCCGGAGGTTCGGCCGGATTTTGGCCTATGAACGAACTTGGGCAGCCCTTCGGGAGGCCGGATAGTAGTGGTAGAGGAGATTTCTAGGTGGGAGAGAGCTTGGTTGGTTGAACTAAGCTTGATGGAACAAAAACCTTGTATATATGTAAGTATATGTAAGAGAGAGAAGGTTTTTGAGATGAAGTGGGTGTAGAGAGTGTTTGGATATATTGAGAGAGCTTCTACTTCTAAATTCCCAGCAATTATTTGGCTCTTTAGCTTAGTAGAAATGGTCGGGGGAAGGGGTTTATTTATAGGAGGAGTTGGGTGGAAGGAAGGGTGAGGATTTAAAATAAAATGAGTGGTTGAGATTGAAAGCACTTGGATTGATGATGTGGAAAGTGGTATTGTGTTTGTTGGGGGTGGTTTTGTGTTTCTTTGCAAGTGGGAGTGGTATTCTACATAAATATCCAGCTGATCTTATCTCCCTAATATATTGTATCGGACTCGTATCAATTAACGAATAAATACGTAACATGTTTCGTTAATTAAATACCCGATTAATACGAAGATTCCCAATAAATAATCCTAAAATTATGGAGCACTTAGGAATATCATAAAATAGAATTCTGGAAGTTTTGGTCAAAAAATGGTCAACATTGACTAAGTCAAACATGGTCAAACGTGGACCCACTGCCTCGATTTTCGTGCCTAGACCAAAATTCTTCGAAAATTACGAAACTTTTACCATGCATAGAAAATAACATTTAAGTGACCCATCTCAAGTTTCAAGTCATTCTAGCAAGTGGAATTATTTTATTTGGATTTAATACGATTAAATCAGGTTTCGGTTCCGAATAAAATACGATTGGTCTTTCTATGAAATAGATGCATCTTTTGACCAATGTTTTGACTTTAATAAATACTTAGAATATATTTCCTAATATATAAAATATATTGAGAGTGTAGGAAATTTTTTTGAGTATTTAAAATAATTTTCTCCGAAAATAGAATAAATTGAGGAAGAGGGAGAAAAATTACTTTAAATATTTCTGGCACTAGATAAAATTAAGTATTAATATTCTACCACTGAATATTAATATTCTTGAGGGTAAAACCATTTTGAGTGCGAAGGCGGAATACTTTTGAATAAAAACTGATCGTTTTTAAATGTGGCACGAGTTCTCTAAAGAATATTAATCCCCGAATTTTCTTTGTTCGAGCCTGTCGCCTTATCACTTTTTGCAACGTAAATCTAAAAAATATCAAACCTTGATATTTCTTGTTCGATCTTATTACCTTGATTTAGAGATATATTCCATAAAAATATAATTTGATTTTTCGCAATAATGGAATATCTCTTATAAGGTAAAAATAGATATTGCTAGAATTGACTTTTGACTTTTAACAGAATCAATTAAAATAATGACCTAGTGGAGAGGATAACTAAGTGTAATTAAATTTTATGTTAAATCGTATAGATACCAAAATAAATAATATATCGAAGATATCCTTTCAATCTTCTCCTTTTTGGTATTTGCCAAATAAAACATAAAATTTAAAAATTTACCCGTGTGTGCTTCCCCTTAGTGTATGCATGAATTTAGAAAATATTTTAGACTCGATTTGAAGCACGCGGCAAACCGTTTTCTCCACTAATTGATTCCTGCAAAACAACTGAAGAGATGAATAAACATTGTTAGGTAATTCAGGAAATTTTGAAAATTTTAAATTGGGGGAGTCTAATTCTGGTCTAATTTTCTCTTCCCCTTTTTGTTTGGTATAATCCAAAAAGAATTTCGAATTTCCTCTTCCCATTTTTTTGAATATTTCGGGTAAGACCAATTGAATTGGTAAAGTACCGAATGACTTTCCTTTATTTCTCCTTTATTTGATATTTTTGATGTATTTATCAAAAATTGGTGCTTCCCCTTAAAATAAGATTTGTTTGTGAAAATCATTTTCATTTTCCTTATCTCTTCCTCTTTTGGTATAATATACTCTTGGTATATTACCTTTGTAATTTCTTCTTCCCCTTTTAATTTGGTATAGTACCAAATTTTCCTTTTCTTTTGTAATTCTTGGATTACCAAGAATTTTTGTTGCATTCGGTGTATTACCGAATAGTTTTTCCTTTTTTTTTGTTTGTAATTGATGTATTATCAATTATTTTTCTTTTTGAATCAAAGTAGTACAGAATTTCTTTCTTTTCTCCTTTCCTTCTTTTACTCGTTCATTTACTTGCAAAATTTTCTTTTATTTTAGTAAATGAATCTTATGTTCTTTTTCTTTTGGTGTGGTACCAAAGATTTTTGTTTTTCTCAATTTTTTATCAAATATTTATGAGTTTCAATCTTTTTTGTCAATCTGTGTTGCTCTGAGTTTGGCAATCATGATTCGTACAAATAACATTCTAATCACCTGTTTTCTTAGTAATCGAAAATATAATAACAGGTTTTTATTCAACTATTTTCACTCTAACCAAGTACGATTCTGTCTATAACGTTGTTCTAATGAACATTTAGTACAAGAATTTTGACAAATAAACAGTCCATAAACGATACAAACGTTATAACATAAGTTACTCAGATTTACAATTACAAGAATAATCTCGAATGTAGTCTGAATAGTCTTTCTGGATATAAGTTAGACCTATTCCACATAATCATAAATCATTCAGTCTTAAAAGTACATAATTCTTTTCGTAAGCAAACTGAATGTTCAAACAAGATTGTTGAAGGCTGATCAAAGAGTAAGTTCTTCATACACAAGTTGCAAATTTATACTACTAAGGAATCTGATAAGATAATCAATCGTAAGAGCATAGTTCTTGAGTATACGTATTCATCGGTATGCAAACTTGATAGTTTTCTAAGTACTCTTTTCCTTTACTAAATAGCAATAACAAACGCTAATTCATATCATCTCCAGGGATACTTTATTACCTTTGCGTACTATGTAACTTAAGTTCTGTTGTCCCAACAAGAATGCAATATTGAAATCTAGATATCTCACTTAGATTTTTCATCGTAGACCAAGCATCTGAGAATATTGATAAGTGGATTTATATTCACTTGGATCGCTTCAATTCGGCTTAAATTGATTGTCTTGGACTCAAGTTTGTTGTAGTTTTGATGTATTTTGCTTAGTTGTGCAGATTTACAAGAATATCGATTATGGTTGATGCTTCTATCGTTTTTGCAGGATAAATTGATTAAAATTCGGATTTCCGGGAAGGTTGCGCAGTCTACACTGTTTTGGCCATATCTGGAGTTCTAGAAGTCCGTTTTCAGCGATCTTACTGTCCACGCGAAGCTTGGGAGATTTTCTACAACATTGGACATGTCTTCCACACGCAGGCTGCGTGTGGTGGGCGCAGGCAGCGTGGCAAACAGACTGATGGGAGCAGGAAATTACTGTTTTGCCCTTTTTCAAGTTCTAATTGCATTTTGGGCAGTTTTTAGTACCTAAATCGAATTCTAATTGTAATAGAAGGTAATTTCTTGCTGGGCAAGAAAACTAGAACCTATTTAAACACATCTTAGCATTGTAATTCGTATCATTTTTATTATTGTAACGTAGAATTGCAAGGGAGAAAAGTGGAGAAGGATTCAACGCTCGTGACAAGCACGGATCTAGATCTACTTCATCTTTTGTAGACCTTGGATTATAGATTCTCAAATCTTTGTTTTGTTAATATTATTGCGTCTTTCTTTCATATCTTGTTTATTATCATGTTTTCATCAAATCCCATGACGATGAACGGTTCAATTATGAGCTAATTGTTGTCATGGGATTCTAATGGATTTATCTATGTAGCTTAGTAGTTTGAATGCTTTAAAGATCTATGTGTGGTGAATTTTTGATATCCTCGTATGGTTAATCTTAATGCTTTTAGATGCATAGCTAACATCTAAATTGAGTTATTAATCTCTAGCGAAACGAGAGTGGATCTTGAGATTTAGAACTTGCCATGCTAGCATAGGATAGGTTGATGTTTTAAAGTCATGATTTGTGGCGTAAATAAAGATATTATGCTGCCCTATGTGATCTTAATAGATGACTTGTGCTTAAACCGTTATGTTTTCAAATCTTATAGAGATATAGGGTGTAAACATAATTGGTGTCTACTCATCTTCTATCTCTTTTGTGGATGTATGACTAGTTTGGTATTCGTATACTGAGAAGTAGCATATACTTGTTTCGTGTTGTCTGGTCAGATATCAAAACCATCACATGCATTGAATAAAGGCGTCAACTCTAAGTGAAGTAGATAATGAAGTTAGAGTCCCATGTTTATTCTCATATAAGTAATTTAATTTTAAATCTCAGTCGTAAATTAATTCTTAGTTTGATAATTTGCATCTTAGTTTAATTTAGATAATTAAAACCCCAATTTGTGATTTGTCTTAGCAGTGAGTTATAACCATACATTATTGAATAGGTGCATTAACTGAATAGAAACTTAACCAGATCTCTGTGGAACAAACTTGAATTATATTACTTGTGACCACGTATACTTCCGTGATATTGTGTAAACAAGTTTTTGGCGCCGCTGCCGGGGATCATCGGTGTTTTATTTTTGGTTTATGTGCTTGTCATCAGTGGTCGTTAGCGTTCACTGACTCGGATTTTCTTACTTAGTTTGTGGTTTCTTGGTGTTTCAGGTACTTGAACGTGTATGCGAACACGTTTGTAAACGCGTAAACTGGCAAAAGTAGAACTTGCAGCAGCAAAAGAGTTGGCAGATTTACCAGTAGCAGCTAAGGCTTTGAAGGATTATTTTCAGCCTAAGATCAATGACATTCAGTCTAGCATTGTTAGACCAGCTATTGCAGCTAATACTTTCAAAATCAAGCCGGGCACGATTCAGATGGTGCAGAACTCAGTTCAGTTTGGGGGTGCTCCTACGGAGGATCCTAACATGCATATCAGGGACTTCATTGAGATCAGCGACACTTTCAAGTTTAATGGTGTGCCGGATGATGCGATCAAGTTGAGACTATTCCCATTCTCTCTGAGGGATAAAGCTAAGGGCTGGTTACACTCTTTACCAGCCGGTTCCATTACTACATGGGAGGATCTTGCTCAGAAATTTCTTACTAAATTCTTCCCTATGGCGAAAACTGCAGCAATAAGGAACCAGCTAACTCAATTTCAGCAGCAATCTCGTGAATCTTTGTGTGAGGCTTGGGAACGCTACAAGGAGATGCTTCGTAGGTGTCCACATCATGGCATGCCTAACTGGATGGTTATCAATGGTTTTTACAATGGGTTGGGAGCACAGTCTAGACCTTTGCTAGATGCAGCATCAGGTGGAGCTATGTGGGCTAAGAGCTATGAGGAGGCTTATGATCTTATTGAGATGATGGCTGCTAATGAATATCAAAATCCAACCCAGAGGCTTTCTCAAGGCAAGGTAGCAGGTGCTCTTGAAGTTGATACAGCTACTGCCATTGCAGCTCAGTTGAAGCCTTTTACGATGAAGGTGGATTCTTGATAGAATATATTTTTATATATATATTTTAGATGATTTTATTCTCATATTTATTGTGTTTTGCATTGATTTGGATTTTTATTTAATAGATTTGATTGTTTTATTGTAGGAAATAAAGAATTCATGACTTGGAAGGATTTGGAGCAAAAAGAGCTATTTTGGAGATAAAATAGGAGAAAATTCGTATTATTGGGCTGCACGGGCTGCCTGCACTGTTTGGGCCATATCTTGAGTTCCAGAAGTCAGAATTTAACGATCTTACTGTCCACGCGAAGCTTGTGGAATTTTCTTTAATTCAGAGGTGGTCCAGTAAGCAAAATCCAACTGGAAGAGCCCGGAAACAGAGGAGAAAAAGAAGTGACGAATTTTACAAGAAAATCCTATTCAATTATGGATATCTTTTTGTAAATTGATTAGAATATTAAAAAATACTTTTATTAGGAGATAGAGATCAGATTTTATGAGGAGGTTTTAATATAAAAACGTGGGAAGAGATAGATAGAGATATACGTATTTTTACAAGAGCCAGGTTTTTGGTTTTTCTCTCTCCATCTCTTCCTTTGTAAGCACTTGGTTTAATTTGGATCTTCATTGTTCTTCGTTAATACAAAGTTTGAGGTATTCTTTATTCTCTTGTTTTATTATTATATGTTTTACATGGCTTCTCTCATTATTCTTATTGCTTTTATTTCTGCCATGAGTGAGTAGTTTAATTCTAGGGTATTAGGGGAAGCCATGTTTGCACCATGATTTGGGCTTAATTTGATTAGTGAATTGATGGGTAAAGAGTAATTCTAATTGATATGTGTTAATTCCTAATTTGTGTAATTGCGCAATATCATAGATTAATTGATTGCAATAGGAGTAATAGATCGAAAGATTTTACTACTAGAGGCTTACATACAATTAGCGGAATTGAAGGTGAGTGTGAAAACATCATCGGATTTCTGAGAGTGTTAAAACTTGGAAAAGTTTAACCATTGCTCTAATTATTTTATCCGATTGATAAGCTATACCTTTGTTATTTGGTTGGTGTAAACACGGTGAACCTGAATTCCCTAGATCCCTTAATTAATTGAATTTTAACCTTGTTAAATTTGCTTTAGTAGTTAACAAAATTCTTAACTAATCGTTTGTGACTAGAAACAATTGATAACCATTGAATTAAATTTGAAACTGTCTCCTTGAGGATTCGACCCGTATTTGCTAGTATCTACTACAATTGATACCGTGCGCTTGCGGTTAGACATAATTTTACCCATCAAGTTTTTGGCGCCGCTGCCGGGGAGACGCCTAGTTTCTATAATTTTAGTTTGATTGTTTAGATTGTTTCTCTTGTCTCTTTGGAACTCTTGTTCCATTTGAGACCGATCTTACTGCTTTTCCTTGTTTAGTTGTTGATGCCCAGGACCAGGTCTCAAACGAAAGAAGATCAAGCGGAAGAGGATACAACTCCTCTTAGTCCAGATTCTAAACTTTCTTGTCAACAATACATAGATCTACAAAGGAAAGAGAAGCAGCAAGAGACACCTGAACCAAAGATTGAGATGGCGGACCTTCCCAAATCTTTGAAGAACTACTCACAGCCCTCTCCGAGTGGGGTACCTACTGGCCTTGTTATGCCAGCAATTCAAGCAGCAAATTTCGAGATCAAGCCTGCTTTGCTCACGATGATCCAACAGAATCAATTTGCTGGGCTTGCCTCCGAAGACCCTACAAATCATCTGCAACGGTTTCAACAGCTCTGTTCTACAATTAAACATCAGGGAGTCACTCCAGACCAGTTGAAAGTCATGTTGTTCGGTTTCTCTCTTCGTGACAAAGCTCAAAAATGGTTGAATGATATTGACCTGACCGAGTGGGATAAGATTGCTCAGGCTTTCTTAACTGAGTTCTTCCCTCCTAACAAAACCGACGATTTGATCGACAAGATGATGGGTTTTAAGCAAGATTATGGTGAATCTCTACGGGATGCTTGGGATAGATTTAAGGATTATCAACGTGCATGCCCTCACCATGGTCTTGAGAAGTGGTTTCTGCTTAAACGCTTCTACAATGGTCTTGATCCGGAAACAAAAGGGATGGTTGATAATGCTGCGGGTGGTGTGTTTTTAGACAAAAGAGTTGATGATGCACATGCTTTTCTCTCAAATTTGGCTGCCAATCACTTCAGTAATCCGAGAGCAGCCAAGAAAGGGGGTAAACTCGAAGTGGATGCCTATTCTTTATTATCATCTCAACTCGCTGCATTGACTCAGGAGATCCACTCATTGAAGACATCTCAGCCCTCTACACAACCTATGAGTATCAATGCACTGTCATCAATGGCTCCAATGAATAATCCAGTATGTGAAGTCTGTGGCATCCAAGGCCACTATGGTAACGATTGCCAATACAATGCTCAAAATTCACAACATTTTCAGATGGAGCAAGCAAATGTTTTCCAACAGAGGCAGCAGTACAATCCGTACTCCAACACTTATAATCCTGGTTGGAAAGATCATCCGAATTTCTCATATAGGAACAATAATGCTCAGAATACAAATGTTCCTAATCAGCAGCAATATCAGCAGTCGTACCAGCCTCCTCCACAGCAACAGTATAGGCCTCCGCAAGGACCTATGAATCCCCCTGGATTCCAAAGGCCTCCTCAGAATTATGCTCCTCAAGCAAATCAAGCTGCACAGGCTGATAATCAAGGTGATATGATGAAGATAATGTTACAAATGCAAACAAATATGAACCAGATGGAGATACATAATAAGATGCTGGAAACTCAGATTGCTCAAATGGCTAGTTCTTCGTCTACAAGGCAACAAGGCTCTCTACCAGCCCAACCAACTCAGCCAAAGGAAAATGTGAATGCCATTGCTCTTAGGAGTGGTCGTACATATGATGCTCCTCCAATGCCTACTGATGATGTTCCTACAGAGAAAGAAAAAGAGAATTCTGAGGAAGACAAGGTAGAGAAAGTTGTTGAAGATGCAAGCGAAGGTGAAACTGAGGAAAGCAAGAAAAAGGACAAGGAAAAGACTGCAGTTGCTCCTCCACCATTTGTGCCAAAGCTCCCATTCCCTAGCAGGATGAACAGAACTAAGGTGGACCAGCAGTTTGGTAAGTTCATGACACTTGTCAAGAATCTTGAGGTAACAGTTCCTTTCACTGATTTAATTTCTCAAGTTCCATCATATGCAAAGTTTCTTAAGGATATTCTCACTAAGAAAAGGTCTTTTGGTGAGGTGGAGACAATAGCTTTTACTGAAGAGTGCAGTGCTATTTTACAAAATAAGTCTCCACCTAAGCTTAAAGATCCTGGTAGTTTTTCGATCCCGTGTCATTTAGGTGCATTGTTCATTGATAAAGCTTTATGTGATTTAGGCGCTAGCGTCTCAGTCATGCCTCTCTCGGTTTTTCAAAAACTAAATATGGGAGAATTAAAATGTACACAGATGACTTTGCAAATGGCAGACCGTTCAATAAAATATCCCCTTGGAATTTTAGAGGACGTGCCTGTTAGGGTTGGAAAATTCTATATTCCTGTAGACTTTGTAGTTCTAGATATGGAAGAGGACAGCCAAATACCTATTATTTTAGGTAGACCATTTCTTTGTACTGCAGGTGCTGTTATTGATGTTAAAAGTGGGACTCTCACATTGAGCGTTGGTGATGATAAAATTACTTTTACTCTAACCTCTGCTCTTAAATCCCCTTTGCTTGAGAATACTTGCTGCAGGATCGATGTTATAGATGGAATTGTCCGAGATGAAACGCCTCAGATTATATTGAATGATGCATTGGAAGCAGTGCTCATGCTTGAAGCTTCAGAAGGAGAAGGACATGCTGAAGTCGATTCATTGATTCTTCAGTTGGATGGTGCAGCTGATCCGAATTGTGAGGTAACCAACACTGACACTTCTTGTGGTCAACCTCAGGTAAAGAAAATAGAGTTAAAGCCTTTGCCATCTAATCTGAAATATGTGTTTCTTGATGATGAAAAGACTTGTCCTGTGATTGTTAGCTCTAGTCTTGATGATAACCAGATTTTTAAGCTTCTTACTATTTTGCGTGCGCATAGAAAAGCTATTGGGTATAGTATTGATGATCTTACGGGGATTAGCCCAGACTTTTGCATGCATAGAATCCACTTAGATGATGACCATAAGCCTTGCATACAGGGACAACGTCGCTTGAACCCTAACATGCAAGAGGTTGTTAAAAAAGAAGTTTTGAAATTGTTAGATGCGGGCATCATTTACCCGATTTCTGATTCTAAATGGGTAAGCCCAGTTCAGGTAGTCCCTAAGAAAGGAGGAACAACGGTAATTAAGAATGATAAAGATGAATTAATTCCCACTCGAATTGTCACCGGTTGGCGAATGTGCATAGATTACCGTAAGTTAAATACTGCTACTAGGAAAGATCACTACCCTCTCCCTTTCATTGATCAGATGTTAGAAAGACTTGCTAAGCATAAGTACTTTTGCTATTTAGACGGATATTCAGGGTTCTTTCAGATCCCTATACATCCTGATGACCAAGAAAAGACTACATTTACTTGCCCATATGGTACCTTTGCATATCGTAGAGTGCCTTTTGGTTTGTGCAATGCCCCTGCTACTTTTCAGCGTTGCATGACTGCCATATTTTCTGATTTCATAGAGTCTATCATGGAAGTATTTATGGATGATTTCAGTGTTTATGGGTCTGATTTTGATGTATGTCTGCATAATCTTTCTAAAGTGCTTAAACGTTGTGAAGAGGTGAATTTGGTTTTGAATTGGGAAAAGTGCCACTTCATGGTCAATGAAGGAGTGGTACTTGGTCATTTGATTTCTGAACGTGGCATCCAGGTTGATAAAGCAAAAATTGAGGTGATTGAGAAACTTCCTCCTCCTGTTAATGTCAAGGGAGTGAGGAGTTTCCTTGGTCATGCGGGTTTTTATCGTCGTTTTATAAAAGATTTTTCAAAAATTGCAAAACCCCTCACTCAATTGTTGCTTAAGGATGCCACCTTTGTGTTTACTGATGCTTGTTTGGAGTCTTTTAACAGGATTAAGGAAGCTTTGATAAGTGCACCAATCATTCAACCTCCAGATTGGAACCTTCCATTTGAAATCATGTGTGATGCAAGTGATTATGCAGTTGGAGCAGTTCTCGGTCAAAGGAAAGACAAGGTATTGCACGCTATCTACTATGCAAGTAAAACCTTGGATGAAGCTCAAGTCAATTATGCTACAACCGAGAAGGAACTTCTAGCTGTGGTCTACGCTCTTGACAAATTCCGGGCCTATCTCATTGGCTCCAAAGTCATTGTTCACACTGATCATTCGGCACTTAAGTATCTGTTGGCGAAGAAAGAAGCAAAGCCAAGGCTTATTCGTTGGATTCTTTTACTTCAAGAGTTTGACTTGGAAATCAAAGACAAGAAGGGTGCTGAGAATGTAGTTGCGGATCATCTCTCACGGTTGCGTTTCAAATCTGATATTGCGTCAAGTACTCCTATTGACGATTCTTTTCCAGATGATCACCTGTTTTCGGTTGCTACTCAAACTCCCTGGTATGCAGATTTTGCAAATTTCTGTGTTAGTGGATCTCACCCTCCAGAATTGACTTATCAGCAAAGAAAGAGGTTTTATCACGATGCTAAACAATATTTTTGGGATGACCCTTTCTTGTATCGAAAGTGTGCTGATGGAATCTTTCGTAGATGTGTTCCTGAGTTCGAAGTACATGACATTCTCAAGCATTGTCATTCTCTCGCATGTGGAGGTCACCATGGTCCTTCCAAAACCGCTGCTAAAGTACTTCAATCCGGTTTCTTTTGGCCGTCTCTATTTAAGGATGCTCGTGCTTTCTGTTTGGCGTGTGATGCATGTCAAAGGACGGGTAATATTTCTAAACGCCATGAGATGCCTCAAACCGGTATTCTTGAGGTTGAGATATTTGACGTATGGGGTGTTGATTTTATGGGACCCTTCCTAAGTTCTTGTGGGATGAGATACATCTTAGTCGCTGTCGATTATGTGTCCAAGTGGGTTGAAGCAATTGGATCGGTAACAAATGATTCCAAGGTAGTTATGAAGCTTTTCAAGAATATTATCTTCCCACGATTTGGAGTTCCTAGAACAGTGATAAGCGATGGTGGTTCTCATTTTCGCCATCGTCAGTTTGAAACTTTGTTGAAGAAATATGGCGTTACTCACAAGGTTGCTCTTGCATATCACCCCCAAACAAGTGGCCAAGTGGAGGTTTCTAACCGACAAATCAAAAGCATTTTGGAGAAAATGGTTGCAAAGTCAAGGAAAGATTGGTATTTGAAGCTAGATGATGCTTTGTGGGCTTATCGGACGGCATATAAGACACCTATAGGCACCACTCCTTATCGGTTGGTCTATGGTAAAGCATGTCACTTGCCAGTGGAATTGGAACATCGCGCCTTTTGGGCTATAAAAGAACTCAACATGGATTTGAAGGCTGCGGGGCAAGCGAGACTTTTTCAACTTAATGAGTTAGATGAGCTTCGATTTGATGCTTATGACAATTCTCGGCTTTACAAGGAGAGAACGAAGCAGATGCATGATAAGATGATTCAGAGGAGAGATTTTCAGGTTGGTGACAAGGTGTTGTTGTTCAATTCTAGACTTCGACTTTTTCCCGGGAAACTCAAATCAAGATGGTCGGGACCTTTTACCGTCACCGAAGTCAAATTTTATGGTGCTATTGAAATTATGGGACGAGACGGAACAAAATTTAAGGTCAACGGTCAACGCCTTAAATTATTTGTGGATGGTGCATTCGTAGGGAAGATGGAAGTGATTTATCTTGACAACCCCTCCACGGAGATCTGAACCAGCTGAGTCGAGCCAACGACGTTAAACAAAAGCGCTTCATGGGAGGCAACCCATGCATTTGTGTCAAAAAGAAAAAAAAAAAAAGAAAAAGAAAAAGAGTGTTGTATTCAAAAAAAAAAAAAAAAATTTGAACAGTTCGAGCAGGCTGCGCCCCAGTAACGCAACCTGCGCCTGCGTCACTGCATAAAACGCTGGCTGCCCCGCTTAAACGCAGGCTGCGCCTGCGTTAACCGCAGTCTGCCCTGAAACGCAGCCTGCGGCTGCGTTACACCTTTTCTGCCCTGAAATTTTCCGAAAATTGTTGTTTTTCAGCATGGAAAAAACCCCAAATTCTATCCTAATTCCAATTTCTTCAATTCCTAATTTTTGTATCTATTCTAAATCAAATCCAACACTCCTAAATCTCTCATGCACTCTAAATTTTGTATCAAATCTCTCCATCATCTTATATATATATACACACCTTTCCATACAAATCCAATTCCTCTTCTATTTTCTTTAAATCTCCAAAAATTCAATTCTAAAGAGGAATTAATTGCAAGTTCACCTCTCCAATTCGTAGTGGGTTTATTTCTTCTCTCCAAATTTATTTTAATTGCGAATTTGTGTTCTTGTAAATTGGGATTTATATTATTCTTGATATATTGGGGTATTTTTGGTGTGATATTGCTTGGTAATTTTTGGTGGAGCTTCTTATGAGTTGGGTATTGATTATTTTGGCTCGTAAGCATGGGAGAGATAGTGCTAATATTGGGAAATTTTCATTTTCGACGGTGGAGGTTAAATTTAATCGGTTGATGTGAGACTAATTGCTAAGGAAAGGGGATTTTTGCGAGAAAAAATTTGTTGGGTTGGTTCATATGATTAGTGGGTGGCTCCTAAGCGAATGAGGGGTGATTTTCACATCCGACAACTTGATTCCAGGGGAGTTTTCTTTCTTTTCTTTTTAGTGTAGTTTTATTTTGTTTTTAGTTGTAGTTTTGTATCTTGTTCATTAGTTCATTGGGGACAATGAACCGCTTAAGTGTGGGGAAGGGTTCTCAATGTTAAGAGAAAATTTAAAAAAAATAAAAAAAAAATTATTAAAAATTGAAAAATACCAAAAATAATTCTAGCCATGCAATTTGATTAGTTGTTGTATTTTGCTTGATACACCCATGCATGCGTAGGAATCTTGTGTTTATGGATGCTTTTGTATGAGAAGTGACGTGCTTTGTTCTTGTGCACACACTTTCACTAGCAAGTTGAAACTGGTAGACTTAATTGGATGTAGTAAGTGATTAGAATGACATGAATATGTGCAAGATGACTTGGTTTCCATGCTTTGAGTACAAGTAGGTGCGTTAAAGAGTCTTGTTACCTGGGATTGATTATGTTTTGTCACACCAAGTGAGTTTTGAGCCTATATGCATATCTTTTGCATGATTTTTCGTTTGCTTGAGTGTCCACATGTTGTTTACATTGCTAGCACTTACTTAAGATCTTTCTTGAAATGCATGACATTACTTGATGATGAGATGATAAAGGCACTTAGGTTTAACTTCGTATTTCCCATATTTCCTCACCTTTTAAAACATGATCAATTAGTTAACCTGTTGAGCTTAATCCTATTCTTTCGGTGACACACCACATTACTTGCCATTATCCTTTTTATTCTATTGGCCTTACATTAAATTTGAACCTAATTGTCAAAGGCTAGTATTGTGCTTAAGGGAGTAATAAGGTGTTCATAAAAGGGGGGTTATTGATGATCATACCATTGGGGAATATTGATTTTGGTTGATGCTTGTTAGTCGAAATTCATAAAAATATCTATGGATCATGGTGCTTATTCCTTAGCTCTTAAAGAAAACAAAAACAGAAAAAAGAAAAAATAGAAAAAAAAAGAGAAAAAAAAATAAATAAATTTGAGAGCATTCTTATGTTTGTATGATCCTTCTTCATTCGACTAGTCAAGTTATAAGGGTTATTGAAAAATCCAAGTGTGGGGAAGTATTTGTGGTTTTAATAGAAAGGGAATTGAATAATGATTATTGTTGGGTACTAGCTTTTGACATTTAACCTGTTTAGCTTTACTTGACATACCTGGTCCCTAGCCCACGTTACAACCCGAATAAAGACCTTTTGATTGTCATCAGTGATGTATGTTGTGTTGAGAGTGAGATTGATTGCGAGTGTCAAGTTGTGTTTATGATTTTGTTGGAATTGAGTGATACACTTAACCTTGTTCTTGAGTGAATATTCGTTTTTGAGTGAAAGGTGAGTTATTACTTGTTTTGGCATAGGAGATCCCAGGTTTAGACTTAAAGATGTGTTTCTTGTGGACTTAGCATGATTACCAACGATTTTTACACTTGACATGAATTTTTATGACCTTCTGCATGTTGGTTGAGTAAACTACGTGAATACTTGCACTTTTGACACCAAGACATCGTATGTTTACTTTGATTCTTAAGTTGATGTGGCATGAGAGGACTTGTGTGTGTGGTGTTGTGTTAGCATTGATCTTTTGCATGGTTAGATGAATTTTGTGGGTACATTCACTATAAACCCTCACGAGACAACACTCGTCCTACTAGGGCTGCCTAGGGGTTTAACGGCTTGTTGCATATGCTCAATGCAATCGTGTCATCTACGAAAGTGATGTTTGTTAGGACTTAGTTTTTATTTCACTTATTTGCCCGAGGACGTGCAAATGCTTAGTGTGGGGATGTTTGATAGAATATATTTTTATATATATTTTAGATGATTTTATTCTCATATTTATTGTGTTTTGCATTGATTTGGATTTTTATTTAATAGATTTGATTGTTTTATTGTAGGAAATAAAGAATTCATGACTTGGAAGGATTTGGAGCAAAAAGAGCTATTTTGGAGATAAAATAGGAGAAAATTCGTATTATTGGGCTGCACGGGCTGCCTGCACTGTTTGGGCCATATCTTGAGTTCCAGAAGTCAGAATTTAACGATCTTACTGTCCACGCGAAGCTTGTGGAATTTTCTTTAATTCAGAGGTGGTCCAGTAAGCAAAATCCAACTGGAAGAGCCCGGAAACAGAGGAGAAAAAGAAGTGACGAATTTTACAAGAAAATCCTATTCAATTATGGATATCTTTTTGTAAATTGGTTAGAATATTAAAAAATACTTTTATTAGGAGATAGAGATCAGATTTTATGAGGAGGTTTTAATATAAAAACGTGGGAAGAGATAGATAGAGATATACGTATTTTTACAAGAGCCAGGTTTTTGGTTTTTCTCTCTCCATCTCTTCCTTTGTAAGCACTTGGTTTAATTTGGATCTTCATTGTTCTTCGTTAATACAAAGTTTGAGGTATTCTTTATTCTCTTGTTTTATTATTATATGTTTTACATGGCTTCTCTCATTATTCTTATTGCTTTTATTTCTGCCATGAGTGAGTAGTTTAATTCTAGGGTATTAGGGGAAGCCATGTTTGCACCATGATTTGGGCTTAATTTGATTAGTGAATTGATGGGTAAAGAGTAATTCTAATTGATATGTGTTAATTCTTAATTTGTGTAATTGCGCAATATCATAGATTAATTGATTGCAATAGGAGTAATAGATCGAAAGATTTTACTACTAGAGGCTTACATACAATTAGCGGAATTGAAGGTGAGTGTGAAAACATCATCGGATTTCTGAGAGTGTTAAAACTTGGAAAAGTTTAACCACTGCTCTAATTATTTTATCCCATTGATAAGCTATACATTTGTTATTTGGTTGGTGTAAACATGGTGAACCTGAATTCCCTAGATCCCTTAATTAATTGAATTAAAACCTTGTTAAATTTGCTTTAGTAGTTAACAAAATTCTTAAATAATCGTTTGTGACTAGAAACAATTGATAACCATTGAATTAAATTTGAAACTGTCTCCTTGAGGATTCGACCCGTATTTGCTAGTATCTACTACAATTGATACCGTGCGCTTGCGGTTAGACGTAATTTTACCCATCAATTCTCTTGCTAATTATGGAGTTCAGCAGGTGGCTATTATTTTTGAGTTATGTGCGGGCGCACATGAGACGAATCAGTGTGCTATCTCGTCTGAATCAGCACAGTTTGTGAGTAACTTTCAGAGACCTGCTGCACTAGTTCCAGCCACTTATTATCCGAATAACAGGAATCATCCCAATTTCAGCTGGAGCAATAATCAAGGTGCTCAACAACAGCAGCCTTATCAGTAGTTTCAGGGTCAGTAAACGAGGCCATTCAATCAAGGTTTTCAGCAACAGTATGCTCCAAGGCAACCATATCAACCTCCAGGTTTTCAATAGCAGTCTCATGTTAGTGCGGGTCAATCTTCTAATGAAAAATCAAAAATAGAGGAGTTGAGGATGATGGTTAAAAGCCATGCAGTTTCTCTCAAGACCTTGGAGAATCAGATGGGGCAGCTTGCAAGTGCTTTACTTAATAGGCCACAAGGAACTCTTCCTATTGATACGGAGGCTAATCCAGGCAGAAGGGAAAGCAAAGAACAGGTCAATGCAGTTACTTTGAGATCTGGAAAAGTCATGAGGGATCCTAAATCAGTAGCTAAGGAAGATAAAGATGTTCAGAATCAGCAGGTTGAAAAATCTGCAGTGCCAGAAATTGAGAAATCTAATTTAGTGGCTGATCAGCTTGATGGTGAGAAGAGCAATAAACCTGTTGAAAAGTCTACTCCGAAGCAATCTTCAAAGAATAATCAGATCTATCCTCCTCCTCCATATCCTGGACGCTTGCAGAAAAGTCAAGAGAAACAGTTTCAGAAGTTTATGGATGTCTTCAAGAAATTGTCCATTAACATTCCTTTTATTGAAGCATTGGAGCAGATGCCGAGATATGCAAAGTTCATGAAGGATATTTTGTCACGAAAGAGAAGGTTGGAATAATTTGAAACAGTGGCTCTAACGGAGGAGTGTAGTGCAGTTCTGCAGCAGAAGTTGCCACCCAAACTTAAAGATCCGGGGAGTTTCACTATTCCGTGCATGATTGGCAACCTTTCATTCAGCAAGTGCTTATGTGATTTGGGAGCTAGTATTAATCTCATGCCCTTGTCTGTTTTCAAGCAACTTGGTCTACCGGAGCCGAAACCAACCAACATCTCTTTGTAGTTGGCTGATCGATCTATCACTTATCCGAGGGGTATAGTGGAGGATGTCTTAGTGAAAGTTGATAAGCTCATATTTCCTGCCGATTTTTTGATTCTAGATTTTGAAGAAGACAAGAAGATTCCTATAATCTTGGGAAGGTCTTTTCTAGCTACGGGCCGTAATTTGATCGATGTGTAAAAAGGAGAGCTTACAATGAGGGTACAAGATCAGAATGTCACCTTTAATGTGTTCAAGGCCATGAAATTTCCAACAGAGGATGAAGAGTGTTGCAGTGTGAAATTAGTTGATACGGGTAAGAGAAAGAAGTTTGATTAGTTATTGAGCGAAAAATTGGACTCGCTCATGATAAAACATCACATCACTGATTCCATTGACAATTCTTCAATTCGAGATCTTTCGAGTGTAAAGCTTGGGAAACTTCCACCACATTTGAGGTATGTCCTTTTGAATAATGAGCTAGTGATTTTTGAAGAGGGGCATGATAATGTGTTGCGAAGGTGGAAAGCCGATGCTAAGGAAGAAGAAAGTTTTGTTCAGCCGTTCGAGTCGGAGAAGCACCTTAGAGGTGTGAAGAAGAAAAAGAAGAAGATTAAGCCGTTGGGTGGTAAAATTAGGTTGAAGTCTGACGGAAGAGATTTGTGGAAATCAAGCAAACAAGATGTCAACGTTCATATGAATGGTCTTTCTGTTGAGGACGGTTCAGTTATTCTTTTAAAACCGCCATGAGTTGAGGAAGTAACGTCAAGCTATTGACGTTAAAGAAGCCCTTCGTGGGAGGCAACCCACGCATTAGTGTAGGAAAAAAAATAAAAAATAAAAAAAATTGAGTGTTGTTTTCTCAAAAAAAAAAAATCGAAATAGTCTGTGACACGCAGGTTGCGCCTGCGTTACTGCATCTCGCGCAGGTTGCGCCTCTGTAACGCAGGCTGCGCCTGCGTTACTGGACTCCGCGTAGGATGCGCATGGGAAACGCAGGTTGCGCATGGGAAACGCAGGTTGCGCCTGCGTTATAGCTTCTAGAATTTTTTTCTGCCCGATTTTTGGTGCTTTAACCTACACAATTTCCCCCAAATTCTATCCTAACTCAAATTCCTTTAATCCCTAATTCCTATGTCTATTCTAGATCAATTCTATAGCATCCTAAATCTCTCCTACACTCTAAATTTTTTACCAAACCTATCCATCATCTTATATATATACACACCCATACATACAAATCCAATTCCTCTTCTATTTATTTAAATCTCTAAAAATTCAATTCTAAAGAGGAATTCATTACAAGTTCACCTCTTTGATTCGTAATTGGTTTATCTCTTCTCTAATATTATTTTTATTAGGAATTTGTGTTCTTGTAAATTGGGGATTTGTATTATTCTTGGTGTTTGGGCTATTTTTGGTGTGATATTGCTTGGTGATTATTGGTTGAGCTTCTTATGAGTTGGGTATTGATTCTTATGGCTCCTAAGCGTGGGAGAGGTGGTGCTAGTGTTGCGAAATTTTTGTCTTCGACGGCGGAGGTTGACTTTAATCGGTTGTTGTTGAGGCCAATTGCTAAAGAAAGGGGATTTTGCCGAACAAGCATGTTGAGTTGCGACGGGGAAGGATATTTTAGGTGCCTTGTAGGTTTGTTTTCTACTATCCCTTGTATTTACTTCCATTCAATACGGACATTGAATATTTTAAGTTTGGGGGTGGTTTGAGGGATTATTAGTTGTTGTTGTGTATATGTATTCATGTAGGATTTCATGCTTTGCATATTAGTAGTAGTAAATTATGCATTTATGTTCGTGTTATCTACGTTTGTTTCATATAGGACATTCTGTTTTTATGTTCGTATATCATGTGAGTTCAAAATAGTTTGCATTTGCACCCATGCTTGATAGGAATTTTGTGTTGTTAACGCTTTTGATTGAGAAGTGATATGCTTTGTTCTTATGCACACACATACACTAGTAAGTTGAAGCTAGTAGACTTATTGAATGTTGTAAGTGATTAAAAGGACATGAATATGTGCAAGATGATTTAGTTTGCATGCTTTGAATACAAGTAGGTGCATTAGAGAGATTTTTGCTTGGGATTGAGTATGTTTTTCCCTACACCAAGTGAGCTTTTGAGCCTTATTGCATATTTGTTGCAATTTATTCGTTTGCTTGAGTGTCCACGGATTGTTTGCATTGCTAGAAGTTGTTTGAGGTCTTTCTTGAAATGCATGACATTATTTGATGATTAAAATGATAAAGGCATTTAGTAATAACCGCATATTTTCCCATATTACCACACCATATTTACATGATCAATTAGTTAACCCATTGAGCTTAATCCTATTTTTTGGTGACATACCACATTACTTGCCTAGACCTTTTCTTGTATTGGCCTTACATTAATTTGAACCCACATTGTCAAAGGCTAGTAGAGTGTTTAAGGGAGTAATAAGTTGTGTAAGGAGGGGTTTATTGTTGGTCTTACTTTTGGGGGAAATATTGAAAATTGGGTTTGTTTACTTGATAGTCGGCATGTGTAATAAAATTGTGGGATCATTGTTATTGTTGATATTATTGTGTTTTGTTATATTTAGCTCTAGAAAAAAAAAGAAAGAAAAAAAAGAAAAAAAGAAAGAAAAAAAAATTTAAAATATATATTATGAGAGCATAGTTGTGTTTGTTGTGATCCTACCTTAGTCGACTAGTCGAGTGTTTGTTTCTAGATAAAGTTATGTGTGGGGGGGAAATAGGGTGTTGTGTATGATTCATTATAGTTCCTACTAGCTTTTGTCACTTCACCTGATTTGGCTTATTTGTCATACCTTGTCCCTAGCCCCGTTACAACCCAAATAAAGACCTCACTACGCCATATATGGGCAATAACTACGCCTAAAAAAGTGTGCTTATAGCCCAAAAAGTGTGGCTAAAACAAGAAAAACAGGCTACGGTTACACTTTTACCAAATTTGAGGGTGTTACAAAAACGGCCGCAACCACAGACCCCTATGCTGACACTTTTTTGGTTTCTGGTGACACGAGTATATTTGTGTAGCTGTAGACCCCTATTCTTACAATTTTCTTTTCTGTGGCTACATCTTGAAACTTGTCGCCGTAGACCTATGCCAACACAATTATCAATATGGTAACACCATTAAAAGTATAGCCGTAGACCTATGCCTACACCTGTTTAGTACAACTGTAACATAATACTGTGAAACAGTTTGATATTTTTGGCAACAACTTTATCACTATGGCTACACTTTTATCTTTAATAGTTTAATATTTTGCCTACACTTTATTATACTTTTGCCAACACTTTAAATACAAAAATGAAACATATAATATTGAAATATAAAGCTTCCCATTAAAAATATTGTCAAACATCCCAAAACACAAACAACCATCCAAATTACACAAGACTATCAACAAACCATTCCAATACAACCAACCATCCAAATTTACTACAAAAACCAACAAACCATCCAAATTAACTAAACCGACATCCAAAAGTTGATTTAAATACCATCAAAAACTATCATAATTAAGTAGCGCTTAGAAACTAAGTAATACCATCGCAATCCAAAGATATAACAGAAACTACTGAACACTTAGCATATGATAAAATAATCTAGTCAGTCATTTAATGAGAGACACTGTGATCATCATCAGACACTTGCACTGATTTCTCAGAGCCCTCAATGTTCAACTTCAAATCTGGGTTCTTGTCAGCCAACATTTTCATCATTTCTCGAACTTTTTGGTCCAGTTTCTCATCCATCTCTTTTTGCAATTGAGCCCTGATCTTAGTAGTGATGTCTGACACCAGCTGATCTGGAACGGAGGATGTACATGGTGATGCCGAGGACTTCGACTTTGGTTCCTTTTTTCGAATAAGCCTCCCAATTAGGTAAGATGGGCCGTGTTCCTTGCCACCATGAACCAACTTATTAGCAGCCTCAGCACCTTCATTTTGTAGAACTTTCTCAACATCAACCTGTAAAAAAAAAAAAAGAATAGTGCATTTGATTGAGACACAAAATACAATAATAAAAAAATATCAGAGAAATGTCCATTTAATACTTACAACTTTATCCTAAACCGTTTTAAGCACCTCCGGAGGTAACTTGTACTCGCGGCCATCTTTTCGTTTGCGAGTCGCTACATATACATCAGCATCATAGACTTTAGCAAGCTCTTCACAATCAGCATCAGATTCAGCATCACCGTCGATAGGGTTTTTTCAAGATTTTTAAGTTTCTCAAGTTTTTCAAGTCGCTGAATTCAATAAATAGAACATATAAAAACATCACTCATCCTGCTAATAAACTGCTAAACTACAAAAAAATTACAAAAAAAATTATGGTCAAATAAGCATTACCAGCTTGTGGGCAATTTGGGCGAAACTCGTGGCCCCAGTAGTATGGGTCTCCGTAATTTTATTCCGTGACTCTTGATTCCTTTTTGCAATTTCCTATATAAAAAGGGAACATTTAATAGTCACTTTTCATACTTAATTATACATAATAATGACATGAATTAACATTCATCAATTTCCAGTCCATAATCTAGTTAAATTAGAGCCTCGTTATATTGAACATTGAATTTAAATTCATTACCTGAACTTTTTCGTCACCCCAATACTTCAAAAGAATCCTCCAATCTGAAAGAGGAACCTCTTCGGGCCTGTGTGCCAACCTCTCATCATCTGTACTATAAGGTTTATAATGGTCTCTCTTGATTCGACCTTTGAAGCTCCTAAAGTGATCACTCATCGATTTATTAATCCACGGTACAGCGTCTTCTGGAATGATATACTTGTCCTGTATAAAATTACACAAAGTGCATAAACATGAATATATAAACCAAATGTTGCGAGATTTTCACATATTAGACATATTTTACCTGGACATACTCCAATAACAGCCCTTTTTTTCAGGAACTTGATGCCAACTGGCACAAGTAAGAGACACAAACTGCCTAACAGTTGTCCCCAAAAAATTGCTAAATTCAGATAATAACTTGCCATCATCCGCAACAGGCTGCTTGAGATAATTGAGGGTGATCCTTTTTTTCTCTCCTCTATTATGAACAATGTTCATTTTGGTCTTCCCTCTTTTTCTTTTTGGAGCTGCATCAACAGGTGCATCATCTGGAATATTGTAAATTTAATTGTTATGCCTTTTTCAACTTTTATATTTCAGTAAAAAAATTATATAAAAATGAATTGCAAAGTGAAAATGAATAATATAATTGTTTTATGTAATAGCATGTAAAAATGAATTGCAAAGTAAAAAATCATATAAGAGCATGTAATACTCTAACATGCATGTGATCTAGTAAATTACCGGACTGTGACTGCAAATGTTGCGTTTGACACTCTGCTCGCGGAATTTCCTTTTCAATTTGTTGTTTTTCCCGTAACTCCAAGTACAGAGCCATTGAACCAGGACCTTCTCTCAAACTTTTTAGCTTTTCTTTTAGAGAAACCACTGGTGCATTATTAACCTTCAAAGCAAGAATATTAAAATATAAAAAAAACTTCACAAACCTCAACTTCCGTAATTTGGTAACTAGAAGAACTATTGTTAATACCTCCACAGGAAGTGAAGTTGCGCCTGCAGTTGCTTCCTTCTTTTCAGATGAACCTGGTAGTTTAGTAGCTTGCAAACGAGTTCTTGGACCAGCACCGATCTCAACTCTTTGTCTCTTGACCTTTTTTGTTCTCTACAAATTTTAGTATTTACCAATTACCAGCAGTACTATAAATTAAGTAAAATTAAGTTAATGCATAAATTAAATAAAAACATACCTTTGAAGTGACATTATCATCCTCACGATCACTTTGTTGTTCAACTTCAACATCATTATTATCCAGGACATACTCACTTTCACTTGCATCTTCATTTGTTTCCTTGCATTTACCTTTGTCCTTTTGACAACTCTTAGCAGACTTACTTGGGACCAATCCAAGTTCTTTAAGTTTTTCTTTATTTTTCGCTACATTATCATTCCTTTTCATCTCATAGTCATTACATCCTTGCCCTTCAACACATTTTCCCAATTCCTCACCAACTGTCTTTGCCTTTGGATCAGGCAATCCCGCACCAGCTTCTTTTGTCTTTGTATCACGCAATTCCTCACTGGATTTCTTTGCCTTTATATCAGGCAATCCCGCACCAACTATCTTTGCCTTGGGATCAGGCAAACCCTCACCGGCTTTCTCTGCCTTTGTATCAGGTGACTCAAACCTTTTTATATAATCCGCCAGACCTATTAATTCCTCCTCATGAGTACTAACATCATCATTGAACTGTAGTTTTTTCCTTGTGCTAATTCTCCTTTCCTTATCGTCATTCCTATCCTTCAGCTTTCGTTTTTTCTCAGCATTGATATTCTGTAGTGTCACAAAATTCCGCTTCTCAGCCATCTTTTCTTTAGTTATAACAGGGCTTGATCTTGGCCTTACAAACACATGCGGTTGCACTTGTTTCACTGCTGGTATAGCTTTGTTGACAGTGCACTCAATGTAAAAGTCAAGCTCAGTTTTCTCTTGAGTAAATTGACGAAGAGTTTGATCATCTGACACTAGTTTCCAGCCATCATTATTAAAAAATATGCCTCCAATCTCCTTGTATTTCATTTCTTTAACAAATTCCATCAGTACTGAGTAGGAAAACCTGTCAGGGTCTTCCTCAAATGTATCATGTGAGCCACCAATATACTTATTCTTTGTGAAGCGTCCCTTGTGGTGCAATCGAACAATCACAGTTTCATCCATCCTGTAACAAAATCCAATACTGGTCAGTCACATTACAATTAACTTAATTTAAAATTTAAGTACAATTGATCCATAGTAACCAACATTCCCAACTAATGGATTACAGTCCTTTGAACTTGCAAAACTAGTTGTTAAGGCTGTCAAAAACACACCACTATTCTGCGTTGTACACTTACGATCTCTTTTATTTGTATGAAACCTAAATCCATTCACTACATACCCACTAAACCCCTTAGCCGCTCGTCGTGGACCTTTTGCTAAGGAAAGTAGTTCCCTTGAAGCCCCCATTTGTTGCCTAATTTCACTCCTGAACCACTCACATATTTCATCGGTATGTGTTTTTTCCTTTTTATACCGTTTGGACTTCACGTTATTGTCCAATAATGCACGATGTTTCCTGAAATTATACACAAGTAGAGTATATCAATGTACTGACTTAGATAAATTATTTTATTTAATTATTAATTAAATGTTTCGGACATTATTAAGGTTTAAAGACTTACTCAATTAGCTCTACCACTGCCTCATCGTTGTAGTTAAATAAAATATATCGATGAGCTGCGATCCACATTTCTTCAGACAAGTGAATATCTTTCCCGTTTCTGTTTTTTCCCGAACCAATAGAATACCCACTAGTTTCTACATTTGGAGTTGCAGACTCATTTAACGACTTATCTTCGCCGTCATTTAGGAATCTTGCACAAAATGTCAAACATTCATCAGCAAGATACCCTTCTGCAATGGACCCTTCTGGTCTACTCTTATTGCGGACATATTTCTTTAATACACCAAGGTACCGCTCGATTGAATACATCCATCTTTGGTGGACAGGTCCACCGTATTCAATTTCCTTGCACAAATGTACGGGAAGGTGAACCATTTTGTCAAAGAAGCAATTTGGAAATATCGTCTCAAGTTGACAGAGTATTTCGATAATCTCCTTCTGTAGCTTCTTTATTTCATGCATCTCAATAACTCGGCCACATATACCTCTTAAAAATTCACCAAGTCTGATTAAAGGAACTGCAACCTCGGGCTTTAAGGTTGTTTTGACAGCAAATTGTAACAAGTATTGCATTATTACATGTGCATCAAGACTCTTATATCCAACAACTTTCCTATCTTGAACGCATTTACTAATGTTAGAAGCAAAACCGTATGGGAACTTAGCATTTTTGAGCACCGAACAAAATATATCTTTTTCTTTGTTCGTCATGTCAAAGTTTGCTGCCCTAATTTCGACGTGCTTTCCATCAGCAGAGGGGATGGGATGAAGGGCCTTAATAATGCCCAATTCTTGCAAATCATACCGAGCATTTAGATGGTCTTTCGTCTTACCACCAATATTCAACAAAGTGCCCAAAATACTATCACATATGTTCTTTTCTATGTGCATAACATCAAGGTTATGTCGAGTTAAGTTGTCCCTCCAATATGGCAGATCAAACAATATTGACTTCTTATTCCAAGGGTTGACATCACAACTTACTTTTCGTTTTTTCCCCACACCACCAAAATCATTCTCGTAACCATTCAACAGTATTTCAATTTGCCTTCCAGTTAACGTTGGGGCACTTGTTCCAGCCTCAACATTACCATCAAATCTTCTTTTATCAGATCGCCATTTGTGGTTGGGGTCTAAGAATTTCCGATGGTTCATGTAGCAAACTTTCTTGCTATGCTTCAAATACATTGATGATGTCTCATAATGACATATTGGACACACAAGTTTCCCTTTTGTGCTCCACCCCGACAACATTGCATAGCCAGGGAAGTCAATAATGGTCCATAGGACACTTGCACGTAACATGAAGGTTTGATCAGTGTAAGCATCATACGTTTCTGCTCCCGCATTCCACAGCCCTTTCAGCTCCTCGATCAGCGGTTGCATGTAGACATCAATATTATTTCCCGGATCATTTGGACAAGGTATAAGGGTTGAAAGGATCAGGTTTTCTGGTTTCATGTTTAGCCAAGGAGGTAGATTGTAGTTTACGACTACAATTGGCCATGTGCTGTGTGTGGTACTCATTGTGCGAAATGGATTGAACCCGTCAGAAGCTAACCCCAATCTCACATTGCGATAATCCGACGAAAATTGCGGATACATGGCATCCATCGTCTTCCAGGCTTCACCATCAGCCGGATGCCGTAACTTCCCATCTTTTGTTCTTTTCACTGCATGCCACAACATTTGTTTGGCAAAATCTTTACACATATACATGCGTTGGAGCCTTGGCGTCAACGGAAAATACCTCATCACTTTGGCAGGAATTCTATTATTGCCATTGTCCGATTCTTGTGCCACGCTTTTCCACCTTGAAGCACTACAAGTTTTGCAAGAAACTGCCTTTTCATTCTCACGCCAATACAACATACAGTCAATTGGACATGCATGTATTTTCTTATAGTCAAGACCTAAATTCTTGATAATCTTTTTGGCGGAATTGAAAGAGGCAGGCAAATTAATATTGGGAACAACCTCTTTAATCAGTTGTAATATCTCACCGAACGCAGACTCGGTTACACCATGAATGCACTTCCAATGGTAAAGCCTAACTAAAAAACTTAAACGGAAAAATTTCTTACAACCAGGATAGAGGGGTTGTTTTCCTTCCTCGACGAGCTGATAAAATCTCCTTGCATCTTCATTTGGTCCCACCTTGCCATACATAACGTTCAACATCTCGTCAAAATTATCTTGAAATTCCGTATCTAGTTCAGTGTCTAGTTCAGGATCCATGATATTACTGTCTTTTAATGACGTAACATGATAAATCCATTCTACAAAGGTTACACAAGGTCCATGGCAAATGAGGTGGTCACGAACCGTGCCGGGACTCCGCCAAAAACGATTCTCACACTTATCACAAGGACACTGTATTTCGTTTCCGTCAAAAAAATTTGGCTATCGCAATTTTCACAAACAAATCGACTCCCTCGGTGTAATCTTTGTTATACTTGGGAAGATTTAACCAAGTATAACCTTTATCACTCATGACTACAGTAAATTCAACAACTACGATTAGCCGCAAATTCTACTTAATCTAACTATGTGTTTAGGTTATTCAGTTTTAGTAACTAAATAAAAATACCTACAGTTAGTAGATAGTCTCATTGCTACATCTTTATTAAAGTTACAATAATTCCTAAATAGATACTTTTTACAGAGCATACAAAACACTCTACGTCATGCAACAGAACTATCCAAGTTCAGTCTTGGAAAAGAAAAATCAGCATGCTTAAACACAATAAACAGGAAAAGAAAACACTGAGGATAAAAGATCCACAAAGTCTACTTAATCTAACTATGTGTTCAGGTTTTACATATTCAAGAACCGGCCAAGACAATATCTAGTTTTAGTAACTAAAATATTAACAACTTGTAGATAGTCTCATTTTTAAACAAATACTCTAGTATTAAAACAAATATTAGTAAGCTAATTAAGCCTTCAGAACCACAGTTAAACCAACCAACAACGGCCACATACAAATAAATTGAGCTCAAGCTGTTAATCAAAACTAACGTAAATTGAGCTCAAGCTGTTAAACCAACCATAATCAAGTTGTTAAGCTCCAAAACATCTTCCAAAACCGTAACTAAAATCGAAACAAAAAAAAGCAAAAAAAAAATTGAAACAATTATTACCATGTTTATAAGCATGTTATACACAAACAAACATTCGTAATCTACAAGCCCCAATTCAACCCGAAAGGAACCCCTAATTTACAAACCCCAATTGAACCCGAATTGAACCCAAATAAACATGTTATACACAAATAAGAAGAAAAAGATGAATACTTGAATCGAACAAGAAGCTGAATTGAACTTGAATTGAACCTGAATCGAACCCTATATAACCCGAAATAAAGCCCTATGTTAGGCCGAATACACAAATAATAATCAACTTTGTATGAGAGATTAACAAGTAAAAGGGTTTATGCACTTAAAAAACTTCTTGTATTTCAAACCCTCTTCGTGATGTAAAATATCACAAAGAGCTGCTAGGTTACAATAATGATAATTCGTTATCGATACCCTTCTAGGGTTAACCTATCTGTATTTATATAACATACAGCTACGATACAATCTCTAATTGATATTCCTAATAATCAGCTATACAATGATATCAATTACAGATTGTCACACGTCTCCTATGTCAACTCGATCTCTTTGATAGCTATCCAATCTTCAAAGATATCGCTTCCATAATTAATCTTTAATCACTGTTGAACAGTAGACGCGCTTCCTCCAGACAGAGTTTAACAAACTCTGTTGAGCTTCCAACTATCAGAGTTTACACAAACTCTGACTGCTTCCAGCTAAACTCTGATAACTCCCTGTAACACTTAAACACTGATCAAAACACATCAATTATATTTAACAATCTCCCCCAACTTGTTCATTATCAAAAATGTACAAGTTAATGACAATAATTGATGATGTCAAAACAAATAGATAAATACAGTGTTTATACAGATTCAGAGTTTAAGCTTAAAAACTATAGAGAGTAAGAAAATTCTTACAGAACTTTAATCTCTAATCATTTCAAGATCTGGCATGGTTCCGAGATAATCAATCAGCAATCTTCTTTCTGCATTTTCAAGTTCAATCTTCATTGCTTCTTTGATTTCTCTGAGTTGAGGATCACTCTCATCTGTTTGGTAAATAGCAGCCCTAAGATCATAAATCTTGTTTCTTCTCATTTCATTACCCAGTCTGATAAATCTGTCTTTTTCTGCCTGAGTATTGAAGTCAAGTACTGTGATTCCCAAATCAGTTTTTAACTTTGCAGTACCTTTCTTCATTTCAATGAGATTGCCTTGGTAATCCCTGTACTTAGGAATGTATCTGCTGTTGTATTTTTGTCCTCTAATAGCCAGATTCTGAGTCATCTTCTGTCTTAGTACATTAGCAACAGATTGAGTCCTTCGACTATTCACCTTGAGAAGATATAGCACATACTCTAGTTCTTCCCAATATTTCAAGCCAATATCATCCTCACCAACTTTGAATACTGTCCCATCAGCCATGAAGTAAAGAAGAAAGTCTTTGTCTAAACTCTTCTGATGAACCAACTGCACTGATTCCAGTCTATCCAGACTCTCTTGAGGAACACCACGACCTGGAACAGCCAGTGAAGAAGAATCTCTAGGACCAGTATATTGCCTTCTGTCTCTATGTGAGCCTAGTCCAGCCTTATTATTTCCAATCTTACCAGATAAAGCTTTTCCATCAGAAATATTCATTGAGACTCCAGATAACACATCTGGATCATGAAGTGTTCCTTTACCAAAAACTGATTTCAACTGAGAAGATAGAGGTCTAGACACAACTTGTGTAGCAACAGAGGTTGTGTTTTCTTTCTTCTGTACAACTTGTGTAGAAACAGAGGTTGTATCTTTCTTCTTTGAATCTTCCCCTTCCATAGCAATGCCTTTCAGCTTGAGTTTAGCTTCAGCTTCCGTTGATTTCTTAGATAAATGTGATCTTTGATCAACATCAACATTTTCCTTGATCACAATGCCTTTAAGAACAGGCCTAGGAGCTTTTTCTTTTTGTACCTTATCAGACTTTAAAGCTTTAAGATGTTCTTCTTGTAAACTCTTTTCCTCAGCTTCAATGTCTTCAATCGTTACTCCTTCCTCATTCTCTTCAATGAACAACTTAGCAGCCAACTCTTCATCAGTTTGTGGATTTGAAGATAACAGTAAACTCTTGGTCCTTGAAGTTCCTTGAGTATCAGTATTTCTCCCAACAGACTGTGATTTGGATGACTTACTAGTTCTCAGAGTTTGAACCTCCTCAGCCTTTTTCTTTCCTTTGTTACTTGCCCCTCCATCTCCAGCACTATCCCTTCTGACAACTCTCTCCCCCTTTTTGACATCATCAGGCATAAGGATAGAAGTAATTAACTCCAGGGAGGTAGCAATAGAATCAATTTTAGCAGATAAATCAGACTGGTTCTCTTCAACTTTACTCAGTCTGGCAAAGATATTGTCTTGAGCTTTAGAGAATTTTGTAGACACTAGTTTTGAATGTGTTTCCATTTTCATCTCTCTAGCTACAACCTCATTTCGCAAAGCAGTGATTGCCAAATTAGTATCATCAAATCGTCTATCCAGAGTTTTAACTTGAACTATGGTTGCTTTCAAGCAAGAAAGAATCTCTGGATTAGAGATAGTATCAGCACTCTGCTTAACAAACTTAGCTGCTCTTCCTGTTGAAAAAATACAATCTTCTTTGTACCATTCAGCAGCATTCTTGGCAAATTGTGCTCTCTCAACTTCATGAGAAGTACAAGGTTGAGGAAAAGGTGTATGTTTATCATCAGTTTGTACTGGTGCACTCAGAGAAGTATCAGAGTTTGCAATACTGTCACCTTCAGCTTCAACACTTGTAGCTTTAACTGGTTCATCTTCAGCCATAGGTTTAGCAATATCTTCTGTAGGCTTTTCAGGATTGTCTTCATGTTGCTCAGGCTCAGCAACAGGCATTGACTGAGAAGTTACTTTGGTTCCCTGATCAATTTCTTCACCCTCTTCAACAGTGTGATGAGCATCAGATATTATCTCAGTATGAGATGCCACAGCTTCAGAAGGAACAGACGTTGGTTGATCAGCTACACCAATATTAGAGATAGGATCAGATAATGGCATAAATGAATCAGGAACAGCATTTATTGGAGAAACATCATCTCTTGCATCCTCTTCTGCAGGCATTTTATCCTCTGCAGGCATTACATCCTCTGCAGGTATTACATCCTCTACAGGTATTGCATCTTTCTCAACCTCAACAGGAGGTGTTTGCTGTGAAACAACCTCTGGAGCTTCAATATCGTCATCCACAGAATCAGAGAATATCACTTTTCTTCGTTTTGCTAGAGGTACATTATCTGAATCCTCTTCACTAGTTGGTGGAGTTTGTTCTACCACTGAGAGTGACTTAGATATGTTTGCCCGAGCTTTCATTCTCTTCCCCCTTCTAGTGTAAACAGCTTCAGGAGATTTCCGTTTTGTTTTGCTTTGTGTCTCTTCTGCCTGCTTTAGACTTACACGTCGTTTAGTAACTGCCTTCTTAACTCTTTGCATTCTAGACTGTGATGCTGGTGGAGATTGTGACGAATCAGAGTTTATGTTTGAAGAGGGTGAAGGTTGCTTTGCAGGTGATTCAGTGTTTGGTTCTGGTTGAGGTTCAGGGTGTGGTTCAGGTTGTTGTGGTTCTTGTTCAGGTTCATCTTGTTGTGGTGCATCGTGTTGTGGTTCCTGTTGGTCTTGTTGTGGTTCTTGTGGTTGATTTAGAAAATTTCGTAGAACAAGAGGCATGACAAACTCAGGAAGATTTTCTTTACCAACATCCTTGTTAGTCATATCGGAGAATATGCGTTTATTGACTCTAAACGGATCAATTTCATCAGTTTCATCAATTTCAAGACCAGGTACACATGCATTAAACAACATTTGACAGAAACGAGCATAATAGACAGTGGTAGACTCTGACAATTTATCACCTAAGCTCATCAAAACATGTCGACCAAAATCAAAATTAGAACCATAGAGCAGAGAATACCCGATTTGAAGACTGTCTATTGGAATAGCATCCCAGTTTGTGACTTTCTTCTGGAACGTCCTCGTTATGCAATCAAAGAAGAAATTCCATTCTTTTCTGAGATTTGGTCTCTTTATGCTGCCGAGCTTGTCAAGAGATTCCATGTAACCTATCTCTTGTAGCATCTCTCTCAGATAAGTTTCATTAACGAGAGTATAGGAAGTATGTGTATCAAACCCCATTGTATCTCGTACAGTCTGTGGAGTAATCACATGATCTTGGTCTTCGTAAGTGAAGATAATGGTAGGAGTTCCACTTTCTCCTCCATCCACATAAACTGAATTCTGCCAGAATGAAGCAATTTGAGACGCAGAAAGAGTAGCAGGTCCAGTCAGAGCTTGTCCAATCTCTGAATCCCTCAAAAAATTCTGCATGAGATGAAACGATTCTGGAACGCGTTCATGATAGAGTGGAGCTTCATAGTTATTAGGAACAAACCGTAAGCCAAGAGCAGTGAATGCTTTAGATGCCATTGAGTTAAGAATTTCCAAGAATTTCCAAAAGATATGTATGTAGAAAAGGTGTTTGCGTGAGTGTCCAAGAGAAAAATAAGAAAACTGTGAGAGTAAGAATAAAGCAAACTCGTTTGGACACAAAAGTGATTAAATTAATAAAAACTCAATCTCTTATGTAACAAACACTCAATCAGTTCCTTGATTAATGTGTAGTGGGACACGAAAATAGGTAAGTGGGACACATTAAGGGCGAGTGGGTCATGTGCGCCTATTTTTAAAAAGAGTATATTAAAATTAAAACATTAAAATATTTGATTTTGACAAAAATCAAATAATACTCTTTTAAAAAAAAATATCTGGACCCAAGTAAAATCAGAATTTGAATCGTTTACCTGTTGCCTTTAATAACCAGAATACGAAGCGATTAAGGACTTCGTTCTTACCCATCTCTATTTAAGGCCTTGAGACTTGCTCAGATTATTTCATTAAACCTTTAACCTTTCAGTCTCCCCTGTAAAATCACAAACCTTTCAAACCAAATACTCTTGAAAAACAATGTCTAACCTTACCATCAAAGAGAAAAACCTTCATCTTGTCGAGAATAGGGACATCTTCAGCTATACGCGTGAAGAATTTGAAGCGTTTGAGTGGGAAAGGCAGCTTGAGACGCTGTGGCTGCAAATGGATGCTGGTCTGGAAGAGCTCGAGAGAGAGAAACCTGCAAGGGTGATCGACATCGATGCTGCCCTCCAAGCAACATTGGCATGGCTCTCCTCGAAGGCATCCTCATCCACCACCACCAACCATTGTTAATGAATATGTCAGCAAAAATAACCTTATCCCTTCAACTTCCACCCAAACAAAGTGGCAAAGATGGGATCTGGGAATTTTTGCTAACAATGGAGTGGTGTGGACGGACCTTTTACTTTTCAGTTGAATAGATTAGCAGATAGAGAGAACAAAAAGATGTAATATTTGCTTGTAATCTCTTTCTTATTATCAATGAAAATTTTGTTTTTCTAATCATATTCATTGTGTTCTGCAACTGTTATTTGTGTTATATGAACTGTTCTTCAAGAAAACGCATCAAGAAGAGAATATGAAAACTAATTAAAGTAATCATATAAAGAACACATTCATCAACTATCCACTGATTAACAGTTGTCAAAAACCCTACTTACTCCAAGACTTTCAAATTGTCCAAGTGAAAATTTACCTTAGAGTACAAATCACGAATCAACAGCGTTTGTCAATTCTCCAACTTTATCACCGAAACCCTTTCATAAATTGCACAGTTGTGAGTATTTGTGTGTGTGAAGCAGAGTTTACTAAGTCAATATTTAGAGCATCTAATTTTTCATAAAATCCATAAAGTAAATCAATAAACACTGGATGCACAAACTGTCATAGTAAACACTGATTGTATGATGAAAGCTAAACTCTGAAGTAATCAAACTTTATACAGTAATTTTTATTTTATACCCTCTTTATATACACATTTTTTTTCATTCCCCCCTTTTTTTTTCATTTTTTTTTTTTTATTTTTTATTTTTTATTTTTCATTCCAGTAATCAGAGGTTGGAACCAGTCACCAAAAATTCAAAAATTTTAGCCCTTATCATTTTGATAAGTTCCTGGGTCATCCTAGTATTTAACTAGTCACCAAAAATCAGAGAATTTTAGCACATATTATATACCAATAGGTTCCTGGGTCATCCTAGTATCCAACATAATCTCAAAGGAGTATAACAACCTATATACACTTTCTTTGGGGTATTGCAGTAAACATTTTATTTTATCAGAGTATAACTAACAGAGTTTAGAGTTCATCAACATCAGTAGTTCTTCATGAAAGGTAATGCACACAGTATTTATAGACTCAGAGTTTAGGACAAAATAAACTAAGAGATGCTATAAATATGAGCCAGTATCATGATGTGTTAACTTTCTGCACAATCTAAGATTAGATCTCAATAACTCAGAAAGATTCATGATTAATTGCTGAGAATCATGCTTCATACATATTTCTTCATTGGTGTTTTCATTCAGACAAAAATCAACTCAAAGTTCACAGAGTTTATCAAACTTATTAACAGTGTATGACATACAGACATGCTGACAGAGTTTAGAGACTGCATAACACAACCATCGACGGATAAGACAGTATAACACAACTATCAACGGATAAGACCATATAACACAACTATCAATGGATAAGATTCAGTTAGTCATCAACTGATGCGACCTACAATCAACGGATGACAAGTTGTCTGACAGAGTTTAACAGAGTATGCATAACAGAGTTTTATCAACAGAGTACACTTAGCATTTAACCAATCAGGAAATATGATTAATACATCACATAAGTAAAGTTTGAATCTAACCAACATTTCTAGTCAGAACCAGAGACCATTCCTAGTTCATTGACCAGTCTTGTAAATGTAGCTTCACTCAATGGTTTAGTGAAGATATCTGCAAGCTGTTGTTCTGTAGATACAAAATGTAGTTCAATATTTCCTTCTTCCACATGTTCTCTGATGAAGTGGTACCTTATGCTGATGTGCTTGGTCATTGAATGCTGTACTGGATTACCTGTCATAGCAATAGCACTTTGATTATCACAGTAAATAGGGATATTACTGTACCTCAATCCATAATCCAGCAATTGATTCTTCATCCATAAGATCTGTGCACAACAGCTACCAGCTGCAATATACTCTGCTTCAGCTGTAGATGTGGAGATTGATTTCTGTTTCTTGCTGTACCAGGAAACAAGTCTGTCACCAAGAAATTGACAACTTCCACTAGTGCTCTTTCTGTCTACCTTACAGCCTGCAAAGTCTGCATCAGAATATCCAAGTAGCTTAAAATCTGATTCTCTGGGGTACCACAGACCTAATGATATGGTGCCCTTGAGATACTTGAAGATTCTTTTCACAGCTGTCAGATGTGGCTCTCTAGGATCTGCCTGAAACCTTGCACAAAGACAGGTTGCATACATGATGTCAGGCCTACTAGCTGTCAAGTATAGATGAGATCCTATCATGCCCCTGAAGTTTGTCATATCCACTGAAACTCCTGTGTCTTTGTCCAGTTTAGTTGCTGTTGCCATGGGAGTTGATGCAGATGAACAGTCAAGCATACCAAATTTCTTGAGAAGATTTCTGGTGTATTTTTCTTGATTAATGAAAATTCCATCTTCTGTTTGTTTCACCTGTAGGCCTAGAAAGTAACTAAGCTCTCCCATCATGCTCATTTGATATCTGGACTGCATGAGCTTGGCAAACTTCTTACAGAGTTTATCATTAGTAGACCCAAAGATGATGTCATCAACATAAATTTGAACTAAAAGGAGGTCACTTCCTTGGTTGAAATAAAACAGAGTTTTGTCAATTGTTCCTCTGTTGAATCCACTTTCTAGAAGAAACTGAGCAAGTGTCTCATACCATGCTCTTGGTGCCTGCTTAAGTCCATATAGTGCCTTATCTAGCCTGTAGACATAATCTGGATATTTGGGGTCCACAAATCCTGGTGGTTGTTCAACAAACACTTGTTCTTCAAGCTTTCCATTCAGAAAAGCACTTTTCACATCCATCTAGAACACTTTGAATTTCTTGTGAGAGGCATATGCTAGAAAAATTCTGATTGCCTCCAATCTTGCTACTGGAGCAAATGTTTCATCATAATCTATTCCTTCCTGCTGTGAATAACCTTTTGCTACCAGTCTAGCCTTGTTCCTCGTGATAACACCTTCACTGTCAGTCTTGTTTCTGAAAACCCATTTAGTACCCACAATAGATCTGTTCTTTGGTCTTGGTACAAGGGTCCAAACTTCATTCCTTTCAAATTCATTTAACTCTTCCTGCATTGCTGTTATCCAGTCTGCATCTTGAAGAGCTTCTTCCACTTTCTTTGGTTCATTTTTAGACAAGAATGCATGAAACAGACATTCACTTGTAGTAGCACTTCTTGTCTTTACTTTTGCATCTGGATCACCAATTATCAAATCAGGTGTATGTGATTTAGTCCATTTCCTAGCAGAAGGCAAATGACTTCTATCAGCATGTGATCCTCCCCCTTGATCCATGCTCTCCTGATTCTGTTGTGATCTATTTTCGTTTTCTGAGACTCCCCCTGAACTTGACTGTCCAGAGTCAGAATTTGAATTTTCAGAGTTTGAAGCATCAGAGTTTGATCCAGATTTTTCAGTTGACTCAGTATCAGTGTTTGAGTCTTCATCTTGATCATGCTCCCCCTCAACTGGTTCTCCTCTTTGTTGTGACTGAGAAGTTTCTCCAGAATTTACCAGTAGAGGTTCAGAGTTTGTTTCAACAGAGTCTGTCAGAATTGTTTCATCAGAGTTTCCTTCATCAGAGTTAAAACTTCATTTTCAAAGTTCAGTTGATCATATTCGTCTTTGTCTTCAAGTCCAGTTATCTTCTTATCATCAAAAGAAACATGTATAGATTCCATGATCACTTTAGTTCTCAGATTGTAAACTCTGAATGCCTTTGTTGACAGTGGATAGCCAACAAAAATTCCTTCATCTGCCTTTAACTCAAACTTGGTCAACTGTTCTGGATGAGTCTTCAAAACGAAACATTTGCACCCGAAAATATGAAAGTATTTCAGGTTAGGCTTCTTTTTCTTCACCATCTCATATGGTGTCTTTCCATGCTTATTGATCAGTGTTGCATTTTGAGTAAAACAAGCAGTTTGAACAGCTTCTGCCCAGAAATAAGTTGGCAATTTTGCTTCATCAAGCATAGTTCTAGCAGCTTCAGTTAAGGTTCTATTTTTCCTTTCAACTACACCATTTTGTTGTGGTGTACCAGGTGCTGAAAATTCTTGTTTCACTGCATTGTCCTTGCAGAATTCTTCCATTGTTGCATTTCTGAACTCAGTTCCATTATCACTTCTGATAATTCTGACTTTGTTGCTTGATCCTTTGTCCAGAAGCTTCACATGCTCCATCAGAGTCGATGCAGTTTCATCCTTCTTTGCTAGAAAATACACCCAAGTGAATCTAGTGTATTCATCAACAATGACTAAAGCATATTTCTTCCTTGCAATAGACATAACATTTACTGGACCAAATAGATCAACATGCAGAAGATGATAGGGATCAGTGATAGAAAATTCTGTCTTGCTCTTGAAAGATGACTTCCTTTGTTTAGCTTTCTGACATGAGTCACATAGGCCATCAACATTTAACAGGGTCTTTGGGAGTCCTCTTACAAGATCCTTTCTGATCAATTCATTGATGTTGTTCAAGTTCAAATGTGAGAGTTTCTTGTGCCACTTCCAACTCTCTTCATTAGACATTCTTGTAGACAGGCAAACAGCTTTTCCAACAGAGTCTATCAAAAGCTTGATTTCATAAATGTTGTTTTGCCTGTGACCAACTAGAACAACCTTTCCTGTAGATTTGCTGATAACTTCACAATATTCAGGTTGGAAATCTACATGATATCCCTTGTCACAGATTTGACTCACAGATAGCAAGTCATGCTTGATTCCTGGGACATGAGCTACATTGTTGATGATGACATTTCCAAGATTGATATTGCCATATCCCAATGTTCTTCCTATATTGCCATCACCATAGGAAACTTTTGGGCCAGCCTTCTCCTCATATTCTGATAGCAGGGCTTTATTTCCAGTCATGTGTCCTGAACATCCACTGTCCACGACTAGGGTTGCCTCCCTGTTACCCTGCAATCACAAACAATTACTGAGGATTAGTTTTAAGGATCCAGACTTGCTTGGATCCTTTGGCATTCTTAACTTTGTTAGCTTTTGCAGCGGAATTAACATTATCAGAGTTTGAGCTAACAGTATCAGTGTTTGCACTTGCAGTATCAACTTTAACCCATTTTAGATTGGGTTTCAGTTCATAGTAATTATGATAGATAGCATGATATTTTCTGCAAGTATAGATGGAATGCCAAGTGCTTCCACAGTGTGTGCATAGAGTCTGTGGCTTAGTTCTAGCAAAATCCTTCTTTACCTCAGACTTTGTAGGTAAAGAATTTATATTTTTATTTTTCTTGCAGAAATTTGCAAGATGCTTAGTACTACCACAGTTATGACATGTCTTTCTTGGAGCATAACTAGAAAGCATTGGTTTATTTCCTGAAGTAATGCCTACTTTTCCATTTCTGTTCTTGTTTGACACTTTCTTTTTCTCAACAGATTTTACCTCCTTCAGTTTATGTTTGAGTTGTTTATCTGTCATAGAACCAATATTAACCTGTTTAACACTAGTTTTTACTGGTTTTCTTTGGACAGCTTCTTTTTCATTCTCAGACAAAAATTTACTGGTTTCATGAACAAATTTAGTTCTGACTTTAACTTGATTTTGAAATCTAAGTTCATCTCCCTCATTATAACCTAGACCAACAGTGTCTGTTTGAAAAATCTGTTGAGTGTCCTTTCCAGAATTAGTCCAAGTCCTAATTTTCTTATTTGCTTCCTCCAACTCAGATTCTAGTTGTTTATACTTCTGAAGCAAAATCTGTTCTTTGCAAACAGCATCATCTCTCTCTTTCTGAACTTGTTGCATGTTTTCAAGTTTCTCTTCAACAAGTTTATTTCTCTCTTTAAGTTCAGAATTTTCAGCTTTTATCCTCTCATTTTCTAAAGTCTGATCCCTATAACTTATATGCAATGACTTAAGAAAAATTCTTAATTGAGCAATGTCATCAATATTATAAGCATAGGTAGTTGGAGGTACCTGATTTTCAGAGGATTCTGATTCAGTAGTAGCCATGAGAGCATAGTTCACTTCTTCATCAGAATCTGAAGTATCTGCCCAATCTCTGCCTTTAGTGTAGAGTACCTTTCCAGTTTTACCCTTCTTGCACTCAGGAGCATAGTGACCCATCTCCTTACACTTGTAGCATTGAATTTCAGACTTATCCTTCTTCCCTTTAGAATCTCTCTTATCAGACTTCCTGTAGCTTTTCCTGTCTTCATTTGAATCCCTAGAAAACCTTTTTCCTTTCTTGAAATTCTTGAAGCCCATTTTCTTGAAAGTTTTCACCATCAGCACAGCCATTTTTCTCATTTCTTCTTCATCATCCTCAGAGTCAGATGATTCAGAAGAGTTTGAATCATAATCAGAGTTTGGTGAATCACTTTCTGAGTGTATGACCAAAGCTTTTCCCTTCATTTTCCTTTTTGTTGCCTCTTTCTTCTGAGGCTTCTCTTCAACATTAAGAGCAACAGACTTTCCTTTTCTGCTTGATCTCCTGTTTCTCTGCTTCATTTCCAATTCATAAGTTTTGAGCAGTCCATAAATTTCATCAATCTCTGTTTCAGCAAGATCATAGTTGTCTCTAATAGTGGTTGTTTTCACATCCCACTTTTCAGGTAGAGAAAGAAGAAACTTGAGATTCGAGTCTTCTAGATCATACTCTTTGTTGACCAATGACAGATCATTAATCAGTTTACAGAATCTATCAAATGTTTCTGTCATGGTCTCTTCAGGTTTAGCCTCAAAATGCTCATACTCTTGTGTGAGTATGTTTCTCCTATTCTTCTTAATAGCTGCAGTTCCTTGACACCTGACTTCAAGTGCATCCCATATCTCTTTTGCAGTGGTGCAATTAATGACTTTGTTAGACATAACATTGTCTAAGGCACTATGTAGTAAATGCCTAACTTTTGCATCCTTAGCAATTGATGATAGATCTTCAGGAGTCATGTCCTTCTTTTCCTTTGGAACCATTTTTGCTGCTTCACCAGCAACTGCAACAGATAGCTTTGTAGGATTGTGAGGGCCTTCATAAATCCTGTCAAGATATTCTGGATCTGTAGCCTCCAGAAACATAGTCATCTTGACCTTCCACATAGCATACTCTAATGGCCTCAGAATAGGAACCCTGATTGGTTCATAACGACTCACAGTAGTAGGAGCCTTTTCAGAAACAGTAGGTGTTGGTGGAGGAATTTCTGACATGATTATTGTTGTGTTTGGATCTTAACCTGTAATAAAGTAACAGATTGGCTCTGATACCACTTGTTAGGCCGAATACACAAATAATAATCAACTTTGTATGAGAGATTAACAAGTAAAAGCGTTTATGCACTTAAAAAACTTCTTGTATTTCAAACCCTCTTCGTGATGTAAAATATCACAAAGAGCTGCTAGGTTACAATAATGATAATTCGTTATCGATACCCTTCTAGGGTTAACCTATCTGTATTTATATAACATACAGCTACGATACAATCTCTAATTGATATTCCTAATAATCAGCTATACAATGATATCAATTACAGATTGTCACACGTCTCCTATGTCAACTCGATCTCTTTGATAGCTATCCAATCTTCAAAGATATCGCTTCCATAATTAATCTTTAATCACTGTTGAACAGTAGACGCGCTTCCTCCAGACAGAGTTTAACAAACTCTGTTGAGCTTCCAACTGTCAGAGTTTACACAAACTCTGACTGCTTCCAGCTAAACTCTGATAACTCCCTGTAACACTTAAACACTGATCAAAACACATCAATTATATTTAACACCCTAATTAAGCCGCTAATCTACAAGCCCTAATTGCAGAGAACCTGTAGAGAGAGAACCTCTGAAGAAACCTTAATCTACAAGCCCTAATTGTGTAATTTAAATTTGGTTGAGAGAGTTGAGAGAGATTTGAGTGAGCTGTAGAGAGAGATTTGTGTAATTGTGTTTGGTGAGTGAGAGAGTCGTCTGAAAATAATTGACATAGAGGGAATGTCTGAAAATTAACCCGCTTAAATGAAATATTTTGGCAAATATTTGGCCGCCTGTTTTTTATTGTCTCATTTTAGACAAATATTTAGAGCCGCCTATTTTTTTTGATTTTTAAAGACCAACGGTTACACTTTTATTAAAGACCAACGGCTACACCAACTTTGGCGTTAACATAGATACTGAATCACATCTACCGTAACACTAATTTATAGAAATGCTAACATAGAAAAAAAGTGTAGGCGTAGATTCGTTTTAAGGCATACGAATTTGTGTTCTTGTAAATTGGGGATTTGTATTATTCTTGGTGTTTGGGCTATTTTTGGTGTGATATTGCTTGGTGATTATTGGTTGAGCTTCTTATGAGTTGGGTATTGATTCTTATGGCTCCTAAGCGTAGGAGACGTGGTGCTAGTGTTACGAAATTTTTGTCTTCAACGGCGGAGGTTGAATTTAATCGGTTGTTGTTGAGGACAATTGCTAAAGAAAGGGGATTTTGCCGAACAAGCATGTTGAGTTGCGACGGGGAAGGATATTTTAGGCGCCTTATAGGTTTGTTTTCTACTATCCCTTGTATTTACTTCCATTCAATACGGACATTGAATATTTTAAGTTTGGGGGTGGTTTGAGGGATTAGTAGTTGTTGTTGTGTATATGTATTCATGTAGGATTTCATGCTTTGCATATTAGTAGTAGTAAATTATGCATTTATGTTCGTGTTATCTACGTTTGTTTCATATAGGACATTCTGTTTTTATGTTCGTATATCATGTGAGTTCAAAATAGTTTGCATTTGCACCCATGCTTGATAGGAATTTTGTGTTGTTGACGCTTTTGATTGAGAAGTGATATGCTTTGTTCTTATGCACACACATACACTAGTAAGTTGAAGCTAGTAGACTTATTGAATGTTGTAAGTGATTAAAAGGACATGAATATGTGTAAGATGATTTAGTTTGCATGTTTTGAATACAAGTAGGTGCATTAGAGAGATTTTTGCTTGGGATTGAGTATGTTTTTCCCTGCACCAAGTGAGCTTTTGAGCCTTATTGCATATTTGTTGCAATTTATTTGTTTGCTTCAGTGTCCACGGATTGTTTACATTGCTAGCAGTTGTTTGAGGTCTTTCTTGAAATGCATGACATTATTTGATGATTAAAATGATAAAGGCATTTTGGAATAACCGCATATTTTCCCGTATTACCACACCATATTTACATGATCAATTAGTTAACCCATTGAGCTTAATCCTATTTTTTGGTGACATACCACATTACTTGCCTAGACCTTTTCTTGTATTGGCCTTACATTAATTTGAACCCACATTGTCGAAGGCTAGTAGAGTGTTTAAGGGAGTAATAAGTTGTGTAAGGAGGGGTTTATTGTTGGTCTTACTTTTGGGGGAAATATTGAAAATTGGGTTTCTTTACTTGATAGTCGGCATGTGTAATAAAATTGTGGGATCATTGTTATTGTTGATATTATTGTGTTTTGTTATATTTAGCTCTAGAAAAAAAAATCAGAAAAAAAGAAAGAAAAAATAAAGAAAAAAAAATTTAAAATATATATTATGAGAGCATAGTTGTGTTTGTTGTGATCCTACCTTAGTCGACTAGTCGAGTGTTTGTTTCTAGATAAAGTTATGTATGGGGGGGAAATAGGGTGTTGTGTATGATTCATTATAGTTCCTACTAGCTTTTGTCACTTCACCTGATTTGGCTTATTTGTCATACCTTGTCCCTAGCCCCGTTACAACCCAAATAAAGACCTTTTGATTATCGTCATTGATGTATGTTGTGTTAAGAGTTAGATTGATACCAAATGTCAAGCATGTTTATGATTTTGTTGGAATTGAGTGATACACTTACCCTGGTTCTTGAGTGAATATTCTTTTGTGAGTGGCTTGTGAGTGTTTGCTTGTTTTTGCGTATGAGATCCCGAGTTTTGTCTCAAAGATGTACTCTTGCAGGCTTAGCATGTTTACTAACTTATTCTTACATTTGACATGGGCTTTTGAGAACTTATGCATGTTCATTGAGTAGACTATGTGAATACTTGCACCTTCGACACCAAGACATCGCATTATTACTTTGATTCTTAAGTTGATATGGCATGAGAGGATTTGAAGGTGTGGTGATGTATTGTAGGAAATCATTTTCATTTTCATATTAGTTGCATTCATGCATTGCATTGCATTGGATTTTGTGGGTACATTCGCTATAGGCTCTCACGAGACCTTACTTGTCCACTAGGGCTGCCTAGGGGTTTAAAGGGCTTGTTGCATATGCCAAATGCAACCGTGATCACCTACGGAAGTGGTACTAGTTAGTTAGTTAGTTGTAATTGTTTATGCTTGAGGACAAGCATCGGTTTAAGTTTGGGGGTGTGATAAGTGGATTTATATCCACTTGGATCGCTTCAATTCGGCTTAAATTGATTCTCTTGGACACAAGTTTGTTGTAGTTTTGATGTGTCTTGCTTAGTTGTGCAGATTTACAAGAATATCGATTATGGTTGATGCTTCTATCATTTTTGGAGGTGTTTACACAATATCACGCAAGTATACGTGGTCACAAGTAATACAATTAAGTTCGTTCCACTGAGATCTGGTTAAGTTCTTTTCAACTAATGTGCCTATTCAACAATGTATGATCTTAATTCACTGCTAAGACAATAAATAAATTGAGGTTTTAATTAACTAAATTAAACTAAGATGCGAATTAAGGAATTAAGAATTAACTAGCTAATGAGATCTAAAAGTGATTTACTTATATGAGAATAAACATGGAATCCTAACTTCATTATCTACTTCACTTAGAGTCGCAACATTTAATCAATACATGTGATGGTTTTGATAACTGATCGGATAACACGAAACAAGTAAAAGCTACCTCTCGGTATACTAATACCAAACTACGCATGCATCCACAAAAGAGATAGAAGATGGGTAGACACCAAATATGTTTAGACCCTATATCTCTATAGAATTTGAAAACATAAAGGTTTAAGCACAAGTTATCCACCTATGATCACATAGGGTAGCCTAATATCTCTATTTACGCCACAAATCATGATGTTAAAACATCAAACTATCCTATGCTAGCATGGCAAGTTCTAAATCTCAAGATCCACTCTCGTTTAGCAAGAGATTAACAAATTAGATGTTCGCGACGCATCTAAATACATGAAACACAACCATACTAGGATATCAAGAATTCACCACAAATAAATCTTTAAAGCATACAAACTACTAAGCTACATAGATAACTCCGTGAGAATCCCATGACAACGATTAGTTCATAATCGAACCATTCGTCATCATGGGATCTGATGAAACCATGATATAAAACAAGATAGGAATGAAAGAAGTAATAATATTAATAAACAAAGAGTTAAGAAAACAAATATAGAATCCAGAATAACACAAAAGATGAAGTAGATCTGGATCCGTTGCTTGTCACGAGCGTTGAATCCTTCTCTCCTTTTCTCCCTTGCAGATCTAAGCTATGATACAATAAAAAAAACTCTCCTAATTACAATGCTAAGTTGTGTTTAAATAGGCTCTAGATTTCTTGCCCAGCAAGAAATTACCTATAAATGTCCTATATGCAAACAGAATGTCCTATATGAAACAAACGTAGATAACACGAACATAAATGCATAATTTACTACTACTAATATGCAAAGCATGAAATCCTACATGAACAAATAATACAACAACTACTAATCCCTCAAACCATCACCCCCAAACTTAAAATATTCAATGTCCGCACTGAATGGAAGTAAAAACGAGGGAAAGTAGAAAACATACCTAACCAGCTGAGTCATCACCCTCCTCGGATGAATCTGGTGGAGGATAATGCGTACGAGCTCCATAGACTGGCCACTTCCCAAATAACAAGAATACTACAAAACCCCAATTACAAGAACACAAATTCGTAATAAAAATAAGATTAGAGAAAAGATTTACCCAATACGAATCGAAGAGGTGAACTTGCAATTAAACTTCCCCCAAACTTGAATCCTTCTTGAACTCGAAATTTTTTTTTTTAGAGATGTAGAGATGTAGAGGTTTAGAGAATGAATTGGGTTTGTATGAATAGGTGTATATATATAATGGAGAGATTGGATGAATAAAAATTGAACGTGTAAGGGAGAAATTTTGAGTGGGTATGAATTTGAGGTAAGATAAAAAAGGATTTAATAATTTAGAGAAAAAGAATTTGAATTGATATAGGTTTAGAGATTTGAATAGGAGATGGGGGGTTTTGGAATTGTTATGAAATTAGGAATAGGATTAGGTGTAGAGATGAGAGTATAAGAGGGGAAAAGAGAATTAGGGTTGAAAAGAATTTTTTATTTTTTTTATACAGAACAGTTGAACAGGAAAAAAATCGGCTGAACACACAACAGTCACGCAGGCGCATCCTGCGTCACGCAGGCGCAACCTGCGCGACAACCAGTAACGCAGGCGCAGCCTGCGTCACGCAGGCGCAACCTGCGCGAAGAACAGATTTTTTTTTCACAACACTCAAATTTTTTTTTTCCTACACTAATGCGTGGGTTGCCTCCCACGAAGCGCTTCTTTAACGTCAATAGCTTGACGTTACTTCCAAGCCTCCATTAAGGATGATAATAGTTTGCCTGGTCCTCTCTTCGCGAGACTTCATCGTCATCACGGCGGCACACTTTCTGCCCCTTCTCCTCGCTTGGCCTATTCGTATAACAACTATGTCCTGTTCCAATGCCTTCCTCTGTTGACCCAAAATCTGTCAATTTGTAGAACAACACACATTCGCGGGCTTCGCTTGAATATAATGGAGGAGGGTAAATGTAAGTTGCTGAAGCCTTTGGTTCCTCAAAGAGAACTTCCTCCATTAGCTCTAATGCGCTACCTCCATCTTTATAATCTGAGACAAGTAGAAGACCTGAATCTGTCCCATGGTCATCAGCCTCTTGGAACGCACATACCAATTCTTGAAATTTACGTAGCTCATCAGTGTCCTCTTGGTACGCACATACCAATTCTTGAAATTTGTGTAGCTCATCAGTGTCTGTCCCGAATTGTGCCCTTTCCAAATCATCCACCTCACTAGCTTGATCAAATTCCTCACATGGCTTGTGAACGCTCACCTCACCTTGGAATTTGTCTTCCTCAATTAAGCATGCAGTACCTTGCTCCAAGTCACCGTTATTTTCTGGAATTGCCTCTGGTATGAATTGCTGATTCTCTTGTTCCAATGATCTCACAGCTTAAGCAACTAGTGTTTCCAAAGATTTGAGAGACTCCTCATTACTCTTTACAAGTATCCTAAGCTCTTCCATAGTAACAACCTCATCTGACTGAAAAGTAGGAGTAGGTTGCTGATGTTGAAACTCTTCACTTCCAAAGAAATATGACATATCTGGAACATCTTGCTGGTACTGTTGAGGATGGTATTGAAAATATGGCTGTTCCTCATAAGTGACATATGGATCAACTCCTTCGTAATAACAATATTGTGAGGGATCATGAACGCCCAAACACTGCTCACATTGCTGAGGCATGGATGTCCTCGAATATGCCCACCATGGCAACTCCTCGCATGCCATCTTCAAACTCTCAAGTACCTGAACACACCGAACTAAACAAGTAATACAATTAAGTTCGTTCCACTGAGATCTGGTTAAGTTCTTTTCAACTAATGTACCTATTCAACAATGTATGATCTTAATTCACTGCTAAGACAATAAATAAATTGAGGTTTTAATTAACTAAATTAAACTAAGATGCGAATTAAGGAATTAAGAATTAACTAGCTAATGAGATCTAAAAGTGATTTACTTATATGAGAATAAACATGGAATCCTAACTTCATTATCTACTTCACTTAGAGTCGCAGCCTTTAATCAATACATGTGATGGTTTTGATATCTGATCGGATAACACGAAACAAGTAAAAGCTACCTCTCGGTATACTAATACCAAACTACGCATGCATCCACAAAAGAGATAGAAGATGGGTAGACACCAAATATGTTTAGACCCTATATCTCTATAGAATTTGAAAACATAAAGGTTTAAGCACAAGTTATCCACCTAGATCACATAGGGTAGCATAATATCTCTATTTACGCCACAAATCATGATGTTAAAACATCAACCTATCCTATGCTAGCATGGCAAGTTCTAAATCTCAAGATCCACTCTCGTTTAGCAAGAGATTAACAAATTAGATGTTCGCGACGCATCTAAATACATGAAACACAACCATACTAGGATATCAAGAATTCACCACACATAAATCTTTAAAGCATACAAACTACTAAGCTATATAGATAACTCCGTTAGAATCCCATGACAACGATTAGTTCATAATCGAACCATTCGTCATCATGGGATCTGATGAAACCATGATATAAAACAAGATATGAATGAAAGAAGTAATAATATTAATAAACAAAGAGTTAAGAATACAAATATAGAATCCAGAATAACACAAAAGATGAAGTAGATCCGGATCCGTTGCTTGTCACGAGCGTTGCAAGGGAGAAAAGTGGAGAAGGATTCAACGCTCGTGCCAAGCACGGATCTAGATCTACTTCATCTTTTGTAGACCTTGGATTATAGATTTGTTTTCTCAACTCTTTGTTTTATTAATATTATTGCGTCTTTCTTTCATATCTTGTTTATTATCATGTTTTCATCAAATCCCATGACGATGAACGGTTCAATTATGAGCTAATCGTTGTCATGGGATTCTAATGGATTTATCTATGTAGCTTAGTAGTTTGAATGCTTTAAAGATCTATGTGTGGTGAATTCTTGATATCCTCATATGGTTAATCTTAATGCTTTTAGATGCGTAGCTAACATCTAAATTGAGTTGTTAATCTCTTGCGAAACGAGAGTGGATCTTGAGGTTTAGAACTTGCCATGCTAGCATAGGATAGGTTGATGTTTTAACATCATGATTTGTGGTTTAAATAGAGATATTATGCTGCCCTATGTGATCTTAATAGATGACTTGTGCTTAAACCGTTATGTTTTCAAATCTTATAGAGATATAGGGTCTAAACATAATTGGTATCTATTCATCTTCTATCTCTTTTGTGGATGTATGACTAGTTTGGTATTCGTATACTGAGAAGTAGCGTATACTTGTTTCATGTTGTCTGGTCAGATATCAAAACCATCACATGCATTGATTAAAGGCGTCAACTCTAAGTGATGTAGATAATGAAGTTAGAGTCCCATGTTTATTTTCATATAAGTAATTCAATTTTAAATCTCAGTCGTTAATTAATTCTTAGTTTGATAATTTGCATCTTAGTTTAATTTAGATAATTAAAACCCCAATTTTTTATTTGTCTTAGCAGTGAGTTATAACCATACATTTTTGAATAGGTGCATTAACTGAATAGAAACTTAACCAGATCTCTGTGGAACGAACTTGAATTATATTACTTGTGACCACGTATACTTGCGTGATATTGTGTAAACATATATAATAACAACTACCTTCTCATATTAGTACTTCGCATGATATGAACCATAGATAGTTCACAGTACTAGATTATACTAGATTTTCAGAGATATTTTTCCAAAAGTTAAGGACATATATAGGTAAAACAAGTGCAGTAAGCAAACTTCATTCAATGCAATTGTATATACATCAAAAGAGTCCTAATTTATCAATGTGGTTCACTGATTCATAGAGAACTTGATTGCATTGGTCTTATTCCAAGCAGAAAGCAACATCATAAAACAACAAAAACATAGAAAATTAAGTACCACAAGCTGAGATCTCTTAATCAGTAGTAGACAAAACAACTTTCAAGCTCAAGTATCAGCAAATAGTAGCACAAAATATGCAAGCAAGCATATCAGTTCATAACAGGATTAAAAGCAACACCACCTAGGTCTTCACCTAGATCAGGTAAAGAGGAACAAACCTTTTCCATATCACACTGGTACCAACAGAAACCAACTCACCAAACAACAGTACCAATCTCAATGACTTTTCCCTTACTCTTATGGACTGTACTCTCTAGGTTTTCAACTCTAGTATGAAGCTCACTGTTTGATTCCTTAAGGACATCCACTATAAGGCTAAGTTTGTTAATCTCTTCCCTAAGAACAGCATAAGCATCAGTTTTTGGTGCAAGGGATTGGATAACAATCTTATTAGGATGACTGGTTTGACAGTTCTTGAGGGTAAGTTTAGGTTGGACTAGACCATCAATAGCACAATAGTCAATTTTGTTCAAGTGCATCCTAGACATGTGTATGTAGTGAGTTTCAAAAAAAGAGTTTAAGAGCAAACCATAAGGCATATAGTCCACATTAAAGGCATTTATCATGTTTAGCACAATCACATAATTGAGATTAAAGTCAATGGAGTTTGACACAATTTTAAACATCACTTTGAGGTCAACAAAGTCAAAGAATTTGTCATGTTTTGGCTTAGGCAGAATGTTTGACCTAATGATTATAGCAAGCTGTTGGAAATTAGGCAAGAAATGTCTAAAATTTATAGCAAATTCCCTAACACACAAACCATTAGGCACATCCTTTTCACAGAAAAGACCAAGAAATAGCTCAAATTCACTTTGGTCAAAGACAAACTTTTCAAATATATTGACACAAGGCAACTCTGGTAGTTTGTTTCCTAATCTTAGAGACTTGTTAAGAACATTGTGATCCACATAAAAATTCTTACCATTTACAAATGAACTTAAGTAGAAGATTCCATCAGTTCTTTGTTGCACTTCCATATTAGCATAAAATTCAGCAATGAGATGAGTGTAGTAGTTTTGACCTCTATAAAACACATATTTTTCCCATCTATTGGAAGTGAGCAAGCTATGAATGTCTCCATTTGGTGGAACAAACACCATTTGGTGGAACAAACACCATCACTAGAGTAGGGTTTGGAGGTTTGATGTTTGTTCTAAGCAAATGAGAGTTGACAGATTTCTCAGAAATGGGCATAGCTTGAAACACAGGGTTTGGGTTAGGATGTCTAAAGACTGGTATCTTATTACTATTAGAGAAATAAGCAAATTCATTTAGGTTCGAGGGTTCATGTTTGATTTTCTTGTGATAGTGTTCTTTGGAACTATCTGGGTGACAGTATGGTGTGAAGGGAGCAAATAGGTTATGGTTGAAGTTTTTCTTATTCATGGTAGGAAACAGATTAAAGAGTTGGGGATTTTTAGCTTTTGGGTTGGGTTTCAATGGTGTAAATTCCATCAATGGAGACTAAGTGCAGGTGTGTGTGATATGCATGCATGAACACATGTATATATAGGCAAATAAGCATATAGATAAGGATCACTCAAGCATGCACAAGTTTTTATAAAATGTATCAACACAGATGCTACCATGCAGACTAGTGAGCACATAGTATTCTTAATAAATGACTTGCAGGGCATGCATAGACAAGTTTCATGCTTATCAGATAGTATGCAGCTGTAAACCATGAATTTTGATATATGTGTAAGCAAATAAAACACTTAATATCTGTTTTTGCATGAGTTTTCAAGACCAAATCTGGATATGAGTGCAAAATAAGTGACAACTTCAGTGTAAGAGTGTGCAACTCATGATGTAGTATTGTACAAGAAATATTGTTTTAATTTAATGAGATGCTTTAAAAAAGAATAGATAGAAGCATTTGTCAGGCATGTGTAGTAGTGCAACTCAGATAAGCTCACAGAATATTACATATAGTATATATTATATGAAGTGCATGAGAAGAGCATGATGTTTTTGACTTTTCAAAGTATGCACAAAAGGGGACACATGGTTGATTCTACAAAAAGGTTAGTCCCTTAAGACAAAACTTGTATCCTTTAAAGTCCACTGTGGTCACTTCTCATTTAATGCCAAGTTACTACTTTTAGTACTATAAGAATATATTAATGACTCAAGGTTATATATATTACAAATGATTGATTGAAAGAGGCAAGCACACCAGAGCACAATCTTCCATTCATTTAAGGAGCATATATCACATATTGACTAAGTCATACAAAATAGGCAAGTGTGTATTACAAAACAGGGCACATATACCACTTTACAGAACATAGTATAAAATTAAACAAGTAATAAACATGCAAGGTATGAATCTTATTTTCTCTAAGTGGCCGTTGCACCCCAGTGTCCAGATACTAGGCCTCTCTGAGGGAGTCCTAGCCAGGTCTTTGAGTGAGGGCAAGTGTGGAGTGTATGCATGGCTGCCTATGATCATAAATCACTAAGGTATTTTATACAAAGTGTAACCAAATCACACTGTTTGGACTAAACAGTCAAGTCACAAACAACTAATCTCATTATGTTACAGAAAACAAGACATATCCAGAGTATACAATCACACAAAATCATATAGTTGACTAAGTCAACCAAAGACACAAATTCCAATGTCACAAATCTTTAGCATCAAAAATTGTAAATTACCATATATTCGAATTAATTAATTTAATCTATACTCCGGATTCCATTTACTCAATTATCAGATAAGTTGATAATTTTTCCTCATTAATAAACAAGAATCGGGTAGTAACTAGATACTAGAGGATCCACAAAAATCCAGCACATATTACCCATTTAAATATGCTTATAAACCAACTAAATTTGTTTCTCAAATTCGAACCACAATATGTAGCATATCTTTATGTATTTAATCAATTCAAGTATCATACGAGCTCGAACTATCAATAAATTACTCATAGTATAGATATCAAGGCCTTATACACATAACCTCTTTGATTTAACTACCTCAATAACCCGAGAGTTCCAGTACCGAAAACAAAACTCAAGAACACATCGATTTACACACATTCATAGCATATTATTGAGTTTAATCATGAAGAATACCTGAGCTCAAGGCCTCGTAGTCATCTTGGGACTTACCGATCCATAACTCGTCGAGTTCCGAGTTGACTCACTGAGTTGACTCACCGAGTCGAGGTGATTCCACCGATTTAAGCTCTTTTGAAGCTCGATTTGAGACTCCTTAACACAGCAAACACCTTAATTAGGTATTACTTCTTCATTCCTGCACAAAACTCTCAAAAACCTAATTAGGGTTTCGAAAAATCAAACATAACAATCGAAAGGACTGTGAATCGTGTGTATGTATATCGTGTATATATACATATAAATGTTCGATTTTGATCCAAAAACCGAGATCGATTGAAACGATAATAGTCTATTCATCAAAAACGCTCTATCTAACCTAACTCAGTTGTAATTCACATCGATTATTGGATTAATCGATATAAAAGGGTTAACTAAGACTCATTTTAGTGTATACGAACACTATTTATGTAAGAAATTAGGGTTTAGAGTCGAGTTTTGAGAAGAGGCGACGAGAGAGATTAGGGTTCGAGAGAGAACAGAGACTCGCGGCTGAACAGTATACACATAAAATGATTTTGTGTATATAATTAGTACATATATTTTAAAATCAAACAGCCAGGATTAAATTATCCTTATAATGGATGGCTCAGATGCTAGGGTTTAATGTATTGGGCTGGGTCATGCTGAGTTGGGGTGGTCCAATTAAATGGACAGGGTCGAAAAAAATGATAAAAAAATTCAGAAAATAAATTTTTATTTTTGAAAAATAGTTTTAAAACTAATAATAATAATTATATATATATATATATATATATATATGTATCGATATATAATAATTTATTGCGAATATTATAAATTATAATAATATTTTTGACTTTTTGTATTTAGATAAATATCATTTATTTAGTATCTCAAGAACATTTCCGAAATTAATTTCGATAAATATTTGCTCGAATAGTTTTATCTTTACCCGAAGGAAGATTAAATTCTCGATAAAACCCGATCGATAAAATTTCATATATTATCATTATCGATGAATCTGAGTTTTAGAGAATTAATTATCCAGAAAGATAACTTTTTCGTGAGATGACTATAAATAATGATAAATATTCTCACATAAATATATAAATATTTATAATATTTATATATCAATATAAACCATTATTTTGGAATTTCCAACATTCCTAAATACAAACGGAGTTTAGTGAATCTTTCGGAATTCAATGGTTTCGTGAATATGTCTGCGAGATTGTACTCAGTTTCGATATGAGTCATTTTTATATCGCCTTTATTGACATGATCACGTAAGAAATGATGTCTCACATCTATATGCTTAGATCTGGAATGTAACACGGGATTTTTGCAAAGATCAATAGCACTCGTGTTATCGCATAAGATTGAGATTACATCAAATTTAATATTATAGTCGGCTAATGTTTGCTTCATCCATAATATTTGAGCACAACATTTTGCGGCCGCTATATATTCAGCTTCCGTGGTGGAAATAGATATCGAATTTTGTTTTTTTGAAAATCAAGATACTAGGCATCCTCCCAGAAACTGACATGTACCACTTGTACTTTTTCTGTCGACTAAATGCCCGGCATTGTCCGAATCAGAAAAACATACCAATTCGAATGGTACTCCTTTTGGATACCGAAGACCTACTTCAGTGGTTCCTTCTAGATATCTCAATATTCGCTTTACTGCGGATAAGTGAGATTCCTTTGGTGCTACTTGGAATCTAGCACACTTACACACACTATATTGAATATCAGGATGACTTGCGGTAATATATAGCAAGCTACCAATCATGCCTCGATATTTCTTACTGTCAACGGGTATTCCGTTGGGATCTTCTGTCAATTTATCAGAAGTCGACATAGGAGTAGATATGGGTTTTGAATTTTCGATTTCGAATTTCTTTAGCATTTCTTTACAATATTTCGATTGTGAAATATAAATGCCAATATCCGATTGCTTAATTTGCAATCCTAAAAAGAAATTTAATTCACCCATCATACTCATTTCGAATTCTTTGCTTATATTGTCAGAGAATTCTTTACATAGTGAATCATTGGTCGAACTAAAAATGATGTCTGTTGTGCCCAAAATCTCCATGGGCTAGATTTATGCCCATTGGGCTTAAGGATCCAATCCATATGATTAATATGGGTTATGATTGAGGTCCCTTAAGTTAAATGGGGCTAAATAGCATGTGAAATGGATTTGGACAGGTTCAGGTTCCCGAGAGACAGGTTCCTGCAGACAACTTCCCGGGAGACAGGTTCCTGCAGACAGGTTCCTGATAGACAGCTTCTTGTACGAGAACAGATTTATGCCAGCAGAATTCCAGTATGATTAAGCCTCCTATTCTTTAGGAGCAAGTCATGAACATCAACTTCTTGTTGGAATGTATTTCTTGGGCGCAGATGATCCTTGAATACTTCCAATAGAACTAGAACTAGTAAAAACACTCTTAGTCGGGCTAGAACTTGAGTTCTACTCGACTTAGGTCACCTATTCGTGGCTGAATCTGGAGAAAAGGAGGTCTCCACGAATTAGGAACTTAAAATATTGCTGCCTAACTAGACTTCTATTGTAAAAAGAACTACGTGAACTTGATCCCTATATAAACAGGGTACGTAGGCATCTTGGGAACATGTTTTACAAGCCTCGTAACACACCTACGAGATTCTTGAGAACACACGACACAAGCCTCAAGGGAACTCGCGAGATTCTTGTAAACGCTCTCGAGCTCAGTTCAACCCCCACAAAAAATCTCCATTCTCCATAGATTAGTTGATCGTTAGCCTTTACAACTCACCATAAACCTCTCAAAAGTTGTTACGAAATCCAATCATCAACATTGGTGCTAGAAGGAGGGGAGAGTTTTCATTTTAAGAGTGGAAAGATGGCAGGCAGTTCTGATAGCGAAGCAACATAATCTGTAGAGAAAGATCAAACCCCGAAAGAAAAGAAGATTACTCCCGCTGACGTCCTAGAACATGTAAAGTCGACTGAAGAGAGGCTCACAACCCTTGAACATACAACACAAAAGAAGAAGAAGAAGTCGAGGTTGACATCAAGAAAGAAGGGTAAGAAAGCTAAGAGTTCTTCAAAGAAGTTGGACAGTGACGAAGAAGAACGTGAAGAAAAGGTTGTGTAAGAGATCGAAGAGCCGAAGAAAGATGATGAAAAAGAAAGAGATGGTGAACCACAAGATAAACAACCTCATGTTAAGAAGACTCGATCACAAATCTTGGCATGGCTTAAGAATAAGAAGAAAGCCAAGGAACCTTCCATCGAGATAATTAAAGATGATTCAAGTTCAGAAGAGACCGTGAATGCTTCAAGCATAGTAGATTCAAAAGAAGTCGATGATAAAGATAAGGAAGCAAAGGACGGTGGAGCTAGTGATTTGAATGATGAAGACCTCAAGAAGATGCTAGTGAAAATCAACGAAGAAAAGCAGTCAACAACAGATACAATAACCTCATCTCCATTCACTAAGAAGGTTAGAAAATCCTCGTTACGTAAATCCTATCGTATGTCAAACGAGTTTAAATTTGATGGCACTACGGATCCTGTGGAGTATCTGGGTCGTTTCAATACGGAGATGGAAGTTTATCAAGTTAAGGAGCCAGCAAGGTGTAGATTATTGGCTGCAACTGTGACGGCCCCAAATCCCTTAATCAAAATTAACTAGATAATGGTAAAGCATGCATATTAATTATTTAGACATTACCACTCCCACGCCTAGATCGCCAACAGGTAAGAGTTTGAAGCAATATAAACTACCAATTCAAAACCAATTATTTATTACAGACCACAAATTATTCTAAGTTCAAAAGATTATAGACTAAGTCAAAAGTCTAGCAAAACATGATCCATCTGATCGCCACTCCCTTCTACCTGGAACTGCCTCCTATAGGCTACACCTGAACCACCACAATTCTTACGCGCAGTCTCAAGAGTCCTTACCATCTTCGAGTTTCACTGAAAGGTTAAGGAAAAATAATATCATTGAGCCAATTGCTCAGCAAGTGCATAAACAACAATATAAGACTGGCAAAATAATTCAACTGTAAAGCAAGATATGAAATCTGCAAATGAACTGTATCAACTGAATCAATATCAAAATAAAATGAGAAGGAATTGGAATATCTGATAAGACGCTACGAGCAACGCTGGGTGATCAGCCCACGACAGAGCTCCGAACCCGCATATCCAATACGGTGTTCCTCAAATATAAGGGGATCCCAGGCACACATTGGCCTATAATAGTAACATGATTTGGACCGGCGCCTCGGTCAAAGTAACATTTCATCCAATTCCATTTAGGTCAAACAATGTTTATCAAATTCAATTCATCTCAACGAAACAAGAATATCAATGTTATATCAAGTTGTTAATCAACAAGAATAGAATTCTCAAATTTCGAATAAATGACAAGGGTCAAATGAAGAAAATCAATCATTTCGGATTCTTAGAAGTTGGGGTTATATTTAAAGTACTTGGTTAAGTCAAGAAAATAAGTCAAGAATGAATCAGTGTTTTAAGGTAGAAAAGAATTCATCAAACAAGATGGCATTTATATAGTTGATTCAAGGGTCCAAGAGTTCAAGAAAATACGAAAAGGTTTCCACGCAATGTGGTCATGATTAACAAGACAAGTCAAGTTCAAGTTCAAAGGATATGAATCAATCAGAAGGTATACGACAATATTAAGGTCGGAAAGAATAAGGTACTAATTTGTGACAACTTAACAATTCGATATTTCATGGCATTCAATATATGGTATCAACAAGGTAAGATAGTACACTTGCCTTAAATCACGAGATCAAACTAGATAGCGTCCTCCTCAATCGGCTCCTTGCCAGGCCTCCTACTCGGACCTATAATAATAATAATAAACAATATCTTATTTTCCCCTCTTTTGTTTACATATCACAAAGCAATCCTAATAATGCTAACGCCCCATCGATATAATCATGTTATACACATACATTTATACATGTAAACACATAAGTCGTGTAAGTCACTTAGCACGTAATTCTCTTAACATACAATGTAGTATGATATAGTACTATAATGATTCTACGACTTAACATTGGAGATGTGCCTTTAGGGTTTTGAAATCACTTATTATATTTTTAGAAATTTCGGCGGCATCTCCTTTGTATCGTCGTCAAACCATACCGAATATAATCGGTCTCAATCAATCACAAAACAACACAATGCACCTCCAATGGCTACAACTTCATCATCAATCGACTACTACAATCACCAAGCAATCCTAGGCTATCCTACTCTCTCCACGATGACTCATTAAGCAATTCATAACTCAAATTCACATAGCAATTCAATCATGCAACCAATTAATTCATGTAACAATTTAATCAATTAGCACTTAAACAATTCAAGCAAGTAACTCACAATAATTCACACAAGTCCCACAATCTCTCTTCTCTTCCTCCCTCTCTCGGCCTCTCGGCCTCTCTCTCTCCCTCTCCTCTCTCTCTCTCGGCTTCTCCCTCTCTATCTCTCTCTTCCTCCCTCTCGGTCTCTCTCCCTCTCTCTCAATCTCTCTCTCGGCCTCTCCCTCTTCATCACCAACAATCACACACAAACCCTCACAACAATACTTACACAATGACTTACATGAATATCAATTCATAAAAATCATAATCTCACATACCCACCAATGTTACTTATAAATTTTACAATCAAAATCAAATTATAAACTTAACCCATCAAAGTTCATAACATTTAATTATCAAAATCATAAACCCTTTTTGATTTACACCTACTAACAAACATCAATCAACAAAACAAACATACCCACAACTTGAAATCTTATAAAAACTCAAACCCATCATCAAACTCAACTTAATGACTTGTAAAAACTCACATGCATCCATATTACACTTAGCAATTAAATGAAATCAAGAAATTGAGTCATGCATGTAACCCTTTGGCTCACTTTCGATCATAGCCGAGGGTTTGGGGTTCTCCGGAGAGCCCAAAATTCGTGGGTCTCTACCAAGGATTAACACCCAATCATACACACCCACAAAACTCACCTTTTATGCTTGATTTTCGAAAACCCTAGTTTAAAAAGTGAATGAAATTGAAATCCACAAACATGAGGGTGTAGAGGATGAAAAGAGGAGTAATTTTATGTATAATAGTGTGAGGTTTTAATGGAGGAATTACCTTGACTAAAGCTTGAGAATCAATGGAGGTTTAGAGATTTTGAGAGAAAAGAGAGAGATGAAGACACGGGGGGGGGGGGGGGTGGTGCTCGGCCGTGAAAAAGAAAAAAAAGGGAGGGGAGGGTTTTTGTCTAGCCTACACACACACACACATGTAATTTAATCACATTTTAATGATACATCTTTTAATTAATTAAAAGACTTAACAATTAAATCCTAATTGAAAAAAATATTTTGGATCCAAAAATAATTTATTGACACATAAAATTAAAATATGAAATTCTCTTCCTCAATATATTTTTAAAACATTTTTAAAATCATTTTATGAAAAGATTTGAATTTTACAAGTTTTAATATTTTAAAAAGGAAAATAATTGGAAAAATCCTTGTAAAATATTTTAGTGCGAAAATAAATTAAACTTTTATTTTTAAAAAGTCTTTAAATGCATAAGGATAATAAAACAAGAAATTTCATGATTTTTACTAACTCCAAGAATTTTATAAAAATGTTTAAGTGAACAAAAATCATGTTTTAACATTTAAAAGCTATACAGAATTTTAATAAAATTTCACGTCAACACATCTAGCAATTAGACACGTAACACATATTCACAATCACACAAACATGTAATGACTCATCAATTAAGGCACATAATAATATTTTAATGCCAAATAATATTATTTATAGAGTACGAAATTCCCAGATATTACATCCTTCCCCCCTTAAAAGGATTCTGTCCCCAGAATCAGCTATGTAAACAAATGAGGGTACTGTTCTAACATATCGCTTTCTAACTCCCAGATTGACTCTTCAACCTTAGGATTCCTCCACAAGACTTTAACTAAAGCAACTGATTTATTTCTAAGCACTTTCTCTCGGCGATCTTCTATTCTGATCGGCCGCTCTACATAATACAAATCTGGCTGAATTTCTACTGGCTCATACTCTATTACACACTTAGTGTCAGGATGAAACTTCTTAAGCATCGATACATGAAAAACATTATGAATATGCTGCATCTGAGGCGGTAAAGCTAATTCATAAGCTACTTTGCCTACACGTCGCAGAATCTCAAAAGGTCCTACAAATCTTGGACTTAGCTTTCCTTTCTTCCCAAATCTGGTTAATCCTTTCCATGGCGAAACTTTTAACAATACTGGATCACCTACTTCAAAATCTACTTTCTTTCTCGTTGGATCCGAATACTTTCTCTGTCTGTCTTGAGCAGCTCGCAATCTTTTCTGAATTATTTCCACTGTCTCTTTCATCTGCTGAATCAATTCTGGTCCGACTATCTTTTGCTCACCAACTTCTTCCCAACACACAGGAGATCTACACTTCCTTCCATAGAGAGCTTCATACGGAGGCATCCCAATACTAGCATGATAGCTGTTGTTGTAAGAAAATTCCACCAAAGGTAGATGCTCGTCCCAATTGCCTTTAAAATCTATTGCACAAACTCTAAGCATGTCTTCAATTGTCTGAATCGTTCTTTCGCTCTGACCATCTGTCTGAGGATGATAAGCAGTACTCATTCTGAGTTGCGTTCCGAGATGTTCTTGAAACTGTCTCCAAAATCTTGAGTTAAAACGTGGATCTCTGTCAGATACTATAGATACTGGAACTCCATGACGAGTCACAATCTCTTTCAAGTACAAATGCACCAACTTGTCTAGCGAAAATCTCTCGTTAATCGGCAAGAAATGAGCTGATTTCGTCAATCGATCAACTATAACCCAAATCGCATCATGATTAGCCTTCAATCTTGGTAGACCTACTACAAAATCCATTGCAATGTGCTCCCACTTCCACTCAGGTATCTCCAATGGTTGAATTAATCCACTTGGTCTTTGATGTTCTGCTTTCACTCTTTGGCATGTATAACAACGACTTACCCACTCTGCAATTTCTCTTTTCATGTCTGGCCACCAAAAGTTCTTCTTCAAATCTTGATACATTTTCGTGCTTCCAGGATGTAATGAAAACTTAGAACTATGGGCATCACACAACAATTCTTCTTTCAACTCTTTCACATCAGGAATCCATATCCTTGAGGAAAATCTTAAAATACCTTGGTTATCTTTCTGCGTACAAATTTCTTCTCCGGTCAATTCATTCAATCTCTGATTCATCACTTCTTCTTGGCATTTCCGAATTTTGTCCAATAGTACTGGTTGAAATGTCATGGTATAGACTTGATCTGCTGGTATCTCTGTTGCACAAACTTCAATTTCTAACTTCTCAAACTCTCTAAACAATTCTTGAGTCATTGTCAACGTATTCAATCTTTCCTTTCTGCTTAGCGCATCAGGTACGACATTCGCCTTTCCCGGGTGATAACTAATGGTACAATCATAATCCTTTATCAGTTCTAACCATCTTCTTTGTCTCATGTTGAGTTCCTTCTGAGTAAAAATGTACTTAAGACTCTTATGATCCGTGAATATCTCACACTTCTCACCATAAAGATAATGTCTCCACAATTTCAATGCAAATACGATCGGTGCTAGCTCGAGGTCATGGGTATGGTATCTCTGTTCATGAGGTTTCAGTTGCCTTGAAGCATACGCAATCACCTTTCCATGCTGCATCAACACACACCCTAAACCTTTATGCGAAGCATCGCTGTAGATTACAAACTCTCCTTTATCATCCGGTAATGCTAACACTGGAGCAGTTACCAATCTTTGCTTAAGCTCTTGAAAATTCTTTTCACACTTATCAGTCCATTCAAACTTTTCATTCTTCCGGGTCAACTTGGTCAATGGTACAGCAATCTTAGAAAAATCCTTAACAAATCTGCGATAATATCCTGCTAGTCCCATAAAACTTCTTACTTCTGTTGGTGTCCTTGGTCTTTCCCAATTCACAACTGCTTCAATCTTTGCTGGGTCGACTCGAATTCCTTCCTTACTCACAATATGTCCCAAAAATTGGACTTCCTTCAACCAAAACTCACACTTGGAAAACTTGGCATACAACTTCTCCTTTCTCAATATCTCCAATGCTATCCTTATATGCTCTGCATGTTCTGCTTCCGTCTTAGAGTATATCAAAATATCGTCAATGAAGACTATCACAAACTTATCCAAAAATTTCTTAAACACTCGGTTCATCAAATCCATAAATGCGGCGGGTGCGTTCGTCAATCCAAAAGCCATAACCAAAAATTCATAGTGACCATACCTTGTTCGAAAAGCAGTCTTCGGTATATCCTCTGGTTTGATTTTCAGCTGGTGATATCCTGATCTTAGATCTATCTTCGAAAAACATGTCGCTCCTTTCAACTGGTCAAACAAATCATCGATCCTTGGTAACGGGTATCTATTCTTGATAGTCAACTTATTCAACTCTCGATAGTCGATACAAAGTCTCATACTTCCATCTTTCTTCTTTACGAACAATACTGGCGCTCCCCAGGGTGATACACTTGGTCTTATAACTCCTTTATTCAATAAATCCTGAAGCTGATTGGCGAGTTCCTTCATTTCAGACGGTGCCATTCTGTATGGAGCCTTGGAAATAGGTTCTGTTCCTGGTGCTAAGTCAATCGCGAACTCAATCTGACGATCTGGAGGTAATCCGGGTAGTTCTTCGGGAAACACATCGGGAAACTCATTGACTACAGGAATATCCTCTAATTCCACTCCTTCTCGACTCTTATCTACCACATAAGCAAGATAAGCCTCACATCCTTTCCTTAACAATCTCTTGGTTTGCATCATGGTAAGAAACGTACTAGTCTGCCTACGCCCCTTAAAGATAACTCTATCGCCTTCTGGAGATCTCAATGACACTCTCTTACTCTTACAATCGATATGCGCATCATACTCGGCAAGCCAATCCATTCCTAAAATAATGTCAAAAATCTCCTAGTTGAAAAGGTATCAAGGTGACGGGAAAAAGATAACCTGAAATATCTACTGCACAAGGTGAACATACCCTATCTACTGGTATCTGATCCTGATTAGCTAACACAATATTCAAAGTTTCTCTTAACATACGAGTATCACACTTCAACTTATTCACAAAATCTTTAGAAACAAACGATCTAGTAGCACCTGAATCAATTAACACTTTAGCACTAATGGCATTCACAAAAAGCGTACCTGCCACTACATCCGAACTTCTCACTGCATCTTTCATGTTCATGTTGAAGGTCCGGGCATGAATTGGATAGGCTGAAGCTTGATAACTCTGAGCTTGAAGGGCTGGAACTTGTTGAAGTAAAGGTGGACTTAGAATCTGAGTTGGAATCTGAGATGTTGCCATCTGGTTCACTGGGGTAGAGGTAGTCAATCTCATCAAATTATTGTTTGGAACAGGCGATCTGCACTCCCTAGCCATGTGTCCTACCTTACCACACTTGTAACAAGTCACACTCGACTTCGAATTCCTGCACTCGTTTGCATAATGACCTTTCTGGTTACACTTGAAACAAACAATATCTGCCTTCACACACGCTCCGGTATGTTTCTTAGAACAATTCTTGCACTCTGGTATTGAGGGTCGGGGAAATCTTGGTTGATTGGGGTTCTGAGGAAGGGTTTCTGAGTTCCTGTTTCTGGGCACATTCCTTTTAAAATTTCTTCCCTGGTTCTGAAATCCGGGCTTTCTATCCATCTGATTAGTTGACTTTCCTTGATCCTGATTCCTTTCTATTGCTTCCACTTTCCTCTTTAAATTGCCCCTTTCCTTCTGATTCTGATCACTCTCACCTTCTATTATCATAGCCTTCTGAACCACTTCTGCATACGAGTTGATCTCAAAAGCTGCAACTCTGCTCCTTAACCATGGCTTCAATCCCTGTTGAAACCTCTTCGCTCTCTTTTCATCTGTATCCACATAATCTCCTACAAACCTTGCTAATTCGGTAAACTTCTTCTCATACTCATCAACACTCATATTTTCCTGCTTAAGATTAAAGAACTTTAACTCCATCTGATTCTGCATATACCTAGGAAAATACTTCTCCAGAAAAATCCTTTTAAACCTATCCCACTGAATCACTTCTGTTGCTTCCAATGCTTTAGCCGACTCCCACCAATAATTAGATTCACCCTTAAGAAAATAACTAGCAAATTCTACCTTCTGCTCATCACTAACTCTCACCAATGCGAAGGCCTTCTCCATTTCCTTAAGCCATATCTGGGCTTCAACTGGATCTTTTGTTCCTTGAAAATCTGGGGGTTTCACAGCCTGAAATGATTTAAAAGTTACCGCAGGTTGGGCTGGTTGTTGCTGTCCTTGTTGCTGTTGCAATTGTTGATATTGTTGCTGAAGTAGCTGCTGCTGCTGAGCCAAAGTAGTCGTCTGCTGTTGCAAAAGTCCCAAAAGTTGGGCCATATCCATATTGCCTTGATTATCATCTCTATTCTGATCATCTTGATTCCTATTTTGATTAGCTCTAGTATTGCTCCTTCTTGGAGGCATCTTTCTGAATATTAAACAAGCATCTATTTATCCACAAACATACATCTAACCACAACATGGCACAATATAGTCTAACAGTTCTAATATGGCATGGTACAACCTAAAATTTAAACCATCTCACACGGCCAAATAATACGATAAAAAGAAACGATAATAATAAACGATACGGCACCGATGACATCCATCGATAACCCAAATCCAAAGGTTCAAAGTACCAACCAACATAAAGTTCGAAAACCGAAACTGAAAATACGATAAAGTCTAACAACATAAGTCTGATAATCATATGGCTATACTATAAGCCATCTCATAAAACCCATAACATAAAACTAGTTATCCAGCAACTGGCTGATCACACGCTGAAGCTCGTCCACCATCATCTGAACCATAGCATAACTCTCCCAATCTCGATAAGGTACCATAGCGCGAAGCCTCTCGTTAGCCATCTCGGTGAGTGACTGAAGCCTGGAGGCAAAAGTCGGGACATGATCCTCGGGTATATCCTCACCATCGCCATACAATGCATCAACTCTCCTCTGAAGCTGAGCGTTCTCATCATAAAGATGATCACACTCCCTAAGTAACTCCTGATAAACGGGCAAAGGTACAGTATCTGCTGTCTCGGTCGGAGGTAGAGCTGAAGGTCCTGGTGCCTGCTGTCGCTGCCAATAATAATATAATATGTATATATATATATATATATATATATATATATATATATATATATATATATATATAAGCGTCAGATAAAACTTAGAAGCATACTACTTACACACTCTCGATAATAGGGGTCAATCAATCCTATTCTTTTAGAAATATCATACTATTAACCTTCTAAGTGAGTTTCTTTTTCAATCCTAAGTGATTATTGAAAATGTGATCTATCTTGTTACCTAAACCTATATTGTTCAGTGACTCAAACCTGTGGCTCTGATACCAAACCTGTGACGGCCCCAAATCCCTTAATCAAAATTAACTAGATAATGGTAAAGCATGCATATTAATTATTTAGACATTACCACTCCCACGCCTAGATCGCCAACAGGTAAGAGTTTGAAGCAATATAAACTACCAATTCAAAACCAATTATTTATTACAGACCACAAATTATTCTAAGTTCAAAAGATTATAGACTAAGTCAAAAGTCTAGCAAAACATGATCCATCTGATCGCCACTCCCTTCTACCTGGAACTGCCTCCTATAGGCTACACCTGAACCACCACAATTCTTACGCGCAGTCTCAAGAGTCCTTACCATCTTCGAGTTTCACTGAAAGGTTAAGGAAAAATAATATCATTGAGCCAATTGCTCAGCAAGTGCATAAACAACAATATAAGACTGGCAAAATAATTCAACTGTAAAGCAAGATATGAAATCTGCAAATGAACTGTATCAACTGAATCAATATCAAAATAAAATGAGAAGGAATTGGAATATCTGATAAGACGCTACGAGCAACGCTGGGTGATCAGCCCACGACAGAGCTCCGAACCCGCATATCCAATACGGTGTTCCTCAAATATAAGGGGATCCCAGGCACACATTGGCCTATAATAGTAACATGATTTGGACCGGCGCCTCGGTCAAAGTAACATTTCATCCAATTCCATTTAGGTCAAACAATGTTTATCAAATTCAATTCATCTCAACGAAACAAGAATATCAATGTTATATCAAGTTGTTAATCAACAAGAATAGAATTCTCAAATTTCGAATAAATGACAAGGGTCAAATGAAGAAAATCAATCATTTCGGATTCTTAGAAGTTGGGGTTATATTTAAAGTACTTGGTTAAGTCAAGAAAATAAGTCAAGAATGAATCAGTGTTTTAAGGTAGAAAAGAATTCATCAAACAAGATGGCATTTATATAGTTGATTCAAGGGTCCAAAAGTTCAAGAAAATACGAAAAGGTTTCCACGCAATGTGGTCATGATTAACAAGACAAGTCAAGTTCAAGTTCAAAGGATATGAATCAATCACAAGGTATACGACAATATTAAGGTCGGAAAGAATAAGGTACTAATTTGTGACAACTTAACAATTCGATATTTCATGGCATTCAATATATGGTATCAACAAGGTAAGATAGTACACTTGCCTTAAATCACGAGATCAAACTAGATAGCGTCCTCCTCAATCGGCTCCTTGCCAGGCCTCCTACTCGGACCTATAATAATAATAATAAATAATATCTTATTTTCCCCTCTTTTGTTTACATATCACAAAGCAATCCTAATAATGCTAACGCCCCATCGATATAATCATGTTATACACATACATTTATACATGTAAACACATAAGTCGTGTAAGTCACTTAGCACGTAATTCTCTTAACATACAATGTAGTATGATATAGTACTATAATGATTCTACGACTTAACATTGGAGATGTGCCTTTAGGGTTTTGAAATCACTTATTATATTTTTAGAAATTTCGGCGGCATCTCCTTTGTATCGTCGTCAAACCATACCGAATATAATCGGTCTCAATCAATCACAAAACAACACAATGCACCTCCAATGGCTACAACTTCATCATCAATCGACTACTACAATCACCAAGCAATCCTAGGCTATCCTACTCTCTCCACGATGACTCATTAAGCAATTCATAACTCAAATTCACATAGCAATTCAATCATGCAACCAATTAATTCATGTAACAATTTAATCAATTAGCACTTAAACAATTCAAGCAAGTAACTCACAATAATTCACACAAGTCCCACAATCTCTCTTCTCTTCCTCCCTCTCTCGGCCTCTCGGCCTCTCTCTCTCCCTCTCCTCTCTCTCTCTCGGCTTCTCCCTCTCTATCTCTCTCTTCCTCCCTCTCGGTCTCTCTCCCTCTCTCTCAATCTCTCTCTCGGCCTCTCCCTCTTCATCACCAACAATCACACACAAACCCTCACAACAATACTTACACAATGACTTACATGCATATCAATTCATAAAAATCATAATCTCACATACCCACCAATGTTACTTATAAATTTTACAATCAAAATCAAATTATAAACTTAACCCATCAAAGTTCATAACATTTAATTATCAAAATCATAAACCCTTTTTGATTTACACCTACTAACAAACATCAATCAACAAAACAAACATACCCACAACTTGAAATCTTATAAAAACTCAAACCCATCATCAAACTCAACTTAATGACTTGTAAAAACTCACATGCATCCATATTACACTTAGCAATTAAATGAAATCAAGAAATTGAGTCATGCATGTAACCCTTTGGCTCACTTTCGATCATAGCCGAGGGTTTGGGGTTCTCCGGAGAGCCCAAAATTCGTGGGTCTCTACCAAGGATTAACACCCAATCATACACACCCACAAAACTCACCTTTTATGCTTGATTTTCGAAAACCCTAGTTTAAAAAGTGAATGAAATTGAAATCCACAAACATGAGGGTGTAGAGGATGAAAAGAGGAGTAATTTTATGTATAATAGTGTGAGGTTTTAATGGAGGAATTACCTTGACTAAAGCTTGAGAATCAATGGAGGTTTAGAGATTTTGAGAGAAAAGAGAGAGATGAAGACACGGGGGGGGGGGGGGGGGTGGTGCTCGGCCGTGAAAAAGAAAAAAAAGGGAGGGGAGGGTTTTTGTCTAGCCTACACACACACACACATGTAATTTAATCACATTTTAATGATACATCTTTTAATTAATTAAAAGACTTAACAATTAAATCCTAATTGAAAAAAATATTTTGGATCCAAAAATAATTTATTGACACATAAAATTAAAATATGAAATTCTCTTCCTCAATATATTTTTAAAACATTTTTAAAATCATTTTATGAAAAGATTTGAATTTTACAAGTTTTAATATTTTAAAAAGGAAAATAATTGGAAAAATCCTTGTAAAATATTTTAGTGCGAAAATAAATTAAACTTTTATTTTTAAAAAGTCTTTAAATGCATAAGGATAATAAAACAAGAAATTTCATGATTTTTACTAACTCCAAGAATTTTATAAAAATGTTTAAGTGAACAAAAATCATGTTTTAACATTTAAAAGCTATACAGAATTTTAATAAAATTTCACGTCAACACATCTAGCAATTAGACACGTAACACATATTCACAATCACACAAACATGTAATGACTCATCAATTAAGGCACATAATAATATTTTAATGCCAAATAATATTATTTATAGAGTACGAAATTCCCAGATATTACAGCAACCCTTCATGGTGGAGCTCATCAGTGGTTTAAGAGGTTACCATCAGATTCTATAGATTCCTGGGAGAATATGGGGAAGCTCTTCGTTACTCAGTTTAGAGCTTCCGTCGCTTTTACACCCCCAACCAATACCTTGGCCAACATCAAACAGAGAGCATATGGGACCTTGACAGAGTACCTCAAACGTTTCAATGCAGAGGTTCCCAGAGTTAAGAAAGCTCCTGACGAGATCATTATGAGCTTCCTGATTGCTGGAGTTAGAGCTGGCTCAGACTTCTGGAAGGAGTTACAAGTGCTTGAACCTGGTACACTAGCTGAGTTCTATAAACAAGCTGAACTGTATAAATGTATGGAGGAATCCTTGTTAAAGTTGAGAGAAACAGAAGATCTTGGAGATGAAGCTAGTCACAAAGGAAGCAAGCGAGAGAGGTCTCCAAGCCCACAAGCATATGTTATTGGGGATCAAGCTTCCTCTAAAAGAAGTAAAGCGAATTTGAAGACAAAGTTCAACAATTATACCCCTTTGGTCGTTCCAGTGGACCACATCTTCACGATTTATGGGAAAGAAGGAATATTTGTGAAGCCTACACCTTTACCTGTAGGAGCAAGGAAAGATCTGAAGAAATATTGTGACTTCCATGATGATAATTGCCATGATACTTCCGAATGTAGAGCACTGAAAGACCAAATTGAGGAATTGATTAAAGCCGGTAAGCTCGCGGAATGGATAGCTCGAGGTGACTAGTAGTTGATAGTTTGAGAGCTTCCTTAAAGTAGAGTTGAGAGACCTTTATTTAAATATGTATTTCCTTCTTAGAACAGGGGGGTATTGCATGTATACCTCCCTAGCAAGCAAACCTATTTCTTTCGAGTAGTTTTCAACGAAATTATGAGTAGTTCTTTTCCTTGTATTACGTCATACATGAGCTTATATTTAGCTTGTAAAACAAGGAGCGTACCTCATTCAATTTAGTGAGCAAGTAATCTATTTAAGTATCTCTTGTTTCTTACAATGAGTTAGCTCGTGTAAGCTTAGAGGTGCTGTATTGGGATATTTGTATTAGATATAGAGGTTCATTCTCAGCATGTTTCATAAGAGGTTAAAGAGAAAAGAGAAGACATGTTAAAGCTACAAGCATGAATGATGCGAAGAAATTATAGTATCTATGCAAGCGTTAAGGAAAATTCGACATAGTTGAAAGATTTTGATGAAGAGTAGCTATAAGAATCTGATATGAATATCTTGAAGAAAACACACAATACTCAACTTCATGGATGAATATTCAACGACTTATTAAAGATGATCGAAGAATTGTGAAGCTTCCCGGAGTTAGTTCTTCGTCAAAGACAAGCTTCCCTGAAGAATTGGGGGGTAGTATAGTTACTATAGCACATGGTACTTTGAAAATTGAGGATTTCAAAATTTTGAGAATTCAGGTCAGGAACCTCACCATCAGGTCTAGAAAGCTCAATATTTGGTTCAGGAACCTCACGGCTAGGATGCAGCTTGGGAACCTTATGGCTCATATTTGGTTTAGGAACCTTGATAATTGACTTGGTCTAGTATCTTGAAGAGCAGCACATTTGCATCATGAACACGTCAATGAGGTTTCAAATCTTAGCGGAGGCTTCCACTTCACTTCTGATCAGTCTATAGAAAGATCCAGGTGATACCTCTCCTTTTATGCTCACATATTCGTAGAAAACCTCCCAGGTACGCGCAACAAACTCTTACTATACATAAAGAATGTTTAAACATCTATGCTATTGTGATCTTATGTGCGATAAAGTTATGATTATGTCTTGATTATGTTTCTAGATGTTAGAATGCACATGTACCTAACGTATTACAGGTTCCTTGATATTTACCTGCATCTCGTAGGTTCCTTGATATTTCCCTGCACCTTGCAGGTTCCTTAATATTTACCTGTAGCTTACAGGTTCCATGTATTTACCTTTAGTTAACAGGCTTTGTGTTACTCACCTGAAGCTCATAGGTAACAGCTTCCAGGTCTAGTTGCATTTATATGTGTCTAGTGGATTACTCGTTATTTTCTTGTAACTAACATCTTGCAAGTTCATTGTTATATACCCGAAGCTTGTATGTAACAGCTTCCAGGTTCATTGACATTTGTTAGAAGCCAACTGTTGACAGTTTTTGATTAGCAGCTTCCTGCTTGAAGTTCCCAGCTAGCCGATACCTGAATAGAAGAAAGTGTACTTACAGCAAGAGCTCCGTGTCTTTATAGGATTAATCTAGTGACCTTCTAGATTCTCTTTGTGCTCCATTCAAGGATTTACATAGGGCCCAGAAGGATTCAGTAGGTTCCCCAAGAATTTTCATGTATTCACCAAGTGCCCTTATGGATTCTCTATGTGCCCGTATAGGTTCACTTAGAGCCCAAAAGGATTCACTTGGTGCTCCATGCATCGACGCATTTGTTTGGTATCTTAATGGATTCTCTTTGTACCCTTTTAGGGATTCATCTAGTGCCTAATTGGTTTTGGTTTTTGACCTTAGCAGAGGTTCACATACTGACCAGTTGGATTCACCTTATGCCCTTACGAGGATTTGCATAGAGCCCAGAAAGATTCACATTGAAAAGCCCTATAGGCTACAGGCACTCGATAGCCAAAAAAGACTTGCACACGAAAGATTCACATCGAAAAGCCATATGAATCGTAGGCACACATTCAAAAGTCCCATAAGCATGTGAGCACCTAGTTAAAGGTTTTGGAACCTAAGCATGGGTAACCTAACCTAGAATTTGTTTGTACTTGAAAAGCTTTCAAAGGGATTCACCTTGTGCCCTTACGGATTCACTTGGTGCCCCTAGCATTTGAAGGGATTCACCTTGTGCCCTTACGGATTCACTTGGTGCCCCTAGAGTTTGAAATGATTCATCATGTGCCCTATAAATTCTCTTTGTGCCCTCTGCAGGATTCACTTAGAGCCTATCAAGGATTCACTTGATGCCACAAAGGAATTCACTTAGTGCCCAACCGGATTCTCTTCGTGCTCTTGCCATGATTCACCTAAAGCCCGGATGGATTCACTTCGTGCTCCCTAAAGCCAAAAGGATTCATTTGACGCCCAGTCGAATTCCTTAAATGCCCTCCTCAGAATTCATTTAAAGCTCAACTGGATTCATCTTATGCCCTACTAAGGATTCACTTAGCTCCCAATTTAATTCTCTAAGTGCCCTTCCAGGATTCACCTAGAGCTCAATTGGATTCGCCTTGTGCCCTCAGCGAAGTGATACATAGATGAATACTCTAATAAATCTTGTATATGATCGAAACAGCTACAGCTTCCAAGTTCAGTGATATTCAGCCAAAATAAACAGTTTTCATTCAACCGCTTCAACAAGCTATAGGAGGTTCACGCGTCATGTTGGCTCGGGGGGTAGCTCAATTCCCCTATGTAAGCTTGCATAGAGAAGAGCTTCCATCTTCCAGGTTCAGTAATGGAACAACCTTAATCCAAACTGGCACAATGAAGCACAGATAGTGTATGAACCAGGAGACATATCCAGTACCAGATCTGAAGATCAAACGTGGAGAAATGAGCACTAGCAAAGAAGAAAATCGAGAGATTATGAGTATGAAGAGGTTCTTGGTGAACTGGTAGTTGAGCAGATTATGAATGGACCAGGTTCCTCCCTGCAGAAGAGCCCGAGTCAGCCTAGCATCATCAATGAGGACAACAAGAAGTACGTGGGAACCACAGAAAGGTTCCCCAGACTAACAAATTTGTTATTTATGCAGGTACAGTTTCCTATAGAGAGGTTCCTAGGAACCAGGTTCGGAGATAGAGGTTCCTGAGAAAATGTTCCGAGACGTATGTTCCTCAGCACCAGGTTCTTGAGCATAGACAACGGAGAGATCTAGAAGCCAGCTAGAGAGAAGCAGACTCATTATTGAAGAGTACTCCTAGGACGCAGCTGATCCTAGGTTACCTCTAATAGATAGGCATTAGATAATCAAACAAAAAATAGCTTAGAAGATGAAGCAACCTCTCGAGCAATCAAGTTATGATTTTCAAGGTTAACCACGTGCCCTTTTTAAGGATTCATCTAGTGCCCTATTGGATTCGTTTTGTGCCCTTAGCATAGGTTCACATAACGCCCAACTAGGTTCACTTTATGCCCTTATTGGGATTCACGTGGTTCCCATGACAATCTTAAGATTTACCTTGTGCCTTTTAAGGATTCATCTAGTGCCCTATTGGATTCGTTTTGTGCCCTCAGCATAGATTCACATAACGCCCAATTAGGTTCACTTTATGCCCTTATTTGGATTCACATGGTTCCCTTGATATTCTTAAGGTTCACTCAGTGCCCAATTAGATTCGCTTTGTGCCCATGTCAAAGGATTCACTCAGCACCTAATTGGATTCACTTTGTGCCCTTGTCATGATTCAAACAAGAAGATAAAGACCTGCATGGTTCACTCAAGAGAAACATGGGAGCATGAAGGGATTGGACCTTAAAATATCAGGCAATTTAGGTTCCTCTCGCATCCTATGACTTCGAGAAACCGGGGGGTAGTTATTTTGACGAAAATCTCCATGGGCTAGATTTAGGCCCATTGGGCTTAAGGATCCAATCCATATGATTAATATGGTTATTATTGAGGTCCCTTAAGTTAAATGGGGCTAAATAGCATGTGAAATGGATCTGGACAGGTTCAGGTTCCCGAGAGACAGGTTCCTGCAGACAGCTTCCCGGGAGACAGGTTCCTGCAGACAGGTTCCTGACAGACAGCTTCCTGTACGAGAACAGATTTATGCCAGCAGAATTCTAGTATGATTAAGCCTCTTATTCTTTAGGATCAAGTCATGAACATAAACTTCTTGTTGGAATGTATTTCTTGGGCACAGATGATCCTCGAATACTTCCAATAGAACTAGAACTAGTAAAAACACTCCTAGTCGGGCTAGAACTTGAGTTCTACTCGACTTAGGTCGCCTATTCGTGGCTGAATCTGGAGAAAAGGAGGTCCCCACGAATTAGGAACCTAAAATATTGTTGCCTAACTAGACTTCTAGTCTAAAAATAACTACGTGAACTCGATCCCTATATAAACAGGGTACGTAGGTACCTTGGGAACATGTTTTACAAGCCTCGCAACACACCTACGAGATTCTTGAGAACACACGACATAAGCCTCAAGGGAACTCGCGAGATTCTTGTAAACGATCTCGAGCTGAGTTCAACCCCCACAAAAAATCTCCATTCTCCATAGATTAGTTGATCGTTAGCCTTTACAACTCACCATAAACCTCTCAAAAGTTGTTATGAAATCCACTCATCAACAATGTCATCTACGTATACAAGCAAGATATCATCTTTTTCTTGTCTTGTAAATAAGGTTTTATCGGTCGTTCCCATTTTAAAATTGTTTTCTAATAGGAACTTGTTCAACCTTTCGTACCAAGCTCTTGGAGCTTGTTTTAAGCTGTATAAGGCTTTGTATAATTTGTATACATATTCCGGGTGTGTGGCATCTTCAAAACCGGGAGGTTGTTTGACATAAACTTCTTCTTCTAATATCCCATTTAAGAAGGCCGATTTGACATCCATTTGGTATACTTTGAAATCTTTATGACACGCATAAGCTAATAGCATTCAAATTGATTCAATTCTTGCTACGAGTGCATAAGTGTAACACCCCCAGATCCGGGGTCCGGGATCCGGTCGTTACGGTTTCCAATTCTGTCCACAACACTTGAACTTTCCTTAACATAAAATAAATTACATCTCTATGACCCAACACAACAATGTAAAACACACCCGTTATATTCCCAGAGATGAAATCAGAGGAACAATCAAATTTTTATTAATCACATTATGAGTTCTTACAATCCAAAAGAATTTCAATATAAATACATAATCTTTGCCATCCATTTACATAAGTCATACTAGACCATATACTTTGTACTGAAAGAATAAATATATCCTACCAATAGTTCTTCTTCAGCTCTGGTAGTCTCATCGTCCTCGCCCGCGTCGAGTGCGCCTTGTGCGAGTCATCTGGTCTAGCTATTGTTGTGATATAATAATAAAGCAAGGGTGAGCAATAGCCCACCAACAATAATATATAACTGAACGATAATATATAATAGTTCAAAAGTATCTTTCAAACCATATGCCATGCATTTACGGAAATGAGGCCAGTATAATATGAACGATGAAGTTACAAGGTAACTTAAAGTATTTGTTTGTAGAAATATCTGCTACATCAAAAGTAAGCGTGATATTCTCATTGTCATTAAAAAGAGGAACTTGCATGAAAAGATTGCAATTCCAGTTATGAATAAATTATAGTGTTAAATAAATTTTAACACTATAATTATAGTGTTAAATAAATTTTATAACCTATCAAAAGAAACCCGTGCTTCGCACGGGTTATAAGCTAGTAATATATAATAAGTGAAATGGGATATAATTTGTAATTTGGTTAACCTCTATTTTTGGTTATCCCCTCATTTTTGGTTATCCCACATTCACAACCGTTAGATCTTCAACTCAAATAAATCATGATTGTAAATTAACAGTAAATTTAAAAAATGAAACAATATTATTAAAAGTAAATGAAACAATATCATTTACTATAATTTTTTAAAAAATTTATTAACAGTAAATTAAAACAATATCATTTACTATAATTTTTTAAAAAATTTATTAACAGTAAATGAAACAATATTATTCAAGATGATTTTTATATAATTATTAGAAATTATGTCAAATCTTATCAAAAAACTCAAGACTTTTTTTTTTCAAGGGATGTAGTTATAATTTTTGTTAAAAGTCATTGACTTTTTGAATAACACGATACTTATAAAGAGTCTATAAATGTCTAAATTCAATACCACCCTACTTTTAAATAATTCTTAAAAGTTTTAATTGAATAATACCGTAGTTTTAAATACTTTTTAAATGTTAAAATTGAATACCCCATAACTTTTGAAATCATTAAAAATCTTTAAAAATATTAATACAATATCACCCCCTAAATAAAGTTTGGTCATCCTGTTTGCGATTTATGCTTCAAAAAAGATCGTTAATAAAACTAGCTTATAACCCGTGCTTTTGCACGGGTTACTTTTAATATTTTATAATTTGTTTATAGTTTAGTATAATAATATTATAAATATTAACTGTAGCATGTTATTGCAAGAATTCGAACCTTACATCTTTTTATATAATAATTTTTAGTATTAAATATAAAATATTATGTTGTTGACGGGAATCGAACCTTAGAGCTCTGTATATAACAATTTTTAGTATTGTTGTATTTAACAATCATGATTTATTTGAGTTGAAGATCTAACGGTTGTGAATGTGGGATAACCAAAAATGAGGGGATAACCAAAAATAGAGGTTAACCAAATTACAAATTATATCCCATTTCACTTATTATATATTACTAGCTTATAACCCGTGCGAAGCACGGGTTTCTTTTGATAGGTTATAAAATTTATTTAACACTTTTCCAACTCTGCCAACAGTAATCATGTTGCAGGAAATAAATAAGTTTGGATTTTGAACCAATGATGGAGTATTCACCGCGCCCGCTGTTCCAATCTTGATGATCAGTCGAGATCGTACAGCTCAAATTAGATTTACTACCGGTAGAAGGAAGAACTGACGGCTTAACTTGTTTACCGTCTTACTAGCTCTCCCCGGTCAACGGTTGGGCCAAAGGGGATGGACCGGCGCTACTCGGCCTCTAACACGACTCCTAGTTCAAATAGAATTCATGATTCTGAATGTAACGTTCGTCCCCCTTTCCCCAAGTATATAATACTTGTTGATAAGACTCTACAAGGTAGTCGTATCTAGTTGGAAAGGAAAATTCACCAATAACTTCCAAGCTATTGCTTGGTAACGAATATCAACTTGTTCCAACAATCTTACCCCTCGAAAGATGAGAAGGTAAACAACGACTTAATAAGTCAATAGCACCCGAGTTGCGAGTGAAGAGAATACTTTATGACCGGGAAGTCGACAAGATAAATAACATTTTCCAAGTAAGGTTCCCTTATTTTTAGGGAGATAGACTCAAGAAGAATGATGTCTGAGAACCTTTCTTGATATAAGATTAATAATAATATGTCTCCGAAATATTTTTCGTAATAATCGAAGAAGATAAACCTTATTGAGGTTATTCTAAGTATGGAATAAATATTCAGAGAATATTTATTGACTTAAAAATATTTAAAGAATATTTAGGAATAAGAAAGAATATCTTTAATCAGAGTATTTCTCAAAATAATCCTTGAAGAAATATCAGGAGAATATTTATTGAATAAATAAATATTTAAATGAATATTCAAAATAATATTCATTAATTAATAAGACCTGAAATGAAAATTTAAGATAATATTCATAATTAATTAGGAATTTAAATGAATATTCAAAAAGTAATATTCATTTAATGAATAATATTCTAAATGAATATCAAGTAATATTCATTTAGTAATCCAAGCCTTAAAGGAATATTCGAGATAATATTCGATAATTAAATCAAGCTTCATATGAATATTAGAATAATATTCATCAAGTAATTAATATCTTAAATGAATATTCAAAAGTAATATTCATTTAATAAAATAATATTCTAAATGGATATTCAAATAATATTCATTTAGTAGTCCAATCTTTAGAAGAATATTCGGAATAATAATCGATAATCTATTCGACTTTGAATGAATATTGAAAAATATTATTGGTCGAATGGTTACGTTCAAATAATTATTTGAAGTAAGGATCGTTAAATAAATAATCTCGAACGAATATTCAAATAATATTCGTCGCCCAAACAAGGGAAAATATTTACTTAAATATTTTCCTCCGAGGTAATCTCGATATATCAAGAAATATTGATTCCCGGTCTATATTTGACGAATAAGATGTATACGCCCTTCTATGAGGGTCTTACAATAACCGACTTATAATTGATATGTTAGTTATCTAATTTATAAGCCAATAAACAATCAGGGAACAAGCATAACGATATAACTTGAAAGTAGGCATGCATGCTATGGCATATGTAAGAACCCCAAATTTTGGATATAATTAAAACTTTTTATTAAGTAATGATAAAATGAGGAACAATGATTCCGATAACAAGGTCACCAGCTCTAATGAATGGTGGTTTTAAAGAACAATGATTGTAATGAATGGATATTGCTTTGGACAATGATCCTGATGCATTGTTATATTGTCAGAATAGAGTAATTCGATGGTTGAGGACCTAGATAAGAATAATCTACCATCCAGGAAGGAGCTAATGGATCCTTGAAGGGAAATGAGTACGTGCATAGTGTTTCCCGTACGTGCATAGTGTTTCCCGTACGTGCATAGTGTTTCCTGTACGTGCATAGTAATTTGGTGGATGAATAGTGATTTTGCAAGTTGGAAAACTTTTCACTCCACCCTATGTACGGGACGTGATATGGATGTTTCGAAGTCATATTAGTAATACGCGGAGGAAATAAGTGAATGCAGAGACGATCGGAATTCAGAAATTCCAAATTCTTTTCGGTATAATATTTGACCGGACAATGGATTAAATATTATTATAATCCAAGAATTGAGATATTAACTTTGAGGATTTGATATTTTGGGATGTTATTATATTTGATTTAAGAATGAAGGTAGGAAACCACTGAGGAGTGGTTATGGCTACAATGTAATTATTGATATTTGGAAAGAATGAATGGAATTCGACCTTATTATGTTTATGTCTTGAAGAATGCTAAAGGGTGACAACATAGGTAAGAATAATCTATCTTCTAAGGGAATAAGATATGGCAACTTCAAGCAAGAGAATACCCTCATGTCATCCAGATCGATAACGATTAATCCAGTAGTTCCGTAAAAAGGTTAAGGAACGATCGAAAGAGAATACGGACAATTGTACCACCCTAAGAGAACAAGTAAAGAATACAGAATGAATAGTGTTTGGTGGGAGTATATAATAATATGAGACGACACTATATAGAAGCATTCGGAACGGATTTCCGAGTTCGTATTAGTGATCCAGGGGGAAAATAAGTGTATGTAAAAGCTGTCGGATTCTGAAAAACCGCACTTTTATTTTCTCCGAGAGTTCCCTGGACACTGATAGCCTTAAGTATTTAACGAATGGATTTAAGGAATATAAATTGGAAAGTTAGAATGAAAGATGGAGAATGAAAGTATTAATATTAAAGAGGATTCCCGGTAAACCCTGATTAGAAATCCGTGAAATATTCTCACGAACGATCAATCGAAACGGGTAATAACCGGACACAGAAACAACCAGAGGAAGCAAGAGTCTTGTGTAAGCTACTAGAATAAATATCTAGCAACCAAGTGGCTTAAAGTAACTAGCATACTTGGAGATGGAAGTAGTACTTAGAAAAACCAACCAATACTTAGCCTTCCACCATCCAAAACATAACACTTGTCTCTCCAAATTGCCTCATCCATGACATCACACTCCACTAACACAACTAGGATGAGATATTATCTATCCAAGTTCACTTTATGCAAAATTGACCAAGGAAAAGCAAGAAACCAAGCAAACACTCTCCATTCCTTTCTTTTCTTCAAAGTTTCGGCCAAGGAGCTAGAAAAGGAGGTTCCCACCATTGTTTGTTCTTCTAATTTTTAGGGTAAGTACTACATATCATAGCTTAGATCCCCTAGAAATTTCAGCCTCAAATTCACTTCCTTTCATTTTCAAATAAATCATCAAAGGTGATGATGAATAGTGTTTCTAAGAACTAATCTTTGTTTTTCTTGTTTTCATGGTTAATCCTAGCTAAGTTAAGGCCATCCAAGGGCAATACCAAGCTTTGTGAGGCTATTACATACTACAAGGAAGGTATAAGACTTGAAAACCCTTGCTCTACTTTGAGTTTTAAGCATGTTCTTGATGGATCTAGCTTAGTTATGATTATGTTCATGTTATAAGCATGTTTAGTTAGTGATTTAGTGATTTGATTAACATGATGAGTTTGATACTAAGATCAGTGGCTTCTGGTCTTGTTGGGGTGCTTATTATGTGTATAAGTTGATTAGATGCCCGGTGTGGCTTGGTTGTTGCGTAATGAATTTTAGAACGCTCGATTCGTAGCCGTCGTAATGCCCGATTTTCATTAACACTAAGAAACCGAACTGGTCAGTAGCCATAACTCTCTGTTCTTGGCAAGTTAATGAACCCTACTGATAGATTTTTGAACATAGATCACTTTGGCGAAAGAATCGAAGCATTTTGATTTACGGTTTAGGAATTATGACCAAATTACTAAAAGTAGTTCGAATCCGTAAACGAAAGTTCGTAACTGAAATTGAACCCTCGTAAACTATGTAACGTCATGGCGAATCTTGGTAAATAAATACTAGGGGTAAGAAGGAAGGTGTGAAAGATAACCGTAAGTCAAAAAGAGCATTTTTCGATTTATTAAAAATGTTCGAGTCAAGGTTAAACGCGAACGAACCCCTAAAAGACGACTCTTTTATAACTTCGGTAAAACACTTAGAAAACGGGCGATAAAACTCGGAGTATAATATTGGTTCGTAACGATCAACCTTAGAACTCATATGACTTAAGTATGTCCCAAGTATAAGTGCAGTGACATGTCGTATTAACGAACGAATGTCGGGTCGGATCAGTGATAATAAGTAATCCACTAAAAAGGGGTATAACGAGATAACTCGAGAACGTGTTTCGAATTAAGTATAACTTAACTTTTAATATGTTAAGTGATTAATCCCGAATGCCTTGGCTATTTATAGATCACCAAGCTGAACCGGGACCCGCTACCACTACCCCTTACCGTACTCGACTACCAGGCAAGTTTCAATTCCCTTCTTTTAAGCTGTTGTTGTGATTGAATAAATATATATATATGATTGCTGATATACATATGCCATTGCATGCATGCCTACTTTCAAGTTGAATTGATATACTTGTTCCCTGAATGTTATTGTTGGCTTATAAGCTAGATAGTTATACATCGGTTATAAGCCGGTTATTGTAAGACCCTCATAGAAAGGCGTATACATCTTATTCATCAAATATAGACCGGGAGTCAATATTTCTTGATATATCGAGATTACCTCGGAGGAAAATATTTAAGTAAATATTTTCCATTATTCGGGCGACGAATATTATTTGAATATTCGTTCGAGATTATTTATTTTAACGATCTTTACTTCAAATAATTATTTGAACGTAACTATTCGACGAATAATATTTTTAATATTCATTCAGAGTCGAATTATTTATCGATTATTATTGCGAATATTCTTCTAAAGGTTGGACTACTAAATGAATATTAATTGGATATTCATTTAGAATATTATTCATTAAATGAATATTACTTTTGAGTATTCATTTAAGACAGTAATTACCTATCGAATATTATTTTAATGTTCATCTGAAACTTGATTTATTTATCGAGTCTTATCTCGAATATTCCTTTAAAGCTTAGATTACTAAATGAACATTACTTGATATTCATTTAGAATATTATCCATTAAATGAATATTACTTTATCAATATTCATTTAAATTCCTAATTAATTATGAATATTATTTTGAATATTCATCCAGGGTTCTATTTAATCATCGAATATTATTTTAAATATTCCTTTCAGGTCTTATTAATTAATGAATATTATTTGGAATATTCATTTGAATATTTAGTTATGCAATAAATATTCTCTCGATATTTCTTCAAGAATTATTTGAGAGATACTCTGATTAAAGATATTCTTTCATATTCCTAAATATTCCGTAAAATATTTTAATTCAATAAATATTCTCTGAATATTTATTCCATACTTAGAATAACCTCGATAAGGTTTATCTTCTTCGATTATTACAGAAAATATTTCGGAGTCATATTATTATTAATCTTATATCAAGAAAGGTTCTCAGACATCATTCTTCTTTGAGTCTATCTCCTTAATAATAAGGGAACCTTACTTGGAAAATATTATTTATCTTGTCGACTTCCCGGTCATAAAGTATTCCCTTCACTCGCAACTCGGGTGCTGTTGACTTATTAAGTCGTTGCTTACCTTCTCATCTTTCGAGTGGTAAGATTACTGGAACAAGTTGATATCCGTTACCAAGTAATAGCTTGGGATTTATTGGTAAATTTTCCTTTCCAACTAGATACGACTACTTTGTGGAGTCTTATCAACAAGTATTATACTTGGGGAAAGGGGGACGAACGTTACATTCAGAATCATGAATTCTATTTGAACTAGGAGTCGTGTAAGAGGCCGAGTAGCGCCGGTCCATCCCCTTTGGCCCAACCGTTGGCCGGGGAGAGCTAGCAAGGCGGTATACAAGTAAAGCCGCCAGTTCTTCCTTCTACCGGTAGTAAATCTAAATTGAGCTGTACGATCTCGACTGATCATCAAGATTGGAACAGCGGGCGCGGTGAATACTCCATCATTGGTTCATCATCCAAATTTATTTATTTCCTGCAACATTATTACTGTTGGCAGAGTTGGAAAAGGGTCATAACTGGAATTGCAACCTTTTCTTGCAAACTCCTCTTCTTAATAACAATAAGAATATCTCGCTTACTTTGATGTAGCAGATATTTCTACAAACAAATACTTTAAGTTACCTTGTAACTTCATCGTTCATATTATACTGGTATCATTTCCGTAAATGCATGGCATATGGTTTGAAAGATACTTTTGAACTGTTATACATTATCGTTCAGTTATATATTATTGTTGGTGGGCTATTGCTCACCCTTGCTTTATTATTATATCACAACAACAGCTAGATCAGATGACTCGCACAAGGCGCACTCGACACGGGCGAGGACAATGAGACTACCAGAGCTGAAGAAGAAGCTATTGGTAGGGTATATTTATTCTTTCAGTACCAAGAATATGGTCTAGTATGACTTATGTAAATGGATGGCAAAGAGTATGTATTTATATTGAAATCCTTTTGGATTGTAAGAAATCATAATGTGATTAATAAAAATTTGATTGTTACTCTGATTTCATCTCTGGGACTATAACGGGTGTGTTTTATATTGTTGTGTTGGGTTATAGAGACGTAATTTATTTTATGTTAAGGAAAGTTCAATTGCTGTGGACAGAATTGGAAACCGTAACCACCGGATCTCGGACCCCGGATCTGGGGGTGTTACAGAAGTGGTATCAGAGCGTAAGTTATAAACCCCAGAGATGAGGTGACGTTAAAACAATAAATTCAATAAGATAATAAGAACTCTTGCCAAGTTCATAGTCGGACTACTTAATGTAGTGATGACATATAAAACCCTTATGGGAACTCGTAAGTATAATGATAGTAACTTAGCTCGATATCGTATCGACGAGTAAGGCGACTGACCTTGAGGCATACGAGCAACAGCGCGATGATGCTTTATATGCTGAAGATCAGCGGGTAATTCGATGGAGTACCCTACTGGAGACCCGGAAGAGGTTCCATCAGATAAGGAAAATCCTGTTAGGATAAGGAGCTTACCCATGGGTAATGAGGGTCGCAGCCAGAATGACTGTGATGATTAAGATATGGTGCTCAGAAAAGTGAGTATAAAGAACCGAGATATTATTAAGAGATCTGAAGATGCATGTTGAATTCATAGCCGGGCTACCAGATGTAGTACCAGCAAGAAAGAAGGATTGGAAGAATTACTTGAGATCTTATACGGAAATAGATTAGAATCCTTAGAGATTTTCATCTTAACAAAGAAAGAGCTAGAGGGATGTATGATTATCAAAGACATCGATTTAGGGCGAGGAGCAGAGTCCCTAGGAATAGTTGAGAATGAGGGAGTAAGTGCCATATCATTTGATAAATGAATCAGTATGAATATTGTCAGTAATAATTCGCCATGAGAAGGCAGGTGTCATAGGTTGTAAATTATGGAACCAAATTAAGGTTAATAAGGTGGTTTTATTAAGGAAAATGTTCATTTTATGAATGAATCATTTAGAAAGTAAAGACATTGGGAAGTGATAGCATGATTGGGTAAAATTATATAAGGAAGTAGCAAGCAAGACAATGATCTCAGAACCTACCGGAAGATAAGACCAGTGAGTCAAGATGAACTCGTAATGAGACTACTGCCAGAGACTGAGTATAGAGTTAATTCAACCCAGTTAAATGATGAACCAGAAACGTTAGATGCATGTGATTTAGAGGAATATTAAATTCCTTCTTCTCTTTGAATGGATTATAGTAGTACCTTAAGTTTATTCCGATGCGGAATTATAATAGATCAAGTAATACGATCGGTAGTTAAAGAGAAAAATGTGAGAAAATCTTCCTGGAGCTAAAAGGTGAAATTGGTAATGACCAAGAGCTGGCATTGCTTAATGGAAAAAAAGGAGACTTTGTGCTTCCAACGACGCTTCGCATAAAGGGTTAGGTAGACCGACATTTGGTAGTATTGAATATCAGGACGTATAGGTATCAGGACGTTGTGACGGGTTTCAGTTTGAAACTATTGATTCCCTTCTAAGGGATGGATATAATTGATTCCTTTCCAGTGGGTAAACTTCCAATCTGATGATGATTATTTCGTTAACTATGACTGCTTATGATTCCACCTGCTTGGAGGTTCAAAGAACTATTCTTCAGGTTTCGAAACTGGTCTCCTTAATGTTACCAGTAGGTGGGTAGATTGATCAAAATTTCCCTGAGTCTGGAAAGGAATTCGGTGAATTTTGGCAAACCTTGTCTTTCTGATTATCAGAGAATGTCATGGAAGAGAGTAAAAATTGGAGCAAACCCTGTGATTTGGGTAAGGATGCTGTAAAATGGGTTAGTAAACGGACCCTGAGCTTTACAATCGACGGTAGTGATAAAATGATGAAGTGAGATTGGACGAAAATAGGAAATGTAAGTAAGAAACTAGCCGGACTGAGAAATTCCAGGATTGACTTAAATGAAAAAGCTGTTGTGCCAGGAATGGTAAGCTTGTGTGGCACACGGGATTGATAAGAATAGTTGAAAAGATAAAAGTGGAGGAAAGGTGACCGGAGACGGTGCCGAGTAGTCGATTAAGACTTATATGGAGTAAAGTTTTGGAAAGGTAGAAAGGTATCAAAGAAGAAGGCACTATGCCGGCAATTGCTAGAAAAGTAATGCTATTAGCCAACCCCTAAAATCATATATTTTTATTTTAGTGTGGCCAGTTGAGGCCAAGTCACAACGGACTATAAAGTGACTAGACCAGCAATGAAAAGACAAAGCAGGGTTGCTTCTAAGTAAGCACCGACTGCAAGGGCTTCTGATATAAAGGAAATATTAATGAGATCGTAGGAGTCTTCTACTAAACCCTTTGCAACCCATGTTTTGATGGGGAATTTACTAGACCTTTTTGGGATGGGGTAACCCGTACTAAAGTGACTCATGTGTATATGGTTGTCCAAGATTACGAGTAAAATGGAAGTATAGTGACTTGAGATGTATGATGTTAGGGTATCATGAATACCCTGAACATATTACGACTAAGGGAAGTAAACAACGAAGGTTTATGAAGAGAGTATAGAAATGGTCAGAGATGGATCAGTATGCTGTAGAAATTTTGTCTAAGGCAAGTACATTTGAGAAGAACGATAAGTACTAAGAGATTCACGTTGAACTCGACCAATATCTTCCAAAACATCCTTGCTGCCATTACCAAGTTCTGTAAGAGAGGAGATAGGCATACGTTGCCTTTTTGGAAGGCCAAATAGGCTGACAACTATCTGAAAGAAGAGGGTGGCATTAAGCCACCGATCGATTATCAAATGAGAATGATTGAAAAGAGACCTTTATTAAGGATACATGATCTGATTGCCAATTATAAGATGCAAGAATTCTTTGGCAGTTGAATTAAGGATAGGATATCCATAAATTAAGACAAACCCTATGGAATGCACAAGGGGTGGCATTAACCCTAATAACGACATTATGACTTCAGATGATATGAGTTGGACTTGCTAAGGCAACAATGATCGGTAAGGATTATTAAAAAGAATCCTGGAAAGAACATAGATAGAATTATTAGAGTATTGATCAATGACATTTTGATATACCCTGTACCCAGAAAATACAGGAGGAAGGATGAGGATGACCTATGAAACCTTACAAGGAAAAAGGTAATATTCCGAACTTCAAAATGGAAGTTTGGTAAGGAATGTATGACATAGTAACAGTAATGCCAGATGAGGCATGTATGAGACCCTGAGGAAGTATGGATTGAACCTATAAAGGTTGAGATTATCCTAAGATAAGGAAAGAACTAAGAAGAGAAGTATCCTAAGTAGGATTGGGAATAAACGTGATAAAGTTCCCACGGGTAGGTGGAAGCAATGACTTATGGAGAAAGACTGATAAATATATTTTTCTCCATTAGCAGAGCTTAAGGGAGAATGCTTTCACCCAAAAATGATGGGAATGAGGTAGAAATGTTTGAATTGGAATATATCCAAGGAACAAGGATTACCAGAAATTATTATTATCAGGAAAGGCCAATGAGGTGGCCGACAGTCTAAGTATAAAGGAATAATTATAAATGTTCATACCGAAGAAACAAAATGATATTTGGAAAGACCTTGAAGGTCATATTGGAGTGGAGGAAGTTACATTCCTTTTGATGATTGTGCAAGAATCGAAGGTAATAATAGTTTAAGTAAAGATTCGATTCTTGATGGAGTCTTAAGCATATTACGTACCTTAGAAGGTCCCGTTTTGAGGCAAACCAGGACCATGGTACAAAATTGATGAAGTAAACCGTTAAGTTTCCAGTCTTTTATGGAAGATGCATAAGTGATAGTTTCATCAACCGGACCTAGCTGCGATGCTTGAAACTCTTCTGCAATTCTATCTACTTCATGTTATATCTACATCAAGTTCAGGAAGTGTTCCTTATGGATAAGGAATAGTGATTACTTTGTCTCCCTAAGGGATTTGAAACCCGTAGGGTTAGCTATTAATGCACTACGTAAACAACAAGTGATGGTGATTCTTCTAAGAAAGTAGATGACAATGTAAAGATAAAGAAAGTGCTGCCACTGATTAACTAAATGGCATGTTAATGAATGACAAACAAGTTTATGTTAGTGTACTTCTGCGCAAACAAGATAGAGAATATGAGGTTGATGATTCATGATGTTAAAGATATTCCCATGAAAAGAATTAATGAGACTTGGAGGGAAGGGCGGTTGAGCCCGAGACTTATTGGGCCACCTGAGAGTTTAAAGTGTTCGGACGGCGGTATTCGAGCCAGCCTTACCCCCAAAACTTATAGCACGGTCATAACGGGTTTTCATGTGGCCAGGCTACGTCAGTAAAATGCAGATGTTCAACAGATGATAGTAGTACGAGCATGTAGATATACGACCTGGTCTGACTTACGAAAGACAACCTGTGGAAAACCACGGATAGAAAAGAACAAGTGATGAGAAACACGGTTGGCAGAAGTAGATTATATGAATCTAAGTTAAAGGAATCGGGCCAGATTCATTTCGAAAAGTTTAAATTGAAATAACGTGGTGATTATAGAATAAATGAGACGGAATACCGATAAGGAGGTACCAAGTGCAAAAAGGTGTCTCAATAAAGAGGTGAAGGTGAAAGTAAATAATAGAAATGAGTAAGAATCAGCTAATAAGAAGGATGTGATTGATAAAGAAAAGGGTGGGGAAGCAACTATGGAATGAGAAGCAAGGAATGTTATGAATGGGTTTTCTAATGAATTCTCAGGATGACAACCTGATAGTGTCAATATTATAGTTATGAAAAAGCTAGTAACATGATATGGGATGTCATTAATAATGATGTCAAGTGAGAAATCTAAGATTTAACCTGAAAGGTTGAAGGATTTCCCGAATGTGAGTATCGCTAAGATTGAACAAGAGTATTTGTCCATAGAATAATGGACAAAGCAGCAAGATATGTTGACACGTGAGATTGAGATCAAATAGTATTGGATATAATTATGATTAATTTCTTCTTTGATAAACCTCTATAGTTCAGAGGTAAATTCTGAGTATGATATTCTACAATCATGAAAGCTTTCTATAATCCTTTAGAACACTTTTCTCTTCTTCTCTATTATTCATCTTCTTTATGAATTGAGAAGAACAACCCTTTTAGGAGGGGAGGTACTGCTACGTGACTATCTGTCTATGTGATAGAAGTCTAAGTGGAATACCATGACTTGTTTAATTGCTTGTCAAGTACTAAAGGCTGGCCCCCTTCTGTACTAACTATGCAATATAACAAATGTTCAATTGATCATAGTGATCTCTCAATAAATCTTTCCACTTCTCTATATTGATCGAGATTGCGAAGATTAAAGCAATCAGGAAATGCACAGTACGAGCGAGGTTACCTCCGAATTCGTAGGGTGATAGTGATACCAATGTTACTGCAGGTATCAATAAGGATAAGACTGAGTAAGAATATAACCCGGATAGTGAGTTGTACGAAACGTAGCAACGTTGATGGAAAAAGGATACAATATGGATTGTAGCACTAGAAGATGTGCTGAGGAAGGGTAGAACGACTAAGAATTGACCGGGAAGCTAAAAAGTGAACGACAGGCAAACGACTCTTTGCTTCCTACCTGATTCCGGGACGGAATCCTTTTAAGGAGGGGAGACTGTAAGAACCCCAAATTTTGGATATAATTAAAACTTTTTATTAAGTAATGATAAAATGAGGAACAATGATTCCGATAACAAGGTCACCAGCTCTAATGAATGGTGGTTTCAAAGAACAGTGATTGTAATGAATGGATATTGCTTTGGACAATGATCCTGATGCATTGGTATATTGTCAGAATAGAGTAATTCGATGGTTGAGGACCTAGATAAGAATAATCTACCATCCAGGAAGGAGCTAATGGATCCTTGAAGGGAAATGAGTACGTGCATAGTGTTTCCCGTACGTGCATAGTGTTTCCCGTACGTGCATAGTGTTTCTTGTACGTGCATAGTAATTTGGTGGATGAATAGTGATTTTGTAAGTTGGAAAACTTTTCGCTCCACCCTATGTACGGGACGTGATATGGATGTTTCGAAGTCATATTAGTAATACGCGGAGGAAATAAGTGAATGCAGAGACGATTGGAATTCAGAAATTCCAAATTCTTTTTGGTATAATATTTGACCGGACAGTGGATTAAATATTATTATAATCCAAGAATTGAGATATTAACTTTGAGGATTTGATATTTTGGGATGTTATTATATTTGATTTAAGAATGAAGGTAGGAAACCACTGAGGAGTGGTTATGGCTACAATGTAATTATTGATATTTGGAAAGAATGAATGGAATTCGACCTTATTATGTTTATGTCTTGAAGAATGCTAAAGGGTGACAACATAGGTAAGAATAATCTATCTTCTAAGGGAATAAGATATGGCAACTTCAAGCAAGAGAATACCCTCATGTCATCCAGATCGATAACGATTAATCCAGTAGTTCCGTAAAAAGGTTAAGGAACGATCGAAAGAGAATACGGACAATTGTACCACCCTAAGAGAACAAGTAAAGAATACAGAATGAATAGTGTTTGGTGGGAGTATATAATAATATGAGACGACACTATACAGAAGCATTCGGAACGGATTTCCGAGTTCGTATTAGTGATCCAGGGGGAAAATAAGTGTATGTAAAAGCTGTCGGATTCTGAAAAACCGCACTTTTATTTTCTCCGAGAGTTCCCTGGACACTGATAGCCTTAAGTATTTAACGAATGGATTTAAGGAATATAAATTGGAAAGTTAGAATTAAAGATGGAGAATGAAAGTATTAATATTAAAGAGGATTCCCGGTAAACCCTAATTAGAAATCCGTGAAATATTCTCACGAACGATCAATCGAAACGGGTAATAACCGGACACAGAAACAAGCAGAGGAAGCAAGAGTCTTGTGTAAGCTACTAGAATAAATATCTAGCAACCAAGTGGTTTAAAGTAACTAGCATACTTGGAGATGGAAGTAGTACTTAGAAAAACCAACCAATACTTAGCCTTCCACCATCCAAAACATAACACTTGTCTCTCCAAATTGCCTCATCCATGACATCACACTCCACTAACACAACTAGGATGAGATATTATCTATCCAAGTTCACTTTATGCAAAATTGACCAAGGAAAAGCAAGAAACCAAGCAAACACTCTCCATTCCTTTCTTTTCTTCAAAGTTTCGGCCAAGGAGCTAGAAAAGGAGGTTCCCACCATTGTTTGTTCTTCTAATTTTTAGGGTAAGTACTACATATCATAGCTTAGATCCCCTAGAAATTTCAGCCTCAAATTCACTTCCTTTCATTTTCAAATAAATCATCAAAGGTGATGATGAATAGTGTTTCTAAGAACTAATCTTTGTTTTTCTTGTTTTCATGGTTGATCCTAGCTAAGTTAAGGCCATCCAAGGGCAATACCAAGCTTTGTGAGGCTATTACATACTACAAGGAAGGTATAAGACTTGAAAACCCTTGCTCTACTTTGAGTTTTAAGCATGTTCTTGATGGATCTAGCTTAGTTATGATTATGTTCATGTTATAAGCATGTTTAGTTAGTGATTTAGTGATTTGATTAACATGATGAGTTTGATACTAAGATCAGTGGCTTCTGGTCTTGTTGGGGTGCTTATTATGTGTATAAGTTGATTAGATGCCCGGTGTGGCTTGGTTGTTGCGTAATGAATTTTAGAACGCTCGATTCGTAGCCGTCGTAATGCCCGATTTTCATTAACACTAAGAAACCGAACTGGTCAGTAGCCATAACTCTCTGTTCTTGGCAAGTTAATGAACCCTACTGATAGATTTTTGAACATAGATCACTTTGGCGAAAGAATCGAAGCATTTTGATTTACGGTTTAGGAATTATGACCAAATTACTAAAAGTAGTTCGAATCCGTAAACGAAAGTTCGTAACTGAAATTGAACCCTCGTAAACTATGTAACGTCATGGCGAATCTTGGTAAATAAATACTAGGGGTAAGAAGGAAGGTGTGAAAGAAAACCGTATGTCAAAAAGAGCATTTTTCGATTTATTAAAAATGTTCGAGTCAAGGTTAAACGCGAACGAACCCCTAAAAGACGACTCTTTTATAACTTCGGTAAAACACTTAGAAAACGGGCGATAAAACTCGGAGTATAATATTGGTTCGTAACAATCAACCTTAGAACTCATATGACTTAAGTATGTCCCAAGTATAAGTGCAGTGACATGTCGTATTAACGAACGAATGTCGGGTCGGATCAGTGATAATAAGTAATCCACTAAAAAGGGGTATAACGAGATAACTCGAGAACGTGTTTCGAATTAAGTATAACTTAACTTTTAATATGTTAAGTGATTAATCCCGAATGCCTTGGCTATTTATAGATCACCAAGCTGAACCGGGACCCGCTACCACTACCCCTTACCGTACTCGACTACCAGGCAAGTTTCAATTCCCTTCTTTTAGGCTGTTGTTGTGATTGAATAAATATATATATATATGATTGCTGATATACATATCCCATTGCATGCATGCCTACTTTCAAGTTGAATTGATATACTTGTTCCCTGAATGTTATTGTTGGCTTATAAGCTAGATAGTTATACATCAGTTATAAGCCGGTTATTGTAAGACCCTCATAGAAGGGCGTATACATCTTATTCATCAAATATAGACCGGGAGTCAATATTTCTTGATATATCGAGATTACCTCGGAGGAAAATATTTAAGTAAATATTTTCCATTATTCGGGCGACGAATATTATTTGAATATTCGTTCGAGATTATTTATTTTAACGATCTTTACTTCAAATAATTATTTGAACGTAACTATTCGACGAATAATATTTTTAATATTCATTCAGAGTCGAATTATTTATCGATTATTATTGCGAATATTCTTCTAAAGGTTGGACTACTAAATGAATATTAATTGGATATTCATTTAGAATATTATTCATTAAATGAATATTACTTTTGAGTATTCATTTAAGACAGTAATTACCTATCGAATATTATTTTAATGTTCATCTGAAACTTGATTTATTTATCGAGTCTTATCTCGAATATTCCTTTAAAGCTTAGATTACTAAATGAACATTACTTGATATTCATTTAGAATATTATCCATTAAATGAATATTACTTTATCAATATTCATTTAAATTCCTAATTAATTATGAATATTATTTTGAATATTCATCCAGGGTTCTATTTAATCATCGAATATTATTTTAAATATTCCTTTCAGGTCTTATTAATTAATGAATATTATTTGGAATATTCATTTGAATATTTAGTTATGCAATAAATATTCTCTCGATATTTCTTCAAGAATTATTTGAGAGATACTCTGATTAAAGATATTCTTTCATATTCCTAAATATTCCGTAAAATATTTTAATTCAATAAATATTCTCTGAATATTTATTCCATACTTAGAATAACCTCGATAAGGTTTATCTTCTTCGATTATTACAGAAAATATTTCGGAGTCATATTATTATTAATCTTATATCAAGAAAGGTTCTCAGACATCATTCTTCTTTGAGTCTATCTCCTTAATAATAAGGGAACCTTACTTGGAAAATATTAGTTATCTTGTCGACTTCCCGGTCATAAAGTATTCCCTTCACTCGCAACTCGGGTGCTGTTGACTTATTAAGTCGTTGCTTACCTTCTCATCTTTCGAGTGGTAAGATTACTGGAACAAGTTGATATCCGTTACCAAGTAATAGCTTGGGAGTTATTGGTAAATTTTCCTTTCCAACTAGATACGACTACTTTGTGGAGTCTTATCAACAAGTATTATACTTGGGGAAAGGGGGACGAACGTTACATTCAGAATCATGAATTCTATTTGAACTAGGAGTCGTGTAAGAGGCCGAGTAGCGCCGGTCCATCCCCTTTGGCCCAACCGTTGGCCGGGGAGAGCTAGCAAGGCGGTATACAAGTAAAGCCGCCAGTTCTTCCTTCTACCGGTAGTAAATCTAAATTGAGCTGTACGATCTCGACTGATCATCAAGATTGGAACAGCGGGCGCGGTGAATACTCCATCATTGGTTCATCATCCAAATTTATTTATTTCCTGCAACATGATTACTGTTGGCAGAGTTGGAAAAGGGTCATAACTGGAATTGCAACCTTTTCTTGCAAACTCCTCTTCTTAATAACAATAAGAATATCTCGCTTACTTTGATGTAGCAGATATTTCTACAAACAAATACTTTAAGTTACCTTGTAACTTCATCGTTCATATTATACTGGCATCATTTCCGTAAATGCATGGCATATGGTTTGAAAGATACTTTTGAACTGTTATACATTATCGTTCAGTTATATATTATTGTTGGTGGGCTATTGCTCACCCTTGCTTTATTATTATATCACAACAACAGCTAGATCAGATGACTCGCACAAGGCGCACTCGACACGGGCGAGGACAATGAGACTACCAGAGCTGAAGAAGAAGCTATTGGTAGGGTATATTTATTCTTTCAGTACCAAGAATATGGTCTAGTATGACTTATGTAAATGGATGGCAAAGAGTATGTATTTATATTGAAATCCTTTTGGATTGTAAGAAATCATAATGTGATTAATAAAAATTTGATTGTTACTCTGATTTCATCTCTGGGACTATAACGGGTGTGTTTTATATTGTTGTGTTGGGTTATAGAGACGTAATTTATTTTATGTTAAAGAAAGTTCAATTGTTGTGGACAGAATTGGAAACCGTAACCACCGGATCTCGGACCCCGGATCTGGGGGTGTTACAGCATATGTATAACAGAAAACACATATATATATATATATATATATTCAATCACAACAACAGCCTAAAAGAATGGAATTGAAACTTGCCTGGTAGTCGAGTACGGTAAAGGGTAGTGGTAGCGGGTCCCGGGTCAGCTTGGTGATCTATAAATAGCCAAGGCATTCGGGATTAATCACTTAACATCTTAAAAGTTAAGTTATACTTAAATCAAAACACGTTCTCGAGTTATCTCGTTATACCCCTTTTTGTGGATTCATTCTTTCATTGATCCGATCCGACATTCGTTCATTAATACGACATGTCACTGTACTTACACTTGGGACATACTTAAGTCATACAAGTTCTAAAGTCGATCGTTACGAACCAATATTATACTCCGAGTTTTATCGCCCGTTTTCTAAGTGTTTTACCGAAGTTATAATAGAGTCGTCTTTTAGGGGTTCGTTCGCGTTTAACCTCGACTCGAATATTTTTAATAAATCGAAAAACGATCCTTTTGACATACGGCTTTCTTTCACACCTTCCTTTTTACCTCTAGTATTTATTTACCAAGATTCGTCAGGACTTTAAATATTTTACGAGGGTTCAATTTTAAGTACGAATACTTGTTTACGGCTCCGAATCACTTTTATGAATTTTATCGTAACTCCTAAACCGTAAGTCTGTTTCACGTGATCTTTATATCAAAACGAAGCTTATAACATAAGCTATCCAAACATGGCAGAAAGTTTCGGGACAGTAGGGTCTTGATGTGTAAAATGGCATACAAAACATGATATTGTAAAATTGGGCATTATAACGGCTATGTTTACGCGTTTTCAAAAGTTTTTACACTTTATCTCGATCTAACAAAGATCAATCCAACCACACAAACACATGATAATCATCATGACTAGTCTACCAACAACTCATCTTAACCATTACATGGTTCATAAACCAAATCATAATCATAACAACTACTAACATGGATCTAAACTTATAATAACATACTAATCACTAAATCATCCATTAATCTCATAAGATCTTAAAATAACACCAAGGGTTTTCAAGTATTATACCTTCCTTAGAGTGTGATATAGCCTTACTAAGCCTTGTATGGTCCTTAGGAGTGATTAAGCTTGCTAGATTAACCATGAAAAATCAAGAAAACAAAGTTAGTTCAAGAAGAACACTATTCTTGCTCCTCTTGAATGATTTATTTGAAAATGGAAACCAATGAATTTGAGCTTGAAATTCCTAGGAGATTAGTTTCTTGAATTATAGGACTCACCTTAAAAATTACAAGAGCAAACAAGGAGTGGAAGATGGACTTTGGTTTTGGAATTTCTTTGTTTAGTCGAATGGAAGAAATACAAGGGGGAGAGAGTTTTTGCCTTGTTTCTTTGCTTGATTATTTGATAAAGTGAATTATTAAGATGAGGCTTAGATAGTCTCTCATCCAAAAGTCACTTTAATAAAGTGATGATGTATAGGATGATGAAAATGGAGGGACATGTGTTAAGATTTTGATGGTTTACATGCAACTAGTAGTTTGATTTGCTAAGTATTAGTTAATCTCTAACCATACTAGTTACTAGATATTTATCATTTTTACATGCATGTATCTTGCTTCCTCTGCTTGATTCTGTGTCCGGTTATTCACCTCTAGGGTTTACCGGGAAATTTCTCTATATTCATAATACCTTCCCCAATCCTTAATATAATCCTCGTGATGACCATGTAGGATATTTAATCTCTATACGAACTTAATCCGTAATCTAGGATTCGTTCGCTTTATTGATTAATCTCGTTATAACATTTTAGCGGTTTCTAGAACGCTTGTTTCACTGCCTCAGTGGTTTCCTACCTTCATTCTTAAATCAAATATAATAACATCCCAAAATATCAAATCCTAAAATTAATATCTCAATTCTTGGATTATAATAATATTTAATCCACTGCCCGGTCAAATATTATACCGAAAAAGAATTTGGAATTTCTGAATTCCGATCGTCTCTGCATTCACTTATTTCCTCCGCGTATTACTAATTTGACTTCGAAACATCCATATCACGTCCCGTACATAGGGTGGCGTGAAAAGTTTTCCAACTTACAAAATCACTATTCATCCACCAAATTACTATGCACGTACAGGAAATACTATGCACGTACGGGAAACACTATGCACGTACTCATTTCCCTTCAAGGATCCATTAGCTCCTTCCTGGATGGTAGATTATTCTTATCTAGGTCCTCAACCATCGAATTACTCTATTCTGACAATATACCAATGCATCAGGATCATTGTCCAAAGCAATATCCATTCATTACAATCATTGTTCTTTGAAACCACCATTCATTAGTGCTCGTTAACCACAATAAGAAAAGTTTTAGTTCTACCCAAAATTCAGGTTATTACAGTCTCCCCTCCTTAAAAGAATTCTATCCTCGGAATCAGTTTAGGAATAACTGGGGTTACTTCTATCCCATTGCACTTTCTATTTCTCAGGTGGATTCTTCCACTTCTTGATTTTCTTCAAATCTCTCACTAGCTTGACAACCTTATCTCTTAGCGCTTGCTCTTTTCTATTCATAATTTCCACAGGTTGTCCTTCGTAGTTCAGATTCGGTTATGTATATCTATCTACTCGTACTCTGTCATATGCCGGGCATCTATAGTATACTGATGAGGCACATACGCATGAACCATGTTATGACCATTTTACCGGTTTGGGTGAGGCTGGCTCATAGGCCACCTTCCTGACGCGTTTAAACTCTCAGATGGCCCAATGAATCTTGGGCTAAACTTCCTTTTGATTCTAATCTTGTTAATTCCTTCCACGAGGATACCTTTTCTTATTACAAATCTCGAACCTTATATTCTCTATCTTGTTTGCACAGAAATACATCAACAAAAACTTGCTTGTCAGAATCCTCTATTAATTCTAGATATTTCCCAATTCCATTGTATAAATGTCAACTCTATTGTCGACGGGGTACTCCGTATTGAAACTAGTTCGAGTATTCTAACAACCGATTCGAGTAACTCTTGATGTCTAGCAACGAGCTCGTCGGCCATCACTGTTTTTGCCTCGCTATCTCATTGTTAAGTACTATCACCCCGAGTGTTCCAACCTCTTCTTTAATCATCTCACATAATGCCAATCTACCTCCTGTGTTCATTCAATCATTCTCTATTATCTCATCTCTTCTCCTTTCTGAAAGAAAGGCGAATCTCTTGGGGAATTTGTTTGCGGGGGATGTTGTCTGGTTCGAGGACTCTTAATCCCTTTATCACAAATCATAATCTTCATATACACACAAGCACACATATTTTTAGATCTGATAGGTCTGAAAGTCGATCATGTTTGATTCTTTTTGATTTCGCACCTTTCCTTCATATATACGATGTTTCGATATACTTAGGGCGAAAACTATCTCAGATAACTCACAACCAATTCATTAAATTCCAAAAAGTTGTGGGTGCAATAGTCAACCCAAAATGACATCACTTACAATTTCATAGTGTCTATACCTAGTGCGATTCACAATCTTGGGTATATCCTCGATTTTTAACTTCAAACCGGTGATGTCCCATTTCCTAATAAGTTTGGAAAATACACAGCGTCCCTGTGCTACTCAGACATTCTTCTACAACAGTACCTATACTCAATGTTGACCCATTCAACTCTCGAGGTTCGATGCACAATCTTGTGCTAACATATTTCTTTCTTACAACACACCGGTTCCTCACGGTGGCACACTGAGTCTCATCGCACTCTTATTCAACAATCCTCGCATCTGAGTTGATAATTCTTTTATTCCTACTAGGCTAACGGGAAATGCAGCACTAGGCTCTGAACACTCGATATTCATTATTATGTCATCCAAATCGATATCTAGTAGCTTATTAAAACCCTGTACGACCTCCCAAAATCATTATAATTATACTTGGTGTCTCTTTCCTCGGGGTAAACCATATGAGCTAATGAAGCCTCATATCTGGCATCATAATCTCTTAGTCTGAACTAGATTCCAAAATATCTGACTCCGTCTTTATCCTTAAATTATTTCCCTCATAATCAATTTGGCTCCATTGGGTATCAACTAATCCATCATTATTATAATATCAATTTCTCCCTAATTCGAAAAGAATCAAATCTCTCGATCGAGTGGTACTCTGGGTAGGTTCTCTGGAAATCACTATTCCTTATCCATAAGGAACACTTCCTGGACTTGATGTAGATATTACATGAAGTAGATAAAATTGCAGAAGAGTTTCAAGCATCGCAGCAATGTCAGGTTGATGAAACTATCATTCATGCAGCTTCCATAAAAGACTGGAAACTTAACGGTTTACTTCGTCAATTTTATATCATGGTCCTGGTTTGCCTCAAAACGGGACCTTCTAAGGTACGTAATATGCTTTAGACTCCATCACGAATCGAATTTTTACTTAAACTATTATTACCTTCGATTCTTGCACAATCATCAAAAGGAATGTAACTTCCTCCACTCCGATATGACCTTCAAGGTCTTTCCAAATATCATTTTGTTTCTTTGGTATGAACATTTGTAATTATTCCTTTGTACTTAGACTGTCGGCCACCTCATTGGCCTTTCCTGATAATAATCATTTCTTGTAATCCTTGTTCTCTGGATATATTCCAATTCAAACTTTTCTACCTCATTCCCATCACTGTTGGGTGAAAGCATTCTCCCTTAAGCTCTGCTGATGGAGAAAAATATATTTATCAGTCTTTTTCCATAAGTCATTTCTTCCACCTACCCGTGGGAACTTTATCACGTTTATTCCCAATCCTACTTAGGATACTTCTTTTCTTAGTTCTTTCCTTATCTTAGGATAATCTCAACCTTTATAGGTTCAATCCATACTTCCTCAGGGTTTCATACATGCCTCATCTGGCATTATTGTTACTATGTCATACATTCCTTACCAAACTTCCATTTTGAAGTTCGGAATATTACTTTTTTTCCTTGTAAGGTTTCATAGGTCATCCTCATCATTCCTCCTGTATTTTCTGGGTACAGGGTATATCAAAATGTCATTGATCAATACTCTAATAATTCTATCTATGTTCTTTCCAGAACTCTTTTTAATAATCTTTACCGGTCATTGTTGCTTAGCAAGTCCAACTCATATCATCTGAATTCATAATGTCGTTATTAGGGTTAATGCCATCCTTTGTGCATTCCCCAGGGTTTGTCTTAATTTATGGATATCCTATCCTTAATTCAACTGCCAAGGAATTCTTGCATCCTATACTTGGCAATCAAATCATGTATCCTTAATAAGGGTCTCTTTTCAATCATTCTCATTTGATAATCGATCGGTGGCTTAATGCTAACCTCTTCTTTCAGATAGTTGTCAGCCTATTTGACCTTCCAAAAGACAACGTATGTCTATCTGCTCTCTTACAGAACTTGGTAATGGTAGCAAGGATGTTCTGGAAGATATTGATCGAGTTCAACGTGAATCTCTTAGTACTTATCGTTTTTCTCAAAGGTACTTGCCTTAGACAAAATTTCTACAGCATACTGATCAATCTATGACCATTTCTATACTCTCTTCATAAACCTTCATTGTTTACTTCCCTTGGTCATAATATATTCATGGTATTTATAATACCCTAACATCATACATCTCAAGTCATTATACTTCCATTTTTACTTGTAATCTTGGGCAATCATATACACATGAATCACTTTAGTACGGGTGACCCCATTCCAAAAAGTCTAGTAAATTCCCAATCCAAACATGGGTTGCAAAGGGTTCAGTAGAAGATTCCTACGATCTCATTAATATTTCCTTTATATCAAAAGCCCTTGCAGTCGGCGCTTACTTAGAAGCAACCCTGCTTTGTCCTTTCATTGCTGGTCTAGTCACTTGATAATCCTTTGTGACTTGGCCTCAACTGACCACACTAAAATAAAAATATATGGTTTTTGGGGTTGGCTAATTAGCATTACTTTTCTAGCAATTGCTGGCATAGTGCCTTCTACTTTGATACCTTTCCACCTTTCCAAAACTTTACTCCATATAGGTCTTAATCGACTTCTCGGCACCGTCTCCGGTCACCTTTCCTCCTCTTTTATCTTTTCAACTATTCTTATTAATCCCACGTGCCACGCAAGCTTACCATTCATCGTATAACAGTATTTTCACTTATGTCAATCCCGGAGTTTCTCAGTCCGGCCGGTTTCTTACTTACATTTCCTGTTTTCGTCCAATCTCACTTCATCATTGTATTTCTACAATCAATCGCGATAACCGGGGTCTATCCACCAACCCATATAGCGGCTACTTTACCCAATTCACGGGGTTCGCCCCAGTTTCTACTCTCTTCCATGATGTTCTCTGATAATCAGAAAGACAAGGTTTGCCAAAATTCGTTGAATTTCTTTCCAGAATCAAGGAAATTTTGGTCAATCTATCCAACCACTGGTAACACTATGAAGATCAATTTCGAAACCTAGAGAATAGTTCTATGAGCATCCAAGCAGGTAGAATCATAAGCAGTTATAATAACGGAATTATTGACATAAAGTTGGAAGTTTAACCACTAGAAAGGAACCAAATATATATATCCCATAGAAGGGAAATCAAAAGTTTCAAACTGAAACATGCCACCTCTTCTTGATACATAAACATCTTAGTTGTCGATAATATCAAATGTCAGGCTTCCTAACCACAGGTTTCGGAAGGAACACTACCGTCGGAGTTAGTCGTTTCATAAAAATTGGCACTACTAGGGCCATCCTAGTCTGGTGTACCGTGCTGTTCGAATGCATCCGTAATTACTCTGCCGTGCTGCATAAGCACACCACCTAAACATGTATGAGATGCATCATAGTGTATCATAAAGTCTTCTTCTCCCGTTAGGCAACACCAACGCCGGGTCGTTACCAATTTCATCTTAAAACATTCTCTATTACCTCTTAACCACTAATCGCATTACTTGATCCATTTGCAATTCAGTGTCAGAATAAACTTAAGGTAACTACTATAATCTATTCGGGGAAAAGAAAGAATTTAATATTTTTCTGAATCACATGCATCTAACGTTCCTGATCCAGATTTTTACTGAGTTAAAATAAACTTATACTTAGTACCTGATAGTAGTCATATTACGAGTTTATCATAGACCCACTGGTCTTTTCCTCTTATAGTTTCTGAGATCATCATCTCGCTTAATACTTTATATAACTTTATCCAATCAGGCCATCACTTTCCACTATCTTTACTTTCGAAGCTGGTTCATTCATAATATGGACATTTCGCTGAATAAAACCACCTCAACAATCTCAACTTTCATAAAATATAACCCATGAAATCCACCTTCTCATGGCGAATTACCATTGACAATACTCACACTAATCCATTTATCCGATAATATGGCACTTGTTGCCTCTATCTCAACTGCTCCTGGGTGCTCCCCGTCCTACATCGACGTCTTTGATAATCATGCCTCATTCTAACTCCTTTTTCATTAATCTGAAAGTCTCTAAGGATCTTTATCTATCCCCATATAAGACCTCAAGTAATCCTTCCAATATGTCTTAATTGCTGGTATACCTCTCGTAGTCCGGCTATAAATCCAACATAAAAGTTCAATTCTCTTAATAATATCTCAGTTCTTTGTGCTCACTTCTCTGAGCACTATAATCTTAACTCTCGCTATCCCTCTGGCTACAGCCCTCATTTCCTTGGAGTAAACTCCTCATCCTCAATAGAATTCTCCTCTACTGGAACCTCTTTCGAGTCCTCAATAGGGTACTCTATCGAATTCACAATCCGATCGTCAGCATATAATAAAACATCATCATGCTGCTGCTCGTACGCCTCAAGGTCTGTCGCCTTACTAGTCGATACGAGAACGAGCTAAGTTACTATCATGATACTTAAGAGTTCCCATAAGGGTTTTATATGTCAGTACTACTTGAAGTAGTCCGACTATGAACTTGGCAAGAGTTCTTATTATCTTAGTGAGTTTATTGTTTTAACGTCGCATCATCTCTGGGGTTTATAACGTACGCTCTAATACCACTTCTGTAACACCCCCAGATCCGGGGTCCGGGATCCGGTCGTTACGGTTTCCAATTCTGTCCACAACACTTGAACTTTCCTTAACATAAAATAAATTACATCTCTATGACCCAACACAACAATGTAAAACACACCCGTTATATTCCCAGAGATGAAATCAGAGTAACAATCAAATTTTTATTAATCACATTATGAGTTCTTACAATCCAAAAGAATTTCAATATAAATACATACTCTTTGCCATCCATTTACATAAGTCATACTAGACCATATACTTGGTACTGAAAGAATAAATATATCCTACCAATAGCTTCTTCTTCAGCTCTAGTAGTCTCATCGTCCTCGCCCGCGTCGAGTACGCCTTGTTACGGAAATAATGGTCTGGTCTAGCTGTTGTTGTGATATAATAATAAAGCAAGGGTGAGCAATAGCCCACCAACAATAATATATAACTGAACGATAATATATAACAGTTCAAAAGTATCTTTCAAACCATATGCCATGCATTTACGGAAATGATGCCAGTATAATATGAACGATGAAGTTACAAGGTAACTTAAAGTATTTGTTTGTAGAATATCTGCTACATCAAAAGTAAGCGTGATATTCTCATTGTCATTAAAAAGAGGAACTTGCATGAAAAGATTGCAATTCCAGTTATGAACACTTTTCCAGCTCTGCCAACAGTAATCATGTTGCAGGAAATAAATAAGTTTGGATGATGAACCAATGATGGAGTATTCACCGCGCCCGCTGTCTAATCTTGATGATCAGTCGAGATCGTACAGCTCAAATTAGATTTACTACCGATAGAAGGAAGAACTGACTGCTTTACTTGTCTACCGCCTTACTCGCTCTCCCCGGCCAACGGTTGGGCCAAAGGGGATGGACCGGCGCTACTCGGCCACTTACACGACTCCTAGTTCAAATAGAATTCATGATTCTGAATGTAACGTTCGTCCCCCTTTCCCCAAGTATAATACTTGTTGATAAGACTCTACAAGGTAGTCGTATCTAGTTGGAAAGGAAAATTCACCAATAACTTCCATGCTATTGCTTGGTAACGAATATCAACTAGTTCCAACAATCTTACCCCTCGAAAGATGAGAAGGTAAACAACGACTTAATAAGTCAGTAGCACCCGAGTTGCGAGTGAAGAGAATACTTTATGACAGGGAAGTCGACAAGATAAATAACATTTTCCAAGTAAGGTTCCCTTATTTTTAGGGAGATAGACTCAAGAAGAATGATGTCTGAGAACCTTTCTTGATATAAGATTAATAATAATATGTCTCCGAAATATTTTTCGTAATAATCGAAGAAGATAAACCTTATTGAGGTTATTCTAAGTATGGAATAAATATTCAGAGAATATTTATTGACTTAAAAATATTTAAAGAATATTTAGGAATATGAAAGAATATCTTTAATCAGAGTATTTCTCAAAATAATCCTTGAAGAAATATCAGGAGAATATTTATTGAAGAAATAAATATTTAAATGAATATTCAAAATAATATTCATTAATTAATAAGACCTGAAATGAATATTTAAGATAATATTCATAATTAATTAGGAATTTAAATGAATATTCAAAAAGTAATATTCATTTAATGAATAATATTCTAAATGAATATCAAGTAATATTCATTTAGTAATCCAAGCCTTAAAGGAATATTCGAGATAATATTCGATAATTAAATCAAGCTTCAGATGAATATTAGAATAATATTCATCAAGTAATTAATATCTTAAATGAATATTCAAAAGTAATATTCATTTAATAAAATAATATTCTAAATGGATATTCAAATAATATTCATTTAGTAGTCCAATCTTTAGAAGAATATTTGGAATAATAATCGATAATCTATTCGACTTTGAATGAATATTGAAAAATATTATTCGTCGAATGGTTACGTTCAAATAATTATTTGAAGTAAGAATCATTAAATAAATAATCTCGAACGAATATTCAAATAATATTCATCGCCCAAACAATGGAAAATATTTACTTAAATATTTTCCTCCGAGGTAATCTCGATATATCAAGAAATATTGATTCCCGGTCTATATTTGACGAATAAGATGTATACGCCCTTCTATGAGGGTCTTACAATAACCAGCTTATAATTGATATGTTAGTTATCTAATTTATAAGCCAATAAACAATCAGGGAACAAGAATAATGATATAACTTGAAAGTAGGCATGCATGCTATGGCATATGTATAACAGAAAACATATATATATATATATTCAATCACAACAACAGCCTAAAAGAAGGGAATTGAAACTTGCCTGGTAGTCGAGTACGGTAAGGGGTAGTGGTAGCGGGTCCCGGGTCAGCTTGGTGATCTATAAATAGCCAAGGCATTCGGGATTAATCACTTAACATCTTAAAAGTTAAGTTATACTTAAATCAAAACACGTTCTCGAGTTATCTCGTTATACCCCTTTTTGTGGATTCCTTCTTTCATTGATCCGATCCGACATTCGTTCGTTAATACGACATGTCACTGTACTTACACTTGGGACATACTTAAGTCATACAAGTTCTAAAGTCGATCGTTACGAACCAATATTATACTCCGAGTTTTATCGCCCGTTTTCTAAGTGTTTTACCGAAGTTATAATAGAGTCGTCTTTTAGGGGTTCGTTCGCGTTTAACCTCGACTCGAATATTTTTAATAAATCGAAAAATGATCCTTTTGACATACGGCTTTCTTTCACACCTTCCTCTTTACCTCTAGTATTTATTTACCAAGATTCGTCAGGACTTTACATATTTTACGAGGGTTCAATTTTAAGTACGAATACTTGTTTACGGCTCCGAACCACTTTTATGAATTTTATCGTAACTCCTAAACCGTAAGTCCGTTTTACGTGATCTTTATATCAAAACGAAGCTTATAACATAAGCTATCCTAACATGGCAGAAAAGTTTCTGGACAGTAGGGTCTTGATGTGAAAAATGGCATACAAAACATGATATTGTAAAATCGGGCATTATAACGGCTATGTTTACGCGTTTTCCAAAGTTTTTACACTTTATCTCGATCTAACAAAGATCAATCCAACCACACAAACACATGATAATCATCATGACTAGTCTATCAACAACTCATCTTAACCATTACATGGTTCATAAACGAAATCATAATCATAACAACTACTAACATGGATCTAAACTTATAATAACATACTAATCACTAAATCATCCATAAATCTCATAAGATCTTAAAATAACACCAAGGGTTTTCAAGTATTATACCTTCCTTAGAGTGTGATATAGCCTTACTAAGCCTTGTATGGTCCTTAGGAGTGATTGAGCTTGCTAGATTAACCATGAAAAATCAAGAAAACAAAGTTAGTTCAAGAAGAACACTATTCATGCTCCTCTTGAATGATTTATTTGAAAATGGAAACCAATGAATTTGGGCTTGAAATTCCTAGGAGATTAGTTTCTTGAATTATAGGACTCACCTTAAAAATTACAAGAGCAAACAAGGAGTGGAAGATGGACTTTGGTTTTGGAATTTCTTTGTTTAGTCGAATGGAAGAAATGCAAGGGGGAGAGAGTTTTTGCCTTGTTTCTTTGCTTGGTTATTTGATAAAGTGAATTATTAAGATGAGTCTTAGATAGTATCTCATCCAAAAGTCACTTTAATAAAGTGATGATGTATAGGATGATGAAAATGGAGGGACATGTGTTAAGATTTTGATGGTTTACATGCAACTAGTAGTTTGATTTGCTAAGTATTAGTTAATCTCTAACCATACTAGTTACTAGATATTTATCATTTGTACATGCATGTATCTTGCTTCCTCTGCTTGATTCTGTGTCCGGTTATTGCCCGTTTCGATTGATCGTTCGAAGAATAACCAAGTAGTTTCACCTCTAGGGTTTACCGGGAAATTTCTCGATATTCATAATACCTTCCCCAATCCTTAATATAATCCTCGTGATGACCATGTAGGATATTTAATCTCTATACGAACTTAATCCGTAATGTAGGATTCGTTCTCTTTATTGATTAATCTCGTTATAACGTTTTAGCGGTTTCTAGAACGCTTGTTTCACTGCCTCAGTGGTTTCCTACCTTCATTCTTAAATCAAATATAATAACATCCCAAAATATCAAATCCTCAAAGTTAATATCTCAATTCTTGGATTATAATAATATTTAATCCACTGTCCGGTCAAATATTATACCGAAAAAGAATTTGGAATTTCTGAATTCCGATCGTCTCTGCATTCACTTATTTCCTCCGCGTATTACTAATATGACTTCGAAACATCCATATCACGTCCCGTACATAGGGTGGCGTGAAAAGTTTTCCAACTTACAAAATCACTATTCATCCACCAAATTACTATGCACGTACAGGAAACACCGTATGGGAAACACTATGCACGTACGGGAAACACTATGCACGTACTCATTTCCCTTCAAGGATCCATTAGCTCCTTCCTGGATGGTAGATTATTCTTATCTAGGTCCTCAACCATCGAATTACTCTATTCTGACAATATACCAATGCATCAGGATCATTGTCCAAAGCAATATCCATTCATTACAATCATTGTTCTTTGAAACCACCATTCATTAGTGCTCGTTAACCACAATAAGAAAAGTTTTAATTCTACCCAAAATTCGGGTTATTACAAAACGTTTCATCAAAGTCTATCCCTTCCATTTGTGTATAGCCTTGAGTGACTAATCTCGTTTTATTTCTAACAACCGTTCCATTTTCATCTAACATGTTTCTAAATACCCATCTGGTTCCAATTATGGAAGTATCTTTGGGTTTTGGAACAAGTTCCCAAACTTTGCTACGAGTGAATTGTAGTAATTCATCTTGCATAGCCGAGATCCAATCTTCGTCTAGCAAAGCTTCTTTAGCGGTCTTAGGTTCTATTTGAGATAGAAAACTAAGATGATTCACAACGTTTTGTACTTGTGATCGCGTTTGAACTCCTTTATTTAAGTCTCCAAGAACGTTATCTAGTGGATGACTTCTAATAATAGGAATTTCTTTTTGAAGTTCTACTTCCGTTTCGGCTAATTCTAATGGATTTCTTGGGATAGGTGTTCCAAGATCCATATTTTCGAATTGTCGAATAATATTTTCCACATCGTCTTGTTCAACTTTACCATTTTCAACAAGATCTTTGTACTTTGATGGTGGTTTGCTTTCATCAAATGAAACATTCATAGATTCTTCCACCACAATTGTTTTAAGATTGAATACTCGATAGGCTTTTCTATTTATAGAGTATCCAAGAAATATACCTTCATTTGATTTAGGATCAAATTTGATAAGATAGTCTTTCGAGTTTAATATGAAGCATTTGCATCCGAATATTCGAAAGTAACTCAGTTTCGATGTTTTACTAAAGTAAAGCTCGTAAGGAGTCTTTTGAGTTATTGGTCGTTGCAACACCCGATTAAGAATATGACAAGAAGTAGACATCACCTCGGCCCAAAAATATTTAGGTCGACGATATTCATTAAGCATGGTGCTTGCCATTTCCTGTAATGTTCTATTTTTCCTTTCTACAACTCCATTTGATTGTGGAGTGTATGGAGCGAAAAAATTATGTGTGATTCCATTTTCATCACAAAAGTTCATAAAGCTAGAATTCTCAAATTCTTTACCATGATCCGTCCGAATATAGACGATGGTACTATTTTGTTGATTTTGAATCTTTTTACATAGAGAGGAGAAAGATTCAAATGCATCACTTTTTGATTTGAGAAATTCAGTCCACGTGTATCGTGAATAATCATCAACGATTACTAACGTGTATGAACAACCTCCGAGACTTTGTATAGGAACCGGACCAATAAGATCCATGTGTAAAAGCTCGAGAGGTCTAGAGGTTGATACCATGAATTTCGCTTTGTGAGAGGCTCGAATTTGTTTTCCAGTTTCACAAGTATGATCTTTTTGATAATTCAATTTTGGTATACCTCGAACATGATCTTTAGTTGATATATTTTTAATCAACTTCATGTTTGCATGTCCTAATCTTCGATGCCATAACCAAGGGTCATCGTTTGTTGTGATTAGGCGCACATTCTCATTCTTGCTCATGTCACATGTGTAGACATTTTTGTTTCGAGGGAAAGTGAGAATCAATTTCCAATTTTGGTCTAAAATACAACAATGAGTAGTATAAAAGATTACTTTGTAATCATTGTCGCAAAGTTGACTTATCGAGAGTAGATTGTACTTAAGTCCCGTGACTAGTTGTACATTAGAAATTTTGAAGTGACTATTCCCGATGTCTCCGATGCCGACAATGATGCCTTTAATACTATCTCCAAATGTGACACTTCCCGCAGTGACCTTTTTAGTGTTATTTAACAATGAATCATTACCGGTCATGTGTCGTGAACAACCACTATCAAGGTACCACATGTCTTGTTTAGCGGCAAGACAAACCTCTTGATGAGAAGTGGAGGCTCCCGTTGAAGTAGCTTCATCTCCGATAGCCATTAAGCATAAGTTGACAACTTCTTCACTAGCTTCCGGAACTTCTTCATCTTCACTCAAATCCCAACCATTTTCCGCCACGAGAATTCTTCCTTTAGCAAGCTGTGGACATTCTCTTTTGAAGTGACCCGGTTGCTTACACTCGAAACACACTTCTTGTGTTTTCTCCGAATTTTGTTCCTTATATTTTGGAGGAGTGTAAGGAGGATTATTATTGTTGTTGGCATTATTATAGGCATTAGTATTCTGAGTGCCTTTGCCTTTATTATAGCTCATTGTTGGAAAATTACTCTTATAGTTAGGACTATAATTTTGAGAGTAATTAGGCCTTCCTTTAGAGTTAAAAACTCTTTGTTGATTATTTGATTTTAGGAAGCCTTTTCCGTATCTTTGAGCTTTGCTTTGTAGCACACGACGAAGTTGTCTCGTTAGTAAAGCAATTTCACTTTCATCGAGATCTTGGAGTTCTTCATTTAACACCTCGTCGTTTTCATTTTCATCGATTAATATAGCTTTTAAAGCAATATTTTTCTTTTTGTCTTCCACTTTAGGAATGACTTTATCCGGAATATTATCTTCTTCGTATGCACGAAGATTTCCGAATAAACTATCGATGTCATAATCATTTAGATTATGCATTTCTTTTATGGTAGTAACTTTAACCTTCCAACTAGGAGGTAAAGATTTTAGAACTCTTCGGTTCTTCTCATTTCGAGTATAACTCTTTCCGAGTTGAGATAATTCATCGATTATACGAGTAAATCTTGTTTCCATTTCGATTATATTTTCTCCTTCTTGGAGTTTAAAGTTCTCGTATTCATGGATTAAAGTTTCCATTCGAGAATCTTTTATATCAATGGTTCCTTCGTAGGTAACCACTAATTTGTTCCACATTTCTTGTGCGGACTTGCAATTGTTTACTCTTTTATATTCTTTTTCTGCAAGTGCACTTGTGAGAACCATTTCCGCTTTTGCGGCTATATTCATCATATTTTCCTCGGCGAGAGTGTATTCACTAACCTTCTTTTCAACAATGACACCGTCAACTGTTTCGATAGGAATAACAACTCCGTTTTCTATGGCCATCCAAACTTTGACTCCTTGAGATCTAGCATAGATGCGAAACCTCGTTTTCCATGTTGCAAAGTTAGTGCCATCAAATAGAGGAGGGCGAGAGCTAGATAGACCTTCACCGCAACCCATGGTATTTAGATACGCCATGTAGGATCACTTTTTGTTGTGCCTGTAAATCTGCAAATCACTTAACAAACACATTAAAAAGCACCGCTCTGATACCAATTGTAAGGTCCCGTAGGAGGGCTAATTTAAGCTAGAAGGGGGGTTGAATAGCTTAATATCCAATTTAAAAATTATTATGGCATTTTCAAATAATTTTCCCCTTTTAAAACATTTACCGAGTCGTTATGCAGTTTATAAGTGCAAAAAATAAAAGACAAGGGAAGAAAATACAACACAGGAGATTTTATCCTGGTTCGCGATGGCGCAACCCCTAATGGATTCGCTCACCCCTACTCCAGTCCCCGAGCTCCTCTCCGGACTAGAGATCTTTCCTTAAAAATATCTCGCTCCTTTAGTAGGCGGAGAAGCCTTTACAACCCAATAAATATTGGTTTGGTACGTATCTCCAAGATACTACCTCACAATAAATATAAAAACCCACAAGACTCGTCTTGGGTCGTAACTCCCCGTTACACCCTCAAAGTCGTTGTGAAAAATCTACACAACTTATCTTAGACAGCAACTCCCCGCTACTTCTTCAAAGTTGATGTAGAACCCTTGGTGTAGTCTTTGAATTCCTCGCTTTTGCCGATCTTGGATCTTAGGTGAAAGGTCTCGGGTCTTTCCTCTTCTTCACGGTGCAAAGGCCACTAACTCCCCGCTAGTGCCTAATACATGGGTCTTAGAACGAGAATCATCTCACTTCAACTTCACCTCACTGCAAAACTTAGAAAACAATATCTACGAAACAAACAGTAATATAAAGAGAGGTTTGGACTAATATGTCCTAGGGTGATTATAATATTCTTATCCGAATATTAATTATAATAAGTTCAATAAGCTTTATGACTTTATGTGTATTCTTGTATTCGATATGACTTGTAGATCGAAGAATACTTTTAATACAATACTCCGTTTATTGAGATTTAAATATATCTCGGAGTTTGTAAATATTGATTATGTCCTTTAAGCTCGTAGGCTTATAAGGTTTATAATCGTATACTTTGTTCGTCTTTTATAAAGATCGAAGTATACTTATAATTTACTTCTTTATCAAAAATACGTCTATTTTCGAAGTAATGTAAATACCAAGTCCGTAAAAGCTTTATAGCTTAAGGATCTTTGATAAACAACTTCTCGTTTGATATAGTCTTTGATTAGACTATTCGTATATATTTATTTAAACGAGAGTGTTACAATTTTACTTTAACAATTTGCACTTTAATATAATTTGGCCAATTAAACACAACACACAAATAAACGCACACGTACAGAAATGTAGCTCGCTTATCTATAGGATAAAACGAGGGCCGCTATTATGCGTTAAATTAGTGCGAAAAGTAAAATCACTCACAAGTGTGAGGACAAGGAAAAAAAGATGCTGAAAGTAAAATCACTTACAAGTGTGAGGACGAGGAAAAAAAGATGCGGAAAGTAAAATCACTCACAAATGTGAGGACGAGGAAAAAAAAATGCGGAAAGTAAAATCACTCACAAGTGTGAGGACGAGGAAAAATGTGCGGAAAGTAAACAAGGCTTTCGCCACACTATAATCCGTTAAAATTAACATACACGTATTAGTAATTAAACACTCCACACAACAATAAAATATTAATGGCCAAAGTAAGTGCGTTAAAGTTTTAATTAAGGCTTTGAGATTTTTTTCCCCCAGAACACTAAGGTGATAGAAGGGAATCAAATCAAGCTCGATGTATTAATTTGACCGTCGTCAAATATAGATCCGATATAAGAGCTTAATAAAGAAGATAAGATGAAGGTATAAAGCTCTTATACGTATATAAAAATGGTCGGTTAAGAATCGAATAATGAAGCTAAGAATTACCACTTTTGGAGATTCGCCGGAAAAGTTCGCTGGAAAAATTCGCCGGAAGTTCGGCCGGATTTTGGCTTATGAACGAACTTGGGCAGCCCTTCGGGAGGCCGGATAGTTGTGGTAGAGGAGTTTTCTAGGTGGGAGCGAGCTTCGTTGGTTGAACTAAGCTTGATGGAACAAAAAACTTGTATATATGTAAGTATATGTAAGAGAGATAAGGTTTTTGAGATGAAGTGGGTGTAGAGAGTGTTTGGATATATTGAGAGAGCTTCCACTTCTAAATTCCCAGCAAATATTTGGCTCTTTAGCTTAGTAGAAATGGGTGGGGGAAGGGGTTTATTTATAGGAGGAGTTGGGTGGAAGGAAGGGTGAGGATTTAAAGTAAAATGAGTGGTTGAGATTCAAAGCACTTGGATTGATGAGGTGGAAAGTGGTATTGTGTTTGTTGGGGGTGGTTTTGTGTTTCTTTGCAAGTCGGAGTGGTATTCTACATAAATATCCAGCTGATCTTATCTCCCTAATATATTGTATCGGACTCGTATCAATTAACGAATAAATACGTAACATGTTTCGTTAATTAAATACACGATTAATACGACGATTCTCAATAAATAATCCTAAAATTATGGAGCACCTAGGAATATCATAAAATAGAATTCTGGAAGTTTTGGTCAAAAAATGGTCAACATTGACTTAGTCAAACGTGGTCAAACGTGGACCTACTGCCTCGATTTTCGTGCCTGGACCAAAATTCTCCGAAAATTATGAAACTTTTACCATTCATAGAAAATAACATTTAAGTGACCCATATCAAGTTTCAAGTCATTCTAGCAAGTGGAAGTATTTTATTTAGATTTAATACGATTAAATCAGGTTTCGGTTCCGAATAAAATATGATTGGCCTTTCTATGAAATAGATGCATCTTGTCACCAATGTTTTGACTTCAATAAATACTTAGAATATATTTCCTAATATATAAAATATATTGAGAGTGTAGGAAATATTTTTGAGTATTTAAAATAATTTTCTCTGAAAATAGAATAAATTGAAGAAGAGAGAGAAAAATTACTTTAAATATTTCTGGCACTAGATAAAATTAAGTATTAATATTCTACCACTGGATATTAATATTCTTGAGGGTAAAACAAATTTGAGTGCGAAGGCGGAATATTTTTGAATAAAAACTGATCGTTTTTAAATGTAGCACGAGTTCTCTAAAGAATATTAATCCCCGAATATTCTTTGTTCGAGCCTGTCGCCTTATCACTTTTTGCAACGTAGATCTAAAAAATATCAAACCTCGATATTTCTTGTTCGATCTTATTGCCTTGATGTAGAGATATATTCCATAAAAATTTAATTTGATTTTTCGCAATAATGGAATATCTCTTATAAGGTAAAAATAGATATTGCTAGAATTGACTTTTGACTTTTAACGGAATCAATTAAAATAATGACCTAGTGGAGAGGATAACTAAGTGTAATTAAATTTTATGTTAAATCGTACAGATACCAAAATAAATAATATATCGAAGATATCCTTTCAGTCTCAGAAACGATACAATATAACAACTCCGGAATAAATAATTTTTATTACAATACCCAAAATGTCTTTTGAATCTGTCACTGATACAACTTCTAAGTAATGTTAGTTTACCAACTTAGCCTTCTGATGCTCACAATCCTCTTATACCATTCATATCTATACGTAAGATGAATACCAAAAGCTGCAGCTTGATTCGACTGGTTCGTACTACTCTCGGGATCACTGCTAGAAACTGTTTATGGAAACGCCTTGCGGGGTATGTGCCGTCCCATTGGCATCCTGCTTCGCTGCTATATAATATATATAAAACAATAGCAAGAGTGAGCAATAGCTCAGCAAGGTAATGAAAATAGGGCATAATTCTGCCTTTAACTTAAACCCAAAATAAAGCGGGTATAAGACAATAATTTTCAAAATATCTTTTTACCGAAAGTATTTCCTTATCGGAATATATTCAAAAACAGTACCATTGTAGTACTTCAAATATCATTTTTCATAATATCTCTGTAAACTTTCGATATTCATACTATGAACAACGTTCTAGTATAATATAAAAAATTAAGTTACAAGGTAATTCAATCTAACCTTTCAGTAAAATATCTGCTACATAAAGTATATCTGCAGAATACCGACATATAACTTATAAGATAAAGTTATAAGGTAATTCAGTATCAATAAACCCCTTACCATAACTCATGTTGTGTAAGGTATCAACAGAGTCATTAAACATATGATAAAAGATGAAGTTACAAGGTGATTCATTGTAACATCAATTTTGAACACTTTTCAAACCCCTGCCAACCTGATCGAAAGTCTCTTCGATACTTATTGCAGGAAACACCCATCAACCTAATAGGAAGTCTCTTCGATACGTGTTGCAGGAAATATCGAAATTTGGATGACGAACTAATACTGGAATATTCACCGCGCCAGCTGTCCCAACCTTCGATGATCAGTCGTAGATTGTACAGAACAGATATGATTTTACTACCGGTAGAAGGAAGGACTGACGGATTTAATTGTCTACTGCCCTCTAGTAACTCCCTGGCCAACGGTTGGGCCTTGGACCGGCGCTATGAAGGAATTTCTACACATGCGGAAGTATTTATAACATTTTGTTGCCCAGTAATTAACAATTGTAGAAGGGGGGTTGAATACAATTGTATAAGATTTTCGACTTAAGCAGAAATAATAACACAAGTATGAATAAATAACAGCTTTATTAACTCTGATATAAAACTGTTACAAACTCTCTCAAGAAATTCTTATGTTCTTGAGAGCTGCTAGGTTACAAGATAATTCGTGTAAGTGATTACAGTTAAGTAAAACCTAAACTGTGTTTATACACAATACACATATACACTATCAATTACAAGATATATCAAATCAATTACATACGTTTCTTAATACATATCTTGAATGATAGCTACATTCCTATAAATCAGGAACCGACATGTCAATCTTCCTAGATTCCTGGACTGATGTATATCCTCATGAAATCCTAATCAGCTTCCAATCCTGATGATAACACAATCCTGACGGTGCAATACTGATGACGTTAGCATCAGTATCTGATCAGTAGTCCAGGTCCTGATCATCACTTGAATCAATATCTAACAATCTCCCCCAATTTGTACTTTGTGAAATAAAGCACAAATTCCTTTGATTCAGTGATGTCAAAAACTCAAAACAAAATATTACAAGAAATCCTCAGGCTTAGTCTCAGAAATTCTCACAAAGAAATTACTCATCTGCAAGAAATTTGATAATAACTCTTTTTCTTTATCACAGAGAATTTGAATTAACCTTTTCTTCAGATTTCTGAGTTCTTCATCACCTTTACCAATCTGAAAGATTCCAGCTCTGAGATTCTGAATTGAGCTCCTTGGTAAATCTAACTCTCCCAATAGTAAGTATGCAAGATCTCTTCCTCCAGGATTCAGAGATAATTGTTCTTGATAAAATATCACTTCTTTAACAGCTGAACCCTTTTGCATTTCAACTTCATGTCCTTCTATATTCAAGTACATGGGAGTGTAATTACCATCATACCTTGATCCCCTTCTAAATATCTGGACTTGATTGTTCTGAAGATCATGGTACACCAGTTATTGTAAACACTGGTTTCTTCATCAGACAGTGAAGGTCCAGTAATTACTCCAACAGATTTGAAAACAACTGGTTTTCTATAGTTGCTTACTATGTTCTTTCAATTCTTGCTTTTATTTCCTATTACTGGTGTATCATTCTGTTGATGTTCTAGAACAAGTCTATTTCTATCATACCACAATAATCTGTTTGAACCAGCCAGATCTTCCAAGTACTTTCTGGTTTCTTCAACCTCAGTATCTTTTGCTCTTTTTCTGGCCTCCTTTTCTTCTTCATCAACTTCCAGATTTTGAATTTCAACCACATCAGCAAGAATCATAACCTCAAGTTCTTTCAAGATTTCGGCTTCATCAGAATCAAGAACAACAGATTGAGTAGTCCTCACAGTAACTTTACCTTTTCTAACTAACTGAGGTCGTTCATCAGCAACTTCTTCAGGTACATTAAATTTGTTATCTAGAGTCAATGTAAGAAGTAACGAAGATTTCTTCTTCTTTACTTTCTGAGAATCTTCAGGTATCTCCTCAATCATTATTCCACCAGACCTTGTCTGTCTTGAACTTAATTGAGTAGGCTTTCTTCCACTTCCTCTTCTTCTATCTCCTCTACCTCTCCCTCTTCTTGCAACATGAGCTTCTTTTTGTCTAGCAATCTCCTCAAGAATCCTGTTTTGTTCTTCTAAGATCTCATCAGTAGTCATATTTGGATTTTCTTCAGAAGTTAAAGCAAGTGCCTTCTCAGCATGATACTGATGAACCTTAGCACTAGTGTGATATACAATTTCACTATCACCTGTCCCAGTAGTAATCTTCTCAAAAAGATGAGGAGCATCTTTTACATCAGTAATTAGCAAATCTTCATCACCTTCAAGAATTGTAGGAAGTGTTTGCCTTTGACTTTGACCAGGTGACAAAAATTGTTCTTGTTCTTCTGTCAGGATTTGAGATTGCTCCATTGTTCTTACTGTTTTCTTCCCAGATTCAGAAACATGAGTTGACCGCTTGGTTTGAGTTTGTGACTGACTTCTCCTTGTTACCAAAGCAGGATCAGAGGTTCCTGGTACATGTGACTGAGCACCACCATCATTTCCAGAAGTATCATCATCCTTTCTTACAACTAGATCAGGTATGCATTTTGTTTTGACTACTTTCTCCCCCTTTTTGACATCATCAGGATCAGTCAATAAAGATAAGATAAGTTGTAGAGAATCATCAATATTTGTCATTCTGGAGGACATAGTAACAACCTTATCTTCCAAGGTATCCATCCTTATGGTGAAAACAGTGCTTAAACATTGAAGCTGTTTAGCATTGGCAATTTCAGAATAATCTTTAATAAACCGAGAATGAAATTTTTCATTATCACTCTTGACAGAATTAATTTCATCTTTCAGCCCTTTTTCCAGAATAGTTGTTGTCTTCAGATGAGCATTGAGATTAGGATCAGAAATCTTAGTAGCAATATGCCTTGAGTGAAAAAGTGCATTATTGAAATTTATATCAGCAGAAGACTGATTCCACTCAGTAAACCATTCAGATCTTCTAGCAGCTTGAATATGTTCAGGAATAAGATTGTTGTAATCTCCTATGATCTCAACTGGATCAGCTGTAGATTTACCCATAGACTCCATAAAGTGACTGGATGATCCATAAGTAGATCCTAGACTTGTTTTCATGACAGCTTTAAGCTGAGCTGCTTCAGTATCATGATCAGCATCATCATCATCATCATCTGAGCTATCTTTAGCCTCAGGAATTTTATCATCCACATTGTCTTCAGGATTCATAACTCCTTTCATTTTTAAATCAACAGCAGATGGGACTGTTGTATCCTGAAAACCTGCATTCAAAGTAGAAACAATTCCTAAATCTTTCTGTTTTTGTAAAGTGATCTCATCACTTCTCACAACATTACCTAAGTTACTTTCAATAGTAACTACTACCTCACCAGAAGTTTGAAACTTCTCACTCTTTTCTACCTCTCCTTTTGCCAGTTCAGGAGACTGCCTCTCTTCACTCTTCTTTTTCTCTAAATGTTCATTCTCTTTCTCACAAGAAAGGTTCTGGCTCAACAAATTCAAAGAAATAAGAGGTGGCTGAGAGGAGCGGACTGAAGTCATACAGATAGAGGTATCCCTTGTATCAGGTCTATCTGTAATCATACTATCAGTAATAGAAGCAGAAATTGAAGTATTACCTGATGAAGTTGAGATAGATTCCATTGGTCCTGAAGAAAGTGGTTCAATGAGCAGTGGAGTATTTGGATCAGAAATACTTTCATCAGGATGGACATCTGCAACTGGAGAATGACTTGCATCAGTATTTACAACCAATGATTCTTGTATAGTCTGAGGTTATGAGGCTGCTTTAACACTTTGAGTCAAAGGTTCTTGTGTGCTTCCCTCAAATGCAGTGTTAGAAATCTCCTGTGCTGGTGTGAGCTTACCTACATCTTCACTTTGAGAAGATGGTTCTTGTGGGGCAGGAATGTTCTTGTCTTCACTTTCCCTTTGAGAAAGTGGTTCTTGTGGGACCATTCCTTCAGAAATGTCTGCACCCACACTTTGAGTGGGTGGTTCTTGTGTGACTAGATCTTCAATAGCATCTGAACTCCTTTGAAGTTCAGGTTCTTGTGGGCTTGATCCTTTTAGAGGTGAAGTGATCCTCTGTTTCTTCAGTCTGCTAAAAACCTTTGCTTCAGCTTGTCTTTAATCTGAAGAGGTGTTGGTTTATGACCAAGCTGAGCAGCAATAGCATTTACTTCATCCACAGACATCTCAATTATTCTTCTCTTAGGAGATGTAGGTGCTGGAGAATCAGAAATTTCAACAGTCTTCACAGGTGATGTATCAGGAGTAGAGAGATCAAGAATGACAGATGTGTCAGGAACTGATGACTCATCAAGATCAATATCATCATTAAGCTTTTGCATATCTTCAGGAATAGAATACTGACTCTTGTTGACTATTCTTCTTCTCTTCTTTTGCTTTATTAGCTCAACCAATTCAGCAACAACAGGAGCAGCAATTTCCTTTTTCTTCATGATTATAGAGATGGTTTTGTCATCATCACTATCAGAATCAGAGACCTGTTGCAAAAACTTCCTCTTTTCACCTATTTATTTAGATGCTCCAGCCTTCATCAAAGATTCATCAATCTGAACTTCTTGTTTACCTCCTTGTGACTTCTTTTTAGTGAGGGTTAAAGTGGAGAAATCCTTTGATCCTGATTGTCTGCCAGACACATCAGATCTAGCTGATTTCTTTTCTTTTACAACTGATGTCTTTTGAGAGACACCAGAGGTGGTTGACTGTTTAGGTAACTATTTATGATGTGTGCTTGTGTCAGGAACAGAATGTGTTTGGTCCTGTCCCATAGCACCTGTAGCTGGGCCATAAAGTTCAGGCAATCTCTTTTTCAAGAGAAGCCAGAACCCCCTTAGGAATATAAGGATTTCCCTCAAAACCATTAGCCTTATCTGATTTAATCAAAGACTTGATATTGTTTTCTGAAATCTTACAGATAGGCAATACTCTATCATTTTCAAAATCAACATTGGGACATAAGTGAGAGAATATTAGTTAAAAAGTTCTAATAAAACATACATAACCACATTTATCTGTTTTCCTAGCATTTAATGCTCTCAATATGAAAGACCCATAATCAAATACAGTATCATGAATTAGAGAGTACCCAATGTGATCTGAAGCCGTCGGTAGTGCATCAAAGTTAGAGACTTTGTTCAAGAAGCACCTACTGATGGTATCAAAGAAGAAATTCCATTCCTTCTTTAGCTTAGTTCTGGATAGCTCTCCAAACTTTCTTGGATTTCCATTGTAACCAAGACTCGTAGCAAATTCCAACAATGAAGCATCAGAAATTGTTGCTGGAGTCTTACCATTTAGAGAAGGTAAGTGCAGAGCTTCACTAACTACTTTTGGAATAACTTGATGTGTAACTCCATTGTGCGTAAAGGTCAGATTAGGTCTTCCTGAAGGTTCAAGAACACCAAAGACAATAGTCTTCCAAACCTGCATCAAACACTTTGATAAATGTATTTTATATTCATTTAGAGCATTCTAAATCGGCTAAAATTGATTGCTTTGGCCTCAAGTTTGTGGTAGTTTTGATGTGTTTTGGTTAATTGTGCAGGGTTGAAGAAATGTCGATTAAAGGTGTAGTTTCCGTTGTTATTTGGAGTTGATTTATGATATGGAATGAAGAATGGAGGCTAAGGTCAACTACCAAGAAGTATACAAGTCATTAAGAATGAAAGACGGAAGCTCATGCAAAAGGAACGGAAGAAAAAGCTTAAAAATCGAAGAAAAATCAATTTTCGTAGATCGGGACCAAGCCGAGAGCCTAACTGGCGCCCCAGAGCTGTTTTATGCAGATTGAGCTGGCGCCTTAGGCGCGGGACGGCGCTCCAGGCGCGGCGGCGTGCTGGGAAAAATTATCCAGAATTTCTGATTTTGTTTTGGCCATATCTTAAGTTCTAGAAGTTCGTTTTGGACGATCTTACAGTCCACGCGAAGCTAACGAGATTCTCTATCATTATCAAGTGGTCCAGATGTCCACTTACAACTGGAACGGCCCAGAAATATTGAAGAAAAGTCAGCTACGAATTTTACTTAAAAACAGAATCAGTTTAGGAAACGTATTATGTGCTGAACTGCATAAATTCAACTTTGACAAGGAAATTGCTATAATTCCTACTTCTAATAATAATGGTAATTGCTTTGGGTGGCTAGAACATTCCAGAATCAGATCTACACATGGAATTTGTAATTCTATTCTCATTCAAGAATGGAAATTGCCAATCTTCTATTCCAACTCTAAAAAGGCAATTGCTTGGTGGACAAGACTTCTAGAGCCTATATAAACACATCCTACCATTGTAATTTAGTAGAGACGATTACATAACAATTACTTAGTTTTATTTGTATCTTTTCATACTTTGTTTTTAACATGGTTTCAACAGATCCCATGATGACGAGAGGTTCGATTATGAACTAATCGTTGTCATGGGATTCTAACGGATTTATTTATGGAGCTTAGTATCTTGATTGTTTTAAAGATCTGTCTGTGATGTATATCTGATATCCTCGTATGGTTATGCTTAATTGATAGATGCGTAGCTAACATCTAATTTGTTAATCTCTTGTGAAGTGAAAGTGGATCTTGAGATTTAGAACTTGCCATGCTAGCATAGGTTCATGATTGTTTATCAACATGATTCGTAGTATGAGATGAAAATACTTATATTGCCCTGTGTGATCTTTATGGATTACTTGTTCTTCAGCCGTTATGTTTTCAAATTCTATAGACATATAGGGTCTAAGCATAATTGGTGTCTATTCATCTTCTATCTCTTTTGTGGATGTATGTTTAGTTTGGTATACGTATGCTGACAGGTAGCGTGTACTTATTTCGTGTTGTCCGATCAGATATCATAATCCTTTGCACATAGTGATTAAAGGCGTCAGATCTAAGAGAAGTATTTAATGAAATTAGGATTCCATGTTTTCTCGCATATAAGTAGTTAGTATTTTTAGTTGGTTAATTTGTATCTTAGTTAATTATAGTTAGTAAAAATTTAATCTTGTTATTTGTCTTAGCAGTGAATAATAATCATACATTGTTGCATAGGTGCATCTACTGAATTGAAACCTAAGATCTCTGTGGGAACGAACTTGACTTATATCTGTATTACTTGTGACCACGTATGCTTGCGTGATTTTGTGTTAACAGTATTCTCTACCATAAAGTAGAGAATACCCAATTTGTAGACTGTCCATTGGAATAGCATCCCAGTTAGTGACCTTCTTCTGGAATGTCCTTGTAATGCAATCGAAGAAAAAATTCCATTCCTTCCTGAGATTAGGCCTCTTTACACTGCCAAGCTTGTCAAGAGATTCCATGTAACCTATCTCTTGTAGCATCTGTCTCAATTGAGGTTCAGCAACATAAGTATAAGAGGTGTATGTATCAAACCCCATCGTGTCTCTGACAGTTTGTGGAGTAATCACAAACTCTTGTTCTTCATAAGTGAAGATGATGTTTGGAGTCCCATTCTCTCCTCCATCCACAAAGACCGAGTTTTGCCAAAAAGTGGCAATTTGAGATGCAGAGAGAGTACCAGGTTCAACCAGAGCTTGTCCAATCTCTGAGTCTCTCAAGAAATTCTGCATAAGATGAAACGCTTCTGGAACACGTTCATGATAGAGTGGAGCTTCATAGTTGTTAGGGACAAAACGTAGACCAAGAACAGTGAATGATTTAGAAGCCATTGAATTAAGAAATTTGCAAGAAATCACGAAGAAAAGTGAATGTAGGAAAGGTGTTTGCGAAAATGCCCAAGTGAAAAGTGAGAGAACTGTGAGATGTAAAAAGTAAAACACAATCGTTTGGACACAAAAGTAATTAGAGTAATTAAAAACTCAATCGTTTATGTATTCAAACACTCAACAGTTCCTAGATTAATGTGTGAGTGGGACACAATAATGGGTGAGTGGGTCACGTGCTCGTATTTTTAAGAAGTGTATTTGTGAATATAACAATAAAATATTTGATTTGTTAAAAAAAATCAAATAACACTCTCTTAAAATACCTGGAACCAGAATGCGAAGCGTTTACCTGTAACCATTAAAAACCAGAATACGAAGCGTTTTAGTACTTCGTTACTTACCCATCTCTATTTAAGGCCTAGAGACTTGTTCACTATCCCTTTAACCTTTCATTCTCTCCTGAAAATCAAAAACCCTTCACACAACACACCGTTAAACAATGTCAAAACTTACCATCAAGGAAAAGAATCTCCATCTCGTAGAGAACAGAGATATCTTCAGTTATACTCGTGAAGAGTTCGATGCGTTTGACTGGGAGAGGCAGCTTGATACTCTGTGGCTGCAGATGGATGCCGGTCTTGAAGAAATCAAAGGAGAAAAGCCTGCAAGAGTAATCGACATCGATGCTGCTCTTCAAGCAACATTAATATGGCTTTCCTCTAAGGCATCCTCATCCAACACCACCAACCATTGTTAATGAATATGTCAGCAAAAATAACCTTATCCCTTCAACTTCCACCCGAACAAAGTGGCAAAGATGGGATCTGGGATGGCTGCTAACAATGGAGTGGTTTGGACTTCACTTTTTATTTCCTGTTGAATAGATTAGCAGATAGAGAGAACAAAAAGATGTAATACTTGCTTGTAATCTCTTTCTTATTATCAATGAAAAATCTTGTTTCTCTAATCTTATTCATTGTGTTCTGCAAATTTTATGTTTATGAATTGTTCTTCAAAGAATTAAATCAAAGAAAATGAAAACTAATTAAAGTAATCATATAAGAAACAAATTCATCAACAATACACTTATTAACAGTTGTCAAAAGCCCTATTTACTCCAAGATTTTCAAATTATCCAAATGAAAATTTACCTCAGAGTACGAACCACAAATCAACAGCGTTTGTCAATTCTCCAACTTTATCACCGAAACCCTTTCATAAATTGCACAGTTGTGAAAATATGTGTGTGTGAAGCAGAGTTTACTAAATCAATTTTTAGAGCATCTAATTTTTTATAAAGTCCATAAAATAAATCAATAAACACTGGATGCACAAACTGTCATAGGAAACACTGACTGTATGATGAAAGCTAAACTCTGTAGTAATCAATCTATATACAGTAACATTTAATTTACTTCATACCCCCTCTATTGCTATTTTTTTTTATTCTATTCATTCCAATAATTAGAGGTTGGAGCCAGTCACCAAAAATTCAAAACTTTTAGCCCTTATCATTTTGATAAGTTCCTGGGTCATCCTAGTCTTTGACTAGTCACCAAAAATCAGAGAATTTTAGCACATATTATATACCAATAAGTTCCTGGGTCATCCTAGTATCCAACATAATCTCAAAGGAGTATAGCAACCTATATACATTTTCTTTGGGGTATTGCAGTAAGCATTTTAATCTACCAGTGTATAACTAACATAGTTTAGAGTTCATCAACATCAGTAGTTATTCATGAAAGGCAATGCACACAGTATTTATAGACTCAGAGTTTAGGACAAAATAAACTAAGAGATGCTATAAATATGAACCAGTATCATGCTGTGTTAATTTTCTGTACAATCTAAGATTAGATCACAATAACTCAGAAAGATTCATGATTAATTGCTGAGAATCATGCTGCATACATATTTCTTCATTGGTGTTTTCATTCAGACAAAAATCAACTCAGAGTTCACAGAGTTTATCAAACTTATTAACAGTGTATGACATACAGGCATGCTGACAGAGTTTAACAGAGTTTGATAGAAAAACATGTTAACAGAGTATGCATAACAGAGTTTAATCAACAGAGTTCACTTAGCACTTAACAAATCAAGGAAATATGAGCAACACTTTACATAAGTAAAATTTGAATCTAACCAACATTCCTAGTCAAAACCAGAGACCATTCCTAGTTCATTGACCAGTCTTGTAAATGTAGCTTCACTCAATGGTTTAGTGAAGATATCTGCAAGCTGTTGTTCTGTAGACACAAAATGTAGTTCAATATTCCCTTGTTCCACATGTTCTCTGATGAAGTGGTACCTTATGCTGATGTGCTTGGTCATTGAATGCTGTACTAGATTACCTGTCATAGCAATAGCACTTTGATTATCACAGTAAATAGGAATCTTACTGTACCTCAATCCATAATCTAGCAATTGATTCTTCATCCACAAGATCTGTGCACAACAGCTACCAGCTGCAATATACTCTACTTCAGCTGTAGATGTAGAAATTGATTTCTGTTTCTTGCTGTACCAAGAGACAAGTCTGTCACCAAGAAATTGACAACTTCCACTAGTGCTCTTTCTGTCTATCTTGCAGCCTGCAAAGTCTGCATCAGAATACCCAAGTAGCTTGAAATCTGATTCTCTGGGGTACCACAGACCTAATGATATGGTGCCCTTGAGATACTTGAAGATTCTTTTCACAGTTGTCAGATGTGGCTCTCTAGGATCTGCCTGAAAGCTTGTACAAAGACAGGTTGCATACATGATGTCAGGCCTACTAGCTGTCAAGTAAAGAAGAGATCCTATCATGCCCCTGTAGTTTGTAATATCCACTGAAACTCCTGTGTCTTTGTCCAATTTAGTTGTTGTTGCCATGGGAGTTGATGCAGATGAACAATCAAGCATACCAAATTTCTTGAGAAGATTTCTGGTATATTTTGCTTGATTAATGAAGATACCATCATCTGTTTGTTTCACCTGTAGGCCTAGAAAATAACTAAGCTCTCCCATCATGCTCATTTGATATCTGGACTGCATGAGCTTGGCAAACTTCTTACAGAGTTTATCATTAGTAGACCCAAAGATAATGTCATCAACATATATCTGAACTAAAAGAAGGTCACTTCCTTGATTGAAATAAAACAGAGTTTTGTCAATTGTACCTCTGTTGAATCCACTTTCTAGAAGAAATTGAGCAAGTGTCTCATACCATGATCGTGGTGCCTGCTTAAGTCCATATAGTGCCTTATCTAGCCTGTAGACATAATCTGGATATTTGGGGTCCACAAATCCTGGTGGTTGTTCAACAAACACTTCTTCTTCAAGCTTCCCATTCAGAAAAGCACTTTTCACATCCATCTGGAACACTTTGAATTTCTTGTGAGAGGCATATGCTAGAAAAATTCTGATTGCCTCCAATCTTGAAACTGGAGCAAATGTTTCATCGTAGTCTATTCCTTCCTGCTGTGAATAGCCTTTTTCTACCAGTCTAGCCTTGTTCCTTGTGATAACACCTTCACTGTCAGTCTTGTTTCTGAAAACCCATTTAGTACCAACAATAGATCTGTTCTTTGGCCTTGGTAAAGGGTCCAAACTTCATTCCTTTCAAATTCATTCAACTCTTCCTGCATTGCTGTTATCCAGTCAGCATCTTGAAGAGCTTCTTCCACTTTCTTTGGTTCATTCTTAGACAAGAATGCATGAAACAGACATTCACTTGCAGTGGCACTTCTTGTTTTCACTTTTGCATCTGGATCACCAATTATCAAATCAGGTGTATGTGATTTAGTCCATTTCCTAGCAGAAGGCAAATGACTTCTATCAGCATGTGATCCTCCCCCTTGATCCATGCTCTCCTGATTTTGTTGTGGACTTTCTTCATTTTCTGAGACTCCCCCTGAACTTGACTGCCCAGAGTCAAAATTTGAATTTTCAGAGTTTGAATCATCAGAGTTTGATCCAAATTTTTCAGTTGACTCAGTATCAGTGTTTGATTCTTCATCTTGATCGTGCTCCCCCTCAACTGGTTCTTCCCTCTGTTGTGGCTGAGAAGTTTCTCCAGTGTTTACCAGTAGAGGTTCAGAGTTTGTTTCAACAGAGTCTGTCAGAATAGTTTGATCAGAGTTTACTTCAACAGATTTTAAATCTTCATTTTCAAAGTTCAGTTGATCATATTCATCTTTGTCTTCAAGTCCAGTTATCTTCTTGTCATCAAAAGACACATGTATAGATTCCATGATCACTTTAGTTCTCAGATTGTAAACTCTGAATGCCTTTGTTGATAGTGGATAGCCAACAAAAATTCCTCCATCTGCCTTTAGCTCAAACTTGGTCAACTGTTCAGGATGAGTCTTTAAAACAAAGCATTTGCACCCGAAAATATGAAAGTATTTCAGGTTAGGCTTCTTTTTCTTTACCCTCTCATATGGTGTTTTTCCATGCTTATTGATCAGTGTAGCATTTTGAGTAAAACAAGCAGTTTGAACAGCTTCTGCCCAGAAATAAGTTGGCAATTTTGCTTCATCAAGCATAGTTCTGGCAGCTTCAATCAAGGTTCTATTTTTCCTTTCAACTACACCATTTTGTTGTGGTGTACCAGGTGCTGAAAATTCTTGCTTCACTCCATTGTCCTTGCAGAATACTTCCATTGTTGCATTTCTGAACTCAGTTCCATTATCACTTCTGATGATTCTGACTTTGTTACTTGATCCTTTGTCCAGAAGCTTCACATGCTCCATCAGAGTTAATGTAGTTTCATCCTTCTTTGCTAGAAAATACACCCAAGTGAATCTAGTGTATTCATCAACAATGACTAAAGCATATTTCTTCCTTGCTATAGACATAACATTTACTGGACCAAAGAGATCAACATGCAGAAGATGATAAGGATCAGTGATTGAAAATTCTGTCTTGCTCTTGAAAGATGACTTCCTTTTCTTGGCCTTTTGACATGAATCACATAGGCCATCAATATTTAACAGAGCCTTTGGGAGTCCTCTTACAAGATCCTTTCTGATCAATTCATTGATGTTGTTCAAGTTCAAATGTGAGAGTTTCTTGTGCCACTTCCAACTCTCTTCACTAGACATTCTTGTAGACAGGCAAACAGCTTTTCCAACAGAGTCTATTAAGAGCTTGAATTCATAAATGTTGGTTTGCCTATGACCAACTAGAACAACCTTTCCTGTAGATTTGCTGATAACTTCACAATATTCAGGTTGAAAATCTACATGATATCCCTTGTCACAGATTTGACTCACAGATAACAAGTCATGCTTGAGTCCTGGGACATGAGCTACATTGTTGATGATGACATTTCCAAGATTAATATTGCCATATCCCAATGTTCTTCTTACATTGCCATCACCATAGGAAACTTTTGGGCCAGCCTTTTCCTCATTATCTGATAGCAGGGCTTTATTTCCAGTCATGTGTCCTGAACATCCACTGTCCACAACTAGGGTTGCCTCCCTGTTGCCCTGCAATCACAAGCAATTACTGAGGATTAGATTTAAGGATCCAGACTTGCTTGGATCCTTTGACATTCTTAACTTTGTTAGCTTTTGCAGCGGAATTAACATTATCAGAGTTTGAGCTAACTGTATCAGAGTTTACACTTGCAGTATTAACTTTAACCCATTTCAGATTGGGTTTCAGTTCATAGTAATTATGATAGATAGCATGATACTCTCTGCAAGTATAAATGGAATGCCAAGTGCTTCCACAGTGTGTGCATAAAGTCTGTGGCTTAGTTCTAGAAAAATCCTTCTTTACCTCAGACTTGGAAGGTAAAGAATTTATATTTTTATTTTTCTTGCAGAAATTTGCAAGATGCTTAGTACTACCACAGTTATGACATGTCTTTCTTGGAGCATAACTAGCAAGCATTGGTTTATTTCCTGAAGTGATGCCTACTTTTCCATTTCTGTTCTTATTTGACACTCCCTGTTTCTTAACAGATTTTAACTCCTTCAGTTTATGTTTGAGTTGTTTATCTGTCATTGAACCAATATTAACCTGTTCAACACTAGTTTTTACTGGTTCACTTTTAACAGCTTCTTTTTCATTATCAGACAAAAATTTACTAGCTCCATGTACAAAATGAGGTCTGATTTTAACTTGATTTTGAAATCTAAGTTCATCTCCCTCATTATAACCTAGACCAACAGTGTCTGTTTGAAAAATCTGTTGAGTGTCCTTTCCAGAATTAGTCCAAGTCCTAATTTTCTTATTTGCTTCCTCCAACTCAGATTCTAGTTGTTTATATTTCTGAAGCAAATCCTGTTCTATAGAAACAGCATCATCTCTCTCTTTCTGAACTTGTTGCATGTTTTTAAGTTTTTCTTCAACAAGTTTATTTCTAACCTTAAGTTCAGAATTTTCAGCTTTTATCCTCTCATTCTCTAAAGTCTGATCCCTATAACTTATATGCAATGACTTAAGATAAATTCTTAATTGAGCAATGTCATCAATATTATAAGCATAGGTAGTTAGAGGTACCTGATTTTCAGAATTTTCTGATTCAGTAGTAGCCATGAGAGCATAGTTCACTTCTTCATCAGAATCTGAAGTGTCTGCCCAATCTCTACCTTTAGTGTAGAGTACCTTTCCAGTTTTACCCTTTTTGCACTCAGGAGCATAGTGACCCATCTCCTTACACTTGTAGCATTGAATTTCAGTCTTATCCTTCTTTCCCTTTGAATCTCTCTTATCAGACTTCCTGAAGCTTTTCCTGTCTTCATTTGAATCTCTAGAAAACCTTTTCCCTTTCTTGAAATTCTTGAAACCCATTTTCTTGAAGGTCTTCACCATCAACACAGCCATTTTCCTCATTTCTTCTTCATCATCCTTAGAGTCAGATGATTCAGAAGAGTTTAAATCACAATCAGAGTTTGATGATTCACTTTCTGAGTGTATGACCAAAGCTTTTCCCTTCATTTTCCTTCTTGATGCCTCTATCTTCTGAGGCTTCTCTACAACCTTAAGAGCAACAAACTTTGCCTTCCTGCTTGATCTCCTATTTCTCTGCTCCATTTCCAATTCATGAGTTTTGAGCAGCCCATAGATTTCATCAATCTCTGTTTCAGCAAGATCATAGTTGTCTCTAATAGTGGTTGTTTTCACATCCCACTTTTTAGGTAGAGAAAGAAGAAACTTGAGATTTGAGTCTTCTAGATCATACTCTTTGTTGACCAATGACAGATCATTAAGCAATTTACAGAATCTATCAAATGTTTCTGTCATGGTCTCTTCAGGTTTAACCTCAAAATGCTCATACTCTTGTGTGAGTATGTTTCTCCTATTCTTCTTAATAGCAGCAGTTCCTTGACATCTGACTTCAAGAGCATCCCATATCTCTTTTGCAGTGGTGCAGTTAATCACCTTGTTAGACATAACATTGTTTAAAGAACTATGCTGTAAATGCCTAACCTTTGCATCCTTAGCAATTGATGATAGATCTTCAGGAGTCATGTCCTTCTTTTCCTTTGGAACTATTTTAGCTTCTTCACCAGCAGTTGCAACAGATAGCTTTGTAGGATTGTGAGGGCCTTCATAAATCCTGTCAAGATATTCTGGATCTGTAGCCTCCAGAAACATAGTCATCTTGACCTTCCACATGGCATACTCTAATGGCCTGAGAAAAGGAACCCTGATTGGTTTATAACGACTCACAGTAGTAGGAGCCTTTTTAGAAACAGTAGGTGTTGGTGGAGGAATTGCTTACATGATTATTGTTGTGTTTGGATCTTAACCTATAATAAAGTAACAGATTGGCTCTGATACCACTTGTTAGGCCGAATACACAATTAATAATCAAAATCGTATGAGAGTTTAACAAGTAAGATGATTATGCACTTTAAAACTTCTGGTATTAAGAACCCTCTTCGTGATGTAAACTATCACAAAGAGCTGCTAGGTTACAATAAAGATAATTCGATGCACGATACCCTTCTAGGGTTAACCTAACTGTATTTATAAAATATACAGCTTCGATACAATCTCTAATTGATATTCCTAAAGTAGAGAATCTCTAATTGATATGTATTCTCTAATTGATACAATCTTTATGGCGCCGCTGCCGGGGATCATCGGTGTTTTATTTTTGGTTTATGTGCTTGTCAATAGTGGTCGTTAGAGTTCACTGACTCGGATTTTTTTTCTTAACTATCTTCTTTAGTTCGTTGTGTTTCAGGTACTTGTGTGTTTCAGATGTCAGGTGAGGAGTTGCCATGGTGGGCATATTCGAGGACATCCATGCCTTATCAATGTGAGTGGTGTTTTGGCGTTCATGATCCCTCACAATATTGTTACTACGAAGGAGTTTATCCATATGTCAGTTATGAGGAACAACCATATTTTCCATACCATCCTCAACAGTACCAGCAAGATGTTCCAGACATGTCATATTTCTTTGGAAGTGAAGAGTTTCAACATCAGCAACCTACTCCTACTTTTCAGTCAGATGAGGTTGATGATTTGAAGGAGATTAGGATGCTTGCAGAGAGTCATGAGAAGAATCTCAAATCTATGGAGACACTAGTTGCTCAAGTTTTGAGTGTCTTGGAACAAGAGAAACAGCAATCCATACGAGAGGCAATTCCAGAAAATAACGATGACTTGGAGCAAGGTACTGCATGCATAATTGAAGAAGACAAATTCCAAGAGGAGGTGAGTGTTCACAAGCCATGTGAGGAATTTGATCAAGCTAGTGAGGTGGATGATTTGGAAAGGGAAAAATTTGGGACAGACACTGATGAGCTACATGAATTTTAAGAATTGGTATGTGCATACCAATAGGATGAAGAACATGGGAAAGATGCAGGTCTTCTACTTGTCTCAGAGTTTAAAGATGGAGGTAGCGCATTAGAGCCAATGGAGGAAGTTCTCTTTGAGGAACCAAAGGCTTCAGAAACTTACATTTACCCTCCTCCATTATATTCAAGCGAAGCCCGTGAATGTGTGGTGTTCTACAAATTGACAGATTTTGGGTCAACAGAAGAAGGCATTGGAACAGGACATATTTGTTATACGAATGGCCCAGGTGAGGAGAAGGGACAGAAAGTGTGCCGCCGTGATGACGATGAAGTCTCACGAAGAGAGGACCAGGCAAATTATTATCATCCTTAATGGAGGCTTGGAAGTAACGTCAAGCTAATGACGTTAAAGAAGCGCTTCTTGGGAGGCAACCCAAGCATTGTTGTATACTGGTATGTTTTCTACTTTCCCTCGTATTTACTTCCATTCAATGAGGACATTGAATATTTTAAGTTTGGGGGTGGTTTGAGGGATAAGTAGTATATATAATTGTGATTTTGAGTCACTGTGTAAGAACCCAAATTTTGGATATAATTAAAACTTTTTATTAAGTACTGATAAAATGAGGAACAATGATTCCGACAACAAGGTCCCCAGCTCTAATGAATGAATGGAATGGATATGGATCCAAATACTTATATGTCATGAAGAATGCTAATGGTTGACAACTTAGGTAAGAATAATCTATCTCCTAGGGGAATAAGATACGGAAATTCCAAGACGAAGATTATTCTTATGTCATCCAAATCGACCTCTGTTATTGGTCTAGTGGGTCCGTAAAAAGGTTAAGGAATGATCAAAAGAGATCAGGGACAATTGTACAACCCTAAGTGGGTAAGTAAAGAAAAATGGATGAATAGTGATTTTGGGTGGACATAGGAATATTATTAGACGACGCGATATATAAGTATCCGGAACGAAATTCTGAGTTCGTATTAGTAATCCATGAAGAAAAAGAGTGTATGTAAAAGCTGTCGGATTCTGAAAAATAGCACTTTTATTTTCTCCGAGATTTCCCTGGACACTGAAAGACTTAAAGAATTATTGAAGGGATTTAAGGAATATAGGTTCAAGAATTATTAAAGAGAATTGAAAATGATGGTGTAAATATTATTACGATTTTCGGTAAAACCCTAACTAGAAACGATTGAGTTATTCGTCCGAACGATCAATGAATTGAGCAATAAACGGACAAAGAAACAAGCAGAGAACCAAGATGCAAGTATGTGCAAGTGGATGAGATCAAGTAACTAAGTTAATTGCAAGAGTAACTAGCACACTAAGAATCAAACCAAGGATACAAGATATTAGTACATGACACACCACTTGGCCACTTGGTTCTTGCATCATCCATGACCTCATACCTTTATTAAAGCTACTTTATGACCAAGATATTATCTTAACATATCAATAATTCATTTGTGCAAGAGAAACCAAGCAAGAGAAGCAAGCAACCAAGTCATTCTCTCCATTCCTTTTCCATTCGGCTTTATGCCTAATTCAAAAACCAAAACCCCACTTCCAACCATTGTTTGATCTTGTAAATTTTAGGGTGAGTCTTATATTTCAAGAAAGTAACCTCCTCAAAATATTAGCTTCAAACTCCTTTGTTTCCATTTTCAAAAAAATAAGAAAGTGGAGGATGAATAGTAACCTCAAGAACAAATTCTTGGTTTTCTTGATTTTTGGAGGATCTAAGCTTGGTTAAGGATGTTCATGGACTATACAAGGCTTAGCAAGGTCTTTATCTACTCCAAGGAAGGTATAAACTTCAAGAACCCTAGTATTTGATTTGAGTTTTAATGGAGTTTTGGATAAGTTTTGGTGATAATGTTGTTATAAGCATGTTTACATGATTATGTAGTTAGTTTGTTTGATTTAAGAGATGTGGTGAATATGATGATATAATATGATGTTCCTGGACTTATGAGATTAGTATTATGAATGTAAGATGTTTGGTATGCCCGGTGTGGCTTGGGTTGTTGATTACGATTTATGGAACGTCCGATTTATAGCCGTCGTAATGCCTGATTTTTTTAAACCTTAAGAAATTGTGTTTGACAGTAGCCATAAGTCACTGTCCAGTTTCATGTTCTGCCATGGCAAGATAGATCATGTTATAAGCTTCGTTTTGGTATAAAGATCATGTGAAACGGACTTACGGTTTAGGAATTATGGCCGATTCACTAAAAGTCGTTCAAAACCGTAAGTACGAGTTCATTATTAAAATTGAACCCTCGTAAAATACGTAAGTCAGTGGTGAATCTTGGTAATTAAATTCTAGAGGTAAAAATGAAGGTGTGAGAGAAAACCTCATGTGAAACGGATCGTTTTCCGATTTTATAAAAATGTTCGAATCAAAGTTAAACGCGAACGAACCCCTAAAAACCCGCTTGATTATAACTTCGGTAAAACACTTAGAAAACGGGCGATAAAACTCGGAGTATAATATTGATTCATAACGATTGACTTTAGAACTTGTATGACTTAAGTATGTCCCAAGTGTAAGTGCAATGACATGTCGTATTAACGAACGAATGTCGGGTCGGATCGATGATAAAAGGAATCCACTAAAAGGGGTATAACGAGATAACTCGAGAACGTGTTTCGATTTAAGTATAACTTAACTTTTAAGATGTTAAGTGATTAATCCCGAATGCCTTGGCTATTTATAGATCACCAAGCTGACCCGGGACCTGCTACCACTACCTCTTACCGTACTCCACTACCAGGCAAGTTTCAATTCCCTTCTTTTAGGCTGTTGTTGTGATTGAATAAATATATATATGTTTCTGTTATACATATGCCATAGCATGCATGCCTACTTTCAAGTTATATCATTATGCTTGTTCCCTGATTGTTTATTGGCTTATAAATTAGATAGCTAACGTATCAATTATAAGCCGGTTATTGTAAGACCCTCAGAGAAGGGTGTATATATCTTATTCATCAAATATAGACCGAGAGTCAATATTTCTTGATATATCAAGGTTACCTCGGAGGAAAATATTTAAGTAAATATTTTCCCTTATTCGGGCGACGAATATTATTGGAATATTCGTTCGAGATTATTTATTTAACGATCCTTACTTTAAATAATTATTTGAACGTAACCATTCGACGAATAATATTTTTCAATATTCATTCAGAGTCGAATTGATTATCGATTATTATTTTGAATATTCTTCTAAAGATGAGACTACTAAATGAATATTATTTGGATATTCATTTAGAATATTATTTTATTAAATAAATATTACTTTTGAATATTCATTTAAGATATTAATTACTTGATGAATATTATTTTAATATTCATCTGAAGCTTGATTTATTTATCTAATATTATCTCGAATATTCCTTTAAGGGTTGGATTACTAAATGAATATTACTTGATATTCATTTAGAATATTATTCATTAAATGAATTTTACTTTTTGAATATTCATTTAAATTCCTAATTAATTATGAATATTATCTTAAATATTCCTTTCAGGTATTATTAATTAATGAATATTATTTTGAATATTCATTTAAATATTTATTTATTCAATGAATATTCTCCTGATATTTCTTCAGGGATTATCTTGAAAAATACTCTGATTAAAGATATCCTTTCATATTCCTAAATATTCTTTAAATATTTTTAATTCAATAAATATTCTCTGAATATTTATTCCATACTTAGAATAACCTCAATGAGTTTTATCTTCTTCGATTATTACGAAAAATATTTCGGAGTCATATAATTATTAATCTTATATCAAGAAAGGTTCTCAGATATCATTCTTCTTTGAGTCATCTCCCTAATAATAAGGGAACCTTACTTGGAAAATGTTATTTATCTTGTCGACTTCCCGGTCATAAAGTATTCTCTTCACTCGCAACTCGGGTGCTATTGACTTATTAAGTCGTTGTTTACCTTCTCATCTTTCGAGGGGTAAGATTGTTGGAAGAAGTTGATATTCGTTACCAAGCAATAGCTTGGAAGTTATTGGTGAATTTTCCTTTCCAACTAGATACGACTACTTTGTAGAGTCTTATCAACAAGTATTACACTTGGGGAAAGGGGTACGAACGTTACATTCGGTATCATGAATTTTATTTGAACTAGGAGTCGTGTAAGAGGCCGAGTAGCGCCGGTCCATCCCCTTTGGCCCAACCATTGGCCGGGGAGAGCTAGTAAGGCGGTAGACAAGTAAAGCCGTCAGTTCTTCCTTCTACCGGTAGTAAATCTAATTTGAGCTGTACGATCTCGACTGATCATCAAGATTGGAACAGCGGGCGCGGTGAATACTCCATCATTGGTTCATCATCCAAACTTATTTATTTCCTGCAACATGATTACTGTTGGCAGAGCTGGAAAAGTGTTCATAACTGGAATTGCAATCTTTTCATTCAAGTTCCTCTTTTTAATGACAATGAGAATATCTCGCTTACTTTTGATGTAGCAGATATTTCTACAAACAAATTATTTAAGTTACCTTGTAACTTCATCGTTCATATTATACTGGCATCATTTCCGTAAATGCATGGCATATGGTTTGAAAGATACTTTTGAATAGTTATATATTATCGTTCAGTTATATATTATTGTTGGTGGGCTATTGCTCACCCTTGCTTTATTATTATATCACAACAACAGCTAGACCAGAGGACTCGCACAAGGCGCACTCGACGCGGGTGAGGACACTGAGACTACCAGAGCTGAAGAAGAAGCTATTGGTAGGATGGATTTATTCTTTCAGTACCAAGTATATGGTCTAGTATGAATTATGTAAATGGATGGAAAAGAGTATGTATTTGTATTGAAATTCTTTTGGATTGTATGAACTCATAATGTGATTAATAAAAATTTGATTGTTACTCGGATTTCATCTCTGGGACTATAACGGGTGTGTTTTACATTGTTGTGTTGGGTCATAGAGATGTAATTTATTTTATGTTAAGGAAAGTTCAAGTGTTGTGGACAGAATTGGAAACCGTAACGACCGGATCCCGGACCCCGGATCTGGGGGTGTTACAGAAGTGGTATCAGAGCGTACGTTATAAACCCCAGAGATGATGCGACGTTAAAACAATAAACTCACTAAGATAATAAGAACTCTTGCCAAGTTCATAGTCGGGCTACTTCAAGTAGTACTGACATATAAAACCCTTATGGGAACTTTTAAGTATCATGATAGTAACTTAGCTCGTTCTCGTATCGACGAGTAAGGCGACAAACCTTGAGGCATACGAGCAGCAGCGCGATGATGCTTTATATGCTGAAGATCAGCGGGTAATTCGATGGAGTACCCTACTGGAGACCCGGAAGAGGTTCCAGCAGATAAGGACAGTCCTGTTAGGATAAGGAACTTACCCTTGAGGAATGTGGGCCGCAGCCAGAAAGTCCGTGATGATTAAGAAATGGTGCTCAAAAAAGTGAGCATAAAGAACTAAGCTACTAGTAAGAGAACTAAAGATTCGTGTTGGATTCGTAGCCGGACTACTGGATGTAGTACCATCGAGTAAGACGGATTGGAAGAATTACTTGAGATCTTATACGGGAATAGACGAGAATCCTTAGAGACTTTCATATTAACGAAGAAAGAGCTAGAGGGAGGTAGGATTATCAAAGACATCGATATAGGACGAGGAGCAGAGTCCTTAGAAATAGTTGAGAAGGAGGCAGTAAGCGCCATATCATTTGACAAATGAATTAGTATGAATATTGTCAGTAATAATTCGCCATGAGAAGGCAGATGTCATAGGTTGTAATTTATGGAACCAAATTGAGGATTATGAAGTTGTTTTATTAAGGGAAATGTTCATTTTATGAATGGAGCAGTTAGAAAGTAAAGGCATTGGGGAGTGACAGCATGATTGGATAAAGTTATATAAGGAAGTAGTAGGCAAGGCAATGATCTCAGAACCTACCGAAAGATAAGACCAGTGAGTCAAGATGAACTCGTAATGAGACTACTGTCAGAGACCGAGTATAGAGTTAATTCAACTCAGTTAAATGATGAACCAGAAATGTTAGATGCATGTGATTTAGAGGAATATTAAATTCTTTCTTTGAATGAATTATAGTAGTTACCTTAAGTTTACTCCGACACGGAATTATAATGGATCAAGTAATACAATCAGCAGTTAAAAAAAATATGTGAGAAAATCTTCCTAGAGCTAAAAGATGAAATTGGTAATGACCAAGAGTTGGCATTGCTTAATAGAAAAAAGAGACTTTGTGCTTCCAACGATGCTTCGCATAAAGGATTATGATGTGTACTTGCGCAGCACGACAAAGTACTTGCGAATGCGTTCGAACAGCACGGTCCACCAGATCGGATGGCCTTAGTAGTGCCAATTTTGTGGGATAACCAACTCCGACGGTAATGTTCCTTCTGAGACTAGTAGTCAGGTAGACTGACATTCGGTAATATTGAATATCAGGACGTATAGGTATCAGGACGTTGCGACAAGTTTCAATTTAAAACTGTTGATTCCCTTCTAAGGGATATATATAATTTGTTCCTCTCCAGGGGTTAAACTTCCAACCTGATGACGATTATTTCGATAATTATGACTGCCTACGGTTCTACCTGCTTAGAGGTTGATTAAACTATTCTTCAGGTTTCGAAATCGGTCTCCTTAATCTTACCAGTAGATGGATAGATTGACCAAAATTTCACTAATTCTGGGAAGAATTTCAACGAATTTTGGCAAACCTTGCCTTTCTGATTATCAGAGAACATCATGGAAGAGAGTAGAAACTGGGGCGAACCCCGTGAATTGGGTAAAGTAACCGCTATATGGGTTGGTGGACAGACCCTGGTTATCGCGATTGATTGTAGAAATACAATGATGAAGTGAGATTGGACGAAAACAGGAAATGTAAGTAAGAAACCAGCCGGACTGAGAAACTCCGGGATTGACTTAAGTGAAAAGGCTGTTATGCCAAGAATGGTAAGCTTGTGTGGCACGTGGGAGTGATAAGATTAGTTGAAAAGATAAAAATAGAGGAAAGGTGACCGGAGACGGCGCTGAGTAGCTGATTAAGACTTATATGAGGTAAAGTTTTGGAAAGGTAAAAAGGTATCAAAGAAGAAGGCACTATGCCTGCAATTGCTAGAAAAGTAATGCTATTAGCCAACCCTTAAAATCATATATTTTTATTTTAGTGTGGACAGTTGAGGCCAAGTCACAAAGGACTATCAAGTGACTAGACCAGCAATGAAAGGACAAAGCAGGGTTGCTTCTAAGTAAGCACCGACTGCAAGGGCTTCTGATATGACGGGAATATTAATGAGATTGTAGGAATCTTCTACTGAACCCTTTTGCAACCCGTGTTTGGATTAGGGAATTTACTAGACTTTTGGAATGGGGTCACCCGTACTAAAGTGATTCATGTGTATATGATCGTCCAAGATTACGAAAAAAAAATGGAAGTATAATGACTTGAGATGTATGATGTTAGGGTATCATGAATACCATGAATATATTATGACTAAGGAAAGTAAACAATGAAGGTTTATGAAGAGAGTATAGAAATGGTCAGAGATGGATCAGTATGCTGTAGAAATTTCGTCTAAGGCAATTACCTTTGAGAAGAACGATAAGTACAAAGAGATTCACGTTGAACTCAACTCGACCAATATCTTCCAGAACATCCTTGCTACCAGTACCAAGTTCTTTAAGAGAGCAGATAGACATACGCTGTCTTTTGGAAGGCCAAATAGGCTGACAACTATCTGAAAGAAGAGGGTGGCATTAAGCCACCGATCGATTTTCAAATGAGAATGATTGAAAAGAGACCCTTATTAAGGATACGTGATCTTATTGCCAGTTATAAGATGTAAGAATTCCTTGGCAGTTGAATTAAGGATAGGATATTCATAAATTAAGACAAGCCCTGGGGAATGCACAAGGGATGACATTAACCCTAATAAAGACATTGTGAATTCAAATGATATGAGTTGGATTTGGTAAGGCAACAATGACCTGTAAGGATTATTAAAAAGAGTTCTAGAAAGAACATAGACAGAATTATTAGAGTATTGATCAATGACGTTTTGTTATACCCTGTACCTACAAAATACAGGAGGAATGATGAGGATGACCTAAGAAACCTTACAAGGAAACAGGTAATATTCCGAACTTCAAAATGGAAGTTTGGTAAGGAATGTATGGCATAGTAACAATAATGCCAGATGACGCATGTATGAAACCCTGAGGAAGTATGGATTGAACCTATAAAGGTTGAGATTATCCTAAGATAAGGAAAGAACTAAGAAAAGAAGTATCCTAAGTAGAATTTGGAATAAACGTGATAAAGTTCCCACGGGTAGGTGGAAGCAATGACTCATGGAAAAAAAAAAGACTGATAGTTATATTTTCTCCTTCAGCAGAGCTTAAGGGAGAATGCTTTAACCCAACAGTGATGGGAATGAGGTAAAAAAAAATTGAGTTGGAATGTATCCAGAGAACATTGATTACAAGAAATTATTATTATCAGAAAAGGCCAATGGGGTGGCCGACCGTCTAAGTATAAAGGAATAATTACAAATGTTCATACCGAAGAAGCAAAATGATATTTGGAAAGACCTTGAAGGTCATATCGGAGTGGAGGAATTTACATTCCTTTTGATGATTGTGCAAGAATCGAAGGTAATAACAGTTTAAGTAAAGATTCGATTCCTGATGGAGTCTTAAGCATATTACGTACCTTAGAAGGTCCCGTTTTGAGGCAAACCAAGACCATGATACAAAATTGACGAAGTGAACCGTTAAGTTTCCAGTCTTTTATGGAAGCTGCATGAGTGATAGTTTCATCAACCTGACATAGCTGCGATGCTTGAAACCCTTCTGCAATTTTATCTACTTCATGTAATATCTACATCAAGTTCAGGAAGTGTTCCTTATGGATAAGGAATAGTGATTACTTTGTCTCCCTAAAGGATTGAAACCTGTATGGTTAGCTATTAACGCACTACGTAAACAACAAGCAATGGTGATTCTTCTAAGAAAGTAGATGACAAGGTAAAAATAAAGAAAGTGCTGCTATTGATAAGCTAAATGGCATGTTGATGTATGACAAGCAAGTTGTGTTAGTGTACTTCTGTGCAAACAAGATAGAGAATATGAGGTTGATGATTCATGATGCTAAATGTATTCCCGTATAAAGAATTAATGAGACTTATTGGGCCACCTGAGAGTTTAAAAGTGTTCGGAAGGTGGAATTCGAGCCAGCTCTACCCCCAAAACTTATAGCATGATCGTAACGTGTTTCATGTGGCAAGGCTACGCTAGTAAAATGCAGATGCTCGATAGACGATAAGAGTACGAGCAGGTAGATATACGACCTGGTCTGACTTACGAAAGACAACCTGTGGAAAACCACGGATAGAAAAGAACAAGTGATGAGAAACAAGGTTGGCAGAAGTAGATTATATGAATCTAAGTTAAAGGGATCGGGCCAGATTCATTTCGGAAAGTTAAATTGGAATAACGTGATGATTATAGAATAAATGTGATGGAATACCGATAAGGAGGTACCAAGTGCAAAAAGGTGTCTCAATAAAGAGGTGAAGGTGAAAGTAAATAATAGAAATGAGTAAGAATCAGATAATAAGAAGGATGTGATTGATAAAGAAAAGGCTGGGAAAGCAACTATGGAATGAGAAGCAAGGAATGTTATGAATGGGTTTTCTAATGAATTCTCAGGATGACAACCTGATAGTGTCAATATTATAGTTATGAAAGAGCTAGTAGCGTGACATGGAATGTCAGTAACAATGGTGTCAATCGAGAAACTAAGATTTAACCTGAGAGGTTCAAAGATTTTCCAAAAGTAAGTGTTGCTAAGGTTGAACCAGAGTACAGGTCCAGAGAATAGTGGACAAAACAGCAAGATATGTTGACACGTGAGGTTGCGATCAAATAGTATTGGATATAATTATGATTAATTTCTTCTTTGATGAACCTCTATAGTTCAGAGGTAAATTCTGAGTATGATATTTTACAATCATTAAAACTTTCTATAATCCTTTAGAACTCTTTTCTTTTCTTCTCTCTTATTCATCTTCTTTATGAATTGAGAAGAACAATCCTTTTAAGGAGGGGAGGTACTGCTACGTGACTATCTGTCTATGTGATAGAAGTCTAAGTGGAATACCATAACTTGTTTAATTGCTTGTTAAGTACTAAAGGCTGGCCCCCTTCTGTACTAGCTATGCAATATAACAAATGTTCAATTGATTATAGTGATCTCTCAATAAATCTTTCCACTTCTCTATATTGATCGAGATTGCGAAGATTAAAGCGATCAGGAAATGCACAGTGCGAGCGAGGCTACCTCCAAATTCGCAGTGGGATAGTGATACCAATGTTACTGCAGGTATCAATAAGGATAAGACTGAGTAGGAGCATAACCCGGATAGTGTGTTGTACGAAAAGTAGCAACGTTGCTGGAAAAAGGATAAAGTATGGATTGTAGCACTAGAAGATGTGCTGAGAAAGGGTAGAACGACTAAGAATTGACCGGGAAGCTAAAAAGTGAACGACAGGCAACGACTCTTTGCTTCCTACCTTATTCTGGGACGGAATCCTTTTACGGAGGGGAGACTGTAAGAACCCAAATTTTGGATATAATTAAAACTTTTTATTAAGTACTGACAAAATGAGGAACAATGATTCCGACAACAAGGTCCCCAGCTCTAATGAATGAATGAAATGGATATGGATTCAAATACTTATATGTCATGAAGAATGCTAATGGTTGACAACTTAGGTAAGAATAATCTATCTCCTAGGGGAATAAGATATGGAAATTCCAAGAAGAAGATTATTCTTATGTCATCCAAATCAACCTCTGTTATTGGTCCAGTGGGTCCGTAAAAAGGTTAAGGAACGATCAAAAGAGATCAGGGACAATTGTACAACCCTAAGTGGGTAAGTAAAGAAAAATGGATGAATAGTGATTTTGGGTGGACATAAGAATATTATTAGACGACGCGATATATAAGTATCCGGAACGAAATTCTGAGTTCGTATTAGTAATCCATGGAGAAAAAGAGTGTATGTAAAAGCTGTCGGATTCTGAAAAATAGCACTTTTATTTTCTCCGAGATTTCCCTGGACACTGAAAGACTTAAAGAATTATTGAAGGGATTTAAGGAATATAGGTTCAAGAATTATTAAAGAGAATTGAAAATGATGGTGTAAATATTATTACGATTTTCGGTAAAACCCTAACTAGAAACGATTGAGTTATTCGTCCGAACGATCAATGAATTGAGCAATAAACGGACAAAGAAACAAGCAGAGAACCAAGATGCAAGTATGTGCAAGTGGATGAGATCAAGTAACTAAGTTAATTGCAAGAGTAACTAGCACACTAAGAATCAAACCAAGGATACAAGATATTAGTACATGACACACCACTTGGCCACTTGGTTCTTGCATCATCCATGACCTCATACCTTTATTAAAGCTACTTTATGACCAAGATATTATCTTAACATATCAATAATTCATTTGTGCAAGAGAAACCAAGCAAGAGAAGCAAGCAACCAAGTCATTCTCTCCATTCCTTTTCCATTCGGCTTTATGCCTAATTCAAAAACCAAAACCCCACTTCCAACAATTGTTTGATCTTGTAATTTTTAGGGTGAGTCCTATATTTCAAGAAAGTAACCTCCTCAAAATATTAGCTTCAAACTCCTTTGTTTCCATTTTCAAAAAAATCAAGAAAGTGGAGGATGAATAGTAACCTCAAGAACAAAATTCTTGGTTTTCTTGATTTTTGGAGGATCTAAGCTTGGTTAAGGATGTTCATGGACTATACAAGGCTTAGCAAGGTCTTTATCTACTCCAAGGAAGGTATAAACTTCAAGAACCCTAGTATTTGATTTGAGTTTTAATGGAGTTTTGGATAAGTTTTGGTGATAATGTTGTTATAAGCATGTTTACATGATTATGTAGTTAGTTTGTTTGATTTAAGAGATGTGGTGAATATGATGATATAATATGATGTTCCTGGACTTATGAGATTAGTATTATGAATGTAAGATGTTTGGTATGCCCGGTGTGGCTTGGGTTGTTGATTATGATTTATGGAACGTCCGGTTTATAGCCGTCGTAATGCCCGATTTTTGTTAACCTTAAGAAATCGTGTTTCACAGTAGCCATAAGTCACTGTCCAGTTTCATGTTCTGCCATGGCAAGATAGATCATGTTATAAGATTCGTTTTGATATAAAGATCATGTGAAACGGACTTACGGTTTAGGAATTATGGCCGATTCACTAAAAGTCGTTCAAAACCGTAAGTACGAGTTCATTATTAAAATTGAACCCTCGTAAAATACGTAAGTCAGTGGTGAATCTTGGTAATTAAATTCTAGAGGTAAAAAGGAAGGTGTGAGAGAAAACCTCATGTGAAATGGATCGTTTTCCGATTTTATAAAAATGTTCGAATCAAAGTTAAACGCGAACGAACCCCTAAAAACCCGCTTGATTATAACTTCGGTAAAACACTTAGAAAACGGGCGATAAAACTCGGAGTATAATATTGATTCATAACGATCGACTTTAGAACTTGTATGACTTAAGTATGTCCCAAGTGTAATTGCAATGACATGTCGTATTAACGAACGAATGTCGGGTCAGATCGATGATAAAAGGAATCCACTAAAAGGGGTATAACGAGATAACTCGAGAACGTGTTTCGATTTAAGTATAACTTAACTTTTAAGATGTTAAGTGATTAATCCCGAATGCCTTGGCTATTTATAGATTACCAAGCTGACCCGGGACCTGCTACCACTACCCCTTACCGTACTCGACTACCAGGCAAGTTTCAATTCCCTTCTTTTAGGCTGTTGTTGTGATTGAATAAATATATATATGTTTTCTGTTATACATATGCCATAGCATGCATGCCTACTTTCAAGTTATATCATTATGCTTGTTCCTTGATTGTTTATTGGCTTATAAATTAGATAGCTAACGTACCAATTATAAGCCGGTTATTGTAAGACCCTTAGAGAAGGGTGTATATATCTTATTCATCAAATATAGACCGGGAGTCAATATTTCTTGATATATCAAGGTTACCTCGGAGGAAAATATTTAAGTAAATATTTTCCCTTATTCGGGCGACGAATATTATTGGAATATTCGTTCGAGATTATTTATTTAACGATCCTTACTTCAAATAATTATTTGAACGTAACCATTCGACGAATAATATTTTTCAATATTCATTCAGAGTCGAATTGATTATCGATTATTATTTCGAATATTCTTCTAAAGATGAGACTACTAAATGAATATTATTTGGATATTTATTTAGAATATTATTTTATTAAATAAATATTACTTTTGAATATTCATTTAAGATATTAATTACTTGATGAATATTATTTTAATATTCATCTGAAGCTTGATTTATTTATCGAATATTATCTCGAATATTCCTTTAAGGCTTGGATTACTAAATGAATATTACTTGATATTCATTTAGAATATTATTCATTAAATGAATATTACTTTTTGAATATTCATTTAAATTCCTAATTAATTATGAATATTATCTTAAATATTCCTTTTAGGTCTTATTAATTAATGAATATTATTTTGAATATTCATTTAAATATTTATTTATTCAATGAATATTCTCCTGATATTTCTTCAGGGATTATCTTGAAAAATACTCTGATTAAAGATATTCTTTCATATTCCTAAATATTTTTTAAATATTTTTAATTCAATAAATATTCTCTGAATATTTATTCCATACTTAGAGTAACCTCAATGAGTTTTATCTTCTTCAATTATTACGAAAAATATTTCGGAGTCATATTATTATTATTCTTATATGAAGAAAGGTTCTCAAACATCATTCTTCTTTGAGTCTATCTCCCTAATAATAAGGGAACCTTACTTTGAAAATGTTATTTATCTTGTCGACTTCCCGGTCATAAAGTATTCTCTTCACTCGCAAGTCGGGTGCTATTGACTTATTAAGTCGTTATTTACCTTCTCATCTTTCGAGGGGTAAGATTGTTGGAACAAGTTGATATTCGTTACCAAGCAATAGCTTGGAAGTTATTGGTGAATTTTCCATTCCAACTAGATACGACTACTTTGTAGAGTCTTATCAACAAGTATTACACTTGGGGAAAGGGGGACGAACGTTATATTCGGTATCATGAATTTTATTTGAACTAGGAGTCGTGTAAGAGGCCGAGTAGCGTCGGTCCATCCCCTTTGGCCCAACCATTGGTCGGGGAGAGCTAGTAAGGTGGTAGACAAGTAAAGCCGTCAGTTCTTCCATCTACCGGTAGTAAATCTAATTTGAGCTGTACGATCTCGACTGATCATCAAGATTGGAACAGCAGGCGCAGTGAATACTCCATCATTGGTTCATCATCCAAACTTATTTATTTCCTGCAACATGATTACTGTTGGCAGAGATGGAAAAGTGTTCATAACAGGAATTGCAATCTTTTCATGCAAGTTCCTCTTTTTAATGACAATGAGAATATCTCGCTTACTTTTGATGTAGCAGATATTTCTACAAACAAATTATTTAAGTTACCTTGTAACTTCATCGTTCATATTATACTGGCATCATTTCCGTAAATGCATGGCATATGGTTTGAAAGATACTTTTGAACTTTTATATATTATCGTTCAGTTATATATTATTGTTGGTGGGCTATTGCTCACCCTTGCTTTATTATTATATCATAACAACAGCTAGACCAGAGGACTCGCACAAGGCGCACTCGACGCGGGCGAGGACGCTGAGACTACCAGAGCTGAAGAAGAAGCTATTGGTAGGATGGATTTATTCTTTCAGTACCAAGTATATGGTCTAGTATGAATTATGTAAATGGATGGCAAAGAGTATGTATTTCTATAGAAATTCTTTTGGATTGTAAGAACTCATAATGTGATTAATAAAAATTTGATTGTTACTCGGATTTCATCTCTGGGACTATAACGGGTATGTTTTACATTGTTGTGTTGGGTCATAGAGATGTAATTTATTTTATGTTAAGGAAAGTTCAAGTGTTGTGGACAGAATTGGAAACCGTAACGACCGGATCCCGGACCCCGGATCTGGGGGTGTTACACATTGTATTCATGTAGGATTTCATGCTTTGCGTATTAGTAGTAAATTATGCAATTATGTTCGTGTTATCTACGTTTGTTTCATATAGGATATTCTGTTTTTATATTCGTATATCATGTGAGTCCATAATAGTTTGCATTTGCACCCATGCTTGATAGGAATTTTGTGTTGTTGACGCTTTTGATTGAGAAGTGATATGCTTTGTTCTTGTACACACACTAGTAAGTTGAAGCTAGTAGACTTATTGAATGTTGTGAGTAATTAGAAGGACATGAATATGTGCAAGTTGATTTAGTTTGCATGCTTTGAATACAAGTAGGTGCGTTAGAGAGATTTTTTCTTGGGATTGAGTATGTTTTTCCCGCCAAGTGAGGTTTTGAGCCATATTGCATATTTGTTGCAATTTTATTCGTTTGTTTGAGTGTCCACGGATTGTTTGCATTGCTAGCAGTTGTTTGAGGTCTTTCTTGAAACGTACGACATTATTTGACGATTAAAATGATAAAGGCATTTAGTAATAACCACATATTTTCCCATATTACCACACCATATTTACATGATCAATTAGTTAACCCGTTGAGCTTAATCCTATTTTTTTCGGTGACATACCACATTACTTGCCTAGACCTTTTTCTTGTATTGGCCTTACATTTAATTTGAACCCACATTGTCAAAGGCTAGTAGAGTGCTTAAGGGAGTAATAAGGTGTACAAGAAGGGGTTTATTGTTGGTCATAAGTTTGGGGGAAATATTGAAATTTGGAAATTGGGTTTGGTTGTTGATTGATAGTCGGCATATGTAATAAAATCGTGGGATCACTGTTATTGTCTATATTATTGTTGCTTTAGCTCTTGGAAAAAAAAAAGAAAAAAAAACAGAAAAAAAAGGAAAAAAAAAAAAGAAAAAAAAGTTATATTATGAGAGCATATTTGTGTTATTGTGATCCTACTTTAGTCGACTAGTCGAGTGTTTTTGTTGAGAAAAGTATGGGAGGGAAATAGGTGGTTGTGTATGATTTATTATAAGCTCCTACTAGTTTTTGACACTTCACCTGTTTTGGCTTATTTGACATACCTTGTCCCTAGTCCCGTTACAACCCAAATAAAGACCTTTTGATTATCGTCATTGATGTATGTTGTGTTAAGAGTTAGATTGATACCAAATGTCAAGCATGCTTATGATTTTGTTGGAATTGAGTGATACACTTACCCTTGTTCTTGAGTGAATATTCTTTTATGAGTGGATTGTGAGTGGTTGCTTGTTTTTGCGTATGAGATCCCGAGTTTTGTCTCAAAGATGTGCTCTTGTAGGCTTAGCATGGTTACTAACTTATTCTTACACTTGACATGGACTTGTGAGAACTTATGCATGTTCATTGAGTAGACTATGTGAATACTTGCACTTTCGACACCAAGACATTGCGTATTTACTTTGATTCTTAAGTTGATATGGCATGAGAGGATCTGAAGGTATGGTAGGATATTAATTGCATTTTCATTTAGTTGCATTCATGCATTGCATTGCATTGGATTTTTTGGGTACATTCGCTATAGGCCCTCACGAGACCTTACTCGTCCACTAGGGCTACCTAGGGGTTTAAAGGGCTTGTTGCATATGCCAAACGCAACCGTGATCACCTACGGAAGTGGTACTAGTTAGTTAGTTAGTTGTAATTGTATATGCTTGAGGACAAGCATCAGTTTAAGTTTGGGGGTGTGATAAATGTATTTTATATTCATTTAAAGCATTCTAAATCGGCTTAAAATGATTGCTTTGGCCTCAAGTTTGTGGTAGTTTTGATGTGTTTTGGTTAATTGTGCAGGGTTGAAGAAATGTCGATTAAAGGTGTAGTTTCCGTCGTAATTTGGAGTTGATTTATGATATGGAATGAAGAATGGAGGCTAAGGTCAACTACCAAGAAGTATAAAAGTCATTAAGAATGAAAGACGGAAGCTCATGCAAAAGGAACGGAAGAAAAAGCTTAAAAATCGAAGAAAAATCAATTTTCGTAGATCGGGACCAAGCCGGGAGCCTAATTGGCGCCCCAGAGCTGTTTTATGCAGATTGAGCTGGCGCCTCAGGCGCGGGATGGCGCTCCAGGCGCGGCGGCGTGCTGGGGAAAATCAGCCAGAATTTTTGATTTTGTTTTGGCCATATCTTGAGTTCTAGAAGTGCGTTTTGGACGATCTTACAGTCCACGCGAAGCTAACGAGATTCTCTATCATTCTAAAGTGGTCCAGATGTCCACTTACAACTGTAACGGCCCAAAAATATTGAAGAAAAGTCAGCTACGAATTTTCCTTAAAAACAGAATCAGTTTAGGAAACGTATTATGTGCTGAACTGCAGAAATTCAACTTTGACAAGGAAATTGCTATAATTCCTACTTCTAATAAGTATGGTAATTGCTTTGGGTGGCTAGAACATTCCAGAATCAGATCTACACATGGAATTTGCAATTCTATTCTCATTCAAGAATGGAAATTGCCAATCTTCTATTCCAACTCTAAAAAGGCAATTGCTTGGTGGACAAGAGTTCTAGAGCCTATATAAACACATCCTACCATTGTAATTTAGTAGAGACGATTACATATCAATTACTTAGTTTTATTTGTATCTTTTCATACTTTGTTTTTAACATGGTTTCAACAGATCCCATGATGACGAGAGGTTCGTTTATGAACTAATCGTTGTCATGGGATTCTAACGGATTTATTTATGGAGCTTAGTATCTTGATTGTTTTAAAGATCTGTCTGTGATGTATATCTGATATCCTTGTATGGTTATGCTTAATTTATAGATGCGTAGCTAACATCTAATTTGTTAATCTCTTGTGAAGTGAAAGTGGATCTTGAGATTTAGAACTTGCCATGCTAGCATAGGTTCATGATTGTTTATCAACATGATTCGTAGTATGAGATGAAAATACTTATATTGCCAGTGTGATCTTTATGGATAACTTGTTCTTCAACCGTTATGTTTTCAAATTCTATAGACATATAGGGTCTAAGCATAATTGGTGTCTATTCATCTTCTATCTCTTTTGTGGATGTATGTTTAGTTTGGTATACGTATGCTGACAGGTAGCGTGTACTTATTTCGTGTTATCCGATCAGATATCATAACCATTGCATATAGTGATTAAAGGCATCAGATCTAAGCGAAGTATTTAATGAAGTTAGGATCCCATGTTACTCTTGTAAACGTAATTCAATTTCAATTCTCGTTAGTTAGTTAATTCTTAGTTGTTAATTTACTTCTTAGTTAATTTAGTTAATTAAACCCAATTTGTTATTTGTCTTAGCAGTGAGTAATAACCATACATTGTTGCATAGGTACAATAACTGAATTAAAACCATAACCAGATCTCTGTGGGAACGAACTCAACTTTATTCTATATTACTTGTGACCACGTACGCTTGCGTGTATTAGTGTAAACACACTTGAAAGAGACTTTGGCAGGTGTTGTTAAAGCATAATGAATCGGACTAGACGCCAAGAAATCCTGAATGATATGAAAATCATTCGATAGTTACTGATGGTCAAGAATAGCAACATAATTGTTGGGAGCAAAAGTAACACCATTGATAACAATCTTATTGTTTACAAATGATGAATTCTCCATTTTTGGTGTGACAAAGAGAGATTGAAATTTCGTGCAATTAGGGTTTATGTTCGCGCAGAAAAGAGAACAATACTGATAGTTTTGAGAATAATAAATCAATTTAGTGATCTAAATTGATTTTAGACAACTAATAATTTCTCAAAACAGGTGTCAGTAATCGATTTGTGTGATGTGAGAGAGTGGTGTTAACCGTATATGACACGTTGTGTATCTATATGTATCAGTGAGTGAAATACACGCGCTCGTAATTTTAAGAAGTGCATTTGTGAATATAACAATTAAATATTTGATTTTTAAAAAACAAATCAAATAACACTATCTTAAAATACCTGGAACCATTAAAAACCAGAATATGAAGCGTTTTAGTACTTCGTTACTCACCCATCTCTATTTAACGCCTAGAGACTTGTTCACTATCCCTTTAATCCTTTATTCTCTCCTGAAAATCAAAAACCCTTCACACAACACACCGTTAAACAATGTCAAACCTTACCATCAAGGAAAAGAATCTTCATCTCGTAGAGAACAGAGATATCTTCAGTTATACTCATGAAGAGTTTGATGCCTTTGACTGGGAAAGGCAGCTTGAAACTCTGTGGCTGTAGATGGATGCCAGTCTTGAAGAAATCGAGAGAGAAAAGCCTGCAAGAGTGATCGACATCGATGCTGCTCTTCAAGTAACATTAACATGGCTTTCCTCTAAGGCATCCTCATCCAACACCATCAACCATTGTTAATGAATATGTCAGCAAAAATAACCTTATCCCTTCAACTTCCACCCAAATAAAGTGGCAAAGATGGGATCTGCGATGGCTGCTACCAATGGAGTGGTTTGGACTTCACTTTTTATTTTCCTGTTGAATAGATTAGTAGATAGAGAGAACAAAATGATGTAATGCTTGCATGTAATCTCTTTCTTATTATCAATGAAAAATCCTGTTTCTCTAATCTTATTCAATGTGTTCTGTAAATTTTATGTTTATGAATTGTTCTTCAAAGAATTAAATCAAAGAAAATGAAAACTAATTAAAGTAATCATGTAAGTAACAAATTTATCAACAATAACCACAGTTAAATCAGGAACAGAACAATTAGAGATTACTTGTAGTGTACATATTGTACTGATAACCAAACCATTGCATCAGGATTTGATGTTTGACTGACGTCAGGATTGACTTTTCGTCAGTATTCGACATGCATCAGGATCTGACACTCATCAGTATTTGGTCTCCCCTTGTTCTCAGAAACTTTCATAATTTACCATTCCTAATTCATTCACCAATTTTGTAAAAGTAGCTTCAGGTAGTGGCTTGGTGAATATATCAGCTAGCTGTTGATCAGTAGGAACAAAGTGGAGTTCGATTGTCCCTTCCAGTACTTGTTCTCTTATGAAATGATATCTGATACTGATATGCTTAGTAAGAGAATGCTGAACTGGATTTCCTGTCATAGCAATAGCACTCTAGTTATCACAATAAATAGGTATTTTTGAATATGACAAACCATAGTCCATTAGCTGATTCCTCATCCACATGATCTGAGCACAACAGCTTCCTGCAGCTATGTACTCAGCTTCTGCAGTTGACGTGGATATAGACTTTTGCTTTTTACTAAACCAAGAAACCAGTCTTCCTCCAAGAAACTGACAACTGCCTGAAGTACTTTTCCTGTCTATTTTGCATCCTGCAAAATCAGCATCTGAGTAACCACATAGATTAAAGTTAGACTCTCTAGCATACCAAAGGCCAATTGATGGAGTGCCTTTCAAGTATATGAAAATCCTTTTAACAGCAATGAGATGTGGTTCTCTGGGGTTTGCCTGAAATCTTGCATATAGACAGGTTGCATACATGATATCTGGTCTGCTAGCTGTTAGATACAAAAGTGAGCCTATCATACCTCTGTAGTTAGTTACATCTACCTCAATTCCTTGATCAGGATCAAGCTTTGTAGCTGTAGCTATGAGAGTTGTAGCAGTAGACCTGTCTTGCATATTAAACTTCTTCAATAGATTCTTTGTGTACTTTGACTGATTGATAAAAATTCCATCATCAGTCTGTTTAACTTGCAAACCTAAGAAATAGCTCATTTCTCCCATCATGCTCATTTGATATCTAGACTGCATCAGTTTTGATAATTTCTCACACAATTTGGGGTTAGTTGACCCAAAAATGATATCATCAACATAAATCTGAACTAACAACAAGTCCTTCCCATGATTCAAATAAAACAAGGTTTTATCAATTGTACCTCTTTTGAAACCACTTTCCAGTAAGAATTGAGCTAGTGTTTCATACCAGGCTCTTGGATCTTGCTTTAGTCCATAAAGTGCTTTATCCAATCTATAGACTTGATCTGGATATTTAGGATCAATGAAACCAGGAGGTTGTTCAACATATACCTCCTCTTCCAATTCTCCATTCAGAAAAGCACTTTTAACATCCATCTGGAAAACTTTGAATTGCTTATGGGCTGCATATGCCAGAAAAATTCTGATGGCTTCTAGCCTTGCAACAAGAGCAAAAGTTTCATCATAGTCTATTCCTTCCTGTTGAGAGTATCCCTTTGCAACTAGTCTTGCTTTATTCCTCACAATAGTGCCATCTGAATCTGTCTTGTTTCTGAACACCCACTTTGTATCAACAATTGATCTACCTTTTGGTCTTGGTACTAGTTTCCATATTTCATTTCTTTCAAATTCATTCAGTTCTTCTTGCATTGCTGTCACCCAATCAGCATCCTTGAGTGCATCTTCAACCTTTTTAGGCTCCTCCTTTGACAAAAAATTATTGTAAAGGCATTCATTTTGTGTTGCACTTCTGGTTTTAACACCTGCATCAGGATTCCCAATAATTAAATCAGGAGTATGACTTTTGATCCATTTCCTTGCTGATGGTAAATCATTTCTTGAGTTGGATGCTCCCCCTTGATTGGTGTTATCTTCAAAAGAATTAGAGTTATTAGAAACTCCCCCTGAGATAGTGTTATCTCCTCCTGAAGTGCTGTCAGGATTATCACTTGAATCTGTTTCTGATGATTCTCCTCCTGATGTTTGAGTTGTTTCAGTACTGATGGTATTTTGCTGTTACTCCCCCTCAACATTTGCATTATTTGAATCATCATCAGTAACTGTTGTTTCATCAGGCATTGGTCGATCATCAGGATCTGATGGAGTATCAGTATCTGACATTACTTCATCAAAATTCTTGGTAGCTTCATTCGCAAAGATCAAACTGTCATGCGAGTCTTCAGAAATTCCTGTTATCTTCTTATCATCAAAAGAAACATTGATAGACTCCATGACTATCCTTGTTCTTAGATTATATACTTTAAAGGCTCTTGAAGTTGGATAACCAACAAAAATGCCCTCATCAGCTTTGGTTTCAAATTTACCTAGCTGTTCAGGATGAGGTCTAAGAACAAAGCACTTGCAACCAAACACATGCAAATGTTTCAGACTCGGCTTCTTCTCTTTAATCATTTGATAAAGAGTGACACCATGTCTGTTGTTTAGAGTAATGTTCTGAGTGTAGCATGCTGTGTTGACTGCTTCTGCCCAGAAATATGTAGGTAGTTTAGCTTTCTCCAACATTGTTCTGCCAGCTTCAATAAGAGTTCTGTTCTTTCTTTCAACTACTCCATTTTGCTGGGGTGTGCCAGGAGCAGAGAATTGTTGAACTATTCCTTTGTACTTGCAGAACTCTTCCATTACTGAATTCTTGAATTCAGTTCCATTATCACTTCTTAGAATCTTAACTTTGTACTTTTTGCCAGTCTCAATGAGTCTTACATGGTCCAAAAGTATCTCTGCTGTTTCATCTTTTCTGTGCAGAAAATACACCCAGGTAAATCTAGTATATTCATCAACAATGACTAGAGTATACCTTTTCTTACTGATGGACATAACGTTGACTGGTCCAAACAAGTCAAGATGTAACATGTGATATGGTTCATCAATTAAGGATTCAGATTTAATCTTGAATGATGTCCTTATCTGTTTAGCCTTCTAACAAGCATCACAGAGTCCATCAGGAGTATATAATGCCTTTGGTAATCCTCTTACCAGATCTTTCTTAACCAACTCATTGATGTTGTTGAAGTTGAGATGAGAAAGCTTCTTATGCCAATTCCAACTTTCATTTACTGTTGCTTTACTGATGAGACATGTTGAGGGACCATCAGTATTGGTGTAGACATTGGCTTCATAAATGTTACCACGTCTTTGACCAGTCAAGACAATCCTTCCAGATGTTTTACTGATCACTTCAAAGTGAGTATCATTGAAGTCGACATGATAACCTCTATCTGTGATTTGACTCACACTAAGCAGATTGTGTTTGAGTCCGTTCACTAGAGCTACCTTTTCAATGATGACATTTCGAATGATTATATTTGTAAGAACCCTAATTTTTGTAATATTTTTTTTATATAATATCATATGACATTGTGAATTTGGAACCTTTTAAGTCTCCCATGTTGTTTAATGGAATTGATTATCTGAGAAATTATGTTGTTACATTCACTATGTAAGAAAAAGGGAAGATTGCTGAAGGCAAGGGTCTTATTGCTAGTAAGATTTATAAAACTTGGGATTTGAGAGTTATTAGAGTATTAAAAGGTTTCTAAGGGATTATGACAAGGAGTTATGGATATTCGAGGAATTTACACAATTAAGTACTTAAGGAATTACAAGGGAAATCTCTATGCGACAAAATATTATTACGAGGAGTTAATTAAGATACGATAGGAATTAAAGATTAAGTGACAAGCATTGGTGGAGAAATAATGATACAAGGAAAGATATTGCATGCAAGTTCCATGCAACTAGATTGTTAGAAAAGCAAACAAGAAATGCAAAAGTAACTAGAGGAATAGTAACTAGTTAGTGCATTATTCTAGGGGACAAGGAGGTATGGTGTGTCTAGCCTGCTACTAGGCTTGCCAACATGTGATACAATAATACACATAACAACTACACATCACAATTACATATCACTTTATTCAAAATCACCCAAGCAAACCACTCTCTCTCTCCCCATTACAAACTCTCGGCCCAAGCACAAAGGAAGGAGAAGAAATTTCTTTTCTTCAACTTCCCATCACTTACAATTCAAGGCAAAATTCGTAGGTCCTCTACACTCCATATAGAAGGTATGCTATGAATTTCAAGCCATTCTAACCATCCAATATTGAGTTATTAATTGTTGAAGATTGAGTGAATAGTAACCATGTATGTTTATCTTTTAGATCTTGAAGGATTAAGGTCTTTAAAGGCTCATCCAAGTGTTCTTAGTGGTTGTAAAGCTCACCCAAGGTCTTTAGCTACTCAAGAAGGTATAAAACTCCAAACCCCTCTTAGCCATTAATTATTTGTGGTGTTTAATATTAGATCCATGGATGTTAGGGTGAATCTTGGACATATAAGTTATGGATGATGTAGATTTTGAGTTTAAATGTTGTGGTTGTGATTTTTAAGCTTGTGGTTAGTGTATGTAACTCCATGTATACTATAGAGTATGATCTTGATGGTTTAGATGATGGTTGTGATGTTGATATAAGATTCTTGAATGGTTAAGTGGTAAAAGCATGCTGTGTAATTTTCCAGGAACTTGTACTGTCTTGTAGGAGGGTTTTGAACCCCTAAATCTTGTCCCCTGAAATCCAAATATATATTGTTGGAAAGGTATTTGAATGTAGTTTCCATAAATATAAGGTTCATGACTAGGTGATGCATAGATTTTGAGTTATGGCCTGAGAAGTGAAATGTATTTCTGGAATCCGAACTGCACTAAATGGTCCCCTTGTGAACCTTGTTTAAACCCCTAAAAATTTATGTACGATCATGGAAAAATTAGAGGAGCTAGTAAATGCAGTGGTGAAGGCTACCCAAAAAGAATTGGATTACAATATGTATTTTTCAATTTTATAAAAATGTTATAGTAAAATTCGCGCAAGGGAAAAAGTCGTAAATAGAGTGTGATTTAAGGGGGAATGAATATGATTCGGGTATGGTAACCAAATTAAGTTGAATAAGTGACGAGCATAATCGAGTGATGACATGAACCGATAGTGGGGCTATAGAGTCATAAGACGAAGTCATTAAGTTAATTTTGTACCCCCTAAAACCTCGCAATTAAAAAAGATATTGTTAAGGTACTAACGAATGACTATTGATTATGTATAGATCATTCCACTCCGCAAGCTCGACCACCCCAACCTCACCAAGGCAAGTTTACTTTTCAAAACTTACATATATAAGGACTTTCACTGTTGTGTTTGTAGTTTTCAATCGTATCATATGTTTATGCTTATTGAAGTAATGATGAAATTGAGATATATATGCACAAATATGTGCTTGCACCCCTTGAACTTAGAATGAAATGTTTTCTTCGGACAACGACTCTAGCAATAGAGGCCGTAGCGGTCCATACATACCATTGACCGGAGAGCGGTATATTATTATATCGTAATTAAATTGCGAAAACCCGAAGGGTCATTCGGGAAGTATCGTATACTTAAGTAATTATTTTTATATCATCATAAATACTCAAAAATACCTATCTTGGATTAAAAGCTAATTTAATTTAATTATTATTTTATTAACTATTAATATTAAATCTTAAAAATACCATTTATTAATTATTGTTCATTATTTTAAAGACAAAGCTAATCCAAGATACCTTTAATACTTTCAAACTCGAACTCTTTCGAACTCAAAACATTTTCGAAAACCCCCGGTCAGGTTTGCTTCTTGTACGATTTCAAGAATCATCGGTCGACTGACGTCGGACCTCAATTACTCAGTTTTCAATCAAAATCATGTTTTTAAAAGAAAAAGAAAAAGGGACTCTGGCAGGTGTGGGAATCGTTGACGAACGATTCCCGGGATGTGTAAGCGGCCGTGAGCCAGGCGGTCCATCAATTATTATTCCGGCCCAGGTGTTGCCGAAGGATGATTACGGATGTAGTTTTCATCGAGGGTGATTACGGATGTAGTTTTCACCCGAGGATAGTTACGGATGTAGTTTCTATCCTTCTACCGGTAGAGAAGACCTGCGGATTATTGGACTTGGATGTGGCGATTAATCATCGTCAATCCTTGTCAGGTTTTTATGTTTTCTTCCAGTCCCATCCTCCACTTTGGAAAAATACTCAAACACTGCTTCTTGGGCCTAAGTGCCAAGTTGTCGATAGTGTGGCTTTTGATAAGAAAAATATTGACATCGTGCAGTATCTTGAACTGCAAGATTTTCTATAAAGATTGGCACGTGTTAGTGCACTCTTGCAATTATTTCAAAGAATGAAAAGTTTTTGAATGAGAAACCTTCTAAGCTAATGGAAGGAAAGAGGTTTGCAAAGATGTATTCCCTGTACAGTATGTTAACCGTAGAGTGTTTTGCCGAAAATGATATACTCATATGTATATATTTTCAAACTTGTGATATATTGAAATAGGAACCTTATAAAGGGTTCATATGTTATTCTTAAAGCTGCTTAGTGAGTATAGATGTTTTATTCAAACTCGGACATATATATTGTCCAATTATGTTTTGAAATCTGAGATATATACCCATATAGTTGGGAATGTTTTCGAAATAAACCACATTATTATTTTTCAAAATGGTGAACTTGCTGAGCATTATGTAGCTCATTCTTGCTTTATAAAAACTTTTCAGAAAGAGAAGAATTTGATCGGTTAACTCCGCACCAGCAGAAGAGGAGTAGAAAATTTACCCCTGAGATGATTTAGTTCCTGATAAATACTACAGAGTAAGTCTGATAGGTTTTCGACTGTAATAGTAAGACTTGTCTTCAAGTGTAGTTGTATAAATGGAAGTGTGCAAGATTTTAGATTGTACAGATGAATTGTAATATTTAGTGTTACTTTTGATTATCGTTTCTGAGGCTCTAACTTGTTTGTGCTTAAGATTGAGGTCTGGATGGATGTATTGTTGAGTTGTAAAGTTAATACAGGTATGATATGGTTGGATGGTGATGTGACGACTTGAATCTTTGACCTCAGATTTGGGGGTGTCACAGAAATGGTATCAGAGCGATAAGTTACAGTACTCAGAAATGAGAGTGTTGAGAGTTAAGTCTAAGTAGGAGAATGACATAAGAGATCGTAGTAAACTTATTATTGGACTACCGGAAGAGGTACCGGCGAGTAGAATGGACTGGAGTGTTGACTGGAGGTATTATACTAGGGTCGATAGAATCCTTAGAGACCTTCAGAATGATGAATAGAGGTTTGAGAGTCGTACATGACCTATCATAGGTAATGATATAAGAAGCAGAGCGAAATGTCAAGAGCAGCTGAGGTAGAGGCGATATTGTTAATATGATCGAATGACTAGGTTGGCATAAACTTTGCGGCCCATAGTCCTCCACAGTTTAGGAGGCGGCATTTTAAGAATCAAGAAGTTTAGACTTCCCTACATAATTAAGGGTACTTAGTACTTGGAATAATGAAAGTCTTTTACTTTGGCTGTAAGATCCGATTTTCGATAAGTAACGGGTTTACCTGAAAGTTGGTCACTATGTCGTTGTGGATTTCATTACCCTTGATGGCGAATTTTACATGTGTTATACGAGAATGTTATCATAAGACGAGCGTGCTAGATAATTCCATGCATGATTCGGACGCTAGAGCATGGTAGTTCAACTTAGAGAACAAACAAGTAGAATTAACAAAGGGACTCAAGAGAAGTTGAATATGGTTGAAACGAGCGATACAGTGATCTCAGAGTCTACCAAAAGAAAAGACCAGCGGGTCTAGAGAGGGATCCTTTGATAGAGATGTTATCAGGGACTATGTATATGTGTATTGTAGACCTCAATATTTTGGTATATGTTCACGTACACACACCCGCCACTGAACCTATGGACTGCACTGAGATCCCTGAGAGATCTCTTTGATCTGTTCCCAGGGGGAACTGGCCACTTGTGATTCATGTCGGAAGGCATGAAGTAGGACCCTATGGACTAAGTAGGTGTCCCCGGAATGATGTGAAGCTTGGTCTTCAAGATAAAGCACGGAAATGACAGATATATTTGTGAAACCCCAACTCGATAAATGACTTTAAGATGATGATTGAGAGACACCCTAGTTGGTGTCTTGTATTACGAAGACGAAGAGATGGAGTTACCCTCATAATGGTGATAATGAGATGCACGAATGATTATTAACTTATTTTGGTAACTACCGGCAGGTGCACTACTTCATTTTAAACTGTTCACTAACCCTGTTACCTCGATTAGTTTATATCAGGTAACCCTTCTAGATTTCTACTTCAAACTTGTGGAATAACAACCAGTGAGATACTTTCCCTAAAGCAGGACTTATCCGAAGTAATTTTATTTTATCCATGAAAATTCTATTCAAAAATTTATGATGATCTTGTTCGGCTCAGGCCTATTTACACTTTCTTTCAATTATCCAAGGAAGGTTCAACAAACATTTCCTTAATTAATCGATGAATATTACTTAACGAATATTGATATTTGATTGCTTCTTTCATACTTGCACTCTTCAGTTGAGCTCATAAATATTTAACAAATTACTGAGGACATGGATGATCTAATGTCCAGACATCCTTCATGAATTCTTTTCTTCTATTCATGATGAGATTGTACATCGTACATTGAAATCATAGTAAGGATATCATTTTGATATTGGTATTCTGAATTTAACTCTATTGTAGAATCTGATAAAGCATGTGTATGGAGGCACCCTTGGGTGGACCGTTTCACTAGTAAGTAATATTTGATGAGAGGTTATCGATTGTTCCGATACGTAGAACATTCTCTTCAGATTTTATAGTTTTCTTTTTTTCAAACTTAATAACTTCTTATTTCCATTCGTTGTCCGAGTAGCCTAAAGTTTCAGTGGCTACGATGTTGAAATTCCGTTCTAGCCAATTGAAACTGGCTAGTCGATATGTCAATATGAATGACTAGTTGATTGTTCTAACTAGTCAAAATTGGAATGTTGTGAAGAACACCTAGCTAATTGTCCTAGCTAGTGGTGATGCCTCAAACAGGTGAACTAGCAAATTTTGTCTAGCTAGTTGCTAGTGTTTCTTGAAAAGGACTAGTTATTGTTTCACTGGTCCAACTCCCAATTTAATTCATTCCGCAATGCATTTTGTATGTGGTAAAGTATGATGATGAAAGTTTTGACGAATAACTTGATTGATTGAGACCTAGTGAGGTCGCCCACTCAACTTGAATTCTACCCATCTTCGTATCATACTTTATATCACTTGAATATTTTATTCTTTCATTCATACAATGAGAATTCATTTGAAACCACTGATTGCTTGAATGATAAACTACTTCAATTCTTTAATTGTCATGGAGTAGAATTGCTTTCTATTGGCTGACCTTCATCAATGTGACTTTAGATTTCCTCTTAGTATTCAGGAGGAAAAGTAACCACCCGATGTAAGAATTGTATAAAGACCGTCTTTATGACTTTTGTATCCACCAATCATTGCTCTCGTGCAACATTCTCTATGATATCATATTACAGAATTATCAGGACATGAAGGAATAAACCTTGTTGTACTCTTTTTGTCCATCCTTACATCTCCGAAAATCGAGACTCCTAGTATTTGGAACCATCAACATTCTTGGAACATCCAATGTGGAATTCTTATTGAAAGTATCTATTGGAACTTGTTATTTTGAAACCATTCCTTTCATATTGATTACTCTAAGGTGAACGGGAGGTACAATTGTGAACCGTTACACCAATATGAGATCAAAAAAAAAACCAAATGTTGTAATTGTGCAGCCAGCGCGTTATGCCGGGTAATTATTAAAGTAGAAATAACATGTCGAGGCATACCACAAGACCTTTAATATTAGTGTGAGGAAAGTTATAAGAAATGATGAGGTGGTTGGGAGTACGCTCCTACCAACCGTTGTAAGGGTGTTATATTAATGAATTCTGGAGTTACCAAGCCTTTTCCTGATCCAGGAAATGCAAATCGATTGCGATGTAAAACATATCCTTAGAGGAAACTAACATGGAAGTGAGATGGACAAGAAAGGAAGAAATATCGTGGCAAGAATGTGAAGCTTTACTTAGCTTAACGGGATTGATGCACATAGAGAGACATAAAGTTTAACAGGCCCCTAATAGCAAATGGATGCATGGATATACCCCAATGATCCCTCGAGATTACCACCTAATCAAGTTTATTGGGAATCGCAGCAGCATGCAGGCCTCAGACTGATTGGCGCCAGTTGTGAAAGAGGACGAGTGTATGACATTTTACATATACCATCAAGAACTGATACCCTTATCGGAAATGGAGGAATTGTTGACTAGTTAAAACGCGCAGTTGTTTTTCAAAGATAAGGTTGAAAAGCGGGTTTCACCAACTCAAGATCGACCTCTGTACTGTGCCAAAGTTGGCATTTCACACTAATATAAACGTTATAAAATTATGGTAGTATCATTTGAGTGGACTAACGAGTCAGAAGCCTTTATGGATTAATGAACAAAGTTTTGGAATGAAATGAGATATTAGCAACAACCTCGTTGTTAGCTATACTTGATGATAAAAAAAAGGACTTTGAGAGTCACGATGATGCGTCTTTCAAGAGTTTAAGAGGTGTGCTAATGCAGTAGAAAGGGGATGGTAGCCTATACTTCTAAACAACATAAAGGTTACGGGATAGGATATACTAACCGTGAGTCTGGGATTAGTCATGATGGCGTTCACGCATAAAACTGAGACATTAACTTTATGAGAAAGGTGTGAAATTTTTTCCACGAGTGCCATAAGTATATCTTCATATTAGAACTAAACATAAGAAAGAGAAGGTGACGAAAGGGAGCAGGGAGTATAATGGAGAAATCTGTTATTACCCAGGAAAGGCCAGTGTGGTGGCCGATACCTATAGAATGGATTGTTCGAAATTGGAATTCAGTCAGTATTGACCAAGAAAATAGAGGATATACAATAAAGAATAATGTTAGAGAAAAATGATCAAATTATGGGGAAGGACAAAGATGTACAGAGAATTAAGAGAATGTTTGGCAAACGGATATGAAGAATGGTATTGGCAAACTATTAAGTACAAACGCAACATGTCAAAAACAAAATGATAGAGATCTAGAGGATTAATTCCGCCTGTAGAAAATCTTGAACGTGGACAGAATTATAATGAACCTCATGAGTAGGTCGCCGAAGACCGAGCCAAGAGATGGCCCTAGTTGATTTATAATTGTTGGACCAAGTGATTTACCTACGAGAGACTTTCCATTTAGAAGATTATCGATTTATATACGGAAGAGATTGTGGTGCAATGTAAAACTTCTGCAGCGATTACGTCAGATCGAGACTTAAGGTTAAATCTCGAAGACTGAAGGTGCTTTCATGTATATTTAACAAGAGATTAAGCGTAGGTACAAATTTGATCTGTGGCTGACGGACAGGGAAGAAGAATTATCCAGACGATCGAATTTATATTTAGTGTCGTGCCTTAGATTTCACGGGGCAGTCGAGAATAAAGACTTATCCATGAAATGAGTATTGTTATCACGATCGTCACCATGCGAACGTAAGGACGTCTCTTGTAAAGCGTACTGCGAAAGAAGAAGTTTCGCTTTTCTTGCATTACGAAGAAGTCAATGAACGAGGGATATAGTAGCTGAACTGGTTCGACGTATACCGAAGACTATACAGTATCCATAGCAAGTGGTAACGACTGACGGGAGGCAACACATGTGTGTTAATCAAGCCAAGGAAAATGAGGAATACCGTGCGTATTGACGTTGTCTCATATTATAGAACATGACCACAAAGTATTCACGGCCCAACGATACAAGGACTCAACACGGATACTATGAACAAGGTAGAAGAGGAACGTATAAGTAGTGGGATAGAAATTTTCATTCATAGAACAACCGATAAGGAATACAGGTCGAGGAGAGCATGCATTGAGAAGCAACACTAAAGCGTTGGTAAGATCAAGGTAAGAGAACAAAAGGGTTGAAGTGTCAACCTGAGAGTTGGGAAGGGTAAAGTTGGAATTGTATCCACAACTATTTTCCTTAGGTTCTTAAGATAGAATCCTTTTAAGGAGAGGAGACTGCATTAACCCTAATTTTCGTGAATATTCGAAACCTGGACGAATAGTAATTTTATGGGTGGATGAGAAATCTTTGCGATCACGAGATGTACGAATTATTAAATGAAGATTTCGAATTCATATTACGTCCTTACGGTACAGACGAGTGTATGTAAAAGTCATTAGTTTTTTTTTACGAAACCCATTATTTCGAATGGTCAAATTTTATGAGATATCAAAGGAGTATGAGGTGGGAGACTTCGTGAGGCTAAAGGTATCCCCTCGAAAAGGATTGATGAGATTTGGAAAGAAAGGGAAGCTAAGTCTGAGGTTTATAGGACCTTTTGAGATTTTGAGGCGTGTTGGAAAGTTAGCCTATGAACTAGCCTTGCCCCCGAGCTTGCAGCAATTGCATAATGTGTTTCATGTGACCATGCTACGACCCTACCACACGGACTTTCGGCATGTGATAGAATACGACCAGATAGACCTACAGCCAGATTTGACTTTTGTGGAGAAACCAGTGGAAATCATGGATAGGAAACAACAAATGCTAAGGAACAAGGTTGTCAAACTAGTGAGAGTTTTGTGGAGGAACCAGAATGTCGAAGAATCAACATGGGAACTAGAGAACACGATGCGTGAAAAGTACCCCCAACTGTTTTCAACCTGATTCCGGGACGGAATCCTTTTAAGGAGGGGAGGCTGTAAGAACCCTAATTTTTGTAATATTTTTTTTATATAATATCATATGACATTGTGAATTTGGAACCTTTTGAGTCACCCATGTTGTTTAATGGAATTTATTATCTGAGAAATTATGTTGTTACATTCACTATGTAAGAAAAAGGGAAGATTGCTGAAGGCAAGGGTCTTATTGCTAGTAAGATTTATAAAACTTGGGATTTGAGAGTTATTAGAGTATTAAAAGGTTTCAAAGGGATTATGACAAGGATTTATGGATATTCGAGGAATTTACACAATTAAGTACTTAAGGAATTACAAGGGAAATCTCTACGCGACAAAATATTATTACGAGGAGTTAATTAAGATACGATAGGAATTAAAGATTAAGTGACAAACATTGGTGGAGAAATAATGATACAAGTAAAGATATTGCATGCAAGTTCCATGCAACTAGATTGTTAGAAAAGCAAACAAGAAATGCAAAAGTAACTAGAGGAATAGTAACTAGTTAGTGCATTATTCTAGGGGACAAGGAGGTATGGTGTGTCTAGCCTACTACTAGGTCTGCCAACATGTGATACAATAATACACATAACAACTACACATCACAATTACATATCACTTTATTCAAAATCACCCAAGAAAACCACTCTCTCTCTCCCCCCATTACAAACTCTCGGCCCAAGCACAAAGGAAAGAGAAGAAATTTCTTTTCTTCAACTTCCCATCACTTACAATTCAAGGCAAAATTCCTAGGTCCTCTACACTCCATATAGAAGGTATGCTATGAATTTCAAGCCATTCTAACCATCCAATCTTGAGTTATTAATTGTTGAAGATTGAGTGAATAGTAACCATGTATATTTATCTTTTAGATCTTGAAGGATTAAGGTCTTTAAAGGCTCATCCAAGTGTTCTTAGTGGTTGTAAAGCTCACCCAAGGTCTTTAGCTACTCAAGAAGGTATAAAACTCCAAACCCCTCTTAGCCATGAATTATTTGTGGTGTTTAATATTAGATCCATGGATGTTAGGGTGAATCTTGGACATATAAGTTATGGATGATGTAGATCTTGAGTTTAAATGTTGTGGTTGTGATTTTTAAGCTTGTGGTTAGTGTATGTAACTCCATGTATACTATAGAGTATGATCTTGGTGCTTTAGATGATGGTTGTGATGTTGATATAAGATTCCTGAATGGTTAAGTGGTAAAAGCGTGCTGTGTAATTTTCCAGGAACTTGTACTGTCTTGTAGGAGGGTTTTGAACCCCTAAATCGTGTCCCCTGAAGTCCTAATATATATTGTTGGAAAGGTATTTGAATGTAGTTTCCAGAAATATAAGGTTCATGACTAGGTGATGCATAGATTTTGAGTTATGGGCTGAGAAGTGAAATGTGTTTCTGGAATCCGAACAGCACTAAATGGTCCCCTTGTGAACCATGTTTAAACCCCTAAAAATTTATGTAGGATCATGAAAAAATTAGAGGAGCTATTAAATGCAGTGGTGAAGGCTACCCAAAAAGAATTGGATTAAAATATGTATTTTTCAATTTTATAAAAATGTTAGAGTAAAATTCGCGCAAGGGAAAAAGTCGTAAGTAGAGTGTGATTTAAGGGGGAATGAATATGATTCGGGTATGGTAACCAAATTAAGTTGAATAAGTGACGAGCGTAATCGAGTGATGACATGAACCGATAGTGGGGCTAGAGAGTCATAAGTTGAAGTCATTAAGTTAGTTTTGTACCCCCTAAAACCTCGCAATTAAAAGAGATATTGTTAAGGTACTAACGAACGGTTATTGATTATGTATAGATCATTCCACTCCGCAAGCTCGACCACCTCAACCTCACCAAGGCAAGTTTACTTTTCAAAACTTACATATATAAGGACTTTCACTGTTGTGTTTGTAGTTTTCAATCGTATCATATGTTTATGCTTATTGAAGTAATGATGAAATTGAGATATATATGCACATATATGTGCTTGCACCCCTTGAACTTAGAATGAAATGTTTTCTTCGGACAACGACTCTAGCAATAGAGGCCGTAGCGGTCCATACATACCATTGACCGGAGAACGGTATATTATTATATCGTAATTAAATTGCGAAAACCCGAAGGGTCATTCGGGAAGTATCGTATACTTAAGTAATTATTTTTATATCATCATAAATACTCAAAAATACCTATCTTGGATTAAAAGCTAATTTAATTTAATTATTATTTTATTAACTATTAATATTAAATCTTAAAAATACCATTTATTAATTATTGTTCATTATTTTAAAGACAAAGCTAATCCAAGATACCTTTAATACTTTCAAACTCGAACTCTTTCGAACTCAAAACATTTTCGAAAACCCCCGGTCAGGTTTGCTTCTTGTACGATTTCAAGAATCATCGGTCGACTGACGTCGGACCTCAATTACTCAGTTTTCAATCAAAATCATGTTTTTAAAAGAAAAAGAAAAAGGGACTCTGGCAGGTGTGGGAATCGTTGACGAACGATTCCCGGGATGTGTAAGCGGCCGTGAGCCAGGCGGTCCATTAATTATTATTCCGGCCCAGGTGTTGCCGAAGGATGTAGTTTTCACCAGAGGATAGTTACGGATGTAGTTTCTATCCTTCTACCGGTAGAGAAGACCCGCGGATTATTGGACTTGGATGTGGCGACTGATCATCGTCAATCCTTGTCAGGTTTTTATGTTTTCTTCCAGTCCCATCCTCCACTTTGGAAAAATACTCAAACACTGCTTCTTGGGCCTAAGTGCCAAGTTGCCGATAGTGTGGCTTTTGATAAGAAAAATATTGACATCGTGCAGTATCTAGAACTGCAAGATTTTCTATAAAGATTGGCACGTGTTAGTGCACTCTTGCAATTATTTCAAAGAATGAAAAGTTTTTGAATGAGAAACCTTCTAAGCTAATGGAAGGAAAGAGGTTTGCAAAGATGTATTCCCTGTACAGTATGTTAACCGTAGAGTGTTTTGCCGAAAATGATATACTCATATGTATATATTTTCAAACTTGTGATATATTGAAATAGGAACCTTATAAAGGGTCATATGTTATTCTTAAAGCTCCTTAGTGAGTATAGATGTTTTATTCAAACTCGGACATATATATTGTCCAATTATGTTTTGAAATCTGGGATATATACCCATATAGTTGGGAATGTTTTCGAAATAAACCACATTATTATTTTTCGAAATGGTGAACTTGCTGAGCATTATGTAGCTCATTCTTGCTTTATAAAAACTTTTCAGAAAGAGAAGAATTTGATCGGTTAACTCCGCACCAGCAGAAGAGGAGTAGAAGATTTACCCCTGAGATGATTTAGTTCCTGATAAATACTACAGAGTAAGTCTGATAGGTTTTCCACTGTAATAGTAAGACTTGTCTTCAGGTGTAGTTGTATAAATGGAAGTGCGCAAGATTTTAGATTGTACAGATGAATTGTAATATTTAGTGTTACTTTTGATTATCGTTTCTGAGGCTCTAACTTGTTTGTGCTTAAGATTGAGGTCTGGATGGATGTATTGTTGAGTTGTAAAGTTAATACAGGTATGATATGGTTGGATGGTGATGTGACGGACTGAATCTTTGACCTCAGATTTGGGGGTGTCACAATATTGCCATATCCCAAAGTTTGTCCAATGTTGCCATCTCCATAAGACATTGTTGGGCCAGCTTTCTTCTCAAATTCTGATAGCAAGGTTTTGCTTCCTGTCATGTGCACAGAGCATCCACTATCCATGACTAACACATTTTTCTTTTTACCCTGCAATCAGAAACACAAAGAGCTCAGTTAGAATTTTTAAGAACCCACACTTGTTGGGTTCTTTTTGCATGTAATTTAACAATATTAGCAGCAGAAGTCTTTTTAACAAAAGCAGTTCTGTCAGATTTAAATCCATCAGAATTTGCTTTGTCATTATCAGAATTAACAGATGCATGCTTAGTATTCAGACTCTTTGTTCTACCAGAATTTGCAATATTATTAAATTTTGGCAAGGGATCATAATAGTTGTAGTACAAACTATGGTATTCTTCACATGTATAGATAGAATGCCATTTACTGCCACAGTGAAAACAAGGATTCTGTGGTTTATAAAACACTGATCTATTCCTAATGTCAGACGTAGGAACTACAGTAGCCTTCTTTTTACTCCTCCTACAATCAATAGCAAGATGATTAGAGTTACCACAATTAAAGCATGTTTTCCTTGGTGCATTTGGAATATACTTATAATTATTCTCTTTGTTTATTCCAATTTTACCATTTCTATTCCTCTTAGCAGTAATGGTTTTCTCTCTATCTGTCGCTTCACAGATTCTGTCTCTGAGTTGTTTTTTAGACAAAAGACCTATATTTTTGACAGATTTAGACTTAAAATTATGTGTAGAAGTAGATCCCTTTTCTAAAGTAGAGTTGGGATTTTCTGGATACACATACTTGACAGGTTTTAATTTGGTCTTTGTTCTGTCCATTACATGTCTATAGGTTTTTGGATTTGTTGACTCATTCACAACAACTCTTCCTGATTTAGTTGTTTCAGCAGTAACAACTTTACCTTTATTTTTCTTTTTGTCCTCTGGTTTATAACCTAGACCTTCTTTCCAGTTCTTATCTGTGATAAGATCGTGTGTTTTCTTTCCAGAGTGTGTCCAGGTTCTGAGTTTCTCATTAGCTTCATTAAGTTCCTTTTCAAGTGCAGTACATTTAAACTCCATTTCTAGCTTCATGTGCTTAGCCTTATCACATTCATTTTGTACTTCTTCCATGAAGAGTAACTCAGCTTCTAGATGATCATTTCTTTTAGTCAATTCTGACATTTCAGATATTATTCTAGCATTTTCAAGAGATTGACTTTTAAAGCTAATATGCAGAGACTTTAAGAAAGATATTAACTCAGAGACATTATCAGTATCAAAATCAAAAACAACTTCAGGTACCTTATTTTCAGGTGCAGCAATCTCATCCACATTTGCCATTAATGCATAGTTCACTTTTTCCTCTTCAGAGTCTGAGGAAGAGTCCATCCAATCCTTGCTAGATGAGATTAGAGCTTTGGTTTTGGCCTTTTTGCATTCAGTTACAAAGTGACCCATTCCATCACAATTGTAGCATTTGACTTTTGACTTGTTAAACTTGCTGCCTTTGCTACATTCTTCTTGTACCTGTTCTTGTCAGTATTGACAGGTTTCTTCTGAAAGTTGCCTTGTCTCCTAGCCTTTCCGAACTTCATCTTCTTGAAACCCTTGACTATCATAGCAACCATTTCCATCATATCAGAATCAGTAGAGTCATCATCAGTATCAGTATCAGGATTTGGATCAGGATCTGATGATGAGTCATCAGTATTGGACTCAACGACTCTACTTCTCCTTCTTGAAACCTCCACGCTTTTTCCTTTTGATTTTGATTCAGCATTCAAAGCAACAGCCTTTGCTTTGTTGGTCTTCTTATTCTTCCTCTGTTGAACCTCAAGATTATGGGTTCTTAGAATCCCATAGACTTTATCAAGAGATACAGTATTAAGATCATACTGATGTCTAATGATAGAGGTTTAAGTATCCCACTCCTCAGGCAGAGCTCTAAGAAACTTGGTATTTGAGTCTTCTGGATCATACTCTTTACCCACCAGAGATAGATTATTCAATTGTGTCATAAATCTATCATACAGATCAGTGAGACTCTCATCAGATTTTGCATCAAACTGCTCGTACTCTTGAATCAACAGAGCCCTTCTGTTTCTTTTGATAGATTCAGTACCCTGGCATTAAGTCTCCAAAGTTTCCCAGATTTCTTTAGCAGTTTTACATGCTATCACTCTATTTGACATGACAACATCAAGACTATTATGAAGAATGTTCTTCACCTTTGCATCTCTGAGTACTTCAGCCTTTTCCTCAGGAGTCCATTCAGCCTTTGTCTTCTGAACATAGTGCTCAGGTATAGTATCTGTTCTAGCAACCAGTCTCTTAGGGATATATGGTCCATCATATATTCGATCGAGATAGTTAGGATCAGTTACCTCCAGATACATCAACATCTTTACCCTCCATGTGGGGTATTCAGCCTTTCTGAGAACAGGGATTTTAATACTTTCATACTTGCTTGTCGACATGTTAAGATCGTTTATGATTCTAGTAAATCAGTTTGCTCTGATACCAATTGTTGCCCAGTAATTAACAATTGTAGAAGGGGGGTTCAATACAATTGTATAAGATTTTCGACTTAAGCAGAAATAATAACACAAGTATGAATAAATAACAGCTTTATTAACTCTGATATAAAACTGTTACAAACTCTCTCAAGAAATTCTTATGTTCTTGAGAGCTGCTAGGTTACAAGATAATTCGTGTAAGCGATTACAGTTAAGTAAAACCTAAACTGTGTTTATATACAGTACACAGATACACTATCAATTACAAGATATATCAAATCAATTACATACGTTTCTTAATACATATCTTGAATGATAGCTGCATTCCTATAAATCAGGAACCGACATGTCAATCTTCCTAGATTCTTGGACTGATGTATATCCTCATGAAATCCTGATCAGCTTCCAATCCTGATGATAACACAATCCTGGCGGTGCAATACTGATGACGTTAGCATCAGTATCTGATCAGTAGTCCAGGTCCTGATCATCACTTGAATCAATATCTAACACATTTATTTTCATAGAAAACCTAATTAATCATGCATATATTTCAAGAAAATAAGAAAATTACCTTGAGAGATTCAAAAATTAGCAAGACCAGTTCTTGTTTCTTCACCTTGCAATTACTCCTCAGTGTGTGGAGTGCTCTAATAGTATCCACCAAGAGAATTGAATGAAGAAGAGAAGTAGAAAGAATTTGGCTAATATTTGTTTTACAAGATTCTAAATCTTGTAAATGGTTTGTACGTACTTTGCTCTTCAAAACCTCAACTCTTATAGCCATAGTTCCAGCTTAGAATATGCCATACAATATGCTTGTCATGATGAGCTTTTATTAATTAATCTTTCTTAATTAATCATTTAATGATTAAAACATTTTTAATCATTAATTCATTTTTAAACTCTTTAAAAATTATTCTTTCTATATATTTAATTTCTCAAATTAAATATATAATTTATAATATTAAGAACTCCTTCTTAATATATATTTATATATTTATAAATAATTAAATCATATTTAATTAATTATAAAATTATTAATTTATTTATTTCTTAAATAAATAATCATTAGCCAATATAAATAATTTCCTTCATCTTCAAACTTAATCTCTTTATGGTGTGACCCTTTAGGTTCATAATTATGTCGGTAGTAGAAATAAATAATAATAAACTATTTATTATTATTTATACGAATTACAATTAATTCGTTAAAAAATAATTATCGTTATAATTAAATTCATTCTACATCGTGAGTGATACTTTTGAAGGTATATCGCGACTATCCGAATAATATAAATTCATCGCTAGGAATATAGAACATATTCAGTGATTGGTTACCGTACAATAAATTCCTTCTACCCTTACAATATCCCGATTAAATACAAGGCATAGATCTCGTGTCAAGCCTATCTAATTTAATCATATGATTTCTTATTCCTTATGTATAGTTCATGTTAATGCAAATTAGAAACTACTTTCTAATTTCATTCACTCTGGCCAGAGATTCCTGAACTATCGTATTAAGAATAACATAGGATATTCACTTCCTTTATTGGAAGGGGTAGATCCTTTATTGATCGTTAACTATCTCCATATATAAATTCCAATGCCCAGAATAGAACTTATTAATTGCCTTGAGACTAAGGACTAAACCAAAGCATTGTTCATTATATACAATATGACTCTAACAATCTCAAGTCTAAGGATACTTGTACAACCATCACTATATGAACAATTACTGACACGTGAGTAAACTCTATTAATTGTTCAAGTGATCGAGTCATGTTTAGTGAACTCATTCCCTAATGAGCACCTACATGCTAACTATAGTGTCACCACACAAATGCCTATGAGAACAGACATCCTTCATAGGAAGCAAGTATAGTATGTACCGATCTTTACGGATCGACTAACTCCAAATTAGTTATCCTATGATCAGGAACAGTTTATGTTTAGTGTTATCATCTTCCAGATCTCACTATTATAATCTCATTATAATGCTAGAAGCTTTACTCTAAACTATGGAACATCTTATTTAATACACTTTAAATAGATAAAGCCCATAATAAAAATAAACAAGTCTTTTATTATTATAAACAAAATCAAATAAGATTACATGAAATTTCTTCCTAACTCATCATACATGATTGGATTTAGGACAAAACCTTTTAATCTCCCACTTGTACTAAAGCCAATCATTCTGGTATCTAATACCCATCTTATCCTTATGTTGATCAAAGTGATTCTGAGACAATGGCTTTGTTAGCGGGTCTGCTATGTTGTTATGTGTGTCAACTCTCTCGATATTGACATCTCCTCTTTCAATGATCTCCCTAATCAGATGAAACCGCCGCAATACATGTTTGGAGCTCTTATGAGATCTAGGTTCTTTAGCCTGCGCTATTGCCACGTTGTTATCACAATACAACACAATAGGCTCCTCAATGCTAGGAACAACTCCCAACTCAGAAAAAAATTTCCTCATCCAAACGGATTCTTTTACAGCCTTACTTACAGCTATATATTCTGCTTCCGCTCTAGAGTCAGCCGTTGTAGACTGTTTGGAACTCTTCCAAATAATCTCTCCACCATTTAGAATAAACACGTACCCTGACATGGATTTGCTATCATCACTTTCTGATTGAAAACTAGAGTCAGTAAAACCCTCTATTTTCAACTCAGATCCACCAAAACAAGAAAAATATCCTTAGTCCTTCGCAAGTATTTAAGGATGTTCTTCACTGCTTTCCAGTGGTCTTCACCTGGATCGGACTGATATCTGCTTGTCACACTAATTGAAAGAGCAACATCAGGCCTAGTACAAAAGGTCTAGTACATGATAGATCCTATTGATAAAGCATAAGGAATCTTACTCATGCGCTCTCTTTCCTCAGGTGTCTTAGGAGACATCTTTTCGGAAAGGGATACTCCATGGCTCATCGGTATAAGACCTCTCTTCGAGTTTTCCATGCTAGACCTTTTAAGCACCTTTTCGATGTATGTACCCTGGATAAGACCTATCATCATTCTAGATCTATCTCTATAGATCTTCATCCCGAGAATGTAGGATGCTTCTCCCAAGTCCTTCATAGTGAAGTTCTTCGATAGCCACACTTTGACTGATTGCAGCATCGGTATATCATTTCCTATAAGTAGTATGTCATCCACATACAACACAAGAAATGTTACCGCGCTCCCACTAACCTTCTTGTAGACACATGGTTCATCTATGTTTTTGATAAAACCAAACTCTTTGATTGTCTCATCAAAACGGATGTTCCATCTACGAGAAGCTTGCTTTAACCCATATATGGTTCGTAGCAACTTACACACTAATTGTTCATTTCCTTTGGAAACAAAACCCTCTGGTTGTATCATATACACTTCCTCTTCAAGTTTCCCATTGAGGAAGGCCGTTTTCACGTTCATTTGCCAGATTTCATAGTCGTAGTAAGCAGCAATCGCAAGCAAAATCCGAATTGATTTTAACAAGGCTAAAGGCGAAAAAGTTTCATCAAAGTCAATCCCTTGCCTTTGTCTGAATCCTTTTGCCACGAGCCTGGCCTTATAGGTTTCCACCTGGCCATCTGCTCCAATCTTTCTTTTGTATACCCATTTGCACCGAATAGGCTTCACATCCTCTGGTGCTTCAACCAAAGTCCATACTTGGTTGGTATACATAGAATCCATTTCGGATTTCATAGCACTCTGCCATTTCTCTGAGTCAACACTACTTATAGCCTCATTATAGGTCATATGGTCGTCATCATCAATGATTGACAACTCATTGTCATTCTCAATGACAAGGCCATAATACCTCTCAGGTTGGCGAGACACTCTATTTGACCTACACACAGGCTGTTCTACAGAAGGTTGTTCTTTCTGAATAGGTACTTCCTCTTGAACCGTAGTAGTTTGTGCTTCTTGAACTTCATCAAGTTCAATCTTGCTCCCACTGTTCCCTTCAAGGATAAACTGTTTTTCTAAGAAGGTAGCATGTCTGGAGACAAACACCCTATGTTCGGTGTAAAAGTAATACCCTAAAGTGTAAGAACCCCAAATTTTGGATATAATTAAAACTTTTTATTTTGTACGGAGGTAATGGTGAATAGTGATTACGACTACGATCTAACGATTGAGATAATGAATGAATGGAATGGATATGGATTCAAATACTTATATGTCATGAAGAATGCTAATGGTTGACAACTTAGGTAAGAAGAATCTATCTCCTAGGGGAATAAGATATGGCAATTCCAAGCAGGAGAATATTCTCATGTCATCCAGATCGATAACGATTAGTTCAGTGGTTCCGTGAAAAGGTTAAGGAACGATCGAAAGAGATCAGGGACAATTGTACAACCCTAAGAGGATGAGTAAAGAATAAAGAATGAATAGTGTTTTGGTGGAATTAGGAATATTATTAGACGACGCTATATAAAAGTACCCGGAACGAAATTCTGAGTTCGTATTAGTGATCCAGAGGGAAAAAAAGTGTATGTAAAAGCTGTCGGATTCTGAAAAATAGCATTTTTATTTTCCCCGAGATTCCCTGGACACTGAAAGACCTAAGAGATTATTATGGATCCGAGAGTTATTAAGAATGATGGAGTATAGTATTATAAATATTAAGAAGGTTTCCGGTAAAACCCTAACTAGAAATCCTTGGGATATTCTTTCGAACGATCAATGAATTGAGCAATAAACGGACAAAGAAACAAGCAGAGAACCAAGATGCAAGTATGTGCAAGTGGATGAGATCAAGTAACTAAGTAGTTACAAGAGTAACTAGCAAGATTAGGAAGCAACCAAGTACTTAGCATCTCTTTCTCATCTTACCACTTAAACAACAACATTTGTCCATCCAAAGGCATCATCCATGACATCACACCTTTAATAAAGCAACCTTGGATGAGATATTATCCTAAAAATCACTTTATGCATTATTATTCAACAAGCAACCAAGCAAGAACACAAAACTCTCTCTCTCTCTCTTGTACCATTCGACTTTTACATTAATTCAAAAGGAGAAATCAAGCTTCCACTCCTTGTTTGATCGTGTAATTTTTAAGGTGAGTCCTATATTTCAAGAAAGTGATCTCCTAAAAATTTTAGCTTCAAATTCCTTAGTTTCCATTCTCAAAAAAATCAAGAAAGAGGAGGGTGAATAGTGTTTTCATGAAAACTAATCTTTGATTTTCTTGTTTTCATGGTTGATTTAGCAAGCTTAAGGCAATCCAAGGTCCATTCCAAGCTTAGTAAGGCAAGAATATACTTGGAGGAAGGTATAAACATCCTAAACTATAGCTTTTACTTTGAGAATATATGAGTAATAAGAAGGATTGGTTGATTAGTGGTTGATATGTTAGTTATATGTTTAGATCCATGGATTTGTGGTTGATTATGGTTGATGATCCATGAGATTGTTATAAGGAGATGTTATTGATATTGTCATGATGTGTATCATGTGTTTAAGTGGTTGATTTGATCATGGGATGATCGTGATAAAGTGTAAAAACTTTGGAAAACGCGTAAACATAGCCGTTATAATGTCCGATTTTACAATACCATGTTTTGTATGCCATTTTTAATATCAAAACCCTACTGTCCAGAATCCTTTTCTGCATTTTTTAAATAGTACTTGTTTTAAGGTTCGTTTTGATGTGAGAATCGTAACATTCCGACTTACGGTTTAGGAGTTATGGTCAAATTACTAAAATTGATTCGAAACCGTAAGTAAAAGTTCGTAACTTCAATTGAACCCTCGTAAAGCATGTTACTTGGTGGAGAATCTTGGTAAATAAATACTAGGGGTCGTAAGGTAGGTATGATAGAAAACCACACATCAAACGGATCGTTTTCCGATTTTATAAAAATGTTGGAATCGAAGTTAAACGCGAACGAACCCCTAAAAACCCGCTTGGTTATAACTTTGGTAAAACACTTAGAAAACGAACGATAAAACTCGAAGTATAATCTCGGTTTGTAATCGATCGACTTTAGAACTTATACGACTTAAGTATATACCGAGTGTGGGTACGATGACATGTCGTAATAACGAACAAATGTCGGATCGTATCAGTAATAAAAAGAGTTACACTAAAAGGTGTATAACGAGATAATTCGAAGACGTGTTTCGATTTAAGTGAAGTTATACTTAGACTTTTAAAACGTGTTAAGTGGTTAATCTCGAATGTTCTAATTGTTTATAGATCATCGAGCAGACCCAGGACACGCTATCTCCACCCACACCCGATTACCAGGCAAGTGTTCAAACCTTTGGACCTGTTGTTGTGATAATATATGTATATGATTTCTGCTTTACATATGCCATCGCATGCATGCCTGTTTCCAATTATATTGTGACTCTGGTTTTGTGATACTTGTTCCCTGAATTAATAATGGGCTTATAGACTAGATACGAATTATCAGTTATAAGCCGGATTTTTCTGGTAAGACCCTTAGCGAAGGGCATATGATATTCATTCTTAAATAGAGACCGGGAGTCGGTATTTTGAGGTATAGATAGTCGTGGAAACCCGGAGGGATTCCAACGACAGATTATTATTTATCTGAGGAATGTTATTGTTAAATGTTATTTATATTCCGTAAAGTATAAATTAATTGAAAATATTTCGAGGAATGTTATTCGAATATTATCTCAGTCGAGAGATATTAAATGAATGTTAGTTTCGAATATTCATTTAGAGTTGATTATTTAATGAATATTATTTTGATATTCATTAGAATGTTATTTATTAATTGAATATTACTTTCGAATATTCATTTAAGGTTTATGTACTTAATGAATATTATTTTAAAATATTCACTGGAAGTTCTATTTACTTAAGGAATATTATTTCGATTATTCCTTTAAAAGTTTGATTACTAAATGAATATTATTTGGATATTCATTTAGATGATTATTTATTAAATGAATATTATTTTTCGAATATTCATTTAAGGTTTGACTTATTTATTATTATTTAAATAATTATTGGAGTTTAATTACTTAATGAATATTATTTTGAATATTCATTTAAGGAGGGATTTATTTAGTAAATAATTCTATATATTCATTCGAGGATTACTTACGAGCAACATTATGATTGAATAATATTCTGTAATTATTATTGAGTTAATAAATACTCTTGGAATATTTATTTAGTTCTTTTAAATTCTTTTAAAAATGATTTATATTATTTGGAGATTATCTTTCACCTCCAGATATTATGTAAAATATTCTTTCATTCATTAAATACTTCCGACTCAATAAATATTCTATAAATATTTATTCAATACTTGGAAACAACTTCAATGTTGTTTATTCTTCTTCAAATATTATCTTCGACCTTCGATCATTCTGAAAAATTCTTCGGAGTCGTACGATTAATATTATATTAAGAAAGGTCCTCGAGATTCCATTCTTCACTCGAATCTATCCCTTAATTTATAAGGGAACCTTACTTGAGAAAGGTTATTTATCTTAATGACTTCCCGGTCATAATTTATCCTTTTCACTCGCAACTTGGTTGCTATGGACTCATTAAGTCTGTGTGTACCTTCTCATCATTCTAGGGGTAAGATTGTTGGAACAAGTTGATATCCATTAACAAGCAAAAGCTTGGGAAATGCTGGTGAACTTTCCTTTCCAACTAGATACGACTACTTTGTGGAGTCTTATCAACAAGTATTTCACTTGGAGAAAGGGAGGACAAACTCCACGTTTCAATGCTGTGGATTTATTCGAACTAGGAGTAGTGTGTAAGAGGCCGAGTCGCGCGGTCCATCACAAGGCCTAACCATTGGCCAGGGAGTTACTATTAAAGGCAATCTACAAGTGGGGCCGTCAGTTCTTCCTTCTACCGGTAGTAAACAATATTGGGCTGCACCATCCCCGACTGATCATCAGGGAGTGGGATAGCTGGCGCGTAATAACTCCAGTATTGGTTCATCTCCCAAATTGGGAATTCCCTGCAACACGTATTGAAGAGACTTCTTTCAGGTTGACGGTGTCTTCCGTAACACGTATCGAAGAGACTTCTTTCAGGTTGTAGGACTTCAAAAAATGTTAATAACTGGAATTGCAATATTTTCCTTGCAAGTTCCTCTTTATATGATAAATGATAATATCTGGCTTATCTTTGACATAGCAGATATTCCCACCTATATATGCATTTTTAGTTACCTCGTAACTTCATCGTTCATGCTATTCTGGCATCATTTCCGTAAATGCATGGCATATGGTTTGAAAAATACTTTTGAACTGTTATATATTATCGTTCAGTTATATATTAATGTTGGTACCTTGCTTTATTATTATATCACAACAACAGCTAGACCAGATGACTCGCACAAGGCGCACTCGACGCGGGTGAGGACGATGAGACTACCAGAGTCGAAGAGAAAGCTATTGGTATGATAGATTTATTCTTTCAGTACCAATTATATGGACTAGTATTACTTATGTAAATGGATGGCAAAGAGTACGTATTCATATTGTAATTCTTTTGGATTGTAAGAACTCATAATGTGCTTAATAAAATTTGGTAGTTACTCTGATTTCATCTCTGGGACTATAACGGGTGTGTTTTATGTTATTGTTTTGGGTCACAAGGTTGTAATTTATTATTTATGTTGAATTGTGGATGGGAATTGAGTCGGTAACGACCAGATCCCTGACCCCGGATCTGGGGGTGTTACAGAAGTGGTATTAGAGCGTACGTTATAAACCCCAGAGATGAGGCGACGTTAAAATAATAAATTCACTAAGATAATAAGAACTCTTTCCAAGTTCATAGTCGGACTACTTAATGTAGTGATGACATATAAAACCCTTATGGGAACTCTTAAGTATCATGATAGTAACTTAGCTCGATATCGTATCGACGAGGAAGGCGACAGACCTTGAGGCATACGAGCAGCAGCACGATGATGCTTTATTATATGCTGAAGATCAGCGGGTAAATTCAATAGAGTACCCTACTGGAGACCCGGAAGAGGTTCCAGCAGATAAGGAAAATCCTGTTAGGATAAGGAGCTTACCCTCGAGGAATGAGGGCTACAGCCAGAAAGACTGTGATGATTAAGATATGGTGCTCGGAAAAGTGAGCATAAAAAACTGAGCTACTAGTAAGAGAACTAAAGATTCGTGTTGGATTCATAGCCGGACTACTAGATGTAGTACCAGCGAGTAAGACGGATTGGAAGAATTACTTGAGATCTTATACGGGAATAGACGAGAATCCTCAGAGACTTTCATATTAATGAAGAAAGAGCTAGAGGGATGTATGATTATCAAAGACATCGATTTAAGGCGAGGAGCAGAGTCCCTAGAAATAGTTGAGAAGGAGGCAGTAATTTCCATATCATTTGACAAATGAATTAGTATGAATATTGTCAGTAATAATTCGCCATGAGAAGGCAGATGTCATAGGTTGTAAATTATGGAAAAAAATTGAATTTAATGAAGTTGTTTATTTCAGGAAAATGTCCATTTTATGAATGAATCAGTTAGAAAGTGAAAATACTGGGAAGTGACAGCATGATTGGATAAAGTTATATAAGGAAGTAGTAAGCAAGACAATGATCTCAGAACCTACCGGAAGATAAGACCAGTGAGTCAAGATGAACTCGTAATATGGCGACTGTCAGAGACTGAGTATAGGGTTATTTCAACTCAGTGAAATGATGAACCAGAAACGCTAGATGCATGTGATTCAGAGGAATATTAAATTCTTTCTTTTCTTTGAATGGATTATAGTAGTTACCTTAAGTTTACTCTGACGTGGAGTTATATTGGATCAAGTAATACGATCAGCAGTTAAAGAGAAAAATGTGAGAAAATCTTCCTCGAGCTAAAAGATGAAATTGGTAATGACCAAGAGTTGGCATTGCTTAATGGAAAAATGAGACTTTGTGCTTCCAACGACGTTTCGCATAAAGGATTATGATGTGTGCTTGCGCAGCACGACAAAGTACTTGCGGATGCATTCGAATAGCACGGTCCACTAGATCGGATGGCCTTAGTAGTGCCAATTTTGTGGAACAACCAACTCCGACGGTAATGTTCCTTCTGAGACTAGTAGTCAGGTAGACTGACATTTGGTAATATTGAATATCAGGACGTTGTGACAAGTTTCAGTTTGAAACTGTTGATTCCCTTCTAAGAAATATATAATTTTGGTTCCTCTCCAGAGGTCAAACTTCCAATCTGATGACGATTATTTCATTAATTATGACTGCTTATGGTTCTACCTGCTTGGAGGTTCATAGAACTATTCTTCAGGTTTCGAAACTGGTCTCCTTAATGTTACCAGTAGATGGATAGATTGACCAAAATTTCACTAATTCTGGGAAGAACTTCAACGAATTGTGGCAAACCTTGTCTTTCTGATTATCAGTGAACATCATGGAAAAGAGTAGAAACTGGGGCGAACCCCGTGAATTGGGTAAGGTTGCTGTCACATGGGTTAGTAGATGGACCCTGAATATTACAATCGATGGTAGAGATAAAATGATGAAGTGAGATTGGACGGAAACAAGAAATGTAAGTAAGAAACCAGCCGGACTAAGAAACTCCGGGATTGACTTAAGTGAAAAAGCTGTTATGCCAGGAATGGTAAGCTTGCGTGGCACGCTGGATTGATAAGAATAGTTGAAAAGATAAAAGTAGAGGAAAGGTGGCCGGAGACGGGCCGAGTAGTCGATTAAGACTTATATGAAGTAAAGTTTTGGAAAGGTAGAAAGGTATCAAAGTAGAAGGCACTATGCCAGCAATTGCTAGAAAAGTAATGCAAATTAGTCAACCCCTAAAATCATATATTTTTATTTTAGTGTGGCCAGTTGAGGCCAAGTCACAAAGGACTATCAAGTGACTAGACCAGCAATGAAAGGACAAAGCAGGGTTGCTTCTAAGTAAGCACCGACTGCAAGGGCTTCTAATATAACGGAAATATTAATGAGATTGTAGGAATCTTCTACTGAACCCTTTGCAACCCATGTTTGGATTGGGAATTTACTAGACTTTTGGAATGGGGTCACCCGTACTAAAGTGATTCATGTGTATATGATTGTCCAAGATTACGAGTAAAAATAGAAGTATAGTGACTTGAGATGTTTGATGTTAGGGTATTATAAATACCATGAATATATTATGACTAAGGGAAGTAAACAACGAAGGTTTATGAAGAGGGTATAGAAATGGTCAGAGATTGATCAGTATGCTGTAGAAATTTTGTATGAGGCAAGTACCTTTCCGAAGAACGATAAGTACTAAGAGATTCATGTTGAACTCGACCAATATCTTCCAAAACATCCTTGCTACCATTACCAAGTTCTGTAAGAGAATAGATAGGCATATGTTGCCTTTTTGGAAGGCCAAATAGGCAGATAACTATCTGAAAGAAGAGGGTGGAATTAAGTTACCAATCGATTATCAAATGAGAACAGTTGAAAAGAGACCCTTATTAAGGGATACATGATTTCATTGCCAATTATAGGATTCAGGAATTCCTTGCCAGATGAATTAAGGATAGGACATCCACAAATTGAGACAAACCCTGGGGAATGCACAAGGGATGGCATTAACCCTAATAACGACATTAAGAATTCAGATGATATGAGTTGGACTTGCTAAGGCAACAATGACCGGTAAGGATTATTAAAAAGAGTTCTGGAAAGAACAGAGATAGAATTTTTAGAGTATTGATCAATGACGTTTTGATATACCCTATACCTAGAAAATACAGGAGGAATGATGAGGACGGCCTAAGAAACCTTACAAGAAAAAGTTAATATTCTGAATTTCAAACTAGAAGTTTGGAAGAGAATGTAAGACACAATAACAATAATGCCAGATGAGGAATGTATGAAACCATGATGTGGTATGGATGGAACCAAAGAAGGTTGAGATTATCCTAGAACAAGAAAGAACTAAGAGAATAAATGTCCTAGGTATGATTGAGAGTAACTTTGATAAAGTTCCCACGGGAAGGTGGAAGCAATGAGTTATGGAAAAAGACTGATAGATATATTTTTCTCCTTCAGTGGAGCTTAAGGGAGAATGCTTTCACCCAACAGTAATGGGAATGAGGTAGAAAAGTTTGAGTTGGAATGTATCCATAGAACATGGATTACAAGAAATTGTTAGTATCAGGAGAGGCCAATAAGGTGACCGACACTCTAAGTATAGAGGAATAATTGCAAATGTGCATACCGAAGAAACAGAATGATTTTGGAGGGACCTTGAAGGTCATATCGGAGTGGAGGAATTTACATTCCTTCTGATGAATGTGCAAGAATCGATGGTAATAATAGTTTAAATAAAGATTCGATTCCCGATATTGTCTTAAGCAAACTACACACCGTAGAAGGTCCCGTTTTGAGGCAAACCAGGACCATGATACAAAATTGACGAAGTAAACTGTTAAGTTTCCAGTATTTTATGGAAGCTTCATGAGTGATAGTTTCATCAACCTGACATAGCTGTGATGCTTAAAACTCTTCTGCAATTTTATCTACTTCATGTAATATCTACATCAAGTTCAGGAAATATTCCTTATGGTTAGGGTTAGCTAAGGGATTTGAAAGCCATAGGGTTAGCTATTAATGCACTACGAAAACAACAAGCGATGGTGATTCTTCTAAGAAAGTAAATGACAACGTAAAGATAAAGAAAGTGATGCTATTGATAAGCTAAATGGCATGTTGATGAATGACAAGCAAGTTGTGTTAGTGTACTTCTGCGCAAACAAGATAGAGAATTTGAGGTTGATGATTCATGATGCTAAACGTATTCCTGTAGAAAGAATTAACGAGACTTAGAGAGAAGGGCAGTTGAGCCCGACACTTGTTAGGCTACCCAAGAGTTTAAAAGTGTTCGAAAGGTGGCATTCGAGCCAATTCTACCCCCAAAACTTACAGCATGATCGTAACGTGTTTCATGTGGCAAGGCTACGCCAGTATAATGCAGATGCTCGATAGATGATAGGAGTACGAGCAGGTAGATATACGACCTGGTCTGACTTACGAAAGACAACCTGTGGAAAACCACGGGTAGAAAAGAACAAGTGATGAGAAACAAGGTTGGTAGAAGTAGAATATATCGGATCTAAGTTAAAGGGATCGGCCAGATTCATTTCGGAGAGTTTAAATTGGAATAATTTGATGATTATAGAGGAAATGTGACGGGATATCAATAAAGAGGTACCAAGTGCAAAAGATGTCTCAATAAAGAGATAAAGGTGGAAGTAAATAACAGAAGTAAATAAGAATCAGATAATAAGAAGGATGTGATTGATAAAGAAAAGACTAGGAAAGCAACTATGGAATATGAAGCAAGGAATGTTATGAATGGATTAATAAATGGGTTTTCTGATGAATTCTTGGGATGACAACCTGATAGTGTTAATATTATAGATATGAAAAAGCTAGTAGTGTGACATGGAATGTCAGTAACAATGGTGTCAAGCGAGAAACTAAGATTTAACCTAAGAGGTTTAAAGATTTTCCAAAAGTAAGTGTTGCTAAGGTTGAACCAGAGTACAGGTCCATGGAATAGTGGACAAAGCAGCAAGATGTGTTGACACGTGAGGTTGCGATCAAATGGTATTGGATATAATTGGGATTAATTTCTTCTTTGATGCACCTCTATAGTTCAGAGGTAAATTCTGAGTATGATATTTTACAATCATGAAAACTTTCTATAATCCTCTAGAACTCTTTTCTTTTCTTCTCTCTTATTCATCTTCTTTATGAATTGAGAAGAACAACCCTTTAAGCAGGGGAGGTACTGCTACGTGACTATCTGTCTATGTGATAGAAGTCTAAGTAGAATACCATAACTTGTTTAATTGCTTGTCAAATACTAAAGGCTGGCCCCCTTCTGTACTAACTATGCAATATAACAAATGTTCATTGGTCATAGTGATCTCTCAATAAATCTTTCCACTTCTCTATATTGATCGAGATTGTGAAGATTAAAGCGATCAGGAAATACACAGTGCGAGCGAGGTTATCTCCGAATTCGCAGTATGATAGTGATACCAATGTTACTGCAGGTATCAATAAGGATAAGATTGAGTAAGAGCATAACCCGGATAGTGTGTGGTACGAAAAGTAGCAACGTTAATGGAAAAAGGATAAAGTATGGATTGTAGCACTGGAAGATGTGCTAAGAAAGGGTAGAACGATTAAGAATTGACCGGGAAGCTAAGAAGTGAACGACAGACAAACGACTCTTTGCTTCCTACCTGATTCCGGGACGGAATCCTTTTAAGGAGGGGAGACTATAAGAACACCAATGTAGGATGCTTCTCCCAAGTCCTTCATAGTGAAGTTCTTCGATAGCCACACTTTGACTGATTGCAGCATCGGTATATCATTTCCTATAAGTAGTATGTCATCCACATACAATACAAGAAATGTTACCGCGCTCCCACTAACCTTCTTGTAGACACATGGTTCATCTATGTTTTTGATAAAACCAAACTCTTAGATTGTCTCATCAAAATGGATGTTCCATCTACGAGAAGCTTGCTTTAACCCATATATGGTTCGTAGCAACTTACAAACTAATTGTTCATTTCCTTTGGAAACAAAAGCCTCTGGTTGTGTCATATACACTTCCTCTTCAAGTTTCCCATTGAGGAAGGCCGTTTTCACGTCCATTTGCCAGATTTCATAGTCATAGTAAGCAGCAATCGCAACCAAAATCCGAATTGATTTTAACAGGGCTACAGGCGAAAAAGTTTCATCAAAGTCAATCCCTTGCCTTTGTCTGAATCCTTTTGCCACGAGCCTGGCCTTATAGGTTTCCACCTGGCCATCTGCTCCAATCTTTCTTTTGTATACCCATTTGCACCCAATAGGCTTCACATCCTCTGGTCCTTCAACCAAAGTCCATACTTGGTTGGTATACATAGAATCCATTTCGGATTTCATGGCACTCTGCGATTTCTCTGAGTCAACACTACTTATAGCCTCATTATAGGTCATAGGGTCATCATCATCAATGATTGACAACTCATTGTCATTCTCAATGACAAGGCCATAATACCTCTCAGGTTGGCGAGACACTCTATTTGACCTACGCACAGGCTGTTCTACAGAAGGTTGTTCTTTCTGAATAGGTACTTCCTCTTGAACCGTAGTAGTTTGTGCTTCTTGAACTTCATCAAGTTCAATCTTGCTCCCACTGTTCCCTTCAAGGATAAACTGTTTTTCTAAGAAGGTAGCATGTCTAGAGACAAACACCCTATGTTCGGTGTAAAAGTAATACCCTAAAGTGTAAGAACCCCAAATTTTGGATATAATTAAAACTTTTTATTTTGTACGGAGGTAATGGTGAATAGTGATTACGACTACGATGTAACGATTGAGATAATGAATGAATGGAATGGATATGGATTCAAATACTTATATGTCATGAAGAATGCTAATGGTTGACAACTTAGGTAAGAATAATCTATCTTCTAGGGGAATAAGATATGGCAATTCCAAGCAGGAGAATATTCTCATGTCATCCAGATCGATAACGATTAGTTCAGTGGTTCCGTGAAAAGGTTAAGGAACGATCGAAAGAGATCAGGGACAATTGTACAACCCTAAGAGGATGAGTAAAGAATAAAGAATGAATAGTATTTTGGTGGAATTAGGAATATTATTAGACGACGCTATATAAAAGTACCCGGAACGAAATTCTGAGTTCGTATTAGTGATCAAGGGGGAAAAAGAGTGTGTGTAAAAGCTGTCGGATTCTGAAAAATAGCACTTTTATTTTCCCCGAGATTTCCCTGGACACTGAAAGACCTAAGAGATTATTAAAAGGATTTAAGGAATATGGATCCGAGAGTTATTAAGAATTATGGAGTATAGTATTATAAATATTAAGAAGGTTTCCGGTAAAACCCTAACTAGAAATCCTTGGGATATTCTTTCGAACGATCAATGAATTGAGCAATAAACGGACAAAGAAACAAGCAGAGAACCAAGATGCAAGTATATGCAAGTGGATGAGATCAAGTAACTAAGTAGTTACAAGAGTAACTAGCAAGATTAGGAAGCAACCAAGTACTTAGCATCTCTTTCTCATCTTACCACTTAAACAACATTTGTCCATCCAAAGGCATCATCCATGACATCACACCTTTAATAAAGCAACCTTGGATGAGATATTATCCTAAAAATCACTTTATGCATTATTATTCAAGAAGCAACCAAGCAAGAACACAAAACTCTCTCTCTCTTGTACCATTCGACTTTTACATTAATTCAAAAGGAGAAATCAATCTTACACTCCTTGTTTGATCTTGTAATTTTTAAGGTGAGTCCTATATTTCAAGAAAGTGATCTCCTCAAAATTTAAGCTTCAAATTCCTTAGTTTCCATTTTTAAAAAAATCAAGAAAGAGGAGGGTGAATAGTGTTTTCATGAAAACTAATATTTGATTTTCTTGTTTTCATGGTTGATTTAGCAAGCTTAAAGCAATCCAAGGTCCATAACAAGCTTAGTAAAGCTAGAATATACTTGGTGGAAGGTATAAACATCCTAAACTATAGCTTTTACTTTGAGTTTATTTGAGTAATAAGAAGGATTGGTTGATTAGTGGTTGATATGTTAGTTATATGTTTAGATCCATGGATTTGTGGTTGATTATGGTTGATGATCCATGAGATTGTTACAAGGAGATGTTATTGATCTTGTCATGATGTGTATCATGTGTTTAAGTGGTTGATTTGATCATGGGTGATCGTGATAAAGTGTAAAAACTTTGGAAAACGCGTAAACATAGCCGTTATAATGTCCGATTTTACAATACCATGTTTTGTATGCCATTTTTAATATCAAAATCCTACTGTCCAGAATCCTTTTCTGCCTTGTTTAAATAGTACATGTTTTAAGGTTCGTTTTGATGCAAGAATCGTAACATTCCGACTTACGGTTTAGGAGTTATGGTCAAATTACTAATATTGATTCGAAACTGTAAGTAAAAGTTCGTAACTTCAATTGAACCCTCGTAACCATGTTACTTGGTGGCGAATCTTGGTAAATAAATACTAGGGGTCATAAGGAAGGTATGATAGAAAACCACACATCAAAAGTATCGTTTTCTGATTTTATAAAAATGTTGGAATCGAAGTTAAACGCGAACGAACCCCTAAAAACCCGCTTGGTTATAACATTGGTAAAACACTTAGAAAACGAACGATAAAACTCGAAGTATAATCTCGGTTCGTAATCGATCGACTTTAGAACTTATACGACTTAAGTATATACCGAGTGTGGGTACGATGACATGTCGTAATAACGAAAAAATGTCGGATCTTATCAGTAATAAAAAGAGTTACACTAAAAGGTGTATAACGAGATAATTCGAAAACGTGTTTCGATTTAAGTGAAGTTATACTTAGACTTTTAAAACGTGTTAAGTGGTTAATTTCGAATGTTCTAATTGTTTATAGATCATCGAGCAGACCCAGGACACGCTATCTCCACCCACACCCGATTACCAGGCAAGTGTTCAAACCTTTGAACCTGTTGTTGTGATAATATATGTATATGATTTCGAGGAATGTTATTCAAGTATTATCTCAGTCGAGAGATATTAAATGAATGTTAGTTTCGAATATTCATTTAGAGTTGATTATTTAATGAATATTATTTTGATATTCATTAGAATGTTATTTATTAAATGAATATTACTTTCGAATATTCATTTAAGGTTTATGTACTATAATGAATATTATTTTAAAATATTCACTGGAAGCTCTATTTACTTAAGGAATATTATTTCGATTATTCCTTTAAAAGTTTTGATTACTAAATGAATATTATTTGGATATTCATTTAGAAGATTATTTATTAAATGAATATTATTTTTCGAATATTCATTTAAGGTTTGAATTATTTATTGAATATTATTTAAATAATTATTGGAGTTTAATTACTTAATTAATATTATTTTGAATATTCATTTAAGGAGAGATTTATTTAGTAAATAATTCTATATATTCATTCGAGGATTACTTACGAGCAACATTATGATTGAATAATATTCTGTAATTATTATTGAGTTAATAAATACTCTTGGAATATTTATTTAGTTCTTTTAAATTCTTTTAAAAATGATTTATATTATCTGGAGATTATCTTTCAGCTCCAGATATTATGTAAAATATTCTTTCATTCATTAAATACTTCCGACTCAATAAATATTCTACAAATATTTATTCAATACTTGGAAACAACTTCAATGTTGTTTATTCTTCTTCAAATATTATCTTCGACCTTCGATCATTCTAAAAAATTCTTCGGAGTCGTACGATTAATATTATATTAAGAAAGATCCTCGAGATTCCATTCTTCACTCGAATCTATCCCTTAATTTATAAGGGAACCTTACTTGAGAAAGGTTATTTATCTTAATGACTTCCCGGTCATAATTTATCCTTTTCACTCGCAACTTGGTTGCTATGGACTCATTAAGTCTGTGTGTAACTTCTCATCATTCGAGGGGTAAAATTGTTGGAACAAGTTGATATCCATTAACAAGGAAAAGCTTGGGAAATGTTGGTGAACTTTCCTTTCCAACTAGATACGACTACTTTGTGGAGTCTTATCAACAAGTATTTCACTTGGAGAAAGGGAGGACAAACTCCACGTTTCAATGCTGTGGATTTATTCGAACTAGGAGTCGTGTGTAAGAGGCCAAGTCGCGCGGTCCATCACAAAGCCTAACCATTGGCCAGGGAGTTACTATTAAAGGCAAACTATAAGTGGGGCCGTCAGTTCTTGCTTCTACCGATAGTAAACAATATTGGGCTGCACCATCCCCGACTGATCATCAGGGAGTGGGACAGCTGGCGCGTAATAACTCCAGTATTGGTTCATCTCCCAAATTGGGAATTCCCTGCAACACGTATTGAAGTGACTTCTTTCAGGTTGACGGTGTCTTCCGCAACACGTATCGAAGAGACTTCTTTCAGGTTGTAGGACTTCGAAAAATGTTAATAACTGGAATTGCAATATTTTCCTTGCAAGTTCCTCTTTATATGATAAATTGTAAGAACCCTAATTTTTGGTAATATTTCCTTTTATTTAATATCTTGTGGCATTGTCAATATAGAACCTTTCTAGTCATCCCTGTTGATTAATAGAAATGATTGTCTGAGAAACTGCGTTGTTGCATTCATTATGTAAGATAAAAAGGAAGATTGTGAAGGCAGAAGTCTTATTGTTAGTAAGATTTATAAAACTTGGGATTTGAGAATGGTTAGAGTATTAAAAGATTTATTAAGAATTATGACGAGGAATTATGGACATTCGAGGAATTTACACAATTAAGTACTTAGGGAATTATAGGGGAAATCTCTACGCGACAAAATATTATTACGAGATATTAATTAAGATACGATACAAATTAAAGATTAAATGACAAGCATTGGTGGAAGAATAATGATACAAGGAGTAGTATTGCATGCATGTCCCATGCAACCAAGTGGTTAGGACTAAGCAAACTAGTTAACAAAATGGAAGAGGAATAGTAACTAGTTACTTGCTTTTCAAAAAGGGGAGACAAGAAGTACAAGGAGCCATACCTTGCTAGTACCTTGCCTATAAATACACATTATGTATCACCCAACCCTAACTTTATCAATTATTCACCAAACAAACAAAACACAAAAATCAAAAACACTCTCCCCCCCTTTCAAGGTGCTCTCGGCCAAGAAGAAAAAAGGGAGAAGAAAATTCTTCCTCCCCCATTTCCCACCACTCATAAATCAAGATATAATTACTAGGCCCTCTACATCATCTAAGCAAGGTGTGTTAAGAGTTTCAAGCCATTTCATCCATCCAAATTCAAGTTATAAATTGTTAAAGATTTGGTGAATAGTAACCATGGTTGGTTTTCTTTTAGATCTTGGATTGTAAGGGTTGTAGGAGACCATTCAAGGTGTTATTGAGTTTTGTAAAGCTTATCCAAGGCTCCTAGGTGCTCAAGAAGGTATAAAAATCACAAACCCTTTTGGTTATGTAGTGTTTATAATGTTTGGTAGTAGATCCATGTATATATGAGTTAATCTTGGTTGTATAAGTAATGGATGACATGGATCTTGAGTTTTGATGTTGTGATTGTGACTTTTATGATTGTGGATAGTATATGTATCTCCATGAGTGTTATAAACCATGAACTAAGTGAATTAAGTGTTGGTTGTGTTGTGGAATTGTGAAAATTGGTTGATCTATGTAGTACATGCTTGCTGAGTTTTTCAAGGAACATTGACCTGTCTTGTAACACGGTTTTGAACCCCCAAATGTTGTCCCCTGATGTCCTACCATATATTGTTGGAAAGATAATTGAATGTAGTTTCTGTAAATGTAAGGTTCATGGATTGGTGATGTATTAATTTTAAGTTATGGCCGGAGAAGTGAATTGTGTTTCTGGATTCCGGACTGCACTAAGTGACCCCCTTGTGAACCTTGTTTAAACCCCTAAAAATATATGTGGGATCATGGAAAAATTTGAGAAGTTAGGGAATGCAGTGGTGAAGACCACCCAAAAAGAATTGGATTCAAATATGAATTTTTGAATTTTATAAAAATGCTAGAGTAAATTTTGCGCAAGGGAAAAATTCGTTAGTGGAGCATAATTCTAGGGGTAATGGTTATAATTCGAATGTGGTAACTAAATTAAGTCGATTAAGTGACGAGCGTAATCGAGTGATGACATGAACCTATAGTGGGGCTAGAGTGTCGTAAGACGAGGTCATTAAGTTAATCTCGTACCCCCTAAAACCCCGTAATTAAAGAGATATTGTTAAGGTACTAACGAGCGGTTATTGCTTATGTATAGATCGTTCGACTCCGCACGCTCGACCACCCCAACCAAACCAAGGCAAGTTTACTTTTCAAAACTTATACATGTATAAGGACTTTCACTATTGTGTTTGTAGTTTTCAACCATATCAAATGCTATGTTTATCGAAGTATTGATGCAATTGAGATTGTATAAGTACGAATATGCTTGTACCCCTTGAACTTAGATTGAAATGTTTTCTTCGGACAGCGACTCTAGCAATAGAGGTCGTAGCGGTCCGTATATACTATTGACCGGGGAGCGGTATATTATTATATCGTAACTAGTTTGCGAAAACCCGAAGGGTCATTCGGGTAGTATCGTATACTCAAGTAACTATTGTTATATCTTCGTAAATACTCGAAACCCTATCTTGGATTAAAAGGTTATTTTATCGAATAATTATTTTATTAATTATTAATATTAAATCTTAAAATATTATTTATTAATCCAAGATACATTTAATACTTTCAAACTCGAACTCTTTCGAACTCAAAACATTTTCGAAAACCCCCGGTCAGGTTCTGCTTCTTGTATGATTTCAAGAATCATCGGTCGACTGATGTCGGACCTCAATTACTCTGTTTTCAATCAAAATCAAGTTTTAAAAGAAAAAGAAAAAGGGACTCTGGCAGGTGTGGGAACCGTTGACGAACGATTCCCGGGATGTGTAAGCGGCCGTGAGCCAGGCGGTCCATCAATTATTATTCCGGCCCAGGTGTTGCCGAAGGATGATTACGGATGTAGTTTTCATCGAGGGTGATTACGGATGTAGTCTTCACCCGAGGGATAGTTACGGATATAGTTTCTATCCTTCTACCGGTAAAGAAGACCCGCGGATTATTCGACTTGGATGGCGACTGATCATCGTCAATCCTTGTCAGGTTTTTTATGTTTTCTTTAAGTCCCATTCTTCCATTTTGGAAAAATGCTTTGACACTGCTTCTTAGGCTTTTGTGCCAAGTTGCTGATAGTGTTCTATTTTGATGAGAAAGATGTTGACTCAATGTAGTATCTAGAACTACAAGTTTATTTTGAAAACAAGGGCACATATTGTTGCACCTTTGGAATTTATCAACTATGACAAGTGATCTTATATCTGATTGATACAAACAAGTTTAATAACTGTCAATCATATGAAATGTTATATTGCTTACCTTATACATATATTTCTTGCTGAACTATAGTTGCTCACTCTTGCTTGTTTTCAAATTTTACAAAAACAACAGCTAAGCGAAATGGCAAGACCCAGACAGACTGCACGAAAGCAGGTGACTACACCCGAGCCAACAGTTGAGATTCCACCGGTAGGCCCCATTAGCCGGATTGGTTGGCAGCTTTTGTTAGTTCGTTTTATTTATCAGTATGACCTGTGCAAGGCAGTGTATCGTAACAAACTTTCAAGCCGTCAACTTCGCTTCATATCGAAGTGTTGTTGGTAGCATAAATACTATTTAATTCGGTCTGTAATAACTCTGATAATTTTATTTCTGCTTAATCAATGTTGTGACATTTCTGAGGCTCTAACCTCTGTGTGTGTGTGCGGTGTGAGTTTATTGTGGGGTCGATGGCTGTGTTATATATATTATGTGCAAGAACAGGTATGTTATTAATGGAAAATGGATCGTGAGCGCCTAGATCTCCGACCCCGGATCTGGGGGCGTCACAGAAATGGTATCAGAGCGAGGTTACAGTTCTCAGAAACGATAGTAATTTAAGAAAGCAACCCTAATAATAATAACAATAACGATAACCTTAATAACAACATTAATAATACTTAGAACTCTCATCGAGTTTGTAGTCGGGTTATCGGATATAGCCCTGACTTTAAGGCCCGTGAAGGAACTATTCCTAAACCTTTCTTTTTTGGTTAGTGACGCTCCTTATTTCCCTTGTGTAGATGGAGGAGATACCAGACCCTGAGGCTTTCGAGAGAGAGCATGATGAGGCACTGATGCGAGATACCGAGGATCCTGAGGAGGACATGGGTGCTGACTCTGAGCTCGGCCCCTGGATTACGCTGATAGGAGATACTGATGATGAGGATCCCGTTGAGGAGCCTTTGAGCCTGAGCCTGAGCCAGAGCCTGTTACCCCATCTCCTGTAGCTACTGATGAGAAGAGTGTGAGATCCGGTGAGGGTCGCGTTGTGTCACCCCCACCTTCTCCACAGACATCTAGCCCTGTTTCATCAGACGGTGACTCCGAGGATGATACTTCTGGCGAGGAGGAGCTTGACCCTACCCCTGCTACTGCTCCTGCTACTGCTCATGTTCCTGTCATACCACCTCCACCGATGGACCTACCCCCAGTGTCGGGTACTGAGCACGCTTACGTGGTACAGTTCCTGACCCGAGACTTACTATCTGCAGAGGCCCGACTTAACGAAGCGAGGCGGGCATTAGTGGAGGAGCGCGAGGCGCGTTTGAGGATCCAGGCTGAGATGAGGACCGCTGTTGCTAGGAGGACTAGGGCTCGACTCCATAGGAATGAGAGGAGGAGTCGGGAGAGGATTCTTGGATTAGGGATCCGCGGGGGCGGAGTGATCCAGGCTAGGATGCTAGGCGTGTTGTGCGTCGTGCATTTGCCCGAGTGAGGACCTTGCTCCGCCGCGGTGCGGCCCCGTGATGTGTTACTGATAGCTCAGTCCCCTAGGTTCAGATGACATTAGTGTTTCAATTTTGCGGGATAGTTGACTTGTGCAGTGGTATCCTTTCTGACCAGTGGATGAGTAGACTGTCCTACAGATATATACATGTGATTTCGAGTAGTATGTACGGATGTAGCCCTACTTTTGTGTAGCCTGACTATTCGGATGATGTACTTGTATTTGTTCCACTTTTGCTAGACTTTGACATCGGAACTATGTATTTGGCTCTAACATCCAAACTTTGTGATAACCCTTGTACCGTACTTATTTAGTTTCAGTTTCCTTAATATTGCCTCAACTGCTTTACTTTCCAATGCCATGCTCTACTATTTTGATATACAACTGTGATTATTCAATTGCTACAAGCCACAAATACAACCATGCTGTTTCAAATTTACGTTATGCGATTTCAAATTGTTCTCTACAATTTTCAAAAATGTTCCTACAATTTTTTTTTAAATAAAGTTTTTCAAAAAAAAATAATAATAATAATATTTTTTAGGTTTCGAAATTTTGAAAACTCTTGTAAATGTTTTCGCATCCCAAAGGGATTTTTCCCAAAAATGTTTGACATTTTATTTCCAACATCGGATTATTAAAACTTTTGCAACTTCCACCCTTATGAGGAGGAACGATACGCTCCTGACCCGTGCAAACGCTGTCAGGTAATTGGGAAACCCTAACCCATTTCTTGTTTTATTATCAGAATCATGCCACCGAGAAGAATGAACACTCGAGCTCACCCGATCAGTTCTGAGGGCCAGGGTAGCCACCATGGAACCGGAGGCCACCAGAACCGTGAAGGGGAGAATGTCAACCTGAGTGAGAGTGAGGGCAATGATCATAACTTGTTTGATGACTCTGAGTATGAAGAAGAAGAAGCTGGTGATGACACCCGAGAGGCAGAACATCCTAGGGGAGGCCCTATGGAACAATTCATGGAGTTACTTAGGCAGAACTTGGACCGTCCCCCAGTTCAGCAACCTCCCCAAAATTCTAATGCAAATGCTTTCCGGAACTTCAAATCCCTGAAACCCCCAGAATTTAAAGGAACTGCCGATCCGGTCGAGGCAAGGGCCTGGCTGAAGGAAATGGAAAAATCTTTCGAGATACTAGGTGTCGCTGAGGAGCAGAAGACTGTTTTCGCCACTTACCTTCTGAAGGGTGAGGCGAACTATTGGTGGGAAGCTAAGAAGAATTTGGAAGGAAGAGGTGTGGTGAACTGGGAGAGGTTTAGCGAGCTGTTCTTGGAGAAGTACTTTCCTAGGTTCATGGAGACACAAATGGAGCTGAAGTTTTTGGAACTGAAGCAAGGTAACATGACGGTGGCCGAGTATGAGGCCAAATTTACTGAGCTGTCGAGGTTTGTGCCGGAATATGTGAACTCTGAGGCAAAGAGGGCCCGAAGATTTCAATTAGGGCTAAAACAATGGATTCAGAATCGTGTGGCGGTTCTTGAGCTGACAGACTATGCCACCCTGGTACAGAAAGCATCAATTGTTGAGGCTGGGAGTGAACAGATGCAGAAGGAGAGGGAAGGAAAGAAGAGGAAGTTTGATAGTCGAAAGGGAAACTCTACGGGTGGGAACTTTCCGAGCAAATTTAAGCGAGGAACGATGTCCCAACCCAGCGGAAACTTTGGAACCAAGAGAGCTGAAAGTTGGAGTGTGGGTCAGAGCGGCCGACCACAGGGATCGTCTTACTCTACCCCATCCCGAGCCCAACCCCCAGAATGTAATAAATGTGGAAGGAAACATGCGGGCGTGTGTAACCTGCAAGATGTGAAGTGCTTCAAGTGTGGTCTGACAGGACATTATGCTAACGCCTGTCGAGGAACTAGTAACAACACCAGTACCGGAGGTAATTGCTTCAAGTGTGGGAAACCAGGGCACCGAATGAGGGAATGTAAGTCCTCCGGGCCAGCTGCATCAAGAGTGAGTGGAACTGCTTCTAACAAGGCCCCTACTGCAAGAACTTTTAACATGACGGTGCAGGATGCCGTGAGGAACACGGATGTGATTGCAGGTACTCTACTACTCAACTCAGTTAAGGCAAATGTTTTATTTGATTCGGGAGCTACCAAGTCTTTCATATCTCTAGATTTTGTATGTCAGTTAGGCCTTAAGACTGAACCATTGAAAGACAGAATGCAAATAGAGATAGCTAATCATGAAATTATTCCCGTTAGCCAAGTATGTCCAGGTTGTGACCTAGAAATAGAAGGGCGACACTTTCGGGTAGACTTAATACCTTTTAAACTAGGGGAGTTTGACGTAATAGTAGGTATGGATTGGTTAACAACCCACGGAGCCCAGATTGATTGTGTCAAGAAGAAAGTAAGTTTGAGACTGCCAGGGGACGAGGAAGTAGTGTTTAGTGGGAAACGGGAAAACCAAAAGTTCCTGACTATGATTCAATCTAAGAAGCTGTTACGTAAAGGATGCGAAGCCTATTTAGCCTATGTGAAGGATACCAAGAAGGAGGCACCAAACCTACAGGAAATCCTTGTCGTTAATGAGTTCGCGGACGTATTTCCGGATGATCTTCCGGGACTACCACCTGATAGAGACATCGAGTTCGCTATAGACTTAGTTCCGGGTACGGCCCCAATTTCGAAAGCCCCATATCGGCTAGCCCCAGTGGAGATGAAAGAGTTGGCCACTCAGTTACAAGAGTTGTTGGATAAAGGGATGATAAGACCTAGTGTGTCACCGTGGGGAGCCCCGGTGTTATTCGTGAAAAAGAAGGATGGTAGTATGAGATTATGTATAGACTACAGGGAGTTGAACAAGGTAACTATCAAGAATAAGTATCCCTTGCCCAGGATAGATGACCTGTTTGATCAATTGAAAGATGCAGTTTACTTCTCTAAAATTGATTTGAGGACCGGGTATCACCATTTAAGATTAAACCAGAAGATATAACAAAGACGGCCTTTCGCACCCGGTACGGACACTATGAGTTCCTAGTGATGTCATTTGGGTTAACGAATGCCCCTGCAGCTTTCATGGACTTAATGAATCGAGTCTTCAAGAAATACTTGGACAAGTGTGTTATAGTCTTCATCGATGACATCTTGATTTATTCCAAGACGAAGGAGGAACATGCGGAGCACTTGAGGATTGTATTTGGAGCATTGAGAGAAGAAAAGTTGTACGCTAAGTTCTCGAAGTGTGAATTTTGGTTGAAGGAAGTTCAGTTTTTAGGGCATGTGATTAGCGAACAAGGCATTCTAGTGGACCCAGCCAAAATAGAGGCTGTATCAAATTGGGAAAGACCAACCACTCCGACATAGGTTAGAAGTTTCATAGGACTGGCTGGCTACTATAGGAGATTTGTCCAATTCTTTGCCAAGATAGCAGCCCCTTTGACCCGACTAACTCGCAAGACCGAGAATTTTGTGTGGACTGAAAAATGCGAAGTGAGCTTCCAAGAGTTGAAGAAGAGGTTGGTGATAGCACCAGTACTAGCCCTACCTGATGATAAGGGAGATTTTGTGATTTATAGCGACGCATCCCATAAAGGTTTAGGGTGTGTGCTTATGCAGCACGGTAAAGTGATTGCGTATGCGTCCATACAACTTAAGGAGTACGAGATGAGATACCCCACCCAAGATTTGGAATTAGCAGCGATAGTTTTTGCTTTGAAGATTTGGAGACATTATCTTTACGGAGAAAAGTGTGAAATCTACACGGATCACAAGAGCTTAAAGTACATATTCACTCAGAAAGAGTTAAACATGAGGCAGAGGAGATGGTTAGAGCTAATCAAGGATTATGATTGTGAGATTCATTATCACCCAGGGAAGGCCAACGTAGTGGCCGATGCACTTAGCCGAAAGGAGAAGCTTAAGATGATAACGTCAGTGGATGAATTGATCAAGGACCTCGAGAAACTGGAGATTGAGGTGAGGTTACCAGGAATTGGACAAGAGAGTCTAATGGAAATAAAAGTCCAACCACCGCTATTGGAAAAGATTAAGTTATGCCAGGAAAAGAAGATAGAAAAAGAAAAGAATTCGATGGAGAAAATTTTGACTAGCGAGGAAATTAAGGGTGAGAAGGACGGGAATGGAATTATGAGGTACGCATCTAGGATATGGATCCCGAACATTCAGGAATTAAAAGACGAGATTTTGCAAGAGGCTCATAGTTCAAGGTACTCAATTCACCCTGGAGGCACTAAGATGTATAGAGATCTGAGAGAATACTATTGGTGGCCAAATATGAAGAAGGACGTGGCCGAGTGGGTAAGTAAACGCTTGACATGTCAAAGAGTAAAGGCCGAACACCAGAGGCCCAGTGGATTGTTGCAACCCTTAGAGATACCCGAGTGGAAGTGGGAGCAAATTGCGATGGACTTTGTGGTCGGATTACCAAGGACCAAGACTAATCATGATGCCATCTGGGTAATTATCGATAGACTGACTGGTCTCCCTTGTGTTGGGAAGAGGTTGGAGAGCGGAAGATTTTAGGACCTGAACTGGTCCAACAGACAAGAGAAACTATCGAACTCATAAGAGGACGGCTGGTAGCGGCCCAAGACAGACAGAAGAAGTATGCGGACCAGACCCGCAAGGACAAAGAATATGAGGTAGGAGAGTTTGTGATGTTGAAAGTATCACCGTGGAAAGGATTGATGAGATTTGGTAAGAAAGGGAAACTAAGCCCGAGATTTATTGGACCTTTTGAGATCTTGAAACGAGTTGGGAAGTTAGCCTATGAATTGGCTTTACCCCCGAGCTTGCAGCAAGTACATAATGTGTTCCATGTGTCCATGCTACGACCCTACCATACCGACTTCCGACATGTGATAGAACATGATCAAGTGGATCTGCAACCAGACTTAACATATGTAGAGCAACCCGTAGAAATCATGGATAGAAAAGAACAGGTGCTGCGGAACAAGGTTGTCAAACTAGTGAGAGTCTTGTGGAGGAATCAGAATGTCGAAGAATCAACATGGGAACTAGAGAGCGCGATGCGTGAAAAGCACCCCCAACTGTTTTCAACCTGATTCCGGGACGGAATCCTTTTAAGGAGGGGAGGCTGTAAGAACCCTAATTTTTGGTAATATTTCCTTTTATTTAATATCTTGTGGCATTATCAATATAGAACCTTTCTAGTCATCCCTGTTGATTAATAGAATTGATTGTCTGAGAAACTGCGTTGTTGCATTCATTATGTAAGATAAAAAGGAAGATTGTGAAGGCAGGAGTCTTACTGTTAGTAAGATTTATAAAACTTGGGATTTGAGAATGGTTAGAGTATTAAAATATTTATTAAGAATTATGACGAGGAATTATGGACATTCGAGGAATTTACACAATTAAGTACTTAAGGAATTATAGGGGAAATCTCTACGCGACAAAATATTATTACGAGAGATTAATTAAGATACGATACGAATTAAAGATTAAATGACAAGCATTGGTGGAAGAATAATGATACAAGGAGTAGTATTGCATGCAAGTCCCATGCAACCAAGTGGTTAGGACTAAGCAAACTAGTTAACAAAATGGAAGAGGAATAGTAACTAGTTACTTGCTTTTCAAAAAGGAGAGACAAGAAGTACAAGGAGCCATACCTTGCTAGTACCTTGCTTATACATACACATTATGTATCACCCAACCCTAACTTTATCAATTATTCACCAAACAAACAAAACACAAAAATCAAAAACACTCTCCCCCTCCCTTTTCAAGGTGCTCTCGGCCAAGAAGAAAAAAGGGAGAAGAAAATTCTTCCTCCCCCATTTCCCACCACTCATAAATCAAGATATAATTACTAGACATCATCTAAGCAAGGTATGTTAAGAGTTTCAAGCCATTTCATCCATCCAAATTCAAGTTATAAATTGTTAAAGATTTGGTGAATAGTAACCATGGTTGGTTTTCTTTTAGATCTTGGATTGTAAGGGATGTAGGAGACCATTCAAGGTGTTATTGAGTTTTTTAAAGCTTATCCAAGGCTCCTAGGTGCTCAAGAAGGTATAAAAATCACAAACCCTTTTGGTTATGTAGTGTTTATAATGTTTGGTAGTAGATCCATGTATATATGAGTTAATCTTGGTTGTATAAGTAAAGGATGACATGGATCTTGAGTTTTGATGTTGTGATTGTGACTTTTATGATTGTGGATAGTATATGTATCTCCATGAGTGTTATAAACCATGAACTAAGTGAATTAAGTGTTGGTTGTGTTGTGGAATTGTGAAAATTGGTTGATCTATGTAGTACATGCTTGCTGAGTTTTTCCAGGAACATTGACCTGTCTTGTAACACAGTTTTGAACCCCCCAGTGTAGTCCCCTGATGTCCTACCATATATTGTTGGAAATATAATTGAATGTAGTTTCTGGAAATGTAAGGTTCATGGCAAGGTGATGTATAGATTTTAAGTTATGGCCGGAGAAGTGAATTGTGTTTCTGGATTCTGGACTGCACTAAGTGACCCCTTTGTGAACCTTGTTTAAACCCCTAAAAATATATGTGGGATCATGGAAAAATTTGAGAAGTTAGGGAATGCAGTGGTGAAGACCACCCAAAAAGAATTGGATTCAAATATGAATTTTTGAATTTTATAAAAATGATAGAGTAAATTTTGCGCAAGGGAAAAAGTCGTTAATGGAGCATAATTCTAGGGGTAATGGTTATGATTCGAATGTGGTAACTAAATTAAGTCGATTAAGTGACGAGCGTAATCGAGTGATGACATGAACCTATAGTGGGGCTAGAGTGTCGTAAGACGAGGTCATTAAGTTAATCTCATACCCCCCTAAAACCCCGTAATTAAAGAGATATTGTTAAGGTACTAACGAGCGGTTATTGCTTATGTATAGATCGTTCGACTCCGCACGCTCGACCACCCCAACCAAACCAAGGCAAGTTTACTTTTCAAAACTTATACATGTACAAGGACTTTCACTGTTGTGTTTGTAGTTTTCAACCATATCAAATGCTATGTTTCTCGAAGTATTGATGCAGTTGAGATTGTATAAGTACGAATATGCTTGTACCCCTTGAACTTAGATTGAAATGTTTTCTTCGGACAGCGACTCTAGCAATAGAGGTCGTAGCAGTCCGTATATACTATTGACCGGGGAGCGGTATATTATTATATCGTAACTAATTTGCGAAAACCCGAAGGGTCATTCGGGTAGTATCGTATACTCAAGTAACTATTGTTATATCTTCGTAAATACTCGAAACCCTATCTTGGATTAAAAGGTTATTTTATCGAATAATTATTTTATTAATTATTAATATTAAATCTTAAAATATTATTTATTAATTATTGTTCATTATTTAAAGACAAAGTTAATCCAAGATACATTTAATACTTTCAAACTCGAACTCTTTCGAACTCAAAACATTTTCGAAAACCCCCGGTCAGGTTCTGCTTCTTGTATGATTTCAAGAATCATCGGTCGACTGATGTCGGACCTCAATTACTCTGTTTTCAATCAAAATCAAGTTTTAAAAGAAAAAGAAAAAGGAACTCTGGCAGGTGTGGGAACCGTTGATGAACGATTCCCGGGATGTGTAAGCGGCCGTGAGCCAGGCGGTCCATCAATTATTATTCCGGCCCAGGTGTTGCCGAAGGATGATTACGGATGTAGTTTTCATCGAGGGTGATTACGGATGTAGTCTTCACCCGAGGGATAGTTACGGATGTAGTTTCTATCCTTCTACCGGTAGAGAAGACCCGCGGATTATTGGACTTGGATGTGGCGACTGATCATCGTCAATCCTTGTCAGGTTTTTTATGTTTTCTTTAAGTCCCATTCCTCCAATTTGGAAAAATGCTTTGACACTGCTTCTTAGGCTTTTGTGCCAAGTTGCTGATAGTGTTCTATTTTGATGAGAAAGATGTTGACTCAATGCAGTATCTAGAACTGCAAGTTTATTTTGAAAACAAGGGCACATATTGTTGCACCTTCGGAATTTATCAACTATGACAAGTGATCTTATATCTGATTGATACAAACAAGTTTAATAACTGCCAATCATATGAAATGTTATATTGATTACCTTATACATATATTTCTTGCTGAGTTATAGTTGCTCACTCTTGCTTGTTTTCAAATTTTACAAACACAACAGCTAAGCGAAAAGGCAAGACCCAGACAGACTGCTCGAAAGCAGGTGACTAGACCCGAGCCAGCAGTTGAGATTCCACTGGTAGGCCCCATTAGCCGGATTGGTTGGCAGCTTTTGTTAGTTCGTTTTATTTATCAGTATGACCTGTGCAAGGCAGTGTATCGTAACAAACTTTCAAGCCGTCAACTTCGCTTTATATCGAAGTGTTGTTGGTAGCATAAATACTATTTAATTCGGTCTGTAATAACTCTGATAATTTTATTTCTGCTTAATCAATGTTGTGACATTTCTGAGGCTCTAACCTCTGTGTGTGTGTGCGGTGTGAGTTTATTGTGGGGTCGATGGCTGTGTTATATATATTATGTGCAAGAACAGGTATGTTATTAATGGAAAATGGATCGTGAGCGCCTAGATCTCTGACCCCGTATCTGGGGGCGTCACATAAATGATAATATCTGGCTTATCTTTGACATAGTAGATATTCCCACCTATATATGCATTTTGAGTTACCTCGTAACTTCATCGTTCATGTTATTCTGGCATCATTTCCGTAAATGCATGGCATCATTTCAGTTATATATTATTGTTGGTGGGCTATTGCTCACCCTTGCTTTATTATTATATCAAAACAACAGCTAGACCAGATGACTCGCACAAGGCGCACTCGGCGCGGGCGAGGACGATGAGACTACCAGAGCCGAAGATAAAGCTATTGGTATGATAGATTTATTCTTTCAGTACCAATTATATGGACTAGTATGACTTATGTAAATGGATGGCAAAGAGTACGTATTTATATTGTAATTCTTTTGGATTGTAAGAACTCATAATGTGCTTAATAAAATTTGGTAGTTACTCTGATTTCATCTCTGGGACTATAACGGGTGTGTTTTATGTTATTGTTTTGGGTCACAAGGTTGTAATTTATTATTTATGTTGAATTGTGGATGGGAATTGAGTCGGTAACGAACAGATCCCTGACCCCGGATCTGGGGGTGTTACATAAAGTCTCTTTAGGATATCCCACAAAACTACATTTTACGGATCAAGATTCCAGCTTATCAGGGTCAACTTTCTTGACATAAGCTGGACATCCCCAAATCTTAATGTGTTTAAGACTCGGTTTCCTTTCTTTCCATATCTCATATGGAGTTTGAGGAACAGATTTGGTAGGCACCTTATTCAGTAAATATGCTGAGGTTTCTAATGCATAACCCCAAAGGAATACTGGAAGATCTGCATAGCTCATCATGTATCGAACCATGTCTAACAAAGTTCGATTTCCCCTTTCAGATACCCCATTCAACTGTGGAGTATATGGAGGAGTCCACTGAGAGACTATACTATTTTCTTTGAGATAATCTAGAAACTCTCCACTCAAGTATTCACCACCTCGATCTGATCGAAGAGTTTTAATACTATGTTTGGTTTGTTTCTCCACTTCATTCTTGTATTCTTTGAACTTTTCAAAGGCTTCAGACTTGTGTTTCATCAAATACACATATCCGAATCTAGATTGATCATCTGTGAAAGTAATGAAGTATGAAACTTCACCCATGGCTTTCGTAGACATTGGTCCACATACATCTGTGTGTACCAATCCTAGCAAATCTGCAGCCCTCTCTCCATGACCACTAAATGGAGATTTTTTCATTTTACCCAATAGACAAGACTCGCATGTAGGATATGATTCAAAATCAAAGGGGTCAAGTAACCCTTCCTTATGCAATGTCCGAAGTTTATTTTCACTAATATGACCAAGTCTGCAGTGCCACATATAGGTAAGATTCTTATCATCCCTTTTCCTTTTATTAGTGTGTTCAATTTGTAGTAAACTATGCTCTACGTCACATACATACAGACCATTATTTAAAATACCACTACCATAAAGAACGTTATCTCTAAGAATTGAACATTTATTATTCTGAATAACAAAAGAAAATCCATCCAAGTCTAACATGGGAATAGAAATAATATTCCTCACAATCGAGGCAACAAAATAACAATTATTTAAAACAATAGTCTTGCCCGTAGGCATATGTAAATCAAATGATCCTACGGCTTCAGCAGCAACTCTTGCTCCATTTCCCATCCGTAGAATCACCTCCTCTTCTTCAAGAGTCCTACTTCTCCTTAGTCCCTGCAACGAATTGCAAATGTGAGAACCACAAGCGGTATCTAATACCCAAGTAGAAATTTGACTTAGTGACATATTCACTTCAATCATGAACATACCTGAATCAGAAGCGGGAGTCTCACTTCCCTTCTTCTTCTTCAATTCTGCAAGGTAAGCCTTGCAGTTCCTCTTCCAGTGCCCCACCTTGTTACAGTGGAAGCAAACATGTTTGCTCTTGAGGTCTTCTTTAGCCTTTGCAGGATTAGGCTTCTCACCACCATTCTTCTTCTTGGGAAAAGTCCTCTTCCGTTTCTTGGAAGTAGAGCCTTCTCCAATAAGAAGAACAGAACTCTACTTAAAAGGAAAGTTCGACTCAGCAATTTTTAACATGTTATGAAGTTCAGCCAAGCTAACATTCATCTTATTCATGTGAAAGTTCACAACAAACTGCGAGAACGAATATGGAAGCGATTGCAAGACCAAGTCTTGGCATAGCTCCCCATTCATGACAAAACCAAGTTGCCCCAAATGTTCAATCAAATTGATCATCTTGAGCACATGGTCATTCACAGATGTTCCCTCTGTCATCTTACAACGGAACAACTCTTTCAATATCTCATATCGAGCTATCCTCCCCTCTACATCATACAACTCTTGTAGATGTGCAAGTATAGTGTAAGTATCCATTTTCTCATGTTGCCTCTGAAGCTCAGGGTTCATAGATGCCAACATTACACATTGGATAACATTTGCATCATCCATCCATGACTGATAGATTTGATGCTCATCATATGGTGAATCTTCAGTAGGGGTTTTAGGTAATGGTGAGTCTAGCACATAATCCAACTTCACTGACTTGAGAACAATTCTCAAGTTTCGAAGCCAATCAGCATAGTTGGGACCAGTCAACTTGTTAGCATCAAGAATGCTACAAAGTGATAGTGCAGAAGACATGATATATAGTAAATATGTAAATGATAAACACATAACAACATTTAGCAAATATTCAATTTTATTTTAAAAACACTATATGAATCGGGTCTTTATTCATAAGTGGCTCCCACTAGTTTATCTAATTTATACAACCCTCTATATGTATAACTGAGCATTCATAATGCTAGTGAGAATAGGGATCCTACTTTCCATCACACAACCCCGGCTGTGGCACGAAACGCCATGTGATGTTCTATAGGCAGACAACTCTTGTCAATTACATCTCATGTTATTCCCTAATAAAACTTTAGCCTCTTGAATCATTGAGTCACGGCTATGGCACGGCAAACTCAATATTCTAAGTCAAGTCAAACCCAACATCTCGTACAATTGAATCCGTCTCCAACGACCCACGGCTGTAGCACGTAACGACCATTAGATTCTAATTCTTCGTACACATCTCTATGTAGTAGTCAAGTATTTCTAATTTCGAAATCAAAGCCCTCGGCTGTAGCACGAAACGACAATGATTTAAAAATAAGAACTACTTTCTACCATGTTGGAAGGCTATGACCGACACAAGCCCGTTGTGTCTTTGACCATTTATTTACTTGATATTTAAAAGAGGGGTTTTAATCATATTAAGGTTACGAAACATTTTCGTTATAACCTAGATGTCTAACATGCTTAATACGTTTAAGGAATCGGCGTAAATGTAGCATCTCATGTTCAACCTTGACATATATCATCTATATATTCATTCAATAAAACATAGGTAGGCATGTTAGATCATGTATTACTTTTTAAACTTATGTATGGATCATTGGTTGTGTTTAAAAGTCGTTAAATAGTCAAAACTGGTCTTAAAAACACTTCCGGAAGCTATAATCGTTTCAAAATTATTTTTTATAAAAATTTGACCCCTCCACTAGAACCGTCTCGTCAATACGAATCCGACGATATATTGCACGCCCCAAACGGAGTCTCCAAGCTCCCAGAAAAGGACAGAGAATAAAACATCACATCTTTCACGCAATACAAAGCTGCGTTACCAACTTAAAACAATTTTAAAACTAGTAACGCATGTAGAACATGCGTTTCCACCTATAACGCATTCAGCCGATGCGTTACAGGCCTATCACTGCTTCTGACGTCATCATGACGTCACCCAACATGTGATGGCGCGTGTAGTGCACGCGCTGCGCGTGCTAAGGGGGCGCGTGCCCTGCACGCGCTTGTTTCAGTCGCGCATTTTCTTCTCCTTTTCTTTCAACGGCCGACAAGATCATTTCAGTAACAATTACTTTTGGTTGGGCAAGATAATATTAAGCCCACTATACTTTAAATACAGCAGCCCATCATCTTATAATATATATTTTATATATATTATTTAATAACAGATTATAATTATTAATTTCAAACTTCTTTAAAAATTCATAATTAATAATCTGTTCGATTAAAAAATATAATAAAAATATCCTGATTCTCTACAACACTTGTAGAATCTAAATCTAGAGTCAATTTATTTTAAAAAATTAATTTCGAATTAATTCATAATTAATTTAATTATAGCTTTCATGAACTTTAAAAATTCATAATAAATCCATACATGCTCCAAAAAATTTCAAATTTTTCTGTGATCTATATGCATCAAACCTAAGCTCTGATACCATTGAAGGAATTTCTACACATGCGGAAGTATTTATAACATTTTTTTTGCATAGAAATCCTAATTAATCATGCATATATTTCAAGAAAATAAGAAAATTACCTTGAGAGCTTCAAAAATTAGAAAGACCAGTTCTTGTTTCTTCACCTTGCAATTACTCCTCAGTGTGTGGAGTGTTGTAATAGTATCCACCAAGAGAATTGAATGAAGAAGAGAAGTAGAAAGAATTTGGCTAATATTTGTTTTACAAGATTCTAAATCTTGTAAATGGTTTGTACGTACATTGCTCTTCAAAACCTCAACTCTTATAGCCATAGTTCCATCTTAGAATATGCCATACAAGATGCTTGTCATGATGAGCTTTTATTAATTAATCTTTCTTAATTAATCATTTAATGATTAAAACATTTTTAATCATTAATTCATTTTTAAACTGTTTAAAAATTATTCTTTCTATATATTTAATTTCTCAAATTAAATATATAATATATAATATTAAGAACTCCTTCTTAATATATATTTATATATTTATAAATAATTAAATCATACTTAATTAATTATAAAATTATTTATTTATTTATTTCTTAAATAAATAATCATTATCCAATATAAATAATTTCCTTCATCTTCAAACTTAATCTCTTTTATGGTGTGACCCTTTAGGTTCATAATTATGTCGGTAGTAGAAATAAATAATAAACTATTTATTATTATTTATATGAATTACAATTAATTCGTTAAAAAATAATTAACGTTATAATTAAATTCATTCTACATCGTGAGTGATACTTTTGAAGGTATATCGCGACTATCCGAATAATATGAATTCATCGCTAGGAATATAGAACATATTCAGTGATTGGTTACCGTACAATAAATTTCTTCTACCCTTACAATATCCCGATTAAATACAAGGCATAGATCTCGTGTCAAGCCTATCTAATTTAATCATATGATTTCTTATTCCTTATGTATAGTTCATGTTAATGCAAATTAGAAACTACTTTCTAATTTCATTCACTCTGGCCAAAGATTCCTGAACTACCGTATTAAGAATAACATAGGATATTCACTTCCTTTACTAGAAGGGGTAGATCCTTTATTGATCGTTAACTATCTCCATATATAAATTCCAATGCCCAGAATAGAACTTATTAATTGCCCTTGAGACTAAGGACTAAACCAAAGCACTGTTCATTATATACAAGATGACTCTAACAATCTCAAGTCTAAGGATACTTGTACAACCATCACTATATGAACAATTACTGACACGTGAGTAACTCTATTAATTGTTCAAGTGATCGAGTCATGTTCAGTGAACTAATTCCTCAATGAGCACCTGCATACTAACTATAGTGTCACCACACAAATGCTTATGAGAACAGACATCCTTCGTAGGAAGCAAGTATAGTATGTACCGATCTTTACGGATTGACTAACTCCCAATTAGTTATCCTATGATCAGGAATAGTTTAAGTTTAGTGTTATCATCTTCCAGATCTCACTATTATAATCTCATTATAATTCTAGAAGCTTTACTCTAAACTATGGAACATTTTATTTAATACACTTTAAATAGATAAAGCCCGTAATAAAAATAAAAAATTCTTTTATTAATATAAACAAAATCAAATAAGATTACATGAAAGTTCTTCCTAACTGATCATACATGATTGGATTTAGGACAAAACCTTTCACGCTACTCGGCCTCTTATACGACTCCTAGTTCGAAAAGAATCCATGACTCTAAAACATAAAGTTCGTCATCCTTTCCCCAAGTATAATACTTGTTGATAGGACTTCACAAAGTAGTCGTATCTAATTAGAAAGGAAAATTCACCAATATTTCCCAAGTTGTTGCTTGTTAATGGATATCAACTTGTTCCATCAATCTTACTCATCGAGTGTTGAGGAAGTAACAAAGACTCATTTTGATTTGTAGCAACTAAAGCTGCTAATGAAAATAATAATTCTTTCAAAAGTTTGTGACCGGGCAGTCAACCACAATAAATAACAGTCTCTCAAGTAAGGTTCCCTATATTTTGGGAAGTTTGAGCGAGCATTTAAATCTCCTTAGAGGATAGATTTAAATGGAAAACAGAGTTTGGGAACCTCACATTTATAAAATAATCTTAATAAAGCTCGTAATTATTGAAGATCAAAGATAGATTTTAAATAAAATAAACCATTTTTAAAACTAGTTTAAAAGTATTTAATAAATATTCCAGTAGCATTTATTAAATCATAATTGTTTATAGAATATTTTTAGACAAAATAATTACCCATAATAATCCTCAAATGAATATTCAAAGATAATATTTACATAATAAATAAATCCTTAAATGAATATTCCAAAATAATATTCATTTAATAAATAAAACCTTAAGTGAATATTCAAAATAATATTCAATAAAGAAATACAAGCTTAAATGAATATTCGAAATAATATTCATTATAATAAAACCCTAAATGAATATTCAAAATAATATTCATTTAATACAACAAAACCTTAAATGAATATTTAAATTAATATTCATTTAAATAAATAATAATTTGAATAACATTTATTTAATATTTTTATCGGAAAATAATCTCAAGAAATACAGAAATATCGACTCCCGGTCTAAATTAAAGAATGTGTATCATATGCCCAACACTAAGGGCCTTTGCAAAACCCGGCTTATAACTAATATCTCATACTTAGCTTATAAGCCAATTCTCTAATCGTAAATCAAGCATCACAATATGTATACTTTCGAAAACAGTTATGCCTTCCATTAGCATATATAACAGAAATAATATTCAAATAGTATTTCTCGACTGAGATAATACTAAAATAACATTCCTTGAAAGATATAGTAAGCAAATATCATTCCTCGAATGATATCATATTCAAATAACAGTCCTCGAAAGGTTTCCAAGTAATTAATACTTTATGGAAATATAATTAATGTTTATAAATAACATTCCTCAAAATAAATAATAATCTGCCGCTGGACTCATTTTGATTTGTAGCAACTAAAGTTGCTAATGAAAATAATAATTCTTTCAAAAGTTTGTGACCGGGCAGTCAACCACAATAAATAACAGTCTCTCAAGTAAGGTTCCCTATATTTTGGGAAGTTTGAGCGAGCATTTAAATCTCCTTAGAGGATAGATTTAAATGGAAAACAGAGTTTGGGAACCTCACTTTTATAAAATAATCTTAATAAAGCTCGTAATTATTGAAGATCAAAGATAGATTTTAAATAAAATAAACCATTTTTAAAACTAGTTTAAAAGTATTTAATAAATATTCCAGTAGCATTTATTAAATCATAATTGTTTATAGAATATTTTTAGACAAAATAATTACCCATAATAATCCTCAAATGAATATTCAAAGATAATATTTACATAATAAATAATTCCTTAAATGAATATTCCAAAATAATATTCATTTAATAAATGAAACCTTAAGTGAATATTCAAAATAATATTCAATAAAGAAATACAAGCTTAAATGAATATTCGAAATAATATTCATTATAATAAAACCCTAAATGAATATTCAAAATAATATTCATTTAATACAACAAAACCTTAAATGAATATTTAAATTAATATTCATTTAAATAAATAATAATTTGAATAACATTTATTTAATATTTTTATCGGAAAATAATCTCAAGAAATACAGAAATATCGACTCCCGGTCTAAATTAAAGAATGTGTATCGTATGCCCAACACTAAGGGCCTTTGCAAAACCCGGCTTATAACTAATATCTCATACTTAGCTTATAAGCCAATTCTCTAATCGTAAATCAAGCATCACAATATGTATACTTTCGAAAACAGTTATGCCTTCCATTAGCATATATAACAGAAATAATATTCAAATAGTATTTCTCGACTGAGATAATACTAAAATAACATTCCTTGAAAGATATAGTAAGCAAATATCATTCCTCGAATGATATCATATTCAAATAACAGTCCTCGAAAGGTTTCCAAGTAATTAATACTTTATGGAAATATAATTAATGTTTATAAATAACATTCCTCAAAATAAATAATAATCTGCCGCTGGAATCCCTCCGGGTTTCCACGACTATCTCTATATCTCAAAATACCGACTCCCGGTTTAGAGTCGAAAACAATGAATATGCTCTTATCTCTAGAGCTACAAGGTATACCGGTTAATAATTACATAACTCAGAAGATCATATGTAAACCAAAGGTCAAATTCTTTTTCAACAGGAAATAAGATATATCACAAAACTGTACAAATTTATACATGGAAAAAGTAGTTTTATAATCAATACTTCAAAGTATATATTTAGAAAACTTGCCTGTTAACTCGAATAACTTGTAGAAGGGGGGGTTGAATACAAGTTATATAATCGTGTCTGATTTTTTCTTGATTAGATGAACAAGAACAAACAAATGAATCAAATTTTGTTTGTATTAAATAAATCAAATACAAACTCTACCAAAGGTGTACAATACCTTTAGCAGCTGCTGACAATACAAATCTCTCTCTCTGTTTGTTTCGAACTCTCGAATACAAATCATACTAACTCACACAATTTTACAATGATATAGAGAGAGAGTATTTATAATGCTACCTATCAACTAATAACAGAAAGTAATGATCTATACATGACAATGTTCTGTCGTCCAGTTGATACTTTCCATCAATAGAAAATTCTTTCCTTCATGATATCTTCTTGCTTGGTCTTTAAAACAATGATCCTGTTTTATAGCACTTGCCAGTTTCTGTAGCATCCATAATGACATCATCAGTAACACGACTGATATCAGGATTCCACCTTGCATCAGGATTCGACATCCATCAGTATTTTACTTGATGTATCAGGATTTTATCACAGTTCCTGACATGTAGATGCACTGCTGTTCCTGACTAAACTCTACAGATTACTGTCTAACACATATATCCTATAAAAAGTGCTAAATCCTTTATAAGATCAGGATTTACAAGAAGTATAAGCAAAATTCTATTCTCAACATCACAACTTATGAATTATTCCTAACATTGCCTGATGCTCGAGAAGTAATATGGGTCTGCGACGATGTTTGATAATCTAAACAAAGTCAAAAACATACGGTTAATCCCCTAGAGGATCCATTTATTAACAATGCTCGTGTACTTAAACAAATCGTAATCAAAGCACTTAATGGCATCATCTAGACTCATACTAAGTCCATGTTACTCGTCAAATACTTAAGTCATAAGTTTGGTTCGAAACCGGTCCTCGAATTCAAGTTATACATAATCACTTAAAAAGTTGATTTCAAAGTCACGTTCCAAGCGGTTTTCACTTGCGCAACCTCGGCTTACGCATTTTTTTAAAATCGGAAAATAATCTTTTTGACTCGAAACCTTCGTACACACCTTGCTAACTATCCTTAGCATTTTATCACAAAATTTAACATTTAATTCGACATTTAAGGGTCTCGAACTCATCATCAAATTGGTTACATTTCTGCAATAAAATCCTTTGAACCACTTTCACTAAAACTAGCATAACTCTTAAACAGTAAACTCTTTTAACTCGATTCTTTCGGAAAAACAAACTAGACAATCATATCTTTGTAACCATAGGCAGTGATGGTGCTAAAAATCATTTTAATGTCTCGGGTATTGACTGTTTTTAAGAGTTAAAGAAATTTCGCCATTACAACGGCTATAACTCGAACATTTCCAAATTTTAACCAACCCAACCAAGCTTACAATCAATTCTCAAGACTCATATTCACTATTCATCATCTATCTCAAGTTGTCAACTGACTTGGAGGCTAAAACCATGGTTTTCCATTTTTATAAAACTCATACAAGATCAATATACAAGTCATCCACTTAAAACCATAACAATGAAACTATAACTCAAAAACTCTCCAAAATCGAACAAACTTACAAGGCATGGAAGAGAGTTATACCTGCCTAGGAAGCTTAAAGATGCTAGTAAGGTCTCACAACACTTAAACCTTGCTTGGATGATCCATGGAAGGCCATAACATAAAGATAAAAACCATGGAAACAAGTTAGAACACTATTCATTACTATTCATCATCACTTTCACTAATTATTTGAAAATGGAATAATCCTTGGATGGTTCTCAAATTTTTACCATACCTTGTCCTATAAAAGAGCTTTGTTTTAAGCTATAGATCACCATTGTTGGAATCTTGGAAGTGACACTTTGAATTTGCTAAAAAGGAGCAGATTTTTCTTAAGGAAAATGGGTTCTTGCTTTCTTTCTTTTCTCTTATCTTTAGATCTACTTTTTATTATGTAATTTTGATATTATCCTATTGTATCAGCTGTGAATAAAGTGGGGTTGTGTCATAAAATGTTCCCTTGGTCCACTTGCTTTGGTTGATGTCATTTTGATAAAGTAAGGTGATGTCATTAGCACATGTTTAAGGCTTCTTGATCACTCTTTGGTTCCTTCTTTTTAATCCACTTCAAATTCGGCCCAATACCTATTGTTATCTATTCTTGAAGCCTTGTTTATGATATTAATGAAGTAATTAGGCCTTGATCAAAGTCTGATGGTTATAGGATTAGCTATTCTTGAAGCCTTGTTTATGATATTTCTAAAGCGTTTTAAATCCTTTAACTCTATGATTTTATTCTAAATCCTATAACACTTAAATAAAATAATCTCTCATGGATTCCTAATATTTAACATCCTCAATTTATAATCCAATTATTATATTTCTGACTCCTTTGTCAATTACGGAATAAAATAAAGTTTGGATTCTCTGAATTCTGTCCTCATTTACATACACTCATTCTTCCTGTACTTCACTAGTACATACTTGCTCTTTTCATTTTGTAATTATTATTGTGAGTAGTCTAACTCACTTCACAACTTCTCTGCAGGGTATTCCCAACTCATTTCCTGGACGATAGATTATTCTTATCTATGTCGTCAACCACTGAATTACACTATTCAGAAAATACCCACATGTATCAAAATTATTATCCATAGAAATATCCATTCATTACCACTACTGTTCATTGAAATCACTATTCACTGATGCACTTAATCGTAATAAGAAAAGTTTTAATTCTACCAAAATTCGGGTTATTACAGTAGTTATTTGAACCTCAACGTTAGTATTCGAACATCGTTATTTAAACGCCGAAAATCAAGAATTCCCGAAGTTTACGGCACAACTAATATTTTGATTAGTATCCTTAATCCCCTTTTTACGACTAAGTCCTTGATTTGGATTTCTTAAGCATAATTAGCTTTCAAAGCTCAGTTGATTATCCTGATGTTGTTTCTTATCGAATATTCGTTTATATCTATCATTTCTTTTCCAAAATTATACGAGTTATAACGATTCTTTCCACCTATATTAGATAGTTTTCGTTCTTTCCACCTATGTTCAAGTGTTCAATGCTGGTGTTCAGATGTCCAACGTTGGCATTCTAGATCAAGGATCCAATATTTCATATTGGTTTTCAAGTTTTGACTTGAAGTCTCAACCTTTGGATCTTGATTGGAGGTTCATTACCCCCCTCAAGTTTGGCCTTCATAGATAATCTTGGCCTTCATGGCTAATATCTCTTGTTTTCTCATCCTAGGATTCGAGGTTGATGTTCACATGTTCAACGCTGGTGTTCTGAATCAAAGACCCATGATCCCAAGTTGATTTTCAATTTCCAATTTGAGGTATCAACCTTTCTTATTAGTTTTTCTAATAAGTATTCTTAATCAACCACCAAAACATCTATCAGGTTAGGGGTGTTCTGCACCACCAACATGAGGTTTTAGGTCAATCAAGAGGTGTTTGTTATGACTTGAATGGTTTCGTGAAAATTGAAATCAAACGACTTATTTCTTAATCCTCGTGACCTTCCGGGCTTTAACTTGTTTGCTGAATCCTTGGTTTTAAGGTTATCATCAACCCTTGATTCTCATTCTAAAATGTAGAACTTGTGATGAAGTTCTTTAGTCTTTGCCTCCCCCTCGTTTCACATGAAGGAGGTCTTACTTCTAGGTTGATCATTCAGGATGTCCACTTGCTCCTTAGCGCTTGACCTAGGGCCTAGCGCGCCTTAGTTGGTTTTCAATCCTTTATCTTGATTCTAGGTTTCCAACCTTCTTCTTATGATAATGGAACCTTGCTTTAGGTTTTAATTTGATTAACGCCTCTTGAATTCAAACGACAAGCTCGATTGGAGGTAGACAGCCTTGTTGGCCATCAAGGCTTAAATTTTGTGTTGAGATTTGAAGTTCAAGGCTTCAATCCTTAGTCTTTGAATGTATTCTCCATACTATTCTTTGTAATAGTAGCCTTTTAGCTAAATTTTGATGTTGACGTTTCGTCAAAATAGAGCACCCAATATTCTTTCAGGGTCATGTTCTCACCTTCATTCTTGTTTTCTAGTTCTTTACCATCTTCGGTTAATACCTCTTGCCCCCCAACTTTTTGGTTGTCAATGGTACATTCAACCACGAAGTCAGTTAACACCTGAGCCTTGATTGTCGTCCGAAGCTTATATGTGATGTCAAATTCTCCTAACTCAATTGCCCACTTGATTAGCCTTCCATTGCCTTTCGGGCTATGCAATATGTTTCTTCAATGGGTACGTCCATCAGGACTTCAACGTTTTTCTTGGTTCCATCTTTCACTCTTGTTTTTCTTGATTCTAGGTCAAAGATTCAAGGTTAGTTCCTCGATTTAGATTTGAAGAAATACAATCATGTGGGATTCTTGCCTTTTAAACTCCTGAGACGAGAGCTTGTTTGAACTTCTTGATCCTTGTTTAAAGATATTCTTATATCCCTTGATCTTAGGTCTAAAATTCAATGTTCTCTGTTGGTCTTCTACCTTAGCCTCTCCATCCAAGTCTTTTTGAAAATATTGAAGAGTGGCTAGTCCTTAGCCTCCACAGCCTTGCATGGCTTTGATTGTCACATGTGACTTTATTAACTTGTCTTTTATCCGGGTCCTTCAAGGACTTTAAACAATTATTTGGTTGTGTTGTAACCTAACTCCCGACCCTTCGGGGTTTTTATTTATGCATTTGTTTGTTTTCATTCGTGTATTCTTTTATTTTCGATACTTGGTCCTCTTTGACTTACACACATCAGGTGCTTGGTACATAAATAAAATCACATAATCAATGAATGAAAAACAAACTTGCATTAATAACTTGAAATGGGTTCAACCCTCACATAGAGTACTATTGTCCTACTCGGAGCAACATGCTCTGCAATGGTTTTAATGAACCTTATATCTACTTCTACTAGATAAATATGAAGCTAAGTCCTACTAGGATAATTTGAACCCATCGGGGCTTTGTAAGACTAGGCTTGCACCACTTGATTTTGTTTTTAATGCTCCATCAAAATAGAGCACCCAATACTCCTTCGAGTCTCCTCATTCCTAATCTGAAGTTCACCTCCTGCTTGGGGTACTATCTCCTACCCCCCGACTTCTTAGTTGCCAATGGTACATTCAACCTCGAAGTCAGTTGATGCTTTATCCTTAATGGCTCTCCGAGGCTTATGTGTGAGGTCCTCTGCTGGCCTTTCTTGGTGTTCCTTATCACTACGGACATCCATGTCTTCAATCGGAAGGACCTGCCCCCCGACTCCATCAGGACTTAACGCGGCTACATAACAGCTCCTAGCCATTTTCTGGTCACCTTTTTGTTCTCCTACAGCATTCCTGGTTGGAAACTTGATATTCATGTGATAGGTTGAGGCCACAGCCTTAAAAGTGTGAAGTCTAGTCCTCCCAAGGATGGCAATGTAAGTAGAAGATGCTTTGATAACCAAAAAGTTTAGCATCTGTGTGGCCTCTATTGGCTTCTGTCCGATCGTGATGGGCAACTGAATAGTTCCCTCAACTTTAGACTTTACTCCATTGAACCCGTATATAAGCGTGTTGGAGGGGGTCAACCGAGAGTCGTTATACCCCCATCTTCATAAATACGTCATGAAACAAGATATCCATAGAAGCTCCATTGTCTATCAAGACTCTCTTCACCTCTGAATTTCCAATCACAGGAGTTATGACCAACGGGTCGTCATGGGGGAACTTAATCCCTTCCACGTCCGAATCACCGATACAAATTGCTACTTCAGTTCTTGCACGCTTTAGTGTTTCTCCAACAATGTGCATTACTTCTCTAGCATAAGCCTTTTGAGAATTCTTTGTTGTCCCGGCCGCGGTCGGGCCTCCTGAGATCATGTTGATGACTGGCCTTCGGGGCTGCAGGTTGCGATCTCGATCATCGTCGCTCCTATCATACTCTCTTCTCTAATTACCACGATCTTCAACCTTAGTGAAGTGGCTCAGCTTCCCTCTACGGATCAAGACTTGATCTCATCTTTGAGTTGCATGCAATCATCAGTGTCATGCCCCACATCCTTATGGAATTTGCAATATTGATTCTTGTTTCTTTTTGAGGGATTCCTCCTGAGTGGCTACGGCCATCGAAAATCCTTATCCTTCTCAATATCCGACAAGATTCGACTCCTTGGAATGTTCAAACTTGCATACTCAGCAAACCTTGGTCCTAGAACAGAGTCGGAGTCTTTGCTAGTTCGGGGATATTTGTCCCTAGCATCATACTCCTGCTCTGTCTTACGCTTTTTAGAGTTCCTATCTTCACGACTTACGGTAGAGACCACTGTTTTCCTCATGCTTTCCTCAGCCTTTATGAATTTTCTCGCCCTTTTTTGGAGCTCAGTCATGCTCTTAGGGGGGTGCTTTGCTAACGACATTTGAAAGAAGGTATTTGTCGTCCCATTCTCTAAGGCTTTCATAGCTACTTTGTTTTCCAGATCAGGGACGTTCAGCGTCTCCTTAGTAAAGCGCTTGAGGTAATCCCTTAGGTTCTCATTCTTTCCTTGCTTCACCTGCATGAGGGATGCAGAGCTTGTTTAATGAACTTTCCCACTGACAAATTGGTTGATAAAAGCCATGCTCAATTCCTTGAAAGAGCCAATCGAGTTTGATGGCAAACGACTATACCATCTTTGAGCCATGCCCACTAGGGTTTGAGGGAACTCCCTATACTTGAGAGCGTCACTGGAAGGCTGCAACAGCAATGCATTCGAGAACGTTCTAACATAGTTTGTGGGATCACCCGTTCCATCATAGGCCTTTATAGTAGGCATCTTAAACTTCTCAGAGATGTGAGCATTCATCACCTCCTCGGTAAACGGCGGTGTGGGATCGTTAAAATCTCCAAGTTGCATCAAGTCTTTGGGGTCAGCCCTGGGGATTTACACCTTTTTAGTTTCACCTCTTGGGGCATCTGCCCTTTTATGCCTTCTAGACGGCCTCTCCAAATCAAATATGGGAATCTCTCCTGACCTCGGAGGGGGTCGATTCTGATTCTACCTCTGTTGCTCCCTTGCGATCTCCTCCTTTAACCTCTGAATCTCGGCTTCATGAGCCTTAATCCTTTCAGCAGCTGTCATTGGGGGTCTATCATGGATTCTTCGAGTTTGCCTTCTCGGGGCCTCATCTCAATCGTCATCATATATGGCCTCATCTCGATCGTCATCATATATGTATATATGTATTATTTATCATAATTTAGCAAATTATGATATATTATATACATATATAAATAAATGTATGTATGTATTATATATCATAATTTAGCAAATTAATTTTATTATGAAATTTGTTAAAAAATGTATGAAAATTATTTTTTTCATAAAAATAAAAATCCTCAATTTTCCGCGGGGATTCCCATTCCCCGTTCGAGACGGGGATTGAGGAACAAAATATTCGTTCGGGGATCGGGGCGGGTTCAGGGAGCGGGTAGGGATTCAGAGATCGGGAGCAAGGATTGCACTCCCCAATCCCGAAGTGACCCGCTTATCCACGGTATATAGTACTTTATATATTTTTAGGGAATTGTTAAAAAAGCTCCAAATTTTACTATTTAAACTCCACTTTTATATTTATATTACTTAAATGTTCATCATTTTACTATTCAAACTCCATCATGCTCCATCATACTATGGATATTTATGTAATTTAATATAAAAATGGAGCTTAAATAACACTACTTGGAGCTTCTTTAACAATTCCCTATTTTTATTTTAATAAAAATAACAAAAATAATATAATCAAAATAATAATAATAATAATAATAATAATAATAATAATAATAATAATAATAATATTTTAGTCATTTAATTATTTTAAATTGTTAATTAAAAAATATATTTGTGAAAAAGCAAATACTATTAGTATAAGTTCATTTGTTTAGGATTTGTTTTCAAAAATATCCAAATTCCAGAATTTTTTTGCAAAAATATCCAAGTTGTAGATTTTTTTTAAAATACGGTGCAACCTCATTTGCAACCCCAAATACAATTGCTACAATCTCCCGCACAACCACATACGCAATTTCTATCATTTTTTTGCAAAAAAGTTTGAAAACGTAGGTATTTTTGATAATTTCCCTTATTTAATACATTTTATCCACACCAACAAATTTAACAAAGAGAAAAATCAACACTAACAAATCATATTTAAAATTTATATCAATAAACTTACCAAAATGTAAAGATCATTCAAATAATTTTTAATATACTTATCATGAATTTCATAAATACATTAGTGATAATTAAAATAAAAAATCAAATTTGCTAGAATTAAAAATGGATTATGGTTCATATATGAGTGCATAACCTGAAAAATTAATTATCCAACGCATCAAATTTAATACAAAATTTCATTTAAATTTGAATAGTGAGGCCAACCTAAAAAATGGGTTATCTAATATGTAGATTCCTGTATACGTGCGTGTGCGTGGAGTATCATCTAATTTATATTAATTAATCAGTGATGTTGTCCGAGAAGCATGGATATCAACTATACTAGATAAAACCTAAAGATGAAGCACTAATGAAGAAAATCACAATTATGTTTTAAGGTAATATACCTATTATCAAGTATCTTCACATGCATAATACATTATCTAATTACTACTATTCAGAACATGAGATGTATTTTATGATTCGGTGGGAGCCGAGAGCTTGAATAAAGGAATCCTTACATATATCTGGTAAGTCATGTTTCACACATGAATTTGTGTTCTTTGTACTAGACAAATTCGCACATGTGCATAATGTCGATTAACCTAGACACATTATTCAAAACCAACACTAGAAAAAAAAAATTTAAAAAAAAGAAATAAAAAAAGAAAACTATGTCAACGATAATGTAGGCATTTTTTAAGGGTATTGCTCAAATAAGAACAATCGTGAGATATAAGATCTAATCATAGCCACTCATTTCTATATATCATCTTCATATCCTACCATCTATTATTTTTATTAATTTTTTAATATGTCACCATCATCTTCTTCTTCCTCCAACTACCCACCAACCTCGACCACCGGCGACCAGTAAAAAATCACCATCGTTTAACAGAAATCACCACAGTACCGCCACTTCTGACCACCACACTACCGCCACCACCAAAAAATCACCGCCAGTAAACAAAAATCACAACAACCAAAATAATCACAAACCATCACATCGCAGCCACCTCCGGCCACCACCAACAAATCACCAACACCAACCCGAAAATCACCACAAGATCGACACAAATCAGCAAGGAATCACAAAAAAATCACTGTCAAACAAAAATCAGTATCGCGCCACCTCCAACCACCACAGCCTCACCACTTCCGAACTAAATACTCCCCTCCCACCACAACCGCCCTCCCACAATCATCCAAACGCCGTCGTATCTCCTCCTTTAAGTGCCGCTTCTCCTTCACTTTCCTCTGCCACCGTTCCTCCAACTTCAACCACTCATTCGATGATGAAACCACCACAAAACCAATTGACTTCTACTGGCAAAACGACCACCAAGAATGGAACCTAGCTCCCTAGAATGATGAATTAAAATCAAAACGACGTCGTTCGATCATTTACCATTTTTAAAACTGTGAAAATTAAAAGCTCGATGTAAATTAGATCGAAGGCAGGTGATGGGGAAGGTGTTGGTGGTGTTGGTGTGGGGGTAGAAGGTGGTGACAAAAGGTGGGAGTGGCAGTAGATGGTGGGCAGGGAGGAGGTAGGGGTGGGGGAGGTGGGTGAAGGTAGGTGATTGTGGTGTTGGTGGGTGGAGGCAGGTGGTGTTAGTCAGTAGAGAGAGAAGATAGAGGGGGGAGAGGGTGGGCCGATGGTGGCAGTGGCGGTGGTGGTGGTGGGTGGTGGTAGCGGAGGGCGGTGGGTGGAGGCAAGTGGTGGTGGTGGTGTGGTGGGTGGTGGTAGGCGCGTGTGAGTGTGTGTATGTGTGTTTCGTGTGTGTGGTGGGTGTGTGTGGTGGATGTGTTGTGTTATGCGTGTTTGTATTGTATGGCTAGGATTTAAAATTGGTTTAAAAATTGGTTTAAAAATTGTTGGGCTGAGATTAGATCTTAGTTCTCACCATAATTTAGGGTTCTCATTTGAGGAAGAACCTTTCTAATATTTGTTCAGAGCAATCTGGAGGGGAGTTGCCCTAAGGCATTGTGCGTGAGGCCTCCAAAATTATATGGGTGACATTTTCCTCCCATAATATATACATCATTTAATGTAAATAAAATCTTAGTAAAAAATGAGGTATCACAATATTTTTTTTAAAAATTTCTACAATGTGGGTATTTTTGAAAAAGTCCTTTATTTTTCATTCAATATTAATATTTTTTTAAATTTTATATTATATAAACTCAAGGTCCAAAAAATTCGTCCAGTAATTTTGATATTTTGTTCCAAAAATTTAATATTTTATGTCTTAGTTGATTTTACTGCCGTCATTTTTTCAAATATTTTTCAAAAAAATGTGTTTTTATAGAAAATAGAAGTATTCTCGCAAAAACAATTTTAAAAAAATTAAAATTTTAAAAAATCTTTAAAAATCTTATAGTTGAATTTCAGTTACGAGTTCTGAGTCGACTAATTGACCGAGAAAAAAGTCCCATAAAGAGTTCTTACCAATCCATCCCTCGATCGACATGCATAAACCCGCTATTACCACATAAGGAACTCAACCAATCAATCTAACATTCAAAATATTCAAGATCAGGATTTACATTCAATCCTTTGTTAATAGTATTTTTGTTGTTCGTTCGCAGGGAAGGACTGAATGTAATATCAAGTTCAAGTATCTTATCTCTTTACGTCTAGAAGTGTGTGAGAAGAATTTTTTTGGGTTTGTGTTTTAGCTAAATTAACCAAGAACTAATTATAAGCACTAAGAATTGATTTTAAACTGAGATTCAAATATATGGGAAAACAATCTAAGAACTGGGGTTCTTCACTTGGTCTCAATACATGCTCAATATTAATGTGATATCTGTGTTCCTACCTTGCTGAAAACAATTCTTCTAAAGTTATACTGCACCCTCCCAGGCTACAATATAGTGCTTACAGCTACACCGTAATTGACACTCCCGTGATACAATCAAAGTATATCTATAAACTGTTATATGCCAAGAATTATATGTCTCACAATTCTCCTATTAATCTCCCGATCTAATATTCAAAATATGTCTGTTAAATCATGTACTAAGATTGCAACTTCTCTCCCAAGCTTATTACAATCCCTAGAATACAATCAAAGGTTCATGACTCCCCTAATTGTGTTAAGATCTCATTAACAAATCAGCCAGGCAGAAAATCACATAATCAAGCATGCATGAATACCAAGGAATACTACCCAATCCTCAGATTAGAGAATTAGTTACGCATATTTAATAAAGAAAACATAATAATAATGATAATGAATGAAAACATAACATTGAAGAAAGAATTGAAGATCGAAAGTACCTTGATACGATTAAAAGCTATGAATTGTTATTATTTACAGTGGTAGGATGTATTTAAATAGGCTCTACAAATCTTGCCCAACAAGATATTACCTTCTATTACAATTAGAATTCAATTCAGGTATTAAAAATTGCCTAAAATACAATTAGAACTAGAAAAGGGCAAAACAGTAATTTGTCTGCTCCAATCTATCTGCTGGTCGTGCTTCCTGGGCCCACCACACGCGGCCTGGTCGTGTAAAACCTATCCCATATTGTAGAAAATCTCTCAAGCTTCGCGTGGACTGTAAATGGGCTGAAAACGGACTTCTAGAACTCCAGATATGGCCCAAACAATATAAAGTGCGCAGCCCTTCTCAAAAATCCGAATTTTAATTAATTAATTCTCCAAGAACGATAGAAGCATCAACTTTAATCAACATTCTCGTAAATCTGCACAACTCAGCAAAACACATCAAAACTACAACAACTTGAGTCCAAAACAATCAATTTAAGCCGAACGGAGGCATTCCCAGTGGATATAAAATCCACTTATCAAACCCCCAAACTTAAACTGATGCTTGTCCTCAAGCATAAACAATTACAACTAACTAACTAACTAGTACCACTTCCGTAGGTGATCACGGTTGCATTTGGCATATGCAACAAGCCCTTTAAACCCCTAGGCAGCCCTAGTGGACGAGTAAGGTCTCGTGAGGGCCTATAGTGAATGTACCCACAAAATCCATTTAACCTAATGCAATGCAATGCATGAATGCAACTAATTTGAAATATGCAACGATCCCCTTCAAACTAACCAAAACCAACTAACAAGCAAATATCTCAAAGAATGCAACTAAATCCAAATAGAGCTCGACCAAGTTCCCGTATACTAACAATACATGAACAGAAACGTGCGTGTGTGCAATGCTCATCAGAAATACTCCCAAAACTAGGTCAAAAATCATACATATCCTTCGCCAAGACAATCACAGGTTTATAAATAGAATAGACTGTAGACACTTCATAACCTAGAAACACCTCCATCCTTATCCAAGGTAGACAGAAATTCATGCTTTATTACTAACTACTACTACACATATATACAAGCATGCTTATTTAACCGTGCAATGGATGAGACCCCAAAAGGCTTATACAATAATACCCATGTAGCGAGTGTTAGGTCAGTGGATCCCAGACTATAAAAGCCTTAGGTCACTAGGACTAAGTCCCCTCAGACTTAATTACTCGAGTATTAAAGAGCTCACCCTAGTTAATTTTGCATATAAACAATTTATTGACTCTTTTTTTTTGTCCTTTTTTTCTTGCTTTTTTTTTCTTTTTCTGCGATCTGGAATGAGCCTTTCTCATTTCCAACCCTAGACTACTCATATAAATATGAGCCGGCTACTAGCCATTTGACACCTAGCCATTATTCACAATTATTTACAATTAAGCATGAAATCCCTGTTTTCCCCCAAACTTAGACTTAATTGTTCTAGGCCATCAAGGGAATAATGAAAATTCTAAATATAATCAAGTGATTAAATCTCAAAACATCCAAACAAGCATGACCTGCCCAAAAGCACCCAATGAGACTGTGTAATTAGTTTTGTTTCCGAAACACATAAGTCAATTTCATAGAAACTATAAATCAACCCTCTATTCATCATTACCACACTCAATTAGACACCTACCTACCAATCAGAATTAGCTCGTCTTAAGGGATCATGAAATATGCATGCCATGAAAATGCAACTAGAATGAACTCACATGGTATACAGAAATAAAAACAGAATGTCCTATATGAAACAAACGTAGATAACACGAACATATATGCATGAATTACTACTACTAATATGCAAAACATGAAATCCTACATGAACACTTATATACAACAACAACTACTCATCCCTCAAAACACCCCCAAACTTAAAATATTCAATGTCCGCATTGAATGGAAGTAAATACAAGGGAAAGTAGAAAACATACCTACTCGTCCTCGCTGTCGTCACCCTCGTCATCCTCATCAGAAGAATCCGGTGGAGGGTACGGAGTCCGAGCTCCAAATATAGGCCACTGAGCAGGAGTACTAGGTGACTGAAACTTTGCCTCCAAAGCTATGCCCATGTCCTCAGAATACTGGCGACTGCTCGTATACATAGCATCCAACCGCCTAGTCATTCGACGAAAATAAGATTCAAAAACGGACATATCCACCATACGTCGCCGAGGTTCTGCAATTGCCACTCCCGTTGCTCTAGGAACATGTGGCGGAGCGCCCGCTCCTTGACCACCAGCACCACCAACTATAAAACCGAGACCCCTAAGATGAGGAATGCCACCCAACCACTCCCCCATCCGGTCAATAGTAACATCATTAATGGAAGACATAGGCTTATACACCGGCTCACCTTCGTACCATTTCACTTTCGAAGTATCACACAAATACGCAATGATAGAAGCATAAGGAATACTGGCCGATGAATTACTTCCCACATACCGAAGAATGTTTTGATTAATAAGGTACCCAAGGTCAACATACTCACCCCTGAGAATACCCCATAGCAGAATAGCTCTCTCAACAGTAACATCGATCACATGGGTTGATGGAAGAATATTAGAACTGATGAAGTAGAACCATGCCCGTGCGAACTTAGACAATGATGCCGCCGGAAAAGTCCTCTTCTCGGTGGTACCCACTCTACACTTCCACTCCGTACCCGGAATACAAAGCTCACCAATGATTGCATCAAGAACAACATCATCCCTAGTCTTCTTCCCCCAATCAGTAGCACCTCTAGGTTTAGGCGGTTGCCTAATCAACGTACGAATCGCACGAGGCGAATAATCCACCTTCTGACCCCTCACAACCGTGGCATTATTCCTTGCTATCGAAGCATTAGCATAGAATTCCCTAACCACATCCAACGAGCCATCATTAGCAAATTCACAAAAGAACGTCCAACCCCGCTCACTAATCATCGCCACCATCTCCTCATACTTATACGGCACAAGCCTTCTTTCATGAATAACCCCCTTCGAAACTAACCTACCATACTCCGCCTTGGCATTCTCATTCACAAATTTTTCCACTCCATCTCCCACAACATCATTCTCATCCGAAGATGGACGAGCACTACTACTACCACCCATTAATCGTTGCCTTTTAGGAGCCATAATCAACAAATATCAAACAAGGCACAATAATCTCCAAACAATTCACCAAATAAAGAACCCCCAAATTACACACCAAGAACCCTAGCTTGCAAAATTCACAAATTCAAATAAAAGATGAGATAGAATATTACCCAATTGAATCAAAGAGGTGAACTTGCTAGATGAATCCCAAAAAAATTCGAATTTAATTCCCCCTTGAACTTTGAATGGATGAAAGTTAAGAATTTGGGATAATATAGAAGTGTTTGTGGGTGTATGGGTGTATGTATATATATATAGGAGATGTAAGTAATAAAGATGAAATTATATGTAGTATAGGATTGGGGTTGTTTAGGATTGAATTTAAGATAGAATGGGATTTAGGAATGATAGTGTTTAGGAGATGAATTGAAATTAAGGTATGTATGGGATTTAGGAGATGAATTAGGATATAGGAAAAAAAATTAGGTGAAAAGAGTGAAAAGTTTGAGGTTTAAAGGCAAAAATTCGTGTACAATGCAGGGGAACAAGGCGCTGACTGCGCTGAGGCGCTTGTTGCGCCAGTTGAAGCAGCGTGACAGGGCGCAAACAGCGCGGAGACGCTTGTTGCGCGAGTTGAAGCAGCGTGACAGGGCGCAAACAGCGCGGAGAGGCTCTTGGCGCAGTCCCTGTCTGCGTTACAGGGCGCTTGTTGCCTTGTGGCGCAGTCAGCTTAGGACTGTTCTGCAATTTTGAGTGCTGCTTTTTTTTTTTCTTTTTTCTTTCTTTTCACAACAAAATTTTTTTTTTTTTTCACTCACAACACTCTCTTTCTTTCTTTTTTTTTTTTTACAAACTCACAACACTCTCTTTTTTTTTTTACAAACTCACAACACTCATTTTTTTTTTCTCTATATTTTTTTTTTTCACACAAATACTACATCACTTGGGTTGCCTCCCAAGAAGCGCTCGTTTAACGTCAATAGCTTGACGTACTTCCTCAATTCATAGTAGGGTCTTGAAGGTGGAGAATGCTCATTCCTTGCTCCACTGTTTCTCCAAGCAGGTATGGCTTAAGTCTCTGCCCATTCACCTTGAATACATCCGACCCTTCTCTAATAATCTCACAAACCCCATTAGGATAAACCTTCACAATCTCAAAAGGACCAGACCATCTTGATCTAAGCTTTCCAGGGAATAAACGGAGTCTTGAATTAAACAATAGAACATGTTGCCCAACCTCAAATTCCTTCTTCTGAATGTGCTTGTCATGCCACAATTTGGTCTTCTCCTTGTAGATACTAGCATTTTCATAAGATTGGAGCCTAATCTCCTCAAGCTCTCCAAGTTGAAGCAAACGCTTCTCTCCCGCAGATTTAAGATTAAAATTCAACTCTCTTGTCGCCCAAAATGCCTTATGCTGAAGTTCCACCGGCAAATGACAAGGCTTCCCAAAGATCAACCTATACGGAGACATTCCAATAGGTGTTTTAAATGCCGTTCTATATGCCCAAAGTGCATCATCAAGCTTTGTTGACCAATCTTTTCTCGAACTTGCCACTGTCTTCTCCAAAATTGACTTCAGCTCACGATTCGAAATCTCAACTTGTCCACTTGTTTGCGGATGATAAGGAGTTGCCACCTTTTGTGTCACACCATACTTTTTCAAGAGATCAGCCACCTGTTTATTGCAAAAGTGCGAACCTCCATCATTGATAATAGCCCTTGGCACTCCAAATCTAGTGAACACATTTTTCTTCAAGAACTTCTTCACCACTCTAGCATCATTAGTAGGAGACGCAATTGCTTCAACCCATTTAGAGACATAATCAACTCCCACCAAAATATACTGATTTCCATAAGAAGATGGAAATGGACCCATGAAGTCCATCCCCCACACATCGAAAATCTCCACCTCAAGAATAGATTGTAAAGGCATCTCGTTCCTCCTCGAAATATTCCCAACTCGTTGACATCTATCACATTTAACCACAAAGTCTCTACCATCTTGATGCATGGTTGGCCAATAGAATCCTGACTGTAAAACTTTCGCCACTGTCTTCATGCTACTGTTATGACCTCCACACTCTAGAGAATGGCAATGTCTGAAAATATGAGGAACTTCATCATGAGGTACACATCTACGAAACATTCCATCAGCACATTCTTTGTAAAGCAGCGGTTCTTCCCAATAGTAATGCTTCACATCATAAAAGAACTTCTTCTTCTGATTATAAGAAAGATTATCCGGCACAACTCCTCCCACAATGTAATTCACAAAATCTGCATACCATGGTGTAGACAAGGGCACACCTAGAAGCTGCTCTTCCGGAAATTTATCATTGATAGGTATTTCACCTCCTACCTCTCCATCTCCTTGGTCCAACCTAGATAAATGATCAGCTACCAAGTTCTCAGACCCCTTCTTATCTCGAATCTCAAGATCAAATTCCTGAAGTAAAAGAATCCAACTAACTAGACGAGGTTTGGCATCCTTCTTTGTCATCAAGAAACGAATAACAGCATGATCCGAATAGACAATCACCTTAGACCCAACAAGATAGGATCTGAATTTATCAAGTGCAAACACCACTGCAAGTAGCTCTTTCTCCGTAGTGGAATAGTTGATTTGCGCGTCATCAAGAGTCTTGCTTGCATAAGCTATCACGTGCATCCGCTTATCCTTCTTTTGCCCAAGAACAACACCCACAGCATAGTCACTAGCATCACACATAAGCTCAAATGGCAAGCTCCAATCGGGAGATGTAACTATGGGTGCAGAAGTAAGTTCCTTCTTCAACCTGTTAAAAGCATCAAGACAACTTTCATCAAAGTCAAAAACACGATCCTTATCAAGAAGATTGCAGAGTGGCCGAGCTAACTTGGAGAAATCCTTGATGAACCGTCGATAAAAACCAGCATGCCCAAGAAAGCTTCGAATTCCTTTCACAGATGAAGGTGGTGGCAATTTTTCAATAACTTCAATTTTTGCTCTATCGACCTCAATGCCTTTGTTAGAGATTTTATGCCCAAGCACAATGCCTTCCTTCACCATGAAGTGACATTTTTCCCAATTAAGAACAAGATTCGTTTCAGTACATCTCTGCAACACCTTTGATAAACTGGCTAGACATGATTCAAAAGAAGAACCATAAACCGTGAAGTCATCCATAAAGACCTCCATGTCTCGCCCTATAAAATCTGAGAAAATGTGGTTCATGAGCCGTTGAAACGTCGAAGTACCATTACACAAACCAAAAGGAAGCCTACGATAAGCAAAAGTGCCATACGGACAAGTAAAGGTGGTCTTCTCTTGATCTTCGGGTGCAATAGGAATCTGAAAGTAACCCGAGAATCCATCCAGAAAGTTGTAATACTCATTACCCGCCAACCTTTCGAGCATTTGATCAATGAATGGGAGGGGAAAGTGATCTTTGCGAGTAGCATTATTCAACTTCCTATAATCAATGCAAACTCTCCAACCTGTTACTGTTCTCGTAGGAATCAACTCATTCTTCTCATTGTGAACAACAGTCATCCCACCTTTCTTAGGCACAACATGAATAGGGCTAACCCATTTACTGTGTGGAACCGAATATATGATACCAGCATCAAGCAACTTAGTGATTTCTTTCTTCACCACCTCTTGCAAATTCGGATTCAATCTTCTTTGTCCCTCAATCACAGGCTTATGATCATCTTCTAAGGCAATTCTATGCATGCAAAGAGCAGGGCTAATTCCCTTGATATCTTGAATTGTCCAACCAATAGCTGATTTATATTGCCGAAGAACATGTAATAACTTTTCTCTCTCATCATCAATGAGCAAAGCAGAAACTACCACAGGATATGTATCATTAGGACCAAGAAAGGCATACCTCAAATTATCAGGTAGAGGTTTAAGTTCCACCTGTGGTGCCTCTGAAAGTGTAAAAACCATCTCAACTTCTGTGTCTCGTACAACCAGTGCTTCTTCTTCGACTACATCATCCAACACCCGATCTGCTCCCACGAAGTGTTCATTCTCGAGCTGCACAATGTCATCAACTATGTCAATGGTAAAACAAGTTGCTCCAAAAGGAGGCATCTTCATTGCTTTGTTCAGATCAAATTCCACTTTGTCCTCGCCAACATTCAATGTCAATTTTCCAGCTTTAACATCGATTGTAGTGCTAGCAGTAGCCAAGAATGGCCGTCCCAAGATAATGGGTATCTCGACATCTTCATCCATCTCTAACACCACAAAATCACAAGGTATGACAAATTTATCCACTTTAACAACCACGTCTTCAATAACTCCCAATGGATACTTAACAGAACGATCCGCCAACTGAAGTGAAATCCGTGTCTTTTTAAGTTCTCCAAGACCAAGCCTTTTGCAGATTGAATATGGCATCAAACTCACACTTGCACCTAAGTCACACAAGGCTTTCATGTTTTCCATCTTCCCAATAGTGCAAGGCAAAGAGAAGCTTCCCGGATCTTTCAATTTCTGAGGAATGGCCTTTTGGATGACTGCACTGCATTCAGCATTAAGAGTAATAGTCTCTGCATCTTCAAGTTTCCTCTTCTTTGTCAACATCTCCTTAAGAAATTTAGCATAAAGTGGCATCTGATTAAAGCTTCAGCCAACGGAATATTAACATGCAACTGCTGGAACATAGTCAAGAACTTCTCGTACTGCTTCTCTAAATGCCTGTTGTGAAGTCTCTGTGGAAATGGAATAGGAGGAACATAAGGTGGTGGAGGAACATATGGCTTTTCTGAATCTTCTTCCTTCTTCTTTGCATCTTCTTTTTCTGACGTGTCTGCAGCAATCTCCACTGGCTTATCCTCTTTCTCAGTATCACTCTCCTTAGGCTTAAGAATCTCAACCTCGGGCAACTCTCTTCCGCTCCTCAAAGTAATTGCTTTGCATTGCTCTTTACCAGTCTGGTCGGGTTGACTAGGAAGTGATCCTTGCTCACGAACACCCATCTTTGAGGCAATCTGTCCAATCTGTGTTTCTCGCATCTTTTGAGATGATGCCATCTGATCTATTCTTGATTCCATATTAGCCAATGCCCCAGAAGTCCCTTGCATAATCTTATTTAGTGCAACCTCCCACTCAGCTGGTTCTTTCTTTGGCGGAGGTTGATACTGCTGCTGTGCTTGATATGGTGGTCGTGACTGAAAACCAGGAGGTTGATTCTGCCTTGGAAATGCATAGGAAGGATTAGCTGCATGATTATTGCTGTAAGAAAGATTATTGTTTGGCCTTTGATTCGGATTGTAGTAAGAATTATTCTGCACAGGCCAAGGCTGTCTTCCTTGAATAAAAGATGCTTCTTCTGGAAATTGTGGAGCATACGAGTTCTGACTAGCACCATAATCATGATACCCTTCCATAGGTGAAGAAATAGCATTCACATTTACCTTTTGTCCTCGCACCTCCTGAGTTAGAGTATCCAACTTTTGAGCCAGCATGTTGATCATCTCAGATTCTTGTGCTGCTTTTGCTGAGCTCGTTCCACTAGGTGCCCATGAATAATTATTAGATGCTAATTCCTCAAGAAGTGCTTTAGCCTGTGTAGTTGGTGCCTTCTTGAAATTTCCACCAGCAGCCACATCCAAACTCAAACGAATATCCGCATTCATGGCCCCATAAAAAGTACTAATGACCTGCCAATCTTCTAAGCCATGATGTGGACACTTCCTCAATAGTGCCTTGAATCTCTCCCATGCCTGATATAGACCTTCACCCGGTTGTGCTTTAAAACTCATAATCATAGTCCTCAACTGTTGCGTCTTGTCAGAGGGATAGTATTTGGACAAGAATGCCGTAGAAAGACTCTCCCATGTAGCAACCGAAGTGTTTGGAAGTTGCTGAAACCATTCCAAAGCTCTTCCCTTAATAGAGTAGGGAAACATATGGAGACGAATCTGATCACTTGTAACGCCAGTGATTCTGAATGAGCCACACATCTGCACAAAACGCTCTAGATGTCTGTGTGGATCTTCTAATTCAATGTCTCCTTCAAAAGCTTGATTGCTGATCATCTGAATTAAGCTCGGATTAATATGGAACTGAGCTCCACCAATCTCTGGAGTTTTGTACATGCAATTGGCTGGATTCGGTGTCTCATGGTCCCAAATAGAAGACTGATCAACATTAACAGCTGGTCGAGGTTCTGGATCTCCCATCTTAGCTTTATCTTTTCTTAGCTTTCTCAAAGTACGCTCGATTTCAGGGTCAAATTCCAATTTTCTAGCGCAAGATGAACGTAGCATACACCTGAAAATCACCAACAAAACAACTTGTGGAACCAATTAAAATCTAAACAATAAGAAACAATTAACCAAAACTCAACTATACTGCCTTCCCCGGCAGCGGCGCCAATTTGTTAATAGTATTTTTGTTGTTCGTTCGCAGGGAAGGACTGAATGTAATATCAAGTTCAAGTATCTTATCTCTTTACGTCTAGAAGTGTGTGAGAAGAATTTTTTTGGGTTTGTGTTTTAGCTAAATTAACCAAGAACTAATTATAAGCACTAAGAATTGATTTTAAACTGAGATTCAAATATATGGGAAAACAATCTAAGAACTGGGGTTCTTCACTTGGTCTCAATACATGCTCAATATTAATGTGATATCTGTGTTCCTACCTTGCTGAAAACAATTCTTCTAAAGTTATACTGCACCCTCCCAGGCTACAATATAGTGCTTACAGCTACACCGTAATTGACACTCCCGTGATACAATCAAAGTATATCTGTAAACTGTTATATGCCAAGAATTATATATCTCACAATTCTCCTATTAATCTCCCGATCTAATATTCAAATTATGTCTGTTAAATCATGTACTAAGATTGCAACTTCTCTCCCAAGCTTATTACAATCCCTAGAATACAATCAAAGGTTCATGACTCCCCTAATTGTGTTAAGATCTCATTAACAAATCAGCCAGGCAGAAAATCACATAATCAAGCATGCATGAATACCAAGGAATACTACCCAATCCTCAGATTAGAGAATTAGTTACGCATATTTAATAAAGAAAACATAATAATAATGATAATGAATGAAAACATAATATTGAAGAAAGAATTGAAGATCGAAAGTACCTTGATACGATTAAAAGCTATGAATTGTTATTATTTACAATGGTAGGATGTGTTTAAATAGGCTCTACAAATCTTGCCCAACAAGATATTACCTTCTATTACAATTAGAATTCAATTCAGGTATTAAAAATTGCCTAAAATACAATTAAACTAGAAAAGGGCAAAACAGTAATTTGTCTGCTCCAATCTATCTGCTGGTCGTGCTTCCTGGGCCCACCACACGCGGCCTGGTCGTGTAAAACCTATCCCATATTGTAGAAAATCTCTCAAGCTTCGCGTGGACTGTAAATGGGCTGAAAACGGACTTCTAGAACTCCAGATATGGCCCAAACAATATAAAGTGCGCAGCCCTTCTCAAAAATCCGAATTTTAATTAATTAATTCTCCAAGAACGATAGAAGCATCAACTTTAATCAACATTCTCGTAAATCTGCACAACTCAGCAAAACACATCAAAACTACAACAACTTGAGTCCAAAACAATCAATTTAAGCCGAACGGAGGCATTCCCAGTGGATATAAAATCCACTTATCAATCAATCCAAACTAGGACCTTCAAATTACTAGAGACGGCCCCATTTATTGTCCACATATTTCATATTTCCTTTTAAAATAATAGTAAAAACGAAAAGATGAAAATATAACAGACACAAAGAATTTTGGAAAATAAATAGGAATCAGTCATAATATACACAAGAGATCACTTGTAAGTGCATGGATAAGAAACACGATGACAGAAATGGTAAGAATATTCTCTGTTATTCAATCATTCAATCTCTCAAATAATATATGTTTGCGATTATATATATATAAACTCCAATGGTACAATATTATAAATTAATATTAAACATCCATAATATAATATATGTTTAATATATTTTCCTAAAATCCCCTTAATTTGGAACATATAAATTTGAGATGCCCAACTTGCTAAAATATAAATCAAATGGTCACTTTCCAAGAGCCTTCGTAAATATGTCTGCCAATTGTTCAGTTATAAAAACGTAAAACGGGGAGATAAGACCATCTTGAATAGCATCTCGTACAAAATGACAATCCAACTTAATATGCTTCACTCTCTTATGAAAAACGGGATTTTTAGCAATGTGTAGTGCCGACTGACGGCGACAAAATAAAGGAATAGCTTTCTTGTGATGAACACCAAGTCTATATAATAGTGCCTTCAACCACTTCAACTCATAAGTAATAGATGACATTGAACGATACTCGCCTTTAGCTGAAAAATGAGATATTGTATGTTGATTTTTAGTCTTCCATTAAATTAAGGACTACCCAAGAATTACTAACCAATCTGTAAGAGATTGTCGAGTAAGTGGACACGTGACCCAATCTGAGTCGCACAAATCAGTGAAAGGTAACTCACCATCTAAATAAAGTAAAATTTCTTGACCTGGAGCCCCCTTTAAATAAAGAACTATATGTAATGCCACATCCTAATGCTCTTGCCGAGGATGTTGTTAAAATGGAGAAAGAATATAACCGTGTATAACAAATCTGGGCGCGTGATCACCAACTATATTAGGCGCCTAACAAGTCTACTATATTTTTTAGGATTTGAAAGATATCCATCAATAGCATGACCAAGTTTATGATTTTGTTCAATTAGTAAAATTGCAGGCATAGCGCCCAACAAACCTGATTCAGTAATAATATCACGAGCATACTTTCGTTGACACAAGAATAATACTTGTGACTACGAGCCACCTCAATACCCAAAAAATACTTTAACACCCCAAGATCATTCATAGAAAAACAAGAGCAAGGATAATCTTTAATCCTCTTTAATGCATGGGAGTCACTTCCAAAAATAATCAAGTCGTCAACATAAACAAGCACATTTATTTGCACACTACCTTTTGTATATGTAAAAAATGAATAATATGAATACGATTACATGAACCCATACTCCTTTAAACCTGTAATAATTTTATCAGACCAATAATGAGGTGATTGTCTTAATCCATATATTGACTTACGAAGACAACAAACTATACCTAGATTTAAAGATTTAAAACCATGAGGAAGTTTTATATATACTTCCTCTCATCAAGATCATCACGTAAGAAAGCATTCTGAACATCCATTTGATGTAATTTCCAATCTTACCTTTAATACTACCAAAAGATTTCTTTCCAAGAGGAAGATACTCCATGGTCCATGTGCCATTATCTTCTAAAGCTTGAATTTCTTTTTGCATAACACTACACCATCCTGGGTCATTCACATCCTCCTTAAAAGATTGTGGCTCCACACATGTAGTAATAGCTGCAAGAAAATTTTGGTGTGTAATAGAAAACTTATCAAAACTTACATAATGTGCTATAGGAAAAAGTGTACTCGAAGGAGAAGTTAAAGTAGGGGAAACATTGGATGGAGCTTTCTATAATACTGTATGTGTCACAAAATCCTTTAGTCTAGTCAATGGAAATATTGTTCTCATTCCACAACCCAACATACTATCCAAAATAGTAGTAGGTACCGGTTCATCCATTGTTGAACTCTCATCTACTTATATGTCAGTAATTCTAGATCAATTGTCTCCATAGTTGGTGGCGTGATAGTCTGTTTAGGAGTATCCATGTTTGAGGTTTCTTTTCGTAATTCTATTGTTCCCTTTGACGTACCATATTACTCAAAATTTTCTAAATCATCTATATACACTTTGTTTTCCACCGGAGAGAGCAATTTATCATTCATAGATTTATTCTCCATGTAAGGAAATTTATCCTCATAAAATTTCACATCACGAGACATGAAAAAAATTATCGTTCAAAGCATATAACTTCCATCCCTTTTTGCCACAAGGATAACCTACGAATATGCACTTTCTACTACGGCTTGCAAATTTATCACCCCTCGCACATTGGTTATGAGAAAAACACACACACCCAAATACACACATATCATATGAGGGTGGAGAATCAAACAAAATTTCACCGGAGGGTGTTCGATAAATCAAATTAGCTGTAGTTGATAAGTTGATTTTATATCCACTTGAAGCGTTCCATATCGGCTTAAATTGATTCACTTGGACTCAATTTTATTGTAGTTTTGATGTGTTTTGTGTAGTTGTGCAGGGTTGCAAGAATATCGATTATGGTTGATGCTTCTGTCGTTTTTGGAGGTTAAATTGATTAAAATTCGAATTTCTGAGAAGGTTGCGCAGTCTACACTGTTTTGGCCATATCTGGAGTTCTAGAAGTCCGTTTTCAGCGATCTTACTGTCCACGCGAAGCCTGGGAGATTTTCTACAACTTAGGACAGGATTCCCATGCGCATGCTGCGTGTGGTGGGCGCAGGCAGCACGACAAACAGACTGATGGGAGCAGGAAATTCCAGTTTTGCCCTTTTTCTAGTTCTAATTATATTTTGGGCAGTTTTTAGTACCTTAATCGAATTCTAATTGTAATAGAAGGTAATTTCTTGCTGGGCAAGAAATTTAGAGCCTATTTAAACACATCTAGCATTGTAATTCGTATCTTTTTTATTAAACGTAGAATTTCAAGGGAGAAAAGTGGAGAAGGATTCAACGCTCGTGACAAGCACGAATCTAGATCTACTTCATCTTTTGTAGACCTTGGATTATAGATTTGTTTTCTCAACTCTTTGTTTTATTAATATTATTGCGTTTTTCTTTCATATCTTGTTTATTATCATGTTTTCATCAAATCCCATGACGATGAACGGTTCAATTATGAGCTAATCGTTGTCATGGGATTTTAACGGATTTATTTATTGAACTTAATATCTTGATGCTTTAAAGATCTGTGTGTGGTGTGTAATTGATATCCTCGTATGGTTACTCTTAATGCTTTTAGATGTGTAGCTAACATCTAAATTGAATTGTTAATCTCTTGTGAAGTGAAAGTGGATCTTGAGATTTAGAACTTGCCATGCTAGCATAGGTTCATAATTGTTTATCAATATGATTCGTGGTGTGAGATGAAAATACTTATACTGTCCTATGTTATCTTTATGGATAACTTGTTCTTCAACCGTTATGTTTTCAAATTCTATGGACATATAGGGTCTAAGCATAATTGGTGTCTATTCATCTTCTATCTCTTTTGTGGATGTATGTTTAGTTTGGTATACGTATGCTGACAGGTAGCGTGTACTTGTTTCGTGTTATCCGATCAGATATCATAACCATTGCATATAGTGATTAAAGGCGCCAGATCTAAGTGAAGTATTTAATGAAGTTAGGATCCCATGTTTATTCTCATATAAGTAATTCGATTTCAATTCTCATTAGTTAATTTAATTCTTAGTTTAATATATTGCCTTTAGTTTAATTTAGATAATCAAAATTCCCAATTAGTTAATTGTCTTAGTAGTGAATTTAAACCATGCATTGTTGAATAGGTACATCTACTGAATTAAAACCAAAACCAGATCTCTGTGGAACGAACTTGATTTATTTCTATATTACTTGTGACCACGTATACTTTCGTGATATTGTGTAAACAAGTTTTTGGCACCGCTGCCGGGGATCATCGGTGTTTTATTTTTTGGTTTATGTGCTTGTCATCAGTGGTCGTTAGCGTTCACTAACTTGGAATTTCTTACTTAGGGGTCATTTGTTAAATCTGAATAGGATTTTCTGAACGACTGAAATTCTGAACGAATGATTGCTGAACAAAAGATGTTATTTGTTTAGCACATTTTTATTTTATCTGAATGACACATTTTAAAATTTTAAATTTAATGTCATTAAATTTGGATTGAAAACTACCATTATTTATTCCAATAATGCACATGATTTGAATAGATTATTTGTCTATTTAAAAAAAAGATATTATCAACTCTAGACTTTCTTGAACATTTTTTCATTAAATTGCATTTTTATTGTATTATACTATATAATGTAGCTTATATTTAATTTTTTTATTAGTTATCTTTATACTAATTTTAAGAAAGAAACTTAATAATCAATTTTACTCCAATCATCAAACTTAAAATTTTAGCATTCAATAATTTATGAAAGAATACTAAAATATTAATAATGCAAATATATGTAAATAATGGTAATATCAAAAAATTTATAAATAATAACTTAATAATAATAAAATTATTGGCATATACTATAAAATATAGCAGTGGACTTGTAATAGAGTCAAAAGAAATAAAACAAAAGTAAAGTTGCATGGTATATGGATGGTTCAGCTAACTATTTTATGGTGAGTGGTCCAGGGGAAATTGGATCGTCCAGATATCTAAAATGTTTAACAAATAATATGGACAAAAGAAAAATCATTCGTTCAGTTCAAATGGCTTCGTTCAGTGATTAACAAATGAGCCCTTAGTTTGTTGTTTCTTGGTGTTTCAGGTACTTGAACGTGTATGCGAACACGTTGGCAAACTCGTAAACTGGCAGAAGAAGAACTTGAAGCAGCAAAAGAGATGGCAGATTTACTAGCAGCAGCAAAGGCTTTGAAGGATTATTCTCAGCCTTAGATCAATGACATTCAGTCTAGCATTGTCAGACTAGCTATTGCAGCTAATACTTTCAAAATCAAGCCGGGCACGATTCAGATGGTGCAGAACTCAGTTCAGTTTGGGGGTGCTCCTACGGAGGATCCTAACATGCATATCAGGGACTTCATTGAGATTTGCGACACTTTCAAGTTTAATGGTGTGCCGGATGATGCGATCAAATTGAGACTTTTCCCATTCTCTCTGAGGGATAAGGCTAAGGGCTGGTTGCACTCTCTACCAGCCGGTTCCATTACTACATGGGAGGATCTTGCTCAGAAATTTCTTACTAAATTCTTCCCTATGGCAAAAACTGCAGCAATAAGGAACCAGCTAACTCAGTTTCAGCAGCAATCTGGTGAATCTTTGTGTGAGGCTTGGGAACGTTATTAGGAGATGCTTCGTAGGTGTCCACATCATGGCATGCGTGATTAGATGGTTATCAATGGTTTTTACAATGGGTTGGGAGCACAGTCTAGACCTTTGCTAGATGCAGCATTGGGTGGAGCTCTGTGGGCTAAGAGCTATGAGGAGGCTTATGATCTTATTGAGACGATGGCTGCTAATGAATATCAAAATCCAACCCAGAGGCTTTCTCAAGGCAAGGTAGCAGGTGTTTTTGAAGTAGATGCAGCAACAGCTATTTCAGTTCAGTTGAAGGCTTTTACGATGAAGGTGGATTCTCTTGCTAATTATGGAGTTCAGCAGGTTGCTAGTATTTGTGAGTTATGTGTGGGCGCACATGAGACAAATCAGTGTGCTATCTCGTCTGAATCAACAAAGTTTGTTAGTAATTTTCAGAGACTTGCTGCACCAGTTCCAGCCACTTATCATCCGAATAACAGGAATCATTCCAATTTCAGCTGGAGCAATAATCAAGGTGCTCAACAGTAACAGCCTTATCAGCAGTTTCAGGGTCAGCAAACGAGGCCATTCAATCAAGGTTTTCAACAGCAGTATGCTCCAAGGCAACCATATCAACCTCCAGGATTTCAACAGCAGTCTCAGGTTAATGTGGGGCAATCTTTTAATGAAAAATGAGAATTAGAGGAGTTGAGGATGATGGTTAAAAGTCAGGCAGTTTCTCTTAAGACCTTGGAGAACCAGATGGGACAGCTTGCAAGTGCTTTACTTAATAGGCCACAAGGAACTCTTCCTAGCGATACGGAGGATAATCCAGGTAGAAGGGAAAGCAAAGAACAGGTGAATGCAGTTACTTTGAGATCTAGAAAAGTCATGAGGGATCCTAAATCAGTAGCTAAGGAAGATGAAGATGTTCAGAATCAACAGGTTAAAAAATCTGCAGTGCCAGAAATTGAGAAATCTGATTTAGTGGCTGATCAGCTTGATGGTGAGAAGAGGAAGAAACCTGTTGAAAAGTCTACTCCGGAGCAATCTTCAAAAAATAATCAGATCTATCCTCCTCCTCCATATCCTGGACGCTTGCAGAAAAGTCAAGAGAAACAGTTTCAGAAGTTTATGGATGTCTTCAAGAATTGTCCATTAACATTCCTTTTGTTGAAGCATTGGAGCAGATGCCGAGATATGCAAAGTTCATGAAGGATATTTTGTCACGAAAGAGAAGGTTGGAAGAATTTGAAACAGTGGCTCTAATAGAGGAGTGTAGAGCAGTTCTGCAGCAGAAGTTGCCAAACTTAAAGATCCGGGAAGTTTCACCATCCCGTGCACTATTGGCAACCTTTCTTTCAGCAAGTGTTTGTGTGACTTGGGAGCTAGCATCAATCTCACGCCTTTATCTGTGTTCAAGCAACTTGGTCTACCGGAGCCAAAGCCAACCAACATCTCTTTGCAGTTGGCTGATAGGTCGATCACGTATCCGAGGGGTATAGTGGAGGATGTCTTAGTGAAAGTTGATAAGCTCATATTTCCTGCTAATTTTATGATTTTAGATTTTGAAGAAGACAAGAAGATTCCCATAATCTTGGGAAGGCCGTTTTTAGCTACGGGTCGTACTTTGATCGATGTGCAAAAAGGAGAGCTTACAATGAGGGTGCAAGATCAGAATTTCACCTTTAATGTGTTCAAGGCCATGAAATTTTCGATAGAGGAGGAAGAGTGTTGCTGTGGAATTAGTTTAAGAAGTTTATGGATGTCTTCAAGAAATTGTCCATTAACATTCCTTTTGTTGAAGCATTGGAGCAGATGCCGAGATATGCAAAGTTTATGAATGATATTTTGTCACGAAAGAGAAGGTTGGAAGAATTTGAAACAGTGGCTCTAACGGAGGAGTGTAGTGCAATTCTGCAGCAGAAGTTGCCACCCAAACTTAAAGATCCGGGAAGTTTCACCATCCCGTGCACTATTGGCAACCTTTCTTTCAACAAGTGCTTGTGTGACTTGGGAGCTAGCATCAATCTCATGCCTTTATCTGTGTTCAAGCAACTTGGTCTACCGGAGCCAAAGCCAACCAACATCTCTTTGCAGTTGGCTGATAGGTCGATCACGTATCCGAGGGGTATAGTGGAGGATGTCTTAGTGAAAGTTGATAAACTCATATTTCCTGCTAATTTTATGATTCTAGATTTTGAAAAAGACAAGAAGATTCCCATAATCTTGGGAAGGCCGTTTTTAGCTACGGGTCGTACTTTGATCGATGTGCAAAAAGGAGAGCTTACAATGAGGGTGCAAGATCAGAATTTCACCTTTAATGTGTTCAAGGCCATGAAATTTTCGATAGAGGAGGAAGAGTGTTGCTGTGGAATTAGTTTAAGAAGTTTATGGATGTCTTCAAGAAATTGTCCATTAACATTCCTTTTGTTGAAGCATTGGAGCAGATGCCGAGATATGCAAAGTTTATGAAGGATATTTTGTCACGAAAGAGAAGGTTGGAAGAATTTGAAACAGTGGCTCTAACGGAGGAGTGTAGTGCAATTCTGCAGCAGAAGTTGCCACCCAAACTTAAAGATCCGGGAAGTTTCACCATCCCGTGCACTATTGGCAACCTTTCTTTCAACAAGTGCTTGTGTGACTTGGGAGCTAGCATCAATCTCATGCCTTTATCTGTGTTCAAGCAACTTGGTCTACCGGAGCCAAAGCCAACCAACATCTCTTTGCAGTTGGCTGATAGGTCGATCACGTATCCGAGGGGTATAGTGGAGGATGTCTTAGTGAAAGTTGATAAACTCATATTTCCTGCTAATTTTATGATTCTAGATTTTGAAAAAGACAAGAAGATTCCCATAATCTTGGGAAGGCCGTTTTTAACTACGGGCCGTACTTTGATCGATGTGCAAAAAGGAGAGCTTACAATGAGGGTGCAAGATCAGAATGTCACCTTTAATGTGTTCAAGGCCATGAAATTTTCGACAGAGGAGGAAGAGTGTTGCAGTGTGGAATTAGTTTCAGAAGTTTATGGATGTCTTCAAGAAATTGTCCATTAACATTCCTTTTGTTGAAGCATTGGAGCAGATGCCGAGATATACAAAGTTTATGAAGGATATTTTGTCACGAAAGAGAAGGTTGGAAGAATTTGAAACAGTGGCTCTAACGGAGGAGTGTAGTGCAGTTCTACAGCAGAAGTTGCCACCCAAACTTAAAGATCCGGGAATTTTCACCATCCCGTGCACTATTGGCAACCTTTCTTTCAGCAAGTGCTTGTGTGACTTGGGAGCTAGCATCAATCTCATGCCTTTATCTATGTTCAAGCAACTTGGTCTACCGGAGCCAAAGCCAACCAACATCTCTTTGCAGTTGGCTGATGGGTCGATCACGTATCCGAGGGGTATAGTGGAGGATGTCTTATTGAAAGTTGATAAGCTCATATTTTCTGCCGATTTTATGATTCTAGATTTTGAAGAAGACAAGAAGATTCCCATAATCTTGGGAAGGCCGTTTTTAGCTACGGGCCGTACTTTGATCGATGTGCAAAAAGGAGAGCTTACAATGAGGGTGCAAGATCAGAATGTCACCTTTAATGTGTTCAAGGCCATGAAATTTTCGACAGAGGAGGAAGAGTGTTGCAGTGTGGAATTAGTTTCAGAAGTTTATGGATGTCTTCAAGAAATTGTCCATTAACATTCCTTTTGTTGAAGCATTGGAGCAGATGCCGAGATATGCAAAGTTTATGAAGGATATTTTGTCACGAAAGAGAAGGTTGGATGAATTTTAAACAGTGGCTCTAACGGAGGAGTGTAGTGCAGTTCTGCAGCAGAAGTTGCCACCCAAACTTAAAGATCCGGGAAGTTTCACCATTCCGTGCACTATTGGCAACCTTTCTTTCAGCAAGTGCTTGTGTGACTTGGGAGCTAGCATCAATCTCATGCCTTTATCTATGTTCAAACAACTTGGTCTATCGGAGCCAAAGCCAACCAACATCTCTTTGCAGTTGGCTGATAGGTCGATCACGTATCCGAGGGGTATAGTGGCGGATGTCTTAGTAAAAGTTGATAAGCTCATATTTTCTACCGATTTTGTGATTCTAGATTTTGAAGAAGACAAGAAGATTCCCATAATCTTGGGAAGGCCATTTTTAGCTACGGGCCGTACTTTGATCGATGTGCAAAAAGGATAGCTTACAATGAGGGTGCAAGATCAGAATGTCACCTTTAATGTGTTCAAGGCCATGAAATTTGCGACAGAGGAGGAAGAGTGTTGCAGTGTGGAATTAGTTGATACGGGTCAGAGAAAGAAGTTTGATCAGTTATTGAGCGTAAAATTGGACTCGCACGTGCTAAAGCATCACATCAGTGATTCCATTGACAGTTCTTCAATTCGAGATCTCTCGAATGTAAAGCTGGGGAAACTTCCACCGCATTTGAGGTATGTCCTTTTGAATAATGAGCTAGTGATTTTTGAAGAGGGGCATGATAATGTGTTGCGAAGGTGGAAAGCCGATGATAAGGAAGAAGAAAGTTTTATTCAGCCGTTCGAGTCGGAGAAGCACCTTAGAGGTGTGAAGAAGAAAAATAAGAAGATTAGGCCGTTGGGTAGTAAAATCAGGTTGAAGTCTGACGGAAGAGATTTGTGGAAAGTAAGCAAACAAGATGTCAACGTTCGTATGAATGGTCTATTTGTTGAGGATGGTTCAGTTATTCTTTTGAAACCGCCATGAGTTGAGGAAGTAACGTCAAGCTATTAACGTTAAAGAAGCGGTTCGTGGGAGGCAACCCATGCATTAGTGTAGGAAAAAAAAGTGTTTTTCAAAAAAAAAAAATCGAAACAACCTGTGTCGCGCAGGCTGCGCCTGCGTGTCTGTTCTCCACGCAGGTTGCCCCTCTAAGACGCAGGCTGCACCTGCGTTACTGCCTTTCGCGCAGGCTACGTAGGGGAAACGCAGGTTGCGCCTGCGTTATAGCCTCCAGAATTTTTATTTTTTTTCTGCCAATTTTTTGGTGTTTTAACCTACACAATTTCCCCTATATTCTATCCTAACTCAAATTCCTTTAATCCCTAATTCCTATGTCTATTCTAGATCAATTCCATACCATCCTAAATCTCTCCTACACTCTAAATTTTTTACCAAACCTATCCATCATCTTATTTATATACACACCCATACATACAAATCCAATTCCTCTTCTACTTCTTTAAATGTCTAAAAATTCAATTCTAAAGAGGAATTCATTACAAGTTCACCTCTTTGATTCGTAATTGGTTTATCTCTTCTCTAATCTTATTTTTATTACGAATTTCTGTTCTTATAAATTGGGGATTTTGTATTATTCTTGGTATTTGGGCTATTTTTGGTGTGATATTGCTTGGTGATTATTTGTTGAGCTTCTTGTGAGTTGGGTATTGATTCTTATGGCTCCTAAGCGTGGGAGAGGTGGTGCTAGTGTTGCAAATTTTTGTCTTCGATGGCGGTGGTTGAATTTAATCGGTTGTTGATGAGGCCAATTGCTAAAGAAAGGGGATTTTTGCCGAACAAGCATGTTGAGTTGCGATGGGGAAGGATATGTAAGGCGCCTTGTAGGTATGTTTTCTGTTATCCCTCGTATTTACTTCCATTCAATGCGGACATGGGCTTTTGAGATGCGAACAAGCATGTCTCAAAGATGTACTCTTGTAAGCTTAGCATGATTACTAACTTATTCTTACACTTGACATGGGCTTTTGAGAACTTATGCATGTTCATTGAGTAGACTAAGTGAATACTTGCACTTTCGACACCAAGACATTGCGTATTTACTTTGATTCTTAAGTTGATATGGCATGAGAGGATTTGAAGTTATGGTAGGATATTAGTACTAGATTAATTGTATTTTCATATTAGTGGCATTGCTGCATTCCATTGCATTGGATTTTGTGGGTACATTCGCTATAGGCCCTCACGAGACCTTACTCGTCCACTAGGACTGCCTAGGGGTTTAAAGGGCTTGTTGCATATGTCAAATGCAACCGTGATCACCTACGGAAGTGGTACTAGTTAGTTAGTTAGTTGTAATTGTTTATGCTTGAGGTCAAGCATCGGTTAAGTTTGGGGGTGTGATAAGTGGATTTTATATCCACTTGGAGCGTTCCATATCGGCTTAAATTGATTCACTTGGACTCAAGTTTGTTGTAGTTTTGATGTGTTTTGTGTAGTTGTGTAGGGTTGCAAGAATGTCGATTATGGTTGATGCTTCTGTCGTTTTTGGAGGTTAAATTGATTAAAATTCGGATTTCTGAGAAAGTTGCGCAGTCTACACTGTTTTGGCCATATCTGGAGTTCTATAAGTCCGTTTTCAGCGATCTTACTGTCCACGCGAAGCCTAGGAGATTTTCTACAACTTAGGACAGGATCCCCATGCGCACGCTGCGTGTGGTGGGCGCAGGAAGCACGAGAAACAGACTGATAGGAGCAGGAAATTCCAGTTTTGCCCTTTTTCTAGTTCTAATTGTATTTTGTGCAGTTTTTAGTACCTTAATCGAATTCTAACTGTAATAGAAGGTAATTTCTTGCTGGGCAAGAAATTTAGAGCCTATTTAAACACATCTTAGCATTGTAATTCGTATCGTTTTTATTATTGTAACGTAGAATTTCAAGGGAGAAAAGTGGAGAAGGATTCAATGCTCGTGACAAGCACGGATCTAGATCTACTTCATCTTTTGTAGACTTTGGATTATAGATTTGTTTTCTCAACTCTTTGTTTTATTAATATTATTGCGACTTTCTTTCATATCTTGTTTATTATCACGTTTTCATCAAATCCCATGACGATGAACGGTTCAATTATGAGTTAATCGTTGTCATGGGATTCTAACGGATTTATTTATGGAACTTAATATCTTGATGCTTTAAAGATCTGTGTGTGGTGTGTAATTGATATCCTCGTATGGTTAATCTTAATGCTTTTAGATGCGTAGCTAACATTTAAATTGAATTGTTAATCTCTTGTGAAGTGAAAGTAGATCTTGAGATTTAGAACTTGCCATGCTAGCATAGGTTCATAATTGTTTATCAATATGATTCGTGGTGTGAGATGTAAATACTTATACTGCTCTGTGTGATCTTTATGGATAACTTGTTCTTCAACCGTTATGTTTTCAAATTCTATAGACATATAGGGTCTAAGCATAATTGGTGTCTATTCATCTTCTATCTCTTTTGTGGATGTATGTTTAGTTTGCTATATGTATGGTGACAGGTAGCGTGTACTTGTTTCGTGTTATTCGATCAGATATCATAACCATTGCATATAGTGTTTAAAGGCGTCAGATCTAAGTGAAGTATTTAATGAAGTTAAGATCCCATGTTTATTCTCATATAAGTACTTCGATTTCAATTCTCATTAGTTAATTTAATTCTTAGTTTAATATTTTGCCTTTAGTTTAATTTAGATAATCAAAATTCCCAATTAGTTAATTGTCTTAGCAGTGAATTTAAACCATACATTGTTGAATAGGTACATCTACTGAATTAAAACCAAAACCAGATCTCTATGGAACGAACTTGATTTATTTCTATATTACTTGTGACCACGTATACTTGCGTGATATTGTGTAAACAGTAGTTATGACACATTCTCCCTAAAATATGATAGGCAACTTTTTTTGAAATCTTAATGCGCGTGCAACATTCAAAATATGTTGATGTTTTCACTCTACTTGTCCATTCTGTTGAGGAGTACCCTCACAGCTAGTTTGGAATAATATACCATTCGCCAAGAAATAACTTTTCAAACTCTTAACTCTGTACCATTGTCACTGGTAAAATTTTTACTTTTGAGAGAACCAACAATCAGCCATAGCAATGAACCACAAAAAGTATTTAAATGCCTCTGTTTTATTAGTCAACAAAAAAACCCATACAGCATGAGAAAAATCATCCACCAATGTCAGAAAATAACGAGTGCCACAAGATGAAGGCGTATTGTAAGGATCCCATAAATCGCAATGGATTAAGTCAATTATCCGTGCAAATTTATTATCACTTATAGGAAAAGTTTCTCTGTGTTACTTTGCACTATGACACACTTCGCATGCTTTATCCAAACACTCCCTCAAATTATGAAGTTGAGGAATCTATTTTACTACTTTTATAGAAGGATGTCTCATTCGTATATGCCACAATTCTATGGAAGAATTTACATCTGAAACATCATTAACATTCGAGACATATTGAAAATAATAAAGCCCATCTCGTCGTTCACCTATTCCAGTAACGTCCCTTGATCGAGGATCTTGTATAACACATGTGCTAGACAAAAATTGAACAAAATAATTCTGATCATCATTAAACTATGAAACAGAAATTAAACTGCAAGTTAATTTGGGAACATAAAGAACCCGTCTGAGATCAATTTTATCCGAAAGTTACAGTATTCCCTCTTTAGTTGTTGCAACTTTTTCACCATTAAGCAAACCAATCGGAAAAGCAGTCACATCTTTAAGATTTTTTAAACAAGATAAATTACCCGTAACATGATTTGAAGCACCGATATCAATTATTCATCCTTTATCATCGATTTTACTATATAATTGATATGCTGTATTTTCATAGTTAAAGAAGGCTATAATCAGTGATTGTGATTGTTTCTTCAAAAATCCGGGCAATACAAATTCTGTATATTGATTTATAATTATGGAAGCAAGGGTAAGACAACCTAGCTCTGATGCCATGACAAAATTGATAAATATTCTCTGTTATTCAATCATTCAATCTCTCTAATAATATATGTTTGAGGTTATATATATAAACCACAATGGTGTAATATTATAAATTAATATAAAACAACCATATTATAATATAACATAATTTATATTTAATATATTTTCCTAATACACGATCAAAAATTTTTGATGTCAAATATATATATATATATATATATACATATATATATTAATTGTCTAAAATTCTGTTAAATCAAGGTGGAATCCCTGCATTATAGATGTAATAAATAAAACATTTCATTGTATCACATCATCTTGTTATTTGCTAATAATTTTTAAAGAGAAACACCAGGGTTCAAAAAAAATTCTTACAATTTTTTAAGGAATAGTTGTTAGTTTTTTTTCCTAATTTTTTCTACACAAGTCGTCATGAAATAGATTTTTTTAAAATTATTGGAAGGATAAAAATTTGTAACACAAATTATACAACAAAAGTATTAAAATATAACATATGTGTTGTTTCTCGACAATACAACCATAAGAATGTTGAAGGGTGGATTGAATACAATCTTTAAACTTTTCAGAAATTCTTTGTAAAACAAAATAGAACACATAAATTAAAATAGTTGATGTAAAGTAAAATAAGAACTCATCAACTTTAAAATTTCAGGTGGTCTTGTATGATCCACCTGAGAATATATATCGAAGAAATTCTCTGTTATATTTTTACAAATAGACAGTTGTAGTTTCAGTACTTTGCTCACAAGAAACCCTAGAAAATTCTAAGCAAAATGCTTGTTTCTTATCAATCAAAATACTGGTACACTTGGTTGTATAGCCCAAGTTTACAATGCCTACTAGAATCAAAATAATACAATTTTCTAGGTCCAGTAAGCATGCTAATTTGTTCTTTGTCCCATGTGAGTAATCTCGATGATTTATCTTTGACTGATATGCTTTGATAATCATCCAATTCGCTTGTATGGAAATAGAATGTTTCTTCTTCTTCGAGGTCTCCAAGTCTTGGCTTCCATGTTCTTTGAGATTCTATCCACCCATGTGATCTATCAGAATTGTCAAGTCACTTTCAACTACTAAGCTTGATAGAGATATTATCTATTGAAGTGATATTGCTAACATCCATTGAGAGTTGAATTGCTTCATCCGTTGATATTATTGAATCATCATCGTTGAAATACATATTCACTTGTGCAGAATTACAAAGTATAGGATATTAACAATTCACTACCCTATTATGCGCCTCATTTATAGTTAACATGACTTTTTCAGTTTCCTATCAACTATACTCTCAACTGTTAATTTGAATCTTTTAAAGAACTTGTTACAAAAGAACTTATCCTTTGATAAGTTTTCTATTCAACAGATATTGTAAAAACATGTCATCCGTTGAACAGTCACAAATAAGAACTTATACAAAATATGTTAAGTGTTAAGTTATCATCAAGAACAACATAATTTCCGACAATATGCATCACCAAAGTCATAAGCTACTAAAGGAAACGTTACTTGAAACATAGTTGTCAAAATGAGGGGCTTTAAAATGATTCATTTCATATTAAAATAGGGGCTTTAAAATGATTTTCATTTACAATGCTCTCGAGAGAGTTTTAAAATTAAATTGTAAGTGTTTTGTAAGATCGTTATTACAATTGAGGTGTGGAGCTGTTGATATATTCAAGTGACAAATCCTTGCATTTTGCCTCACATGTGACATATTATACATAAGATTTAAAGCAATCTAGATACATTCGATTTGTAGTTTATAAAATCTTAGTTGTTGTTGATGTGCATGCTCTTAAATTGGTAAACTTTGTCTTGTTCTCTCTCAAGTTCATGTCGTAGTCTTAACAGATTTATTACAGAGTCATGTGACTTTTGCACACACCTGTTCATATCACCCATTTGACTGGATTCCCCCAATTTAAATGTTTCCTTATCTTGAGATTGTATCTTCTTCTACCAAGTTTGTTGTCAGAAATATTCAAGTGTTGACAGTGTATTTTCTCTGCCAATGATGTTATTATAAAAATTATGATGTCATGACTTTGCAAACTTAGCAATTGATACTATGCAATGATGTTATCCCAAGTTTCCACCAATGTGCTATCAAGACTTCTAAAGGTGCTGAATATAGTGATGTCATGACAAACTTGTTGTTGTACTTGTAAGCATGCTATCAAGAATGTTACTAGATAGTGACTTTATTTTGTACTATTCTTCAGGAATGTTTACTTGAGACATGATCATAACTATGAGCTTCTTTCAAGTTAACCTGTTTATTCTAACTAACACATGACAATATATTTTATAATTACAAGAAACAAACTTTGACTGTGACAGTATATTTCACATTGATTACATAGTTAAGTTGTACTTATAGCAATCACCCATAAAACCTAACATGTTGAGTATTACAAACAAGTACAAATCTTGGTGTAGATATAATAGTATGGTAATTGGTTGTATAATTACTGCTTTGGATGCTACTATTGCAACTAGTATTTTGTATGTTGAAAATGCAAGAAATATTTAGTTAGAATTAGATGAGAGGTTTGGTCATGTATCTTCTCCTCAGCTTATGCATTATAATAAGAAATTTTAGATTCTTCTCAGGAAAATCTTCCAATTGCTGATTACATTACATTCAACTTAAGAAAAAATGGGATGAAATGGATAATTTGAGTCCATTTCCTGCTTTTAAGTGCACAAATTGCACATGTAATCTTACTCAAAAATTTATCAAAATTCAGTAAGATCAATGGTGGTTGACATTCTTGATGAAATTGTCTAATAACCACTCTAATGTGAGGTCGAATATTCTTATAATGGAGACTTTGCCTACTTTGCCTCAAGTTTATAGGATCTTCAAGAACAAAGGCACAGGGAGATTAGTAAATTATCAGCATGAATGATGGAGCTTACTGTTCATTCAGTAGACAGGAAAGTTTATGACTCTAGACATGGTATTTATCCTGCAAACAAGTTTCAGAATCAACTCTCAAGACAAAGGCCGCCAAGAAAATAATTTTTTGGTCATTGTAAAGTTTCAGGGCAAAACATAATAAGATGTTTTAAGATTCATGGGTATCTACATAAAGGAAATCAGCCTAAGAGATTTGCTAATTTTGCAGTAAATGATAATGGTGAGGTACTTTCTACTACTAATGTTTCTAATGTTCATTTTGCTACTCATAGTATTTCTAGCTCTGGGAATTCTTCTATTACCCTTAATCAATCTTCAAATGTAAATGCTATTTTTACAGGTACTCATTGTCTCTTTTTTTGTCTTCATTTGATTATTGGATTCTAGATAGTGGTGATTTAGAACACATGTGTCATGATCTTGCACTATTTGACTCTTATATACCAATACTTGACGTTGATAATTCATTCATTACTATTCCTAATAAAGAACTAAGCATATCTTAACATTGATTGTCATTTCACTAGGAATAAAGTTCTTAAAGACTTGATTCAACTCACTTATCTCCCGACTCATTCTCAGCTGGCATATGTTTTGACTAAGATGCTTCTTTTCCACAGTTTTCCACCCTTAAAACCAAGATAGGTGATAAGTGCATATTTTTGCATATTTTTATTACCTATTTATTGCTTGAACTCGTGTTTTAATAATTTATTTTGTTGCATTTCAGGAAAATCGTAAATAAATAAAGAAATGACAAAATAAAGAAATAAAGAGCAAGAAAGGGAAAAAGAGGAAGAAAAAGGACCAAAAATGAAAGAAGAAAAAGAATTAGGAGCTTGGAGTTTGGAGCAAAAGGAATATTTCAAGACAAGTGGAAGGTGGAGATCATCCCAACACATTAGAAAAGTGTATGGCCAAGATCAACTCTTCAAAGCTTAAGGGGGAAGGAAACAAATAGATGGCTAGGATTTCACCAACACACAACCCAAATGTATGGTGGGGATTTACCCAACACCCCCCTTAACCCTAATTCCTATCCTATAAATACCCCCTCACCCCCCTTGTATTTAGTAACTTAGATTTTAGGGTAGTTTTAATTTCTTGTATTTTCTTTAGTTTTAGATCTTGTAAACACTTTTATTTTAATGCAAATTTCCATTTCCTTTAATTTCTCGTCTTGCTCTCTCGTTTATTTTTGCATAGCTTTCGTTATTTTCGTAAATCCATGTAGTGGACAAAGTAGCGAAACGCTAACCACTATGGGTTGAAAGTAACGATTTTTAATTTCTTGTTCGTAGTTATAATTTTAGTTTTAATTCGTAATTTTGCCCCTTTAAATTTCAATTTTATTGTGGGCCATTTAATTTCAAATTATCACTTTAGTGTACAAATTTAATTTCATAGATAATTTTCTTATTTTAGTTTTTAAATTTATAAATAAAAAAAACAAAACTATTAATTTTCTTAATTACTTTACTTGTTTTATTTTTCCAAATTTGAAGCTTAATGTTTTAGTTCCTTTGTTTTCGTTTCTCGAACAACCACAAACCCAGCTCTGTTTTTCTTCATTCACACAAACCCAGTCCATCGCTTTTCTCTTAAACCCAATAATCCCTATCCCCCTTCTTAAATTTTTTTTTTTTGTCAACGACCACACAATTCATCCTTTCCATCTCTTCTTCTTTGTCGAACATCCCCTCTCCCTTCTCTCTCTCTCTCTCTCTCTCTCTCTCTCTCTCCATCTCTCTTCCCCATACAAACCATGAAAACTACGCCCATCCCCTGCTCCAAATTCGTGTTTCTGAATAATTGAGTTGGCATATGGTTTATCTGTTTACTGTCGTTGTTCGTGTCATCGAGTTTTTAAAGTTCTAATTATTGTACTAATTATTTCCGAGTTCGTTGTGGGTGTTGTGAGTGGCTGTTTGAGTTGAATCAATGTTGTGTACTGAGTTCTTATTTTTTTTAGTTGCTGACTCTGTTCAATTTTTAGAAAAAAGAAAAATTTGATCTTCTTGTTTAGCCGAATTCCGAATTCTGTTTATTGGAGTTGCAGGCTGAGTTTTTGTCTTGAGCTATTGTTTCTAGTTTTCGAGAGTCCAAGTCTGTGGTCTGTGTTTAGATCGTTGGTTGTTTGAAGTCATTAGGAATTTTGCAGCGTGTACTGAGATTTTACTGAACTGTTTCATTGTAGAGTCAAATTATAATTTTGACATCGTTGGTTTGTTTCGTGGTGTGTTTTTTATGGTAGTTGAGATTTTTTTTTTGAGGTTAATTTGGTGCGATTTCTGCGTCCTTAGTTCTGGGTACTGTGTATTTGTGCGTGTTATTGGGAATTGTTTGTGGGCTTTGTGTTCGTTGTAATTGCCGAATGTAGAAACTGTGCTGGTTTCTGTTTCGTTGAATTTTGTTTAGTGGCTTACTGTATTTAATTTCAGAGTCTGTGTTTTAGTTGAGTCCAGGATTGAGTCCAGGATTTATTATATTTAATTTTTAGTCTGTGTTACTAGGATTAATTTTTTTTTTTAAAGAATTTCTGTAAATAATTTCTAATTCAAGAAAAAAAAAAGGGTTTTAGAATAAAAGTTAATTTTAATTCGAGTTTTGAAATTTAATCTAGATTTAATTTGAATTTAGAATTCTTTAGAATAATTTTGGCTTTAAAATAATTTAGGACTTTTAGAATAATTAGAATTTTTAGAGTAATTTAGTTTGTTTTTGTTTTGAATTAGAATAAAATTTAATTTCGTTTTTAATTAGTTTTAGGTAGTTTAATTTTAGGTTTTAATTATTAGAAATCAAAACTTTCCAAAAACCCAAATTTATTCTAATTCGATTAAGTTGAAAGTTAAGGTTTGCGAAAATATTAGTCTAAGAACGAATCAATTAAATATTACAACGAAACGAATTTTGCGCTTGCGATTCAAATGTCTTAATTATTTCTTAGCACAACAGTAGGTATGATTCAACCATCACCCTCTAGCTTGGGGAGGGGGTGTTGAATACTATCCTCAAGGTCAGACTCAGCACACAATCAACAATTCAATTAGTCTTAAACACTTTCCCTTGACTTATTTGTTTTAGAGTTTTACTATGGAGTTACTTAACTAGTGAGGGTACCTGTAACTTTCATATATTCTCTTCGGATGACAGCTAATATAAATTCATTAATAGAATAAAAAGTTAGTTATGTTTTATATCACAGTTTTACATCCTCTTCATTTCTTGGGATTAGTATCTTAGTTCTTCAAGCTTCGTAACAAACTCCATTAATGGAGATTACTTGATACTAGTTCAATATTTCTTCTTTGATCATTATATACTGTGAAGTTATAATTTTAATTAACACACTAAAGGCCTGCTGCATTTGAAATTGTATCCTCTTATTGATTTACGAATTAAATCAAGCTGATAATAAAAATAAATATACGATGATAAGTTATAGTAAGGATTTTAATCATAAAATTTAAAAATTTATGGGTTTCAAATGGGAAGTTTATATAAACATGATCGCTCCGTCCTTCATATCGATATTTGAATTAAATCGTTCGACAATAAAATTAAATTACTAATGCATAACGCGATTAGATGATTGAAATGATAATATTTTATTTCTTTTCGTTTTAAATTTTGGATTTTATTTTCGTTCATTTCGAAATTTATTAGAATAATTATTTATTTGTAAAACAGTTAAACCTAAATATTAAAAAAAATTATTAATTAGTGATGTAATGACAATAATTTAAAATTTTATAGCAATTTATTTTTTGCTAACCATTTAATTTTATATATAATTAAAAAAGGAAATCCATTACGGAGACCCCAACTCCCGTAAGAGCGAGTTCACGCTTACCATGCCAACTATAAGGTAAGCTTAGTCCACCTAACCACCAACATAATGTTTAGTTACATGTCTGATAAGAAATAACTGAATTAAAGTAAATCAAAGGGCAATAACATCAACATGTTTGTTGCAACCATTATAGGCTTCTCCGCTCTCTGCATTGTCACGACCTCCAAATTCTTTAGGCCTTTTGTTTCTGTCATGTTCTGTCTGATCCAGAGTAGTAAATCCCTTCCTTTGAACATCATAGAGCCTTCCTAAGAGAGCTTCAAGACTATAATCGAGCCTATAATTCAGGTCTGATTGTCTAAATTGCATGTCTTCATGTTGTCTAAATCTTGAGGACCTGTCATGCTTTCTCCACCCCACCCACCCTTTGGAACAACCTACAGCTATCAAGAACAATATCTTCAACAAGGAATGTCAAGACAACTTCTTTCCCTGGGAGGGAAGGCCGCTTCTTGAAGCCTTCAAGATGATTACCTAACCATGTCCTCAGCCACATTTACTACAGAATAATTTCGCCAATATATGACATCTCCCATTATGTAAAGTTCACAAACCATCTTCACAGTAATTAATTGATTCAAATGAAACAAGCACCTTGCTACTAGTCCTCACTGTATGATTAGGACAGGGTTCAAAGCAATAATCATAATCCGCAATGACCATCACAGAAGGACCGTCAATCACAAGCAAATTCATACCATCAGGAAGGTGAAGTCCTGATCCTATAGAAACCTTAGAATTAATACACAATATCCCAGCTTGCTCATCGAATATCTAAACTAAACTGGAAGAAGCATTATTAACCAAACATCCATTCATATCAAACTTTTCCCAATAGGCAACAAGAGAAAGTACATATACAAATTGCAACAGATTTGTAGTACAAAAACTACACTAAAAACATAATTCCACTTCAAATCAAACTTTATCTTAATTAAGGCATACCCAGTAACTATGAAAACATAGTCAAAATATATAGAACTGAAACTCGCAAGTTTTTTTAAGCTAGAAGAATGAAAAATTACAAAAGACCCATAGTCATTATCGAAAACACAGTCTTTAATGCAAAGGTTAAAGTGAAAAGGTAAAACTCTAATACCATTTTAAATTTATCTAAGGATACAAAGATCTCTCTGCCCTTACTTTTTCAGATTTTAATTGCAAAAATCAACGTTGTTTGCAAATCAATGATGGTACTGTCTACAATCAACTTCTGATATAAGAAATCTTGAGTCTTTTTCACATCTCCATCATTCTCAGGGATTTCAATGCCTTTAGCATATCTATGAGAATGAGTATGCCTAGTTCCACGTGAGATCGAGTTATCCTCTATAGAGGCATAGTTCGATTCCACTCTGCTCCACTTTTTTGATCTAATACCAAGGTATTTGCACAAAGTAAAAGAATAATGGTTCACAATGAGAATTAGTTCCATTGATGAACTGATATCCAAAATTATCAAACAAAATAAAGAGTCTGAGAATCAAGGTAAACGAGACTTGCCAAATCCAATTGAAAAGAGAAAAATAAGATTGTGGTCAGGAACAAGAGAATGGAAAGGAGAATTAGAAGAAAGAAAAGGTGGGTTGAAGAGATTAATGAAGTTAGGGTTAGGAAAGGGGGTGGAAGGGAAAAGGAAAAAGGAGGGAAAACGATTCTCATTAATTCATAGCAAAAATTGGTCCTAACCAAATGACTTTTTTTATCTTAATAACTTTGACTTCGCTAAACCTAATATCCCAAATGAAAACAACGGGAAGGTTTTGGGGGAACTTTGACCACCCCATACCCCCATCAAATCCGTATTTAAGATTCCCTCTTCTTTTTACCTCTTATTGTTAAATTTCTTATAATCTTAGCTTTCGACCAACTAAAGGCCTTTATAAAGATCTCAGATGGATTGGGAAACTGCCAATATTAATAGTTCATCTAGAGACTAGAGGCGATGCAAGTGAGAGAAAGGGTTTTGACTTCGGATCATCCATTTAGTATGGTCAGAGTAGTCTCTTCCGAAGAAGACTTTCTCTGCTAATTCGCCACCACGACACGGTCATTTTTGTACCACCACCAGTACTCTTCCAAAGTTAACCCAACCATCTTTCTTGTCAACATTGCTGGTCGGCTACTCAATTGATAGTAGATACAATCCTTTGATGCAGGTTATAATACTATTCATGTTCTTTGACGTATTAATTATCCTTGGAGGTGGTCTATAATCTTTAGGTATTTTGATATTGTTTTCGTGAATTAAGGTACACCCTTCTCTTCTCACGAAATTTACTCTCTTTCAAATTGTTTGTACGTACACGTGTATAGTTATACTTTTTGAATGATTAGACTCTATTGATTTGTGTGTTTTTTACAAGAACATGCCTAACCATCTTATTGATTAGTATTGCATACATGTTTTTAAATGTATCAATTTTGCCATGCTAACATTTTGAATTTTTGTTACTAATTTTGGCTTCACTTTGATCAATCTCTACATTTTGTATTATTTTATCCTTCTATAGGAACAGAAAAAATTAGTTTTGTTACAAGACTCTGTCTATTGATTTCATTACTAACGCGGGTCCTTTATTTGTGTTTATCCTTTGGCTAGATTATTAGAGCATCTCCAAGAACCTCTTCATTTTGGCTCTTAAGTGTGATTTGAGGAGAGAGAAGAAAAAAAATGTGCTCCAAGAGACTCTTAGTCACTCCTAAATTCACTAAAAATGTAATCTCTCTCCTCAATTGTAAGAGCTCCTATCCACTCCTAACTAATATTTTATACTAAATTCATAAGATACATTCTCTCTCTTCCCCAATTTTCTTTTGTCTTTTTATGAATTCCATTTACTTTTAATAATATAAAATTAAATAAGGAATGAGTATAAAGAGTATTGTTGGAGATGAATGTTGATAAGTGGATTTTATATCCACTTGGATCGCTTAATTTCGACTTAAATTGATTGTCTTGGGCTCAAGTTGTTGTAGATTTGATGTGTTTTGCTTAGTTGTGCAGGATTACGAGAATGTTGACTAAGGTGGATGCTTTTATAATTTTTTGGGAATTAATTGATTAAAATTCGGATTTTCGAGAAGGGTTGCACAGTTTACATTGTTTTGGCCATATCTTGAGTTCTAGAAGTCCGTTTTAGGCCCGTAAGCAGTCCACGCGAAGATAACGAGATTTCCTATCATTCTAAGATAGTCCAGAGGTCCAATTACGTGGGAAACGTTCCAGAAAATCTGAAGAAAAGTCAGCTTCGAATTTTCCTTACAAAACATAATCAAATTAGGAAACGTATCTTGCAGAAATTCTATTATAATTCTGTTTTGTATTTTCTTGCTGGGCAAGACTTGTAGTGCCTATATAAACACATCATACCTTGTAATTTGTATCAGATTATTATTATTGTAACGTAGAATTGCAAGAAAGAAGAGTGGAGAAGGATTCAAGCTCGGTGACAAGCAAGATCTAGATCTACTTCAACTTTTGTATACTTTGGATAATAGATTTGTTTTCTCAACTCTTGTTTTTATTAATATTATTACTTCTTTATTTTATATCTTGTTTAATATCATGTTTTCAATTAATCCCATGGTGACGAACGGTTCAATTATGAACTAATCGTTGTCATGGGATCCTAATGGATTTATCTATGTAGCTTAGTAGTTTATATGCTTTAAAGATTTATGTGTGGTGAATTCTTGATATCCTTGTATGGTTGTGTTTCATGTATTTAGATGCGTCGCGAACATCTAATTTGTTAATCTCTTGCTAAACGAGAGTGGATCTTGAGATTTAGAACTTACCATGCTAGCATAGGATAGGTTGATGTTTTAACATCATGATTTGTGGCGTAAATAGAGATATTATGCTACCCTATGTGATCTAAGTGGATAACTTGTGCTTAAACCTTTATGTTTTCAAATTCTATAGAGATATAGGGTCTAAACATAATTGGTGTCTACCCATCTTCTATCTCTTTTGTGGATGCATGCGTAGTTTGGTATTAGTATACCGAGAGGTAGCTTTTACTTGTTTCGTGTTATCCGATCAGATATCAACCCCATCACATGTATTGATTAAAGGCTGCGACTCTAAGTGAAGTAGATAATGAAATTAGGATTCCATGTTTTATCTCATATAAGTAATTCATATTAAATTCTCATTAGTTAATTATTCTTAGTTTAATAATTTGCTTCCGAGTTAATTTAGAAAATTAAAACCTCATTCTTGTTAATTGTCTTAGCAGTGGATTAAAACTAAACATTGTTGCATAGGCATATTTACTGATTGAACTTAACCAGATCTCTGCGGAACGAACCTTAATTATATTACTTGTGACTACGTGCGCTTGCGTAATTTCGTGCTAACAAGTTTTTGGCGCCGCTGCCGGGGATCATCGGTGTTTTGTTTAGTTTATGTGCTTGTCATCAGTGGTCGTTAGCGTTCACTGACTCGGATTTCTTACTTAGTTGTTTGTTTCGTGGTGTTTTCAGGTACTTGAACGTGTATGCGAACACGTTTGCAGGCTCGTAAGGAAAAACTGGCAGAAGACGGTTTTGTAGTAGATAATCAGAAAGAGGAACTTGAAACTACTGTAGAGATGGCAGATTTACCAGCAGCAGTTAAGGCTTTGAAGGACTATTCGCAGCCGAAGATTACTGACATACAATCTAGTATTGTCAGGCCAGCTATTGCAGCGAATAACTTTGAGATCAAGCCGAGCACAATTCAGATGGTGCAGAATTCGGTTCAGTTTGGGGGTGCGTCGACAGAGGATCCTAATATGCACATCAGGGACTTTATCGAGATCTGCGACACTTTCAAATTTAATGGTGTGTCGGATGATGCTATCAAGTTGAGGCTTTTTCCCATTCTCCTTAAGGGATAAGGCTAAGGGCTGGTTACATTCTCTACCAGCTGGTTCTATTACTACATGGGATGATCTTGCTCAGAAGTTTCTTACTAAATTCTTCCCTATGGCGAAAACTGCAGCAATAAGGAACCAGTTAACTCAATTTCAACAGCAATCTGGCGAATCTTTGTGTGAGGCTTGGGAACGTTATAAGGAGATGCTACCAAGGTGCCCTCATCATGGCATGCCTGATTGGATGGTCATTAATGGTTTCTACAATGGGTTGGGAGCACAGTCTAGGCCTTTGCTAGATGCAGCATCTGGTGGAGCTCTGTGGGCGAAGAGCTATGAGGAAGCTTATGATCTTATTGAGATGATGGCTGCTAACGAATATCAGAATCCAACACAGAGGCTTTCTCAAGGTAAGGTAGCAGGTATTCTTGAAGTTGACACAGCTTCAGCTATTGCAGCTCAGTTGAAGGCTCTTTCGATGAAGGTGGATTCTCTTGCTAATTATGGAGTTCAGCAGGTTGCTAGTGTTTGTGAGCTATGTGCGGGCGCACATGAAACGAATCAGTGTGCTATCTCTTCTGAATCAGCACAGTTCGTAAGTAATTTTCAGAGACCTGCTGCACCAGTACCAGCCACCTATCATCCAAACAACAGGAATCATCCTAACTTCAGCTGGAGTAACAACCAAGGTGCTCAACAACCTCAGCCCTATCAGCAGTTTCAGGGTCAGCAAGCAAGGCCATTCAATCAAGGTTACCAGCAGCAGTATGCTCCGAAGCAATCATATCAGCCTCCTGGATTTCAGCAGCAACAGCCCCAGGCTCATGCGGGGCAATCTTCTAATGAAAAATCAGATGATGTGTGGTTAGCGTTAAAGAACCTACAAGCTGGTCAGAAACTCTTGGAAACTCAGATAGGACAGATTGCAAGTACCTTATTTAGTAGGCCTCAAGGAACTCTCCCTAGTGATACGGAAGCAAATCCAGGTAGGAGAGATAGCAAGGAACAGGTGAAGGCTGTGACTTTGAGATCAGGAAAAGTTATAGCAGGCCCTAAATCAGCAGTAGAAGAAGATGAAGATATTCAGAATCAGCAGAGTGAAAAATCTGTAGTGCCCGAAATTACTCAACCTGATTTGATGGCTGATCAGCAAGGTGATGAAGTAGAGAAGAGCAAGGAACCTGTTAAAAATTCTGTGGAGCAGTCTCCAAAGAACACTCAGATTTATCCTCCTCCTCCTTATCCTAGAAGACTCCAGAAGCAGCAGTTGGACAAGAAGTTTGCTAAGTTCTTAGAGGTGTTCAAGAAGTTGCAGATTAACATTCCCTTTGCCGAAGCTCTTGAACAGATGCCGAGCTATGCCAAGTTCATGAAGGGGATTCTTTCTCGTAAGTTGAAGCTTGAGGAATTAGATACCGTTGCTCTAACGGAAGAATGCAGTGCTGTGCTGCAACAGAAATTGCCTCCAAAACTAAAGGATCCTGGTAGCTTTACTATTCCATGCACTATTGGTAATTTGTCTTTTGCGAAGTGCTTGTGTGACTTGGGAGCTAGCATCAATCTCATGCCCTTGTCAGTCTATATGCAACTTGGTCTACCGGAACCAAAGCCTACCAACATCTCTTTGCAGTTGGCTGATCGTTCAGTTACATATCCTAAAGGCATAGTGGAGGATGTGTTGGTGAAAGTTGACAAACTCATATTTCCTGCTGATTTTGTTATCTTGGATTTCGAGGAAGATAAGAAGATTCCCATAATCTTGGGAAGACCATTCTTGGCTACGGGAAAGACTTTGATTGATGTGCAGAAAGGGGAGCTCACCATGAGGGTGCAAGACCAGAATGTCACTTTCAATGTTTTTAATGCAATGAAACTTCCCTCAGATGAAGAAGAATGTTTGAAGGTGGATTGGGTTGATTCTGCAGTTACCATGGAAATGGAGCAGTTACTTAAGTCAGATTCTTTGGAAAAAGTTTTAGTTGGTGACTCTGATTTTGAAGACGAGGAAATAGCTGAGCAATTGCAGCAGCTAAATTCAACCCCTTGGAAAAGGAGATTTGATTTGCCTTTTGAATCTCTTGGGTTAGGAGAACTTAAAAATTCGGAGGGGCGCCTGAAACCATCTATTGAGGAAGCTCCTACACTTGAACTCAAACCACTTCCGGAACATTTGAGGTATGTTTTTCTTGGGGATGCATCTACATTACCTGTTATTATTGCCTCTAACTTGTCAGCCAGTGCGGAAGAAAAGCTTTTACGAATTTTGAGGGAGTTCAAGTCAGCAATTGGTTGGACTATAGCAGATATCAAGGGAATCAGCCCTTCTTATTGCATGCACAAAATTCTGCTAGAGGAGGGAGTTAAGCCTACTGTTGAGCATCAGCGGAGACTTAATCCGATTATGAAAGAGGTGGTGAAGAAGGAAATTCTAAAGTGGCTTGATGCGGGTATTATATATCCTATCTCAGACAGTTCTTGGGTGAGCCCGGTTCAATGTGTGCCAAAGAAAGGAGGCATGACAGTTGTTGCTAATGAAAAGAATGAGCTCATCCCTACTCGAACAGTCACGGGGTGGAGAGTTTGCATGGACTATAGGAAGCTAAACAAAGCCACGAGAAAAGATCACTTCCCTTTGCCATTCATTGATCAGATGCTAGACAGGTTGGCGGGACATGAGTACTATTGCCTCCTTGATGGATATTCAGGATACAATCAGATTTGCATTGCTCCGGAAGATCAAGAGAAGACCACATTCACATGTCCTTTTGGTACCTTTGCTTTCCGACGGGTTTCTTTCGGACTTTGTGGTGCTCCAGCCACTTTTCAAAGGTGCATGATGGCTATTTTCTCAGACATGATTGGCTCGAATGTGGAGGTTTTTATGGATGACTTCTCAGTTTTTGGTACTTCATATGACGAGTGCTTGCATAATCTTGGCTTGGTTTTGAAACGTTGTGTGGAGACTAACCTGGTGCTTAATTGGGAGAAGTGTCACTTCATGGTGCGAGAGGGAATTATTCTTGGGCACAAGGTATCTGGTAGAGGACTTGAGGTGGATAGGGCTAAGGTGGAAACAATCGAAAATCTTCCTCCACCTATCTCTGTTAAAGGAATTCGCAGTTTTCTTGGTCATGCGGGTTTCTATCGGCGATTCATCAAAGACTTCTCAAAAATTTCTAAACCCTTGTGTAATCTCTTGGAGAAGGATGTTCCTTTCAAGTTTGATGATGAGTGTCTTACAGCTTTTGAGCTCTTGAAGAAGAAGTTGACTACTACACCAGTCATTACCGCACCTAATTGGGAAGAACCGTTCGAACTGATGTTTGATGCTAGTGACTATGCTGTTGGAGCTGTGCTTGGTCAAAGGAAGGAGAGAATTTTTCATGTGGTTTACTATGCTATTAAAACCCTCAATGATGCACAGCTGAACTACACTACTACGGAGAAGGAGTTGCTAGCAGTTGTCTATGGTTTCGAGAAATTCAGGTCTTATTTGCTTGGTACGAAGGTGATTGTGTATACGGATCATGCTGCGATTCGATATCTCATGTCGAAGAAGGATTCAAAGCCTAGATTGATTCGTTGGGTGCTTCTTTTGCAAGAATTCGATGTGGAAATCAAGGATAGAAAAGGCACGAAAAATCAAGTAGCGGATCATCTCTCACGCTTAGTGGACCACGGTAAGGATTCGCATAACAAAGCTCTTATTAATGAATCTTTTCCAGATGAGCAGCTTTTTGGAGTGCAAGGTGAAGAGCCATGGTTTGCAGATTATGTGAACTATTTGGTGAGCAACGTTATTCCTCCGGAATTTTCTTATGCTCAAAAGAAGAAGTTTCTGCATGATGTGAAGTGGTACCGTTGGGACGAGCCATTCTTGTTTAAGCTTGGTGTGGATCAGATTTTGAGGAGGTGCATTCCGTATAGTGAAACGGAAGGTATTTTGCATGATTGTCATTCCACCACATATGGAGGCCATTACGGTGGTGATAAAACAGCTCAGAAAGTACTTCAAGCGGGATTCTATTGGCCAACTCTGTTTAAAGATTCTCATAGGTTCGTGATGAGTTGTGATCGATGTCAAAGGGTTGGTAATATTTCCAGGAGGAACGAGATGCCTCTTAGTACGATCCTTGAAGTTGAGATTTTTGATGTGTGGGGAATTGATTTCATGGGTCCGTTTGTTTCGTCTTGCAATAATGAGTACATTCTTTTAGCAGTGGATTACGTGTCTAAATGGGTCGAGGTGAAGGCTTTACCGACCAATGATGCTAAGGTGGTGCTGAATTTTCTTCACAAGCAGATTTTCACGCGTTTTGGAACTCCAAGAGCTATAATCAGTGATGAGGGGACACACTTCTGTAATCGTCAATTTACTGCTATGATGGCAAGGTATAATGTGACTCATCGTGTTGCCACAGCTTATCATCCTCAAACTAATGGTCAAGCGGAGGTTTCGAATCGCGAGATCAAGAGAATTCTCGAAAAAGTGGTAAATCCATCAAGGAAGGATTGGTCTTTGAAGTTAGACGAAGCGGTTTGGGCGTATAGAACTGCTTACAAGACACCCCTAGGTATGTCTCCTTATCAGTTGGTATTTGGTAAGGCTTGTCATTTGCCGGCAGAGTTAGAACACAAGGCCTATTGGGCGTTGAAGAAGTTAAACTTAGATATTTCAGTCGCGGGTGAGAAACGTCTACTTCAGTTAAATGAGCTCGAGGAATTTCGTGAGCAGGCTTATGAGAATGCTAAGATGTACAAGGAGAAAGTGAAGAGGTGGCATGATAGGAAGTTGGTGCATAAGTCGTTTGTGCCAGGCCAACAGGTTTTGCTTTATAATTCTCGCCTTAAACTTTTTCCGGGTAAGCTCAAATCAAAGTGGTCGGGTCCGTTTACAGTCAAAACCGTGTTTCCACATGGGGCAGTGGAGATATTTAGGGGTTCTATTGATGATGTTTTCAAGGTAAATGGACATAGACTTAAGCCGTATTATGGAGGAATGGTCAACCGCGAGAAGGTTGCCGCAGTTTTATCTTGTTCGTGATTTTTCGGAAGAATGTCAAGCTAATGACATTAAACGAGCGCTTCTTGGGAGGCAACCCAAGTGAGGAATTATGTGTTGTATGGGAAAAAAAAAAAAAAATTGAGTGTTGTGAGTGTCAAAAAAAAACAAAAAAAAATATATATATATATATATAGGTGTCACGCAGGCTGCACCTGTGTAACGCAGGCTGCGCCTGCGTTTCTGCAAGACACGCAGACTGCGCCTGCGTGACGCAGGCTGCGCCTGCGTTACTGCATTGGGCGCAGTCTGCCCTTCCTGCGCGCAGATTGCCTTTTGTGCAGAACAGTTTTGTTCGATTTCTGTTGGCTGTTGTACCTTTTAAAAAAAAAAAAAATTTATTCTCTCCCCAAAAATCTTTCTCCTTCCTCCCTTTTTATAACATCATCTCTTAATCAATCCTAAACCAATTTCAATTCCAAAACCTCCAAAATTTCTCCTAAAATTCTAAACCCAATTCTTTTCCTATCTCAATTCAAATTCTTTTTCCTAAATTTTTAAATCCTATTTCTATCCTACATCAAATTCCAAATTCTACCAAAATTTTTCCTTTTCACATTCAAATTCTTATATTCATCCTATCACTCCATGCCTATATATACCCATACATACACACCCAATTCATTATCTTCTTCCTCTACATCTCTTAAAAATTCAAGTTTGGGGGAAAATTAGTACAAGTTCACCTCTTTGATTCGTAGTGGATTTCTCTTCTCTATTTTATTTTGTTACGAATTTGTGTTCTTGTCAATTGGGGTTTTTGTATTATTCTTGTTACTTGGGTATTTGTGGTGTGATTTTTCTTGGTGGTTTTTGGTGGGATATTTCTTGGTGGTTGTTGGTGGTGCTATTGTTGAGTGGGGTTTTGGTTATTATGGCTCCTAAACGAATGAGGGGTAGTTCTAGTAGGGCGGAGAGATTTTCTTCTCCGGAGGTGGAGGTAGAGTATAATCGGTTGTTGTCAAAGCCGATGGCGAAGGAAAGGGGGTTTTTGCCATCTCGTCATTATGGGTTGGTTGAGGTGATTAGTGAGTTACGTTGGGGAGAGATTTGTAAGGCACCTACTCCGGTTCCGGTGAATTTGGTTAGGGAGTTCTATGCTAATGCTAAAGATGAGCAGAATGGTGTGTGTATGGTTCGTGCTAACAAATGTACATTAAGTTACTAAGAACTAATATTTTATATTATATTTAAGAGTGAGTTAAGAGACTCTTGGAGATGCTCTTATACAACATGATATAAGTTGCTTGGTTATTAGTGCACCATTTTTATAAAAATTGTTCGGTAGTAATAGTAGAATAGGATAATTTTAATGCAGATTCATTCTTGTGTTTATTTCTTGTGTTTGGTTTTTGACCTCTAATACATATGACTTGTTACCAAGTTTTATTGTGTTTTAATATACTTAATGCCTTGTATTGATTTTGTAACTGTCCTTGATTATATGCACTAATATGGGAGATTTAATTATCATTCAAAGGTAGATATAATTTTCATTTAAAGGATTGATCAGGTTCTATTTTCGGTTTTAATGCACATATAATTGTCATTTAAAGTAAGAATTGATTGTGATTTGATTTTGGAATATGGTATTAATTTTGATTATTATTTATTGTCCCTTAATTGTGTTACATATTGTGCCATTTTATATGGATTTTTGTGCCTATAAAGGGCGTGCCATATTTCTTTGCTTTTGTATTATTTATTGGTGTTTGTAATCAATCGTCAAATGACGAATCTATTGTCATTTTAGATGATTTTCTATTAGATCTCTTATGAGAAATCAGTTTTATATGCCTAACCAAAGGGGATCCCTTTGGTTAGATATATAAAACTGTTCAATTTTATTATGTATATTCTGTATAATAATTATTTAATGTATATTCGATTAATGGTTCCTTAACATAGTTTTATTTTGTTATGGTTGTTTTGTTGATATTTTTAGTTTTCCTTGGTTGGGAAGAAGTATAAAGAGAATATGGATGGCGACAGAACTTTAGATTTTTAGGGGAATCAACAAGAATCTTATTTGGGTGGGAAGAAGGGTGAGAAGATGGATAAAGAAGGGAATAAGGAGTACTATAGCGGATGAATCAAGAATTTTATAGTCATTTGATTATTATTGTGACAACCCGGGTCAAATCCCGAGTATTTCTCAAAAATCGGGTCGAATCCCGATATCGAATCCGAAATAAGTCAAAGCATACTGGCCCAATTGCAGCCAACTTGGGTAATCCACAAACCCACCACAGGCTCCCAAAAGATCATGATTTGTTGGTGCAATTAGTAGTAGTACTTTTGCTTATATACTGAACTAATTTCCCAAATCTCCTCGATGTGGGACTGGGGTGTTACAAACTCCCCCTCTTAAACTCCTGACGTCCTCGTCAGGTCGAACGGATATCCCATAGGTCCAAGATCGTTCTTCCCTAGCCATTGTAGGATAATACCGGCTGGCTTCGTGTCCCCACCTCCGGACCTTTGTCCATTGTGGGATAATACCACCAGCCTTCGTGTCCCCACCATCGGCAACTTGACGAATCAAGCTTTCGAGAGTCGGCTTTGATACCATATGTGACAACCCGGGTCAAATCCCGAGTATTTCTCGAAAATCGAATCAAATCCCGATATCCAATCCGAAATAAGTCAAAGCATACTGGCCAATTGCAACCAACTTGGGTAATCCACAAGCCCACCACAAGCCCCCAAAAGATCATGATTTGTTGGTGCAATTAGTAGTAGTACTTTTGCTTATATACTGAACTAATGTCCCAAATCTCCTTGATGTGGGACTGGGGTGTTACAATTATGCTTATGTATAATGATGTACTCATATACTCCCTCCATCCCATTATAATAGTCCTGTTTGCAAAAAATAAAAAATCCCATAATATTTGTCCTATTCTTCATAAGAACCCAGATTTTGGGTGGAATTAAAACTTTTATGTATTTAATGATGTAAGAATGAATAGTGGATATGGCTACAATGTAATAATTGATATTTGGGAAAGAATGAATGGAATTCGACTTTATTATGTTTATGTCTTGAAGAATGCTAAAGGGTGACAACATAGGTAAGAATAATCTATCTTCTAAGGGAATAAGATATGGCAACTTCAAGCAAGAGAATACTCTCATGTCATCCAGATCGATAACGATTAATCCAGTAGTTCCGTAAAAAGGTTAAGGAACGATCGAAAGAGAATACGGACAATTATACAACCCTAAGAGAACAAGTAAAGAATACAGAATGAATAGTGTTTTGGTGGGAGTATATAATAATATGAGACGACACTATATAGAAGTATTCGGAACGGATTTCCGAGTTCGTATTAGTGATCCAGGGGGAAAATAAGTGTATGTAAAAGCTATCGGATTCTGAAAAACCGCACTTTTATTTTCTCCGAGAGTTCCCTGGACACTAATAGCCTTAAGTATTTAACGAATGGATTAAAGGAATATAAAATGGAAAGTTAGAATGAAAGATGGAAAATGAAAGTATTAATATTAAAGAGGATTCCCGGTAAACCCTAATTAGAAATCCGTGAAATATTCTCACGAACGATCAATCGAAACGGGTAATAACCGGACACAGAAACAAGCAGAGGAAGCAAGAGTCTTGTGCAAGCTAATAGTATAAATATCTATTAACTAAACTAGAAGCAAGGAACTAGCACCTTAGAGGAAGAACTAAGTACTTAGCAAGTAACTACCTAGTTAGGCTTTAACCACCACAAAACCAACACATGTCTTGCCATTTGAGCATCCAACACCTCATCACTTTATTAAAGTGACTTTTACAAGATATTATGTTGTAAGTGGATGAGAGTGAAGGAGATTAAAACACAAAAAAATCAAAGAACCAAGCAACTCTCTCCCCCCCTTGCAAACAAAACCATTCGGCCATTTCCATTAATTCCAAATCCAAACTCAACCTTCCCACCATTGTTTGTTCTTGAAATAATTAAGGTGAGTCTTACATTTCATAAGACTTATCTCCTCAAAATCTTAGCTTCAAACTCATCCATTTCCATTTTCAAATAAATCATTCAAGAGGAGCATGAATAGTGTTCTTCTTGAACTAACTTTGTTTTCTTGATTTTTCATGGTTGATATAGCAAGCATAATCACTCCTAAGGACCATACAAGGCTTAGTAAGGCTATATCACTATCCAAGGAAGGTATAAAGCTCTTGAAACCCTAACCCTTGTTTGAGATTTAAGCATGTTTATGATAGTTATAACTTAGTTAGGGTTATGTTAAAGTTATAAGCATGATTATGTATGGATTTTGGATTAATGATGTAAATAGCTAGATGAACGGAAAGGCATTGCTTGGCCTCAGTTCATGTATATAAGTCATGTATATGTTATTTGGGTTGGATACTATGTTTATGGGAAGATTCGAAATTGATAGATATTCGATTTACAGTCGTTATAATGCCCGATTTTACAATACCATGTTTTGTATGCCATTTTCCATGTCGAACCCCTACTGTCCAGAGACCTTATCTGCCATGATAGGATAGGTAATGTTCTAAGCTTCGTTTTGATATAAAGATCACGTGAAACGGACTTACGGTTTAGGATTTATGACCAAATTACTAAAAGTAGTTCGAATCCGTAAATGAAAGTTCGTAACTGAAATTGGACCCTCGTAAGCTATGTAACGTCATGGCGAATCTTGGTAAATAAATACTAGGGGTAAGAAGGAAGGTGTGAAAGAAAACCGTATGTCAAAAAGAGCATTTTTCGATTTATTAAAAATGTTCGAGTCAAGGTTAAACGCGAACGAACCCCTAAAAGACGACTCTTTTATAACTTTGGTAAAACACTTAGAAAACGGGCGATAAAACTCGGAGTATAATATTGGTTCGTAACGATCAACCTTAGAACTCATATGACTTAAGTATGTCCCAAGTATAAGTGCAGGGACATGTCGTATTAACGAACGAATGTCGGGTCGGATCAGCGATAATAAGTAATCCACTAAAAGGGGTATAACGAGATAATTCGAGAACGTGTTTCGATTTAAGTATAACTTAACTTTTAATATGTTAAGTGATTAATCCCGAATGCCTTGGCTATTTATAGATCACCAAGCTGAACCGGGACCCGCTACCACTACCCCTTACCGTACTCGACCACCAGGCAAGTTTCAATTCCCTTCTTTTAGGCTGTTGTTGTGATTGAATAAATATATATATATGATTGCTGATATACATATGCCATTGCATGCATGCCTACTTTCAAGTTGAATTGATATACTTGTTCCCTGAATCTTATTGTTGGCTTATAAGCTAGATAGTTATATATCAGTTATAAGCCGGTTATTGTAAGACCCTCATAGAAGGGCGTATACATCTTATTCGTCAAATATAGACCGGGAGTCAATATTTCTTAATATATCGAGATTACCTCGGGAGAAAATATTTAAGTAAATATTTTCTATTATTTGGGCGACGAATATTATTTGAATATTCGTTCGAGACTAATTATTTTAACGATCCTTACTTCAAATAATTATTTGAATTTAACTATTCAACGAATAATATTTCTCAATATTCATTCAGAGTCGAATTGACTATCGACTATTATTTCGAATATTCTTCTAAAGATGAGACTATTAAATGAATATTAATTGGATACTCTTTTAGAATATTATTTTATTAAATAAATATTACTTTTGAATATTCATTTAAGAAATTAAATACTTGATGAATATTATTTTAATATTCATCTGAAGCTTGATTTAATTATCGAATATTATCTCGAATATTCCTTAAGGCTTGGATTACTAAATGAATATTACTTGATATTCATTTAGGATATTATTCATTAAATAAATATTACTTTTGAATATTCATTTAAATTCCTAATTAATCATGAATATTACCTTAAATATTCTTTTCAGGTCTTATTAATTAATGAATATTGTTTTGAATATTCATTTAAATATTTATTTATTCAATAAATATTCTCCTGATATTTCTTCAAGGATTATTTTGAGAAATACTCTGATTAAAGATATTCTTTCATATTCCCAAATATTCTTTCAATATTTTAACTCAATAAATATTCTCTAAATATTTATTCCATACTTAGAATAATCTCGATAAGGTTTATCTTCTTCGATTATTACAGAAAATATTTCGAAGTCATATTATTATTAATCTTATATCAAGAAAGGTTCCCAGACATCATTCATCTTTGAGTCTATCTCCTTAATAATAAGGGAACCTTACTTGGAAAAATGTTATTTATCTTGTCGACTTCCCGGTCATAAAGTATTCCCTTCACCCGCAACTCGGGTGCTGTTGACTTATTAAGTCGTTGCTTACCTTCTCATCTTTCGAGGGGTAAGATTACTGGAACAAGTTGATATCCGTTACCAAGTAACAGCTTGGGAGATATTGGTAAATTTTCCTTCCCAACTAGATACGACTACTTTGTGGAGTCTTATCAACAAGTATTATACTTGGGGAAAGGGGGACGAACGTTACATTCAGAATCATGAATTCTATCTGAACTAGGAGTCGTGTAAGAGGCCGAGTAGCGCCGGTCCATCCCCTTGGCCCAACCGTTGGCCGGGGAGAGCTAGCAAGGCGGTATACAAGTAAAGCCGTCAGTTCTTCCTTCTACCGGTAGTAAATCTAAATTTAGCTGTACGATCTCGACTGATCATCAAGATTGGAACAGCGGGCGCGGTGAATACTCCATCATTGGTTCATCATCCAAATTTATTTATTTCCTGCAACATGATTACTGTTGGCAGAGTTGGAAAAGTGTCATAACTGGAATTGCAACCTTTTCTTACAAGTTCCTCTTCTTAATAACAATAAGAATATCTCGCTTACTTTGATGTAGCAGATATTTCTTCAAACAAATACTTTCAGTTACCTTGTAACTTCATCGTTCATATTATACTGGCATCATTTCCGTAAATGCATGGCATATGGTTTGAAAGATAGCTTTGAACTGTTTTAAATTATCGTTCAGTTATATATTTGTTGGTGGGCTTTCGCTCACCCTTGCTTTGTTTATATTATGTCACCACAACAGCTAGGACAGATGGCTCGCGTCAGGCGCACTCGGCGCAAGCAGGTTACCCGACCCACCGGACTACCCGCTGAGATGCTAGCCGCCATTGCTGAGGTAGCATAGTTAGACAGCTTTTGTTTCCTGTTTAACTATATGTATAATTAATGTAATTAACGGCAAAACTTTTAAACCTATGATGTTATCCTTTTGGGATTGTAATAACTTTTATTCGTAAACCCTTTAATGTAAGACTTATTTCAATTTCATCTCTGGGACTATAACTGTTGTGTGTGTGAGTGGTAATTATTGTGGGGTCACAGCATGTGATTTATTTATTGTGGACTCAAGTCAAGTATTATGAATGGATGTAAGACCGTAACCACCAGATCCCTGACCCCGGATCTGGGGGTGTTACATCCAATACAAAATGTATAGTTCCAATGTTTAATACATTGAACCCCACCCACCTAATAACTTCACAGTAAAGAAACCGAGGAGCTTATATATAATTTCATAGACTAATTAGAATATTGTATGACTTTTGTGAGTATAAATATATACTCCTACATGTATTCTACTACTACTACACTTTTATAAACAATTCAGATTTCATATATGTTTAACTTTGATTTAAATAGGTCTGCAGAGGAGGATGAAGATGTGTCTTCCCACGGTGAAGAAACTGATAACGGGTTACAACAAGGGCTCAACATTGACCTGAATGAGCCAAATAAATCCTTCGTCGATCTTCATTGGACAAATTCTTTATTTTTTTGGGCACTGGCTGGCCTTGCAATATAGATTGTTCACCTTGTGATCCACCTTGTTCGCCTTGAAATCCATCTTGCTCACCTGTAAAATAAAGTCACTGTATATTACAAGTTCATCTCATGCCAAAAATATATGTACTACAGTGTTGTGAACTTACTAGTATTATCCAACGGAGTTTGATTTAAATCAATATCATTAGGAAGGATCTCTTCTTCACCTGATTGCAGGTCTGATCTTGGTGAAAGATTTAAGTCAAAAGTAGGGATGGCAATCGGGTCGGATCGGATCGGGTTTTGCAAAATCCAAATCCAAACCCGATTTTTTGGATAAAACCCGAACCCGACCCGAACCCGAAAAATACCCGAAAACTGAAACCCGAACCCGATCCAATGGATTTTGGGTGGATTTCGGGTATATCAGAAACCCGAAAATTTTTGGATTTGGATAATACCCGAAACCCGAAATCCGAAAACCCGAAATTTTCAATCAAGTTTTATAAAACACACACTTTAATATTTTATACATTATAAAAAGTATTATTTATGTTATATAAATAAATTATATTCTGTGCATTAATTTTAATATTTTAATATTTAATTTTGTTATAAAATTTTACATATAATCAATTTTTAAATGAATTTAAATCATTAAAATAACCAAATAGATTTGATATGAAATACATCTTAAACACTTAGAGTCTAAAATTGTTTTAATATTTCGGTTTTAATAATACAAGGTTATTTGTTATACGATGCACCAATGACTTTTATATAAAATGTATTACATTTTGAAATATATTATAGTATAAATTATATATATATATATATATATATATATATATATATTCGGGTTTTTTTCGGGTTTCGGGTTCGGATCGGGTTTGGATCGGTTTTCGGGTTTCGGATCGGGTTTCATAATATCCAAATCCAAATCAAAAAATTTTCGGGTCTGAAAATCAAATCCAAATCCAAATCCAAATCCAAAAAATCGGGTTCGGGTTATCCAAAATTTCGGGTTTCGGATCGGGTATCCGTCGGATCGGATTTTTTTGTCATCCCTAGTCAAAAGTATTTATAAAACTCATTGTGAATAAAATTCTGCTCTTGTGAATAAAGTTCATGTGCTGATGCTTCATTATATATACAAATTTAAGAGGGAAATTTAAAATTTTTAACATTAAGAAACTCATTTTAGGATAAAAGTTTAAATCAAAGCTGAAAATTTTAGAGGGAAATTTAAAATTTTTAACATTAAGAAATTCATTTTAGGATATAAAAGTTTAAATCAAAGCTGAAAAATTGAGAGGGAAACAGGTACAATGCGTGTGACTCTTGATTTGTAGTACTGTATTTGTAGATGAAACTAAAGTTAAGAGTACTCGGTAATGAATAGTCAATCTAGTGTATTTAATAATGGGTGAAAACTTAGTTATCAAAACATCACAATTAATAATTTCTTAATATATGTGTTTTTTGCAAACAGGACTATTATAATGGGATGGAGGGAGTATTTAGTAGGGCACTCTTTTTTCTTCGCTTGAATTTTTTTTTCTCATAGGTTTTGCTCTTGTGGGATTTTTAACGAGACCTTTTTGGTGGATATAAAGGTTATATTATCTAAACTTCCGGGGAATCTCTTTCTTATGGTTCGTTAGATCCATAGATTGTTTAAGCATATCTTTCGATTAGATGATGAGCTTTTATTATCTTTACAAATGTATTATATGTTATTTTTCATGAATGAAAATGTCATTCCTGTCAAAAAAAAAAAGTGAAAACAACGAATAAGAACTAGATTGATCGATTCTAAAAAAAAAATTAGATTGATCGCGAAAATAAAAACATCAACCATGTTTATTATTAAGATCGAAGATTAATCCGAGGTCTATTAGTCAATTCTCATGTTAGTGCTTAGTCATCATGCCACTATGACATTTTGAGCACTTTTTGCCGCAATTGTGTGAGAAGATAAAAAAGAAATGAGTGCATTACACTTTTTCAATATCAAATCACGTCTTGCCCAAATTATTGATATAAAAACATGTATTTATAATATACTGCTCCAACAGACTATGAGAGAAAGTTAGTAGAATCAATCGGAAATTCGGAATTATATGATTTGAGCAAAAATATAACAAAAATTCTAGATCCACCTACGATATATTCTATATTATATTCAGTCGAAATGATTTTTACACTGTGATAAATTGATAATATGAAAATTAACGAGTAATTTGAAGGGAGGAAAGTACATTATGAATAGGATTCGAAAATGACAACAAAATTGTACACGATTTCTTCAAATCCTAACAGCTATAAATGATTTTTAAATTATCCTACGGTTATCTAAGTTAGACCTGGCAAATTGGGTCTGGATCTGAAGAATCAATTTAAAATTTATGAAACCGAAATCCGGTTTTATATCCGAATTAGATTAATCAAAATTTAATCGAATCTGAAACAATTCGATCTGAACCGAAATCCGATCCGATATAGTCAAATTCGATTTTTGTCCGAAAACCGATCTCATCCGATCCGAAAATTACCCGAACCAAATATCTAATCAATAATAATCCGAAATACTTGATCCGATGATGATTAAAAACCGATCAAATTCGAAAAAAATATTATCCGAACAGAATATGACTCAAAGTACTATATTCATTCTAAACTGGAAACTACTTATACCGAAAATTATGTGATGAAATAATATTGTTGAGATTATATTTTATTTCTCTCTTTGACTCGAAATATTGTTTATTTTAGGAAAAACGTTTCAAGATATCATATATGTATCAAAATATTCATGTATAGTAAATATTTTATTTTAGAAATAAAAACGAATGATATTATTTATTCTAGAAAAAAGGTATTAAATATATTGTATATCTACACATACATGTTGAACCTTCATATCTCCTGGATACACAAGTTTAGTAATTAGTATGTTTGTGAATTGTATTTAACGATATTTGTTTTTACATAAAATAAGGTTATAACTAATAAATAACTAATAACTATTGCTTATTATTATATAATGATTTTTAAAAATTACTCATTCCTAATATGTGTATCACCCAATCTTGTCAAGATTCTTGTTAAACAAAATAAAAACCTAATAAATAATTTTTGATCATTTTTTGATTAAATAAAAAATCAAAAAATTATTCTAAAAGTCTATTTCTCAACTAATTGAAAATCTTTTTTTAAATGATTAAAAAATAAAATACATTTAGTAATATAAATGATTAAATGAGACTTATTAATTATAATAATATGTTCATTTTCAACCACCTAAAAAATCTTTAAAAGACAAAAAAAAAAAGATTTAGATTAAAATATTGTTATGTATAATTGAATATGCTTGAAAGTTGAATTAAGATATGTAAATCAATAATTTTTAAAAATAAATAAATAATATTTTATATTTTTCGGCTTTTGCTGGAAACATCGAGCAATATTACATGTATTTATAATGAGAAAATTATAAAAACGAAATTTAATTTTGATTTTGTGAGAAGTGAAAATAAAGGTGAATATAACTCATATTTTAAAAATAAATGGATAATTTATAATATAGTAAATATTATTTTGCTAAAAATATAAAATTATACATTTAGCAAAAATATTACTTTATATTACTGGTCCTAGTAGAGAATAGAGAAAATAATATTAAATATTAAATACTCAAAAATCAATCAAGTTTTATATTACTCAATTCAATATTTATTTTCGCACTATAACTATACTTCTACAAAATTATTAATAACATTTATTCAGTTTCAATGATAATTCAAAATTGATACAACATAATTGAAACCAAATTTTTTCGATCCGACAAAATCCAATCCAATAAGATCCGAATCGAATTTTATCTGATCTTAATCCAAATTTATCCGATTTTAATCTGAAATCGACCCAATCCGAAACCAAACCAGAACCGATTAAATTTTGTAAAACCGATACTAGACCCGAACCGAATTAGATCCGATCCGATCCGAATTGTATCCAAATATATCAAAACCGAAAATTGATCCGATCCGAAATGGATCCAATCCGAAATCGATCCGATTATCCGATTTGCCAGGTCTACTAGTAGCCACTACTCGTCGATGCATTCTCAACTAATAAAAGATATTGCGACATAACTTATTATCCGCCTAACTCGTACATTTGTATTATATAAATTACTTATATCTAAAATAGATTTTTATTTAACAAAAAAAATTCATTACAATGCTCCAACACCAAATTAAAAATGAACATATAGTATATGTTAAATATTGATTTTCGACAATTTGCTTTTCTAACAATACAATATTTGGACTTCCTCTCTGCGATTTCCACAGAGATGTTAACTTCTAATCTCATCTGATCTCCTACTCTAGGTATCTTCTAATCGATACACACACACACATAGTTATATATACACACACGCACTACTATATACATTGCTACTCACGATTATATGTACATGGTTTGATTCGTTTATGCCTGTGCATGGTGTTTATTTGCTTCGTTTTAGTTAAAATCATGTATTAAATCGAATTATTAGGGTTCATAGTTCGAATTTTACCCATTTTTGGTTTGAATTAGGTTGAAATTAGGGCTTTTACCCTTAATTGAGTTGAAATTAAGGTTTCTCATCTACAATTAGGTTGAATTAGATCGAATTGCCCATTTTAGAATTTTGATTCGAATTATTATCCTAATTTAATTATGAATTAATTCGAATTATTAGGGTTTATAATTATGAAATTATAACTATAAAATTTTTTATGAGTTGTGGAAATTTTAATTCGAATTTTTGAATTATTAATTTGAATTTTTGAGTTTAAAATTCGAATTTATGATTAAATGTGATTTATTAATTCGAATTTTGATTAATTAATTCAAAGTTGGATTAATTTCCTTACTTTAAATCGAATTTGGATATATATTATATGTTTGTCATTTTACTCAATTGTTTACTATAGTAAAAGATATTCATTGTTAATTTATTCTTGTTTTAAATATGTCTTCATGGAATGATACTTTTAGCCAATTTTGGTACATGTTTATGAAATGTGCATTATTTCTTTGATTTCGCACATTGCATATACTATAGATATGCAGTGCGGGCCTCTCGATAGATCCTTCTTGATCATGCAGGATGATCATATTAGCAGTTATATATGGCAGGGGGTGAGCGGGAAAAGATTGATGTCCGCCAGTTGACAGCCCACCACGACCAGTGGGTATTTGATGAGACCAAGGTTAGTTTGCTGACAGACTATGGTTTTCGAGCATTTACTAACCCAGACTCGATTCCCCATAACGACATCCGATTGATCACGGCGTTGGTGGAGAGGTGGAGGCTAGAAACCAACACCTTTCATTTCACATTTGGTGAGATGAACGTCACTCTAGAGGATTTTTACATGATATTGGGTCTGCCTGTTCGTGGTCGTGCTGTTACTCATACGGAGCTTACCAATCCTCTTCCATATTGGAAGAGGCGGTGGCATGATTTGAGGCTGACTGAGGATGATCATAAAAATATGTATAAAAAGGTTTGTTTAATTTTCATTTTTTTTGCAATTTAGGAAGATAATTATCTAGTTATTGCATTTTAGCTCATAAATTCTGATTCCTTACATTTTAGTCCTTAATTTGTTTAATTCTTGCATGTTATACCTTAAATTTTCATTTTTTCGCAATTTAGGAAGATAATTATCTAGTTATTGCATTTTAGCCCTTCAATTCTGATTTCTTGCATTTTAATCCATAATTTGTTTAATTCTTGCATGTTATACCTTAAATTTTCATTTTTTTTGCAATTTAAGAAGATAAATATCTAGTTATTGCATTTTAGCCCTTCAATTCTGTTGAGTATGAAATACACACACAAGAAAATACGGGGGGGGGGTGAATGTATTTTCAAACTTTTCTTTGAACATGAATCTTAAGAACGTTTGTTTGATGGTTTGAATCTGTTTGATGCTTTTGTAGCTAAGTGTGTGTTTATGTTTAAGAAGATAAGTATGCGGAAAAAAGAAACACAAGAACACAGTACTTAATTTAATCTAATATGGTATTAGATAAAGATTTGCTGCAACCTCTGAATACAAATGTTAGTATTCTCAGCTCCGTTTTTCTCAGAGAGATGTTCTAAATTGTTATGAGAAAACTCAATAATGATTCTTAAAACTCTCTAACTGCTAGAGAAGTGAGGTTGTACACTTATAGAACATGTGTACACTCTACTTAGGGATGGCAATTTTTACCGATCCGATGGATACCCGATCCGTTTCGACCCGAATGGGTCCAACCGAACCCGAAATTTTCGGGTTTGGATTCGGGTTTGGGTTTGATTTTTAAACCCGAATCAATTTCGGGTCAGGTTTGGGTTTTGGAAATACCGACCCGAACCCGACCCGAAAACCCGAAACCCGTATCAAACCCGATCCGAACCCGAACCCGACCCGAAACCCGAATTAATATATATATTATTATTTCTATTATTTTATACATAATATTTAACATTTAATATATATTATATATTATTATATATATTTAAAATTTAATACGTAATAAAAATTAAAATATTTTATATATTTATGTTTTATATTATTTTTAATATAAAAAATATTTATTTTTTATTTTTTTTTTCGGGTTTCGGGTCCGAAACCCGTTTAGTATCCAACGGGTTTGGGTTCGGGTTTATAATTTCGGGTATTTTCGGGTTCGGGTTCGGGTTCGGGTTCGGTCAAAAAATTCGGGTTCGGGTTTGGCAAAACCCGTTTCGACCGACCCGATTGTCATCCCTAACTCTACTTACTACAAATGATAGAACAGACAAATCTACTTTCTAACTTGTCTATCCCTATTTCGGAATACGTCCAGGCAGGATGTAATTTTGACTTTCTTTAACCTGCCTAGATCCACTTCTTTAGCAGCTTGTCTCGTGTAACAACTCTCTGAGCTTCTTTGTAGACTTTCCAAAAACACTATACAGTACTGTGGTCCTGAAAGTGTTTTGGCTTGTTACAGACTTCTGACTTGTACAGCTTCAGTATTTTGTCTACAAGAATCCATTCGTGAAATGGTTAAATGATTGATTTGAGAACTAGGATTGGCTTACTAGATAACTCTCAGTTCTCGAATAATGTATAATTAAGATGTCGAACCACTTCTCGAAATAGCTGTTTCTTCAGGAATCCTTGAGTTTTCGAATAGAGCATTTGACTTGTCGAATTCCCTGAGATGTCGAATAGCTTCTTAAGTCCTTGAGATATCGAATGAGACTTTGTAGACTCTTTTAGAACTCGAATGATACTTTAACTTGTTGACTTCTTGAGTTCTCGAACAGTGTCTTTTGAGATATCAAATCCCTGACCTCGACTTCTCGAATAGATCAAAATACTTCTAAAATTAGTACTTAGGCAAATCTTCAATCTTCGAAATCCAACTGTGTTTATTTTGATAGCCTTGTTCTTCAAGCTTGAGGCATGATCTCTGAATCTTCTTTCAAGCATTATTCCATGACTTCATTTACAGTTACACAGATAGAATTTTAATGCCTATTACATGTACTAATACAAGTATAAACTCTACAACTAGAGGTTCCCTTAGATAAGGGATCATGTAAGTAATGCAAAGCATTACAAACGATTAGGCTTGTTATTAGGTGAGTACAGGAATGTCTCTGTGACTAACAATCTCCCCCAAAATGTGAGTAAGACCCTTAGTCACAATTTCATGTCTGATAACCAGCCTAACATACATAAAGATAAAACTTTAAACAGTACAGGTATGAAATGATTGACAGTATGGATAGAATTACAGAGAGAGTATTCTTATAGACTATGAAGAAATACTAGCCATTTTCCCTTGATTTCATCCCTTGAGCTTTGGCTTGTAGATCATCATATTCCTTCTTTTTCCTTTCTTCATCCTTCCTTGCATTTTCATCCATAGCTTTTATGATGGCCGCCATAGCATCAAGTTCTTCAAGCAGAATTGAATCTTTAAAATCTTCAAGTACTTGATTCAGCAAGTTTGCAAGGTAATGATTGACCAGGTTCATCCTGATATTGACATTATCTCCATTTCTCCTCCTATACTTCACAACATAGGGATTAAACTGAACTCTGCACAACCCTTTAGCCCTTAACTCTTCTGCTTTGGCTTCAAGTGCATCAATCTCCTCCTCTCTTTTCCTCCATTTTTCCATGCACTCCCTTCTCACTTCCGCTTCATGATCTCTCTTCATCTTTACGAAATCTATGAGTTCCAGCTTCCAAACCTTCTCCACTTTGTCTTCACTATTTAGTAATGCAATTATTCTTTCAATGTCATATAGTTTGCCCCAGTGTTGACATATTCCTTGTTTGAACTTCATTTCTCTACAATCTGAATATTTGAACTCCAAGCAGTCATCCACAATTGCTACATGATAGATTCTTTGAGCTCTAAGAAATGCCAATTGATCTTCATCATAATCTTCATCTTTCTTGCCTTTCTGGCTACATGCTTGAATCTTGTATTTTTCATCTCCTTACAGGAGAGGAATTTGTAGCCTTTATGGTTGGACCATTGTAGTACACCATTAGCAGTTTGCTTGTGGAGACATACAAGTAGTTTCTTGACTTGGGATTCCTTTGTCATAGATGACTTGACAGTTTCAGAAGCCATGGGTATAGATTTTGTTAAGTCATCAATAACTACATCCACCCTAGACATAGAGCCTTGTGTTGTGGTGGGAATACTGCTAGTGATGCTTTGGGCTTGCTGTCTTCCACTCTTTTTCTCATACACTTTCTCACGTCCTTTGTCATCATCACTTTTCTTTCCTTTACCACTTCTCTTCCTCTTTTCTTCATTATCCTTATTTCTCCTTTGAGATATATCCTTGCTGCCACCCTGATCTTGATCATCTCCATCTCTCCTTCCTGACTTGTCTCCTCTATAATCAGGTTAAACATTTTACTGTGAATTGATGAACTTAATCAGAATATCCAGAGCTGACTTCTAAGTTTCTTACTTTCCTCTTCTTGAATGTAAGACACTAGCCAAATACTTGATTGTAGGCATGTTGCTCGGATTGAGGTGGAGACCAAATCTGAAGGAGATAATGCATGTAGCTCCTTCATATAGAATGCAGTGAGGCTGAGGAATTACCTGAGGTAATTGAGACTTCATACAGGATGTACGATTCTCATGGAGTTTGATGTTGTCCTCTGACCCATTTGATTCTATCTTCTTGATGAATGTTGCAACTTAAGAGCAAGATATAACTTGTATGGCTTCAATGTGGATGTGAAAGAAAATTTGGCAGTGTGGACTAGGACTTCTCTATCTTCAGTGGTGATGAGCGCATAAGTATTGTTTTGAACAACTTGCCTTCTCTCTACAGTGACCAAAAATATGTCTTGGACCAGGAGCTTGAGATAGTCAAAGTAGTGGAAGTTGCTTCTTTTCCTCAGATTCTGTAGATGCTTCAAGAAGGCTATGTCATGATACAATTTTGAATTGGCAGCTTTTTGACATACCTCATGAGAAAGAACATCTTTGAATTCTGATGGTTCAACTTGAGAAGAATGTCGAGCAATTTCCGGCACTTGAAATTTATATTCTTGAGGAGGTGGTTGAGGTTGAGATTGGTTTGCTTCTGGAACCTTGGCCACTTCTACTACAGCCGCTTGCTTTAGCATGGCCCCTTCATCTGCAGCCACAGCTACTTTCTTCAACTTCAACTCACCCTCCTTGGCTACTTGCTTTTAATTCACAGGTTACCTATTTTGAATTCGGAGATTTTAAGACCTAGATCACTCTTACTTGAATCACTCTTCTCCCTTTTTGATTTTGAATTCACTTTCTTCTCCCCCTTAGGCTTGTTCTCAGGCACAGATGTCTTTGATGGAGCCCTTGGGTTTGAAGAGGAGGTTGGGGGTTTGACAAGATGTGAAAATTTTGGTTGAGAGAGACCTATACGCTTCATCATTGCAGATGACATCTGTTATTGATTAAGAAGAACATCAGTTGTTGTGGTAACCTGAGTGTCCAGCTTTTCATTGAGAAGATTAACAGATTTCTGTAGCTCAGAATTGTGTTGTTTGAGAGAACGCACTTCCTTTTCCAAATTATCCACCATTGTGAACAATTCTGTAGCTTTGAATCAAGTAAGTGATTGTTCTTTGAGTCTTTCTACCTCAAACTTTGTCATGTCATGAATACGAACATCAGTCACCAGCTTATCTCCATACTGATTTACAAAGAGAACACGGATTTGTGCATTAGCATCAGTTGTCTGTTCTCGGAGTCTGTCCATCTGAGATGTGATATTTGTGATGGAAGCTTGTACTAGAGGGAGTCTATCATCCAGTTTAGTACAAGTGGCTTTGCACTCTTTGATATTTCTGAAAACATAATTCAGAGAGGGAAATTCTTTGGTGAACTGAGTCTGAAGCTCTCTTACAACCTTTGTTGTTTCTTTGCACACTTCTTCAATTTTAGATTGAACTCTTTTGCCTAGGTAGTGAGCTGCCTTTAAGCTTCCTTTGTAAGCATCATTAACAGCTATAACACCCCCAGATCCGGGGTCCGGGATCCGGTCGCTACGGTCTCCAATTCTGTCCACAATACTTGAACTTACCTCAACATAAAATAATATACATCTTTATGACCCAACACAACAATATAAAACACACCCGTTATAGTCCCAGAGATGAAATCAGAGTAACAATCAAATTTTATTAATCACATTATGAGTTTTTACAATCCAAAAGAATTTCAATATAAATACATACTCTTTGCCATCCAATTACATAAGTCATACTAGACCATATACTTGGTACTGAAAGAATAAATCTATCCTACCAATAGCTGTCTCTTTCGCTCTGGTAGTCTCATCGTCCTCGCCAACGTCGAGTGCGCCTTGTGCGAGTCATCTGGTCTAGCTGTTGTTGTGATATAATAATAAAGCAAGGGTGAGCAATAGCCCACCAACAATAATATATAACTGAACGATAATATATAACAGTTCAAAAGTATCTTTCAAACCATATGCCATGCATTTACGGAAATGATGCCATTATAATATGAACGATGAAGTTACGAGGTAACTCAAAGTATTTGTTTGTAGAAATATCTGCTACATCAAAAGTAAGCGAGATATTCTCATTGCCATTAAAAGAGGAACTTGCATGAAAAGATTGCAATTCCAGTTATGAACACTTTTCCAGCTCTGCCAACAGTAATCATGTTGCAGGAAATAAATAAGTTTGGATGATGAACCAATGATGGAGTATTCACCGCGCCCGCTGTTCCAATCTTGATGATCAGTCGAGATCGTACAGCTCAAATTAGATTTACTACCGGTAGAAGGAAGAACTGACGGCTTTACTTGTCTACCGCCTTACTAGCTCTCCCCGGCCAACGGTTGGGCCAAAGGGGATGGACCGGCGCTACTCGGCCTCTTACATGACTCCAAGTTTAAAAAGAATTCATGATTCTGAATGTAACGTTCGTCCCCCTTTCCCCAAGTATAATACTTGTTGATAAGACTCCACAAAGTAGTCGTATCTAGTTGGAAAGGAAAATTCACCAATAACTTCCAAGCTATTGCTTGGTAACGAATATCAACTTGTTCCAACCATCTTACCCCTCGAAAGATGAGAAGGTAAACAACGACTTAATAAGTCAATAGCACCCGAGTTGCGAGTGAAGAGAATACTTTATGACCGGGAAGTCGACAAGATAAATATCATTTTCCAAGTAAGGTTCCCTTATTATTAGGGAGATAGACTCAAAGAAGAATGATGTCTGAGAACCTTTCTTGATATAAGATTAATAATAATATGACTCCGAAATATTTTCCGTAATAATCGAAGAAGATAAACCTTATTGAGGTTATTCTAAGTAGGGAATAAATATTCAGAGAATATTTATTGAATTAAACATATTTAAAGAATATTTAGGAATATGAAAGAATATCTTTAATCAGAGTATTTCCCAAAATAATCCTTGAAGAAATATCAGAAGAATATTTATTGAATAAATAAATATTTAAATGAATATTCAAAATAATATTCATTAATTAATAAGACCTAAAAGGAATATTTAAGATAATATTCATCATTAATTAGGAATTTAAATGAATATTAAGAAAGTAATATTCATTTAATGAATAATATTCTAAATGAACATCAAGTAATATTCATTTAGTAATCCAAGCTTTAAAGGAATATTCGAGATAATATTCGATAAATAAATCAAGCTTCAGATGAATATTAGAATAATATTCATCAAGTAATTAATATCTTAAATGATTATTCAAAAGTAATATTCATTTAATAAAATAATATTCTAAATGGATATTCAAATAATATTCATTTAGTAGTCCAATCTTTAGAAGAATATTCGGAATAATAATCGCTAATCTATTCGACTCTTAATGAATATTGAAAAATATTATTCGTCGAATGGTTACGTTCAAATAATTATTTGAAGTAAGGATCGTTAAATAAATATTCTCGAACGAATATTCAAATAATATTCGTCGCCCAAATAAGGGAAAATATTTACTTAAATATTTTCCTCCGAGGTAATCTCGATATGTCAAGAAATATTGACTCCCGGTCTATATTTGATGAATAAGATGTATACGCCCTTCTATGAGGGTCTTATAATAACCGGCTTATAATTGATACGTTAGCTATCTAATTTATATGCCAATAAACAATCAGGGAACAAGCATAACGATATAACTGGAAAGTAGGCATGCATGCTATGGCATATGTATAACAGAAAACATATATATATATATTCAATCACAACAACAGCCTAAAAGAAGGGAATTGAAACTTGCCTGGTAGTCGAGTATGGTAAGGGGTAGTGGTAGCGGGTCCCGGGTCAACTTGGTGATCTATAAATAGCCAAGGCATTCAGGATTAATCACTTAACATCTTAAAAGTTAAGTTATACTTAAATCGAAACACGTTCTCGAGTTATCTCGTTATACCCCTTTTAGTGGATTCCTTTTATCATCGATCCGACCCGACATTCGTTCGTTAATACGACATGTCACTGTACTTACACTTGGGACATACTTAAGTCATACAAGTTCTAAAGTCGATAGTTACGAATCAATATTATACTCCGAGTTTTATCGCCCGTTTTTTAAGTGTTTTACCGAAGTTATAATCAAGCGGGTTTTTAGGGGTTCGTTCGCGTTTAACTTTGATTCCAACATTTTTATAAAATCGGAAAACGATCCGTTTCACATGAGGTTTTCTCTCACACCTTCCTTTTTACCTATAGTATTTAATTACCAAGATTCGCCACTGACTTACGTATTTTACGAGGGTTCAATTTCAGTTACGAATTCTCGTTTACGGTTTCGAACTACTTTTCGTAATTTGACCATAACTCCTAAACCGTAAGTCGGAATGTTTCGATTCTTGCTCCACAACGATCTATGACTCGAGAACTATAAGGTCAGTCCGTAATTTCACTAAGGTCAGGCATCTATCCTAATTGTTATGCTCAAATTTTAAGAGTTTATGAAATTTCAGCATTACGACGGCTATAACTCGGATATTTCCAAAATCAAAACCCTCCAAATAATCATTCAATCCACCACCAACACTCATGGGCACTATTTATCATCTCCCTCACTGTCTCAACAGGTCTTGGAGCCACAAAACATATATAAAGCTTTTTATAACACCCACACAACATACATGTTCTAAATCATGAATACAAGCCATAAACATTATCAAATCTCATCTAAAACTCCATTAAAACTCAAATAAAAGACTAGGGTTCTTGAAGTTTATACCTTCCTTGGAGTATGTAAGACCTTAATAAACCTTGATCAATCCTTAGAACACCTTAACAAAGCTTGGATCATCCAAACAAAACAAGAAATCAAAGATTAGATCTTGAAAACACTATTCATCATCACTTTGATGATTTTTGAAAACTATGCTAGAGATGGAATTTGAAGCTCAAATTTCTAGGAGATCATGTTGATATAGTAAGGAACTTACATGATTTATTTCATGGCCATTGAAGGTCAAGAGGTTGGACTTTGATTTTGCTAAAAAGGAGCAGATTTTTTTTTGCTCTTCATGGAGTTCTTGGCTTTGCTTCCTTTGTTTTGCTTTATGCCTAAATAATTGTAATACTTGGCATATATCTTGGATGCATCCTTTACTTTTGTGTTGTTAGCTTGCTAGTGGTCCAAGTGTTGCCCTTCTATTGGTCCACTTGTTGGCACCACATTAAGCATACCCTTTTTGGCACAAATGCAACTTCATCACTACACTTGTAGTTGACTTACATGAAAGTCACTTTGCTTACCCTTACTCCATCCACTTGCACATATTTGTCTCTTGGTTCTCTGCTTGCTTCTTTGTCCAGTTATTACTCAATTCATTGATCGTTCGAAGGAATATCTCGAAGATTTCTAATTAGGGTTTTACCGGAAACCATCTTACTATTTATACTATCATTCTCAATTCTCTTTAATAATTCTTGAATCCAAATTCCTTAAATCTCTTCAATAAACCCTTAAGTCTTTATGTGTCCAGGAAATTCTCGGGGAAAATAAAAGTACTATTTTTCAGAATCCGACAGCTTTTACATACACTTATTTTCCCCCTGGATCACTAATACGAACTCGGAAATCCGTTCCGAATACTTCTATATAGTGTCGTCTCATAATATTCCTAAATCCATCAAAATCACTATTCATCCATTTTTCTTTACTCATCCTTTTAGGGTTGTACAATTGTCCCTAATCTCTTTCAATCGTTCATTAACATTTTTACGGACCTACTGGACCAATAACAGATATCGATTTGGAAGACATATGAATAATCTTCTCCTTTAGAATTATCAAATCTCAACTCCCTAGGAGATAGATAATTCTTATCTAAATTTTCAACCAATAGTATTCTTCAAGACATATAAATATTTAAATCGAATTCCATTCCTTCCATTCATTATCTCAATCGTTACATCGTAGTCGTAATCACTATTCACCATTACCTCAGTACATAATAAAAAGGTTTTAATTATATCCAAAATTTGGGGTTCTTACAGTCTCCCCTCCTTAAAAGGATTCCGTCCCGGAATCAGGTAGGAAGCAAAGAGTCGTTTGTCTGTTGTTTACTTTTTAGCTTCCCGGTCAATTCTTAGTCGTTCTACCCTTTCTCAGCACATCTTCTAGTGCTACAATCCATACTTTATTCTTTTTCCATCAACTTTGCTACTTTTCGTACAACACACTATCCGGGTTATGATCTTACTCAGTCTTATCCTTATTGATACCTGCAGTAACATTGGTATCACTATCACCCTGCGAATTCGGAGGTAACCTCGCTCGTACTGTGCATTTCCTGATCGCTTTAATCTTCGCAATCTCGATCAATATAGAGAAGTGGAAAGATTTATTGAGAGATCACTATGATCAATTGAACATTTGTTATATTGCATAGTTAGTACAGAAGGGGGCCAGCCTTTAGTACTTGACAAGAAATTAAACAAGTTATGGTATTCCACTTAGACTTCTATCACATAGATAGATAGTCACGTAGCAGTACCTCCCCTTCTTAAAGGGTTGTTCTTCTCAATTCATAAAGAAGATGAATAAAAGAGAAGAAAACAAAAGAATTCTAAAGGATTATCGAAAGTTTTCATGATTTTAAAATATCATACTCAGAATTTACCTCTGAACTACAGAGGTTCATTAAGGAAGAAATTAATCATAATTATATCCAATACTATTTGATCGTAACCTCACGTGTCAACATATCTTGCTGCTTTGTCCACTATTCTCTGGACCTGTACTCTGGTTCAACCTTAGCAACACTTACTTTTGGAAAATCTTTGAACCTCTCAGATTAAATCTTAGTTTCTCGCTTGACACCATTGTTACTAACATTCCATGTCACGCAACTAGCTTTTTCATATCTATAATATTAACACTATCAGGTTGTCATCTCGAGAATTCATCAGAAAACCCATGTATTAATCCATTCATAACATTCCTTGCTTTATATTCCGTAGTTGCTTTCCCCGTCTTTTCTTTATCAATCACATCCTTCTCATTATCTGATTCTTATTTACTTCTGTTATTTACTTTCACCTTCATCTCTTTATTGAGACACCTTTTGCACTTGGTACCTCCTTATCGGTATTCCGTGACATTTACTCTATAATCATCACGTTATTCCAATTTAAACTTTCCGAAATAAATCTGGCCCGATCTTTTAAATATAATCTACTTCTGCCAACCTTGTTTCTCATCACTTGTTCTTTTCTACCCGTGGTTTTCCACAGGTTGTTCTTCGTAAGTTAGACCAGGTCGTATATCTACTTGCTCGTACTCTTATCATCTATGGAGTATCTGTATTTTACTGGCGTAGCCTTGCCACATGAAAACCCGTTATGACCGTGCTATAAGTTTTGGGGGTAGAGCTGGCTCGAATGCCACCTTTCGAACACTTTTAAACTCTCAGATGGCCCAACAAATCTCGGGCTTAACTGTCCTTAATCCTTTTTACGGGAATACATTTAGCATCATGAATCATCAACCTCATATTCTCTATCTTGTCTGTGCAGAAGTACAGTAACACAAACTTGCTTGTCATTCACCAACGTGCCATTTAGCTTATCAATAGCAGCACTTTATTTATCTTTACGTTGTCATCTACTTTCTTAGAAGAAACGCCATTGCTTGTTATTTATGTAGTGCGTTAATAGCTAACCATACGGGTTTCAATCCTTTAGGGAGACAAAGTAATCACTATTCCTTATCCATAAGGAACACTTCCTGAACTTGATGTAGATATTACATGAAGTAGATAAAATTGCAGAAGGGTTTCAAGCATCGCAGCTATGTCAAGTTGATGAAACTACCACTCATGCAGCTTCCATAAAAGACTGGAAACTTAACGGTTTACTTTGTCAATTTTGTATCATGGTCCCAGTTTGCCTCAAAACGGGACCTTTTAAGGTACGTAATATGCTTAAGACCCATCAGGAATCGAATCTTTACTTAAACTACTATTACCGTCGATTCTTGCACAATCATCAGAAGGAATGTAAATTCCTCCACTCTGATATGACCTTCAAGGTCCTTCCAAATATCATTCTGTTTCTTCGGTATGAACATTTGTAATTATTCCTCTATACTTAGACTGTCGACCACCTCATTGGCCTTTCCTGATAATACTAATTTCTGGTAATCCTTGTTCTCTGGATACATTTCAATTCAAATTTTTCTACCTCATTCTCATCACTGTTGGGTGAAAGCATTCTCCCTTAATGCTCTGCTGAAGGAGAAAAATATAACTATCAGTCTTTTTCCATAAGTCATTGCTTCCACCTTCCCGTGGGAATTTTATCAAAGTTACCCTCAATCATGCCTAGGATATTTGTTTTCTTAGTTCTTTCTTGTACTAGGATAATCTCAACCTTCTTTGGTTCCATCCATACCTCATCATGGTTTCATACATGCCTCATCTGGCATTATTGTTATTGTGTCTTACATTCTCTTCCAAACTTCTGGTTGGAAACTCAGAATATTAACTTTTCCTTGTAAGGTTTCCTAGGTCGTCCTCATCATTCCTCTTGTATTTTCTAGGTACAGGGTATATCAAAACGTCATTGATCAATACTCTAATAATTCTACCTATGTCCTTTCCAGAACTCTTTTTAATAATCCTTACTGGTCATTGTTGCCTTAGCAAGTCCAACTCATATCATCTGAATTCATAATGTCTTTATTAGGGTTAATGCCATCCCTTATGCATTCCCCAGGGTTTGTCTTAATTTATGGATATCCTATCCTTAATTCAACTGCCAAGGAATTCTTGCATCCTATATTTGGCAATCAGATCATGTATCCCTAATAAGGGTGTCTTTTCAATCATTCTCATTTGATAATCGATTGGTAACTTAATGCCACCCTCTTCTTTCAGATAGTTATCAGCCTATTTGGCCTTCCAAAAGGCAATGTATGCCTATATGCTCTCTTACAGAACTTGGTAATGGTAGCAAGGATGTTTTGGAAGATATTGGTCGAGTTCAACGTGAATCTTTTAGTACTCATCGTTCTTCTCAAAGGTACTTGCCTTAGACAAAATTTCTACAGCATACTGATCCATCTCTGACCATTTCTATACTCTCTTCATAAACCTTCGTTGTTTACTTTCCTTAGTCATAATATATTCATGGTATTCATGATACCCTAATATCATACATCTCAAGTCATTATACTTCTATTTTTTTTTCGTAATCTTGGACGATCATATACACATGAATCACTTTAGTACGGGTGACCCCATTCCAAAAGTCTAGTAAATTCCCAATCCAAACATGGGTTGCAAAGGGTTCAGTAGAAGATTCCTACAATCCCATTAATATTTCCGTCATATCAGAAGCCCTTGCAGTCGGTGCTTACTTAGAAGCAACCCTGCTTTGTCCTTTTATTGTTGGTCTAGTCACTTGATAGTCCTTTGTGACTTGGCCTCAACTGGCCACACTAAAATAAAAATATATGATTTTAGGGGTTGGCTAATAGCATTACTTTTCTAGCAATTGCTGGCATAGTGCCTTCTTCTTTGATACCTTTCTACCTTTCCAAAATTTACTTCATATAAGTCTTAATCGGCTACTCAGCGCCGTCTCCGGTCACCTTTCCTCTATTTTTATCTTTTCAACTATTCTTATCACTCCCACGTGCCCCACAAGCTTACCATTCCTGGCATAACAGCCTTTTCACTTAAGTCAATCCCGGAATTTCTCAGTCCGGCTGGTTTCTTACTTACATTTCCTGTTTTCGTCCAATCTCACTTCATCATTGTATTTCTACAATCAATCGCGATAACCAGGGTCTGTCCACCAACCCATATAGCGGTTACTTTACCCAATTCACGGGGTTCGCCCCAGTTTCTACTCTCTTCCATGATGTTCTTTGATAATCAGAAAGACAAGGTTTGGCAAAATTCGTTGAAATTCTTCCCAGAATTAGGGAAATTTTGGTCAATCTATCCATCTACTGGTAACATTAAGGAAACCGATTTCGAAACCTGGAGAATAGTTTAATGAACCTCCAAGCAGGTAGAACCGTAGGCAGTCATAATTAACGAAATAATCATCATCAGGTTGGAAGTTTAACCCCTGGAGAGGAACCAATTATATATATCCCTTAAAAGGGAATCAACAGTTTTAAACTGAAACTTGTCGCAACGTCCTGATGCCTATATGTCCTGATACCTATACGTCCTGATATTCAATATTACCAAATGTCAGTCTACCTGACTACTAGTCTCAGAAGGAACATTACCGTCGGAGTTGGTTGTCCCACAAAATTGGCAGTACTAAGGCCATCCGATCTGCTGGACCGCGCTGTTCGAATGCATTCGCAAGTACTTTGTCGTGCTGCGCAAGCACACATCATAATCCTTTATGCGAAGCGTCGTTGGAAGCACAAAGTCTCTTTTTTTTTCCATTAAGCAATGCCAACTCTTGGTCATTACCAATTTCATTTTTTTAGCTCCAGGAAGATTTTCTCACATTTTTCTCTTTAACTACTGATCATATTACTTGATCCATTATAATTCCGCGTCGGAGTAAACTTAAGGTAACTACTATAATTCATTCAAAGAAAAGAAAGAATTTAATATTCCTCTGAATCACATGCATCTAACATTTCTGGTTCATCATTTTACTGAGTTGAAATTAACCCTATACTCAGTCTCTGGCAGTAGTCTCATTACGAGTTCATCTTGACCCACTGGTCTTATCTTCCAGTAGGTTCTGAGATCATTGTCTTGCTTACTACTTCCTTATATGACTTTATCCAATCATGCTATCACTTCCCAATGTCTTTACTTTCTAACTGATTCATTCATAAAATGAACATTTCCCTGAATAAAACCACTTCATCAACCTCAATTTGGTTCCATAAATTACAACCTATGACATCTGCCTTCTCATGGCGAATTATTATTGACAATATTCATACTTATTCATTTATCAAATGATATGGCACTTACTGCCTCTTCTCAACTATTCCTAGGGACTCTGCTCCTCGTCTTATATCGATGCCTTTGATAATCATACATCCTTCTAGCACTCTTTTCGTTAATATGAAAGTCTCTAATGATTCTCATCTATTCCCGTATAAGATCTCAAGTAATTCTTCCCATCCGTCTTACTTGCTGGTACTACCTCCAGTAGTCTGGCCACGAATCCAACATGAATCTTCAGTTCTCTTGCTAATAGCTTAGTTCTTTATGCCCACTTTTCTGTGTACTATACCTTAATCATCTCAGTCTTTCTGGCTACAGCCTTCATTCCTCGAGGGTAAGCTCCTTATCCTAACAGGATTTTTCTTATCTGCTGGAACCTCTTCCGGGTATCCCGTAGGGTACTCCATCGAATTTACCCGCTGATCTTCAGCACATAAAGCATCATCGCGCTGCTGCTCTTATGCCTCAAGGTTTGTCGCCTTATTCGTCGATACGATATCGAGCTAAGTTACTATCATGATACTTAAGAGTTCCCATAAGGGTTTTATACGTCATCACTACCTTAAGTAGTCCGACTACGAACTTGGCAAGAGTTCTTATTATCTTAGTGAATTTATTGTTTTAACGTCGCCTCATCTCTGGGGTTTATAACGTACGCTCTGATACCACTTCTGTAACACCCCCAGATCCGGGGTCCGGGATCCAGTCGTTACGGTCTCCAATTCTGTCCACAATACTTGAACTTACCTCAACATAAAATAATATACATCTTTATGACCCAACACAACAATATAAAACACACTCGTTATAGTCCCAGAGATGAAATCAGAGTAACAATCAAATTTTATTAATCACATTATGAGTTTTTACAATCCAAAAGAATTTCAATATAAATACATACTCTTTGCCATCCAATTACATAAGTCATACTAGACCATATACTTGGTACTGAAAGAATAAATCTATCCTACCAATAGCTGTCTCTTTCGCTCTGGTAGTCTCATCGTCCTCGCCACCGTCGAGTGCGCCTTGTGCGAGTCATCTGGTCTAGCTGTTGTTGTGATATAATAATAAAGCAAGGGTGAGCAATAGCCCACCAACAATAATATATAACTGAACGATAATATATAACAGTTCAAAAGTATCTTTCAAACCATATGCCATGCATTTACGGAAATGATGCCATTATAATATGAACGATGAAGTTACGAGGTAACTCAAAGTATTTGTTTGTAGAAATATCTGCTACATCAAAAGTAAGCGAGATATTCTCATTGCCATTAAAAGAGGAACTTGCATGAAAAGATTGCAATTCCAGTTATGAACACTTTTCCAGCTCTGCCAACAGTAATCATGTTGCAGGAAATAAATAAGCTTGGATGATGAACCAATGATGGAGTATTCACCGCGCCCGCTGTTCCAATCTTGATGATCAGTCGAGATCGTACAGCTCAAATTAGATTTACTACCGGTAGAAGGAAGAACTGACGGCTTTACTTGTCTACCGCCTTACTAGCTCTCCCCGGCCAACGGTTGGGCCAAAGGGGATGGACCGGCGCTACTCGGCCTCTTACACGACTCCTAGTTCAAAAAGAATTCATGATTCTGAATGTAACGTTCGTCCCCCTTTCCCCAAGTATAATACTTGTTGATAAGACTCCACAAAGTAGTCGTATCTAGTTGGAAAGGAAAATTCACCAATAACTTCCAAGCTATTGCTTGGTAACGAATATCAACTTGTTCCAACCATCTTACCCCTCGAAAGATGAGAAGGTAAACAACGACTTAATAAGTCAATAGCACCCGAGTTGCGAGTGAAGAGAATACTTTATGACCGGGAAGTCGACAAGATAAATATCATTTTCCAAGTAAGGTTCCCTTATTATTAGGGAGATAGACTCAAAGAAGAATGATGTCTGAGAACCTTTCTTGATATAAGATTAATAATAATATGACTCCGAAATATTTTCCGTAATAATCGAAGAAGATAAACCTTATTGAGGTTATTCTAAGTAGGGAATAAATATTCAGAGAATATTTATTGAATTAAACATATTTAAAGAATATTTAGGAATATGAAAGAATATCTTTAATCAGAGTATTTCCCAAAATAATCCTTGAAGAAATATCAGAAGAATATTTATTGAATAAATAAATATTTAAATGAATATTCAAAATAATATTCATTAATTAATAAGACCTAAAAGGAATATTTAAGATAATATTCATCATTAATTAGGAATTTAAATGAATATTAAGAAAGTAATATTCATTTAATGAATAATATTCTAAATGAACATCAAGTAATATTCATTTAGTAATCCAAGCTTTAAAGGAATATTCGAGATAATATTCGATAAATAAATCAAGCTTCAGATGAATATTAGAATAATATTCATCAATTAATTAATATCTTAAATGATTATTCAAAAGTAATATTCATTTAATAAAATAATATTCTAAATGGATATTCAAATAATATTCATTTAGTAGTCCAATCTTTAGAAGAATATTCGGAATAATAATCGCTAATCTATTCGACTCTTAATGAATATTGAAAAATATTATTCGTCGAATGGTTACGTTCAAATAATTATTTGAAGTAAGGATCGTTAAATAAATAATCTCGAACGAATATTCAAATAATATTCGTCGCCCAAATAATGGAAAATATTTACTTAAATATTTTCCTCCGAGGTAATCTCGATATGTCAAGAAATATTGACTCCCGGTCTATATTTGATGAATAAGATGTATACGCCCTTCTATGAGGGTCTTACAATAACCGGCTTATAATTGATACGTTAGTTATCTAATTTATATGCCAATAAACAATCAGGGAACAAGCATAACGATATAACTGGAAAGTAGGCATGCATGCTATGGCATATGTATAACAGAAAACATATATATATATATATATATATATATTCAATCACAACAACAGCCTAAAAGAAGGGAATTGAAACTTGCCTGGTAGTCGAGTATGGTAAGGGGTAGTGGTAGCGGGTCCCGGGTCAGCTTGGTGATCTATAAATAGCCAAGGCATTCGGGATTAATCACTTAACATCTTAAAAGTTAAGTTATACTTAAATCGAAACACGTTCTCGAGTTATCTCGTTATACCCCTTTTAGTGGATTCCTTTTATCATCGATCCGACCCGACATTCGTTCGTTAATACGACATGTCACTGTACTTACACTTGGGACATACTTAAGTCATACAAGTTCTAAAGTCGATCGTTACGAATCAATATTATACTCCGAGTTTTATCACCCGTTTTCTAAGTGTTTTACCGAAGTTATAATCAAGCGGGTTTTTAGGGGTTCGTTCGCGTTTAACTTTGATTCAAACATTTTTATAAAATCGGAAAACGATCCGTTTCACATGAGGTTTTCTCTCACACCTTCCTTTTTACCTATAGTATTTAATTACCAAGATTCGCCACTGACTTACGTATTTTACGAGGGTTCAATTTCAGTTACGAATTCTCATTTACGGTTTCGAACTACTTTTCGTAATTTGACCATAACTCCTAAACCGTAAGTCGGAATGTTTCGATTCTTGCTCCACAACGATCTATGACTCGAGAACTATAAGGTCAGTCCGTAATTTCACTAAGGTCAGGCATCTATCCTAATTATTATGCTCAAATTTTAAGAGTTTATGAAATTTCAGCATTACGACGGCTATAACTCGGATATTTCCAAAATCAAAACCCTCCAAATAATCATTCAATCCACCACCAACACTCATGGGCACTATTTATCATCTCCCTCACTGTCTCAACAGGTCTTGGAGCCACAAAACATATATAAATCTTTTTATAACACCCACACAACATACATGTTCTAAATCATGAATACAAGCCATAAACATTATCAAATCTCATCTAAAACTCCATTAAAACTCAAATAAAAGACTAGGGTTCTTGAAGTTTATACCTTCCTTGGAGTATGTAAGACCTTAATAAACCTTGATCAATCCTTAGAACACCTTAACAAAGCTTGGATCATCCAAACAAAACAAGAAATCAAAGATTAGATCTTGAAAACACTATTCATCATCACTTTGATGATTTTTGAAAACTATGCTAGAGATGGAATTTGAAGCTCAAATTTCTAGGAGATCATGTTGATATAGTAAGGAACTTACATGATTTATTTCATGGCCATTGAAGATCAAGAGGTTGGACTTTGATTTTGCTAAAAAGGAGCAGATTTTTTTTTGCTCTTCATGGAGTTCTTGGCTTTGCTTCCTTTGTTTTGCTTTATGCCTAAATAATTGTAATACTTGGCATATATCTTGGATGCATCCTTTACTTTTGTGTTGTTAGCTTGCTAGTGGTCCAAGTGTTGCCCTTCTATTGGTCCACTTGTTGGCACCACATTAAGCATACCCTTTTTGGCACAAATGCAACTTCATCACTACACTTGTAGTTGACTTACATGAAAGTCACTTTGCTTACCCTTACTCCATCCACTTGCACATGTTTGTCTCTTGGTTCTCTGCTTGCTTCTTTGTCCAGTTATTACTCAATTCATTGATCGTTCGAAGGAATATCTCGAAGATTTCTAATTAGGGTTTTACCGGAAACCATCTTACTATTTATACTATCATTCTCAATTCTCTTTAATAATTCTTGAATCCAAATTCCTTAAATCTCTTCAATAAACCCTTAAGTCTTTATGTGTCCAGGAAATTCTCGGGGAAAATAAAAGTACTATTTTTCAGAATCCGACAGCTTTTACATACACTTATTTTCCCCCTGGATCACTAATACGAACTCGGAAATCCGTTCCGAATACTTCTATATAGTGTCGTCTCATAATATTCCTAAATCCATCAAAATCACTATTCATCCATTTTTGTTTACTCATCCTTTTAGGGTTGTACAATTGTCCCTAATCTCTTTCAATCGTTCCTTAACATTTTTACGGACCTACTGGACCAATAACAGATATCGATTTGGATGACATAGGAATAATCTTCTCCTTTAGAATTATCAAATCTCAACTCCCTAGGAGATAGATAATTCTTATCTAAATTTTCAACCAATAGTATTCTTCAAGACATATAAATATTTAAATCGAATTCCATTCCTTCCATTCATTATCTCAATCGTTACATCGTAGTCGTAATCACTATTCACCATTACCTCAGTACATAATAAAAAGTTTTTAATTATATCCAAAATTTGGGGTTCTTACAACAGCCTCATATACTTCAGTAGGGGTAAGAGATCTGGCATTGGACCTTAATGAAGTGATATACTCCTCCCTTAAATACTGAAGGGCTTCACTTAGAGAGACACTACCATACCCTTGCAACCAGGCATCAATATTACCATCTCTCTCAGCCTCATCTGCTATTTTCTCTTGCTGCTGCTCAACATCTTCCTTGTGATAGAGAAGAATAGCTTCATAGTCGGCATTAGAAATGTCTGCTGTTAGAAGATTCTGAGCAATCTTAGTGAACTCAGGAATCTGATCCATAGTTAAGCTTTGAAGTGCTTCAACCGTCAATTTTTATGGAGCAGACCCTGATCCTGAAGCACTGTCATGTTGCACAGGCTTCAGCCATTCTGACATAAACTGAGAGCTAGAACTAGGCAAGCAAAATTCCTCATTTACAGATGAAACTTCTGTAACCGGATGGAATGACTCTACTACTGTTGTCTCCACTGAAGTGGGATGAGTTACAATAGTAGTTGACACAGGCACAGAGTCTCTGGTAAAAACTAGTGAAGCCTCTGTAGTTTTAATGGTGTCATTAGAATATGCCCCAGCATGCAGTCCCTCACCATCTAAATGTAGGTCCTGGGTGGTGAGCAAAGTGTCTTGCACTAAGTCACTTGAATCCATTGGCTCACCAAGAGAAGGAAGTTCTTGGTGATCAATGCCTTGCTCCTCAATTACTTGGGTTGCAGGCTGCAAAGAAATTTCTATTATAGTTTCTGGAAGAGAAGTGTCTTGTAGAATTGATTTTAGCAACTCCCCGTGAGAAATAGGAGCGGTTTCAATTGTGATGTGCTCTCCACTCAGTGTTGTGCCAGCCTTATCACTCCCATGTGCGGACTCTTTACAGGATTGTGCATCGGGGAGAATGCTTGATTCTATAGATGCAACCTGTTGAGAGGGCACATCTAATAAGCTGTTTGCCCCTAATTTTACAACTTCAGTAATTTGTGTGACTGAGGAGGTGGTTTTCTTGGAGTTCTTCTTCTTTGGCCTTAGTAAGGGTGACTCTGGTTCCTCACTTTCTAATCCTACCTCAGCATTCAATGCTACTTTTGATAACATGTTCAATCCAGTGTGTTTTCTCTTCTTCTTCTTCTTATTACTAACATCACCCTGTTGAGAGGATGATGTAGTTGGCTCAGTGTTTGGGAGAGTGTTTGGTTTAGAGGGTTGGATAGCAGGCCCTGGGTTAGCAGTTTGTACTACTTGCTTGGGCGCTACTAACTCAGATATTGAAGCACATGTTACCCTGTTGTGAGGGTAGGACTTAAAGATTTCCGTCTTATGAGGCGTAATCTCAAGTCTTACATTCACAACACTTGTATCCAAATTTCCAAAAATGAGTTTAGACATAGATTTAGGATAGGCTATGTTATTTTTATCTAACCCAGGCAATTCATTCAAGGTTTTATCTACATAATTGAGTGCAGATTGAATAAAGCGATGGAAAAAGATATCCTTACCTCTATGAGATGAGTCCTTACCAAGCCTCCCATACAGCTCTCGCATTATCAACAGCCCAACATTGATTTTCCTATCATAGGCCAGGGAGTACACTACTCCCTCCGTTCCTAAAAACGTTTCCTGTTTAATTTGGACACGTTTGCCAACGCACACTTTTAATCGTTAATATTTTTAATTTCGTATTAGTATTCAACATAAAAACTTCACTGTATTAAAATACTCATAAATACGAATCCAACAAGATCACGCATGACTATATTTGGTTTCATAGATTAGACGTAAATTATTAATTTGTCTCTTGTTATGAACTGTCCCGACATTCTGAATAGGAACAACATTATGAAACAGAGGGAGTATCTGTTGTACAGGGCCACTTATTTGGTCGAAACTGGACTTTCTGGCAATGAAAACTTGCAGAATTGTTGCAAATACGAAACTCCATTCTTTCCTCAAATAATTCCTGTTCAAGTGCCCAAGATTAATATCGGTTGAGTATCTGATGAATGAGAAGAAGTCCTTCAGTTCATCATCTTTGGCCAAAGGATTATATGACGCTTGTTGAAGTCCCAGTGCCTTGTTCATATCTTCAATTGTGATTGTGATTCCCTTCTTTTGAATCGTGTAGTAGATAGTATAGGTCTCTGTAGTGTTCTCTAGGGCATTCACTTCAATAGTCACAGAATCCCAAAATTGCTCTAGCATTTCTAGATATAGAACTGGGTTAGCAGTTAGAGTAGTCTTGATGTATGATTCATTCAGCCACTTCATGAAACACTTATAATTGGCATTGGGTGCTTCGACATCGCTAGAGATGGCTACAAAATTGGTGTTGAACTGTTTGTATGCCATTTGTATAGACTAGAAGGAAGAGAAGTTGAATGTTTGAAGAAGAAATTTGGCTTTCAGTGGTCAAGGTTTTTGATTTTCAGAGGAGTGGGTGCTTAAGAAATCGATTGAAATGAGTAGAGCAGTTGTGAAGATGTATAAAAAAGGGATACTTGAATTGTCGGTTAGATACATGTTTTGTATCGACAAGTCAGGTATTCGAGAAGTGAAAAACAACAGTTTGATATATCAAATATGGCATATTCGATAACTCAAGCAGGTAGAAACTGACAGTTGGCAGTGTATTCAATGTAAAATTGAATAATTAATGTTTTTTTGAGTGAGCTTAGCGTGTCAGACAAAAGTCAAAAGTGGTCTGACACTCAGCGAGGAATCAGCCTTTTCAAATGATTCGAGAACTCAAGAAATACCATTCGAGAACTCAGTGTTAGAGAACTCAATTATAGTATTCGAGAAGTGAAGAATGCCTCTGTTCGATATCTCTAAGAGCCTCTATTCGAGAACACGAGAGTACTCTAAAGAGACTTGTTAGAGAAGTCGAGCATTGACATAAAATGAATCATTAGAGAAGTCTGTCTAATTGAAATATTCTTTTCACTCATAAAATTCAATTTTCACTATCTTTCCAAAATTCACCAGAAATATTCAATGAAGAATATTCTAACAAATTAAATAGTGATTTTCTCCAAATTTCATAGAAATTTCAAGTTAGCAGAATATGATTTTTCAACATATGCAACAGATTTGAAATATTTATATATCATACTTCAGCCAACACTTACTTAAAAAATATTGAGCATTTAGATAAACTAAGTGTTTACTGCTGCAACAATTTTTTCTTGACATTTTCACTCACTACGCCATAGATGACTTTACACAACACTTTTGCAAGGTGTTGCCATCTGAAAAAGTGATGCCATAGCTATTTTCATCCTTACCTATTACAACACCAAGTATTTGTGTTAGCTTAGACATGAAAAGTGTTGGCGTAGATGTTTTATAATGTATTACACTATCATGTATTTAATTTTCTTTTTTAATTTTATATTATAATGCTGACTGGGCAATGCTAACTGTGCGCCGACGTGGTAGTGGGCCCCACAATATTGATTGGACTTTGCTGACGTGGCATGCTGAAGTGGCAGTGGCCCTACCATGCTGACGTAGCATGCTGATGTGGCAGGTGGGCCCCACACCTGCTGACGTGGCAGGAGGACCCACAACTGCTGACGTGGTGGCTGATGTGGCAGTGGGTCTCACCCCTTGCTGACGTGGCAGCTGATGTGGCAGTGGGTCCCGCAGGGCTAATTTTTTAAATTTTTTTTAAATTAAAAATAATTCACACAATAAATAACATTTTACATAAAATAATAAAAATAAAGAAATTGTATAGTAATGTATTTTTCAATAATTTTAAAATGATAAATTCAAAACTTTTACGTTTTTTAATTAAGTAATTGTATATATGTATTAAAAAAAATTCACACAATAAATAACACTTTACATAAAACGTTAAAAAAATTGTGAAATGAATTTATTTATTATATCAAAAACAATAAATTAAGATAATTTGCCAAATATATTAAGTTTTCTAATTTGTTTTGCAAAAATACTATATCTTCAAATTCATTGCAAATATACGATCTCAATTACAAATATACTATCTTAATTGCTTTATACTATTATGTATTTATATATTTTTAAATTTATTTTATTTAAAAAATATAAAAAAATTGGATGAACAGCACCCGTTATTTTATTTAAAATTAATGATTTAATAATTATTGGACTATGAAAATAATTAATCTTAACAAAATCGATGAAGTTATCATTGTAAAACGTAATATTTCATCAAAAATTTAAATTATTGATTTTTTCATAAATGTTAAATTTTGTTTATAAATTTCGAATAAAAAGGTTTTAAAATAAAGTAATATTAAAAAATTATTAAATTTTAACTAAATTCATTAAAAAGTTCAAGAAAGAAATCTAAATTTTGTATAAATTTTGAATTATTACAAAATTATGAAAATAATAGATTTAATAATTAATTTATAAAACTTTGCAAAAAAATATAATATTTAAAAAAAATAAAAAAGGAAAGTATGACCGGGGTCTTGTAGCTGAGCGGCAAATGAAAATAAAAGCGGCAAATGAAAATTAAGGAGCAGCAAATGAAAATTAAGGGAAAACAAATCAGGGGAAAACAAGCATTTCACTTCTAGGGTTAAACACAGGTAGGGGGAAATTGGGGGCAAATCTAACACACTTTTCACTTCTCTCGCCTCACCTTCCACTCTCCACCTTCTCTCTCCGCCTCTCTTCGTATCTCTCCCCATATCTGACTATCTCTCTGTCTCCTTTATATATGTTTCTCTTAAATTATGATATCATGTTTCTCGAATTTGGGTTATCTATCATGAAGATGCTATTGATGGATTAGGGTTTAATTCAAGGTGTTGAAGGATACAATTAGTATTCAAGCAGGATTTGGGTTCAATTGAACGGATTCGAGCTTTAAAGCGAATGGTAGCAGATTCGGTTTCAATCTTCGTTTGGTTTCGAGTTTTGGGTACAACTCTCGCTCCCCGACTCTCTCTATCTTTATCTCCCTCTCTTTCGCTCCCCTCTCTCTCGCTCTCTGTTTCTCTCTATGTCTCTCTCTCTCTCTCTCTCTCTCTCTCTCTCTCTCTCTCTCTCTCTCCCTCCCTCTCTCTCCCTCCCTCTCTCTCTCTGTCTCTCTGGCTCCCTCCCTCTCTTAGAGCTAGAAGAGGACAGGCCACAGATAGTCATAGTCTAGCTGAAAGAGTAAGAATTTAGCAGTTTTTTAGCTTTTGATCTTTGTAACGATGATCCTTACTAGACTTGATTTTATCAGTCTTCTAATTACAAATTATCTCGATAGGTTCGAAGAGAAAAAATTAGTGAAAGGATGAAGTTCCTTCAAGATCTTGTCACTGGCTGCAATAAGGTAATTAGCAGTTTTTCCGCTATACTACATAAAAAAACATGTAATTGGGTTTTATGATCAAATTTGTGAGGGAAGTTCTAAATTGAAATTGAATTGTGATTTTAGGTGATCGGAAAAGCTGTTATGTTGGACGAGATTATAAACTTTGTGCAGTCATTGCAACAACAAGTTGAGGTAAATTTGGACTATTTTAAATCTAAATTTAGTTGCTGCAATTCAGAACTTTTGAGTAGTATAATCTAAATTTTGAATTGCTTTGTGTTTATTTCAGTTCCTTTCAATGAAATTATCAACTGTCAATCCTAGACTGGACTTTAACATGGCAGACATTCTTTCCAAAGATGTAAGTTGGCCACAATTTTAGTGTCTGACGTTTCATGCCAATTCTGTTATATTGTTCATAACTAATCGTATATGTATGTGTCTTAATTTCCAGATATTCCAAGGTGGTTCCTTGCCCCAAAACATGTATCCAGTGGATGCATCGGCTCAGACTTTCCCTTATGCATTACAGTCTCGGCAAGGATCTAATCTACATAGTTAATTGATGCCTAATGGAACAAAAAGTCAATCACTAATGAACTCTTTGATTGCTACAATTCATCGAAATCCGGGCATGCAACATCCTCCAACAGATGGAAAGAACACATGAGTTGCCTCTCAGGTACTAGACATGTGCATTTGTGATGAAAAAATAGAAAGTTTAAATTTTTTGCTCGTGGGCAACTAGTACCCCTCAACAAAATTCAAGATGCAGATGGCCTAGTTTAAAGTATAAACTGCATACATAGTTATGATGTCTTATTTTTCATGTTCAGATGCCATCATATTGGGATGATGACCTCCAAAATGTTGTGCAGATGGGATTTGGCCAAAATCAACAACAAAACTTTGGACAATTACGAGTATGAGTTTCACTTGGTCTCTATTGCTTATTCCCCCACATTTGTGACACTTCATGGTGTACACAATTAGCCGTAAGCTATGCAAAGCAAATAATTCCTTTTAAGAATAAAACGAGTAGGAAAACAAAACAACAATCATCTTCCAAGAATATAGGAATTTAATTTTTTGGTCCCTGATGTATTTTGTTTGTGATATTTTGCAGATACAACATGAATGCAAATTGGAAGTAGTCGTTGGAGCAGCTAGAGCTTATTCTCCTCTAGGAGCATCTAGAGCTTTCTGGGGAACCAAAGGAGTGTTGGAATCTGAGGTTCTGATGGGGTGTTGGAGCAGCTGTTTATGATCTTTTGGTTTCTTAGTATTATCCGGATCTGTGTCTAGTACATTATAACATTTGCAATGTGGGTGCTTCACTAGGAAATTGATATTTATGTTAAATATAATTGATATGGTGAATATCAGTGTTTAAGTTTTACAGGGAAAAACAGAGTTTAAACAGGAAGCAGTCAGAGTTTAGTTAAACTCTGACAGTTAGAAGCTGAACAGAGTTTGCTATACGCTGACATTGGAAGCTCGACAGAGTTTGTTAAACTCTATCTGGAGGAAGCGTCTACTTGTCAATAGTGTTTGAAGAATTATTGAAGATAATTATGGAAGCAATATCTTTGAAGATTGGATAGCTGTTAAAGAGATTGAGTTGACTAAGGAGACGAGTATCAATCGTAATTGATATCAATTGTATAGCTAATTTATAGGAGTATCAATTATCGATTGTATAGCAGCTGTATATTTTATAAATACAGTTAGGTTAACCCTAGAAGGGTATCGATCGTGTAATACAATATCATTCATTGTAACCTAAGCAGCTCTCTGTGATAATTTACATCACTGAGAGAGAAGTTAATTTCAAACAGTTTTTAAATCTTTTAAAGAACTTATTGTTATTCTCTCATACTTAGTTGATTATAAGTGTGTATTCGGCCTAACAATTGGTATCAGAGCTTGATATGTTAATTTAATACAGTTTAAGATCCACACACACACACAACTATAATCAATGGCAGAAATTCCTCCTCCTACATCAGGCTCTAGTGCTGAGAAGGCTCAACCTGCAACTGTGAGTCGATATGAAACAATCAGGGTTCCTATTCTTAAGCCAGCAGAATACTCAACCTGGAAGGTGAAAATGGCTATGTTTCTGGAAGCTACAGATCCAGAATATCTTGACAGAATTTATGAAGGCCCTCATAAGCCTACAAAATTATCTATTGTTGCTGCTGGACAGGAAGCTAAATCTATTCCAAAGGAGAAGAAAGATTTGACTCCTGAGGATATTTCATCCATTGGAAAGGATGCAAAGGTTAGACATCTCCTTCATAGCTCTTTGGATAATGTTATGTCTAACAAAGTGATCAATTGTAAAACTACAAAAGAGATTTGGGATGCTCTAGAGGTTAGATGTCAGGGAACTGCTGCAATTAAGAAGAATTGAAGGAACATACTCACACAGGAGTATGAACACTTTGAGGCTAAATCTGAAGAATCAATGACAGAAACCTTTGACAGATTCTGTAAGCTACTTAATGATCTGTCACTGGTTAATAAAGAATATGATCTAGAAGATTCAAATCTCAAGTTTCTTCTTTCTTTACCTGAAAAGTGGGATGTCAAAACAACCACTATTAGAGACAACTATGATCTGGCTGATACTGATATTGATGAGATCTATGGGCTGCTCAAAACTCATGAACTAGAAATGGAACAGAGAAACAGAAGATCAGGTAGAAAGTCAAAATCTGTTGCTCTAAGAGTTGAAGAAAGACCCTCAAAGAAGGAAGCATTCAGGAAGAAGGCAAAAGGAAAAGCCTTGGTCATTCATTCTGAAAGTGAGTCATCAAACTCTGATATTGACTCAAATTCAGATGAATCATCTGATTCTGAAGATGATGAGGAAATGATGGAAATGGCTGCTTTGATGGTAAAGACTTTCAAGAAGATGGGTTTCAAGAACTTCAAGAAAGGAAAGAAATTCTCCAAGAATGATTCAAAGTTTGACAGGAAGAATTTCAGAAAATCTGAGAGAAAGGATACCAAATATGGGAAAAGAGACAAGTATGAGATTCAATGCTACAAGTGTAAGGAGATGGGTCATTATGCTCCTGAGTGCAAGAAGGGTAAAACTGAGAAGGCACTCTTCACTAAAGGCAGAGATTGGGCAGATACCTCTGACTCAGATGAGGATGTAAACTATGCTCTCATGGCTACTACTGTTGATGAAGCTGTAGATTCTGAAAACAAGGTACCTCTAACTACCTATGCTTATAACATTGATGATATAACTGAATTAAGAATATATCTTAAGTCCTTGCATATCAGTTATAGGGATCAGACTTTAGAGAATGAGAGAATCAAAACTGAGAATTCTGAACTCAAAGAGAGAAATAAGGTTGTAGAAGAGAAACTTGTTAAGATGCAGCAAGTTCAAAAGGAGAGAGATGATGCTGTCTATCTTGAACAAGAGTTGTTAAGTCAGTATAAACAACTAGAATCTGAGTTGGAAAAGGCAAATCACATTATTAAAACTTGGACTCACTCAGGAAAAGACACTCAAGAAGTTTTTCAATCTGACACTGTAGGTCTAGGTTATTCTGAGAAAGATGAACTTAGATTTCAGAATACAGTTAAGATTCGACCACCTCTTCCACCTAAGAAATTTGGAACATTAGTTAATGGAATAAATGAACCTAGATTTGAAGGTGGAAAAGAAGCTGTTAAGAAAGAACCAATAAAAACTAATGTTAAACAGGTTAATATTGGTTTAATGACAGATAAACAACTTAAGCATAAGCTTAAGGAGTTAAAATCTGTTAAGAAACAGAAAGTGTCTAGAAAGAACAGAAATGGTAAAGTAGGCATTACTCAAGGCAAATATCCAATGCTTGCTACTTTAGCTCCAAGAAAGAAATGTCATAACTGTGGTAGTACTAACCATCTTGCTAGTTTTTGCAGGAAGAACAAAGACATTAATTCTTTACCTTCCATGTCTTAAGTAAAGAAAGATAATGTTAGAACTAAACCACAGACTTTATGCAAACACTGTGGGAGCACTTGGCATTCTATTTATACTTGCAGAAATTATCATGCTATTTATCATAATTACTATGAACTGAAACCTAATCTGAAATGGGTTAGAGTTAATTCTGCAAGTGTAAACTCTGATAAAGCTAGCTTAAACTCTGATAATGAAAATTCCGCTGCTAAAGCTAACAGAATTAAGAAAGCCAAAGGATCCAAGCAAGTCTGGATCCTTAAATCTACCTCAGTAATTGTTTGTGATTGCAGGGCATCAGGGAAAGCATCCTAGTAGTTGACAGTGGATGTTCAGGACACATGACTGGAAATAAAGCCCTGCTATCAGAGTATGTGGAGAAGGCTGGCCCAAAAGTTTCCTATGGAGATGGCAACATAGGACATACTCTGGGTGTTAGGCCGTATACAGAATTAATAATCAAATTCGTATGAGAGTTTAACAAGTAAGACGTTTATGCACTTAAAAACTTCTGGTATTAAGAACCCTCTTCGTGATGTAAACTATCACAAAGAGCTGCTAGGTTACAATAAAGATAATTTGTTGCACGATACCCTTCCAGGGTTAACCTAACTGTATTTATAAAACATACAGCTTCGATACAATCTCTAATTGATATTCCTAATAATCAGCTATACAATGATATCAATTACAGATTGTCACACGTCTCCTAAGTCAACTCGATCTCTTTGATAGCTATCCAATCTTCAAAGATATCGCTTCCATAATAAATCTTCAATCACCGTTGACCAGTAGACGCTGCCTCTAGACAGAGTTTGACAAACTCTGTCGAGATTCCATCTGTCAGAGTTTACACTAAACTCTGACCGCTTCCAGCTAAACTATGATAATTCACTGTAACACTAAAACACTGATTAAAACACATCAATTATATTTAACAATCTCCCCCAACTTGTTCATTAGCAAAAATGCACAAGTTAATAACAATAATTGATGATGTCAAAACAAATAGACAAATACAGTGTTTATAAAAATTCAGAGTTTAAGCTTCTACTTAACAAAATCTACAGAGAATAAGAAAATCCTTACAGACTTTAATCTCTAATCTCTTCAAGATCTGGTGTAGCTCTGAGATAATCTATGAGCAATCTTCTTTCTGCATTTTCAAGCTCAATCTCCATAGCTTCTTTAATCTCTCTGAGCTGAGGATCACTCTCATCTGTCTGATAGATAGCAGCCCTAAGATCATAGATTTTGTTTCTTCTCATCTCATTTCCCAGTCTGATAAATTTGACTTCTTCTGACTATGAATTGAAGTCAAGTACTGTGATTCCCAAATCAGTCTTTAATTTTGCAGTACCTTTCTTCATTTCAATGAGATTTCCATTGTAATCCCTGTACTTAGGAACATATCTGCTATTATACTTCTCTCCTCTGATTGCCAAATTCTGAAGCATCCTCTGTCTGAGCACATTAGCAACTGATTGAGTCCTTTGACTATTCACCTTGAAAAGATATAGAACATATTCTAGTTCTTCCCAATATTTCAAGCCAATATCATTCTCACTAATTCTAAATACTGTCCCATCAGCCATGAAGTACAAGAGAAAATCCTTCTTTAAACTCTTCTGATGAACTAACTGTACTGATTCCAGTCTGTCCAAACTCTCTTGAGTGACACCACGACCTGGAACAGCCAGTGAAGAAGGATCTCTAGGACCAGTATATTGCCTTTTGTCCTTGTGTGAACCTAGTCCACCCTTATTGTTTCCAACTTTACCAGACAAGGCTCTTCCATCAGAAATATTCATAGAAACTCCAGATAATATATTTGGATCATGAATTGTTCCTTTCCCAAAAACTGATTTCAACTGAGAAGATTGTAAAGGTGTGGTCACAACTTGTGATGCAACAGAAGTTGTAACTTTCTTCTGTGAACTTTCTCCTTCAATGCCTTTCAGCTTGAGTTGAGCTTCTGCTGCCATTGTTTCCTTTGAAAACTGAGATCTTTGACTAACATCAGCCCTTTCCTTGATCACAACACCTTTAACAATAGGCCTAGGAGCTTTTCATCTTTTTAACTTACCAGATTTTAAAGCCTTAAGATGTTCTTCTTGTAAACTCTTTTCTTCTGCTTCAATGTCCTCAATTGTAACTCCTTCCTCATTCTCTTCAATAAACAACTTAGCAGCCAATTCTTCATCAGTCTATGGATTAGAAGGTAATAGCAAACTCTTGGTCTTTGAAGTACCTTGAGTATCAGTGTTTATCCCAACAAACTGTGATTTAGAAGACTTGCTAGTTTTCAGAGTTTGAAATTCTTCAATTTTGCTCTTTCCTTTACTGCTTGCTCCTCCATCTCCAGCTTTATCCTTTCTGATCAGAGTTTGAGATTGCTTGCATTTGTCTTTAGAAACTCTCTCCCCCTTTTTGACAACATCAGGCATAAGAATAGATGTGATTAACTCCAAGGAAGTAGCAATAGAATCAATCTTTAGGGACATATCATTCTGATGTTGTTCAACTTTGTTCAGCCTGTGAGACAAAGTGTCTTGATTCTGAGTAAGATATTGAAATTTATTCTTGTTGTCAAGTTTAATCATTTCAGCTCCTCTAACAACATCACCTCGAACATCAGAGATTGCCTTTTGACACAGATCAAACCTCGAGTTGAGAGTCTTCACTTGTACAACTGTAGCCTTAAGACAAGATAGAATCTCTGGATTAGTAATTGTTCTGGAGGTTCTCTTGACAAATTCAGCTGCTCTTGCAGGAGGAAAGATACAAGTGTCCTTGTACCAGTCACTGGAAAATTGTTCAAGGTGTTCTTCTTCAGCATCTGCTTGATTTGAAGGACCAGCAAAATCCTTAACCTTAGCATCAGTTTGGACTGGTAAACTCTGAGAAGGGCTTGACTCAGTATTCCCTTCAGTTTCATCTCCAACCTCAGCTTCAACATGATGAGAGGATGGAGGAATAGGAATAGATGCATCAACAGTGCCAATAACAACCTCTGCAACACATCGATGCTGCTCTCCAAGCAACATTAGCATGGCTTTCCTCGAAGGCATCCTCATCCAACACCACCAACCATTGTTAATGAATATGTCAGCAAAAATAACCTTATCCCTTCAACTTCCACCCAAATAAAGTGGCAAAGATGGGATCTGGGATGTTTGCTAACAATGGAGTGGTTTGGACTTGACCTTTTATTTTCCAGTTGAAAAGATTAGCAGATAGAGAGAACAAAAAGATGTAATACTTGCATGTAATCTCTTTCTTATTATCAATGAAAAATTCTGTTTCTCTAATCTTATTCAGCGTGTTCTGCAATTTTTTTTGTGTTTATGAACTTTTCTTCATAGAATTAAATCAAAGAAGAGAATATGAAAACTAATTAAAGTAATCATATAATGAACAAATGTGACAGCCCCGACTCGGATTCTGCAACCAAGACCCGACCCGGGACCGTCATACTACCTTTACTCTTGAACCAATAATAAAATTTCATATCAAACATCTTATGCTTACATAAATAATTACATTATAAAGTTATACAAAAGAACTAACAAGAGAAACCGTTCTACTCTTGCAGTTGTACATACTACATATTATCAGTAAAACATTTTCTACAACTTCACATATGATTCTCCTAAGCAACTTTTCTTTTCCTTAAGGCGCTTTCTCTTTTCCCTTACCAGAGGGATTAGAACCTTCGCCTACTTCGTTCCCTCCTGAAAAGTGTCATTTATATAATAGGAATGAGCTATGAAGCTCAGCAAGTATATATTGCAGTGTATAATAAAAAATGATATTTTGATACAATAATTCGTAAAACCTTACCAGCATATAAAATGTCAAGATGTAAAATATTGACAAGATCATAAAATGACTATAATTTAAAAGAGAGAACTTGTAAGACTTTAACATAGAGGAATTTGTGTTTTGACTGAGCAACCTTATTAGGTCTCTTAAACTTATCATTTCCAGATGCAATTATGATCATCTGTCTTACTATTACCATTTGGTAATCTTCGTAACCACGAAATGGATCCATTCGTCTTTCCAGATGCACTTCAGGCAATCTGTCTTAACCATTACCTTTCGGTAATCTTCATCATCAATACCTCATAAAAATGGGTTGTTAACTCAGTCAAATAATTATCGTTTAACTTGAATTATTTCATTCTCAATTGAAACGCAACTACTAGCCAGAACAATTGGCTAGCAAACTCAACAACATAGTTGCTAGCCGAAATAATAGCCAGCGATCTCAACAACATCTCAATTCCATCATTTGTTTGCGTCAACCAGCATAATGGACTGTATTAACTATTTACGCGTATAACCATTTCAGGACTGAATAACCATCGAATTTGAATAATACCCGATCAATGAGTATTATCACCATCAACCGAAATCACACAAATAATTCACTTGTGCATACGTAATTAAATAACATAGCTCAACAGCATTCATTACGTTCCAAACAATTTAAAACAAGATCAATAAATATTTTCTTTTAAAATAAAATAAATCAATATATACTTACCTTGTGCCACCTTTAATCTAATACTTCCTTTAACTTGATCCAATCCAGAATCTCAAAATTCAGCAACTTAATTTCCTAAAATAATATCCGGAATTACCACCCATATATCTCTCATCATTGATTAAAATAAACCTACTTCTACTTAAAATCCTTAATTCTAATTTAATGAATTAATAATCAATAATTATATCATTAAATAAACAAATATAAATAAATAACTTAAAATAAAAGGAAGAGAACTAACCACGTAGGCTATTGCTCCTTCAGATTTCCTTCCTGAATACATCTTCTAAATATGGAAAGTCTATTTGTATATATAGAAAAGAAAGTGATAGTCTCTCATTTCCTTTTCGATGTGGTACAGGGTAGAGAAAGAAAACAATAACTCAAAACTACTCTTGTAACACTATACCCACTTGCAAGTATGGTTGTTGCTATATCCATTTAATCCATTTAATTCCAACAATATTTGTTGTTAAGTCTTTCTATATATCATCAATCATCACTCCTTACATTTCCAATGTGGGAACATATGTTCTTTTATTTCTTACATATACACTTATCCCACATTGATAACATATGGAGCAAGGTTCTTGCAACTCTTATATAAACTGATTACTTACACTCCTTGTATCTTAACAATGCGTCATAGTGTCTCTCTGAAGTTTAATCTTTGGGGCTGATTTCTTGAACAATAAAACTTTAAAACCTTGGCTTTGCTTCCACTTGAGAAGTTATTATACTTTGAAGGCATAGTTCTATGTCGCACAACACATGTAGAGGAGTGCTGAATGCTCTCCAATTATTTTCTTATCTCAAAATTCATCCCACATCGAGAAGATGTAAGCAATTCATTTTCCACTACTCTATATTACTGGTCTTGGAAAAGAGTCCTTGTAAGTAAGCCCTTGCCATTGCAAGTTTTTAATTTATCTTGGCTTCTTGCTGGTTAAGTGAAGTCTAAGTAACTTAAAACCTTCCCAAACTTTGACGATTTTAGTGCTCAAGTAACCAAACACAAAATATACTTCTCTAAGTTCACAATTTGTTTTCTGCATTATAGCTATGCTTACATAAACCTGACTTGGCACTTGGGTTTGATAACCTATCTTACATTGTATCCCACATCGAAAATTGAATGGAGAAAACCTCTTCTAAGTCTATAAAAGTAACTAGGTCTCATCTCTTGTACCTTATATTGGCTTTAGTTATAGCCGGGTGGAATTTATAAAAGTTCTATACCTTAAACAATTTGATCTCCCAAGAAATTTGTAACAAGTAAAAATGTAATTCTTGGATAAGGAAAAGTGTTTGAACAATAAGGTTAAAGTTTTGACTGATAACAAATGTGAGGCAAGGTGAAGTTTTACACACTTGATACTCTAATATATTTCTAAAATCCCACATTTATAATGTTTTGGAGCTAGGTTCTCGGAAACCTTTTTATAAGCATAACTTAGGAGCTTGAGTTAGAAATGATTTTTTTTTTGCACATTCTATCCCACATCGAGGGGTTACAAGAGGGACTCTCCTCAACCTCTATAAAACCTTAAGGTATCTTGGCTGGCAATGAATGAAAGTTTCTAAGTCAACTCCATCTTGGCTTTATTCTTTAAATTAAGAGTTTAAAGTGTGAATAAAGAAACTTTCCTAGATTTTTATGACTTTCAAAGTGGATTCTTAATAAAAATAACACTTGACGATAGAACTACAAGTTAGGGGTATCTTACTCACTCCTACAAGTGAAACAAATTTAATTCTTAAGCAACCCATAGGCCTACACTTGTACCACATCATGAAGATGTGAAATTTGTTCTCTCCTTTCTCTTATGTAAAGAGGACAAATTTCCTAAATGTTCAGCATAATTACTAAATGTTGAATTTGTTTTTGTCCCACATCGATGGGGTATAAGATAACAATCCTTTTTAATCACTATATTAACTAGCTTGTATGGCTGATCATACATCAACTTTGGGACTTTTCACAAGAACCCACCAAAGTTATAAAAACTTTCCTGGATAAATATTATGGGACATCAACTTTGGTGCCGAATTTTCCAAGTCTGGAGATATGACCTCTTCCCAAATATATAAAATTTCTAAAGTTCAAAATAATTAAACTTAATCTAAAACTTATATATTTAAAAGTACATAATATATAACAACGAAATTCAGTTAGGGTATTACATCCTTCCCCCCTTAAAAAAATTTCGTCCTCGAAATTTAATTTGTACCTGGATTGACGAATAAGTTGGGATACTTTAGTCTCATTGTTTCTTCGGATTTCCAAGTTGCTTCTTCAACATTATGATTCCTCCAAATTACTTTTACCAAAGATATTGTCTTATTTCTTAGTTTCTGTTCACGACGATCAACAATTCCCACCGGAAATTCCTCGTATTGTAAATTTTCTTGTATCTCTATTGGCTCATACTCGATAACATGTGTTGGATCCGCAACGTACTTCCTTAGGTATGATACATGAAAAACATTATGTATGTGGCCCAAACTTGGTGGCAGTGCTAATTCATAAGCTACTTCTCCAATCCTCCTAAGAATCTCAAATGGTCCAATGTAACGAGGACTCAGCTTTCCTTTCTTTCCAAATCTCATAACACCCTTCCATGGCGAAATCTTAAGAAATACAAAGTCTCCTTCCCTAAAACTTACATCTCTGCGATCCCTATCAGCGAAACTCTTCTGTCTACTTTGAGCAGTTAAAATTCTCTTTTGTATCGACTTAACCTTTTCTGTAGTCACGCGAACCAACTCAGGTCCTAATAACCTTCTTTCTCCCACTTCATCCCAACATAAAGGTGTTCTACATCGACGTCCATATAAGGCTTCGTACGGAGCCATTCCAATTGTCGTTTGGTAGCTGTTGTTGTATGCAAATTCCACCAAGGGTAGATGTTCTTCCCAACTTCCTTTAAAATCTAGCACACAAGCTCGTAACATGTCCTCCAAAATTTGAATTGTACGTTCTGATTGCCCATCTGTTTGAGGATGGAATGCAGTGCTCATACTCAGCTTGGTGCCCATTTCTTGTTGAAAACTATTCCAAAATCTTGACGTAAATCTAGGATCTCTGTCAGACACAATTGAAACAGGTACTCCATGCAACCTAACTATTTCTTGAATGTATAATTTTGCCAATTTTTCTAACGGTGATGTTTCAGATATAGCCAAGAAATGTGCACTCTTTGTTAGACTATCCACAATTACCCAGATGACATCATTTCCTTTTTGTGTTTTTGGCAATCCTAGAAGAAAATCCATTGTGATATGTTCCCATTTCCATTCTGGGACAGGTAGTGACTGTAACAATCCTCCAGGCCTCTGGTGTTTGGCTTTTACTTGTTGACAAACTAAACATCTTCCCACCCATTCTGCAATTTCTCTCTTCATCTTAGGCCACCAAAAATATTGTCTCAAGTCCTTATAAATCTTCGTAGATCCAGGATGTACTGAAAAAGGTGACGAATGAGCATCTGATAATATCTCTTTCTTAATCTCTTCATTGGATGGTACACATATTCGATCTCGAAACCTTACAATATCATCATTTCCTTTCTTGAAATCCTTCTTTCCTCTGAATTAGAATTATTCAAAATTTCTTTCAATCGCTCATCATGTGATTGAGCTTGCTTAATCCTTTCTAATAACATTGGCCTAACATCGATCTGGTAAAATAAATTTCCACTTTCTCCTGGAGTAACAAATTCAATTCCAAGTCTATTAAGCTCCTCAAGATTGGTTGATTCCACTAAGATACTCGAACAACTCCCAACTTTCTTTCGACTTAACGCATCGGCTACGGTATTCGCTTTACCAGGATGATATAAGATATCACTGTTAGGAATATGTTCTACTTGATTATAACTTCACAATTAATCAAATTTTATAAGGTTTTGTAGCTTTCAACGGATGAGGATTTATAACTCTATCCGTTGACAGGTAGCTCATCAACGGATGAGGTTTTGTAGCATACTGCAAGTATCTCTATGTTATCAGTTGATAGTGTTTTTATCCACAGTCATGTTGACTATCAACGGATAGGCAGAATAGGGTAGCCAATTGTAAATAAGCTATGCTATGTAAATAAGCTATGCTATCTAAGTGAAAGTGTATCAACAGATGAAGACAAAACTCTATCAACGGATACAACTCAAATCCACTCTATCAACGGATACAGTTCAAGTCCCAATATCAACGGATACCGCTCAATACATCATCAACGGATGTTAGTGTACAATATCAACGGATAATCATTGACACTGTCTTCTATGATTAGCTGGGGATTAGCAGTTGATAAGGACATGTTTGACTGACAGATCACATGGGTTGATAGTAGATACAAAAAGCAGTATGGCAGCCATACTTTGGAAACACAGAAGAAAGAAGCATTCTATTTACACTATGAATACAAGAAAGGTGCAGGAGACATGTCTGAACACAAGGACAACCTTTCGGCTACATGTGTATTTGGAGTGTAGTAGCAAGTCAACTAGAATTAGATTAGTATTATCTTATTCCAGTAGTACTTGTAAAACTTGGGATTTATAACCAAGTGTAGAAACTCTTTGTAAGTTAAGAAAACAGACATATTTGCTTAGGGTTTCTTGAATATCCTTAGAAGCAAAGAGTTGTAAAACGGCAGCTGTGTACATTTTGTATCACAGAGTTTTCATCAAATAAAAGCTTCAGGTGGTGCATATTAACCACCTGATTTTATATGTGTTTGTGTTTAAATCTTACATTGCAATTATCTCTACATAAATTTCTGGAGTTCTTATCAGAAATATATAAATATCAAGAATTGTATACAACCCCCCTTCTACAATTATACAAGTGTGTAATCTGGGAATAACAATTGGTATCAGAGCAAGCTTCTAACATATTTGAAGTTTAAAGATCAACACACTTCCAACATGTCTAAGAAGGATTATGGAGTAAAGATTCCAGTTCTTGATAGAGAAAATTACTTTCACTGGAAAGTAAAAATGCGTCTACATCTCTCGTCTATTGATGAAGGCTTTGTGGATTGCATTGACAAGGGTCCTCACGTTCCAATGAAGACAGCAACAAGAGTTGGCCTGGCTGATAATGTGCCCGACACTCTCATTCCCAAACCTGTCTCTGAGTGGAGTCTTGAAGATATTGCAAGAGTCCACAAAGACAAAAAGGCCATGAATATTCTGTTCAATGGTCTAGAAACAGACATGGTTGACAATGTTATTAACTGTACTACCGCCAAGGAAGTATGGGACATTGTTCAAACCCTATGTGAAGGAACAGAACAGGTAAGGGAAAACAAGATGCAACTACTAATCCAACAGTATGAACATTTTCACTTTAAGAGTGGAGAAACATTGAATGATACATTTAGTAGATTTCAAAAGCTACTAAATGGTTTGAAACTGTATGGAAGAATCTATCAAGTTAAAGATTCTAATCTCAAATTTCTGAGATCACTGCCCAAGGAATGGAAGCCAATGACTGTTTCTCTAAGAAACACTCAAGAGTACAAGACATTTACTCTTGAAAGGCTCTATGGAACTTTAAAGACCTATGAGCTGGAAATGGAGCAGGATGAAGAGATTGAGAAGTCTCAAAAGAAAAGTGGGTCAGTTGCACTTGTTGCCAACTTGGAGCAAAAGGAGGAAAGGACAGAAACTGCTAGTTCTACACCAAACAGGGAGGTTTGTAAAGGTAGAGCAGAATCAAGCAGGAGCAAGGAAAAGGTGTCTGAGGAATTGAATGCTCTTCAGCAGGATGAATTGGATGAGATAGATGAGCACTTAGCTTTTCTATCTAGGAGATTCTCTAAGCTGAAATTCAAGAGAAACTCTGGGGTGGCCAAGCCATTTAACAAGGATTTTTCCACAAGCAACTATGTGGATAAATCCAAAATTAAATGCTACAATTGTGGAATTGCTGGTCATATGATAAGTGAATGCAGGAAACCTAGATCTGAGAACAAGGGAAAGCCAACTGAGGCTGTTGACTATAAGAAGAAATATTTTGATCTTCTCAGGCAGAAAGGAAAGGCATTCTTGACCCAAGAGTATGACTGGGCTGTTGATGACAATCATTCTGATGATGATGTTGAGTTAGTCAACCTTGCTTTAATGGCTGATTCTGGAGAGCAGGAAGCAAGTTCAGCTAGCAATCAGGTATTTTCTACTAATCTCTCTGAGCTCACTAAAGAGGAATGCAATAGTGTTATAGATGAAATATCTACTGAACTATATCACTTAAGTGTTACTCTTAAATCACTTACTAAAGAGAACAATAGAATTAAAGAGTCTAATCTGTTTTTAAGTGATAGAAATGCTGCTCTAGAATCTCAATTTCTAGAATTTGAGAAAATGAGAGTTGATTGCAATAATGCTAAAAGTGAACTTGAAGCTGTGTTAAAAAGAGAACTGATTTTAAAAGACCAGCTTGAAAAAGAACAAGGGATAATTGCTAAATTTCAAAGTTGTAGGAATATTTCTCAAAACATAATAGAAGTTCAGGGAATAGAATCATTTGTGAAGGATACCTGGACTTAAAAGAAAAAGGAGCTAGAACCTGGCCTTGAGGATCTAGAGACTATTTGTGAATCAACGGATAGTGATCATCCGTTGACAGATGAACCGTCAACGGATGAGAGGTATCCGTCGACTAACAAAAAGTCTGTTAGTAAGAAGGAACTTAGGAAACTGGATATCAAGTATGGTCCAGTAAACAAGAATTTTGTTAGTGGTGAGTGCAGCAAAACCAAATCCAGTGGGAAGGCTAAGACAGGTGATTTACACAACAAAAAGACTGTTGGTAAATCAGACAATGAAAAGGTAGAAATTGAGGGCAAAAAGAAAAAGAACAGAAATGGTAAGATAGGCATCAACAAGAAAAACAATTACTCTCCTGACAAGTTTGCTCCTAGGAAAACTTGTAGTAATTGTAATAGTGTCAATCATCTATCTTCTAATTGCAAGATTGTCAACAAGGCTCCTGTTCATGTACCTCAACCAATGCCATGTATGCCTGCAATGCCTGGTTTGTATCAAAATGCTAGTTTTTCAAATCCATATGTGAACATGCCATATATGTCTAATCCTTACTTTCAATCTATGGATGTGCCACAAATGTGATGGAACATACCTAACATGAATAATATGTATGCCAATTTTCCACACATGCATGCATCCAATATTCATGCAAATGAGCATTTGTCAAACCCCATCACTCAAGCATCTACAACTAAGTTGAAGAATGCTAAGAGTGCAAAGTCAAAGGCTAACAAGAAAGGACCCAAGGAAGCTTGGGTACCAAAATCAACTTGATTTGTTTTTGAAATATGTGCAGGGAAACAGAAGGAATCTATGGTACCTAGACAGTGGATGCTCTAGGCACATGATAGGAGATTCAACTCTGCTCACAGAGTTCAAGGAAGGAGCTGGCCCTAGAATTACCTTTGGAGATGACAGCAAAGGATATACTAAGGGATATGGCCTGATTTCAAAAGACAATGTCATCATTGAAGAAGTGGATTTAGTTGAAGGTTTGAATCCCACCTGTCAGTGGGTCCCACCTGTTAGTGGGCCTCGCCACGTGTCAGTGGGTCCCGTGTTGGGACAATCAGATCTTGGCACTGCGAATTTCGATACAATAAATTAACGAGTACGAATAGAAAAATCACCTTGTTAACGGTTGATTCCACGCTCTTCTATTGTATTCCCAAATTCCCTTGAGCGAAGTGTGGCCTTCGTCTTCTCAAGTTAACCTCTCTTCTTGTTCCTGGGTGGCTACCAATTTTTTTCGACCAGCCCCCAGCAAGAAGAGAATAGGAATATATATAGGCTACAATAGGGATCATGGATAATTAGGTTGGGCCTTCTAATTACATCTTGAGCCTAGCCCAATGTAATTAAATATTAATTCATTCCACTAAAGAATTAATATTTGCACTACCTTTCCTAATACCGTAATTTAATTAATTAATTCGGTTCCAATATTATTTGCTTATTAAATTCCCCATGTTTAAAATATCGCATGTCCATTAATTAAATAAATTACTGATAATTCATTTAATTAATATCTTTTATCCTTGATCATCCACTCAACCTTTATTTAATTATGCCAGAATAAATCCACCTGCAGGGTTTCACATAATTAAATCTTTTTGAGCTTTCAAGGGGACATCATTAACCCGAATATTATCAGGACATGGATTCCTTCAATAAATAATATCCCACCATATATATTATTTCATCACCCAAAATATAATGAAATAAATCAAAAGAATTATTTCATATATAAATCAAAGCATGTAAATAATATATACGTGTCAATTATTATTTCCGGATTAAGAACCTAAGCATTAATAATAACATAGAATCTTAGTTCACCTTCTTAATCAGTATAAGGGAACAATTCTAAATTTGATCCTGTTCAATATACACAAAGTATACTAGTATTATTTATTAGTCAATATAAACTAATCTAAATAATACTACAGCCATTCCAGTGGATTGTCTAGCTCCACCTGTGCTGTGAACCTTATTATATTATATAAACCGTATTTAATAATCTAATATTCTGTATCCCATTTGATACTAGATTATTCACAATATATAATATTTAGACAACATGTAAACATTTAAATGATTCTCAATTAAACCGGCCAGAAATAAATGTAAATACTTCAAATGAATATTTTCAGTATACACCAACAATCTCCCACTTATACTCAAAATATTCTATGAGTATATCAGTGTTTATTTAATCCACTATTACTCACAAAACTACTTTATAACCAAATATCTGACTCCTATCTTTCTGGAAATCTGAATCGGTATACCCTATTGGAAACAAATCTGAGGCCTTGTAAATTTAACATATACTCCTTAGTCCTTCTCAGGTACTTGAGTATAGTTTTTACTGCACTCCAATGTTCCTGACCTGGGTTCGACTGATATCTACTAACCATGCCTATAGCAAAGCAGATGTCAGGCCTCATACATAACATAGCATACATTAAGCTTCCACATGCCGAAGCATAAGGAACTGCTTTCATGCTCTCTATATCCTTAGGTGTCGAAGGACACTGCTCCTTGGATAGAGCCACTCCATGCTTAAAAGGTAAAAAACCTTTCTTAGAGTTCTGCATGTTAAAACGAGCTAATACTTCATCAATGTAGGGCTCTTGAGATAAAGCCAACATCCTTTTCTTGCGATCCCTTATTACTTTGATCCCAAGGATGTATGCCGCTTCACCTAAGTCCTTCATTTCAAATTGTTTGAACAACCATGCCTTTATTGATGACAACATCTTAACATTGTTTCCAATGAGTAAAATGTCATCTACATACAGCACTAGAAAAACCACTGCATTACCCTCACTTCTCTTATACACACATGATTCGCTTGGACTTTGATCAAATCCATATGACTGGACTGCCTGATCAAAACGAATATTCCAGTCCCTAGAAGCTTGTTTTAGTCCATAAATAGACCTCTTAAGCTTACAAACAAGATGCTCTTGGCCTTGCTTAATGAATCCTTTTGGTTGTTGAATATAGATGGTTTCCTCAAGACTTCCATTAAGGAAAGCTGTCTTGACATCCATTTGCCAAATCTCATAATCGAGATGAGCTGCTATAGATAAAAGAATCCGGATCGACTTAAGCATAACAACCGGCGAAAAAGTTTCCTCATAATCGATCCCTTCTTTCTGAGTATACCCTTTTGCAACAAGTCGTGCTTTCCAGGCTTTCACCTTTTTGTCAGATCCTCTTTTCTTCTTGTAGATCCACATACATCCAATGGGTTTTACACCTTTGGGTGGTTCCACGAGCTCCCAAACTTGATTAGAATACATAGATTCCATCTCAGATTCCATTGCCTTTTGCCAAAGATCTGCATCTTTATCTAGAATTGCTTGTTCGTATGTCCTGGGATCCTCATCATGTTCACCAGAGACCAAGTCCGAGGACTCTCCCAAAAACATGAATCTATCAGGTTGTTGAACAATCCTCCCACTACGACGAAGCACCGGTGTGGTATTAGTGACAGGTTGTGCATTTTCTTGTGGTTGATCTACTTGTACTATTGGCACTTGGGGATTATCTGTCCCTCCCACTAGTTCCTCTAAAACTATACTACTCATGGGTTTATGATTCATAATATAGTCTTCTTCTAAGAATCTAGCATTGGTGCTAACAATGATATCTCGATCCCTAGGACTATAAAATGAATAACCTTTCGTTCCCACAGGATAGCCTACAAATAGCCTTACTTCTGTACGTGATTCTAACTTGGTCGCGTTCTTGTTCAGCTCATGTGCTGGACAACCCCAAATCCGAATATGTCTTAGACTTGGTATGCTACCAGTCCACAATTCTATTGGAGTCTTGGGAACCGACTTAGAAGGTACCAAGTTCAGAAGGTAAGCTGCTGTTTCTAAAGCATATCCCCAGAACGACTTGGGTAAATCTCAATAACTCATCATCGATCTAACACACTCTAAAAGAGTCCGATTCCTTCTCTCTGCTACACCATTCTGCTAAGGTGTGCTAGGTGCAGACAACTGGGACGTAATCCCATTTTCTGATAAATATTGCCTAAATTCTCCAAGCAAGCATTCGCCACCACGATCTGATCGTAGTGACTTGATACATTTTCTAAGATGTCGCTTCTCCGCACTTGCTTTGTACTCTTTGAATTTTTCAAAGCACTCAGACTTACGACACAACAAATAAATGTACCCATATCTAGAATAATCGTCAATGAAAGTGACAAAATACTCATAACCTCCTCTTGCTTGGATACTCATAGGTCCACATAAATCAGTATGAACCAATTCTAATACTTCTTTGGCTCTATTCCCCTTTCCTTTAAAAGGCCTATTAGTCATCTTACCTTCCAAGCAGGATTCGCAAACTGGAAATGGCTCCACTGCCAATGAGCCTAATGGCCCATCTACTACCAGTCTTTGAATCCTCCTCAAGTTAATATGACCTAATCTTAAGTGCCAAAGATATGTTTGGTTCAATTCAGAAGGATTCTTTCTTTTGTTTGAGCTAGAAAGAATGTTATTAGATTCCTTTTGTTGCAGCATTGGTTGGACAGGATTAATAATATATAAATTGTCTTGCAATGTACCAGAACATATAACTCGTTTATTCATCATAATTGAAACATTACGATCCAAACAAACATTATAACCATCCATAGCAAGTTTAGAAACTGAAATCAAATTTCTTCTAAACGAAGGTACATAAAGACAATTGTTCAAAATTAAAATCCTATCATCGCCAAAAGATAATGTAATTATTCCAACTGCAACTACTGCTACTTTCGTAGCATATCCCATGAACACATATATCTCGTCATCTCTAAGCATTCTGGATTGCTGGAACCCCTGCAATGAGTTACAAACATGGTCAGTGGCTCCTGTATCTACACACCAAGTGCTCGTAGATATAGCCACTATGTATGTTTTCGTAACTAGAGAAAGAGACATACCAGTATTGTTTGTCTTCTTAAGAAGAGGACAATCCTGTTTCCAGTGACCTGACTGCTTGTACCTGAAGCACTTGCCCTTAGGCTTTTCCACACCTCCTTGAACTCCCACTGCATCAGCAATCTTTAAAGCTTTCTGTGACTGAGCCTTTTTCTTCTTCTTACCTTTCGGCTTAGATGAAGAAGCTTTCTCGGCCACATTCACTTGAACATTCTGTTTAAAGAGTCCTTCAGCTGCCTGAAGTTCTGTCAGAAGTTCCGCGAGACTATACATCCTTTTGTTCATTGTGTAATTCAAGCGGAACTGCTCAAAACTTTTGGGCAAGCTCATAAGGATGATATCGATCTGGGTTTCCCATCAATATCAGCACCAAGGATCTCCATCTCATTCAGATGAGACATCATTCTGAGAACATGATCCCTTACAGGTGTTCCTTCAACCATCTGAGTGTTCATTAAAGCCTTCATTGCTACTTGCCTAGCAGCCCTATTCTGTTCTCCAAAAAGTTCCTTGAGATTAAAGAGCATATCTGAAGCAGTGGGCATAGCCTGATGCTGATGCTGCAAAACACCCGACATTGCTGCCAGAATGTAACATCGCGACATCTCATCAGCCTTAATCCACCGCTTATAATACTCCTTCTCACTTTTAGGAGCATCTTCAGCAGGCTGGTCTGGCTTGGGTTCATAAGTACAAAATTTGTACTCCTCAGCAGTCAACACTATGTCCAAATTACGTTTCCATTCAATATAGTTCGGTCCAGTAAGTTTGTTATCCTTAAGTATGGTGAATAGTGGATTAAAGCCCATAATGATCTAATCCTGAGAATCATACATGTAACACATAATCAGAGAGTTGCACAAATCTTAAAACTTATTGGTTTCCTCTAACAATTAATTAAAATTAATGCACTAATATTTAAACACCATAAGTATCCGGTACGCCACGATGGGTGACATATATACCACTTAAATTCGTTTAAATATTACTTCGGTCCTATTACTAAATAATACGCCACGTTAGGGTGGACTATATATTATTTTTCATAGCTAAGTGTATACCATTATTAAATCTTAAATTACTTAAACCGAATACATCCATTTGATATATTAATGGATAATTCCCAGGTCTCGGAGGAGTCACAACGGCCTCGCTTAATACCCGATTCCTAGACAGAATTCTCCATAGTCAACATCAAAAGAGTATTCAATTTTCGTTACGAATTCTATGAAACTTGGTACGTCACGTTAGGGTGAGCTATATACCTTTCAATATTCGTAATTTAATTTAAGAATTTTGTTCTAGTAATTTCTACAACCTTTTAAAATACCGTAAATAGTACGCCACGTTAGGTGATCATATATACCATCTACATTATTTAAAAGATTATATTACATAGAAAATAATGGAGACCGTGGGATATAATACCTAATTAATTCCCTCACCCACTTAGATTTTTTTTTTTATTAAAAATTGAGGAATTTTATCTAGATGCATCGCCCTATGTTATTTTTTCGAGGTCCACATGTTATAAAAATAACAAAACAAAGAACACATAACATAGCAGCATGCATCATAAAATTAAAGCAATAAATAAAATTAATGTCCATGTCGTCCTAATTATGTTAAACATGCAATTAAAAATTACACACATAATTAACAACACACATAATAATTATTTAAAGCAATAATTAATAAATTAAATAGTGGAATTAAAATTAAAAAATATAATTTAAATCCACTATTATGGCCCCTTAAAAAAAATTAAATTAATAATTAAATCCACTATTATGGCCCCTAAAATTAATTGCTGCAGCTCGAATTAATGTTTGCTCCTTCGAACAAACAGCCAAACAGCAGCGGGAAAAGATAAGCTGGCCACGTCTTTGTCTGGTGTGCGCATGTGTCTTACACTCTTACCTGTGAATTTCTTATGATACTAGCATGGGGTCCAGTGTCTTATGCATCTAAATCAAATGCGGCACAAACTAACAGGACATATCATGTTATCCTGTTTTTGTTTAACCCGCCAGCACCAAAAAACAATTACGTCCAAGTGGGCCCGCCAGCTATAGTGAATTCTTTGACCAATCAAAATAATTAACAAGACTTTGTCTTTCTGTTAATTGTCCATCGTGGTAGAAAATACGAATCCAGCAGCCTCGCAGCAGCCATAACAGCTACGCAGCGGACAATTATTTTTCTCCGTTTTGATTTCCGATCGCACGTAATTATTACAAAATTCCCGGATTTTTACATAATCCATCAAACAATTACATACAAAACAGATCTAATACAAAACTAATTTTGTAAATCTATTCTAACACGATCAACCCTCGTGTTTTACAACCACGATAAACCACGTGGAAACCAAATAAAATAACCACGATTAAACCACGTGGGATCCAAACACATAATTAAAATTACATGGCCATAATAGTGGATACTAAACAACCTGCAAAAGATTATTATCCAAGCACACCACTATACACATGCATATATAATTACGACATGGACATCGTATCAAAATTCGCAGAACCAATGAACCAGGCTCTTGATACCAATTGTTGGGACAATCAGATCTTGGCACTGCGAATTTCGATACAATAAATTAACGAGTACGAATAGAAAAATCACCTTGTTAACGGTTGATTCCACGCTCTTCTATTGTATTCCCAAATTCCCTTGAGCGAAGTGTGGCCTTCGTCTTCTCAAGTTAACCTCTCTTCTTGTTCCTGGGTGGCTACCAATTTTTTTCGACCAGCCCCCAGCAAGAAGAGAATAGGAATATATATAGGCTACAATAGGGATCATGGATAATTAGGTTGGGCCTTCTAATTACATCTTGAGCCTAGCCCAATGTAATTAAATATTAATTCATTCCACTAAAGAATTAATATTTGCACTACCTTTCCTAATACCGTAATTTAATTAATTAATTCGGTTCCAATATTATTTGCTTATTAAATTCCCCATGTTTAAAATATCGCATGTCCATTAATTAAATAAATTACTGATAATTCATTTAATTAATATCTTTTATCCTTGATCATCCACTCAACCTTTATTTAATTATGCCAGAATAAATCCACCTGCAGGGTTTCACATAATTAAATCTTTTTGAGCTTTCAAGGGGACATCATTAACCCGAATATTATCAGGACATGGATTCCTTCAATAAATAATATCCCACCATATATATTATTTCATCACCCAAAATATAATGAAATAAATCAAAAGAATTATTTCATATATAAATCAAAGCATGTAAATAATATATACGTGTCAATTATTATTTCCGGATTAAGAACCTAAGCATTAATAATAACATAGAATCTTAGTTCACCTTCTTAATCAGTATAAGGGAACAATTCTAAATTTGATCCTGTTCAATATACACAAAGTATACTAGTATTATTTATTAGTCAATATAAACTAATCTAAATAATACTACAGCCATTCCAGTGGATTGTCTAGCTCCACCTGTGCTGTGAACCTTATTATATTATATAAACCGTATTTAATAATCTAATATTCTGTATCCCATTTGATACTAGATTATTCACAATATATAATATTTAGACAACATGTAAACATTTAAATGATTCTCAATTAAACCGGCCAGAAATAAATGTAAATACTTCAAATGAATATTTTCAGTATACACCAACATCCCGCCACGTGTCAGTGGGGTTCAGCCACGTGTTAATGGGTCCATCCACATGTCAGTGGGTCCTGCCACGTGTCAGTGGCCATTTACACCAAATGTGTATCCCATGGCAACATATTTTATCATGTTGCTGTAGGTGTAAAAGTGTTGCTATTGACCCTACGCCAACATCGAAAAAGCTAACACCCGAAAAGTGTTGCCGTAGATATTTTTTAGGCTACGCCAACAGTTTTTGGGCCTTTGGCAACAGTTTTGAAGTGTTGCCGAAGGCCATCTATGGCGTAGTGACTTAGCCAGATTCTGACGAATTCAGCATTCCAATCTCAATAACCAACCTAGTGAAGGTGGCTTCATCCAATGGCTTAGTGAATATATCAGCTAATTGTTTATCTGTGGGAACATAGTGCAACTCAATGGTTCCATTAGTTGCATGTTCCCTGATAAAATGATATCTGATGTCAATGTGCTTTGTTCTAGAATGATTGACAGGATTTGCAACTATAGAGATTGCACTTGTGTTGTCACACATGATGGGAATCATTTCCAACAAAAGTCCATAATCCCTAAGTTGGTTTCTAATCCAAAGCACTTGAGCACAGCAACTTCCAGCAGCTATGTATTCAGACTCAGCTGTAGAAGTTGACACAGATTATTGTTTCTTGCTATACCAAGAGACTAACCTTTATCCAAGGAACTGGCAGCTTCCTGAGGTGTTTTTCCTATCCACTCTGCATCCAGCATAATCAGCATCAGAATAACAAACCAGATTGAACCCTGTGTCCTTAGGATACCATAAACCCAAGTTTGGAGTGCCCTTCAGATATCTAAAGATCCTTTTGATAGCAATCACGTGTGATTCCTTAGGATTTGACTGAAACCTTGCACACAAACATGTAGAAAACATGATGTCTGGCCTACTTGCAGTGGGATAGAGTAGAGAACCAACCATGCCTCTGTAGACTGTGATATCTACCTTCTTGCCTTTAGCATCCTCATCCAATTTAGTGACAGTGGCCATGGGTGTCTTTGCAGGTGAGCTATCTTCCAAATCAAACTTCTTCAATAAATCTTTGATGTACTTGGTTTGACTGATAAAGATACCATCCTTTATTTGACTAACTTGTAATCCAAGAAAGAATGTCAACAGATTGCTTAAGTCCATACAATGCCTTAAGCAATCTGTAGACAAAGTCTGGGAAATGTGGATCCTCAAAGCCATGTGGTTGTTGCACATATACTTCTTCTTCCAACTCTCCATTCAAAAATGCACTCTTGACATCCATTTTATAGACTTTAAAATTTGAATGAGCAGCAAATGCCAATAAAATTCTGATGGCTTCCAATTTAGCAACATGGGAAAAAGTCTCATCATAATCTATGCCTTCCTATTGAGAGTATCCTTTTGAAACCAACCTTGCTTTGTTCCTTATAATTACACCATCTTCATCCATCTAATTTTTCAGAACCCACCTTGTTCCAACAATGGTTCTGTTCTTTGGTGCAGGCACAAGCTCCCATACTTTGTTTCTTTCAAATTGATTTAGCTCTTCTTGCATGGCAATAATCCAATCTGGATCAACCAGTGCATCATCAAGTTTCTTAGGCTCAACTTGAGACATAAAATAACCATAGAGACACTCATTTTGAGTTGCTCTCCTTGTTCTCACTCCTACATTTGGATCTCCAATAATTTGCTCTGCAGTATGTGATATATCCCATTTTCTTGTATGCTCAGGTTGATTCTTTAAATGGGATGTTGCTTCATCATCCATGTTATGATCAAGTTCATTTCCTCCCCTTATGAAGGTGCTTTCATTCACAAGTGTGTCTTGGATGCTTGTATTTTCACTGTTGATTGGCACAAATTCTTCTCTTGTCTCATCATTCACTGGAGTATGTTGAGTTGTAACTTCAACTTCAGTTTCAATCTCTTCATCAGAATCATCCAAATTTTCAAATCTTAGAGGATCTCTATCTTCATCATTGGCTTCTTCTAGACCAGGTAGTTTACTGTCATCAAATGTCACATCTGTACTTTCCATAACTTTTTTCTGACTGATGACATAGACTTTATAAGCAGTTCCCTCCATAGAATAGCCAAGAAAAATTCCTTCAAATGCTTTTGCATCAAACTTTCCAACATATTCAGAATTATCCTCAACACAAAGCATTTGCTTCCAAAAGCATGAACATGCTTAAGAGTAGGCTTCTTTCCAGTCATCAAGTTGTAAGGTGTCTTTCCTATGTTTTTGTTAATGAGAGTTTTGTTTTGAATATAGCATGCAGTGCTCACAGCCTCAGCCCAAAAACATGTAGGCATCTTTGCATCAAGCAACATGGTTCTAGCAGCCTCAATTAGAGTTCTATTCTTTCTCTCAAGGACTCCATTTTGTTGTGGAGTTCGAGGAGCTGAGAATTGTTGTGAAATACCATTCTCTTTGCAGAATGCCTCAAAGATGGAATTTTTGAACTCTGTTCCATTGTCACTTCTCAATGCAATCACACTTGCATTGTTGGCCTTTGCTTCTTTATTAACTTCCTTCATGTGCACAATGATTACTTGTGGAGCCTCATCCTTTGATGCTAGAAATTCCACCTATGTATACCTTGTAAAGTCATCAACCATTACCAAGGCATACTTCTTTCTTGCATGTGACATAATGTTGACAGGCCCAAACAGATCCATATGAATTAGTTGTAGGGGCTTGGCTATTGATGTCACTATCTTTGATTTGTGGCTTGACTTTTTCATCTTTCCCTTTTGACAAGCCTTACACACTCCTTCTTGACAGAATTCAAGTGTGGGCATGCCTCTCACTAACTCTCTTTTGACTAAAGAATTAATGGCTTTAAAGTTCAAGTGTGATAACTTTTTATGCCACAACCAACAGTCTTCATTTGATGCCTTTGAGTAAAAGCAACAAATTTTATCCTTACTTGCAAAATCCATATTAGCTACAAACAGGCTTCCTTTCCTTAGTCCAGATAGAGCAAGTTCACCAGACTACTTGCGAGTGATCAAACATTCATCCTTATCAAAATTCGCTTTGAAACCCCTATCAGTAAACTGACCAACACTCAGTATATTATGCTTGAGCCCTCTGACCAGTGCTACATCTTCAATGATGACATTACCAACTTTTAGTTTGCTATATCCCAATGTGTTACCAATGCTGTCATCTCCAAAGGCAACCATAGGGCCAGCCTTTTCTTCATACTGTGATATCAGGGCCATATCAACAGTCATGTGGTTTGAGCATCCACTGTCCAACACCTAAATGACTTTCTTTTCTTTCTCTTTGCCCTGCAAACACAAATGTATTACTTCTTCTTTGGTACCCAAACAAGTTTCGGTCCACCTTTCTTAAAAACATTTTTATCATAAATAGCATGCTTATCAACTTTCTTAGGGCTAGTCTTCTTATCACAAATAGGAGTCTTAGAACTTGAGTTCTCAGACTTAAGTGACAGAGGTACCTTCCTAGCTCTAGGAGGACTTGAAGACTTTGACCTTGTGTAGTGTGTATGAGAATTGTGACTGATACAACCATCAATGAATTGCCTTCTTAAATTGAAACAACCAGTCATAACATTCATGTTGCATGGCATACAGTCAAATTTATCACAGAAAGGAGAATCTCTATGTCTTTAAGGCACAGAGCAATCATAGAAGGGTTTAGGCACACTACCTATAGGTTTCTTGTAAGCATGAGTTAAGTGATTAGTACTGAACAGTTTTGACATGTTTTCCTAGGGGCATTAGGCAAATGAGCATAGTTTGTATCTTTGTTAATCCCTAGTTTGCCATTTCTATTTTGTTTCTTTTTAGCCACATTCTTCACAGATTCATTCCTTTTAGCTATTTCAAACTTAACAGATTTTTCAGTTTTAGGTTCAACTCCAACAGGCTTCTTGGCTTTCACTTTCGCACTTTCATTCTTAGAGGATGCTAGTTGTTCACTTGATTGTGCTTCATCTTCATCAATCAACGTTTGCTTGATGAGTAAGGCTTCCTCATCAATTTCAAGCGTTGATTCTTTAAAGATAGGTGCCTTAGCATTTTTCAAAACATGAGGCACGTTCTCATGAACAACCTTGTCATCTTCAATGACAGCACAACCTTTCCTCTTCTTGAGATTGTCATAATCAAAGCCAATAACAGCCTTTGTATTCTCCTGACGTTTCTCATGATAGGACTGCAATAGGCTAGAGGAGTTCTTAAAGGTCTTTATTTTAAACTCATTTTCAGCTAATTCATCCTTAAGAGCCTTTTCAATCTGACTAGCACATAGAACCTTATTCTCTAGATATTCAACCTCTTTCTTAAGGTTTTCTACTTGCATAGCAGTTAGCTCTAATTCCTCATTTCTTTTGTTTAGCAGTCATACTAGTATAAATGTTAAACATCTCAACAGATAATTGTTCAATCATAATCTTGTATTCAGAAATTGACATGTCTATAGTAGTGAGAGATAGTACCTGAGAGTCTGATGAAGATGTTTCTTCCTTGGAATTGGCCATCAAGGCATAGTTGCAGAATTCTTGCTCTTCTTCATCACTGTTAGTATCATCCCAACACTTCCCTTCAGCTATGTAGGCCTTGCCTGGTGTTTGCTTTCTTAGAAGGGCCTCATACTTAGCTTCAAGCTCAAGAAACTCCTTATCCTTCTTTTTAGGCTTCTTGCATTCACTAGCAAAATTCCCTAGGTCATTGCATCTATAACATCTCACAGATGACCTATCCACATAGCCAGTTTTGAATTTATTCTTGTTTGGCTTCACAGGTGCCTTGCTCTTGTTGAATGAATGGTTTTGAGGTCTAGGTTTGAAGGGTTGCTTTCTCTTGAATCTGATATTTGGGAATTTTCTGGCCATGAAAGCATATGAAGTATTTTCCATAGCATCTAACTCCTCAAGAGTGTAAAACTCATCTTCTTCCTTCTCCTCAGCAGTCTCAGGAACCTCAACTTCAGGTTCATAATCCAATATTTCTTCTATTCTTAGCTGACTTGTAGATGCTTCAAGGTCTTGAATAGATTTGTTGACAATCAAGGCACATGATGTATTGACCATTATGTCTTGGTTGGCTTGGATAGCCCTCTTCTGAAGTAGCTCAAGGTCATGAGTCTTCAATACACCATAGAGCACGTCATATGTAACTTTGCTCAGATCTCTTTCTCTTAGAGAAATGACCCTCTGCTCTAGGTGGTTGGGTGAAGAGAGTAGAAACTTCATATTCAGTTCCTTGGTACTGTAGACTTTTTCATTCATCTGTAGCTCAGTTACCAGCTTGTGAAATCTCTCAAACATTTCAGTAATGCTTTCTTTAGGCAGAGCCATGAAAGCTTCATACTGAGTGACCAGTATCTATTTTTTGTTTTCTCTAACTTCCTCTGTCCCTTCACACAGAATTCCAATGTGATCCCACATCCATTTTGCTGTTGTACATGAAGCTATGTTGGCAAACATTGATAGCTCCATTGAATCTATGATCAGCAGCATGAGATGGCTGTCAAGAGCAACCTTCTCTTTTTCTGTGTCTGTCCATTTAGATGGTTCTTTGGGAACATAGGTTCTTGGAATGGTTATTGTTCCAACAGTTGACTCAGTAATTTCTTGTTGTGGAACAAATGGACCATTCTTGAGAATCTCAGGGTATAGAGGGTTAGCCGCTTTGATGAACAACATCATCTTGATCTTCCAGAGGTTCTAGTTGTCTTTATCAAACTTAGGGACCTTCACCGTTCCTGCAGTCTTTGGTGTATTCATGATCTTTTCCTGTTTTGACTAACAGCATGCTCTTATACCACTTGTTGAGTATGAAATACACACACAAGAAAATACAGGGGGGGTGAATGTATTTTCAAACTTTTCTTTGAATATGAATCTTAAGAACGTTTGTTTGATGGTTTGAATCTGTTTGATGTTTGTGTAGCTAAGTGTGTGTTTGTGTTTAACAAGATAAGTATGCGGAAATAAGAAACACAAGAACACACTACTTACTTTAAATTAATATGGTATTAGATAAAGATTTGCTACAACCTGTGAATACAAATGTTAGTATTCTCAGCTGCGTTTTTCTCTGAGAGATGTTCTAAGTTGTATTGAGAAAACTCAATAATGCTTCTTAAAACTCTCTAACTGCTAGAGAAGTGAGGTTGTACACTTATAGAACATGTGTACATTCTACTTACTACAAATGATAGAACAGACAAATCTACTTTCTAACTTGTCTATCCCTATTTCGGAATACGTCCAGGCAGCATGTAATTTTGACTTTCTTTAACCTGCCCAGATCCACTTCTTTAGCAGTTTGTCTCCTTTAACAACTCTTTGAGCTTCTTTGTAGACTTTCCAAAAACACTTCATAGTACTGTGGTCCTGAAAGTGTTTTGGCATGTTGCAGACTTCTAACTTGTACAGCTTCAGTATTTTGTCTTCAAGAATCCATTCGAGAAATGGTTAAGTGATTGATTCGAGAACTAGGATTGGCTTACTAGATAACTCTCAGTTCTCGAATAATATATGAAAGGATATCTTCGATATATTATTTATTTTGGTATTTGTATGATTTAAACATAAAATTAATCACACTTAGTTATCCTCTCCACTAGATCATTAATTTAATTGATTCCGTCAAAAGTCAAAAGTCAATTCTAGCAATATCTATCATTTTACTTATAAGAGATATTCCATTATTTGCGAAAAATTAAATAATATTTTTATGGAATATATCTCTACACCAAGGCAATAAGATCGAAAAAGAAATATTGATATTTGATATTTTTTATATCTCCGTTGCAAAATTGATAAGGCGACAGGCTCGAACAAAGAATATTCGAGGATTAATATTCTTTAGAGAACTCGTGCTATATTTAAAAACGATTAGTTTTTATTCAAAAATATTCCACCTTAGCACTCAAAATACTTTTATCCTCAAGAATATTAATATTCAGTGGTAGAATATTAATACTCATTGTTATCTCGTGCCAGAAATATTTAAAGTAATTTTTCTCCCACTTCGTAAATTTATTCTATTTTCGGAGAAAATTATTTTAAATACTCAAAAATATTTCCTACACTCTCAATATATTTTATATATTAGGAAATAAATTCTAAGTATTTATTCTAGTCAAAACATTGGTCAAAAGATGCATCTATTTCATAGAAAGACCAATCGTATTTTATTCGGAACCGAAAGCTGATTTAATCGTATTAAATCCAAATAAAATACTTCCACTTGCTAGAATGACTTGAAACTTGAGATGGGTCACTTAAATGTTATTTTCTATGCATGGTAAAAGTTTCGTAATTTTCTGAGAGATTTGGTCCGGGCACGAAAATCGAGGTAGTGGGTCCACAGTTGACCACGTTTGACTAAGTCAACGTTCACTTTATTTGACCAAAACTTCCATAATTTCATTTTATGATATTTCTAACTGCTCCATAATTTTAGGATTATTTATTGGGAATTTTCGTATTTATCGGTTATTTAATTAACGAAATATGTTACGTATTTATTCGTTAATTGATACGAGTCCGATACAATATATTAAGGGGATAATAAGCTGGAATATTAATGTAGAATACCACCCCCACTTGCAAAGAAATACAATACCACTCCCAACAAACACAAAACCACTTTCCACCTCATCAATCCAAGTGTTTTTCTTCGATATATTATTTATTTTTGTATTTGTACGATTTAAACATAAAATTTAATCACACTTAGTTATCCTCTCCACTACATCATTAATTTAATTGATTCCGTCAAAAGTCAAAAGTCAATTCTAGGAATATCTATCATTTTACTTATAAGAGATATTCCATTATTTGCGAAAAATTAAATTATATTTTTATGGAATATATCTCTACATGTTTGCACTAAATCACGCAAGCGTACATGGTCATAAGTAATATATGAATAAGTCAAGTTCGTTCCCACAGAGATCTGGTTATGGTTTTAATTCAGTAGATGTACCTATGCAACAATGTATGATTATTATTCACTGCTAAGACAAATAACAATTTTTGGTTTAATAAACTAAAATAACTAAGAAGTAAATTAGAAAGCTAAGAATTAACTAACTAACGATAATTGGAATCGAATTACTTCTGCAAGAGAAAACATGGGATCCTAACTTCATTAAATACTTTGCTTAGATCTGACGCCTTTAATCACTATATGCAATGGTTATGATATCTGATCGGATAACACGAAACAAGTACACGCTACCTGTCAGCATACGTATACCAAACTAAACATACATCCACAAAAGAGATAGAAGATGAATAGACACCAATTATGCTTAGACCTTATATGTCTATAGAATTTGAAAACATAACGGTTGAAGAACAAGTTATCCATAAAGATCACACAGGGCAATATAAGTATTTTCATCTCATACTACGAATCATGTTGATAAATAATCATGAACCTATGCTAGCATGGCAAGTTCTAAATCTCAAGATCCACTTTCACTTCACAAGAGATTAACAAATTAGATGTTCGCGACGCATCTATCAATTAAGCATAACCATACAAGGATATCAGATATACATCACACACAGATCTTTAAAGCAATCAAGATACTAAGTTCCATAAATAAATCCGTTAGAATCCCATGACAACGATTAGTTCATAATCGAACCTCTCGTCATCATGGGATCTGATGAAACCATGATAAAAACAAAGTATGAAAAGATACAAATAAACCTAAGTAATTGATATGTAATGGTGTGCTTTTTTTCTGTCCCCCAAGATGTGTATTTATAGCCCAAATTTGCCTCTCCATCAAGCAATTGCCGTTTTAGAGTTGGAATAGGAGTATGGCAATTTCCGTTCTTGAATGAGAATAGAATTGCAAATTCCATGTGTAGATCTGATTCTGGAATGTTCTAGCCGCCCAGAGCAATTACCATACTTATTAGAAGTAGGAATTATAGCAATTTCCTTGTCAAAGTTGAATTTCTGCAGTTCAGCACATAATACGTTTCCTAAACTGATTCGGTTTTGAAGGAAAATTCGTTACTGACTTTTCTTCAGTATTTCTGGGCCGTTTCAGTTGTATTTGGGCATCTGAACCACTTTAGAATTAAAGAGAATTCCGTTATCGTCGCGTGGACTGTAAGATCGTCCAAAACGGACTTCTAGAACTCAAGATATGGCCAAAACTGTAATTTTCAGGATTTTCCGCGCGCAACCTGCGCCCAGCAGTCTGTTTGTCGCGCTGCCTGCACCCACCACGCGCAGCCTGCGCATGGACGACCTATCCGACGTTGTAGAAAATCTCCCAGGCTTCCCATGGGCAGTAAGATCATTGAAAATGGACTTCTAGAACTCCAGATATGGTCAAAACAGTGAAGACTGCGCAACCTATCCAGAAAATCCGCATTTTACACAAATTTGCTCCTTTCTCCTCCGTTTCTTTTGCATTAACTAACATCTTCAATACCATGACACATGTGACTCCTTGATAGCATAACACAAGTGTCCAATCTTCATTCCAATGCTTAATTGCACTCTAATATCGATTAGAAACACCAACACTAACCGATAGCTACAACCTTGCACAACTACATAAAACACATCAAAAATACAACAAACTTGAGACCAAGTCAATCAATTTAAGCCGATATGGAATGCTCCAAGTGGATATAAATCCACTTATCACTACACCAAGGCAATAAGATCGAAAAAGAAATATTGATATTTGATATTTTTTAGATCTCCGTTGCAAAATTGATAAGGCGACAGGCTCGAACAAAGAATATTCGAGGATTAATATTCTTTAGAGAACTCGTGTTATATTTAAAAACGATTAGTTTTTATTCAAAAATATTCCGCCTTAGCACTCAAAATACTTTTATCCTCAAGAATATTAATATTCAGTGGTAGAATATTAATACTCATTGTTATCTCGTGCCAGAAATATTTAAAGTAATTTTTCTCCCACTTCGTAAATTTATTCTATTTTCGGAGAAAATTATTTTAAATACTCCAAAATATTTCCTACACTCTCAATATATTTTATATATTAGGAAATATATTCTAAGTATTTATTCTAGTCAAAACATTGGTCAAAAGATGCATCTATTTCATAGAAAGATCAATCGTATTGTATTCGGAACCGAAACTTGATTTAATCGTATTAAATCCAAATAAAATACTTCCACTTGCTAGAATGACTTGAAACTTGAGATGTGTCACTTAAATGTTATTTTCTATGCATGACAAAAGTTTTGTAATTTTCTGAGAGTTTTGGTCCGGGCACAAAAATCGAGGCAGTGGGTCCACAGTTGACCACGTTTGACTAAGTCAACGTTGACTTTATTTGACCAAAACTTCCAGAATTTCATTTTATGATATTCCTAAGTGCTCCATAATTTTAGGATTATTTATTGGGAATTTTCGTATTTATCGGGTATTTAATTAACGAAATATGTTACGTATTTATTCGTTAATTGATACGAGTCCGATACAATATATTAAGGGGATAATACCAGCTGGAATATTAATGTAGAATACCACCCCCACTTGCAAAGAAACACAATACCACTCCCAACAAACACAAAACCACTTTCCACCTCATCAATCCAAATGTTTTTCATCTCAACCACTCCTTTCCTTCAATCCTCACCCTTCCTTCCACCCAACTCCTCCTATAAATAAACCCCTTCCCCTAACCATTTTCTTCAAGCTAAGGAGCCAAATAAGTGCTGGGAATTTAGAAGTGGAAGCTCTCTCAATATATCCAAACACTCTCTGCACCCACTTCATCTCAAAAACCTTCTCTCTCTTACATATACTTACATATATACAAGGTTTTTGTTCCATCAAGCTTAGTTCAACCAACCAAGCTCTCTCCCACCAAGAAAGCTCCTCTACCACTACAATCCGGCCTCCCGAAGGGCTGCCCAAGTTCGTTCATAAGCCAAAATCCGGCCGAACCTCCGACGAATTTTTCCGGCGAATCTCCAAAAGTGGTAATAATTTTAGCTTCATTATTCGGGTCTTAACCGACCATTTTTATATACATATAAGAGCTCTATACCTACATCTCATATTCTTTAGTAAGCTCTTATATCGGATCTATAAACAAGACCATAAAAATCTGTACAAGGATTAATATTCGAACAACGATTCGAAATATTACAAAACCTCAAAAAGAGGTTATATTTGACGACGGTCAAATAAATACATCGAGCTTGATTTAATTCCCTTCTATCACCTTAGTGTTCCGAGGGAAAAGAATCAAAAAGCCTTAATTAATTAAATCTTTAACGCACTTACTTTGGCCATTATTATTTATTGTGATATATATAATTGTGCTAAAGCGTGATTTGTTTCCTTCTATCACCTTAGTGTTCCGGGGGAAATAAATTGTTAAGCTTCTATTTATATATTTTACGCATTCTTTTCTTATCGTCCTCACACTTGTGAGTGATACTACTTTAAACGCATAATAGCGTGGCGAAAGCCGTTTATATATTTTACGCACTTTTTATTCTCGTCCTCACACTTGTGAGTGATTTTTACCTTCCGCACTTTTTTTGTACTTGTCCTCACACTTGTGAGTGATACTACTTTAAACGCAGAATAGCGTGGCGAAAGCCGTTTATATATTTTACGCACTTTTTATTCTCGTCCTCACACTTGTGAGTGATTTTTACCTTCCGCACCTTTTTTTTACTTGTCCTCACACTTGTGAGTGATTTTACTTTTCGTACTAATTTAACGCATAATAGCGTCCCTCATTTTATCCTATAGATAAAATGAGCTACTTTTCTGCACGTGTGTGTTATATTTGTGTGTTGTATTTAATTGGCCAAATTAATATTAAAGTGCAAATTGTTAAAGTAAAATTATAACACTCTCGTTTAAATATAAAAATACGAATAGTCTAACCAAGACTATATCGAACGAGAAGTTGTTCATCTAAGATCCTTAAGCTATAAAGCATATACAAGGACTTGATTTATATATTACTTCGAAAATAGACGTATTTTCAATAAAGAAGTAATTTTAAGTATACTTCGATCTTAACAAAAAGACGAACCAAAGTATACGATTATAAGCCTTATAAGCCTACGAGCTTAAAGGACTTAATCTACAAACTCCGAGATATATTCAAATCTCACTTAAACAGAGTATTGTATTAAAAGTATTCTTCGATCTACAAGTCATATCGAATAAAAAGAATACACATAAAGTCGTAAGCAAATAAAGCTTATCGAACTTATATCACTTAATATTCGGGTAAGAATATTATAGTCATCTTAGGACATATTAAGTCCAAACCTCTCTTTATATTACGGTTTGTTTCGTAGATATTGTTTTCTAAGTTTTGCAGTGAGGTGAAGTTGGAGTGAAGTGATTCTCGTTCTAAGACCCAAGTCCTAGGCACTAGCGAGGAGTTTTTGGCCTTTGCACCGTGAAGAAGAAGAAAGACCCAAGACCTTTCATCTAAGATCCAAGACCGGCAAAAGCGAGGAATTCAAAGACTACACCAAGGGTTCTACATCAACTTTGAAGAAGTAGCGGGGAGTTGCTGTCTAAGATAAGTTGTGTAGGTTTTTCACAACGACTTTGAGGGTGTAACGGGGAGTTACGACCCAAGACGAGTCTTGTGGGTTTTTATATTTATTGTGAGGTAGTATCTTGGAGATACGTACCAAGATCAATATTTATTGGGTTGTAAAGGCATCTCCGCTTACTAAAGGAGCGAGATATTTTTAAGAGAAAATCTCGAGTCCGGAGAGGAGCTCGGGGACTGGAGTAGGGGTGAGCGAATCCATTAGGGGTTGCGCCATCGCGAACCCGGATAAAATCTCCTGTGTGATATTTTCTTCCCTTGTCTTTTATTTCTGCACTTATAAACTGCATAACAACTCGGTAACAGTTTTAAAAAGGGAAAATTATTTTAAAACGCCATAATAAATTTTAAATTGGATATTAAGCTATTCAACCCCCCTTCTAGCTTAAATTAGCCCTTTTACGGGACCTAACAATGTATAATTAAGATGTCGAACCACTTCTCAAAATAGCTGTTTATTCAGGAATCCTTGAGTTGTCGAATAGAGCATTTGACTTGTCGAATTCCCTGAGATGTCGAATAGCTTCTTAAGTCCTTGAGATATCGAATGAGACTTTGTAGACTCTTTGAGAACTCGAATGATACTTTGACTTGTTGACTTCTTGAGTTCTCAAACGGTGTCTTTTGAGATATCAAATCCCTGACCTCGACTTCAAGAATAGATCAAAATACTTCTCGAATTAGTACTTAGGCAAATCTTCAATCTTCAAAATCCAACTATGTTTATTTTGGCAGCCTTGTTCTTCAAGCTTGAGGCATGATCTCTGGATCTTCTTTCAAGCGTTATTTCATGACTTCATTTACAGTTACACAGATAGAATTTTGATGCATATTACATGTACTAATACAAGTAGAAACTCTACAACTAAAGGTTTCCTTTAATAAGGGGTCATGTAAGTAATGCAAAGCATTACAAACGATTAGGCTTGTTATTAGGTGAGTACAGGCATGCCTCTGTGACTAATAAATTCTGATTTCTTGCATTTTAGTCCTTAATTTGTTTAATTCTTGCATGTTATACCTTAAAGTTTCATTTTTTTTTGCAATTTAGGAAGATAATTATCTAGTTATTGCATTTTAATCCTTCAATTCTGATTTCTTGCATTTTAGTCCTAAGTTGTTTAATTCTTGCATGTTATACCTTAAATTTTCATTTTTTTTGCAATTTAGGAAGATAATTATCTAGTTATTGCATTTTAGCCCTTCAATTCTGATTTGAGCAAATAAAAATGAAGCCATAGAAATAGAGGACTAACCTTGATTTTTTAGAATTTTTGAGCTCCAAATCCTTAAAAAACGCAATTGTTTTCTGATGTAAAAATGAGAGTGGAGATGAAAATTCTGTAACCTTAAAAGTAACAGATTTTTTGGGGTCCACTCCTGTCACAATGAACCATTGCGGCAAGGAGAAATTAATGCAATACTGCAGCAATGGTTCATTGCTGCAGGTGGTTCATTTATTACAAACCACTAACCATAATTAATGCCGATAAATTAGCCTTAGCCACAACTGAACATTGCGGCAGTAAAAGCTACCGCAATGAGTCAATGCGTCAGCAATTAAAGATTTTTTCTTTTTTCTTTTATTATTTTTAAATCTTCAAATATGCATCCAAAAAATAATTTGTATTCATTTTAACTTTAAAGTATCTTTAATAATGTATTGTGGATACTTTTTACATGTTATTTAGTTTAAATAATGATGGATTAATATGTACACTTCAATCATAGTTAACTGTTGAAAAATAAATGAGTATTATAACTTTTTTTGCTATTTTTTCTATTTAAAATATTTAATATAAATTTTTTATTAACGCTTTCATTCATTTTAAGTTACCTTACTGTCTATGCTATTTTTTCATTTTTAAGAATATAACCCTATATATTATTATTTTCAAATTTTTACTTTACATAACCTTTTTTTCTAAATTTGTTTTAAAAATTAATTAATTAATAATTTAAAGGTGTCGTGGTTGGAAGTCATTCCTGTGTTCATTAACTTGTCTATACACATTTTTATATTTTATTATCTATTAATTTACTATTTTTTATTAATTTAAATAATTAATATATATCAAATTATAATAATGTAAAATGAGATGTAAGATTGTTTTGCATAAAAATAATCACAGGACAAGTTGATGGAGTGGAAAAGGGTTTATTTTATTTGGAGAAGGCCAAAAGTTCGAATCCAAACGAATGCAATGTTTTTTTTAATTATACAAATATATACTACCGCATTGAAGGATGGCAGCAGTGCTATTTGCTGCCGCAATAAGCGCTTGCGGCAGTGACATTTGTTACCGCATTGAAGGATTGCGGCAGTGCTATTTGCTGCCGCAATCAACGGTCTAGATTTGGTGGTTGTGTAACATTTTCCAACCAACGGTGGTTGTGGACCAAGACCCATATATATATATATAGGCTCATGCTCAAAAGAGAACCCCCTTAAAAAGAGAACTTAGAGAACCAATCCTAACAATTGGATGTATTATAATCAACGGCCCCGCCAGGGGCACCCACACACTACTCAAATACACCCTCACACACATAATACCACCTAATTCCCTCCGTTTTTAATTTGATTTTTCCGGTCAATCGGTGATATTTTTTTAAAATCTAATTTCACCACATTTTTCACTATCTCCCAACGATCAGTTTGCATACCATATGTGGTATATTTTAATTTAGTTTTCTTAGTTCTTCTTTTAAGGGGTTCTCTCTAGATCCCTACTCATAGGGAGCTGCTCAAATGAGACCCCTTAAAGTGAGAATTTTGTGAGAACCCACATATTCACCACATTTCAAGCTATTCGAAAGGGCCCCGCTAGGGGCACCCAATACGAAAAAGTCATATAATTCTCCCCTCTATCCTTTCATAAAAAGAAAATTAAAATTTTTTTTTAAAAAAAAATGATAACATGGCAACAGTTTTTTTTTAAATTTTTTTTGATGAATGGATATAGGGTATAATTATAAAACTTTTTCGTATTGGGTGCCCTAACGGGTCCGTTTAGAATAGATGAAATATGAGATTAGACCGATTATAAGAGAGAATCTCATTATTAGAGGAGTCTCATTTGAGCACCTCCATATATATATATATATATATATATATATATATATATATATATATATATATATATATATATATATATATATATATATATATATATATATATTATTAGAGGGGTCTCATTAAAACATATTGTAATGTTAAAGTACAAATTAATTTACGTGAAAGTTAATTTATTTTTGAAAAAATTATATATTTTAGAAATAAACTAGTGTGTACTACACCATACTTTCTAATTATATATGTAAATTGTAAAAAAAATAAAAATATCTTGTACTGCAATAAAAGGAATAATTCTTAATTAATAATTACATAAAATCTATGATATAAATTAGTTATAGTTTCTAATTTAATATAAGGTTTTAGTTTGAACCTAAACCTTATCCAAGTACAGTAATTAGTAGCAAAAAGCTCTATTGATTGGAGGACAAAAATTAACTTGGGTGACTTGATTTTGTATCATATTTACGTATATAACTCCAAAATAGGTCCATCCGGTGCAACAAGATAAGAACCACTTTATAATTTCTGCCCCACGAATTTCTTTTGACACACAGTGTTCCTTTGTATTTTTAGACGTCGGTGGTAATCTAAACAATAAGCTTAGAGCAAGTCCAAAAGATTCTTAGTTTGTTTCCTATAAATATAATAAAATAATAATTTTTAGTGATTTAGGGACCTTATTTATCTATGAACTTCAACAATCATTCCTATATTCATTCCTTACTATTACTAAAATAATAAATTCAAGTGTAAGAGAGAAAACAGAAGTACAAAATTGGAGGGAAGTGAATTTTTAATTGATAAAAATGGAGTTAGGGATGGCTAGACATTCTTCAAAAGTAGGGAATGGCTAGTGGTTCCTAGTATTTTAGGGATCCACTAGGACCTTATTAGAGTGGTATTTTGAGCTACATTCCCTAAATTTCAATTTAGGAACTCAGTCTACTTTGAAGAATTGGAAACCCCGACCATTGATCAAGACAAGGTAATGGAGATAGACGCCAGCCCGAATTGGATGACCCCTTTCATCCTCTATCTAGAGAAAGGGGAGTTGCCCGAAGATAAGAATGAAGCCAGAAGGTTGAAAAATAAGGCTTCGAAATACTTCATTGAAGACAATCCAACTTATAAGTTATACTTATTTCGAAAAAAAATTCGTATTTACCTACTTTTTTTTAGAAAAAAATGTGTATGGGAGTTTAATATTCGTTATTTTGCAAAAATAAGTTACTTATTTCAGAAAAAAGTACATATTTCCTAACTTTTTTCCAGAATAAGTAACTTATTTCTGAAAAATAAGATTTTCCAAACGAGCCCTAATCTGACTTAAGAATTACGAAAGAAAAGCTAAGCCTGTCCTATAATTTTTTATATCATTGGAGCATACTTACTAAAGGCTGAGGATCCTCTGTCCCCTTCTTTATGCCCTCTTCTATGTCTCATGTACAAAAAGGGTGCTCCTGGCGGGGCCCATTTTAAGAAAAAAAAAATTATTTCCATTTTCTTAAAATGGGCCCCACCAGGGACACCTTTTTGTACAGGGGACACATAAGGGAACATAAAGAAGGGGATAGAGAATCCTCACCCCTTACTAATACAACTGTTTTGAAGCAGATTTTTGCACTAGCACAAAGTAACTACTCCCTCCGTCCCACCCAAATATTTACATTTTGGTTGGGCACGGAGACCAATGAAAAATATAAAGAATGAGGAGAGAAGTAGGAAAAATGAGTAAAGTGATGGACCCATCATTATATAATGTATAAAATAAATTAGTGGAGGAAAGTAGTGGATGTAGTTGATTTTTATATTATAAAACTTTACCATTTCAGGAAAGTTTAGATATGTAAAGAATTGGATAGGACATCCTAAAAAAGAAAGTGTAAAGAAATGGATGGGAATGAGGGAGTAGTTTTGACTGTCCGATTCAAAATATGAGATTAATGTCCCCATGAAACCAAATTAATAATATGTTTGCGAAGTTTTGAAGTGACAAAAGATGATATTCGAAACTTGGAATCTATCTTCTATGCCTTGTCCTGATCATGTCCGGGAGCCCAGCCCCTTGTAAGGCTTGTTGTAAAACCCGTAGAATTTGTTCGAACGTATCATTGACGGTTGATTTGGCTCTCCAATTCACTATGTTACAGATTCGATCCTCTTTGATCTTTGTAATTTATAATGCTCTTGTGATTCATTTGAATAAAAAAAATTAATTTTATTTTTAAAATTGATGTTTACTCACAGAAATGTTGGATACATTAGTTCAGGCGAGTGTTCCAAATCGTGAGTGATAGGCTAGAAATAGCCCAGGCCCAATTAGGCCCAACTTTAAGCCCAAAACTACAAGCAAAATCGTCTCATGAGAATAAGAGCAGCCCAGCCCAGGGTAATGGGCCCGAGCCCGGAGCCAGCTATACGTGACGTGGTCCCCACCCCAGACTAGGGGACCCAGCTCTACGTGGCGTGGTCCCTACCCCAGACTAGGAGACCCCAGATTGATGACACTCAGCACACGTGGCACCCCAGCTCAGCCAACGTCCCTACACCTAGCGCTGACCAACAGTAAAAGCCAATTAACAACACGTGTCAAATCATGTCTACCACAGTACTGCCACGCTCAAGTCAACGGTCTCCACAATTAGGGACACGTGTCCCACATCCCTGGAATTCAGCGGCCGGTCCCCCGATCCAACGGTCAGTGGAAGAGGTAACCTACCCCTAAAACCCTAAGCCTAGGGCTATAAATACCCGTATGAAATAGGGTTTAGGAGTTAGCCATTATTACACACCCACATACATTTATTAATTTTGTGATGCTCTACTTGATTATTATCTTCCAAAGCCAACTCTTATTCTCACGCCGGAGGCACCTCGGGGCCAAACCCCCCCTCCGGTGTTGTTTTGCAGACACCCCTTCCGAGGCAGGAGTTGGCGAGGAAGGACCCGATCGAGATTTGGAGTTATCGGTGAGAGCTTTCGGTTGTTATTCAAGTCTAAGTTTTCGATTTCCTATGGACGCATAAATTATCGGGAAGACGGATTTGCTTAATTAGTGGAGAAGATGTACAAGATTTGTACAAGTAGTATGTACTACACATGAAGTGCAGTTTGTTAAAAATTAAATAAAAAATATTTAATTTATTGAAAATATTTTCAAAAATATTACCTAAAATTACAGATGAAGTTGTAAATATTGTATTTGAAATTATAAATCAGATTGTAAATATTGCATTTAGGATTGCAAACCAAATTATAAAGATTATAACCGTATTTTTAAAAGAAAAATCTGGAACATGAATAATTTTTTTAAAAAAACTCATAAATATATACATGACTACGTTGGGTGGCACCTCATTTGTTAGAAACTTAAACAATTAAGTGCAGTGAAACAAAAAGTTTGTTTTACTGCAGAGTATACCTGTCAATACATGGATATTCGACCCGATTCAATCTAATCCGTAGCTAAATTAGCGGGTATGGATTCTTCCAAAAAAAATCCGATCCGTTAATGATTCGATCCGATAAGGGTTCGATCCGATAACGAGCGGATATGGATATTGTACGATCCGATAACGATCCGATCCGAATATATTATATTTATTATATATTTTATATATTTATGTAATATATAATATATATTAAATATATATATATATATAACATATATAATATATAAAATTTTATATAAATAATATTTTTTTTGAAATATAAATTTGGATTTGTCAATGTATATGTTATTATTTTAATTTTTATTTTGTCAAAAAAATTTAAAATACTATTTTTTAAATTAAAAAATAAAAAAAATATATATATTTAAAATTTATGAAACGGATCGGAGGTCCGATCCGATAACCCGAAATCCGAACGGATCGGATATGGATCGACCTAAAAAATATCCAACTCCTTTTCCGATCCGATCCGAATTCGAAAAATCTTAACGGATTCGGATATGGATTTAGGGTTATTCGATCCGAATCCGACCCGTTGATAGTTGCAGCCTAGCTAGAAGCTCAAAACAGAATAAAGAAGAAAGTGTAGAATTGTTTATTATAAATGCTTTTTACATTTTACATTATCGTATATTTCCTCCGTTCAATCCATTTTTTAACAAATTTTTTCACTGCTTGACACGTATTTTAAAATGTATATAACGTATAATTTCATAATTTTTTTAATTTTATTTTTAAATAAAAATTTAAACACTAAATTTTATTAAAAATTGGCAAAAAATAAAAATTATTCGGAAAAGAAAAATAAAAATGAAATATAAATTATACTTTAAAAAAGTCTTAAAATATCCAATGTTAAAAAATGAATAGGAATGAGGGAGTACTCGGAAGAGTGTTTGAAGATACGAAGATGGAAGACAACTAAAGTCGTAAATTTACCTTATTAAATTTAGTTTAAGCTAGGATTATCTCTCTTCCAATTTGTACGATTCTTCCACATTTTAACTTATTTCAATCCGTTCAAAACAAATGAAATTGGAAAAAAATATTTTTTGCAAATAACTTTGTCAAGCATATTAAAATACGGGTAAAAAAATATTTCATATTTTTTGGAACCAAGGGGTACTAATTAAATAGTTGAGTTCCTGTTATTGTATTCACTTTAGGCTCTATTGGGATGGTTGTTAAAAGTTGATGTGCTGTTGAAAAAAATGCTTTTAAAATAAACGTTGTTGCAAAATTCAGGTAACTGTTTGATAATATTTTTGATATATGCATGTTTTGTGTGTTATTTTTTAAAAAATAATAGTTTTGTTGAGGTTTGATGTTGATATCAGTAACTGTTTCCTGCAAAAGCTGAGAACATGCTTTCTCTAAAAGCAGCTTTTCGGTCAAAAACACTTTTCAGAAAAACTATTTTTAAAATTTATCAAATAGCATTCTATCTATTTTTCAGAAATAAATTGTTTGTCTAGAGTTTCTGATCTTCCTTAACCTTGGTCTTCCTACAAGCTATAAACGTTAGGTGGCCAGACATGCAATCAATTTGCAATCTTTCATACGAAAAAAAAAAAAAAAAGATACTATGCATTATTTATTCCATCCCAAATATTAATTCGTATAGCGAGATTTAATGCATAAATACAGAAATAATAAATTTAATAGGGTAGGCACCTCTGTGTAAAATGACACATGCTTCGGCACCTCACATTTCCCTGCACCTTCATCGCAATAATTCCCAGTCTCAATCTTATCCCTTACCCATGTTTAGCTGTACACTCACCTCTGTACACCACACGTGAAGGGTAAAACCGTCACTCAAATATTGTACTATATAGTAATACAAACCATGTACGAGTAGTATTTATAACTCTTATCATGCTCTCACTTCAATGTGCATGACATTATTTACTCAACTAGTTCAGATTTAACTTGTTCATAAAATGACTTCTTTCTTGTTCTTCACAGCTATACTTCTAGCTGCTGCTTCGGCAGTTACTTGCTGCCCGCCTTCCGATAGGGAAGCTTTACTTGCTTTTAAAGCTTCCCTACACGAACCATACCTGGGAATTTTCAAGTCTTGGACGGGCAACGATTGTTGCCATAAATGGTACGGGATTAGCTGTGACTCGACCATTAGTCGAGTCGCGGATATTAATCTTCGTGGCGAATCCGAAGATCCATTATTTCAGAAAGCTCATCGAACGGGTTATATGACGGGTACGATTTCGCCAGCTATATGTAAGTTAACTTGGCTCTCAAGCATCATTATAGCCGATTGGAAAGGCATTACTGGCCCTATTCCAGATTGTGTTTCTTATCTTCCGTATCTCCGAATGCTTGATTTAATTGGTAACAAACTTACTGGCCAGCTCCCCAAAGATATTGGCAGATTGAAACGACTCACGGTTCTAAATGTTGCAGACAACAACATTTCAGGTTATATTCCTCGGTCTATATCAGGTTTAACATCTTTAATGCATTTAGATCTCCGAAACAACCAAATTTCGGGGCCACTTCCTCGAGACATTGGAAAGCTCCGCATGATGAGCAGAGCTTTATTGAGTCGGAATCGGATTACTGGTCCAATTCCAAACTCAATATCGTACATATACCGTCTTTCTGATTTAGACCTCTCTCTAAATCAAATATCGGGTGCAATTCCACCATCACTAGGCAAAATGGGAGTTCTTGCTACACTGAATCTCGATGGTAACAAATTGTCAGGCACCATACCGACAACATTAATCAACTCTGGCGTAAGTATTCTAAATCTCAGCAAGAATTCGCTTGAGGGCAACATACCAGACGTTTTCGGGCCAAGATCTTATTTCACAGCAATGGATTTATCTTATAATCAGTTGAAGGGTCCTATTCCAAAGTCCATATCAGCAGCAAGTTATGTAGGTCATCTTGATGTAAGTCACAATCATCTATGTGGTCCGATTCCAGTTGGTTCACCCTTTGATCATCTTGAAGCGTCGTCGTTTGCTAACAATGATTGTCTCTGTGGGAAGCCTCTTAGATCTTGTTAGTGATTTACTACTACCAAGCTTCAAGAATTATGGTTTTTTTTTTTATGATTATAAATGCTAAACATATACATAAATATGTGTTTTATCATGTTACAGAGAGTGTGTATCTAATCTTGTAAAAGGAAAGAAAGTGCTTTTGATCAATTATAGTTAAGTAGTAGTACTGCAGTTTGAATAATTGTTTTATGAACTTTGTTTATGTAACTCTTGGAATATAATGAACTTTGCATTAAATTATAGTATATTTTGCATATGGTTACGACAAGCTCTTAGTTTTCCTCCATCTGGCTAGAAACGAAGTACAATACTGTTCCTTAGTCAATCTTGGACTCTGTCCTTAGAAACAGAAGAGAAGGAAAAACAGGACAATCTATCAACTGTTGATTACTCATGACAAATAAACCTACCAGATCTGTAGCCTAAAGAGACAATAATTCTTAAATTATCTCTTTCTAGTAATAAAAATTTCCAAGATTTAAGTGTATATGGCAGAAATGTTGCCTCGGGTTCTGCATATATTCAAATTTTATAGTAGTATCAAAAATCTTTCCTATTATCGATTTTGATATCCAAGCGTGGTACGTGTAACAGTGGTTTTAAAGCAAGTAAAGGCTCCTATTTGAAGGCGGAAACAAGTGATTTTTAACGATTTTTAACAACATAGAAAAACACGAATCATTTATGATTTCGAATCCGAGTACCACCAAAAAAAACAATAAAATATGGTGGGTACGCGTTCGATGTTATTGTATCAATCCATTTAGCAGTAACAAAGATCTCGAAAGTTAATTAGCTAAAAAAAAGATCATGATAGTTGTTAACCTACTCCTCAAGGCTGGAAAACACAAGATGACAAAATCAGTATTAGCAACGAGTTTAAGCGAACACAAAATTTGAGCTGCAGCAAGCTTGGATTTAATGTGTTGGAATCGTGGAGCAGTAGATCTGGGGCAGGGGAGTATTAACAAAAGGACAGAGATTGGCAGCTGCAGCACATCTACCAATAGTAAATGAATCCCCACCACGTGAACGTGATCAGCCCTCCTGTTTTTATGAATAATGTCTCATCGATCTCCCTTGCAATTGCGTATACGTGTACATGTACTGATTGATATACGTGCATGAATCTCATCTAACCGTCCCCAGTCATACTTTGCTTTCACAAATAATATATAATACTCCTACCTAGCTCCCCGTATAATCTTTGCTTTCGCAAACAAATATATTTGCCTTCAAATCAAAATTGCTCCCTTGATTTGTAAATTATGTACTTTTGGATTCTATGCCTTGCTTTCAGGGACAGCCACTATTCAATCATTTTCATAATTTCGTATTCTTCTGATGAAAAGATATAAGTTAAAAACATGCTGTACTGGGCTAAAGCTTCGGCTATACTGGGCCTTGTTAGGTTAAATCCAAATCTTAGTCCACAATTAAGCTGGTGATGGGGCACATAGCCCATTTTGGTAATGTCTGAGCAAAAGTCCTTGCAAACGAAACTTGCACACATTGTTTCTATTTATAGCCTAGGTACTGATTGCTAGAAGATTATTCATACTCATTTTTACTTGGGAGAGAAAACTGGTTTTATGCGTTTGCAACCTACCAAGTTTGTAGATGGTGCAACATATATGAGATGACACCATTCGACAGTTCAAGTTACCACAAGAATTATTGACATTTGAATTTAACATGGAAGCATACGGAGAAACATTATCTGTTCTGGGAAGTGGTAAATTCGATTCTCAATATCTATATATTTATATTTTACGACACATATTGTCATCTACTTACATCACCATGGGAAAATAAGCACGTTGCAGAAATGCAAGAAGATGGTTTCACTCATGGAGTAGGATTCTTAGATAATGGTCAATATTTGATAACTACATTGATTTATCAAAGGGATTTAAAATTATACTATACTTCTTTTTGTTAGAATTCAAACTCAAATTGTCCACAAGATATAGTCAACAAAAGATGCAAGCTATGTATGTGAATTAAAGAAATAACAAGCTGTCATCATAAGTCAAAAAGGATAGGCTAATCTTGAATTATGAAAGCTTACCAGAAGACTAATGAATATAGTGATGTATGCAATGATGTAACTTGTATTTGTTCTAGCCTATGGAGCAAGCTTAAAAACACAGCTGCAGAAAACAGAGAGTTAATTTGTGGGGTGTTAGAAGTGAGGGAAAGTATGACGCCAGGGAAATATCTTGGGCTACCAATGTCAGTAGGGAGAAAGAAAAATGAGGTGTTTAATTTCCTAAGTGATCGAGTTCGTCAGAAGTTGCAAGGGTGGAAGAAAATGGCTATATCAAGGGCAGGGAAATGCATCCTGTTGAAAACAGCAGCACAAACAATTCCAAATTTTTGGATGAATTTGATGCTTATTCCTAATGAGGTATGTACTACGATCCAGCGTCAAATGAATGGGTTCTGGTGGGGTAGCGGAAATGAAAGTAAAGGAGTGCGTTGGATGGCTTGGGATAGACTTTGTGATGTTAAGGAAGCAGGAGGGCTGGGATTTAAAAACTTACAGCAGTTTAATATAGCAATGTTAGCAAAGCAGGGCTGGAGGTTCTTAAATAATTCAAACCCTTTAGTCACTAGTATTATGAAGGCAAAGTACTTTCCAAACACTGATTTTCTGAATGCAAAACTGGGGGATAATCCAAGTTATATGTGGAGGTCTATAATCGCAGCTCAGGAGGTAGTAAAGCAAGGGTGTCGGAGAAGTATTGGTACGGGGAGAGATACTTTTGTGTGGAAAATTCCTTGGCTGCCGTGTGCTGAAAATGGGTGCTTATCAACAAGAATGCCTCAGGAATTAGAAGACATAAAAGTATGTGATTTAATGGAGGTTCATCAAAGAAAGTGGGATGATGAAATTCTGAATGACTTATTTAACAGCAGGGATATTCAATTGATAAAGAATGTTCCTTTGTCTTCAAGAGATAGGAATGATTCTTGGCTTTGGTTGTTTGATACGAAGGGAGAATTCACAGTGAAGAGCTGTTATCGTCGATTGATTGGAGAATGCAATATATCGGATGCAGTTTTCTGGAAGAATTTATGGAAGCTAGATTTGCCTGGGAAGGTTCGTTTTTTCCTTTGGAGGACGTGTAGATCATGTTTGCCAACTGGTAGAGCATTGATAAATAAACGGGTGAATATAGATGGTAAGTGTGCTTGGTGTCGAATGGAAGAGGAAGATGAGAAACATGTCTTATTTGAATGTCAGTTTGCAAGGGAGGTTTGGGCATCGACTGGTATGCTGCAATGGGTTCAAACAATTCCAGGGGAGGCGATTTTAGTTTTCTTCAAAAGGCTGTTTAGTAGTGGTACGAAAAAGCAATGTGCCCTGCTGGGTTTAATATGTTGGAGTCTCTGGAATCGTCGTAACAAATGGTTGTGGGATAGAGTTGCAGTGTCTGTTTTTGGTACAACAAGTTCTGCAATGAGTCTGCTGGCGGATTGGAAAACTGCTCAGTTGGATCAAACCAGGTGCATACCAGTACAGAACGCAAGCATGAGAAGATGGCAGGTACCACAACAAAACTGGGTAAAAATAAATATGGATGCAGCTATATTTGCGGACATAAGAGCAATTGGTATTGGAGGGGTAATTCGAGATGAGAATGGGAATTTTCTGAAGGCCATATGCAAGCAGATGGAGGGGTCGTGGTCACCTAGGGAGGCTGAGGCTCTGAGCCTTAAAGAGGTATTATCGTGGACGAAACAGAATGGTTTTACTCGATGCATTTTCGAGACAGATTCAAAGCTGTTGGTGGAGGCTTGTAATGGAAATTCTGGACGATCTTATTTTCATATTATTGTTAGAGAATGTGTTGATTTGATTAAGCACTTTGAAAATGTGCTAGTGCAGTTTGTGCATAGGTCTGCGAATGAAGTCGCTCACTTGTTAGCAAGAGTGTCTCGTTCTATGTCAGATCTGCAGGAGTGGAATAATGTTGCTCCTAGCTTTTTATCAAATGTACTTACATATGATTTGAGTTAATGCAAGTACGATTATTTCAAAAAAAAAAAAACACACCAAGAAAAGAATATACATACCGAAGTGTAGAGAGAAAATAAACAGAGCTGAAGCTCTTTGTTGTGAAAAAAAAGAAAAGGCCGAAGCCTTGTTCTTGGGTAAGAAAGTTGTAATTTCTTGTTATATATATATATATATATATATATATATATATATATATATATATATATATATATAAGCTCTTTGTTGTGAAAAAAAAAGAAAAGGCCGAAGCCTTGTTCGAAAGTTGTAATTTCTTCTTATATATATATATATATATATATATATATATATATATATATATATATATATACATTATTTGTTATAAACTCATACACGTTTCCAACACTTTTTCTGTGTGACCTGAAATCCCCAAAGTTGACAGCATTTAGATATGAAGATGGATATCCAGACGTCGGCTTTATAGATTCTAATTGTGTGGAGAGCCTTCTTCTAATCGATGAAAATAGGCTCAAGTCCTTTTGTGCGGATGGATACAGGGTCTACTTGCAGTTCTGCGTTGTTTATACTTTATTTTGTATGTTAAGGACCAAGGCATCCCAAATGACTTGCAGGCTAGAAAGGATCAACAATAAGAACTTAACTGGGGTCTATCCTGTGTTATTTGCGAGAAACAAAAAATTAGGATTGACACTTTACATATTTTCGTTCCAGACAATGAGTAAATTGCATTACTAATAGGTGTTTGTGGTGTGGTCTTCTAGTCTCTTAAACAGAACTTCATTTATTTGCTTTCGACTTTTGTAATAGTAATTTTAAGTTTACACATTCTTATGTTTGATCTTAGAATGTCGGAGTTATCGACATCAGATCATAGATAAGAAATGAGCCACCTAGTTGGTAATACTAGGAGAAGTGCGTTGATGACTATGATTCTGAATTTGCAACTGAGCACATTATAATGTGTTTGTAAAGCAATTTAGCCCAAATTCTTTGAAAAGTAAGTTTGCTCTGGTATTACTGCAAATAATTTTGTTTACCTCTGAATTGGGAACATTTTAATGTAATCTGTGATTTTCATTTTTTTTGTCAAAAGTAATATTGACATATTTTGATTGACTTTGGACTACACTCCATCTCTGAAATTCATTACTCCAAGAACTAAGCCAACCTGCAGGGAATTATAGGAAAATTGCAGGTCAACTGAAACCCGAAAATGCACAAGTATTGTTAAGCACAACTAAATTCATAAATTTTATTAGCTCATTAGCTACCACAACAAAGTCCATTCATTACACATCAATTTTATAATTTCACATAACGAACTATCTTGTTTACCAAAGCCTAGAAACAATACACAATACCATACCATTACAATCTCCAACCTTACCACTACTATCTCAATTATATATTGAAATACACAGTGTACTTTTCATCTCTTATGCTAAATAATGGTTGCATTAGAAAGTTCCTTGTCCTCCCTTTAGCAACAAAACTAATAGGATCATACTTGCTAATTCCATCTCTTAGTTTAAAGCTGGCTGCCTCTTTGAAGTCATCATCCGATGATTGCGTATTGCACTTGAGCTTCACAACTGCACCTAATCTATGCTCGCTATAAACGAAACAACCTTTCTTGCTTTTGGATTCTAATGAAACAGAGTTCTTTTTCCTGTCTAGGCCATTAACCAAACGAAAAACTGATGTACTTTGTTCAAAGGCAGCTTTTACCTCAAGGTTCTCATTCTCGCCACGGTGCATCACAGCCATGCCTGGATGACCAAATGGTTCTAGCATAACTGATTTCCCGATAACATCTTTTGCCACTACTTTTTTTGAGCATTTTGAGTTTTTGGGAATTAGTCTAAAGGTGGCGTAGACGGAATAGCTTGTCCCTGGTTCAGCTAACCTATCTAATACAATAACTGTTCTATATTTGGTAAAAGCAAGTGTCAAATATTATGTGCTAAGTATCAAATATCAACAATGTAGGCTGGTGGTTGTTCAAGAATAGTGGCTGGTCTTTAAGTCTCTTTTGGTAGGCTAGCTTATGTAAGCAGTGATGTAAGTGGTTGATTCCTTAAGCCTATAAATAAGGCTGCCATATGTATTGTAGTATAACACAGAACAGTTTATTGTTCCTTCAGTTCATTCCTTAGCTTAGCTAGGGTATTATTTTTGACATGGTATCAGAGAAGCAAGATCTGGGCTCTTAAAACAACAAAGAAAATCAAGAACAAGGCAGAAAATCAAGAACACTACTGCTGACCACCTTCTCGAAAAATCAGAAAGCAAAAACCTCTCGAAACCAAAAATATAACCATACCACGTTATAGAGCAGTGGAAGACGAGCCAGAAGATTTTTTCCAACCAGCAAAAAAAAGATCTGCACGCGCCGCCACGTGCCGATACACGCGCGACAACTCCCGTGCCGGCGCGTGGGTACTATTACTGACGTTTTCTAACGGAGCTGCTTTAGACTTTCCTGCTCGTTTTTCCATTCCAAGTCTATATGTGGTAACCCTTTTCTGTTTTTGAGCACTTTCAGGGATGTGCAAGGGTGGAGCAGATGAAGAGAAAGAGAGGAAAAAAAAAAAGAAAGACAAACTGAATGAGCATGAGGAGGCTGCTGGTTGCAGTAAAAAAAAAAGGATAAGAAAGAAAAAAAAGATAAAGAAAAACAAAAGAAGAAAGAAAATCGGAGGAAGGAAAGAAAAAAAAAAGAATAAAAAAAGTGATTATATGATTATAGATCCGATACAAAAAATATATTACTTTGCATTTATTTTCCTAAGGGAAAGTTGTGCTAATATTAGAAAAAAAAAATCTGGATCTTTTGAAGATGTATCACTTTGATTTTAGGAGTTTGCCCCAGGTTATACATTTAATTGTGTAGTATTCGTTATAGATTTAATTGTGTTAAATAATTCAGGGGGCGTTATTCCGACGAAGCAGCAGAGGTAGTGTATATAAAGATGTACACACAGTTCACTGCCACAAATGAAAAAGTAAGCAGCAGAAGTAGTGTATATGCAGATGTACACATAGTTCACTGCCATGATGACAAAGCAGCAGAAGTAGTAGTATGTATACAGACATACACACAGTTCACTGATATATCATGTTAATACTGAGTGATCACAAAGTCGAGTCTCAGTTCCTTCAAAATAATCGGTTCAAGTACTGATTGGTGGTCATCCACTGTTGTGCTGAAAAGCAGCACTTTTTTATGTTTTTGACATGGCCTAAAATATACCGTGTGGTCGCAAGTTCGAGTTCCGGTATCCCAAAAGACTCAATGAACTCAAGATCGGTCAATTCTAAAAATGGGTATAGTTGGACGCTCATATTAAGCTCAAGGGCTACTAGTGTCCACTCTTCAATCTAAGAAAGGTCTTTCATCCGAAAATGGGATTTCGAGTGAGGGGGCGTGTCAAATATTATGTGCTAAGTATCAAATATCAACAATGTAGGCTGGTGGCTGATCAAGAATAGTGGCTGGTCTTTAAGTCTCTTTTGATAGGCTAGCTTATGTAAGCAGTGATGTAAGTGGTTGATTCCTTAAGCCTATAAATAAGGCTGCCATATGTATTGTAGTATAACACAGAACAGTTTATTGTTCCTTCAGTTCATTCCTTAGCTTAGCTAGGGTCTTATTTCTGACAGCAAGTTTGAAGTTTTCGGATTCTTTGGAAAGCGAAATTAGATGAGAATTGTATTCAGGTGGAACTGGAGTCATCCATTCTGAAGGAGAATCTGCTTTTTCTGGACTTATATCCTTATCACCACTGCTCAAACCAACAAGAAGGTATGGACCATATAATATTGCTTTATGAGAGGCATATTCAGGTCGATCATCTGAGTATCATGACAATAGTAAGTCATTATTTTTCACATGTTTTAATTAGTTTTCTTTGGGTTGCCTATACAAATATTTGATGCTAACATACATGAACACAAAAAAAAAAAAGTACATGAAGAGTACCTTTAATAGCCTCAGTCCGGATACTGATTGGTAGCCTTAAAGAGATAACATCATAACTGCTCCATTTTCGAGTAATCAATAGGAAGTTTCCTGTTACAAGTGAAAACATCAGTGATCCCAAAATTCTGCTATGTACTACGAAAGCCTGATTCTAATTCTCATGAGTGAACCAGAAAACTTTTGTTGCTGTTTTACCTAACACAATCTGCAAAAGGCAAAAGCACCACAGAGAAGAAAATAGGAGACACACCTGGATTTGGAAGAGACAATGGCCTGCTATTTAATGCAGCCATGGCACCATGTGAACGTGACCATTTAGGTATTCTCAAGTTCAATGTCGACGAAATGGCATTTGTCTTTTGAAACTATAAAAAATAATAGCCGAATAAACTTTATGAAACAGATATTAAATACAATAGAGACCACTGTCTAAATCAATGCTACCTTACAAACATTTAAGAAGAGTGACATAAAGATTATGCTACAAGAGTTTGAGTTTTCGAGTTCCGGTGGTGGCAAATATTTGCGTGAGTATTCAAATTTCTTGTAAGTGACCTTACCAAAAAAAAATTTTGAATAAAAAGAATAATAGAATGTTCTATAAGAATGATAACTATATACTTAATGTATGCCCGAGGTTGACATGATATGTGGAATTTCATAATCTGAGACTATGGTGAAACAGACTAAAATCACTCTTACAGTATCCTGAACGAGATAGCTTTCTTTAGGCTATAATGATTACTCCTTGCTAATATGTACCTTTCCCGTGGAAACGATTAAGGCCATTGTAAGGTGATTGTCCCATGAAACAATAGGCTTTACTTTCTGATCTAGTGACACATGTCCAGATTTCCAGTCAACTGAGCTTGTTATGTACTGGATAATGTAAATGCCTGGAACTTCTCCCTCTTGTTCAAAGTATATCGAATCTCCTAATTTTGAGAATGACTCAATTCCTGATCAACAAAGTGGAAATAAGTACATATAACAGAAAGATGTAAGTGTGGCGTGTGTGGACGAATGTTACCCAAGTGATTCATCACAACCAAAAGAACACCGAAAGGTAAACAAATAGTCTTTCATTTGTGGCACCAACGCAATGTGATATCTACAAGGCTAGTTAACACCCAATCATACACTCACATAGAGCCGAGAACAAAGTTGCTATCAAGAAATTACAAAGGAAAAAGAAATTCATTGGCCTATAATATTATCGAAGTCAGAAATATGAAACATAGATGTCAAACCTGTTCCATAGCAGCACCAGAAACTAGCATTTGCTGACTTATGGCCTTAGATTGACCATGGCCTAGTGGTAACATGTAAATCATCACTCCAGGTTCCATTCCTCTTTGGATGCTGAGTACACCATTTGTAAAAGAGCCCGTTCATAGTATTCAGCGTATGCCATATCTTTAGTCAACCTAAATAGGTTTCGTGAAATCTGCAAAATTTAACATGTCAATTTGTGCTTGAAAATCGAATAACCAAATTTTATATGTAAAAAAATATTAAGTAAACTGTTGCTCTGCATTGACATTGATTGCAGTGAACTTATCTTAGAAACGGATGCCAAACAAAATTTTTCTAAAGAAGTAATAATACACTTAAACGGATGCTAAATAAATGTTATACTGGTGTGATGTCCTAACTTTAGCATATTATAGGTTGTACAAGATTCTTCAGTCTCAGATTCTAGATAGCTTGCTAGGCGATTTGGTTCACTCCTGTTTTCAGTTGAGAAAAAATTATTCTTTGAGGAGTTGGAGAATTACACATCAAAAAATTATTGTAATTGGTCATAAACTATGACGAAAATAACTGCAAATAAGAGGGCTGACAATTGACATGTATATCTAGAGGAATACAGTGCCCAAACAAAGTTTGCTACCAAAATTCGGATACTGACGTCCCTCCAGTGGCATAGGCATGGGAGGAATTCACAATATCCATAAAGAACTTCCCTATTTCCTGAAAAACCATAAATATTTTATAATAAGAAAATACTCTACCACCCAACAATACTTTGTTGGGGTTAACTGCAAGTATAAAATTTGGGCAAGGTGCAATCAACTTACCCTGTAAAGTGGATCGCCAGTAATTTCATATCGCTGTTGAGAACCAATGACAATTGGGATGTGTGTATTAGCATGAAAGGCCGATATATCGTCAGCCTTTAGATAAAAATAAAAGGTAGCACAAATAATTAACCAAACATTCTCAGTATGTCCAACTCAGGAAATCAGCAACCCAAATTATACAGATAATTATACCTACAAGACAATAACTAGGCAAATAATAAGAATTATGTTGACGAGGAATAGAAAGATAAAAGTTACGAAATGAGGTCCTATTGTTGATTATGTGCTACCATGGTATTATTTGCATGGTGAAAACAATCATCAATTACCAAGAACATACACTAAATATGTGAAAATAGTAATTTCTACCTGTACAGCAAGTATCCCCAAAAAGCATGGTTTGTCAAAGAGGTGAGCCAGCAACAAATGCGTGAGCCAGCAACAAATGCGATGAGTTTTTCTGCATACCAAAGAATGACAAGGCAGTGTTTAAAATTATGTCAACATGCTCCACGAGAATGCGATATTGTTCCTTGCAACAAGCATGAAATCTAAGGGCAGATTGCTTTGATTTCTTTTCAAACTCAAACTGCTCTGCACAATTTGTTAATAACAGGAACAGAATTCAAGGTAACCTCAAGTATGATTCATACCGTTACATAGTACAATTTGTACAGAACATCATTCATGCCACCTGTTTCTTCATTCAATGACTGCCAATGTCTCTCAACAGTGTACTTCATTATCACGTTTTTTACACGTTTGGTAAAATAATCAGCCATCCATGTTACCATTCTCAAGGCTTGAGCATCGTTAGCAAATAAATACTGATCCAAAAGGCCTGCCATTATCTGTCAATTGCACAAATGAGATTAGGGATATAACAAGTTCGACTAAATTCCACGAACGTTAGAAGTTTGACTAAAGCATTTACCTTGTGAATGGTGTAATATGGCGCCCACCCAGGTTTTAGAGCCTCGACATGTTCAAAAAAATCCGAAGGGAAAGCAGAAAGGTAACCAGTGCCAATTATGTCTTGACAATCACAGAGAGCAGAAACCACTGCAGCCATTTTCTCTTTAAGTGTTTCATTGCCAGTGCTAGCCCACATTTGTGCTGAAGCACTCAAGTAATGACCTGCATAATGTCAAAAGCTCTTATGTTCCAGTAAAAGCTTCTAGTATTATTAGTTCCACTTTAAGAATAGCTTTGCACATATATGTTTAAATAAGGATGAGTACATCCATGTGCCACCACACCAGGTCAAATCATTGTAACACATTACAGTTATTAGAGATAAACTAACCTACAAAGTGTCCTCGAAGCTCAATGTTTGGAGCCTCCCAACCCCCATAAGGACGGCCTGAGCTGGTACAATAGCAGTCCTCCTGAAGTTCCAAACTAATCTATCAACATCCAACATCAATAAATATTCCAAATTTGTCTGCTGAGCCCTCCCATGAATTGAATTCGAATCCAACCTCACATTTCCCAAAGGCAACTCCTTGAGAAGACCTTTGGGGACTTCGAATGCATTAGCAGTTAGCATCTTCTTATGCATAATATTCCAGTCAAACCTATCTTCCTCCCTTAAAACTTTCCTAGGTATCACATTAGTCCAAGTAGAGCTATCTGTTGTATTGAGATAGTAAAGTTGAAACATTCCATTTATCCACGTTTGATTATTAGTTAATTGTAACTCGTACCTAGCAGTGTGAGACGAAAGCTCAGGAAAAACATTTGTACACTCCTTGCTCAAAGAAAAATCACACAATAAAAACAGAGTAACTATAAAATACAACACATTAAAGAACATCAAACTTCTCTTTCTGAAAAGACTGTTAAAAGTAAAATCCAAGAATCCCATGACTAATTATGAAGATGTAACAAGAACGAAGATAAACAACGTTTTAAGATAATTTAAGGAGTAAATAAATAACACAAGACTTCTACATGTAATGTATACCAAGTTACCAGCCCTAAGATTAGACATAAGAGAAAACCAAATCACAACCACTGAAAAGCAAAGATTTAACAACACAAATATATACAAAACCTAGAACTAGTTGAAAATCAGAACAACCAACTTAAAGTAGATGAGGAAAGAGTGCAAAAAATAGCAATTGCAATGCACGCAACAATAATCTTGATCAAAATTTAAAAAAATGAGGAAGTTACAGGTTGAAATAGAGTTGATAGACATACAAGAATTTATAAAAACAGTAATTTATTGATTAACAGAAAAATATTGCAGGAAGTTATTAGGTCATCATTTATCCGTTTGAGTTGGCAACAGAGCAGGTATAGGTGGAATCGTTCTTCCGGGCATTTTGGTAAACAGGTTAGTACTTAGTACTTACAACCCCCCCCCCAACCACCAATGCATGTGTAATGTGTTGTGTGACAAACTGACAATTAGGGCCTCTTTGTGTGACAAACTGACAATTAGGGCCTCTTCACGTACGTAACCAAAACAAACATTAGAACTAACTTAGGCTGCCGCCGCTTCTTCCTCAAGGCAAATTGAGCTATTCAACTCAGGATTGACTGACCTTGTTCAACTTGATTAGGCTTGCAAAGTTCATTTTAAATTTAGATACATTCCAAAATTCTTTATATTTTTTACTTCTATCATTTGTATTTGATACACTATCTCTACTCCATTATAATCTATTACTCTATATAATATCTTACTCCATTATAGGGGGTGTTTGGGAAACTTTTTTCCAGAATAAGTCAACTTATTTTAAGATAAATTTAGAGATTCCTAACTTTTTCCTGAAAAAAGTTAGTTTTTTTCTTCAACTTATAAAATCTCAAATATACATTAAATACTTGTATAAAAAAAAATTATCAAAATATGAAATTTTTACCCGAAAATAAGTCGATAAGTAATTATTTTAATCCTAGCTAAACAGCACCATAACCTATCTACTACTCTACTCTATATAATACGCTAACAGTAGGGGCAAAGATTTCCGCTTTTTATTGCCAGTGAAATTACTAATATAGGCTTATCTGACTCAAAATAACAAAATTACCCCAGCAACCCTTTATTGTATCATTCTCTATGCCGTTTGGATTACCTTAAAATGAGTAGCTTATGACTTATAAGCACTTATGTCATATAAGTGATAAGTAGAGTAGAGATTAGAGTGTTTGGTAAATCAGAACTTATAATCAGTAGACTGTTTGGGTAAATCAGAACTTATAAGTTAACTTTTTTTTATAATTTTCAAAATATTTGTTTTTTTATATATAACAATGGATATCAATTGATAGATCTCGATGAATAGGGAAATTTGATATATACATATCAATTTTCTAATGAATGGATCGAAAAATATATGGTTTTGAAGATTTAAAGGATATTATATATTACGTATATCGAAAATAAATTATAAGTTATAAGTTGAAAGTTAAGAATTCCAACATTTATGAACTTATAAGTCATAAGTTTAGCTAAAACTTATTTTGACAAACACCTTTATTACCATATAAGCCATAAGTTCCTTCCAAAATGAAATGCCAAACAGGCACTATAACACGACCTACTATCCCTCTGTTTGCACAAATTGATCGGCGACCTAATATTCCGCCCCCCATGATGATTGATGTAATCGTACACTCAGGTCATGGGCATGATGAGCGTCGGATTTACAAGCTCATCGGTTTATAGTGGTCCTTCGATTAGGAAGAAGACAGAAGATCGAGGAAGTTGGTCAACATTTCATATGGTAATCCCATCATCTTTAAGTAATTGTGATTTGAAATTTGCTTAATTTTTTGTGGATTGTGATTGGTCTGTTGTTCTCAATTCACCTTTTCTTTCCTGGGTTTTAGGTTTAGGGTTAGTCATTTTACTGGTTTTAGTGATATTGGGGGGGGGGGGACTTTTGTTTAGTTTAGGGTCAATTGGTGTATACCTTCTGTTTCTGTCCTCATGTTTTGAGTTAGAATCTACCTATCATGTGGTACTCAAACAAGAACTACATGAACGCTTGTGGTATCACGCTACGGCTTGAAATTTTAATTTATCATGATGAAGCTTTGAAACTCCCGTTCTGTTATATTCAGTTTTAAATCGCCGAATACTTTGTGCTAAATTCGTTGTAAAGTAGCAAGCAAATTACAGGAACATTTAGCTAGAGCTGGGCTTGAGAATGCAACTTAGTTCTAGCACAATTATATCGAATCAGGAGATTTTATACATTCGCTGCAACTTTAAAACAATTCTATCTACGTCAAAAAATAAGGTACCTTTCATAACAGATAAGTTTCAGCAGCGGAATAGAGTAATATCATACTTTCCCTTCCTACACAGGGGTCGTCTACCTAAGCTTCGTTCCTGATCTCTAAGTTAAAATTCGATCCAAGATCATCTTGACTATATTTTCTCATCATGAAACATATTAACAAAGCCCAAAAATTATCAATTTTATTGATCCCCTGGTCACCTGGTGCACCCAGATTAAGCCTTTCCCTTTTGAAGTGCTCACTCATCTTAATTAATAGGTAAAACAAAAACAAAAATTTAACAGTCAGCTTCTGAACTCTCTTTCTTCTGGATTATGGAAGTAACTTCCGGTTAAAATTTAAACGGGTTAGTAAATATTCAAATTCATAAATGAAGGACAAAAATATTAGCCAGAGTAATAGTAATGGGTCATTCACCCAACTGAGACAAGAGGCAAAGGGCCTCATGGTGACTGCAAATTTAAGGAGGTTCAGCTTAGCTGAATTAAGTAGTGCAACAAGTGGCTTTATTCCGGATATGCTGTTCGATTCTGGAAAAAGTGGATGGATTTTTATTGGTTGGCTTGACGAAGACACATTTGCTCCCTCAAGCACTGGCATTGGAATGGAAGTTGCCATTAAAGATTAAGTCCAAACGAAAAATTTAGAGCTATGCAGGTATTTTCACTTAAAAATTTCAAGCTGATTATCAAATAACCTAGAAGTATTAATATTGAATTTGATAACTATGTCTAGCATGTCCAATAACAACTTGATTGCGTAGATGAGTAATTTGTAGTAGTATTGTGCAGGCATTACTATTTCTACATCCATTTAGGTTTTTTTTTAAGCTGAAAAGAGTAATTAATGTAGTTGAGAATTTTGTTTTTTTAAATTTTGTGGAGAATACAGGGTTGAATCTGTTTGGAAGATATTCCCATCCAAATCTTGTTATACATCCTTAAAAAAAAATAGTGGTTGCCAACAGTTTATTTATAATAAAAACAAATTCTTATAGTTTATTCGTTACTTCAATTCACTCAATTAAAAGTTTAAAACCCAAGTTTATAATTCCTTCGCTACATGTACTACACACTTTTTCTTCCTCAGGTGGCTGTATTTCCCACTAATCAATCTCCCAAGGTTTATCAATTAAAATATATCATATTTCGCAGAGTTCGGACCTCATCATTTCAACCACACAATCGACACGATACACCATTTTAATTCAGTTTCCTTATACTTTAATATGCAATTATTTGTTGATTTAAAAAGATATGCATACAAAGGTGATAACTGATAATTCCATGTTGAGTTCTGAATAGTAACTTGTTACATTTTAAATTTTGAGTTTTCAAAGATATTTAAATTGCAATACTTATAACTTTGAACCTTTATTTATTTATTTATTTATTTACATATACAACCTGTTGTTGCAGATAATGGGAAATCACTTTCCTGGGTTGTTTGGCTCAAAATATTGTTAGGAGCAGCTCGATATCTTGCTTTTCTCCACTGCTCAGAGGATCGTATCATTTTCGGCGACTTTAAGCCCGCTCATGTATTTCTGGATGAGGTACATCATATTTTGTATCATATTATAAGATATTAATTTCTTAACTCTGTTTATCCACTTAACATATCTGCAAGGTATATATGTTATATTTGCCACATGTCCTTCACCGTTTACCTTTGTATGGTCTGTTTGGAATAAAAATTGAAGTTTAGTTAAGTTCTCTGACGTGGTCTTTGTCTGCTCTGGGAAAACAAGAGTTTCTGATTAGGTTTTCGTAACTAATGTACTCTTTGTTGAGGTGGGTGTAGGTTTCAGTATGTATCTGTTTCCACTGGTAATAAGGGAGCTTGCAGCAGTTCTGCCTCACCAAGGTCAAATTACAACCAAATCCTTGAAAGTGGGACAATTGTGTTTGAGAACTGTCTTTCTTTAGAATTATGTCTGTGTTTTTAATGATTTCCCTTACTTGCGAGTTGCAATACCAAAGATTTAGATTTGTATGTTTTCATAAAGCTACTTGCTTTGCATATTTTTTGAGTTCTTATGTTGCATGATGAATTTGTCCGTTGTAGCTCCTCCTTGTCCGCACAAAAAAAATTAAAAATTTCATTAATGATATTCATGTAGCATAAAATTTAGAAAATGATGCTGAGTTGAAGAAAATACTTCCCTTTACCAGGTGATTACCAGGTTGTGGCAAACTGCACACAAAATGAAATTGATAAGAGGACCAATTGAAGGTGATGGACCAGACAATGACAATTTTCGGATTAAATGATACATAGCAAAATACACTATTAATCCTGCAATAGCGAATGGATTTTGTCATTGTATTGGGTCAGTTGAGGTAAGCTACCTTTTACATATTTGATTAATTATACTAATCAAATTGCAAATAATAATGATAAATGTATCCTCTAAAATTTCATATGAAACACCATGATGTGATACATATTCTTTAAACTATATATTCTTTTGTAGTATTATAAAAACTTCATATTATATTACAAAATCAGGAATGTCAATTTCGAGTGTCTATGGTCAGAATTGTGCGCACAGACACACACACATAGCCACACTATTATATAGAAAAGCTTAGAAAGTTGCACTGTAACTTTCAGATTCATTTAATTGTCTAAAGAATCAAATCTATTTCATAGAAGAGTCGTATTCTATACTTTACTGTAATTTTTGCATCAATTCCTTTATGAGGTGCAGCATATTACAAGTTTGATGATGTTAAAAATGATATATTCCGAGCTGTCGTTAACACCCCTTTTCATCTCAATGAACTCTTTTGCTAACCAACATTGGCTATTAGGTTATTAAAACCTTGACCACAGTTTAGGGTGATGGCTCTGTACTCTGGCTTTATATCTGAACTACAGGCATATTGTAAACATTAGTATAATATAATAGGCATTTAGTGGCTCACACCCGAATAGATAACATATTATCCCTCATTTACCTTTCTTACTGTAATTTTCATTTTGAACTACCACGTATGCAGGTGAAGAAGTTGGCCGACCTTGTCATCTGGAAACCTTCTTTCTTTGGGGCCAAACCAGAAATGGTGATTAAAGGTGGTGAAATTGCTTGGGCAAACATGGGGGATCCAAATGCGAGCATCCCCACTCCTCAACCGGTATATATAATATTGTGTTTATATAATGGTGTGCATGCTTTTTGCCCTTACATTCGTGACACCCAATAAGGTGTCTAATTCCGCATGCAAGTATTCTGATGTGCAGAGTATTAGAGTTAAAACAATATAACTCTTGTGCATTGCGTGCACGATTTAATAGTGAGCTTTCGCCATATCTTTGACCTAGGATTTAGGGGATCATAACATAAGTGATTTGGTTCGTTTTTACTTTTAAATTTGAGAATTTATTCAGATTTTTTTTAAAAAAATATTAATCATGCTCATATTCTGTTTGAATATGTTTCAGGTTTACGCACTCTTTGTCATATATTTTAAATTACACAGCATGGTTCTAGACTCAAATTAATGTTTGTTGAATCACCATATGGCAGGTGATCATGAGGCCCATGTTCGGAGCTTTTGGCAAAGCTGGAAGCAACAATTCCATGGCGTTTGTTAGCAAGGTTTTGTCCTTCCCCAATTTATTTTGGTATTTTGAATATTTTATAAGGATAACTTTATTTGATCCTTTTCGTGTCAACCTGATAAGCAGGCAGCCGTTGATTGTGGTATAAAAGAGGCATATGGGCTCAACGAGAGAGTAGAAGCAGTAAGCAATGTCAGGAAGCTCACGAAACTTGACATGAAACTGAATGATGCACTTCCAGACATCAAGGTTGATCCTGTGACATAGTTAGTGACAGTAGATGGCGTCACTCTTACCTGCAATGCAGCTACTGAACTCCCCCTTTCTAAAACTTATTTTCTCTTTTAAAAACCATCAACAAAACTTTCATGCGAACTCATTCATGCAACAAGAATGTGCAAGACTTTTAAGAAATAATCAATGTTCTTCCCCTGTTTCTCGAAATGATCTTAAATTTTGATGGAAATGTGATCTGCCCCTGTTAAAATGATTCTGCATTAAGTATCAAATACTAACAATACATCAATTGGATAATCAAGATCACTACTTGGACTTGTAAGCTCCAGTAAATTTCCGTCCTGTTTTTCCGTCATTGTGCTAGCTTTGTTTCTCGAAATGATCTTTAATTTTGATGGAAATGTGATCTGCCCCCTGTTAAAATGATTCTGCATTACGTATCAAATAGTAACAATGCATCAATTGGATAATCAAGATCACTACTTGGACTGAGACTTTGAAAAATTTCATGTTAAAAGCCAATTAAGTAATGGTATTTAAGATTTTGAAGTCATTAAACATGGCACCAAGTAATAGAACTAGAGAGGCAAATGCATGTTTTTTGACTGGCAAGTTACCTTTAGCTTCTATTACTATATATTATATTGGAACATAGGGGTAAAAAATTCCAATTTATTGTCAATGAATTTACCTATATAGCCTTATTTTACCAAAAATAAGCCATTGATCCCACTATTGACGTGAAGGAAGAAGACTCCGATAGCATTTTCGTTATAGCTGACCTCGCTGTACATTTCACTGCAAGGGATCCAAATCAACACTTGATATGGGAGTTGGGACATGCAATTAATGTGCTGGATCAATGGATTGAGAATTGGAAGCCTTTTGATGATGAAACAGAGGACTATTCTGGCATAGATTACAATCTACCTCTCTTGTAGATGTTTGAGGGGTGGAAGGAATCAGAAATCGTTAGTTCCAAAAACTCTGATCTGCAGGATAACACTGGGAGCACACCAAATAGGCCAGTTGGATTTGCAGATTCTTTTACTTTTTTCGATGCCTGATAGTGATAGTAAGAGTATTCTGATTTGTTCTTGACTGCTTTAATTTATATATTCAGTCTTTCATAAGAGGTTCAATGTTGGGTGCTGATACATGCACATAATTGTACACTCTACTTGCATTATAATGGTGTATACAAAACATTGCGATCTTATTATCGTAATGCACAAGGTGTACAACCATAAATGTCCATATATCACCAGTGTCTAAAAAAGATTGTACACACAGGAGATGCAGGACTTTCTTCGTTAGCCGAAGGGTTTCAGTGCTCAGCTCCTGTCAAGAGTACCTGGGTTTCTGTTTCTAAATAGCTTCAAAGGCAGTAGCAGCAACAACTACAGCAACAAGAGCCGCATCCTTAGCAGCAAATTGAAATCCAAAGAGGCTGCGACAAAATCATCTTAATTCCTCATCCTCAGGTATATAACTTATCTTAAGAATTTGCAGCAACACTTTCTTATAATTATGATTAAAAAGTAACATTTTCTTTTCTTTAGTGAGTGCTGATCAGGGTTTTTAAATAGCAAAATCTTTTGTTTTGTTCTTTACACATAGAGAATATATGGACTCTAAACTATGGCCTCAAGTAAAGGTGGAGGAAATTGAAAAAGAACTTTTACTAGGTTATAAATGAATCCTAAATTGTTCTCTTCTATTTTTCAGAACTCTATTTCACAATATAGATCGACTACCTACTGTTTCATGTATATATTGACTAGCTAAGGTTTGTAATGTTTTTTTTATTTAAAAAAAAATAACTTGTCTTGATGTATATGTTTTTAGGGTTTGGAAAATTTTCAGCAAGAGTAAAGTCACCAACAGTTTTAAATTGTGTGCAATCCCACACACCCATTAACGCATTAGATGCATAATTCTTGTATCATACAGATTATATGTCGAAGGCTGAACCATTAAAGAATGGGCATTTCGCACTCATAACTTGAATGCGTTGTAAAAACTATGTTCAATGATTCGCAGCCACAATTTGTAAGTACCAGCTTGACACTTCCTAACGAAGGTCCTTAAAGTTTGATCTACTTATTCCACAAGACTCCGTTACGCTATGCTATATTTTCACTTTTGATATTCTGATTTACTCTAAGAACTCCTTTTCGTACTCCACTTCTTGCATACATCTTTCAAGGATCAATGTAATATATATTTAATAACATATAATTATGGATGGCTTTTAAGTTCCGGAATTTTGATCGCGGAAAAGGGCTTATGTTTTATTTTTATGCATGCTGCTTTTGATCCTTTGGTTTGTTTTACGTTACAAGCTAACCCCAATTGGTGACATATGAACTCCGTTCTAGAGTGGTTACAAATTCTTGAGTTTAAAATAAGCTGATAAAACTTAATGAATTAAAACAGTTAACTTCAAAGTGAAATTAAGCTACAGTGGCATGCTTATCATAATGATGCAGACATGTAGTAGTGAGCTATTGAAAGCATTTTTCATAATATTTTATGATTTTTTTTGTTTAAAGCTCTATTTCGTTCATCTATTTTTATTTGTTGTTCAAAGTTCAAAACCCGTAGCGGTTCAAATGATGTATTCTGAGTTTGCCTCGAGCAGCACATCAATGGCAGATAAAGTTCATTCCAATGTATACATCCAGGTAATAATCTTTAAAATTCGGCTTCTAATATTTTAGTTTTTCTACTTTTGATCTATGAAAAATTATTGTTTAATGCTTAGAATATGATCACAAAAGGTCAATGAGTCTGGTATAATGGTAACAGCTTGACATTGTTTTCACTTTGAGGTTCTCTTCTGAGTTACATTCTCTCTCTATAAACGCTCCCAATAAACTAGCCGTTAACGGCGATCTGGTAATCAGTGGCCGGCGTATCGCCGGAAAACCCATCACAATTCTTCAGCTTCCCCTCCTCGTTTGCTCTTTTGTGTGCCTCTGGTGTGTGCTTGTTTTTGTTTTTTTCTTTTTTGCGTCTTTTTGGTGTCAAACTTCCCCCCCCCTCGTATCCAACCACCCGTTCCGGCATCAACTTCATCACCCTCCACCCTCCTCACCACACTCCCCCCCTTTAACATCATCTCCCCACCTCCACCTTTCTCCGCTCGTCCACCACCTTCTTTCCCGCCCAAACCTCGCAGCGCCCGTCTCCATCTCCATTGTCTCCCCTCCTTCCCGTCCTTCACCACCAACGTTTGCATCCTTTATGTTATTCCAACCTTCAGCAGCCGTTGCAAGGATTTGTTGGAACTACTTCCACACCTCCGCCCAACTTTGTGCTCTTTGTTGTTAAAACTCACACTTTCTTTTCGTTTAGTTTAGCGCTGACATTCTACTTTACTTGTTTTTCGTTTACCATCACCCTCACCTTATCTCATCCACCTCCCCAACCGCCTTCTCTAACGTTTCACCTCAGTTCCCAACTAAACACAGCCTTTTAACCCCCGCCTGCATCCCCTACAGTCCCCTCCTCTCTCGCTTTTAAGCTGGTGTTGTTTTTTTGCCCCCCTTGTTTTTATTTTTATTTTTATTTTTGGGTTTATTAAACTTTGCTTTTTGCTTTTCTTCTGTCTAGTTATCTCTCTCCCCACCCTTTCTCCGCCGCGGCTTCCTGTCTCTCTCCGTTCTTTTGCGTTTTTGTCTCCCCTGTAATTCATTTGCTTCGTGTCTTTTATTGTAGTCCATTTTTTTTTAATACGTCCTTTTATTGTCGTTGTGTTTTATTGTTATTCTTCTTTTGTTTTGGTGTTTGTTCTGTTTTATTTATTTTATTCGTTCGTTTTTATTGTAATCCGTTTGTTTTTATTTTTATTACTTCTCGTTGTTGTTTCCGGTTCTTTGTTTGCGCTGGATATCTTGGTTGGCGATGCTGCGTAATTTACGTGTTGGGAGCTTGAATGTAGGTACCTTGATGGGCAAATTTCTGGAGCTAGTGGACGTGTTGAAGAAGCGTAGAGTGGAGGTAGCGTGTATCCAAGAGACGAGGTGGAAGGGGGCGCGGACAAGAGAAGCGAACGGGTTTAAATTGTGGTACTCAGGTCTTGCCAGCTCGAGGAACGGAGTGGGTATTCTTTTGGCGGAAGACCTTAAAGACAACGTCGTGGAAGTGATTAGAAAAAATGACAGGATCATGGCAGTCAAGGTTGTGGTGGGGGAGATTGTGGTGAACGTGGTGTGTGCGTACGCCCCGCAAGGCGGTTTGGGTGACGCTGAGAAGGAGGCTTTTTGGGTTTGTTTAGACGGGCTGGTAGGTAGTTTTCCGGCAGACCAATTCTTAGTGTTGGGTGGTGATTTCAACGGTCACATTGGCGAGAGGTCAGATGGTTTCCCCATGGCGCATGGTGGTTTTGGCTTCGGGTCCAGGAATGTCGGTGGGTCCGCGTTGTTGGAGTTTGCTTCGGCCCAGGAGTTGGTAATTGTGAATTCTGTTTTTCAGAAGAGGGCGGAGCATCTCATCACCTTTAGTAGTGGGGGACACAGCACTCAAATCGATTACTTACTTGTGCGCAGCCGGGACGTTAGAGCTTGCGTTGATTGCAAGGTGTTCAGGAGTGAGGCGTGCGCATCCCAGCACCGGCTTTTGGCCATGGATCTTTCCATGGGGGGTCGAGTTGTTCGCAGGAAGAGAGAGTTTAGACCTAGAATCCTGTGGAAAGACTTGAAGGGCGAGAAGGCGGCGGATTTCAGGGAGGCCTTGCTCAACGAAGGTTGTTTTGTGAGTGGTGGAGATGCTAACCTCAGGTGGTCCATCATGGCAAAGGCCATTCGGAGTGTGGGCGAGAAGGTGGTGGGGGTTTCCTCAGGCAGGTTCAGTGGTCATAAGGAGTCGTGGTGGTGGAACGAGGAGGTTCAAAAGAAGGTTAAGGCTAAACTTGCGCTCTTTAAAGAGCTGTTATCGACCTGCGCAGGGCCGGAGAGGACTCGGAAGTTGGAAGCATACAAGGTGGCGAGACGAGAGGCAAAAAAGGCAGTGGCGAAAGCTAAAGAGGAGGTATATGATGGGATGTACAAGCGCCTAGATACCAAGGAAGGAGCGGATGCCATCTTTAAGCTAGCTAAAGCTAGGGAGAGAGGGAGGCGCGACCTGGGTTCTGTTAAGTTTGTTAAAGATGATTCAGGCCAAGTGTTGTTGAATGAAGATGCTATTAAGGACAGGTGGAGTTCGTATTTCCATAATCTTTTCAACGAGGCTAGGAGGAGTGGTGCCAGTGTGGATCAAGAGGTCTCCCTTTCGCCTGGGATTTCCTTCGACCCTTGTGAGCGCATCAGCAAGGATGAAGTCAAGGGTGCCTTGCAAAAGATGGCTAGAGGGAAGGCGGTTGGTCCGGACCTTATCCCAATCGAGGTTTGGCTTTGTCTTGGTGAGGTTGGCGTCCTATGGCTAGCGGATCTGTTCAATGCTCTTCTCTTGGGTGATAAGATGCCAGCTGAATGGAGGCGTAGTGTTGTGGTCCCTTTTTTCAAGAATAAAGGCGATGCTCAAAGTTGTAGTAACTACCGGGGTATTAAATTACTCAGTCATACTATGAAACTTTGGGAGAGAGTGGTTGATAGTCGGCTTAGAAGAGTAGTAGGAGTCTCAGAGAATCAATTTGGATTTATGCCTGGGAGATCAACGATAGAGGCCATTCATCTTGTTAGACGCCTTATGGAGAAGTTCAGGGAACGTCGCAAAGACCTCCATATGGTGTTCATTGATCTTGAGAAGGCATATGATAGCATCCCCCGTGAAGCTATTTGGAAGAGCCTTGAGGAGAGGGGAGTGTCGTCGACGTTCGTGAGGGTGATCCAAGACATGTACTCCCAAGCTAGTTCTTGCGTTCGGACCCCAGTGGGGGACTCCCGTTTCTTTCCGGTTGAGATGGGGCTGCATCAGGGGTCGGCCCTGAGTCCTTTTCTTTTCGCCCTTATCCTTGATGTCATGTCGCGGGGGATTCAAGATGCTGTCCCGTGGTGCATGCTCTTCGCGGATGATATCATGCTAATGGCGGAATCGAGGAAGGAGGTGAACGACAAATTGGAGCTTTGGAGATCTACTTTGGAGTCCCGAGGGTTACGTATGAGTCGGTCTAAAACCGAGTATCTCTGGTGTAACTTCAGTGGCGAGGCCAACGAAGAAGGGGTGGAGGTTAGACTTGAAGACCAGATCGTCCCGCAGACGGATAAATTCAAGTATTTGGGTTCGATCATCCAGAAGGAAGGTGAGATTGAAGCAGATGTCACGCATCGTATCAAGGCGGGGTGGCTAAGGTGGAGGGCAGCGTCAGGGGTAATGTGCGATAAGAAAGTTCCTTTAAGGTTGAAAGGGAAATTCTATAGAGCGGCTATCCGTCCTGCGATGTTGTATGGTTCTGAGTGTTGGGCGGAGAAGAAGGCTCTCGTAAGCAAGTTGGAAGGGGCAGAAATGAGGATGCTGCGGTGGTCTTGTGGGCGCACGATGTTGGACAGAATTCCGAACTCGGTGTTTAGGAGCGAGCTTGAAGTGGCGCCGTTTTCTGCGAAACTTAGGGAAGGGAGGCTGAGATGGTTCGGCCACGTTCGTAGGAGGCTGGCTGAAGCCCCAGTTAGGAGGGTCGAGAGTTTGGCGGTTGTTGGGGCGAGGAGGAGAGGCAGGCCGAGGAGGTCGTGGGAAGAGCAGCTCCGGATGGATTTGAAGGCCTTAGACTTAAATGAGACCATGCTCGCGGATAGGTGTTCTTGGAGGCGGCGTATCAGAGTGGTGGATTCCCTTTTAGGTTGTGGCTCTGTTGTCGAGAGCCTCAGAGGTGCCTTGTCTCGGTTAGCGATTTTTTAGAAGTTCGGCTTTAGCGTTCTCACTGTTCGTTTTGAGTGTTTTCTGTTTTCTGGTTTTGCAGTTACAGGGAGCTGGGCCCGGTGTTTTTTCTGTGCGGGACTTCCCGTGCGGTTGGCACGCAACAAGCTAGGAGTATCATAAATCCTCGCAGATAGGTAGGTCCCATGTGGAGAACGCCATGGGCTAGAGGTATGTCTTTATCCATTTCCGTATCATTTCCGTTGTATTTTCCACACTCCATGTATGTTGTGCACTCAACCGAGGGTCTTCACGGAAACAGCCTCCCCACTCATAAAGTGGGGGTATGGTCTGCGTACAACCTACCCTCCCCAGACCCTGCTCTGAGCGGGATATACTGGGTATGTTTGGTTTGGTTTGGTTTAGTCTGGTATAATGGTACAAAATACTTAAAAGTAATATAGAATCAACACTTTTGCTTTGTGTGGTTCACTTTAGTTCACTCCCATTAGAGATATATTCTGATCTACTCGCACATGATTACTTTGAATTTTTCTATATTCTAATTCAATACAAAAGATAATCTTAATGTGCTCTATTTAATAATTTTTGTCAACATGCTTAAGTTGCACATATTTATTCCAGTTGAAAATGCAAAATATGTATGTAATTATTATATGCTATGTAGTTGCGTATCAATTGGACTGTTATTGCTTCCTTTGCCTATATTCAGTGTTTAGCTTATATGTCTGTAATAATAAGCCTTAGGTTCCCTCCGTCCTCTCCAGGCCCATGTTAAATCCACAACATGCATTCACTGAAAGCATTTTGTTTCAGCACTCACTGATTTTGGTCCCATAGTGGCTTACTATTTAACTACGTCTATATTGCACTGGTTCTCACCAAGAGTGTAGTACTCACATTATACGATGAATACATGAAGGGACTATCAATCAAAGAAAATCTCCATTCGATAATGGGAAATGTTTATTCTTCTTTTTTGCTAAAAGATGGGATTTTTTTTATAGTACACTATTAACTAAAATGGATAGGGGCAAAACTGCATATCCATTAATATTATTACAATATAGGTCATTTCAGGGTTGAAAAATTTTCAGGTGATCTACCCCAATATATTTTAAACAGTTCAAAAAAAAAAAACATTATAATTGCCAACAGGACTTTTTAAATTCTTAACATATTTAATTCAATATTATGATACTCATAAAGTTTTTTTTTAACATTCTCTCCTCAAACCAAATATGTATATGCTGAGTTTCTAAACGTTTCAAATTGCAAGGCATAACATTAACTTGCAAAGGATAATTTGTGGTCCCTCGCTAAACACATAAATCACCAAACTAATAAACTACTACTTTGCGATATTCAGTATAAGATTTCTGCTCCCTGCACACTCTGTTACACAATCAGTCATGTGTAATGTACTACACAATGGAAGGGGAGAACGATGTTTTTTTTATCACATCAGATAGTGATTGTATATGTCTTTGCTCGTCTTTTCTGGTTGTTGATTGGTACGTTCTATTCCCCATAATTGTCATCTGTGATTGTGATTTATGTTGTTTTATTGGTCATGTGATCTGACCACTGATACTCGGGAAGCTTTTTAGGTGTTACTAATTTTGTTATCTATACTATACTATGATAAGCAAAATAGGTTATAATTTGTAGTTTGGTTAACCCAGTTTTTGGTTATCCTTTTTTTGGTTATCCCACTATTTTATAAAAAAAAAAAAACAAAACAAAACATATACGCACAACAAAACATGTATATTCGTTGGTAGCTTTCTATACCAATTCAATCACTGGCTTTCTATACCAATTCAATCACCGGCTCTCCTCCATCACTCGCTCTCCTCCATCGTTACCAAGAAATCCCCCTTCATCCACACTGACGCAGTCCAGGAATCCCCCTTCTTCCACGCTGACGCAATCCAGGTAAATTATTAGATTACCACACTTTTTTTTAAAGTTATAGTTAGATACAAAGTAGGACTAGACTATGCTGCGGAGAATATTGATTGACATAAGAAGAAGAAGAACCCCAAAAATTTCCCATGTATAATCTTGAGTTCTTGATGTTATCTGGCAAATCTATGCGAGAAACAGATGTGATCAAGTTCTTTCTTTTTTTCGTGATTTTGATGATGATGTTGGAGTACCTACGTTTTGATTATACCTTTGCAAAACTATAGATGCAGCTTGCTGAACTTTGTTTGCCATTGACTTGAGATATTCAGGTGTTATGCATATTCTTAGTGGTTGGTTGTTTATAGTATGACTCATAATGTGTAAACTACATGTACTAAACACCTGTATATGATAGAGAATATGCAGTAATTTTAGGTTCTATGTTTTTAAATTGAATTCACAAGAAGTTAGTTGTCATGAATTTTGTTGTATTGGATGGGATACTAAGCTTACTATCGTGGTTATAAGCCTTGATTGGTCTCTCTGACAGTCTTATCATTTCGATTAAAACCACAGATGTTAGAAGTCTCCACCCACGTGATTGTATGATTTGATGTTGTACTACTTCGATTTTTCTCTATTTCTTTAATCTTGAATTCAAAACTCACAACTCATTTCTCTTCTTTTCATATGAAGCACCTATAATTTGAAATTCAAATTTTGAAATCTAAAGCTCTATTCCATTTTACATCTGTACATAACCTTCTCTTTGTCTATTTATCAAAACTTTTTGAATCTTGCATGCTATGATTGAGCAGAAACCATTTTATGTTTTTTTGACATTTGAACCTTCATAATTAATTTGTTTTTTCTTGATTTGCAGGTGACTAATTGACACACCATTGGTGCATGTAACTTCACATTTGTTAATATTTTGTTGAATTTGGTGCAAAGGTAAGTGTTTGATTTGTTTATACAAATGTTTTAATTATTTTCCAAAAAACTCACCAACTGTTTGATGAATTGCAGCAATGAGTTTGTTAACTGAGTGGATTGAGTTAGCCACGGCTGCGATGATCGAGACTGTAGCTACTACTTCTTGACCATGAAAGCTTTTGAAGAATCAGGTATGGTTTTTTTCTAAATTTAATTTAAGATTTAGATTCTTTATATCTAAGCATAATAACAGTAGCAAGAATAGACAAAGGTGCAGCGATGGATACTTTATATAGTTATGGATCTGGATACTTTATATGACGCTGCCATTGCCGGAGATGCTGTTGCTATAGCTAAATTGGAGAAGGAAGCCGATATTGTCAACGAATATAAACATTTTATCCTTCACAACGAATCTAAAATCTGCACAACTTGCACAGCTCCATCGTTGGATGGTCCTGGTGGTGCCACTGCTTTACATGCTGCTATTCAGAATGTGCACAAAGGTATGAAGTATTGACATTTATTTTTTCAGTGAAATTAGAGATCTAGATTTTTACTTATAATTTCTTCACTTTTTTTACGGATGTTAGTAATTGGGTGACACGACGGATTATACATTTTTGTAAAACTTTATGGCACCTTAATTGGGATCAGAATCTTCAGTTTATCTATATCTTCACTTACAAACCAACCTAGGTGTAATTCTATATATCTTTATGCTATTTTTACTTTTCGCTTGCTAATTTTTCTTTAAAAATGTCTTAATTCCACACAATAATTCGCTTTTGTCAGACTATAACGTGGTTGATCTGATATTAGTAGAAGATCCGGCCTATCAACATGGTTTGTCATGGTAAAAAAAAAAAGAATCCCATGCGTTTAATCTGCAAAGCCATTGATGAGGATTATAATGATTTTTGTGAACTACCGTCGAAAACTTATGAAGTTGGTGGTTACAGAGGTGCAGCTGCTTTGATTCTTGCTATTAAAAGGTGTGATAAAGGTATGTAACCAGTTCTTTGTTATGCTATATGTATTAGTTCTTGCATAACAAAATCCCACTTAATTTCTCCAAGTATGATAAAGTTTGCATTTATTTTCTACTATTACCTAATTGTGTGCTTTATGCTTTCATTAGTAGGATGATTTGTTAATAAATGGAAGTGGTAATAGTGCAGGGGATTGACTATGAAAATATTAGACTTGGGGAATTAATACCTGCTATGGACAAAGAAGAGAGTCGAAAAGAAATGGCGAGTTACAATTGTTCTGGTTAGGTTTCTTTGTATTGAGAAGAAAACTATGACCAGCTCAAGATTGATTGTGACAGCCTTTTTAAAGATAGTGAGTGATTGAGGCTTGAGGTGATTATTGTACTCTAAAGATTTGAGTCAAATTATGCTTTGCAACTCAATTTGATTAAATTTAAATATGATTAGATATATAGAATTGCAATTGTGCTTACAATCATGATTTAGCAACTCAAAATTGAGTTGTCTAACATGGGGATCAGCTCCCTTAGTGACGTTTAATGTAGAAAGTGTTGTATTTTTTGCTTTGATCGGAAGTTTAATCATTCTTTTTCCAATAGGTTGAATCACTTGCAGAAAAAATACCTATTGTAAAGAAGAGGCTTGAGCTGTGTAATACAAGGAGTTTAGCTGATACAGAACCAATAAAAATTCCATAATCAAGTCCAATTTCTCGGTTAATCAGTCCAAATGTGATGAAAATTAAATAGGAGGATGCAAATTTAATCAAGAGTGATGCTTTCGATTTAGAGAGTCCACATTCTGCTGATGCAAACCATATATCCTTACTCGAGCCGGTTGATTTTCTTGAATTCTAGAACAAGATTTATCTAATTTTTCCCAAGATGAAGATGATGACTTGTGCAGGATTTGGCAATTTATGCTCCGTGATACTAATATTTATGCTCCCTGATACTAATATTTTAAAGGAATTAAAGAAATTTTATATTATTATTTAGTATAAAAATTACATTGATAACGTGGCAAAATAATTATAACTATAGATATGATAACAGCTTAATAAAATGTTGACTCATGTGCACAATGTAGTACTTGATTATCCATAGCTTACTTGAATGCATAGCCATGCATTGGTGTTCTAGCAAATGTATTCTTATTATTGAGTTATGGAACTGAGTATGACTTTCATTTGTATGAGTTATGGAACTGAGTACAACTAATCAATGATATTTTTAATTATTTGTACTATCCTATAACCCGTGCGATGCACGGTTGCTTTTAAATTTTTTAATTATATGTTATTATTAAAGTTTTAAGTTGTATATATATTTTTATTATTAAAATAATTTTTTAACTTTATAATCCCATGTATATAAATATTATTAAAATTATTTATTTTGAATTATTACTTTAAAATACATACGTATAGATATAAAAATTGCACAAAAATTGTTTTTTAACTTTTATTTAATAGAAAAGTGAAATTTATCTAATCATGTAAATCTTTTTTCGATTTTTATACAAATTTTTCTATATTGTAATTGTTTTCCAGATTTTGTGTAATTTTTTACTATATAGCTTATTACTCGTGTGATGCCCTGATGTTTTTTTTAATTTTTTTATTATCCATATTTTCACACACACACACACACACACACACACACACACATATATATATATATATATATATATATATATATATATATATATATATATATATATATATATATATATATATATATATATATATATATATATTAATTAGTAGAAAAATAAATTATAGAAGAAAATAAAATATTATAATAAATGTTTGATAGTATTTTTAACGATAGTGTTTTAATTAATAATATGTTGTTGACGGGTCTCAAATTCGTGAGAGTAGTTTATAAAATAATATATACGTTGTTGGTGGGATTCGAACTTGGAACCTATAATAGTATTTTAAATATTAAAAAAGGAATATTTTTTTAACATTAGATCCGACCGTTATCATTTATTTATCTCAAAATCTAACGGTTGTTATTGAGTGACCAAAAAGAGTGACCAAAGAAAGAGTACCAAACCGACAACCAAATATACCCTGTTTCGCTTATAATAGTATAGTATATATGAGTAATTTCTCCAATAAACTTCAATTACTTTAAAAAAAAATGCATATATATACTCGCCCGTAGTAAATTCAACTTTAAACTAAATTTTAGTATCACATAGTATCAAAAACCAAACCAAACATACCCAGTATATCCCACTCAGAGCAGGGTCTGGGGAGGGTAAGTTGTACGCAGACCATGCCCCTACTTTTTAGGGTAGGGAGGCTATTTCCGTGTAGACCCTCGGCTATGTACACGACAATTAAGGTGAGTGATCAATAGTCAAGAATCTAAATGATCTGTGAGAAAGTTCAACGTATACCTGAGCCCATGGCATTCTCCACACGGGCCTTACCTTCCCCGCCCCTAGATGAACCAGGCTAAGCTCCAATGCAACTAAGCCCATTTCTTCTCCCACACCGAGCTAAGCTCCCTGCACCTGCAAAAACAGAAGACAACAAGACGATACAATGAGCACTAACCAAACCGCACTTCTAAGATAAAGCTAAACGAGAAAACCCAACTCTGAGGCTCTCCACCACAGAGCCGCTCCCTAGAAGCGAATCCACCACTCTGATCTGCCGCTTCCAGGAACCCCTATCGGCTATCATGGTCTCATTTAAGTTCAAGGCCTTCAGATCCAACTTTAGCTGCTCATCCCACGACCTCCTCGGTCTGCCCCTCCTCCTCACCCCAACAACCGACAGACTCTCGACCCTCCTCACCGGAGCTTGAGGCAGCCTCCTGCGGATGTGACCGAACCATCTCAACCTCCCTTCCCTCACTTTCGCAGAAAAAGGTGCCACTTCAAGCTCGCTCCGAAACACCCTATTCGGGATTCTATCTAGCATCGTGCGCCCACAGGACCACCGTAACATCCTCATTTCCGCTGCTTCCAGCTTGCTTTCTACCGCCTTTTTTGCCGCCCAGCACTCCGAACCATATAACAACGCCGGGCAGATTGCCGCTCTGTAGAATTTCCCTTTCAACTTTAAAGGGACTTTCTTGTCGCACATCACCCCTGACGCTGCCCTCCACTTCAGCCACCCAGCCTTGATACGATGTTTGGCATCGTCATCTACCTCTCCTTCTTTCTGGATGATCGACCCCAGATACTTAAACTTATCCGTACGAGGGACGATCTGGTCTTCAAGCTTAACCTCTACCCCTTCTTCGACGGCCTCCCCGCTGAAGTTACACCAGAGATACTCAATTTTAGATCGGCTCAATTGCACGCCTTGGGACTCCAAAGTAGATCTCCATAGCTCCAACTTCTCGTTGGCCTCCCCTCTCGACTCCGCCACTAACACGATATCATCAGCGAAAAGCATGCACCAAGGAACGGCCTCTTGGATCCCTCGGGACATGACATCAAGAATAACGGCGAAAAGAAGGGGACTTAAGGCCGACCCCTGATGTAACCCAACCTCCACAGGGAAAAAACCGGAGTCACCCACTGGGGTTCTGACGCAAGAACTAGAATTGGCGTACATGTCTTGGATCGCCCTAATGTAGGACGACGAAACTCTTCGCTCTTCAAGGCTCTTCCAAATGGATTCCCGGGGGATGCTATCGTATGCCTTCTCGAGATCGATGAACACCATATGCAGGTCCTTGCGGCGCTCCCTGTGTTGGTGTATACTGAAAATATTTATTTGAAGTATTTACATTTATTTCTGGCCGGTTTAATTGAGAATCATTTAAATGTTTACATGTTGTCTAAATATTATATATTGTGAATAATCTAGTATCAAATGGGATACAGAATATTAGATTATTAAATACGGTTTATATAATATAAAAAGGTTCACAGCACAGGTGGAGTTAGACAATCCACTGGAATGGCTGTAGTATTATTTAGATTAGTTTATATTGACTAATAAATAATACTAGTATACTTTGTGTATATTGAACAGGATCAAATTTAGAATTGTTCCCTTATACTGATTAAGAAGGTGAACTAAGATTCTATGTTATTATTAATGCTTAGGTTCTTAATCCGGAAATAATAATTGACACGTATATATTATTTACATGCTTTGATTTATATATGAAATAATTCTTTTGATTTATTTCATTATATTTTGGGTGATGAAATAATATATATGGTGAATATTATTTATTGAAGGAATCCATGTCCTGATAATATTCGGGTTAATGATGTCCCCTTGAAAGCTCAAAAAGATTTAATTATGTGAAACCCTGCAGGTGGATTTATTCCGGCATAATTAAATAAAGGTTGAGTGGATAATCAAGGATAAAAGATATTAATTAAATGAATTATCAGTAATTTATTTAATTAATGGACATGCGATATTTTAAACATGGGGAATTTAATAAGCAAATAATATTGGAACCGAATTAATTAATTAAATTACGGTATTAGGAAAGGTAGTGCAAATATTAATTCTTTAGTGGATTGAATTAATATTTAATTACATTGGGCTAGGCTCAAGATGTAATTAGAAGGCCCAACCTAATTATCCATGATCCCTATTGTAGCCTATATATATTCCTATTCTCTTCTTGCTGGGGGCTGGTTGAAAAAATTTTGTAGCCACCCAGGAGCAAGAAGAGAGGATAACTTGAGAAGACGAAGGCCACACTTCGCTCAAGGGAATTTGGGAATACAATAGAAGAGCGTGGAATCAACCGTTAACAAGGTGACTTTTCTATTCGTACTCGTTAATTTAGTGTATCAAAATTCGCAGTGCCAAGATCTGATTGTCCCAACAATTGGTATCAAGAGCCTGGTTCATTGGTTCTGCGAATTTTGATACGATGTCCATGTCGTAATTATATATGCATGTGTATAGTGGTGTGCTTGGATAATAATCTTTTGCAGGTTGTTTAGTATCCACTATTATGGCCATGTAATTTTAATTATGTGTTTGGATCCCACGTGGTTTAATCGTGGTTATTTTGTTTGGTTTCCACGTGGTTTATCGTGGTTGTAAAACACGAGGGTTGATCGTGTTAGAATAGATTTACAAAATTAGTTTTGTATTAGATCTATTTTTTTGTAATTGTTTGTTGGATTTTATTAAGATCCGGGTAATTTGTAACAATTATGTGCGATCGGAAATCAAAACGGAGATCAAAATTATTCCGCTGCGAAGCTGGTTGAAGGCTGTTGGTTTGGTAATTTACTGTTGTTGGAACGAAACAGAAAACAGTCGAACAGATGCAGAGAAGAAGAGGCGCGCGTGAGAAATTCTGATCTGAAGCCTGTAACGCATGTGCAGACTGCGTTACAGGTCTGTTCAGTCTGTAACGCATGACGCACATGCGTGACAGGTCTGTAACATGCTGTAACGCATGACGCACATGCGTGACAGCAGTTCCAGGGGCAGTAACGCAGTCCGTGAATGCGCAACAGCAAGGTTTTTGGCAGAAAATTGTTTTTTCAGCAGAATAAAGGGCTGGAAATTTTTTTTTCATGGGGCCATAATATTGGAAAATTTTATTTTAATTTTTTCCACTGATTTTTGATTATTGATTTAATTAATTATGTTATGTGTGTTGTTAATTATGTGTGTAATTATTTTTTTAATTGCATGTTTAACATAATTAGGACGACATGGACATAGTATTTATTTATTATGCTTTAATCATGAATAGCATGCTGTTATGTTATGTGTTTTGTGTATTTTGATACATGTGGACTTCGATTAAATAACATAAGGCGATGCATGCTAGATAAAATTCCTCAATTTTAAATAAAAAATTCTAAGTGGGTGAGGGAATTAATTAGGAATTAAATCCCATGGTCTCCATTATTGTTTGTATGTAATTTAACACTAAGACGAATATAAATTGTATATAGTCCACCCTAACGTGGCGTATGATTTATGGTGTCAGGTAGTGTTATGGATATTACTAGAATAAACTTCTTAAATTAATTACGAATATTGAAAGGTATATATGCCACCCAACGTGGCGTACCAAGTTTCATAGAATTCGATTAATTAGAAGGGTGCCAATGATTGAATATAGATTTTCAATATAGAGAGAAAGGATGATTCTGTCTAGAAAGGGGTCTTAAGTGATGCCTCTTGACAATGCTCCCCCCGATCTGGGAATTATCCTATTATCGATTATTGATTTGAAATATTTAATGGTGGTATCCGGTCTTTTTAGTAATTTAAGATTAAATAATGGTATACACTTAGCTATGAAAAATAATATATAGTCCACCCTAACGTGGCGTATTATTTAGTAATAGGACCGAAGTAATATTTAAACGAATTTAAGTGGTATATATGTCACCCATCGTGGCGTACCAGATACTTATGGTGTTTAAATATTAGTGCATTAATTTTAATTAATTGTTAGAGGAAACCAATAGGTTTTAAGATTTATGCAACTATCTGATTATATGTTACATGTATGATTCTCAGGATTAGATCACTATGGGCTTTAATCCACTATTCACCATACTTAAGGATAACAAACTTACCGGACCAAACTACATTGAATGGAAACGTAATTTGGACATAGTGTTGACTGCTGAGGAGTACAAATTTTGTACTTATGAACCCAAGCCAGATCAGCCTGCTGAAGATGCTCCTGAAAGTGAAAAGGAGTATTATAAGCGGTGGGTTAAGGCTGATGAGATGTCGCGATGTTACATACTGGCAGCAATGTCGGGTGTTTTGCAGCATCAGCATCAGGCTATGCCAACTGCTTCAGATATGCTCTTTAATCTCAAGGAACTTTTTGGAGAACAGAATAGGGCTGCTAGGCAAGTAGCAATGAAGGCTTTAATGAACACTCAGATGGTTGAAGGAACACCTGTAAGGGATCATGTTCTCAGAATGATGTCTCATCTGAATGAGATGGAGATCCTTGGTGCTGATATTGATGGGGAAACCCAGATCGATATCATCCTTATGAGCTTGCCCAAAAGTTTTGAGCAGTTCCGCTTGAATTACACCATGAACAAAAGGATGTATAGTCTCGCGGAACTTCTGACAGAACTTCAAGCAGCTGAAGGACTCTTTAAGCAGAATGTTCAAGTGAATGTGGCCGAGAAAGCTTCTTCATCTAAACCGAAAGGTAAGAAGAAGAAAAAGACTCAGACACAGAAAACTGGAAAGATTGCTAATACAGTGGGAGTTCAAGGTGGTGTGAAAAAGCCTAAGGGCAAGTGCTTCAGGTGCAAGCAGTCAGGTCACTGGAAACAGGATTGTCCTCTTCCTAAGAAGACAAACAATACTGGTATGTCTCTTTCTCTAGTTACAGAAACATATATAGCGGCTATATCTACGAGCACTTGGTGTGTAGATACAGGAGCCACTGACCATGTTTGTAACTCTATGCAGGGGTTCCAGCAATCCAGAATGCTTAGAGATGGCGAGATATATGTGTTCATGGGAGATGCTACGAAAGTAGCAGTAGTTGCAGTTGGAATAATTACATTATCTTTTGGCGATGATAGGATTTTGGTTTTGAACAATTGTATTTATGTACCTTCGTTTAGAAGGAATTTAATTTCGGTTTCTAAACTTGCCATGGATGGTTATAATGTTTGTTTGGATCGTAATGTTTCTATTATGATGAATAAACGAATTATATGTTCTGGTACATTGCAAGACAATTTATATATTATTAATCCTATCCAACCAATGCTGCAACATAAGGAAACTAATAACATTCTTTCTAGCTCAAATAAAAGAAAGAAACCTTCTGAATTGAACCAAACATATCTTTGGCACTTAAGATTAGGTCATATTAACTTGAGGAGGATTCAAAGACTGGTAGTAGATGGGCCATTAGGCTCGTTGGCAGTGGAGCCATTTCCGGTTTGTGAATCCTGCTTGGAAGGTAAGATGACTAATAGGCCTTTTAAAGCAAAGGGGAATAGGGCTAAAGAAGTGTTAGAATTGGTTCATACTGATTTATGTGGACCTATGAGTATCCAAGCAAGAGGAGGTTATGAGTATTTTGTCACTTTCATTGACGATTATTCTAGATATGGGTACATTTATTTGTTGCGCCGTAAGTCTGAGTGCTTTGAAAAATTCAAAGAGTACAAAGCAAGTGCGGAGAAGCGACATCTTGGAAAATGTATCAAGTCACTACGATCAGATCGTGGTGGCGAATACTTGCTTGGAGAATTTAGGGAATATTTATCAGAAAATGGGATTGCATCCCAATTGTCTGCACCTGGCACACCTCAGCAGAATGGTGTAGCAGAGAGAAGGAATCGGACTCTTTTAGAGAGTGTTAGATCGATGATGAGATATTCAGATTTACCCAAGTCGTTCTGGGGATATGCTATAGAAACAGCGACTTACCTTCTAAACTTGGTACCTTCTAAGTCGGTTCCTAAGACTCCAATAGAATTGTGGACTGGTAGCAAACCAAGTCTAAGACATATTCGGATTTGGGGTTGTCCAGCACATGTGCTGAACAAGAACGCGACTAAGTTAGAATCTCGTACAGAAGTAAGGCTGTTTGTAGGCTATCCCATGGGAACGAAAGGTTATTCATTTTATAGTCCTAGGGATCAAGATATCATTGTTAGCACCAATGCTAGATTCTTAGAAGAAGACTATATAATGAAACACAAACCCATGAGTAGTATCGTTTTAGAGGAACTAGTGGGAGGGACAGATAATCCCCAAGTGCCAATAGTACAAGTAGATCAACCACAAGAAAATGCACAACCTGTCACTAATACCACACCGGTGCTTCGTCGTAGTGGGAGGGTTGTTCAACAACCTGATAGATTCATGTTTTTGGGAGAGTCCTCGGACTTGGTCTCTGGTGAACATGATGAGGATCCCAGGACATACGAACAAGCAATTCTAGATAAAGATGCAGATCTTTGGCAAAAGGCAATGGAATCTGAGATGGAATCTATGTATTCTAATCAAGTTTGGGAGCTCGTGGAACCACCCAAAGGTGTAAAACCCATTGGATGTATGTGGATTTACAAGAAGAAAAGAGGATCTGACAAAAAGGTGAAAGCCTGGAAAGCACGACTTGTTGCGAAAGGGTATACTCAGAAAGAAGGGATCGATTATGAGGAAACTTTTTCGCCGGTTGTTATGCTTAAGTCGATCCGGATTCTTTTATCTATAGCAGCTCATCTCGATTATGAGATTTGGCAAATGGATGTCAAGACAGCTTTCCTTAATGGAAGTCTTGAGGAAACCATCTATATGCAACAACCAAAAGGGTTCATTAAGGAAGGCCAAGAGGATCTTGTTTGTAAGCTTAAGAGGTCTATTTATGGACTAAAACAAGCTTCTAGGGACTGGAATATTCGTTTTGATCAGGCAGTCCAGTCATATGGATTTGATCAAAGTCCAAGCGAATCATGTGTGTATAAGAGAAGTGAGGGTAATGCAGTGGTTTTTCTAGTACTGTATGTAGATGACATTTTACTCATTGGAAACAATGTTAAGATGTTGTCATCAATAAAGGCATGGTTGTTCAAACAATTTGAAATGAAGGACTTAGGTGAAGCGGCATACATCCTTGGGATCAAAGTAATAAGGGATCGCAAGAAAAGGATGTTGGCTTTATCTCAAGAGCCCTACATTGATGAAGTATTAGCTCGTTTTAACATGCAGAACTCTAAGAAAGGTTTTCTACCTTTTAAGCATGGAGTTGCTCTATCCAAGGAGCAGTGTCCTTCGACACCTAAGGATATAGAGAGCATGAAAGCAGTTCCTTATGCTTCGGCATGTGGAAGCTTAATGTATGCTATGTTATGTACGAGGCCTGACATCTGCTTTGCTGTAGGCATGGTTAGTAGATATCAGTCGAACCCAGGTCAGGAACATTGGAGTGCAGTAAAAACTATACTCAAGTACCTGAGAAGGACTAAGGAGTATATGTTAATTTACAAGGCCTCAGATCTATTTCCTTTGGGATATACTGATTCAGATTTCCAATCAGATAGGGATAAGAGGAAATCGACCTCGGGATATGTTTTTACTTTGGGAGGTGGAGCCGTTATATGGAGGAGTGTAAAGCAGAAATGCATTGCAGACTCTACCATGGAAGCCGAGTACGTGGCGGCCTCTGAGGCTGCAAAGGAGGCTGTATGGTTCAGGAACTTCCTTTTGGACTTGGATGTGATACCTAATTTGCCTAGGAGCTTGATAGTGTATTGTGATAACACTGGTGCTGTGGCAAATTCGAAGGAACCGCGAGATCACAAGGCATCTAAACATATTGAACGTAAGTATCATCTCATACGAGGAATCGTAAAGCGAGGAGATATAGTTGTGGCTCACATATCATCAGAAGACAACCGGGCAGATCCTTTCACAAAGAGTTTGCCAGCCAAGGTTTTTGACAAGCATGTGGAAGCGATAGGAGTCAGATGGATGGACACATAGTTTTCTGTGTAATAGTGGATTAAATAAACACTGATATACTCATAGAATATTTTGAGTATAAGTGGGAGATTGTTGGTGTATACTGAAAATATTTATTTGAAGTATTTACATTTATTTCTGGCCGGTTTAATTGAGAATCATTTAAATGTTTACATGTTGTCTAAATATTATATATTGTGAATAATCTAGTATCAAATGGGATACAGAATATTAGATTATTAAATACGGTTTATATAATATAAAAAGGTTCACAGCACAGGTGGAGTTAGACAATCCACTGGAATGGCTGTAGTATTATTTAGATTAGTTTATATTGACTAATAAATAATACTAGTATACTTTGTGTATATTGAACAGGATCAAATTTAGAATTGTTCCCTTATACTGATTAAGAAGGTGAACTAAGATTCTATGTTATTATTAATGCTTAGGTTCTTAATCCGGAAATAATAATTGACACGTATATATTATTTACATGCTTTGATTTATATATGAAATAATTCTTTTGATTTATTTCATTATATTTTGGGTGATGAAATAATATATATGGTGAATATTATTTATTGAAGGAATCCATGTCCTGATAATATTCGGGTTAATGATGTCCCCTTGAAAACTCAAAAAGATTTAATTATGTGAAACCCTGCAGGTGGATTTATTCCGGAATAATTAAATAAAGGTTGAGTGGATAATCAAGGATAAAAGATATTAATTAAATGAATTATCAGTAATTTATTTAATTAATGGACATGCGATATTTTAAACATGGGGAATTTAATAAGCAAATAATATTGGAACCGAATTAATTAATTAAATTACGGTATTAGGAAAGGTAGTGCAAATATTAATTCTTTAGTGGATTGAATTAATATTTAATTACATTGGGCTAGGCTCAAGATGTAATTAGAAGGCCCAACCTAATTATCCATGATCCCTATTGTAGCCTATATATATTCCTATTCTCTTCTTGCTGGGGGCTGGTCGAAAAAATTTTGTAGCCACCCAGGAGCAAGAAGAGAGGATAACTTGAGAAGACGAAGGCCACACTTCGCTCAAGGGAATTTGGGAATACAATAGAAGAGCGTGGAATCAACCGTTAACAAGGTGACTTTTCTATTCGTACTCGTTAATTTAGTGTATCAAAATTCGCAGTGCCAAGATCTGATTGTCCCAACACCCTGAACTTCTCCATAATGCGTCTGACTAGAGGAATGGCCTCGATCGTCGATCTCCCGGGCATAAAACCAAATTGATTCTCTGAGATTTCAACTTCTCTTCTAATCCTGCATTCAATCACTCTCTCCCATAGTTTCATAGTATGACTGAGTAATTTAATACCCCGATAGTTACTACAACTCTGAGCGTCGCCTTTGTTCTTGAAAAAAGGGACCACAATACTACGCCTCCATTCAGGTGGCATCTTAGCACCCGAGAGGAGAGCATTAAACAGATCTGATAGCCATATGACACCCACTTCCCCAAGACAAAGCCATACCTCTATTGGGATCTGATCTGAACCCATCGCCTTCCCTCTAGCCATCTTTAACATGGCACCCTTAACTTCGTCCTTGGTGATACGCTGACAAGAAACGTCAGAAAGCATAGACGGAGGAGAGTCCTCTTGATCTACACCTGCACAACTCCTCCTACTCTCATTGAAAAGATTATGGAAATACGAACTCCACCTCTCCTTAATAACGTCTTCATTAAGTAACACTCGGCCTGAATCATCCTTAATAAACTTAACCGAACCTAAGTCTCGCCTGCCTCTCTCCCTGGCTTTAGCTAGTTTAAAGATATCATTAGCTCCTTCCTTGGTATCTAGGCGCTTGTACATCCCCTCATATGCCTTCTCTTTGGCTTTCATCACGGCCTTTTTTGCCTCTCGTCTGGCCACCTTGTACGCTTCCCTCTTCAGGCTCCTCTCCGGCCCTGCACTCAACGACAAAAGCTCTCTAAAGAGCGCTAGTTTTGCCTTAACTTTCCTTTGTACCTCCTCGTTCCACCACCACGACTCCTTATGCCCACTGACCCTCCCTGAGGAAACCCCCACCACCTTCTCGGCCACGCCCCGAATGGCCTGCGCCATGCTAGTCCACCTACAGTTAGCATCTCCTCCTCTCGCGAAGCACCCTTCGTTGACCAGGGCTTCCCTGTATTCTGCCGCCTTCTCGCCCTTCAAATCTTTCCAAAGGATTCTCGATCTAAACTCTCTCGACCTGTGGGCCGCTCGGCCCCCCAAGACTAGATCCATGGCCAGCAGCCGGTGCTGGGAAGCACACGCCTCACTCCTGAAAACCTTGCAATCCACGCACGTCGTGACGTCCCGTCTACGAGTGAGTAGGTAATCAATTTGAGTGTTGAGTCCCCCACTACTAAAGGTGATGAGATGCTCAGCCCTCTTCTGGAAAAAAAGAATTCACAATTACCAACTCCTGGGCAATAGCAAATTCCAACAACGGGGACCCCCCCGCATTCCTGGCCCCGAAGCCAAAACCCCCATGGGTGCTGGGGTACCCATCAGCCCTCTCACCAATGTGACCATTGAAATCGCCCCCCAACACTAACATTTGGTCGTCAGGGAAACTGCCGATCAACTCGTCCAAACAGACCTAGAAAGCCTCTTTCTCAGCGCCTCCCAGGCCGACTTGCGGGGCGTACGCACAAACCACGTTCACCACCTTCTCCCCAACCACAACCCTGACTGCCATGATCCTATCGTTGCACCTCTTCACTTGCACCACGTTGTCTTTAAGGCCCTCCGCCAAAAGGATGCCCACTCCATTCTTCGAGTTAACAAGGCCAGAGTACCATAATTTGTACCCGTTCGCTTCTCTGGAGCGAGCCCCCTTCCACCTGGTCTCTTGAATACACGCCACATCCACTCTCCGCTTCTTAAGCACGTCTACAAGCTCCAAAAATTTACCCGATAAGGTACCTAAATTCAAACTACCGATACGCAAACTACTCGCCATCGTCACAACAAGCGGCCCTAAAAAATACTTAAAAATAGGAAGAGGCCAAACAAAACAAAACAAAAAATCAAAACTACCACAAACTAACCAAAAATGTAAACACCGAGAAACAAAAGGGGCAGTAAACAAAACAAAACCACGAAAATAAACACAAAATAGGAGAAAATAGATGCTAAGATTAAAAAATATAAGATGTAGTTAAAAAACAAATATCAGACGATACTATAAGAAAATAGTAAACCGACAAAACTTAAACAAAAACTCCAAACAACAATAACAACAGGTGTTTTAGGTTGGTTAAAGAGGTTCAGAGGGGGAAAAGAAAAAAAACAGGGGAACGGAGCTTTAATTTGAAAGTAGAAAGCAAAAGAAGGGAGGGGTTGCGAGCTTAGAGCGCCGCGAGGGATTAGAGGGAAAGAAGAGGAGGGTGGTGGTGGGTTGGTTGCGATGAACGGTGGACGGAGAAGAGAGGCTGAAGGAGGGGTGAGGTGGCGTTTTGGGGTTGGAGACGGGGAGGCTACAAAAACTACTGAACAAATACAAAAACAAAAAACAAGGAAGCAATTAAGGGGATAAAACTGAGAGTTGAATATGATTCCGGCGAAGCGCCGGTCAGGGTAGCCCGAAACAGTTTGAAAGCCGCCGAAAACGGCTAGTTTGCTTTAGTGTTAGAGAGAGTTTAGTACATGGTATCACATAACGATAATTTAAATAATAAATAAATATAAAATCAGTAGGAAGCCATACAAACTTCACTTCACAATAAATAAGCATGTTAAAATAAATAATTACTTTTTTCTAATAAAAAATAGGTACTAAAAAATTAGTTTCCAAATAAATAGACATGTCATGGGTACTAATTGTACCCCTTCTTATTAGCTTTAGGATAGGTTATCATATTTTAGAGTTATTAGTTGCAATTGTTTTTGAATTTTAATACATGAAGAATTTTATTATGACTAGCTTATAACCCGTGCGATGCATCGATTTCTTTCGATAAGTAATAAATTTTATTTTATGTTACAATAATTTTTTATATAATCATTATTTATAAATTTTATTTTAATTTTAGTTGAAATAATTTAATATAAATTTAATTAATGATATGCATGGTTTCAAACTTATATTATAAAATTTCAAAATTTCAAAATAAATATGTCGCTGATGAAATTCAAATCTTGAAATTTTAGTAAATTAATTTAATCGCATAACATATTTAATCATTAGATATAACGGTTCTGACTTTTTAATAAAAATCTAATGGTCATTATTTGTAGTATATAGATTTCTATTATATTTTGTTAGTGATTAGAAGATATGGTGTGATATTTTTGGGTATATATTAATTATTGCAAGAATATGTTTTAAATTAAAACTTAACGTGTTTTAATTATAAAATAAATATTATTGATTGGAAGATATGATATAAGTTTTACCAAACACCTGGGTTTGAAATGAACAAAACTCATACCTGATACCAGAATCAGCCATAATAGAATTGAACAAAATGAACAAAACTAAAATATAATCTATACTATTATATTAAAGTCGAAAGATTGAAAGTTTGTCGGTTTGGTTTTCGGTTTGGTTGTCCAAATTATTAAAATAAATAATAGAATAATATAATTTAAGATAATTATCGATTACCTTTTTATGTTTACTTTTAGTTGATATTACTTTTTATAAACATTTAAAACCATCAAATATACCATATCTTCCAATCATCAATGTTTCTTTTCTAATTAAATATATTTTCTTTTAATTTAAAACAAAAATTTGCAATCATTAATGTATATCCAAAAATATTACGTCATATACTGTTAGATTTTAGTAATTAATAAGAACGTTAAATGTAATTATAAGGTATATTTTATGACTAAATTATTACTTTACCAAAGATACAAGGGTCAAATCCCATTAACGACATATTTAACTTAAAATTTTATAATATAAATTTTAAATCATGAATATCATTAATTAAATGTTTATTAAACTATATTAAATTAATATTAAAATAATTTTTAAAAATAATAATTATATAAAAACATAATTATAAAAATTTATAACATATCAAAAGAAACCCGTGCATCGCACATATTAATTTAGATTTAATACTAAACTAAAAATAATGTTTAAAATATTATATATACTTAACTATAAACAAATTTAAAAAAAATAAAAATAACCCGTGCTTTGCACGGGTTATAAGCTAGTATGAATAATACTAATGTGTTCCTAGGCAGCAGAGGTTTAGAATGAATGTTTAATGACAAGCAAGAGAAAATGTTTTTTCGGAAATAAAGGACAAGGCAATTATGTAAAGTGTTAAAAAATTCAAAATTAAGAATAAGTTAATATGACTGTTATTTGACGGTAAGTTTTTTTATGTTGGTCTGTTGTAATGTGTGGTTATGTTTATTAGCTACCATGATTTCTGTCATCCTGCGGAGTAGATCGTTACTCACTTTTTTTGTTAATGTGAAAGGCAGAGTGTATAAACTTGTAACACTATAACTAATGTAACTCAAACTAAAGGAAAAGATACTTAACCAGAAGACAATCAAGAACAAGAAGTCACAAGAAATCAACACTAAATGAAGACAAGGTAAGTGATACAATTCAACATGTTAACTATGATCAATCCAAGAAGAAATCATTGAGAGAAGTTCAAGTCAAAGTTGTTCATGCCTCAGTGATTTGGAAAGCCAAGAATCAAGATCATAACTATCAGTATCAATAAGACCAATTGATTTCAAGTGAACAAGAAGGAAAGCAAATATTGGAAAGCCACATTACTAATTGGATATGGTAATTTATTCAAGAAGCAAAAAACCCTATCAAGACTAGTCACTTATGAACCAGACCGTTGCATCAAGTGTCAGGACATTGATAGCAAGTTTATGTCAGTAATAAAGATCCATATTCAAGAGCTTAGTGAAGAACAAAGAAGACATGAAGATATCACAAGTTCAAGATGTGCATTGAAGTTTCAAGTTGAAGACCAGAATATTTTCTAAGTACTAAATATTCTAGATGACCAAGTAGAAGTTTCTAAGTAGAAGTTCTACTTAGAAATTCGAGATGGCTAAGTAGAAATTCTCAAGTAGAAGTTCTACTTAGAGTGCAGCTTCAACATGACACATGGCATCTTCTGATTGGCAGATTTCCAAGCTTTCAAGATAAGGCAAGATTTATGTGGACATCATTGGGCCACGTACATCTTAGTCTTTGAAGACTACTGGACATAGATTACATGTAGTATAAATAGAAGTACTTGTGTAATGTTTTAGTAAGTGAGCAATTCTTGAGAAAAACACAAGAGAAAAAAAGAGAGAGTGCATTCACAGAGCTTAGTATCATTCACTTCTCTCTGAACTTCTGTTATACTTTGTAATGAATGTTGTAGCAACCCTTTCAAGTTATATATAAGACATATATTCCTTGAATCTGCGTGTTCATTTATTGCATCGTATTTATTGCTTCTCATATTCGAAAAGTTGTATTCACCCCCCTCTACAACACATTTGGACCTAACAATTGGTATCAAAGCTATATGTTTAACATACAAAACATAGATCCTTGTGTTGAGTAGAAGAATCGTGAGTTTTCATTTTCTAGATCTACTTTTCATTTTCTTGAAAAGTGTGCCTTAAATCGTTTGTATTGAAAACTCATCTGAAAAATTATTTAAATGCTCCAGGTGTGATTATTTACCTTGGATGTATTTTAATTAATTTCTGTGAATTAATCTGGGTACTTTCATATTTGGTGTTCTTGAGTGTTCATCATCTGTTCTTATCAAAGAAGACTACCCAACAACTTTTTGATCTCCTTTTCAATAGTAAAAGAATAAAAAAGGTGTTCTTGGACTTTTTTATTTGCATTATTCACGGCCGAAAGTGTAACAGACATACTCAGTGCCTAGCAAGTGGGTTAGGTGGGTTAGGTGAGTAAAGCATTCAAAGTCAAAAGGTGCTAAAGAGATAATATTGTTTATTCAATATTAAAGTAATCTGCAGAAAAATTATTCTAAGGATAAAAGTTCTACATAGAATTTCTACTTGAGAATTTCTACATAGAATTTCGACTTGGACAATTTCTACTTGGTGAATTTCGACTTGAGCAAAATTTCTACTTAGAGAAATTTCGACTTAGGCAAAAGTTCTACATATAAATTCTACAAATGCATTCAAGATCCCAATGTTCAACCGAGATCACTATGAAGAATGGGTTTTCAGAATGAGACTCTATTTAGAGACTGTTAACCCTGAATATCTGGAAGTCCTTGACAAGGGTAAATTTGTTCCAATGGTGGTTATTCCTGCGCATACGGAAGGAGGGGTGGTTATAGCACCTCGGTCTGAGCCCAAAATGGCAGTGGACTTTTCGGATGCTGACAAGGAGCAAATAGCTTGTGATACTGCCGTACGACAAACCTTGATGGAATCTCTTGATCATGAAATGTTCAACATAGTCAAAGGTCTGACTACAGCAAAGAAGATTTGGGACAAGATAGAAGTTGTCATGGAAGGATCTGCAGAGGTTAGAAGCAACAAGACACTCATACTCAAGATGGAGTATGACACCTTTAGAATACGAAAAAGAGAAGGCATAACAGACGTCTATTTAAGATTCAGTCAGTTAGTATTGGATTTGAATCTGAGAGGTGTAACTCTCCCCATGGTTGAGACCAACACGAGATATCTGAGGAACCAGCCAAAGAGCATTGAACATAGGGTCTACGCAATAAGAAAAACCAGAGATTTGCATACAACTTCTCTGGAAGAGTATTATGGAATACCAAAGACCTATGAGCTGGAAACACTTCAAGATCAAGCATGGGACAATGATTCAAGAGAAGAGACTGAATTAATAGCTAGATATGAGATTGAGATGGAAGATCGCCAGGATAAATCTGTTGATTCTCGATCTAATCGAAAAGCCGGGCCCAATCAAAGTTGGGTTCCGAAGAATGTCTAACCAATCTGTCATTGCAGGGCGTTAAGCAGAATAGAAATAAAGTTATATGGGTGCTAGACAGTGGAGCATCGAGGCATATGACTGGAAACAAGTCCCTGCTTACAGAGTTGGTTATGAAGGCTGGCCCTTATGTTACCTTTGGAGATGACAGCATAGGTGTGACTAAGGGATATGGCAAACTGAAAACTGGCAATGTCATCATAGAAGATATTTCCTATGTTAAGGGACTGAAGCACAATCTGTTGGGTATCAGTCAATTCTGTGACAAAGGTTACGAAATTGTCTTCAACAAGAAAGGTGTATCAATCACTCACATCAAGGAAGGCTCACTAGCTTTGAGAGGAGTTCGAAAGGCAGATCTTTTTGTTGCAGATATGGATTCAGCAAATCAGAATGAGGTCACCTGTTTCTACAGCAAAGCCTCGGATGATGAAAGCTGGTTATGGCACAAAAAGTTATCTCACTTAAACTTCAAAACGATGAATGCTCTCGCGAGGCGAGAATTGGTGAGAGATCTACCTCAAATGGAATTCGCTCCGAAAGGACTCTGTGAAGCTTGTGAAATGGGAAAGTCGAAGCGAGCATCGCATAAAAGCAAAGAAATTTCTAGTATTACTGAGCCTCTGCAACTTCTTCATATGGATTTGTTTGGCCCAGTGAATGTCCTATCTTTGTCTAGGAAAAGATACGCTTTGGTAATTGTGGATGACTTCTCCAAGTATACATGGGTATTGTTCGCAATGACGAAAGACGAAGTACCTTTCTTAATCATTGATCACATCACTCAAATTGAGAATGTTTCAACACTTACTGTGAAGACGATTAGATCAGACAATGGCACTGAATTCAAAAACGCAGTGCTGAATGACTTCTGTGTATCTAAAGGAATACGTCGTCAGTATTCAGTCCCGAGAACTCCACAGCAAAATGGAGTAGTTGAAAGGAAGAATAGAACTTTGGTTGAAGCAGCAAGAACTTTGTTGTATGATTCAAAACTTCCTTTGTATTTCTGGGCCGAAGCAGTGAGTACCGCTTGTTACACTCAAAATAGAACCTTGATTATAAAAGATAAAGAAAAGACACCATGTGAATTAATGAACAACAGAAGACCAACAATCAAATACTTTCATGTCTTCGGAGCAAAATGCTATGTGCTTATAGATGATGAAAATCTAGGCAAGTTTGCAGCAAAAGCTCGTGAAGGAATCTTTGTTGGTTACTCTACAGACGTGGTGGCAGCTTATAGAGTGTTCTTGGTGAATGATCGAAAAGTGACTGAAAGTTACAACGTCAGATTCGACGATACCAAACTCTCATCAATTTCAAGAGATTCTAGTGAACCTAAGTCCCTAAAATTTCAGAATCTGGACTTAGAAGATCTTGAAGATGAACCTGAGTTGGTTGTTCCATTAAATGTTCCAAGCGTACATGAAGAACCTGAGTCTAGTGAACAAGCTAATTCTACAAGATCAGGAGAGACTTCTTCAGTACCAACCGGCAACAACTCAGGGGGAGTAAATAGCAGCTCAAGGACTACGGTTCAAGGCTCGAGTCGAGTTGACTCTAGTTCTGTAGGAGCTGGCACTAACTCAGGGGGAGTTAGTGAAAATAATCAAAGTAGTCAGCACCCCAACTCAGAAAGTCAAGCTGAATCATCAAGACAATTTCCAGGTGAACGGGTATGGAATAGAGACCATCCGTTTGAGTTAATTATTGGTGATCCAGATGCTGGTGTGACTACTAGAAGAACTGCAAGAGCTGACATGGCTAATATCTCCTTATATTCTGGGTTCTTATCCAAGCTTGAACCTAAAGAAATAGAAGAAGCTCTTGGCGATGCTGATTGGGTGATTGCAATGCAAGAGGAACTCAATCAGTTTGAAAGGCAGAAAGTTTGGAAACTGGTACCCCGACCAAAGAACATATCCATAATTGGAGCTAGGTGGGTATTCAGAAATAAACTGGATGAAAACGGACTTGTAACACGAAACAAGGCTCGTTTGGTTGCAAAAGGTTATTCTCAGCGAGAAGGAATTGATTATGATGAAACCTATGCACCAGTTGCAAGACTTGAGGCAGTCAGGATGTTCTTGGCATTTGCAGCACATAAGAACTTCAAAGTTTTCCAGATGGACGTGAAAAGTGCCTTCCTGAACGGAGAGTTAGAAGAAGAAGTGTATCTGGAACAGCCGCCTGGCTTCGTTGATCCAGGACATGCAGATTTTGTGTATCTACTCTTCAAATCTGTCTATGGCCTCAAGCAATCCCCAAGACGATGGTATGAAACCCTATCCTTATTCTTAATTGAAAATGGTTTTGTTAGGGGAGTAATTGATAAAACATTGTTCTATAAAGTTGTGAGAAATGACTTAATACTTGTTCAAGTATATGTGGACGATATTATTTTTGGGTCATCAAATGAGCGCTTGTGCGAGAAATTTGCCAAGCTAATGCAGGAAAAATATGAGATGAGCATGATGGGAGAGCTGTCCTTCTTCCTTGGATTACAGATCAGTCAGAGAAAAGATGGTATCTTTATCTGTCAATCCAAGTACGTCAGAGATTTACTCAAGAAGTATAATCTAGAAGATGCATCAGCAGCTAAGACTCCCATGGCAACAGCCACGAAGCTTGATGAAGACAAATCAGGTAAATCAGTTGACATCACAAGCTATCGAGGTATGATTGGCTCACTCCTCTATTTAACTGCAAGTAGACCCGATATAATGTTCGCAACTTGTTTATGTGCAAGGTTCCAAGCGGATCCTAGAGAATCACATCTCGTAGCCGTCAAAAGAACTTTTAGGTATCTCAAGGGCACACCAAATCTAGGGATTTGGTACCCAAGAGATACAGGTTTTAATCTTATTGGCTATTCGGATTCAGACTATGCAGGTTGCAGGATTGATAGGAAAAGCACATCTGGTGCTTGCCAATTTCTTGGCAGAAGATTGGTGTCCTGGCAAAGTAAAAAACAACATACAGTATCTACTTCTACTGCTGAAGCTGAGTACATTGCTGCTGGAAGCTATGTAGCTCAAATACTGTGGATGAGGAACCAATTGAAGGATTATGGCATGGAGCACAAGAAAATTCCAATCATGTGTGACAACACAAGTGCCATTGCCATAACCAACAATCCTGTAGATCACTCAAGAACCAAGCATATTGACATCAGGTATCATTTCATAAGAGAACATGTCGAGGAGGGGACTGTGGAGCTACATTTTGTGCCCACAATGCAACAAATTGAAGATATATTCACCAAACCTCTTGATGAAGTAACATTCAATAGGTTGGTTGGTGAATTGGGAATGCTTAACACAAGTTAGTAAAGCCTTCTATCTGTAAAATCCATGTTTATGTTTGTATGTGCAAGCTACTCAATCATTATGTGCTTAGACTTTAAAATGCCTAATTAATGATTGTTATAGGTTGCATATAGTGTGACTTTGCATGAATTCATTGTGTTTTAAATGTCTTTTATAGCACAAATCTGTGAATTTATGCTTGTTAGATTGCATGATCATAGGGGGAGTTAAATTCATAATATTCTAAATATTGCATGATTTTATGATGAATTTACCTATGAGTTTCATGTAATTAGAGGCCTTAGAATTAAAAAACTTCAAAATTTCGAGTTAGTTTCTATCTCGAAACTCATCTAGAAATTCGACTTGAATTTCGACTTAATCTGTCAGAGTGAAGTTTTTGAAAAATTCCAAGTCTGGGAAGAATTTCGAGTTGGCTATCTCGAAATGCATCTCGAAATTCGACTTAGAGTTCGAGTTCGAGTTACCAGTGTGCCTAGTTCTATCTTCAAAATATTCGAGATAAAGTCTATCTCGAATTTTATCTCAAAGGTTGAGATGAGGTTTCCATTAAGGGAATATTTTGAAAAGAACTGAGAATTAACTTCGAGTTAGTCTATCTCGAAACTTAACTCGAATTTCGACTTGATGTTCGAGATAGAGTTCTTAGTCTATCTCGAAACTCAACTCGAATTTCGACTTGATGTTCGAGATAGAGTTCTTAGTCTATCTCGAAACTCAACTCGAATTTCGACTTGGTGTTCGAGATAGAGTTCTCAGTTAAGCTAAAGGGAATTTTTCGAGTTACACTCCTAACTCGAAACATATCTTGAATTACCTTGTACTTTTTGGTTCAAGGGGGTATTTTGGAAAGAATTTGAGATTAACTTCGAGTTAGTCTATCTCGAAACTCAACTCGAATTTCGACTTGATGTTCGAGATAGAGCTCTTAGTCTATCTCGAAACTCAACTCGAATTTCGACTTGATGTTCGAGATAGACTTCTAACTCGAAAAGTATCTTGAATTTCCTTGTCTTTCTTAGAAGGGAATTTTCCAAGTTTACTACAAATCAGTATTATTCAAGATAGCTTTTCCCTATAGTTTTTGCTGTATAATTGGTTAAAGTGCTTATTTGTGCTTCATTGTTCGAGTTAACCTCTATCTCGAACTTTATCTCGAAGTTCGACTTGATGTTCGAGATAGAGATGTTCGAGATAGAAATGTTCGAGATAGAGTTCGACTTAGATGTTCCCTGTATGGACTTGGTAATTTTCACTCTTTTTAACAGGGACATTTTTGTCATTTCACATTCATCTATATATACATCTCTAACTCGATGCCTAATTCACTTTACCTAATTTCATTTTCACAGCAGCCGTTTCACAAAAACAGTGCGATTTCACAGACTTCATACAATTAACCCGTGTTTTTGTGATTAAACTCATACTAATCACGAATTACTGCCAAATTTTTGACTGTTAATCACTGTGTTATCATTAATCATTGTGATACTGTGTTTTGTAACCGCATATACACGCGCATATACATACACACAAACATCAAGTTTTGTGTATCTGTTCAAAACACGAATTCATATTCTTCACATATACAGACGATTTCACTGATAAACACACGAATATTCATCTTTGTTGAATATTCAGATCTAGTCATTGGCTGTTCATATTCCGTAGTTTAAATTTTCAGACTATCTTTTGATATTCTCGAAAAATTAAAAGGAATAAAACTGATTAATTCGTAAATTATTTGTTTTTCTCAATTAAAATAAAAAATTCACATCTTTCAAAGAAAAACATTTAATTAAAATGGCTCACCAATTTTCACTTGCTAAAAACAATTTTTATAATATTTCTACGGAAATTGGTGATCAACTCCCGCGGTTTAAGTTTTGGATACGATTTCTCAATTTGTACTCCAAAGCTAGCCATGCTTTTACTGCTAAACCTACACTAGTACATGATGCTTTACAGCAATTATGGACTAGTGCGGTTACTTTTGGGAGCAAATCAACCCCCTTAGGTTTCAGGTTTACCTTAGCGGGTCAGGAATATGAGGTGACTGAAGAGATTGTCAACAGAGTTCTGGGATTCCCAATTAAAGATGCTTATGATCCAGAACCTATAGCTACAGAACGCCTCAGATTCTTTGAAGAAATTGGATGTTATCCTCCAAAAGGCCCAATCACAGGAAATATCCAAAAGCAATTCTTCTATGTGGAATGGAATTACTTTTTCGAGGCCATCACAAGATGTTTTCGGGCACGCGAAAAAGACTTTCATCAAATTCCAATTCCAATGCAAACCTTTGCAGTTGCCCTAGCAAGAGAACTGGATATAAATTATGGACGCATCGTTCTCTCTGAGATTGTGGCCTCAATGGGATCTCTTGGAAGCAGAGACCTCACTACAGCTGATGTTGTCTGCTGGTTTCCTCGGTTCCTACAAATGCTCATTAATGACCTAATACCGAAGGATGCTCTTGCTGTTAGACAGAGATTTGCCGGAAGCCCAACATCTGCATCGCTAGGGATGGGCACTAAGTCACTTTCAACCATTGCTAATCAGGATAAACATCAAGGTAAACCGATGCCTATTCCTGAAAATATACAAATGTGGCTTAGATATGATGCAGGAGTTACCAATTTGGAGGCATCATCACAAGTTTCATCACATGCTCAAAATCCATCTGTTCATGCTGAGGCATTTGATGAGATTCCTGATGAGGAAAGCGATGATGCACAAGGTAATCAATCAGGTAATCTCTCCCTGCATACTATTCATTCCTCCTCCTATGTATCTGATTCCGAGACCCAAGATTCTGCTAGCTCGCAGGATCTATCCCAGGATGAGAGCCATATTTCTGACTCTGAGTCTGATACACATTCCCATTCTCTATCACCCTTGTTAACGGAAGTCAGAAAGCCAGCACGTGTCTATGTAGAAACTGATGAGGAAAATGAACCCGAAGAGCAGCAACTTATTCGAAAGAAAGCCAAACTTTTCCACGCTGCTACTTCACAACCACAGTCAAACCCTAGCGTGTCACACGCAACCACTCCACCTCACGCGAGTGGTTCACCCCTTGAACAATCTGCACATAGGGATTTTGATTTTGGTGAGGATGATGTGCCTCTTGAAGATACTGTTGCTTCAAGAGGACATGAAGTCTTAAGAACTTCAACCGTACCTTCACCGGTACGTACTGATGCTGCAAAGAGGATCGATTCTGATGTTGTACAAGAACACTTTGCAGCCTCTCAGCCTGAGATTCCAACTCAGGAACAAACAGAATTTGATCCCATAACTATCAACAACATTTCTTATCAATTTTCTGCAGGTACTGCTTCATTATTTGGATCAATCATTGAAGACATACACGAGCGTGAGACAGGGAGTGTGTGTGAGAGGTTAGGGAGAGAGGGACCTTCACTTTTAAGGCCCGAAACCGAGCATCAAATACCAACAGAACGAGTATTAGAGCGAGGTCACCTAAACCAAACACCGTCCCTTAACATTGAAAATCTTGATACGCGTATGACTTCTATGGAAAATCAGATGAAGCAGTTCGGACAGACGATGGGGCAGTTCGGGATGAACATTGGAAACAACCAAAGGGCTCTAGACGACTACGCAGCAAGAATGGCAAGTCAAGCTACAGCTTTTGATGATTTGACAAATAAGGTCAATGACTTGGGCCATGCTGGTGGTGTCTTGGGAAGCACTCTCAATGAGAGGATGGGGGCATTGGAGTCTACAATGCATACAATGGCTGTGGAGATCAGTAGAATGATGTTCGCAGTCAGGAGTTTTGTGCCCCCGGAGTGTTTCGAGTCGCAACAACCTCCCCCCGATGCTGGTGCAGGTGGTGCAGGTGGTGCTAGTGGAGCGGGAGCCTCTGGTTCTGGTTTTGGAGGTTCCTATGCAGTTGGTGGATCTGAAGACCAAGGTGGAGCTCAGGATAACTCACCTAAGGGGGAGAGTGGAAAGGAGACGAGACAGCAGGCAGTTCACATCGAAGAAATTGAAGAACCCGCTGATCTTGTCAAGGAACCAGAAGTTGAGCCGTCTGTTGATGAAGAGGCTCTGAGGATGAGAAAGGGTAAGGCAGTAATGGTTGATGAACCATTTGTTGACCTGAGTCATCAGGAAACAGTACAGGAGGTACTTGACTCAGATTCTGACATGGAAGACGTACCGTTGGCACACGCTATAAAAAGATCTTTGAAGGAACAAGGTGGAGGTGCTGGGATGTCTTCCGGAATGCCTGAAGAATTTCCTGTTGATGAGGAAACCCTTAAAGCTCAACAGTTAGCCTTGGAACAAGCTCAGTTCTATAAAATGAAGATGATGCAAGAACATGCTGCGTTCCTAGAAAAGAAGGTGGAGCTACAAGGGAAGCAGTATGATCATGAGCTTGCAAGGCTAGCTGATCCTCAAGTTGATCTGGACAAACGAAGGATAGGGCAGAAGTGGGATGAAGCAAGGAAGATAATGATGGGACCCTGTGCGAAAGGAGTTCATAACAAGGATGCAGATGATCTGTTCTACAACTTGAATTTGCAGAATCCAATGACTGGGGACTATATAAATGCTTTGAAGAGATTAATTTCTAAAGTCAGGGTTGGATACAATGCAAATCTTAAGGAGTGGCAGGTTATTTTGTCTTTGGTAGAAGGAGTCCCAACATCTTTCCTATATGTGGATGACCAATTCATGATGAGAAGATCTGCGTCAGAGTTCTGCGTCAGAGTTGTTCTTGCTAGCGACTAAAATTCAATACTCTCAATCTGAGGAGCTAAGCATTCTGTACAGGGATCAGTTAATGCAGCTAGCAGAGGACAAGGGTCTAGAATTCTCAGCATATCCAAATTTTGTCCGGATGGTAGTTGACGGAAAGATGAAGAGGGTTAGCATGGAGGAAAATGATCTAATGGAGCTTTCAGTAGAATCTCTCAAAGCTGTCTGTAGACAAATGATGAGTAAGGGATTCGCTTCTGAGCTTAAAGATAAATCCGTAAAGATCATTGAAAGAGTAATATTCAAGAAGGGCAATGAGGTGTGGAAGTGTGATGTCATTGCTCCAAACCCTCTTGATGACGTGAAGATTGAGCCTGAGCTAATAGAGAAGAAATGGAATATTCTTCAAGCCATGAAGAATGTAGATGAAGCTCTGACTCTTCCTTCTGGAGCACTAGAACAAGGAGAAATAAGGGAGGCTATTGGTGTTCCAGGAAGTGATAGTGTATACTGGATACATGCTTATGTTGAAGATACAGCTGATGCCTTAGTATTCATAGATGCAGACCAGAATCAAACAATCTTGCATATGAGTAGACAATGGCTGCTACGGACTCAAGATGCTGCATTTCTGGAGAGAGTATTATATGTATTCAAATGGGGCGAAGTGGAAGATAAGTTTGTGGAAGAAAAGCAGAGACTCATGAGTTACCTGTCTGAAGTAGTAGTGGAAAAGAAGCGAATGGAGCGAGATGCGGCTAGTGTCCACAATACTAACCGTGTCAAGAGCTACCCCAAGATGATCTATTGTCAGTTTAAAGATGATAAAACACATTGGAAATCTCAGCTCATAATGAAGAACTTTGAGGATATTCCAAAGATCAGAACTACTCATGAGGTGGACAAACTCAGAAGGCTTTTCAAACATCCTTATCCAGAGCCCAAGAATCCTCTAGAAATGGAAGCTGTAAGTCTGTTGAATGCTAGGTGGAAGCAACTTAAAGATCCAGTGTATAAGAAAGAACAGCAGCAGAAGGAGAAGCGCAAAAGGCAGAAAGAAGAGAGAGACCAAGCTGCTGAAGCTAGAAAGAGGAAACGGAATTAGGGTTAAAGGTCAGAGTGGTGTGAACTTGAAGTTGGAAAAACTTCATGTCTTTCGGTTGCTTTAACTCACTTGAGGAAAATTCACCTTAGAGTGAATCCAATAAGGTGATACAAGTTTGACTAAAAGGTATGAAATAATCCAGGTGATAGGAATCACTCAAATGATCTTTAATTCGAAGTTCGAATTCTGTTTCTAGTTTAAGTTCTTTGTATTGTTTTCATGTAAATTTCAATTGTAAATTATTCAAGACTGTAATGTTAATTATCTTTTCTCGTCTCATTGTTTAGTTGAGTTATCCTTCATTAATTTGAATGTCATTGTTAGACAATCAAATTGGGGGAGATTGAAAGGCAGAGTGTATAAACTTGTAACACTATAACTAATGTAACTCAAACTAAAGGAAAAGATACTTAACCAGAAGACAATCAAGAACAAGAAGTCACAAGAAATCAACACTAAATGAAGACAAGGTAAGTGATACAATTCAACATGTTAACTATGATCAATCCAAGAAGAAATCATTGAGAGAAGTTCAAGTCAAAGTTGTTCATGCCTCAGTGATTTGGAAAGCCAAGAATCAAGATTATAACTATCAGTATCAATAAGACCAATTGATTTCAAGTGAACAAGAAGGAAAGCAAATATTGGAAAGCCACATTACTAATTGGATATGGTAATTTATTCAAGAAGCAAAAAACCCTATCAAGACTAGTCACTTATGAACCAGACCGTTGCATCAAGTGTCAGGACATTAATAGCAAGTTTATGTCAGTAATAAAGATCCATATTCAAGAGCTTAGTGAAGAACAAAGAAGACATGAAGATATCACAAGTTCAAGATGTGCATTGAAGTTTCAAGTTGAAGACCAGAATATTTTCTAAGTACTAAATATTCTAGATGACCAAGTAGAAGTTTCTAAGTAGAAGTTCTACTTAGAAATTCGAGATGGCTAAGTAGAAATTCTCAAGTAGAAGTTCTACTTAGAGTGCAGCTTCAACATGACACATGGCATCTTCTGATTGGCAGATTTCCAAGCTTTCAAGATAAGGCAAGATTTATGTGGACATCATTGGACCACGTACATCTTAGTCTTTGAAGACTACAGGACATAGATTACATGTAGTATAAATAGAAGTACTTGTGTAATGTTTTAGTAAGTGAGCAATTCTTGAGAAAAACACAAGAGAAAAAAAGAGAGAGTGAATTCACAGAGCTTAGTATCATTCACTTCTCTCTGAACTTCTGTTATACTTTGTAATGAATGTTGTAGCAACCCTTTCAAGTTATATATAAGACATATATTCCTTGAATCTGCGTGTTCATTTATTGCATCGTATTTATTGCTTCTCATATTCGAAAAGTTGTATTCACCCCCCCTCTACAACACATTTGGACCTAACATAATGGCATTTGTTTGTGTATTTGTAACTCAACAGAATGTCATCTTCCTTCAAATTGTGTATGCACTCCTCACGTCTGATATTGATTTTAATGGAGCTCATGCAGTTTATTACTTTACGGTTGATGGCAGAAAGATAAGGTCGTGTTTCGAGACTACGTATTAATTTTAGGTGATGGTTCGGAGCCATCTTATCTTCTTGGTGATGATACTGACCCTTCATGGATTAAAATACCTTCACCTGATAGGCCTGATTTCTGAACCTCTCTTCTAATCTCAATTCAATTACAGTGGTAATGTTCGCTACTCAGCCTTCATTTCTATTTCATATACCATGTATGTCCGTATGTGTATCTTTACCTGAATCCGTCCCTTTCTCCAGATTTTGTAGTTTGCTATTAAAGTGTCTAATTTGTAGTCATATTGTTGCATTTACTTGATGAGAAGCATTGCACCCACTTGTGAATTTTATGTATTACATGCTTAATTTGCATATTTTTGTGTTGGTTGAATTTTATGTATTACATGCTAAATTAGCACATTTTTGTGCTGGTTAAATGCCAATCAGCCCAAAATGTTATTGTGAATTGCTGCCTCTGGCAAAAGAATAATGAGATATTCTGTCTGAACAAAAAGGTGTGGAAGGGTAGTTTATATATACATGATTGATTTTTCACGTAGAATAAAGATGAATATATATGCACAAATAACAAAATTTATCCAGGTATCTGCTACCATTTCTTGATCAATTTAGTACAGAGCCAGTTGTATGAATGATTACTGAATGTTAAATTTGAAATGTTGAGAATTTAATGGCTAAAGAAAATGTTGCCCGGATCTGTGGTTTATACTTTCAGATTATAACTATGTTACTTTGACTCTTCATTTTACCTTGAAGTACCTGTGTCGGACACTCGACACTCAGACATGGACACTTATTTTAAGCCAAAAACATGTACAATTTCTAAAGTGTTGCCGAGTCTGACACTTGGACACGTATCCATGTCGGACACTTATAACCGAGTCCGAGTGACATAGGATTATAACATAATATACTGGAGAATCCAAGAAAATAGACGACGTAGATGCTTTGATTTTTTTATCACCTATGGAAAAAATTGACACATTAAGAAGATGTAGATAGAGAATTAGGGATTTGTGGTAAGATGCTCAGTTTAGTTGAAATCTAAGAAAAACTAGAGGCTTATCAACTAAAAATAAGATAAAATAAAATCTTGAGAGGGAACTTGGAGAGAGAGAGAGACAAAAATTCTGGTAAATTTACATTTGTGTTATATATTTAGTTATCAATAACATACTGAAATACAATTACAAAAATCCTAACACACTCTGAGTAACCATTAAAGTGCCTTTAGGGTATACTGGATTCGTACTCTGAATTTATAGTCCAATTGAACCATTTAAATTATATGCATCTGCTCTATTGTTTGTACGGTTGGTGGTCAGCCTCTCCAGCTGGATACTTATGGAGAGGAGAGTGAAACCTAAAAATAAAACAATTCTACTATTATGGAGTTGTAAAACTTATTCTTTCACATAAAAGCCCTGGTTGTTACCTGTAGTTGCAGGAAAAAAAATTGGTGGTTAAGACGACACCTAGGAAGTCATTCTGTTTGATCAGAAAAACCTAAGAAACCAAGAGTGAGTGGCAGTTCAAATCTTTTTGACTAAAAGAATAATTTTCTATAATTTATCTCTTACAAATTGTATTTGTTATGTGACCATTGTATAAGCTAACTTTTCAATGTAGGTGGTTGAATTTGTCGATGTAGAAAAATTAAATAGATACAGATGTAAAGTGAGATGCAAGAACTAGTTGATCTTTGAGTTTTAGTTTGGAATGATATTGGAGCTCATGTTGTTTATTGCTTTGGAAGTGCTAAAATAGCTGTTATAAATGCATCATTGTCACTACTATTAAAAGCATGGTAGAGCGGTATATTGTTAGAATATAATATAATATTCATATAAGGCCTCCCTCTAACACCTTAAGGTTTTAGATGAGTTGGTTACTTAACATGGTATCAAAGCTCAGGCACGCAGAGGTCCCAGGTTCGACTCTCTGCGACCCCCAATATTCTCAATATTTAATATGGACACGAAGGCAAGTTATGCTCCAAAGATGGGTGCCCGTGATCCACTCTCGACCCAAAAATGGGCTTTCGAGTGAGGGGGAGTGTTAGAATATAATATAAGATCCATATAAGGCCTCCCCCTAACACCTTAAGGTTTTAGATGAGTTGGTTACTAAAAATATATTACAACTATATCCAGTGGCGGAGCCACCCCACGGAATGAGGGAGGGCAACAACGGTCCGTGAGGTTTTATTTTTATCCCGCGCGAAGCGCGGATTTTTTTTACCACTAAATCAAAGGGACATTTTATCGAACACTTGGGGAGCGGAGATCATCAATACCACTAATTAACAATTCTAACATATATATTCAGATTATATACTTAAACAAAGACATAAGACAATTGAATAATGAGCAACAAAATCATAAATCATCCAAGTACACAAAATAATTAACTCATTAGGGGAGAAATTTCAAATGAAAACGTCAAAACTTACCAAGAGGTTGTGAGGGAGGGCCTGGATTTTGAAAACTTTGCTATGGACTATGTTTAAAAAAAAAAAAAAAAAAAATTTTGAGGGAAATTTTTTTTTCAGGGTGGGCACAGGCCTGTGCTGGCCTTAACGTGGCTCCGCCACTGACTATATCAGTTCTCTGGCCAGAAAAAGAAAAAGAAAAAGCTTTATCAAATATTATATGCACTAAATATGAATTCCACACTTAGAATGAGGCTGTCATAACTACGGTTGCATGACTGATGCCTAAGGAAAGATGAACTTGCTAATAAAGGATGCTTTTGGGCATTAAAGTTTGCTTCCTGATGACTTAAAAAAATTTGATTATGAGAAGTACCAATAATTCATTTGGGGCAAGTTAATGAGTATTATAAAGTGTAACATAATAGCAGTAGTTCGTGTCTATTTCTTCATGCCTGATGTTGCGCATTGCCAAAAACTGAGCCCTATTTTTTTAGTATATTTTATTTTCCTCGAACTTTTAATGGGCCTTAGAGGTCCCAAAAATGTCAATCTACTGGTTTTGGATAGTTTCTTTGGACTTTCTTTCCTTCTCTAGGGCATACATGTTATGCAATGATGGCAACCTTTTACCTTTATGGAATTCAAATAACTCTGTTTTGTTAGCTTTCTTAAATTTCTTCGTGCCAGTATAAGTTTTGAGAAGGAATGTGTTGGTCCATCTAAGACATGGTTGTCATGGGACAGTTTATTGAAAATTTGTTTTGATTGAAATTGGAGTATAGATGCTCTTTATCTTCTTACAGACATACACAAGCTTCTTTTGATCAGCAGAGTCTCTTTATTACAAACCCGGTTTGGTATTTTTTTGTGGCGACTTTGGAAAACATTGTTGTCTATAGTCCTATCCTCGATTTGGATAGGTAATTATAATATTTCATGCTTTTCTTATACATGATTATTGTCTTTGTGTGTGTAGTTAGTGGTAACACATTGATAGTACTACACAGCAGATGATCAGATGCATCGATGGAAACTTCAGTTCCCAAATAGGCCTTGCATCTCAGTCTCCTATAGAACCAACCTTCATGATTCCAGTTACACTAGTAACTTTCACTTCTAATAAATATCTATTTTTTTGTACATTTATGTAACGTATGTGTATGTCACTGCATTTTCTTTTACATATAAGTGTATATATCTGAAGATAAAACCGAACCCTGTATATTTTTTATGCCCATTTTCAAAGTTCTGTACATAATTAATATGGGCTCTATGATTATAGAATATTGTGTTTGTAAAAAAGCTTACTTGATTTTAATTTGAAAATTATCAAGAATTAAATAGCTTTATTCATACAAGTTTTAGTTAGATTTATCATAGTTGGACAAAAAAATCACGGTTTTTTTTTTTTTTTTTGTGAATTTAAGGAGTGATAAGAGAATATAAACCTCTTAAGAGCTTATTTATTTTAAACTTCTTAGTGCTTTTATATTTAAACCTATAAAAAAAGGTCTAACTATTTTACAAATCTATTCAAAGTAAAAACATGTAATTGTGGCAACTTGGGAAAACATTGTTTATAGTCCTATCCTCGATTTGGACATGTAATTCTAATATTTCATTGCATCATTGCCTTGTACATGATTACTCTGTTTGTATGTGTGATTAGTGAAAACACATTGATAGTTTTACTTGGTGCATGGCTCCAATTAATTGTTGGCGAGTTCTGATATTCTTTTAAAAATATTTACAGCTTAGCAAAAGAAAACAATGTTGCTTAAAAAAAGTTTTATCATCCTTTTGTGATCTGTGGCAGGGAAAGCTTTTTGCCTATAAAAAGGAATCTGCCTAATTCTTAGCGCCATTAGTGTTGCACGTTAATTTTTTTACGGTAGGATGTTTACATGAGATTTTAAAGAATGTTTTGTATTTGTGTTATGTACTCTAGACCGGGAATGTTGGTTCCGTTTTACACTTTTCTATCTATTGCTCAAATAGGTGCACTATACATGTCTGTATAACAGTATTGATATTGGTGCCTTATTGTATATGTTTTGGAAGGTGGAAACATAGTTCACATAGCCAATGTACAGCAACCTTGAAGATCTATGGAGATCAAAATAGATGGATCAGCTTTTCAACATCATTTCATTTATACTCTTATTCTGGACTACAACCAAAAACCTATAACCATACCAAGTTAGCCGTTGAAAAACAGACACCAAAAAGCCTTCAAAGCCAAACCAGCTATCTAAGGACCATACTTTGCCAAACCGTCTTATAATCAAAACGACCAAGCAGTGCTCCACTCATGTTCAAATCCAAAACCGAGTCAATTTATTCCTAAAAGCAATGACACTCATTGTGAACAAGCAATAAAAGCCCTGGCACAACTACGTTAGCGGTGCAAGGTAGTTACATTACTCGCCGGTAAAGGTCCAGATTCCCCACTATGACCAAACCCCATTTTTCAACTTACACTCAAAATTATACGATTACACAATCCTCACGTTAATAACTCAGCCTCGAACATCTTCCTCACAACAAAATTATTCATGTGTATATGCAGGCCCGTGCCTTTCACGGGCTGTTACGCTAGTAGCTATTAAAAGTTGGGTCCTGAGATCATTTACGCAATAATCAGTTTTCAAATCGTTGAATTCTTCAGGATTAAAATAAAAAAATAGGTTGTTCGCTATAATTTTCCACGGATAAATTTACTGTCCGTTATAATATTCGCGGATTGACTAGCTATCCTCTATAATTTTCCGCGAAGCAAAAATTTCTCACAGGAAATAAACAAATACTTCATGGGATTGTAAGTTAATACAGATTTCGTTCCTTTCTGGTCATATTTCTTCTTTGCAACCAAGTGGAGTTCAAAGAAAGTCGAAACGACATGTATTTGAAATATTAGCAATGCTTAAAAATGAGATCGATAACCTGTACTTACTTTTTCTGGGTAAGGTCAACTGCATAAAATAAAAGATATATGCAGCGGGTTAAATATTAAATTGGTCATCGAATAACTTGACATATCTTAAATACACCACTAATAAATTCGGAAACTCATTTAAAACACTTTTAAAGACATAAATATCAAAAGGATACCGTTAAAATATACTCAGAAAGTAAAAATAATTTTTCATTGAGTTCTACACATTTTTCTTAAATGCTACTGTAACCAAATGAAAGGTTATGAATTCTAGTATTTTTGATATTATATTTAGATTTAAGAAATTTTTTTACTATTTAATTTTAATTAAATCAAAGAAAATAACTATAAAATTAAAAGTAAATAATATAAAATTTTTTTAAAATCTAAATATATTATCAGAAATACTAAAATTATTAACCTTTCGTTTGTTATGGTAGCATTCAAGAAAAATTTGTAGAACTCAATGAAAAAATATTTTTATTTCCCGAGTACATTTTAAAGGTATCCGTTAGATAATTATGTCTTCAAAGTGTTTTAAATGAGACCCGAAATTTGTCATTTATGTACTGAGATATGTCAAATTATTCAGTAGTTAATTTGATATTTAACCCTACTAGCTTATAGCCCGTGCAAAGCACGGGTTATTTTTATTTTTTTTAAATTTGTTTATAGTTTAGTATATATAATATTTTAAACATTATTTTTAGTTTAGTATTAAATCTAAATTAATATGTGCGATGCACGGGTTTCTTTTGATATGTTATAAATTTTTATAATTATGTTTTTATATAATTATTATTTTTAAAAATTATTTTAATATTAATTTAATATAGTTTAATAAACATTTAATTAATGACATTCATGATTTAAAATTTATATTGTAAAATTTTAAGGTAAATATGTCGTTAATGGGATTTGACCCTTGTATCTTTGGTAAAGTAATAATTTAGTCATAAAATATACCTTATAATTACATCTAACGTTCTTATTAATTACTAAAATCTAACAGTATATGGCGTAATATTTTTGGGTATACATTAATGATTGCAAATTTATGTTTTAAATTAAAAGATAATGTATTTAATTAGAAAAGAAACATTGATGATTGGAAGATATGGTATATTTGATGGTTTTAAATGTTTATAAAAAGTAATATCAACTAAAAGTAAACATAAAAAGGTAATCGGTAATTATCTTAAATTATATTATTCTATTATTTATTTTAATAATTTGGACAACCAAACCGACAAACTTTCAATCTTTCAACTTTAATATAATAGTATAGATTATATTTTAGTTTTGTTCATTTTGTTCAATTCTATTATGGTTGATTCTGGTATCACGTATGAGTTTTGTTCATTTCAAACCCAAGTGTTTGGTAAAACTTATATCATATCTTCCAATCAATAATGTTTATTTTATAATTAAAACACGTTAAGTTTTAATTTAAAACATATTCTTGCAATAATTAATATATCCCAAAAATATCACACCATATCTTCTAATCACTAACAAAATATAATAGAAATCTATATACTACAAATAATGACCATTAGATTTTTATTACAAAATCAGAACCGTTAGGTCTAATGATTAAATATGTTATGCGATTAAATTAATTTACTAAAATTTCAAAATTCGAATTTCATCAGCAACATATTAATTTTGAAATTTTGAAATTTTATAATATAAGTTTGAAACCATGCATATCATTAATTAAATTTATATTAAATTATTTCAACTAAAATTAAAATAAAATTTATAAATAATGATTATATAAAAAATTATTGTAACATAAAATAAAATTTATTACTTATCGAAAGAAATCGATGCATCGCACGGGTTATAAGCTAGTCATAATAAAATTCTTCATGTATTAAAATTAAAAAACAATTGCAACTAATAACTCTAAAATATGATTACCTATCCTAAAGCTAATAAGAAGGGGTACAATTAGTACCTATGACATGTCTATTTATTTGGAAACTAATTTTTTAATACCTATTTTTATTAGAAAAAAGTAATTATTCATTTTAACATGCTTATTTATTGTGAAGTGAAGTTTGTATGGCTTCCTACTGATTTTATATTTATTTATTATTTAAATTATCGTTATATAATACCATGTGATACTAAAATTTAGTTTAAAGTTGAATTTACTACGGATGAGTATATATATGCATTTTTTTAAAGTAATTGAAGTTTATTGGAGAAATTACTCATCTATACTATACTATTATAAGCGAAACAGGGTATATTTGGTTGTCGGTTTGGTACTCTTTCTTTGGTCACTCTTTTTGGTCACTCAATAACAACCGTTAGATTTTGAGATAAATAAATGATAACCGTCGGATCTAATGTTAAAAAAATATTCCTTTTTTAATATTTAAAATACTATTATAGGTTCCAAGTTCGAATCCCACCAACAACGTATATATTATTTTATAAACTACTCTCACGAATTTAAGACCCGTCAACAACATATTATTAATTAAAACACTATCGTTAAAAATACTATCAAACATGTATTATAATATTTTATTATCTTCTCTAATTTATTTTTCTACTAATTAATATATATATATATATATATATATATATATAGATATATATATATATATATATATATATGAAAATATGGATAATAAAAAAATTAAAAAAAAAACATCCGTGCTTCACACGAGTAATAAGCTATATAGTAAGAAATTACACAAAATCTGGAAAACAATTACAATATAGAAAATTTTGTATAAAAATCGAAAAAAGATCTACATGATTAGATAAATTTCACTTTTCTATTAAATAAAAGTTAAAAAACAATTTTTGTGCAATTTTTATATCTATACGTATGTATTTTAAAGTAATAATTCAAAATAAATAATTTTAATAATATTTATATACATGGGATTATAAAGTTAAAAAATTATTTTAATAATAAAAATATATATACAACTTAAAACTTTAATAATAACATATAATTAAAAAAAATTAAAAACACGGGTTATAGGCTAGTACAAATAATTAAAAATATCATTGATTAGTTGTACTGAGTTCCATAACTCATACAAATGAAAGTCATACTCAGTTCCATAACTCAATAATAAGAATACATTTGCTAGAACACCAATGCATGGCTATGCATTCAAGTAAACTATGGATAATCAAGTACTACATTGTGCACATGAGTCAACATTTTATTAAGCTGTTATCATATCTATAGTTATAATTATTTTGCCACGTTATCAATGTAATTTTTTTACTAAATAATAATATAAAATTTCTTTAATTCCTTTAAAATATTAGTATCAGGGAGCATAAATATTAGTATCACGGAGCATAAATTGCCAAATCCTGCACAAGTCATCATCTTCATCTTGGGAAAAATTAGATAAATCTTGTTCTAGAATTCGAGAAAATCAACCGGCTCGAGTAAGGATATATGGTTTGCATCAGCAGAATGTGGACTCTCTGAATCGAAAACATCACTCTTGATTAAATTTGCATCCTCCTACTTAATTTTCATCACATTTGGACTGATTAACCGAGAAATTGGACTTGATTATGGAATTTGTATTGGTTCTGTATCAGCTAAACTCCTTGTATTACACAGCTCAAGGCTCTTCTTTACAATAGGTATTTTTTCTGCAAGTGATTCAAGTTTCAACCTATTGGAAAAAGAATGATTAAACTTCCGATCAAAGCAAAAAATACAACACTTTCTACATTAAACGTCACTGAGGGAGCTGATCCCCATGTTAGACAACTCAATTGTGAGTTGCTAAATCATGATTGTAAGCACAATTGCAATTCTATATATCTAATCATATTTAAATTTAATCAAATTGAGTTGCAAAGCATAATTTGACTCAAATCTTTAGAGTACAATAATCACCTCAAGCCTCAATCACTCACTATCTTTAAAAAGGCTGCCACAATCAATCTTGAGCTGGTCATAGTTTTCTTCTCAATACAAAGAAACCTAACCTGAACAATTGTAACTCGCCATTTCTTTTCGACTCTCTTCTTTGTCCATAGCAGGTATTAATTCCCCAAGTCTAATATTTTCATAGTCAATCCCCTGCACTAATACCACTTCCATTTATTAACAAATCATCCTACTAATGAAAGCATAAAGCACACAATTAGGTAATAGTAGAAAATAAATGCAAACTTTATCATACTTGGAGAAATTAAGTGGGATTTTGTTATGCAAGAACTAATACATATAGCATAACAAAGAACTGGTTACATACATTTATCACGCCTTTTAATAGCAAGAATCAAAGCAGCTGCACCTCTGTAACCACCAACTTCATAAGTTTTCGACGGTAGTGTTAATCACAGAAGCATGCCTGAATACATCTAATAACATGCCTAAGTTATTTGTAATGCTATGCATTACTTACATGACCTCTTAACTGAGGGAACCTCTAGTTGTAGAGTTTCTACTTGTTTTGAACTTGTAATAGGCATCAAATTCTAGCTGTGTAACTGTACTTTTTAAGTCAAGAATAATGCTTGAAAGAAGTTCCAAGGTTCATGCCTCAAGCAAGGAGCCAAATAATCACAGTTGGGATTTGAAGAAATGAAGAATTTGCCTAAGTACCAATTCGAGAAGTACATTTGTCTATTCGAGAAGTCTAGCATTCGAGAAGTCAGGGGTTCGATATCTCAGAAGACACTATTCGATATCTCTGAATACACTGTTCGATATCTCATTCGATATCTCAGAGATTCGATATGTCTATTACTCTGTTCGAGAACTCAAGGAGTCAACAGGTCAAAGGTGATATTCGAGTTCTCAAAAGGGTCAACAAGTCAAAGCTACATTCGATATCTCAAAGACTCAAGATGCTATTTGACATCTCAGGGATTCAATATGTCAAAATGCTTTATTCGATATCTCAAGGATTCCCAGAGAAAAGAGCTATTCGAGAAGTGATTCGATATGTCAATATAACACTATTCGAGAACTCAGAGTTATCGATTAAGTCAATTCTAGTTCTCGAATCACTTACTTAGCCACTTCTCGAATACATTCTTGAAGACAAAATACTGAAGAATTGTAAAAGTCAGAAACCTGCGACAAGCCAAGACGCTTTATTTGACTATGTACTATAAAGCACGTTGGAAAGCCTACAAAGAAGCTTGGAGAGATAAGACAGGGGACAAGGAGCTAAAGAAGTGGATCTGAACAGGCTTTGCAAAGTCAAATCTGTAACCGTTTGGACTCTTACTCAAATAAGATAGACAGACTGGAAAGTAATTTGTTTACCTACCTTATTTTGTAGTAAGTAGGTGTATCCATGTCTATAAGGATACAGCCTCACTTCCTTAGCAGAAGAGTTTTTCAAGATACATCACAAGAAATATCTCTCTGAGAAAAACGTAGCTGAGAATACTATCATTTGTATTCACAGATTGTAGCAAAATCTTTATCTAATAAAATATTATATTAAAGTAATATTGTGTTGTGTTTGTTTTTGTTATCCGCACTTACATTTCTCACACACTCAACACATATCTTGCTGCAAAGATTCAAGAACGAAGAAAAGTTCACGAATCCATTCACCCCCCCTCTGTATTCTTTTACTGTATTCAATACTCAACAAGTGGTATCAAAGCAGGCTGTTTAATCTAAACAGAAAACGATCATGAGTTCGAATACACCAAAGACTACAGGTACGGTAAAGGTCCCTAAGTTCGACAAAGAGAATTACAACCTCTGGAAAATAAAAATGCTGTTGTTCATCAAAGTTGCCAATCCTCTCTACCCTGACATCCTCAAGAATGGTCCATTTGTACCACAACAAGAAATTGCTGAATCTACAGTGGGCACAATAGTCATTCCTAGATCATATGTTGCAAAAGAGCCATCCAAATGGATGGATTCAGAGAAGGAAAAGGTTGCCCTAGACAGTCATCTCATGTTGCTAATCATAGACTCCATGGATATGTCGATGTTTGCCAACATAGCATCATGCACATCAGCCAAGGACATGTGGAACCACATCGAGGTGTTATGTGAAGGGACAGAGGAGGTAAGAGAGAATAGGAAATAGATACTGGTCACACAGTATGAGGCTTTCATGGCACAGTCCAAAGAAAGTATTACTGATATGTTTGAGAGATTTCACAAGCTGGTGACTGAGCTTCAAATGAATGGGAAGGTTTACAGCACTAAGGTATTAAACATGAAGTTTCTACTATCTGCACCAAACCATCTAGAGCAAAGGGTCATATCTCTAAGAGAAAGAGATTTGAAAAAAGTCACATATGATGTGCTCTATGGGGTTTTAAAGACTCATGAGCTTGAGGTGCTTCAGAAGAGGGCTATCCAAGCCAAGCAAGGCAGAATGATAAACACATCCTGTGCCTTGATTGTCAACAAATCTGTTCAAGACCTGGAAGCATCTACAAGTCAGCTGAGAATAGAGGAGATAGTAGATGATGAAGAAACTGAAGAAGAAGTGACTGAACCTGTTAATGAAAAGGAAGAAGATGAGTTCTACACTCTTGAAGAGTTGGATGCCATGGAAAACACTTCATATGCTTTTATGGCTAGAAAATTCCCAAACATCAGATTTAAGAGGAATCAGCCCTTCAAGCCTAGACTCAAAATCATTCATTCAACAAGAGCAAGGAACCTGTGAAAGCAAACAAAAACAAATTCAAAACCAGCTATGTGGATAGGTCATCTGTGAGATGTTATAGATGCAATGACCTAGGGCATTTTGCTAGTGAATGCAAGAAGCCTAAAAAGAAGGATAAGGAGTTTCTTGAGCTTGAAGCTAAGTATGAGGCTCTGCTAAAGAAGCATACACCAGGTAAGGCCTACATAGCTGAAGGGAAGTATTGGGATGATTCTGATAGTGATGGAGAAGAACAAGAATTCTGCAACTATGCCTTGATGGCCAACTCCAAGGAAGAACCATCTGCATCAGACTCTCAGGTACCATCCCTCACTATCATAGACATGTCTGTTTCTGAATACAAATCTATGGTTGAACAACTATCTGTTGAGATGTTTAATATTCATACTAGTATGACTGTTGCTAATGAAGAAATTGCTAAACTGTCTACTAAGAATGAACTGTTGAACAAAAGAAATGAGGAACTAGAACTAACTGCTATGCAAGTAGAAAACCTTAAACAAGAAATTGAATATCTAGAGAATAAGGTTCTACGTGCTAGTCAAGTTGAGAAAGCTCTTAGGGATGAACTAGCTGAAAATGAATTTAAATTTAAAACATTTAAAAATTCCTCTAGTCTATTGCAGTCCTACCATGAGAAAAATCTAGCTAGACCTAAGGCTGCCATTGGACTTGATTATGACACTCTTAAACAGAGGAAAGGCTATGCAGTCATTGAAGATAACATTGTTGTTCAAGAGGAAGTGCCTCAGGTTTTGAAAAAGACTGAGAACCCAATATTTAAAACTCCAACACTTGAGATTGATGAGGATGCCTTACTCATTAAGCAAATGTTGGATGATGAAGATAAGGCAAAATCAAATAAACAACAAGTATCCTCTAAGAGTGAGAATGTCAAAATCAAAGCCAAGGAGCCAGTAGGAGGTAGACCTAGACCTGAGAAATTTGTGAAGTTTGTTTCAGCTGGGAATAATGAGTTTGAGAAGAAAGTGGCTAAAAAGAAACAAAACAGGAATGGCAAATTGGGGATTAACAAGGATAACAATTATGCTTATGTGCCAAATGCCCCTAGGAAAGTTTGTCAAAACTGTTTTAGCACTAATCATTTAACTCATGCATGCAAGAAACCATCTGGTAGTGTTGCTAAACCATTCTATGTTTGCTCTGTGCCTTTAAGACATAGAGACTCTCCTTTTTGTGATAAATTTGATTGTATGCCATGTAACATGAATGTAATGACTAGTTGTTTTAATTTGAGAAGACAATTCGTGGAAGGTTGCATCAGTCACAATGTTCACACACACTACACAAGAGCAAAGTCTTCAAGTCCTCATAAAGTTAGGAAGGTACCTCTGTCACCTAAGTCTAAGAACCCTGATTCTAAGACTTCTAACAGTGACAAGAAGACTAACATCAAGAAAATTGATAAGCATGCTGTTTATGATAAAACTGTTGCTAAGCCACATGGACCCAAACTTGTTTGGGTACCATAGGAGAAGTAATACCTTTGTGTTTGCAGGGCAAAGAAAGTGCAAAGAAGGTCATGTGGATTTTGGACAGTGGATGCTCAAACCATATGACTGGTGATATGGCCCTGCTATCGCAGTATGAGGAGAAGGCTGGCCCAATGGTTGCTTTTGGAGATGACAGCATTGGCAACACATTAGGATATGGCAAGTTGGAAATTGGAAATGTCATCATTGAAAATGTAGCACTGGTCAAGGGGCTCAAGCACAATCTACTTAGTGTTGGTCAATTTACTGACAGAGACTTCAAAGTGAATTTTGATAAAGATGAATGTTTGATCACCCACAAGAAGACTGGTGACTTTGCTCTATCTGGAGTAAGGAAAGGAAGCCTGTTTGTTGCCAATATGAACTCTGCAAACAAGGACAAAATTTGTTGCTTTCACTCAAAAGCATCAAATGAAGATAGTTGGCTGTGGCACAAGAAGCTATCACACTTGAACTTCAAAGGCATTAATTCTCTAGTCAAAAGGGAGTTAGTAAGAGGCATGCCCACACTTGAATTCTGTCAAGAAGGAGTGTGTGAGGCTTGTCAAAAAGGAAAAATGAAAAGATCAAGCCACAAGTCAAAGACAGTGACATCAATAACCAAGCCCCTACAACTAATTCATATGGACTTGTTTGGGCCTGTCAATATTATGTCACTAGGAAGGAAGAAGTATGCTCTAGTGATAGTTGATGATTTCACAAGGTATACATGGGTAGAATTTCTGGCATCAAAGGATGAGGCTCCACAAGTAATCATTGAGCATATAAAGAAAATTGACAAGGAAGCAAAGGCCAACAATGCAAGTGTGATTGCATTAAGAAGTGATATTGGAACAGAGTTCAGAAATGCCATGATTGAAGCATTCTACAAAGAGAATGGTATTTCTCAACAATTCTCAGCTCCAAGGACTCCACAACAAAATGGAGTTGTTGAGAGAAAGAATAGAACTCTGATTGAGGCTGCTAGAACAATGTTACTTGATGCAAAAATGCCTACATGTTTTTGGGCTGAGGCTGTGAGCACTGCATGCTATATCCAAAACAGAACCCTCATCAACAAAAACACTGGAAAGACACCTTACAACTTGATGACTGGAAAGAAGCCTACTCTAAAGTATGTTCATACTTTTGGAAGCAAATGCTTTGTGTTAAAAGACAATTCAGAATATGTTGGAAAGTTTGATGCAAAAGCATTTGAAGGAATTTTTCTTGGCTACTCTATGGAAAGAATTGCATACAAAGTTTATGTCATCAGTCAAAAGAAAGTTATGGAAAGCACAGATGTGACATTTGATGACGGCAAACTACCTGGATTAGAAGAAGCCAATGATGAAGATAAAGATCCTTTAAAGTTTGACAATCTAGATGATTCTGATGAGGAGATTGAAACTGAATTTGAGCCCACAATCCAACAAACTCAAGTGAATGAAGAACCTGTGTCAATCAACAATGAAGAAACAAGCATCCAAGACACACCTGTGATTAGTGGCAACTTCACAGGGGGAGGAAATGTAAATGATCATGATCTAGATGATGAAGCAACATCAAGGCTGAGAAATCAATCTGAACATACAAGGAAATGGGATAAATCACATACTGCAGATCAGATAATTGGAGATCTAAATACAGGAGTGAGGACAAGGAGAGCAACTCTAAATGAATGTCTCTATGGTTGCTTTCTATCCCAAGTTGAGCCTAAGAAACTTGATGATGCATTGTTGGATCCTGATTGGATAATTGCTATGCAAGAGGAGCTAAATCAATTTGAAAGAAGCAAAGTATGGGAACTTGTGCCTGCACCAAAGGATAGAACCATTGTTGAACAAAATGGGTTCTAAGGAATAAGATGGATGAAAATGGTGTAGTCATAAGAAACAAAGCAAGGTTGGTTGCAAAAGGATACTCTTAACAAGAAGGCATTGACAATGATGAGACTTTTGCTCCTGTTGCTAGACTAGAGGCCATCAGAATTTTCTTTGCATTTGCTGCACATTCTAATTTCAAGGTTTATCAAATGGATGTCAAGAGTGCATTTCTGAATGGGGAGTTGGAAGAAGAAGTATATGTGCAACAGCCACCTGGCTTTGAGGATCCACAATTCCCTCACTTTGTCTACAGATTGCTTAAAGCATTGTATGGACTTAAGTGAAAGGCATATGATGTAGCCTATTTGTATTTCGAGGATACAACTCAACTTAAACAAGATTGTATTAGTAAATAGTATATAGACTGTCACAAGGAATCTCAGATTGTATTATCTGTCAGAAGAAAAAGATCAAGGTCAATCTACAGACTTGAAGAATTACAACATTGAAAGAAGTTCAAACATCTGATCAAGCCTCAGTGATGTATTCGTTAAAGAAGTGGATTCATTTAAAGTGACAGAGATTTCAACAGTGACAGAGACAGTACAGAAGAATTAATGGAGAGAGAAGAAAAGAAGAAAAGAAAAGGAACCAGATTTTAAAGTCAATATATGAAGAACAGTCATTGCGGTTAGTCACTCATGAACCAGACAGTACATCGAGTGTCAACATTAAACAATGGTTGTTTATCATTAACTTCAGTGGTTCAAGCTGTCAGGACTGGTATGGTGAGAGAAGAATTAAACCAAAGCTTAGAGTCAAAAATAAAGAAAAGCCGTTGAAGTTAGTCGCTCATGAACCAGACCGTGCATCGAGCGTCAACAAAAATTCGGTGGTAATTCTTTATTACTTTCAGTGGTTCTCGTAAAAGAATTGGTTATCAAGTGATTTATATTAATTCTCATTTAATTAATATAATTATGTAATTTATTTAATTAATAAATTAATTCATTCTGAATTAATTTATTTATTAAATTAATTATCATATTAATTAACTTTGAATTAATGTATTAATCTTATTTGATTTAATTATAAATTTAATTAATTAATCATTACTTTTCTAAATGATTAATTGATTAAGTAAAATAATTAAATTAAATATAAAAAGAAATATGGCTGCTTGATTATTCTGTTGGGCCAAATTAAAAAGAAAAGAATGGGCCAAAAGAATTAGAAAAGAATCTGGGCAGAGAAAAATAAAAAAAAGAAGAAAGAAATATTGGGCTTGCAAATCCAGCCCAGTTACCAATCCAATTCATATGTGTTGGCTGTGATATGTAAAAGGAAATGAACACTGAATGACTAAACAATTGAATTGTAAAGACAACAAACAGACAAGAAAAACCATGCATGTTGCCTGTTGCAGTTGTTGTCGGCAGGAGGATGACGCGCCAACCAGCGCGTGTCTTTCACGCGTTGGACAAATTAACATCAAAAACGCGCGTGGCCTGCACCCTCTTGTCTCTGCAACTGTTCGTTGTCAAGGCCAGCTAGTCCAGTTTATTCAACAAACACAATTCTAAGTTATACCGATTGTTATATTGGTTAAAGGATTGTCATATCAGCCTTGATTGTTATACCGATTGTTATATTAAGTCAAAAGAAAAATGGGACAGTCATATTAATTCAAATAATAGTCATACCGACTGTTATATTGAATTAATGGATTGTTATATTAGTACAAATGACAGTCATATTAAGATGATTGGATAGTCATACCGATAGTTATATCAGTTCAAGTCAGCAAATTGTATAAAACAAGCAGGAGACAGCAGCCAGAAGCAGAAGACACACGGGACATAACATCAAACAAACTCAGCAGCCTCCATCTTTCTCTCTCAAATATTCCAAGAACACAAGAACTGATTATTTTCTGTAAAATCAAGTTCAACACCTTTGTAATATTTTATCCGGTGGAACTTGATTATTTATTGTTCTTGTACTACTAGCGAATTAAGTTTCCTAGTTCTAATCTTGATTTTTATTAACTAAATTAGAAAAGTTTATGTCGAATTTTCTAAATTAGTTTTTATCAACTTGATTAATTTCTGTACTGAAATTGTAACACCCATCAAGTTAATATATTGTTATATTCAACTTGAAATTTGTGTTATATTATTCCGCACAAAATATTCGTTTAAGTGAAAATTGTTTAAAGAATAAATTTTGAGAAAATGGTATAGGTTGTATTCAACCCCCCCTTCTACAATCTTATCGGACCTAACAATTGGTATCAGAGCCTATTGATTGATACACAAATCAAGATCCTATTTTTATTCAGTCAAAAATCCATTTCAAATTTTTAACTCACTTAAAAATTCATCATGTCTTCAAAAATTGGAATTGTTAAGATACCCATATTTGACAAGGAGAATTATGAACTATGGAAAAAGAAAATGATCCTTTTTCTACAAGTGGCCAATCCTAAATATTTAGGAATATTGAAAAACGGGCCAATAGTTCCTATGATTACTGAAGAGGAAATAATCGTGGAAGGAGTTGTTGTAGTTCCTGCAAGGATATATCCAAAGGACATTAGTGTTTATACAAATGATGACAAAGTGGATATTGCCCTTGATCTTAATGTACAATTAATTTTGATGGAATCCCTAGATGCGATCATGTGCAACCATGTTATTAACTGTAAAGATGCCAAGCATATCTGGGACACCATTATAACAATAAACGAGGGAACTAAGAAAGTCAGGGAAAATAGATTGGAAGCTAAGATTGTTCAACCTTACAGCTCTGAAAAAGAACTGATTGTAGCAGAGTATGGGAAGACAGCTACAAGTCAGGGTTGTAGAGAATTTTATTCGTCAGAGGAGCTGGAGCAGTTGGAGGATCAATCAATGGCACTGGTTGTAAGACAATTTAATCATTTCAGATTTAGAAGAAATCCTAATTTCAGACTCAGGTCTACTGAGAACAGATTCCAGCAAGGAGGTTCATCCTCAAGTGGCACAAGGGTTGGCTACAAGACTGGAATGGTAGACAGAAGCAAGATCAGGTGCTTCAACTGTAATGAAATGGGACATTTTGCAACTGAGTGTCATCGACCTGAACAAGATGCAAGGAGAGAGTATGCATCTGGTAAGAAGAACACAGACACGGCCTATGTGGTACAAGGCAAAAGCTGGGATGACACAGACAGTGAAGATGAAGAAGTTGGAAACTTTGCACTGGTGGCAAATGCTGAATCATCAACTTATTACACCACACCGGTAATTCTTACTGATGCTGAGTTAATTGATAGTTTACGTAGTTCCTTGAATAAGGCAGAAAGAGGGTACGAGAGAATAAGTCTTGTTAACACTAACCTTGAAAATGAAATGTTAGATTTAAAAAAGGTGCAGGTTAATCAAGATAAGAATATAGAAGAAATAGCTCGACTTAACTACAGAGAAAAGGGTCTAGGAGAATACATGGTAAAACAAGTTGATAAGATTGCTGAACAAGAAACAAAGATTAGAGAACTTGAAACACAGGTTAGAGCTTGTTATAATACTGTTAAAGTTTCTAAAGAGTTCTTCAATAAACAAGCAGTAGAACAAACTGTAGGAATAGGGTTTGATTACAGTCAAGCTGTTGGTTCTTTGAGTAATCGTTCTCCTAATTCTATCTCAGCTAAAGAAAGAGGTATACCACATATTCTCAAGAATGTTGAAAAACCAATGTTTACAAAATCTGATGCTGGACCACCAGATATTCTTTCTATGGTTATACAAGAAGAAATGAGAAATGAGGACAGTGCAAATGGCACAGTCTTTGTTAAGGATAAATGTGTTAAGAATAAATCTGTTAAGAAAGCTAATTCAAAGAATGTTTCATCCAAGAAAGATGTCACAATCCTTGTTAAGGCTAAATCTGTTGAGGACACTAATCCAGAAAATGTTTCATCCAAGAAGGATGTACCTAAAGTGCCAGTCAAGGTTGTTGAAACAACTAGTTCTTCTAAGACTGGATTAGGTAGTAATAAGTCGAAGCAGAACAATAACATGTCTAACATGTATTCCATGCCTATCATTGATGCTAATCATAAAGCATGTGGTGTTGTAAATTGTATGTCTTGTACTTTTAATGTTATGACTGTTTACTTCAATGGTAATCATGCATGTGCTGATAAGACTGCTCCTCGACAACACATGAACAGGAATAATGTTAAATCAAAGACTGCTAGTCCTCCTCATGTTAGGAGAGAGACATTTGTACCAAAGCCTAAACAAAGTTTTACTAAGGCTGTTTACAAGGTCAAATGTCCAGTCAGTGAAACAAATGTTATTGCTGCTAAAAAGACATGGATACCCAAGATGAAATCAAAGATTGTCAAAGCTGTTTATAGGGTTAAATGTCCAGTCCCCTTGAAAAATGTTGTTATGAAGATTAAGAATGTTGTTTTGTCTGACAAAGGCCAATACTTCAAGTATTCCGGACCCAATCAAATTTGGGTCCTAAAAAGGGTTTAACTGTTTTGGTATTGCAGGGTGTGTAACAGGTACATCGTGTTATGTGGATTCTGGACAGTGGATGTTCAAGGCATATGACCGAAGATAGAGCCCTGCTATCAAGAGTGGTGACGGTATCTGACCAAGTGGTTTATCCCTTGGAGACAACAGCAAGGGTATGACCTAGGGTCAAGACTATTCAATAGCTAAGGAATGTTGTCAGTAATAAAGCATCTTTTACTAGATGAAGAGCCTACTGTTCGAGGATTAAGGAAAGAGAACTTATCTGTAGTTGACATGGAATCTCAGTCAAAGGTGAAGTCAACAAGGTCAAATCTAAAGCTTCATCAGACAGGAGTTCAGCTATGACATAAGGAGCTCTCTCATCTGAATGTCATATCAAGAGATTCTTTCCTGAAAATCGAATCAGCAAAGGAGACTGCTTCATCTGAAATTAAAGTAAAATGAAATTACGAGGCATGTCATAAAGGGAAGTCAAAAAGAATCACACAGAAGTTCTACATCAAAGAAAAATATACTTTAGTGGTGATGACTGATGGCTTCTCTCCACAAACAAGTTGTTGTTCAAACAATCTGAAGACAAGACACCACTGATGGTGATTGATCACATCTAGAAGAGTGTCAGGAAGCAAAATTAACTATGACAACTTGGAGACCAGATTACAGGACCTATCAATTAGTGTTCTGAATGATTTCTACACCTTCAAGAGTATTAATGCTGAAGCAGTCAATAGTTTGCTACTGACATGATTAAACCCTGATCAGTAAGAAATATAGGAAGACCCCACAAGTATGAAGAAAATTGTTTTGCAATGATAAATGAAAGTGAGCATCCTAGCAATCAGCTAATGCTCAAGAGGTTAATTTCCTTGGTTACTTGGTGGAGTCAACAGCCTACAGGGTGATTGTTATTAATCAACAGAAGGTGATTGAAAGTCTTTGTGATGTTCATCGACTTCTAGCTCCCAGCTGTGAATGGTAATGATGATTCAGATCCAAGCAATGTCAACATTGAGAATCTTCATGTAAACCCAGCAACAGCTTAGGGGGAGCAACAGAAGGATCAACTAGTCAACTCAACACCACACTGAAAGTCAAAGGACACTATGAGAACATGTCTGCCAAGACAAAGAATGTTGGGTCAATTAATTCTTTGTCCTAGTTCTTAGTGTTTCTAATGGTGAAAGTAAAAGACTAGCAGAGCTTCAAATACTAATGATTATTTCTTTAGTTTTCTTTTAGAAGAAACTGAGAAAGCTATAAAAGCTCTGAAAGATCCAAGTTGAGTGATTGCAATGCAAGATGATCTCAATCAGTACAAAAGGCAGATTGAAGGGAAGCTGGTATCCAGACCAAACAACAAGGCTGTATTTGGTACAAGGATAACCAGAAGTCTACCTGGATGATGTCAAGGCATTGTTATGAGGGACAAAGCCAAACTGGATGCTAGGTTACAATTTGATCAAACAGTATATTTGACAAGAAGCACCAGTGACAAGACTTGAGGATATCAGGCACCTGCTGCACATTCAAGATTATAATGGACATCTAGACCTAATGAATCTGGATGCTAGAGGAATGTGAACAAGTGCACTCCTGGTTGGTGAGATAATTGAAGATCTCTACAGGTTAGTATAAACTGGTATCATCACTCAAGCAAACATGGAATACATGGTATGACACCCTAACTATAATTTAATATTTGGTATCAATCTTTAACAGTTGGTATCTTTTAATAATTAGTGTCATATTCATAGAACTCTCTACATATTTAGGCACAACCATAAATGATATATATATGTGCAATGATATCTTGATTATATTATATGTTGGTCTACTAGCTATAAATTGGTATCAAGATATTTGCTGTTTTGTTGTTGGTAAAGTTGAAATTCTTTTGATTTGCTTTAGTAAGCCAAAAGAATGATGACAATAAAAGTAAGTCAAGGATCTTTTGTTTCTATTCAGAAGATTCTAGACCTGTTAAGACTACCTACCAACAAACCACTGTAGCTGGCTTTTGACCTATTAGCTTGGACCTAACAAGTTGGCAATCAAAAATCTTTAGATGGACCCGGATCTTAGGAAATGGTACTCTAGAGATATTTGACCCAACAAGTTCAGGATCTACTAATTAGGACCTAATCAGGCTATAGAGGAATCATCAGCTCATTATCTTATTCAATTGCTAATAGATCACTTACACACATATTTTATTCTCAATATGCAAATGTGCATGGTCCCAAGTGGATTCTTGAGAATCTATTCTTGTAGTTATTACACTTGATTTTCAAATGTCTTAAGTTGGACCCAAATCTAAAGAGATGGTACCCTAGAGACATTAGTTCTGACATGTTTTGCTACATAGAGACAGATCAAATGAGTTGTACGAAAGCAGGAGAACACAAGGAATCAATTTCATCTCCAACAACTCGGTGGAACACTCAAGGACTAAGCAACTGGCATAAGGTATCAATTATTTCGAGAGCATGTCTTTAATTAAGAACAACTTGCAGACACGTTTGCTAAATCACTTGATGAAATTAATTTTTCAAGATTGGTTTGTAAACTTGGGATTTTATTAATGCTATATGATTTGTAAGTCCCATCTGTAAAGTAATTCTTAAGTAAGCTCACAAGTTTTCAATTGTCTGTATTGAAAGGACTTGTGAACTTATTTACATCCAGACCTCACACTGAAAATTATCTGTTGAATGATTGCCATGTGTATAATTGCAATATATTTTAGTGGTGATTATTTAAGGATAATTTAAATACTTAAATGCTAAAATCTAACTCATAGAGATTTAGTATTTAATTATTTATTTTGATTTATATGGGTTACGGACATGAAGCAATTCAATTTAGTATTTGCTCTGTACCTTATATTTATTAAAATAAATAAACAATATAACTAATTTGGACCTAATCTGTATTGGTCTTCAATTAGTTGTAAGATGTTAATTCTAGTGAATTTTATCAATGCTCCATTTTCAGAAATTCACTATAATTAATATTATGGTTCTAACAATTGGTTGTATTGAAATTTTGACTTATATCAGTTAATGATATTTAGTTAGAATTCTATTTACTAACTAATTGTGAGATGTATTTGTATGTGTGAAATTACTTAGAACTCCTCTAAGTAATCATTGTTATATCTTTTACAATTCACTCATATTATCATACATGGTATAAAAATTCTCTAAGTAGAACTATGGATATTGAAATATCTAAAGTTACCATAGTTCAATTACTTTGAATAATTTTTATGCTTATTTGCAAGATTCTAATCACTTTGATAATAAATGTTATATACTATGGATCAAGGTGTATTGGACTTAGAATATTATTTCTAAGATTGCAGACAAGACAGTCTTGGTAATCAAGGTTTATTTTTAGAACCAAGATTGTCTACCAACAAACAGTTGTTAGGAGTTAACAATTGTTGTTATCGAGGAGTTGCCTTGAAGTCATAAGATTAAAATGTTAATGATGATAATTATCCAAGTGATAGTGGTAGAAACAATTTTGTTATTGGCAATACCAATGTCACTGGAAAATAATCATCAAGTCATTCTCGCAATAACTCGAGGGAAGTAAACAAAGGATTCACTAGTCAAACACAACATCACAATGAAGAACAAGGTGATTCATCAAGATCCAACTTTCTCAGACAGTGTGTTTGGAATAGAGCTGATCATTGGAGATCCAGATGTTGTAGTAAGAACTAAAAGGGCTTCTCAGAATCAAGGTATAGAATCGAAGGAATCTGAGAAAGCACTTGCGAATCTGGAAAAACAAGAAACGTGGAAGTTGGTGCCAAGGTTTGAGCACTAAGTAACTGGTATGACATTCTTCTCGAATTCTATCTTGTCATCTTTCTATAAGAATTGTCATAATCATTTTAATGCGTTAATCCATGTTTCTTTATTTTAGAATAATAATTTTCTCTAAAAATATTTATCTCTAATTCTCTAGTTAGAATTTTTGAGGAAGCTATTTTTGTTGAAAATTTTATTATTTTAAAATAGCTGCCATATTTATGATAGTTTATTAAATCATATTTTCTCTCTAAATAATTTTCTAGTAGAAAGTTGTTTTGTCAGAAAATATATGGATTTGATAACCTATTATAAATACTCTTGTATATACTTAATGTTTTTGTACATGTATTGTAATTTTTAAATGTTAATCTTATTTAACATGTTTTGTAGTGTTTGTCTTTTTATTTTAGTCTTATGTCTGTTTATAGGTTAAGCTATGAAAATTATTAATTTATGTATATTTTTATTTTATTCGAATTTTTCTTTTCTTTTCAATTTTTAGTTTATATAATTATTATGTATATTATTTCTTATTTTTGTATATTCTGTTTCATGTGTATATAAATAGTTTGTATAGTTTTTTCAGTTTAGTCACTATACTTGCAAAACTTATAAATAGGTCCATGTACTTGGTTCTTTTGTTGTTCTTCTTTTTAACACACACAAAACCTGTAGGTTAAGTATAAATCTTTGTTTTGTGATTGATGTTAACAGATTTTAGTGTTAAGGACTTAACAATTGACCAATGTTGGTATCCAATTGGTATGTGTCTATACAATTGGTTAGGAACTAATGTTTGATTTTCAGGATCTAACAATTGGAAGACAAGACCTATCGTGTGCTAACAATTTCTAATAGCTGGTATCTATCATGCAGGACCTAAAACATGATAAAATAGTTTTGTTTGTATTGGTTTAAACATTAACATACATTGATTCGATTAATATTTATTAATTGGATTTTTGCCTATGTTCTTGTTTTGTAAAACCGACTCAAGATCTATATCTTCCTAAATTCAAAATCTCTTTCTACAGCTGTGATTGCTTACATTGTAAATCTTTTGAAATCACAACTGTACATCATTTCACTTAAGATAAATGCAATATTTTCTTAGAAAATTTTTCAAATGTTAAAAATGCATTCTCTCTCTATGTTGCTCATATTCTGTGATGTAGGTTCATCTACATGAAATTCTGTATTCTCACTTGTTTAGTCATAAGGTTGTAAACCCAACAACTTTTATCCCAGACTACAGTCAAACTCAAACACATTCTGTCTTACACCCTAAATAGAAGTAACCTATCAGACTAGAGGTCACCAGGGAGTAACTGCACTTGATGCAGAAAACAAGGATGTGTGGGATATTCAGTTGGAGAGTCACTACCTTGTACACTATCCAAAATATTTCATATGCACAAAGTGAGATTGCACACACCAAGGATGAATTGACGGAAACCTGTAATCCAACCATTTTACGGTTAGGATTATAAGTTAAAGGTTCTTTAATGAATCAAGAGTCTTCACAGACCTCGAGAGTAGGTATTGATCTCAAATGCAAAATTCAACAAGATCATTATCTAACTCCCCAGAGGGAACATCTCTGGATCCTACGGGTAACGGATCCGACATAGGTGCGGATCGGCAACTTGTGAACTATGATTCAGATTTTACCTGATGAGTTTAACAAGGTAATGTCTTCACAGACATTAGAAGGGAATCTTGGTCTCAATGCTAAATTTATGGATCATTGTTTACCTTCTCAGAATTCAAATCTGAAAACCCTAAAAAGGGAAATTAGCAACTTGTAGATTATGACTCAGATTCGTCTGACGAGTCCAACGAGGATTTGGGATTTGCGAACTCCCATTGCACCACCACTGACCTCTCTAGAAGGGGCTATGGTGATTTTTCCTTGCAGGTACACTAAAGGATGTTGGAGCAATGAGTGAAACACTAGTGAGCAAGAGTGTAAACACAGAGAGAAGTGAGACACTCAACACAAATGAGTGGAGAGAAGAGTGAAACACTTGTGAGGTACACTAAACACTATCACACACTCACAGTGAGGAAGAAAATGATACTTCCTTTCTAACAAAGCTTTATCAATTGATTTCAATGTACTCTAATGATTGGTATAAATTGGTAACAATTTGGTATCAACTACTTTGTCAATTAGTTGAATGGAGGATTCCTCAACTAAGGGGGAGAGATATATTGAAAAAGATATATTCAAGCTTAAGGATTACCTTAGTAGGATATACTCAACTAAGGGGGAGAAGTATTGGGGTACAAGTAAAAGAAGAGTGAGTTAGAAAGGGGGAGAAGTAAAGACTGTGCTTAGGATGAGAAGCAAGTCTAGTTACTAAGGGGGAGCCTCAAGTCTAGTTACTAAGGGGGAGCCTTAGATGAAGAAGCAAAAGAACTTTCGTTTGTTATGAAAGTGGAGATATAAGGAGAATTACATCACAATACTATTCTATTAGTCTTTCAATGTACTATGTATAAAGGCTAAGTGGAAGAGTAGTAAATTCACCAGCATTTATAGAAATGGTATTGATTCACCATTGTCTATATAGTAGGAACAACTATTTTTCTTTAGTGAGAAAAGCTGTGTCAGAAATGGGAAGTGGTTGTAAATCAAGAACTGCTGATAATCACCAATGTAAGATGTGAAGGATTATCAGGCAGAGATATGAAGAATCAGAAATGAAGATGAGTTATCTATTGAAGATCAGTTCAGTGCTAAAGGAACAATCATCTATCATTTCATCAACTGAAGATTCTGGAATTGTTAAATCTAAACCAGAGAAATTTTTTTTTTGTATTATTTACTAAGCTTTGAAGTGCTTTATCTTTTTCTTGTTTAAGTGAGTTAGTTGAGTTATCCTCTAGGTATTTGCTTGTTATTGTCTAACAAACAAATAGGGGGAGATTGAAAGGCATATGATGTAGCCTATTTGTATTTCGAGGATACAACTCAACTTAAACAAGATTGTATTAGTAAATAGTATATAGACTGTCACAAGGAATCTCAGATTGTATTATCTGTCAGAAGAAAAAGATCAAGGTCAATCTACAGACTTGAAGAATTACAACATTGAAAGAAGTTCAGACATCTGATCAAGCCTCAGTGATGTATTCGTTAAAGAAGTGGATTCATTTAAAGTGACAGAGATTTCAACAGTGACAGAGACAGTACAGAAGAATTAATGGAGAGAGAAGAAAAGAAGAAAAGAAAAGGAACCAGATTTTAAAGTCAATATATGAAGAACAGTCATTGCGGTTAGTCACTCATGAACCAGACAGTACATCGAGTGTCAACATTAAACAGTGGTTGTTTATCATTAACTTCAGTGGTTCAAGCTGTCAAGACTGGTATGTTGAGAGAAGAATTAAACCAAAGCTTAGAGTCAAAAATAAAGAAAAGCCGTTGGAGTTAGTCGCTCATGAACCAGACCGTGCATCGAGCGTCAACAAAAATTCGGTGGTAATTCTTTATTACTTTCAGTGGTTCTCGTAAAAGAATTGGTTATCAAGTGATTTATATTAATTCTCATTTAATTAATATAATTTTGTAATTTATTTAATTAATAAATTAATTCATTCTGAATTAATTTATTTATTAAATTAATTATCATATTAATTAACTTTGAATTAATGTATTAATCTTATTTGATTTAATTATAAATTTAATTAATTAATCATTACTTTTCTAAATGATTAATTGATTAAGTAAAATAATTAAATTAAATATAAAAAGAAATATGGCTGCTTGATTATTCTGTTGGGCCAAATTAAAAAGAAAAGAATGGGCCAAAAGAATTAGAAAAGAATCTGGGCTGAGAAAAATAAAAAAAAGAAGAAAGAAATATTGGGCTTGTAAATCCAGCCCAGTTACCAATCCAATTCATATGTGTTGGCTGTGATATGTAAAAGGAAATGAACACTGAATGACTAAACAATTGAATTGTAAAGACAACAAACAGACAAGAAAAACCATGCATGTTGCCTGTTGCAGTTGTTGTCGGCAGGAGGATGACGCGCCAACCAGCGCGTGTCTTTCACGCATCGGACAAATTAACATCAAAAACGCGCGTGGCCTGCACCCTCTTGTCTCTGCAACTGTTCGTTGTCAAGGCCAGCTAATCCAGTTTATTCAACAAACACAATTCTAAGTTATACCGATTGTTATATTGGTTAAAGGATTGTCATATCAGCCTTGATTGTTATACCGATTGTTATATTAAGTCAAAAGAAAAATGGGACAGTCATATTAATTCAAATAATAGTCATACCGACTGTTATATTGAATTAATGGATTGTTATATTAGTACAAATGACAGTCATATTAAGCTGATTGGATAGTCATACCGATAGTTATATCAGTTCAAGTCAGCAAATTGTATAAAACAAGCAGGAGACAGCAGCCAGAAGCAGAAGACACACGGGACATAACATCAAACAAACTCAGCAGCCTCCATCTTTCTCTCTCAAATATTCCAAGAACACAAGAACTGATTATTTTCTGTAAAATCAAGTTCAACACCTTTGTAATATTTTATCCGGTGGAACTTGATTATTTATTGTTCTTGTACTACTAGCGAATTAAGTTTCCTAGTTCTAATCTTGATTTTTATTAACTAAATTAGAAAAGTTCATGTCGAATTTTCTAAATTAGTTTTTATCAACTTGATTAATTTCTGTACTGAAATTGTAACACCCATCAAGTTAATATATTGTTATATTCAACTTGAAATTTGTGTTATATTATTCCGCACAAAATATTCGTTTAAGTGAAAATTGTTTAACGAATAAATTTTGAGAAAATGGTATAGATTGTATTCAACCCCCCCTTCTACAATCTTATCGGACCTAACATTAAGCAAGCTCCTAGGGCATGGTATGACACACTATCACAATTTCTACTGGAGAATCAATTCACTAGAGGCACACTGGACAAGATACTGTTTTACAAAAAACATGGTGATGATATTATCTTAGTTCAAATCTATGTGGATGATTTCATATTTGGCTCTACAAATGAGAAGCTGTGTGAGAAATTCTCTAAGCTCATGCAGAGCAGATATGAGATGAGTATGATGGGAGAATTAACATTCTTTCTTGGGCTGCAAGTTAGTCAAAGGAAGGATGGCATTTTTATAAGTCAATCCAAATACATCAAGGATCTATTGAAGAAATTTGACTTGGAAGAATGCTCTGTTAGGTCAAATATGTTTGTAGAAGGGGGGGGGGGGGTTGAATACAAACAGTACTGTTTAATCGAAATTTGTCCGGATAATTTAATTTATATTTTGACAAATTTGAGCGGAATTAAATGAAACAAAATTCAAGTTGAATATAAAATTATATTAACTTGAGGGGTTTGTTACAAATACAGTACAGAATTTATATCTAGTTAATAAAAACAAATTAGAAAATTCGACATGAATTTTTCTAGATTTGTTAATAAAAATCAAGATATAGATTAGGAGTAAAAACTCGCTAATAGTACAAGAGTATCAAGTAAACCAGTTCTATCGGATCAGATATTAAAAATAAGATGAACTTGATTTTCTATAAATTTTTCTGCTTCTTGTGCTGTGTTCTTGATGAGAGAGAAGAGAGAAATCTGCTTTGAATGTAATATTTTGATCTGTCTGATGTCTTCTGTCGATTTGTCTTGATATATAACAATCACTGCCTCTTTATCTTCAAATATAACTGTCAAGACAATCGGCAATACAATTTATTCTTCCAAGACAACCAATTTTGTACTGCCAAGACAATAGGCAATACAATCGTCAAGACAATCAGGTTCTTCCAAGACAATTGGCAAGACAATCAAATTCTGAGATCTTTGTCTTGCTTTATCAAAAATTATCATTCTGTCTGAAGCTTTTTCTTTTTGATCATTATCAAGACAATCTGATTTGAACTGTCAAGACAATCGTCAAGACAATCAAATCAGATTTTTATTCTACTTTTTAAAAGCTTTTCAGAAATTATCATTACCAAGACAGTCGGCAAGACAATCAGAGATTGTCTTGCTTTACTGATTTCTTCTTCAAGACAATCGGCAAGACAATCTCTTATTGTCTTGTTATTCTGATTTAAGCCTCCAAAACAATCGGCAAGACAATCAGGGATTGTCTTGCCAGTTCATTTTTCAGAATTAAATTAAAATTGATTAACAAATAATCATTTTAATTTATTCTTACTTAAATAATTAATCAGATTTAATTAATCTAATAATTAATTTAATTAAAGAATTAATTCAAGATGAATTAATTAATTAATTAATTAAATTGACTACTTGATTTAAATTAATTAAAGAAGAATAATTATATATCCTTGGATTGTCTTAATTCTTTTCTGAATACTGAAAGTAATAAAGGAATACCACTGAACATTTTGTTGACGTTCCATGCACGGCCTGGTTCATGAACGACTAACTTCAATGACTGTCCTTTAATTTTCACATTAGAAATGTGATTCATTTCTCTTCTCATTTCTTTCTCCTTCTTGTACTTCACTGTATACTGTCTGAACCTGTCACTCTAGAAATCTCTGTCTTAAAAATAAATCCACTTCTTTGATGCTATACTGAGGCTTGATCAACAATCTGAACTTCTTCCAGTGTAAAACATCAAAACTATAGATTGACTTTAGGGTTTTTCTTCTGACAGATAGCACCTCCTGAGATTCCTGTGACAGTTAAAGTTATTTACTTATTACAATCTAAGCTTAAGTTGAGTTGAGTCCTCGAACTACAAATAGGCTGTGTCATATGCCTTTCAATCTCCCCCTATTTGTTTGTTAGACGATAACAAGCAAATACCTAGAGGATTACTCAACTAACTCAACTTAACTTAGTAGAAGATAAAACTTTAAACACAAAGTAAATAAAAGAAAAGTTCTGGTTTATGTTTAACATTGTCCAGATTCAAACATAAAAGATAAATACAAGATAGATGATCCTCTAGACTGAACATATAATACAATTTTCTATCTTGACCTATCTAAGCTTTAAAGATATCACATGTAGAGCTGATCTTCACTTTGAAGTTTCTTCATCCTTTATCTCTCCAGGTTCAACTTCATCTTCTTGCTCTAGAAATCTTCTGATATTCTCTATGTCAAATCGTTCTTGATCATCCAAGGTTTTGATCAAATCCTTGTCAAGTACACGTTCATAATCTGACACAAGACCTTTGGGTTTCTTAGGCAAGATTCCAAGGTTACCCCATAGCCGATTCCGAAGTATGTAATATTTCTTTTCAAAGCCAGTTAAAGCATATGATCGAATAATATCAGCAACAAAGATACTTTCTTTATCTTCGAATCCTGTAGTCCTCAGCATATGTTCTAACCAGACCAGATGAGATGCAGTGTATAATTTCATCGACTTGGAATCAAGGAAGCAAGAGTGTAGTGTATTACCCTTGAGAAACTTAACATGATGTGGAGTTTGAATAACTTGTGGACTATTCCTCTGAGCAAACTCCAAAAGTCTTTCATGAAGTAAAATATTCAGTTCAGAAAACCTTTTTACCTTTAGGGACATAATCCACAGTTCAATCAAGCTTCTCTATTGAAAGATTTGAAGTGACACATAGAGAGAACCCATTGTACGAGAGTCAATCTGAATTATCAGTTGATCTGCACATCTGTCAAACCCAGCTACTATCCTCGAGATTTCCAGCATCAGTGCATCCATATATTGCAAGAAATTTGGATTGGTCTCTTGAAACTGTTGAAGTAGTTGGAGAAAACGTTCATCATCATTAGCAGTGTTCTGAATAGAATTAAAAATTTCTCTTGCTCTATCCCACTTTGGACCAATCTTCAACTGAATATCTCTTTTCATTTCCTGTACACTGATTGCATGTAGCTTTTGTTTCTCTGCATCTTCAGCTTGCTTCAGCTTCAATCTTTCATTCACTACCTGTCTGGTCTTCTCAAGCTTAGCTTGTCTCATCTGACGATCAGCTTTCTCCTCTTGAAGTTCTTTCTCAAATTCAGGATCATCTTGCTAGTTTGAAAGATCTTCTTCGATATCATTTAATTGTTGTACTTCAAACTTACTATTCTTGAGATCGAAATCAAACTCGAATACATCCTGATCATGAGCAGCTTTTTCTTTTCCCTTGGTAGACTTCTCAGACTTCTCCTTATGCCTCCCTTGACCTCCTGACTTACTTCCTCCTGCTTCTCCAGACTTACCTGCTCCTCCATCTCTAGACTTCTCTCCCTTAGTTGAGGAATCCTCTATAGACTTTCGTTGACTATCAAGCTCCCTATTTGCATCATTATCCCCTTCATTATCATCATCATAGTCTTCAAAATATGCTCTTTGTTCTGGTGTGATATTATGAGTAGGTTTAACAATGTTGTATAGATGATCAAGTCCTTCAAACATGTAATCATACTTTTCTTCAAGCTTCGCAAAGGTTGTTGAATATGATTGAGCCGTTTCATGCATTTCCACTTGAAGTTCATCCGCCCTATTAGAGAGTCTGTCAATAGCATTTAGAATATCTGTTCTTTCTGTAGATGCCTGAGAGTTGGATTGTATCAATGTATTGATTGCTGGAGTGAGTGTAGTCTTTATGTTGTGGACATCGTCACGAATAATCATGAGCTGATTGTTGACAGAGGTGGAAGAAGAAGACCGTTCATCCACTTGTGCTTTTAAAACTTGTTTTTCAGCCTCAGTTTCCATCAATTTCTTTTGCAGATCTTTGATTTGAGCTATGAGAGACAAAGTGTTTGTGTCAGTGTGTGCGCTCACCTGATGTTCACTCAAGGATATGTCACTCTCCTTTCGTGCATGTGTCTCACTCATATTTAAGGTGGTCCTCACATCACTCAATACTAGCTCCTTTCCTTAAGATGTACCTGCATAAGAAATCACCCTAGCCTCTTCTGGAGAGGTCAGTGGTGGTGCAATGGGAGTTCGCAATTCCCAATCCTCAGTCATCTCTATCAATTCATTTGGATTTGATAACTGAATTTCTTCAGTGATAGGATGACCAAGTTGCCCTTCACTTTCTCCAGACAAATCTGCGAGTGAAGAATCCCTTGAGGGAGCCAGGAATGTTCCTCCTGGGAGGGGAGATGATAACTCTATTATAACTAGCAGAGAGTCAAGATTTCCCTCTGAAGCCTGTGAAGGCTCTTCTACCGTAACAATGGTAGGCACTGTAACAATCCTATCGTGCACTCCTTTCTCAGTGTCCTTAACAACATCAGATTCTACGGTAATGTTTTCCCCCATTGTGAGTAATAGAGGTGTGCTTGACTCTGTACAAGGTGCCACGGCCCTTTGGCGAATTTCAATAATTGCATCCTGTTGAGAGGATGAAATTAGTAACAGTTCATCGGACATTTCAATGTCCAAGTCCTGTTGGGAGGAAATGGATGGGCTGAAAGATGCCTCAGGTAGTAGGTTTCTTCTCTTCTTTGGTGGAGGCAGAGCTGTGGGATCACTCACATTATCACTTCTTCTATCAGCTCTTTTTGTCAACAACTTGCTTTTGGCTTTAGGTTTAGAGATTTGGTTAGACACAGTGTTTGGCTTTAAGACCTGGGATAGAGGTTGTGGTTCTACAACCTCTTGGTCTGACCTATCAGCCACTTGGGCTCCAGAAACAGTTTGAGAGATAGAAGGCAATACCTGCTCCATTGATGCAGTAGCTGTACCTGAAGGAATAGATTGTTCCATTTGATGTTGATGTTCAGGGACAGGTACATTTTGAGGTTCAGGTTCAGGTGCATTCACAAGTCGAGGAATGACAGGTAGATTTATGAAGTTAGACAAATATGGTGTAATATACACTGGCACATTTATCAATTTTCTATGTGTATCAAGGCTAGTGAATATTTTCTTGGTTTGCCTGCCTGATACCATAGGGTTGTCATTCCTAAAAATTGTTTGTTGACCAACAGGAACAAGATGATTAAATAACAAAGTTAAGAATCTAGGATAATAACATAGAACTTTCTTACCCTCATCAAAATCCCTTCTGGCCTTAACAATCCTGCTCACAATAGTATTCCATAGTAGGTTACCAATATTGATTCTACGGTTGTTAGCAACAGCATAACAAATAGTTTGTAACATAGAGGTGAGTAAGTGAAAGTTACCTCTGGCTGTATTAGCAAATACCTTGGAGATTGTGTCGAAGAATGCATCCCATTGTTGAACCAGATTCCTTTTGCTCAGATTGTTCATATCAATTACTCCATGATAATTAATATCAATGAAGAATTGATAGAGTTGTTCACTGGTTGGAAATGGATCAAAATTATCCGCCGGAAGGCCCAATACAGTAGTAAGGTTTGATTCTGTCACGACGTGGTGTGTACCATCAAAATCAAAAGAGAATGAGGTCAAGTCTTCAGACACCACAGCTTCTGTGCAAATCAATCTCAGTGGTCCTATCTTAATTGGGGCTTCGATCGAAATGGCAGTTCGGATAATTGAATCGTCATTTAAAAACTGTATCCAAGGCCTAAATCGATCGTAGGGACAATCGTTCGGATTAAAATAGCCAACCAAATTATGTTTCATTATCTCAAAATTATCAGCCATTTTTAACACAAAAACACACTTCAATTTAAGGAAATTAAAACAATTCGAAAATTTTCAGAATTAATAATTAATTAAAACTAATTAAAAATTCGAATTAATTCAAAGTTGTCAGAAAAATCCCAAAAATTTATATGATGTTCTCCTGATCACTGGGAGTTTCAATCTATTTTTAGAATTCAAAGAAAAAATCTAGAACTCTTAAAACAGTGAAAACCCGATTCAACTTTTCAAAAAATTGATTTTCAAAAACTTAACGAAACTCGAAGATATTCGGTTCAAAAGAAAGAAAATCGAACGATCTATCCGAATCAGGTCTCAGATTTCAGTTTGGTTGAATAAATTTGAGCAGAGTTTCAGTCCAAGAATCGTGTGTATGTATCGTGTATATATATCAAGGCTCTGTGTAAAAACACGAGAGAGAAAGATTGTATTGGCGATTTGTGTTCTGTTTTTTTTTTTTTTTTTTTTAAGTACAAAACAACACTACAAGACAATCGGCTGATTGTCTTGCCGATTGTCTTGGTAGTATAAATACTATCAAGACAATCATGTATTTAAATAAATAAAAACAAAGAAAAACGCACATTTTGTTTTTTTTATTATTATAAGTACAAATAAACATTACAAGACAATCGGTTGATTGTCTTGCCGATTGTCTTGGTAGTATAAATACTATCAAGATAATCATGTATTTAACCGATTAAAATAAAATTGACACACACACACACATTTTTTTTTATTTTATTTATAAACTACTGAAAAGACACTCCAAGACAATCAAGTGATTGTCTTGCCGATTGTCTTGGTAGTTCAAAACTATCAAGACAATCGTTTGTCTTGAACTAAATTTAAGAAAACAAAATAAAACAAAAATAAAATTGAAAAATATTTTATTATTTAGCATAATAACCTGCCAAGACAATCTGTGGATTGTATTGGCGATTGTCTTGATACTATAAAGACAAACAAGACAATCTATTAATCTGCTAATATTATGCTAATAAAATGCAAATAAATGTTCATAATTAATCCAATTAAAATACACTCTAATATATTATTAAAAATACTATAAATAAATATATTACATACACATGGATTAATCTTTTTACGAAAACAAATATAAATAACAAAAGGACAAACACTACAAAACATTTAATAAAATATTAAATATATTTACAAGAACATTATAACAAATTAATGAATCTAAATATTTTCTAATAAATAACTTTCTAATAGAAAATTGTTTAATGAGAGAGTATGATTTATTAAAATATCACAAATATTTCAAAACACAAGAAGTAATAAAGAAGTTATTATAAACATGTTGACAAAGATTTTTAGCAATTACAAGCAATAAGAAGTTGATAAAATAATTATACACGTGATTAAAATTTAAAAATAATAACAAAATCACCTGCAAATTATTAAAGAATAAACCTCAGATATTAACCAGCTTAATTACTAGGACTGTTTTACATACCCAATTCACCAACAATTTTGGTGAATGTGGATTCGACAAGAGACTTAGTAAAAATATCTGCTGTTTGTTCTTCTGTGGGTACAAATAACAATTCCACAGTACCATCCATGACATGTTCTCTTATAAAATGATACCTGATGTCTATGTGCTTGGTCCTCCAATGCTGCACAGGATTGTTGGAGATTGCTATGGCACTTGTATTATCACACAAAATTGGAATTTTTGATAATACAAAACCATAGTCTTTCAGCTGATTCCTAATCCACAAGATTTGTGCACAACAGCTTCCAGCAGCTATGTATTCAGCTTCAGCTGTTGAGTTGGAAACTGTTTTTTGTTTCTTGCTGTACCAGGAAACTAGCCTGCCACCTAGGAATTGACAACTCCTAGAGGTGCTTTTTCTATCTACAACACTTCCTGCATAATCTGAATCTGTGTATCCAACAAGATTAAAACCAGATTCTTTAGGGTACCAGATACCTAGATTGGGTGTACCCTTAAGATATCTTAAGATTCGTTTTACAGCAATGAGATGAACATCTCTAGGATCCGCTTGGAACCTTGCACACAAGCATGTAGCATACATAATATCTGGTCTACTTGCAGTAAGGTAAAGTAATGAGCCTATCATACCTCTGTAACTTGTGACATCTACCTTGACAGAATTTTCACAAGCTCCAAACTTGACAGCTGTAGATGATGGTGTCTTAGCTGAAGATGAGTCCTCCATTTGATATTTCTTGAGGAGCTCTTTGATATACTTGGATTGACAGATAAATATTCCATCTGTCCTTTGACTTATTTGCAATTTCAGAAAGAATTTCAGTTCTCCCATCATGCTCATTTCAAATTTACCCTGCATTAACTTAGCAAATTTCTTGCACAAAAGATCATTAGTAGACCCAAATATTATATCGTCCACATAGACTTGGACTAATATTGTATCATTTTTATGTTTCTTAGTGAAGAGAGTTTTGTCTATGACACCTCTAACAAAGCCATTTTCAAGTAAAAATTCAGAAAGAGTGTCATACCATTTTCTTGGTGCTTGCTTGAGGCCATAGATAGCCTTGAAAAGGAAGTAGACATAATCCAACATATCTGGATCTTCAAAGCCAGGGGGCTGTTCTACATAGACCTCTTCATCCAGCTTACCATTTAGAAAAGCACTCTTGACATCCATTTGATAAACATTAAAGTTTGAGAATGCTGCGAATGCCAATAATATTCTAATGGCCTCGAGTCTTGCCACTGGAGCATAGGTTTCATCATAGTCAATGCCTTCAGCTTGTGAATAACCCTTTGCTACCAGTCTTGCTTTATTCCTGGTGATTGTGCCATCTTCATCAAGTTTGTTTCTGAATACCCATCTAGTGCCAACCACTGTTCTATTTGAAGGTCTGGGTACCAGCTTCCATACTTCTTGTTGTTTGAATTGATTGAGTTCATCTTGCATATCAATCACCCAATCAGGATCAGAAAGAGCTTCTTCAGTTTTCTTAGGTTCCATTTCAGATAGAAACCCTGAATAATTGCATTGATTCTGATAAGCTCTTCTAGTCTTTACTCCAACATCTGGATCACCAATAATTAACTCAAAAGGATGAGTTCTATTCCAAACAGTTTGTCTGGGTAGATTAACTCTTGATGATTCCCCTTGATTTAAATTGTGTTGTTGAGTATGACTTGTTGATCCTTCACTAACTCCCCCTGAGTTGTTGCCAGGATGATTAGATGAGTGTTCAGAAGTATGAGTGGTGTTTACAATATTATCATTATTATCACCATCATTATTCTGATTAAACTCATCATTGACATTATTGTCATTAGCATCAGCAAAAACATCAGGTGGACTATCATCAACTGAATCTAAATCTTTCATATCTTCAAATGATAGTTTTTCAGATGAATCTTCAGTTTGGATACTAGGGAGTTTAGTGTCATCAAATGTTACATTGACACTTTCCATCATCTTCTGATGTTCAATCAAATACACCTTATAAGCTCTTCTTTCATAACCAACAAAAATTGCTTCATGAGCTTTGGCTTCAAATTTTCCACCTTGATCGTCTCCTTCTTTAAGTACAAAGCATTTAGCTCCAAATACATGGAAGTATTTGAGTGTTGGTTTCTTTTCATTCAAGGCTTCATAGGGTGTCTTCATCAAGTCTTTGTTGATAAGAGTTCGATTCTGAGTATAGCAAGCAGTGTTGACAGCTTCAGCCCAAAAATATAATGGAAGCCTTGATTCGCTTAACATAGTACGTGCAGCTTCAATCAAGGTTCTATTCTTTCTTTCAACTACCCCATTTTGCTGAGGAGTTCTTGGAGCTGAGAATTGTCTGGTTATTCCTTTTTCAGTACAAAAGTCATTCAGAACTGCATTCTTGAATTCAGTTCCATTGTCTGACCTTATAGCCCTCACTGGATACTTGGAATCCAAATCAATTAACTTGATGTGATCAATCACCAGTTGTGGAGTCTCATCTTTAGAATTCAAGAACAAAACCCATCTGTACTTTGAAAAATCATCAACAATCACAAGAGCATATCTTTTCTTTGACATAGACATCACATTCACTGGACCAAATAGATCCATGTGAAGTAACTGTAAAGGTTCAGTTATTGAAGATATATCAGTGCTTTTGTGAGTTGCCCTTTTTAGTTTGGCTTTTTGACAGGCATCACATAGTCCTTCCTGTGTGAATTCCATAGGGGGTAAACCTCTCACCATTTCCCTTTTAACCAAATAATTCATTGTTTTGAAATTCAGGTGAGAAAGTTTCTTGTGCCATAGCCAGCTTTCATCTGTGGATGCTTTAGAATAGAAGCAATTGATTTCTTGAGTGCTTCTAGTGTTCATGTTGGCTACATACAAGTTTCCTTTTCTGACTCCCGTCAAAGATGGTTGTTCATTTCTTTTGTGAGAAATCAGACAATTCATTTTGTTAAAGTGGACTTCAAATCCCTTGTCACAGAATTGACTGATGCTGAGCAAATTTTGCTCAAGTCCTTTTACAAAGGACACTTCTTCAATGATAACACTTCCAGCTTCAAGTCTGCCATATCCATCAGTTCTACCTTTGCTGTTATCTCCAAAGGTAACTACTGGGCCGGCCTTCTCCACCACATTTATCAGCAGGGTTCTGTCTCCAGTCATATGCCTTGAACATCCACTGTCCAAGATCCAGGTTACTCGATCAACCTGTTCAATACCCTGCAATGACAAAGGAATTAAATCTTCTTCGGGACCCAAAATTTGATTGGGTCCTGTGTATTTAAAGTATTGACCTTTATCAGGCAAAACAACATTTTTAATTTTAACATCTTTAGTCAATAAACATTTAACCTTATAAACAGATTTGAAAATCTTTTGTTTTATCTTGGGTATCCATGTTTCTCTAGCAGCAGTAACACTTGTGTCATTGACTGAACATTTGACCTGATAAACATTCTTGGTAACCTTTTGTTTAGTCTTAGGTACAAATGTCTCTCTCCTAACTTGAGGAGGAAAAGCAGTCTTTGATCGAACATTATTGTTCCTGTTCATGTGCTGTCGAGGAGCATTCTGTTTAACACATGCATAATTACCATTAAAATAAGCACACATACTGTTAAAAGCACAAGACATACAATTGATAACACCACATGCTTTATGATTAGAATCAATGGTAGTCATGGTATTTTTCTGTTTCAACTTATTACTACATAATCCAGTCTTAGAAGAACTAGCTGATTCAACAACTTTGACTGGGACTTTAGGTACATCTTTCTTGGATGAAATATTCGTTGAATTAATGTCCTCAACTGATTTAGCCTTAACAAAGACTGTGACATTTTTCTTGGATGAAACATTCTTTGTATTAGTGTTCTTAACAGTTTTATCCTTAACACAGTTATCCTTAACAAAGACTGTGCCATTTGCACTGTCCTCATTTCTCATTTCTTCTTGGATAACCATAGAAAGAATATCTGGTGGGCCAACATCAGATTTTTTAAACAGAGGTTCTTTAACATTTTTGAGCACATGTGGTATTCCCCTTTCTTTAGCACTAACAGGGTTAGGGGAATTTATGCCCAACGATCCAACAGCTTCATTGTAACCATACCCTATACCCGTTGTTCGTTCTACAACTTGATTGTAAAAGAACTCTTTGGAAACTTTAACCGAATTATAACAAGCCCTAACCTGTGTTTCAAGTTCAGTAATTCTAGCCATTTGTTTGCCTACAACTTCTAGAATAGCTTTCTCCTTTTTATAAAGCATTGTTATTTCATCTCTTTGTTGATCTTGATTAATATGCACCTTTTTCAATTCTAATACTTCATTTCCAAGATTAGTGCTTAACAGATCTAGTCTTCTATAATCAGTTTTTGCATTATCTAATGAATTATAAAGACTACGAATCAACTCAGGATCAGCAACAATTACCCGTTTGCTAAGATGATCAGATGCTTGATCATTTGCCATCAACGCAAGATTTCCATATTCCTCATCTTCGTTGTCCGTGTCATCCCAACTCTTACCAGCCGCAAGATAGGCTTTTCCAGGTTTCTTCTTCTCAGCAGCAAAATCTCTTCTTTGAGTTTGCTTGGTTTTCTGACATTCAGTGGCAAAGTGCCCTAATTCATTACAGTTGAAGCAACGAATCTTGCTTCTGTCAACAGATCCAGTTTTGTATTCTCCCCTGTTACTAGAGGAAGAAGAGCCTCCTCTTTGGAATCTGTTATTTGACTTAAACCTGTACTTTGGATTTCTTCTGAATCTGAAGTTGCCAAATTGTCTTACCATCAATGCCAGGGATTCATCTTCCAGTTGATCTAACTCTTCCAATGAATAGAAATCTCCACCACCCTGAGTAGGTGGTTTTTGACCAAGTTCTACTTCAGTCTTTTCCTTGTCTGAGCTGTAAGGTAGAACAACCTTAGCTTCCACTTCCTTAGGTGCCTCAACTACAAGAGCTGTAGATGAACTTGGCACACTTCCTTTACCAGAGACCTCCCTCTGCTGTACTTGTTCCAGTTCATAGGTTTTCAGAACACCAAACAATCTGTCAAGAGCAATCTTATTCAAATCTCTTGATACTCTGATGGCTGTTATCCTATGTTCAAGATGAGTGGGCATTGTCAACAAAAACTTCATATTAATCTCCTTCTGTGTATATTGCTTGCCACTGACTTGCAAGTTGTTGATAATTTTGTTATACCTTTCAAACACTTCCTGAATGCCTTCATTAGGGCCAGCTCTAAAGTGTTCATACTCAGAGGTTAAAATCTGAAGTCTGTTTTCCCTGACTTCATCAGTTCCTTCATTGATAGTCTCAATAGTTTCCCACATGTGTTTTGCAGTTTTACAATTTATCACATGACTGTACATCACAGGATCCAGGGAATCTATTAAAATAAGTCTCAAATTTTTATCTAGTCCTGCATCCTCTTTTTCAGCAGGAGTAAAAGAATCAGCATGCTTTGGAACAGATGTTGCAGGTGATACTACAATTCCTCCAACAATAGATTCAGATATATGTTCTTTTGGAATTATAGGTCCATTCTGTAGAACACCCAAATTTTTAGAATTTGCGACATCAAGAAACAACTCCATTTTATTTTTCCACATTGTATAATTGTCCTTGTTAAACATGGGAATTTTAACAATGCTTTTTGACGACATGATGAATTTTTAAGTGAGTTAAAAATTCGAGATAAATTTTTAGCGGAATAAAATTAGGATCTTGATTTGTATATCAATCAATAGGCTCTGATACCAATTGTTAGGTCCAATATGTTTGTAGAAGGGGGGGTTGAATACAAACAGTATTGTTTAATCGAAATTTGTCCGGATAATTTAATTTATATTTTGACAAATTTGAGCGAAATTAAATGAAACAAAATTCAAGTTGAATATAAAATTATATTAACTTGAGGGGTTTGTTACAAATACAGTACAGAATTTATATCTAGTTAATAAAAACAAATTAGAAAATTCGACATGAATTTTTCTAGATTTGTTAATAAAAATCAAGATATAGATTAGGAGTAAAAACTCGCTAATAGTACAAGAGTATCAAGTAAACCAGTTCTATCAGATCAGATATTAAAAATAAGATGAACTTGATTTTCTATAAATTTTTTCTGCTTCTTGTGCTGTGTTCTTGATGAGAGAGAAGAGAGAAATCTGCTTTGAATGTAATATTTTGATCTGTCTGATGTCTTCTGTCGATTTGTCTTGATATATAACAATCACTGCCTCTTTATCTTCAAATATAACTGTCAAGACAATCGGCAATACAATTTATTCTTCCAAGACAACCAATTTTGTACTGCCAAGACAATAGGTAATACAATCGTCAAGACAATCAGGTTCTTCCAAGACAATCGGCAAGACAATCAAATTCTGAGATCTTTGTCTTGCTTTATCAAAAATTATCATTCTGTCTGAAGCTTTTTCTTTTTGATCATTATCAAGACAATCTAATTTGAACTGTCAAGACAATCGTCAAGACAATCAAATCAGATTTTTATTCTACTTTTTAAAAGCTTTTCAGAAATTATCATTACCAAGACAGTCGGCAAGACAATCAGAGATTGTCTTGCTTTACTAATTTCTTCTTCAAGACAATCGGCAAGACAATCTCTTATTGTCTTGCTATTCTGATTTAAGCCTCCAAGACAATCGGCAAGACAATCAGGGATTGTCTTGCTAGTTCATTTTTCAGAATTAAATTAAAATTGATTAACAAATAATCATTTTAATTTATTCTTACTTAAATAATTAATCAGATTTAATTATTCTAATAATTAATTTAATTAAAGAATTAATTCAAGATGAATTAATTAATTAATTAAATTGACTACTTGATTTAAATTAATTAAAGAAGAATAATTATATATCCTTGGATTGTCTTAATTCTTTTCTTAATCACTGAAAGTAATAAAGGAATACCACTGAACATTTTGTTGACGTTCCATGCACGGTCTGATTCATGAACGACTAACTTCAATGACTGTCCTTTAATTTTCACATTAGAAATGTGATTCATTTCTCTTCTCATTTCTTTCTCCTTCTTGTACTTCACTGTATACTGTCTGAACCTGTCACTCTAGAAATCTCTGTCTTAAAAATAAATCCACTTCTTTGATGCTATACTGAGGCTTGATCAGCAATCTGAACTTCTTCCAGTGTAAAACATCAAAACTATAGATTGACTTTAGGGTTTTTCTTCTGACAGATAGTACCTCCTGAGATTCCTGTGACAGTTAAAGTTATTTACTTATTACAATCTAAGCTTAAGTTGAGTTGAGTCCTCGAACTACAAATAGGCTGTGTCATATGCCTTTCATGCTCACCTGCAAAGACACCCATGACCACTGCCACCAAGTTAGATGAAGATGTTAAGGGCAAGAAGGTAGATATTTCAATCTACAGAGGCATGGTTGGTTCTCTACTCTACCTCACTGCTAGTAGGCCAGACATCATGTTTGCAACATGCTTGTGTGCAAGGTTTCAATCAAATCCAAAGGAATCACATATGACAGCATTCAAGAAAAATGTGTAGAACTCAATGAAAAATTATTTTTAAAGGTATCAGTTTGATATTTATGTCTTTAAAACTGTTTTAAATGATATCCCGAATTTATCAGTGGTGTATCTGAGATATGTCAAGTTATTCAGTCACCAATTTTATTTTTAATCATTTCATAAATTTAGTTTTTTTTTCATGCCTCAAAATAATGAAATTTAATATAAAATTCTCTCTAATTTTTTCAAACAAAATAAGTTATATTTATTCACTTAGACATCAACTAATTATTTCCTATTATATAATAAAAGTAAGAGGGATAATAGGAAAGTACTACCGTAGGTTAAGGGATCGTTTCTCATTAGTAACATATTAAGTATTATATTTTAAGACTAAAAAATAATGTCAAAGATCAATAATAGATTAAATAACATATTAAGTATTATATTTTAAGACTAAAAAATAATGTCAAATATCAATAATAAATTAAATAATAATATTTATATCATAAATTTGAAATTTATAATTACAAATCTAGACAATAATTCACTCACATTGGATGTTAAAATTCAGAAAAGTCCAAACTTGGATTGATTCATTTATGCTACTGGAGTATGTGTTTTGCATATAATCTATATCTTCTTTACGATCATATTTGTTATACTTCTATACTATATTATTATAAACAAACCTCTATTTGTTTAATAGGAGTAGCTTGATACATTTTTTTTATATACTCAATACCAATGGTTAGATTTCGAGATAGATTAATGTAAATCATTGGATGTAATATTAAAATAATATTCTTTTTAATATTTAAAGTATTTCTATAGGTTCAAGATTCGAATCTCGTCATCAACATATAATTATTAAACATTTATATTATTTTATAAACTACTTCTAAAAGTTCAAGGTGCAATTACCATTAATAACATATTAAAATTAAAATTTTATATTATTCATTTTCATTATATTATTATTAGATATCTATATCATCTTTTTTCTTTTGCTAAATAATATCTATATTATCTTATAAACTATTGTCATGAGCTAAAAAAATATAAAAAAACATTATCCGTGAAACGCACAGGCTAAACTCTTAAAGTAGGTAACACTTTCTTCGTAGTCCAGACGGTCTGAACACAAGCATTGAATTTATTTATTATTTTTTGTAGATCCTATCACTTTACATACATTTTCTTTTCTTTTCTTTACTCTCTTTATACTCATCCCAAATGTTAAGAATCAAAAGGAGAAGGATATTTATCTATGTTAAATTTGGTTTTTATTGAATAAATTTTAATATTTTATCGAAGAAAATTAAGAATTCTTAAATTTGAATATTTTAGAGAAAAATTAATCAAGTTTGAGATTGAGTATATATAAATAAGGAATAATTATTTATTAAACTTCACACGATAAATACTATATTTGCTCTACTTAAATTCTAAAAATCAAATTTAGACATATTTACAACACACGTAAAACTCAAGAATCATCTTATTTAGTAATGATTTAACAATTATCTGATTGAAACACCCATTAATTGAAAAGAAAACAAAATTATGAATTTTAATATTAAGAATTTTACTTAAATTTGAAAACCTTTTTATATTTGATTTAGATTATTAAAATTTGGTTTTAATATTTGAATATAATCCTACTATTAATTAAATGAAATTTTTAATATTAGATCTAACGTTTTTAATCTATTTATTTTAAAATTTAACAATCCGTACTATTTTGATCATCTAGTATTTTGGTTATCCAGGTCCTCCGGACCATACTACCATATTACCAAAAAACTGGATAAGATCTTTTTTACACTTGTTAAATATAAAAATATAATACGGATAAAATAATATATAATTGGCTAACATGTATTTATATATTACACTTTATTTTGTAAACATTATAAATTTATCTGTTAAAATAATAATTTAATGTCTTTTTGACTTTTTTGTTACGTTATATAATACTTGATGTTTTTCTTTTATAAATTGACATAATTCATGTGCACATGTGAAGTACAAACTGAGAAACATGTGTTTTGACAGTTTATTAAATATGAAGTGTTTAGTAGCTAAAATCCAGGTTGTTTTGCAAAGGGATTGCAATCGAAAGTTAGTTAGCAATAATTCGAAAAAATGAAGGGTGCTTATGTACTCATAACATCTTGGATGCAACTTTGCACGAATTTTTTATGTGTACAAATATTAAATTTAATATACGGTTGATGAGATTTGAATTGTGAATTTTTTATTATATATTTATTATTTTTTAGTATAGTTTTAATTGCACTTATATAAATTTTTAATTTTATATGTTAATTGAACCCTTGATCAATGGTAGTACTTTCTTATTATCTCACTTACTCTTACTGCTTATAACCCGTGCAACGCACGGTTCCTTTTTAATATCTATAACTATATCAATTTTTTTTAATTTTATATGTTATTAATTTACATATTAAATTGTTAAAAAATTGATATATATATATATATATATATATATATATATATATATATATATATATATATATATATATATATATATATATATAAAAGATTCTACACATTCGATTTAATATTTATACTCTATCTTAAATTTTTAAAATTTGATTTGAACGATTTTACCGCCCACGCGAAATTAACAAAATAATCTTTAATTTAGCAATGGTTTAACAATTATTTTCCAATTAGACCTACGCAGAAACAAAAGAGAGAAGAAATTGACAATTTTTTACTTTGAAAATTCTATTCGATTTATGAATTATATTTATAATTCGTTTTGATTATCAAAATATCCTTATTATTATTTAAAGATTGTTCTACTAACAACAAAATACAATTTTAATAATAAGTGTAGGAGAGATTTTATCCAAAACTTTGATAAACAATAGTCTGGTCCTCCGTACGACAAAATAAACTAGAACCGTTAGATCTTATAATAAATAGATGAAAACTGTTGGATCTAACATACAAAAAATATTTAATGTTTTAATATTAATATGTTATAAACTAAAAAGTGTATTTATATTGAAATACGAAAAGGTGTATGTCATGATTTAAATCATATATGATTAGGTTTATAACATTGAATAGATCAATGTATTTCTTCTACATTGATATGATTAATGAAAAAATTCGTAAATTTATTTTCACTTGAGATTCTAAGGTTTCCATTTAAATAATAATTATTAAATCATCACTAAATTATAATTTTATAAGTTTCGCGTGGATTGTAAAATCATCCAAATCTGATTTCTAGATCTCAAGATTGAGCCCAAATAGTAAATATAAATTTTTTTAACACTAAAAAAAATAATAAATTCAGTTCTAATACAACCTTTTTAAATTATATCCTTTTCAGATTATGATTTTCTTTTTAAAATTCAATTTTAATACAACCTTTTTTAATTATATCCTTTTTTTATTATAATTTTCTTTCTAATTCACTTCTAATGCAACCTTTTCTAATTATATCCATTTTAGATTATAATTTCCTCTTTTAATATAATCTAATATTGATCGTCTATTTTTAAAAATATTAGATTCGACGATTGAGATTACTTTGGTAGTACAGTGACGAAAATTATGGATAATATCCCTCCTACGCTTAATATATATAAGGATATAATTATATAGCATCTAATCAGGAAATAATTGTATAATAGGACACAATATTTAAAATTATAAATATAATATTTAAATATGTCTTTAATCTAGTATATTTAGAGTTATATATATTAAATTAAATATGTTGTTATAGATATTAAATTAAATTTGTTGTTATCGAGAGTCGAACTCTTGACCTATGATAGTACTCTTGTATTATCCCCTTACTCTTATTATATAATAGAATATATTATATTATATTATAGGATATAATAGGATATAATGAATCACGGTATAAATTACTCCCTCCGTCCCTGCAGATTCTCTACATTTGTTTTTTACACGAAGACCAAGGATTATGATTAAAATAAGTGAAGTTGTGGGTGTAATAGTGTATTTTATTGTTAAACTAAGTGAAGTAGTGGGTGTAATAGTGATTTTATTTTAAAATAAATGAAGTAGTGGGTGTAATATATAGTATGAAGTATTGAAAAAGTGGAGTGAAGTAGTGGATGTAATAATGTATTTTATTGTTAAAAGTTACTATTTTTAGTAATATAAAGAATTGGTGGAACGTTCGAAAAAGGAAATTGTAAAAAAATGAGAGGGACATAGAGAGTACTCGGTGGGGGAATCCTGTGATTTACCTTAGCCTACTAGTACCTCATCGATATTTAGATTATACTAGCTTATAGTCCGTGCAAAGCACGTGTTACTTTTAAATATTTTTAAAATTATATGATTAAATAAAATAGAGTACAATAATTTATTATGGATATAATTTAACTTTGTAATTAATTAATAAAATTATTAGTTATAATAATAGTTATTTAATAAATGATATGTATTGATTAGAACTAATAATATAAAATCTTAATTTAAATTTGTTGTTGACGGGATTCGAAACTTGGATCTTTAGAAGAAGGATTTAAATATAGAATATTCTTTATTATTAGATCTAACTGCTATCATCTATTTACTAAATATCTAACGGTCACTATTCTTTTATATGATTGAACCAAGTTGAACCAAAAAATCAAATTATACCCTTATTTGCTTATTATATAATAGTATAGATAATCAACTCTCACATTCTAGTTTTGTATAATCATATATCGTAAGTGCATTCACAACCGCATTCTCTTTAAAATTTGAGAATATTTACAGAATTTTATCTAAAAATTGCCTTCCATCCGAAATCCGTATAATTTTAGGGATTAAAAGTGAACCCCCATTTTTAGGATTTTACTACATATCCCTATCTCAAACATTCACCTACCAAATAATAATATAAAATGGATGGTGATTCAAATTATAAATGAAATATAGTGAAATAGTTAATCAAAAAATGAAGTAGGGATAAAGAATAGGATGCAGCACATTTTTAAGATACAAATTAAATTTGAAAATAAATTTGAGGAATTATTATTTTTAATAAATTTTGGGGATGGGATGGGGCTTCCAATGAGAGTGCTTTTAATTGATACTATCATATTTAACTAACAAATTCTCTCAAAATCTTTAGATGTTTGAAGCATATTTTATTTTCATTAGGTATATAAATGCACAAAAATATTTTACAAACTAGCTATCCAACAGTAATTTTTTTTTTTTTTTTGAATATTTTGGCTTATAACATTTTACAATGAGTATCTGTGGATCGATTAGAGGTAAGCTCAACCAACTAAGCTACGTGAACTTGCTTTATCCAACAATAATTGATCAAGATAGTTTTGATATTATTAAGCTAAGACTAAACTGCAAAATTATCAAATTTGACAGGGAGACATCTGACATATACATGTTTATAGTGTCACTCTCGTGAGCCCATTCTCCATGCAACGTGTAGTGAAAGATCAGTAGAATTGATGCAAAATGATAAACATAGGGCCAAAATAAATCAAAGACTATGTTCCAACTTCCAACTATCATTTCACGAGATGGTTCAACACTTGGCCCAACTTTATTTCACAACACAATATATTGGACCAGAACTTTTCATTTATTGTTTAATATATATATTATTAAAGTGTACTAAGGAATCTTAGGAAATATGCTTATATTTATCCAATGGGTAAAAAATTTATCCAATGGATATTTTGTAACACTACATTCCTATTCATTTTTAAAACACCCATGGAGCATCCATTTTATGATCCATTTACCAATCAAATTCCAATTGATTATCAAGTTTAAAAGAGTTTTATAAGGAAACTATGACTCATTCAAAATCTTTTTGCATGATTTTCTCATCACTATTACTCTTTTTTTTTTTTTTTTTATATCGATCAATCATCTGGTTCATTATTTTTCTGACAAATATGCAGACCTAAGCAATCACCATTCCATTTTGGTCTATGGCGTTGAATACATCACATTTTATGGATCTAATGTTCTCATAACCTTCTTCGACTATAAGCATAATAGAACGTTGTTTCAATGGCTTCTTTTGAAAATACATCATCAGGTTCAGCATTACATTCTTCAATTTTGTTTTGTCATTGTATCTGATATAATAATATGAGGATTTACGTCACAATCATGTTAACAGGTACTAAACGTCGTCTGCGTGGACAAAATGTTGAAACCAGATTGTTGAACATTGCTGCAGATGAAAATCAAGGTATTTACGATCTATTCAATTAACAAGTGTGATACATACCAATTGACAGCAATCACATTGCATTACCAATGAGTTTTTGCACTGAGATATATGCTAATGTAATGTCTAGTTGGACTATACCAGAATGGAGTTGAATGAAATAAAAGCTACATCCATGAACATCCATATATTATAAGTTTTACTTTATTCATTATACCAATGAGTTCTTGCAGTGAAGTATATGGTAATGTAATGTTTGGTTGGACTAACAGCAAAGTTCTATTTAATTTATTTTAACCATGTTTACATTCCAACGTAGGTACAAAACGTCGATTTCTGGTAGAAATGAGAACAATAAAATATCGAGTGAGTTAGATTTTCCTTCTTCTTTATCGGACCATGGAAGCATTAAACACCGACAAGAATCTTCATCATCAGGTGAATCTTTAGCTTTATTTATTTTGCCTAAATACATTAGTTTACTTATTATTCATTTACTTCCATTTTATCTATCTTTAACTTTACATGTTGAATTTTGTTGGCGTTCGTGGATCCTCTCCTTCAAATCAAGTTCATGGATATTCATCTAACAGTAATGAAAATTTTAGTCCAAATATGCCATATGTTGTTCCAACTTTGAGGCGATTACCGCAAAGTATACTTCAGCCTCCTACTACTTCTTTAAAATCTCGAGATCAAATCAACAAGTGAATACCAAAGAATGGTATTGATTTCATAATACTCTTAATTATAAATGTGTAATCTCCTTGATGTATGATATATGATACTATTCATTGTTTTTCTATTTCAGTAGATAAATGTCGAACCCGTGGGAAAAATGTCGAAAAATTGTTGACAGGTGTTGATAAGAAAAGACAATTACCAAAGCATCAACCGCTAAGCGATGACAGAGGACATGGTAATTCTACATCTGCTGGTATTAATCTATTATTTATATTTTCCTTATAAAATTTGGTGAAATTATGGTAGACTTAAAACCTGCCTCTTTGCAATGTATTACCAGATGAAAATGGTTCAAATAAATCTACCACAACATCTAAAACTCCATTCCAGCATAGGTTTCCTAACATAACTCTTTCAGGTGTTTTTGTCAATTTATTTCTTATCTTACATTTTTTTTTGTTTTAACTGATTAGTTAATTTACATAGAATGTGTTATCTTTGTAATTCTTATCAGGTGATTGCAGCGGTCACCAGAACATTAATGAAGGTGAAAAAAAGGATCAATCTGGAAACCTGCCTCTTTGCAATGTATTACCAGATGAAAATGGTTCAAATAAATCTACTACAACACCTAAAACTCCATTCCAGCGTAGGCTTCCTAACATAACTCTTTCAGGTGTTTTTGTCAATTTATTTCTTATCTTACATTTTCTTTTTAACTGATTAGTTAACTTACATCGAATGTGTTATCTTTGTAATTCTTATCAGGTGATTGCAGCGGTCACCATAACATTAATGGAGGTGAAAGAAAGGATCAATCTGGCGATAGTACTCTCACATTCTCCTTGCCGTCATCCAGAATTTCTCCAATAAAGAAACACCGACAAATTATAAACCATGCACCTGATGAAACAGAACAGCATATGCCAAAAAAAAATTATGGAAAAAAATCACCTCGATAGATCAAGTATTAAAAGTACTTTTGAAATTGGCGAGAGTTCTGGGAGGAAAAATTTGATGAGTGACTTTAACATTGTTGAGGATATGTTTAGCAGTGATAGTGATACAAATGGAGAAGGTAATCATTCCAAGTACAAAGGTTCTAATTATGTTTAATTTCTTCTATGTCACTATAAGTTAAGCACATGTACTTTTTAAAAATTATTTTTGTTCTCAACAGATGAGATCGAAGACCATGATCACATTGACGTAGGTGATGAGCAAGATTTTTGGAAAGGTTACATCTATATTGGAGCTCCAGACAAACTTTGTTCAAAATGAGTATCTGTGATGTGGAACGAAGAAAGGAATAACAAAGGTGTAATGAAAAAACCACCAGCATTCTCTCTTTGTTGTAAGAATGGTCAAGTTATTCTGCCAAAAGAAAAGCAACCTCCTGAACATCTTGCTACTCTACTTTCCGGTGGTGTCCAATTTAGGCATTTCAAGCAGAATTTTCGAATGTACAACTGTATGTTTGCAATGACTTCTATCGGAGGAAAGATTGATCATAGAATCAACAGAGGTGGTGCTCCGTACTGTTTCAAGCTTCGTGCCCAAAATTATCACTTGATAGGAAGCTTCCTGCCCACTGATGGTGAATCTCCAAAATTTTGTCAACTCTACATCTACGATACTGAAGATGAAATAAATAATAGAATAAATGCAGTTAATGGTGGCAGTGATGTTGTGGATTCGAATATTGTTGAGTCTTTGTTGCAAATGTTGGACCAACATAACAGGTTGGTGTTATGCTAAAATAAATGACAATTTAGAATCGCAAGTGCACGACTCAATCGTTCAATTATTTTAGGTTCGTTCCTCGGAGACTAATATTTTCGCAAACCTTAATTTTTAATTTAATCGAATTAGAACAAGTGTTGGAGTTGGGAAAATTTGGATTTTGCTATTTAATTCCTAAAATTAAATTTAAACTATTTGAAAAGAAAATAACTACGAAATTAAAATTATACTTAAACAATGATTTAACATAAAAATGCCCACAATAGGAACTCGTTACGAACTCAAACAACAAACAATTCAGAGATTATAATTCGGTAATGACGCGGCAAACACAACAGAAAAACACAGCTCACAGACACAGCAACTTGCAAAAGGAAGAAGACTCGGTGACACAACAACTGCAAGACCTCAAATCAAAAATACAAAACTCAATGACTTGCAGAACCCAACTCAATAAACAGCGACTCGGCATCATCAGACAATTAAACTCAGCATCAATTCGGACAATTCGAACTCAGACAACACTCGGCAGCTTAATAACAACAAACAAAAGAGCATAAATAAAGCAAAACATAGCAACAGCGAACTCGGCTAACAAATGAATCCATCACAAATAAACAGATGAGAGTTAACTTCTAAGAACCATAGAATTCATTAACTCGACTCGGTAATGATTTAATCAGACCCGGCAAATGTTAACCAAAACACAGAACGAAAAAAATAAGGAAGTAAGCTGTTGGGTTTTGAATAAAAACAGGGGAAGAGGGGGGTCTGTGTGTGGTTGTGCGCGGTGAAGAAATTAAAAGGAGAATAAGAAAACGGGGGAATGGGTTTTGGAGTTTTGTTTTGACAGAAAAGGAAAAAAATTGGGTTTGGGTTTGTTGCAGAAGTGAAAGACACAGGGGAAGAGGGTTCGAATTAAAGTTAAAAACGAGACAGACAATAAATAATGGAAAATAATAAAACTGATTTTTGGATTTTTTTTTTGAAAATTAAAAATGAAAATAAGGAAATTAACTACGAATTAAAATTACACTAAAACGATGATTTGGAATTAAATGGCCCACAATAAAATTGAAATTTAAAGGGGCAAAAATACGAATTAATACTACAAGAAAGAAAATAAAAATCGATATTTTCAACCCCAAGTGGTTAGCATTTCGCTACTTTGTCCACTAAACGGATTTACAAAAATAACGAAAGCTATGGCAAAATAGAACAAGACGAGAAATTAAAGGAAATGAAATTGCATTAAAATTAAAAAGAGTGTTTACAAGATTTGAAACTAAAAAAACAAGAAATTAAAGCTACCCTAAAATCTAAGTTGATAAATACAAGGGGGTGAGAGGGTATTTATAGGATAAGAATTAGGGTTTAGGGGTGTGTTGGGTTAATCTCCACCATACACCTTTTAATGTGGTGGAGAAATCCTAGCAATCTAAATGTTTCCTTCCCCCTTAAGCTTTGTAGAGTGGATCTTGGCCATACACTTATTTAGTGTGTTGGGATGATCTCCACCTTCCACATGTCTTCAAAGATTCCTTTTCCACCAAGCTCCTAATTCTTTTTCCTTTTTTCATTTAAGTCCTTCTTCTTCCTCTTTTTCCTTTCCTTGCTCTTTATTTCTTTATTTTGCCATTTTTTTTATTTATTCACGAATTTCCTGAAATGCAACAAAATAAATTATTAAAATACGAGTTCAAGCAATAAATAGGTAATAAAAATATGCACTTATCAAATGCCCCCATACCTATCTTTTGCTCGTCCTCGAGTAAAACAAAAACAAAAAGAAAATCTAGATAAAAAGTCCTATACTCCTTTTCGTAGGTGTGACGGTTGCATTTGGCATATGCAACAAGCCCTTTAAACCCCTAGGCAGCCCTAGTGGACGAGTGAGGTCTCGTGAGGGCCTATAGTGAATGTACCCACAAAATCCATCTAGTTCGTATAAAAGATTACATGGCAATGCAACAACACACATACATGTCCTCTCATGATACATCAACTTAAGAATCAAAATGAAGTTGCAAAGTCTTGGTGTGGAAAGTGCAAGGATTCACATAGTCTACTTAAATAAGCATGCAAGAATGATTACAAGTTCATGTCAAGTGCAATAATTATTGGAAACCATGCCAAGTCTACAAGAGCACACCTTAGAGTCAAAACTTGAGATCTCATATGCAAAAGAAACAAGCAATACCTCACATTTCACTCACAAAAGAACATTCACTCAAGAACAAGGGTAAGTGTATCACTCAATTCCAGCAAAATCAAAAGCATGCTTGACATTTGGTATCATTCTAACTTAAACACAACATACATCAATAATGACAATCAAAAGGTCTTTATTTTGGTTGTAATGGGGCTAGGGACAGGGTATGTTAAGTAAGGCCAAAACAAGGTGAAGTGTCAAAAACTAGTAGTCACCATGGAAATCATGCACAACACCAAACTTACTCCCCACACAATTATTTTCTACTTTCAACAAAAAGACTTGACTAGTCGAATGAAGGAGAATTACAAAAACATAAGTATGCTCTCACATAAATATAATATATATATATATATATATATATATATATACATACATATATATATATATATATATATATATATATATATATATATATTTTATGAGAACTATAAGAAACCATAATCCTCCTTTAGATTTAACTTGAAAATCGACTAACAAGGTAACCAACAAAACATATATTTCCTCAAAAGTTATGAGCAAAAGTAAACCCATTTCAAACACCTTATTACTCTCTCAAGTTCCTACTAGCCTTTGACAAATTGGGATCAAGTATACGTAAGGCTGTACAAGAAAAAAGGTCTTAGACGAGTAATGTGGTGTGTCACCGAAAGAATTTGATTAAGCTCAAAGGGATAACTAATTGATCATATAAGAATGGTGTGGATATTTTGGAAATATGGGTTATTCCTAAATGCCTTTATCATCTTATCATCAATCAACGTCATGTGTTTCAAGAAAGAACTCAAACAAGTGCTAGCAATGCAAATGACAAGTGGACACTCAAGCAAACGAATATAAATGCAAAAGATGTGCATATAGGCTCAAAACTCACTTGGTGTGGTAGAACATATTCAATCTCAAGTAAAGGTATCCTCAATGCATCAACTTGTACTCAAAGCATGAAAACCAAATCATCTTACACCTAAGCATGACCTTCTAATTTCTTGCATAAATCAAATTAGTCTACTAGTTTCACCTTGCTAGTGTAAGTGTGTGGACAAGAACTTAGCAAATCACTTCTCAATCAAAATCTAAAGGAACACAAGATTATCATAGCATGTAAGGGTGCATCAAGCAACTAGCAATCAATTAACAAGACTAGAATAAGATTAGAACTCTACTATTTACAATTCTACAACTCTTTTTGTGATTTTTTCATTTTTTTTAATTTTTTTGATTTTTTTGATTTTTTTATTTACACTAAAAACCCTCCCCAATACCTAAATCATGCATTGTCCTCAATGTATGCAAATGCAAGAGAAATGAGTAAAGGAGAACGAGGTAATACCTGATAAGGGATGGAAAAGAATTTACAACTACCTACTGAAGAAACTTACTTGAATCATGGATCGATGAGGTGGATAACCTCTTCCTCGGGATCAAGTGGATGCTCTAAAAATGGTTTGAGTCTTTGTCCATTAACTTTAAATATATCACCATTTTTAGGATTTTCAATTTCAACAGCACCGTGAGGAAAAACCGTCCTAAAAATGTAAGGACCTTCCCACCTAGATCTCAATTTCCCGGGGAATAAATGAAGCCTAGAATTGTATAAAAGAATGTTTTGACCTGGAGAAAATGATTTTCTCAAAATGGATTTATCATGAAAAAGTTTAGTTCTTTCTTTATAGATTTTAGCATTTTCATAGGCCTTATTTCTTAATTCCTCTAGTTCTGACAATTGCAACTTCCTATGACTACCGGTGGTTGGTAAGTCAAAGTTCAAATCTTTAATGGCCCACAAGGCCCTATGCTCTAGTTCAACGGGTAAGTGACAGGCTTTGCCAAACATAATTCTGTACGGGGACATGCCCAAAACAGTCTTAAAAGCGGTCCGATAGGCCCATAAGGCATCTATCAATTTGCTGGACCAATCCTTCATATTCGAGTTGACAGTCTTTTCTAAAATTTGCTTAATTTTCCTATTCGAGACTTCAACTTGACCACTAGTTTGAGGATGATAAGGGGTAGCCAACCTATGAGTAATTGAGTACTTTTTCAAAAGGGACTCAAATTGGCGATTCTTAAACTGCGTACCTTGGTCACTAATGATAGCCCTAGGTGTGCCAAATCGAGAAAAGATATTCTCTTTTAAGAATTTTAGGACAACCTTGTTATCATTGGACTTAGTCGGTATGGCTTCTACCCACTTAGACACATAATCAACCGCTAAGAATGTAGAGGTTGCCAAAAGAATTAGGAAAGGGACCTATAAAATCTATGCCCCACACATCAAAAATCTCAATGATTAAGATGGGACTCATTGGCATCATATTTCTCCTAGTGATCTTTCCTAAGTGTTGATACCTACTACAAGCGGCATAGAATTCAGCAGCATCCTTAAACAAACTAGCCAATAAAAACCGCTTTGGAGGATTTTAGCTGTTATTTTCTTTGCACTAAAATGACCTCCACAAGCTTGATCATGACAAAAGGAAAGGATACTTTGAAACTCATATTTTGGGATGCACCTCCGAATGATTTGGTCGGGACAATATTTAAAAAGATACGGGTCGTCCCAAAAGAAGTGTTTGACTTGTGAGAAAAATTTCGATCTATCTTGTGTAGTCTAATGAGAGGGAATGTCACTGGTTGCAAGGTAGTTGACAATATCGGCGAACCAAGGAGGAGTAGAAATGGAAAGAAGATGTTCATCGGGGAAGGATTCTTTCAAAGGCGAGTCAATGGTGGACTTCACTACTAATCGAGAAAGATGATCGGCAACGACACTTTCAGACCCCTTCTTATCCCTAATTTTTTGGCCAAATTCTTGGAGCAACAAGATCCACCTAATCAATCAGGCCTTTGAGTCTTTCTTAGAGAAGAGATATCGAAGGGCGGAATGATCGGTGTAAACAATGATTTTCGAACCAATAAGATAAGACCTAAATTTCTCGAGGGAAAAGACCACGGCTAGGAGCTCTTTTTCAGTGGTAGAGTAATTAAGTTGTGCATCATTTAAGGTCTTACTAGCGTAATATATGACACGAGGTATCTTATTGATTCGTTGTCCTAATACCGCCCCTAATGCGTAATCAGATGCATCACACATTAACTCAAAAGGTTGACTCCAATCGGGAGACTTGATAATCGAGGCCGAGGTTAACTCTTTCTTAAGGTGTTCAAAAGATTGTAAACAATCACTAGTGAACTCAAATTTGACATCTTTGCCAAGAAGGGTGGTCAAGGGTCTAGCCTTTTTGCTAAAATCTTTAATGAAACGCCTATAAAAACTAGCATGTCCTAAAAAGGAACGAATTCCTTTGACCGATGTTGGTGGGGGTAGATTGGAAATGAGGTCAACTTTGGATTTATCTACTTCGATCCCCTTTTCAGAAATTTTATGACCAAGAACGATTCCTTCTTTAACCATGAAATGACATTTCCCAATTAAGAATGAGGTTGGTTTCTTTTCACCGTTTTAAGACTAACTCAAGATGGTTTAGGCATTGATGAAAAGACGAACCAAAGATGGAGAAGTCATCTATGAAAATCTCTAGTCACCTACCATGTCAGAAAAGATGCTCATCATGCACCTTTAGAAGGTGGCCGGGGCAGTGGTAAGTCCAAAAGCTAATCGACGATAGACAAAAGTTCCAAAGGGACATGTGAAGGTGGTCTTCCCTTGGTCTTCGGGAGCTATGGGAATTTAGAAATATCCGGAATAACCATCTAGAAAACAGTAGTAGGCATGACCCGCTAACCTTTCTAACATTTGATCTATGAACGGTAAAGGAAAGTGGTCTTTTCTAGTGGCATCATTGAGTTTCCTATAGTCTATGCACACCCTCCACCCGGATTGGACACGAGTAGGAACTTGCTCGTTATTCTCGTTAGTCACCACGGTAATACCCGAATTTTTATGTACTACCTGAATCGGGCTAACCCAAGAGCTATCAGAAATGGGATAAATGATTCCATTATCTAGACACTTAAGAATTTCCTTCCTAACGACTTCCATCATGGTAGGGTTCAACCGCCTTTGTGGCTCTCTAATGGGTTTGGCATCATCAACTAAATGAATCCTATGTTGGACAATGGCCGGACTAATTCCTTTAATATCCGAGATACTCCAACCTATGGCTTCCTTATGTTCTCTAAGCACACTTACAAGCTCATCCTCTTGTGACTTTGTCAAATTAAAGGCAATTATAACGGGAAGAGACTTGTTAGGACCTAAAAAGGCGTACTTAAGAGTGTCGGGAAGAGGTTTGAGTTCTCAATCGGGTGGCTTTGACTCAACGGGTTCACTAGATTCAAAAAGTGGCAAAGGAGGTGGTTCACATGCTTGGTTATTTGTAGGAATGGTGGAATCTAACATTGCATTGACCTCATTTGTATATTCAGAATCATCCCAATTTTGACCAAAGTGTTTTAAACAAAAATCAAGAGCATCATTAGGGTTGATGAATTCTTGATCAACTATATCATGAATTAAATTGATATCCATAGGTTGATCATAGAAATCATCGGGTTGTTTCCCTATGTGAAAAATATTGAGGTCAATGTGTTAGTTTCATTAATCCATTTCTACAATTAATCAAAGCATTGGAGGTGGCTAGAACTGGCCTTCCTAGAATGATAGGAATCTGATTCTTAGGGTTCTTGACCGGTTCGGTTTCTAGGACTACAAAGTCAACGGGAAAGAAAAAGTCACCTACTTTAATTAGCACGTCTTCAATAATCCCCATAGGAACTTTGACAGAACGATCGGTTAATTGAAGTGTAACATTAGTTCTTTGATGCTCTCCTAAACCTAGGGCTTGATAGACCGAAAATGGAAGCAAGTTCACACTAGCGCCTAAGTCAAGTAACGCCTTGTCCACAAAGATATTGCCTATGACACATGAAATTGTAGGACAACCGAGTCCTTATATGTCACGGGAATTTGGTTAGAAAGAAATGAACTAACTTGAGAAGTCAAAAAGGCTTTCTTAGGGACGTGAGTAGTTCGCTTATGTGTGCACAAATCTTTTAGACATTTCGCATACGAAGGAATTTGTTGAATCGCGTCTAAAAGAGGGATGTTGACTTTGACTTGCTTAAAAACTTCTAAGATCTTGTCCATTTGGGCCGTTTGTTTAGGAAAAATGAGTCGTTGAGGGTAAGGAGCTTTTGGCTTAAAGACTCGTTCATTAGGTTCTTTGGGGATGGGTTTTGTCCCACTCGTTGATCCTTGTTCCTTTGAACTCTCGGGTTCAAGATTAGCGTTTGGTTCAAAATTTGACTCGTCGTCTTTGGGAGACTTGTCACCGACATGATTTTCTACTTGCTTACCGGACCTGAAGGAAATCACAGCGTTCACATTATGAGGAGGTCTATGATTAAGAGGAAATTTAGGATTGACCTCGGTTTGACTTGGAAGTTTGCTCTTCTCTCGTTCACAAATGGCATTGGCTTACTTGAACCTTTAACTTAGATATGGCTTGAGTACTAGCATTTAAAATTTGCCTATCTTGAGTCGTGGTTTGCATGAAGGTTTGTTGAGATTGAGCAAAATTAGTTGTTGATTTTAGAATCGCATCGAGAGTCTTTTCCAAAGAATTAATTCTCTTATCCGACTCATGAAAGCCGGGAGGGTGGGCAGGTGTTTGAGTTGAATAAGGAACGTGATTTTGAGGCGTGTTTGAAAAAGGACCTTGGTTTGGATATAATTTGGGTACATAGACATAGGTGGGGGACCACTATGAGTTTCTAAAGCTTCAAGTTGTCTAGTAAGAGTAGCTAATTTGGCATCGATTGCAATCGAATTCCAAATCGAATGAAAACCCCTAGATGAGCTAGACGACTCGTTGGACTTATGAGGTTCCCTAGTAGACTCCCACAACATGGTCTTCTTGGCTAATTCTTCGAAAAATTCCCACCCTTCGTCCTCATCTTTCTCCATGAATTTACCTTGGCACATAGACTCTAACAAAGCGGTTGTAGGACTATCTAAGGCCTCGTAAACGATCTTACAAACCCTCCATTTTTCTATTTCGTGGTGGGGGCATTGTGATAAAAGATTTTTGAAATGATCGAAATATTTCCAAAAAGACTCGTTTTCCTTTTGGTGATATTGGTTTATCTCGTTTGTAATTCTTGTAGTCTTATGGTTTGGCAAATATTTTTTTAAAAAATTACCACAAATCCCTCCCACGTAGAAATAGAATTAACCGGTAGGCTATACAACCATTTTTTAGAATTTTCTTTAAGCGCGAAGTTAATGAGCCTAAGCCTAATTGAGTCCTCGGTTAATTGTTGGAGTTTTTGTAAGGCATAAACTTCCTCGAATTCATGGATGAAAAGATACGGGTCCTCACCTTCACTCCCGGTAAATTTGGGTAACATGCTAATGTGTTGAGCTTTGATTTCGAAATTATTACCATTTACGGGAGGAAGAGTGATACACGAGGGTTGGGCAGAACGGGTGGGGTAGCAACGGTCCTTAAGAGACATGGCCATGTTTACTATTGATTCGGAATTATCTAAAGACTCGGAATCAGAAGAGGAAGAAATCTCAAACGATCTCACTAGTCTACAAGAATTATCCCTAATCCAAATAGTTCGCATAAACCATGAAAGGGAACACGTAGCAAATAAGTGCGATAAAATAAATACACAAAAAGAAAGGGTTAAAAATGAAAAGAAAAAAATATTCTAACTCTAGGGTTCCTTAATAAAATAACTAGACCTTGCTCCTAAATGCAAGGACCACCAAAAACTCGGTAAATCGGAATTTATTCGGACCGATTTGGCCAGGTTGGTGCAAGCATTGCCAAGAGGCTAAACACCAGCCTAGACACCAAATCTTAATTGGCCAGGTAAGCTTTCACTTTCCTAGACACCAAATAGTCGGAATAATTAATGATTACTTCGTTTCTTAGGTACCTTCATAATTGAGTGCGAAATTCCTAGGGGCAAACGTATAATTAATTTTATTGAAGGCCAGGGTATGCAAAATGATGAATTAAATTGTTTTTGGGCCAAGGAAAGAGTGATGAAATCTCTTCCCTTATCTTGTAAGTGGTTTTGCCCTTAAGATTTCTTTACAAATGAATGCAACAAACAATGAGATTATTTGAAAGCGGTAAACAATTACTGATGCTTACACTACGTGCTCTAATCTAAAGAAAAGAAAGAATTTAACGTACCTTTGGGCCCTCCAGCAATCACCACAATTATAAGGTACGAAAAATTAAAAACAAGAAAATAAAAATCAAGATGATGTGCCCTAAGTGATTAAATGCATGATGCAACAAGTATGTATTTACTACCTAATTTTTTTGGATTTTTCAATTTTCAATTTTTTTTTGATTTAGAATTTTTTTTTGTGATTAAAAATAAAAAGGCGAAAAGAAAGAAATACGGGTTACCGAAGCATGCTTCCAAAAATTACGATTCGTTCCAAGCTCCGTGAGAAGATTCCCGTAATTCAACTTTCCTAAAAAAAATAATGAGACAAAAATAAGACAAGTAAAAAACTAATCCGAAAAATTAAAAGTCAAGGCGCGAAAAATAATTAGTCCCCGACAGCGGCGCCAAAAACTTGTTATGCTAAAATAAATGACAATTTAGAATCGCAAGTGCACGACTCAATCGTTGAATTATTTTAGGTTCGTTCCTCGGAGACTAATATTTTTGCAAACCTTAATTTTTAATTTAATCGAATTAGAACAAGTCTTGGAGTTGGGAAAATTTGGATTTTGGTATTTAATTCCTAAAATAAGATTTGAACTATTTTAAAAGAAAATAACTACGAAATTAAAATTATACTTAAACAATGATTTAACATAAAAATGCCCACAATAGGAACTCGTTACGAACTCAATCAACAAACAATTCAGAGATTATAACTCGGTAATGCCGCGGAAAACACAACAGAAAAACACAGCTCACAGACACAGCAACTCGTAAAAGGAAGAAGACTCGGTGACACAGCAACTGCAAGACCTCAAATCAAAAATACAAAACTCAATGACTTACAGAACCCAACTCAATAAACAGCGACTCAGCATCATGAGACAATTAAACTCAGCATTAATTCGGATAATTCGAACTCAGACAACACTCGGCAGCTTAATAACAACAAACAAAAGAGCATAAATAAAGCAAAACATAGCAACAGCGAACTCGGCTAACAAATGAATCCATCGCAAAGAAACAGATGAGAGTTAACTTTTAAGAACCAGAGAATTCAATAACTCGAATCGGTAATGATTTAATCAGACCCGGCAAATGTTAACCAAAACACAGAACGAAAAAAATAAGGAAGTAAGCTGTTGGGTTTTGAATAAAAACAGGGGAAGAGGGGGGGTCTGTGTGTGGTTGTGCGCGGTGAAGAAATTAAAAGGAGTATAAGAAAAATGGGGAATGGGTTTTGGAGTTTTGTTTTGACAGAAAAGGAAAAAAACTGGGTTTGGGTTTGTTGCAGAAGTGAAAGACACAAGGGAAGAGGGTTCGAATTAAAGTTAAAAACGAGACAGACAATAAATAATGGAAAATAATAAAACTGATTTTTGGATTTTTTTTTTTGAAAATTAAAAATGAAAATAAGGAAATTAACTACGAAATTAAAATTACACTAAAAAGATGATTTGGAATTAAATGGCCCACAATAAAATTGAAATTTAAAGGGGCAAAAATACGAATTAATACTACAAGCAAGAAAATAAAAATCGATATTTTCAACCCCAAGTGGTTAGCATTTCGCTACTTTGTCCACTAAACGGATTTACGAAAATAACGAAAGCTATGGCAAAATAGAACAAGACGAGAAATTAAAGGAAATGAAATTGCATTAAAATTAAAAAGAATGTTTACAAGATTTGAAACTAAAAAAAAAACAAGAAATTAAAGCTCCCCTAAAATCTAAGTTGATAAATACAAGGGGGTGATGGGGTATTTACAGGATAAGAATTAGGGTTTAGGGGTGTGTTGGGTTAATCTCCACCATACACCTTTTAATGTGGTGGATAAATCCTAGCCATCTAAATGTTTCCTTCCCCCTTAAGCTTTGTAGAGTGGATCTTGGCCATACACTTATTTAGTGTGTTGGGATGATCTCCACCTTCTACATGTCTTCAAAGATTCATTTTCCACCAAAGTCCTAATTCTTTTTCCTTTTTTCATTTAAGTCCTTTTTCTTCCTCTTTTTCCCTTCCTTGCTCTTTATTTCTTTATTTCTTTATTTATTCACGAATTTCCTGAAATGCAACAAAATAAATTATTAAAATACGAGTTCAAGCAATAAATAGGTAATAAAAATATGCAAAAATATGCACTTATCAGTTGGTAAAAGGTTTTAGTATAGCCAGGGAAAGATTCAGAGAAAATCCTGTAGATGAATTTAAATTGGTTCTTATTTCCTCATGCTCGGCAAGTGGTCGACCAAACCACATTGGTCCATCAAATGAGGTTGCTGGATTGATTGTGACAGATGATTATACCAAGGGATTTAGAGATACCGTTATAGATTCTAGAGTAAATGGTTTGGAGAGAATTTTTGAAATGGATGCACATTTTATGCAACTACACTATCCCTTGCTTTTTCCACATGGGGATGTAGGATTTTACCTTGAGATTCCTTTAAATAAACCTGATAGGCAACCATGAAAAAGACCAGAAATAGAAGAAAATGAAGATTCTGATAACAGAGGACCTCGGCTAAACCTCACTATGAAAGAGTACTATAATTACAAATTAATGATACGTCCAACAGAAGGTGTTATCATTACTTATTGCACAATTTATTTAATAGTAATGTAGTTTTTTTTATGGATTTAATATTTTAATATTTTGATGTTTTTGTTATAACCACATTTAACAGGATTGACTCCTCATTTGGGTGGACGGTTGTGGCAGCAATAAATTGTAGATGCATTTACTGCAATTGAACAATATAGATTAGACTGGATTAAAGAACATCAAAATACTATACGTGCATCAAAATATAATATCAGGGATGCGGTACAGAAGGGAGACAACAATCCCTCTAATGTTGGTAAACAAATTATTTTACCAGCCTCTTTCACTGGTTGTAAACGTTATATGAACCAATATTTTAAGGACTCTTTGGCTATTTGTCGAACTTTAGGCCATCCTTCATTGTTCTTGACCATGACGTGTAACACCAAATGGCAAGAAATACAACGTATGCTAAAATATTTACCTGGTGTTGATGTTTCTGATGCCCCGGACGTCATCTCAAGAGTTACTTTGTCAGCTTATTGATTAAAAGTTGATCAGCTTATTGATTTGGTCAAAAAGAAAAATTACTTTGTCCGATGCATAGGAGGTATGCATTCTTATTGTATGATTTTAAGCAAGTTTAATCTTGAGTCTTCTTATGCTTATGAATATTAATGTTGACATTTCTTCAAATGTTTAATTTGATGTAGTCATGCATGTGATTGAGTTCCAGAAATGTGGATTGCCTTATGCACATATACTTATATGGTTACATCCTGATGATAGGCCTAAGACTTTTGAACAGGTTGATTCTTTAGTATCTACGGAAATACCAGACCCAGACATTGATCCGATTGGATATCATGCTGTCAACAATCACATGATTCATGGACCATGTGGTACTGATTGTGTCAATTCTCCATGTATGGTCAGAGGCAAATGTATTAAGCATTTTCCGAAGAGGTTTGTTTTCCAAGTACCACAATATAACGTGAAATATTAATTTGCCATTATTTTGTATCTTTTTAAAAATGGTGCTAATGAATGCTTACTATTTTGTCCAAATAAGGTATAATTCCCACACTTTCTTTGATGATTGTGGATTTCCAATATACAAAAGAAGGAGGACTGGATTGCATGTTAAAAAAAAGGTGTTGAATTGGATAATCGTTTTGTTGTCCTATATAATCGAGATCTTTTGGTTCGTTTCCAATGTCATACAAATCTAGAGATATGCAATAGTTCGAGATCACTAAAGTACCTGTTCAAATACTGTTTGAAAGGACATGATACTGCTACTATGTTGCTCAAGAAACGAACAAATTCCCCAGGTCCTTCATCAGGAATTTCAAAAAATCCAGAAAAACGTCTAATTGATGAAATTAAACATTATTTGGATGGTAGATATGTTTATACATCTAAAGCGGCTTGGAGGATTTTTGGTTTTGACATTCATTCACTGTGGCCATATGTTGATCGTTTGCCAATACATTTACCAGATGAACATGTGTCCTTCAAGAATGGGGATGTTTTAGCGGAAGTGTGTGAGAAAGAAAATTCAAAAAAAACCAAATTAAAAGCTTGGTTTGATGCAAATAGAACCTTGCCTGATGCAAGGAATTGGACTTACTCAGAATTTCCAAAGCAAGTTTACTTGGCATGCACGACCAGGTTTTTGGAAAGAGCGGAAAAGAGGTGACGTTATTGGCAGACTATCTGAAGTACATTCCTCCTGTGGTGAATTATTGTATCTACGCATGCTTTTGCTTCGTAAAAAAGGTGCTACATCATTTGAGGATCTTAGAACTGTTGACGGTAATGTACATAAATCATTTAAGGAAACATGTTCTGCGCTTGGTCTCCTCCAAAACGATCATCAATGGCATAAGGCGATTGTTGAAAATTCACATACTTCCATGCCTCCTCAACTACGTGCCATGTTTGTCAACATCTTGGCTTATAGCCCAATTTCAGATCCACTCAGACTTTGGGAATCTCAATGGCGATGCATGTCTGATGATATTATTATTTTGAGATGACATTTTCATAATGATCCAAATTTATGTCTAACAGATTATGATGTGAAGAATTATGCTATTGCAGGTTAGATTAATTTCACAGTTTTGTTTTATTGTCATCAAATGTATATGATAAATGTGTAGTAGCTTTAAAAATTGCTTTAATTTTGTTTGCATTAAAATTTGGCTCTATTTAATAATTAGTTCTTACATTAATTTTTTTTGGCTCTCAGAAATTGAAAAATTGTTAAATGATATTGGAAAGAGTTTGGAAGACTTTTCAACCATGCCATTTCCTGGAGATAGTTATTTCAGAAACTCTGATAATCGTCTCATTCTTGAAGAAACCGGATACGACAGAGAAGAAATGAAATCATAACATGAAAAAAATCATAAGCTGTTCAATGTGGAACAAAAAAATGTTTATGATTCTATTATCCACAATGTAAATGAGGATAAAGGTGAAGTCCTTTTTGTATATGGCAGTGGTGGTTGTGGAAAGACTTTTTTGTGGCAGACTTTTTGTTGTCGTTTGCGTTCTGAAGGTAAAATTGTACTTCTCGTTGCCTCCTGTGGTATAGCAGCTGTCTTATTGCCTGGTAGACGAACTGCACATTTACGCTTTCATATTCCTTTGAAACTTGATCAGTATTCTACTGCTAGGATAAGGCATGGAACTGATATTGCCGAGCTAATTCAACAGACTAAACTAATAATCTGGGATAAAGCTCCTATACAGCACCGTTACGCTTTTGAATGTGTAGATCGATCTTTGAGGGATATCATGTTTGCCGTGGATAAAGAAGATCAAAGAAGCCATTTGATGGTATCATAGTTGTTTTTGGCAGAGATTTTAGACAAATTTTCCCTATCATTCCAAAGGCAACAAGGGCTGAAATCATACGTGCTTCTCTAAATAGGTCTAAATTATGGGAGTTTTGTCAAGTACATTTACTAAAGCAGAATATGCGGCTACATTCAGGAAATAAAGAAGAACAAAATAAGGTCAACGCTGACTTCAGTAAATGGCAGCTTGCTGTTGGGGATGGTAACGTTGAACACGTTCCTACGCATTCGGACATGGGTGACATGTTGATAAAGATACCAGATCAGTATGTTATCCATACCACTGAATATCCTATTAAGACTCTCTTTGATGTGACTTATCCTGATTTTAGCAATAACATGTCTTCGCATTCTTACCTGAGATCAAGAGCTATACTGACACCAACAAATATTGTGTTGGATGACATTAACAGCAAAATCCTTGACAAGATTCCTGGTACGTTACATACATATCTTAGTCAGGATTCCATTGACGATACTGGTGATGAAGATAATAATTTCAGAGCTGCTTTTCCAATTGAGTACTTGAACTCAATAAATATGTCGTGCATTCCCAAGCATGAGTTAAAAGTAAAAGTTGGAGTTGTTATGCTTATGAGGAATTTAAACCAGATTATGGAATTATGCAATGGAACCCGAATGATAGTTACTGCATGCAGGAAGAACAGTATCGAATGTGAAATCCTTTGCGGATCACATGTTGGAACCAAACATTTAATCCCAAGAACCGAGATGATGCCTACTGATACTATATGGCCATTCGATTTGATACGAACTCAATAAATATGTCGTGCATTCCCAAGCATGAGTTAAAAGTAAAAGTTGGAGTTGTTATGCTTATGAGGAATTTAAACCAGATTATGGAATTATGCAATGGAACCCGAATGATAGTTACTGCATGCAGGAAGAACAGTATCGAATGTGAAATCCTTTGCGGATCACATGTTGGAACCAAACATTTAATCCCAAGAACCGAGATGATGCCTACTGATACTATATGGCCATTCGATTTGATACGAACTCAATTTCCAATCCAAATTTGCTATGCCACGACAATAAACAAAAGTCAAGGACAAATTCTTGATACAGTTGTATTATATCTCCCTAGAGCTGCATTTTCTCATGGTCACATCTATGTTGCCATCTCGAGAGTTACAAGGCCAGAAGGTCTTCATATTCTAATTGATAAATAGTGATACTGGTACTATAATGAATGTTACGTTAAATGTAGTATTTGAGGAAGTGTTTTACAACCTTCCAAGCGTAGATGATTGATGCACTTCTAATAATGTTTGATACATGTTATTATTATTATGTCATCAATTAGCTTTTTCATTTGATTATCGTTTAATTTTATATACAACGTAATTGATAATCAAGCATTTGATTACCCACAATTTATCCTATAGCCGGTCATTATTAAATTCACCAAAAATCAAACAAAAAAAATCACCAAAGATCAATTATCATTAATACGAGTATTTAAACTTGATTACCATTAAATCAATCAAAATCAATTTATTAATTTAAAAAAAAGATCTTGATCTTAACAAGCAAATTTTTAGGTGGTTTATACTCTATTTAACGAACCAAGATTTTAAAATACAAAACTTATGTTAATCGTAATATTTAATAATATGGAATTATTCTTAAAATATTTTTAATGCATTTTTAAATAATGAAATATAATCGTGTCAGATATGTACAATTTATTCTATTAACATTTATTATAAAATTCAACAAAATTCAAATATCTTATATATGTATGGAATTTTCACCGCAGTACGCGCGCTCAACAAAATTTCATAATTTTTAACTTTTTATTTATTAACTGTATTAAATGATTCATTATTTTTTTTAGATAAAAATCGTCCAACTTTGCTATATATAAAATAAATATTGTGTACATAAATTATTGTTCGTTTGACGATATACTCGTCTATACTAAACTTTATAAATTTGCTAAAAATTAAATTTCGGATATTTATAAGAGTCCATTATCAAATTTTTATATATAAAATAAGATACGTATCTTAGTGGTTCAAATTGTATTTGTAGGATATTATATTATATATGTAGGGAAATTGTAGCACAGTACACTCGCTCAACAAATTTTTTTTTTTACCAACCTTTTTGTTTCTTAATTATTCCTTAAATGATTCATTATTTTTTTAGATAAACATCGTCCAACTTTGCTATATATAAAATTAAAATTATGTACATAAATTATTGTTCATTTGACGATATATTCGTCTATTCTGAAGTTTATAAATTTGATATAAATTTAATTTCGAATATTTATAACAGATAAATATCATATTATTTTATATATAAAATAAAATAAGTTACTTATCTTAGTGTTTAAAATTGTATTTGTAAGATATTATATTATATATGTAGGTAATTTTCACCGACGTACGCGTGCTCAACAAAATTTGTTAATTTTTTACTTTTTATTTTAGATAAAAATCGTCCAACTTTGCTATATATAAAATTAAAATTATTTACATAAATTATTGTTTGTTTGATGATATATTTGTCTATACTAAACTTTATAAATTTGATAAAAATTATATTTCCGCCATTTATAAGAGACAAATATGAAATTATTTTATATATAAAATAAAATAAGTTATTTATCTCATTGTTTGAAATTGTATTTGTAGGATATTATTTCATATATGTAGGGAATTTTCACCGCAATACGCGCGCTCAACAAAATTTGTTAATTTTTAACTTTTTATTTCTTAACTATACCTAAATGATTCCTTATTTTTTTAAGATAAACATTGTCCAACTTTGCTATATATAAAATTAAAATTTTGTACATAAATTATTATTTGTAATACGATATATTCGTCTATACTAAACTTTATAAATTTCCTAAGAATTTAATTTCGGATATTTATAAGAGGCCATACTAATATGATTGAAGTTATTTCCTTTATAATAATTTGACACTTTATTTGCATCCTTTTTTTTTTTAAATAATATATTCACCCTTTTTTGTCTCTTTTTCATACATAAATTATGTTTTGATAATTTTATAGATTATTATAAATTAATGGTCAACTAAATATTTACAGAATCAATTATTATCAGTTGTTTAGCCATCAACGATAACAAGTTAGTTACACATAATTATCAAGATTAACATAGTATCAATCACAAATCAATTTGCAATAACAATATAGAATCAACATTAAATCAAACATTATCATGACTATTTTTGTGTATAAAATGCCTATCTAAAGAGAATACAGAGTACAAGTTATCCATCGTACTATACTTTGCACTTTGCAATCAGTTTCATTCGATATATCATCGCCTACTGAGTAAGAATTTCTTACTTGCTCTACAAAAATATTGATTGAATTCGTCCATTTTTTCATTACTATCGTTTGGTTGTCATACTTTATACTATTTAGTGAATGCACTGAGATATATTTTTTTTGTACTTTAGGCCTGATAGGTCCCAAATGAGGGTGAAATAAGCTAAAGGGGGGGGGGGGGTTGAATAGTTTATTACCTTTTATAAATTAGAGTTTGGCGTTTTAAAAATTTCTTTCTCCTTTTATAATTAATTACTTATAAATAAGCAATTTAAAATGCGGAAAATAAAAAAAGAAAGATAAAGAGTATGACACGATCAATTTATCCTGGATCGTGATGCCACAATCCCCTAACGGATTCGAACACCCCTACTCCAGTCCCCGAGCTCCTCCCGAACTCGAGATTTCTTCCACTATAAGTAAAATACTCCTTATATTAAAATTCTCGTACTCATGAATTAAGGTATCCATTCGAGATTCCTTAATATCTTTTGTACCCTCGTAAGTTATAACTAACCTGTTCCACATTTCTTGTGCCGACTTCCAATTATTAACAAGTTTGTATTCTTTTTCCGTAAGTGCACTAGTTAACACCATTTCCGCTTTTGCGGCTATATTCATCCTTATTTCTTCCTCGGGAGTGTATTCACTAACTTTCTTCTTGACGGATATTTCACCTTCGGTTTAAGTAGTAATAACTACACCGTCCTCGATAGCCATCCAAACTTTCACACCTTGGGATCTAGCATATATTCTAAATCATGTTTTCTAAGTTGCAAAATTTGTGCCATCGAATAGTGGGGGTCTAGAACTTGAAAGACCTTCGCCACAACCGATCGTATTTAAATACGCCATATTAACGATCTACTTTTGGTTATTTTTTGGAACTTCACAACCGTTCAGACAACGAGATAAAAAGTAACTGCTCTGATACCAATTGATAGGTCTCAAATGAGGGTGAAATAAGCTAGAAGGGGGGGGGGTTGAATAGCTTATTACCTTTTATAAATTAGAGCTTGGCGTTTTAAAAATTTCTTTCTCCTTTTAAAATTAAATACTTATAAATAAGCAATATAAAATGCGGAAAATAAAAAAAGAAAGATAAAGAGTATGACACGATCGATTTATCCTGGTTCACGATGCCGCAATCCCCTAGCGAATTCGAACACCCCTACTCCAGTCCCCGAGCTCCTCCCGAACTCGAGATTTCTTCCACTATAAGTAAAATAGTCCTTATAGTAGGCGGAGAAGCCTTTACAACTACTATGTATTTATCTTAGAGCCTAACTACCCATTACCTCCTCAAAATACTATAACTACCCCTTGTAAGATTATCTTGGAGCGTAACTCCCCGTTACCTCCTCAAATGCTATACAAGAAAACCCCTTAAGAGTTTATCTTGGAGCGTAACTCCCCGTTACCTCCTCACAACCATGTAAGTAAACCCTTTGCGTAGACTTCGTATCTACACCCTTTAACGATCTTGGATCTTAGGTCTTAGATCTTGGGTCTTTTCTCCTCCTCACGGTGCGAAGACACCCAACTCCCCGTCGGCATGTCTAAGACTTCGGTCTTAGAGCGAGAATCACCTCACTTCACTTCACCTCACGTCAAAAGATATAATACAAGTCCTACGACTTAAATCCCTTTTAATTGACGGTTAAAAGTGTGTTATACAACACAAGAGTGAGTTAGAGCAAGTTGTAAATATTTCGTAAAATATTAAACAAGCAACTAAACTTGAAGAACACAAGTTTTTACACTTGTAGATGGCTTTAATATAGCCTAAGCCAAGATAGGGCCGAATATAAATATATGTAGCTCGTCGAAGCGAGGGACGCTATTACGCATTAAATTAAACACACAAGAACATGAACACAACTCACACGTACAGAAATGTAGCTCGCTTATCTATAGGATAAAACGAGGGCTGCTATTATTCGTTAAACTAGTGCGAGAAAAATAAACACGTATGGAAATATATCTCGCTTATCTATAGGATAAAACGAGGGCCGCTATTATGCGTTCAACTAGTGCGAGAAAAATAAACACGTAAGTAGCCTGGAGAAGTCACACAAGGGATTTATCACACAACTAATTCAAGACAATAAAGTAAATCATGGATGCACCAATATATACTATGCAATGAACCCTTCGGCCGAATGTAAATCAAGTAAGGGCCGAATGGTTTTTGAACTTAGTTTCGGTAAAGAAACTAGTTCAAGTAGTATTGGTTAAGTCCTTAAAGAAATAAACACAATTAAGGTTCAAGGGACTAGACAAACCAACACTAAAAGAAGCTCTCTTTTGATTTAATATGTACTAAGTTCAAACCACAGAAGGTAGAAACTAGTTTATGCATGTTAAGCACAAATCAAAAGACACTTTTTTGCCTTATAACCAAGTATAAATCAAATGGTTACTAAGGTCTTCAAGAGGGCTTAATAAGTTCTTAAAAGAACCTCCTCATGGTAGCTTACAAATGGTCTACGCACACTACACGAATTACTTCAAGAACAAGTGTGTAAAGTGAAAAATGTAAGACTACTTAAGCACAAGTATATATTCAAAAGATTTAAATACTTGGTAACCGAATATATAGCTTGCACAAACCCACTTACTAGCTTATGACTCTTGACCTTACAAAGGCTCAAGTTCCTCTTTAATTAAGAGAAAACTACAAGAGATACGAGCTAGTTTCAAGCCTAAAAACCACTCCAAAATGAGTCGAAATGAGCACCAAAGAAGATATAATCAAGAAGAGTAGAAAGGTGACTCAAATGCTCAAGAAACAACACTTACAAGGCTGCAAGAAATCGACCAAGGGGCTGCCTTAAAGTGTGTTTACCGAATGTGCCAAGATGAGCAAAAACAAGAGTCAAAACACCACTAAAACAAGGCCAAATGAGCACCAAATAAAGATATAATCAAGGAGGATAAATTGGTGAATCAAGTATATAATATGAAGAACAAATGGACTGCCTTAGACGTGCAAAAGGACTGCCCAAAAAGTGTGTGGCCGAGTATTGTTTAAAGTGTAAGAAATGGAGCAAAAACAATGCTTAAAAGAAGTTAAAAGATGAAGGAGCAACGCTTTGTTATCCAAATCTTTTTGAAGGCTCTTGGCTACTTGATATTGCTGGGTTTCTAGAGAGAAAGTAGCAGTAATTCTTTGGCACAAGAAGGCTTGAAGAAAAGAGTGTGTTTAGCTTGGTATTTATAGGCAACTGTAGGGTTTTATGGACCAATGGGCATAAGACAAGTGGCTAGCTACTAATTAATTAATCATTTGCATAAAGTAGATTTTTGGCACCTTCCTAGAAGTTCCCAGCAGATCAGCATGTGGGAAATAAATATTATAAAATAGCTAGGAAGCTTTTTTTGGCTCGGTTTAACCGAAAAACCTGAAACGAAGCGATAAACCCATAAATGTGAAATAAATCGAAAATTCACTTAAAAATTATGAAACTTGGAGAATCCCCTAGAAATATTCCTAGAGGATTATATTTAAAATTTCACCATGAAATTCGTTGACCATCTATGACTTTTCAGCGACCGAAAAATCAATTACGTATCGATTTTTGGAGTCCCGGAAAACAGTCATGCTAAAATCATGAAATTAATCCTAAAATTGTTTTTAATTATTCTAGTGAAATATCCAAAGTTTAAAGTCAAAATAACATGTGGAGGTATTTTATTCAAAATTGTTTTTGATTAAATGTCCTTACATGACCGAATAAAATACATTAGTCGTTTACCGTAACTTGCCGATATTTTGGCTAAAGTTTTGACTTGAAATATATTCAAATATAATATTCCTCAAATAATAATGACTATGAAGTCCTCGGAATATTTATTTTGAATATTTTAGAGATTTATCCGATTTAAATGAAAACTGTTAAGGGTTCCGGGATAAAATCCATTTTTATTCTTTCGGCAAGTCTTTGACCAAGGCATTTTGAAAATAAGTCTTTGAAAAATATATCGAACATAATTGAGAATAAAACATTTAAGATGAAAACTATTTTGAATAAAACATTTATTTTTGGTCTGAAAAATCAGTGTTCGGGATATTTCGATATTTGTGCCGTCTAGACTTTACCTTTAAATATATCACAAATAACTTAGACTAGGAAACATCATTTCATTGACATTCCTTATCAAAATTAATGATTTGTACGAGAAAAACATTTTGTTAAATTGACTCGTCACTTCTTTACGTCACGTCGAATAAACCTAAGGGAGGATTTACTATGTTATCTAGTAAATTCCTAAATCTAATTTCATTTTCACTTTCGAACTTGACAAATCACCAAAACCTACAAGTGAAAGACGGTCTAGCAATCTTCCCAAAAGACTGTCGACTCAAAATTTTCCCCTTTTTGGTATTTGTCAAAACTACTTGCGAAAATTAAATATGTGTGTGCCACTAATCTAGTGTATGCATGCTACGCTATGAGAACCAAATAATATTAGCATATATGCTAATAAACACACAGTTATAACAAGCAAATATATCACATAAAAGATAAAAAATCAAGTATGCACAAGTGATATATTGTGTGGCCAAATATGTGACCTAAATTTTGAAAAAATAACTTCCCCTTGCTATGAAAACCATTTTGAAAATTAAGTCATCTTTCTCTTTAAATAATTTTCGAAAATTTGCAAGGATCCGTTTGTTTTCTTTGAAAACCTGTAAGCACATAGTCACATAACATGATTCACATAATTCATCTTCCCCTAGAGCATAATCTAATTACAATTTCTAATCATGCTTCCCCTAAATACCACACATATATTCTATCTTCCCTTACATACACATTTAATCACACACATATATAATTCATCTTCCCTTTTTTGATAAAAACCAAAAAGTGAAAAATAAATTATAAGGGAATTAGGGAGAGGAGATCACGTAGCCATGCACAGCACATAAGGGGAGGGGGATTACTACTAGCTATTACATTTTTAATATCCACCAATCCACCTTATTTCTCCAAACAGTCCTTCTCCACAAATCTTCACAAAAGTTAACTGTTTTTAATTTACAAACCAATTAATCTAACCAAATTACAAGTCTAAATCTCCCATACATGAACAGAAATAAAATATTACAATGTAGTACATAGTTCTTGAATATGAAACACAGTGCTGGGCTAGGTTGTTTGGGATCATGCAACAGCTGATACTCGAGTAGTCACTAAGGATCAGAAACATAGGCTGTGTGACCTTGAGGAAATGTGCAATGCATAGATTTCCAAGATGGTTCAGAGAGGCAACCTGCATGGTTAGCACTCGAACAACAATGTCAATGTGAAAGTATATAGAGCATTGAGTATAAATTGACAAAGTTAAGAGTTTAGAGATACAATACAGTGTCTTCAAGATGAAATTCTGATAGTCAAGAAACTCCAATAAATCTGTTAAATCACAATTCAAACTGAAATGCACCTATATGACCTAATTGGGCCAGTTTCCCTTGGTTTCAGATCAAAGAGATCTCGAAGGGATCTCAATGCAGTCCATAGGTACAGTGGCATGTGTGTGCTTGGTAACTAAAAATGCAAGTGCACTGACCATCTAAGTAAGCATTGGCAATAAAAGCAACTTGCAACTTTATTCATATCAAGCAAAAGGTACATCAAGGATTAACTTCTAAATCCAACTAGTACTTGAAAATAGTTGGAAGTAGAACTACACACATCCAGCATTAAGGCCAACAGCAAGGCTCACAGCAAAGCAACTACAAACAAACAGATAGGCTAGTGCAAAAACAGATAGCACTAAGCACAAACATAGATAGATAGATAAAATGAAATAAAGCAGCCACACAATCCAACACTACAAGTCTCAGAGGCAACACCAAGGTTTAGTTAAGCTCACTATAGTGACCATTGTTAATCACTTCATTTACCAAATTGTTACAGTCCATTCCCACATTTTCATTTCCATTCTCATTCTCAACAGGCTCAGATTTCACAGTGACTTCCATCGTAGTCTCATTCTTATCATTGTCAGCAATCTCAATAACCTCAGACTCTCTAGGCATAGGAGCACTCACGGGGATTCCTAGGATAATGTCATTTAGAGCAGGGTTGCTATGCATGTTAAATTGAAACTGAATGAGCTGACTTAAAGTGTTTTCAAGAAGGGTCAACCTAGTCATGGCAGAGTTTAAGTAACTCTGGACAATTTCTAGCTTAGAAGAGATCTTCTCATAGTCAGCCACAAGAATGTTCAAGGTAGATTTCATTTGAGCACACTCAACTTTAAGCAAATCCAAATTAGCAGACATTTCCTTAAATTTCTCATAGTGGACAGAGAGTGAGAGATCTATTTGCCTAGGGGGTTCAACAACCATGTTAGAGGCCACAGGGAGATCTCTATGAATGTTACGAGGGAAAATAGGTTTAGTGCAGAGCTCATAGATTGTGTTTGTGACATGAAAGAAAGGAGGGATGCAAATGTTGTACTTCATGTATTCAAAGATTTTGGTGAGAAGAAGACCATAGGGACTATAGCCAGCCTTAGAAGCAGCATGCATCTTGGTCATAAGCATGTGAGGAATGTTAAAAGAGATTCTGTTAGTGGCTATTTTGTACATGATCTTCATGTCAAGAAAAGAGACAGATTTTTCAAGAGAGGGAGAGAAATTCTCCTTGACAAAAGTAGCCAAATTCTGATAGAGAGGAATGAAATGAGCAGAGTTAAAACCTCTATCATTTGAGAACACATTGTCAGGAACCTCAACATTACAGAAAGTAGAAATGAAATTTCTAGATTCATTCATGTAAAATAAGAAAGACTTAGAGATGTCAACATGAGCAGGAGTAGTGAGAGAGGAATGAAGTTTGAGAGCACTGATTAAAGTCTCTTGATCAATGAGGCAAGGGATTCCACTCACCACAGATGTGAGGAAAACAGTCCCATTGATGCCAGGGTTTAGAGTTAGGTTAGCATAAAACTCAGAAACCATGTTAGGCAAGACTCTTTTGGAGGGATAGGACAGGAAAGGTTCAAGTTTAGCTCGAGTGAGCATCTTAAATAGATCAGAGTCAGGCAATAACTCTACTAATTGGCCACGGACAAGTTTGCTTTTAGCAGACTTGGCATGAGCATTGTTTGAAACAAATAAGCCTGAGTTAAGCTTGGCTGTTCTCCTCTTAATTTTGTTACCAGAGGAGGGCTTAGGGTGTTTGTTGGTGTTTTGTGTGTTATGAAACAAAGACAAATTAGTGTTGAAAGGATTCATGGTGCTCAAGCAATTACTACAACTAAATGCTAGAAATTATGTGTATGAAGCCAAGAGAAATCAATGCAAGAATATGAAATGAATGCAGCTGATACATCTCTTAAATACACAGAATTAACAAGACTTGCAGGCGAGGAGATATGTGTAGTAATAGTGCAAGAACAGTTAACATAGGACATGCACAGTAACAACAGGACAGATAAGTACATAAAGGTATGACAATTTGCAGAGAAGTAAGGCCTCTTAACAGTCCTAGCATGCTAACAAATTTGGCTAAAAGCATGTACAAGTCTCAAAACAAGCACCAACAACAAAGAAAATTTAATGCATTTTAGGTATTTAGCAATCATAGGATAACTTTTACTGAAAAACAACATTTGTTTACACACACAAATCAGATCCAACTGTGCACTTGCATGGAGAGACAATTAAAAATACCAACTCATTTAAGCATGCAGTTCAATATATCTAGACACAGATATAAAACACAATACACTAACTCACACAATACATATACTCATAAAGCTGAGAATTAAACAATTTATCATAGGAGCACAGTGCTAGAGATTAGGAAATGACACTCATCAAATCAAACAGTTCAAATCCTAACTGACTTTGGAACTAGTTCCAACACACAAACACTCATATAGCATAAACTGGTTCAAGAAATCCTAACCAAGCAAGTAGTTCACAAGACAAGCACACAGTTATTTGATCAAAACAAGATAAGATCAAACTAAAACAATGCAGACTGATATAAAAAATGGGAGCCAGCAAGAATACTTCTAGAAACTTAGGTTATTTATAAATCACCTAGGTCTAGCACAGGATAATTAGGACTGAGTTTTAGAAAATAGAGCATTATTATAAACCATCAAGTCCTGCAATATTACATCAGTCTCAAAGGAATTCATCTTATATCCTATTAAAATCTAAGTGAGCAGATAATCAAATAGATTTTGAATTTTAATGCTTAAGGGATTTAAAAGTAATCAAGTAAAGGGGCATGAGGTACTGATTATACCAATAGGCACATAAGCAAGTAGCAATTATGGCATATTATTCCTTATAAATTTTGCAACTTCTGAGAGATATGCACATAAATAAGGAGTTCATGTGCACAAGCATGGAGTTGCATTACAATGTAGCATATAGAGCATATAGCAAGTTAGTAAGTTTAAACCTTTTACAAAGTCATACTAACTGCAAGATATACACTCAACTCTTTGACAAGTACCAACTAAGCATATAAGGGCAGAGACAGGGCATACAATGACTTAGAGTAATTAGGAATGCATTGAATCCAAGTAAGACAGTTTAGAGCACATATGAGATCATTGCAAGAATTAACACACATTTAAGAAAATATGTCAAACTACATAGTACTTAGACAGGGCAAAGCACACATTCAACAAATTACCATCACATTTCAGTTACAAGCAATCATTCTAATTAAGACAGTAAAGTGGGGTTAGATAATGTGCACCTGACTCATGGTGGTAATTCACATGAGTAATCCAATAAACTCAAATCACAATTTACATGATCAATGCACTTTTAAACTGACCAAGTCGTGTAGTGACTCACCATTTAATCATCATGAACAACAAATACTCAAACAAAACATTAGCATTAGTACAAAATAAGCAATCATAACAATAACAAACTGATCAGTCAATTTCCAACCAATAAAACTCATCACATGATTATCACAACAATCACACAATATCAATGCAATGGGATGCCTGTTGGTACGGCAGAAGTCTTAAATTAACATTACTCAACCAAAAATTTCTGTCATACCAACAGGATCTCAATACACAAACATTGGATAGGTTAGAGCATAGACAAGATCATTGCATTGAGATACCTACTAGTTAGGCAGAAATCTTATAAATAGATCAAACCATAACAAAATTTTTAGTCTAGCTAGTAGGATCTCATTATAAAAACATTGAGAGAGAGAGGGCTAGCGGCATCAACAAAATCATTGTACAGGGATGTCTCTTGGTACGCCAGAAACCCTAGCACTCAATCAAATGAAAGCTTTCTTATGTCTCAAGAGAATCCTTTTACAAGGACATTGAGATAATCAGAATATAGGCACTAGAATCCTAAATATCATCATAATACTATGCTTTTTATCTCTGTGCTCAGGGATTATCAAGTACAAGACCAACCACCCCTGACCACAGGACAAAACAGTCAAATACATATAATCATATGATCAATCTTACTGGATCAGACAAGTCATGGCACTTTAAAATACCAACTGATAACACTCAAAAATAATCTCAAAGTGCCATTCTTGACTGGCCCGATTAAACACATCATATATACATAAAAATCGATTACACGATTTGTCGAAGGCTCTTTGTTAATATCCTTATCGAATTTTGAATTTTGGGAAAAACAATTTAGGATACAAACTGAAAAACACGATAAGAGATAGTATGTATTTGAATGTGAGGAGTACGAATATGTGGTCGGATTTTTGAGATGATCAGAGACAAGGCCGGAATTTTGATTCCTAGAGTTAGGATTTCGAAAAGAGTATGAACTCTTGAGAGAGAGAGAGAGAGAGACAGATTGATGTATAATTTCTTTTTGCGGGAATTATTTGTAAAAGCATTGAACGGCTGAGATTACCTTGGACGTTTGAGCACACGGATAGGATCATCTCGCGCCTTCTCAATATCTTCTCCTCAGCTGACTCTTTGACTTGCCTCGGAAACATATGCTTACCACATACACGCATCACACACAGCTCACAATATAATTTATTTGATTTTACATGATTTTCCAAAAAAACTGTTTTTGAAAATTCATATAAAATGCTAAATAAATCAGAAAAATTCCCTGAAAATATCTGTGCCACCAGAAAAGTTGTATTTTATTCTAGAATAATAAAATGCCCAAAGTTCCAATTTTTCAAGAGTAATTAGATTTCAACATAATAAAAATAATTTGGAACTTGTTCAAATTAATTTGAAAAAATTAAACGAACCACATACTACTTTTGGCGTTAATTATTTGCAGCTCGCAACGTTGTCGAAGAAATCTGAACGTTCAAGTCCCGCTTGAAAATCCGCTTAAACAATGTTCTAAGTTGCACGATAATTAAAATAAAGTAATATATATTTGGAATAAAATTTGGCAAATTAATTCGGGCACTCCATCATTCCTAAATCAAATCGCAATTTAGAGAATCTTTCGGAGCTTAAGGGTTTCGTGAAAATATCCGCGATATTATTCTCGGTATCGATATGAACCATTTTATATCGCCTTTATTAACATGATCACGAAGAAAATGTTGTCTAATATCTATATGCTTCGATCTCGAATGCAATACCGGATTTTTACTCAAATCAATTGCACTCGTATTATTACATAAAATAGATACCACATCAAATTTAATAACATAGTCGGCTAGTATTTGCTTCATCCAAAAGATTTGAGCACAACATTTCGCAGCCGTGTGGACACCGAATTCTGTTTCTTTGAAAACCAAGAAACCAAGCATCCACAAAGAAATTGACGTGTGCCACTAGTGCTTTTTCTATCGATTAAATGCCCGGAATAATCCGAATCAGAAAAATACATTAAATCAAAAGGATGTTCTTTAGGATACCAAAGACCTAAATTCGTAGTACCCTTAAGATATCTAAATATCCACTTGATCGCAGACAAATGAGATTCTTTCGGATCCGCTTGAAAACGAGCACATTTACCAACAATAAATTGTATATCCGATCTACTAGCCATGATATAAAGTAAACTTCCTATCATCCATCGATATTTCTTAATAGCTACGGAAACACCGGTATCATCTATAGATAACTTATCGGAGATTGACATAAGAGTACTTATAGGCTTTGCATTTTCCATCTCAAATTTCTTAAGCATCTCTTTGCAATATTTTGATTGTGAAATATGAATGCCATCTTGAGATTGTTTAATTTGCAAACCTAGGAAGAAATTTAATTCTCCCATCATGCTCATTTCGAATTCTTTACTCATTTTATCCGAGAATTCGTTACACAGTGATTCTTTGGTTGCACCAAAGATAATATCATCTACATAAATTTGAACGAGCAAGATATCATCGCCTTCATACTTTGTAAATAGCGTAGTATCCATAATTCTCATTTTAAAACCATTATCGGTCAGGAATTTACTTAACCGCTCATACCAAGCTCTCGGAGCTTGTTTTAATCCGTATAAGGCTTTGTATAACTTCTACACATAATTAGGATGTTTATGATCCTCGAATCCCGGTGGTTGTCTTACATACACTTCTTCTTCTAAGACACCATTTAGGAATTCCGATTTAACATCCATTTGATAGACATTAAAACCTCTATAGCAAGCATATGCCAAAAACATATGAATTGGCTCGATTCTAGCTACGGGAGCATAGGTTTCATCAAAATCTATACCTTCCATTTGAGTAATCCTGCTTTATTTCTTACTGATAACTCTGTAGTTTGACCGGGTACTTCCTCGCCAACTCCTGTCTCGGAAGTGGTACAGCTGTTGTGGGGTGTCTGCAAAACAACACCGGAGGGGGGGCTTGGCCCCGTGGTGCCTCCTGCGTGAGAATAAGAGTTGGCTTTGGAAGGAGATAATCAAGCAGAGTATCGAGAGTATTAAATGTATGTAGGTGTGTAATAATGGCTAACCCCTAAACCCGATTCTCTAGGGGTATTTATAGCCCTAGGCCTAGGGTTTAGGGGTAGGTTACCTTTACCACTGACCGTCGGATCTGGGGGACAAGCCGCTGAGTTCCCGGGATATAGGACACGTGTCCCTATTTGGGGGGACCGTTGACTGGAGTGTGGCAGTGTTGTCGTGGATATGATTTGGCACATGCTCTTTCTTATCGTTTAGTGTTAGTCAGCGCCAGGTGTAGAAATGTCGGCCGAGCTGGGGTGCCACGTGTGCTGAGTGTCACCAATCTGGGGTCCCCTAGTCTGGGGTGGGGGCCATGCCACGTGGTGCTGGCTCCGGGCCCGGGCCCACTACCTGGGCTGGGCTGCTCTTATTATCATGAGATGATTTTGCTTGTAACTTTGGGCTTAAAGTTGGGCCTGATTAGGCCTGGGCTATTTCTAGCCTATCATTTGCCCTCCATTCCCTTATGCGGATTCTCCGGATGAGGGAGTAGTAGGAAGATTAAGGCTTTGTTGCTTTGGGGAAGAATTTTTTTGTTGTTGGTTGCCCCCAGGTCCGGGGTGTGTGTTGAGGTACACAGCCCCGGGGCTAGGAGTGTTGTAGCTTCTTTGTAGATTTTGTTTGGTTGCCCCCAGGTCCGGGGTGCGTGCTGAAGTACGCGTGCCCGGGGCTAGGGGTGGTTGGAATTTGGAAGCTTATGCGTGTTTATATTCATAAATATATACTCGTAGATACTGATTCGCATATATATGTATTTTCTGAGGTTTTGTGTTTTTTTTTTTGGAAAACAGCTGTCACCCACTATCTCCGGGTTTTGGAGATAGTGGGCTGAGATTTTGGGCCGCCACGTGTCTTTTGGCGGTTGGGATTCGGGATTGCCTATAAATAGTGGTTGTCGTCCTCACTTATGTCATTTACGAATTCTTGACTTGTTGCTGTTATTCTGCTTCTCTGAGGACACGATCTCCGGGCTAAAGGCATTTTTCTGAATTTCGAGCTTTCTCCTCTCCCCGTTCTCCGGATCTCTCTGTAAGTCCTTCTGCCTCAATTTTTTTTTTTTTGGAAAACGTGGTGCTGACTAACACTCAGCACACGTGGCACCCCAGCTCGGTCGACATTCCTACACCTGGCGCTGACTAACACTAAACGATAAGAAAGAGCATGTGCCAAATCATATCCACGACAACACTGCCACACTCCAGTCAACGGTCCCCCCAAATAGGGACACGTGTCCTACATCCCGGGAACTCAGCTGCTTGTCCCCCATATCCGACGGTCAGGGGTAAAGGTTACCTACCCCTAAACCCTAGGCCTAGGGCTATAAATACCCCTAGAGAATAGGGTTTAGGGGTTAGCCATTATTACACACCTATACACATTTAATACTCTCGATACTCTGCTTGATTATCTCTTTCCAAATCCAATTCTTATTCTCATGCCGGAGGCACCTCGGGGCCAAACCCCCCCTCCGGTGTTGTTTTGCAGACACCCCACAACAGCTGTACCACTTCCGAGACAGGAGTTGGCGAGGAAGTACCCGGTCAAACTACAGAGTTATCACTTACCACTTCTCCACCTTCGTCAAGTTTATTGCGAAACACCCACTTAGTTCAAATAATGGAAGTGTCGGGTGGTGGAGGCACGAGTTCCCAAACTTTATTTCGAGTAAATTGATTTAGCTCATCTTGCATGGCATCAATCTAATCCTCGTCTAATAAAGATTTTTAGCCGATTTGGGCTCGATTTGTGATAAAAATGCTATATTTCACAATGTTTTGAACTTGAGCTCGAGTTTGAACACCTTTACTAAGTTCACCTAAGACATTGTCTATAGGGTGATTCTTAATCAATGGAATCTCCGGAGGCAATCGAGTCTCAACTTCATTTATTTCGAGAGGATTAGTAGGAATTTTAGTTCCTAGATCCATGGTTCCCATTTTTCGAATTACATCTTCAACTCCGGTTATAGAATCATTTTTAGGATTATTTGAATCATCATCCTCATCTACTAAATCTTTAAACTTAGAGTGCGGTTTCGATTCATCAAACACAACATTCAATGATTCTTCCACAACTAAAGTTTCAAGATTAAACACCCGATAAGCTTTGCTAGTGTTTGAATATCTAAGAAATATACCCTCACACGACTTACGGTCAAACTTCGTTAAATAATCTCTTGAATTCAAAATGTAGCGTTTACTTCCAAAAACTTGAAATAGCTTATCTTAGGAGTTTTACCAAAAGAAAGCTCATATGGAGTCTTCATTTTGATGGGTCGTAGTAGCACTCGATTAAGAACATAGCATGCCGTTGACATAGCTTCGGCCCAAAAATACTTTGGTCTACGATATTCAATCAACATCGTATTTGCCATTTCTTGCAAGGTTCGATTCTTCCTTTCAATAACCCCGTTAGATTGAGGTGTATAAGGAGCCGAAAAATTGTGAGTGATACCATATTCTTCACAAAAGTTAAAAAGATCAGAGTTGTCAAATTCTCGACCATGATCCGTTATAATATAGACGATCATGTTATTTTGTTGATTTTGTATTCTTTTGCAAAGTGCAATAAACGATTCAAATGCATCGCTTTTTGCTTTAAGGAACACCATCCATGTAAAGCGCGAGTAGTCATCAACTACCACAAGAGTGTATACACACCCTCCTAGGCTTTGTATGGGAACCGGTCCTATGAGATCCATATGTAGAAGCTCAAGTGGTCTAGTGGTAGACACCATGAATTTGGCTTTATGAGATGAACGAATTTGTTTGCCAAATTCACAAGCTTCACACACGTGATCTTTTACGAAACTTAGTTTGGGTAATCCTCGAACATGTTCTTTCGAACAAATATTCTTAATGAGTTTCATGTTTATATGACCCAATCTACGGTGCCATAGCCATGGATCCTCATTTATGGATACCAAACAAATGTTCTCGTAATCATTCAAGTCACACGAATAAACATTCCTATAACGTGGACATTTAAGAATCAACTTCCATTCTTTATCAAAAATAGCACAATGAGATGGAAGGAAAATAACTTTGCAACCATTATCACAAAGTTGACTTATAGAGAGCAAATTGTACTTTAGTCCAGTGACTAACTATACATCGAAAATTTTAAATCTATCATTACCAATACCAACAATAATACCTTGACTGCTATCACCAAAAGTTACGCTACCGGAGAATACTTTTTTAATGTCGTTCAATAAAGATTTATTACCCATCATATGCCGTGAACAACCACTATCAAGATACCACACATTTTTCTTAGCAGTAAGGCACACCTACAAAAGCGATTAATAAAATCGATTGGTACCCTTTTTACTTAAGGGTCCGGGGGTTAGCACATTATATGGTACACGAGTGCTTTCATAAATAAATCTAGGCATGGGATAATCATTCACATAGACAATATCATTTATAGATTCTTGATTCCTATTAGATATATGATTAGGATTTCTCCTTGGCATATATTTAGGATTACCATGAAAAGCACGACCATTACTACGGGGAAATATAGTAATAGTGGAATTTCTAGAATGACTATTGACATGATAATTCACATGATTATCTCTAACATGAGCATTGCGATGTCTAGGATTTGAATGATATCATATTAGCATGTTGACTCGATCGAACATTATAATGACTTATATTTCTAGGCATATAAACATCTCGGTTCCGAATATAAGCATTATTATTCGAACTTTGAGCAACAACATTTCTCCTAGGAACATTCGGTTGTCTAGCACTGTTAGTACTAGAACTTGCAACATTTTTAGAGTTCCTTGGTTGACATGTAATCGGCTCTTGATGATAAGAATGTTTCGGTTGATTATTGGCATTCTTAACCAAAATATCTTGAGCAATTTTCTTTCCTTCCCTTTTATTCGGGCTAGCTCCTTTAGGTAGCCACTTATACTTCCCCTTAAACACTCCTTCTCTTGCATAGCAATAGAGACTAGTATGTCCATTTTTATTACAAAATGTACACACTTTAATAGGTGTTTTAGGAGTAATAGTTCGAGTGGGAGTAGGAATATGTGCGACTCTTGTAGAAAGATTATTAGCATCATATCCTAAGCCTTCTTTATTAGAAGCTATCTTGGAGTTATAAACCATATTTTCCAACATGGTATTGCTCTTTATAAATTGCTTCACAATAGTATCAAGATTATGCTTTTCTTGCATCAAGATATAAATCTTGTTAGTTACTCCCTCCGTCCCAAAAAGATTGACACACTTTCCTTTTTGGGTAATCCCAAAACTAATGAACCTACTATACTTACTATTTTTTAACACTACTTTTCACTATTACACCCACTAACTTTAAATCTTTTTTATTAAACAAATACTATAAACACTATTATACCCACTACTTTACTCCCACTATCACTATAAACACTATTATACCCACTACTTTACTCCCACTATCTCAAATCTATTATTAAATATTTATAGGTCCCACCACTTTAACCACTTTTCATTTAACTTTACTCATTTTTTAACAAGTCAATTGTAGCTTTCTTAATCTCCGTGAAAGTCAAACCAGCTCAAACTTTATGGGACGGAGGGAGTAGTACATTCTCTTGATCTCATTCTTGAGTCTTTCACCTTCTAAGAGGCTTGATTTCATTTCTAAAAACAAGCATTCTCTTTCGTTAGCCTCATTGTTAAATCGCTCTCTTAATTTAGCAATTTCATCATTCTTTTCGGCTAAGATTATTTGGTGATCAAGATTTAAATCTTGTAAGGCTTGTATAAGCTCTTCTTCTTTGTCACCCGTTAAAGATCTCTCGTTTAGCTAATTCATGTCCCATAGACTCATTATGAATTTTTAAATTCAAAATTTCGACATGAAGCTCACGATTTTTCTCGAAAATGAAAACAACACCTAGAGGGGGGGTGAATAGGTGTTTATGGCTAACAATCCTATTTTATGAACGGTTTTAAAAATTACTACAAACAGCTTGCTGTTTGTGTTTTATCAGTTTGCAAATGGTACGCTGTTTGTAACTGAAATGCAGAAAATTAAAGAACACAAGATCTTTTAGCCAGGTTCGACCCCTAAACCCCTATGGTCTACGTCCTGGTCCCTTACCAACTTGGTAAGAGAATATATTATTGGTCAAATATAAACCAATTACAAGATCCAACAATATATCTCCCTTACACCCTTGCTGCTTACAAATGGCTTGCTGTGCTGAAACTAGCTCTCTAAGAAATACTTCCCAAGTATCCTTCTCTAGCCTAGTTCTACCCACCCAAAACCTTAAGCCAACCTTGTACAACACTAATACAATTATAACTTGAACAATACAATGATTTGAATACATACAACTCAACCTAATGACCCTCTGAATATATGTATATGCGTGTATAAAGAGGTTTGAAAGGTTTGGAAGAATTTTGCAATGTAAGCTTAGTTGTATATGTATATCTTGTTTTTCTGCACTTGTACGGATATTCAATGGATATATGTGTTAAGAACTGAAAATGACCAGCTCTTAAATAGGAAAACAAGAGAGCTTAAAATTAAGCTTGAAATGGCTCCAACGGTATGAAATCAAAATGAAGCCGTTAGAGGTAATGTTTTTGAAGATGAATATGATAAGTTCTTTTCAGTAGAGAAGAGAATGGCATGGAGCGTGTATAACTGGAAAGAATATTTGTTATAATGAGTCCCATGTGATTGTCTTTGAGTGGAGGTGTTGTGGGTATTATAATAATGTAAAGTAGATCTTACTTTTCTTATTTTAAGACAAGGAAGAAGTTTGTCTCCTAAAATGCTTGAGATATGAGAGCTGGCATGTTCAAATTAATTCAGAGGGCCCTTACAAATATTCCTAACAATGTTTCCACTTGATGTTCTTTGAATTCCGAATTGTTCTTTTAATTCTGTCAGACACAACCAGCTTGCTATTTGTGAAACTGGCACGCTGTTTGTCCATGCATTTGGCTTGCTGTTTGAGACAATCTGATTAAGCTATAATACTTGCAAAACCACGTTAGTACATATAGATATAGCATAGCAAGTTCATGTCAGCTTGCTGTTTGGTTCTGCCATGTCCGTATCCGCTTGCTGTTTTGGTTCTGGTGAGCTGAACAGATAGATGGCTTTATACCTTTGCATTTCCATATCACCAACCAAGTTTCCTGAGAGCATAGATATTTCGTTGATCTTTATCTACAGGAATCCTGAACAGTTGAAAATGGCTTGCTGTTTGCGTACTGACTTTGTGCAAATGGCTTGCCAAACTGTCACTGTATCTTAACTTTGGCTTGCTATTAGATAGACTGATTATACAATCAGTAAGCTAGAGTATCCTGCAAAACCAAGTTAGTACATATACAACTAGCATGCTGTTTTATATCTATTAATAAGCCAAATGGCTTACTGTTTGTGATCATCAAAACTTAAGGAGTATCAATCTCCCCCTTTTTGATGATTAAAACTAAGTTAGGAGAATTAGAATAACTCCCCCTAAATCCCTGCATCTCAAAATTAGATATAAAAAGATGATCTAATAAGTAAGAAATATAACACCAAAGATCATATATTCAAATATTCATAAACCAATTAGCTTAAAACCAGATATTAGAAGCATTCTCCTAAAGTTCTCCCCCTTAATCCATTAAAAACTAAAAATCTTAAGATAAACAAATGATATGCCAGAATATAATGCAATCAATATACCAATTGTGACATGCGAATAGAACAAATGGTAAGCTAACCTAACTAGCAATTACCATTCAGCATGCTGATTTATAGAGAGCACATACCAAGTTGCATTTGAATGGTTGAATATCTTTCTTCAGCTAGGGGTTTTGTGAATATATCAGCAAGTTGAAATTCTATTGGAACAAAAACTAAATCTATCTTGCCCTTTGCAACATTATCTCTCAAGAAATGGTGTCGAACATCAATATGCTTCGTTCTTGAGTGATTCACCGGATTCTTTGAAATATTAATGGTGCTAGTGTTGTCACAATTTATTGGAACCCTTTCACACTTGATATCAAAGTTTCTTAGTGTTTGAGTCATCCATAAAAGTTGAGAACAACAGCTCCCAGCATGTAGATACTCTCCTTCGGCAGTGGATAAAGCTACAGAAGTTTGTTTCTTGCATTGCCATGAAACTAAGCTTTGTCCAAGGAATGTACAAACACCACTAGTATTTTTTCTATCAACTTGACAACCTGCATAATCTGCATCACTATACCCAACAAGATCAAAAGTATTTATGATAGGATAGAACAAACCAAGAGTAATGGTGCCACTTAAATGTCGAAAAATTCTTTTAATAGCATTTAAGTTAGACTCTTTAGGATTGGATTGAAACCTTGCACAAAGACATACACTATACATGATGTCAGGTCTAGAAGCAGTTAAATATAGTTAAATATAGTAAGCTTCCAATCATACCTCGATACCTTTTGATATCAACAGCCTTACCATTTTCGTCTACAATCAGCTTGCTATTTTGGATCATAGGAGTTGCTTTTGGCTTAACATCTTCATAACCGAATCTTTTGAGCAGACTTTTGTATACTTGGATTGGTGCACAAAAATTCCATCTTTAGATTGCTTGATTTGAAGACCCAAGAAATAATTGAACTCACCCATCATGCTCATTTCGAACTCACTATGCATACACTTAGAAAACCACTTACACATAGATTCATTAGTAGCTCCAAAAATAATATCATCCACATATATTTGCACAATGAGAATATCTTTACCATTTTGATTAATAAATAATGTGGGATCGATTTTACCTCGAATGAATCCATTTTGGATTAGATACTTACTAAGCCTTTTGTACCAAGCTCTAGGGGCCTGCTTTAAACCATAAAGAGCCTTCTTTAGCTTGAATGCATAGTTTAGATATTGATCATGTTCGAATCCAGGAGGCTGTTTGACATAAACTTCCTCTTCCAGCATGCCATTTAGGAACGCACTCTTCACATCCATTTGATATAGCTTGATTTTCCTGAAACATGCATAGGCCAGAAGCATTCTTATAGATTCCAAACGAGAAACAGGAGCATAAGTTTGATCAAAGTCAATGCCTTCTTGTTGGTTATAGCCTTGAGCTACAAGTCTTGCCTTATTTCGAGTAATGGTGCCAAATTTATCAATCTTGTTTTTGAACACCAATTTTGTTCCTATAATTGAAGCATCCTCTGGTGGCTTAACAAGTTCCCAAACATCACATCTTTCAAATTGATTTAATTCTTCTTGCATAGCCATGATCCAATTTTCATCTTCTAATGCTTCATTGATATTTTTGGGTTCTTCTTGAGCTAAGAAGGCAGCATGAGCACAATAATTTGCTTTCCCTCTCCTTGTAGTGATTCCATCAATAATATCACCAATAACTAACTCTGGGGGATGATTCTTGACCGTTCTTGTTGACCTCGGTAAGGAATGTTGAGCTATTTCTTCATGAGTTGTCTTTCTTATCTTTGCCGGTGGTAACTGATCTTCTCCATCATAGAGAGGTAGTTTCTCAGTAGCCCTTGAACCTCTAGGACCTTCCAAAGTCATTTTTGCCACTTTAGAAATCGTATCTTCCAATTTAGCTTGCTGTCTTGAACTTCCAGCTTGCTGTTTGTCAGAATCCGCATCCTTCTTGGCTTGCTAACTTCCAGTTTCAGTCTCAACTTCAGCTTTCTAATTTGAACTTTCAGCTTGCTATTTTGAACCTCCATCATACTGATTTGAGCTTCCAGCTTGCTGATTTGAACTTCCAGCTTGCTGTTTGTCAGAAATTTGAGGTTGCATACTTTCTCTTTCACCTGCGAATTCTTCCTCATCTCTTGGTAGATCATTGTTAGGTTCTTGAAATGTAACATTAATAGATTCTTCAACAATATGTTTATTTATATTATAAACTCTATAAGCCCTACTAGTTAAAGAATAACCAAGAAATATAGCTTCGTAGGATTTTACATCGAATTTACCATATTTACAAATTGTCTTGAGCACAAAACACTTAGAGCCAAAAATCTTGAAGTAGCTGATATTTGGTTTCTTGTTCCTCAATAATTGATATGGAGTTTTGTCCAAAATAGGCTTGATAATAATTTGATTCAACAAATAGCATGCTGTCCTCACAGCTTCGGCCCAAAAACTTCTAGGCAGCTTGCTTTCTTGCAATAGAGTCCTTGCTGTTTCTTGAAGTGACCTATTCTTTCTTTCTAACTCCATTTTTTTGTGGAGTCCTTGGGGTAGAAAATTCATGGGAGATTCCTTTTTCTTCACAATATGCAATAAAGTTCTCATTGATAAATTCACCTCCTCTATCACTTCTTATACCTACAAGTCTTGTATCAAGCTTATTCTCAAGTAATTTAATCAGCTTCTCAAACTCATTAAAAGCACAATCTTTAGTACGAAGAAACAATACCCAAGTAAATCTAGAATAATCATCTACAATTTCAAAACCATATTGTTTACCTCCAATACTCTTATAATATTCTGGACCAAATAAGTCCAAGTGTAGAAGCTCTAAAGGTTTAGAAGTAGATACCATTTTCTTTGCTTTGTGTGTACTTCGAATTTGTTTGCCCAATTGGCATGTTGAACACACTTCAATCTTGGTATACTTCAGTTTGGGTAGTCCTCTGACCAATTTCTTTCTTGATAATTTATTAAGCAAGTCCATGTGTGCATGTCCCAACCTTCTATGCCAAATATATGGATCATTATCCAATGCAGCCAAACAGCACGCTGTTTCCTGTATTTCGAAGTCCAATACATATATATTTCCTTCCCTTCTAGGAACTAGGGGGACTTTGTTAGAACCAATAGTAATAGTAGTTTTGTCAATGCCAAACTGAACATTGTTTCCATCATCAAATAATTGAGTGACACTAAGCAAATTATAAGAAAGACCTTTGACATATTTAACTTTATCAATCGAAATCTTACTATTACCAATAGAATCGATACCAAGGATTCGAAGAGTCTTGCTATTTCCAATGGTAACTCTTCCTCCCTTCTTCATTTTTAGACTTATAAACTGAGACGTGTCTCCACACATATGTCTAGTGCATCCGCTATCCAATATCCATTGCTTTGACCTTCCTTTAGCCGCAAGACATATCTACAAAATAAACAAACACCAACTCAATGTTTTGGCACCCATATAGGTTTGGGTCAAAATTGGTTAGTAGCAATAGTATATAAAATATTTAAATCAGTTTTCTTGATCCACATTTGGACCACTTTCAGTGAATGGTAAGCTGTTTTCCTTCTGATAGAAGCATTCTGGCATGCTGTTTGTTGCCTGACTGGTTCTTTCTGGCAAGATGTTTGTCGACTAGCTGTTCCATTCTGGTAAGCTGTTTTCGCTATGTGATTGACTTGAGCCACACAATGTTTTTCTAGATGGCCTTTTCCACCACATTTGTTGCATGTTTTCCAAGGCATAGCATAGTTGTATGGTATGCCATTTCTTCCATCGTATTTGAGTGCACCATGCTTCTTGTTGAGGTTCATGCCAACTCCTTCTCTTACCAATGGAACATTTGACTTTTTCATGATTGTTTTTAGACTGTCTTCTCCTTGAACAAATGTTTCCAACCATTTTTCAAGATCTTTGACCTCTTTTTCCAGAAGAGAAATCAGTTCAGCTTGCTGTTTGATAAGAATGACGTGCTGTTTGTCTGTACATTCAGCTTGCTGAAGTCTCTTCTCAGCAGATTTTGAAGATTCAGCTTGGCTAGATTCCTTAATCTTGTATGATTCTATACACTCATCTCTAGCTTTAATCTTTGACCTCAATTCCCTGAGTTCTTTCATAAGAACCTCATTCCTTTGTATAATTACTTTATTAACTCATTCAAATTTAATGAGTTTCTCCTTTAGATCAGCAATAAGATCATCATGGTTGATTTCAGGAGCCTTTTCAGCCATTAAATCAGAAATGATTTTCTTCAAATTAGTATTCTTCTTTTCAAGCTCATTATTTTTATTTTTCAATTCAATGATAAATACATTACTTGGCACCTGCATGGTTAGTTCATCTAGCATAGTAGAAGTAGAAGATAAATCAGAGTTAATTGAGTTTACCTCACTTGCATCATCTTTTGAATCCGTATAATCACTATCCACAAAAGCTTCCTTCATAGATCCTTGTGAACTATCTTCATCATTTAGACCTACAAGTGCTAAATTCACCATGTCTTCATTTGAGTCATCACTGGATTCTGAATCATCATCACTCCAAGTCAGTAAAGCCTTTGATTTTCTCTTGTCTTTGAAAACAGTAGGCTGTTTTGACTTTAATTTGTAGCAATCTTTCTTGAAATGGCCCGTCTTGCCACATTCAAAACAATTTTGCTCCTTGGCTTTCTTATTGTTGGAGAATCCTCCTCGATCTCTCTTCATTCTATTTTTCTTCTCAATCAGCCTCTTGATCTTCTTAGAAATGAGTGCAAGCCCTTCATCAGATTCTTCATCAGAATCAATCAGCTTGCTGTTTACAGACTCGGCTGGCTTGCTGTTTGTAGAATGTAGAGCCAAATTCTTCATTTTGGCTAAAGGAGTTCGAACACTTTCACCTTGACTGCTATTTATTTTGCTTTCAAACTGTTCTAGCTCAGCAAATACAGCTAGATGGTCCATGGTGTCAATTTTTGAAGATGATTCCAAAGCCGTGACTTTGGCCTCATAAATACATGGTACAGCACTTAACACTTTCATGTTAATTTCATCTTGTGGAATATCTTTTCCAAGTCTCTTTAATGAATTTATAGTAACCTGGAACCTTGCTTGGCTTTCTTTGATAGATTCACCATCTTTGAGCTTGAAGTTTCCGAAGTCATTCATTAGCTTGCTAAGTTTCACTTTTCTCAAAGTTGTCGAACCTTCATGATAAGCTTCCAAGGCATCCCACATTTCTTTTGCTGTCTTTAAAGAAGACACTTTGTCATATCCAGCTTGATCTAATGCATTCATTAGAGAATTTCTAGGTTCTCCATTATAACCACATTTGATAATCTCTTTGGGAGTGAGATCATCAACATCTTTTGGTTTGTTGTTGTCATCCAAGAACTCAAAATTTCCTTTCTAAACAACTCTTAATACCAGTGGTCTTTTGGACAAGAATGTTTCCATTCTACATTTCCACCAGTTGTAATTTCCTAACCCCGTGAGGAGAGGAGCTCTATAATCGAATTTAGCTTCGAGATAATGTTCAGCCATGATCGATACCTTCCTGTTACAGAAATGTTAGTATACCAAGCTCTGATACCAATTGAAAACAACACCTAGAGGGGGGTGAATAGGTGTTTATGGCTAACAATCCTATTTTATGAACTATTTTAAAAATTACTACAAACAGCATGCTGTTTTTGTTTTATCAGTTTGCAAATGGAACGCTATTTGTAACTGAAATGCAGAAAATTAAAGAACACAAGATCTTTTAGCCAGGTTCGACCCCTAAACCCCTATGGTCTACGTCCTGGTCCCTTACCAACTTGGTAAGAGAATATATTATTGATCAAATATAAACCAATTACAAGATCCAACAATATATCTCCCTTACACCCTTGCTGCTTACAAATGGCTTGCTGTTTGCTATGCTGAAACTAGCTCTCTAAGAAATACTTCCCAAGTATCCTTCTCGAGCCTAGTTCTACCCACCCAAAACCTTAAGCCATCCTTGTACAGCAACAATACAATTACAACTTGAACAATACGATGATTTGAATAAATACAACTCAACCTAATGACCCTCTGAATATATGTATATGCGTGTATAAAGAGGTTTGAAAGGTTTGGAAGAATTTTGCAATGTAAGCTTAGTTGTATATGTAAATTAAGCTTGAAATGGCTCCAACGGTATGAAATCAAAATGAAGCCGTTAGAGGTAATGTTTTTGAAGATGAATATGATAAGTTCTTTTCAGTAGAGAAGATAATGGCATGGAGTGTGTATAACTGGAAAGAATATTTGTTATAATGAGTCCCATGTGATTGTCTTTGAGTGGAGGTGTTGTGGGTATAAAAATAATGAAAAGTAGATCTTACTTTTCTTATTTTAAGACAAGGAATAAGTTTGTCTCCTAAAATGCTTGAGATATGAGAGCTGGCATGTTCAAATTAATTCAGAGGGCCCTTACAAATATTCCTAACAATGTTTCCACTTGATGCTCTTTGAATTCCGAATTGTTCTTTTAATTCTGTCAGACACAACCAGCTTGCTATTTGTGAAACTGGCACGCTATTTGTCCATGCATTTGGCTTGCTGTTTGAGACAATCTGATTAAGCTATAATACTTGAAAAACCACGTTAGTACATATAGATATAGCATAGCAAGTTCATGTCAGCTTGCTGTTTAGTTCTGCCAAGTCCGTATCAGCTTGCTGTTTTGGTTCTGGTGAGCTGAATGGATAGATGGCTTTATACCTTTGCATTTCCATATCACCAACCAAGTTTCCTGAGAGCATAGATATGTCGTTGATCTTTATCTACAGGAATTCTTAACAGTTGAAAATGGCTTGTTTTTTGCGTACTGACTGTGTGCAAATTGTTTGCCAAACTGTCACTGTATCTTAACTTTGGCTTGCTGTTAGATAGACTGATTATACAATCAGTAAGCTAGAGTATCCTGCAAAACCAAGTTAGTACATATACAACTAGCATGCTGTTTTATATCTATTAATAAGCCAAATGGCTTACTGTTTGTGATCATCAAAACTTAAGGAGTATCAGAAAACTTGTATCTTATCTTTTTCAATTTCTTCGGCTTGAACAATAAGAGAAATGTTCTCTATTTCGAGATTTCAGATATTTTCATTCTTTTCATTTATCTCAAGTTTTAAGCGATCATTTTGTGAAGAAATGAAATCGGAATATTCTTTGTCAGTAACATGAATATCCTTTAAACGAGAGAGTTCTTTCTGAAGCTCACCATTTGACTCACGAAGTTTATTCCTTTTGGAACTTGTCGCGGAAAATTTGCAATTTACATCATCAAGACTCGATTTTAACGAATTTATCAAACCAATTAGTTCGGATGAATCCAAACTAGAATAATCCATACTAGACATGCAATCTTTTAAATTATCACTATTACATGATGCAACATTTAAATTAGAAGAGGGGTTTAGAGTTACCTCTTGATTTGTAGTGGATATTTCCGTAGATTCGTCGGAGAGAGCCATCAAGCAAAGGTTGACAATTTCCTCGGTAGGTTCCGTAGTTTCCTCGTCTTCGCTTAAATCCCATCCGCTCTCCGCAACAAGACCTCGACCTTTAGGCAATTTTGGACACTCACGTTTAAAGTGACCGGGTTGTTTACATTCAAAACATACATCTTCCATTTCCTCAACCATGGGCTCTTTCGGTTTTGGTGCCAAATAATTTTTAGAATAATTCAGATTATACGAATTATTATTTTGTTGTTGTGCACCTTGACCTTTAGCATAATTCGCATTAGGGGAATTATTATACGGATTAGAAGCACCTTGGTTTTTAGTATAAATCGTGGTAGGAAAATTGTTCTTATAAGGTGGCCTTCCTTTCGAATTGAACACTCGATTTTGATTGTTCGATTTGAGGAGGCCTTTCCTATACCTTTGAGCTTTACTTTGAAAAATGCGATGAAGTTGTCTTGATAACAACGCAATCTCATGTTCATCAAGATTTTCCAACTCTTCATTTAGTTCGTCGTCGTTCTCTTCTTCATCGATTAATATAGCTTTTAAGGCCATATTTTTACGTTTATCATCCGTTTTAGGGACAACCTTATCCGGAATATTATCTTCCTCGTAAGCACGAAGGTTCCCGAATAAACTATCGATGGAGAAGTCGTTAAGACTATGCATTTCTTTTATCGTGGTAACTTTGACTTTCCAACTTGGAGGCAAGGCTTTTAAAATCCTTCGGTTTTTCTCGTTAGTCGTATAGACCTTACCAAGTTGAAAAAGCTCATCGATTATACGAGTAAACCTCGTTTCCATATCGATGATAGTTTCACCTTTGAGAAGTTTAAAATTCTTGTACTCATGAATTAAGGTATACATTCGAGATTCCTTAATATCTTTTGTACCCTCGTAAGTTATAACTATCTAGTTCCACATTTCTTGTGTCGACTTGCAATTATTAACACATTTGTATTCTTTTTTCGCAAGTGCACTAGTTAACACCATTTCCGCTTTCGCGGCTATATTCATCCTTACTTCTTCCTCGGGAGTGTATTCACTAACTTTATTTCACCTTCGCTTTTAGTAGGAATAACTACACCGTCTTCGATAGCCATCCAAACTTTCACACCTTGGGATCTAGCATATATTCTAAATCTTGTTTTCCAAGTTGCAAAATTTGTGCCATCGAATAGTGGGGGTCTAGAACTTGAAAGTCCTTGGCCAAAACAGATCGTATTTAAATACGCCATATTAACGATCTACTTTTGGTTATGTTTTTGAACTTCACAACCGTTCAAACAACGAGATTAAAAGTAACTACCCTGATACCAATTGATAGGTCCCAAATGAGGGTGAAATAAGTTAGAAGGGGGGTTGAATAGCTTATTACCTTTTATAAATTAGAGCTTGGCGTTTTAAAAATTTCTTTCTCCTTTTAAAATTAATTACTTATATATAAGCAATATAAAATGCGGAAAATAAAAAAAAGAAAGATAAAGAGTATGACACGATCGATTTATCCTGGTTCGCGATGTCGCAATCCCTTAACGGATTCGAACACCCCTACTCCAGTCCCCGAGCTCCTCCCGAACTCGAGATTTCTTCCACTATAAGTAAAATACTCCTTATAGTAGGCGGAGAAGCCTTTACAACCACTATGTATTTATCTTAAAGCCTAACTACCCGTTACCTCCTCAAAATACTATAGCTACCCCTTGCAAGATTATCTTGGAGCGTAACTCCCCGTTACCTCCTCAAATGCTATACAAGAAAACCCCTTACGAGTTTATCTTGGAGCGTAACTCCCTGTCACCTCCTCACAACCACGTAAGTAAACCCTTTACGTAGACTTCGTATCTACACCCTTTAACGATCTTGGATCTTAGGTCTTAGATATTGGGTCTTTTCTCCTCCTCACGGTGCAAAGACACCCAACTCCCCTTCGGCGTGTCTAAGACTTGGGTCTTAGAGCGAGAATCACCTTACTTCACTTCACCTCACGTCAAAGGATATAATACAAGTCCTACGACTTTAAATCCCTTTTAATTGATGGTTAAAAGTGTGTTATACAACACAAGAGTGAGTTAGAGCAAGTTGTAAATATTTCGTAAAATATTAAACAAACAACTAAACTCGAAGAACACAAGTTTTTACACTTGTAGATGGATTTAATATAGCCTAGGCCAAGACAGGGCCGAATATAAATATATGTAGCTCGTCAAAGCGAGGGACGCTATTACGCGTTTAATTAAACACACAAGCACATAAGCACAAGTCACACGTACGGAAATGTATCTCGCTTATCTATAGGATAAAACGAGGGCCGCTATTATGCGTTCAACTAGTGCGAGAAAAATAAACACGTAAGTAGCCGGGAGAAGTCACACATGGGACTTATCACACAACTAATGCAAGACAATAAAGTAAATCATGGATTCAACAATATATACTATGCAATGAACCCTTCGGCCGAATATAAATTAAGTAAGGGCCGAATGGTTTTTGAACTTAGTTTCGGTTAAGAAACTAGTTCAAGTAGTATTGGTTAAGTCCTTAAAGAAATAAGCACAATTAAGGTTCAAGGGACTAGACAAACCAACACTAAAAGAAGCTCTCTTTTGATTTAATATGTACTAAGTTCAAACCACTTAAGGTAGAAACTAGTTATGCAAGTTAAGCATAAATCAAAAGACACTTCTTTGCCTTATAACCAAGTATAAATCAAATGGTTACTAAGGTCTTCAAGAGGGCTTAATAAGTTCTTAAAAGAACCTCCTCTTGGTAGCTTAAAAATCGTCTACACACACTACACGAATTACTTCAAGAACAAGTGTGTAAAGTTAAGACTACTTAAGCACAAGTATATATTCATAAGATTTAAATACTTAGTAACCGAATATATAGCTTGCACAAACCCACTTACTAGCTTATGACTCTTGACCTTACAAAGGCTCAAGTTCCTCTTTAATTAAGAGAGAACTACAAGAGATACGAGCTAGTTTCAAGCCTAAAAACCACTCCAAAATGAGTCGAAATGAGCACCAAAGAAGATATAATCAAGAAGAGTAGAAAGGTGACTCAAATGCTCAAGAAACAACACTTACAAGGCTGCAAGAAATCGACCAAGGGGCTGCCTTAAAGTGTGTTTACCGAATGTGCCAAGATGAGCAAAAAACAAGAGCCAAAACACCACTAAAACAAGGCCAAATGAGCGTCAAATAAAGATATAATCAAGGAGGACAAATTGGTGACTCAAGTATACAATATGAAGCACAAAGGGACTGCCCAAGACATGCAAAAGGACTGCCTAAAAAGAGTGTGGCCGAGTAGTGTTTAAAGTGTAAGAAATGGAGCAAAAACAAAGCTTAAAAGAAGTTAAAAGATGAAGGAGCAAAGCTTTGTTATCCAAATCTTTTTGAAGGCTCTTGGCTACTTGATATTGCTGGGTTTCTAGAGAGAAAGTATCAGCAATTCTTTGGCACAAGAAGGCTTGAAGAAAAGAGTGTGTTTAGCTTGGTATTTATAGGCAAATGTAGGGTTTTATGGACCAATGGGCATAAGACAAGTGGCTAGCTACTAATTAATTAATCATTTACATAAAGTAGCTTTTTGGAACCTTCCTAGAAGTTCCCAGCAGATCAGCATGTGGGAAATAAATATTATAAAATATCTAGGAAGCTTCTTTTGGCTCGGTTTAACAAAAAACCCGAAACGAAGCGATAAACCCATAAATGTGAAATAAATCTAAAATCACTAAAAAATTATGAAACTTAGGGAATCCCCTAAAAATATTCCCAGACGATTATGGTCAAAATTACATCTTGAAATTAGTTGACCATCTATGACTTTTCAGCGACCGAAAAATCAATTACGTATCGATTTTTGGAGTCCTGGAAAAAAGTCATGCTAAAATCATGAAATTAATCCAAAAATTCTTTTTAATTATTCTAGTGACATATCCAAAGTTTCAAGTCAAAATAACATGTGGAGGTATTTTATTCAAAAATATATTCAATATTTATTCAAATACATTAGCCGTTTACCGTAACTTGTCAATATTTTGGCAAAAGTTTTGACTTGAAATATATTCAAATATAATATTCCTCAAGTAATAATGACTATGAAGTCGTCGAAATATTTATTTTGAATATTTTAGAGATTTATCCGATTTAAATGAAAACTATTAAGGGTTCCGGGATAAAATCCATTTTTATTCTTTCGGCAAGTCTTTGACCAAGGCATTTTGAAAATAAGTCTTTGAAAAATATATCGAACATACTTGAGAATAAAACATTTAAGATGAACATTGTTTTGAATAAAACATTTATTTTTGGTCCGGAAAATCAGTGTTCGGGATATTTCGATATTTGTGCCGTCTAGACTTTGCCTTTAAATATATCACAAATAATCTAGACTAGGAAACATCATTTCATTGACATTTCTTATCCAAATTAGTGATTTGTACGAGAAAAACATTTTGTCAAATTGACTCGTCACTTGTTTACGTCACGTCGAATAAACCTAAGGGAGGATTTACTATGTTATCTAGTAAATTCCCAAATCTAATTTAATTTTCACTTTCGAACTTGACAAATCACCAAAACCTACAAGTGAAAGACGGTCTAGAAATCTTCCCAAAAGACTGTCGACTCACAAGGCCTATTGTCAATGGAACCTGTTGTTTTTGTTCGTCTAGAGAACCTAGATCAGTCAACTACTAACTGGACGATTAAAGTTAGAGTTACCAGGAAGTTGCCAAGTGTGACTGCAGAGACTACGTCATTGAAAGGCTTCAATCTCATACTTTTGGATGATGATGTATACTTTTTCCTTTCGTCACTTTTAATTTAAGTATTGCTTTAAAGTTTTACTCAGAATATCTAACATTGTTTTTGTAGAATAATCATATCCATGATTTCGCTTATCAAAACATTTGGAATGCATTGACAACTGCCATAGTCGAAGGAGGTGTATATGTTATTCATCAATTTTCCGTTAAGGATGCTGTGGGGAATTTGAAGCCTGTTCAAACCAAATTCTGTATTAGATTTACGACTTCAACCACCATAAAGGAGGCTGAAGATGACGGCATGATTCCTCTCCAGAAATTTGAATTTCTGGATTTGGGTGATTTGTTTGCTAAAGCCAGTAAATGTCAGCCACGTGAACAATCCAAATTTGCTATTGTTAATTTATTTCATCGATTTACTTCACTGTTCAAATTTCAATGCACGATAATTCGTTTATCACCTAATTAAATAATGTTTTCCCATTTTTTGGACCATTGCAGATGTTATTGGAGTTCTTGAGGAATATGAAAATGTGAGGAGAATTGATACAAAGTTTGGGGACAAAGACATTGTCAAGTTCAGAATATGCGATTCTAGGTTTATAAAATCAATCTAATCTCATTATTTTTACCACTTCTGAATTATGTAGATTAAGTTTTATTATAAATCATTTTAATAATTTTATGATAAACCATTATAGTAATGCTCACAAAGTGGCTGTCTAGGGTGACCTTGCTGTGTCTGTTGAGGACATGTATGGGAAGGAACTTGAGAAACCAATTATAGCAATTGTAACAGGCACAAAAGTCACTACTTTCATGAGTAAGTATATATATATATTCCAAGGCAATCATTAATCAAACTTGATTGTCCATGTGTAATGATTTATATTTTGTTAGTACAGATTCTGTGCAGATATGTACTTTGCCTTCCTCGAAGGTTTTTCTAAATCTGGATGATGAATCTGTTATAGATATGAGGCTGAGGTACTATAGTATGTTCAATATTCTTGAAAATTTAACTATTTTTCAAGGATTTCTTACACATGACTAATTTTTTTATAGGCTTAAAGAAGAACAATATGAATTGAAGGCAGGGAAATTTGTTCAGTCAACAAATTCAGAGGTGGTTCCCAACTTTTTTGAGAAATTAACATTGAGAGACTTGAATGAGAATTTGACATATGATCATCTCAAGGTATCCTTTTTATAAGGTGTTTGTTTACTCTTGGAATTTGTAAGAGATCAGGTAGTTAAAGTTTGTTTAACATGTTTATGATGTAGAAAAAGATATCATGCACTTTCACTATTCTCAAGGTAGAAGAAGAATCCAGTTGGTGGTTTTACAGTTGTAACAAATGTCCTTATGAAGTTGAAAGCATTGATACAAGATTTAAGTGTACCAATTGTCCACGAATCATTCCAGTTGCAACTAGAAAGTAAAAATTTCTTCTATTTAATTTTTAGTCTACAATCAACCATTTAACTGAAATCAATTATGCGTGTCTAAAATTACCAATTGGTTTAAATTCAGATTTCGTGTCATGGTCTTGGCTCAAGATTCTACATTTGCATGTAATGTTCTTCTTGAGGATCGAGCTGCTAGAAGAATTCTTGGTACAAGCGCTGCAAAATTGGTTAACGATTTGAAGAAGGTAAAAGTAGACATTTACATTTATGTAGAGTAGATCAATAACATAAAGTCTCATCCTGATGTTTATCTGGATTAAAATCTATTTATGTGATTATTGTCATGATGTTATAGGTTCCTGAGGAAGGTATTCCTAAACTACTTCATACTTTGGTTGGGAAAGAGATTTCAGTTCAAATCGGTTTGAAGAAATCAAATGTTACTCAAGATAGCACTCTTTTTCATGCTGATGATCTCCTTGATAAATTTATGTCGTCTCCTTCTGAAACTCCCCCGGATCCTTCGTCTATTAACTTAGCGCTTGATGATGTGAGTTTGTTAAACGCATTTGCTGATACATTTCTAAGTTTACTACCAAAGTCATAAATCATGAATATTTTTTTTGAACAAATTAAAATATTGTTGTAGGAATGTGATGAATTTCTGAAGACTCCGGGATCAGTCAAATCAGTGACCAAAAAAATTAAAACGGTAGGAAAAATATGCTTTTTTTCCTTGAACATGCATAGTCCATTTTTTATAAAGAAATTAACAATTTCTGTATGTTTTTTTCAGGAAGCTTGATTAAGAATTTATGAGCTTGATTTCTGAGACCTGATTGTGAAGATTGCTACAAGTTTGTTTTTCAAATTTTGGAGGAATAAATTTTAATCTATTCGAACTTTTGGTTGATTTTTATGTTAGAATAATTCTTGATGGATTTAGCATAAATCTTTCGGTTTTGGTTTTGGCATGGTTTTAAGACCATGTACGTTATTTTTAAATTTCCTTTGAAAGACAATTATCTATGTGTTGGAGTTCAAAAATAAATAAGCATGTTTTTACTATTTTTGTTTGAACTCAATATAAATGTACATGTTTTCCCAAATATATAAAATAGGAATAGATTATTTAATTGAAATATTCAAAAAATCGAACTAATTTATGATCGGCAAAACAAATCAATAAACCATAATAACACAATAGCTCATTAAATCACTATCACTATCTCATCAAATTTTCAATCGGAGATTAAAAGATTTAGAAAACGTACATATTCAGAATTTGAAAAAAAGTAGTAAAAGAACAATTAATTAGCCAATTCATACTAATTTAAATTACGGTTGTAATCCTCGATAAATATCTTAGTCATTATTTGATTGATGACATTAACAGCCAAATCGTTGACAAGATTCCTGGTACGTTAATATTGTAAATAAAACAAATATTTAATACTTCAATATATAATAAAAGATTAATTCAATACGTCATTGTAGTAGACAGAAGAATAAATTAATACGTCAATAAGTAATAAATTAAAATAACTTCAGAAGAATAAACTAATACGTCAATTTTTTACTACGAAATATTTCTCTTCTAATCAAGACAAATATATCCATGATAATAATCTCCATATCTTTTTATTTATGATAAATGTATCATAATAATAATCATGATTTGTTATCTTTGATATGTTCCTATATTACTGTCCATATCATTACCTAAATTAGTGAACACATAAGTAAAAAGGACTCCTATATAAATATCATTAAACCTAACCAAAGTATCAATCTACCCTGCAGTACACTATAACAGTACTGAGAAGAACAGTTAACCCAACGCTCCTATGTCTTATACTACTAATAGTCTTCTAAAATATATGTAGATTATAAAGTTTTTGTTCTTTATAGATTAACTATGCCTATGTAGTTTTTAAATTGTTTCAGATATGGCTGTTAAGCTTCAAGAATTGGATGATAGCCGAATAGACTGGACCATAAGAGTGCACGTTACGAGGATGTGGCCTTCTTTTACTGACATTGGACATTTTTCGGGGTTTAATTTCATTTTACTTGATGACCAGGTATATTTTACATTATAAGATAAATTAATCCCTTTGCGTTTTCATAGTTATATGTTTAATCTTCTATATCTTTTAATTTTGCATTCTTAATTATGTAGAATTATCACGTACATACCTTTGTGCATCCTCCCAATTGGAATGCTTTTAACAACGTTATATTCGAGGGGAATCTATATGAAATCATTAATTTTAATGTCACACAAGCAAATGGAGTGTTGAGGCCAGTTTCTTCTCCAATCTTTGCCACGTTCACAGAATTGACTACAACTCAACCAATTATTAACAATGTTATTTCTCCAATACCCATGCATAAATTTGAAGTGGTTGAACTTAGCGATGTGTTTAACATTGCAAACTCTTATCCTCCGGATCAGTTACCTACCCATGCTATAGGTGATTTGTTTTTACAATACTTTTGAAGCTTTGATTTTTGAAAGAATAACCTTTTAATTTATATGATATTATATAGATATTGTTGGAGTTGTTCAAAATCTGAGTCCTATTACAATCATTAACACACATTTTGGCGAAAGAGAGTTGGTTCGTTTCTAGATTTATGATAGACGGTTTGTATAATATTTATTATATACTTTATACATGGAATTCTCATTTTTTCTTTATTTATTTTTTCATTTATTTTGAGTATTGTGCAGTACCTCGGTCAATGTTGCTTTCTGGGATGAAGATATTGAAATAGTGAATGGTTTAATTCTTGGACACTTTGATAGCCCGCCAATAGTCTATTATCAACTATGCGTGCTAAACTCTTTCGAGGTTATATTCTATGTAATTACGTCAAATTACATATTATGTAGTTACAACATTTTATATTCATCCTCTTTTAACATTGAATCTATGTATTTTTATAGGTTCACTTCAAATCAGTGGGTTACAAGGCTCAAAATTATTTATTAATATTGACTATGAAGCTCTTACACGGATTAAGCAAAGAATGCTCTAATAAGAATATCTCAGCTTTACCATTCATGCCATGTGAAAGAGAATCCACGTTATAATATTCACACATTTTCAGAAAATAAGTCGCTCTCCGACATTGACAAGTTATTTTGTTTATTATTTCCATTGAACTTTTTGTATAATCCAAATTTGCTAATTTGGATTATTTGTTATTCCAACATGAACTTATTGCCATGCACTGAAATTTCTATATAATATGATTTATTTGTCGTAAGATTTACAATATCAAGTTTTGTTTGTTGGATGTAAAATGTAGTTGTAATATTTAGTCGTCAAAGGTTGGCCTTTCAGCAAAAATGTTGACAGATTAAGCACAAGAGCCAAAATGGTGTTTTTGTCATTTTAAAGCATTTTACTGTTTCAACTGTTATATTGCAATGTCCATTTTTTTTGATTAGTTCATTTCTCTGGCCTTTGATATTATGATAGTTTAAATTAGGTCATAGCATGAACCACAAAAAAAGTTATGGTATAGTTTAAAAAAAGTATCAATCTGGTCGAAATAAAACTTGACCAAATATAATTTAGAAGATAGTACTCTTATGCTTAAATTAACAATTCATTAAACACATAAACTAATTTTCATGTTTCGCTCTTTGCGCATAAAGCAACATTTTCAGTGTAATTAGCAGCTGCAGTGTAAGCATTTCGCATAATAAGTTACTTTATGATCCATTGTCTTTTTTTTTTTGAAGGATTATTCGACTTATGCTTCTGGCTAACCTGAGAGAGGGAACCAGAATTAATGCTTGCTATCTCTAAAGATGATTTTAAATCCAACAGAATTTGAGAATAGCAGACATAATATAGCAAAGATTAAGTTTACTTAAGCATATATCAACAATAGTAGATGATAAAATATGAAGCTTAATTAAGCAAGCAACACCCAATAGTCATAAACCTTTAATAATAGTACTCAAGGTTACAATGTCATTCATGAGTAAGTGACAAAATCATACTCTAATATTTCACCACCCCTACTAATAAGATAGAGTTACTTTTAGTTCAACTGACCAATAGTGCATTTACATAAATACTTAATTCGTCGGATTAACTTCAATATCAAAGACAGCGGTGTCGCCTTCCTCGCGCAAAGTGAAACGCAAATTGTCATTAATCTTCAATTCTTGATCTTTGACAAATTTGCTCCATCCTCCAGAGAATCTTGCTCTCCCATTGTTCAAAACAATTCTGATATTCCAAGTTCCACGTGCAGTCCTGAATGTTACAGTATCTCCTTTTTCCCAATCTCGGTTTTGAAATCTCATGTTTTTGGGAATATGCTGCACAGTGAGGATTTTAAAATTATATAGCCAACATATTCAACATTCCATAATGAACTGAGCATTAATACATGTATTATATTATCAGACCTTGAAAAATAAATGACCTACCATTCCATGACATCTTTTGTTCATGTTACAAGTTATCAATCTCTTGGAGAATTGGTAAATCATAGCATCTTCTACATTGTCTATCATATCAGCTTCCACATTTTCTATTTCATCTGGTACCATAGCCTCCATCACATCTGGTATGACATTCTGTATTACGTCAGGCATATTAACATCTCCATTTGGAACTTCAGCTTGAGAAATTACGTCGAATAGCTTGGCATCACTTTAAACATGCATACAGAAAGAGTTATGATGTTGTCTTTATAGATTCTTATATTGGAAACAAAACAAATACAATATAAAGAAATCCATACCCATGTCTAAACGTGGATCTTTATGGCTGTCCTCAAACATAAAAAGATCATCACATGTTTGTATTGTGCAACTACTTCCCGGACTAGAGTACATGATCTCCATTCCATCCCTCCTAAAGATTCTTCCACACAATGGCCTATCCGATTCAAAACTAAAATGAATACTATCGAATAACATCAATTTATAGTGTTCGATCAGCTTATCCAAACCACATATAATTCTTAATTTCTGATTATATCTTATCTGCCACTCATTTTCATAAATTAAGATTTTTTCAACAGCACATAGACTTTTTTCTGTCTCCACCCCGATCAATGCCGGCAATACCTATTTGACGTATAAAAGATACTTAAATTTCCATATAATGAAGAATTAAATCCTAAAACCAAGATTATAATGGAATGTGAAATATTTCAGAAAAGCAGAGCACAAAAAAAACATAAACTTACGACATTTTTGTGCTTGATTGTTCTCTGATGTAGAAGTTTGTTGAATGATCTTCTTCCATCCTTTTTACCTGTTTTACATAAAAAAAACCTTAATAATTTGTATAAAGAAAATGCACAGGACCAAATTTTTTTGGTTAAATTCTGTTAATCCTAATAAACAGATACAATGTACCTGCTTCTTTCTCAAAAGTGAGCTCTTGCTTTTTGAAAATGCAAATAAGAACAGTATTAGGTAAATATGCTATATTCATTGCTATTACATACCCGGTTGAAATATCCAACTCTTTCAGAAAACTGTACCAACCATTTCTGAACATACAATGTTCGTTATCCCAAAGAACCTCTATTTTCCACATCCTCATTCCAAGAGTCAAGAATATCGTATCCATTCCTTTCCAATTTCTGTAAAGATTCTCCAAATCTTTATGCAAAACATGTTTAAGATATGTTTTACAATACTATTTCACACATTTGAATACTAGAATTGACAGATATGAACAAAAGAGATGAAAGTAAAAATTGCTCACCAGAAGTTGCATATCCTGCCTCTTTTCTATTCCTTCAATCTCAAGCTTGAATTCCTCTGGATCATGCTTAAACGCATTATAGCATACATGTCCAATATATTTTTCAATTTGTAACTTATTACGACCATAGATAAATTCATCCATCCTCAATTGTTTTGAGTTCTCATTTGAAAAAAACTCAACAATCTATAGTAGGACTAACAGCTGAAGTTGCAGTATATTTGTAGCATTTGACAATAAAATTTCCAACTCCAAAGAAATCAAAAATCAATACTGAGTACATTCTTAGATAATAGAATCTTAAAAAGTCATTTAGACCACAGATTTTCTTCCTATTTTTATCATAAATTGCAAGCCACATTAAGTTCTCACACTTAAGATATAAATGGTACTAAAGCTTTTCTCCAAATTTGTCAAGGAAAGAAGAAGGAAGCCGCTGCATAAATGATATTTAATTTGTCATACTTCACAATAATATATGCATGATCTAACAGTTTGGAGACTAAATTTTAAGAAAATTTGACTTACAAATGCTCCGTCTTGATCTCTTTCCACATTTGCAGCAAAAAAACTTGATAATGGTTTATGGTTGTTTCCTAAATATTTCATCACTGAATTAAACTCAAAGAAGACAAATTATTTATATTTTTCATGGTGAATCTAAATCTGCCAATATATTACCTGCTGACCAAACATTACGTAACTTCATGTAGTTTGGAAATCTTCTCTGCAAATAAATTTGAGATAATTTCAGTAGAATGTACTACAATTTCAATTTTCCAACAAGTAGGTTGTTCACAATATTGAAAACATTTAATACATTCATCCCACAAAACAAACCTAGAACTAAGCACAATACTCAGAAACAGAACAAAGTGTGCGTGGAATGAATATTGAAACCAGAGTGAGGACAAGTAGTCCAGATGACAGTCAATGTACTTACAATTTTCAGACATAATAATGAATAATATATAAGTGAAGAGATAGTTAAGCTACTTTACTAAGTAACATATAAAGATGTTAGTCCACTGCCGTATAGGGAAAATCAATTTGATTCTTTTTTTATTGAAATTGGAAGTATTAATCAACGGCAAGTTTACATATCTCATGTCTTTAAGTAATTAGGAAATACAGTTGGTGAAGCTCAAGCTTGCAACAAAAATGTTCATAACTTAAGCAGAAGTTTAGTTACCTCATACATTTTCAAGCAATGTCATCAAGTCCAAGACTCTTCTCTTAATAATTGATTAAATTTTTTTATATACTCATAAATCTTCATTATCAGTCCAATCACAAATTTTTAACGATTGTGCTTTTATACATTTATCTAATTATGTAATATTAAATATTGCAATACGTACATTCTATTTACGTCGCATGTTCCTATTATAATCTGATTTGTTCTCATCAAGCAAAAGTATTCCTAAACTGGTTTTAGTTAATTATTTTACATGCAATGTAGAAAATTGACAGAAACGAAGCTCTAAACACTAATTCGAGACATGCAATGCTAATTATACCAATTTTTCAAGATACTCGACATCTAATCTAACATTAATGTTATTGATGTTCTATACAAACAAGTTTCAATAAGAAATTCAAAAAACATGAATCATCTACATGAATAACCAAAATAATTCGCAATACACTAATACTAACTTTGATCATAAGAACTAATGTTAATCACGAAGCAAGAGACAATATCTGAAGAACCAATAAAAAGTAAATTAAAACAGTCACATATACTAACCTCCATTTGGTATTTTGTTTTGTTGTTCTTCACTTCTTTTCAATTGATCAAACTGTAATCCTTGATTTGAGAAAATACGAATTGATAGAGGTAATTGCTGATATTGAGAACTTGAATATGGTACGGTACTCCGGTAGTACTAAACAGAGAGAGATATGATGTTAATTAAGCTAAAAAAAACCTAATTTGGGATAAATACACTTTGTACATCATTCAATATTTTTACAGTTTGGTAATTTTAATAATTATTAATGCCAAAATATCTCTTACACCATTAATTATAGTTAGTTAGTGGGTTGTAGTTGTATTCCTTTATATTTTCATATATATTGAAATTAATTTGTTTATACTTAAATTGAGAATTCAATTAAAATTTTAATTCAATTTTATTTATTAATCATTTTCCTGTAATATTATAAACATCGATTAATTTATCGTCAAAAAAACAAACAATTTAGTACACAGTCTTATTAAAATATATTTTTATAAATATCGATGACTTTATTATCAAACAAACAAAAACCTATTTACATCATTTTATTAAGATAATTATGTCTACTACTAAAACAAAATTTATAAGAATAAGTATGGACGAATAGATTGTCAAACGAACAATGAATTATGTAAAAAATTAAAATTTTATAAAAATTAAATTACACCCCATGTGTAATTTGTTTATGTGTAAAATTAAATTATATAATACTAGCTTAAAACACGTGCGATGCACGGATTTTTTTTAATATTTATTAATTTTTTTCATTAATTTAATTTTTTTTTAAATATGAATTTTGGAGGCTTAAATTTTTATATGAGATTTGATAATAATTATAAAAATGATATCCGTGATATTTCTAGAAAATGTGAGATTTTAGTTAGAAAATATAGAAAAGCTGATAAGTTTTAGTTGAAAAAGGTAATCGGTTATTGTTAGTAATTATAAAATTATTATTTTATTTTATTAAATAGAATGTTCGTGATATGATTGGAAAAAGAGAGGATTTAGTTAGAGAAAATTATAAAGGTAACATTTTCTAGGTAAAAAAAGGTAATTGATTAGTTTATAGTAATTATAATTTAATTACCTTAGTTTACTAAATACAATTGCTCGTAATGTTTTTAGAAAAGGAAAAATTAATATGTCCGTGATATTTCTATAAAAGAGGGATTTTAATTAGAAAATATAGAAAAGATGATACGTTTTAGCTGAAAAAGGCATTCGGTTAGTTATTAATATTATAATATTATAAGTTTATCATATTAAATAGAACCGCCCTTGATATAATTGGGAAAAAATTAGTTAGAGAAAATAGGAAGGTGACGTGAAAATTAAAAAAGGTGACATGATTTATGTGAAAAAGGTAATTGATTAGTTTACAGTAATTATAATTTAATTATGTTATTTTAATAAATAAAATTGCTCATAGTGTTTTTAGAAAATGAGAAATTAATGTTGCCCGTGATATTTCTAGAAAAAAAGAGAATTTAATTAGAAAAAATAAGAAAGAAGATACGTTTTAGCTGAAAAGGTAATCGGTTAATTATAAGTATTATAATATTATTATTTTATTTTTATTAAATAGAAACGTCCGTGATATAATTGGAAAAATAGAGGTTTTAGTAAGAAAAAAGGTAACGTGTTTTGGTTGAAAAAGGTAATCGGTTATGATATAATTGGGAAAAAGAGAAATTTTAGTTTGAGAAAAAAGAAAAGTTAACGTGTTTTGGCTGAAAAGGATAATTGATTAGTTAATAGTAATTATAATATAATTATATTATTTTATTAAACAAAATTGTTCGTGGTGTTTTTTTAAAAAAGAAAATTTTAGTTAGATAAAATGTAAAGGATATTGTTTTTTTACCTGAAAAAGGAAATTATTTAGTTATTGAAAAATAGAAAATGTAATATGTTTAACCTGAAAAAGAAAATTGATTAATAAAATATAAAAATATTTTATTTACCTGAAAAAGAAAATTATTTATTTATTGAAAAATAGAAATGTTTAACCTGAAAAAGGAAATTGATTAGTATGATGGATTTTATCTGTAATTGAGTAAGGGTACATAAGTAAAATCAACGGGTACCGTACTGACGGCCAACCGACCGACCAAATTTTTTATGTTTCAGCTTTTATATAATAGTATAGATTACTTGTATTTTAAATTGTAGATGTTAATTGCAAAATTTATATACTTCCGTAACTTATCATGATTCTCACGGTAATTGATTACGAATTTATCGAAAAGTTAAAATCGTTTATTTAGTATTGCCCAAAAAAATTGTAGTGATTTTGAATAAGGATCAGAAATGAACTATATAAATAATTTTATTTTATCATTTTAACTTTAAATAATTGTACTTTAATATGGATAATTAATATTTTATATTAATATAATAATTCAAATGTTCTAATAAAAAATAATAATAATTGAAATTTTTTATATAGATAATTATAATAATTATTGGATAAAATTTTGTTTTAACTATAAAATAAAGTGTATTTAATACAAGTTTAATAGGTACAATTAATGACTAATTATAATCCTATTAAATGCAAGGAAATTATTTAATAATAAAATCAAAAATGTGAAAAATTAAGAAAAATATTTCGAAGCTTCATATATATATATATATATATATATATATATATATATATATATATATATACATAGATTGGAAAATTTATATACTTCCGTATCTTATCAAGATTCTCACGGTAAATGATTACGAATTTATCAAAAAGTTAAAATCGTTTATTTATTATTGTCGAAAAAATTGCAGTGATTTTGAATAAGGATTAGAAATGGACTATATAAATAATTTTATTTTATCATTTTACCTTGAAATAATTGTACATTTATATGGATAATTAATATTTTATATTAATACAATAATTATAATGTTCTAATAAAGAAATAATGATAATTGAAATATTTTATATAGATAATTATAATAATTATTGGCTAAACTTTTATTCTAACTATAAAATAATGTTGGAATATGGATTCGATTATAATTTGAATTCACTGATTCGGTAAAATCAATTCCGTTTTTACTACGGATTTTTTGTCACCGCCTTATCATAATTAATTAACACGGTTAAGTAATTAAGGAAATTGCCACCGATTTAATTAATGAGCGTGATGTGCCGAAAACATGACATTTAAAATCGCAAGCGCACGATCATCGTTTTAGTATTTTAAGATTCGATCCACAGGGAGTAATATTTTCGGAAACCTTAAAATTTAATTTAATCGAACTAGACAATTTGGGTTTTTGGAAATTTTGATTTTTAACAATTAATTCCTAATTTTAAACTCTAATTTATTCTAATTAAACTAAAAGTTCTAAATTATTAATCTAAAAATTATTCTAAACAATTCTAAATTCAAATTAAACAAGATTTTTTTTTATATATAGAAATTATTAACAGAAAACTCAATTTTGATTTATCACTATTTAAGAACTAAAAGAAAAATTTATTTATTTCTAAAAAAACATTTTGACATGATTCGTTTGTAATTTTTACTAACCATTTATACCAAAATTAAGAATTTAGCTAACTAATTTTAATTACAAATCGCAATACAGTGAACTACAAACTAAAAACCAGCCCAGAAATTCGGCAATCAAATTCAACTCGGTAACAATTCGAAACAACTCGGGAAGCACTAAGAATCTTAACTCTCAAACTTACAAAAACATCATTAACTCGACACTCACGAAACCATACACAGATGTGGAAACTGTCGCAGTAACACTCGAAACAGATACAAAACTCACTAACAAAATTCACTAACTAAAATGAATGATCTCGACAAAACTCAATTTCGAAACTCGATCGTAAAAATCAAGAACCCAGAACTCGGCACTCACCAAACACAGACAAACACTTACTAGCAACATTACTGAAAACTAAACAATCAACCAAACACAATTCAGACTTAACCAGTGAACTCAGCAAGAACCTCACACACGAAACGTTAAGCAGCAATTCCTACGATTCTAAAACGATACAAAACAAAGCAATCAAAACAGTCGATGCATACAATCAACAACTCAGCACAGACAACTCGACAGCATTTTACAATCAACTACAACTTTCGACTTCTATAACGAAACGAAAACAAAATTCAGCACATCTAAACTCTAAACTCTCCATAATTCGAATAAACTAGCTATGACTTAAAAACTCCATTACAAACACAGCTACAAACCAACGCCACAACATAAACGACTCAAAAACGCAGCACAACCGTAGAACCGCAGCAAAACTCGAAACATTGACCACAACTCGGCAACTCAGAACTCGCGAATAAAATCGAAATTAAGAACTAAAGAACTCAGCAACTTGGACTCGATCGACGAAGCAGCGAAGGGGAAAAATTTGCAGCGAAAATCAACTAAAAGAGAGGGGAAAGGGAATTAAGGGAATTGATGGGGAAAGGAAAGAAAAGGCGATGGAGATTAAAGAAGAACAGGGGAGGGAATGTTTGTGATTGGGACTTGAGAAGAAATATGGAGATGAAGGAAGGAGAGTGGAACAGGGGACTTGATTATATAAACAACAAACAAAAACAAATAAGGGGAAAACTGGGTTTGCTTCGAAAATGGAGAGACAGGGAGATGTTTTGATTTCTGAAAATAAAAAGAAGATGAACTTGGTTTTAATTCGCAAAAAAAAAAGGAAAGGAGCTTCGAATTGCCAAAAATAAAGACAGAAAATAAATACAGGAAAACAAAATTATGAACTAAAAAAAATGTTTACACAGAAAGAAAATTTACAACTGCATTTAGGAATGTACTAATCCTAAATCTAACTAAAAATGGTGTAATCCTAATTCTAAGTGGTTTTACAAGAGAGAAAAATGAATCTATTTATAGGAAATAGATTGAGATTTGTGGTTGGTGTGGATTAATCCCTACCATTCATTTTTGTTTGGTGGGATTAAATCCTAGCCCTCCATTTTATTTATTATTATTATTATTTTTTTTTCTTTTTAGTTTTTAAATAAAAATTCAGCTTTTGCACCAAACTCCCTCTTCTTTCCTTTTCTTCTATTTTGGTCCTTCTTCTTCTTCTTTTTCTCTTCTTTGACCTTTATTTCTTTATTTTGCAATTTCTTCAATTTTTCTTGAATTTCCTGAAATACAACAAAATAATTTATTAGAATACGAATTCAAACAATAAATAGGTAATAAAAATAAGCAAAAATATGCACTCATCAAATGCCCCCATACATATCTTTTGCTCGTCCTCGAGTAAAACAAAAAGAAAATCTAGATAAAAAGTCCTATACTCCTTTTCGTAGGTGTGACGGGTAATTTTAGGTTTACCAACCCGTTAAACCTATAGACGATCTCTACAGGAGGAGTGTTGTCTCCTAAGGGTTTACAGAAGATATACCCATAAAATCTTTGAGATAAGTCAGCAAGTATCCAACTTTCCTCTTTTACTCTAGCTTTCAATGGTGTCAACAAAACAATTTTGTAGGAAAATATATGCCTGAAAGATTATTCTAATAATAGCCAAATTACAGGTTCCCACAATCCACTTGATTAGACTCTAAAAATTTACAAAAAATCCCAAGGTGTGTAATGAATTTAAGGCCTATGATGGATAAAGTGCATACGAACATTTTCTCTTTTTCAACCAATATTGAACTGACCCAATCTCTATTTAAACAAGGTTCTAGCCAAACTTCACGTTCTTAGTAGTTAGACCGACCGTGCAATGGTTGAGGTCCCAAAAGACTTATGCATCAATACCCATTTAGCGAGTTTTAGGTCAACAATCCCAGATCACAAGGGACCTTAGGTTGCTAGGCACAAAGTCCCCTCGGACTTACTTACTCGGGTTATTAATGAGCCCAACCTAGCCGATTTCCCTACTAAGAATTTATTATTACAAAATTACACTAGCACTCAACAATTACAAACATTTATTGACTTTTTTTTTTTCTTTTTTTCTTTTTTTTTGTTTTTTGTTTTTTTTTTGACACTATACGAACCAAATTTCGCAAAGGTTTGATTCGACATTGTTCTAACATGTGGGTTCTCTCTCAGGTATCGAATAACATTCCTATACAATTTTTCCATCAAAGGTCTTGTGCAAATGTGTCGTCTTGGTCTTTTAAGCAAAAATTTGTTCGACACAAGTTTCATGAGGAAAAACCTTACCTGACTACGTTCAAATTATCTAAAGGCATTATACGTATAATTTTTTTGAAAAATTGTCAACACCAATTAGTTCTAAAATTTAAAGAGTAGGAAGGACAACTAAGCTAAAATATCTCTATTTTTGGATTTTTAAAATTTTTCAATTTTTTTGGATTTTTCAATTTTATGTATTTACACTAAAACCCTCCCCCATACCTAAATCATACATTGTCCTCAATGTATGCAAAATGAACGAGAATAAAATAGAGAGGAGGAAATACCTGATAAGGGATGACGGAGAATGACAACTGCTGAAAAACTATGAAAGAAAATAACTCACACATGCACACCATGTAACTCCCCCATACCTACATTCTACTATGGGAGGTACAAAACAAATATTTACTAACCAATACCTGCTCTCGGAAAAACTATTTTTGTTACAAAACCAACATATTTCAGAAACTTACCCACAAAATTAGCATAGACCACTCGAACGATCTGATTAGGCGTAAGAATAAAACTCATATTCCTAACTTCATCCATAGACCACGAAGATGCTTCTTTTTGTTGTTTAAGCAAATTAATTACGATAAGATGTTGGTCATGAATATCATGAGTTTCGATGAAAGATGGAGCACGAGTGGAAAATGAAGAAATAGAAACGGGTGGGGGTGGCTCTTCGAAAAATGTTTTACCAACAGAATTAGGATCACAAGAACTATCCTTATGTTGGGTTTCCCATTTGGAACAAATATTCATTATCTCTCCAAACATCTCTTCCGAGGTCAAATCCTTAAAAGATTCGTGAAGCTCTCGATTGGTCTCGTAATGCAATTGAAAATCTTGTTTAAGAAGAGACTCAATCTCATGATCGTCCAAATTTGACCTTGAAACAACCTCCTTAACTAGATCAGCTCCTATTGGTTGAGTATGAAGTTCTTCGGGTTTTTCGGGAAGAGGTTTGGAAGATGAAAGGAAAAGTTCACTAGAAGAAGATGATGGTTGTCTAGGTGAAGCCACAAACTCAGAATCATCGGGATTCCTCGTTTGACCTAGAGAAAGAATGATGTCAGCATCAGAACCTTCTTCGTGTGAATCACCACTGAAAGGAGTGTCAACTTCAACATTAGACCTAGGAGAAATGATATCATCATAAGTATCGATAGGTCTTTGAGTGATAAGAAATTCAGGGTTGACCTCGGGTGGATTCGGAGTGGTTATCGTCCCACGCTCGCACATGGTGGCTAATTGATTCACTTGAAATTCTAACTTAGATAAGGTTTGAGCATTAGAGTTCAAAATTTTCCTATCAGAAGTTATGGTTCGCATGAAGTTTGCTTGAGACACCAATAAAGCCTCGATACTCTTTTCTAAGGTGTCAAGTTGCCTACTCGAATCATGAAATCCGGGTGGGTGGGCGGTGGTTTGAATTGAACTCGAATAAGGAACTTGACTCGGAATTAGATAAGAGTTCGGTTCTTGAAAATGTGGAGGCGGAGTTTGATAGCTATGACCTTGGTTTCATGAGAGATCGGGATAATCTCTCCAACCGGAATTAGAAGACGATGTAAAATGGTCATTTCGAGAGGTTGGTAGAAACATGGCGTTGACATGTTGAAAATCGAGACTCGGAGAGTTGAAATTTGGGTGCCAAGACGTGTGTGAAGGGCCTCTTAGGTTTCTAAGGCTTCGAGTCGTCTAGTAAGAGCATCTAATTCAGAGTCGATTGCAATATCGTTTTCACTATAATGCAAATCAATAAAAGTACTGTACGACTCGTTATATACACTAGGTTCCCTAGTTGACTCACACCACATCGTATTATCTGCTAACTCCTCGTCAAAATCCCAACCTTGGTAATAACGATCCCTAAATGCTACGGACATGGTAAAGATTGATCAAGGATAAAACCACGTAGCAAGTAAGTGCGAAAATGAAACACACAAAATAAATGGTGAAAAATCAAAAGAAAAATCTAACCTAGGTTCCCTAAATAAAATAACTAGACATTGCTCATAACGTTAAGACACACTAAAAATACCGTAAATTAAGAATTATTCAGACCGATTCGACCAGATTAGAGCAGGCATTGCCAAGAGGCCAAACTCGTCACTTAGACACCGAATCTTAACAGCCAGGCGAACCTTAGACACTGAAGGTCGTGAATAAATCTTAATTACGTTTATTTTTAGGCACCTTTCTAATTGACCATGAAATCCTAGGGGCAAACGTCTAATTAAAGCAACAAACAACGATATATATACAAAATTATAAACAATTATGGATGCTTACACTACGTGTTTTAACTAAAAGAAGGAAGAAATTTAACATACCTTTGGGTCTTCCAGCAATCACCACAATTTATAAGGTACGAAAAAATAAAAACAAGAAAATAAAAATCTAGATGATGTGCCCTAGGTGATTAAATGCATGATGCAACAATTATGTATTTACAAATAATTTTTTTGATTTTTGATTTTTTTTTAATTTTAATTTTTTATTTTATTTTTTTTTTGATTTTCTTAAATAAAAAGATGAAAAGTAGGAGATACGGGTTACCGAAGCACGCTTCCAGAAATTCCAATTTTTCCACGCTCCGAGAGAAGATTCCCGAAATTTCACACTTTCCTGATAAAAACGAGATAAAAATAAGGCAAGAAATTAAACTAATCCGAAAAATTAAAAATTATGGTGCGAAAAATAATTAAGTTCCCCGGCAGCGGTGCCAAAAACTTGATGTGCCGAAAACATGACATTTAAAATCGCAAGCGCACGATCATCGTTTTAGTATTTTAAGATTCGATCCACAGGGAATAATATTTTCGGAAACCTTAAAATTTAATTTAATCGAACTAGACAATTTGGGTTTTTGGAAATTTTGATTTTTAACAATTAATTCCTAATTTTAAACTCTAATTTATTCTAATTAAACTAAAACTTCTAAATTATTAATCTAAAAATTATTCTAAACAATTCTAAATTCAAATTAAACAAGAATTTTAATTTTTATATATAGAAATTATTAACAGAAAACTCAATTTTGATTTATCACTATTTAAGAACTAAAAGAAAAATTTATTTATTTCTAAAAAAAGATTTTGACATGATTCGTTTGTAATTTTTACTAACCATTTATACCAAAATTAAGAATTTAGCTAACTAATTTTAATTACAAATCGCAATACAGTGAACTACAAACTAAAAACCAGCCCAGAAATTCGGCAATCAAATTCAACTCGGTAACAATTCGAAACAACTTGGGAAGCACTAAGAATCTTAACTCTCAAACTTACAAAAACATCATTAACTCGACACTCACGAAACCATACACAGATGTGGAAACTGTCGCAGTAACACTCGAAACAGATACAAAACTCACTAACAAAATTCACTAACTAAAATGAATGATCTCGACAAAACTCAATTTCGAAACTCGATCGCAAAAATCAAGAACCCAGAACTCGGCACTCACCAAACGCAGACAAACACTTACTAGCAACATTACTGAAAACTAAACAATCAACCAAACACAATTCAGACTTAACTAGTGAACTCAGCAAGAATCTCACACACGAAACGTTAAGCAGCAATTCCTACGATTCTAAAACGATACAAAACAAAGCAATCAAAACAGTCGATGCATACAATCAAGAACTCAGCACAGACAACTCGACAGCATTTTACAATCAACTTCAACTTTCGACTTCTATAACGAAACGAAAACAAAATTCAGCACATCTAAACTCTAAACTCTCCATAATTGGAATAAACTAGCTATGACTTAAAAACTTCATTACAAACACAGCTACAAACCAACGCCACAACATAAACGACTCAAAAACGCAGCACAACCGTAGAACCGCAGCAAAACTCGAAACATTGACCACAACTCGGCAACTCAGAACTCGCGAATAAAATCGAAATTAAGAACTAAAGAACTCAGCAACTTGGACTCGATCGATGAAGCAGCGAAGGGGAAAAATTTGCAGCGAAAATCAACTAAAAGAGAGGGGAAAGGGAATTAAGGGAATTGATGGGGAAAGGAAAGAAAAGGCGATGGAGATTAAAGAAGAACAGGGGAGGGAATGTTTGTGATTGGGACTCGAGAAGAAATATGGAGATGAATGAAGGAGAGTGGAACAGGGGACTTGATTATATAAACAACAAACAAAAACAAATAAGGGGAAAACTGGGTTTGCTTCGAAAATGGAGAGACAGGGAGATGTTTTGATTTCTGAAAATAAAAAGAAGATGAACTTGGTTTTAATTCGCAAAAAAAAAAAGGAAAGGAGCTTCGAATTGCCAAAAATAAAGACTGAAAATAAATACAGGAAAACAAAATTATGAACTAAAAAAAAAATGTTTACACAGAAAGAAAATTTACAACTGCATTTAGGAATGTACTAATCCTAAATCTAACTAAAAATGGTGTAATCCTAATTCTAAGTGGTTTTATAAGAGAGAAAAATGAATCTATTTATAGGAAATAGATTGAGATTTGTGGTTGGTGTGGATTAATCCCCACCAATCATTTTTGTTTGGTGGGATTAAATCCTAGCCCTCCATTTTTATTTATTTTTTTTATTATTTTTTTTTCTTTTTAGTTTTTAAATAAAAATTCAGCTTTTGCACCAAACTCCCTCTTCTTTCCTTTTCTTCTATTTTGGTCCTTCTTCTTCTTCTTTTTCTCTTCTTTGACCTTTATTTCTTTATTTTGCAATTTCTTCAATTTTTCTTGAATTTCCTGAAATACAACAAAATAACTTATTAGAATACGAATTCAAACAATAAATAGGTAATAAAAATATGCAAAAATATGTACTCATCAAGCGCGGCTAATTAATTAAGGCAATTGTGTTAAGGAAATTGTCACTGATTTAATTGATTAGCGCGGATAATTAATTAAGGCAATTGTGTTAGGGAAATTGCCACCGATTTAATTGATTAGCGCGGCTAATTAATTTAAGGCAATTGTGTAGCGCACAAGTCTTCTCATCCTATAAATACTCATCTAGAGCTTTAGGATTAAATACTCGAAAACACACATCCTCCTCTCATATACAATATCTTCTCTTCCTCTGGTGATAGTTCTTGCTCGTCTCAAGCTCGCTGAGAGTGACGCTCGTCTGTAGTCTCACTACAATCCGTTTTATCCTGGGAGGTGTTTCGCTCGCACATACGGTGAGGGCTAATACGCTTTAAGGAGACAGTCACGCTCTGGACTCGGGTTTTTCGTTCCTTGTCTCCTCTTTTGTCTGTTTTAATTATACACATAACTGTTACTCACACACGCACAAATATTATACTATTTGTATTCATTTGACCATAAGTACAAAACCGAGGACGCTGGGGCTAGGAAGTGGATTGTTGGCCGCTTTCTTGACTATAAGATGGCGGATTCTAAGACTGTGGTCAGTCAGATGGAAGAACTGAAAGTGATCATCCATGATACTCATGATGAAGGGATGATCATAAGTTAGTCTTTCCAAGTTGCTGCTGTAATTGAAAAGCTGCCACCTGGATGGAACGATTTCAATAACTATCTTAAGCACAAGCGCAAGGAAATTTCTTTTAAAATATCAATCTTGGTCGGATGTTTCGAGATGTAGAAAAACCTAACAGGCTGTTACTTTTTAAGTACAGGATGAGGGTCGGCACGAGATTTATAATTTTCTAGTTGGATTCGTTCCTCTAGTTATATTATAAAATCTCTTGTTAGTGTCGGTTTGCTACGGCAGTTACACACAAGCCTATTATGGTGATTGATAAGTGCATATTTTTGCATATTTTTATTACCCATTTATTGCTTGAACTCGTATTTTAATAATTTATTTTGTTGCATTTCTGGAAATTCGTGAATAAATAAAGAAATGGCAAAATAAAGAAATAAAGAGCAAGGAAGGGAAAAAGAGGAAGAAAAAGGACTTAAATAAAAAAAGGAAAAAAGAATTAGGAGCTTGGTGGAAAGAGAATCTTTCAAGACACATGGAAGGTGGAGATCATCCAAACACACTAAATAAGTGTATGGCCAAGATCCACTCTACAAAGCTTAAGGGGGAAGGAAACATTTAGATGGCTAGGATTTCTCCACCACATTAAAAGGTGTATGGTGGAGATTAACCCAACACGCCCTAAACCCTAATTCTTATCCTATAAATACCCCCTCACTCCCCTTGTAATTATCAACTTAGATTTTAGGGTAGTTTTAATTTCTTGTATTTTTTTTAGTTTCAAATCTTGTAAACACTTTTTATTTTAATGCAAAAATTCCATTTCCTTTAATTTCTTGTCTTGCGCTTTCGTTTATATTGTCTTGCTTTCATTATTTTCGTAAATCCGATTAGTGGACAAAGTAGCGAAATGCTATCCACACGAGGTTGAAAGTAACGAAATTTTAATTTCTTGCACTTAGTTATAATTTTTAATTTTGCCCCTTTAAATTTCCATTTTATTGTGGGCCATTTTAATTCCAAATCATCATTTAATGTAATTTTAATTTCCTAGTTAATCTCTCTAATTTCGTTTTTATTTTTTTTAAAAAAATTATTAGTTTTATTAAATTCCATTACGTTTTTATTCGCTTTCTTTTTATTTTGTATTAATTCGAATGCTTCCCTTGTTCCTGGCATTACAAGAAAATAAAGACCCAATCTCATGTTTTATTTTTCTCAAAACCTCACACTTCCCCTGTTTATATGAATCAAAACCCAGCTCAAACCCTCTCTTTTTCTTTCCTTCTTTCTTGTCGCACAAACACACACCACAATCTTTTCTCTTTCTTTTTTTTGCTATGTTAATTTTTGTTTGTCGTTGGTTCCTGTTGCTGAATTTGGTTATTCGATTTTTAGAATTGAACACTGAGTTAACTCGCTGGGTTTGCTGCTGGGTCAAGTTGTTTAAACGTTAAAATCTGTAGTCATTTTTTTTTGTTTCCGTTGTGTAGTTGTAATTCCACAACTGTGCTTCTTGTTGCTGCTGTGTAGTTGTTACCGAGTTTTGTGTTTGTCGAGTTGGATGGGTCGACGAGATGGGTGTTTTGCGTTTGATATTGTTAAGTCTTGAGTTGCGATTGTTTGAGTTATCACTACTAAGTTTACTGTTTATCGATTTAGATAAGTCGAGTCTGTTTTTGTTTTTGTTGTTTTTGGTTGTGAGTTTTTGTTGTTTATGTTGTGACTTTGCAGCGTTCGTTTAGCGTTTGTGAGACTGTGAGTTGGTTTAGCTTTGTTACTGTATTTCCGAGTCGGTTGAGTGTGTGCTTCGAGTGTCCTGTTTGAATACTGAGTTTGAATTCGTAGCTAAGTCCTAGTTTGGTTTAGTAGCTATTAGAATGGATCGAGTTTCTTTGTTTCTGTTTGCTTCTCTTTTTACCTGTGTTTCGTTGTTGAATTGCTGTATTGTCGAATTCTGAGTTACGGTTGTTTTACTGAGTTCGTTGATTTGTATGTGTACCGCTGAGCTGCGAGTTGAATTGCTGTGTTTAATTTACGAATTATGAGATTCTGGTTGCTATTGGCTAGTGAAATTTACGAATCATTCATGTCAAAATTTTTGAAAATTTTCTGTAATTAAAATGTGTTCCTTTTAAATAATTAAAAAAAAGATTTTAGAATAAAATCTAGTTCCAATAATAATTTAGAATTTTTATAATAATTTAGAATTAGGAATTAGGAATTAAATAGTATAAATCCTAATTTTCCAAAATCAACTTGTTCTAATTTGCCTAAACTAAATTTTAAGGTTTGCGAAAATGTTAGTCTCCGTGGATCGATACCTAAAATAATTCAACGGACGAGTCGTGCGCTTGCGATTCCTAATTGTAATTATTTTAGCACAACAAGTTTTTGGCACCGCTGTCGGGGACTAATTATTTTTCGCGCCTTGATTTTTAATTTTTCGGATTAGGTTTTACTTGCCTTATTTTTGTTTCAATTTTTTAGGAGAGTTGGAATTACGGGAATGTTCGCACGGAGCTTGGAACGAATCGGAATTTTTGGAAGCATGCTTCAGTAACCCGTATTTCTTTCTTTTCTCCTTTTTATTTTTAGAAAATCACAAAAAAATCAAAAAATACAAAAAAAGTGCAAATTTTAAAATCCAAAAAATTAGGTAGTAAATACATACTTGTTGGATCATGCATTTAATCACGTAGGTCACATCATCTAGATTTTTATTTTCTTGTTTTTAATTTTTTGTACCGTATAATTGTAGTGATCGCTGGAGGACCCAAAGGTACGTTAAACTCTTTCTTTTCTTTAGTTAGAGCACGTAGTTAAGCATCCATAAATGTTTATAGTTTTTTGTATACCTCTTTGTTTGTTGCATCATTTTGTAAATAAATCTTAAGGGCAAAACCTCTCAAAAGATAAGGGAAGGGATTTCATCACTCTTTCCTTGGCCCAAAAACAATTTAATCCATCATTTTGCATACCAAGCATTTAATAAAATTAATTAGACGTTTGCCCCTAGGAATTTCGCGCTCAATTAGGAAGGTACCTAAGAAACGAAGTAATCATTAATTATTCCGACTCTTTGGTGTCTAGGCAAGCGAAACTTACCTGGCCAATTAAGATTTGGTGTATAGGCTGGTGTTTAACCTCTGGGCAATGCTTGCACCTACCTGGCCAAATCGGTTCGAATAAATTCTAATTTACCGAGTTTTTGGTGGTCCTTGCAGTTAGGAGCAAGGTCTAGTCTATTTTATTAAGGAACCCTAGGGTTAGAATTTTTCTTTTGATTTTTCATCCTTTCTTTTTGTGTGTTTATTTTATCACACTTATTTGCTACGTGTTCCCTTTCATGGTTTATGCGAACTATTTGGATTAGGGATAATTCTTCTAGACTAGTGAGATCGTTTGAGATTTCTTCCTCTTCTGATTCCGAGTCTTTAGATAATTCCGAACCAATAGTAAACAAGGCCATGTCTCTTAAGGACCGTTGCTATCCCACCCATTCTGCCCAACCCTCGTGTATCACTCTTCCTCTCGTAAATGGTAATAATTTCGAAATCAAAGCTCAACACATTAGCATGTTACCCAAATTTACCGGGAGTGAAGGTGAGGACCCGTATCTTTTCATCCATGAATTCGAGGAAGTTTGTGCCTTACAAAAAATCCAACAATTAACCGAGGACTCAATTAGGCTTAGGCTCATTAATTTCGCTCTTAAAGAAAATGTTAGAAAATGGTTATATAGCCTACCGATTAATTCTATTTCCACGTGGGAGGGATTTGTGGTAATTTTTCTTAAAAAATATTTTCCAAACCATAAGACTACGAGAATCACAAATGAGATAAATCAATTTCACCAAAAGGAAAACGAGTATTTTTGGAAATATTTTGATCGTTTTAAAAATCTTTTATCACAATGCCCCCACCACGGAATAGAAAAATGGAGACTTTGTAAGATCGTTCACGTGGCCTTAGATAGTCCAACAACCGCGTTGTTAGAGTCTATGTGCCAAGGTAAAGTCATGGAGAAGGATGAGGACGAAGGGTGGGCATTTTTTGAGGAATTAGCCGAGAAAACTATATTATGGGAGTCTACTAGGGAGCCTCATAAGTCCAACGAGTCGTCTAGTTCTTCTTGGGGTATGCATTCAATTGGAAACAATATTGCGACTGATGCCAAGTTAGCCACCTTTACTAGAAGACTCGAAGCCCTAGAAAATAGTAAGGCCCCCTCAAATGTATTTATGTGCTCTAATTTTAATCAAGGTTTATTGGACTTTCCCGGCTATGATCAAATTAATGCAGTGTTTCAACCAATCCCTAGGAATGATCCGGTTGCACCTACTTATAATCCTGGTTGGAGGAATCACCCGAATTTCTTGTGGAACCAAGGCCAAAACTACCAATCTCCGCCACCTTCTTTTCAACCTCCTTGTTTTCAAAAGCCCAATCAAAACTCGTACCCGATTCAAAATCAAGTTCCTTATCCAAACTCGATTCAAGCCCCGACTCAAGCACCCGCCCACCCTCCTGGCTTTCATGAGTCGGATAAGAGAATTAATTCCTTGGAAAAGACCCTTGATGCGCTTTTGAAATCAATAAGTAATTTGGCTCAATCTCAACAAACCTTCATCCAAATCATGACTCAAGATAGGCAACTTTTGAATGCTAGTACTCAAGCCATATCTAAATTAGAGGTTCAAGTGAGTCAATTAGCCAATGCCATGTGTGAGCGAGAGAAGAACAAGTTCCCGAGTCAACCTGAGGTCAACCCTAAATTTCCTCTCAACCAATGACCTCCCGAAAATGTTAATGCTATCATTTCTTTAAGGTCGGGAAACCAAGTTGATAATCAAGTAGGAGTCGAGTCTCCCGAAGATGAAGAAGAGTCAAATGTTGAACCAAACACTAAACTTGATCATTCAAACCATACTCCAAATCCCGAGCCTCTCGAGTCATCTAGTCCCACACCTTCACCACTTGAACCTTCATCTTTAAAATCCACTCTTGAGTCATCAGAATCTTCTCATAAATCATCATCATCTAGCGAGCCTTCATCGACTCAAACACCACATTCACCTAGCATATCTTCGTTTGTCGTTCCACTTTCGAAATCGATTCCCGAAGAACCTAGTGAACGTGTCTTTAATCCTAAATCTCCTTATCCTCAAAGACTAATTTCAAATAAACAATCGCCTCAAATAGAAAAGATTTTGGAATTTTTCAAATAAGTCGAGATCAACATTTCTCTTTTAGATGCCATTCAACAAATTCCCTCTTATGCTAAGTGTCTAAAAGATTTATGTACTCATAAACGATCCACTCATGTCCCTAAGAAAGCCTTCTTGACTTCTCATGTTAGTTCTTTTCTTTCGAACCAAATTCCCGTGAAATATAAGGATCCCGGTTGTCCTACAATTTCATGTGTCATAGGCAATACTTTTGTGGACAAGGCGTTACTTGACTTAGGAGCGAGTGTGAATCTTCTTCCATTTTCGGTCTATCAAGCCCTAGGTTTAGGTGAACTTCAAAAGAGGAACATGACAATTCAATTAGCCGATCGTTCTGTCAAAATGCCTAAGGGAATAATTGAAGATGTGCTAATTAAGGTTGGTGAATTCATCTTTCCGGTTGATTTTATTGTCCTCGAGACTCAACCCATCACGAATCCTAAGAACCAAATCCCGATCATTCTAGGACGATCTTTTCTTGCTACATCCAATGCCTTGATTAATTGTAGGGATGGTTCGATGAAACTCACTTTTGGTAATATGACAATTAACCTTAACATCTTTAATGTCGGAAAAGAACCCAATGAGCTTTATGAACAAACAATAGGGGTTAATCTTGTTGATGACATTGTTAATTGGGTCAAACCTTGAGGATAGTGAGATTGAGTCTCTTCTCAATGAGGATTTCAAAGTCAACTATGCGTCTAATCAAGAGTATATTGAGTCGTTAAAGGATATGACCTAAGAAGAGATGTTGAGAGAGTTGGATAACATTTGTTTTAAGTGGGAGACACCACCCGAGGATGTTAGTATTGAGGCCGTTCTTAAAACTCCCGTTGGTGAACCACCTACATTTGATGAATTGTTAGGAGACTTGAATCACACTTGTTCTAAATGGGAAGCTAAATCTGATAATGACCATGTCAAACCTAGTACCATTGTTAAGAGTCCCATGGGAAAACCTTCTACATTTGACTCAACTTTGTATCTTCCCGAGTTTGATCAACAGCCCTTGGGAAAAGATGAACCTTTAACTTATGTCATTCCTAGTGATTCAACCCATGACCAAACTTTCATTATCTTAATTTGCTTAAACAAAATAAAGAAGCCTTAAGTTGGTTTAGGGAGAACATTAGTGACACTTGTTCAATAAGGTTGAATGATTCTATGTTGCTTGAGAAAATCTTTGCTAATGAAAATTTTCAAAAATTTCATGATATTTTCTCAAAGTTGCACCCCAATTTTCTCACCGGCATCGGCTAATTCAGTTTTATTCCTTTGCCTCCCCTCGTGAAATTTAGGTATGGGGGAGGAATTGTGTGCGTGTGTGAGTTGTTTTCTTTCGTAATTTTTTAGAAGTTTTCAGTCTCCGTCATCCTTTATCAGGTATTTCCTCGTTCCCCTTTACTCATTTCTCTTGCATTTGCATACATTGAGGACAAAGCATGATTTAGGTATGGGGAGGGTTTTTAGCGTAAATATAAAAATCAAAAAATCCAAAAAAATTAAAAAATGAAAAAATCACAAAAAGAGTTGTAGAATTGTAAATAGTAGAGTTCTAATCTTATTCTAGTCTTGTTAATTGATTGCTAGTTGCTTGATGCACCCTTACATGCTATGATAATCTTGTGATCCTTTAGCTTTTGATTGAGAAGTGATTTGCTAAGTTCTTGTCCACACACTTACACTTGCAAGGTGAAAGTAGTAGACTTATTTGATTTGTGCAGGAAATTAGAACGTCATGATTAGGTGTGAGATGATTTGGTTTTCATGCTTTGAGTACAAGTAGGTGCATTGAGGATACCTTTACTTGAGATTGATTATGTTCTACCACACCAAGTGAGTTTTGAGCCTATATGCACATCTTTTGCATTTATATTTTTTTGCTTGAGTGTCCACTTGTCATTTGCATTGTTAGCACTTGTTTGAGTTCTTTCTTGAAACACATGACATTGATTGATGATAAGATGATAAAGGCATTTAGGAATAACCCATATTTCCAAAATATCCACACCATTATTATGTTATCAATTAGTTACCCCTTTGAGCTTAATCAAATTCTTTCGGTGACACACCACATTACTCGCCTAAGACCTTTTTCTTGTACAGCCTTACGTATACTTGATCCCAATTTGTCAAAAGCTAGTAGGCACTTGAGGGAGTAATAAGGTGTGTGAAATGGATTTACATTTGTTCATAACTTTTGAGAAAATATATGTTTTGTTGGTTACCTTGTTAGTCGATTTTCAAGTTAAATCTAAAGGAGGATTATGGTTTCTTATAGCTCTCATAAGAATAAATAAATAAATAAATATATAAATATATAAATATATAAATAAAAAAGAATAAGATAAAAAAAATATTTATATATGAGAGCATACTTATGTTTTTGTAATTCTCCTTCATTCGACTAGTCAAGTCTTTTTGTCGAAAGTAGAAAAATAATTGTGTGGGGAGGAAGTTTGGTGTTGTGCATGATTTCCATGGTGACTACTAGCTTTTGACACTTCACCTTATTTTGGCCTTACTTGACATACCCTGTCCCTAGCCCCATTACAACCCAAATAAAGACCTTTTGATTGACATCATTGATGTATGTTGTGTTTAAGTTAGAATGATACCAAATGTCAAGCATGCTTTTGATTTTGTTGGAATTGAGTGATACACTTACCCTTGTTCTTGAGTGAATATTCTCTTATGAGTGAAATGTGAGGTATTGCTTGTTTCTTTTGCATATGAGATCTCAAGTTTTGACTCTAAGGTGTGCTCTTGTAGACTTAGCATGGTTTCCAATAATTTTTGCACTTGACATGAACTTGTAATCATTCTTGCATGCTTATTTAAGTAGACTATGTGAATCCTTGTACTTTCCACACCAAGACTTTGCAAATTCATTTTGATTCTTAAGTTGATGTATCATGAGAGGACATGTATGTATGGTGTTGCATTGCCATGTAATCTTTTATAAGAACTAGATGGATTTTGTGGGTACATTCACTATAGGCCCTCACGAGACCTCACTCGTCAACTAGGGCTGCCTAGGGGTTTAAAGGGCTTGTTTCATATGCCAAATGCAACCGTCACACCTACGAAAAGGAGTATAGGACTTTTTATCTAGATTTTCTTTTTGTTTTAGTTTTACTCGAGGACGAGCAAAAGATAGGTATGGGGGCATTTGATAAGTACGTATTTTTGCATATTTTTATTACCCATTTATTGCTTGAACTCGTATTTTAATAATTTATTTTGTTGCATTTCAGGAAATTTGTGAATAAATAAAGAAATGGCAAAATAAAGAAATAAAGAGCAAGGAAGGGAAAAAGAGGAAGAAAAAGAAATTAAATGAAAAAAGAAAAAAAAGAATTAGGAGCTTGGTGGAATGGGAATCTTTCAAGGCACATGGAAGGTGGAGATCATCCCAACACACTATATAAGTGTATGGCCAAGATCCACTCTACAAAGCTTAAGGGGGAAGGAAACATTTAGATGGCTAGGATTTCTCCACCATATTAAAAGGTGTATGGTGGAGATTAACCCAACACACCCTAAACCCTAATTCTTATCCTATAAATACCCCCTCACCCCCCTTGTAATTATTAACTTAGATTTTAGGGTAGCTTTAATTTTTTGTATATTTTTTAGTTTCAAATCTTGTAAACACTTTTTATTTTAATGCAAAAATTCCATTTCTTTTAATTTCTTGTCTTGCGCTTTCGTTTATATTATCTTGCTTTCGTTATTTTCGTAAATCTGATTAGTGGATAAATTAGCGAAATGCTATCCACACGAGGTTGAAAGTAATAAAATTTTAATTTCTTGCTTTTAGTTATAATTTTTAATTTTGCCCCTTTAAATTTCCATTTTATTGTGGGCCATTTTAATTCCAAATCATCATTTATTGTAATTTTAATTTCCTAGTTAATCTCTCTAATTTCGTTTTTATTTTTTTTAAAAAAATTATTAGTTTTATTAAATTCCATTACGTTTTTATTCGCTTTCTTTTTATTTTGTATAAATTCGAATGCTTCCCCTGTTCCTGGCAATTCAAGAAAATAAAGACCCAATCTCCTGTTTTATTTTTCTCAAAACCTCACACTTCCCCTATTTATATGAATCAAAACCCAGCTCAAACCCTCTCTTTTTCTTTCCTTCTTTCTTGTCGCACAAACACACACCACAATCTTTTCCCTTTCTTTTTTTTTTTTCTGTTAATTTTTGTTTGTCGTTGGTTCCTGTTGCTGAATTTGGTTATTCAATTTTTAGAATTGAACACTGAGTTAACTCGCTGGTTTTGCTGCTGGGTCAAGTTGTTTAAATTTTAAAATCTGTAGTCATTTTTTTGTGTTTCCGTTGTGTCGTTGTAATTCCACAGCTGTGCTTTTTATTGCTGTTGTGTAGTTGTTACCGAGTTTTGTGTTTGTCGAGTTGGATGGGTCGACGAGATGGGTGTTTTGCATTTGATATTGTTAAGTCTTGAGTTACGATTGTTTGAGTTATCACTGCTGAGTTTACTTTTTATCGATTTAGCTGAGTCGAGTCTGTTTTTATTTTTGTTGTTTTTGGTTGTGAGTTTTTGTTGTTTCTGTTGTGAGTTTGCAGCGTTCGTTTAGCGTATGTGAGACTGTGAGTTGGTTTAGCTTTGTTACTGCATTTCTGAGTCCGTTGAGTGCGTGCTTCGAGTGTCCTGTTTGAATACTGAGTTTGAATTCGTAGCTAAGTCCTAGTTTGGTTTAGTAGCTATTAGAATGGATCGAGTTTCTTTGTTTCTGTTTGCTTCTCTTTTTACCTGTGTTTCGTTGTTGAATGGTTGTATTGTCGAATTCTGAGTTACTGTTGTTTTACTGAGTTCGTTGATTTGTATGTGTACCGCTGAGTGATAAGTGCATATTTTTGCATATTTTTATTACCTATTTATTTGCTTGAATTCGTATTTTAATAATTTATTTTGTTGCATTTCAGGAAATTCGTAAATAAATAAAGAAATGGCAAAATAAATAAATAAAGTGCAAGGAAGGGAAAAAGAGGAAGAAAAAGGACCAAAAATGAAAAAAGGAAAAGAATTAGGAACTTGGAGCAAAAGGAATATTTCAAGACAAGTGGAAGGTGGAGATCATCCCAACACATTAGAAAAGTGTATGGCCAAGATCAACTCTTCAAAGCTTAAGGGGGAAGGAAACAAATAGATGGCTAGGATTTCACCACCACACAACCCAAATGTATGGTGGGGATTTACCCAACACCCTCCTTGTTAGTATTGGTGCCATAGAGTCAATACAATCAATTGTATTTGTGTTTGAGTGATTTTATATATTCGATATATATATTTATTATTGGCTTTATTTACTGCGAAATAAATAAAGTATAATAAATGTCCTTAGAATATTGATACAAATTATGTAGTTGCAAGTATGTGACTTGAACATGAGATTATATAATGATTGTATCATATTCTTAAAAGTCCCTAGCCGAGTATTATTATTACTTAGGACAATAATAATACATTAAGGCTAGTATGTTAATTGACAAGATGACCACATCTCATTGGTCATAAGTATGAAGATACTAAAAGCAATGCATAGGTAACTGTACGTGTACAGGGTCCTGGACAGACCCACAGTGAGATACATCATGGTAAATAATAAATGTGTCATATGTATTCTCACAGTGATAATGGTGTAATGATCCTTAGACCTGAAGTCGTTATACTTCTACATGAGAATTAATATATTTTGAATTCGTCAAAAGTTATCTTTAGCCGGATAATGATAAAGGTGAATATCAGATATATTATGAATCATGTGAGAAATATGAACGATCTAGATGGGATTTAAATCTCCTGATAAATGAGTGATATTATCGGCCTCTTGTTTGAGTGAGACTATGAAATGCATGGCCATGCTCAAATGTTGATTTGATTAAATAGTCTACTCATCGATCAAGAAAATGAAGATTAAATTATGAAGAGGATGACACATTACATGACTCGAGTTTAATCTATAATATCATGATTTAAAGGGATTATATTACATGGAACATTAGTCATAAAAGGTTGATTGAATCGTTGATTTAATTATTGTTTAATTGGGTAGCAATAATGTGTTACTAGACGCCGCTTATTGTTTATAATTTTATTAGAGAATAAAATTATTGCCAATTAAATAATAACCTACATGGTCACACGCATAGAATGTTTAAAAGGGAAATTAATTTATTTTATGAATTTAAATTAATAATAATTTAAATTATGAATTTAAATTAATAATAAATAATAATTCGAATTTTATAAAATTAATTAAGTGAGACTTGATTAGTTAAAGATAAAATTTGAAGATGTATTTTCTTGACTTATTTGATTAATTAAGTATGAATTAATTAATTTATTTAAATAAATAAGATTTGTTTAAATAAAATGGCCTAATTGTTTAAGGCTCCATTTGGCTTTGTTTTTCTATAAAACCCAAGTGTTGGAAAGTCATTTAGTTGAATAAGAACTGAAAATTCAGTTTGTACAAGAGAGAAACAAGGGAGAAAATCAAGCTAAGTCAAGAACACATCCAAGATTATTTATTTTTGGCTAGTACCTCATCCCGTGGCGAAATCGTTCGACGATTCAAGCAAGCATTCAAGTGTGGATACCGGTGGAGGAGTTATAATTTTAGCTCTCAAATCAACAAGCTAGGATCTCCATTTGACATCCATTGGAAAGCTTTAATAGGTAAGATCTTGATCTTGACATTTTTTTATACCATGATCATCAATTTATACATGGATCCGGGACTTGGAATTCGTTTTTAATTGTTATTTTCGTTAATTCCGTTGCGTTATCATGCCCGAATTCCAACAATGGTATCAGAGCTACATGTATAAATGGATGATTTGGTATTGTGTTCTTGGAAATGAATCATACATGAATTTATGAATTATGCCATGCTTCATTTTAACATATAAAAGATTATTTATAAATTGTTATAATTGTTTGTATGATGTTATAAATTGTTATAACATGTTTTGGATGATATACTATATGTTAGATATGTTAAACATATCATTAGGATACATTTAGAACTGATCAAAACTGTTCAGTAAACAATCTGCAAGTTTCTGGGAAAAACAGTCTGCAAGTTTCTGGGAAAAATGTTATGTACAGGTGTTACGCATCCTCATGTTGCGTATCGGAAGAAACATACAGGTGATGCGCATTACACGAATGCGTATTAACAGGATAAAAGAGCAGTTGCGCAGTATGGTAATGCGCATCGTAGTAATACAGTACGGGTTGCGCATGACAGTATTGCGCATCAGCGTGTGTGTGTTTTACAGATCTTAGTGGACGTTTGTATTGCTGTTGCTTTATGTCTTTTACTTTTAGCTTTTAATCATTCCAAATGTTTTAATGATTAAAATCTCTTTTAGCTTTTAATCATTATATTCCTAATGCTTTTAATGATTAAAGTTTTAATAATTGAATATTTAAATTATGAATTTATATATTATTATTAATTCAAAATTTTATTAATTAATTTAATTTCGAATTTTCTAATATATTTAAATTACGAATTTGAATATAATTATTATTAATTCGAATTTATTTTAATTAATGCTTTTAATAATTGAATATTTAAATTTCGAATTTAATATTATTATTAAATGCGATTTTGATTAATTTTAATTTTAAAATTCGACTTTAATTATTAAAATTGATTTTTTTAATTCCTTTTTAAATAATTAGGTATTTTTATTAAGGAGTTAAATATTAATCGATGTGATCATGATTAATGTGATGTCTATAATTGTTATATGAGCATGGTGCATTGGTTATGGCCTAAAGACCCGTAGAATAAATGTTGTAATTTATTTATGGTCTGTAATAATTAAATACGACTTACATGTCGTTATTCTTGTAATTATTATATCTCGAATGCAACTCGAGTTCTTTTGTAATGTATTTCAAAACGAGCTTGGAGGCAATCAATGGAGGCTTAGGAAGCAATGAAGAATTATGTAATAATTAGTTATTACAACCATAGATTGACCTTGATCTTTTCATTAGCTCGAAAAGATCGCATAGGATCGGGCCATAATCATCGCACGTTTAATTTTGCATAACTGCTCTTTACATATGATGCATGGATATATTAGATATATGTATGGATGCATGAATGTATGGATATTTTAGAATGTATGTATTAGGTACGACACATATGCCATGTTTAAACAAGATAAAATCTGTAACGATTTAAGATTTAAACAAACGATCAAGATCGTTAAATTTTTCTAAAAATCCCTTAAGAAATATTAAGTTAAACAGATGCTTTCCAACAAATAACACTCATTAAATCCTAGATCATTGAGGAGTGGATTTGCCAAAGCAAGGGCTTCTCTTTTATCGTGGTGAGATGTGATTAAGTAAACAAGCTTACTTGAAATGTTATTGTTGGGTCCAATTTAAATAAGTCGTCATAATAGGATTATGAACTTATAAGCATAGAGTTTAGTGAAATCTATTAGATAGATCGGAGCAATATGTTGTTCACTAAGCTATCCAAGAGTTATATACGATATAATTGACATAACGGTCTACCTAAATAATCATATTTAAGAGGAAAGCCAAAGCTGACTTAAAATATGACGAAATATGGATCTTGGCTCACTAAGAAAGGTTTTATGGGAATCATTTTCCGAATTGATAGTAAGGGCTATTAATTTGATAAAAATAGTGGGAGGTATATTATGAATATGCTATAAATCAACTTGAACATAATTGGTTTTACGAAACATGCAAACTAACTCATTTTATGTGCTTTTACAAAATTGTAGATAATAAATGGCAAACAACACAAACCACTTTTCGATACGATCAGTCCTAGAAAAGGAAAAGCTGACAGGGACAAACTTCCTAGATTGCTTTAGGAACTTGAGGATTGTCCTCAGGCAAGAGCGAAAGCTGTATGCCATTGAAATTCCTCACCCAAATCCTCTTCCTGCTGGAGCCACACGTGCCGAGCATAATGCTTATCAGAAGCATTTGGATGACTCAACTGATGTGTCATGCCTTATGCTTGCATGCATGGCTCTTGAGATTCAAAAGCAACATGAGTTGATGAATGCTTATGAAATAATTGAGCACCTCAAAAGCATGTTTGAGGGACAAGCTCGTCAGGAGAGATATGATACGAGCAAGGCATTATATGCATGCAAACAGGGAGAGCGAGACCCGGTTGGACCACACGTTTTTAAGATGATTGGGTATATTGAGCAACTAGATACCTTGGGCTTCCCGATTGGTCCGGAGGCTCAAATAGATCTGATCTTACAATCACTTAATAAGAACTTCTCTCAATTCGTTATGAATTACAACATGAATGAGATTGATAAGACACCCACTGAATTGTTGGGCATGTTAAGAACAGCCGAAACCAACATTCAGAAGTAATCTCCTACTCCCATGCTGATGGTGAACAAAGGAGGTGCCAAGGGGAAAAGAAAGTGGAAGGGCAATAAGAAGAGGAATGTGTCCAAATCTGCTACCAATCCTAATTCTGCTCCCAAGAAGGCTACCAAGCCTAAAGGAGGTGTTGAAAATGGTGATTGTCACCACTGTGGTAAACCGGGACACTGGAGGAGAAACTGTCATGCATATTTGGAAGAACTTAAGAAGAAGAAGGCTGCTGGCCAGACTTCTGCTTCAGGTATTTATGTAATAGAAGTCAATTTGTCTACTTCTACATCTTGGGTATTGGATACTGGATGTGGTTCTCACATTTGTATAAATGTGCAGGAACTGCAAAGGAGTAGGACACTGGCTAAGGGAGAGGTAGACCTACGAGTTGGAAATGGAGCAAAGGTTGCTGCTTTGGCTGTAGGGACTTACCATTTATCATTGCCCACTGGGCTTATATTAGAACTTGAAAACTGTTTGTATGTGCCTTCTATTTGTAGAAACATTATTTATGTTTCTTATTTAGACAAGAAAGGTTTTTCATTTACCTTTAAAGACAATGGTTGCTCTTTTGGTTTGAATGACATTACCTATGGTGTTGCACAATTATTTAACGATTTGTATGTTCTTAATTTTGATACTCCTATCTTGAATGTAAATAACAAACGACTTAAGACTAATGACTCAAATCAAACATACCTTTGGCACTGTCGTCTAGGCCATATAAACGAGAAACGCATTTCCAAGTTACATCAAGATGGTTTCTTGGATCAGTTTGATTTTGAATCATATGATGAATGCGAGGCTTGTTTACACTAAAGCTCCTTTTACCGGACAGGGTAAGAGGGCCACCGTACGACTAGAACTAATACATAGCGATGTATGTGGTCCTATGAGATCGATGGCAAGGGGTGGCTATTTCTACTTCATTACGTTTACTGATGATTTCAGTAGATATGGATATGTGTATCTTTTGAAGAACAAATCCGAAGCATTTGAAAAGTTCAAAGAGTATAAGGCAGAAGCAGAAAAACAAACTGGCGAAAGCATAAAAACTCTAAGATCTGATCGAGGAGGTGAATACTTAAGCCTTGAGTTTAAGAACTATTTGAGGGAGTGTGGTATTGTATCACAACTAACTCCTCCTGGAACACCACAATGGAATGGGGTTTCTAAAAGGAGGAATCGTACCTTGTTGGACATGGTGCGATAAATGATGAGTCAAGCAGATCTTCCAATTAGTTTCTGGGGTTATACCCTGGAAACGGCTGCATATACACTAAACCGTGTTCCTACTAAAACGGTTCAAAAAACTCCATATGAGATATGGACAGAGAAACGGCAAAGCATGTCCTTTATGAAAGTATGGGGATGTAAAGCATTTGTGAAACGCCTAACATCAGACAAGCTTGGACCGAAATCTGAAAAATGTAATTTTGTGGGATACCCAAAGGAAACAAAGGGTTATTCTTTCTATAGTCCCTCGGAGAACAAAGTAATTGTTGCTCGAACTGCTGTATTCTTAGAAAGAGAGCTAGTCTCTAGAAAAGACAGTGGGAGGAAAATAGATCTCGATGAAGATCAAGAACCACTTGATAACGTTGAACCAGAGGTGGAGCATGAGCAAGAAATACAAGATAACATTGCTCAAGAAACACAGGTTGTTCGTAGATCTAGTAGGATTCGCCATGAGTCAAAGAGGAATTATGGATTTCTCTTAACTCAAAATGACGATGTGATGCTCATAGACCAAGATGAGTCTCTCACCTACCAAGATGCTGTGAACTCACCAGACTCTGAGAGATGGCAAGAAGCCATGAATTCTGAGATGGATTCCATGTATGAAAACCAAGTATGGACTTTCGTTGGTCCACCTGAAGGGGTAAAACCTATAGAGTTTAAATGGATTTTCAAGAAGAAAATCGACATGGAAGGTAAAATACAGACCTATAAAGCTCGACTGGTTGCAAAAGGTTTCAAACAAATTCATGGTATTGACTATGATGAAACCTTTTCACCAGTAGCAATGATAAAATCCATCAGAATTTTGCTTGCAATAGCGGCTTACTATGATTACGAAATATGGCAGATGGATGTCAAAACAGCCTTCCTTAACGGAAGCCTTGAAGAGGATGTGTACATGACACAACCTGAAGGTTTTGGAAATCCAAAGGATGCTGGAAAGGTATGTAAGCTGCATAGATCCATTTATGGATTGAAGCAGGCCTCTCGGAGATGGAACATCCGATTTGATGAAATAGTCAAAGGTTTTGGCTTTATTCAGAACGAGGATGAACCATGTGTTTACAAAAGGTTTAGTGGGAGCCATGTGGCATTCCTAGTATTATATGTCGATGATATATTATTAATAGGGAATGACATTCCTTCTCTATAGGATGTAAAGACTTGGTTAGGACAAAGTTTTTCTATGAAAGACTTGGGCAAGCTACCTATATATTACGGATCAGGATCTATAGAGATAGATCAAGGAGATTAATCGGCTTAAGCCAGAGTACATATATTGACAAGATTTTGCATCGTTTTGGAATGCAAGATGCAAAAAGGGGATATGTCCCTATATCTCATGGGATAACGATCTCAAAAGAGAATTGTCCGAAATCATTGGATGATAAAGACCGCATGAGTAAGATACCATATGCTTCAGCAATTGGATCTATCATGTATGCAATGATATGTACTCGTCCGGATGTCTCGTATGCTTTGAGCATGACGAGTAGATACTAGTCTAATCCAGGTGAAGGTCACTGGACGGCGGTCAAGAATATTCTTAAGTACTTGAAAAGGACTAAAGATTCATTCTTGGTGTATGGAGGAGAGGAGAAGCTAACGGTAAAGGGTTACACGGATGCTAGTTTCCAAACTGACAGAGATGACTCTGTTTCTCAGTCTGCATTTGTGTTTTGCCTAAATGGAGGTGCTGTAAGCTGGAAAAGTTCGAAGCAAGAGACAGTAGCTGATTCTACAATGGAATCCGAGTATATTGCGGCATGTGAAGCAGCCAAGGAGGCTGTATGGATACGGAAGTTCATTACAGTACTTGGTGTAGTTCCATCGATCGCAGATCCCATAGATCTTTACTGCGATAATAATGGAGCTATAGCACAAGCCAAGGAGCCGAGAGCTCACAGCAGAACAAAGCATATAATTCGGAGATATCACCTTATTCGAGAGATAAATGATAGAGGAGATATTCACATATGTAAAGTGCATACTGATGATAATATTGCAGACCCACTGACTAAGGCTTTGTCGCAGCAGAAGCACGAATGTCACACTAGTAGCATGGGTATTCGATACATGGGTGATTGGCTCTAGTGCAAGTGGGAGATTGTTAGTATTGGTGCCCTAGAGTCAATACAATCAATTGTATTTGTGTTTGAGTGATTTTATATATTCGATATATATATTTATTATTTGCTTTATTTACTGCGAAATAAATAAAGTATAATAAATGTCCTTAGAATATTGATACAAATTATGTAGTTGCAAGTATGTGACTTGAACATGAGATTATATAATGATTGTATCATATTCTTAAAAGTCCCTAGCCGAGTATTATTATTACTTAGGACAATAATAATACACTAAGGCTAGTATGTTAATTGACAAGATGACCACATTTCATTGGTCATAAGTATGAAGATACTAAAAGCAATGCATAGGTAAATGTACGTGTACAGGGTACTGGACAGACCCACAGTGAGATACATCATGGTAAATAATAAATGTGTCATATGTATTCTCACAGTGATAATGGTGTAATGATCCTTAGACCTGAAGTCGTTATACTTCTACATGAGAATTAATATATTTTGAATTCGTCAAAAGTTATCTTTAGCCGGATAATGATAAAGGTGAATATCAGATATATTATGAATCATGTGAGAAATATGAACGATCTAGATGGGATTTAAATCTCCTGATAAAGGAGTGATATTATCGGCCTCTTGTTTGAGTGAGACTATGAAATGCATGGTCATGCTCAAATGTTGATTTGATTAAATAGTCTACTCATCGATCAAGAAAATGAAGATTAAATTATGAAGAGGATGACACATTACATGACTCGAGTTTAATCTATAATATCATGATTTAAAGGGATTATATTACATGGAACATTAGTCATAAAAGGTTGATTGAATCGTTGATTTAATTATTGTTTAATTGGGTAGCAATAATGTGTTACTAGACGCCGCTTATTGTTTATAATTTTATTAGAGAATAAAATTATTGCCAATTAAATAATAACCTACAGGGTCACACACATAGAATGTTTAAAATGGAAATTAATTTATTTTATGAATTTAAATTAATAATAATTTAAATTATGAATTTAAATTAATAATAAATAATAATTCGAATTTTATAAAATTAATTAAGTGAGACTTGATTAGTTAAAGATAAAATTTGAAGATGTATTTTCTTGACTTATTTGATTAATTAAGTATGACTTAATTAATTTATTTAAATAAATAAGATTTGTTTAAATAAAATGGCCTAATTGTTTAAGGCTCCATTTGGCTTTGTTTTTCTATAAAAGCCAAGTGTTGGCAAGTCAGTTAGTTGAATAAGAACTGAAAATTCAGTTTGTACAAGAGAGAAACAAGGGAGAAAATCAAGCTAAGTCCAGAACACATCCAAGATTATTTATTTTTTGGCTAGTACCTCATCCCGTGGCGAAATCGTTCGACGATTCAAGCAAGCATTCAAGTGTGGATACCGGTGGAGTTATAATTTTAGCTCTCAAATCAACAAGCTAGGATCTCCATTTGACATCCATTGGAAAGCTTTAATTGGTAAGATCTTGATCTTGACATTTTTTTATACCATGATCATCAATTTATACATGGATCCGGGACTTGGAATTCGTTTTTAATTGTTATTTTCGTTAATTTCGTTGCGTTATCATGCCCGAATTCCAACACCCTTAACCCTAATTCCTATCCTATAAATACCCCCTCACCCCCCTTGTATTTAGTAACTTAGATTTTAGGGTAGTTTTAATTTCTTGTATTTTCTTTTCTTAGTTTCAAATCTTGTAAACACTCCTATTATAATTAATGCAATTTTATTTTCTTTATCTCTTGTCTTGCTCTTTCGTTATTGTTGCCTTGTTTCGTTATTTTCGTAAATCCAAGTAGTGGACAAAGTAGTGAAAGCTAACAACTATGGGTTGAAAGTAACGAAATTTTATTTTCTTGCTCGTAGTTTAATTCGTAATTTTGCCCCTTTAAAAATCAATTTTTTTGTGGGCCTTATAATTCCAAATCTTCGTTTTAGTAGCATAATTTTAATTTCGTAAGTTGATTTCTTTATTGTCGTTTTTATATTTAAAAAAAACAAGAAAAAAACAAAAAAATATTACCAAAATTTTAGTTCGTATTTTCTGTCTTAAAATTTTTATTCGAAGCATCACTCCCCTGTGTTTTTATTCAGTATCTATTCCTCTGTTTTAATCATAACTTCTCCTTCCCCTTTATTAGTTTTAGTCGAACCAAAATTCAACACCCAGCCTTTGATTTTTCAATCTTCGTCCCTCTCTTTCCTTCATCTTCCCTCATTCCCTTTTCTTTTTTATTCTTTTCACACGGACACAATTCCATTTAACTCATTCCTTTCTTCTCCCCTCTCTTCCTTCTTGTACTTCTTATTTTAGTTGTTGATTCTTACTGCGAGCTTCCTTTTTGTTCGAATTCTGAAGTTAACGAGTTCCAGCTTCGTGTTCGTACGTGCCGTGTTGAATCACGAGTTCTTTTTTGTACAGAAATCGTTAATGAGACCTTAGTTCCGAGAAGTTTTTACTGCTTATTTTGTGTAATTGTAATTGCTGTATTTTGCGAGGCACTGTTGCTATGTTTGTTTTGTCACAATCGTTCGAATTATAGTCCGAATCTGCGAATTATACTATGCTGAGTTGTTTGCTGTCGATTTTCTGTTTTGCCGAAGTTTGTTGTGGTGATTGTAAGTTTGAGTTTACTGAGTGGTTGAGTACGAGTTCGTTTTCTGAGTTTTCTTGGTTTGTAATACTTGAATCGTTGGTTTATTGTTTTGTTCGTGAGTTTCTTCTGAGCTTTGTTCTGTGAATTGGCCGAATTTTCGTGCGAGTCTGGTGTGTGTTGGTAATGTACGAGTCTTTGTCAAGTTCTTATGCAAAAAAAAAAATTAAACAATACAGTTCTTATTATATGCAGTTAAATACTTTGAATCACAAAAAAAAAAATAGTTTTGCTCTAAGGATATGCAGCTTTTATGATTGAGATTTTTTGTTAGTTTTGGTGTCTTCATTTTTGCTAGTTGTCGAGTGGATTTGCCTTGCCCTGCGAGTTCTTGAGTAAAATCACTGAGTCATTATTTTCATGATAATTATTCTTGTGATTTGGTTTTTGTTGGCTAGATTAATTTACAAATAGGTCATGTTAAATTTTTGTTAAAATCGGTTTTATTTTGTAGTTGAAATTTTCTTTAAGAATTAAAATAGAAATTAAAATCTAATTTTTTCTGGTCTTTTAATTTTTAATTAGATAGATTAAAATTAGAGTAAATTTAAATTTCTTTCGTTAGATTAAATTTTTCATTAAATAGTATAAAATTTACAAATTCTCAAAAATCAAATTTGTTCTAATTCGAGTAAATTAATAATTAAGGATCGCGAAAATATTAGTCCCTGTGGAACGAATCATCAATTTTTACAACGAAACGAATTGTGCGCTTGCGATTCGAATGTCTTTATTTTTAGCACAACAAGTTTTTGGCGCCGCTGCCGGGGACTAATTATTTTTCGCGCCTTAATTTTTAATTTTTCGAGTTAGTTTTATTTCTTGTCTTATTTTTATTTCGTTCTTTTTAGGAAATTGTGAGATTTCGGAACTCTTCTCAAGAAGCGTGGAAAATTGGAATTTATGGAAAGCTTGCTTCGGTAACCGTATCTCACTCTTTTCGCCCTTTTTATTTTTAGAAAAACACAAAAAAATTAAAAAAATAAAAAATCACAGAAAAATTGAAAAATCAAAAATCCAAAAAAATTAGTTTTTAATACATAATTGTTGCATCATGCATTCATCACGTAGGTGCACATCATGCTAGATTTTATTTTTTGTTTTTAAATTTTTCGTACCTATAATTGTGGTGATCGTTGGAGGACCCTAAGGTACGTTAAATTTCTTTCTTTCTTTAGATTAGAACAGGTAGAGTAAGCATCCATAGTTGTTTATACTTTTTGTCTATATCATTGTTTGTTGCATCATTTTGTAAATAAACTTTAAGGGCATAACCACTACAAGATAAGGGAAGGGATTTCATCACTCTTTCCTTAGCCCAAAAACCATTTAATTCCTCATTTGCATTCCCTAGCCTTTTAATAAAATTAATTAGACTTGGCCCCTAGGAATTCGCGCTCAATTAGGAAGGTACCTAAGAAACGAAGTAATCATTATTTATTCCGACTTCTTGGTGTCTAGGCAAGCGAGAGCTTACCTGGCCAATTTAGGTTTGGTGTCTAGACTGGTGTTTAGCCTCTTGGCAATGCTTGCACCTATCTGGCCAAATCGGTCCGAATAAATTTTGATTTACCAAGTTTTTGGTGGTCCTTACGGTTAGGAGCAAGGTCTAGATATTTTATTAGGGAACCTAGGTTTAGAATTTTTCTTTTTTTTTTTTACACCCTTTCTTTTTGTTTGTTTAAATTTATCGCACTTACTTGCTACGTGTTTCCTTGTGTGGTTTATGCAAACTACGTGGATTAAGGATAATTCTTCTAGACTAGTGAGATCATTTGAGATTTCTTCATCGTCTAATTCCGAGTCTTTAAATTATTCCGAAACCGTAGTAAACATGGCCATGTCTTTGAGGGACCGTTGCTATCCTACTCGTTCCGCCCAACCTTCGTGTATCACCCTTCCTCCCGTTAATGGTAATAATTTCGAAATTAAAGCTCACCACATCAGTATGTTTCCTAAATTTAACGGGAGCGAGGGTGAGGACCCGTATCTCTTTCTCCATGAATTTGAGGAGGTTTGTGCCTTACAAAAGCTCCAACAATTAACCGAGGACTCGATTAGGCTTAGACTCATTAATTTTGCGCTTAAAGAAAATGCTAAGAAATGGTTGTATAGCCTACCGGTTAATTCTATTTCCACGTGGGAGGGATTTGTGGTAATTTTTCTTAAAAAATATTTTCCAAACCATAAGACTACAAGAATTACAAACGAGATAAATCAATTTCATCAAAAGGAAAATGAGTCTTTTTGGAAATATTTTGATCGTTTCAAAAATCTTTTATCACAATGCCCCCACCACGGAATAGAAAAATGGAGGCTTTGTAAGATCGTTTATGAGGCCTTAGATGGACCAACAACCGCGTTGTTGGAATCTATGTGCCAAGGAAAATTCATGGAGAAAGATGAGGACGAGGGGTGGGCCTTTTTCGAGGAATTAGCCGAGAAGACTATGTTGTGGGAGTCTACTAGGGAACCTCACAAGTCCAACGAGTCATCTAGTTCTTCTAGGGGTATGCATTCAATTGGAAACAATATTGCTACTGATGCCAAGTTAGCCACCCTTACTAGAAGACTCGAAGCCTTAGAAACTAGTAACGCCTCCTCAAATTTGTCGATGTGCTCTAATTTTAATCAAGGTTTTTCGAACTCTCCCGAATATGATCAAATTAATGCGGTGTTTCAACCAACCCCTAAGAATGATCCGGTTGCACCTACTTTTAATCCCGGTTGGAGGAATCACCCTAATTTCTCGTGGAATCAAGGCCAAAACTACCAATCTCCGCCACCTTCTTTTCAACCTCCTTGTTTTCAAAAGCCCAATCAAAACTCGTACTCGATTCAAAATCAAGTTCCTCATCCAAACTCGATTCAAGCCCCGAATCAAGCACCCGCCCACCCTCCCGGCTTTCACGAGTCGGATAAGAGAATTAATTCTTTGGAATAGACTCTTGATGCGCTTTTGAAATCAACAACTAATTTGGCTCAATCTCAACAAACCTTCATGCAAACCATGACTCAAGATAGGCAACTTTTGAATGCTAGTACTCAAGCCATATCTAAGTTAGAGGTTCAAGTGAGTCAATTAGCCAACGCCATGTGTGAGCGAGAGAAGAACAAGTTCCCGAGTCAAACTGAGGTCAACCCTAAATTTCCTCTCAACCAAAGACCACCTGAAAATGTTAATGCTATCATTTCTTTAAGGTCGGGAAACAAAGTTGATAATCAAGTTGGAGTCGAGTCCCCCGACGAAGAAGACGAGTCAAATGTTGAACAAAACCTAAACTCAATCCTTCAAACCATCTTCCTAATCTCGAGCCTTTCAAGTCAACTAATCTCACACCTTTAACTCTTGAACCTTCATCTTCCAAATCTATCCCCGAGTCATCAAAATCTTCTCATTCACCAATTTCACCGAATGAACCTTCGTCTCTTAGTAAATCACTTCAAAAATCTACTCCCGAAGAACCTATCGAACGAGTCTTTAAGCCTAAAGCTCCTTATCCGCAAAGACTCCTTCCTAATAAACAATCGCCTCAAGTGGAAAAGATTTTGGAAGTTTTCAAACAAGTCGAGATCAACATTCCTCTTTTAGACGTGATTCAACAAGTTCCCTCCTATGCGAAATGTCTTAAAGATTTGTGTACTCATAAACGAACCACCCAAGTCCCTAAGAAAGCCTTCTTGACGTCCCAAGTGAGCTCAATTCTTTCTAACCAAATTCCCGTGAAGTACAAGGACCCCGGTTGCCCAACTATTTCATGTGTCATAGGTAATACTTTCGTGGACAAGGCTTTACTTGACTTAGGCGCTAGTGTGAACTTGATTCCATTTTCCATCTATCAAGCCCTAGGTTTAGGCGAGCTCAAAAAGACCAATATGACACTTCAACTTGCCGATCGTTCTATAAAAATGCCCAAGGGATTAATTGAAGATGTCTTGATTAAAATTGGTGATTTTATCTTCCCGGTTGACTTTGTTGTCCTCGAGACTCAACCCGTCACAAATCCTAAGAACCAAATTCCTATCATTCTTGGACGACCTTTTCTTGCTACATCTAATGCCTTGATTAATTGTAGGAATGGTTCGATGAAACTCACTTTCGGTAACATGACCATTGACCTTAACATTTTCAACGTCGGAAAAGAACCCAACGACCTTTTTGAGCAACCAATAGGAGTCAATGTGGTTAGCAAGTTTGTCACAAATTTCGTTGCGTTATCATGCCCGAATTCCAACACCCTTAACCCTAATTCCTATCCTATAAATACCCCCTCACCCCCCTTGTATTTAGTAACTTAGATTTTAGGGTAGTTTTAATTTCTTGTATTTTCTTTTCTTAGTTTCAAATCTTGTAAACACTCCTATTATAATTAATGCAATTTTATTTTCTTTACTTCTTGTCTTGCTCTTTCGTTATTGTTGCCTTGTTTCGTTATTTTCGTAAATCCAAGTAGTGGACAAAGTAGTGAAAGCTAACCACTATGGGTTGAAAGTAACGAAATTTTATTTTCTTGCTCGTAGTTTAATTCGTAATTTTGCCCCTTTAAAAATCAATTTTTTGTGGGCCTTATAATTCCAAATCTTCGTTTTAGTAGCATAATTTTAATTTCGTAAGTTGATTTCTTTATTGTCGTTTTTATATTTAAAAAAATAAAAAAATATTACCAAAATTTTAGTTCGTATTTTCTGTCTTAAAATTTTTATTCGAAGTATCACTCCCCTGTGTTTTTATTCAGTATCTATTCCTCTGTTTTAATCATAACTTCTCCTTCCCCTTTATTAGTTTCAGTCGAACCAAAATTCAACACCCAGCCTTTGATTTTTCAATCTTCGTCCCTCTCTTTCCTTCATCTTCCCTCATTCCCTTTTCTTTTTTTTTTCTTTTCACACAGACACAATTCCATTTCACTCATTCCTTTCTTCTCCCCTCTCTTCCTTCTTGTACTTCTTATTTTAGTTGTTGATTCTTACTGCGAGCTTCCTTTTTGTTCGAATTCTGAAGTTAACGAGTTCCAGCTTCGTGTTCGTACGTGCCGTGTTGAATCACGAGTTCTTTTTTGTACAGAAATCGTTAATGAGACCTTAGTTCCGAGAAGTTTTTACTGCTTATTTTGTGTAATTGTAATTGCTGTATTTTGCGAGGCACTGTTACTATGTTTGTTTTGTCACAATCGTTCGAATTATAGTCCGAATCTGCGAATTATACTATGCTGAGTTGTTTGCTGTCGATTTTCTGTTTTGCCGAAGTTTGTTGTGGTGATTGTAAGTTTGAGTTTACTGAGTGGTTGAGTACGAGTTCGTTTTCTGAGTTTTCTTGGTTTGTAATACTTGAATCGTTGGTTTATTGTTTTTGTTCGTGAGTTTCTTCTGAGCTTTGTTTTGTGAATTGGCCGAATTTTCGTGCGAGTCTGGTGTGTTGGTAATGTACGAGTCTTTGTCAAGTTCTTATGCAAAAAAAAAAAAATAAACAATACAGTTCTTATTATATGCAGTTAAATAGTTTGAATCACAAAAAAAAAAATAGTTTTTGTCTAAGGATATGCAGCTTTTATGATTGAGATTTTTTGTTAGTTTTGGTGTCTTCATTTTTGCTAGTTGCCGAGTGGACTTGCCTTGCCCTGCGAGTTCTTGAGTAAAATCACTGAGTCATTATTTTCATGATAATTATTCTTGTGATTTGGTTTTTGTTGGCTAGATTAATTTACAAATAGGTCATGTTAAATTTTTGTTAAAATCGGTTTTATTTTGTAGTTGAAATTTTCTTTAAGAATTAAAATAGAAAGTAAAATTTAATTTTTTCTGGTCTTTCAATTTTTAATTAGATAGATTAAAATTAGAGTAAATTTAAATTTCTTTCGTTAGATTAAATTTTTCATTAAATAGTATAAAATTTACAAATTCTCAAAAATCAAATTTGTTCTAATTCGAGTAAATTAAGAATTAAGGATCGCGAAAATATTAGTCCCTGTGGAACGAATCATCAATTTTTACAACGAAACGAATTGTGCGCTTGCGATTCAAATGTCTTTATTTTTAGCACAACACTGAGCTGCGAGTTGAATTGCTGTGTTTAATTTACGAATTATGAGATTCTGGTTGCTATTGGCTAGTGAAATTTACGAATCATTAATGTCAAAATTTCTAAAAAAATTCTGTAATTAAAATTTGTTCCTTTTAAATAATTAAAAAAATGATTTTAGAATAAAATCTAGTTTCAATAATAATTTAGTATTGTTATAATAATTTAGAATTAGGAATTAGGAATTAAATAGTATAAATCCGAATTTTCCAAATTCAACTTGTTCTAATTGGCCTAAATTAAATTTTAAGCTTTGCGAAAATGTTAGTCTCCGTGGATCGATACCTAAAATAATTCAACGGACGAGTCGTGCGCTTGCGATTCCTAATTGTAATTATTTTAGCACAACAGTGATCCATGTGATACCTAATACGGCATTGCGGTCCGCTCTGTATGTTGAAATTTTAGAGAAATCCAAAATACTGTTAACCCTAACGCATCAATTGATCAAGGATCACTGATCACTGAATGTGGGTTTATTGGAAGTTTATGTTCTTCCTCGGACCTCTTCTGGTTGTACCAGTGATGAGCCAGAAAATTAGATTCTCGTGTGAACCAAATTGAAATTTAAGAGAAATTCAACAGCTGAATTTTTCAGTGACAAGAACATGAAAGTTCTTTGTACACGATATTAAAACCTGAGAGGTTTTAATGATCAACGTGAAACCTGCTCTAGTGAGAGGCGGTAACAAGTTTTGTGATTACTTTATAGTAATACATTGATTACGTGTATTCGTTAAAGAGTATAAATGAAGCTTTATAGAGAAGAATATAGTCTATAAGATTGAAAACCAACTTACTACGAAAAACTAAGATGGTAAAGAATGATTTTGATGGTGAATAATCCACTACACCATATATGGTCTTTACCAACACCTCAAAAAAGTGTAAAAAATCATGAATAATGTTGCCATAAGCCAAAAATTGGTCTAAGGCTACACTTTTTCCAAATTTGGTGGTGTTGGATATAGTCCCGTAGCCTTAGGTGATAAGCCAACACTTTTTCCAATTCTATGGCTACATCATTATATATGTTGCCTTAGTTATTTATGGCAATACTTTATGGTCTACAGCAACACCAAATACAATGTTACCATAGACCCTACTCCAACATCATTTCTTCTTATAGCAACAGTGGTCTATCTACCCTTTTTTTTTCAGCAACACCCTTTTAGCTTTATTGCAACATTTTGTTTATTGAACACTTTTAAAATTTTTGCAACGTCTTTTCACTTATTCCAAAAAAAATTTATTAAACACTTTTTCATATATTTAAATCATGCATTTTTTATCCTCTGTAAATTTTATAAAATTATCGGAGGAATTAAAAATCATGAAATCTTTTGTAATATTATCTTTATAATATTATTTAGTTTTTAAAATGGTTGGGTGAATTAATTTGGGTGTTTTAGTATTTTAAAATGATTTTAAGAGTTTTATGTTATTTAAAGGATCAAAACTTGAAAAATTCATATTTAATTCATTTTTGATCCGAAAAATATTTTAAAAATATGTGTGTGATCGTAATTTTATATTCTTTATTTTAAAAGTGAAAATTTTAATTTCACAATTTTCTATTTAATTTCAATTTACGAGAGTTGTGTATTAGTTATATAAGCGAATAGAGGTAAGTTAATTGGGCCGAGATGTATTATAGTAGTAATATATGAAATGGGCCAAGCCCATTAAGCAGACAAGAACGAACAGAACACGGGGACAGCAGAAGCTTCGGGAGAAAAGGAGAAGAAAAAAAAAGAGAAGAAGAAGAAGAAGAGAGGAGAGATTGGGGGAATTAGAAATAGATACATATATATACATATATATACGTGTGCGTGTGTATTAGTGATAACAATTGTGTGTGTGTGTGTGTGATTAAATCGAGCAGAGTATGCAAGGGGGGAGAGAAACGCGAGCAGCAGCGGACGGTGGCCGGAGCTTGGTGGTTGCCGCGGTGGTAACAGCTGGAGCGAGAGAGAGAGAGAGAGAGAGAGAGAGAGAGAGAGAGAGAGAGAGAGAGAGAGAGAGAGAGAGAGAGAGAGAGAGAGAGAGAGAGAGAGAGAGAGAGAGAGAGAGAGAGAGAGAGAGAGAGAGTTGGGAGAGAGAGTGTTGGGAGAGAGAGAGGGAGAGAGAGGAGGAAGAGATTTTTCGGAATTGGAATTGAAAAGGTATAAATCTTATTTTATTTATTTAATTTATTTTCCGATGTAATTATTTAATTTGCATTTTAGATTAATTATGTGAATTGTTGTGATTAAATTAGATTTAAATCGTGATATTTAATTGTTGTAATTTAATTAGTTTAATTGTGAATTTTATGGTGTTAATTCTAGTAATTAGATGATATTGAGTTCCGAGAATATTGTCAGTGATTTAATTCGGAAAAGGATAATTGTTAAGTGCTAGTATAATTGTTGAGGTTAATTGGGGGCCCGATTAATTTGCGGGTTAGTAATTGTGAAATGTTTATTGTAAATTACTAATTGTGACGGGCGAATAATATGTAAAGGTTATATGGTCTTGCTTGTCATGAATGTTTAAGTGCTAATTGCTAAGTGTAATGGTGGGAATTAATTTGTGGTCGTTAGTGGGTAATTATGAGTTGCTAGTTGCATATGGTGTCGGAAATGTATATGTGCTAAGAGTTTGTTTTAGTTACTAATTATTATTGTCGTATAATGTTGGAGTTTACATGAGTTTGTAAATTGTAAATGAGTTATATGGATTGAATGTTGTAGTCGAGTTATAGTATCGGTTAAATGCTATACTTGTTAAATATTTGGAGTTGAGTATGTATTGAGAATTGCTTAAGCAGTATATTTCGGTTTAAATGTTATTTATCAAAGATTAACTGTGAGGTTCATTTTATTATGTGTTTATCTGCGAGGAGTTGCAATGAGATCACAAGTCTTAAGTGTCAATATTTAAGGACTGGTGTAATTCTCTGCAACTAGTTCCTCGGGCTTACGAATACCAATGATTAATTGCCACAAGTATAATTAATATGCTCTAGTGGTATGATCATTGATATAGCGTAAGTAATAGTTAGTGCTAGGGGTTGTTCCCTAGGGCTTACGAACATCAATGACTGATTGTCACGTGTATCATTGAAATGCGTGAGAAATACGATCATTGGTGTAGCGTAAGTAGTAGTTAATGCTAATATAAATTTCTTATGTGCTAGTTGCCGCATGTTCGGGCGGGTACTTTTCATTAATTGTTTACTTTTATGTTGCTGCAAGTTGAGGCAGCTTTATTTTTGTAAAAGCAGGATTGAAATTGTTTTTTATTGATATTGAGGGGTTGTGCCCATAGTCCGATAAACGAATACTTCATGCCGAAATTTTCTAAAAATCCCCTGCAAGTTTATTTAAAAGTCTATTTAAATTATTTGATGTCAATGCTTGAAAGTATGTTATGATTTCTAAGGATTTAATTATATGTGGCGATGGATTATTTCGAGAATATATCGTGGTTTTAAATATTAAGTGGTTGTATTGTTTTGAAATGGTTATGTGATGTGTTTATGTGACTTAGTTGAGTATAGTAAGACTATTATGTGAATATGAATGCATATGTCTATATGTATTGCATATGTAGGCGTTATAGGACGCGCATGGGTAGAATAGAACCAACGATAAGGTTTTGCTTGAATTAGTACTGAAACTGTATTTGACATTGTAAAGGTTCGAGTAGGAGACTTGGCTAAGAGCAGTGCGGGTAAGCGGAAAGTCAAACAGAGGAATAATTATCAAGTCAACGGGTGTGCTGGCGTGGAGTTAGTAAAGTATGAAAGAAAGATAGAAGTAGAGCCGAGTAAGAAGACCAGCACAAAAAGTGTGGAGATTAGCGAGAAGTTGAGTCAGAGATCCATGATTAGGATCGAGAACTCCGTAAGTTGAGGCAAGTGTTTGCTCTTCACTTATCTTTCAAGTGATGCAATTCATTCCTCTTGTCGTGTAATGTAGTTTGGTCAAATGTGTTTAGAAAATGATATACTTCCTAGTTAGCATGGAAATGTTTATTTTCCCTACCTCTAATTCGAATACCAAGTTTTTAAAAGAACCTTAAATATAATCTTTCCCGCTTAAATACTTTACTCAAGCTATAACATTGGATTCCTCAACTGAATACTATTTCTTTTATTTTCTTCAAAAATGTTTAAAAGACGTTCTAAATAGAGAGAATCCAAGTTTAAAATTTCCACGAATACCTGTTAATAAAATTCTTGATTTTTCACATAATTTCTCCAGTGGACCCCTTTATGGAAATGTTTCCATCAAACTGATTTGCGACTAACTATCCTGAAATTATTTAACAAATAATCGTTTAAACTACTTTAATCGTTTATGTCAGTTAAGCCTTGCAATGTGTTGAAAATTTTATTAAAAGCGTAGGGCTTGCCTATGTCCTCGCTCTAGCGTAGAATTTCATATGTTGATAATCTGGTTGCAATTTATATCTCTTATCTTTGCCCAAGTTGATTTACTCTTTAATCAAGTTAATGACAATGTTCCTTAATACTTATATCTATCTTGTCGATACCTATTCGAATTGTCATTCTTTATATTCCCCACCCTAGTTGGTATCGAACTTGTCGATATCTTTTAAAAATCTTGATTGTTCGTTTGCTCCCTGTAGTGTATCGAACTTGTCAATACTAAATGAGGTTGTTGTTTCTTATTAACTCTTAATCTTGAGTTATTATTCTGGACGTGAGTTTCCAGTTGTTTGGATATCAAAGGTTGTCGATTGTCCCGACACCTAGTGTGGATGATTTAGAATTGGAAATGTTTTTACCTTGGGGCGTAAAACCCTTCGGGGTGGGACCTTATTATGGTCGAAAGTTAAGGCCAATATGTGCCATGAATCTAATTAAGGACATTGTTGTGCGCGTTTGTCCTAGGACATTGCTGTGTGCGTTTGTCCGGGGTTAGTGCTGACTGATCAGCAGCCTAACTTTGATGTTTTTTTTAAATAAATAAAAATTCCAATTCTAATCTATATTCTGCAATTGAAATGTTAGTTCTTGACTCTTTGGAAGTTCGTTTCAGTAATATTTTGATATCAGAACTTTTATCAGTTCTAGTTCTGTTGCACATTATAAATGATGAATTGTTGGCTCTTGTGGCAATCTAAAAAAAAATTGATCTCACTGATCCTTTCTAATAATGAGGTGAAACTCCTTTTGTTTATCAGAGTTGTCAACATTTATTTTAAAATTGCTATCACTATTGCACTTGCTGAGCATTGTTGGCTCACTCTTGTTTCTGTTCATTTCTCCAGTTGTTAGAGATGATCAGAGGATCTAGTGATCAGTTGGTATTTCTCTATAGGCAGCGAAAGGAGACGTTCGGGTTACAGATTCTCATTGGTTAGTGGTTGGGATCTGGTCAAGGTTGAATATCTAGTTAGATGGTGACCTTATTTATTCACAGAAATTGTATATTATTTTATTCGGATTCGGGTTGTAATAGTTAATTAGTAGTTGGTTCATACTGTGACCTGTGAGCGGTCTTGGTTAGTTAGAATTTATATTTCTTTATGATTTTGTCAATATTATGTTGTGAGCAGATTTGGATACAATTGGATTAGTTTTGTTGATTTGGACAGGTGGTTTGTCATATTTATGAATACATCATGTCAAAATTTTCTGAAATTTTCCTGTAAAAATATTTATTTACTTATAAAAAGCCTGTATATTAATATAGTAAAGTGAGGGTGTTACAGTTTCAGTTTATCTATAACACATATATATTAGAAAATATAATTACAGATCATGTAATTCACTAAGATCACTAGTTGCGATGAAAATATATTCGGATCACTAAGAGTGCCACAAGAGAAACATGTAATTCACATGTAAGAGAAACATACATTCAAAAATTTCAAAACTTGTAATACTTTCAAAACATGTAATACTTTCAAAACTGACTCCACCCCAAACGGCTTGTGTAACAGTAAAATTCTAAATAAACTAAACGGCTCCACCCCAGCCATAGCGTTCTATATGAGGTGCACCAGAGTCAGTATCCAGCCCTTCCGTCTTACGAGAACAGCTACTTGAAAGTACATCTACATCAGCTTTTCTTCATTCATTTAGATCAATACGAAATACTTTGTGAAGCTACCAATCTAACAAAAACAATATGCACTAAACCTGTACACAGTTTCCCTTTCGAAGTACTAGAGTATTATGAGTTGGTAGCAGATGAGATGAGCATTTAACAGGCAAGAAGGAAACAGAACCTCGATACCATTCAGCAACTCTAATATTTTTGAGTAAGAAAGCCACTGCATATATCAGAACCAAATGTAAGAAACTAGGAAATATATAACACCTCATAGCAATATCCACAAACATTGTAACCATCAAGAACTAAGCGTATCAGTGGCCTAGTATCTGAAAATACCACTCTTGCCACATATAGAAAGAAGAGCAAAATTAAGAAGTTAATCTGAATAATGTATATCTAACTCGATACAGAAGCCTAAACAGAAATTGGTTGCCGGACTTTATCTAACATAGCATTTTGGTGGCTAAATATTCATATTTGCAATATGGCGGCCATAGATTGCTACGGAGATTTGCCGTTTTTGAAAGACGAACGTAATTTGGCCATCAAATTGTGAACATGAAAATCCAGCCACCACTTTGCAATTTACTAAAGTAAATATCGCTAACCTTGGGTTGCACAAGGCCCATATACTTTGTTAAAGTTAAAGGATCGATGGCCTTTTCCATGTCTTGAAGGAGCACTAATGGTTATTATTCCTTCTTCAATCTGATCCATTGCACTTGCATAGCTTGTTGGCCTCCCAAGAAGGGTCTCACTCGACAGTATACCCTAATATTTCCTAATTTACCATAAGCAAAACATTGATTAGTTTATTAGACGCTAGATAATACACATATGTTGAGTATTGAATACAGTAAAAGAATACAGAGGGGGGGTGAATGGATTCTTGAACTTTTCTTTGTTCTTGAATCTTTGCAACAAGATACGTGTTTAGTGTGTGAGATATGTAAGTGCCGATAACAAAGACAAACACAACACAATATCACTTTAATCTAATATTTTATTAGATAAAGATTTTGCTAAAATCTGTGAATACAAATGGTAGTATTCTCAGCTTCGTTTTTCTTAGAGAGATATTTCTTGTGATGTATCTTGAAAAACTTATCTACTAAGGAAGTGAGGCTGTATCCTTATAGACATGGATACACCTACTTACTACAAATAAGGTAGATAAAACAAACTGCTTTTCAGTATGTCTATCTCATTAGAGTAAGAGTCCAAACGGCTACAGATTTGACTTTGCAAAGCCTGTTCAGATCCACTTCTTTAGCTCCTTGTCCCTTTGTCTTATCTCTCCAAGCTTCGTTGTAGGCTTTCAAATCTGCTTTATAGTACATAGTCAAATAAAGCGTCTTGGCTTGTTGCAGATTTCTGACTTGTACAATTCTTCAGTATTTTGTCTCCAAGAATGTATTCGAGAAGTGGCTAAGTGATTAATTCGAGAACTCGAATTGACTTAATCGATAACTCTGAGTTCTCGAATAGTGTTATATTGACATATAGAATCACTTCTCGAATAGCTCTTTTCTCTGGGACTCCTTGAGATATCGAATAGAGCATTTTGACATATCGAATCCCTGAGATGTCGAATAGCTTCTTTAGTCCTTGAGATATCGAATAGATCATTGACTTGTTGACTCTTAGAGAACTCGAATGATGCTTTGACTTGCTGACTCCATGAGTTCTCGAATAGAGTAATAGACATATTGAATCTCTGAGATATCGAATGAGATATCGAACAGTGTATTCAGAGATATCGAATAGTGTCTTCTGAGATATCGAATCTCTGACTTCTCGAATAGACAAATGTACTGCTCGAATTGGTACTTAGGCAAATTCTTCATTTCTTAAAATCCCAACTGTGATTATTTGGCAGTCTTTATCTCCTTGCTTGAGGCATGAACCTTGGAACTTCTTTCAAGCATTATTGTTGACTTTATAAGTACAGTAACACAACTAGAATTTGATGCCTATTACAAGTACAGAACAAATAGAAACTCTACAACTAGAGGTTCCCTCAGTTAAGAGGTCATGTAAGTAATGCATAGCATTACACACACTTAGGCTTGTTATTAGATGTATTCAGGCATGCCTCTGTGACTAACAATCTCCCCCAAATTGTGAGTAAGACCCTTAGTCACAATTTTATGTCTGATAACAAGCCTAACATACATAAAGATAAAACTTGACAGTACATGTATGAATTTTGATTAGCTGTAAGAACCATAATTTTTGCAACATTTTCTTTTATATAATATCATGTGGCATTGTCAATTTGGAACCTTTCTAGTCATCCCAATTGTTTAATGGAATTTATTTTCTGAGAAACTATGTTGTTGCATACACTATGTAAGATAAAGAGAAGATTGTTGAGGGCAAGAGTCTTATTGTTAGTAAGAATTATAAAACTTGGGATTTGAGAATGATTAGAGTATTAAAAGATTTATTAAGGATTATGACGAGGAATTTACACAATTAAGTACTTAAGGGATTACGAGGGAAATCTCTACGCGACAAAATATTATTACGAGAGATTAATTAAGATACGATATGAATTAAAAATTAAGTGACAAGCATTGGTGGAAGAATAATGATACAAGGAGTAGTATTGCATGCAAGTCCCATGCAACTAAGTAGTTATGAAGAAGCAAACTAGTTAAACCAAATGGCAAGAGGAATAGTAACTAGTTGCATTTCTTTTTCCAAGGAGGAGACAATAGTACAAGGAGGCCATACCTAGGTTAGTACCATGCATATATTGTTGGAAAGATATTTGAATGTAGTTTCTAGAAATATAAGGTTCATGACTAGGTGATGTATAGATTTTAAGTTATGGCCGGAGAAGTAAAATGTGTTTCTGGATTCCGGACTGCACTAAGTGACCCCCTTGTGAACCTTGTTTAAACCCCTAAAAATTTATGTGGGATCATGGAAAAATTTGAGAAGCTAGGAAATGCAGTGGTGAAGGCTACCCAAAAAGAAGTGGATTAAAATATGAATTTTTCAATTTTATAAAAATGCTAGAGTAAAATTCGCGCCAGGGAAAAAGTCGTTAAGTGGAGTATAATTCTAGGGGCAATGGTCATGACTCGGATATGGTAACTAAATTAAGTCGAATAAGTGACGAGCGTAATCGAGTGATGACATGAACCTATAGTGGGGCTAGAGTGTCATAAGACGAAGTCATTAATTTAATTTCGTACCCCCTAAAACCCCATAGTTAAAGAGATATTGTTAAGGTACTAACGAGCGGTTATTGCTTATGTATAGATCGTTCCACTCCGCACGCTCGACCACCCCAACCAAACCAAGGCAAGTTTACTTTTCAAAACTTATACATATACAAGGACTTTCACTGTTGTGTTTGTAGTTTTCAATCATATCAAATGTTATGTTTATCGAAGTATTGATGCAATTGAGATTGTATAAGTACATATATGTTTGTACCCCTTGAACTTAGATTGAAATGTTTTCCTCGGACAACGACTCTAGCAATAGAGGTCGTAGCGGTCCGTATATACTATTGACCGGGGAGCGGTATATTATTATATCGTAACTAGATTACGAAAACCCGAAGGGTCATTCGGGAAGTATCGTATACTCAAGTAATTATTTTCATATCTTCGTAAATACTCGAAACCCTATCTTGGATTAAAAGTTTATTTTATCGAATAATTATTTTATTAATTATTAATATTAAATCTTAAAATATCATTTATTAATTATTGTTCTTTATTTTAAAGACAAAGTTAATCCAAGATACCTTTAATACTTCCAAACTCGAACTCTTTCGAACTCAAAACATTTTCGAAAACCCCCGGTCAGGTTCTGCTTCTTGTATGATTTCAAGAATCATCGGTCGACTAATGTCGGACCTCAACTACTCAGTTTTCAATCAAAATCAAGTTTTTAAAAGAAAAAGAAAAAGGGACTCTGGCAGGTGTGGGAACCGTTGACGAACGATTCCCGGGATGTGTAAGCGGCCGTGAGCCAGGCGGTCCATCAATTATTATTCCGGCCCAGGTTTTGCCGAAGGATGATTACGGATGTAGTTTTCATCGAGGGTGATTACGGATGTAGTTGTCACCCGGGGATAGTTACGGATGTAGTTTCTATCCTTCTACCGGTAGAGAAGACCCGCGGATTATTGGACTTGGATGTGGCGACTGATCATCGTCAATCCCTGTCAGGTTTTATGTTTTCTTTAAGTCCCATTCCTCCATTTTGGAAAAATGCTTTGACACTGCTTCTTAGGCTTTTGTGCCAAGTTGCTGATAGTGTTCTATTTTGATGAGAAAGATGTTGACTCTATGCAGTATCTAGAACTGCAAGTTTATTTTGAAAACGAGGGCACATATTGTTGCACCTTCGGAATTTATCAACAATGACAAGTGATTTTATATCTGATTGATACAAACGAGTTTAATAACAGCTAATCATATGAAATGTTATATTGCTTACCTTATTCATATATTTCTTGCTGAGCTATAGTTGCTCACTCTTGCTTGTTTTCCAATTTACAAACACAACAGCTAAGCGAAATGGCAAGACCCAGACAGACTGCCCGAAAGCAGATGACTAGACCCGAGCCAGCAGTTGAGATTCCACCGGTAGGCCCCATTAGACGGATTGGTTGGCAACTTTTGTTAGTTCGTTTTATTTATCAGTATGACCTGTGCAAGGTAGTGTACCGTAACAAACTTTCAAGCCGCCAACTTCGCTTCATATCGAAGTTTTTCTGGTAGCATAAATACTATTTAATTCGGTCTGTAATAACTCTGATACTTTTATTTCTGCTTAATCAATTGTGTGACGTTTCTGATACTCTAACCTGTGTGTGTGTGTGCGGTGTGTGTTTATTGTGGGGTCGATGGTTGTGTTATATATTATGTGCAAGAACAGGTATGTTATTAATGGAAAATGGACCGTGAGCGCCTAGATCTCCGACCCCGGATCTGGGGGCGTCACATTAGAAATGTGGATAGAACTACAGGGTGAGTAATCTTACAGCCTATGATGAAGTACTAGCCATTGTCATTTGTTTCCCTTTCCATAGCTTTGGCTTGCAAATCATCATATGCTTTCTGTCTTCTTTCTTTCTCCTTCCTTGTATTCTCATCCATAACTTTTATTATTTCTGTCATAGCATCCAATTCTTCAAGCAAAATTGAGTCTTTGAAATCTTCAAGTACTGGTTTCAGAATGTTTGCAGGATAGTGGTTGAGTAGATTCATTCTGATGTGGACCTGATCCCCATTTCTCCTCCTATACTTCACCACATAGGGGTTAAACTGAACTCTACACAATCCCTTTGCCCTTAGCTTTTCTGCTTCAGTCTCCAGTCTCTCAATTTCTTTCTCCCTTGCTAGCCATTTCTCAAGACACTTTTTTCTGATTTTCTCCTTATGATCTCTCTTCATCTTCACAAAATCAATTAACTCCAGCTTCCATACTCTTTCCACTTTATCTTCTGAGCTCAACAATGCAATGGTTCTTTCTATGTCATGTAGTTTGCCCCAGTGTTGACATCCTCCTTGTTTGAATTTCTCCTCCCTTCCATCAGTATATTTGATCTCAAGGCAGTTATCAACAATGGCAACATGATAGATTCTTTGATCTTGTAAGAATTGCAGTTGGTCTTCATCAAAATCTTCATCTAGTGGTTGGAGTTTTAAGCCTGGATAGATTGTCAGAGTCCTTGACTTTGATAGCTTTGGTTTCCTTGCAGCTTGTTTGAATTTGATCCTTTTGACATGGTTGCCTGGCAGTAGCATGTGACCTTTGTTTGTGGACCATTGTAGTATTCCATTAGCAGTATGCTTTTTGAAATGTACATATGGTTTCTTGACTTGAATCTTCTTCTCTTCTTGAGGTGGTAAAACAGTTGCAAAAGCCATGGGATTAGATTTTGGTAGGTCATTACTAACAGCATTCACCCTAGACTTAGAGTCTTGTGTTGTGGTGAGATTACTGCTAGCAATGCCTAAGGCTTGCTGTTTTCCATTCTTCCTCTCATAGACTTTGCCTTGGTAATCATCCTTCTAATCCTTGCTGTCTTTCTTCTTCTTCTTATCCTCATCCCCCTTATCACTCATGTGATGACTTCTCCTCCCATCACTCTTGTCTTCATCTTCATCATCCTTATTCCTCCTTGGCTTGGCCATTTCTGGAATTACACCAGTTGCAATGTATGATCTGAGAATGTGCAGTGCCTCTATCTCTTCAGCAGTACTTGTCCCCTTCTTCTTTTGCAGTAGATCAATGATGGCAATAATGAGTCTGTGATTTCGAGAGGTGAGATCATTGAGAATGACCAATTGTTTAATCTCTTCAATTCTGGTGCCAGACTGATAAATGATGGTCCATGGCTTCTTAATCACTTCTGGCAGCCTTGAAGGTTGGCCATTCCTCAAGTCATCATACAGACTCTTATTGTTTTCATTTACATTCCTCTTCTCTATGAGCTCTATCAGTGCATTTATCTCTGAATATTTCAAGGCATGTAGAGTTTTGTAGGTTAGATGCCAGATTCTGGATTTTGCTACCATCATTACTTCCTTGAGCCGTGAGCTATCAACTTTTCTAGGTACCACAGTGAAGTAATCGATCTGATCCTTCGAGCTCCTTAGATACAATTGAGTGTCACCAGCCTGTTCTCTTGAGACTTTCAGAAACTCCAAGAATGCATCATCATGATAAACATTTGAGTTTGCAATTTTTTGTAGCTTGGCCTCAGTGACCACCTTCACTTCTACAGGCTTGGCACTTTTAGATATGGAGAGTGAAGGTTTATCAGATGGCATACTCCCTGCAACCACTGTGGTTGTGATAGTTTGCTTTTGACCACTGGAAGTAGTGATGTGCACAGTTGGTAGAGTGACAACTGGCAGAGAAGTAGGAGGCTCATCAACTTTGTCTTTTCCTTTGCCAGGCACATGAGTTAGAGATTTTGAAGTTCTTTGATGAGCACCTTCAGTGATTTTGATGCCCTTTACTGGTGGTTTCTCCCCCTTTGTATTTGAGTTCCTTGATGTCCTCTTCTCCCCCTTAGGCTTGTTGTCAGGCACAGAGGCTGTAGTATTGACCTTTGGGGTTGAAGATTCTTCAGGTAGAGGGAGACCCATGTGCTTCATCATTGCAGACAACATTGATTGTTGATGCAGAAGAACATCAGCTGTGGTGGTGGCTTGAGTGTTCAACTGCTCAGTTAGAGTTTGTACCTTGTCTGTAAGATGAGCATTGGACTGAGTGAGAGTAGCTACCTCCTTTTCAAGTGCATCTACCTTACTGAATAATGCATTAGATTTGAAGCCAGACAGGGATTGTTCTTTAAGTCTCTGCACTTCAAATCTAGACAGCTCATGCACAGGAACCTCAGTTACCAGCTTGTCTCCATATTGATTTGCAAAGAGTGTCCTAAGCATGGCATTGGCATCTGTAGTCTGATCAGATAAAATTTGAAATTTGCTTCCTAGACCTGTGACTGTATCTTTAAGGAGAGCTAGACTATTATCCATCTTGGTGCAGGTGGTGTTGCAGTGTCTGATATCTTTGACCACACTGTCTAGTTGAGGAAATTTGGCATCAAAGGCCCTCTTTAGCTCTTCTACTGAAGTGGCTGTCTTTTTACTTACTTTGTTGACTTCAGTTTTGACTCCCTTGCCAAGATAGTGTGCAGCCTTGAAAAAACCCTTGTAGGAATCATTGACAGCTTCATACACTTCACTAGGGGACATGGATTTTGCATTTGAACCCAGTGAAGTGATGTATTCCTCTCTAAGATATTGAAGTGCTTCACTGAGAGTTACATCATACTTTCCTTGCATCCAGGCATCTACATTGCCATCTCTCTCAGCATCATCAATGATCTTGGCCTTCTGCATCTCCACATCATCCCTATGGCATAGTAGGATGGCTTCATAATCTGGATTTGAGATGTTGGAGGTGACAAGGTTCTGGGCTATTTTGACAAACTCATGAATCTGATCCACAACATAGCTTTGGAGAGCTTCAATGGACATTTGTGGTGGAACAGACCCTGATCTTGAAGCACTGTCATGTTGCACAGGCTTCAACCATTGGGACAAAAAGTGAGAGCTAGAGCTAGGCAAGCTAGACTCCTCAGTTACAGATGCAACTTCTGTAACCGGATGAATAGACTCTGCTACTGTTGTCTCCACAAAAGTGGGATGAGTTACAACAGTAGTTGACACAGGCACAGAGTCTCTAGTTAAAACTAGTGAATCCTCTGTGTTTGTGATGGTGTCATTAGGAGATGCCCCAGTATGCATTCCCTGACTATCTAAATGTGGTACCTAGGTGGTGAGCAAGGTGTCATGCACCAAGTCACTTGAATCCATTGGCTCATCAAGAGAAAAGAATTCTTGATGATCAATTCCTTGCTCCTCAATTGCTTAAGTTGCAGGCTCCAAAGAAATATGAGTGGTAGATTCTGGAAGAGAAGTGTGTTGTAGATTAGATTTTGGCAACTCCCCCTGAGAGATAGAGGGAGTTTCAATTGTGATGTGCTCTCCACTCAGTGTTGTGCCAGCCTTATCACTCCCTTGTGCTGACTCTGTACAAGTAGGTGCATTGGGGAGAATGCTTGATTCTATAGATGCACCCTGTTGAGAAGATACACCTAGTGAGCTGTTTGCCCCTGATTTTACAACTTCAGCCATTTGGGTGACTGAAGAGGTGGTTTTAGACTTCTTCTTCTTCTTCTTTGGCCTTAGTAAGGGTGACTCAGGTTCCTCACTTGCTATGCCTAATTCTACAGCCAAGGCTGCTTCAGTTAAGATTTTTAGAGGTTCAGAAGCAACCTGTTTTCTCTTCTTTTTACTAACATCACCCTTTTGAGAGGATGATGCAGTTGTCTCTGTGTTTGGTAAATTGTTTGGCTGAGAGGGTTGGTTAGCAGGCCCTGGGTTAGCATTTTGCTCTACATGCTTGGGCCTAGCTAACTCAGATTTTGAGGCAAATATTGGCATGTTGTGGGGGTAAGTCCTAAATAAACTCTCCATAAGGGGAGTTATTTTGAGCCTTACATCCACATCATTCCTAGTCTCCAAGCTACCAAAAATGAGTTTGGTCATGGATTTCGGATAGCCTATTCTATTTTTGTCAAACCTAGGCAATTCAATCAATTTAACATCTATGAAATTAAGTACAGATTGAATAAAGCGAGGGAAGAAAATTTCATTACCTCTCTTGGCTGAGTTCTTACCAAGTCTCCCATACAATTCTTGCATTATGATCAAACCAACATCAATCTTTCTCCCGTATGCTAGAGCATATCCTATTTGTTGAACAGGTGTGCTGATTTGATCAAAGCTGGACTTCCTTGCTGTGAAGACTTGAAGAAGAGTGGCAAAGACATAGCTCCATTCCTTCCTCAAGTACTTCCTATTCAAATTTCCAAGCATGATTCTATCTGAGTAGTTGATAAAATCAAAGAAATCTTCCAATTCCTGATCAGTTGCTTGACTGTCATACACTCCTTGTTGTAACCCCAGTGCTTGATTCATATTTTCAGTAGTGATGGTGATTTCCTTGTCTTGAATCTTGCAATAGATTACGTATGAAGTTATTGCATTCTCTAGGGCCACGACCTCCACAGTAGCAGTTCTCCAAAACTGTTCTAGTAAATCTAGATACAGAGTTGGGTTGGTTGAGAGTGCATCCTTGATGTATGATTCAGCCATCCATCGAACGAAGCACTTAAAGTTTGCATTGGGTGCTTCAACATCGTTGGTTATTGCTATGAAATTGGTGTGGGTAGGAATTGTGAGTTGGGTATCTTCCATTGTTACACAGAGAGATGAGAAGAGAATGAAGGTTGAAGAAGAAATTTAGCTTTTGACGTTAGGGTTTACAGAGGTTTTGGAACTTTAGCTGCCTGAGAAATCGAATGAAATGATTTGAACAGTTGTGGAATTGTATATATGTGAGTGACTTGAGTTGTCGATTAGATATAAGTTTTGTATCGACCAGTCAGTCATTCGAGAAGTATAAAACAACTATTCGATAAGTCAAGAAAGGCTCATTCGATATCTCAAGAAGTTTGTAACTCACAGCTGGCAGTTATTTAACTCAGAAAATAATTCTAAGCTAAATAAAATATGTTTTTATGAGCGAAATGAAATTTTGAATATAAATCCAAAAAGCGATTAAGTGTCAGCGAGAAATCAGCCTTTTCAAATGATTCGATAACTCAAATACAGTATTCGAGAACTCCATCATTAGAGAACTAAAATACTCTATTCGAGAACTCAAAGTGTGCTATTCGATTTCTCCAAAAGACACTATTCGAGAACTCAGGAGGGTTCTTGATAGCCCAATTCGAGAACTCGAGCCATGATAAAATAATGAACCATTCGAGAAGTCTGACTTATAGAACTATACTTTTCACTCATAAAATTCAATTTTCACTATCTCTTAAAAATTTACCAGAAATATTCACTAAAGAATATTCTACTAAATTAAATAGTGATTCTCTCAAAATTTCACAAAAATTTCAAGCTAAAGATGTATGATTTTCAACATATGCAGCATTGTGGAATATTTATAAATCATAATCCAGCCAATACTTACTTTAAAAATATTGAGCATCTGATAAAGTAAGTATTTACTGCTGCAACAATCTAGTTGATATATTCACTCAGCCAGAATTTGAAGAATTCAGCATTCCAATCACACTAACCAACCTTGTGAAGGTGGCTTCATCTAATGGCTTAGTGAATATGTCAGCTAGTTATTTCTCTGTGGGAACATAATGTAACTCAATGGTTCCATTAGTTGCATGCTCCCTTATGAAGTGATATCTGATGTCAATGTGCTTTGTCCTAGAATGATTGACAGGATTGGAAACTATGGAGATTGTACTTGTGTTGTCACACATGATTGGAATTCTTTCCAACACAAGTCCATAATCTCTAAGTTGGTTTCTGATCAAAAGCACTTGAGCACAGTAACTTCCAGCAGCTATATACTCAGCTTCAGCTGTGGAAGTTGACACAGATTGTTGTTTCTTGCTGTACCAAGAGACTAACCTTTGTCCAAGAAACTGGCAGCTACCTGAGGTGCTTTTCCTATCCACTCTGCATCCATCATAATCAGCATCAGAATAACCAACCAGATTGAACCCTGTGTCCTTCGGATACCATAACCCCAAGTTTGGTGTGCCCTTCACATATCTGAAAATCCTCTTTATTGCTATCATATGTGATTCCTTTGGATTTGATTGAAACCTTGCACACAAGCATGTTGCAAACATGATGTCTGGCCTACTAGCAGTGAGGTAGAGTAGAGAACCAACCATGCCTCTGTAGATTGAGATATCTACCTTCTTGCCCTTACTATCTTCATCTAACTTGGTAGCATTGGCCATGGGTGTCTTTGCAGGTGAGCATTCTTCTAAGTCAAATTTCTTCAATAGATCCTTGATGTATTTGGTTTGACTTATAAAAATGTCATCCTTCCTTTGACTCACTTGCAGCCCAAGAAAGAATGTTAATTCTCCCATCATACTCATCTCATATCTGCTCTGCATGAGCTTAGAGAATTTCTCACTCAACTTCATTTGTAGAGCCAAATATGATATCATCCACATAGATTTGAACTAAGATAATATCATCACCATGTTTTTTGTAAAACAGTGTCTTGTCTAGTGTGCCTCTAGTGAAATTGATTCTCAAGTAGAAATTGTGACAATGTGTCATACCATGCCCTAGGAGCTTGCTTAAGTCCATACAATGCTTTAAGCAATCTGTAGACAAAGTGAAGGAATTGTGGATCCTCAAAGCCAGGTGGCTGTTGCACATATACTTCTTCTTCCAACTCCCCATTCAGAAATGCACTCTTGACATCCATTTGATAGACCTTGAAATTAGAATGTGCAGCAAATGCCAAGAAATTTCTGATGGCCTCTAGTCTGGCAACAGGGGCAAAATTCTCATCATAGTCAATGCCCTCCTGTTGAGAGTATCCTTTTGCAACCAACCTTGCTTTGTTTCTTATGACTACACCATTTTCATCCATCTATTCCTTAGAACCCATTTTGTTCCAACAATGGTTCTATCCTTTGGTGCAGGCACAAGTTCCCATACTTTGCTTCTTTCAAATTGGTTTAGCTCCTCTTGCATAGCAATTATCCAATCAGGATCCAACAATGCATCTTCAAGTTTCTTAGGCTCAACTTGGGATAGAAAGCAACCATAGAGACATTCATTTAGAGTTGCTCTCCTTGTCCTCACTCCTGTATTTGGATCTCCAATTATCTGATCTGCAGTATGTGATCTATCCCATTTCCTTGTATGTTCAGATTGATTTCTCAGCCTTGATGTTGCTTCATCATCCAGATCATGATCATTTACATTTCCTCCCCCTGTGAAGTTTCCACTAATCACAGGTGTGTCTTGGATGCTTGTTTCTTCATTGTTGGTTGACACAGGTTCTTCATTCACTTGAGTTTGTTGGATTGTGGGCTCAAATTCAGTTTCAATCTCCTCATCAGAATCATCTAGATTGTCAAACTTCAAAGGATCTTTATCTTCATCATTGGCTTCTTCTAATCCAGGTAGTTTGCTGTCATCAAATGTCACATCTGTGCTTTCCATAACTTTCTTTTGAGTGATGACATAAACTTTGTATGCAATTCTTTCCATAGAGTAGCCAAGAAAAATTCCTTCAAATGCTTTTGCATCAAACTTTCCAACATATTCTGAGTTGTCTTTTAACACAAAGCATTTGCTTCCAAAAGTATGAACATACTTTAGGGTGGGCTTCTTTCCAGTCATCAAGTTGTAAGGTGTCTTTCCAGTGTTTTTGTTGATGAGGGTTCTGTTTTGGATATAGCATGCAGTGCTCACAGCCACAGCCCAAAAACATGTAGGCATCTTTGCATCAAGTAACATTGTTCTAGCAGCCTCAATCAGAGTTCTATTCTTTCTTTCAACAACTCCATTCTGTTGAGAAATACCATTTTCTTTGCAGAATGCTTCAAGCATGGCATTTCTGAACTCTGTTCCGTTATCACTTCTTAATGCAATCACACTTGCATTGTTGGCCTTTGCTTCCTTGTCAATTTTCTTTATATGCTCAATGATTACTTGGGGAGCCTCATCTTTTGATGCCAGAAATTCTTCCCATGTATACCTTGTGAAATCATCAACCATCACCAGAGCATACTTTTTCCTTCCTAGTGACATAATATTGACAGGCCCAAACAAGTCCATATGAATTAGTTGTAGGGGCTTGATTATTGATGTCACTGTCTTTGACTTGTGGCTTGATCTTTTCATTTTTCCCTTTTGACAAGCCTCACACACTCCTTCTTGACAGAATTCAAGTGTGGGCATGCCTCTTACTAACTCTCTTTTGACTAGAGAATTAATGCCTTTGAAGTTCAAGTGTAATAGCTTCTTATGCCATAGCCAACTATTTTCATTTGATGCTTTTGAGTAAAAGCAACAGATTTTGTCCTTCTTTGCAGAGTTCATATTGGCTACAAACAGGCTTCCTTTCCTTACTCCAGATAGAGCAAAGTCACCAGTCTTTTTGTGGGTGATCAAACATTGATCTTTGCCAAAATTCACTTTGAAGCCTCTGTCAGTAAATTGACCAACACTCAGAAGATTGTGCTTGAGTCCCTTGACCAGTGCTACATTTTAAATGATGACATTTCCAATTTCCAACTTGCCATATCCCAGTGTGTTGCCAATGTTGTCATCTCCAAAAGCAACCATTGGGCCAGCCTTCTCCTCGTACTGTGATAGCAGGGCCATATCACCAGTCATATGGTTTGAGCATCCACTGTCCAAAATCCACATGACCTTTCTTTCACTTTCTTTGCCCTGCAAACACAAAGGTATTACTTCTCCTTTGGTACCCAAACAAGTTTGGGTCCATGTGGCTTAGCAACAGTCTTATCATAAACAGCATGCTTATCAATTTTCTTGATGTTAGTCTTCTTGTCACTGTTAGAAGTCTTAGAATCAGGGTTCTTAGACTTAGGTGACAGAGGCACCTTCCTAACTTTAGGAGGACTTGAAGACTTTGTTCTTGTGTAGTGTGTGTGAACATTGTGACTGATGCAACCTTCCATGAACTGTCTTCTCAAATTAAAGCAACTAGTCATTACATTCATGTTACATGGCATACAATCAAATTTATCACAGAAAGGAGAGTCTCTATGTCTTAAAGGCACAGAGCAATCATAGAATGGTTTAGCAACACTACCAGATGGTTTCTAACATGCATGAGTTAAATGATTAGTGCTAAAACAATTTTGACAAACTTTTCTAGGGGCATTTGGCACATAAGCATAATTGTTGTCCTTGTTGATCCCTAATTTGCCATTCCTGTTTTGTTTCTTTTTAGCCACTTTCTTCTCAAACTCATTATTCCTAGCTGAAACAAACTTCACAAATTTCTCAAGTCTAGGTTTACCTCCTACTGACTCCTTGGCTTTGGTTTTGACATTCTCACTCTTAGAAAATGCTTGCTGTTCATTTGATTGTGCCTTATCTTCATCATCCAACATTTGATTAATGAGTAAGGCATCCTCATCAATCTCAAGTGTTGGTGTTTTAAATATTGGGGTCTCAGCCTTTTTCAAAACCTGAGGCACTTCCTCTTGAACAACAATGTCATCTTCAATGACTGCATAGCCTTTCCTCTGCTTGAGAGTGTCATAATCAAGTCCAATAGCAACCTTAGGTCTAGCTAGATTTTTCTCATGGTAGGACTGCAATAGACTAGAGGAATTCTTGAATGTTTTCAATTTAAATTCATTTTCAGCTAGTTCATCCCTAAGAGCTTTCTCAACTTGACTAGCACATAGAACCTTATTCTTTAGATATTCGATTTCTTGTTTAAGGTTTTCTATTTGCATAGCAGTTAGTTCTAGTTCCTCATTTCTTTTGTTTAACAGTTCATTCCTAGTAGACAGTTTAGCAATTTCTTCATTAGCAGCAGTCATACTAGTATGAATATTAAACATCTCAACAGATAGTTGTTCAACCATAGATTTGTATTCAGAAACAGACATGTCTATAGTAGTGAGGGATGATACCTGAGAGTCTGATTCAGATGGTTCTTCCTTGGAGTTGGCCATCAAGGCATAGTTGCAGAATTCTTGTTCTTCTCCATCACTATATCAGAATCATCCCAACACTTCCCTTCAGCTATGTAGGCCTTACCTGGTGCATGCTTCTTTAGCAGAGCCTCACACTTAGCTTCAAGATCAAGAAACTCCTTATCCTTCTTCTTAGGCTTCTTGCATTCACTGGAAAAATGCCCTAGGTCATTGCATCTATAACATCTCACAGATGACCTATCCACATAGCTGGTTTTGAATTTGTTTTTGTTTGCTTTCACAGGTGCCTTGCTCTTGTTGAATGAATGATTTTGAGATCTAGACTTGAAGGGTTGATTCCTCTTAAATCTGATGTTTGGGAATTTTCTAGCCATAAAAGCATATGAAGTGTTTTCCATGGTATCCAACTCTTCAAGAGTATAGAACTCATCTTCTTCCTTTTCATCAACAGGTTCAGTCACTTCTTCTTCAGTCTCTTCATCATCTACTATCTCTTCTATTCTCAGTTGACTTGTAGATGCCTCCAGGTCTTGAACGGATTTGTTGACAAACAAGGCATAGGATGTGTTTATCATTCTGCCTTGGTTGGCTTGGATAGCCCTCTTCTGAAGCAACTCAAGCTCATGAGTTTTTAAAACCCCATAGAGCACATCATATGTGACTTTGTTCAAATCTCTTTCTCTTAGAGATATGACCCTTTGCTCTAGATGGTTTGATGCAGATAGTAGAAACTTCATGTTTAATTCCTTAGTGCTGTAAACCTTCCCATTCATTTGAAGCTCAGTCACCAGCTTGTGAAATCTCTCAAACATATCAGTAATACTTTCTTTGGACTGTCCCATGAAAGCTTCATACTGTGTGACCAGTATTTGTTTCCTATTTTCTCTTACCTCCTCTGTCCCTTCACATAACACCTCGATGTGGTTCCACATGTCCTTGGCTGATGTGCATGATGTTATATTAGCAAACATCGACATATCCATGGAGTCTATGATTAGCAACATGAGATGACTGTCTAGGGCAACCTTTTCCTTCTCTGAGTCCGTCCATTTGGATGGCTCTTTTGCAACATATGATCTAGGAATGACTATTGTGCCCACTGTAGATTCAACAATTTCTTGTTGTGGTACAAATGGACCATTCTTGAGGATGTCAGGGTAGAGAGGATTGGCAGCTTTGATGAACAACATCATTTTTATTTTCCAGAGGTTGTAATTCTCTTTGTCGAACTTAAGGACCTTCACCGTACCTGTAGTCTTTGGTGTATTCGAACTCATGATCGTTTTCTGTTTAGATTAAACAGCCTGCTCTGATACCACTTGTTGAGTATTGAATACAGTAAAAGAATACAGGGGGGGTGAATGGATTCTTGAACTTTTCTTTGTTCTTGAATCTTTGCAACAAGATACGTGTTTAGTGTGTGAGATATGTAAGTGCAGATAACAAAGACAAACACAACACAATATCACTTTAATCTAATATTTTATTAGATAAAGATTTTGCTACAATCTGTGAATACAAATGGTAGTATTCTTAGCTTCGTTTTTCTTAGAGATATATTTCTTGTGATGTATCTTGAAAAACTTATCTGCTAAGGAAGTGAGGCTGTATCCTTATAGACATGGATACACCTACTTACTACAAATAAGGTAGATAAAACAAACTGCTTTTCAGTATGTCTATCTCATTAGAATAAGAGTCCAAACGGCTACAGATTTGACTTTGCAAAGCCTGTTCAGATCCACTTCTTTAGCTCCTTGTCCCTTTGTCTTATCTCTCCAAGCTTCTTTGTAGGCTTTCCAATCTGCTTTATAGTACATAGTCAAATAAAGCGTCTTGGCTTGTTGCAGATTTCTGACTTGTACAATTCTTCAGTATTTTGTCTCCAAGAATGTATTCGAGAAGTGGCTAAGTGATTAATTCGAGAACTCGAATTGACTTAATCGATAACTCTGAGTTCTCGAATAGTGTTATATTGACATATCGAATTACTTCTCGAATAGCTCTTTTCTCTGGGACTCCTTGAGATATCGAATAAAGCATTTTGACATATCGAATCCCTGAGATGTCGAATAGCTTCTTTAGTCCTTGAGATATCGAATAGATCATTGACTTGTTGACTCTTAGAGAACTCGAATGATGCTTTGACTTGTTGACTCCATGAGTTCTCTAATAGAGTAATAGACATATTGAATCTCTGAGATATCGAATGAGATATCGAACAGTGTATTCAGAGATATCGAATAGTGTCTTCTGAGATATCGAATCTCTGACTTCTCGAATGCTAGACTTCTCGAATAGACAAATGTACTTCTCGAATTGGTACTTAGGCAAATTCTTCATTTCTTCAAATCCCAACTGTGATTATTTGGCAGTCTTTATCTCCTTGCTTGAGGCATGAACCTTGGAACTTCTTTCAAGCATTATTCTTGATTTTATAAGTACAGTAACACAACTAGAATTTGATGCCTATTACAAGTACAGAACAAATAGAAACTCTACAACTAGAGGTTCCCTCAGTTAAGAGGTCATGTAGGTAATGCATAGCATTACACACACTTAGGCTTGTTATTAGATGTATTCAGGCATGCCTCTGTGACTAACAACATACCCCCGCATGATAAGTTTAGTACCTTTAAGGTCCTGGACCTGATTATAAAGTTTGCAGTTTTCCAAGAGCACTTTATGATATCCAAAAACAGCATAAGCTAGCCCATGAATGTGAAGACCTTCAACAAAAAAGAATACATACTCAGTATACAGTACACTATTTCTATCATCCCTACTTGACACTAAATTCAGAGGGAATTACATCTCTATGAATTGATTTCCAAGATAATGTAGCACTTACCAAGATTTTGCATCTCTTCATGAAACTTTATTTGCATAAACTGCATACCAGCTTTCGTAGTAGAAAGAGTTTGTTTAAGATCTTACAAGATTAAGATTATTAATCAGCTTCATAAGTTGCAAAATACAAAATATATATAATGTGAGAAAAGAATAGACAAAAGAAACACCTATATCTTACCTTTATATCTTTATGCTGTCCGTCAATGATCATCAGTTATTTCATAGATCTTCTTTTTCATTCCTCATCAGAGACATATTATTAGGAAAATACTGCTCTTTCTTTGGTTGTGTAACATTTTTGTCTTCGATCTTAATATTGAGGCAGAAATAGAAAAAAACATCATATTAATTTCTATAATGCATCACATTGTTTTTTGAGGCTATCAATAGCCTACATATTCCAATTATGCTTTTATAAATTCAGTAAAAGTTACCTTTAGCTTTGAGTCTTCTGAATTATGTTTCTAAAGAACCTTGTGTTAAATATAATTGATATGGTTAATATCAGTGTTTAAGTTTTACAGGGAAAAATAAAGTTTAAACAAGAAGCAGAGTTTGCTATACGCTGACAATGGAAGCTCGACAGAGTTTGGTTAAACTCTGTCCGGAGGAAGCGCGTCTCCAGTCAACGGTGATTAAAGATTAATTGAAGATAATTATGGAAGCAATATCTTTATAGATTGGATAGCTGTTAAAGAGATTGAGTTGACTAAGGAGACGTGTAGCAATCGTAATTGATAACAATTGTATAGCTGATTTATAGGGGTATCAATTATCGATTGTATAGCAGCTGTATATCTTATAAATACAATTAGGTTAACCGTAGAAGGGTATCGATCATGTAATACAATATTTTTTCATTGTAACCTAAGCAGCTCTCTGTGATATTTTACATCACTGAGAGAGAAATTCATTCCAAACAGTTTTTAAATCTTTTAAAGAACTTAATGTTCTTCTCTCATACTTAGTTGATTATAAGTTTGTATTCGGCCTAACAATTGGTATCAAAGCTTAATCTGTTAATTCAATACAGTTTAAGATCCACACACACACAACTATAATCAATGGCAGAAATTCTTCCTCCAACATCAGGCTCTAGTGTTGAAAAGGCTCAACCTGCAACTGTGAGTCGATATGAAACAATCAGGGTTCCTATTCTTAAACCAGCAGAATACTCAACCTGGAAGGTGAAAATGGCTATGTTTCTGGAGGCTACAGATCCAGAATATCTTGACAGAATTTATGAAGGCCCTCATAAGCCTATAAAATTATCTGTTGTTGCTACTGGACAGGAAGCTAAATCTATTCCAAAGGAGAAGAAAGATTTGACTCCTTAGGACATTTCATCCATTGGTAAGGATGCAAAGGTTAGACATCTGCTTCATAGTTCATTGGATAATGTTATGTCTAACAAAGTGATCAATTGTAAAACTGCAAAAGAGATTTGGGATGCTCTAGAGGTTAGATGTCAGGGAACTGCTGCAATCAAGAAAAATAGAAGGAACATACTCACACAGGAGTATGAAAACTTTGAGGCTAAATCTGAGGAATCTATGACAGAAACCTTTGACAGATTCTGTAAGCTACTTAATGATCTGTCACTGGTTAATAAAGAATATGATCTAGAAGATTCAAATCTCAAGTTTCTTCTTTCTCTACCTGAAAAGTGGGATTTTAAGACAACCACTATTAGAGACAACTATGATCTGGCTGATACTGATATTGATGAGATCTATGGGTTGCTCAAGACTCATGAACTAGAAATGGAACACAGAAGCAGAAGATCAGGCAGAAAGTCAAAATCTGTTGCTCTAAGAGTTGAAGAAAGACCCTCAAAGAAGGAAGCATCAAGGAAGAAGGAAAATGGAAAAGCTTTGGTCATTCATTCTGAAAGTGAGTCATCAAACTCTGATGTTGACTCAAATACAGGTGGATCATCTGATTCTGAAGATGATGAGGAAATGATGGAAATGGCTGCTTTGATGGTAAAGACTTTCAAGAAGATGGGATTCAAGAACTTCAAGAAAGGAAAGAGATTCTCCAAGAATGATTCAAAGTTTGACAGGAAGAATTTCAGAAAATCTGAGAGAAAGGATACCAAATCTGGGAAAAGAGATAAGTCTGAGATTCAATGCTACAAGTGTAAGGAGATGGGTCACTATGCTCCTGAGTGCAAGAAGGGTAAAACTGATAAGGCACTCTTCACTAAAGGCAGAGATTGGGCAGACACCTCTGACTCAGATGAGGATGTGAATTATGCTCTCATGGCTACTACTCTTGATGAAGCTGAAGATTCTGAAAACAAGGTACCTCTAACTACCTATGCTTATAATACTGATGATATAACTGAATTAAGAATATATCTTAAGGCTTTGCATATCAGTTATAGGGATCAGACTTTAGAGAATGAGAGAATCAAAACTGAGAATTCTGAACTCAAGGAGAGAAATAAGGTTGTAGAAGAGAAACTTGCTAACATGCAGCAAGTTCAAAAGGAGAGAGATGATGCAGTCTATCTTGAACAAGAGTTGTTAAGTAAGTATAAACAACTAGAATCTGAGCTGGAAAAGGCAAATCACATTATTAAAACTTGGACTCACTCAGGAAAAGACACTCAAGAAGTTTTTCAATCTGACACTGTAGGTCTAGGTTACTCTGAGGAAGATGAACTTAGGTTTCAGAATACAGTCAAGATTAGACCACCTCTTCCACCTAAGAAATTTGGAACATTTGTTAATGGAATAAGTGAACCTAGGTTTGAAGGTGGAAAAGAAGCTGTTAAGAAAGAACCAGTAAAAACTAGTGTTAAACAAGTTAATATTGGTTTAATGACAGATAAATAACTTAAGCATAAGCTAAAGAGTTAAAATCTGTTAAGAAACAGAAAGTGTCTAGAAAGAACAGAAATGGTAAAGTAGGCATTACTCAAGGCAACTATCCAATGCTTGCTACTTTAGCTCCAAGAAAGACATGTCATAACTGTGGTAGCACTAACCATCTTGCTAGTTTTTGCAGGAAGAACAAAGACATTAATTCTTTATCTTCCAAGTCTAAAGTAAAGAAAGATAATGTTAGAACTAGGCCACAGACTTTATGCAAACACTGTGGAAGCACTTGGCATTCTATTTATACTTGCAGAAATTATCATGCTATTTATCATAATTACTATAAACTGAAACCTAATCTGAAATGGGTTAGAGTTAATTCTGTAAGTGTAAACTCTGATAAAGTTAGCTTAAACTCTAATAGTGTAAATTCCGCTGCTAAAGTTAACAAAATTAAGAAAGCCAAAGGATCCAAGCAAGTCTGGATCCTTAAATCTAATCCTCAATAATTGTTTGTGATTGCAGGGCATCAGGGAAAGTATCCTAGTCGTGGACAGTGGATGTTCAGGACACATGACTGGAAATAAAGCCCTGCTATCAGAGTATGTGGAGAAGGCTGGCCCAAAAGTTTCCTATGGAGATGGCAACATAGGACATACTCTGGGATATGGCAATATTAATCTTGGAAGTGTCATCATCACAAATGTAGCTCTGGTTCCAGGACTCAAGCATGATCTGCTATCTGTGAGTCAAATCCGTGACAGAGGTTTTCATGTAGATTTTCAACCTGAATACTGTGAGGTTATCAGCAAAACCACAGGGAAAGTTGTTTTAGTTGGACAAAGGCGCAACAATATCTATGAAGCAAGCTTGTTGACAAACTCTGATGGAAAAACAATATGCCTGTCAACAAGAATGTCCAATGAGGAGAGTTGGAAGTGGCATAAGAAACTCTCTCATTTGAATCTGAACAACATCAATGAGCTGATAAGAAAGGATCATGTTAGAGGACTTCCAAAGTCTTTGTTAAATGTTGATGGTCTGTGTGATTCATGTCAAAAGGCTAAACAGAGGAAGACTTCTTTCAAGAGCAAGTCTGAATCTTCAATTGTTGATCCATATCATCTGTTACATGTTGATCTTTTTGTACCAGTAAATGTCTTGTCAATTGGAAGGAAGAAATATGCTCTAGTCATTGTTGATGAATATACCATATACACTTGGGTGTATTTTCTAGCAAAGAAGGATGAAACTGCATTAACTCTGATGGAGCATGTAAAGCTACTGGACAAAGGATCAAAACACAAAGTCAAAATAATCAGAAGTGATAATGGAACTGAATTCAGAAATGCAACAATGGAAGAATTCTGCAAGAACAGAGGATTGAATCAAGAGTTTTCTGCACCTGGTACACCACAGCAAAATGGTGTAGTTGAGAGGAAGAACAGAACCTTGATAGAAGCTGCCAGAACTATGCTTGATGAAGCAAAATTGCCAACCTATTTCTGGGCAGAAGCAGTTCAAACTGCTTGTTTTACTCAAAATGCAACACTGATGAACAAGCATGGAAAAACACCATATGAGATGGTGAAGGAAAAGAAGCCAAACCTGAAATATTTTCATATTTTTGGGTGCAAATGCTTTGTGTTGAAAACTCATCCTAAACAGTTGACCAATTTTGAGTTGAAAGCAGATGAAGGAATTTTTGTTGGCTATCCAGTGTCAACCAAGGCATTCAGAGTTTATAATCTGAGAACAAAGGTGATTATGGAATCTATTCATGTGTCATTTGATGACAAGAAAAACACTGGACTTGAAGATGTTGATGAACATGATCAGTTGCATTTCGAAAATGAAGATCTAATCTCTGATGAAATAAACTCTGATGACACTAATCCAACAAACTCTGTTGATGCAAACTCTGAACCTCTACTGGTACACACAGAAGAAATAGTACAGTAAGAACAAAGAGGAGAACTAGTTGAGGGGGAGCATGATCATAGTGATAACTCAAATTCTGATAGTGAGTCAATTGAAAATTCTGGATCAAACTCAAACTCTGATGACTCAAACTCTGAAAGTCCAAATTCTGACAGTTCAAACTCTGAGCGATCAAATTCAGGGGGAGCCTCAGAGAATGAAGAAAGGCATCAAGATAATCAGGAGAACATTGATCAAGGGGGAGGATCAACTGTTGACAGAAGTCATTTACCTACAGCTAGGAAATGGAAAAAATCACATACACCTGATTTAATAATTGGAGATCCAGATGCAAAAGTTAGGACAAGAAGTGCTACAACAAATGAATGCCTGTTTCATGCATTTCTGTCCAAATTTGAACCAAAGAAAGTGGAAGAAGCTCTTCAAGATGCTGACTGGATAACAGCAATGCAGGAGGAGTTAAATGAATTTGAGAGAAATGAAGTATGGACCCTTGTACCTAGACCAAAGAATAGATCTGTTGTTGGTACTAGATGGGTTTTCAGAAACAAAACTGACAGTGATGGGGTTGTTACAAGAAACAAGGCCAGACTTGCGGCAAAAGGCTATTCACAGCATGAAGGCATAGACTATGATGAAACTTTTGCTCCAGTTGCAAGGTTGGAGGCAATAAGAATCTTTCTAGCATATGCTTCTCACAAGAAATTCAAGGTTTTTCAGATGGATGTGAAAAGTGCTTTTCTGAATGGAAAACATGAAGAAGAAGTGTTTGTTGAACAACCACCAGGATTTGTAGATCCCAATTATCCAGATTATGTCTACAGGCTTGACAAGGCACTCTATGGACTTAAACAGGCACCAAGAGCATGGTATGAAACTCTGGCTCAATTTCTTTCAGAAAGTGGGTTCCATAGAGGTACAATTGATAAAACCTTGTTCTACTTCAATCTTGGTAGTGATCTGTTGTTAGTTCAAATATATGTAGATGACATAATCTTTGGATCTACTAATGATAAACTCTGTAAGAAGTTTGCCAAGCTCATGCAGTCCAGGTATCAAATGAGCATGATGGGAGAGCTCAGTTATTTTCTAGGGCTACAGGTGAAGCAAACAGATGATGGAATCTTTATCAATCAAGCAAAATATACCAGAAATCTTCTCAAGAAAATTGGCATGCTTGACTGCTCATCTGCAACAACTCCCATGGCAACAGCAACAAAGTTGGATAGAGACACAAGTTCACCAGTGGATATGACAAACTATAGAGGAATGATTGGATCTCTTCTTTATCTAACAGCTAGCAGACCTGACATCATGTATGCAACATGTCTTTGTGCAAGATTTCAGGCAGATCCAAGAGAACCACATCTAATAGCTGTGAAGAGAATTTTCAAATATCTTAAGGGAACCATAACTTTAGGTTTGTGGTATCCAAGAGAATCAGACTTCAAGCTTCTTGGTTACTCTGATGCAGACTTTGCAGGCTGTAAGATAGACAGAAAAAGTACAAGTGGAAGTTGTCAATTTCTTGGTGATAGACTTGTTTCTTGGTACAGCAAGAAACAGAAATCAATCTCTACATCTACAGCTGAAGCAGAGTATATTGCTGCTGGTAGCTGTTGTGCACTGATTTTGTGGATGAAGAATCAATTACTGGATTAAGGATTGAGGTACAGTAAAATACCTATTTTGTGACGCCCCCAAATCTGAGGTCAAAGATTCAGGTCGTCACATCATCATCCAGCCATATCATACCTGTATTAACTTTAAAACTCAACAATACATATGTCCAGACCTCAATCTTACGCACAAACAAGTTATAGCCTCAGAAACGATAATCAAAAGTAACACTAAATATTACAATTCATCTGTACAATCCAGAGTCTTACGCACTTCCACTTATGCAACTGTACTTGAAGACAAGTCTTACTATTACAGTTGAAAGCCTATCAGACTTACTTTATAGTATTTATCAGGAACTAAATCATCTCTGGGGTAATTCTTCTACTCCTCTTCTGCTGGTGCGGAGTTAATCGGCAAAATTCTTCTCTTTCTGAAAAGTTTTTATAAAGCAAGAATGAGCTACATAATGCTCAGCAAGTTCACCATTTTGTAAAATAATAATGTGGTTTATTTCGAAAACATTCCCAACTATATGGGTATATATCTCAGATTTCAAAACATAATTGGACAATGTATATGTCCGAGTTTGAATAAAACATCTATACTCACTAAGGAGCTTTAAGAATAACATATGAACCCTTTATAAGGTTCCCATTTCAATATATCTCAAGTTTGAAAATATATACATATGAGTATATCATTTTCGGCAAAACACTCTACGATTAGCATACTGTACAGGGAATACATCATTGCAAACCTCTTTCCTTCCATTAGCTTAGAAGGTTTCTCATACAAAAACATTTCATTCTTCGAAACAATTGCAAGAGTGCATTAACACGTGCCAATCTTTATAGAAAATCTTGCAGTTCTAGATACTGCACGATGTCAATATTTTTCTTATCAAAAACCACACTATCGGCAACTTGGCACTTAGGCCCAAGAAGCAGTGTTTGAGTATTTTTCCAAAGTGGAGGATGGGACTGGAAGAAAACATAAAAACCTGACAAGGATTGATGATGATCAGTCGCCACATCCAAGTCCAATAATCCGCGGGTCTTCTCTACCGGTAGAAGGATAGAAACTACATCCGTAACTATCCCCGGGTGAAAACTACATCCGTAATCACCCTCGATGAAAACTACATCCGTAATCATCCTTCGGCAACACCTGGACTGGAATAATAATTGATGGACCGCTTGGCTCACGGCCGCTTACACATCCCGGGAATCGTTAGTCAACGGTTCCCACACCTGCCAGAGTCCCTTTTTCTTTTTCTTTTAAAACTTGATTTTGATTGATAACTGAGTAATTGAGGTCCGACATCAGTCGACCGATAATTCTTGAAATCATACAAGAAGCAAACCTGACCGGGGGTTTTCGAAAATGTTTTGAGTTCGAAAGAGTTCGAGTTTGAAAGTGCTAAAGGTATCTTGGATTAGCTTTGTCTTTAAAATAATGAACAATAATTAATAAATGATATTTTAAGATTTAATATTAATAATTAATAAAATAATAATTTAATTAAATAAGCTTTTAATCCAAGATAGGTATTTTGAGTATTTACGAAGATATAAAAATAATTACTTGAGTATACGATACTCCCCGAATGACCCTTCGGGTTTTCACAATTTAAATACGATATAATAATATACCGCTCCCCGGTCAATAGTATATACGGACCGCTACGACCTCTATTGCTAGAATCGTTGTCCGAAGAAACATTTCATTCTAAGTTCAAGGGGTGCAAACATATATGTACTTATACATCTCAATTTCATCGATACTTCGATAAACATAAACATTTGATATGATTGAAAACTACAAACACAACAATGAAAGTCCTTGTATATGTAAGTTTTGAAAAGTAAACTTGCCTTGGTGAGGTTGGGGTGGTCGAGCTTGCTGAATGGAACGATCTATACATAATCAATAGCCGATCGTTAGTACCTTAACAATATCTCTTTAATTGCGGGGTTTTAGGGGGTACAAAATTAACTTAATGACTTTGTCTTATGATTCCCTAGCCCCACTATAGGTTCATGTCATCAATCGATTACGCTCGCCACTTATTCGACTTAATTTGGTTACCATATCCGAATCACATCCATTACCCCTAAAATTACACTCCACTTACGACTTTTTCCCTTACACGAATTTTACTCTAGCATTTTTATAAAATTGAAAATTACATATTTTAATCCAATTCTTTTTGGGTAGCCTTCACCACTGCATTTACTAGCTTCTCTAATTTTTCCATGATCCTACATAAATTTTTAGGGGTTTAAACAAGGTTCACAAGGGGACCATTTTGTGCAGTCCGGAATCCAGAAACACATTTCACTTCTCAGGCCATAACTCAAAATCAATACATCACCTAGTCATGAACATTATATTTCTGGAAACTACATTCAAATACCTTTCCAACAATATATATTAGGACCTCAGGGGACAAGATTTGGGGGTTCAAAACCCTCTTACAAGACAGTTCAAGTTCCTGGAAAAATCTCAGCATGCTTATATCACTAAACCAACCAAGAATCTTACATCCACATCACAACCAACATCTAAGTCACCAAGTTCATACTTTATAACATACATGGAGATACATATACTAACCAGAAGCATCAAAATCACAACCACAACACTTAAACTCAAGATCTACACCATCCATCACTTATATGTCCAAGATTCACACAAATACACATGGATCTATCATTAAACATCACAAACACTACATGGCCAAGAGGGGTTAGGGTTTTTATACCTTCTTGAGTATCTATGAACCTTGGGTATGCCTTACAATTCTCAAGAACACCTTGGATGAGCTCCTACACTCCTTATAATCCAAGATCTAAAAGAAAACTCAACCTTGTTACTATTCATCAAAACTTTAACAATTAATAACTTGAAAACCAATGGATAAAAAGGGTTGGAATTCTTAATATACCTTCCTTATATGATGTAGAGTGCCTAGGAATTTTGCCTTGAATTATGAATGAAGAGAAGTGGAAGAAAATTTCTTCTTCTCCTTGCTTTCTTGCTTTGGCCGAGAGTAATGTTCTTGGGGGGGGGGGGAAGAGTTTTTGTGTTTTGCTTTTTGTGTTGGTTGAATAATTGTATAAAGTGTAGTTGATATGTATTGGTGTATAGATATGTCTCACATGGTACAAGTCTAGGGTATAGGCCACCATACCCTCTTGTCTCCTTGGAAAAAGAAATGCCAACTAGTTACTATTCCTCTTGTCCACTTGGTATTGCTAGTTTGCTTTCCTAACTATTTAGTTGCATGGGACTTGCATGCAATATCATTCCTTGTATCATTATTCTTCCACCAATGCTTGTCACTTAATCTTTAATTCGTATCGTATCTTAATTACTTACTCGTAATAATATTTCGTCGCGTAGAGATTTCCCTTATTATTCCTTAAGTACTTAATTGTGTAAATTCCTCGAATATCCATAATTCCTCGTCATAATTCCTAATAAATCTTTTAATAATCCAATAACTCTCAAGTCCCAAGTTTTATAATTCTTACTAACAATAAGATTCTTGCCTTCAACAATCTTCCCTTTATCTTTCATAGTGAATGTAACAATCATGGTTTCTCAGGCAATCAATTCCATTAAACAACAGGGATGACTAGAATGGTTCCAAATTGACAATGTCACATGATATTATATAAAAGAAAATATTACAAAAAAATTAGGGTTCTTACAGCCTCCCCTCCTTAAAAGGATTCCGTCCCGGAATCAGGTTGAAAACAGTTGGGGGTGCTTTTAACGCATCGTGCTCTCTAGTTCCCATGTTGATTCTTCGACATTCTGGTTCCTCCACAAAACTCTCACTAGTTTGACAACCTTGTTCCTCAGCACCTGTTCTTTTCTATCCATGATTCCTACGAGTTGCTCCACATAGGTTAAGTCTGGATGCAGATCCACTTGGTCATATTCTATCACGTGTCGGAAGTCGGTATAGTAGGGTCGTAGCATGGACACATGGAACACATTATGTACTTGCTGCAAGCTTGGGGGTAAAGCCAATTCATAGGCTAACTTTCCAACACGCCTCAAGATCTCAAAAGGTCCTATAACCCTCGGGCTTAGCTTCCCCTTCTTACCAAATCTCATCAATCCCTTCCACGGTGATACCTTTAACATCACCAATTCTCCTACTTCATATTCTTTGTCCTTGCGGGTCTGGTCCGCATACTTCTTCTGTCTGTCTTGGGCCGCTACCAGCCGTCCTCTTATGAGCTCGAGCGTTTCTCTTGTCTGTTGGACCAGTTCAGGCCCTAAAATCTTCCGCTCTCCAACTTCTTCCCAACACAAGGGAGACCGACATCTTCGTCCGTATAAAGCTTCATATGGGGGCATCCCTATACTCGCATGGTAACTGTTGTTGTAGGACGATCAACGGCAAGTGGTCATCCCAACTTCCCTTAAAATCGATGGCACATACTCTCAACATGTCATCTATGGTCTAGATGGTTCTCTCGCTCTGTCCTTCTGATTGGGGGTGGTATGCAGTACTCATGTTTAACTTGGTCCCCACACAATCCTGAAAACTCCTCCAGAACCTGGAGTTGAACCTTGGGTCTCTATCAGATACTATGCTCATAGGAACCCCATGCCTTACCATGATCTCCTTAGATATCTCATAAAATTTGGCCATTCGAAATAATGGGTTTCGCAAAAACACTAATGACTTTTACATACACTCGTCTGTACCGTAAAGACGTAATATCAATTCGAAATCTTAATTTAATAATTCGTACATATCGTGATTGCAAAAATTTCTCATCCACCCATAAAATCACTATTCGTCCAGGTTTCGAATATTCCCGAAAATTAGGGTTAATGCAGTCTCCTCTCCTTAAAAGGACTCTATCTTAAGAACCTAAGGATAATAGTTGTGGATACAATTCCAACCTTACCCTTTCCAACTCTCAGGTTGACACTTCAACCCTATTGTTCTCTCCCTTGGTCTCACCAACGCCTTAATGTTATTTCTCAATGCATGCTCTCCTCGACCTGTATTCCTTATCGGTTGTTCTATGGATGAAAAATTTCTATCCTACTAGTTATATGTTTCTCTTCTGCCTTGTTCATAGTATCCGTGTTGAGTCCTCGTATCGTTGGCCCGTGAATACTTTATGGTCATGTTATATAATCTGAGACAATGTCAATACGCACGGTATTCCTCATATTCCTTCACTTGATTAGCATGAATGGGTTGCCTCCCGTCAGCCGTTACCACTTGCTGTGGATACTGTATAGTCGTCGAACCAGTTCAGCTACTATATCCCTCGTTTATTGACTTCTTCGTAATGCAAGAAAAGCGAAGCTTCTTCTTTCGCGGTACGCTTTACAAGAGACGTCCTTACGTTCGCATGGTGATGATCGTGATAACAACATTCATTTCATGGATAAGTTTTTATTCTCGACTGCCCCGTGAAACCTAAGGCACGACACTAAATATAAATTCCATCGTCTGGACAATTCTTCTTCCCTGTCCGTCAGCCATAGATCAAATTAGTGCGTAAGCTCAGTCTTTTTGTTAAATATGCTTGAAAGCACCTTCAATATTCGAAGTTTAACCTTAATTCTTTATCTGACGTAATCGCTGCCGAAGTTTTATATTGCACCACCATCTCTTCCGTATATAGTTCGATAATCTTCTAAATGGAAAGTCTCTCGTAGGTAAATCACTTGGTCCAACCATTATAAATCGACTAGGGCCATCTCTTGGCTCGGTCTTCGGCGACCTACTTATGAAATTCATTATAATTCTGTCCATGTTCAAGATTTTCTACAGGCGGAATTAATCCATTAGATCTCTATCATTCTGCTTTTGACACGTTGCGTTTGTACTTAATAGTTTGCCAATACCATTCTTCATTTCAGTTTACCAAACATTCCCTTAATTCTCTATACTTCTTTTTCCTTCCCCATAATTTAGTCATTTTCCTCTAACATTATTCTTTATGGTATATACTCTATTTTCTTGGTCAATACTGACTGAATTCCAATTTCGAATAATACCTTCTATTGGTATCGGCCACCACACTGGCCTTCCCTAGGTAATAACAAATTTCTCCATTATACTCCCTACTCCCTTTCGTCACCTTCTCTTTCTTATGTTTAGTTCTAATATGAAGATATACTTATGGCACTTGTGGAGAAATTTTCACACTTTTCTCACAGGTTAACATCTCAGTTTTATGCGTGAACGCCATCATGACTAATACCAGACTCACGATTAGTATATCCTATCCCGTAACCTTTATGTTGTTTAGAAGTATAGGCTATCATCCCCTTTCTACTGCATCAGCACACCTCTTAAACTCTTGAAAGATGCATCATCGTGACTCTCAAAGTCCTCTTTTTATCATTAAGTATAGCTAACAACGAGGTTGTTGCTAATATCTCATTTCATCCCAAAACTTTGTTCATTAATCCATAAAGGCTTCTGACTCATTAGTCCATTCAAACGATACTACGACAATTTTATAACGTTTATATTAGTGTGAAATGCCAACTTTGGCACAGTACAGAGGTCGATCTTGAGTTGGTGAAACCTTCTCTTCAACCTTATCCTTAAAAAAACAACTACTCATTTTAACTAATCAACAATTCCCCCATTTCCGATAAGGGTATCAGTTCTCGATGGTATATGTAAGATGTCATACGCTCGTCCTCTTTCACAACTGGCGCCAATCAGTCTGAGGCCTGCATGCTGCTGCGATTCGCAATAAACTTGATTAGGTGGTAATCTGGAAGGATCATTGGGATATATCCATGCATCCATTTGATATTAGGGGCCTTTTAAACTTTATGTCTCTCTATGTGCATCAATCCCTTTAAGCTAAGTAAAGCTTCACATTCTTGCCACGATATTTCTTCCTTTCTTGTCCATCTCACTTCCATGTTTCCTCTAAGGATATGTCTTACATCGCAATCGATTTGCATTTCCTGGATCAGGAAAAGGCTTGGTAACTCCAGAATTCATTAATATAACATCCTGACAACGGTTAGTAGAAGCGTACTCCCAACCACCTCATCATTTCTTATAACTTTCCCCACACTAATATTAAAGGTCTTGTGGTATGCCCCGACATGTTATTTCTACTTTAATAATTACTCGGCATAACGCTCTGGCTGCACAATTACAACATTTGGTTTTTGATCTCATATTGGTGTAACGGTTCATAATTGTACCTCCCGTTCACCTTAGAGTAATCACTTTTGAAAGGAATAGTTTCAAAATAACAAGGTTTAATAGATAATTTCAATAAGAATTCCACATTGGATGTTCCAAGAATGTTGATGGTTCCAAATACCAGGAGTCTCGATTTTTGGAGATGTAAGGATGGACAGAAAGAATACAACAAGGTTTATTCCTTCATTGTAACAGCCCCAAATCCGGGGTCTGGGATTTAGAGTAGTCACGATCCATTTACTCCTTGTCTTACCTGTATTACTCATACTGTACATATTTCAATGGCTTATGACCCCCACAATATATATCTCTCACACACATACACACACAGGTTAGAGTCTCAGAAACGATACTATACAATAATTGCGGAATAAACTACTTTTATTACAATACCCAATTGTCTTACAAAATCTGATGTTGAAACAATATATAGGAAATGGTACAATTCCAACTCTGACTTCTGATGATTACAATCTTCTCCTACCATTCATATCTATACATAATTTAAATGCAGCCAGCTGCAGCCTGATCCGACTGGTTCGTACTACTCTTCGGGAACACTGGTGCCCATGACATCTTGCTTCACTGTTCTATAATATATATAAAACAATAGCAAGAGTGAGCAAATAGCTCAGCAAGGTAATGAAAACATGGCATAACTCTGCCTATGACTTAACCCAGACTAAGGCGGGTATAAGACAATAATTGTCAAAATATCTCTTTACCGAAAGTATTTCCTTATCGGAATATATTCCAAAAATAGTACTATTGTAGTACTTCAAGTATCATTTTCATAATATATCTGTAAACTTTGGATATTCATACTATGAACAAAGTTCTAGTATAATATATAAGATGAAGTTACAAGGTAATTCAATATAACCTTTCTGTAAAATAACTGCTATATAAAATATAAGCAGAATATCCACATATAACTTAAAAGATGAAGTTATAAGGTGATTCAATATCAACAACCTCCTTTTCACAACTCATGTTATGTAAGGTATCAGCAGAGTCATAAAATATAAGATGAAGATGAAGTTACAAGGTAACTCAAAATATAATTGTTCTGTGGAAATATCTGCTATGTCAAAGATTAGCAAGATATTAACAATTTTCATAATAGAGGAACTTGCAGGAAGAATATTGCAATTCCAGTTCAAACACTTTTCAACCCTGCCAACAATGATAATGTTGCAGATAATTTCCCAAATTGGAAGATGAACTAATACTGGAGTATTCACCGCGCCCGCTATTCCATCTACGATGATCAGTCGTAGCATGTATAGCTCAAATTGAGTTTTACTACCGGTAGAAGGAAGAACTGACGGATTTACATGTCTACCGCCCTGCTAGATCTCCCCGGCCAACGGTTGGGCCAATGGGATGGACCGGTGCTACTCGGCCTCTTACACGACTCCTAGTTCGAATAACATCCATGACTCTGGAACGTAAAGATCCTCCCCCTTTCCCCAAGTATAATACTTGTTGATAAGACTCCACAAAGTAGTCGTATCTAATTGGAAAGGAAAATTCACCAATATTTCCCAAGATGATGCTTGTTAATGGATATAAGCTTGTTCCATCAATCTTACCCCTCGAGTGTTGAGGAGGTAACCAAAAAGACTTATATTAATGTTTGAAAAGAATCAAGATGTGAGTCAAAAGGTAGTTTAACAAGTATATGACCGGGCAGTCAAATAAGTAACAGCTCTCAGGTGAGGTCCCCTTATATGTTTTTTTTTGGAAGTTTGAGCAAATATTTAAATCTTCTTATAAGATAGATTTAAATGAAAATAGAGTTTTGGGAACCTCCCCTTGATAGAATAGTCATAAAAGACTCCGAAATATTTTACATAATATCTGAAGGTGAAAGATAATCTTTAAATAATATAAGTCATTATAAAATGAATTTAGAAGAATTTAAATAAATATTCCAAGAATATTTATTAAATCAATAATAAGTCATGAATATTAATAAGTCATAATATTGCTCGTAAGTAATCCTCGAATGAATATATAGGAATATTTACTAAATAGATCTCTTCTTAAATGAATATTTAAAAATAATATTCATTTAATAAATAATATTCTAAATGAATATCCAAATAATATTCTTTTAGTAATCAAAACTGTAAAGGAATATTCGAAATAATATTCTCTAAGTAAGTAGAACTTCAAATGAATATTTAAAAATAATATTCATCAAGTACATAAAATCTTAAATGAATATTTGGAAGTAATGTCCATTTAATAAATAAAAATTCCAATGAATATCAAAGTAATTATTCATGAAATGACCAAACTCTAAATGAATATTCGAAACTAATATTCATTTAAATAATTAAAGCTCAAATGAATATTAAAATAATATTCAGTAAATAAATAAACTCGAATGAATATTCAAAATAATATTCATATAGTATTTCTCGATTGAGATAATGCTCAAATAACATTCCTCGAATAATTTCCAAGTAATTTAATACTTTATGGAAATATAAATAATGCTCATGTATAACAATCCTCAAAATGAATACTAATCTGCCGTTGGAATCCTTCCGGGTTTCCACGACTATCTCTATATCTCAAAATATCGACTCCCGGTCTATATTTAAAGAATGAATATCATATGCCCTTCACTAAGGGTCTTAACAAAATAATCCGGCTTATAACTGATACTTCATATCTAGTCTATAAGCCAACATCAATTCAGGGAACAAGTATAATAGTATAACTTGAAAGTAGGCATGCATGCTATGACATATGTATAACAACAATCATATATATATTATCACAACAACAGTTCAAAGGTATTGGAAACTTGCCTGATGCTCGAGAAGTGGTAGGGGCTCGTGACAATGTCAAACAATCTAGACAAAGTCAAAAGAAAACGTACGATTAATCCCCAAGATGATTCACTTATAATTCAATGCTTAAACACGTAAGCAATACACAACGAAGGCGTTACTAGCTCACTTTAGGCTCGTACTATGTCCATGTCAATCGACAAATACTTAAGTCAAAGATTTGTTTTAGAATTCGGATCTCATTAGCCCGTTTCACTAAGCGGTTTACAAAGTTATAATCGAGTGCTCCTTTAAGGGGTTCCTTCGCACTTAACCTTGATTCAAATATTTTTATAAAATCCAAAAATAATCTTTTTGACACGAGGTCTTCTCTCATATATTCATTATGACCTCTAGTATTTAATTACCGAGATTCGCAACCGAATTTATCACTTTAAAGGGGTTCAATTGAAGTTACGAATTCATACGTACGTTTACGGACTGCTTTTACAGATTTTACCATAACGCCTAAGCCGTAAGTCAAAATGCTACGATTCTTGCGCCAAAACGATTTATGACTCGAGATCTTCGAATACATGTCATATACTCAATAAGTTCAGAAGGTTACATCTACTGTTATGAATGGTTTTTAAGGGTCAAAGAAATTTCGCCATTACGACAGCTATAACTCGGATATTTCCAAAATTAAAATCCTCCAAATAATCATCCAATCCACCACCAACACTCATGGACACTATTCATTGTCTCCCTCACTATCTAAACAGGTCTTGGAGCTGTGAAACATATTTTAACATCTAACAAAACTCTTACATAGCTCTAGTGCTCTAAACATGCATATAACTCAAAAACTCATCCAAAAATCCATTAAAACTCATGATTCAACAAAGGGGTTTCAAAGATTATACCTTGGTTTGAAGTTCAAGGATGATAATAAGGCCTCACAACTCTTGATCATTGCTTAGAACATTATTTGGAAGCCATAGAATCAAGAAAGCAAAACATGAAAATCAAAAGTTACTATTCATCATCAATCTTGTAAAAATCATATAAAATCAAAAACTAAGAGTTTGGTTCTAAAATTTTTACCACACCTTCTACTCTTCAAGGGCTTTCTTTTGAGCTATAGAACACAAGAATCCAACAATGGGAGCTAGGGTTTTGAGCCCCGTCTTGCTACTGTTCAGAACCTGGACAGTTTTGGTCCTCCAATTTTAAGCATGGATTTGACTAGGCTATACTACTTGGATTTCCATGAAATTTGGAAAGAAGCTTGCCCATGGAGTGGAGAAGCTATGGTTAAAATTTGGTGATTTTATCATGGATAGAAATGGAGATATGAATTTTTCTTTAACCTTGATTTCTGCTGGACAGTTTGTAGAAAATGGAGAGTGTTCTTGGTTTTCTCTTTTTCTCTCCACTTTAGATCTACTTTTGTGATATTTTATGATATGTATTGCTGTGTATAAAGCTTGGTAACCACTCTTTGATAAGCTTCTTCAATACTCTTCTAATAAAGTAGCTTTAACAAATTTCTAAAACACCATCCAAGTTGTAGTTGTCTTGAACCTAGCTCATTCTAGTTTCTTTTCTTTTCTTCACACCAATCTTGACTTGTCTAACCACTTTATGAACATAATATCTTGATATTATCAGTTGGGTGGCTGAGTTTGATCCTCTTGGGGCTTGTGCAAGGAGTCTTGGAGAAGCTTGGTAGATATTTGTTTTGTTTCTTGTTTGATTTAAGTGATTTAAATCACTTAACTCCTAAATTGTTTTGATTTAATCATTGATTAAATAATTTAATCCACTTGATATAATTCTCTTGATGATCATATAGAATATTTAATCTTGTCACAATCTTGATCCTTAATCCCTGATTCGTTCGCTTAATTGCTTAATCTCGTTATAACGTTTTAGTGATTTCTAGAACGCTTGTTTCACTGTCTCAGTGGTTTTCGTTCTAATTTCTAAAATCAAATATAATAAAATTCCAAAATATTAACTCTTCAATTTCTCAAATTGAATATCTCATTTCTCGAATATAATAATATATAATTCACTGCTCGGTCAAATATTACACCAAAAATTAAAATAGGAATTTCTGAATTCCGATCGTCCCTGCATTCACTTATTTCCTCCGCGTATTACTAATATGACTTCGAAACATCCATATCACGTCCCGTACATAGGGTGGCGTGAAAAGTTTTCCAACTTACAAAATCACTATTCATCCACCGAATTACTATGCACGTACAGGAAACACTATACACGTATGGGAAACACTATGCACGTATGGGAAACACTATGCACGTACGGGAAACACTATGCACGTATGGGAAACACTATGCACGTACTCATTTCCCTTCAAAGATCCATTAGCTCCTTCCTGGACGGTAGATTATTCTTATCTAGGTCCTCAACCATCGAATTACTCTATTATGACAATATACCAATGCATCAGGATCATTGTCCAAAGCAATATCCATTCATTACAATCATTGTTCTTTGAAACCACCATTCATTAGTGCTCTTTAACCACAATAAGAAAAGTTTTAATTCTACCCAAAATTCGGGTTATTACAGTCTCCCCTCCTTAAAAGGATTCCGTCCTCGGAATCAGTTTAGGAATAACTGGGGTTACTTCTATCCCATTGCACTTTCTATTTCTCTGGTGGATTCTTCCACTTCTTGATTTTCTTCAAATCTCTCACTAGCTTGACAACCTTATCTCTTAGCGCTTGCTCTTTTCTATTCATAATTTCCACAGGTTGTCCTTCGTAGTTCAGATTCGGTTATGTATATCTATCTGCCCGTACTCTGTCATATGTCGGGCATCTATAGTATACTGATGAGGCACATACGCAAGAACCATGTTATGACCATTTTACCGGTTTGGGTGAGGCTGGCTCATAGGCCACCTTCCTGACGCGTTTAAACTCTCAGATGGCCCAATGAATCTTGGGCTAAACTTCTTTTCATTCTAACCTTGTTAATTCCTTCCACGAGGATACCTTTTCTCATTACAAATCTCGAACCTCATATTCTCTATCTTGTTTGCACGAAAATACATCAACAAAAACTTGCTTGTCATAACCCTCTATTAATTCTGTCTATTTCCCAATTCCATTGTATAAATGTCAACTCTCTTGTCGATGGGGTACTCCGTATTGAAACTAGTTCGAGTATTCTAGCAATCGATTCGAGTAACTCTTGATGTCTAGTAACGAGCTCGTCGGCCATCACTGTTTTGGCCTCGTTATCTCATTGTTATCTACTATCACCCCCGGTGTTCCAACCTCTTCTTTAATCATCTCACAGAATGCCAATCTACCTTCTGTGTTCATTCAATCATTCTCTATTATCTCATCTCTTCTCCTTTCTGGAAGAAAGGTGAATCTCTTGGGGAATTTGTTTGCGGGGAATGTTGTCTGGTTCGAGGACTCTTAATCCTTTTATCATAAATCATAATCTCTATATACACACAAGCACACATATTTTCAGATCTGATAGGTCTGAAAGTCGATCATGTTTGATCCTTTTTGATTTCGCACCTTTCCTTCATATATACGATGTTTCAATATACTTAGGGCGAAAACTATCTCAGATAACTCACAGCCAATTCATTAAATTCCAAAAAAGTAGTGGGTGCAATAGTCAACCAAAAATGACATCACTTACAATTTCATAGTGTCTATACCTAGTGCGATTCACAATCTTGGGTATATCCTTGATTTTTAACTTCCAACCGGTGATGTCCCATTTCCTAATAAGTTTGGAAAATACACAGCGTCCCTGGGCTGCTCAAACAATCTTCTACAACAGTACCTATACTCAATGATGACTCATTCAACTCTCGAGGTTCGATGAACAATCTTGTGCTAACATATTTCTTTCTTACAGCACACCGGTTCTTCACGGTGGCACACTGAGTCTTATCGCACTCTTATTCAACAATCCTCGCATCTGAGTTGCTAATTCTTTTATTTCTACTGGGCTAACGGGAGATGCAGCACTAGGCTCTGAATACTAGATATTCATTATTATGTCATCCAAATCGATATCTGGTAGCTTATTAGAACCTTGTACAACCTCCCAAAATCCATATAATTATACTTGGTGTCTCTTTCCTCGGGGTCAACCATATGAGCTAATCAAGCCTCATATCTCTGGCGTCATAATCTCTTAGTCTGAACTAGATTCCAAAATCTCTGACTCCGTCTTTATCCTTAAATTATTTCCCTCATAATCAATTTGGCTCCATTGGGTATCAACTAATCCATCATTATTATAATATCAATTTCTCCCTAATTCGAAAGGAATCAATTCTATCGATCGAGTGGTACTCTGGGTAGGTTCTCTGGAATACATTCCCAAACTCTTCAATCACTGGGATTTATCGTTGGCTAGGTGTTTTTCTCTTGGTATTAACTAAAGAATCTAGATAAGCCATACATCCATCCCATAGTAACTTGTTGGCTCGAATTATCGCAAGGACTTCGTAATTTGCTTCTGTCCTTAAAGGACCACTCCCCTTTCAGGGCAATCATAAATTTCACTCCAACATCGCCACGCGATTCTGGATTCGTTGTTTTAGCTTTAGTCGAAACCTACGGGCTCATTTCTCTTTCATATCCCATAACTTGGCCTCATACTCTGTCATAGTCATGGTTTCTTATTTCAACAATAGAACTTTTATTTCCATCTGGATCTTTATATATTTCAGAAAACATTTCTCTAAAAGCAATAATCTGAATCTCTCCCAAGTCACAACACCTTTTACCTCTAGGTTTGTCTTACCATTCTTACCAGTGATTCGCCTCTCCCTTCAGGAGATAGGCGGTGACCATCGTTTTTAGCTTTTCTGCAATACTTAGTATCACAATTGATTTCTTCATCTCTTTAAGCCAAGCTCTGATCTCCAATGGGTCAGTGGTTCCATGAAATTATGTGGGTTCTAACCGACTCCACTACCATTGGGGTTTCACAACACATTGCCAATCCTCTCACATATATCGATTGACCAACTTTCCACTATCATAATATCCTTGAGAGAGAACATAAACTAATTCATCGTCATGTCACCCATATTCTATTTGTCTTAGGGATCCGCTCTTGCCATAGCCTATTTTGTTGCGAATCTAATTCCTATCAGCGAATTTTGACTTATTTGACCTGGTTGGCATCCCCTTTGAAATTTAATAAAGATAACAAGAATCACGGAGCTTTAAAAGGATAGCCCTAATATCAAAGAAACATCACACATTGGTGATCATAAGGTAAGGAGTTTTAAGGTAACCTTATTTGAAATGAAAGACTTTACCGAGAGATCAATATGATCATAAGAACTCAATGTTGCGTGTCTTAATTAAGACATTACTAAAGGTAATTAGCCTTCTTGTATTTCACAAATCACAAGTGATGGCGTCCCATCAGACTTCTATCACACAGACAGATGGTCCTTGTGGCCCCTATAATTATAGGGTTGTTCGTCTCAGAGGAAATTGATAAGTACGAAGGAAATTCCAAGTCAAGTTAATAATTATCATCATTTGACAAGTAAATTCTCAAATGGACACCTTGGATCTAAAGTAAACAGGTTCCAAGGTGCGATTTCCAAAGGAAAGATAGCCAGTAAGATACTGGTATTCAACAAGCAAGTGGTGATGTATCACCATAGGATTATTCACTATTAGAAGTGAAAGCTTGAATAACATCGTTTGATAGGGCGTTGAAAACCCGAAAGTAGGTATCGTGACAGCCTCTGGTAGAATTGGAACTAAATGTGAATTAACACAAGTGTTATAAAATAACTTCGAAGAAGGACTATTCCCTTTTATCAAAATTCTCTCTTGGAGAGATGTCACGATAGATTAAGAATAATCAACATAATTTGCAATTGGGGAGGGTACTTGCCAGGGTCTCTACTGATGCCTTATATGCTGGCTCCTCGGATAATCGTTTGATTCTAAAACATTTCTTATCCATACACCCTAAGGTGCTCGATACTTACGTCATTTTCGACTCATAATAGTCGCTAAGGTTCAACCATTGACATTTGCAATAGTAGGAAATTCTATTCAGCTTAGCGAGGGCCTGTCAGGCAAGCGTTCTATTCTTATAGGATGACTTCGGTACCGGTGTCGCCTATAGTAACGACGAATTCCACATGTCAAGTCAGCGATACTCCAGAACATCGTTAGAAGCCACATGCTTAAATCCAGCCACTTGTACAGCTGCCCTTAGGCAGAATATTCTTCTTCTCGCATCGATCATGCGTGCTACATAAGCTTATCCTTCACAACATCACAACCTTTTCATTTAAGTCAATCCCCGACTCTCTTAGTCCATCTTGTCTCTTAAAATATCTCTTATCTTAGCGCATTCAGGTTACAATAACACTTTGCGTAGTACGTACATACACAATCTTTCTCGAGGCAATAGAATGCCTTAGCACTGTAGTAAACACCGTCCTTGGTGGAATCGCTGATCGTGGGGAATTAAATGCCATTGATAAGGCAATGCCTTTACGGGTTAGGGTAACTAGGTACCCTTAATCATATACGAAGGTCGAACGTCTCAGTTCTCACGTATTCTGCCTCTTAAGGGCACTGCAATAAACTATGAGTAACAGGTCTCGTTCTGGTCGAATCAATCCACCGGTATTGGCTATACTGCCTCCACCTCCTCTACTTTTGGGGCTCTACCCCATTCTCTTCGTCATACCTCTTGATGAATCATAATTGACTCCCAATTCTTATTTCGTCACTTATTTGATCTTTGAGGATTCATCTGGTCCTATCATAAGACCTCAAGTAACATACTACATCTTTATCAATCGACACGTTCTCTATAAGTTTCTTTCCTTGACCCATCCTAGGGTCTTCTCTAGATCCTCCTATGGATATCCCTTTTTATTGGGTCTCCATCCATCTTAAGGAGCGCATCATCAAATGCATACTCGAAGGCCTCGGGATTTGGTACCTCATACTCCCATCCATCTATAAATCATACAAATCAGGGTTTCTAACCATAACGTCCTAAGTATGGTTTCTCAAAAGAAGTCCCCTCTCGGGCTTCATCTCCAACAGTCAGGGTCATGTCCCTATGAACTCTACTTGAGCTCTAGGTATTCTCATTATCCTTAAGGGTATTGTAAGCCTCGATCTCCTACCATTTCTGAGGAATGTAACCTAAAGCTCTGATACAATTTCTGTAACAGCCCCAAATCCGGGGTCTGGGATTTAGAGTAGTCACGATCCATTTACTCCTTGTCTTACCTCTATTACTCATACTGTACATATTTCAATGGCTTATGACCCCCACAGTATATATCTCTCACACACATACACACACAGGTTAGAGTCTCAGAAACGATACTATACAATAATTGCGGAATAAACTACTTTTATTACAATACCCAATTGTCTTACAAAATCTGATGTTGAAACAATATATAGGAAATGGTACAATTCCAACTCTGACTTCTGATGATTACAATCTTCTCCTACCATTCATATCTATACATAATTTAAATGCAGCCAGCTGCAGCCTGATCCGACTGGTTCGTACTACTCTTCGGGAACACTGGTGCCCATGACATCTTGCTTCACTGTTCTATAATATATATAAAACAATAGCAAGAGTGAGCAAATAGCTCAGCAAGGTAATGAAAACATGGCATAACTCTGCCTATGACTTAACCCAGACTAAGGCGGGTATAAGACAATAATTGTCAAAATATCTCTTTACCGAAAGTATTTCCTTATCGGAATATATTCCAAAAATAGTACTATTGTAGTACTTCAAGTATCATTTTCATAATATCTCTGTAAACTTTGGATATTCATACTATGAACAAAGTTCTAGTATAATATATAAGATGAAGTTACAAGGTAATTCAATATAACCTTTCTGTAAAATAACTGCTATATAAAATATAAGCAGAATATCCACATATAACTTAAAAGATGAAGTTATAAGGTGATTCAATATCAACAACCTCCTTTTCACAACTCATGTTATGTAAGGTATCAGCAGAGTCATAAAATATAAGATGAAGATGAAGTTACAAGGTAACTCAAAATATAATTGTTCTGTGGAAATATCTGCTATGTCAAAGATTAGCAAGATATTAACAATTTTCATAATAGAGGAACTTGCAGGAAGAATATTGCAATTTCAGTTCAAACACTTTTCAACCCTGCCAACAATGATAATGTTGCAGATAATTTCCCAAATTGGAAGATGAACTAATACTGGAGTATTCACCGCGCCCGCTATTCCATCTACGATGATCAGTCGTAGCATGTATAGCTCAAATTGAGTTTTACTACCGGTAGAAGGAAGAACTGACGGATTTACATGTCTACCGCCCTGCTAGATCTCCCCGGCCAACGGTTGGGCCAATGGGATGGACCGGTGCTACTCGGCCTCTTACACGACTCCTAGTTCGAATAACATCCATGACTCTGGAACGTAAAGATCCTCCCCCTTTCCCCAAGTATAATACTTGTTGATAAGACTCCACAAAGTAGTCGTATCTAATTGGAAAGGAAAATTCACCAATATTTCCCAAGATGATGCTTGTTAATGGATATAAGCTTGTTCCATCAATCTTACCCCTCGAGTGTTGAGGAGGTAACCAAAAAGACTTATATTAATGTTTGAAAAGAATCAAGATGTGAGTCAAAAGGTAGTTTAACAAGTATATGACCGGGCAGTCAAATAAGTAACAGCTCTCAGGTGAGGTCCCCTTATATGTTTTTTTTTGGAAGTTTGAGCAAATATTTAAATCTTCTTATAAGATAGATTTAAATGAAAATAGAGTTTTGGGAACCTCCCCTTGATAGAATAGTCATAAAAGACTCCGAAATATTTTACATAATATCTGAAGGTGAAAGATAATCTTTAAATAATATAAGTCATTATAAAATGAATTTAGAAGAATTTAAATAAATATTCCAAGAATATTTATTAAATCAATAATAAGTCATGAATATTAATAAGTCATAATATTGCTCGTAAGTAATCCTCGAATGAATATATAGGAATATTTACTAAATAGATCTCTTCTTAAATGAATATTTAAAAATAATATTCATTTAATAAATAATATTCTAAATGAATATCCAAATAATATTCTTTTAGTAATCAAAACTGTAAAGGAATATTCGAAATAATATTCTCTAAGTAAGTAGAACTTCAAATGAATATTTAAAAATAATATTCATCAAGTACATAAAATCTTAAATGAATATTTGGAAGTAATGTCCATTTAATAAATAAAAATTCCAATGAATATCAAAGTAATTATTCATGAAATGACCAAACTCTAAATGAATATTCGAAACTAATATTCATTTAAATAATTAAAGCTCAAATGAATATTAAAATAATATTCAGTAAATAAATAAACTCGAATGAATATTCAAAATAATATTCATATAGTATTTCTCGATTGAGATAATGCTCAAATAACATTCCTCGAATAATTTCCAAGTAATTTAATACTTTATGGAAATATAAATAATGCTCATGTATAACAATCCTCAAAATGAATACTAATCTGCCGTTGGAATCCTTCCGGGTTTCCACGACTATCTCTATATCTCAAAATATCGACTCCCGGTCTATATTTAAAGAATGAATATCATATGCCCTTCACTAAGGGTCTTAACAAAATAATCCGGCTTATAACTGATACTTCATATCTAGTCTATAAGCCAACATCAATTCAGGGAACAAGTATTATAGTATAACTTGAAAGTAGGCATGCATGCTATGACATATGTATAACAACAATCATATATATATTATCACAACAACAGTTCAAAGGTATTGGAAACTTGCCTGATGCTCGAGAAGTGGTAGGGGCTCGTGACAATGTCAAACAATCTAGACAAAGTCAAAAGAAAACGTACGATTAATCCCCAAGATGATTCACTTATAATTCAATGCTTAAACACGTAAGCAATACACAACGAAGGCGTTACTAGCTCACTTTAGGCTCGTACTATGTCCATGTCAATCGACAAATACTTAAGTCAAAGATTTGTTTTAGAATTCGGATCTCATTAGCCCGTTTCACTAAGCGGTTTACAAAGTTATAATCGAGTGCTCCTTTAAGGGGTTCCTTCGCACTTAACCTTGATTCAAATATTTTTATAAAATCCAAAAATAATCTTTTTGACACGAGGTCTTCTCTCATATATTCATTATGACCTCTAGTATTTAATTACCGAGATTCGCAACCGAATTTATCACTTTAAAGGGGTTCAATTGAAGTTACGAATTCATACGTACGTTTACGGACTGCTTTTACAGATTTTACCATAACGCCAAAGCCGTAAGTTAAAATGCTACGATTCTTGCGCCAAAACGATCTATGACTCGAGATCTTCGAATACATGTCATATACTCAATAAGTTCAGAAGGTTTACATCTACTATTATGAATGGTTTTTAAGGGTATTTCCAAAATTAAAATCCTCCAAATAATCATCCAATCCACCACCAACACTATAGTCCAACCAATTTAGCAATTGGTTGGACTATAGCAGATATCAAGGGAATCAGCCCTTTTTATTGCATGCACAAAATTCTGTTAGAGGAGGGAGCTAAATCTACTGTTGAGCATCATTGGAGACTTAATCCGATTATGAAAGAGGTGGTGAAGAAGGAAATTCTAAAGTGGCTTGATGCGGGTATTATATATCCTATCTCAGACAGTTCTTGGGTGAGTCCGGTTCAATGTGTTCCAAAGAAAGGAGGCATGACAGTTGTTACGAATGATAAGAATGAACTCATTCCTACTCGAACAGTCACGGGGTGGAGAGTTTGCATGGACTATAGGAAGCTCAACAAAGCCATGAGAAAAGATCACTTTCCTCTGCCATTCATTGATCAGATGCTAGACAGGTTGGCGGGACATGAGTACTATTGCCTCCTTGATGGTTATTCAGGCTACAATCAGATTTGCATTGCTCCGGAAGATCAAGAGAAGACCACATTCACATGTCCTTTTGGTACCTTTGCTTTCCGACGTGTTTCTTTCAAACTTTGTGGTGCTCCCGCCACTTTTCAAAGGTGCATGATGGCTATTTTCTAAGACATGATTGGCTCGAATGTGGAGGTTTTTATGGATGACTTCTCAGTTTTTGGTACTTCATATGATGAGTGCTTGCATAATCTTGGCTTGGTTTTGAAACGTTGTGTGGAGACTAACCTGGTGCTTAATTGGGAGAAGTTTCACTTCATGGTACGAGAGGGAATTATTCTTGGGCACAAGGTATCTGGTAGAGGACTTGAGGTGGATAGGGCTAAGGTGGAAACAATCGAAAATCTTCCTCCACCTATCTCTGTTAAAGGAATTCGCAGTTTTCTTGGTCATGCGGGTTTCTACCGGCGATTCATCAAAGACTTCTCAAAAATTTCTAAACCCTTGTGCAATCTCTTGGAGAAGGATGTTCCTTTCAAGTTTGATGATGAGTGTCTTGCGGCTTTTGAGCTCTTGAAGAAGAAGTTAACTACTACACCTATCATTACCGCACCTAATTAGGAGGAACCGTTCGAGCTAATGTGTGATGCTAGTGACTATGCGGTTGGAGCTGTGCTTGGGCAAAGGAAAGATAAAATTTTTCATGTGGTTTACTATGATAGTAAAACCCTCAATGATGCACAGCTTAACTACTCCACTACGGAGAAAGAATTGCTAGCCGTTGTCTATGCTTTCGAGAAATTCAGATCTTATTTGCTTGGTACGAAGGTGATAGTTTATACGGATCCTGCTATTCGATATCTCATGTCGAAAAAGGATTCAAAGCCTAGATTGATTCGTTGGGTTCTTTTATTGCAAGAGTTTGATGTGGAAATCAAGGATAGGAAGGGCACGGAAAATCAAGTAGCTGATCATCTATCACGATTGGAGGACCACGGTAAGGATTCACATGCAAATCTCTTATTAATGAATCTTTTCCAGATGAGCAACTTTTTGGGGTGCAAGGTGAGGAACCATGGTTTGCAGATTATGTCAACTATCTTGTTAGTAATGTTATCCCTCCGGACTTTTCTTATGCTCAAAAGAAGAAGTTTCTACATGATGTGAAGTGGTACCGATGGGACGAGCCGTTCTTGTTAAAGATTGGTGTGGATCAGATCTTAAGAAGGTGCATTCCTTACAGTGAAACGGAAGCCATTTTGCATGATTGTCATTCTACCACATATGAAGGCCATTATGGTGGTGATAAAACAGCTCAGAAAGTACTTCAAGCAGGATTTTATTGGCCGACTCTGTTTAAAGATGCTCATAGGTTCGTAATGAGTTGTGATCGATGTCAAAGGGTTGGAAATATCTCTAGGAGGAATGAGATGCCTCTTAATACTATTCTTGAAGTCGAGATCTTTGTTGTGTGGGGAATTGATTTCATGGGTCCGTTTGTTTCTTCTTGCAATAATCAGTACATTCTCTTGGCGGTGGACTACGTTTCTAAATGGGTTGAGGTAAAGGCTTTACCGACCAATGATGCTAAGGTTGTGCTGAACTTCCTTCACAAGCAAATTTTCACGCATTTTGGAACTCCAAGAGCTTTAATAAGTGATGAGGGAACACACTTTTGCAATCGTCAATTTACTGCTATGATGGCTAGGTATAATGTGACGCATCGTGTTGCCACGGCTTATCATCCCCAAACTAACGGTCAAGCGGAGGTTTCTAATCGTGAAATCAAGAGAATTCTCGAGAAAGTGGTGAATCCGTCAAGAAAGGACTGGTCTTTGAAGTTAGACGAAGCGGTTTGGGCGTATAGAACTGCTTACAAGACACCCCTAGGTATGTCTCCTTATCAGTTGGTATTTGGTAAGGCATGTCATTTGACGGCCGAGCTAGAGCACAAGGCCTATTGGGCGTTAAAGAAGTTAAATTTGGATATCACGGCTGCGGGTGAGAAGCGTCTACTTCAGTTGAATGAACTTGAGGAATTTCGTGAGCACGCTTACGAGAATGCTAAAATGTACAAGGAGAAGGTCAAGATGTGGCATGACAAGAAGTTGGATCATAAGTCTTTTATGCCGGGCCAACAGGTTTTGCTTTACAATTCTCGTCTCAAACTTTTTCCGGGTAAGCTCAAGTCAAAATGGTCGGGTCCATTTACAGTCAAGTCGGTATTTCCACATGGAGCGGTGGAAATATATAGGGGTTCTATTGATGATGCTTTTAAAGTGAATGGACAGAGACTCAAGCCGTATTATGGAGGAATGGTGAACCGCGAGAAGGTTGCCGCGGTTTTATCTTGTTCGTGATTTTTCGGAAGAATGTCAAGCTATTGACATTAAAAGAGCGCTACGTGGGAGGCAACCCATGCCCTTGTATCATATTGCTTTATTGTTTTCTTTCAAAAAAAAAAACAAAACAAAAAACAAAAATTTTACAAAATGTTTCAGCAGGCGCCAGCGCCAGAGGCGCCAGCGCCAGAGGTGCCAGCGCCAGAGGCGCCAGCCGCGCTCCAGCGCCACAGACACGCAGACGTCAAGCGCGCATCATGCGCCAGAACCGCGCTCCAGGCACCGCCCCTTACTGCATAGTTCGAATTTTTTTTGAGTTAACACCCCTATTTTCATATCTATTATCTTATCTTTTCATATCCTACTACATCTTCTCCAAAAACAAAACCCACTCCTATTATAGCTTGATTTTCAATCCTAAACAACCTCCAATTCCTAATTAGTTCCACTTTCATCTCCAATATTCACATATCCTATATATACATACACCTATACATACACAACCCCTTCTATATAACCCAAAATTTCTCAACTTTAATCCATTCAAAGTGCAAAAGGGGAATCAAATTCGAAGTTTTGGGGATTACTCTAGCAAATTCACCTCTTTGATTCAATTGGGTAATATTCTATCTCATCTTTTATTTGAATTTTTGAATTTTGCAAGCTAGGGTTCTTGGTGTGTAATTTGGGGGTTCTTTGTTTGGTGAATTGTTTGGAGATTGTTGTTATTTGCTTGATATTTGTTGATTATGGCACCTAAGAGACCACGATTAGTGGGTAGTAGTAGTAGTAGTGCTCGTCCATCTTCGGATGAGAATGATGTTGTGGGAGATGGAGTGGAAAAATTTGTGAATGAGAATGCCAAGGCGGAGTATGGTAGGTTAGTTTCGAAGGGGGTTATTCAGGAAAGAAGGCTTGTGCCCCGTAAGTATGAGGAGATGGTGGCGATGATTAGTGAGTGGGGTTGGACGTTATTTTGTGAATTTGCTAATGATGCCGCGTTGGATGTGGTTAGGGAGTTTTATGCTAATGCTTCGATAGCAAGGAATAATTCCACGGTTGTTAGAGGTCGGAAGGTGGATTATTCGCCTCGTGCTATTCGTAATTTGATTAGGCAACGGCCTAAACCTAGAGATGCTACGGATTGGGGACAAAAGTCTAGGGATGATGTTGATCTTGATGCACTCATTAGTGAGATATGTGTTCCGGGAACGGAGTGGAAATATAGGTTAGGTACGGAGATAAAGTGTACTTTCCCGGCTTCATCATTGTCTAGTTTTGCAAAGGCATGGTTCCTTTTCATAAGTTCTAATATCATTCCGTCAAACCATGTTTCCGATGTTACTGTTGATAGAGCTATTTTGCTATGGGGTATTCTCAAATGTGAGTATGTTGACCTTGGGTACCTTATTAATCAAAATATTCTTCGGTTTTTGGGAAGCAATTCGTCGGCTAGTATTCCTTATGCTTCTATCATCGCGTACTTGTGTGATGCATCGAAAGTCAAATGGTATAAAGGTGAGCCGGTGCATAAACCTATGGCTTCTATTAAGGATGCTACTATTGACCGGTTGAGGTTGAAGGAGTGGCCGGGCGGCACTCCTCATCCTCGGGGTCTAGGCTTTGTTGTGGATGATGCTAGTGGTCACATGTTCCAAGGGCACCGGAAGTGGCTATGGCAGGTTCTTCGCAGAGTACGGTGGATATGTCCGTTTTTGAATCTTATTTTCGTCGAATGACTAGGCGGATGGATGCTATGCATGTTAGCAGTCGCCAGTATTCTGAGCACATGGGCATAGCCTTGGAGGCAAAGTTTCAGTCACCTAGTACTCCTGTTCAGTGGCCTATATTTGGAGCTCGGACTCCGTACCCTCCGCCTGATTCATCTGATGAGGATGACGAGGGTGACGACAGCGAGGACGAGTAGGTATGTTTCTCCTATCCCTTGTATTTACTTCCATTCAATGCAGACATTGAATCTTTCAAGTTTGGGGGTGATTTGAGGGATTAGTAGATGTTGTTGTATTATTTGTTCATGTAGGATTTCATGCTTTGCATATTAGTAGTAGTAAATTATGCATTTATGTTTGTGATATCTACGTTTGTTTCATATAGGACATTCTGTTTTTATGTTCTTAATTTCATATAGTTTGCATTTGCACCCATGCTTGATAGGAATTTTGTGTTGTTGACGCTTTTGTTGAGAAGTGATATGCTTTGTTCTTGTGCACACACATACACTAGTAAGTTGAAGCTAGTAGACTTATTGAATGTTGTGAGTAATTAGAAGGACATGAATATGTGCAAGATGATTTAGTTTTCAGGCTTTGAATACAAGTAGGTGCGTTAGAGAGATTATTACTTGGGATTGAGTATGTTTTTCCTACCAAGTGAGATTTTGAGCCTTATTGCATATTTGTTGCAATCTTATTCGTTTGCTTGAGTGTCCATGGATTGTTTGCATTGCTAGTAGTTGCTTGAGGTCTTTCTTGAAACGCATGACATTATTTGACGATTAAAATGATAAAGGCATTAGGAATAACCGCATATTTTCCCATATTACCATACCATGTTTACATGATCAATTAGTTAACCCGTTGAGCTTAATCCAATTTTTTTTTTCGGTGACATACCACATTACTTGCCTAGACCTTTTTCTTGTATTGGCCTTACATTAATTTGAACCCACATTGTCAAAGGCTAGTAGAGGGCTTAAGGGAGTAATAAGGTGTACATGGAAGGGTTTATTGTTGGTCATAAGTTTGGGGGAAATATTGAAATTTGAAATTTGGGTTTGGTTGTTGCTTGATAGTAGGCATGTGTAATAAAATCGTGGGACCATTGTGATTGTTTATATTATTGTTGCTTTAGCTCTCGAGAAAAAAAAAATCGAAAAAAAAACAGAAAAAGAGAAAAAAAAAAGAAAAAAATAAGAAAGGAAAGAAAAAAAATTGTATATATATTGTGTTATGAGAGCATGTTTGTGTTTATTGTGATCCCACTTTAGTCGACTATTCGAGTGTTTTTGTTGCATAAGATTATGGGGGGGAGAAAATAGGTGGTTGTGTATGATCTATTATAAGTTCCTACTAGCTTTTGACACTTCACCTGTTTTGGCTTATTTGTCATACCTTGTCCCTAGCCCCGTTACAACCCAAACAAAGACCTTTTGATTATCGTCATTGATGTATGTTGTGTTAAGAGTTAGATTGATACCAAATGTCAAGCATGCTTATGATTTTGTTGGAATTGAGTGATACACTTACCCTTGTTCTTGAGTGAATATTCTTTATGAGTGGATTGTGAGTGTTTGCTTGTTTTGGCGAATGAGATCCCGAGTTTTGTCTCAAAGATGTGCTCTTGTAGGCTTAGCATGGTTACTAACTTATTCTTACAATTGACATGGACTTGTGAGAACTTATGCATGTTCATTGAGTAGACTATGTGAATACTTGCACTTTCGACACCAAGACATTGCGTATTTACTTTGATTCTTAAGTTGATATGGCATAAGAGGAATTGAAGGCATGGTAGAATATTAGTTGCATTTTCATATTAGTTGCATTCATGCATTGCATTGCATTGGATTTTGTGAGTACATTCGCTATAGGCCCTCACGAGACCTTACTCGTCCACTAGGGCTGCCTAGGGGTTTAAAGGGCTTGTTGAATATGCAAAATGCAACCGTGATCACCTACGGAAGTGGTACTAGTTAGTTAGTTAGTTGTAAGAGTTTATGCTTGAGGACAAGCATCGGTTTAAGTTTGGGGGTGTGATAAGTGGATTTTATATCCACTTGGAGCATTCTAATTCGGCTTAAATTGATTGCTTTATTCTCAAGATTGTTGTATTTTTGATATGTTTTGTTTAATTGTGCAGGGTTGAAGAAATATCGATTAAAGGTGTAGTTTCCGTCATTTTTGGAGCATTTTGTGGAGTTCATTGATGATATGGAATGAAGAATGGTGGCTAATATCAACTCCTAAGAAGTATACAAGTCATTAAGAATGAAAGACGGAAGCTTATGCAAAAAGGAACGGGAAGAAAAGGTGAAAAAAGCAAAGAAAAATCAGTTTTCGCAGAACGGGACCAAGCCGGGAACTCCCAGCCGTGTTTATGCAGATTGCACCGGCGCTTCAGGCGCCCAACCGGTGCTCCTGCGCTGTGGGGTTGCGGGAGAAATTCCAGAATTGCCCTTTTCGAGCTGAAATTGATTTCTACGTGATTTCTGACTCCTAAATCGAATTTTAGATGTATTTTAGGGTATTTTCTTGCTGGGCAAGGTGTCTGGAGCATATATAAACACATCCAAACCCTTGTAAACAAATTATTATCAGATTATATCATACAATTACATAATATAGCTTAGTTTCTGCAAGAGAGAAAAGTGGAGAAGGATTCAAGCTCGGTGACAAGCAAAGATCTAGATCTACTTCATCTTTTGTATACTTTGGATTATAGATTTGTTCTCTCAACTCTTGTTTTTATTAATATTATTGCTTCTTTCTTTCATATCTTGTTTAATATCATGTTTTCATCAAAACCCATGACGATGAACGGTTCAATTATGAACTAATCGTTGTCATGGGATCCTAATGGATTTATCTATGTAGCTTAGTAGTTTATATGCTTTAAAGATTTATGTGTGGTGAATTCTTGATATCCTTGTATGGTTGTGCTTCATGAATTTAGATGCATAGCTAACATCTAATATGTTAATCTCTTGCTAAACGAGAGTGGATCTTGAGATTTAGAACTTGCCATGCTAGCATAGGATAGGTTGATGTTTTAACATCATGATTTGTGGCGTAAATAGAGATATTATGCTACCCTATGTGATCTATGTGGATAACCTGTGCTTAAACCTCTATGTTTTCAAATTCTATAGAGATATAGGGTCTAAACATATTAGGTGTCTACTCATCTTCTATCTCTTTTGTGGATGTATGTGTAGTTTGGTATTAGTATACCGAGAGGTAGCTTTTACTTGTTTCGTGTTATCCGATCAGATATCAAAACCATCACATGTATTTATTAAAGGCTGCAACTCTAAGTGAAGTAGATAATGAAACTAGGATTCCATGTTTTATCTCATATAAGTAATTCATATTAAATTCTCATTAGTTAATTATTCTTAGCTTAATAATTTGCATCCTAGTTAATTTAGATAATTAAAACCTCATTCTTGTTATTTGTCTTAGCAGTGGATTAAAACCAAACATTGTTGCATAGGCATATTTACTGATTTAAACTTAACCAGATCTCTGCGGAACGAACTTTAATTATATTACTTGTGACTATGTGCGCTTGCGTAATTTTGTGCTAACAAGTTTTTGGAATCCAGTACAGCATTCAATGACCAAGCACATCAGCATAAGGTATCATTTTATCAGAGAACATGTAGAGGAAGGGAATATTGAGCTTCATTTTGTGTCTACAGAACAACAGCTTGCAGATATCTTCACCAAGCCATTGAGTGAAGCTGTATTTACAAGGCTGGTAAATGAACTAGGAATGGTCTCTGGCTTTGACTAGAGATATTGGTTAGACTCAAAACTCTACTTATGTACTGTGTTGCATATATTTCTGTGGTATGTTAAACTCTGATATGCAAACTCTGCTCAATGACTGTTAAACTCTGTTAGCATGCTTTTTAAGTCATACACTGTTGACTGTTGGATAAACTTTGACAAACTCTGATAATGTTTCTTTCTGAACATAAACACCGATGAAGATACATGTATGAAACATTATTCTCAGTAATTAGTCATGAATCCTTCTAAGTTATTTGTGATCTAATCTTAAACTGTGCAGAAAGTTAACACAGCCTGATACTGTTCTATATTTATAGCATCTCTTAGTTTATTTATCCTAAACTCTGAGTCTGTAAATACTGTGTGCATTGCCTCTCATAAATAATTGTTGATGTTGATGAGCTCTAAACTCTGTTAGTTATACAGTGTTAAATTAGATTCTGTTGTTAGAATAACCCCAAAGCTAATATATATATACTGTTAGAACTCCTTTGAGATCATGTTTGTAACTAGGAAGACCCAGGAACTTACTGGCATATAGTAAGGGCTAAAATTCTCTATTTTTTGGTGACTAGTCGAAAGCTAGGAAGATCCAAGAACTTATCAAATTGATAAGGGCTAACATTATAGGATTTTTGGTGACTAGTTTCAACCTCTGATTACTGGAGAAAACCAAAAAATAAAATAAAATTTGGGGGTTATAGATTAATTAAATATTACTGTATATAAACTGTTTACTACAGAGTTTAGCATTCATCATATATTCAGTGTTTACTATGAGAGTTTGAGCATCAAGTGTTTACTGATTTACTTTATGGATTTTATGAAATACTAGATGCTCTAAATACTGATCTAGTAAACTCTGCTCCACATACACTTATATTCACAACTGTACAATGTTTGAAATGATAACAGTAATTAAGTTTGAGAATTGATAAACACTACTGGATTTTGTTGAGTACTCTAAGGTAATATTTTATTTCAGACAAAACATATACTTGGAGTACACAAAGAGTTTTTGAAATTTGCATGTACTACGTGCCAGTTGTTTAATGGTGTTAGACAGTTAAAGCTTATTGGAAATAGGAGAGAGAACAGCAGTAATAATAGGCATTATTACCGCGCATGTAAATAACTGTTCCACTGTTTATGTGACACGTGTCCCACTCACACACTTAACAGGAAATTGGTTGCGTGTTTAATGTCTAAAACGATTGGGTTTTAATTTTCAATTACAGATCTAATCAAAATCATTTCATTATTCACTTTTTCACCTTTACATCCACGAACACACAACATTACACACAATTTCTCTGTTACTTTCACTTAAGCATTTTCACAAACACTTTTCCACACACTCTCTTTTCTAACAATCTGTTCTAATGGCAACCAAGAATTTTGTGGCTCAGGGATTAACTTTTGTTACTAATAACTATGCCGCAATTCTAAACACTGATAAATCTCCAGAATCATTTCATTTGATTCAGAACTTCTTAAGAGATTCTGAGATTGGTCAAGCCCTTGTTCAACCGGAAAAACTCTCGGCCACACAAATCTCTACTTTCTGGAGAAACTCTGTTTATGATGATGGTGGAGAGAATGGGACTCCATCTATTGTGTTTACTTATGAAGATCAAGAGTTTGTAATCACTCCTGCAACTGTTCATGAGGTTTTGGATTTTGATACTCACACCTCATACTCTGTGGCTATTGAGAGTCAATTGAAAGAAATGTTACAACAACTGCGGTTTTCTGCTCCTTTGGATAAGCTTGGGAATGTTAAAAGGCGAGGGCTCAGGAAGGAGTGGAGATTTTTCTTTGACTACATCACTCGAGCATTTGGAAAGAAGGTCACCAACTGGGATGCAATTCCTGGTGAAAGTCTTCAAATCTGGTATTCTCTTCTTAATGAGAGTAACTTTGATTTTGGTCGTTTAGTTTTTATGAATTTAGGTGAAAAACTAGCAGAGTCTCATACAACTGTTTATTTCTCAAGATTTTGTCAATCTTTATTCTCTGCTTGTTTGCCTAACATGGTAATTTCTGATGAGGATGTTATACAACCCTTTCAATGCCATAAGAGAATGTTTTCTGATCTAACAAATAAAGATGCTAACAAGGAGCAAGTTCCAGAGTTTACCTATCCCCTTGCCCTCAGAAACTTTCTCAACCAACCACAAGAACCACAAGCACCACAACCTGAACCAATCATTGAACCTCCACAATCACCTCCTCAACACACAACCACTGAACCTACTCAACCCACAAACACTGAACCTCCTCAAAACACAAACACTGAACCTCACATAACCATAAACACTGAACAAATCTCTAAACCTACATCTCCACCAACCATTACTACTCCTTCACAACCACAATCTTCATCACAACCTCAACCACAATCCAACCCAAGGAAATCAAAGAAAAGTAGGGCTATAAGGCCATCAAGAAAACACAGGATTGCTGAAGCTTCTAAGCCAAAGAGGGCTAGAAATGAAAGGGCTAACAAACCTAAATCTCCATCTATATTAGATGATTCTATCTCAGAGGAAGAGAGAATAGAAGTGCATCCTCCAGTTAAGAGAAGGAGACTAATTCTTGAAGAATCTGATGAAGAATTAAATTTTGAAGCTCCAGAGGATATTTCTAATGAAATACCTACTGTTGAGAGAGAAAGAGATGGTAATGCTGATGCTACAATTGTTGAAATTTTTGAACCATTGTTCTCATTCTCTGAGAACATGGACATTCCAATATCTTCACGTACTGTTTTCTTTGAAGCAACTGATGCAGAAAATCAAACCACTGTGGTACATGAAGAAACAGTGGCTTCTCATACTCAGTTAATGTCTGATGCTCATCAATCTGTTGAACAGGGTGAGGAAATTGATCAACCACCCATGGAGACAAACTTTGAGCCTATTGTACAACCTACAGAGGATGTTGTAAAGCCTGTTGTAGAGAATGTTGAACCTACTGCAGATACTATTGCAGAAACTGTTGATGAGTCTCTTCCAATTCCTGAATCAACTGATCATGTTGAAGCTGAAATTGAAGTTGAAACTGAAGGGAGTACTGAGTCAAGCTCTTCTCAGAGTTTACCAGTACAGACTGATGCTAAGGTTAAATATTTTGCTGGTCCTTCAAATCAAGCAGATGCTGAAGAAGAACACTTTGAGAAATTTTCAAATGATTGGTACAAAGAAACTTGCATTTTTCCTGTTGCAAGAGCAGCTGAATTTGTCAAGAGAACAACCAAAACAATCACAAATCCAGAGATTCTATCTTGTCTCAAGGCTACTGTTGTTCAAGTGAAGACTCTCAATTCCAGATTTGATCAATGTCAAAAGGCAATTTTTGATGTTAGAGGTGAAGTTGTTAGAGGAGATGATATGCTTAAACTTGATAACAAGAACAAATTTCAATATCTTTCCCAGACTCAAGAAACTTTGTCTCACAGGCTGAGCAAAGTTGAAGAAAATAAAAATGCCATGTCTTTAAAGATTGATTCTATTGCTACCTCTCTGGAGCTAATCACATCAATTCTTATGCCTGATGATGTCAAAAAAGGGGGAGAGAGTTGCTAAAAACAAATGCAAGCAATCTCAAACTCTGATCAGAAAGGATAATGCTGGAGAAGGAGGAGCAAGTAATAAAGGCAGGGGCAAAACTGAAGAACTTCAAACTCTGAAAACTAGCAAGTCTTCTAAATCACAGTTTGATGGGATAAACACTAATACTCAAGGTGCTTCAAAGACCAAAAGTTTGGTATTTTCTTCTAATCCACAGACTGATGAGGAGTTGGCTGCTAAATTATTTATTGAAGAAAATGAAGAAGGAGCTACCATTGAAGACATTAAAGCTGAAGAAAAGAGTTTACAAGAACAACATCTCAAAGCTTTAAAGTCTGGTAAGTTTAAGAAGAAGGAAAAAGCTCTTAGGCCTGTTTTTAAAGGCATTGTGATCAAGGAAAATGTTGATGCTGTTCATAGATCACATTCATCTAAGAAATTAACAGAAGCTGAAGCTAAACTCAAGCTGAAAGGTATTGCTATGGAAAGAGAAGATTTAAAGAAGAAAGATACAACCTCTATTTCTACACAAGTTATACAGAAGAAGGAAAACACAACCTCTGTTGCTACACAAGTTGTGTCAAGGCCTCTATCTTCTCAGTTGAAATCAGTTTTTAGTAAAGGAACACTTCATGATCCAAATCTAATTTCTGGAGCTCCTATGGATTTTTCTGATGGAAGAGCTTTGTCTGGTAAGGTTGGAAATAATAAAGCTGGTTTGGGTTCACACAAAGATAGAAGGCAATATACTGGTCCTAAAGATCCTTCTTCACTGGCTGTTCCAGGTCGTGGTGTCACTCAAGAGAGTTTGGACAGACTGGAATCAGTACAATTAGTTCATCAGAAGTGTTTAAAGAAGGATTTTCTTTTGTACTTTATGACTGATGGGACAGTATTTAAAATTGGTGAGAATGATATTGGCTTGAAATATTGGGAAGAACTAGAACATGTTCTGTATCTTTTCAAGGTGAATAGTCAAAGGACTCAATCAGTTGCAAATGTGCTCAGACAGAAAATGCTCCAGAATTTGGCAATCAGAGGGATGAAGTGCAATAGCAGATATGTTCCTAAGTACAGAGACTGGAATGGAAATCTCATTGAAATGAAGAAGGGTACTACAAAGTTGAAGACTGATTTGGGAATCACAGTACTTGACTTCAATTCACAGTCAGAGGAAGTGAAGTTTATCAGACTGGGAAATGAGATGAGAAGGAATAAAATCTATGATTTAAGATCTGCTATCTATCAAACAGATGAGAGTGATCCTCAGCTAAGAGAGATCAAGGAAGCTATGAAGATTGAGCTTGAGAATGCAGAGAGAAGATTGCTTATAGATTATCTCAGAACAACACCAGATCTTAAGGAGATTAGAGATTAAAGTCTGTAAGAATTTTTCTTGTTTTCTGTAGATTTTTGTTAAGTCAAGTTTAAACTCTGCTTGTTTGAATAAACACCGTGTTTGTATGAGATTGTTTTGACATCATCAATTATTGTTAACTTGTGCATTTTTACTAATGAACAAGTTGGGGGAGATTGTTAAATATAATTGATATGGTTAATATCAGTGTTTAAGTTTTACAGGGAAAAACAGAGTTTAAACAGGAAGCAGTCAGAGTTTAGTTAAACTCTGACAGTTGGAAGCTGAACAGAGTTTGCTATACGCTGACAATGGAAGCTCGACAGAGTTTGGTTAAACTCTGTCTGGAGGAAGCGCGTCTCCAGTCAACGGTGATTAAAGATTAATTGGAGATAATTATGGAAGCAATATCTTTACAGATTGGATAGCTGTTAAAGAGATTGAGTTGACTAAGGAGACGTGTAGCAATCGTAATTGATAACAATTGTATAGCTGATTTATAGGAGTATCAATTATCGATTGTATAGCAGTTGTATATCTTATAAATACAGTTAGGTTAACCCTAGAAGGGTATCGATCGTGTAATATAATATTTTTTCATTGTAACCTAAGAAGCTCTCTGTGATATTTTACATCACTGAGAGAGAAATTAATTCCAAACAATTTTTAAAGCTTTTAAAGAACTTATTGTTATTCTCTCATACTTAGTTCATTATAAGTGTGTATTCGGCCTAACACCTTGTTTCCATGGAAAAATTTGGTATCTTTTGATGATGTTTTCTCCTGCAAGATAATTAAGATAAAGTTTCAGTCAGTGAAAGAATACCTTAAATAGCCAAAGAAATTTAAAAAGTAAGGTCTACTAAGCTCTTAAAACATTCTATTTGTATTCATCTTCTGAAAGAAGCTACTGACAAGATAGAAATACAGAAGATAACAAGCATACCACTTCAACTTGGTTTGCAATTCGTTGCTCAAATTCCTCCATAACCTTGGTCAGCACAGATTCTATGAGCTGTTGTAAGCACCCAAGAAAACATTTGGTAAAAAATAAGACCAAGACAACAAAAGTTCAAACGCCTATATATTAGGAGAAAATAGTAGAGATGAGAGAGGAGTACAAGATGTTCAAACAACAAGTATCTCTTTCGTACTACCTAACCAGAAAAAGGGGTAAAATGTTTCACTAAGATTCACGTGGGAGTTCCCTAAAATATACATAGAACCATGCACATTTCTACTTACACTGGGAACTTCTTCAGCCTTTTTATCTAATATAACCACTCGAACAAGCATACTCAAAGAAGACTGCATACGGAAATACAAACAAGAAATTACTGTCTGCATTGGGTTAAAAAATTGCCATACCAGATGTGTAAAATATAGCTGGCTCATATACCATTTTACTAGACTCACTGTCGGGACCGAGGTTACTGAGGGTCTTTTCATTCATCGACATATTCGGATATTCCTTGACAAAGAGTTGTTAAACGACTCTGAATTCTTGCACACGTGATGTCTCATAGGTGTAGTAAGTTTTACATTTCCACCAAATTTCCACACTCCATTGCCACCAGCTTGTTTCCACTCGTTGTATGATTTGAGTGCCAAAACGGAATTTACAATCCTTGCAGATTTCCCTCCCTGGAAAATCGCACATTATTATATTGCCTTTATTGTTCGAAAACTAGTGTGGAACCAAATTCCAATTATGCTCTTAGCAATCAAAATCTTCAAATTCTGCATCAAGTTGTTGTGACTGATATTTACCTATTCCAAGTCAGATGCTTCAAAGGTCGGAAGCCCCATATCTTGCACAGACAAAAGAAAGTTCCTCACATATTTGAACTATTGATAGGCCTCCAAGTTCCTCACAAGAAATTCGCTCAGTAAAATTGTGTAATGTTTCCAAGATCATGAACAAATATGCCATGTGCAGACACTATACATAATATAAAAGCAATAGATATTAAACAATTAGTGTCATTATTCATCTAGCCAAATCAAAATTTCGATAAAAGCATCGTTGGGACAGTATTCAGTAGAGCTCTCACTCTAAATACACACACCACACACGCTTACATGGCATCAAATGAAAGCTGTTGTTCAATCCCCACCCCTTCCCTGAATGGAAACACAAATCTTAAAAATCCCCAAATTAACATCAAACAAACACAAAACTTGAAAGTCCCCAAATAAACATTAAACAAACACCTACGAACAATTAGGATTTTTAAAAACTACAAAAAAAAAATGTAAAAACCCCCAAATTTTAGGGTTTACAAATCTTAAATTAAGAGCTACAAATCGAATGGAGCTATTAATTATTCAAATACAAATTGAGAGAAAGAGGAAGGTTTTGTTACCTGTTTGAGAACATGCTTCGGATTGTTAGCAACTACAAAAAATCAATTGAAGAGAATGAGATATGGATATATATATATATATATATATATATATATATATATATATATATATATATAGAGAGAGAGAGAGAGAGAGAGAGAATGAGAACGAGGGAGAAAGAGAATGAGGGAGATATATATATATATATATATATATATATATATATATATATATATATATATATATATATATATATATATATATATATTAGTAAAAGATTGAGATTGAGAGAATGAGTAAAAGATTGAGAATGAGAGAGAGTGTGAGAGTGAGAGAGAGGTACCTGTTCGAGAGAGAGCGAGAGTGTATGAGAGAGATGAGAGAGTGTATGAGAGAGGGACTTAACTATTTTTCCCCAAAAATTATTACCCGGCCGATTTTCCCCCAAAAATTTCATTTCCCCCCCAAATATAATTTTAACACTTTTGTTAATATCTACGATAACATCTTTATAAATGTTGGCTTTGTTAATCAAAAAAATTTAAGGCAACATACATTGACATGTATTGCAACATCACAATAAAAAGTTGGCTTACATCAAAATTAAGACATCTAAGGCTACATTTTACATGCCAACATTGGTTTTAGGTGTTGGTAAAGACCATATATGGTGTAGTGATCACTGGGTGAATTTTGTTTCATAACATGAATATTCATGAGGTCTCTGTACCTTACTCGCATAAGATAGATGGAGTAGTTGCAGACTCAAGTTACTCTCTAACTGGAGATGCATAATGATTGTGATTGGTTCGGTCTATCACCGAATCTAAGGATATTATTTATGAATGGACTAATCATTCCTTAAACAAGATACCATGAAAGGAAATATTAAAAATTTCCTATTAATTCTGGAATGTATTTTGGCATTCTTAGAAATATTAAAAATGTGGGGGTATCTTGAAGCGAAAATAATAAAATTTTCTTTGAATTCTAGAATGTAGAGAAACATTCTTAGATATATTTAAAATGTGGGGGTATCTTGAGGATGTCTTGATACCTATACCTATAAGGTTAAGGAGTTCCAAAACCAATTGAGATTTTTTGGATGGATATATAGACAACGATGGAGTCTAACGATATCATGTAGTCTATAGATAAATCTAATTTGTGAGATTCATAAGAATGTAATTACGGAATCTAGGAATGCTTCTATGATGAGTTAGTAGTTCCTTGTAAATCTGTAAATATATCCGAATAAATTTTTGAGTTATTGGATGAATGCGAGATTGAACCTAGACAGAGCAAAAGACTTGGAAAATCTGAAATTTTGCTTGAAGGTAAACCTCAAAGCTTGAGAGAAACTATGAGAATTCTCTGATGATCCTACGAGAAAGAGGATATCAGTAGAGAAATTGACTAGATTAAGAAGACAATAAATCAAGATTTCTAACACGTATGTTAGAAAATGAACTGTGACACTTTTCAAATTAATATGATCTCTCTATATTCTTTGTGGGGGAAAAAGGATGTTAAGAAATAGAGAGAAGTGATTCCATGTGACAGAATCGTGTTTAATAGTGATTCCATGTGACAGAATCGTGTTTAATAGCGTATGAATCTTTTTGCGAGATAGATGCCATTTGGGAAGAATTTTCAAATTAGAAAATAAATATATGGGTTATAGAAAAGTAAAAGGTCAGACTGATAATTAAAAGATTACAGTCAAAAGTGGAGACCTAACTTACTTTATGATATACTCTTGAGTTACGAGAATATGGTTCGTCAAGATGATACTTAAATTGTTGGCTTTGTGAAATTTAAAAGTACATCAATGAACTTTGGAACAGTATTTCTTGGTTTCTCTGGCTAAGGCAAGAGTGGAAAGTCTGTATTTTGGTGATTATGTTGATTGAAACAACATAGATACGAAAATTGGCGTATAAAATTTGATATTATTGTGATATGCTATGACTTCATAATAAACGATATTGTTGCCACTTTGAGGACGCTCAAATTTGGTAACTGAGTGAATGAGTATTGCCAGTTTAGGGACGCTTAAACTTGGTAATGAGATAAATTGAAATTACTAATTTTTGGGACGCTAAAAATTGGTAATGTCAATGACGAATTGAAGCCGTAGCTGATGATTGGTAAAGTAATTACCAAAATGTGACATATGCCAATTCTGAGATATCAAATTGATAGAAAATCAGTGAATTGACAAGTGTGTATATGGTCTTTACAAATGAGATGATAAAATTATTGTAATTGCACGTGAGTGATCTGATCATTACGAGAAGTACTGACAAGATGATCATCTCTAGCAATTTGGACGAAGCTTAAAGTTTTGATTTTGGAGATTAAAAATCTTAATAACTTTAAAAGTCGTAAAGGATACATGTGACACGTTGATGATGTGAATCTTGAAGAGATCAATGTAACTAAATCTAGTATAGCTAGAATGAATATGTATGATGTATCTATCCAAGTATAAATGAACAAGGATCTCTCAAGAATAATTGAAAGTTTTTTGTACATTTTAAAATTGTACAAAATTAGACATAGGCTACACAGTGGATAAACTGAGTAGATGCACGAGTCAAATGGAAGTCTCTTGAATGTGATTGAAATGAGACTAAGGTGTTTGAGATATACTCGTGAGTTTGGGCTGCATTGTAAAAGACATCTAATTCTACTATGTGGATATAGTATGGATGTTAGATGTTTGACTTTAAGAACTTAAAGGCCACTTGTGAATATAGTTCACATTAACGAAAGCAGCCATGTCATGGAATCCTAGATAGACGATTAAACATAGCTTGAATACGAGTCTATTGCATAATTAGTATGCATGTAAGAAGGTGAATTGGTAGTCACTTTGTAAAGGATATTCCTAAATGACAAGAAAATGTGTTTTCAATATGCATTTATTGGGTAAATAATTTGTAAATTTGGAGATCACATAGTTGTATATGAAATGGTATGTCTCGCCTCTACGACGAGGATATAATATCATTAAAACAATTACTCTCGACGAAAATTATCAAGATTGCTTTGGTAAAGAAAAGTCAAATGATAATGTTGTGGATCCACTAACCAGATGGTTAAACTTAGATAATCTGGTTAAACCAAGAGAATCTGGTTATACTGAGAGATAGTTGTCAAATCATCGAGAGGGATGGGCCTTAAGCCTATTGCTTAACGGCATCATGGTGGACACCCAACCATTACTGACTGGAGATCCCAAGAACTTGGTTCAATGGTCCAACTAAATCATGATGACCAAATCACTGTGGGGGTAACCCCTGGCTTGTTCCTATGATGAGGAAACAGTGAGACCCGTAAGGTACGAGGGTAAGCTATTAAGCTTTTAATGATCTTTCGGTGAAGACATGGAGTTCAAGATTTGAACGCGTGGAATTCAGTTGAGTAAACGTGGGTTACTCTATAAGATAAAGATCACCTATGTGGAAGAGAAGTGGGGCCACTTCAAAGGAGAATTGCGAGGCACAATTCTTTAGAAACTCTTGCAGAACCAGGACGATGTTCCATGGCCAAAATGGACATAATCATGAGAGCTAAACGAGTCAAAAAGGATAAAGTGATAAGTATATCATCGTTTACACAAACGGTTGAACAGTTCAAGGACAAGCACGTCTACTGTCTACCAGTAAAGTCGGTATGCTTACTCAACCGAATGTTCAAGGAGCATTTTCGACCTATTGTATGCTATATCTGATCGAAGAATCTCAAGCTATTGTAAAGTCGGTATGCTATATCAATCTCATCCATGTGGGGGATGTTGGAATATGGATTCGATTATAATTTGAATTCATTGATTCGATAAAATCAATTCCGTTTTTACTACGGATTTTTTGCCACCGCCTTATTATAATTAATTAACACGGTTAAGTAATTAAGGAAATTGCCACCGATTTAATTGATTAGCGAGGCTAATTAATTAAGGCAATTGTGTTAAGGAAATTGCCACCGATTTAATTAATTAGCGCGGCTAATTAATTAAGGCAATTTTGTTAAGGAAATTGCCACCGATTTAATTGATTAGCGTGGCTAATAAATGTAAGGCAATTGTGTAGCGCACAAGTCTTCTCATCCTATAAATACTCATCTAGAGTTTTAGGATTAAATACTCGAAAACACACATCCTCCTCTCATATACAATCTCTTCTTTTCCTCTGGTGATAGTTCTTGCTCGTATCAAGCTCGCTGTGAGTGACGCTCATCTGTAGTCTCACTGCAATCTGTTTTATCCTGGGAGGCGTTTCGCTCGCACATACGGTGAGGGCTAATACGCTTTAAGGAGACAGTCACGCACTGGACTCGGGTTTTTCGTTCCTTGTCTCCTCTTTTGTCTGTTTTAATTATACACATAACTGTTACTCACACACGCACAAATATTATACTGTTTGTATTTATCGCAGATTGTCTAACAAATAAAGTGTATTTAATATAATTTTAATAGGTACAATTAATGACTAATTAAAATCCTATTAAATGCAAGGAAATTATTTTAATAAAAAAATCAAAAATGTGAAAATTCAAGAAAAATATTTTGAAGCTTCAAAGTGAAAGTCTCTCCGATCTCCGACTATTATTATATATATATATATATTCTGCTATCTTTACAATAATAGAAATATTTTTTGTAAGATAGCACCTCAAAAAATGTCCTTGAAACCACTCAATTCTCCATTCTTTAGCCACTATCGGATACCTATAAACAGGGATAGAACCAGGAATTCAAAGTGGGGTGGGCCTGAGAAGTCTTTATCGAAGCTTTACTCGCCGATCACCCATATCATCAAATTCATCAATCATCGATTCTATATCAATTTTTTTGGCAAATTGTCTTTCTATATATATAACCATAATATCTCCAAGAAATGCATCATCCATCTTGCTACGAAGATCAGTCTTGAGAATTTTCATAGCTAAGAATGGTCTTTTAGTTGATGCCGTGGAAACAGGAAGAGTTAAGATAAGACGGATCAACCTATCAATTAAAACGAAAACTTTTGACTTTCTCGTCTTGACCAATATGTGACACATCTCCGAAATAGTTGTAATATTATGAAATTGAGCACCACTAACAACGTCAAGCTCATAATGTTCCAACTCACTTCTTAATGCTTCAATATCAAATCCTGTAAATTCATGGAGATAAAAGGTCTCTGCGAGATGACAAATTTTATCAATGTCAAACGATTTGAAATGATTGTGAGGATCCAATGCTGAAGTCAGAGTAAGGAGCTCAATTGCTTCATCATTAAATCTAATATTTAACTCCTTAACTTGATATTCAATCACTTTGATAAATACATCAAAGTGGTAATGATGTTCAAGAGTAACATCATCTCTTTGAGAGCATGATCTGCAACTACCGACGGTGTAAAGAGCATTCAAATCTGGCACAAGAACACTATATTTAATACAAAATGACAACACTTCCGCAATAAAATCCTCCCACCCTTCTGCTCTAAGCTTCTCCAGGAGCGTTTTCGTAGTTGATGCCAAACTAATAGCATTTAAAATATCCTGAGACTTCTCTTGCAAAGCTTTACATAACACATTGGTGATTCCCATGGTTTTATGCATTAAATATAATAGAAATACAAAATCAAAAGACCTCATGTGTATGTATTCTCCACTAGCTCCACCCCGAATGGAATTTGTAGACCCATTGGTGCTGAGATCTGAAAGAAATATACCCACTGCACTGTACATTGCAATCATGCCACGGACCGAAGAAAAATGAGAACTCCACCTTGTTGTTCCACTCTCTGTAAAGTAACCATTTGATTGGCGCCTTTGCTAGTACCAATTTCTCCACTAGCAATCATCTTCTCTAGTTCAAGCTTGTGAATGTCCTCAACTTTAGTCTTACGTTTTGGAGAAGCATTTACAAAATTAACTATGGAAGTTAGTTTCGAACAAAATAACCAAACTCCCTGGACATCATTAGAAGCAGCAACTAGAGCTAGTTGTAAACGATGTGCAAAGCAGTGCACATAGTATGCTTGTGGACACTCTTGTAAAATCGAAGCTTGTAGACCATTCCACGCATGTTGGACGCTGCATTGTATCCCTGTCCTCGCAAATTACAAGCATTAAGATCGAAATAAGCCAAGGCATCAAATATAACCTTCTTTAAAGTAGATGCATTTGTGTTTTGAACTCCTAATATTGCAAAGAAACGTTCCTGAACAAGACCACCATCATCAACAAATCTAATAATAATCCCCATTTGTTCGTGAGTAGAACTATCTTGGGCTTCATCTACCAGAATGCAGAACTTTGCATTTCCAATCTCTTTACGAATTTCCTTCCTCACACTATTGGCTAGAAGGTGTAAAACTTGCTTCTGAATGAGGGGACTGGTATAAGTGGCATTCCCAGGAGCATTCCCCATAGTAGCCAAGCCAATATTATCATTTAATTGTCCCACAAATTTTAGCAATTCAATGAAGTTCCCACAATTTTCAGAGCCAAGAGATTCATCATTACCTCTAAATGCACAACCTTGTAATGCAAGCCAACGGACGCATCTGATTGTTGCCTTAACACGCAAACGGTTCCTTAGAACTTCTTCTTGAGATCGCACTCGCAATACATTATCAATTCGTTGAAAAGGCTTCATTAAATTTTACAGGAGCTCACAGCAATATTATGTTGTGAACAAGGAACTCCTACATGTTGTGAAAAAGCAGAGTCTCTTGAAGATGAAATTCTCTTCTAGCTGTTAAACCCATTCACTGTATATGTTTCACTTCTTGGCGGATTTTTTTCAAATAAAAAACAAGGTAAACAATAAGCCCGGTCTTTCGCCCGAGAATATTCAAGCCACTGAAACCTTTCATACCATGAAGGATTAAATCTTCGATTTTGCTTTTCTCCTTCGGCTTTAGTTAGTGGATAATCATCACGATTAAGACTCCATCGATATGGCCCAATCTTGAGATATTCTCGACGAACTTCATCCCATTGTTCTTTTGGATATTCATGTATTTGGCGACGCAAGCCCGGATCACGTTCAAAAGTAACACCTACTTTAGGTTCCACTACCACATTGTGTACTATCTGAGGTTCCACTTGCTGCACAGCCTGCACTTGCACAACTTGAGGCACAACATGTTCATCTTGATCGTTATTTACTTTCTGAGCTTTTTTAGGATGAAAAAACATGGAAATCTTTTGCGAAGATGGGCCATTATGTTTAGACATTGAAAACCTAATCCCCAAATTAGATACATCAATTATAAACTTAGAAGTTACAACTGAATTGCTAAACTACAAGTAAAACCCCCAATTTAAACAACAAATAAAAACTATGGTTTACCCCCAATTCATCAAATTCGTATATAACATAACAAGTACAATTATAAACTAAGAATATCATTGTAGTTGAATAAGAAAATCATCAAACAAATTACAAGTATAAGAACTAGAAGAAAGAAATTTCAATTTTCAATATAGAAAAAGAGAGAAATATTACATGAGAAAGAGTACGGATAAGAAAATTCTCTTAAATAGTTGCAAAAAGGGCTCGGCTCTGTTTATCTAGTTTCTCCAGACCTCCCGTATATTACTCTAATATCTAATTTCTAAACACTGACAGATAGTTTTAGTATTAACAAGGCATACGAGGTTTAATAATTTTTAGTTTGAATGGGCTGGACAAAACTTAAACTGGGCTATGGGCTTAATACTTTGTTAGAGCATTCACATCCCATCCCCCATCCCTATCCCCATCCCCATAATTTGAGGATTTGTTCAACTTTTCTTCTAAAATACCCCTCCATCCTATTCCCCATTTTGGGGTTTAGTTTTAGGGTCATAACTCAAGTCCCCATATTTAGGGACTTTGTTCATTCCCCCAAAACCTTCCCCAAACCCTCTCTCTCTTCATATAATAATATTAAATTGTATTTATAATAGTGGGTGAGTTTTGTTAGTTAAAATTGTAAGTGAAAGAGAGAGAAAGAAGTAATATAAAAAAGAATATAGGGATAGGGGAATGGAAAATGGGGAATGGGATGTAGAAACTTTTTGATAATTTTGGGGATTTACTATTTTTATTTGGGGATTTACCATTTTTAGTAAGTTTTTGGGGTTGGGGATGGGGATGGGATGTGAATGCTCTTAGGTCTTCAAAAAATAGTATATAACTACTAATTTTTTTAAAAAAAATCACCCTGGGCTTAAGCCCAGGTCAGCCCAGGTGTACTTCCGTCCGTGCCTATAAACAAGTTCAATTTTAAGATTTAAATTAGAGGCTGGGTGGCAAGATAAAAACGTAAATGCATGTATAAAATATACACACACAAGTCCAAACAATGGAAGTTTGTCAAGCTTTGGGACACATTTACCGGGCCACAAAACTGATCAGCAAAGGGCATGTGCACAAAGCTGTTCACCAACAATAACTTGGTGCATCTAATTACTATTTTCTATCTACTAGGAGATCACACTTGGAAGTATAAAAGGAAACTAAAAAAACCAAACCAAACATACCCAGTATATCCCGCTTAGAGCAGGGTCTGGGGAGGGTAGGTACTACGCAGACCATGCCCCCACTTTTAAAAGTGGGGAGGCTGTTTCCGTGAAGACCCTCGGCTATGTGCACAACATATACGGTGTGTGAAATACACAAAGAAATGTAAAAGCTATGCGACAAAGTTCACAGCAATACCTGAGCCCATGGCGTTCTCCACACGGGACTTACCTACCATGCCTATAGATACCACCAAGCAAAGCTCCTTGGACGATAAGGCCATCCGAGACAACCCGACTCTGAGGTTCTCCACTACAGAGCCATCCCCTAGAAGAGAGTTCACCACTCTGATCTGCCGCCTCCACGAACACCTGTCGGCGGTCATGGTCTCACTTAGGTTCATAGCCTTCAAATCCAACCTAAGTTGCTCTTCCCATGACCTCCTCGGTCTGCCTCTCCTCCTCACCCCAACAACCGAAATACTCTCGACCCTTCTCACTGGGGCTAGGACTTATTTTCGGGTAAAAATTTCATATTTTAATAAATTTTTTTAATACAAGTATTTAATGTATGTTTGAGATTCTATAAGTTGAAAAAAAAAAAAGTTAACTTTTTTCAAGAAAAAGTTAGGAATCTCTAACTTTGTCTTAAAATAAGTTGACTTATTTTTGAAAAAAAGGTCCCCAAACACACCCATAATCAATATTGTTAATATTATTAATCATACTCCGTTACTGAAGATGGAAAATTCGAGATTCATTTCGGGAAAAAAAAATACCAGATTCATTTGAAACTAATACACATGTAGATCTAATTAAATACAGTCATACTGACAAAATGGTCTCAAATTTCTTGGAGACTTGGAGATATCAACCTCTAATCTATTACAATACTACAATTATATATATAATCAATTCCTAATTAATAATAATAAAAATTAACATTAAAGAAATCTTCTTATAATAATAATAATAATAATAATAATAATAATAATAATAATAATAATAATAATAATAATAATCAAACAACACTTTCTATTATGTTAATAGTCATCTTTAGGATAATAATCAATATTTCCTAACATATTAGGATGATAGAGATTTTCCATAAAGTGATGAGCAAGAAAACAAAGATGAATGGAAGACTGTGGTTGACATTATTTAAAATAAGTTACTTTTGATTTAATGGAGGTGTTTTTAACTTAAAGGAGAAGGTAAAGTTGTTTACTTTAAGTTGAATGAATGTGTTTGGGTAATTTTACTTAAAGTTAAATGGGGATTTAATAATTTTGTCTTAAAGTGATATTTGACTTAAAAAAATTATAATTTCATAATATTTTAACTATACAAGAGTCCTGAAACAAAAAATAAAAATAAAAAAAATTGGATAAGTCATAAGTCATAAGTCAAAAGTACCTAAAAGAATTTATGACTTAAAAGAGTTTTTTAACTTAAAACTCAGCTTTAAGCAAGTTACATAAACAGAGCATTTTTAACTTAAAGGAGAGAGGCTGAAAGCTTGTTACACAGTTGGCCTAAACATGCGGAACGACTCAGTATAAAGTTTAATCTTTTTTATCCCACTTTGCATTAAAGTAGCATTGTTACTTTTTTAGGGGTCATTTGTTAAATTTGAATAGCATTTGAATAAAAAAAATGAATACCATTTGAATAAAAAAACTTATTATTTAAATACTTTAATATTTTTTAATATTCATTAGTATTGCAACTCGTACATAATAGATAAATATAATTATTGACCAAAAAATGTTTTAATTTGTCCTAATAATACACATAATTCTAATTAATTTAATTGATTGTCCATAAAAAACTCATATGTTTACAATTCAGAAAAAAACTTATGATTATTTTTTATATATAAATATTTGTAATAATTTTTTCATAAGAAAGAAATTGCAAAATAAAAGAGCAAATAAAATTAACTAACATAAAAGAAATTTTACAATTAAAGAATGATGGTACTAAAATGATTTTAAAGGCCCATTCTGATCAAAATCTGGACGACAGAAGCTTGATTTTGTAAGATGTGTCATTAAGAAAAAAATATGTGTCGTCCATATACACAGATGCAAATCAAACAATCTTAATGATAGAAAAATATCTCGTCCAGCTACATTAGTTTCATCCAGGTGTTAACAAATGAGCCCTTAGCCTTTTCTTTTCGTTGTCCTGTTAATGACGCTCAATGGGGCTCAAATTTAGAGCCAATTTGTGTACGGCTTTGAAGCCCCTAAAATCATTTTCTATTTTAAGTTGAAAAATGATTGTTTGTGTAAATAATTGGTAGGAGATATTTTTTTGAATGACTTATTTGTTTTGAGAATTTCATTTGATAAAAGTTAATATTATTATTTAAATAAATAATTTATCAAATTTATTTTTATGTTTACATTTTAATAATTTATAAGTCATTTATAATATAAAATTATCCAAACAGATATTGATTTAAAATTTTCACAATTTTAAGTCGTATGTAATAATTTTAAATTTAGTCAAACGGACTCTTAATATGTTACCTCCGCGGACCTAAGGTCTAAGTTGACAGAAATTGTCAATTTTTAGGTATGTATATTACTTTAATACATATTTTTTAAGGTCAATAAAAGAATTGAAAACACAAGTTCATTTTCCAAATAGTCATAATATTTAGAGAAAGGGCCCTTTTATTTACAATTTGAAGTTAAAATGTCCAAAATATCATAATTTGGAAATATGATCCTTAGCATCACAAAGTAACGCAACATTTTGTAACGTTTATAAGAAAAATTCAGATCAATTTGTTTTCTTATTGGGCTGGGTCTTGTGGGCTGCTGCTCAGTCTTTTTCTTCAACCAAGAAACGCAAGAAGAAAATGTGTTTCATGTTTTTTAATTTTTCTTTGAAGCGTGTAACGCAATTCGAACTTGCGTGTTTACCTGCTTTTCTGCAAAATTCATGGGAAAATGCATGTTCAACATGCGTTTTTTTTATGAAAATGGTCATTTTTATGGGTTATGAGATTTAGGATTTTTTAACTCCAAATTGTGATAGTAAGGACCAACATCCTAATATTTAACCACTAGCTAGATAGGAGTACAAGATATAAAGATTTCGATATTATAATAAAAAAAATTAATAGACGATTCGATTGGCTTATATTGAATTATGGATATATCAAAAACCATCAACCCTTGCTCTTAATCTTTCTTCCTCGTCGCACGTTAGTATATCACACAAAATAGCCTGCATGGCTGCTTTTATAGCTGATAAATTGATGTGAATATACAACTTATGTGCTTGTGTTATATATAGAATCAGAATATAAGTGTGTGTATGTGTGGTTAATGGTGAAGCAGGAGAGTAATGTAAGAGAAATATAACTCTTGTATTACTGATATGAAGCTTGTATATTACATACAGAAGTAACTAATTTATACAAGAAAGATGAACAAGAAAGTCTATGCTATTAGGTACAAAGTTGTACAAAGTCTATGTAGCAGCCGAAAGTGAGTAGCATAAAGTCTTTGTAGCACAAAGTCTAATGTAGTAGCTGTACTTTAACACTCCCCCTCAAACTTAAGATGGTTGAAAAACCAACTTCAGTTTGCAATCACGAAATGAACCAAGAGGAAGAGATTTCGTGAAAATATCTGCAACATTATGTGCACTAGAGATAGCATGAAGACGAACCGTTCCTTGTGCAACCTGTTGACGGGTGAAATGACAATCAATCTCTATATGTTTAGTGCGTTCATGAAAGACATCATTGTGAGCAATGTCCCTGGCACTTTTGCTATCACAGTAGATAATAGTAGCTGGAGAATGAGTTACAGTCATTTCTTCAAGTAACCATCGTAGCCAAATTAATTCCTGCGTGGTGTTAGCCAGAGCTCGATATTCTGACTCATCACTGAATTTTGAGGCAAGGGATTGTTTCTTACAGCGCCAAGAGATAAGGGAGTCACCCAGAAAGAACAAAATCCTTTAGTAGAACATCTGGCAGTGGGATCACCACCCCAATCAGCATCAGAATATGCATGTAACTCAAGTGATGAGTTGTATGCATAATGTAATCCATGAAAGATGGTGCCTTTGACATAACGAAGTATGTGAAGGACAGCTGTATAGTGAGGAGTGCAAGGAGCTGCCATAAATTGACTAACAATATGAACAGCATGAGCAATGTCGGGATGAGTGACAGTAAGATAAATCAGACTTCCTACCAACTAACGATACAATGTAGGGTTGTCAAGTAGGTCACCATCTTTGGAGTTAAGTTTGACCCCGTATTCCAAAGGTGTAGATGTAATCTTAGTGTCGCTGATTCCTGATTTCAACAACAGATTAGATGCATACTTAACTTGAGAAAGGGTGTAGCCAGTGGGTACAGAAGAAACCTCAAGACCCAAGAAGTAGCTTAATAAACCAAGAACTTTCATTTCAAATTGCTGACTAAGAAACTTTTTGAGATCAGAGATACCTGCAGTATCATCTCTAGTGATAATCATATCGTCAACATAGAGGAGGAGAAGAACAATTCCTCGATCGATCCGTTGAATGAAGAGAGCATGATCATATGGACTAGAAGAAAATCCTAGCTCACTAATGACTTTGCTAAATTTCTCGAACCAAGCTCGAGGTGCTTGTTTTAGGCCATAAAGTGCCTTGTTAAGCTTGAGCACTTGACCTGGAGAGAGATCAAAACCGGGAGGAGGTTTGAGATAAACTTCTTCATCTAAGTCGCCATTAAGGAAAGCATTTTTGACATCCATTTGCCACATATCCCACTGTTTTGATGCTCCAACAGCGAGTAAACTTTGAACCGATGTAAGACGAGCAACTGGTGCAAAAGTATCCTCATAATCAATGCCATATTCCTGGGTAAAGCCTCTAGCAACTAGACGAGCTTTATATCTCTCAATAGAGCCAACAGCATTTGTTTAATTTTATAGATCCATCGACAACCCACGGCTGTTTTGCCAGGTGGCAAGGTAACCACATCCCAAGTGTGATTTTTGTCTAATGCCTGAAGTTCTTCTGCCATAGCCTCCTGCCAAAAAGGGTTAACACTTGCCTCTCTATATGTTTGAGGCTCGTGAAATGATTCTATAGCAGAATATACATTATAATCAGTAAGACGAACAGAAGGTTTTCTTACCCGAGTAGATCGATGAGCATGCTCATCTGAAGAGGATGGTAAAATGGGAGGCTCAGTACTGGAATCCTCAGACTGTCCTGCTGTAGGGATAGTAGTAGATGGAGATGGTTGTGTGTGCTCAACTGAAGGATCTACTGAATGTATATCAGAAGAAGATATTGGAGATTCTACATATTCATCACTGGGATTTAGATCAATAAAAGGATCTGTAAAGTGAGAAATGCTAGTAGAGGTGTCAATGTGAAATTCTGACATAGATGAGAACATTTTATGCTCCCAAAAAGTGACATTACGAAAGACACGAAGACGTTGTGAAATAGGATCCCAACATCGATATCCTTTCTGACCACTACCATAGCCAATAAAACAACAAAGACGTGCACGTGGTTCAAGTTTTGTCCTCTCATGTGGAGGAAGAAAAACAAAACAAGTAGAACCTAAAACCTTAAGAGAATCATATGATGGAGTTTCTTCATATAATTTTTCATAAGGGGAAACATTATTAATAACAGGAGAAGGAATCATGTCTATGGTGTGAACAGCAGTGAGTGCAGCTTCTCCCCAGAAGTATTATGGACAAGAAGAAGAAATGAGAAGGGCTCGAATGGTGTCAAGAATGTGTCTATGTTTACGTTCAGCCCGACCATTTTGTTGAGATGTGTAAGGGCAAGAACTCTGTGCAAGGGTACCATAAGAAGCTAAAAAATTTGTAAGATCAGATTCTTTATATTCTTTGGCATTGTCGGCACGAAAAAGTTTGATTTTCTTTTTAAACTGAGTGTGAATCATTGTGGCAAAATTTTTGTAAGTTTCTCCTAATTCTGAACGATGTTTCAGGATATATATCCAAGTGAAACGAGAAAAATCATCAACAAATATCACATAATATCTCGATCCCCCTATAGTGGGGGTTGGAGAGGGACCCCAAATATCAGCATGAATAAGATCAAAAGTAGAAGATGATGTTTCATAATGAATAGGAAAAGGAAGTACATGTTGTTTTGCTAGTTTACATGACACACATTCAATTTTGTCTTCACTTACACTTCCTAAAAGACCCTTAGAAACAAGATAATGTAAACGAGTGGAAGATGGATGGCCTAACCGAGAGTGCCAGGTACTAGATGAAATCGCACAAGCTAGATGAGATGATGATTTTGGTGTAGGTAGATAAAGAGAAGTGAGCTCAAACAACTTTCCACATCTACGTCCTGTCCCAAGTGTTTGATTTGTCTAAGGATCCTGTACCTGACAACCAAAAGGGGTAAAAATAACATCAAGACCAAGATCACAAATTTGGCCAATAGAGATAAGATTAACTGAAAGATTTGGAACAAAAAATGTGTCAAGGAGGGAAAGATCTTCAGTAGATACATTTCCGATGTGTGACACATTTAAGCTAGAACCATCTGCTATTTGAATGGTTGGAAGAAAAGAACTCTGTATCTTCGTGGTAAATATGGATGAATCATTTGTCATATGATTGCAACAAGCAGAATCAAAATACCAAGAATTACCTGAGGTGGCAGAGAATGCAGTGGAAGAAGAGCCAGTTTTAGATAAAACCTGTTTGAGTAAAGAAGTAAGCTCAGTAATGGATGTTGTAGGTGTAGTGTCTGATGTAGATTCAGAGGTTGCAGCAACAAAGGACTGAGATAATTTGTTTGGATGAAAAGATGGCTTTTTCTTGCAGAACTGAATCGAGTAATGACCCTTTTGATGGCAATGTTGGCATGTGTGATTGCGAAGTGTTGTACAATCCTTAGTTATGTGTCCATTTTGACGAAAAAACCTGCAAAAAGGTTTGTCAGAAGTAGGTACTAGAGGTACCGCAAGGACAGTTTCAGCCATGGGGCTGGTTTTGCTAATGCCGAGTCGAGTTTCGTCGGAAATGAGTTCAGTTAAGGCACTTTCCAAAGAGGGCAGCGGAACACGGTGGAAAAGAGCAGCTCTAACTGGTTCGAAATTCTGAGTGAGAGCCATCAAAAACTGGATGAGTCGTTGTTGATCACGATACGCCTGATAGAGTGTGGCATCCTCTGTGTGTAACTACTTAGGTTCAGACAAAGTTAGCTGATCCCAAAATGGTTGTATTTGGGAAAGAAAATCTGCTACTGGTTGATCGGGCACGTGTTTCTGTTTACTTAAGAAATTCAGAATCTGATATTGGTGAGAAAGATCAAATGTTGTGTACCTAGATGCCAATAAATCCCAAATTTCTTTTGCCGTTTCGAAATTTCCGAAATGCAAATTAATTTTAGAAACAGAAGAGTTTCTAAAAATGTGATAGTTTGATGATTTTTGACATCCCATTCCCCAATGCGATCTTTGAACTTTGACTCATCTTCATCTTTTCCTTTAGTCGGAATAGTAAAATCCCCATTTACATAGCGCCAAATTCTTTTTCCTTTGAGAAAACTTTTCATAGCTTGAGACCAAGCTAAATAGTTCGAGCCATTCAAAATGGTTTGAATAGGGGAACTATTATCGTTATTCATGATAAGTTTTGGGTTCAAGGATAAAAGATGTAAAAATTGGACTTGTAAGGACTGGACTGTGTATATTTAAAAGATCAAGGCTCTGTTTAGAGGATAAGTAAAAACTGAGGTATTAAAATGTAATATAGCCAAATATTTTAAGGGCCGTGTATGAGTTTGAGCCCAATAAATAAAAATGTTGGCCCAAATAAAAAAAACAAATGGGCTGATAAAACAGATTTACGTTGTATACGTTTGTGTGCTGTATCGTATGTGTGTATCAATCATACTTTAACACCAAATATATCTCTCGTCTCTGAGAGATATACCGAGATGTTAAGCGGGTTTGAAGAAGATGATTCGCAGCGATGGTCGGAATGGTTGAACGAAGCAGTGGTGAGAGTCTTCGATCGGAGTGGTGGTTGTGGGATTGAACAGAGGAGGGGAGAGGGAGAATGGTGGCTGTTGAGTTGGTGGACGGGAAAAGGAAAAGAGATGTTGGTAGAGTTTGGTGGTGAAGAAGATGGCGCGGTGGAATGAACGGCGCCGAAGGAATGGTGAGGCAGGAGGAGGGACAGTGGGCTGCGCCAACTGTTTGTTTTAATGACTGAAAGAGTTTGTCACCGGAAACGATGACTTTGGCCGAAAAACACTGAGGTAAGGAGCTTAAAGCTCTGATACCATGATAAATTGATGTGAATATACAACTTATGTGCTTGTGTTATATATAGAATCAGAATATAAGTGTGTGTATGTGTGGTTAATGGTGAAGAAAGAGAGTAATGTAAGAGATGTAAAAGAAATATAACTCTTATTTTACTGATATGAAGCTTGTATATTACATACAGAAATAACTAATTTATATAAGAAAGATGAACAAGAAAGTCTATGCTATTAGGTACAAAGTTGTACAAAGTCTATGTAGCATCCAAAAGTGAGTAGTATAAAATCTTTGTAACACAAAATCTAATGTATCAGCTGTATTTTAACAATAGCTAAATCTTCTTCTACATTTCGATGACCAGATTAGAAAAGCAGTGTAATTATACTACGACCCAAGTGAATGTACTGTACAGCTATTATGCTTTCTCGTGTGCTATGATTAATTTATCAACTGCAAAGTGTATAAAAGCTCAACGTAATTAGTAACTCCAAGCCAAACACCGTCTGGATTGAGTTGTCTAATTAGTGATTATAAAAATATATTATAAAAATATTATAAATAAAGAGTAGAGATTAAATCTCATATCTCATATATTAATAGAGGTTAGAGATTTTCATTCGAGCAATTACCTATTATATGCTATTATATAATAAGAGTAAGAGGGATAATAAAAAAGTACTATCATAGGTCAAAGGTTCGACTCTCAATAACTACATAATATTTAATAAATTTTTAGTATGATAAATTAATGTTAAAATTATATCTTATTATATAATAAGAATAAAATATTCTTACATTATATGATTTAATTTAAAAGTTAAAAATTATAAAGTTCAAGTAGATTTTAAAATTTGCATCTTTACTTAACTTCATCGGTTCGTTACTGTTCACTGAAGCGTTCACAACCAGTTTAATTAGCAACATACCAGGAAGCAACACCAACACATCACTGCATGGGAGCAACCCACCATCTGATTAGTATGTAAAGCCAACTAGCCAAGCACATAAAGCTACGAGACAAAATAATAATATTATTATTATAATTATATCCGAATATATGTATAATCCAAAAAAAAGATAGAGGTTTAATATAATTAACTACATGTTAAATATTTTTATACTACTTTATAACCGTACAATTCACGAATCATTTTTTTAATATTTATAATTATATTAATTCACGAACTTTTCCTAAAATATATAATTTTTTAAACTTTAGATATTTTTAATTTTAACAGTATAAATACTTATTCTTAATGTACTGTACTATGGCAATTTAACTATTACAATATTAAACATTTCTTTATATTAAAAAATAATCAAATTGAATGTACAATAAATAAACAAATGTATATTTAATAGATTTTAGATACACTACTTTTAGAATTTTTGGGCTCTCTCTTGAATTCTAAAAATCAGATTTCAAATTTGAATGATTTTATAGCTCACGTAAAACATACAAAATAACAGATTTATGTTCAATAACTCCAGGGGCTTTCAGTTCGACACGTCTTCGCTCGTGATCACTTAGAGCCCCTCTTCCATCAATAGGTACTCCCAACGCGTCGACCACACGCCCTTTAATTTTTTCATGATTTAACATTAATATCCAACTTGAACCATCCACAACCCGAAGAGAAAAGAAATTTATGAATTTTTACATTAAAAATTCTATTCAATTTAGAAAATTCACTCATATTTGATTTAAATTATTAAAATTCAATTTTTAGTAATAAATTATAATTCTACTAAACCAATACAATTTTTGATATTAAATTCGACGGCTTTTAATATTAAGATCTAACAGTTCTTATCATTTTGAAGATACAAAGTTTCTTCAATTCAAATTTTTATCCAATATAAGTTAGTAAAGTAATAATACTTTTTTTTGCTAAGAAAAATAAAGAATATTGTTCAATAATAGATCTAACAATGAATAATTATATCCAAATATATCACAAATATTAATAATTAACTATTTAATTATAAACATGTATTATCATGGGTCAAGTATTCGATTCTCCTTAAGACGTTAACGACGTGTATTATATAACTTTAAATGTTCACATAAATATGTCTATTACTAATTTTTTATACGTGCAAATTCGAATATTATAAGATACATTTTAATAATATAAATCATATATAAATAGAATTTCTATATTGAATAAAATTTTTAATGAAAAATTGCGACTTTATTTTCTTTTGAATTTCTGGGTAGTTTCAACTGAAAGGTAACCGTTAAATCATCAAAAAGTTAAAGATTATTTTATATGTTTCGAATGAGCTGTTAAATTATCCAAATATGATGGTTAGAACTCAGGTTGAAATAGTAAATTGAACATCAATCTAATAAATATCAATTTTTTATTTAATTTAATTCCAAATAATTATAAACCGTTACAAAATAAAAAAGAACCATTATATCTTAGGATAATAAGATAAAAATCGTTGTATCTAATATATTTGATTAATACATAAAAAAATTATAAAAAATGCAAACTTCAAATCTTACTGAATATTAAGAAAATTTTATCAATTAATATAAATATAAATATTAAAAAAAAAGAACCGGACATTACACGGGATATAAGCTAGTATATATAATAAATAGAATAAGTTATACCTAAACAAAATACTCCCTCCGTCCCAATTATATTGTCCACTATTTCCTATTTTCTTTGTCCCAAAATTATTGTCCATATTTAGTTAATAAGGTAAATTATGTGTTAATTATGTTAACTTTTATGAAAAATAGTACAATTATTTGGTAACTTAAATATATTTGGCATGATTGAATAAAAGGTGGATTTTGATGGATGGACAATAAAAATGGGACAGAGGGAGTAACCGAATACAATAATGAAATAATGCATCAGCAAAAGAGTACAGTTTGCTGGCTAGATTGCAAGATTTTATAGAGTACTGTATCCTATCCACAATAGTAGATTGTAGACATGTAGGATATAAAATAAGTTACATATAATCGAGGACCGTTCGTAGAAAAAATGAAAGTGGAAAAGTTAGGCAATAAAACATAAAAATCAGTCCCGTAAATTCAGAACATCTGGTCTGGTAATCATAAGAAGAAAACAAACCTTTTAAGCAATCAAACCAAATTTTATAACTATTTGCCTACTTTTTTATATCTTGGATTAGATATTAAATCGTCAACCACTAAATAAAGACAATCTTTCTTTCGGCTTAGGTTAGTCAAATCAGCTCGTATCTCGTATTATAATATATACCACGTAATGAAGTCGCGCTACGCGCGGTACGAAAATAAGTTTAAAAATCATATACATAATATTGTTGTTTGTTAAATTTATTATTTGAAAGTTGATATGCTAAATAAAAAATTATGTGAAATGTAATTAAATTTGAATGTTTAAAAATTAAAGAGAAAAGAATTAGGTGAAAAAAAAATGTTTCGGTTAAACTCTTGAATATTAATATTAATAATTTCGAAGATATCGACGACACCTATTTTGTCGCATTAAAAATGCTTTTGAAATTCAATTGACAGACTTTTGCAAAGTTTGACATTGAATAAGTAAAAATAACATTTGTGAATCTTTCTATTGTCGATTACATTATGAAAGACGTGATTGCTTAATTTGTTAGTAAATTTGATTGTATGAGCAAAAGAAGTAGAATGTAAATGTGATGAGAGGTGTGATTGACTTAACTTGTGGATATATTTGGTTTTATGACGAAAATAGCAAAATTCAAATGCATATTGTAAATCACGCTTCATATTTTTTGGAGTGATCCGACACCCGTATCTCTATATTTAATTAATTTTTTCTGAGCATTTTATAAGAATTTTTTTTGTTTGTAATATTAAAATTAAATTCATGGACACACGTTCAAAGTGATACTCAAATACTTTTTGCAAAAAAAAAGTGATACTCACATACTTTTTTGTTAAATTTTATAAAAAATATTTACATATAATTGTTTTTAAAACCGATGCCCATTTTATAACACCCTTACTCAGTGCTCAGAAAATGAGAATTTGTTTAAAATAACAAAAATAACTCCTTAAGACCTCTTGTTTTTCTTCCATACCAAACTAAAAATGTCAACATAATTCCTATAATAAAAACTTGTAAATATTAAATATAACTAATTAACATTCTTAAACACCGTCTTCCGTCTCATAACATACATGCATGATTAATTGATTAGTAATAGTATAAGAATGTGTTTAGTTAGAATATTAATTTGTTCCAACACAAAATAATCAAACAACGAATGAGTAATTTTTTTATTGATTTAATCGACGAAAAAAGGGTTGACTTGATTCAATTTAATCGAGTTGGTTACACCCCGTGTGTAATTTGTTCATGTATAAAAGTAAATTCTACAATATTACTTTTATTTAAATTGTGAATGTTAACTGAAAATATTTATACTTATGTATCTTATCATGATTCTCACGATCATTGATTACGGATTTATCGAAAAGTTAAAATCGTCTATTAATTGTTGCCAAAAAAATTGCAAATGATTTTGAATAAGGATTAGAAATGATACGATAAAAATAATTTTATTTTTTGTTTTACCTTAAAATAATGGTACTTTTATATAAATAATTAATATTTTATAATGAAATAATAATAATAATAATAATAATAATAATAATAATAATAATAATAATGTTCTAATAAAATTGTTAAACTTTTATATTAAATATGAAATAAAGTGTATTTAATATATATTTAATAGGTATAATTAAAGATTAATTAAATGCAAGAAAATTGTTTTAATAAAAAATTAAAAATGTGAAAATTCAAGAAAAGCATTTTGAAATTTCCAAGTGCAACCTCTCTGGTCTCCTGTTATCAATAATATAAAAATTTATATATAGAATATTAGTTTGTCTTTGTACGAATATAATAAAACATAGATGCTAGATTTTTCCAAATTTGGTTTGAAATTTTTATCAAATTATTGTATGTCACATATTTAATTGATAATTTTTCTCATAAAAATATGAATTTTTACGTGTAAATCTCTAAGTAAATCTCATATTTGGAGAATTTTTTGGATAGCTAGTACTACTCCAATTGATGTAACAAAAAATTTGAAGACAAAATTATGTCTTGTATAATTATTTTGTTAAAGTTTATTTAAGGATTAGAAAATTATAAAAAATCTAAATGTGTTATTATAAATAACCAACATCCATTTTACAAATTTTAATTATGTATATTTCATTTTCTTAAGTTAAAAGGTTTTCTTAAACTTTTTAACCAAATAACGTTAAATAGCTGATCTTTGGTAAAATAACAACATTTTATCATCTATGATAATAAAAGCTAATACAAAATTATTGATATGGAATACTTTAATCAAAATGAAAAAATTAAATAGAAATATCTTCATCATTTAATGTATTAATCATTTCATTGCTTGTTTTAAAGTTTAAACATAAAAATAAATGCAAATATGCAATAGTTAAAGTGAATGAGGAAAAAAAAGAAAGGAAGTCTGATATGCTCTACGAAACATCAGGCGGCGCTTGTTTCTTGAACAAATACAGAATAGAAAAAGGAATGAAAAAAAATGTTGTAGCAAAGGATTGATGTGAAGATCATATGGGCGCCTCATTTCTAGGAGTTGATGTAAAGCATAAAAATGTAATATGTAATAGAGGACATATATAACTCAACTAGGATAAAAGATAAATAATAAACTCTATACAGGGATCGTGAAATTTGAAGAACAGGCACCAACAAGGATTAAGTCGCTGAAAGAAATTCATTAAAATGATCAAGCCTCAGTGACAAAATAAGATGTACAGATGATTCAGTTGAAGGGCCAAAAGATTCCAGTGATAAAGTTTTTATGGTTGCACAATTCTTGGCAGTATTCTTATAGACATGATACGAAGACCACGAGTGAATGTTAGTCGTCCGTGAACCAGACCAGTTGCACTAAGCGTCAACATTTTCACAAAGGAATCGAAGTATCTAACTCAGAAAAACTGTTAAAGAGGTATGATTGAGAGCAGTGTTGATATCCTCCATTTCAGAAGCTGAATATTTAAGGATGTCAAAAATAAGAGGAAAAATGAATAGTAACCGAAATCACTATTCACATGAATAGTAACCGAAATCACTATTTACACCGGAATTACTATTCACCGGAATCACTATTCACACCGGGTGAATAGTAACCGAAGTTACTATTCATGTGAATAGTACCCAAAAGTACTATTCATAAAGTAAGAAACATGTGGGACCCACATGAATTAAAAATCAAACTTTGAAATTGAAAAAGAAGCAGAAGAATTGAATTCAGCAGGTTTGTTGAAAAGGCGTGTTAGGCAGGCAGCAGTCAGCAGAAATATACGTAATCAGTTACGTATATTAGCTGCATAGTAACTTTCTAAAAATCTATAAATAGGCCTGTTGTATTTCATTTCAAAACACACCTCAACACACAACTCTCTCTTCTCTCTCATATATTTTCTGTGTAAGCTGTTAGATAGTCCGTCTAGTAGGAAAGTCGGCTTAGCCCACTTCCAGGAAGTGTCGGGTAGAAGGTCCTCGTGCCTAAACTATCCTTAGGAGTGTTCTAATTTTGAAGCTAATCCATTGGATTAGAAGTTTTAACACCCCTTCGAGTTTATTATCAATAAAGATATATTCTTGGAATTATTTTTAATTTTTATAGTATCGTATTCAACCCCCCCTTCTACGATACTTTGGGACCTAACAATTGGTATCAGAGCAAGCTTCTAGCATACAAGAAGTCTAAAGATCACCACCATGGGAATGAAGGATTCAGGCGTGAGAATACCAGTTCTTGACAAAGATAATTACTTTCACTGGAAAGTAAAGATGCATTTACATCTCTTATCTATTGATGAAGGTTATGTAAACTGTTTAGAGAAAGGGCCTCATATTCCTATGAAGGCCAACATTGTAGTTGGAGAAGCAGCAGGAACTGGAGTTGCTGGAAGGCCTATTCCCAAATTATCCGCAGAATTCACAGATGGAGACAAAGAGGAAGTCCAGAAGGATAAAAAAACCATGAATATACTGTTCAATGGTATTGATTAAGACATGTTCGACAATGTCATCAACTGCACCACTGCCAAGCAAGTGTGGGACACTATTCGAACACTCTGTGAAGGAACTGAACAAGTCAGAGAGAACAAGATGCAACTCCTCATACAACAGTATGAACACTTCCATCATAATTCTGGAGAAAATTTAACAGATATATTCAGTAGATTTCAGAAACTACTGAATGGCCTGAAGTTGTACGGGAGAACATATGAAGTCAAAGACTCCAACTTAAAATTTCTGAGATCTCTTCCTAAGGAATGGAAGCAAGTTACAGTCTCGTTGAGAAACTCTCAAGACTACAAAGATTTTACACTTGAGAGACTGTATGGAATTTTAAAGACCTATGAGCTCGAGTTGCAACAAGATGAAGAAATTGAGAAAAGCCAGAAGAAAGGTGGAAATATAGCTTTGGTAGCCAATATTCCAACAAACCAAGATGGAGAGAAGATGAAGAATAAAGAAGCCACACCAAGTCAAAGAACTTGGGAAGGTGGAGCTGCAACTAGCCAAGGTAAAAACAAGATGATTGAAGAACCTGATGCATTAAGTGAGGATGAAGCTGAAGATCTAGATGAATATTTGGCATTTCTATCAAAAAGATTTTCGAAGCTAAGATTCAAGAAGAATTCAGCAGGAGCCGGTCAATTCAAAAAAAACTATCAACCAAACAAGGATGTGGTTGAAAGATCAAAGTTCAAATGCTATAACTGTGGAATTGCTGGCCACTTTGCCAATGAATGCAGAAATCCAAATCTGAGAATGAAAAGAAACAGTTTGAGACTGTCGATTACAAAAAGAAATACTTTGACCTTCTCAAGCAAAAGGAGAAAGCATTCGTATCAAGAGATGATGATTGGGCAGCTGGAGGTGACTCAGATGCAGAAGAAGAGTTTGTCAATCTTGCACTCATGGCAAACGAAACTGATGAAGAGGCTAGTTCAGCAAGCAACCAGGTATACTCTACAAATCTAACTGAGCTTTCCAAAGATGAATGTGCCAATATTGTTGATGAAATGTCTAATGAATTGTACAACATGCATGTCACATTAAAATCACTTAACAAGGAGAACAAAAAGATTAAAGATCTTAATGCTAAGATAGGTGATAGGAATACTCTGTTAGAAACTCAACTAATTGATTTTGAAACAATGAAAAGAGATTGCCAGGATGCTAAGAATGAGTTACTTGAGGCTCTGAAAAGAGAAGATTGCTTAATAAAAAAGTTAAAAGAGGAACAAGACTTAATTGCTAAGTGGAAGGGATCAAAGGCTAAAACTGAAGAAATGTACAGTATACAAGGAGTTGATTCTTTTCACAAATTAGCAGAAGCTAAGTTAGATGTTGATAGGGAAGTTGCTTCAGATAGTGATTTAGTCGAAAAAGAATGTTCTTTGAGACCTAAGCCTGTTAGCAAAGCAACTTTAACTAAATTAAATAACCAATATGGACCTGTCAACAAAAACTTTGTAGTTGGAGAGTGCAGGAAAACCAAATATGTTGAACAAATAAACATAGGCAACTTGTCCCACAAGCAATTGAAGGACAAGCTAGAAAATGTTAAGTCAGGTGTTAAGGACAAGAAAAAGAATAGAAATGGTAAGGTAGGGATTAACAAACACAACAATTACACACTTGATAAAAATGCTCCTAGGAAAAAATGTGTAAAGTGTGGAAGTGTTAATCATTTATCTACCAACTGTAAATCGGTTAAGAATGCTTCTGTGCCTTATATGACTATGCCTGCTGTGAATGTTATGCCAAATATGTATGCTCCCTCTGCTCATGCATATAGTCAATATGCTAACATGCCATTCATGTATAATCCATACTACAATATGCCACAGAAGCCATGGATGATGAATAACATGTTTGCACAGACTATGCCTAATAATGCTATTAACTATAACACATATGAGCAAGTATTAAATTCTGTCTCTCAAAGGCCCAAACCAAATGTCAAAATTGATTTAACTCAATCTAAACCTTCGGTTAAAAGGGATTTGAAGGATAAGAAATTGGCTAACAAGACAGGACCCAAGAAAGCTTGGGTACCAAAATCAACTTGATTTTGTGTTGATGTGTGTAGGGAAACAGAAAGAATCTTTGGTATGTGGACAGTGGCTGCTCTAGGCATATGACTGGAGATTCTACCCTGCTCACTAAGTTTGAGGAGAGAGCTGGCCCTAGCATTACCTTTGGAGACAACAGCAAAGGATATACTAGAGGATATGGCTTGATTTCACAAGGGAATGTTGTCATTGAAGAAGTAGCACTGGTTGATGGACTTAAGCATAACTTGCTAAGTGTCAGTCAATTGTGTGATAAAGGCCAGAACGTCTGGTTCACATCTGAAGCTTGTGTCATTTTCAAGAAAAGTGACAACAAGGTAGTGTTGACAGGAGATAGAAGAGGAAATGTGTACATTGCTGACTTCAATTCAACAAATGCAAACATGACTACATGTCTTCTCAGCAAGGCAAGTGTAGATGAAGGTTGGCTTTGGCACAAAAGACTGTCACACTTGAGTTTTAAAGCAATGAATGAGTTGGTAAAGAAGGATTTGGTTAGAGGTATTCCAAAATTGGATTACTCCAAGGATGGATTGTGTGATGCATGCCAGAAAGGGAAGCAGAAGAAGGCCTCTTTCAAATCAAAGTCAATGTCATCAGTTGATCAACCCTTGCAACTACTCCACATGGATCTCTTTGGACCAGTCAATGTGTTGTCAATTTCAAATAAGAAATACTGTCTTGTGATTATTGATGATTTCTCAAAATTCTCTTGGACATTCTTTCTGCACTCTAAGGATGAAGTAGGTGAAGTCATTTTAAATCACATCAGGATAGTCAACAACAATCCTTTACTCAAAGTAAGGAGAATCAGAAGTGACAATGGAACTGAGTTCAAGAATTCCTGTAATAAGAGAGTTTTGTGAAGAAGAAGGAATTATCCAAGAATTCTCTGCACCAAGAACTCCTCAACAGAATGGTGTAGTGGAAAGAAAGAACATAACTCTAATTGAAGCTGCAAGGACAATGCTTGAAGAATCTAAGCTACCAACATACTTCTGGGCAGAAGCTGTAAACACTACATGCTACACTCAGAATATTTCTTTGGTCAATCAAGCAAAAGGCATGACACCTTATCAACTTTTCAAAGGCAAGAAACCAACAATCAACTTTCTGCATGTCTTTAGATGCAAATGCTTTGTACTGAAAAATCATGTTGAGCATCTTGGAAAATTTGATTCAAAAGCAGATGAAGCTATCTTTGTTGGATACTCAGCTGGAAAATCCTACAGAGTCTACAACCTAAGACTAAACATTGTAATGGAGTCCATACATGTTGTCTTTGATGACAAGAAAATATTTGGTCTAGTAGATGAAGGTTTTCATGAGTCTCTCTCATTCGAGAATGAGAGAAGTGGTGAAGAAAGTGAAGATGATGATGAAGAATGGAGATCAAATGGTGTGAGAAACAGACAAGGATTATCAGTTGAAGTGCAGAATGAACCACCTGTTGAAGAGCAAATTACACCATCAGTTGGAAATCAAATTGAAGCATCTGTAGAAAATCAAAGAGAAGCATCTATTGATGAATCTGCAAGAAATCCATCAATCTCGAGGGCCATACATATAATAACCCGAATTTTGGGTAGAATTAAAACTTTTCTTATTGTGGTTAAAGAGCACTAATGAATGGTGGTTTCAAAGAACAATGATTGTAATGAATGGATATTGCTTTGGACAATGATCCTGATGCATTGGTATATTGTCAGAATAGAGTAATTCGATGGTTGAGGACCTAGATAAGAATAATCTACCATCCAGGAAGGAGCTAATGGATCCTTGAAGGGAAATGAGTACGTGCATAGTATTTCCCATACGTGCATAGTGTTTTCCGTACGTGCATAGTGTTTCCCATACGTGCATAGTATTTCCCGTACGTGCATAGTGTTTCCCGTACGTGCATAGTGTTTCCTGTACGTGCATAGTAATTTGGTGGATGAATAGTGATTTTGTAAGTTGGAAAACTTTTCACGCCACCCTATGTACGGGACGTGATATGGATGTTTCGAAGTCATATTAGTAATACGCGGAGGAAATAAGTGAATCCAGAGACGATCGGAATTCAGAAATTCCAAATTCTTTTTCGGTATAATATTTGACCGGACAGTGGATTAAATATTATTATAATCCAAGAATTGAGATATTAACTTTGAGGATTTGATATTTTGGGATGTTATTATATTTGATTTAAGAATGAAGGTAGGAAACCACTGAGGCAGTGAAACAAGCGTTCTAGAAACCGCTAAAACGTTATAACGAGATTAATCAATAAAGCGAACGAATCCTAGATTATGGATTAAGTTCGTATCGAGATTAAATATCCTACATGGTCATCACGAGGATTATATTAAGGATTGGGGAAGGTATTATGAATATCGAGAAATTTCCCGGTAAACCCTAGAGGTGAAACTACTTGGTTATTCTTCGAACGATCAGCGAAATTGAGCGATAACCGAACAAAGAAACGAACGAACAAGATAGGATGCATCCACCAAAGATAGTGGAAGGTGACATCACACCTTTATAGAAATATCTAAGCACCTAGTTGCAGTTTACCCAGGGACTTAAGTGCTAAAAGGCAAGAGATGAGTACGTAAGTGTAATTGTGAGGTTAAGATATTATAAAAAGGACCAATCAAAGCATGACAACACATCTTGAAGATATGCATCCAAAGACATTAGATATATATTACAAGATGTTAGCATTATTGGCCATAAAGCAAGCAAGAACAAGAGAACAAAGCAAAAACACCAAACACTCCAAAACTGCCCAGCAGGAACAAAGATCAAAGAAAAATTCATATCTCCATTTCTATCCATGATAAAATCACCAAATTTTAACCATAGCTTCTCCACTCCATGGGCAAGATTATTTCCAAATTTCATGGAAATCCAAGTAGTATAGCCTAGTCAAATCCATGCTTAAAGTTGGAGGACCAAAACTGTCCAGGTTCTGATCAGAAGAAAGATGGGGCTCAAAACCCTAGCTCCCATGGTTGGATTCTTGTGTTCTATAGCTCAAAAGAAAGCCCTTGAATATTATAAGGTGTGGTAAAAATTTTAGAACCAAACTCTTAGTTTTTGATTTTATATGATTTTTACAAGATTGACGATGAATAGTGGATCTTAGAAACTAACTTTGTTTTCATGATTTCTTTGGATGATCTAAGGTTTGATTAAGCTAGACAAGGACCATACCAAGCTTATTAAGGTTATATAATACTCCAAGGAAGGTAGATCTCTTGAAACCCTAGCATTTGATTTGAGATTTATGAGTGTTTTTGATGGATTTAGCTTGGTATGATTATAGTGATAATTATAAGCATGATTATGTAATTAGTTATATGATTTAAGATGCATGATGATTTTGATGCTAAGATCAGTAGCTTCTGGACTTGTGAGATGATTATTATGTGTATAAGTTGTATTGATGCCCGGTGTGGCTTGGGTTGTTGATTGCGATTTTTGGAACGTTCGTATTATAGCCGTTATAATGCCGAAATTTCGTTAATCATTGAAAACCGTGCATCACAGTAGGTCTAATGGCTGAAACTGGACAAGTATCTAACATGCCCTTGTAGATCTTGAGTCGTAGATCATTTTGGAAAAAGAATCGAATCAAACAGACTTACGGTTTAGGATTTATGACCGATTTACTAAAAGTAGTTCGAATCCGTAAACGAAAGTCCGTAACTGAAATTGAACCCTCGTAAAATATGTAAAGTCATGACGAATCTTGGTAAATAAATACTAGAGGTAAAAACAAAGGTGTGAAAGAAAACCGTAAGTCAAAAGGATCGTTTTTTCGATTTATTAAAAATATTCGAGTCGAGGTTAAACGCGAACGAACCCCTAAAAGACGACTCTATTATAACTTCGGTAAAACACTTAGAAAACGGGCGATAAAACTCGGAGTATATTATTGGTTCGTAACGATCGACTTTAGAACTTGTATGACTTAATTATGTCCCAAGTGTAAGTACAGTGACATGTCGTATTAACGAACGAATGTCGGGTCGGATCAATGATAAAAGGAATCCACAAAAAGGGGTATAACGAGATAACTCGAGAACGTGTTTTGATTTAAGTATAACTTAACTTTTAAGATGTTAAATGATTAATCCCGAATGCCTTGGCTATTTATAGATCACCAAGTTGACCCGGGACCCGCTACCACTACCCCTTACCGTACTCGACTACCAGGCAAGTTTCAATTCCCTTCTTTTAGGCTGTTGTTGTGATTGAATATATATATATGTTTTTTGTTATACATATGCCTTAGCATGCATGCCTACTTTCAAGTTATATCGTTATGCTTGTTCCCTGATTGTTTATTAGCTTATAAATTAGATAACTAACGTATAAATTATAAGCCGGTTATTGTAAGAGCTTCATAGAAGGGCGTATACATCTTATTCGTCAAATATAGACCGGGAGTCAATATTTCTTGATATATCGAGATTACCTCGGAGGAAAATATTTAAGTAAATATTTTCCATTATTTGGGCGACGAATATTATTTGAATATTCGTTCGAGATTATTTATTTGACGATCCTTACTTCAAATAATTATTTGAACGTAACCATTCGACAAATAATATTTTTCAATATTCATTCAAAGTCGAATAGATTATCGATTATTATTCCGAATATTCTTTTAAAGATTGGACTATTAAATGAATATTATTTGAATATCCATTTAGAATATTATTTTATTAAATGGATATTACTTTTGAATATTCATCTGAAGCTTGATTTATTTATCGAATATTATCTCGAATATTCCTTTAAAGCTCGGTTTACTAAATGAATATTACTTGATATTCATTTAGAATATTATTCATTAAATGAATATTACTTTTTGAATATTCATTTAAATTCCTTAATGAATATTATTTTGAATATTCGTGTAAATATTTATTTATTCAATAAATATTCTCCTGATATTTTTTCAGGAATTATTTTGAAAAATACTCTGATTAAAGATATTCTTTCATATTCCTAAATATTCTTTAAATATTCTTAATTCAATAAATATTCTCTGAATATTTATTCCATACTTAGAATAACCTCAATAAGTTTTATCTTCTTCGATTATTACGAAAAATATTTCGGAGACATATTATTATTAATCTTATATCAAGAAAGGTTCTCAGACATCATTCTTCTTGAGTCTATCTCCCTAAAAATAAGGGAACCTTACTTGGAAAATGTTATTTATCTTGTCGACTTCCCGGTCATAAAGTATTATCTTCACTCGCAACTCGGGTGCTATTGACTTATTAAGTCGTTGTTTACCTTCTCATCTTTCGAGGGGTAAGATTGTTGGAACAAGTTGATATTCGTTACCAAGCAATAGCTTGGAAGTTATTGGTGAATTTTCCTTTCCAACTAGATACGACTACTTTGTAGAGTCTTATCAAAAAGTATTATACTTGGGGAAAGGGGGACGAACGTTACATTCAGAATCATGAATTCTATTTGAACTAGGAGTCGTGTAAGAGGCCGAGTAGCGCCGGTCCACCCCCTTTGGCCCAACCGTTGGCCAGGGAGAGCTAGTAAGGCGGTATACAAGTAAAGCCGTCAGTTCTTCCTTCTACCGGTAGTAAATCTAATTTGAGCTGTACGATCTCGACTGATCATCAAGAATGGAACAGCGGGCGCGGTGAATACTCCATCATTGGTTCATCAACCAAACTTATTTATTTCCTGCAACATGATTACTGTTGGCAGAGCTGGAAAAGTGTTCATAACTGGAATTGAAATCTTTTCATGCAAGTTCCTCTTTTTAATGACAATGAGAATATCTCGCTTACTTTTGATGTAGCAGATATTTCTACAAACAAATACTTTAAGTTACCTTGTAACTTCATCGTTCATATTATACTGGCATCATTTCCGTAAATGCATGGCATATGGTTTGAAAGATACTTTTGAACCGTTATATATTATCGTTCAGTTATATATTATTGTTGGTGGGCTATTGCTCACCCTTGCTTTATTATTATATCACAACAACAGCTAGACCAGATGACTCGCACAAGGCGCACTCGACGCGGGCGAGGACGATGAGACTACCAGAGCTGAAGAAGAAGCTATTGGTAGGATAGATTTATTCTTTCAGTACCAAGTATATGGTCTAGTATGACTTATGTAAATGGATGGCAAAGAGTATGTATTTATATTGAAATTCTTTTGGATTGTAAGAACTCATAATGTGATTAATAAAAATTTGATTGTTACTCTGATTTCATCTCTGGGACTATAACGGGTGTGTTTTACATTGTTGTGTTGGGTCATAGAGATGTAATTTATTTTATGTTAAGGAAAGTTCAAATGTTGTGGACAGAATTGGAAACCGTAACGACCGGATCCCGGACCCCGGATCTGGGGGTGTTACAGAAGTGGTATCAGAGCGAGAGTTATATATCCCAAGAGATGATACGACGTTATATAATAATAAATTCACTAATATAATAAGGACCCTTGCCAGGTTCACCTAAAACCCTTACGGGAACTTTTTAAGTATCATGATAGTAACTTAGCTCGTTCTAGTATCGACTAGTAAGGTGACAGACCTTGAGGCGTACGAGTAGCAGCATGATGATGTTTTATTATATGTTGACGATCGGATTGTGAATTCGATAGAGTACCCTATTGAGGACTCGAAAGAGGTTCCAGCAGAGGAAAATTCTATTGAGGATGAGGAGATTATTCCAAGGAAATGAGGGCTGTAGCCAGAGGGATAGCGAGAGTTAAGATTATAGTGCTCAGAGAAGTGAGCAACAAAAACTGAGATATTATTAAGAGAATTGAAATTTTATGTTGGATTTATAGCCGGACTACGAGAGGTAGTACCAGCAATTAAGACAGATTGGAAGGATTACTTGAGGTCTTATATGGGGATAGATAAAGATCCTTAGAGACTTTCAGATTAATGAGAAAGGAGTTAGAATGATGCATGATTATCAAAGACGTCGATGTAGGACGGGGAGCACCCAGGAGCAGTTGAGATAGAGGCAACAAGTGCCATATTATCGGATAAATGGATTAGTGTGAATATTGTCAATGGTAATTCGCCATGAGAAGGCGGATTTCATGGGTTATATTTTATGAAACCAAATTGAGATTGTTGAGGTGGTTTTATTCAGCGAAATGTCCATATTATGAATGAACCAGCTTCGAAAGTAAAGATAGTGGAAAGTGATGGCCTGATTGGATAAAGTTATATAAAGTAGTAAGCGAGACGATGATCTCAGAAACTACCAGAGGAAAAGACCAGTGGGTCTATGATAAACTCGTAATATGACTACTATCAGGTACTAAGTATAAGTTTATTTTTAACTCAGTAAAATGGTGAATCAGGAATGTTAGATGCATGTGATTCAGAAGAATATTAAATTCTTTCTTTTCCCCGAATAGATTATAGTAGTTACCTTAAGTTTATTCTGACACTGAATTGCAAATGGATCAAGTAATGCGATTAGTGGTTAAGAGGTAATAGAGAATGTTTTAAGATGAAATTGGTAACGACCCGGCGTTGGTGTTGCCTAACGGGAGAAGGAAGACTTTATGATACAATATGATGCATCTCATATAGGTTTAGGTGGTGTGCTTATGTAGCACGACAGAGTAATTGCGGATGCATTCGAACAGCACGGTACACCAGACTAGGATGACCCTAGTAGTGCCAATTTTTGTGAAACGACTAACTCCGACGGTAGTATTTCTTCTGAAACCTGTGGTTAGGAAGACTGACATTTGATATTATCGACAACTAAGATGTATATGTATCAGGAAGAGGTGGCATGTTTCAGTTTGAAACTTTTGATTTCCCTTCTATGGGATATATATTTGGTTCCTTTCTAGTGGTTAAACTTCCAACTTTATGTCAATAATTCCGTTATTATAACTGCTTATGATTCTACCTGCTTGGATGCTCATAGAACTATTCTCTAGGTTTCAAAATTGATCTTCATAGTGTTACCGATGGTTGGATAGATTGACCAAAATTTCCTTGATTCTGGAAAGAAATTCAACGAATTTTGGCAAACCTGTCTTTCTGATTATCAGAGAACATCATGGAAGAGAGTACAAACTGGGGCGAACCCCATGAATTGGGTAAAGTAGCCGCTATATGGGTTGGTGGATAGACCCCGGTTATCGCGATTGATTGTAGAAATACAATGATGAAGTGAGATTGGACGAAAACAGGAAATGTAAGTAAGAAACCGGCCGGACTGAGAAACTCCGGGATTGACTTAAGTGAAAATACTGTTATACCATGAATGGTAAGCTTGCGTGGCACGTGGGATTGATAAGAATAGTTGAAAAGATAAAAGAGGAGGAAATGTGACCGGAGACGGTGCCGAGAAGTAGATTAAGACCTATATGGAGTAAAGTTTTGGAAAGGTAGAAAGGTATCAAAGTAGAAGGCACTATGCCAGCAATTGCTAGAAAAGTAATGCTAATTAGCCAACCCCTAAAACCATATATTTTTATTTTAGTGTGGTCAGTTGAGGCCAAGTGTAAAATCCTGTTAATTTTTTTATTTTTTTTTAATATTAGAGAAGTTTTTTTTAAAAATTAATTAGAATGTTCTAGAATTCTTTGTGTACAAGTTTTGTTATTATCGGAAAGAAGTGTGAAAAGATTTTAGAAAATCGATATCATTAATTTAAGATATTTGTGTGAATGAGAATATTTTAATTTTAGAAATTACTTGGAGATGTTGTAAATAAATTAGTAGCAAGTTTTAGAATTACCTTAATTAAATTTAGGGTTATTGTGCCTATATAATATCCCCATCAATAACAATTATGACTGGTACAATCTTCACAAATTCACCGGAATTGTTCGTGTTAATTTTTCAGTATTCAATCGACTTTGAGGTAAGTACTTTTGACTTACTTTTAATTTCTGAAAAGATATTTTGATATTGTGATTTTTGATAAGATATAAGAAATTCTGTTTCGAACTTTATAAGATATAAGTATTTGATTTTAGACTCCTCAGTCTCTACGTTTCGAACCCGTTCGTAATTTACGCTATAGTTCCGGAACTAGCCTTAGATACCCTTAGTAGGCGCACAAGTATGCAACTTTAGATACCTATTAAGGGCGCGTAATTATTGAACTTAAGATGCCGGTCACTGGCAAAGTGTGACAAAAGAAAAAGAATAAGAATAAGATGCCGGTCACTGGCAAAGTGTGGCCGTAGAGCAAGACTGTGGTATTTTCGATTTTCGTTTCGTGTTATTTCTGTTTTCTGCTTCTGCTTCTAGTTTAAATTCTGTATTTTGAAAATATAAAACTTTGGGTTGGAATTGTTTTCGTAAATGTTTTGCAAACTTATATTTGATTCTGAAAATTGTTTTATTAAAACGCCCATTGATTTTTAAGAATATCTGTTAGTCGATTGTACTTGCTGAGCTGTGTAGCTCATTCGTTTCTAATATTTCAGGTTTCAGTCTTGGAAGCTTAATGAGAATAAGGATGTGAATTTTGTAGACTTTCGTGCTAGCCGTTAGATGCCTTTATTGGATTAGACTCTTTAAATTATTAGAATAAAGATTGTTATTGAATATTGGGTTTATGGAGCTGCGTCTCCGAATTTATCTTTTTGAATTATTGAATTTGACCGCTGCGTTTGACTTTCGTGGAATTTTTATTTATTTGAATAAAGAATTCAGTTTATTTAAGTTTCGTAATTAGAATTAATGTCCCGAAAATTCGGGATGTTACAGTAAGTCACAAAGGATTATCAAGTGACTAGACCAGCAATAAAAGGACAAAGCAGGGTTGCTTCTAAGTAAGCGTCGACTGCAAGGGCTTTTGATATAAAGGAAATATTAATGAGATCGTAGGAATCTTCTACTGAACCCTTTGCAACCCATGTTTGGATTGGGAATTTACTAGACTTTTTGGAATGGGGTCACCCGTACTAAAGTGATTCATGTGTATATGATTGCCCAAGATTACGAGTAAAAATGGAAGTATAATGACTTGAGATGTATGATGTTAGGGTATTATAAATACCATGAATATATTATGAACAAGGGAAGTAAACAATGAAGGTTTATGAAGAGAGTATAGAAATGGTCATAGATGGATCATTATGCTGTAGAAATTTTGTCTAAGGCAAGTACCTTTGAGAAAAACGATAAGTACTAAGAGATTCACGTTGAACTCGATCAATATCTTCCAGAACATCCTTGATAACATTACCAAGTTCTGTAAGAGAGCAGATAGACATACGTTGTCTTTTGGAAGGTCAAATAGGCTGACAACTATCTGAAAGAAGAGGTTAGCATTAAGCCACCGATCGATTATCAAATGAGAATGATTGAAAAGAGACCCTTATTAAGGATACATGATTTGATTGCCAAGTATAGGATGCAAGAATTCCTTGGCAGTTGAATTAAGGAAAGGATATCCATAAATTAAGACAAACCCTGGGGAATGCACAAAGGATGGCATTAACCCTAATAACGACATTATGAATTCAGATGATATGAGTTGGACTTGCTAAGGCAACAATGACCGGTAAGGATTATTAAAAAGAGTTCTGGAAAGAACAAAGATAGAATTATTAGAGTATTGATCAATGACATTTTGATATACCCTGTACCCAGATAATACAGGAGGAATGATGAGGATGACCTATGAAACCTTACAAGGAAAAAGAAAAGTAATATTCCGAACTTCAAAATGGAAGTTTGGTAAGGAATGTATGACATAGTAACAATAATGCCAGATGAGGCATGTATGAAACCCTGAGGAAGTATGGATTGAACCTATAAAGGTTGAGATTATCCTAAGATAAGGAAAGAACTAAGAAAAGAAGTATCCTAAGTAGGTTTGGGAATAAACGTGATAAAGTTCCCACGGGTAGGTGGAAACAATGACTTATGGAAAAAGACTGATAAATATATTTTTCTCCATCAGCAGAGCTCAAGGGAGAATTCTTTCACCCAACAGTGATGGGAATGAGGTAGAAAAGTTTGAATTGGAATATATCCAGAGAACAAGGATTACTAGAAATTATTATTATCAGGAAAGGCCAATGAGGTGGCCGACAGTCTAAGTATAAAGGAATAATTACAAATGTTCATACCAAAGAAACAAAATGATATTTGGAAAGACCTTGAAGGTCATATCGGAGTGGAGGAAGTTACATTCCTTTTGATGATTGTGCAAGAATCGAAGGTAATAATAGTTTAAGTAAAGATTCGATTTGTGATGGAGTCTTAAGCATATTACGTAGCTTAGAAGGTCCCGTTTTGAGGCAAACCAGGACCATGATACAAAATTGACGAAGTAAACCGTTAAGTTTCCAGTGTTTTATGGAAGCTGCATGAATGATAGTTTCATCAACCTGACATAGCTGCGATGCTTGAAACTCTTCTGCAATTTTATCTACTTCATGTAATATCTACATCAAGTTCAGGAAGTGTTCCTTATGGATAAGGAATAGTGATTTCCAGAGAACCTACCCAGAGTACCACTCGATCGAGAGATTTGATTCTTTTCGAATTAGGGAGAAATTGATATTATAATAATGATGGATTAGTTGATACCCAATGGAGCCAAATTGATTATGAGGGAAATAATTCAAGGATAAAGACGGAGTCAGAGATTTTGGAATCTAATTCAGACTAAGAGATTATGACGCCAGAGATATGAGGCTTGATTAGCTCATATGGTTGACCCCGAGGAAAGAGACACCAAGTATAATTATAATGATTTTGGGAGGTTGTACAAGGTTTTAATAAGCTACCAGATATCGATTTGGATGACATAATAATGAATATCGAGTGCTCAGAGCCTAGTGCTGCATCTCCCGTTAGCCCAGTAGGAATAAAAGAATTATCAACTCAGATGCGAGGATTGTTGATTAAGAGTGCGTTGAGACTCAATGTGCCACCGTGAGGAACCGGTGTGTTGTAAGAAAGAAATATGTTAGCACAAGATTGTGCATCGAACCTCGAGAGTTGAATGGGTCAACAATGAGTATAGGTACTGTTGTAGAAGATTGTCTGAGCAGCACAGGAACGCTGTGTATTTTCCAAACTTATTAGGAAATGGGACATCACCGGTTGGGAGTTAAAAAAAATCGAGGATATACACAAGATTGTGAATCGCACTAGGTATAGACACTATGAAATTGTAAGTGATGTCATTTTGGGGTGACTATTGTACCCACAACTTTTTGGAATTTAATGAATTGGCTGTGAGTTATCTGAGATAGTTTTCGCCCTAAGTATATCGAAACATTGTATATATGAAGGAAAGGTGCGAAATCAAAAAGGATCAAACATGATCGACTTTCAGACCTATCAGATCTGAAAATATGTGTGCTTGTGTGTATATGAAGATTATGATTTGTGATAAAAGGATTAAGAGTCCTCGAAACAGACAACATTCCCCGCAAAAAAATCCCCCCAAGAGATTCGCCTTTCTTTCAGAAAGGAGAAGAGATGAGATAATAGAGAATGACTGAATGAACACAGGAGGTAGATTGGCATTCTGTGAGATGATTAAAGAAGAGGTTGGAACACCGGGGGTGATAGTAGTTAACAATGAGATAGCGAGGCCAAAACAGTGATGGCCGACGAGCTCGTTGTTAGACATCAAGAGTTACTCGAATCGGTTGTTAGAATACTCGAACTATTTTCAATACAGAATACCCCGTCGACAATAGAGTTGACATTTATACAATGGAATTGGGAAATATCTAGAATTAATAGAGGATTCTGACAAGCAAGTTTTTGTTGATGTATTTCTGTGCAAACAAGATAGAGAATATAAGGTTCGAGATTTGTAATAAAAAAAGGTATCCTCGTGGAAGGAATTAACAAGATTAGAATGAAAGGAAGTTTAGCCCATGATTCATTGGGCCATCTGAGAGTTTAAACGCGTCAGGAAGGTGGCCTATGAGCCAGCCTCACCCAAACCGGTAAAATGGTCATAACATGGTTCTTGCGTATGTGCCTCATCAGTATACTATAGATGCCCGGCATATGACAGAGTACGAGCAGATAGATATACATAACCGAATCTGAACTACGAAGGACAACCTATGGAAATTATGAATAGAAAAGAGCAATCGCTAAGAGATAAGGTTGTCAAGCTAGTGAGAGATTTGAAGAAAATCAAGAAGTGGAAGAATCCACCTGAGAAATAGAAAGTGCAATGGGATAGAAGTAACCCCAGTTATTCCTAAACTGATTCCGAGGACAGAATCCTTTTAAGAAGGGGAGACTGTAATAACCCGAATTTTGGGTAGAATTAAAACTTTTCTTATTGTGGTTAAAGAGCACTAATGAATGGTGGTTTCAAAGAACAATGATTGTAATGAATGGATATTGCTTTGGACAATGATCCTGATGCATTGGTATATTGTCAGAATAGAGTAATTCGATGGTTGAGGACCTAGATAAGAATAATCTACCATCCAGGAAGGAGCTAATGGATCCTTGAAGGGAAATGAGTACGTGCATAGTGTTTCCCATACGTGCATAGTGTTTCCCGTACGTGCATAGTGTTTCCCATACGTGCATAGTATTTCCCGTACGTGCATAGTGTTTCCCGTATGTGCATAGTGTTTCCTGTACGTGCATAGTAATTTGGTGGATGAATAGTGATTTTGTAAGTTGGAAAACTTTTCACGCCACCCTATGTACGGGAAGTGATATGGATGTTTCGAAGTCATATTAGTAATACGCGGAGGAAATAAGTGAATCCAGAGACGATCGGAATTCAGAAATTCCAAATTCTTTTTCGGTATAATATTTGACCGGACAGTGGATTAAATATTATTATAATCCAAGAATTGAGATATTAACTTTGAGGATTTGATATTTTGGGATGTTATTATATTTGATTTAAGAATGAAGGTAGGAAACCACTGAGGCAGTGAAACAAGCGTTCTAGAAACCGCTAAAACGTTATAACGAGATTAATCAATAAAGCGAACGAATCCTAGATAACGGATTAAGTTCGTATCGAGATTAAATATCCTACATGGTCATCACGAGGATTATATTAAGGATTGGGGAAGGTATTATGAATATCGAGAAATTTCCCGGTAATCCCTAGAGGTGAAACTACTTGGTTATTCTTCGAACGATCAGCGAAATTGAGCGATAACCGAACAAAGAAACGAACGAACAAGATAGGATGCATCCGCCAAAGATAGTGGAAGATGACATCACACCTTTATAGAAATATCTAAGCACCTAGTTGCAGTTTACCCAGGGACTTAAGTGCTAAAAGGCAAGAGATGAGTATGTAAGTGTAATTGTGAGGTTAAGATATTTTAAAAAGGACCAATCAAAGCATGACAACACATCTTGAAGAGATGCATCCAAAGACATTAGATATATATTACAAGATGTTAGCATTATTGGCCATAAAGCAAGCAAGAACAAGAGAACAAAGCAAAAACACCAAACACTCCAAAACTGCCCAGCAGGAACAAAGATCAAAGAAAAATTCATATCTCCATTTCTATCCATGATAAAATCACCACATTTTAACCATAGCTTCTCCACTCCATGGGCAAGATTATTTCCAAATTTCATGGAAATCCAAGTAGTATAGCCTAGTCAAATCCATGCTTAAAGTTGGAGGACCAAAACTGTCCAGGTTCTGATCAGAAGAAAGATGGGGCTCAAAACCCTAGCTCCCATGGTTGGATTCTTGTGTTCTATAGCTCAAAAGAAAGCCCTTGAATAGTATAAGGTGTGGTAAAAATTTTAGAACCAAACTCTTAGTTTTTGATTTTATATGATTTTTACAAGATTGACGATGAATAGTGGATCTTAGAAACTAACTTTGTTTTCATGATTTCTTTGGATGATCTAAGGTTTGATTAAGCTAGACAAGGACCATACCAAGCTTATTAAGGTTATATAATACTCCAAGGAAGGTAGATCTCTTGAAACCCTAGCATTTGATTTGAGATTTATGAGTGTTTTTGATGGATTTAGCTTGGTATGATTATAGTGATAATTATAAGCATGATTATGTAATTAGTTATATGATTTAAGATGCATGATGATTTTGATGCTAAGATCAGTAGCTTCTGGACTTGTGAGATGATTATTATGTGTATAAGTTGTATTGATGCCCGGTGTGGCTTGGGTTGTTGATTGCGATTTTTGGAACGTTCGTATTATAGCCGTTATAATGCCGAAATTTCGTTAATCATTGAAAACCGTGCATCACAGTAGGTCTAATGGCTGAAACTGGACAAGTATCTAACATGCCCTTGTAGATCTTGAGTCGTAGATCATTTTGGAAAAAGAATCGAATCAGACAGACTTACGGTTTAGGATTTATGACCGATTTACTAAAAGTAGTTCGAATCCGTAAACGAAAGTTCGTAACTGAAATTGAACCCTTGTAAAATATGTAAAGTCATGACGAATCTTGGTAAATAAATACTAGAGGTAAAAAGAAAGGTGTGAAAGAAAACTGTATGTCAAAAGGATCGTTTTTTTGATTTATTAAAAATATTCGAGTCGAGGTTAAACGCGAACGAACCCCTAAAAGACGACTCTATTATAACTTCGGTAAAACACTTAGAAAACGGGCGATAAAACTCGGAGTATAATATTGGTTTGTAACGATCGACTTTAGAACTTGTATGACTTAAGTATGTCCCAAGTGTAAGTACAGTGACATGTCGTATTAAAGAACGAATGTCGGGTCGGATCAATGATAAAAGGAATCCACAAAAAAGGGTATAACGAGATAACTCGAGAACGTGTTTTGATTTAAGTATAACTTAACTTTTAAGATGTTAAGTGATTAATCCCGAATGCCTTGTCTACTTATAGATCACCAAGCTAACCCGGGACCGCTACCACTACCCCTTACCGTACTCGACTACCAGGCAAGTTTCAGTTCCCTTCTTTTAGGCTGTTGTTGTGATTGAATATATATATATATATATATATATATATATATATATATATATATATATATATATATATATGTTTTCTGTTATACATATGCCATAGCATGCATGCCTACTTTCAAGTTATATCGTTATGCTTGTTCCCTGATTGTTTATTAGCTTATAAATTAGATAACTAACGTATCAATTATAAGCCGGTTATTGTAAGACCCTCATAGAAGGGCGTATACATCTTATTCGTCAAATATAGACCGGGAGTCAATATTTCTTGATATACCTCGGAGGAAAATATTTAAGTAAATATTTTCCATTATTTGGGCGACGAATATTATTTGAATATTCGTTCGAGATTATTTATTTAACGATCCTTACTTCAAATAATTATTTGAACGTAACCATTCGACAAATAATATTTTTCAATATTCATTCAAAGTCGAATAGATTATCGATTATTATTCCGAATATTCTTCTAAAGATTGGACTACTAAATGAATATTATTTGAATATCCATTTAGAATATTATTTTATTAAATGAATATTACTTTTGAATATTCATTTAAGATATTAATTACTTGATGAATATTATTCTAATATTCATCTGAAGCTTGATTTATTTATCGAATATTATCTCGAATATTCCTTTAAAGCTCGGATTACTAAATGAATATTATAACACCCCCAGATCCAAGGTCAGGGATTGGGTCGTTACGGTCTCATAACTTATACCTAATACTTGACTTGAGTCCACAATAAATAAATCACATGCTGTGACCCCACAATAATTTCCACTCACACACACAACAGTTATAGTCCCAGAGATGAAATTGAAATAAGTCTTACATTAAAGGGTTACGAATAAAAGTTATTACAATCCCAAAAGGATAACATCATAAGTTTAAAAGTTTTGCCGTTAATTACATTAATTATACATATAGTTAAACAGAAAACAAAAGCTGTCTAACTATGCTACCTCAGCAATGGCGGCTAGCATCTCAGCGGGGAGTCCGGTGGGTCGGGTAACCTGCTTGCGCCGAGTGCGCCTGACGCGAGCCATCTGTCCTAGCTGTTGTTGTGACATAATATGAACAAAGCAAGGGTGAGCGAAAGCCCACCAACAATAATATAACTGAACAGTGATACATATATACAGCAGTTCAAAATATCCGTTGAAATCATATGCCATGCATTAATGAAGTTATTGCCAGTATAATATAAAGGATGAAGTTACCAGGTAACTCAAAGTATTTGTTTGTAGAAATATCTGCTACATCAAAAGTAAGCGAGATATTCTCATTGTCATTAAAAAGAGGAACTTGCATGAAAAGATTGCAATTCCAGTTATGAACACATTTCCAACTCTGCCAACAGTAATCATGTTGCAGGAAATAAATAAGTTTGGATGATGAACCAATGATGGAGTATTCACCGCGCCCGCTGTTCCAATCTTGATGATCGGTCGAGATCGTACAGCTCAAATTAGATTTACTACCGGTAGAAGGAAGAACTGACGGCTTTACTTGTCTACCGCCTTACTAGCTCTCCCCGGCCAACGGTTGGGCCAAAGGGGATGGACCGGCGCTACTCGTCCTCTTACACGACTCCAAGTTCAAATAGAATTCATGATGCTGAATGTAACGTTCGTCCCCCTTTCCCCAAGTATAATACTTGTTGATAAGACTCCACAAAGTAGTCGTATCTAGTTGGAAAGGAAAATTTACAAAAAATTCCCAAGCTATTACTTGGTAACGGATATCAACTTGTTCCAACATCTTACCCCTCGAAAGATGAGAAGGTAAACAACGACTTAATAAGTCAATAGCACCCGAGTTGCGAGTGAAGAGAATACTTTATGACCGGGAAGTCGACAAGATAATTAACATTTTCCAAGTAAGGTTCCCTTATTATTAGGAAGATAGACTCAAAGAAGAATGATGTCTGAGAACCATTCTTGATATAAGAGTAATAATAATATGACTCCGAAATATTTTTCGTAATAATCGAAGAAGATAAACCTTATTGAGGTTATTCTAAATATGGAATAAATATTCAGAGAATATTTATTGAATTAAAAATATTTAAAGAGTATTTAGGAATATGAAAGAATATCTTTAATCAGAGTATTTTTCAAAATAATCCCTGAAGAAATATCAGGAGAATATTTATTGAATAAATAAATATTTAAATGAATATTCAAAATGAAATTCATTAATTAATAAGACCTGAAAGGAATATTTAAGACAATATTCATAATTAATTAAGAATTTAAATGAATATTCAAAAAGTAATATTCATTTAATGAATAATATTCTAAATGAATATCAAGTAATATTCATTTAGTAATCCAAGCCTTAAAGGAATATTCGAGATAATATTCGATAAATAAATCAAGCCTCAGATGAATATTAAAATAATATTCATCAAGTAATTAACATCCTAAATGAATATTCAAAAGTAATATTTATTTAATAAAATAATATTCTAAATGAATATCCAAATAATATTCATTTAGGAGTCTCATCTTTAGAAGAATATTCGAAATAATAATCGATAAATAATTTGACTCTGAATGAATATTAAAAAATATTATTCGTCGAATAGTTACGTTCAAATAATTATTTGAAGTAAGGATCGTTAAATAGATAATCTCAAACGAATATTCAAATAATATTCGTCGTCCGAATACTGGAAAATATTTACTTAGATATTTTCTTTCGAGGTAATCTCGATATGTCAAGAAATATTGAATCCCGGTCTATATTTGATGAATCAGATGTATACACCCTTCTCTGAGGGTCTTACAATAACCGGCTTATAATTGATACGATAGCTATCTAATTTATAAGCCAATAACAATCAGGGAACAAACATAATGATATAACTTGAAAGTAGGCATGCATGCTATGGCATATGTATAACAGAAAACATATATATATATATATATATATATATATATATATATATATATATATATATATATATATATTCAACCACAACAACAGCCAAAAAGAAGGGAATTGAAACTTGTCTGGTAGTCGAGTACGGTAAGGGGTAGTGGTAGCGGGTCCCGTTCACCTTGGTGATCTATAAATAGCCAAGGCATTCGGGATTAATCACTTAACATCTTAAAAGTTAAGTTATTCTTAAATCGAAACACGTTCTCGAGTTATCTCGTTATATCCCTTTTAGTGGATTCCTTTTTATCACTGATCCGACCCGACATTCGTTCGTTAATACGACATGTCACTGTACTTATACTTGGGACATACTTAAGTCATACAAGTTCTAAGGTCGATCGTTACGAACTAATATTATACTCCGAGTTTTATCGCCCGTTTTCTAAGTGTTTTACCGAAGTTATAATAGAGTCGTCTTTTAGGGGTTCGTTCGCGTTTAACCTCGACTCGAATATTTTTAATAAATCGAAAAATGATCCTTTTGACATGCGGTTTTTCTTCACACCTTCCTTTTTACCTCTAGTATTTATTTACCAAGATTCGTCATGACTTTACATATTTTGTCGGGGTTCAACTTAAGTTACGAACTTTCGTTTACGGATTCGAACTACTTTTAGTAAATCGGTCATAAATCCTAAACCGTAAGTCTGTTTCACGTGATCTTTATATCAAAACGAAGCTTAGAACATTACCTATCCTATCATGGCAGATAAAGTCTCTGGACAGTAGGGTTTTGACATGGAAAATGGCATACAAAACATGGTATTGTAAAATTGGACATTATAACGGCTGTAATACGAACGTTCCAAAAATCACAATCAACAATCCAAGCCACACCGGGCATCTAAACAACTTATACACATAATAAGAATTTCACAAGTCCAGAGGCTACTGATCTTAGCATCAAAACCATCATGCATCTTAAATCATATAACTAATTACATAATCATGCTTATAATTATCACTATAATCATACCAAGCTAAATCCATCAAGAACATGCTTAAAACTCAAAGTAGATCTAGGGTTTTCAAGTATTATACCTTCCTTGTAGTATGTACTAGCCTCACAAAGATTGGTATTGCCCTTGGATAGCCTTAACTTAGCTAGGATCAACCATGAAAACAAGAAAAACAAAGATTAGTTCTTGAAAACATTATTCATCATCACATTTGATGATTTATTTGAAAATGAAAGAAAGTGAATTTGAGGCTGAAATTTCTAGGGGATCTAAGCTATGATATGTAGTACTTACCCTAAAAATTAGAAAATCAAACAATGGTGGGAACCCCATCGTCTAGCTCCTTGGCCGAGAGTGATGTTTAAGGAAGATAATGGAGAGTTTTTGCTTTGGTTTCTTTCTTTGCTTGGTGGAAATGAATTATTGGATGTTGCCTTAAGATAATATCTATTCTAAAGTGATTACATCATACTCCACTAGCCTAATCTTGGTGCTTGATAAGTGCATAATTTTGCATATTTTTATTGCCTATTTATTGCTTGAATTCGTATTTTAATAAATTATTTTGTTGCATTTCAGGAAATTCGAGAAAAAATGAAGAAATGGCAAAATAAAGATAAATGTCAAGCAATGACAAAAGAAGAAAAAGAAGGACCAAAACAAGAAGAAAAGGAAAAGCAAGGGGGGTGGTGCATATTTTCACCAAACAAAATGGATGGCCAAGATTTAGCCAACACTAAACTAAATCAAGGGCCAAGATTCACCCACAACTACCAAAAACCCTAATTATTTCCTATAAATAGCCTCCTCATCTTCACTTGTAAAACACATTACATTAGGCATTAGGCCTTAGAATTAAAATTTGGTTCATCTCCAAAACTCCTAGTTGTAATTTTTAATTTTCTTGTAAACACTTTTCATTTCTATGCAATTCATTTAATTCCTTGCATTTCACTTTCATTTCTCTCTTTCGTATTTATTTCATTATTTTCGTAAATTCTCGGGTGGATAAAGTAGCAACGCTAACCACACGGGATTGAAAGTATCGATTTAAAGAATTTTGTTTTCGTAATTTTATTGTGGGTTTTAATATTAGTTACGCCCCGCCCCTTTAAATCTCAATTTTATTGTGGGTTTTATAATCTGTTAATTGTAGATCTATTTTTTTTCATGATTTATGTGTTAGTTTATTAAAAAAATATTAAAAAAATATTAATTTTAACTTCGTTATTTATTTCATGTCTCATTTTTTTTTAGGTTAATTCGAAGCCTTAAGTTTCTGTGCTCTGTTTTTATTTCACATTTCAACAAAAAGATTGCCCCTGTTTCTTTTCTTTACGCTGCTTGCTTTGTCTCCTTCCCATTTTCGATTTCTCAATCCTCTTCGTGATTTCCTCCTTCGATTCAACAAAACCCACAACCCTCGTTTCTTCTCCTCTCACCACTGCAAACACCCTATTCATCATCTCCCATGTCTCTATCTCTCTCTCGTTCTCTAGCTTTCCGAATAACCACCACAAACACCCGCTCCTGTCTTCCTCTTCGTTTTTTTTATAAACCCAACCACGAAATTCCATTCCCCTCTTCTTTGATGTCCGAGTTTTTGTTTATGTTTTAAATTACTGTTCTAATCGTTGTTATGTATGTTCGGTTTGAGTTAATTTGTTGAGTTTTTGCCGATCGTAGTTGAGTTCGAGTTGCGAGTTGTTAATTTGCTGTGTTCGGGTTCGTTGTTCTTGATTGTAATTTGCTATGGTTTTGCTGGTTTTTCCGAGTAGTGCAAGAATCGTGCTGTGTGTGTTCTGAGTTCTGAGATCTGTTTTAAACATGCTGTTGGTAAATATTGCTGTGTAGGTGTTGTTTGGTTTTTGTTTCCAGGAGTCTTAGTGTTACCGAGTTGCCATGGTGTTGTGCTAAGTCGACTGGATATTGATGAATGTTGGAGTAATTTTGAGTTACCGAGTTCTTTGCCGAGGCAAATTCTTGTTTTCTTTTATGCGTTTTGTTGTTGTCTCTGAGTTTAAACTCCTGTTTGGATGTTTCGTTTTTATGTTTCGTGAGTGATTGAATCGCTGTCTAATTTTGTTCGTTACAATTGTTATAACTTTGCCTGTGTTTTGAAATCGATTTTGGTTTAAGTAACTATGCTGGGTCCTGTTCTGTTAGCCGTGTGTGTTTGAGTTTTTATTGCTCTTTTTTAGGCTGTCGAATGTTAATTGCTGATCCGAGTTGTTGAGTCGCTGTATGCCGTTGAGTTTAGAGATCGAGTTGCTATTTTTGGTTGAATTGTTTGCTGTTTGAATTGAGGTTTTTGCTTCGTTCTTGTTTGTGTAACTGAGCTGTCGAGTAGTCTGAGTTTGTTGCCGAATGTCCTGTATCAGGTTTTGCTGGTTCTTCTAGTTGAGCTGTTGAGTTTATGGTTGTGTTTTGTAGGTTGTTTTTGTTTGTGTCCAGTTGTCGATTGTAAATTGTTGTCTTGCTTGAGCTCTATTACTGTCTGTGTTACTGCGAACTTAGTTTTAATTCTAATCGGGTCATGCCAAATTGCTATCAAAAGCCTCTATGTAAATAAAATGTATTAAAGTTAGAATTTTTACATTTTAGAATAAATTAGTTTTAGTCTCTTCATTTGTATTTAGTTAATAGATTACTAATTGACTTTTCTTTTAAAAAATAAAAAAAAAATTAATTTAGTTTTAATTTTAATTTTCGATTAGGATTTAAATGGTATAAAATCAAAATTTTTCAAAACCCCATTTTAATTCGATTTTAAAATTTTGGAGTGATTTATTTTTCTTCATTTTTAGTTAAGTTAATTTAGAAATAAAAAAATATAGATTAATTTTCTTTTAAATAAAAATCAATTTAGATGTAAATAGTATAAATTCAAAATTCAGTTTCTAGTTGAAATTAGATTAATTAAATTTTGTTTTAGTTTTAGAAATTAATAATAAAAATCCCAAACCCCAAAATGTTCTAGTTCAATTAAATTAGAAATAAGGATTTGCGAAAATATCATTCCCTGTGGATCGAATCTAAAATACTAAAACGATGATCGTGCGCTTGCGATATTAATTGTCATATTTTCGGCACATCAAGTTTTTGGTTTATGGTTGTGTTTTGTAGGTTGTTTTTGTTTGTGTCCAGTTGTCGATTGTAAATTGTTGTCTTGCTTGAGCTCTATTACTGTCTGTGTTACTGCGAACTTAGTTTTAATTCTAATCGGGTCATGCCAAATTGCTATCAAAATCCTCTATGTAAATAAAATGTATTAAAGTTAGAATTTTTACATTTTAGAATAAATTAGTTTTAATCTTTTCATTTGTATTTAGTTAATAGATTACTAATTGACTTTTCTTTTAAAAAATAAAAAAAAAATTAATTTAGTTTTAATTTTAATTTTCGATTGGATTTAAATGGTATAAAATCAAAATTTTTCAAAACCCCATTTTAATTCGATTTTAAAATTTTGGAGTGATTTATTTTTCTTCATTTTTAGTTAATTTAATTTAGAAATAAAAAAATATAGATTAATTTTCTTTTAAATAAAAATAAATTTAGATGTAAATAGTATAAATTCAAAATTCAGTTTCTAGTTGAAATTAGATTAATTAAATTTTGTTTTAGTTTTAGAAATTAATAATAAAAATCCCAAACCCCAAAATGTTCTAGTTCGATTAAATTAGAAATAAGGATTTGCGAAAATATCATTCCCTGTGGATCGAATCTAAAATACTAAAACGATGATCGTGCGCTTGCGATATTAATTGTCATATTTTCGGCACATCAAGTTTTTGGTTTATGGTTGTGTTTTGTAGGTTGTTTTTGTTTGTGTCCAGTTGTCGATTGTAAATTGTTGTCTTGCTTGAGCTCTATTACTGTCTGTGTTACTGCGAACTTAGTTTTAATTCTAATCGGGTCATGCCAAATTGCTATCAAAAGCCTCTATGTAAATAAAATGTATTAAAGTTAGAATTTTTACATTTTAGAATAAATTAGTTTTAATCTCTTCATTTGTATTTAGTTAATAGATTACTAATTGACTTTTCTTTTAAAAAATAAAAAAAAAATTAATTTAGTTTTAATTTTAATTTTCGATTAGGATTTAAATGGTATAAAATCAAAATTTTTCAAAACCCCATTTTAATTCGATTTTAAAATTTTGGAGTGATTTATTTTTCTTCATTTTTAGTTAAGTTAATTTAGAAATAAAAAAATATAGATTAATTTTCTTTTAAATAAAAATCAATTTAGATGTAAATAGTATAAATTCAAAATTCAGTTTCTAGTTGAAATTAGATTAATTAAATTTTGTTTTACTTTTAGAAATTAATAATAAAAATCCCAAACCCCAAAATGTTCTAGTTCGATTAAATTAGAAATAAGGATTTGCGAAAATATCATTCCCTGTGGATCGAATCTAAAATACTAAAACGAATTCCCTGTGGATCGAATCTCTGATATTAAAGGAATTAGTCCGGCCATTGTCCAACATCGAATTCACCTAGTTGATGATGCGAAACCCGTTCGAGATCCTCAACGGCGTTTGAACACCACCATGATGGAAGTCGTTCGCAAAGAAATTCTTAAGTGTCTTGATAATGGGATCATTTATCCCATTTCTGATAGCTCTTGGGTCAGCCCCATTCAAGTAGTTCCGAAGAAGTCTGGCATTACCGTTGTCACCAACGAGAATGACGAGCAAGTGCCCACCCGTGTTCAATCCGGATGGAGGGTGTGCATAGACTATAGGAAACTCAATTCTGCCACTAGAAAAGACCACTTTCCTTTGCCTTTTATCGATCAAATGTTGGAAAGGTTAGCCGGTCATTCGTTCTATTGTTTTCTAGATGGTTATTCTGGCTATTTTCAAATTCCCATTGCTCCCGAAGACCAAGAAAAGACCACTTTCACATGTCCCTTTGGAACTTTTGCCTACCGGCGTTTGGCCTTTGGTCTAACCACTGCTCCAGCCACTTTCCAAAGGTGTATGATGAGCATCTTTTCAGACATGGTAGGAGATTTTCTCGAGATCTTTATCGATGACTTTTCCATCTTTGGTTCATCTTTTCATCAGTGCCTAAACCATCTTGAGTTAGTTTTAAAACGGTGTAAAGAAACCAACCTCGTTCTCAACTGGGAGAAATGTCATTTCATGGTTAAGGAAGGGATCGTTCTTGGTCATAAAATTTCTGAAAAGGGGATAGAAGTCGATAAAGCCAAAGTTGACCTCATTGCAAATCTTCCCCCACCCAAGTCGGTCAAGGCCATTCGTTCCTTCCTAGGCCATGCAGGTTTTTATAGGCGTTTCATTAAGGATTTTAGCAAGAAGGCTAGACCCTTAACCAATCTTCTCGGGAAGGATGTCAAATTCGATTTCAATAGCGATTGTTTACAATCTTTTGAGCATCTTAAGAAAGAGTTGACTTCTGCCCCAATCATTCGATCTCCCGATTGGAATATTCCCTTCTAGTTGATGTGTGACGCTTCTGATTATGCGGTAGGAGCCGTTTTAGGGCAACGAATCGATAATATGCCCCATGTCATTTACTACGCTAGCAAGACTTTGAATGATTCCCAACTTAATTATTCTACCACCGAAAAAGAACTTCTAGCCGTAGTCTTTGCTCTCGACAAGTTTCGGTCCTATCTTATCGGTTCGAAAATCATTGTCTACACCGATCATGCCGCTCTTCGTTATCTATTCTCTAAGAAAGACTCTAAAGCCCGATTGATTAGGTGGATTCTCTTGCTCCAAGAGTTTGACCTAGAAATTAGGGATAAGAAGGGTTCTGAGAATGTTGTCGCCGATCATCTTTCCCGCTTGATAGTGGAGTCCACCATCGACTCTCCCGTAAACGAATCTTTTCTGGACGAGCAACTTCTGTCCATTTCCACTCCCCCTTGGTTCGCCGATATTGTCAACTATCTTGCAACCGGTGACATTCCCTCTCATTGGTCCTCTCAAGATAGATCGAAATTTTTCTCACAGGTCAAACACTTCTTTCGGGATGACCCGTATCTCTTTAAATACTGTCCCGATCAAATCATTCGGAGGTGCGTCCCAAATCATGAATTCAAGAATATCCTTTCTTTCTGCCATGACCAAGCCTGTGGAGGGCATTTTAGTGCTAAGAAAACAGCCGCTAAAATCCTCCAAAGCGGTTTTTATTGGCCCACTTTGTTCAAAGATGCTGCTGAATACTGTGCCGCGTGTAATAGGTGTCAACACTTACGAAAGATCACTAGGAGAAATATGATGGCAATGAACCCCATCTTAATCATTGAGATTTTCGATGTATGGGGTATCGATTTTATGGGCCCCTTTCCTAGTTCCTTTGGCAACCTCTACATTCTGTTAACGGTTGATTACGTGTCTAAGTGGGTGGAAGCCATTGCTACTAAGTCCAATGATAACAAGGTCGTTCTTAAATTCCTCAAATAGAATATCTTTTCTCGTTTCGGTACACCTAGGGCTATCATTAGTGACCAAGGTAAGCACTTCAAGAATTGTCAATTTGAGTCTCTTTTGAAAAAGTACTCAATAACTCATCGGCTAGCCACCCCTTACCATCCTCAAACTAGTGGACAAGTTGAAGTCTCGAATCGTCAAATTAAGCAAATTTTAGAAAAGACTGTCAACTCGAATAGGAAGGATTGGTCAACTAAGTTGATAGACGCCTTGTGGGCCTATCGGACCGCTTTTAAAACCATTTTAGGCATGTCCCCTTATCGGATTGTCTTTGGCAAGGCCTGTCACTTGCCCGTTGAGCTCGAATATAGGGCCATGTGGGCCATTCGAGAGTTAAATTTTGACTTACCGACCGCCGGTAGTCATAGGAAGTTGCAATTGTCTGAACTCGAGGAGTTGAGAAATGAAGCCTACGAGAATGCCAAAATCTATAAACAAAGAACTAAGCTTTTTCATGATAAATCTATTTTGAGAAAATCTTTTTCTCCCGGTCAAAAAGTTCTTTTGTACAATTCTAGGCTTCATTTATTTCCCGGGAAATTGAAATCCCGGTGGGAAGGTCCTTATGTTGTTAGGGTCGTTTTTCCTCACGGTGCGGTTGAAATTGAAAATCCTAAAAATGGTGATATATTTAAAGTTAATGGACAAAGACTCAAACCATTTTTAGAGATGCCAATTGATCCCGAGGAAGAGGTTATCTACCTCATCGACCCATGATTCAAGTAAGTTTCTTCAGTAGGTAATTGTAAACTCTCTTTCATCCTTATCATGTATTTTCTCACCATTCTCCCTTGTCATTTATCCTGCATTTTGCATACATTGGGGACAATGCATGATTTAGGTATGGGGGAGGGTTTTAGTGTAAATACATAAAATTGAAAAATCCAAAAAAATTGAAAAATTTTAAAAATCCAAAAATTGAGTTATTTTAGCTTAGTTGTCCTTCCCACTCTTTGAATTCTAGAACTAGTTGGTGTTGACTATTTTTCGAAAATTATATGTATAATGCCTTTAGATAATTTGAACGTAGTCAGGTAAGTTTTTCCTCATGAAACTTGTGTCGAACAAATTTTTGCTTAAAAGTCCAAGACGACACATTTGCACAAGATTTTTGATGGAAAAATTGTATAGGAATGTTATTCGATACCTGAGAGAGAACCCAAATGTTAGAACAATGTCGAATCAAACCTTTGCGAAATTTGGTTCCTATATTGTCAAAAAAAAAAGTGAAAGAAAGAAAGAAAAAGAGTCAATAAATGTTTGTAACTGTTGAGTGCTAGTGTAATTTTGTAATAATAAATTCTTAGTAGGGAAATTGGCTAGGTTGGGCTCATTAATAACCCGAGTAAGTAAGTCCGAGGGGACTTTGTGCCTAGCAACCTAAGCTCCTTTGTGATCTGGGATTGTTGACCCAAAACTCGCTAAATGGGTATTGATGCAAAAGTCTTTTGGGACCTCAACCATTGCACAGTCGGTCTAACTACTAAGAACGTGAAGTTTGGCTAGAACCTTGTTTTGATAGAGATTGGGTCAGTTCAATATTGGTTGAAAAAGAGAAAATGTTCGTATGCAGTTAATCCATCAAAGGCCTTAAATTCAATACACACCTTGGGATTTTTTTGTAAATTTTTAGTCTAATCATGTGGATTGTGGGAACCTATAACTTGGCTATTATTAGAATAACCTTTAAGGCATGTATTTTCCTACAAAATTGTTTTGTTGACACCAATGAAAGCTAGATTGAAAGAGGAAAGTTGGATACTTGCTGACTTATCTCAAAGATTTTATGGGTATATCTTCTGTAAACCCTTAGGAGACAACACTCCTCCTGTAGAGATCGTCTATAGGTTTAACGGGTTGGTAAACCTAAAATTACCCGTGATTCCTACGACAGTGAGTATAGGTTTTTCATTCTGCATTTTTCTTTGTGTTTTACTCGAGGACGAGCAAAAGATAGGTATGGGGGCATTTGATAAGTGCATAATTTTGCATATTTTTATTGCCTATTTATTGCTTGAATTCGTATTTTAATAAATTATTTTGTTGCATTTCAGAAATTCGAGAAAAAATGAAGAAATGGCAAAATAAAGAAATAAATGTCAAGGAATGACAAAAGAAGAAAAAGAAGGACCAAAACAAGAAGAAAAGGAAAAGCAAGGGGGGGTGGTGCATATTTTCACCAAACAAAATGGATGGCCAAGATTTAGCCAACACTAAACTAAATCAAGGGCCAAGATTCACCCACAACTACCAAAAACCCTAATTATTTCCTATAAATAGCCTCCTCATCTTCACTTGTAAAACACATTACATTAGGCATTAGGCCTTAGAATTAAAATTTGGTTCATCTCCAAAACTCCTAGTTATAATTTTTAATTTTCTTGTAAACACTTTTCATTTCTATGCAATTCATTTAATTCCTTGCATTTCACTTTCATTTCTCTCTTTCGTATTTATTTCGTTATTTTCGTAAATTCTCGGGTGGATAAAGTAGCAACGCTAACCACACGGGATTGAAAGTATCGATTTAAAGAATTTTGTTTTCGTAATTTTATTATGGGTTTTAATATTAGTTACGTCCCGCCCCTTTAAATCTCAATTTTATTGTGGGTTTTATAATCTGTTAATTGTAGATCTATATTTTTTCATGATTTATGTGTTAGTTTATTAAAAAAAAATATTACAAAAATATTAGTTTTAACTTCGTTATTTATTTCATGTCTCATTTTTTTTTAGTTTAATTCGAAACCTTAAGTTTCTGTGCTCTATTTTTATTTCACGTTTCAACAAAAGATCCATTGCCCCTGTTTCTTTTCTTTACGCTGCTTGCTTTGTCTCCTTCCCATTTTCGATTTCTCAATCCTCTTCGTGATTTCCTCCGTCGATTCAACAAAACCCACAACCCTCGTTTCTTCTCCTCTCACCGCTGCAAACACCCTATTCATCATCTCCCACGTCTCTATCTCTCTCTCGTTCTCTAGCTTTCCGAATAACCACCACAAACACCCGCTCCTGTCTTCCTCTTCATTTTTTTTATAAACCAAACCACGAAATTCCATTCCCTCTTCTTTGATGTCCGAGTTTTTGTTTATGTTTTAAATTACTGTTCTAATCGTTGTTATGTATGTTCGGTTTGAGTTAATTTGTTGAGTTTTTGCCGATCGTAGTTGAGTTCGAGTTGCGAGTTGTTAATTTGCTGTGTTCGGGTTCGTTGTTCTTGATTGTAATTTGCTATGGTTTTGCTGGTTTTTTCGAGTAGTGCAAGAATCGTGCTGTGTGTGTTCTAAGTTCTGAGATCTGTTTTAAACATGCTGTTGGTAAATATTGCTGTGTAGGTGCTGTTTGGTTTTTGTTTCCAGGAGTCTTAGTGTTACCGAGTTGCCATGGTGTTGTGCTAAGTCGACTGGATATTGATGAATGTTGGAGTAATTTTGAGTTACCGAGTTCTTTGCCGAGGCAAATTCTTGTTTTCTTCTATGCGTTTTGTTGTTGTCTCTGAGTTTAAACTCTTGTTTGGATGTTTCGTTTTTATGTTTCGTGAGTGATTGAATCGCTGTCTAATTTTGTTCGTTACAATTGTTATAACTTTGCCTGTGTTTTGAAATCGATTTTGGTTTAAGTAACTATGCTGGGTCCTGTTCTGTTAGCCGTGTGTGTTTGAGTTTTTATTGCTCTATTTTAGGCTGTCGAATGTTAATTGCTGATCCGAGTTGTTGAGTCGCTGTATGCCGTGGAGTTTAGAGATCGAGTTGCTGTTTTTGGTTGAATTGTTTGCCGTTTGAATTGAGGTTTTTGCTTCGTTCTTGTTTGTGTAACTGAGCTGTCGAGTAGTCTGAGTTTGTTGCCGAATGTCCTGTATCAGGTTTTGCTGGTTCTTCTAGTTGAGCTGTTGAGTTTATGGTTGTGTTTTGTAGGTTGTTTTTGTTTGTGTCCAGTTGTCGATTGTAAATTGTTGTCTTGCTTGAGCTCTATTACTGTCTGTGTTACTGCGAACTTAGTTTTAATTCTAATCGGGTCATGCCAAATTGCTATCAAAAGCCTCTATGTAAATAAAATGTATTAAAGTTAGAATTTTTACATTTTAGAATAAATTAATTTTAATCTCTTCATTTGTATTTAGTTAATAGATTACTAATTGACTTTTCTTTTAAAAAATAAAAAAAAATTAATTTAGTTTTAATTTTAATTTTCGATTAGGATTTAAATGGTATAAAATCAAAATTTTTCAAAACCCCATTTTAATTCGATTTTAAAATTTTGGAGTGATTTATTTTTCTTCATTTTTAGTTAAGTTAATTTAGAAATAAAAAAATATAGATTAATTTTCTTTTAAATAAAAATCAATTTAGATGTAAATAGTATAAATTCAAAATTCAGTTTCTAGTTGAAATTAGAATAATTAAATTTTGTTTTAGTTTTAGAAATTAATAATAAAAATCCCAAACCCCAAAATGTTCTAGTTCGATTAAATTAGAAATAAGGATTTGCGAAAATATCATTCCCTGTGGATCGAATCAAAAATACTAAAACGATGATCGTGCGCTTGCGATATTAATTGTCATATTTTCGGCACATCAGTGCTTCATCTTATGACAAGTGTAGGCTCCTTATTAAGCACATCCTTTTTGCAAAAATGCATTTACACCACTTAGCTTGTAGTTGACTTACATGTGACATACTTTGGTTTCTATTACTCTATCCACTTGCACATACATGTATCTTGCTTTCTCTGCTTGATTCCGTGTCCGGTTATTACCCTTTTCAATTGATCGTTCGTAGGAATATTTCACGGATCTCTATTTAGGGTTTACCGGGAATCTTTCTAATATTAATATTATCGTTCTCCATCTTTCTTTCTAACTTTCAAATTTATATTCCTTAAATCCATTCGTTAAATACTTAAGACTATCAGTGTCCAGGGAACTCTCAGAGAAAATAAAAGTGCAGTTTTTCGGAATCCGACAGCTTTTACATACACTTATTTTCCCCCTGGATCACTAATACGAACTCGGAAATCCGTTCCGAATACTTCTATATAGTGTCGTCTCACATTATTCTATACTCCCACCAAAACACTATTCATTCTTTATTCTTTACTTATTCTCTTAGGGTTGTACAATTGTCCGTATTCTCTTTCGATCGTCCCTTAACCTTTTTACGGAACTACTGGATTAATCGTTATCGATCTGGATGACATGAGAATATTCTCCTGCTTGAAATTGCCATATCTTATTCCCTTAGAAGATAGATTATTCTTACCTATGTTGTCACCCTTTAGCATTCTTCAAGACATAGAAATAATAAAGTCGAATTCCATTCATTCTTTCCAAATATCAATTATTACATTGTAGCCGTAACCACTATTTTACATCATTAAATACATAAAAGTTTTAATTCCACCCAAAATCTGGGTTCTTACAGTCTCCCCTCCTTAAAAGGATTCCGTCTCGGAATCAGTTTGAAAACAAGTGGGGGTACTTCTCTTGCATTGCGCTTTCAAGTTCCCAGGTTGATTCTTCTACATTGTGGTTCTGCCACAAAACTCTGACTAGCTGAATGACCTTGTTTCGGAGCACTTGTTCCTTCCGGTCTATGATTTCCACAGGTTGCTCTACATAGGTCAAGTCTGGTTGCATGTCCACTTGCTCATACTCTACAATATTCTTGGCATCCGGATTATACTTCCTCAGCATCGAAACATGGAACACATTGTGCACCTGCTGTAGATTCGGAGGCAATGCGAGCTCATAAGCTAGTTCCCCAATCCGTCTCAAGATCTCAAATGGTACAATGTATCTGGGACTCAGCTTTCCTTTCTTCCCAAATCTCATTAAACCTTTCCAAGGTGACACTTTCAAGAACACTAGGTCCCCTACTTCGTATTCCTTGCCTTTCCGAGCTAAGTCGACATATTTCTTTTGTCGATCCTGGGCTGCTACCAACCGTCCTCTGATTAGATCTACTGCATTCGTTGGACCACTTCGGGCCCGAGCATCTTTCGCTCTCCAACTTCATCCCAATACAAGGGAGATCGACATTTTCTTCCATAAAGGGCCTCATAAGGTGGCATCCCAATGCTTGAATGATAACTGTTATTGTAGGAGAACTCAATCAATGGCAAGTGATCATCCCAATTTCCTTTGAAGTCTATCGCGCAGACTCTCAACATATCCTCTAGCGTTTGGATGGTCCTCTCACTTTGCCCATCTGTCTGGGGGTGGTAGGTTGTGCTCATGTTCAGCCGGGTCCCTACACATTCTTGAAAACTTCTCCAAAACCTGGAGTTAAATCTAGGATCTCGATCAGATACTATTGCGACTGGGACTCCATGTCGCGCCACTACCTCTTTTAAGTAGATGTCCACTAGTCTATCGACCGTGTACCTTTCGTTGATCGGGAGAAAGTGAGCTGACTTCGTCAGTCGATCTACAATTACCCATATGGCGTCATGATTAGCCTTGGTCCTTGGTAAACCTACTACGAAATCCATGTTTATGTGTTCCCATTTCCATTCTGGAATCTCTAAGGGATGTAGAAGTCCGCTGGGCTTCTGGTGCTCTGCTTTCACTCGTTGGCAGGTCAAGCATCTGCTTACCCATTCTGCTACGTCCTTTTTCATGTTGGGCCACCAGTAATACTCCTTCAAACCCCTATACATTTTGGTGCTACCGGGGTGCACTGAGTATCTTGAGTTGTGTGCCTCATTTAAAATCTCATCCTTGAGTTCCTGAACGTTTGGGATCCATATCCTGTATGTGTACCTCATGATCCCTTCCTTGTCTCTTTCACACTTAATTTCCTCCCCAGTCATTAGCTCTTCTGTGGAGTTCTCTTCTTCCTCCATCATCCGCTCCTGGCACAGTCTAATCTTTTCTAACAATGGAGGTTGGATTTTAATTTCCATCAACTTTTCTTGGCCCTCTCCAGGTAACTTAACCTCAATTTCCAACTTCTCAAAATCTTTCACTAGTTCTTCCTCTGAAGTTATCATTTTGAGCTTTTCTTTCCTACTAAGGGCGTCAGCCACCACATTGGCTTTGCCCGGGTGATAGCGAATTTCACAGTCGTAATCCTTGATTAACTCTAACCATCTCCTCTGGCGCATGTTAAGCTCTTTCTGAGTGAAAATGTACTTGAGGCTCTTATGGTCAGTGTAAATCTCGCACTTTTCCCCATACAGGTAGTGTCTCCAAATCTTTAAAGCGAAGACTATGGCTGCTAGTTCTAGATCATGCGTGGGATATCTGACCTCATAATCCTTCAATTGCCTAGACGCATACGCTATTACCTTGCCGTGCTGCATAAGCACGCATCCCAGTCCTTTATGCGAAGCGTCACTGTAAATCACGAAATCTCCTTTTCCATCAGGTAATGCCAGCACTGGGGCTGTCACCAGCCTCTTCTTTAACTCTTGGAAACTCTTCTCGCATTTCTCAGTCCATTCAAATTTCTCGGTTTTACGGGTAAGTCGAGTTAATGGAGCTGCGATTTTCGCAAAGTCTTGGACAAATCTCCTGTAATATCCGGCCAGTCCAATGAAACTCCTCACCTCGGTTGGAGTAGTTGGTCGTTCCCAGTTTGAAACTGCTTCTATCTTGGAGGGTTCAACCAACACTCCTTCTCTATTGATCACGTGCCCTAAGAATTGTACCTCATTTTTCCAAAACTCACACTTGGAGAACTTGGCATATATCTTCTCCTTCCTGAGTATTTCTAAGGTTATCCTTAAATGTTCAGCGTGTTCTGCCTCTGTCTTTGAGTAGATGAGAATATCATCAATGAAGACTATCATGAATTTGTCCAAATATTCCTTGAACACTCTATTCATTAGGTCCATGAAGGCTGCTGGGGCGTTGGTCAATCCAAATGACATAACTAAGAACTCATAATGTCCATATCTGGTACGGAATGCAGTCTTCGGGATATCTTCAGGTTTGATCTTCAGTTGGTGATATCCCGTTCTCAGATCAATCTTAGAGAAGTATTCAGCGCCTCTTAGCTGGTCAAACAAATCGTCTATCCTGGGAAATGGATACTTATTCTTTATGGTTAGCTTGTTCAATTCTCTGTAGTCGATGCATAACCTCATACTCCCATCCTTTTTCTTAACAAACAACACTGGTGCGCCCCAAGGCGACACACTGGGCCTTATCATGCCCTTATCCAACAATTCCTGTAATTGTTTAGCTAGCTCCTTCATTTCTACTGGGGCTAATCGGTACGGGGCCTTCGAAACCGGCGCCGTCCCCGGGGCTAACTCGATGGCAAACTCAACTACCCTATCAGGTGGTAGTCCGGGAAGATCTTGTGGGAACACGTCCTCGAACTCATTAACTACCCGAATGTCTTGCAATCTTGGCACTTCCTTCTGAGTGTCTATAACGTAAGCTAAATAAGCCTCGTTCCCTTTTTGTAACAATCTCTTGGTTTGCGCCAAGGTCAGAATTTTCTGGGTCTGTCGCATCCCCTTAAACACTATTTCTTTCTTCCCTGGGGTTTTCAACTTAACCTTTTTCCCTTTACAATCTATCCGTGCATCATTGCGAGACAACCAATCCATACCCAAAATGACATCGAATTCCCCTAGCTTAAAAGGAATTAAATCGACATAGAAGGATCGTCCTCCTATTTCTAGCTTACAATCGGGGTGAATTTGATTAACCGGTACGATTTCCTGATTAGCTATTTCTACTTGTAAGGAATCTCTTAGTTGCTGGGTTTTAAGTTTCAATTTATGCGCAAAATCTCTAGATATAAAAGACTTAGTTGCTCCTGAATCAAATAAGACATTTGCACTGACTGAATTGAGAGAAAATGTACCTGCTATCACATCTGTGTCCCTCACGGCATCTTGTACTGACATATTAAAAGTCCTAGCAGTAGGTGGCCTATTTGAGGCACCCTTGCTTGCTCCTGATGCTGCTGGTTTGCTCCTTGGGCAATCCTTCCTCATGTGCCCTCGCTGTCCACACTGGAAACAGGTTGTGCTGTTAGGGATGACCGTGGTGCAAGAGGTAGCATAGTGCCCAGCACGCCCAAACTTATAACAGTTTATCTGCTTCAGGTTGCACACCCTGGAGTGCCTCTTCCCACAAGTAGCACACAATGGCAATGGAGGTCGAGAAGGGTTGGAACGGGACATTCCTGATTGGTGGCCGCCCTGGCTCACACTTACACTCGCAGATGGTTTAAACCCTACATTCCTCCCAGGTAGGGAAACCGCTCCTCGATTAAATTTGGTTGGGGGTTTTCCTCCAGCGGATCTTCCGCCCATACGAACATGCTTTCTCTTTATCCCCCCTTTCTCTCTCACTCTCTGCATCTGATCACTACCAGCCTCCACAATGGTTGCCTTTTGCACCAAGGTGGCATAATCTGTAATCTCTAAAACCGCCACCCTATTCTGGATCCACTGCTTCAGCCCTTGTTGAAACCTGTTAGCTTTCTTTTCTTCTGTGTCTACAAACTCTGGCACAAATCTCGACAGCTCAGTAAATTTGGCCTCATAGTCAGCCACTGACATATTGTTCTGTTTCAGTCCCAAAAACTTAAGTTCCATCTGGGTTTTCATGAACTTCGGGAAGTACTTCTCCAGGAATAATTGTTTGAACCTTTCCCAGGCTATGACAGCATCAGTATCCATGTTCTTCTTGGCTTCCCACCAATAATTGGCCTCTCCCTTTAGTAGGTAAGTAGCAAAAACAGTCTTCTGAGCCTCATTGATACTCAGAATCTCGAAAGATTTTTCCATTTCTTTGATCCAGGCCCTCGCCTCAACGGGATCAGCCGATCCGTGGAACTCTGGGGGCTTTAGGGACTTAAAGGCCCTAAAGGAATTTGCCACTGAAGTGTTGTTGCCTGGTGGTGGTTGGGGGTATTGGTTCAAATTATGCCTAAGTAGATCCATAAACTGGCCCATGGGGTTTCCGCCCTGGTTCTCCCCTTCCTGTTCTACTTCAGTTTCTCCACCCTCGATTTCCCCCTCAAATTCTTCAGAGTACAGGGGTTCATCCTCTGATCCATACTGGGAATCTTCTTGCTCATTATAATCCTGATCTTGTTCTTTACTACTTTCATGGTTTTCCTCGTGTTGGTTGTGACTCTCTTGGTCAGTAGATTCACGGGGGTTAGCCCTAGTGCCCATTCGTCTTGGAGGCATTTTACTGAAAATTTGGAAAATTTTACATTAGGTTCACTTACCTGTTTTAAAGGATTTTTCCTTGCATAATTCTTTACATGATTGGGTTTAAGATCCCACAGTTTTATATCTCATGGCAACTTAATCAAAAAAATAGTACATATGTTAATAAACTCGTGATCACATCCCAACAAATTGAAATAACTGAAAGGGAAACAAATATATACCAGGTACCGAAAAGGTACAACATCCGAGTTACAACGATAGTTTAAAGTACAACCATCCTAACAACAACAATACATCAAAAGTGAAATACGCTGTCTATCTGTCTAGTCCGCAAAAAGGGAAAATAAGTACAAGAAAACCATCCCTACAAAAGCCGGCACTACTACGTCCGTACATGACTAGACAACTAGACTACTGCATCACTACATCTGAAATCAGCCGCCACGATGAAACATCATCCGAACCCTCCCCATGGCGATGCGGAAAATCTCCTCGGCATCTGCTCTGTCTACCCTACCATGCCCATCAGTAGGCAACTGTCGCACCCTCACCCGAGCCCTCAGCTCGATGCGGGTCACAGCCCTATACCCAACCCTGTCACTAATAGTCCTCCTGCCCTGCAACCTCATCCGGGCGGCTCTCTCTGCTGCTAACTCCCTCCTAGACTCTGCCAACCTGGCATCCGCCACAGACAACTCTCTATAAAGCCCGTTCACAATCAAGTTGTGAACACATACTGGGACTCCTCCTATCGGGACATGAGGTGGGGTGGATGGCTCAGCTGGAGCGGCAGTCTCTGTCTGCTGGGGCTCTGGGGTAAGCTCCTCAAACTCATCGGGGAATGGGCTCACAGATAGTGGTGGTGGGGTAGGGGTTCTCTCAACAGAGAGGGGTGGCACTCGTTGTCCGGAACTCCCTACTGCATCCTCCACTGGCTCAATCTCATCCACAGCCTGTCCAACAACAGCAACCATGACCTGGTCAGCGGTCATATCAGTATCCTCCTCCATGGTCCTAATCTCAGATACAACCCAATAATCCTCATCCTCAACAACTAACTCAGCATCCTGTCCTGTCTGGATCCCCTCCGGGTCCTCCTCCCCCTCAGTCTCAACAACATCTGTGTCAGCATCAACCTGGACCTCCTCAGGGTTCTCCTCCTCAGACTCGATCACATCGGTATCAGCATCAACCTGGACCTCCTCAGCGTCCTCCTCCTCAGGCTCAGTATCCTCCTCAGGCAAGTGCTCATAGTATGGGTCCCTAGTCCGGAACATGTCCTCATCATGTTGTCTCGCAGCTGCCTCCTGGGCCGACATGTCGCTCGCCTACACAAGACGAACTATGTTACTATCATGATACTTAAAAAGGTCCCGTAAGGGTTTTAGGTGAACCTGGCAAGGGTTCTTATTATATTATTGAATTTATTATTATATAACGTCGTATCATCTCTTGGGATATATAACTCTCGCTCTGATACCATCTCTGTAACACCCCCAGATCCGGGGTCAGGGATTGGGTCGTTACGGTCTCATAACTTATACCTAATAGTTGACTTTAGTCCACAGTAAATAAATCACATTCTGTGACCCCACAATAATTTCCACTCACACACACAACAGTTATAGTCCCATAGATGAAATTGAAATAAGTCTTACATTAAAGGGTTACGAATAAAAGTTATTACAATCCCAAAAGGATAACATCATAAGTTTAAAAGTTTTGCCGTTAATTACATTAATTATACATATAGTTAAACAGGAAACAAAAGCTGTCTAACTATGCTACCTCAGCAATGGCGGCTAGCATCTCAGCGGGGAGTCCGGTGGGTCGGGTAACCTGCTTGCGCCGAGTGCGCCTGACGCGAGCCATCTGTCCTAGCTGTTGTTGTGACATAATATGAACAAAGCAATGGTGAGCGAAAGCCCACCAACAATAATATAACTGAACAGTGATACATATATACAGCAGTTCAAAATATCCGTTGAAATCATATGCCATGCATTAATGAAGTTATTGCCAGTATAATATAAAGGATGAAGTTACCAGGTAACTCAAAGTATTTGTTTGTAGAAATATCTGCTACATCAAAAGTAAGCGAGATATTCTCATTGTTATTAAAAAGAGGAACTTGCATGAAAAGATTGCAATTCCAGTTATGAACACATTTCCAACTCTGCCAACAGTAATCATGTTGCAGGAAATAAATAAGTTTGGATGATGAACCAATGATGGAGTATTCACCGCGCCCGCTGTTCCAATCTTGATGATCAGTTGAGATCGTACAGCTCAAATTAGATTTACTATCGGTAGAAGGAAGAACTGACGGCTTTACTTGTCTACCGCCTTACTAGCTCTCCCCGGCCAACGGTTGGGCAAAAGGGGATGGACCGGCGCTACTCGGCCTCTTACACGACTCCTAGTTCAAATAGAATTCATGATGCTGAATGTAACGTTCGTCCCCCTTTCCCCAAGTATAATACTTGTTGATAAGACTCCACAAAGTAGTCGTATCTAGTTGGAAAGGAAAATTTACAAAAAATTCCCAAGCTATTACTTGGTAACGGATATCAACTTGTTCCAACATCTTACCCCTCGAAAGATGAGAAGGTAAACAACGACTTAATAAGTCAATAGCACCCGAGTTGCGAGTGAAAAGAATACTTTATGACCGGGAAGTCGACAAGATAATTAACATTTTCCAAGTAAGGTTCCCTTATTATTAGGGAGATAGACTCAAAGAAGAATGATGTTTGAGAACCTTTCCTGATATAAGAGTAATAATAATATGACTCCGAAATATTTTTCGTAATAATCGAAGAAGATAAACCTTATTGAGGTTATTCTAAATATGGAATAAATATTCAGAGAATATTTATTGAATTAAAAATATTTAAAGAGTATTTAGGAATATGAAAGAATATCTTTAATCAGAGTATTTTTCAAAATAATCCCTGAAGAAATATCAGGAGAATATTTATTGAATAAATAAATATTTAAATGAATATTCAAAATAATATTCATTAATTAATAAGACCTGAAAGGAATATTTAAGACAATATTCATAATTAATTAGGAATTTAAATGAATATTCAAAAAGTAATATTCATTTAATGAATAATATTCTAATTGAATATCAAGTAATATTCATTTAGTAATCCAAGCCTTAAAGGAATATTCGAGACAATATTCGATAAATAAACCAAGCCTCAGATGAATATTAAAATAATATTCATCAAGTAATTAACATCCTAAATGAATATTCAAAAGTAATATTTATTTAATAAAATAATATTCTAAATGAATATCCAAGTAATATTCATTTAGGAGTCTCATCTTTAGAAGAATATTCGAAATAATAATCGATAAATAATTTGACTCTGAATGAATATTAAAAAATATTATTCGTCGAATAGTTACGTTCAAATAATTATTTGAAGTAAGGATCGTTAAATAGATAATCTCGAACGAATATTCAAATAATATTCGTCGCCCGAATACTGGAAAATATTTATTTAGATATTTTCTTTCGAGGTAATCTCGATATGTCAAGAAATATTGACTCCCGGTCTATATTTGATGAATCAGATGTATACACCCTTCTCTGAGGGTCTTACAATAACCGGCTTATAATTGATACGATAGCTATCTAATTTATAAGCCAATAACAATCAGGGAACAAGCATAATGATATAACTTGAAAGTAGGCATGCATGCTATGGCATATGTATAACGGAAAACATATATATATATATATATATATATATATATATATATATATATATATATTCATTCACAACAACAGCCTAAAAGAAGGGAATTGAAACTTGCCTGGTAGTCGAGTACGGTAAGGGGTAGTGGTAGCGGGTCTCGGTTCAGCTTGGTGATCTATAAATAGCCAAGGCATTCGGGATTAATCACTTAACATCTTAAAAGTTAAGTTATTCTTAAATCGAAACACGTTCTCGAGTTATCTCGTTATATCCCTTTTAGTGGATTCCTTTTTATCACTGATCTGACCCGACATTCGTTCGTTAATACGACATGTCACTGTACTTATACTTGGGACATACTTAAGTCATACAAGTTCTAAGGTCGATTGTTACGAACCAATATTATACTCCGAGTTTTATCGCCCGTTTTCTAAGTGTTTTACCGAAGTTATAATAGAGTCGTCTTTTAGGGGTTCGTTCGCGTTTAACCTCGACTCGAATAGTTTTAATAAATCGAAAAATGATCCTTTTGACATGCGGTTTTCTTTCACACCTTCCTTTTTACCTCTAGTATTTATTTACCAAGATTCGTCATGACTTTACATATTTTATCGGGGTTCAACTTAAGTTACGAACTTTCGTTTACCGATTCGAACTACTTTTAGTAAATCGGTCATAAATCCTAAACCGTAAGTCTGTTTCACGTGATCTTTATATCAAAACGAAGCTTAGAACATTACCTATCCTATCATGGCAGATAAAGTCTCTGGACAGTAGGGTTCTGACATGGAAAATGGCATACAAAACATGGTATTGTAAAATCGGACATTATAACGGCTGTAATACGAACGTTCCAAAAATCACAATCAACAACCCAAGCCACACCGAGCATCTAAACAACTTATACACATAATAAGCATCTCACAAGTCCAGAGGCTACTGATCTTAGCATCAAAACCATCATGAATCTTAAATCATATAACTAATTAGATAATCATGCTTATAATTATCACTATAATCATACGAAGCTAAATCCATCAAGAACATGCTTAAAACTCAAAGTAGATCTAGGGTTTTCAAGTCTTATACCTTCCTTGTAGTATGTACTGGCCTCACAAAGCTTGGTATTGCCCTTGGATAGCTTTAACTTAGCTAGGATCAACCATGAAAACAAGAAAAACAAAGATTAGTTCTTGAAAACACTATTCATCATCACCTTTGATGATTTATTTGAAAATGAAAGAAAGTGAATTGGAGGCTGAAATTTCTAGGGGATCTAAGCTATGATATGTAGTACTTACCCTAAAAATTAGAAGATCAAACAATGGTGGGAACCCCCTCTTCTAGCTCCTTGGCCGAGAGTGGTGTTTAAGGAAGATAATGGAGAGTTTTTGCTTTGGTTTCTTTCTTTTCTTGGTGGAAATGAATTATTGGATGTTGCCTTAAGATAATATCTATTCTAAAGTGATTACATCATACTCCACTAGCCTAATCTTGGTGCTTCATCTAATGACAAGTGTAGGCTCCTTATTAAGCACATTCTTTTTGCAAAAATGCATTTACACCACTTAGCTTGTAGTTGACTTGCATGTGACATACTTTGGTTTCTATTACTCTATCCACTTGTACATACATGTATCTTGCTTTATCTACTTGATTCCGTGTCCGGTTATTACCCGTTTCAATTTATCGTTCGTAGGAATATTTCACGGATCTCTTTTTAGGGTTTACCGGGAATCTTTCTAATATTAATACTATCGTTCTCCATCTTTCTTTCTAACTTTCAAATTTATATTCCTTAAATCCATTCGTTAAATACTTAAGGCTATCAGTGTCCAGGGAACTCTCGGAGAAAATAAAAGTGCAGTTTTTCGAAATCCGACAGCTTTTACATACACTTATTTTCCCCCTGGATCACTAATACGAACTCGGAAATCCGTTCTGAATACTTCTATATAGTGTCGTCTCACATTATTCTATACTCCCACTAAAACACTATTCATTCTATATTCTTTACTTATTCTCTTAGGGTTGTACAATTGTCCGTATTCTCTTTCGATCGTTCCTTAACCTTTTTACGGAACTACTGGATTAATCGTTATCGATCTGGATGACATGAGAATATTCTCCTGCTTGAAATTGCCATATCTTATTCCCTTAGAAGATAGATTATTCTTACCTATGTTGTCACCCTTTAGCATTCTTCAAGACATAGAAATAATAAAGTCGAATTCCATTCATTCTTTCCAAATATCAATTATTACATTGTAGCCGTAACCACTATTCATTCTTACATCATTAAATACATAAAAGTTTTAATTCCACCCAAAATCTGGGTTCTTACAAATATTACTTGATATTCATTTAGAATATTATTCATTAAATGAATATTACTTTTTGAATATTCAATTAAATTCCTTAATGAATATTATTTTGAATATTCGTGTAAATATTTATTTATTTAATAAATATTCTCCTGATATTTCTTCAGGGATTATTTTGAAAAATACTCTGATTAAAGATATTCTTTCATATTCCTAAATATTCTTTAAATATTCTTAATTCAATAAATATTCTCTGAATATTTATTCCATACTTAGAATAACCTCAATAAGTTTTATCTTCTTCGATTATTACGAGAAATATTTCGGAGACATATTATTATTAATCTTATATCAAGAAAGGTTCTCAGACATCATTCTTCTTGAGTCTATCTCCCTAAAAATAAGGGAACCTTACTTGGAAAATGTTATTTATCTTGTCGACTTCCCGGTCATAAAGTATTCTCTTCACTCGCAACTCGGGTGCTATTGACTTATTAAGTCGTTGTTTACCTTCTCATCTTTCGAGGGGTAAGATTGTTGGAACAAGTTGATATTCGTTACCAAGCAATAGCTTGGAAGTTATTGGTGAATTTTCCTTTCCAACTAGATACGACTACTTTGTAAAGTCTTATCAACAAGTATTATACTTGGGGAAAGGGGGACGAACGTTACATTCAGAATCATGAATTCTATTTGAACTAGGAGTCATGTAAGAGGCCGAGTATCGCCGGTCCATCCCCTTTGGCCCAACCGTTGGCCGGGGAGAGCTAGTAAGGCGGTATACAAGTAAAGCCGTCAGTTCTTCCTTCTACCGGTAGTAAATCTAATTTGAGCTGTACGATCTCGACTGATCATCAAGATTGGAACAGCGGGCGCGGTGAATACTCCATCATTGGTTCATCATCCAAACTTATTTATTTCCTGCAACATGATTACTGTTGGCAGAGCTGGAAAAGTGGTCATAACTGGAATTGAAATCTTTTCATGCAAGTTCCTCTTTTTAATAACAATGAGAATATGTTGCTTACTTTTGATGTAGCAGATATTTCTACAAACAAATACTTTAAGTTACCTTTTAACTTCATCGTTCATATTATGCTGGCATCATTTCCGTAAATGCATGGCATATGGTTTGAAAGATACTTTTGAACTGTTATATATTATCGTTCAGTTATATATTATTGTTGGTGGGGTATTGCTCACCCTTGCTTTATTATTATATCACAACAACAGCTAGACCAGATGACTCGCACAAGGCGCACTCGACGCGGGCGAGGACGATGAGACTACCAGAGCTGAAGAAGAAGCTATTGGTAGGATAGATTTATTCTTTCAGTACCAAGTATATGGTCTAGTATGACTTATGTAAATGGATGGCAAAGAGTATGTATTTATATTGAAATTCTTTTGGATTGTAAGAACTCATAATGTGATTAATAAAAATTTGATTGTTACTCTGATTTCATCTCTGGGACTATAACGGGTGTGTTTTACATTGTTGTGTTGGGTCATAGAGATGTAATTTATTTTATGTTAAGGAAAGTTCAAGTGTTGTGGACAGAATTGGAAACCGTAACGACCGGATCCCGGACCCCGGATCTGGGGGTGTTACAATACACTCAGGGGGAGTTTCTCACAGTCAAAACTCAACAATAAGTCACAATGATCAACACAGAGAAAATGAAGCCCCTTCATCAAGGTCAAACTTACCACCACAGAGAAAATGGACCAGGGATCATCCATTTGAGCTTATCGTTGGAGATCCTAATGCAAAGGTCCAAACCAGAAGAGCAAGTCAAGAAGAATGCTTATACAGTAGTTTTCTATCCAAAGAAGAACCTAAGAGAGTTGAACAAGCACTTCTGGATCCAGACTGGGTTTTAGCAATGCAAGAAGAGTTAAACCAGTTTGAGAGAAATGAAGTATGGAAACTTTTACCCAAACCTAAAGACAAATCAGTGATTGGCACTAAGTGGGTATTCAAGAACAAGATGGATGAGAATGGCATAGTCACAAGGAATAAAGCTAGATTAGTTGCTAAAGGCTACTGTCAAGAGGAAGGAATTGATTTTGAAGAAACCTTTGCTCCAGTGGCAAGGTTAGAAGCAATAAAGATCTTCCTGGCCTATGCAGCGCATGCCAATTTCAAAGTCTATCAAATGGATGTCAAGAGTGCATTTTTGAATGGTATTCTGGAGGAGGAGGTGTATGTTAGTCAACCGCCTGGTTTTGAAGATCCAGACTTTCCAGAATATGTGTTCTTTCTACTCAAAGCACTCTATGGCCTGAAGCAAGCACCTAGAGCCTGGTATGACACACTCTCACAGTTTCTTATGGAGAATCACTTCATTCGAGGTACTATTGATAAAACTCTCTTTTATAGAAATGTCAATGGCTCTATGATACTTGTCCAAATTTATGTAGATGATATAATATTTGGGTCTACAGATGAGAAACTTTGCAAGAGGTTTGCCAAACTCATGCAAAGTAAATATGAAATGAGTATGATGGGTGAATTAACTTATTTTCTTGGTTTACAAGTTAAACAAGTGAATGAGGGAATTTTTATAAGTCAAACAAAATACATTTATGATCTTTTAAAAAGGTTTGATTTAGCAGATTGTTCTTCTACAAAAACACCCATGGCCACTGCCACTAAGCTTGAACTGAATACTAAGGAAAAGAAGGTGGACATGACAAGCTATAGGGGCATGGTTGGATATCTTTTATACTTAACATCTAGTAGACCTGATATTATGTTTGTTACATGTTTATGTGCTAGATTTCAAGCTGATCCTAGGGAATCTCACTTGGTAGCTATTAAGAGGATTTTCAGATATCTCAAGGGAACACCAAACCTTGGCATTTGGTACCCTAGAGATTCTAGTTTTGATCTAATTGGTTACTCAGATGCAGATTATGCAGGTTGCAAAATGGATAGAAAAAGTACCACAGGAACCTGTCAATTTTTGGGAAACAAGCTGGTCCCATGGTTCAGTAAGAAGCAGAACTCAGTATCTACCTCAACTGCAGAGGCTGAATACATAGCAGCTGGGAGTTGTTGTTCACAGATTCTATGGATGAGAAATCAACTACTTGACTACGGAGTTAAAGTTAAAAAGATCCCAATTTTCTGTGACAACACGAGTGCAATTGCAATATCACAGAATCCAGTGCAGCATTCTAGAACCAAACACATAGACATCAGATACCATTTCATCAGGGAGCATGTGATGGAAGGCACTGTGGAACTGCATTTTGTTCCTAGTGAAAAACAGTTGGCAGACATTTTTATTAAAGCTTTGGATGAAGCAACCTTTTCAAGGTTGGTAAGTGAGCATGGTATGTTAAATTTCACATGATCTTTTAAAATGTCTGTTCAATTTGTTGCAGCCAGTGAATTTCATTCTCTGGATTTTGTTTGTTTTATTTGATTATCTGCAGGATTATTCTGGAGATATCACTGTAGCATAATTAAATAAATATTTTATTGACATATATCAATTAATGATATTTTGTTAATTTTATGTCTATTTAATTGTAGGTTTATTATTGTGGATTAATTCTTAATTTACTGCGTGATTATATTTAAATCCATAATAATTAGAAGTATTAAATATGTGTATATGTGTATAGGCTGATAGGTCGGCTGACAGGTTTCGGTGATAAGATGTTAGCCTCCATTGTTGAATTCATGAAAGGTGGCTACCTAACATGGTTGTCAATTTACCACTTGTTGTACAGAGTTTGAATTCTTTAAACAAAACCTGTCACTATTTCACCTAACCCACTGAACCTTGAAACCTTATAAATGATGAGTTTTTGTTTGTGTTTAACATCATCATTTTTCGGATACACAGAGCATATACACACAATTGCTGAATATTTCGAGCTTTGATCGGAAAGATCTGTCAATCTAGCTGGTGGTTTTTATATCAGATTTCATATTCTTTCTTTATACATCATCCTTTATAAAAACTAACCCTTGTTTTTCCTCAAAGTTTTGAAAATGGCATTGCAGGGAAGTTTTGTTATTGCTAAAGCTAATCCTACTTCCATTCAGCAAATCGAAACCATCTATGATGAGCAATTTCGAGCTTGGGCACAATTTCTGAATGAACATTCATTAATTCGCTATGCTTTAGTTACACCAGTGCAGCTTAACCATGATGCATTACGTGAACTATATTGCAGTGCGGTTAACACTTCTGGACAGGACGGGTGTGCATTCACATATCGACTGTTTGGTAGGTCGATTAGGGTCACTGAACGAGATGTTAATCGAATTCTTCATTTTCCTATGGAAAATTTCGTTTCTGATCCTACACCTGAACAGATTGAAATGTTCTTTCATTTTATAAGGTACCAAGATGGCAATTTCAATACTGGTAATATCTCTAGAACATTTCTAACCCAGTACTGGAATTTCTTCTTTCACATTCTTGGCCATGTTTTTTCCTCAGATAGAACAAATCTAGATCGGATACCTGAATTTATTCAAAAAATAGGGTATGCGGTTGCCAATAATTTGAGGATTAATTTTGGAAAAATAGTGCTTGGTCAAATCATTTTAAAGATGAAACACTTGGGAACAAGAGATGTTCAGACTCAAAACGTCAAATGTCTATATCCAAGGTTTCTACAGCTAATATTAAATGATTTTTTGAATGATGTAGACAGGGTACACTCAGAAAATGGTCGAAAGGTGGAATGTTCTTACATGAAGACGAATGTAATTTATTACATAAGCAAGAAGAACTATACGGATGTGCCTACAGTCCTAACTGAATATCTAAAGACTGTCCCACTTCCGTTGTTACCAAGACTAGTGACAGCAGGTATACGACAAGGTAATATTTCAATCCCTGCTATTCCAACCTTTGTATTCCCTGTTGTGTCACAGGAAATACAGTTTCTACAGCCCCCAGTGGCCATCTTACCCGACCAAGAGCAGGAAATCCCACCGACTCTAACACAGGTCGAAGAGCCCATTTTACAAATGCAAACAAAAACACAATAAACTCCTACATCTCAATTGTCACTTAAACGACCAACCATCAACACTTTTGAGGGAGATAGTGCCTCAGCAGCACCACATAAGGAGTTAGTTACATCAGCAGCTCTACCTCATTCTAAACGAAGTAAACCAAATGAACCTGAGGTAACTGTAACTGTTAGGGAAACAATTCTTCCTTGTCAAATGAGTGAAAATGTAAATGAGGATGAATTGACGGGAGCAACTATCTTGAGTTCCATTTCACGGAACATAAGAGTGGTTGATGATCTTTCTAAAGATCAAATGCCTTCACAGGCATCCGAGGTGGAATTACCTACCTCAATAACTGCTGGTGAATCTTCCATTTTACGGAAAGATCCATCGGTAGGTGGTTCTTTTATGAACCAAGTGTCTTCACAGACATACGAGGGAAACTTGGGTTTTGTGCCATTTAATCGATTCAAGTTTAACCTCCCAGAGGAAAAATCTCTGGATCTCTTTCGAGATTTACCACTATTTACCAGTGGTCGGCAACTCGCTTCACGCGAGGATGGAAGCTCACGAACTTTCATTGCACCATCCGTGACCTCTGAAAAAGGGGCTAGGATGATTTCATTTGCAGGTACACATATCGGTGGAAGCTCTGGAGGAGAGTTGAGGGAAACACGAACAGAACATGTAAGTGTCACCCAAACCACTAAACCGAGTGAATATAGAGTGTTGAGTGAAACACCTACAGAACATACGAGTGAGAAACCTACTTAACCACATGCACCTATAACCAGAAAGGAATACAGCAGACTCCTTACACGGGTCCAAAAATTGGAGAAAGAGTTGCCAAATATCTGTAAGTCCATTGCAGAAATCAAAAATTTGCAACTTATTCAACATGATGCATTCCAGGTTCAATTAAGTTCCATGGCAGCCTAGTTTAGTCATGCAATTAATTCCTTGGTGAAGACAGCTTCGTCTAAATTACCAACTCCACATCCTACTATCTTGGAGGATAACCCAACTGAGGGGGAGAAGGTGGATGACCAAGAAGCTACTAGGCGTAATAAAGGCAAGGAAAAGGTTGTTGACACGGAATTAACTTTATCTTGGGAAAGGAAAAGCTAAATGGAAGTATTCGTGCTATGTGAAAAGAAAGCAAGGCAAAACTTGAAGATATGTTCAGTCTAGAGGAACAATTGTCTTGCACTTGGAAATTTAGAAAATATATATATGATCCAGAATGTACGTTTATATTATTTATCTTTGTATTTTATTTTTTGTTGTATCAGTTGAGTTATCCTCTAGGAATTTGTTTGTCAAACCCTGACAATCAAATAGGGGGAGATTGTAAAGCATAAAAATGTAATATGTAATAGAGGACATATATAACTCAACTAGGATAAAAGATAAATAATAAACTCTATACAGGGATCGTGAAATTTGAAGAACAGGCACCAACAAGGATCAAGTCGCTGAAAGAAGTTCATTAAAATGATCAAGCCTCAGTGACAAAATAAGATGTACAGATGATTCAGTTGAAGGGCCAAAAGATTCCAGTGATAAAGTTTTTATGGTTGCACAATTCTTGGCAGTATTCTTAAAGACATGATACGAAGACCACGAGTGAATGTTAGTCGTCTATGAACCAGACCAGTTGCACTAGGCGTCAACATTTTCACAAAGGAATCGAAGTATCTAACTCAGAAAAACTGTTAAAGAGGTATGATTGAGAGCATTGTTGATATCCTCCATTTCAGAAGCTGAATATTTAAGGATGTCAAAAATAAGAGGAAAAATGAATAGTAACCGAAATCACTATTCACATGAATAGTAACCGGAATCACTATTCACACCGGAATTACTATTCACCGGAATCACTAATCACACCGGGTGAATAGTAACCGAAGTTACTATTCATATGAATAGTAACTAAAAGTACTATTCATAAAGTAAGAAACATGTGGGGCCCGCATGAATTAAAAATCAAACTTTGAAATTGAAAAAGAAGCAGAAGAATTGAATTCAGCAGGTTTGTTGAAAAGGCGTGTTAGGCAGTCAGCAGTCAGCAGAAATATACGTAATCAGTTACGTATATTAGCTGCATAGTAACTTTCTAAAAATCTATAAATAGGCCTGTTGTATTTCATTTCAAAACACACCTCAACACACAATTCTCTCTTCTTTCTCATATATTTTCTGTGTAAGCTGCTAGATAGTCGTCTAGTAGGAAAGTTGGCTTAGCCCACTTTCAGGCAGTGTCGGGTAGAAGGTCCTCGTGCCTAAACTATCCTTAGGAGTGTTCTAATTTTGAAGCTAATCCATTGGATTAGAAGTTGTAACACCCCTTCGAGTTTATTATCAATAAAGATATATTCTCGGATTTATTTTTAATTTTTATAGTATCGTATGTTGGTGTATACTGAAAATATTTATTTGAAGTATTTACATTTATTTCTGGCCGGTTTAATTGAGAATCATTTAAATGTTTACATGTTGTCTAAATATTATATATTGTGAATAATCTAGTATCAAATGGGATACAGAATATTAGATTATTAAATACGGTTTATATAATATAATAAGGTTCACAGCACAGGTGGAGTTAGACAATCCACTGGAATGGCTGTAGTATTATTTAGATTAGTTTATATTGACTAATAAATAATACTAGTATACTTTGTGTATATTGAACAGGATCAAATTTAGAATTGTTCCCTTATACTGATTAAGAAGGTGAACTAAGATTCTATGTTATTATTAATGCTTAGGTTCTTAATCCGGAAATAATAATTGACACGTATATATTATTTACATGCTTTGATTTATATATGAAATAATTCTTTTGATTTATTTCATTATATTTTGGGTGATGAAATAATATATATGGTGGGATATTATTTATTGAAGGAATCCATGTCCTGATAATATTCGGGTTAATGATGTCCCCTTGAAAGCTCAAAAAGATTTAATTATGTGAAACCCTGCAGGTGGATTTATTCCGGCATAATTAAATAAAGGTTGAGTGGATGATCAAGGATAAAAGATATTAATTAAATGAATTATCAGTAATTTATTTAATTAATGGACATGCGATATTTTAAACATGGGGAATTTAATAAGCAAATAATATTGGAACCGAATTAATTAATTAAATTACGGTATTAGGAAAGGTAGTGCAAATATTAATTCTTTAGTGGATTGAATTAATATTTAATTACATTGGGCTAGGCTCAAGATGTAATTAGAAGGCCCAACCTAATTATCCATGATCCCTATTGTAGCCTATATATATTCCTATTCTCTTCTTGCTGGGGGGTGGTCGAAAAAAATTGGTAGCCACCCAGGAACAAGAAGAGAGGTTAACTTGAGAAGACGAAGGCCACACTTCGCTCAAGGGAATTTGGGAATACAATAGAAGAGCGTGGAATCAACCGTTAACAAGGTGACTTTTCTATTCGTACTCGTTAATTTATTATATCGAAATTCGTAGTGCCAAGATCTGATTGTCCCAACAATTGGTATCAAGAGCCTGGTTCATTGGTTCTGCGAATTTTGATACGATGTCCATGTCGTAATTATATATGCATGTGTATAGTGGTGTGCTTGGATAATAATCTTTTGCAGGTTGTTTAGTATCCACTATTATGGCCATGTAATTTTAATTATGTGTTTGGATCCCACGTGGTTTAATCGTGGTTATTTTATTTGGTTTCCACGTGGTTTATCGTGGTTGTAAAACACGAGGGTTGATCGTGTTAGAATAGATTTACAAAATTAGTTTTGTATTAGATCTGTTTTGTATGTAATTGTTTGATGGATTATGTAAAAATCCGGGTATTTTGTAACAATTACGTTCGATCGGAAATCAAATCGGAGAAACAAAATTGTCCGCTGCGTAGTTGATTGTGGCTGCTGGTTTCGTTTAAGTCAAAAGAAACAGATCTGGAGCAACAGGAATCAGAAGAAGCAGGCGCGCGTGTGAAATTCTGGAAAACGTGAGTAACGCAGGCTGTCCTGCGTTACAGGGCTTCCAGGGGTGTAACGCATGTTGCACATGCGCAACAGGGCTTCCAGGACCTGTAACGCATGTGCGTCATGCGCAACAAGGCTTTCAGGGCTGTAACGCAGGCTACAGATGCGCAACAGCAAGGTTTTGGCAGAAAAATGATTTTTTCAGCAGAACAGGGCTGGAAATTTAATTTTTTTCAAGGGGCCATAATAGTGGATTTAAATTATGTTTTTTAATTTTAATTCCGCTATTTAATTTTTTAATTATTGCTTTAAATAATTATTATGTGTGTTGTTAATTATGTGTGTAATTTTTAATTGCATGTTTAACATAATTAGGACGACATGGACATTAATTTTATTTATTGCTTTAATTTTATGATGCATGCTGCTATGTTATGTGTTCTTTGTTTTGTTATTTTTATAACATGTGGACCTCGAAAAAATAACATAGGGCGATGCATCTAGATAAAATTCCTCAATTTTAAATAAAAATTCTAAGTGGGTGAGGGAATTAATTAGGAATTAAATCCCATGGTCTCCATTATTGTTTGTATGTAATTTAACACCGAGACGAATATAAATTATATACATGCCACCCATCGTGGCGTATGATTTATGGTGTCAGATAGTGTTATGGATATTACTAGAACAAACTTCCTAAATTAATTACGAATATTGAAAGGTATACATGCCACCCATCGTGGCGTACCAAGTTTCATAGAATTCGATTAATTAGAAGGGTACCACTGATTGAATATAGATTTTCAATATTGAGAGAAAGGATGATTCTGTCTAGAAAGGGGTCTTAAGTGATGCCTCTTGACAATGCTCCCCCCGATCTGGGAATTATCCTATTATCGAATATTGATTTGAAATATTTAATGGTGGTATCCAGTCTTTTTATTAATTTAAGATTTAATAATGGTATACACTTAGCTATGAAAAATAATATATAGTCCACCCTAACGTGGCATATTATTTAGTAATAGGACCGAAGTAATATTTAAACGAATTTAAGTGGTATATATGTCATCCATCGTGGCGTACCAGATACTTATGGTGTTTAAATATTAGTGCATTAATTTTAATTAATTGTTAGAGGAAACCAATAGGATTTAAGATTTATGCAACTATCTGATTATGTGTTACATGTATGATTCTCAGGATTAGATCACTATGGGCTTTAATCCACTATTCACCATACTTAAGGATAACAAACTTACTGGACCGAACTATATTGAATGGAAACGTAATTTGGACATAGTGTTGACTGCTGAGGAGTACAAATTTTGTACTTATGAACCCAAGCCAGACCAGCCTGCTGAAGATGCTCCTGAAAGTGAGAAGGAGTATTATAAGCGGTGGATTAAGGCTGATGAGATGTCGCGATGTTACATTCTGGCAGCAATGTCGGGTGTTTTGCAGCATCAGCATCAGGCTATGCCCACTGCTTCAGATATGCTCTTTAATCTCAAGGAACTTTTTGGAGAACAGAATAGGGCTGCTAGGCAAGTAGCAATGAAGGCTTTAATGAACACTCAGATGGTTGAAGGAACACCTGTAAGGGATCATGTTCTCAGAATGATGTCTCATCTGAATGAGATGGAGATCCTTGGTGCTGATATTGATGGGGAAACCCAGATCGATATCATCCTTATGAGCTTGCCCAAAAGTTTTGAGCAGTTCCGCTTGAATTACACCATGAACAAAAGGATGTATAGTCTTGCGGAACTTCTGACAGAACTTCAGGCAGCTGAAGGACTCTTTAAGCAGAATGTTCAAGTGAATGTGGCCGAGAAAGCTTCTTCATCTAAGCCGAAAGGTAAGAAGAAGAAAAAGACTCAGACACAGAAAGCTGGAAAGATTGCTAATGCAGTGGGAGTTCAAGGTGGTGTGAAAAAGCCTAAGGGCAAGTGCTTCAGGTGCAAGCAGTCAGGTCACTGGAAACAGGATTGTCCTCTTCCTAAGAAGACAAACAATACTGGTATGTCTCTTTCTCTAGTTACAGAAACATATATAGCGGCTATATCTACGAGCACTTGGTGTGTAGATACAGGAGCCACTGACCATGTTTGTAACTCTATGCAGGGGTTCCAGCAATCCAGAATGCTTAGAGATCGCGAGATATATGTGTTCATGGGAGATGCTACGAAAGTAGCAGTAGTTGCAGTTGGAATAATTACATTATCTTTTGGCGATGATAGGATTTTGGTTTTGAACAATTGTCTTTATGTACCTTCGTTTAGAAGGAATTTAATTTCGGTTTCTAAACTTGCCATGGATGGTTATAATGTTTGTTTGGATCGTAATGTTTCTATTATGATGAATAAACGAGTTATATGTTCTGGTACATTGCAAGACAATTTATATATAATTAATCCTATCCAACCAATGCTGCAACATAAGGAAACTAATAACATTCTTTCTAGCTCAAATAAAAGAAAGAAACCTTCTGAATTGAACCAAACATATCTTTGGCACTTAAGATTAGGTCATATTAACTTGAGGAGGATTCAAAGACTGGTAGTAGATGGGCCATTAGGCTCGTTGGCAGTGGAGCCATTTCCAGTTTGTGAATCCTGCTTGGAAGGTAAGATGACTAATAGGCCTTTTAAAGCAAAGGGGAATAGAGCTAAAGAAGTGTTAGAATTGGTTCATACTGATTTATGTGGACCTATGAGTATCCAAGCAAGAGGAGGTTATGAGTATTTTGTCACTTTCATTGACGATTATTCTAGATATGGGTACATTTATTTGTTGCGCCGTAAGTCTGAGTGCTTTGAAAAATTCAAAGAGTACAAAGCAAGTGCGGAGAAGCGACATCTTGGAAAATGTATCAAGTCACTACGATCAGATCGTGGTGGCGAATACTTGCTTGGAGAATTTAGGGAATATTTATCAGAAAATGGGATTGCATCCCAGTTGTCTGCACCTGGCACACCTCAGCAGAATGGTGTAGCAGAGAGAAGGAATCGGACTCTTTTAGAGAGTGTTAGATCGATGATGAGTTATTCAGATTTACCCAAGTCGTTTTGGGGATATGCTATAGAAACAGCGGCTTACCTTCTGAACTTGGTACCTTCTAAGTCGGTTCCCAAGACTCCAATAGAATTGTGGACTGGTAGCAAACCAAGTCTAAGACATATTCGGATTTGGGGTTGTCCAGCACATGTGCTGAACAAGAACGCGACCAAGTTAGAATCTCGTACAGAAGTAAGGCTGTTTGTAGGCTATCCCATGGGAACGAAAGGTTATTCATTTTATAGTCCTAGGGATCGAGATATCATTGTTAGCACCAATGCTAGATTCTTAGAAGAAGACTATATAATGAAACACAAACCCATGAGTAGTATCGTTTTAGAGGAACTAGTGGGAGGGACAGATAATCCCCAAGTGCCAATAGTACAAGTAGATCAACCACAAGAAAATGCACAACCTGTCACTAATACCACACCGGTGCTTCGTCGTAGTGGGAGGGTTGTTCAACAACCTGATAGATTCATGTTTTTGGGAGAGTCCTCGGACTTGGTCTCTGGTGAACATGATGAGGATCCCAGGACATACGAACAAGCAATTCTAGATAAAGATGCAGATCTTTGGCAAAAGGCAATGGAATCTGAGATGGAATCTATGTATTCTAATCAAGTTTGGGAGCTCGTGGAACCATCCAAAGGTGTAAAACCCATTGGATGTATGTGGATCTACAAGAAGAAAAGAGGATCTGACAAAAAGGTGAAAGCCTGGAAAGCACGACTTGTTGCGAAAGGGTATACTCAGAAAGAAGGGATCGATTATGAGGAAACCTTTTCGCCAGTTGTTATGCTTAAGTCGATCCGGATTCTTTTATCTATAGCAGCTCATCTCGATTATGAGATTTGGCAAATGGATGTCAAGACAGCTTTCCTTAATGGAAGTCTTGAGGAAACCATCTATATGCAACAACCAAAAGGATTCATTAAGGAAGGCCAAGAACATCTTGTTTGTAAGCTTAAGAGGTCTATTTATGGACTAAAACAAGCTTCTAGGGACTGGAATATTCGTTTTGATCAGGCAGTCCATTCATATGGATTTGATCAAAGTCTAAGCGAATCATGTGTGTATAAGAGAAGTGAGGGTAATGCAGTGGTTTTTCTAGTACTGTATGTAGATGACATTTTACTCATTGGAAACAATGTTAAAATGTTGTCATCAATAAAGGCATGGTTGTTCAAACAATTTGAAATGAAGGACTTAGGTGAAGCGGCATACATCCTTGGGATCAAAGTAATAAGGGATCGCAAGAAAAGGATGTTGGCGTTATCTCAAGAGCCCTACATTGATGAAGTATTAGCTCGTTTTAACATGCAGAACTCTAAGAAAGGTTTTCTACCTTTTAAGCATGGAGTGGCTCTATCCAAGGAGCAGTGTCCTTCGACACCTAAGGATATAGAGAGCATGAAAGCAGTTCCTTATGCTTCGGCATGTGGAAGCTTAATGTATGCTATGTTATGTACGAGGCCTGACATCTGCTTTGCTGTAGGCATGGTTAGTAGATATCAGTCGAACCCAGGTCAGGAACATTGGAGTGCAGTAAAAACTATACTCAAGTACCTGAGAAGGACTAAGGAGTATATGTTAATTTACAAGGCCTCAGATCTATTTCCTTTGGGATATACTGATTCAGATTTCCAATCAGATAGGGATAAGAGGAAATCGACCTCGGGATATGTTTTAACTTTGGGAGGTGGAGCTGTTATATGGAGGAGTGTAAAGCAGAAATGCATTGCAGACTCTACCATGGAAGCCGAGTACGTGGCGGCCTCTGAGGCTGCAAAGGAGGCTGTATGGTTCAGGAACTTCCTTTTGGACTTGGATGTGGTACCTAATTTGCCTAGGAGCTTCACAGTGTATTGTGATAACACTGGTGCTGTGGCAAATTCGAAGGAACCGCGAGATCACAAGGCAGCTAAACATATTGAACGTAAGTATCATCTCATACGAGGAATCGTAAAGCGAGGAGATATAGTTGTGGCTCACATATCATCAGAAGACAACCGGGCAGATCCTTTCACAAAGAGTTTGCCAGCCAAGGTTTTTGACAGGCATGTGGAAGCGATAGGAGTCAGATGGATGGACACATAGTTTTCTGTGTAATAGTGGATTAAATAAACACTGATATACTCATAGAATATTTTGAGTATAAGTGGGAGATTGTTGGTGTATACTGAAAATATTTATTTGAAGTATTTACATTTATTTCTGGCCGGTTTAATTGAGAATCATTTAAATGTTTACATGTTGTCTAAATATTATATATTGTGAATAATCTAGTATCAAATGGGATACAGAATATTAGATTATTAAATACGGTTTATATAATATAATAAGGTTCACAGCACAGGTGGAGTTAGACAATCCACTGGAATGGCTGTAGTATTATTTAGATTAGTTTATATTGACTAATAAATAATACTAGTATACTTTGTGTATATTGAACAGGATCAAATTTAGAATTGTTCCCTTATACTGATTAAGAAGGTGAACTAAGATTCTATGTTATTATTAATGCTTAGGTTCTTAATCCGGAAATAATAATTGACACGTATATATTATTTACATGCTTTGATTTATATATGAAATAATTCTTTTGATTTATTTCATTATATTTTGGGTGATGAAATAATATATATGGTGGGATATTATTTATTGAAGGAATCCATGTCCTGATAATATTCGGGTTAATGATGTCCCCTTGAAAGCTCAAAAAGATTTAATTATGTGAAACCCTGCAGGTGGATTTATTCCGGCATAATTAAATAAAGGTTGAGTGGATGATCAAGGATAAAAGATATTAATTAAATGAATTATCAGTAATTTATTTAATTAATGGACATGCGATATTTTAAACATGGGGAATTTAATAAGCAAATAATATTGGAACCGAATTAATTAATTAAATTACGGTATTAGGAAAGGTAGTGCAAATATTAATTCTTTAGTGGATTGAATTAATATTTAATTACATTGGGCTAGGCTCAAGATGTAATTAGAAGGCCCAACCTAATTATCCATGATCCCTATTGTAGCCTATATATATTCCTATTCTCTTCTTGCTGGGGGGTGGTCGAAAAAAATTGGTAGCCACCCAGGAACAAGAAGAGAGGTTAACTTGAGAAGACGAAGGCCACACTTCGCTCAAGGGAATTTGGGAATACAATAGAAGAGCGTGGAATCAACCGTTAACAAGGTGACTTTTCTATTCGTACTCGTTAATTTATTATATCGAAATTCGCAGTGCCAAGATCTGATTGTCCCAACATCGTATTCAACCCCCCATCTACGATACTTTGGGACCTAACAGTTGACACACACTCGATTAGTAAAATTAGCTCGAAGGATTTATAGTGAGCCACATCATCTCTCCAATCTCCTGCTTTTATTATATATATATATATATATATATATATATATATATATATACAATAATTCTGAAATTTAATCGGGTACTTTCTTGCCAACTCCTGTCTCGAAAATGGTGTAGCTGTTGTGATGTAATTGCAAAACAACACCGGAGGGGGGTTTGGCCCCGAAGTGCCTTGGCGTGATAATAAGAGTTGGCTTTGGAAGATAGTAATGAAGTGAGTATCTTAAAAATAATAAATGTGTGTACGTGTGTAATAATGACCAATCCCTAAACTCTATTCCCTACAGATATTTATAGCCCTAGGCCTAGGGCTTAGGGGTGTGTTACCTTCACTCGTGACCCTTGGATCTTGGGGTATAGGCTCCCGAATTGCCGGGATGCTGGACACGTGTCCCTGGTGAGGAGTCGATGGTCAAAGTGTGTAGGGGCCATCTCGGATATGGTTGACACAAATCAATCATTGGCGTTTAGTGTTGGTCAGCGCCAGGTGTGGGAATATTCGTTGAGCTGGAGTTCCACGTGTGCTGAGTTGTCATCAGTCTGGGGTCTTCAAGCCTGGGGTGAGAGCCACGTGTTCTCCACGTGTGGCGGTTGCTCCCGATCTAGGCCCACTAGCCTGGGCTAGGCCTCTCCTGTTCTCACGGCATGGGCTTGTTACTTATGGTCTGTGCCCAAAGTTGGGCCTAATTGGATTTGGGCTATTTCTAGCATATCATTTGCCCCCCACTCCCTCATGCGGATTCTCCAGATGGGGGAGTAGTGGGAATTTTAACACTGTAGGCTTGGAAAATTTTCGCTTTGGTTGCCCCCAGGCCCGGGGTATGTAATGGATTAGTTCCTCCGGGCTGGGAGTGTTGTTTCTGCACGAGTCCAAAGTTTCATTGCTTTGGGTAAATTAGAAGAGAAAATTTTTGGGATTTTGTTGTCCCCAGGCCTGTGGTGTGTATTGAAGCACATTCCCCGGGACTAGGAGTATTGAAGTTTCTTCACAAGTCTAAAGTTCATTGCTTTGGGTAACTTAGAAGAGAAAATTTTTGGGCTGTTGTTGCCCCCAGGCCCGGGGTGTGTGTTGAAGCACATTCCCCGGGACTAGAAGTGTTGCAGCTTCTTCACAAGTCTAAAGCTTCATTGCTTTGGGTAATTTAGAAGAGAAAATTTTTGGGCTGTTATTGCCCCCAGGCCCGAGGTGTGTATTGAAGCACATTCCCCGGGACTAGGAGTGTTGTGGCATGTGGTTGTGTTTGCCTATTTTCCTAGTTAGTTCTAAATATATAAATTTGGGGTTTCTGGAAAACAATTTTTTTTTTTGAAAAAAATTTTGAATTGGATCAATTGAGTCCAGCTGTAGCGTACCTGCTTCTTCTGTTTTCTTTTTCTTTTTTCTTTTATATTTTCCGGGTTTGGGAACCATTGGCCAACCAGGGGGTGCCATGTGTCATGGTGGTTGGGCATCCCAGTTCTTCTATAAATAGGATTTATCACCATCATTTGTTCCTTTACTTGTTTTTTGATTTGCTGCTCTATTCACGCACCCCTGAGAACTCGAGCCCGGACTACCAAGCTTCAGACCTTCCTCTTCCCAGTTCTCCAACCTTTACTAGTAAGTGTTCCTACCCCGATCTTTTGAGTTATCTTCTTTTTCTTTTCTCTATTATCTGAATTTTTGTCTATATGCATGCGTAGTAGCTAATCGTAGTCTTCCTATTTTCTTGTGTTGGGTAGCCCAGTTAGTGTTTCCCTTTTATGGTTGGGAGGGTTACCGCTAGAAGAGTCTTAATCCCCTTGTCTGATCCTAGTTCTTCTGATAGTCTAAATTCACCTTCCGATAGTAGCTCGGAGATTGTGGAACTAGAGTGGTGTGTGATGGGAAAGAAGAAGAATTCGCTCCCCGTAGTAAAAAAGATTATTAATAAAGACCTTGGTCCGGGCTATACTCTTAGCGAGCCTGACGGTAGCTGGGTTGACACCCAACATTATTTGTTAGGAGGGATCCGGACATCCCGCAGTCGTACTTTTATAGGGATCTTAGCACCGAGTTTTCCCAGAATCCAGATGCGGCAGCAATAACGGAGTATGATGAGGATAAACCCGGGTCCGGGATGGACGTGGCTCCGTGCGAGCCGAAGTGGCAGTATGTCGAGGATTGGGATGATATATTTCGTGCCACATTCCATTTGGATGAGGCTATCGAGTGGAGGTGGCCCGAGCCCAGGGAGAAGATATATCATAGGCCCGGGGGTGATTGGGCTGGGGTATGGCTGGAGCACTCGAGGTCAGGGTATGGGCCTAGGTGTTACCCCCAAATGCTGTCAAGTGGATCTTCTTTTTCTTGGCATGTTGTGAGGCCGCCGCTACTGCCCACTTTCAAGCTCTTTCACCATCTCTTTCAGTTTGTCCACTCGAACAACATACCCATGTTGAGTTTAGATTCCGGGCCACTGCCTATTGATAAGTGGATTTTATATCTACTTGAAGCATTCTAAATCGGCTTAAATTGATTGTCTTGGACTCAAGTTTCTTGTAGTTTTGATGTGTTTTGCTTAGTTGTGCAGATTTACGAGAATGTTGATTAAGGTTGATGTTTCTATCGTGTTTGGAGGATTAATTGATTTAAATTCGGATTTTCCGGGAAGGTTGCGCAGTCTACACTGTTTTGGCCATATCTGGAGTTCTAGAAGTCCGTTTTCAGCGATCTTATAGCTCACGCGAAGCTTGGGAGATTTTCTACAACCTTAGGAAGAAATCAGGTGCTGGAGACGTGCTGAATAAAATCACGCACGTATTCTATGATAAGTCATGTAGAGAAATTCCAGTTTTGCCCTTTTTCTAATTCTAATTGTATTTTGGGCAGCTTTTGGCACCTAAATTGAATTCTAATTGTATTTTAGGATGTTTCCTTGCTGGGCAAGATTTCTAGAGTCTATATAAAAACTTTTAGGGAAAAACATTATGTTGAGATCCAATATTGTACGCAGCTTTTAGGGATTGTTTTTGGAGAACTCTTATTTTCCTTGAAGATCAAAGATTAAAGGTTTTTTCTATATTATTATAATTATGAGTTCTTCTATTAATTCATGTGTTTTGTTTTCTCCCTTAATTATGTGTAACTAAATCTCTAATCTGAGGATTGGGTAGTATTCCTTGGTATTCATGTATGTTTAATTATCTGTGATTTTCTTGCTTTGCTGATCTGTTATTGAGGGCTTACTACAATTAGGGGAGTCATGAACCTTTGATTGGATTTTAGGAATTGTGATAACTTGGAAGAGGAGTTGCAATTTTAGTACACGATTTAACAGACATAACTCGAATATTTGATTGGAAGATTAATAGGAGAGTTGTGAGACTTATAATTCTTGGTGCGTAATAGTTTATGATTGTCTTTGATTGTATCACGGAAGTGACAATTAAGGTGTATTTGTAGACATTATAGTGTATCTTGGAAGGGAACATTGTAACCATAGAAGAATTGTTTTCAGCAAAGTAAGAACGTAGAAGTCACATAGATATTGAATGTGCATTGAAACCTAGTGAAGAACCCCAGTTCTTGGATTATTTTCCTCATATATTTTATTCTCAATTGATAATTAGTTTAATTAGTTTATAAACAAACCAAACATTCTTTTACACTTCTAAATTGTGAGAGATAAAATACTTGAACTTGATTCTACATATTAGTCCTTCCTTGAGAACGAACGATTAACAAAAATAATATTAACAAATTGGCGCCGCTGCCGGGGAAGGCAGTATAGTTGAGTTTAGGTTAATTGTTTCTTATTGTTTAGATTTTAATTGGTTCCACAAGTTGTTTTGTTGGTGATTTTCAGGTGTATGCGACGTTCTTTGTGCGCTAGAAAATTGGAATTTGACCTTGAAATCGAACGTACTTTGAGAAAGATCAGAAAAGAGAAAGCTAGATGGGAGATGCGGAGAATCAAGCTGTTAATGTTGATCAGTCTTCTATTTGCGACCATGAGACACCGAATCCAGCCAATTGCATGTACAAAACTCCAGAGATTGGTGCAGCTCAGTTCCATATTAATCCGAGCTTAATTCAGATGATCAGCAATCAAGCTTTTGAAGGAGACATTGAATTAGAAGACCCACACAGACATCTAGAGCGTTTTGTGCAGATGTGTGGCTCATTCAGAATCACTGGTGTTACGAGTGATCAGATTCGTCTCCATATGTTTCCCTACTCTATTAAGGGAAGAGCTTTGGAATGGTTTCAGCAACTTCCAAACAATACGGTTGCTACATGGGAGAGTCTTTCTACTGCATTCTTGTCCAAATACTATACTTCTGACAAGACGCAACAGTTAAGGAATATGATTATGAGTTTTAAAGCACAACCGGGTGAAGGCCTATATCAGGCATGGGAGAGATTCAAGGCACTATTGAGGAAGTGTCCACATCATGGCTTAGAAGATTGGCAGATCATTAGTACTTTTTATGGGGCCATGAATGCAGATATTCGTTTGAGTTTGGATGTAGTTGCTGGTGGAAATTTCAAGAAGGCACAAACTACACAGGCTAAAGCACTCCTTGAGGAATTAGCATCTAATAATTATTCATGGGCACCTAGTGGGACGAGCTCAGCAAAAGCAGCACAAGAATCTGAGATGATCAACATGATGGCTCAAAAGTTGGATACTCTAACTCAGGAGGTGCGAGGAAAAAAGGTAAATGTGAATGCTATTTCTTCACCTATGGAAGGGTATCATGATTATGGTGCTAGTCAGAACTCTTATGTGCAACAATTTACAGAAGAAGCATCTTTTATTCAAGGAAGACAGCCTTGGCCTGTGCAGAATAATTATTACTACAATCCGAATCAAAGGCCAAACAACAATCTTTCTTACAGCAATAATCATGCAGCTAAACCTTCCTATGCATTTCCAAGGCAGAATCAACCTCCTGGTTTTCAGTCACCACCGCCATATCAAGCACAGCAGCAGTATCAACTTCCACCGAAGAAAGAACCAGCTGAGTGGGAGGTTGCACTAAATAAGATTATGCAAGGGACTTCTGGGGCATTAGCTAATATGGAATCAAGAATAGATCAGATGGCATCATCTCAAAAGATGCTAGAAACACAGATTGGACAGATTGCCTCAAAGATGGGTGTTCGTGAGCAAGGGTCTCTTCCTAGTCAACCTGACCAAACTGGTAAAGAGCAATGCAAAGCAATTACTTTGAGGAGCGAAAAAGAGTTACCCGAGGTTGAGGTTCTTAAGCCTAAAGAGAGTGATGCTGAGAAAGAGGATAAGCCAGTAGAGATTGCTGCAGACACGTCAGAAAAAGAAGATGAGAAGAAGAAGGAAGAAGAATCAGAAAAGCCGTATGTTCCTCCACCACCTTATGTTCCTCCTATTCCATTTCCACAGAGACTTCACAACAGGCAGTTAGAGAAGCAGTACGAGAAGTTCTTGACTATGTTCCGGCAGTTGCATGTTAATATTCCGTTGGCTGAAGCTTTGAATCAAATGCCACTTTATGCTAAATTTCTTAAGGAGATGTTGACAAAGAAGAAGAAACTTGAGGATGCAGAAACCATTACTCTTAATGCAGAATGCAGTGCAGTCATTCAGAAGGCTATTCCTCAGAAATTGAAAGATCCAGGAAGCTTCTCGTTGCCTTGCACTATTGGGAAGATGGAAAACATGAAAGCCTTGTGTGACTTAGGGGCAAGTGTGAGTTTGATGCCATATTCAATCTGAAAAAGGCTTGGTCTTGGAGAACTTAAAAAGACACGGATTTCACTTCAGTTGGCGGATCGTTCTGTTAAGTATCCATTTGGGGTTATTGAAAATGTGGTTGTTAAAGTGGATAAATTTGTCATACCTTGTGATTTTGTGGTGTTAGAGATGGATGAAGATGTCGAGATACCCATTATCTTGGGACGGCCATTCTTGGCTACTGCTGGCACTACAATCGATGTTAAAGCTGGAAAATTGACATTGAATGTTGGCGAGGACAAAGTGGAATTTGATCTAAACAAAGCAATGAAGATGCCTCCTTTTGGAGCAACTTGTTTTACCGTTGACATAGTTGATGAAATTGTGCAGCTCGAAAATGAACACTTCGTGGGAGCAGAACGGGTGTCAGATGATAAGGAAGAAGAAATTTTTGTTCAACCGGTTGAGTCAGAGAAGCAACTTAGAGGTGTGAAGAAGAAAAAGAAGAAGATTTGGAAGTTTGGTAGTAAAATCAGGTTGAAGTCTATTGGAAAAGAATTGTGGAAAGCAAGCAACCAAGATGTCAACGTTCGTATGAATGGTCTTTCTGTTGAGGGCGGTATGGGTATCCAACTTCATCTTCCAAGCCTCTGGGAATGTTGCCCTCTCTAAAGGGGTGGAATGGGGAATTTGTCTATCTCCGGGGTTTAGACATCCGGTTCATGCCTATGTTTCGGGAGAAACTCCTCGCCATGAACTTCTAGGTTTTCGATATCCAAGAGGACGGGCTGGACCGGATTAATACTTTTTGTTGGGGTCTTTGGAGGCAGCTAACCCGAGATGATCTAATGGATCATCATACACTTTTTGAGTTAGGATGTAAGTTTGGGTTTCGTTCCCCTATGTCTGCTTTTGTTTCTATTATCTTGTTTGATATCCGGGGCTAATTTCCTCCTTACTTTATGCAGGTTTGCCGAGTTATAATCCAGGCCACGAGGCATTCATCAAAATGTCTAAGGCAAATCAGGCTCTAGCTGCCGCACTCCGGGGATTGGGAGGAGTTCGCGACAACACTCAGGGGAAGGCCCCGGGGGAAGGCAGTGGTTCTCAGGCAAACTCGATGGCTGGTTCTGGAAGCCGCACCCCAGAGAGGGTTGAGGTGGAGGATGAGCAGGAGGAGGAGCATATCTCCGAGCAGCTTCAGCCTAGGAAATGCCCGAGAGGTGGGGACTTCCAGGAGCGCTTCGGAAATATGAATGTCGACTGCGTGACTGAAAGGCAAGATGCCCCGGCCCTAGAGTTTTCCAAGGCCAACAACTATGCCCCGCCCCCATGTCTCCGGAGGATAGAAACTTTATTGGTTTTCTGTCTGATCTTCCCCGGAAAGAAGAATGGGAGGAGATGGGGAATACGAAGACTTATAACCTGCTGCAGGAAATGATGGTGATTTACGGCCAGGTATTCCCCTAGCTCGGATTTTTACGTTCATGTTGCCCAGACCATGTATAACTTTTGTGTGTTGCCCTTTTCTTTACAGCTGGAGGTTCGGATGGCTGGGTATGCTGCCGCCAGTCGCAAGGAATTGATGATTGCTGATGAGGCCCGGGACATCTTGAGATTGGTAAGCGAGAAGGAACAGGAGCTGAAGAAAGTTCAGAAGGAGTTGGCTGCCCTCCGGGTTTCTTCAGAGGGGCGGGTCGCCATGTATAAGAATAACTTGAAGAATATGACTGACGCACGGGATAAGGCTGAAAGCAAACTCAAAAGCTGCAAATTTGATCTAAAGAAGCTCCAGAAGGACTTGAAGTCCAGGAAGCCCGAGGAGCTGGTTTTTGCTGAGTTCTGAGAGTCAGATGAATACGCGACCGAGGTGGCTACTGCAGCTGCTTCTAAAGTTCACCGTTGCTAGCTTGTGGTGGAGAAGTTATGCAAGACTGACCCTGGGGCTGACCGGGACCAGTTCGTCAAAGCTTATATGGATGCTGAGGAAAGCCTATCCCGGGGTGAAGGTGAACCCGAACCATACACTGCTCCAAACTCTTCCCCTCCTCCTGAAGCGTGAATTCCAAAGACTGGCTGCGTCCAGAATCCGGGTTAGGCCAGAGTAATTTCTTTAATCGATTTGTGTAATTTCTATCGTATAACTCCTTCAAACTTGTTTGTGCATCTGTTCCTACTATTAAACTTACGGGTGTTTCGGGCTGTTGATCAGCCCGGCTTGTTTACTCTTTTACGCATTTCCATTTTCGATATAGTTTCTCTTTTTTCTTTTTCTTTTGAAAATTACTTTATGATTTTCCAAGTGAAGTTTTGCTCGTTGTTTGATTGGCCCCGGGTATGTATCTTGCCCCGCACTCCCTCATGCGGATGCTCCGGATGGGGGAGTAATAGGGTAAAAGGCATTTTCCCGGGGTAGGAGTTTATTTCCAAGTAGGAGTTTATTTTTGTTTTTGAGCTCCGGGCCAAAGCTTTGTTGTGGCCTGGGATTTAGCCATACTTGGAAAGCTAGCAAACTTTCCAAGTAGGAGTTTATTTTGTTGCTGAGCTCCGGGCCAAAGCTTTGCTGTGGCCTGGGATTTTGCAATACTTGGAAAGCCAGCAAACTTTCCCAAGGTTTATGAAAGAAAATGTTTAATAGGGAGCCATGCTCTTTTTCAATAATAACTGAATGATTACAAGTTTCTTTTCTTTCTAACTACAACAAAAAATAATCATGTTTTAGCTGAATTCCTTGGACCTACTGATAATACTTTATGAGCCTGAGACCGTGCCATGTTTTGGGGATCTCGGTGTCATCCATGTTACTAAGCATGTAGGTGCCGGGACAAAGTATTTCTTTCACTTTGTAGGGGGCTCCCACTTAGGCATAAGTTTGCCTGTGTTGGTTGGGTCCGAGGCTTCTTTGTCCCGGAGCACTAGGTCTCCGAGCTGAAAGTTCTTCACCCTTGATTTCTTCCCAAAGTACTCTCTTGTTTTTTCCTTGTACTTCTTCATTCTATCCATAGCTTTGTCTCTGATTTCATCGATCAGCTCCAGATTGGCTCGCAATCCTTCTTTGTTTACAATCTCATCAAAATTGATCAATATGTGGGAAGGGGAACCCACCTCAATTGGGAGCAAACTTTGGTTTCGTATGCTAACTTGAACGGGGTTTCTCTTGTTCCGGACCTTGGGCTAGTACGGTAGGCCCACATCACCTTCGGTAGTTCTTCGGGCCATCTGTTCTTACATTCTTGCAACCTTTTTTCGATTCCCCTTAGCAAAATTCGATTTGTCACTTCCACTTGCCCATTGCCTTGAAGATAAGCTACTGAGGATTTCTTGTGCTTTATACCCCTTTCTTTCAAGCAGTGTTACAAAAATCGCTTATCGGACAAAATCGGATAAAGGACCTTATAGTGATTTATCGAAAATTGGCGATTTATCGGAAAGAGAAATCAGAAATAAATCAGAAGCAATTTAATATTAATTTCTATATACACACACATGATTTATAAAATTTGTACTAGTAAATATCAAAAATCATTTATTAATCCACAATAATCAGAAAACAATTAATAGTTACAAATCGAGTGAATCGACAAGATCAAGCCTTAACAACTAGATAGAAAAACAAGGTCCAGAATTACAAATTAATTAGAAAAAGTGTAGATTGTTTAAACATCATCAGCTTCCCGGTTTCACACTGATCAAACCAAATCGGCACCACAAGAAAGTTTTTATTATGTATCAATCATTCATGACAACGTATTCTCACTCTGAGTTGGTTACAGATTATAGTGTACACAAAGTCTACGAACCAGATACTAGTGTTACTTAATGACAACGGGGAGAGGAGTAGAGTTGAGGGAATACATTCACCCATTCTTGATAACCTGGCTGGCTGGTTGGCCACAAAAGTACTTTGTTTTTCCAGAGAAAAGCATAGTTTCAGTGTCAGTCAGTTATGGGAGGAGCAGAAATTTTATGCACCATAATTTAAACAATATGTGCGTAATGCAATTACACGGTTTCACACTGATCTTTGTGGACATACGTTAAACAAAACCCACGGTTATATACAATAACAAAAAAAGTAAATTACAAAATACTTTTTCACAGTTAATTTGCAGAACAAAATCTGACCCAATTGCTTATTGATCCTTAAAAACACAACCCACAAGAAATCAAAGCTTAAAAAAACAATCTTGATATTAACCCACAAATTTTCTGTACAAAACACAATCAAATCACATATAAACATACACAAACCTCTAAAGAATTCAAAAACAATCACGAAATACACCTCACAATTGAAACTTACAAGTTAAAACCAGAGAAAATTGAGATCAATACCTTAATTTTAGCTATTGAACATGTAAATTAGGTAGTAGGGGTTTTTTCCCGCTTTCTCTCCTCTCCTCTGTGAAATATCAAGCACAGTGGCGTATTTGATGTTTGTGGTATTATTGTAGTTTGACTTTCCCGATTTTAGATTCGACTTTTGACCCAATTTGAATAAAACGTATAATGCTCTGATTCATGATGATAATATCGGTTAGATGGTTTCATGCGATATTTCGGCCAATTTATCGGCTAATACGGTGATTTCTATAACACTACTTTCAAGTAGTTCTCAAAATCTGAGCCAGTGAACTGGGGTCCATTATCTGAAACCAGGACTCTTGGTACCCCAAACCGTATTAGGATGTTGTCTATGAACTTGATGCAATCCAGCTGGTTTATAGTCCTCATTGCTTTTGCTTCAGCCTACTTAGTCATGTAGTCAATAGCTACCAAGAGGTACCTCAAGTCTTTCTTTTCCCGGGGGGAAGGGCCCCACTATGTCAATGCCCCACACGGCAAAGGGGATTGGAGATAGTGTAATAACCCTAACTTTAGCAATGCTACAGTGATCAAATGAATAGTAAAATTTGAGAATTTAGGGAAATGGTATGTAGGTACACTATAATTGAAACAGAAAATGAGTAAACAGAAACCATATTCGTGTTGAACTAAGAAAATAAGTGACTCGAAATGACGATAGATTTCAGAAATTCCTGAATATGGATTCTTGAGAATTTTGATTTCGAATAAGTTTCTACTGGATATTAAGGAGCATGAAGATATTAAAGGAATTATATTTTAAGGAATTAGTGAATTAGGGTAAAATAAGGGATTATTAAGTTAAGGAAATACCAAAGGAATTTGGATTATTAAATGATTTCAGAACCACTGAGATAATGAGGTATATTCGAAACGAATTACAATTAGACGAGTATGGGAACCAAACAACCAAGGTTGATATAATTACAAGGATATACACTACAATACTAATAACCAAAATCATTAAAACTTTAATTAGGAAATCAAGGAAACAAGCATTCTAGATCATCCATAATGACATCATCCATTACATCATTTTCCACTCACTTTTCTTAAGGATTAATTAGTAAAATTACTTGGTGATTATCCATAGAACATAGCAAAATATCTACCAAAAGTAGATTAGCTAGGATAAGATCAAAAATCAAGAAAAAAACCTCTCCCCTTTCCTCATTCTCCCCATTCGAATTTTCAAGAAAAAAAAGGAGAAAAACCAAATTCCAAACCCTAGTTCCAATCAACTAAAACTCAAGGGAAAAATCATGGAGGCCACTTGAGGATAGATAAAGACAAGCACCAAGTTTCATAGCAAACAAACATCATTTGGCAAGGTAATAAAATCATCAAAGTTGATGATGAATAGTAATGAATAGTGATTTCAAGAACTAACTTTGGTTTTTATGATTTCTTTAGCTAATTCCATCCACTTTAAGGTTGTGTAAGGACTATCAAAGGTTTATTAAGTGTGAATAAAGCTTCAAGAAGGTATAAATGTTCTTGCCCTTTTGTATTTATGAAGGATATTAGTTGTGTTAGTAGATATGTTGATATAAGTGATTATTCTTGATGATATATGTGTTTTTAAGTGGTTTAAGTTGAATATGGAAGTATTGTGTGCTTGTAACCATGGTTGGTAAGATGACCACATGGTGTAGGTGATGCTGTACAAGGTGGATGATGGATTTGGAGGAGTTGAATTTTTGGAAAGTATGAAAATATAGCCGTTATAATGCCCGATTTTCGTTAAACCAAATAGATGCCCTGTTTTTGGTCCCCATATTCGTACGGTAGGTTTCTGTCCAGAGCACCCACTGATCATGAGAGGGTAGAGCTTGGTTCATAGATCGTTTTGATATAAAGTACCTTAAAATCTGATGAACGGTTTTAGGAGAAAAGTAAGTTTTAGTGAAAGACGTTCGAGAACCGAGAAAACGTAATTGTATCAACTTTGAGGCTATAATTACCATACTTAAACATTTTTAAAAGTTATAAAATTTTGGGATATTGTAGTAGGGTCGTCAGAGGACCATTACCAGTTGACCTTGCATTAAAATTCGGAATTGATATTTTCTGAGAATTTTTACAGTCGAGTGTGGTTATTAGGGGAAATGGTGGAATACACTAAAACTTTGATCGAGTTTAAAAGTGATTAAGTTCTTGGAACTTTTGGTGCGTAAAAGCTATGTCAAACATATATTATGTGTCAAGGTGTTATTGTATAAAGATTAGAGGATTAAGTGGGATATGTACTAACGGTGAACCTTTCGTTTCTATAGAGACGGGAGACGAACTCAGGATCATACCTACTCGCTTTAGAGATCCAGACAAGATTTTTCTATCTCTACTTGGAAAATTATTTACCTTCGAAGAAAATGATTTCATGGAATATATATGTGTGATTCTATTGTTGCTATTTTAATAATGAATTTATTTCCTGATTTTGGGAATTAAAGAAAGATGGATATGGATATATAGAGATGATTATGCATAAAGTGAACAAGCTTTGTGATTAAGAGTTATATGAAAAAATGGTATCAGTTGTTATCTAGGGTTATATGATTTATAATATTATGTTAAAATATATTCTTTTAAATATTGTGATTTAATAAATATTATTTGCTTATTATTTACTATTTCTAAAAGAAAAGAAAAAGATGGAATATTTTATATATATGTAAGTGTACTGGATTCGAGTAAACATAGAGAAGATGTTTGAGTCATAATCAGAGTGTTATGGCATAAGCTTTAAAAGTGATGACATATGTGAAAGAAAGTGGAAATGGAATAATGGTTTGAAAAAGGGGGATTGCAACAAAAAGCGTAAGAGGTTGTGTGCGGCACAGTCCAGCACTCAATATTTTATTACGGCCCAAGAGTTGCCGAAGGAGGATGTAGCAGGTAGCCTTCCTCCAGGGTTGATGACCAGATGGGATCATCCCTTCTACTAGTGGTAAACAGAGAGCAGGTATGGTCAGGCGACTGATCATCGTCCTACGTACCTGGCGCTAGCAGATATCCCCAGAACTTAAAAGAAAGAATTGATAATGGTTTTCAGATCTGTATTCTGAAAAAAAAAAAAGAAAATGGTATGAAATGATGAAATTGTTTTACAGTAAGAAGAGAAACTGATTTTATATTAATTTTATCTAATTGTTGTATAAAAAGGGAAATGGAAAGATTGTATTGAGAGATGATGTGCAGATGATATATTATCTTGAAATATTATGCTAAGGTGATGTACTGGTTTTTAATTATTATAGAAGAAAAACTGATATTATATTATTTTAGAAGAAAAACTGATATTATATTATCCTAGATTTCTTTTCTTCTAATAGTAAGTGGATGATGTATTATTAAATAAGAGCTTTATTCTTCCTTAAGGATTATAATTGGTTTCTGCTTATATATGCATATATATGTATACCTGTTCACATTTTAAATTCTAGTTTACATATTATCTTGCTGAGCTATTATAGCTCACTCTTGCCACTTATGTATATAGCAGCTAGGTCCCATGCCGATTCTACGCACTACACCCTGCAAGAGGGTAAGGGAAAGGTGACCTTTTGAGCGAGTGCTGGTGACCATCCCCGAGGTAGTGACAAGCGAAAGGGGCTTAGTAGACTTATGTAAATTAAGTGTGTAAGTTTGTAATAAACTTTTGGTTGTTGAAATGCTTCCTGTAGAAGTATTATTCAGCAATGTACTTAGTAGAATTCTGGGTTAGTAATAACTGTTAACTTTAAACTTTTAATATTGTAGATGTTGTTCTATGAGCATATGACTGGTATGTGTGTGTATTAGTGTGGGGTCAATTGCATAAGTATTAAGTTATAAAAAAAAAGACTCAAGAGATATTGATATTGATCGGAAATTGGACCGTGATGACCTGGATCCTTGACCCCGGATCGAGGGGCGTCATAGATGGTATCAGAGCTAAGAGTCATAATGCTCAAGAACAAGAGTAATAATAGTAATTGTATCAGTAATAATATAAATTGTGAACTCCCATCGAGTTCAACGGTGGTATATCGCAGATAGTTTTATTTTAAGCATTGATTATAATTTTATAGATTATTACTAATAGAATTTTATGTTTTATTATAGGGATCAGAGATGGGAGAGCCGAGTCGAGACCCTGAGTGGATAGGATTGTCAGAGCAGGAGCTTGTAAATCTACAGCTAGCCGGGGTAGAGGTTCCCGAGTATGCGATCGATGACCTCAGGGAGAGACGTCGAGCGGCAGCCAGAGAGAGGTGTGAGCAGAGACTGAGAGAGGAGGCAAAGGAGCGTAGACAGAGAGATTCTGTAGCCATAGTGCCATACATTGGTAGACCTTCTACAGGATCTGATGAGGCAGGTCCTTCTAGAGTGAGATGGGAGATTCCGGAGGAGGAGAGGCCGTTACGTAAGAGGCCTAGGTTGTCAGTCATAGCTGAGGAAGAGGAGGAGGGGACTGAGTGGACCGATATCCATATGATACCTACCCCTGCCTTGCCTATTCCAGTACCATCACCAGTCTCATCTCCCTTACCAAGTCCTGGCCCTCTAGAGGATCCAGCTGAGCCATTCACTCCGCCCGGACATTTTATCTTTTCAGAGGATGAGATAGAGGAGGACCAGTCTGAGGATGCAGATACCGAGTCTATTCCTCCATCCCCACCATTTGCACCTCCACCACCTCCACCTGTACAGGCACCTTTCCCAGCTGTTATGCCCCCTCAGGAGGCACCCTTACCGACAGGTGACTCACTTCCAGCCATTCTGTTGACAGAGTACTTTGCCCTACAGGGTCAGTTAGAGGAGTCCCACCGGGTGATAGACACACTGATGCAGAGGTCAGAGAGAGGGAGAGGAGGTATTATTCCTGATGGTATGTCCTTAGGATTAGTGAGTGTTGAGTTGCGGGCCCTGGGTGACATTAGGAGACTGTTAGCTGATAGGGGAGACCCAGCATGGAGGGCTGCGATATTAGATACAGTCACGTCTATGGTAGTCCAGATCCGAGACATTATTAGGGCAGGACTGTGAGTCGGGGTAGTAGTCCTCGTCACTAATCAGACTAGTCATCTTACTGATGTCTTTTTGGGGGATTAGTTTAGTTGGTTACTGTTTTAATCCCAGTCTGATTGGAAGACAGCTAGTAGTACTTTTGTTGTAGCTGATTTGTATGTACGGTTATGTTTGTAGATTTCGAATCATGTACTCTATGATGTAAAACATTAGTAGTAAAAGACGTTGTACCCAAGTTGTAAAATATTTATGTATATTAATGAAGTTTATGTATTTCGTTTAAATTGTTATTGTATTTCGGTAATAAATGTTGAGATTCAAAAATATTGATGTATATAAGGTGATTGACTTAATGAAAAAGGTTATCGTGTTAAGGGCGATACACTTACTTACTAAAGTTATAATATGACTAGATGCAAACCGTGTGGAGATAAGAATATTGTGATGTACAAATGAGTTAATTAACGATATAATTGTGTATATAGAAATGATGTATATTGTACCCTAAATTCGGGTAATTAATGGAGAATATTGTTATATACAGAATCATGCCACCTAAGCGTAATAGTAGAGCGAATGCAAGGGAAAATGAGAGAGATGAAGGAAGTCAGAATAGGCAGGATGGAAATGCTCATAATGAACAAGATCATGAAGAAGAAGAAGAAGAAGAAGAGGAATCAACTGGCCAACAAGGAAATCCGGGAGGCAATCCCTTTAACCAATTCATGGAACTATTAAGGCAGAATTTAGCTAATCCACAGAATCCCCAACAACCACCTGTTCTCCCCAATCAGGCAGCTAATTCCTTTCGTGCCTTTAAGTCATTAAAACCCCCAGAATTTGAGGGAACTGCTAACCCCGTAGTAGCCAGAACTTGGTTAAAAGAGATGGAAAAAGCTTTTGAGATATTGAGGATAGAGGAGGATCAGAAAACAATCTTTGCAGCCTATCTCTTAAAGGGGGAGGCAAATTATTGGTGGGAAGCTAAGAAGAATCTAGAAGGTGCGGGAGTGATAACCTGGGAGCGTTTCACTAGGGTGTTCCTAGACAAATATTCCCCTAGGTACCTGGAAAACCAAATGGAAATAAAAAATTTGGAGTTAAGGCAGGATAACCTAACAGTGGCAGAATATGAAACGAAGTTTACTGAATTGTCTAGGTTTGTTCCAGAATTGGTGCGTACTGAAGAACAACGAGCGAAAAGGTTTCAACAAGGATTGAAACCATGGCTACGGACGAGAGTGGCACCATTTGAGTTAACTGATTATACTGCAGTAGTTCAAAAAGCATCTATTATAGAAGCCGAGAGTGAACAGACTCAAATAGGTCGAGAGAATAAGAAAAGGAAGTTTGAAGGTCAGAAAGGAGGTGTAAGTGAAGGAAGTTACTTTAGCAAGGTCGGTAAAGGACAAAAATCTCAATTTGTGGGAAGGTCAGGGAGTAACAAGGCTGCTAGTGAGACGGTGAATCAGGGTGGTAAGGCTTCAGGAACGTTTCAGTCTAATCAATCACGACCACCATTACCAGATTGTAACACGTGTGGTAGAAAGCATACGGGAGTGTGTAGAATGTTGGGCATAACTTGCTTTAAGTGCGGACAAAAAGGACACTATTATAACCAGTGCCCATCAACTGACAAGAGTGATATCAAGTGTTATCAATGTGGGAAACTAGGACACATAGCTCGAGATTGTCGTTCTAGTGGGTCCTCGGCGACAGGACAAAGTATTGCTGCTTCAAATAGACCTACTGCCAGGGTGTACAATATGACCTTAGGAGAAGCATTGAAAAAGCCGGATACAGATGTAGGTAAAATATTTTTCTTCTATTATTTAACCTTGTAAGTGTAAATGTTTGGTTAGGGATCGATTAAGTCAATAAATGGTGTAGGTAAGTTGACAATCTAGATAAGGAAAATCAGTATCTATTAGGGGTCAGAGAATTCTATAGGAAGGAGATTAAGAGTATGAGGGAAAGTGTGAAAACATATTTTTCAAGGATAAAGGAGAAGTACGTTCTTGTTTAAGTACGAACAGGAAATATATATTACAGGTAATATTTTCTTACAATTGTTTTAAAGAATATTATTAGAGCTTATTTTCTGGAAAATTTTACAGAGATGAGATATAGGAATATTGAGGTGTTAATATTTATGTCATGACAGAGATCAAAATATAGACAAACCATAGTGAGATACACTACCATTCAGAAAAGGCCAATGTGGTGGCGGATACCCTTAGTCGAAAGTGGAAGGAGAGACGAGATAATATGGAATGACTGAAAACAGGAGGGAATTTGCAAGAAAAAGATAGTGAAAGTACTACTATTGATAAACTAAATGGCATGTTGATGAATGACAAGAAAGTTTATATTGGTGTATCTTTGCGCAAACAAGATAGAGATATTATGAAAGGAAAAGGATAGAGGAAGTAGTGTGGAAGTTAGAAGGTGTGAATGAAAAAGATACCTATGGACATTTCCAACATGATTCCGGGACGTAATTCTTTTAAGGGGGGAAGACTGTAATAACCCTAACTTTAGCAATGCTACAGTGATCACATGAATAGTAAAATTTGAGGATTTAGAGAAATGGTATGTAGGTACACTATAATTGAAACATAAAATGAGTAAACAGAAACCATATTCGTGTTGAACTAAGAAAATAAGTGACTCGAAATGACGATAGATTTCAGAAATTCCTGAATATGGATTCTTGAGAATTTTGATTTCGAATAAGCTTCTACTGGATATTAAGGAGCATGGAGATATTAAAGGAATTATATTTTGAGGAATTAGTGAATTAGGGTAAAATAAGGGATTATTAAGTTAAGGAAATACCAAAGGAATTTGGATTGTTAAATGATTTCAGAACCACTGAGATAATGAGGTATATTCGAAACGAATTACAATTAGACGAGTATGGGAACCAAACAACCAAGGTTGATATAATTACAAGGATATACACTACATTACTAATAACCAAAATCATTAAAACTTTAATTAGGAAATCAAGGAAACAAGCATTCTAGATCATCCATAATGACATCATCAATTACATCATTTTCCACTCACTTTTCTTAAGGATTAATTAGTAAAATTACTTGGTGATTATCCATAGAACATAGCAAAATATCTACCAAAAGTAGATTAGCTAGGATAAGATCAAAAATCAAGAAAAAAACCTCTCCCCTTTCCTCATTCTCCCCATTCGAATTTTCAAGAAAAAAAGGAGAAAAACCAAATTCCAAACCCTAGTTCCAATCAACTAAAACTCAAGGGAAAAATCATGGAGGCCACTTGAGGATAGATAAAGACAAGCACCAAGTTTCATAGCAAACAAACATCATTTGGCAAGGTAATAAAATCATCAAAGTTGATGATGAATAGTAATGAATAGTGATTTCAAGAACTAACTTTGGTTTTTATGATTTCTTTAGCTAATTCCATCCACTTTAAGGTTGTGTAAGGACTATCAAAGGTTTATTAAGTGTGAATAAAGCTTCAAGAAGGTATAAATGTTCTTGCCCTTTTGTATTTATGAAGGATATTAGTTGTGTTAGTAGATATGTTGATATAAGTGATTATTCTTGATGATATATGTGTTTGTAAGTGGTTTAAGTTGAATATGGAAGTATTGTGTGCTTGTAACCATGGTTGGTAAGATGACCACATGGTGTAGGTGATGGTGTATAAGGTGGATGATGGATTTGGAGGAGTTGAATTTTTGGAAAGTATGAAAATATAGCCGTTACAATGCCCGATTTTCGTTAAACCAAATAGATGCCCTGTTTTTGGTCCCCATATTCGTACGGTAGGTTTCTGTCCAGAGCACCCACTGATCATGAGAGGGTAGAGCTTGGTTCATAGATCGTTTGATATAAAGTACGTTAAAATCTGATGAACGGTTTAGGAGAAAAGTAAGTTTTAGTGAAAGATGTTCGAGAACCGAGAAAACGTAATTGTATCAACTTTGAGGCTATAATTACCCTACTTAAACATTTTTAAAAGTTATAAAATTTTGGGATATTGTAGTAGGGTGGTCAGAGGACCATTACCAGTTGACCTTGCATTAAAATTCGGAAATGATATTTTCTGAGAATTTTTACAGTCGAGTGTAGTTATTAGGGGAAATGGTGGAATACACTAAAACTTTGATCGAGTTTAAAAGTGATTAAGTTCTTGGAACTTTTGGTGCGTAAAAGCTATGTCAAACATATATTATGTGTCAAGGTGTTATTGTATAAAGATTAGAGGATTAAGTGGGATATGTACTAACGGTGAACCTTTCGTTTCTATAGAGACGGGAGACGAACTCAGGATCATACCTACTCGCTTTAGAGATCCAGGCAAGATTTTTCTATCTCTACTTGGAAAATTATTTACCTTCGAAGAAAATGATTTCATGGAATATATATGTGTGATTCTATTGTTGCTATTTTAATAAAGAATTTATTTCCTGATTTTGGGAATTAAAGAAAGATGGATATGGATATATATAGATGAATATGCATAAAGTGAACAAGCTTTATGATTAAGAGTTATATGAAAGAATGGTATCAGTTGTTATCTAGGGTTATATGATTTATAATATTATATTAAAATATATTCTTTTAAATATTGTGATTTAATAAATATTATTTGCTTATTATTTACTATTTCTAAAAGAAAAGAAAAAGATGGAATATTTTATATATATGTAAGTGTACTGGATTTGAGTAAACACAGAGAAGATGTCTTAATCATAATCAGAGTATTACGGCATAAGCTTTAAAAGTGATGACATATGTGAAAGAAAGTGGAAATGGAATAATGGTTTGAAAAAGGGGGATTGCAACAAAAAGCGTAAGAGGCTGTGTGCGGCACAGTCCAGCACTCAATATTTTATTACGGCCCAAGAGTTGCCGAAGGAGGATGTAGCAGGTAGCCTTCCTACAGGGTTGATGACCAGATGGGATCATCCCTTCTACTAGTAGTAAACAGAGAGCAGGTATGGTCAGGCGACTGATCATCGTCCTACGTACCTGGCGCTAGCAGATATCCCCAGAAATTAAAAGAAAGAATTGATAATGGTTTTCAGATCTGTATTCTGAAAAAAAAAAGAAAATGGTATGAAATGATGAAATTGTTTTACAGTAAGAAGAGAAACTGATTTTATATTATTTTTATCTAATTGTTGTATAAAAAGGGAAATGGAAAGATTGTATTGAGAGATGATGTGCAGATGATATATTATCTTGAAATATTATGCTAAGGTGATGTACTGGTTTTTAATTATTATAGAAGAAAAACTGATATTATATTATTTTAGAAGAAAAACTGATATTATATTATCCTAGATTTCTTTTCTTCTAATAGTAAGTGGATGATGTATTATTAAATAAGAGCTTTATTCTTCCTTAAGGATTATAATTGGTTTCTGCTTATATATGCATATATATGTATACCTGTTCACATTTTAAATTCTAGTTTACAATATTATCTTGCTGAGCTATTATAGCTCACTCTTGCCACTTATGTATATAGCAGCTAGGTCCCATGCCGATTCTACGCACTACACCCCGCAAGAGGGTAAGGGAAAGGTGACCTTTTGAGCGAGTGCTGGCGACCATCCCCGAGGTAGTGACAAGCGAAAGGGGCTTAGTATACTTATGTAAATTAAGTGTGTAAGTTTGTAATAAACTTTTGGTTGTTGAAATGCTTCCTGTAGAAGTATTATTCAACAATGTACTTAGTAGAATTCAGGGTTTGTAATAACTGTTAACTTTAAACTTTTAATATTGTAGATGTTGTTCTATGAGCATATGACTGGTGTGTGTGTGTGTGTGTGTATTAGTGTGGGGTCAATTGCATAAGTATTAAGTTATAAAAAAAAGACTCAAGAGATATTGATATTGATCGGAAATTGGATCGTGATGACCTAGATCCTTGGCCCCGGATCTAGGGGCGTCACAGATAGGACTAAGGAAGGCAGGACCGGGCTTTGTCTTGGCACATTGCTGAATAGCTGGCAGTTTCTGAATTTTTTGACAAATTCTACTACATCAAAGTGGATTGTTGGCCAGTAGTAACCTTGCCTTATGATCTTTTAAGTTAAGGCCTTTGCGAACATGTGGTCTCCACAAATCCCTTCATGCACCTCTTGCAAGCCATAGCTGGCTTCCTCCGGGCCTACGCACTTCAGGACCAGGGAAGAGAAAGTTCATCGGTAGAGTTGCTTTCCATTGATGAAATATTTAGCTGCTTTGTTCTTTAATATCCTTGCCTCATTTTTGTCCACGGGCAACTCCCCCTTTTCCAAGTAAAGGATGAAAGGGGTCGTCTAGTTCGGACTATCATTAATTTCCATTACCTCTTCTTCTTCAATTATTGGTTTTTCCAATTCTTCGAAGTAGACTGAGCTCTCTAGCTCGGTTGAATTTTGGGCTAGCTTGGACAGTTCATCAGCTTCGACATTGTCTTCTCTATTTATCTGATTGATTTGGTATTTCGGAATAGAAGTTAGGTGACTTTTGACCAAAGCTTGATACTGGGCCAGCTTGGGATCCTTGGCAATGTACTCTTCGTTAGTTTGTTTTATCACAATTTGTAAATCGCTTTGGATATTTAGGCTCAAGATTTTCAGGGCCCGGGCTAGTCTCAATTCGGCCAGTAGGGCTTCATATTCAGCTTGGTTGTTGGTAGCTTGGAACTTGAATGTGATTGCTTATTTGATTTGGAAACCATCCATGTGCATTGTCCAGGCTTCAAGGTTGGAGGTTATGATGTCCTCGGGCTTGGTATCCATTGAGGTTATTTGGGGCTCTGGGAAGGAGCACTCCACTAAGCCTGGCCTTTGATCATTGTCCAGGGCATTAAGGTCAAGTGGAACTGGATAAGTTCAATTGCCCAGTTGACCAGGCACCAAGAGACATCGGGCTTGTGAATGATTCTTCACAATGGTTGGTCTGTCACCACCCTAATTTCTCTGCCTTGGAAATAATGCCTGAGCTTTCTCGAGGTCGTGACTAGGGCGAAGGCAAATTTCTCCAGGTTGGGGTACCTGGTTTCAACATCCTTCGAAACCTGGCTGATGTAGTACACTGGTTGTTGACTTCCCTCATTTTCCCGGATTAGGGATGCTACTACTGCCAAGGGCCTGGAAGAGAGGTATAGGTATAGAGGTTCTCCGGGCTTTGCCTTTGTTAACACCGGTGGCGATGACAGGTATGTTTTGATGGTATCCAGGGCATCCTAGCACTCCGAGCTCCATGCAATTTCTTTTTTGTTTTTCACCTCTTTGAGCAAGATGAAGAAGGGTAGGCACCTTTCTGCCAGTTTGGAGATGAATCTTCTCAGGGCTGCTAGTGATCCGACTAGTTTTTGGATATCCTTCAAGGTTTTGGGCGGCTGCATGTTTAGGACAGCTTTGATCTTTTCTGGATTGGCTTCAATTCCCCTCTGGCTGATCATGAAGCCCAAGAATTTTCATGCCCCTGTCCCGAAGGTACACTTGTCCGAGTTCAGCTTCATTTCATGTTTCCTTAAGTTCTTAAAGTATTCCTGCAGTTCGGGGACATGTTCCTCAACGGTCTTGTTTTTGGCTATGATGTCATCAATATAGGATTCCATATTCCGCCCTATCTGGTCCTTGAATACTTCCACCACGGCCTTTTGATATGTGGATCCGGCGCTTCTCAACCCAAAGGGCATGAACTTGTAGGCATATACAGCTCTGTGAGTAATGAAGGCAGTTTTACCTATGTCAACAGGGTTCATTGTACTACCCAGATCCGGGGTCGGGGACCTGGTCGTTACGGTCTCAATTCCTGTTAGATATTGATTCAAGTGATGATCAGGATCTGGACTACTGATCAGATACTGATGCTGACATCATCAGTAATGCACCGTCAGTATTAGGCTATCATCAGGATTGGAGGCTGATCAGGATTACACGAGGATATACATCAGTCCAGGAATCAAGGGAGATTGATATGTCGGTTCCTGATTTATAGGAACGCAGCTATCATCCAATATATGTACTAAGAGACGTATGTAATTGATTTGATATATATTGTAATTGATAGGGCAGCTGTGTATAGTATATAAACATAGTTTAGGTTTTACATTTAAGTAATTGCTTACATGAGTTATCTTGTAACCTAGCAGCTCTCAAGAACATAAGAATTTCTTGATAGAGTTTGTAACAGTTTTATATCAGAGTTAATAAAGCTGTTATTTATTCATACTTGTGTTATCATTTCTGTTTAAGTCAAAAATCTTATACAATTGTATTCAACCCCCCTTCTACAATTGTTCTTTACTGGGTAACAATTCCATCAATAATACTTGAACTTGAATCCAAATAAATAAACAACATACTATGACCCCGCAATAATATCACATTACACAAAACAAGTTATAGTCCCGGAGATGAAATTGAAATAAGTCTTCTAATTATAGGATCCACGAACATAAGTTATTATAACCCAAAATGATTACAACATAAGTTTAAAGGTTCTTGCAGTTGATTAACATTAATTATACATATAATTAAGGCTAAAAACAAAAGCTGCCAGTCTACCTCAGCAATGGCAGCAACAATATCAGCGAGTAGTCCTACGACTGGAGTCACCTGCTTGCGCCGAGTGCGCCTTACGCGGGCCATCAAACCTAGCTGTTGTTGTGATATAAATAATAAAGCAAGGGTGAGCAATAGGCCACCAACAATAATATATATAACAGTTCAAAAGTATTTCTGAAACAATATGCCAAACATTAACGAACATAGTGCCAGTATAATATAAACGATGAAGTTACGAGGTATTTCAGAGTACTTTTAGTTCTGAACAGTTTTCAAACCCTGTCAGCACGAGTGATACTTCATGTTGCAGAAAATAAATAGATTTGGATGATGAACCAATGCTGGAGTATGTCACGCCGGATGACACCACCTTACGATGATCAGTCGCAGGTCGTGCATCTCAAAACTTGTTTCTCTACATGTAGAAGGAAGAACATATGGACACCACCGTACGCCGGATCTCCATAGCCATCTTTGGGCTTAGTCGGGGCAAGCGCCACTCGGACCCTATTTCCAGGATGGACTGTCCCACAACCTCTTATACCAGTTTCAATGATGGACTGTCCCACAGCCTCTTACACATTATACAAATACTCTTAGTTCGAATAAATCCATGACTCTGAAACGTAAAGCTCGTCCCCCTTTCCCCAAGTGTAATAATTGTTAATAAGACTCTACAAAGTAGTTGTATCTAGTTGGAAAGGAAATTCACCAATATTTCCCAAGCAGTTGTTTGTTAATGGATATCGACTTGTTCCAACAATCTTACCCCCCGAACGATGAGGGAGTAACACAGAGACTCGTCTTGATAAATAACAACCAAGTTGCGAGTGAGAAGAATAGTTTTAAAAGATTTATGACCGGGAAGTCAAACAAATAAATAATAGGTCTCAAGTAAGGTTTCCTCATAATTTGGAAGATAGATTCAAAAGAAGAATGGAGTTTTTGAGAACCTTCCTTGATAAAAATAATAAGAATAATAAGACTCAGCAATATTTTACATAGTATTTGGAGGTCAAGGATAATTTTTGAATAAGGCGAATTATTTTTAGAACTAGTTAAAAGAATTAAATAAATATTCAAGGAATATTTATTATATCATAAATATTTTCAGAATATTCGGATTATAAACTATTGCTCATAATTAACCCTCGTATGAATATACAAAATATTCACGAAATAAATAATTCCTCGAATGAATATTCTAAATAATATTCAATAAATAAGTTAGACCTCAAATGGGTTTTCAGAATAATATACCCTCAAATGAATATTACAAATAATATTCATTAAATAAATAATCTAAAATGAATATTCCAAAATAATAATCATCTAAATCAATAACCTCAAATGAATATTCATTAAATAAATCAAGTCTTAAATGAATATTCAAAAATAATATTCAAATAGTATTTCTCGACTGAGATTATACTCAAATAACATTTCTCGAATAATTTCAAAGTAATTAATACTTATGGAAATATAAATAATGTTCATAAATAATATTCCTCAAATAATCTGTCACTGGAATCCCTCCAGATTTCCACGACTATCTCTATATTACAAAATATCGACTCCCGGTCTATATTTAATGAAGGAAGATCATATGCCCTTCATTAGGGGTCTTAGCAATATCCGGCTTATAACTAGTATATCTAGTATCTAACTTATAAACCAATATCAAATCAGGGAACAAGTATCACAATATAATTTGAAAGCAGGCATGCATGCTATGGCATACGTATAACAACAATCAATCATATATATTATCACAATAACAGTTCCAAAGTATTGGAAACTTGCCTGGTACTCGGGTAGGGGTAGCGTGTCCTGGGTCAGTCCTGTGATCTATAAGCAATCAGAATATTCGAGATTAATCACTTAACGTTTTGAAAGGCTAAGTATATATTTAACTTAGGTTAAGACACGTTTTCAAGTTATCTCGTTATACACCCTCTAGTGTAACTCTAATTAATCACTGTTATTATCCGACACTTGCTCGTTATCAAGGCATGTCATTTTACTTACACTTGGTAGGTACTTAAGTCGTATAAGTTCTATGGTCGGTCGTTTACTAACAAAGATTATACCTCGAGATTTATCGCCCGTTTTCTAAGTTATAATCAAGTGCTCTTTTAAGGGGTTCTTCGCACTTAACTTAGATTCGAACATTTTTATAAAATCGAAAAACGATCCGTTTGACATGAAGTTTTCTCTCACACCTTCCTTATGATCTCTAATATTTAATTATCAAGATTCGCCACTAAATTAGTAATATTATGGGGGTTCAATTTCAGTTACGAACCCGCACTTACGGTTTCGAACCACTTTTACGATTTTGACCATAACTCCTAAACCGTAAGTCCGTTTGCTTCGATTCTCACGCCAAAACGCTCTATGACTCGAGATCTACAAGAATAGGTCATATATTCATCAAGGCCAGAAATTTAACCCCACTGTTATGCACGAATTTTAAGGGTTTAACAAAATTTCGGCATTGCGACGGCTATAAATCGAACGTTTCTAAATTCATTACATCACAACCAAGCCACACCGGGCATACCATACATCTTACACACATTACACATAGTATTCATCTTATAAGTCCAAGAACATCTTACTTCATCATCATATTCATCATATCTCTTAGATCAACAAAACTAACTACATAATCATGCTTACATTAACATCATAATCATAACTAAGCTAAAACCACCAAGAATATGCATAAATCTCAAAGTAAGAGCTAGGGTTCTTAAGAGATATACCTTCCTTAGAGTATGTAAAAGCCTTAATAAGCTTGATCTAGTCCTTGTATAGCCTTAATATAACTTAGATCAACCAAAGAAAGCAAGAAATCAAAGTTAATTTCTTGAAATCACTATTCATCCTCATCTTTGATGATTTTATTAAATATGCTAGACTTGGTATTTGAGGCTCAAATTCATAGGATAACAATGATATGAAATGTAGTACTCACCATAAAAATCTTGAGATCAAACAATGGTTGGAGGTTGGATTTTGTTTTTGGAATTAAAGGAAGGCCGAATGGATGAAAAAAAGAGAGAGCTTGGTGTTCTTGCTTGGTTGCTTGGTTGATTATGCATAAAGTGATGTCTCTTGATAATATCTAACATAAAGCTACTTTAATAAAGTGCTTTGGTCATGGATGATGCAAATTACATGGACAAGTGTTGGTGTTTAGTGGTAGGATGGTGTAATCTTGCTAAGTACTTGGTTTGTTTGCTAAGTATGCTAGTTACCTTAGTAACTACTTAGTTCCTTGATCTTATCCTCTTGCACATGCATGCATCTTGGCTTTCTGCTTGTTTCTTTATCCGGTTATTGCTCAATTTCATTGATCGTTCGAAGGAATATCTCAAGTATTTCTCGTTAGGGTTTTACCGGAAACCTCCTTAATATTTATACTACCATTCTCAATCCTCCTTTATAATTCTTGAATTTAAATTCCTTAAATCTTTATATTAAATCCTTAAATCATTCAGTGTCTAGGGAAATCTCGGAGAAAATAAAAGTGCTATTTTTCTGAATCTGTTATTGTTTACATACACTTATATTGCCTATCGGTCATTAATATTCCAATTTCTTATTTTTCCGAATACTCCTATATAGCGTCGTCTGATAATATTCCAATTTCCACCAAAAACACTATTCATTTCTTATTTTCTCTTTAATTCTTATAATTAGAAAAAATGTCCCCGCGCTTATAACAAATATCGATTTAGATGACATGAGAATAACCTTTTTCTTTGGAATCTACCATATCTTACTTTCCAGGAGATAGATTATTCTTATCTAAGTTGTCAACCAATTGCATTGTTCATGGCATATAAACATTTGAATCCAAATTCATTAAATATTCGTTCACTAAAACCACTGTTACACTTATACTCCATTACATAATAAAAGTTTTAATTACTACAAAAAATCTGGGTTCTTACATTCATCTTGATTTGGTTATACCCGGAGAAGGTATCTATGAAACTTAACATCACATAGCCCGAGGTTGCATCGGTGAGCTGATCTATGCTGGGTAGAGGGTATGGGTCTTTCGGGCAGGCATCATTCAAATCTGTGTAGTCAACACACATTCTACACTTTCCACTGGGCTTTTTGACTAGCACAACATTAGCCAACCACTTCGGATATTTGATTTCACAAATAATATATGCCTTGAGAAGTTTTTCTACTTCCTCATCAATGGCTTTCTACCTCTCCGGGGTGAAGTTATTCCTTTTCTGCTTGACTAGCTTTCTCTTGGGGTCAACGTCCAAGCTATGCATTTCTATGGACTCTTGGAGTTCGGGCATGTCTGCCGGGCTCCAAGCAAATACATCGGTAAAATCTTGGAGTAGTTGAACGAGTTCTTTTCTAAAGATCGTTTCTAGTCCAACTCTAATTTTGATCTTCCTCTCAGAATCTACTTCTATTAACTCAAATGTTTCAGTATTAACGACAAGCTTGACCTTAGATTGGTCCTGAATTACGGATGACTTTTGGCTCCGGGTCTAGGTTCCTCTGGAAGATGCTCAGAGCTTCACATTCATCTAGGTTGGAGATTTTGTTAATGGCTTCCTGAAATTTCCTCAAATAGGTTGATCGGGCTTCGTTGTCATACTGTCCGATGGTTTTAAGATGGCGCATGCGGAATTCATGGGTCTTGTTTGCCCGGAATCTTGTGAGGAAGGCCTCTCTGAATTATTTCCAGCTGTGTATACTCCGGGAGGAAGGCACTTGGTTATGTCATTGTAAAAATATATTAAGGCTATCTGCTCAAAGTAGTTAAGGTGCTTCTCTGGGTCTCTCAACCCGTCAAATGAGTCAAAATTATAGTGTTTCAGGTTCTTTTACGTGGGGATGGCTTCAAGTGAATGGATGAAGGGGGTGAGGGCGTCCTGGACCTCAAATCCGGAGTCACTATTTACTTTTCTCTGCAGTTCATGAATAATTTGCACTAGATCTTCCTCGGGCTCGTCCTCATCAGAGATGATCTCCGGGCTAATTTCTCTGCGAGTCCTCTTTGATCCTGACTTTCTCATCATTTCATCCTCTTCTTGGAGGCGCCTTTGAATTCTGAGATCTAGCTTAGCTTGCTCTTCTTGTCTGATCTTTTCCCGGAGCTCTTCCAGCCTCTTGAGTTTGGTGGGTGTGGTAGAAGTTACTCAGCTGAATCCGAGAAATCGCATCCGAATAACTATTCAAAGGGAGATGTTTAGGGACATGAACGCCGATTTCCAACTCGAGCAGGATGGGTTTCTGGAGGGACCTCAAAGAAGGCCGAATTTGGGCCACCACTATTCCAAAAGGCCTTATACTAATGGAATTAACCAACTTTTCTATTTACAAGAGAACTATCTTTGATCTTCTCGATGTGATCTTCGGTTGACTTCACTCAACAATCCTCCCCTCAAATCAAGAATCACATAGTGGTCTTACATCTGTAAGAAATCTGTCAACATTTTACACCGTTGCCATACTCGTAGAACCCGTAGCCTGAACACACCATTAGGAAGACTTTCGATACAAGGAAACTAACAGATCTATAATAGCCATCGAGGGGAACCTCCCACATCGAATAACCGCATCCCATAATCCAAGATCCAATTACCGAACCATAGACTCTGATATCACTTGTTGGGTCGCTAGAACACCATAATTCCTCAATAGTATGATATTGTCCATTTTGGATCGAGTCCGCACGAATTCATTTTTTAGGACATCACAAAAGATCTTGTACTAATGGAATATATTAGCTGACTGCTCTATATACAAGAGAACTATCTCTTATGTTGTCGATGTAATACTTAGATTGATATCACCCAACATTAAATTATGAATCGACCCAAGTCATGATAAAATTAGTTAAAATTATATATTCTTTGCTTAAAAACAAAGTACCAAATATTATCTAAAATGCAAAAGTAATTTATGATCATTATTTTGTGGATATTATTCACATGAACAAGTTCATATTTATGTGTGTGATTTCTGAAGGTTATAATTCGATTTTATTAGGCATAAAGAATATGTCAAGTCATCGATCACTACAAACGCACTCCACCAAAGATAATATTGTAATGTAATGCATACATATATTTTAATGCATACATAGGCCTCAAATTTAATAAATCAAAAATCCAAAAAATAATTTAAATTATTTTCTTCACCAACATATCTGGGATTATTGATTTCTTTTTCTTTAATGGGGAAGACATGTTTGGCCATCGAGGGTCCTATTCCAACTAAATGTCCTTTCCATGTCAGTTCGGGATGTTGTTATAGAAATCGGCCGATTTTTGAAAAATTGCCGATAAATTAGTCAAAAATTAATCAAAATTTTGGAATCGGTTCGGTCGATTTTGCAAAAATCGCCGATAAATTGCCAATTTTTCAATCGAATCACCCGATAAATTGTAAATCGGTACTTCAACCGAATAGTTCCGATTTTCGAAATCTACAACACTGGTTCGGGATCGTAAATAAATTAATTTCTAAATATATTTATAAAACCAACAAGAAACATTGAAATATATAACGAATTTATTAGAGGTCATTTGTGACCCAAACAAATGAACTATATTACCAACAGTTATATGCATTTTGGTAGCACAACAATTTGATGTAACAGTGTAGCTCCACAACTGGATAGGATTTGATCAAAATTTCGTGCAACTTGATCTTATAATGTGCACTTAGTCTAGTTTAAATACTAATCGATACGATTTCAATATTCTAACACAACTTGTTCCAACTCGAATTGTTGTGGAGTGATACATGAACACTACACTGCTAGCTAAATTTAGTGTGATTTATTTATTTTAATTTGTTAATTGACTGACATCTATGTTTGCAAATAAAAAAAATCTAATTAAAATATACACAAGTGATGTGATCCCCAAGTTAAATGTAGCTTTGGTACTTTCTCCTCCACGAAATATGTTAAATTTATATATCAATTTTAATATTGCCATCAATCTTTTTAATTAATGATAAATTATTTGATAAAATAATTTTACAAATTCTTTTCTCATCAATATTGGAGACATAAACTTCAAGTTTATTTTAGTTCATTGGAAGTAAAAATTATTTATTGTGATTAGCTTTTAATCCTCATCATCTTTGTCCTTGTTATCATTTCTATCATCACCATTATAGTTTCTGTAACTATTGTTTTCAGAATCTCCTTTTGTTGTCTTCGTTGGATACAATATTTTTCACAAACCCGTCATCTTTGACGTTAAAGCCGGCAATTTCGTATAGGACACAAAAACGACACGAAAATTATGAGTTTAGGTTGACCTTTGCAATACACAAACACGAAATTACACAGATGAATTTAGTATCGGTTTTGGGTTTACCCATGGATACACGACACGAAAATACATGAAATAAATAAATATTTAAATAATTTTATTTAATATGAATACATATTTTTAAATAATATTATATATATAATTTTTACATAAAATAATACAAAATAGTTGCAAATTTTAGTTTCACAAGACTTGAGCACACTTGATTCTTTATGATGTATTGTCTTAAGACTTGACTATTAAAAGTTTAATATTTAAATATTTTTATTCAAAAATTATACGAAACACGACACGAATATACACGAAATGAAGGTACACGAACACGAAACGAATCCTTAACGGATCGATTTTGGATTGGCATTACATACGCGAAACACGAAAGTACACGACACGAAAATATATGAAACCAATAAATTATGAGATCTATTTGATGGGCTTTCACTTTATCATTATCTTCCCTGTCAAGCTACTTTTTTTCTTTGATATCCAAGAACTTTGGCAATTCTTTTTTGCCATCAACAAATTCTTACAGGATCTTTTTGTTCATCACACACAGAACTCTCGTGAAATCTTTTTTTTATTCTTCACTTATAAATTCTTGCGGGCTCTTATTTTCACATCCACAAACTTTCGTAAGATTTTGTTCTCACACCCATGAACTCTTATAAAATTGTTTTCTCAATCTCACGATTTCTCGTGCGAGCTTCTTTTTCTCATACATGTGGGTTCTGATAATATGATAAAATAGTCTCCCAAATTCTTTTTTTAATCCATATTGATAATCTAAATTTTAAATTTGTTTCAATATCACAATGGTTTATACATATAAATTCTAATTATAAGGGAAAGTAATACTATAAGGGAACTCTTCCTAATTCATTAATAATAACAAGACAATTCCATCTATTTTGCTAATAATCTAATAATTCTCAATATTTTCTAACACTACTACTTATACTTTTTTTTTAAAAATTTTGTTCTTATTTAATAATTCTCTTTCCTTGTTCCGGGTAGTTCAATCCTATAACTGAATTTTCTTCAAACTAATTTTTGGATTTGTTTGTTTCCTTTTGTAAAAGTTTGTTTTATTTATTTCTTTGTAAATAAACACCCCTAAAATTATTTAGCAAAATAACAAAAAACACCCCTCAAATTAAGTCCACTGTCTTTCTTTAGCCTTACCTTCCAGAAACCTTTTTTGAAAGAAAAGAAAAGAAACGTGAAAATTTGATTTCTTCAACTTATTCTCAAATGATATTTATTGAAAGAAAAGAAAAAATTTCTAAAATTTGGAAAGAAAATCCTTTTATATTTATTTACAAAATCTTTTTCCCACTTTTATGAAGATATGGAGAAAAAAGAAAATAATTCATTTTCTATTCGAGTTATTAGTCAAAAAAACCAATAAACTTATCTTTTTTTGCCAAAAACCCTTTTAACTTTTTTTTTTTCTCCAACAACCCCAATAAACTTTGTTAAATGCATAAAATAATTAATTAGAATATTTATTTTTGGTGAGGATAAATCATAATTTATTCATATCCACCTGACAATCCAATTAAAGTTAATTAAGTATTATTTATCATAAACTACAATTTTTTTGAGTAAATAACTAAAAAAACCTAATAATTTGATTTCTGAATTCTTCTCCCATACAAATCTCAGATATCGGAGCTGAACAAGTTTCTATGCATACAATTGTTACAACATAGGAAGATATAAGAACTTAACCTATGTCTACTAGGTACCAAAGAGATAAAAATATGGTTGATATTCACATATACATAAGCTCGTATTAACAATTAATCAATTATAGGATACAGGAATAGCTGAAAATTAACTTTAAACTACGTTAAGTGTAGTATTGCTACAGGATTAAAATTATAAAATGTAAACTACATCATTTGGCTTACTAAATCTGTAATATATCTATACTGTTATATTAAAGCCGAAACATTGAAAGTTTTGGTTTTCGGTTTGGTTATCCTACGTTTTGGTTTTCGGTTTGATTATCCTAATTATTAAAATAAATAATTAAATTACAAAAACAACTCAAAAAGCTAATTACTAATGTTAACGTAATTATATTCTGATTAAAATTCCTTAATCCACTTCTACTTGGACTCTTTTTTCTGCTCCAACAACTCAATTATTCATTTTTTCTAAAGATTTTACTTCTAATTAAAACACTTTACATTTAATTTAAAACTAATATTACAATAATTAATATATATCCAAAATATCACACCATATCTTTCCGTAATTATTTTTAGTAGTAATTTTTGTAATTAAAACATGGAGTACTTTTTAATTTAAAATTAATCTTGCGATCACTAATATACACCCAAAAATATCTCACCATATATACAAATCATATTTTTATTAATAAATAACAATCGTTAGATCTAATAATAAGATATATTATATGATTAAATTAATTTACTAAAAATTCAAAGTTCGAACCCGTCAACGAAATTTTTAATTTAGAATTTTACAAAATAAAGTTTAAACCATGCATTTCATTATATAAATTTATATTAAATTAAAATTAAAAAATTATTAAAAATAAGGATTATATAAAAACATAATTATAATGTTAAATAAATTTTATAACCTATCAAAAGAAACCCGTGCTTCGCACGGGTTATAAGCTAGTCTTTATTAATATCTCAAACCCTCTTTTAATGGTACATAAAATTTGGTTTCGTACATTTCACTCCTAAAATTTTGGATCCCTAAAATTTCATTTTTCCTAGAATTCTATGTTGTTTTTTAAAAAGTAGAATAAAGATAAAAAATCTATTATGATTACAATTCTTTAATTTCTAATTTTTTAGTAGAATTATATTTCTCCTAGAATATTATATTCCTTTAGAATAATTAAAAAAAGAATTCTTATGATAATTATAATTCTTTTGTTTATAAATTTTTTTACTAGAAAAAACCAACTATCAATATTAATAAGCAAAATCCTCTTTTAATGGTACCGAAAATTTGGTTCGCACTATATTTTGTTTTCATCCCTAAAATTCTATTTTCCCTAGAATTCTATGTTATTTTTTTAAAAAAAATAAAAATAAAAATCCTATTATAATTATAATTCTTTTATTTCTAATTTTTTAATAGAATCATATTTCCCCCAGAATATTATGTTCCTTTAAAAAGAATTAAAAATAGAATCCTTATGATAATTATAATTCTTTTGTTTATAATTTTTTTTACTAGAAAAAGTCAACGATCAAAGACCACCAACAAATATAGGGTAAAACACCAACGAATACAAGTTTGTTTGATAAAAAATTTTGTAAAACACCAACGAATACGTAGCCTGATCGTATAACATTTTATAAAACACTAACGAAATCTATAACTTTTATTAATAAATTCCTGTTTAATGGTACTTTCCTAACAAATTTGGTTCCACCCTTATTTTGGTTTCATCATAGATTCTACTCCCCTAAAATTCATATTATTTTCTAGAAAAATTGTTTGAAATTTTGTTATAATGATAATTTTTTCACTATAATCTTATTGAATTGTACAAATAGCGTATGTTATGTTTTCTTGATTGTTTAAAATATAATCTTAAATGAATAATAAATATAATCTATATCTATAACTCTTATTAATATGCAAAACCTTTTTTTAATGCACTACTATGTACCAAATTTGGTTCGCACTATATTTTGGTTTCATTCCAAGATTCCTATTTTTTCTAGAATTCTATTTTATTTTATAAAATAAATAAAAAAATCCTATTAAAATTATAATTCTTTTATTACAACTTAATCAAAAAAATACTACGAATACATATGTTGATCTACGATGACATGCTTATCTATAACAAACGAAATACATTTTTAATGGTACTTAGTACCAAAATTTGGTTCCACTAAGATTCCTATTTCTCCGAGGATTCTATATTATTTTTTAATAAAATAATAAAATTGTTAATATTATTATAATTGTAATTTTTTATTATAACTTTATTCAGTTCACAAATAACGTATTTATCATAATCATGTACATTTTTACGTGTATATCAGAATCATTTAGTTTTTTTTATTGATTTTATTAAATAAATTTAAATAAATAATATATAAAAAGACCTTTATTAATAAACAAATTATTTGTAAATAATGTTATTTTTTATAATAAATTAATGATCAATTCAATAAAAAAAATTTGGGCCCTTATCATCTAATATTTTATTAATTAATGAAATCCCGTTTTAATGGTATTTCCTAGAATTATTTGAATTCGGATGTAATTACAATTTTTTATTATAAACTACTGAGTTCCATAAATAACGTAGTTTTTTTGTTCATTTTTTAAAGTATTTTTTAATAATAAATAAAATAATTCTTATAAAAATTTAATTAAAAAAATAATCAATTTTAATAAATTATCTCGACTCGTGATTCGCACGGGTTATCATCTAGTATTTTTAAATATTTGTCCAAGATAATCAACTTACTCATTATATAATTTTTTAGGGATGTAAATAATGATAAAATTCTTAAATTGTTTCTGTATCATGAATTTACAAAAATAATAAAAAAATTGTATATATGAAAGGACTAATTACTATTAACTAGAAAAAAAAAAAGAGGACTAATTATCATTTGTAAGACAAATCCTATAAACTTATTTGGTAAATAGAAATTATAGACTCGACTACGGTTAATTTTGGATAAAATATCATAATTTAGTAAAGTTGATTGTGGTTCTTGTAGAAGAAAAAAGTTTGAAGGATTTTTGGCAAAAAATGATAAGTTATTTGGATTTTTTGGTTAATAACTCTTTTCTGTTCTATTCTTTTCTTTCATTAATTCCAGAACACTGCAAACTGCCGTAAGACTACCACAATAATTTTACTATTTCAGTCTCAAAGTTTACATTACATACCCTTGGTTTTTAAGTTTAGTCAAATAGCTTCAAGAAAAAGCATCAATAAATCAAATTATCATTATGAATCACAATGGAACCCTGATAATCTTGTCTTAAAACAACAAATTGAATCTCTAAAGCCCAAATTTCATCCCTCAATCCAAGCACCCTTTTTATTAAGTTCCCATCATCATCATGCATCTATACACCACGCTCCACCAGAGCGTGTGCATTATTTTTGTAAATCTTTTTAACTAACAAGGTCTTTCACCGTTCTACAGTTATACTATATATACACGACAAAACTTTATCTATTCTTAGTTTCTTGCACGTGATTCAGAACTCCGTTAACGGCACGTTATACATACATTCTTCTCTGACCGGAGAATCTAACGATAACGGCGGCATCCTCAGTTTATCAAAATACTCTCTTATATCTATACTTCTGCTTGCCTTCAACTCCGGTGGCTCCCTTGACGGAAGAAACGGCGGCCGTGAAAGTTCCGTTAACAAATCCCACCTCAAACCGTGAAAGAACGGATGCTCCTTGATTTCACACGCGCCTCTCCTGTACCCTAACCGGCGCGTGGGCTCTTTCTCGAGCAATTTTCCAATTAAGTCCGTCAATGTAGATTGTCTTCCAATGAATTCCGGCTGCATCATGACAATTCTCCTAAACGTATCCTTCTTATTCTTCCCACGAAACGGCGTCGTACCGTACAACATTTCGAAAGCAAGAACTCCAAGTGCCCACCAATCTACTGCAAATTCATGACCATCTCCACGCACAACCTCTGGTGAAATATACTCCTCAGTGCCGACAAACGAGTTGGCGCGTTCACCATTAGAGGTTAAACTAAGTTTGCGTTTACTAACCGGTGCAACTCTTGCATTCTTGGTCTTCTTGGAATTTTTTTGTTTCGTTGGTTGGGGCTCATAAACCACGTCAAGATGGCGCGTGGACTTAATGAGCGTTTTCGAGAGGTCGAAGTCAGTCAGGGTTAAGTGACCAGATTGTTGAATAAGAATATTCTCAGGTTTCAAGTCCCGGTACGCTATACCTAATGCATGTAGTTTCTCTAGTGCACAAATGATTTCCGCAGTGTAAAATCTTATCACTGCAGGAGAGAAGATATGGTCACTTTGGTTATAGCGGAGAACATTTAGGTCACCACCGGGACAATACGGGATAGCCCACCCGATAAGGTCATTTGTTTCGAAAGAGCCAAGAAGATTTGGAAGGAAAGGAGAGGAAGAGTTGTTGAGACGACGGAGAAGGGAGAGTTCCCACCGTGCACGGCGGTCAGTGTCAATTTTTGCGTCAAGGTGAGGTGATTTTTCAACGACTTTGAGAGCAAATGGAGAGGTGGCGGAGGGGTCGGAGATGAGGTGGTGGACGAGAAAGACTGTGCCCGTTGCGCCCTTGCCGAGGACTTTGATGGCGCGGAGGTGGTTTAGGTCTAGCTCAGGAGAGACTTGTGTATCCATTTCTGGCAAGTTTTTGAGGTTTTGGTTTGGTTTGAGAGAGGGGGAAGAATGGAGGAGAAGATGGGCTGATTTGTGGCTTTACATGTACATGTGTGTGTATATTATAGAGGTGAGGTGAGTGTAAGTATACTTTTGGTACTGTTCATCCGTGCAGTTTTTTTAATTTATATTAATTTTGTATTACGAGTAGTTTACTCCCTCTATCCCATTTTATTTGATCCTTATTCCTTTTTGGGATGTCCCAAAAAGAATGAACATATTTTACTTACTATTTTTGAACACTACTTTTCACTATTACACCTACTACTTCTCCATCTTATACTACTTTTATATTATACTCCCTCCGTCCCTCCGAATTCTTTACGTTTGTGGACCAGTTTCCGGCACGCATTTTAAGGTGCATTTTAAGGATAGTTCTATAACTTATTTTTGATATTTTCTTTTTCTGTATAAAAATAGTAAAAATGGAACAATTCTATTTTTATACAAAAAAAGAAAATATCAAAAATAAGTTATAGAACTATCCTTAAAATGCACCTTAAAATGCGTGACAAACACGCAGTTTTTTATGTAAAGAAATGAGAGGGACAGAGGGAGTATAAACACTATTAGAGCATTCACATCCCATCCCCATCCCCAACCCCATCCTTATAATTTGAGGATTTTTCCAACTTTTCTTCTAAAACACTCCTCCATCCCATTCCCCATTTTGGGGTTTGATTTTGCAGGAAAGTTTTGAGTCCCCATATTTAGGGACCAAAGTTGATGCCTCATCCCCATCCTCATACACTCTCTCTCCTCATATAATAATATTAAATTGTATTTATAATAGTGGGTGAGTTTTGGTAGTTAAAATTGTAAGTGAAAGATAGAGAAAGAAGTAATATAAAAAAGAATATAGGGATAGGGGAATGGAAAATGGGAAATGGGATGTAGAAACTTTTTGATAATTTTGGGGATTTATTATTTTTATTTTGGGATTTACTATTTTTAGTAAGTTTTTGGGGTTGGGGATGGGGAATGGGATGTGAATGCTCTTACACCCACTACTTTCCTCCACAATCTCAAATCTATTATTAAATATTGATAGGTCTCACCACTTTATCTACTTTTCAACTAACTTTACACTTTTTCTACTACATTTTCTTAATCTCCGTGAAAGTCAAACCGACTCACATAAAATGGGACGGAGGGAGTTGTTGTGCAAAAAATTCACACGACACCCCGAGAAAGCCTCGCCGGAATAACAAGAATTATCCTTGGTTTTCGGATAATTAACAAACCGAACAGCTGTACTAAAACAGGGCAGCTGAACCTAATAATGGTGTTTAGTGTTTTTTTGGGCTGAATTAGCAAGTTCACCGGACAATAATGCAAAAATCCGGCCAAGTATGTCCAGGAATGTATTATTTAGGGTACACGTGCCTTGTGTATTCAGAAAGTAAAAAACCGAACCCCTTGCTAATTGCCTACATATCCTATTTATAGGAATCAAGCCCTAATGTAGTTCTTTTAGGTTAGGAATCCTTTCCTTGTTGATTAAACCACGAAAATGATAAAGTTTCATCCTCCCTCCAGTGTTTATCTCGAAGTGTTTGCGTAGAAATATGACTTTTCCTTAAATCAGCTAGCCACTTAGTAGAGTCCTGTCCGAAGTAGGACTCTCAAAGCCCAATCCTATCATAACTCTATACACATATCATAAATATATGAATTATCATATTTAGAAACGTGTCCCTCCATAAAATAAACTGTCAAAAGGACTCAATTTACGTCTCCTAAAACTTAGGAAGTAATCCTTATCCATTTGAACCTGCAGAGGTGGAGCCTGTGGGTACACCTGAACCTGCACAGCTTCCCTAAAAAGCGAACCTCCACCTCCAGAGCTTCCCTCTAGAGGTACACCTCCTTTTTTCCTGCAAACTTGTTCCTACCTTTTAAACACCCTACCAGGCCTCCAACATCCATGGGCCCAAAACTAAGCCCATTACAAATTTTGGGCACAACAACTACCCCCCAGGTTCCTTGTAGCTATAAAATACACAAGGAACCTTGCCATTTCTCCTTAGCTTCAGCTTCGCTTTTATGTCCAGCTCCAGCATAATACCCTTATATCCCGAATTTTCGACAATGAACTTACTAGACCAACAACATCCCAGAAATCCATTGCTTGTCTTTTAATTTGAACCTACACCATTTCTGCTACTAAAGAATTCCATATGAAATAAATCCCCATTTTCTTTTTATTTTAGGTTCACCTAATTATAACTCCTACCAAGAAATCTTTTTCCTCTGAACAATTCTCTCCAAAATAACCTTTCTGATACCATGAGTTAATTCCCAAAAATTTATTTTGAAAAAAGCAACTCACAAATCAGAATTTCACCAAAAACAAAAAATAAATCCCATTTTTCTTGTTAACAGCCGTGTTATATGCCAATTTAGCTTCCACCGTTTCGTTTCCCAAGACAACAATAACTCCATTTAACACCAACTTCTACACGCCATAGACTCTCCCTTTCTATATTATTTATACACCCATTCACCTTTTTTTTTCTTTTATAAAAACGAACTCTCTCCTCCTCCGTTGATTCATCTCCCCGCTGGAAGCTCCCCTCAGGCAAACCATTCCGGCGATACTCCGACTACAGCGACTCAAAACCTCCAAACCTTCTCGAGGTATGACCCTTTTCTTATGCTCCCTGTTTTTCATATCCAGTGCTATTTTCTTAATTACATGTTTCGATTTGCCTTCGATTTGTACTTATGCATGCACACCTAGATACACACACTAATTTCCACATACGCATGTCATTATACCATGTTTATTAATGGTTAATTCATCATCAAAATGAGTATCCCCCTTTTTTGACCATGATACCCTCTAGAATTCAAAACCCTAGAACCCGGATCCTGCCAATTTATACTCATAAACCCACTAGTATGATCTGTGTTTATAAAAATCCTTATGCGATCTCCCTTTCCCAGAAATCAATTGCTATTCACTGTTATAATGCATGTACCAACCCTTATTTTTGATTAAATTTGTATAAATAATGTATGCATTATGTAGAAATACCCATCTTACAAAGAGTGGTTAAGATTCCTTGATGGGCGTACCTGTGCCCAGCTAGCCATTTATGCGAACCTGGTCTTTCATTGCTCCTGGCCGTTTGTATGTGTTTATTCACACATGTCTATTAAGACATTTCACTTGGGAGGACTCACTGGTCACCTACTCATCCTGCTTCACTTTGTGCAGATGTCTGGTGGATCAGTTGCGGCTAGCTCCCAGCACTCTACCTCTGAGGAGATTGCCCACTCCCCAGAACTCCCAAGCACCAACCAACTTCCTTTTACCACCCCAGCTTCTAAAGTTAATCCATCTTCCTCTATAAGCACCAGGACCCGTTCAAAAATCAAAATAACTGAACCTGCACAAACCCGTCCCTTAAGAACCAACCTTTTTACTCATAACACCAGAGACACTCGACCAGCTATCCTTGTATCCTCATCAAATGAACACATGTCACTAGAATCAACAACACCAAACCTTCTTCTTACTGCTGACGAAGCTTCCTCTGTAAAAGCTACCCCCTCACATACTACCTCAACAGCTCCTCCTAGAACTGACTCTTTAACAGGTGAATTAGAAAACAATACCTTGGAAAAACCTCCTGCCACCCTGTCCTGTGAAAATTTAAGTACCTCCTGCTCCCTTATTAAAGAAGCTGACACAATCACACCACATAGGTTGCTCTTTAGTCATTCCCTCTCCCGAAGAGAGATGTCACAAGTTTGATATGTTTGAACCTGGCCAACTTCTACCTAAAGCTGTCCTGTCAGCCCAATTCTTTAGATTGGGGTTATGCTTACCTTTACACCCCTTTATCCAAGAGATTCTTGACTTTTTTGACATAGCTCCTATCCAACTCACCATCAATTCATATCGCATGGCGATGTGTATGTATATCCTTTATCATACTAAATTCAATAAGACTCTTTCCGCCCGAGAGCTGGGATATTTTTACCAGCTAAAACTCACTGGCAAGAACTCAGGTTTCTTTTATTTGGCCGCCTGGAGTGTCCATGAAGGCCAGTGTTTTAGTAGTTGTAAGAGAGGGATGAGTGGCTGGCTCAAATAGTTCCTTTACTGTTATGACTGCCCTCAATTAAGAATTGATTTTAATCTTTCTGTGAAAATACCTGCAAAATCTTCTTTAAGAAGTCGAACCTTGGAACGTGCTGTGGAAGCACTGAATTTGTCAGCCGGACTTGGGAACGGCCTTAGCTTGTTAACCCGAGACAACCTCATGAGTTGTAACTTCATCCCTGGGAGAGGTAGCCCTACTTCACCTAGCTAAAACCTGCTTACAATCCTTACACCATGCACAGTACTAATATAAGCATATACTTATGAAAATTGTTTTCTTTTTAAATCTGTAGCTTGCTAACCAGTTTCCATGTTGTTTGTTCTTCACAGAAATGGCTTCGGGAATTCCCTCCTTTATCAAGAAAACAACCAAGTATGAAGAGATGTTTACTGATGATGAAGATGACAAGGTCACCCCTATCGCAGCTACTCCTATTTCAAAGATCAAAGTTCCATCTCCTACTTTGGAAAAATCATCCACCTCTTCAAAAAGAAAGTTACCACCTCCTCTCCCTGAACCACCTCGAGCTTCTGCCTCTACTTCTCGCTCCACTAAAAAGCTAAGATATCTCCTTCCTTAGACCGTGGAAGTTCTGGTCCTCATATGCAGTTTTTCTTTGAGATGGCAGGAAACCAGATTCCTGAAGAGGCCATAGCTGCTTGGGACAAAATGTCGCTAGCTGAGGGTGCACGAGCTGCTCTTCATGCCAATGCCCAGAGTTTGTTTCATTATCTCAAGCATGGTGAGAAGATTGTGGAGACAGCTAGAGGTGACCAAGAACTTGCCGAAGAGGAGAAACAGCTTAAACAATCCATCAAAGCCAAGGATGATGAGAAGAAGAAGTACATGGATGCCAATAGGAAGCTCAAGTCTGCTGAAACCAAGTTGATAAAGGAACGTGACCAGCTAGCCAATTCAGTTGCTGGTCTTGATGCAGAGAAAGAGGAGTTGGTTTCTTCCCATGCCAAGCAACTATGAGCTAGAGCTAAAAGTGGAAGCTATGAATATCAAGCTAGCTAAAGAAAGGTCCGTTCAAAAGGAGAAGAGAAAGGAAGCCAATGGTATCGGCTATAATGCGGCCATCAATGACTATATTGAATCCACCTATCTCAGATTCCCTGACTTAGACTGGTCCCAGCTTGGCGAAGATGCCGTGAAGGCTGTGGAGGACCTTAAGCAGAAGGAGGTAGCCGCAGCTAAGGTGGATCCTGTTGGTCCAGCTGATAGGGAGAAGGAGGTGGAGGTTCCCTCAGAAGATGCAGCTGAAGCTAAAGCAGATGACTCCAACACAGCTGTCCCTGTTTCCCCTGCTCCAAGGGCTGAGGTATCTCCTGACACCCCTACTCCTTAACTCCTTGAAATTAGAAACCTTTCCTACCCCTGCGTGGGTTTAAACTTTTAAATCATTTTGCATGGCCTTGGTGGCTATTAACTTTGAATTTTTATGAGGTCGTGGGCTCCTCGTATTGCCTCACAAGATGTAACTCATAACTTTGGTTTCCCTTAACTATGCATCTTGTTTTTTTATATATCCTCGTACTGTTTATATAAAGTTGCCATGATGAACGTAGGCATTCCAGTGATAAGGCGCATACCTAAGCCAGGATGCCAACTTTTCACTCGTAACCAAATGAGTTTCATAAGAATATCAAACTCATTACAAATGTATGTTGATATAAATCCCTGTCTTAACATTTCCTGTTAAGTGATCATTTCCCATTTAGAGTTAAAGAGAATAATCCAAGTGTATCGAATTGTTTAAAAACACATAAGACACTTATATTTCCAAAACCAATAACCATCTTTTAGACATGTACATCATGAGGTTTCCCTTAACATGATTTCATCCGTTTGTGGGTCATAGTAACTCAATAACCAACCAATCCTTTCTCCATGTATGAAGTATCCTGTTTAATATATAATAAAACCCTTATGAATGAATATCCAAACATACGTGCAAAATTCCAAAGTAAGGTGGAGCTTCCCATTTGCTCGCACTTAGCCCTTCCACGTAGGGAATGACCATATGGCCCATGCCTCGGTTCCCATATGACTTTATTTTATTTAAAAAGAATCCATAAAAACCTTTTTCCAGAAATATGAACACAATGTGCATTATATGTGAGCTTCACTTTTTTAACCAGCTGAAGCTTATTGCCTATTTTATGTAAGTTATTCCATTTCATGTAGCCTGAATTCTGGCTCCTACATGATATATCCTTTGGCTCTTCATGCGCCCAGATTCCCTGGGATCCACATGAACCTGATAGTATATTTCCAAAACAGCTTCCATATTGGAACCTCCTCATAGGTGGATCAATTTTGCGAACCTCTTTTCATGAGGTTCTCCATGTACCATAATCCATTCCAAAATTCATTACCATATTCCATTCCAAAAAAAAAAAATTTATACTCCAATTTTTTGACTTCCTAAGTTCAGGAAAATGACAAAGGGGAGGTGATATAACCTACTACCCCCCAAGTTCTTTAATCATATTACCAATTATGATAAAGAACTTAAAACCACATATTTATGCATACGATTCCATACTCATTCCATTAAGCATATAAGAAGCAAAACATAATGCAAGAACAGAACATGTTATAAAGAAGCAACAAATTTATTGGCCTCATGGAAGCAAAATTCATGACATTTTATATCGGTGAGGTGTACATGCACTACCCCCCGAGCATAGCAAGACAAAATAAAATCATCTACTTGTCCTAAAGATGGCAGCTATAACTAATAAACTACCTTTATTAATCCTATACCTGAAAGAGGTCTACTTAAAAGCGTTACCTGAAAAAAGCACCTACTGGTAATATTTCCTCAAATGTTCGGCATTCCATGCCCTAGGGATCAGCTTCCCATCCAAATCAGTCAAATGATAAGTGCCTTCCCAAAGAACCGTCTTTATAAGGTAAGGTCCTTCCCAATTGGCACCAAACACACCATGACTAGGTACCCTCATGTTGGGTAGCACCCTCCTTAAAACCAAATCACCCACCTTCAATGGGCGAGCTCGTACCTTCTTATCAAAATATTTCCGCGTGCGCTGCTGATATGCAGCCAGCTTCAGCTGTGAATTCATGCGCACCTCTTCAACAAGATCCAGGTACAAGCGATGATTCACCTCATTATCTTCAGGATTATAATTTTCCCTCCTGAATGAACCAGCTCCTATCTCAACAGGCACCATTGCCTCACATCAATATGCCAAAGTGAATGGGGATTCACCTGTTGTTGTTCTTGGAGTGGTGTTATAAGACTACCATACCATTAGAAGCTCCTCCGGCCAGCTTCCCTTTCGCTCCTCCAACTTGGCCTTCAAAGTATGTTTTATTATCTTGTTCACAGCTTCCGTTTGACCATTACTTTGAGGGTGACAAACAGCTGAAAACCCCTTTTGAATTCCATGATCCTCACACAAGCCTCGCATTTCCTTACTGTCAAATTGCTTCCCATTGTCTGAGATGGGCTTATAAGGTACTCCATACCTACAAATTATAGTTCGAAACACGAATTCCTTCAACTTTGCAGCAGTTATTGTAGCCAAAGGTTCTGCCTCAACCCACTTTGTAAAGTAATCCACCGCAACAACCGCATATTTTACTCCTCCTTTGCCTTTGGGAAGCTCCCCAATTAAATCTATCCCCCAAACCGCGAAAGGCCAAGGACTGGTGAGAGGTTTAAGAGGTACAGCTGGGTTGACGCTCAACTTTGCGAACCTCTGGCAGCGATCAAATGCTTGAGTGTACTTGTGAGCATCTCCTTGCAAAGTTGGCCAATAATACCCTTGACGAAGTATTTTGTGTGCCAAAGAGGTTCCTCCAGAGTGGTTACCACAAATCCTTTCATGCACCTCCCGCATGATGTATTCGCACTCATCTCCGAAAATACACCTCAGCAAAGGTTTATTAAAACCCCTCTTATACAGTACTCCTTCATAAATTACATACCTTGCCGCCTTGTATTTCAATTTCCGAGCTTCGTCCTTATCCGAAGGCAAAACTCCTTTAGTGATATACTCCACAATTGGGGTCACCCAATGATCTTTCACCTTAGCTTCCACATTTAAAGCTTCCACTTTTGAAATACTTGGCTGAAACTGAACCTCTAGGGGAATGACTCCCAGCAAAGTAGCTTCCCTTTGAGAGCCCAACTTAGCCAGTGCATCTGCATCAGCATTCTCCGACCTAGGAATCTGTTCCAGATTTACCTCCTTAAACCCTCTCATCAATTCCTGTGCATACCTCATGTATAAATCAGTGTGAGGGCCTCGAGCCTGAAATCCTCCTTTAACATGCCAAACCACCAACATTGAATCACTGAAGACTGTCAAATTTTCCACCTTCATTTCCAAAGCCAACTTCAAGCCGGCAATTAGTGCCTCATACTCAGCATCATTATTAGTTGCATAGAATGAAAAGTGAATAGAACTCTGCAACTTATGTCCTTCAGGGTTTACCAAAACTATGCCTGCACCCGCTCCATTAGAGTTAACTGCCCCATCCACATACAAAGTCCACCACGGAGCACAATTTTCCATAGGCACCTCTGCCACAGGTAGCTCACCAATAGGTACGTATTCGTCTCCACCTACCTCGAACGATGGAGGAAATTCCAAAAGAAAATCAGCCAATGCCTGCCCTTTTATTGCGGACCTCGGCTTATATTCAACATCAAACTGCCCTAACTCGATAGCCCACTTCATCAGCCTTCCAGAAGCTTCAGGTTTATGTAGCACCTGCCTTAGCGGGAAAGAAGTCCGTACCTTGATCTTGTGAGATTGAAAGTAAGGCCGAAGCTTCCTTGAAGCAAGAATTAATGCATAGGCTAACTTCTCCATGTTAGTGTATCGGGTTTCTGCATCCAGCAATCTCTTGCTTACATAATACACCGGAAACTGCACCTTCCCCTCCTCTCGAACCAACACCGCACTAATAAAATACTCAGAAACTGCTAGGTAGAGTATCAGAGCCTCACCATCAACTGGTTTAGAAAGGAGCGGGGGACTACCCAGCTCTTCCTTTAGCTTCTCAAAAGCAGCTTCACATTCAGCCGTCCACTCAAAGTTCTTTCCTTTCTTAATTGCCGAAAAGAATTCCTTACACATGTCTGAAGATTTTGAGACGAACATATTCAGAGCTGCAACCCTTCCCGTTAATGATTGAACCTCCTTCACGCTCCTAGGTGACCTCATGTCCAACAAAGCTTTGATCTTTGCAGAGTTAGCCTCAATACCCCGGTGATTAACCATGAACCCGAGAAACTTCCCAGATTCTACCCCGAATACACATTTCTGAGGATTGAGCTTCATTCTATATTTCCTCAATATGTCAAACATTTCTGCCAAGTGCGAAACATGATCAGCTGCCTTTTTTGACTTTACCAACATATCGTCCACATATACTTCCATTGTTTTCCCAATTTGATCCTTGAACATCATGTTCACCAGACGCTGATACGTAGCTCCCGCGTTGATTAAACCAAAAGGCATCCCAATGTAGCAATACAACCCCCTATCTGTTATAAAGGAAGTATGTTCTTGGTCTGGGCCATACATAGGAATCTGATTATATCCTGAATATGCGTCCATAAAGCTCAGCAGGGCATGCCCAGCAGTTGCATCCACCAGCTGGTCAATACGAGGAAGCGGGAAGCTATCCTTTGGGCACGCTTTATTCAAGTCTGTAAAATCCACACAAGTACGCCATTTTCCATTGGGCTTTTTGACCAGCACCGAATTTGCCAACCACATGGGGTAAAAAGACTCCCTCACCAGACCAGCTGCCAATAATCTGTCCACCTCTTCTCTCAAAGCGGAAACTCTTTCACCACCTATAGCCCTTCTTTTCTGCCTTACCGTTTTCGCTTCTGGATCAATATTAACACGATGACACATTACCTTTGGGTCTATCCCAATCATGTCTGAATGATCCCAAGCAAACACGTCCACATTCTTTCTAAGGAAACTCACCAGAGCTTCCCTCATATTCGGATCCAGCTGTTTTCCAACTTTCAGCTCCTTACTAGAATCAGTGTTATCTACCATAAAAGATACAGTGTCTCCTGCAGCACCAGTTTTTTCTCTGGATTCGGGCATCCTAGGATCCAAATCAATTTCCACCAGGTTCCCTTTATCATCCACCTGGGTAGATTCAGGTACCTCTTTCTGCGATTGCTCTAAGATTTCCACCTCATCAAAGTCACTATCATTGACTTCTTCCACGATGCCTTCAACAAAAACATCATTGCCGTTTCCATCTTTCAGTTGAGGTGCCTCCAGCATAAGCACCTCCCTTCCAGTACCTTCCCCCAAAAACGATGCTACATCCACGTAAGGGTCTTCATCTGGATGTTGCACAATCATAATTGTATTGCATGATTCTTTCTCACATACCCCTCCTTTCCGTTGAGAGGACTCTTCAGCCGAAGTATTTGGGAGTCCAAGATAGCGATAACAGTTGTCAGTTGTTCCGCCATCTACCAACAGCAGGTGTTTTGAAGCTTGCTCAGCAGTAGCAAGGCCTTACCGTAACATTCCCGTGAATCTGACTGACATCCTCGTAGGCACCCAATCCCATTAGGAGTTGGAAATTTCATTGAGAGATGGTAAATGGAAGTCACCACACGCATCACCTTCAAGAAAGGCCTGCCCATGATAGCATTATAAGATATGTCTTCGTTCACAACCATAAACTCTGTAACCTGGGTTGCCACATAAGGTTCACTCCCCATCCTGATTGGGAGTTTCACACGTCCCACAATCTGAACTGGACCTCCAGTAAATCCATATAAATCGTTGTAAGAAGGAAACATTTCTTTATCCAGGAGACCCATTTTTTGGTAGGTATCGTAACCTATTATGTTACTGGAGCTTGCATTGTCCACTAAAATTCGATGCACATTCATTCCCCCAATGGAGAACATGATCACCAGAGCATCATTACGTGGATGATGCACATGCTTTGCGTCCTCCTCAGTAAAGGTGATGTCTGCAGCTTCCCCCTTAAATAGCTTTGGGGGCCTTTCAGCCAGGTGGAAGACATTAGTGAGGGGAGCTCCTCTAGCCTCCCGTGCAAAGTTTTTTATAGAGTTCTTGCTCGTACCCCCAATATATGGACCTCCTATTATGGTGTGAATACTATTCGCCCTTGCTGTACGATCAGGTACCATTTTTTCTGCCTCCTTTCTTTCTTTCTCATTTTTATACTTTTTCGCCTCTTCTGCCACAAACTCTGTAAGGTATCCCTTCCTAATTAAATCCTCAACATGATCCTTCAAGTGACGACAGTCAGCTGTCTCGTGTCCGTTTGCATCATGAAATGCATAGTATTTTCCTAGGTCCCTCCTCTCAGGTGGGTCGATGCGGGTCGGCTTCCTGAACATTCCAGCTTTGTCCCCAACCTCAAAGACGTGTTCGAGAGGTGCTGCCAATGGGGTATACTCTGAATATTTATTATAATTCTTCAAGGGTGGGGGCTTATATTCCACAGACCTTCTTGAACCAGTTGCATTCACAGTTAGAGGTGCTGTCCTTTCCTTGCGACCAGCTTCCCTTTCAGTGGAAGCTGAAGCTCCATGATAGGAAGCGCGCCTATCCACATTTCTTCTCCTAGGACTGTTGAACCTGCTTCTTTTTCTCCCATTCCAACCAGTTGGGTTGTTATCTTTCCTCAATTTAGCCATAGATTCCTCAACTACTTTATGAGCTTTAGCTCGTGCATAAAAATCAGCCAGCGTGACAGGTTCCTCCTTTTGAAGCTCCTTCCAGAAATCACTTCCAGGCCATATCCCAGCTATCAGAAAATTCTTATAGGTTTCATCTGTAGCCTTCCTCGCTTTGGGCACCTCTACGTTAAAACGCTTAAAATACTCTCTGAGAGTTTCCTTCTCCCTTTGCTTGATATTTGCCAAAGTGTTAGCAGGAGGTGCAAATGCCACAGTAGCCCGGAATTGAGTCACAAAGAGCTCGCTCATTTGTTTCCAGGAATGAATTGAATTAGATGGCAGCCTCTTGAACCACTGATGAGCATTATCCCTTACCGTAGCTGGCAACAGCCGGCATTTTGTGCGATCCCTGACTTGGTACACCTCCATCTCAGTACTAAAACGGCTGAGATATTCCACTGGATCTGTGGTGCCATCAAACTTCAGATCTCCTACCCCCCTGTACCTAGGTGGAAGGGGTGAATCTCGGACCTTTTTATTGAAAGGTGAAGCTACAGCTAGCCCTGATGTCGACCTCTTCTCAGCTTTAATTTTTTCCAGAGCTTTCCTCAAATCAGCCACCTTATAATTTGCATCCTCTCCATCTGAGAGGTATTCCTCACTCTCATCCGTGTCTTCATTCGAGTCTCCATTCTGTTTGTGGGCCGAACTGTCTCGGGAGCTGGAGCTGCCTTCACTCCCGACAGCTGATTGGAGCTTAGTGGACCTAGACCTCCTGTCATGAGCCCGCTCTTCCTCTCTAGATTTTTCCTTCCTATAGCTCTTAGAACCCTTCGACTGAGACTTGTCAAGGTTGTCATTTCCATCCACTTTCTCTTTCGTTCCATCCAACACATGCCGTAAATCTTTACTATTGAGCTTCTTCCCGACTCGATCAAATACGCCCACACTCCTAGTTGGGGAATCCACAGGACCTTCCTTCCGATCCACATTTTCTCGATCCGTTTCAACATCAGAGAAATTATTTTTTCGAGCCTCTTGTTCAGGCTCTTCTTCCCTCCCAAAATCCAAATTTCTTGGTGTCACTTCGCGACGTCTAAAGCGCCTTTCCGAGGACCTATGCTTTCTTTGTCCTTTCTTTTTCCGCGATGATTTCCTTTCCAACTGGTCAATCCTACCATCCATAGCTTGAAGATGGTTGAGGATATCCTTAGCAGTTACTTCACCATCAGGATTGGCCTTATGCCTACCATCCTCGCCGCTTGGCGTCCGAACAGGTTCGGAATTTTCCGACATTGATTCTCCAACTGATTTTTTTTTAGAGAGTAAGCCCCCTCCTTCTAGCGCCAAAAATGTTGTGCAAAAAATTCACACGACACCTCGAGAAAGCCTCGCTGGAATAACAGAAATTATCCTTGGTTTTCGTATAATTAACAAACCGAACAGCTGTACTAAAACAGGGCAGCTGAACCTAATAATGGTGTTTAGTGTTTTTTGGGCTGAATTAGCAAGTTCACCGGACAATAATGGCAAAAATCCGGCCAAGTATGTCCAGGAATGTATTACTTAGGGTACACGTGCCTTGTGTATTTAGAAAGTAAAAAACCGAACCCCTTGCTAATTGCCTACATATCCTATTTATAGGAATCAAGCTCTAATGTAGTTCTTTTAGGTTAGGAATCCTTTCCTTGTTGATTAAGCCACGAAAATGATAAAGTTTCATCCTCCCTCCAGTGTTTATCTCGAAGTGTTTGCGTAGAAATATGACTTTTCCTTAAATCAGCTAGCCACTTAGTAGAGTCCTGTCCGAAGTAGGACTCTCAAAGCCCAATCCTATCATAACTCTATACACATATCATAAATATATAAGAATTATCATATTTAGAAACGTGTCCCTCCATAAAATAGACTGTCAAAAGGACTCAATTTACGTCTCCTAAAACTTAGGAAGTAATCCTTATCCATTTGAACCTGCAGAGGTGGAGCCTGTGGGTACACCTGAACCTGCACAGTTTCCCTAAAAAGCGAACCTCCACCTCCAGAGCTTCCCTCTAGAGGTACACCTCTTTTTTTCCTGCAAACTTGTTCCTACCTTTTAAACACCCTACCAGGCCTCCAACATCCATGGGCCCAAAACTAAGTCCATTACAAATTTTGGGCACAACAGGAGTATTAGATATCGTTCTTGAAAATTTTGATACTCGTAGCTATAGTAAGAGCAAGTCCAATGTAATGCTATTTTTGGTGCTATGTTATATTATAGCATCAAGTGTTAAAAAACTCATCTCCAAAGGGGTGCTATAGTTGGATGAATCTTTGGTGTTATTGCTATATTATGCATCCTTGGTGCTAAATTTGGAACCAAGGATGCATTTATGCATCCATGTCACATCATCATTTAACTAGAATGAGATGAGTTTGTTGAGAGTATTTAATAGAAATTAAAAAGTTAGGTAAAAGTTAAAAGAGTTGGTTAAATTTGAAACTAGTTATAGAACTAGTTTTGGAGGGTAAATTTTATTTTAACTCCAAAATTCACTTTTTAATTTCATATTATAGCAATAGCAATTTAGCATGGACTTGCTCTAAGGACAGTTTCAACTGTTGATGATGATCGGAATTTGAGATCTAAATGGAGCAGGAAAATGACCCAACCGGGATTTCAGATATCTTGTATTAAAATTAAAAAATGTTGAAGTTTCGTTTGATTTCGTTTTCAAGACCGATTAATTATTTTATAAATGAAATGGGTTCCTCCCACATATAAATACCATTATTTTAAAATTGGATTTCATACTCCTAAGATCATCGTTAAGTATTTACCGAAAATTAAAAAAAAAAATCCATGTAAACGCAATATGATATCTATACTATCTATACTATTATATAATAAGCAAATAGGGTATAATTTGGTTGTTTAGTTTAACTTGGTTCAACCATCTAAAATAATAATAACCGTTAGATATTTAGTACATAAATAATAGCCGTTAGATCTAATAATAATGAATATTCTATATTTAAATCACTCTTCTAAAGATCCAAGATTCGAATCCCGTCAACAACAAATTTACATTAAGATTTTATATTATTAATTTTAATCAATACATATCATTTATTAAATAACTATTATTATTAGTAATAATTTTATTAATTAATTACAAAGCTAAATTATATCCTTAATAAATTATTATACTCTATTTTATTTAATCATATAATTTTAAAAGTATTTAAAAGTAACTCGTGCTTTGCACGGGCTATAAGCTAGTAATTATAATTATAGGATATTTTTTATATTTACAAAAAAATCACATTTATTATACATTATAAAATCATCTTAGCTTAGGTAATTTTCTTGAGATCAATTTCAGGGACAATTTTTTCCTTTAAAAGTAAACCATACAAATAACATATTTTGGACTAATTTTATAGTTAATCAAGTAGAAATTATGGCATAAAATCACTATAGCACCATACTTAATCAAGTCAAGTAGATATATGATAAAAATAATGACAGTTTGGCTAGTGGTAAACGTAAATCTGACGCATTTGTTTGCTAGTTTTTGACATTATTTGAGCTCAAATCAGACTGACCACTGTCAACGTTCGTTATCGTTACCTTGTGTGCAATGGAATGTGCAAAAGGTGAAGAAAAAGTGACTGTAACATGGTACACTTTCTGTAACATAGCTACTAACATGCGTATTGTACTGCAAAGTGTGCACTGCTACTGGCCGCACGAGTTTCTTTCTTGCTTTCAAGATTTTTACATTTACCCCTATAATCAAGTACCAACGTAAGTAGAGGTGATACTACGAGTAGTAACATGGGTTCTGTTTGCTATTGTTGTTGAAAACAGTAATTCTAGCTTATTTCAAAAAAGTAGGTTAAAAATGTTTGTTAAACTTTAAAAACAGATTTTTTGAAAAAAAATTGGCTGAAAAGCTATTTTTAGAGAAAGCATATCCACCATACTTTTGAAAAAAAAATCCGCTTTTCTAAAAATCTGTGTTTCAGCATTTATGGAAAGCAGTTACTGATTTCAACATCAAACCTTACTGAAAACATTATTTTTAATAAATTATAACCAAACTATGCATATATCAAAAATATTATCAAACAGTTATCTGATTTTCGTAACACTTATTTTAATAGCACTTTTTTTCAACAACACGGCAATTTTTAACCATCGATATTCTAGATTAGAAAGCGCTAAAACTATTTACATGCTTACTGATATGGGTGAAAAATAATCCCTAAAGACATAAATAATATTATATTTATTGGCTCATAAACAAGGCCCGAAACCCTAGTTGGGCATTAAATTCGTAATTAATGATTAAGCCCAAAGAGTAGCCCAAACCGGGGACGTCCGATAGAAGCTTGTTTCTAACATGGGCCAGATCCACAAACCGGGAACGTTCTGAAAATAAGGAACGTTCTAGAATATCCCAGGGATAAGATGTAGCCTCCAAGGCACCTAATTCGTTATGGAAACAGACTCCAACAAGGAAGGAGTCTGAAACCTTCTTCAAAGGCGGTGCCTTGCCCACCAAGTCTCCGAATCCTACCATAATTCTAAGGCTCTCGCAGCCTATATAAAGGGCCTGACCCCTCATTCTCAGAACTTCGTTTTGGCTTAATCCTCGAATAAGGACATACAAGCCACTACGTCCTTGGTGTGCCCTCGCCGCCATAGCCCCGAGGGCAAACACCAAGAACTACGTCTTGGCTTGATTCTCAACTCTAAGATACGTAGGCATCTTGTGAGGACCCGAATTAGGTCACGAAAACGTAAGCGCAACCATTAAAGCATGAAGCTCACGAACCCTAGGCGCAATTTAACAACCCTAATTTTTATTCCACAACCTTTGGCGCCGTCTGTGGGAAGACAACATCAACCATGGTTAACACACGAAGAACAACATCTGTCTCAACCGAGGCCACCCCCATTACTTCTGTTCCACCAGTCGTCACCTCCGCTCCACCTGTTGTTACGGAGCAAGGGTACGTACCCCCATCAACAGAGACAACCACTCTAACTCAAGTTTCTCAAACTATAGGGACGAATCCCCATGCTGAGAGAACCCTCCCTGTGGTCGTCCACCGGGGCAGGAGACTAGCCAACTCATATGGTGGTCTCTCCTCTGACTAGCCGTCTACCACTTCCAGGAGTTAAGATCTCCACCACTACACTCCCCGTAAACACCAACTCGACATACGGGTTGCCTAACTATCCCTCAAATTGAAGGGAACCTGGACCAAGCAATCATGCCCTGCAGATACATGAGCCGTATCAACCACCTTACATTAGGGGTTTAGCCCCTCCTGAGCAAGGATATTACGATTACTCCGGGCCTTACACTGATGATTCGTCGTCTGAGGATGACGACCGCGATGAAGCCCCGAGGAGGCGGCGTGCAAGCTAAGAACCTGTGAGAAGGACCCAAAGAATCCATGATGGGCCCCCTCTAACAGCTGCTGAAAAGATCAAGGCTCATGAGGCCGAGATCCAAAAGCTGAAGGATGATATGACCAGAGAGCAGGCAAGGTAGAATCAGAATCGACCTCCTTCAACTTCAGGAGAGATTCCCTTCATTGATTTGGAGAGGTCTTCTAGGAGACGGAAAAGGGCTGATGCTCCAACCGGAGGAGCTACGAGGGTGGAAACCCCCAAGGGTGATCCCGAAGACCTGATGCCACTTGGAGACCCTGACGATCCCACACCGCCATTCACTGAGGAGGTGATGAATGCTCATGTCTCCAGGAAGTTTAAGATGCCTACGATAAAGGCATACGATGGAACGGGCGATCCCTCAAACCATGTGAGGACGTTCTCAAATGCACTGTTGCTGCAACCCGCTAGAGACGCTCTCAAGTGTAGGGCGTTCCCTCAAACCCTTGCAGGCATGGCTCAACGATGGTATAGCCGGTTGCCCGCAAACTCGATTGGCTCTTTCAAGGAATTGAGCACGTCTTTCATTAATCAATTCGTTAGTGGAAAAATCCATGAGAAAAGCTCTGCATATCTTATGCAAGTGAAACAAGGAAAGAATGAGAACCTAAGGGATTATCTCAAACGCTTCACCAAGGAGACTTTGAATGTCCCTGATGTAGAAAATAAAGTAGCTATGATAGCCTTGGAGAATGGAACGACGAACACCTTCTTTCAGATGTCGTTGGCAAAACATCCCCCTGAGAGCATGACTGAGCTCCAAAAAAGGGCAAGCAAATACATAAAGGCTGAGGGAAACATGAGGAAAACAGAGGTCTCTACCGAAAGTGTTGGAAACGGGAACTCTAGGAAGCGAAAGACAGAGCAGGAGTATGATGCTAGGGACAAGTATCCCCGAACTAGCAAGGACTCTGACTCTGTTCTAGGACCGAGGTTTGCTGAGTATGCAAGATTGAACACTCCTAGGAGTCAAATCTTGTTGGATACTAAGAAGGATAAGGATTTTCGATGGCCGAAGCCACTCAGGGGTGATCCCTCAAAGAGAAACAAGAATCAGTATTGCAGATTCCACAAGGATGTGGGGCATGACACTGATTATTGCAAGCAACTCAAAGATGAGATCGATTTCTTGATCCGTAGAGAGAAACTGAGTCACTTCACCAAGGGTGAAGATCGTGGTAATCAGAGAAGAAAGTATGACAGGAGCGACGATAATCGAGATCGCAACCTACAACCTCGTGGGCCAGTAATCAACATGATCTCAGGAGGCCCGACCGCGGCCGGGACAACAAAGAATTCTCGGAAGGCTTATGCCCGAGAGGTGATGCATATTGTCGGAGAGGCACCAAAGCGTGCAAGAACCAAGGTAACAATCGAATTTGATGATTCAGACCTTGAAGGGGTGAAGTTCCCCCACGATGACCCGCTGGTCATAACTCCTATGATTGGAAACTCAGAGGTGAAGCGGGTCTTAATAGACAATGGAGCTTCCGCCGACATTCTGTTTCATGATGCGTTTGTGAAGATGGGGTACAATGATTCTCAGTTGACCCCCAATAACAAGCCTATATATGGATTTAATGGAGTAGAATCCAAAATTGAGGGAACTATTCAGTTGCCCATCACGATCGGACAGAAGCCAATGGAGGCCACGCAGATGCTGAACTTTTTGGTTATCAAAGCATCTTCTACTTACAATGCCATCCTTGGGAGGACTGGACTTCACGCTTTTAAGGCTGTGACCTCAACCTATCACATGAAGATCAAGTTTCCAACCAGGAATGGTGTAGGAGAACAAAAAGGTGATTAGAAAATGGCTAGGATTTGCTATGTAGCTGCGTTAAGGCCTGATGGAGTCGGGGGCAGGTCCTTCCGATTGAAGACGTGGTTGGCCGCAGTGATAAGGAAGACCGAGAAAGGCCAGCAAAGGACACCACACATAAGCCTCGGACAGCCATTATGGCTAGGGCATTAACTGACTTCATGGTTGAATGTACCGTTGGCAACCAAGAAGTCGGGGGGCAGGAGATAGTACCCCAAGAAGGAAGTGAAATACAAGAATGAGGAGACTAGAAGGAGTAGTGGGTGCTCTATTTTGATGGAGCATTAAAAAAAAAAATCAAGCAATGCAGGCCTAGTCTTGCAAAGGCCCGATGGGTTCAAACTATCTTAGTAGGACTTAGCTTCATATTTATCTAGTAGAAGTAGAAATAAAGTTCGATGAAACCATTGCAGAGCATTTCGCTCCGAGTAGGACAGTAGTACTCCATGTAAGGGTTGAACCCATTTCAAGTTATTAATGCAAGTTTGCTTTTCGTTCTATGATTTTATTTATGTGCCAAGCACCTGATATGTGTAAGTCAAAGATGACCAAGTACCGAAAATAAAAGAATACACGAATGGAAACAAACAAACACATAAATAAAAACCCTGAAGGGTCGAGAGTTAGGTTACAATACAACCAAATAAGAGTTTAAGTCCTTGAAGGACCCTGGATAAAAGACAAGCTGATTAAAAAGCCACATCTGGAAATCAAAGCCATGCAAGGCTGTGGAGGCTAAGGACTAGCTACTCTTCAATATTCAATTTTTAAGCACTTAGGTTGAGAATCCAAGGATGAAGACCAACAGAGAACATTGCATTACAGTCCTAAGATTAAGGGATATAAGAAAATCCTTGAACAAGAATTAAGAAGCTCAAGCAAGTTTTTGTCTCAGAAGTTTAAAAGGCAAGAATCCATGATGGGCCCCCTCTAACAGCTGCTGAAAAGATCAAGGCTCATGAGGCCGAGATCCAAAAGCTGAAGGATGATATGACCAGAGAGCAAGCAAGGTAGAATCAGAATCGACCTCCTTCAACTTCAGGAGAGATTCCCTTCATTGATTTGGAGGGGTCTTCTAGGAGACGGAAAAGGACTGATGCTCCAACCGGAGGAGCTACGAGGGTGGAAACCCCCAGGGGTGATCCCGAAGACCTGATGCCACTTGGAGACCCTGACGATCCCACACCGCCATTCACTGAGGAGGTGATGAATGCTCATGTCTCCAGGAAGTTTAAGATGCCTACGATAAAGGCATACGATGGAACGGGCGATCCCTCAAACCATGTGAGGACGTTCTCAAATGCACTGTTGTTGCAACCCGCTAGCGACGCTCTCAAGTGTAGGGCGTTCCCTCAAACCCTTGCAGGCATGGCTAAACGATGGTATAGTCGGTTGCCCGCAAACTCGATTGGCTCTTTCAAAGAATTAAGCACGTCTTTCATTAATCAATTCGTTAGTGGAAAAATCCATGAGAAAAGCTCTGCATATCTTATGCAAGTGAAACAAGGAAAGAATGAGAACCTTAAGGATTATCTCAAATGCTTCACCAAGGAGACTTTGAATGTCCCTGATCTAGAAAATAAAGTAGCTATGATAGCCTTGGAGAATGGAACGAAGAACACCTTCTTTCAGATGTCGTTGGCAAAACATCCCCCTGAGAGCATGACTGAGCTCCAAAAAAGGGCAAGCAAATACATAAAGGCTGAGGAAAACATGAGGAAAATAGAGGTCTCTACCGAAAGTGTTGGAAACAGGAACTCTAGGAAGCGAAAGACAGAGCAGGAGTATGATGCTAGGGACAAGTATCCCCAAACTAGCAAGGACTCTGACTCTGCTCTAGGACCGAGGTTTGCTGAGTATGCAAGATTGAACACTCCTAGGAGTCAAATCTTGTTGGATACTGAGAAGGATAAGGTTTTTCGATGGCCGAAGCCACTCAGGGGTGATCCCTCAAAGAGAAACAAGAATCAGTATTGCAGATTCCACAAGGATGTGGGGCATGACACTGATGATTGCAAGCAACTCAAAGATGAGATCGAGTTCTTGGTCCGTAGAGAGAAACTGAGTCACTTCACCAAGGGTGTAGATCGTGGTAATCAGAGAAGAAAGTATGACAGGAGCGACGATAATCGAGATCGCAACCCACAACCCCATGGGCCAGTAATCAACATGATCTCAGGAGGCCCGACCGCGGCCGGGACAACAAAGAACTCTCGGAAGGCTTATGCCCGAGAGGTGATGCATATTGTCGGAGAGGCACCAAAGCGTGCAAGAACCAAGGTAACAATCGAATTTGATGATTCAGACCTTGAAGGGGTGAAGTTCCCCCACGATGACCCGCTGGTCATAACTCCTATGATTGGAAACTCAGAGGTGAAGCGGGTCTTGATAGACAATGGAGCTTCCGCCGACATTCTGTTTCATGATGCGTTTGTGAAGATGGGGTACAATGATTCTCAGTTGACCCCCAATAACAAGCCTATATATGGATTTAATGGAGTAGAATTCAAAATTGAGGGAACTATTCAGTTGCCCATCACGATCAGACAGAAGCCAATGGAGGCCACGCAGATGCTGAACTTTTTGGTTATCAAAGCATCTTCTACTTACAATGCCATCCTTGGGAGAACTGGACTTCACGCTTTTAAAGCTGTGACCTCAACCTATCACATGAAGATCAAGTTTCCAACCAGGAATGGTGTAGGAGAACAAAAAGGTGATCAGAAAATGGCTAGGATTTGCTATGTAGCTGCGTTAAGGCCTGATGGAGTCGGGGGCAGGTCCTTCCGATTGAAGACGTGGTTGGCCGCAGTGATAAGGAAGACCGAGAAAGGCCAGCAAAGGACACCACACATAAGCCTCGGACAGCCATTATGGCTAGGGCATTAACTGACTTCATGGTTGAATGTACCATTGGCAACCAAGAAGTCGGGGGGCAGGAGATAGTACCCCAAGAAGGAAGTGAACTACAAGAATGAGGAGACTAGAAGGAGTAGTGGGTGCTCTATTTTGATGAAGCATCAAAAAAAAATCAAGCAATGCAGGCCTAGTCTTGCAAAGGCCCGATGGGTTCAAACTATCTTTGTAGGACTTAGCTTCATATTTATCTAGTAGAAGTAGAAATAAAGTTCGATGAAACCATTGTAGAGCATTTCGCTCCGAGTAGGACAGTAGTACTCCATGTAAGGGTTGAACCCATTTCAAGTTATTAATGCAAGTTTGCTTTTCGTTCTATGATTTTATTTATGTGCCAAGCACCTGATATGTGTAAGTCAAAGATGAGCAAGTACCGAAAATAAAAGAATACACGAATGGAAACAAACAAACACATAAATAAAAACCCTGAAGGGTCGAGAGTTAGGTTACAATACAACCAAATAAGAGTTTAAGTCCTTGAAGGACCCTGGATAAAAGACAAGCTGATTAAAAAGCCACATCTGGAAATCAAAGCCATGCAAGGCTGTGGAGGCTAAGGACTAGCTACTCTTCAATATTCAATTTTTAAGCACTTAGGTTGAGAATCCAAGGATGAAGACCAACAAAGAACATTGCATTACAGTCCTAAGATTAAGGGATATAAGAAAATCCTTGAACAAGAATTAAGAAGCTCAAGCAAGTTTTTGTCTCAGAAGTTTAAAAGGCAAGAATCCATGATGGGCCCCCTCTAACAGCTAATGAAAAGATCAAGGCTCATGAGGCCGAGATCCAAAAGCTGAAGGATGATATGACCAGAGAGCAAGCAAGGTAGAATCAGAATCGACCTCCTTCAACTTCAGGAGAGATTCCCTTCATTGATTTGGAGAGGTCTTCTAGGAGACGGAAAAGGGTTGATGCTCCAATCGGAGGAGCTACGAGGGTGGAAACCCCCAGGGGTGATCCCGAAGACCTGATGCCACTTGGAGACCGTGACGATCCCACACCGCCATTCACTGAGGAGGTGATGAATGCTCATGTCTCCAGGAAGTTTAAGATGCCTACGATAAAGGCATACGATGGAACGGGCGATCCCTCAAACCATGTGAGGACGTTCTCAAATGCACTGTTGTTGCAACCCGCTAGCGACGCTCTCAAGTGTAGGGCATTCCCTCAAACCCTTGCAGGCATGGCTCAACGATGGTATAGCCGGTTGCCCACAAACTCGATTGGCTCTTTCAAGGAATTGAGCCCGTCTTTCATTAATCAATTCGTTAGTGGAAAAATCCATGAGAAAAGCTCTGCATATCTTATGCAAGTGAAACAAGGAAAGAATGAGAACCTAAGGGATTATCTCAAATGCTTCACCAAGGAGACTTTGAATGTCCCTGATCTAGAAAATAAAAGTAGCTATGATAGCCTTGGAGAATGGAACGACGAACACCTTCTTTCAGATGTCGTTGGCAAAACATCCCCCTGAGAGCATGACTGAGCTCCAAAAAAGGGCAAGCAAATACATAAAGGCTGAGGAAAACATGAGGAAAACAGAGGTCTCTACCGAAAGTGTTGGAAACGGGAACTCTAGGAAGCGAAAGACAGAGCAGGAGTATGATGCTAAGGACAAGTATCCCCGAACTAGCAAGGACTCTGACTCTATTCTAGGACCGAGGTTTGCTGAGTATGCAAGATTGAACACTCCTAGGAGTCAAATCTTGTTGGATACTGAGAAGGATAAGGATTTTCGATGGCCGAAGCCACTCAGGGGTGATCCCTCAAAGAGAAACAAGAATTAGTATTGAAGATTCCACAACGATGTGGGGCATGACACTGATGATTGCAAGCAACTCAAAGATGAGATCGAGTTCTTGATCCGTAGAGAGAAACTGAGTCACTTCACCAAGGGTGAAGATCGTGGTAATCAGAGAAGAAAGTATGACAGGAGCGACGATAACCGAGATCGCAACCCACAACCCCGTGGGCCAGTAATCAACATGATCTCAGGAGGCCCGACCGCGGCCGGGACAACAAAGAACTCTCGGAAGGCTTATGCCCGAGAGGTGATGCATATTGTCGGAGAGGCACCAAAGCGTGCAAGAACCAAGGTAACAATCGAATTTGATGATTCAGACCTTGAAAGGGTGAAGTTCCCCCACGATGACCCGCTGGTCATAACTCCTATGATTGGAAACTCAGAGGTGAAGCGGGTCTTGATAGACAATGGAGCTTCCGCCGACATTCTGTTTCATGATGCGTTTGTGAAGATGGGGTACAATGATTCTCAGTTGACCCCCAATAACAAGCCTATATATGGATTTAATGGAGTAGAATCCAAAATTGAGGGAACTATTCAGTTGCCCATCACGATCGGACAGAAGCCAATGGAGGCCACGCAGATGCTGAACTTTTTGGTTATCAAAGCATCTTCTACTTACAATGCCATCCTTGGGAGGACAGGACTTCACGCTTTTAAAGCTGTGACCTCAACCTATCACATGAAGATCAAGTTTCCAACCAGGAATGGTGTAGGAGAACAAAAAGGTGATCAGAAAATGGCTAGGATTTTCTATGTAGCAGCGTTAAGGCCTGATGGAGTCGGGGGCAGGTCCTTCCGATTGAAGACGTGGTTGGCCGCAGTGATAAGGAAGACCGAGAAAGGCCAGCAAAGGACACCACACATAAGCCTCGGACAGCCATTATGGCTAGGGCATTAACTGACTTCATGGTTGAATGTACCATTGGCAACCAAGAAGTCGGGGGTAGGAGATAGTACCCCAAGAAGGAAGTGAACTATAAGAATGAGGAGACTAGAAGGAGTAGTGGGTGCTCTATTTTGATGGAGCATCAAAAAAAAAATCAAGCAATGCAGGCCTAGTCTTGCAAAGGCCCGATGGGTTCAAACTATCTTAGTAGGACTTAGCTTCATATTTATCTAGTAGAAGTAGAAATAAAGTTCGATGAAACCATTGCAGAGCATTTCGCTCCGAGTAGGACAGTAGTACTCCATGTAAGGGTTGAACCCATTTCAAGTTATTAATGCAAGTTTGCTTTTCGTTCTATGATTTTATTTATGTGCCAAGCACCTGATATGTGTAAGTCAAAGATGACCAAGTACCGAAAATAAAAGAATACACGAATGGAAACAAACAAACACATAAATAAAAACCCTGAAGGGTCGAGAGTTAGGTTACAATACAACCAAATAAGAGTTTAAGTCCTTGAAGGACCCTGGATAAAAGACAAGCTGATTAAAAAGCCACATCTGGAAATCAAAGCCATGCAAGGCTGTGGAGGCTAAGGACTAGCTACTCTTCAATATTCAATTTTTAAGCACTTAGGTTGAGAATCCAAGGATGAAGACCAACAGAGAACATTGCATTACAGTCCTAAGATTAAGGGATATAAGAAAATCCTTGAACAAGAATTAAGAAGCTCAAGCAAGTTTTTGTCTCAGAAGTTTAAAAGGCAAGAATCCATGATGGGTCCCCTCTAACAGCTGCTGAAAAGATCAAGGCTCATGAGGCCGAGATCCAAAAGCTGAAGGATGATATGACCAGAGAGCAAGCAAGGTAGAATCAGAATCGACCTCCTTCAACTTCAGGAGAGATTCCCTTCATTGATTTGGAGAGGTCTTCTAGGAGACGGAAAAGGGCTGATGCTCCAACCGGAGGAGCTATGAGGGTGAAAACCCCTAGGGGTGATCCCGAAGACCTGATGCCACTTGGAGACCCTGACAATCCCACACCGCCATTCACTGAGTAGGTGATGAATGCTCATGTCTCCAGGAAGTTTAAGATGCCTACGATAAAGGCATACGATGGAACGGGCGATCCCTCAAACCATGTGAGGACGTTCTCAAATGCACTGTTGTTGCAACCCGCTAGCGACGCTCTCAAGTGTAGGGCGTTCCCTCAAACCCTTGCAGGCATGGCTCAACGATGGTATAGCCGGTTGCCCACAAACTCGATTGGCTCTTTCAAGGAATTGAGCCCGTCTTTCATTAATCAATTCGTTAGTGGAAAAATCCATGAGAAAAGCTCTGCATATCTTATGCAAGTGAAACAAGGAAAGAATGAGAACCTAAGGGATTATCTCAAATGCTTCACCAAGGAGACTTTGAATGTCCCTGATCTAGAAAATAAAGTAGCTATGATAGCCTTGGAGAATGGAACGACGAACACCTTCTTTCAGATGTCGTTGGCAAAACATCCCCCTGAGAGCATGACTGAGCTCCAAAAAAGGGCAAGCAAATACATAAAGGCTGAGGAAAACATGAGGAAAACAGAGGTCTCTACCGAAAGTGTTGGAAATGGGAACTCTAGGAAGCGAAAGACAGAGCAGGAGTATGATGCTAGGGACAAGTATCCCCGAACTAGAAAGGACTCTGACTCTGCTCTAGGACCGAGGTTTGCTGAGTATGCAAGATTGAACACTCCTAGGAGTCAAATCTTGTTGGACACTAAGAAGGATAAGGATTTTCGATGGCCGAAGCCACTCAGGGGTGATCCCTCAAAGAGAAACAAGAATCAGTATTGCAGATTCCACAAGGATGTGGGGCATGACACTGATGATTGCAAGCAACTCAAAGATGAGATCGAGTTCTTGATCCGTAGAGAGAAACTGAGTCACTTCACCAAGGGTGAAGATCGTGGTAATCAGAGAAGAAAGTATGACAGGAGCGATGATAATCGAGATCGCAACCCACAACCCCGTGGGCCAGTAATCAACATGATCTCAGGAGGCCCGACCGCGGCCGGGACAGCAAAGAACTCTCGGAAGGCTTATGCCCGAGAGGTGATGCATATTGTCGGAGAGGCACCAAAGCGTGCAAGAACCAAGGTAACAATCGAATTTGATAATTCAGACCTTGAAGGGGTGGAGTTCCCCCACGATGACCCGCTGGTTATAACTCTTATGATTGGAAACTCAGAGGTGAAGCGGGTCTTGATAGACAATGGAGCTTCCGCCGACATTCTATTTCATGATGCGTTTGTGAAGATAGGGTACAATGATTCTCAGTTGACCCCCAATAACAAGCCTATATATGGATTTAATGGAGTAGAATCCAAAATTGAGGGAACTATTCAGTTGCCCATCACGATCGGACAGAAGCCAATGGAGGCCACGCAGATGCTGAACTTTTTGGTTATCAAAGCATCTTCTACTTATAATGCCATCCTTGGGAGGACTAGACTTCACGCTTTTAAGGCTATGACCTCAACCTATCACATGAAGATCAAGTTTCCAACCAGGAATGGTGTAGGAGAACAAAAAGGTGATCAGAAAATGGCTAGGATTTGCTATGTAGCTGCGTTAAGGCCTGATGGAGTCGGGGGCAGGTCCTTCCGATTGAAGACGTGGTTGGCCGCAGTGATAAGGAAGACCGAGAAAGGCCAGCAAAGGACATCACACATAAGCCTCGGACAGCCATTATGGCTAGGGCATTAACTGACTTCATGGTTGAATGTACCATTGGCAACCAAGAAGTCGGGGGGCAGGAGATAGTACCCCAAGAAGGAAGTGAACTATAAGAATGAGGAGACTAGAAGGAGTAGTGGGTGCTCTATTTTGATGGAGCATCAAAAAAAAAATCAAGCAATGCAGGCCTAGTCTTGCAAAGGCCCGATGGGTTCAAACAATCTTAGTAAGACTTAGCTTCATATTTATCTAGTAGAAGTAGAAATAAAGTTCGATGAAACCATTGCAGAGCATTTCGCTCCGAGTAGGACAGTAGTACTCCATGTAAGGGTTGAACCCATTTCAAGTTATTAATGCAAGTTTGCTTTTCGTTTTATGATTTTATTTATGTGCCAAGCACCTGATATGTGTAAGTCAAAGATGACCAAGTACCGAAAATAAAAGAATACACGAATGGAAACAAACAAACACATAAATAAAAACCCTGAAGGGTCGAGAGTTAGGTTACAATACAACCAAATAAGAGTTTAAGTCCTTGAAGAACCCTGGATAAAAGACAAGCTGATTAAAAAGCCACATCTGGAAATCAAAGCCATGCAAGGCTGTGGAGGCTAAGGACTAGCTACTCTTCAATATTCAATTTTTAAGCACTTAGGTTGAGAATCCAAGGATGAAGACCAACAAAGAACATTGCATTACAGTCCTAAGATTAAGGGATATAAGAAAATCCTTGAACAAGAATTAAGAAGCTCAAGCAAGTTTTTGTCTCAGAAGTTTAAAAGGCATGAATCCATGATGGGTCCCCTCTAACAGCTGCTGAAAAGATCAAGGCTCATGAGGCCGAGATCCAAAAGGTGAAGGATGATATGACCAGAGAGCAAACAAGGTAGAATCAGAATCGACCTCCTTCAACTTCAGGAGAGATTTCCTTCATTGATTTGGAGAGGTCTTCTAGGAGACGGAAAAGGGCTGATGCTCCAACCGGAGGAGCTACGAGGGTGGAAACCCCCAGGGGTGATCCCGAAGACCTGATGCCACTTGGAGACCCTGACGATCCCACACCGCCATTCACTGAGGAGGTGATGAATGCTCATGTCTCCAGGAAGTTTAAGATGCCTACGATAAAGGCATACGATGGAACGGGCGATCCCTCAAACCATGTGAGGACGTTCTCAAATGCACTGTTGTTGCAACCCGCTAGCGACGCTCTCAAGTGTAGGGCGTTCCCTCAAACCCTTGCAGGCATGGCTCAACGATGGTATAGCCGGTTGCCCACAAACTCGATTGGCTCTTTCAAGGAATTGAGCCCGTCTTTCATTAATCAATTCGTTAGTGGAAAAATCCATGAGACAAGCTCTCCATATCTTATGCAAGTGAAACAAGGAAAGAATGAGAACCTAAGGGATTATCTCAAATGCTTCACCAAGGATACTTTGAATGTCCCTGATCTAGAAAATAAAGTAGCTATGATAGCCTTGGAGAATGGAACGACGAACACCTTCTTTCAGATGTCGTTGGCAAAACATCCCCCTGAGAGCATGACTGAGCTCCAAAAAAGGGCAAGCAAATACATAAAGGCTGAGGAAAACATGAGGAAAATAGAGGTCTCTACCGAGAGTGTTGGAAACGGGAACTCTAGGAAGCGAAAGACAGAGTAGAAGTATGATGCTAGGGACAAGTATCCCCGAACTAGCAAGGACTCTGACTCTGCTCTAGGACCGAGGTTTGGTGAGTATGCAAGATTGAACACTCCTAGGAGTCAAATCTTGTTGGATACTAAGAAGGATAAGGATTTTCGATGGCCGAAGCCACTCAGGGGTGATCCCTCAAAGAGAAACAAGAATCAGTATTGCAGATTCCACAAGGATGTGGGGCATGACACTGATGATTGCAAGCAACTCAAAGATGAGATCGAGTTCTTGATCCGTAGAGAGAAACTGAGTCACTTCACCAAGGGTGAAGATCGTGGTAATCAGAGAAGAAAGTATGACAGGAGCGACGATAATCGAGATCGCAACCCACAACCCCGTGGGCCAGTAATCAACATGATCTCAGGAGGCCCGACCGCGGCCGGGACAACAATGAACTCTCGGAAGGCTTATGCCCGAGAGGTGATGCATATTGTCGGAGAGGCACCAAAGCGTGCAAGAACCAAGGTAACAATCGAATTTGATAATTCAGACCTTGAAGGGGTGAAGTTCCCCCACGATGACCCGCTGGTCATAACTCCTATGAATGGAAACTCAGAGGTGAAACGGGTCTTGATAGACAATGGAGCTTCCGCCGACATTCTGTTTCACGATGCGTTTGTGAAAATGGGGTACAATGATTCTCAGTTGACCCCCAATAACAAGCCTATACATGGATTTAATGGAGTAGAATCCAAAATTGAGGGAACTATTCAGTTGCCCATCACGATCGGACAAAAGCCAATGGAGGCCACGCAGATGCTGAACTTTTTGGTTATCAAAGCATCTTCTACTTACAATGCCATCCTTGGGAGGACTGGACTTCACGCTTTTAAGGCTGTGACCTCAACCTATCACATGAAGATCAAGTTTCCAACCAGGAATGGTGTAGGAATACAAAAAGGAGATCAGAAAATGGCTAGGATTTGCTATGTAGCTGCGTTAAGGCCTGATGGAGTCGGGGGCAGGTCCTTCCGATTGAAGACGTGGTTTGCCGCAGTGATAAGGAAGACCGAGAAAGGCCAGCAAAGGACACCACACATAAGCCTCGGACAGCCATTATGGCTATGGCATTAACTGAATTCGTGGTTGAATGTACCATTGGCAACCAAGAAGTCGGGGGGCAGGAGATAGTACCCCAAGAAGGAAGTGAACTATAAGAATGAGGAGACTAGAAGGAGTAGTGGGTGCTCTATTTTGATGGAGCATCAAAAAAAAATCAAGCAATGCAGGCCTAGTCTTGCAAAGGCCCGATGGGTTCAAACTATCTTAGTAGGAATTAGCTTCATATTTATCTAGTAGAAGTAGAAATAAAGTTCGATGAAACCATTGCAGAGCATGTCGCTCCGAGTAGGACAGTAGTACTCCATGTAAGGGTTGAACCCATTTCAAGTTATTAATGTAAGTTTGCTTTTCGTTCTATAATTTTATTTATGTGCCAAGCACCTGATATGTGTAAGTCAAAGATGACCAAGTACCGAAAATAAAAGAATACACGAATGGAAACAAACAAACACATAAATAAAAACCCTGAAGGGTCGAGACTTAGGTTACAATACAACTAAATAAGAGTTTAAGTCCTTGAAGGACCCTGGATAAAAGACAAGCTGATTAAAAAGCCACATCTGGAAATCAAAGCCATGCAAGGCTGTGGAGGCTAAGGACTAGCTACTCTTCAATATTCAATTTTTAAGCACTTAGGTTGAGAATCCAAGGATGAAGACCAACAGAGAACATTGCATTACAGTCCTAAGATTAAGGGATATAAGAAAATCCTTGAACAAGAATTAAGAAGCTCAAGCAAGTTTTTGTCTCAGAAGTTTAAAAGGCAAGAAGCCCACGGTATTGTATTTCTCGAAATCTAAATCGAGGAATCAACCTTAGATGCTTGACCTAGAATCAAGAAAAACGAGAAGCAAAGATAGGTTTGAAAACCCTGAAATCAGAACAAAGGTTTGAGACAAGCCATGAATGACATGAAGTCAAATAAGGGATCCTAGAGAACTTTAGTTTGACATCAATCCAAAAGAAAGGTTATGAGTAGTCGACATATGAACACCAACATTGAACATGTGAACATCAACCTCGAATCCTAGGTGGAAAAACACGAGATATTAGCCTTGAAGGTCAAGATTAGGTATGAAGGCCAAACTTGAGGGGGTCATGAACCTCCAATCAAGATCCAAAGGTTGAAACTTCAAGTCAAAACTTGAAAACCAATATGAAGTTTTGGATTCTCGATCCAGATCGCCAACGTTGAACATCTGAACACCAGCGTTGAACACTTGAATATCAACCCTGAAATGGAGATTAAAAACCTCCTAGGGAAGGTTCAAGACCTCATGGGGCCGACCAGAAGCCAATAAAGCCTTCAGCCGACCTTAAGGAGCCGACCAGAGGCTCTAGAGGGGCTTCAGCCGACCAGAAACCTTCTGGTCTTGGACCCGCAGCTCTGATAGATGTTTTAGTGGTTTAAAACACCCAAAACTTGGCTTGAAACCATGTGATGGTAGTCCAATATGCTCTCTTACATTAAAATCCAAACTTCAAGGTTAGAGTTTAAAGAACTTACTTGATTTGAAAACCCTTGATTTCGAACATAGATGTTCAACACTCGAACAACCCCAAGGCCGAGCACATGCCAACTGAGAGGCCGCCCGAGAAGCCCCTGGAACCAAGACAAACATTATAGCCATGACGGTCAACCGAGCTGAGAACGGTTATTTTAAAAACTCTAGGTTGACGTCAACCCAAGATGAGAAGTCTACAAGAGCCATTTACCAAAGGCTAATAAGCAAGATTTTTGCACCCTTGATAGGGAAGACCATGGAGGTCTGCGTGGATGGCATGTTAGTCAAGAGCCTATTCAAGGCATACCATATTAAGAACCTCAGAGAGGCATTTGAAGTGCTAAGGCACCACAAGATGATGTTGAATCCAGCCAAGCGTGTGATCTGGAAAATTTTTGGGTCTGATGGTTTCGAAGCGTGGCACAGAAGCCAACCCTGATAAGATCAAGGCCATCCTAGATATGGAATCACCACGTTCCATAAAGGGCGTACGGAAATTGACTGGAAGAATTACAGCCTTAGGGAGATTCATCTCCAAGTCTGGAAATAAGTGTTTGGCTTTCTTTCAAACATCAAAGAGAGTAAAGGATTTTGAGTGGACTACGGAAATCGAATTGAAAGAGTATTTAAAAGAGTGTGGTATTGTATCACAACTCACTCCGCCAGGTACACCTCAATGGAATGGAGTTTCAGAGAGGAGAAATCGCACCTTGTTGGACATGGTACGATCGATGATGAGTCATGCAGATCTTCCAATAAGTTTCTGGGGTTATGCTCTAGAAACAGCGGCTTTCACACTTAACCGTGTTCCAACCAAGAAGGTTCAAAAGACTCTATATGAGATGTGGGAGGAGAAACGGTCAGGCATGAACTTTATGAAAGTTTGGGGATGCAAGGCGTTTGTAAAACGTCAAGTATCTGACAAGCTTGGACCTAAATCCGAAGAGTGCAATTTTGTGGGATACCCTAAAGAAACAAAGGCATATTATTTTTATAGTCCTTCTGAGCAGAAAGTGTTTATTGCTTGAGATGTTGTCTTCATGGAAAGAGATTTTGTTTCCAAAAGAAACAGTGGGAGAACTATTGATCTCGATGAAGATCGAGAACCACAAAATAGCATTGAACCTGAAGTGGAACAAGAGCAGGATAATAATAATGCTCAAGAAACACAAGTTGTTCGTAGATCAAGTAGGATTCGCCATGAGCCAGAGAGATATTATGGATTTCTCCTGACCCAAGGTGGCGATGTGATGCTTGTAGATAATGATGAGCCTCTCACCTACAAGGATGCTATGAATAGTCCAGATTCTGAAAGATGGCTGGAAGCCATGAAATCTGAGATGGATTCCATGTATGAAAACAAAGTATGGACTTTGGTTGCACCACCTGATGGGGTTAAACCCATAGAGTGCAAGTGGGTTTTCAAGAAGAAAACTGACATGGATGGAAATTTACAGACCTACAAAGCAAGACTGGTGGCGAAAGGTTTCAAGCAAATTCATGGCATTGACTATGATGAAACTTTCTCACCGGTAGCTATGGTCAAGTCCATCAGGATTTTGCTTGCGATAGCGGCTTATTATGACTATGAAATCTGGCAAATGGATGTCAAGACTGCTTTCTTAAATGGAATCTTAGAAGAGGATGTGTACATGACACAACCTGAGGGTTTTGTCGATCCAAAGTTTGCTAGAATGGTTTGTAAGTTGCTACGATCTATTTATGGATTGAAGTAGGCCTCAAGGAGGTGGAACATCCGTTTTGATGAAACAGTCAAAGAGTTTGGATTTAAACAAAATGAGGATGAGCCGTGTGTTTACAAGAAGGTTAGTGGGAGCCATGTGGCATTCCTAGTATTATATGTGGATGACATATTACTAATAGAGAATGACATTCCTTCTCTACAGGCTGTGAAGACTTGGTTGGGAAAAAGTTTCTCGATGAAAGACTTAGGCGATGCTACCTATATCTTAAGGATCAGGATCTATAGAGATAGATCTAAAAGATTAATCGGCCTAAGTCAGAGTACATACATTGACAAAGTATTGCATCGTTTTCGAATGCAAGAGGCAAAGAGGGGCTTTGTCCCGGTGTCTCATGGGATAGTGATCTCAAAGGAAAACTGTCCTAAATCATCAGATGATAAGGACCGTATGAGAAAAGTACCATATGCTTCGGCAATTGGTTCTATAATGTATGCAATGATATGTACTCGTCCTGATGTCTCGTATGCTTTAAGCATGACGAGCAGGTACCAGTCTAATCCAGGTGAGGGTCACTGGACAGCTGTCAAGAATATTCTTAAGTACCTTAAACGGACTAAGGATTCGTTCTTGATATACGGAGGAGATGAGAAGCTGGTCGTAAAAAGTTACACTGATGCTAGTTTCCAGACAGATAGGGACGATTCTGTGTCCCAGTCTGGATTCGTGTTTTGTCTAAATGGAGGTGCTGTAAGCTGGAAAAGTTCGAAGCAAGAGATAGTAGCTGATTCTACAATGGAAGCTGAGTATATTGCCGCCAGTGAAGCAGCCAAAGAGGCTGTTTGGATTCGGAAATTCATTACCGGACTTGGTGTGGTTCCGTCGATCGCAGATCCTGTTGATCTGTATTGCGATAACAATGGAGCCATTGCGCAGGCTAAGGAACCAAGGTCCCATTCCAAGGCAAAGCATATACTTAGAAGATATCATCTTCTTCGAGAGATAAACGAGAGAGGAGATATACATATATGTAAAGTGCATACTAATGATAATGTTGCGGACCTACTGACCAAGGCTTTGTCGCAGCAGAAGCACGAAGGTCATACTAGTTCCATGGGTATTAGATACATGGGTGATTGGCTCTAGTGCAAGTGGGAGATTGTTAGTGTAGGTGCCCTAGAGGCAATACATTGGTTCTTTTAATAAACCTTTATGTCATTTGAGTATTCAATAAACGTATTTATTATGACTTTAATTACTGCGATATATTTGTTAGCATAATAAATGTCCTTAGAATCATGATACACATTGTATAGTTTAAGTACATGACTTGAACTTGAGATTATATAATATATCATATTCTTAAAGGTCCCTAGTCGAGTATTATTATATAGGACAATAATAATACATAAATAGACTAGTATGTTGTTTGACAGATAACCACATCTCATTGGTTATCAGTATGGAGATACTAAAGTCAATACATAGGTACATTGTAAGGGTACATGGTACTGGACAGACCCAAAGTGAGATTCTTCATGTTTAATAAAGTCATAAGAAAGACTCACAGTGATAATGGTGTAATGATCCTTTGACTTGAGATCATTATATTTCTATACAAGGATTAATGTACTTTGACTACATTAAAAGTTACCTTTGATCGGGTGATGATAAAAGTGGACATCGGGTATATTATGCGTCGTATGAGAAATATGAATGATAGATAAAGGATTTAACCCTCCTAGAATTAGGAGAGATATTATTGGCCTCTTGATTGAGTGAGACTATAAAATGCATGGTCGTGCTCAAATATTGATTTGTTTTAATAGTCTACTCATGGATCAAGTAAACCTGGATTAAATGTTGAAGAGGATGACATTTATCACGAAAGGTTTAATTGGATCACCAATTATTATTATTACTTGGGTAGCAATGATGTATTACTAGATGCCACTCATTGTTCATAATTTTATTATTGGATATTAAAATTATTGCCAACGTAATAATAACCTAAAGGGTTACACAATAAGAAAGTTTTAAAAGGAGTTTTAATTTAAATATCAGATTTAAATTAAATAATTAAAATTCGAAATTGATTATGGAATCAGATTTCGTTTTTAATTAAATGATTATAAATTCGAAATTGGATAAATAATTAATTGAGTTGGACTTAGTTAATTAAATGTTATTTCGAATTTAATTCATTAAAAACCCAAATCAGTTTGTTTTAATTGAAGCCCAAGCTGATTAGGGTTAGGCCCATCTTTCTCTCTATAAATACATAAAGATGTATTGGTTACGGTAACACTTTTGCAAAATCATTTTTTTCTTAAAAACCCTAGCTGCTCTATTCTTTGAGAGGCTAGAGAGAGAGAGAGAGAGAGAGAGAGGTTGATTTTGGCTAGTACCTGCTCCTTGGATCGTTGGACGATCGAACGTTCGTGTGGACGATTTAGAGACGCGGATCTTGCATCAAGGGCTGCGTGGTGATTTAGAGACGCGGATCTGACACCTTTAATCACTATGTGCAACAGTTATGATATTTGATCAGATAACACGAAACAAGTACACGCTACCTGTCAGTATACGTATACCAAACTCCCCATGCATCCACAAAAGAGATAGAAGATGAATAGACACCAATTATGCTTAGACCCTATATGTCTATAGAATTTGAAAACATAACGGTTGAGGAACAAGTTATCCATATTGATCACATAGGGCAACATAATATATTTCTATTTATGCTACAAATCATGATGTCAAAACATACATAATCCTATGCTAGCATGGCAAGTTCTAAATCTCAAGATCCACTTTCACTTCACAAGAGATTAACAGATTAGATGTTAGCTACGCATCTATCACTTAATCATAACCATACGAGGATATCAGATGTACATCACACACAGATCTTTAAAGCATCAAGATACTAAACTACATAGATAAATCCGTTAGAATCCCATGACAACGATTAGTTCATAATTGAACTGCTCATCATCATGGGATCAAGTGAAACCATGATAATGAAACAAGATCTGAATAATAATTATGCTAGAGTAATAGAGTTAAGAAAACAAATCCAAAATTTGAAGATCCAAAGTATCCTAATAGAAGAAAACAAAAGATGAAGTAGATCTAGATCTCCGTTGCTTGTCATGAGCGTTGGTGAATCCTTCTCCACTTGTCTCCCTTGTGTTTCTATGTTATTGATATGTAATGATACAAATTACAATGATACAATGTGTTTATATAGGCCCTAGAGTCTTGCCCAACAAGAAAACGTCCAAAAATCTGATTAAAAATCGAATTCTGGACCAATATTATATTTAATTCCCGTCAGGCTCAGGCCCTGAGCCTCAGACCTCAGGTCCTGAGTTTACTTTAAAAACATCCCTGATTCCCTCAGGCCCTGAGCCTACCAGCTCAGGTTCTGAGTTTCCTTTAATTGCTTCTTTCATCATGCATTCTTCTCTCTAGCACCTTGTTTTTTCCATAATTCATTAAAAAAACACCAATTAACCAATTACTCATGGAAAAGTAGTTTCCTGCTTGTACTAGTAGTCCTGCACAAACTTCACTAAAACACGTCAAAAATACCACACACTCGAGGTCAAGAAATCAATTTAAGCCGATATGAAGCATTCCAAGTGGATATAAAATCCAATTATCACACCCCCAAACTTAAACCAATGCTTGTCCTCAAGCATAAACAAATAAAACTATATACAACTAACTAGTACCACTTCCGTAGGTGATCACGGTTGCATTTGGCATATGCAACAAGCCCTTTAAACCCCTAGGCAGCCCTAGTGGACGAGTGAGGTCTCGTGAGGGCCTATAGTGAATGTACCCACAAAATCCATCTAACTAAACAATGCAAACACAATGCAATACATGAATGCAACTAATATGAAAATGCAACGATCCTCTTCAAACTAACCAAAACCAACTAGCAAGCAAATATCTCAAAGAATGCAACTAACTCCAAATAGAGCTCGACTAAGTTCCCGTATACTAACAATACATGGACAAAAACGTGCGTGTGTGCGATGCTCATCAGAAATACTCCCAAAACTAGATCAAAGATCATACCTATTCTTCGCCAAGATAATCACAGGTTTATAACTAGAATAGACGGTAAACACTTCATAACATGAAGACACCTCCATCCTCATCTGAGTTAGCCAGAAATCCATGCTTTATTACTAAAAACAACTATGACACATAATATACAAGCATGCTTATTTAACCGTGCAATGGATGAGACCTCAAAAGGCTTATACAATAATACCCATGTAGCGAGCGTTGGGTTAGTGGATCCCAGACTATAAAAAGCCTTAGGTCACTAGGCACAAAGTCCCCGCGAACTTAATTGCTCGAGTATTAAACAACTCACCTTGGTTAATTCTACATTTAATAATTGAAATATTTACATGACTCTTTTTTTTCTCTTCTTTTTTTTTCATTTTTTTTTCAAAATGCAATCTGGAGTGAGAATTCTCATCTTCAACCCTAGACTACTCATATGAATATGAGCCGGCTACTAGCCATTTGACGCCTAACCATTATTGACAAGTATTAACAATTAGTATGAAATCCCTAGTTTCCCCCAAACTTAGACTTTAGTTTTCTAGGCCATCAAGGGAATAACAAAAATTCTAAATATAATCAAGTGATTAAATCTAAAACAACCAAACAAGCATGACCTCAATCTAGCCCAAAAGCAACCTAATGAGACTGTATAAAGATTGTGTTTCTGAAGCATGCAAGTCAATTTCATAAGAACTATAAATCAACCCTCTATTCATCATTACCACACTCAATAAAACATCTACCTACCAATCAAAATTGGCTCATCCTAAGGGATCATGAACTATGCATGCATGAAAATGCAACTAAAATGGACTCACATGGTATAAAAATAAAATAACAGAATGTCCTATATGAAACAAAATAATACGCACATACATGCATGAATTACTACTAATATGCAAAATATGAAATTTATATGAGCACACTAACACATAACCACAAATAACTACATATACACTACTTATCCCCCAAACCACCCCCAAACTTGAAATATTCAATGTCCGCATTGAATGGAAGGTAATACAAGGGATAGAAGAAAACATACCTAAAACTACCGAAACACGTGGGTTGCCTCCCACGAAGCGCTTGTTTAGAGTCAAATAGCTTGACTACGTCCAAACCTCCATTAAGGATGATAATAGTTGGCCTGGTCATCTCTTCGTGAGACTTCATCGTCATCACGGCAGCACACTTTCTGCGCCTTCTCCTCGCTTGGTGTAGCACCCCCAGATCCGGGGTCCGGGATCCGGTCGTTACGGTCTCCATTACTGTTCACAATACTTGAACTTACTTCAACTCAAAATAAATTACATCTTTATGACCCAACACAACAATATAAAACACACCCGTTATAGTCCCAGAGATGAAATCAGAGTAACTACCAAATTTTATAAGCACAATATGAGTTCTTACAATCCAAAAGAAGTTCAATATGAATACATACTCTTTGCCATCCATTTGCATAAGTCATACTATACCATATACTTGGTACTGAAAGAATAAATCTATCCTACCAATAGCTTTCTCTTCGGCTCTGGTAGTCTCATCGTCCTCGCCAGCGTCGAGTGCGCCTTGTGCGAGTTATCTGGTCTAGATGTTGTTGTGATATAATAATAAAGCAAGGGTGAGCAATAGCCCACCAACAATAATATTTAACTGAACGATAATATATAACAGTTCAAAAGTATCTTTCAAACCATATGCCATGCATTTACGGAAATGATGCCAGTATAATATGAACGATGAAGTTACAAGGTAACTCAAAATGTAAATATATGTAGGAATATCTGATATGTCGAAAATAAGCAAGATATTATCATTTATCATATATAAAGAGGAACTTGCAAGGAAAATATTGCAATTCCAGTTATTAACATTTTTCGAAGTCCTACAACCTGAAAGAAGTCTCTTCGATACGTGTTGCGGAAGACACCGTCAACCTGAAAGAAGTCTCTTCGATACATGTTGCAGGGAATTCCCAATTTGGGAGATGAACCAATACTGGAGTTATCACGCGCCAGCTGTCCCACTCCCTGATGATCAGTCGGGGATGGTACAGCCCAATATAGTTTACTACCGGTAGAAGGAAGAACTGACGGCTCCACTTGTCGATTGCCTTTAATAGTAACTCCCTGGCCAATGGTTAGGCCTTGTGATGGACCGCGCGACTCGGCCTTTTACACACGACTCCTAGTTCGAATAAATCCACAGCATTGAAATGTAGAGTTTGTCCTCCGTTCCCCAAGTGAAATACTTGTTGATAAGCCAATAGTAATTCAGGGAACAGGTATCATAAAATAATTTGACAATAGGCATGCATGCTATGGCATATGTAAAATGGCAATCACATATATATATATTATCACAACAACAGGTTCAAAGTTTTGAACACTTGTTTGGTAATCGGGTGTGGGTGGAGATAGCGTGTCCTGGGTCTGCTCGATGATCTATAAACAATCAGAACATTCGAGATTAACCACTTAACACATTTTAAAAGTCTAGGTATAACTTCACTTAAGTTGAAACACGTTTTCGAATTATCTCGTTATACACCTTTTAGTGACTCTTTTTATTACTGATACGATCCGACATTTGTTAGCTATTACGACATGTCATCATGCCCACACTCGGTATATACTTAAGTCGTATAAGTTCTAAAGTCGATCGATTACGAACCGAGATTATACCTCGAGTTTTATCGTTCGTTTTCTAAGTGTTTTACCAAAGTTATAACCAAGCGGATTTTTAGGGGTTCGTTCGCGTTTAACTTCGATTCCAACATTTTTATAAAATCGGAAAACGATCCTTTTGATATGTCGTTTTCTTTCATACCTTTCTTATGACCCCTAGTATTTATTTACCAAGATTCGCCACTGAGTAACATGCTTTACGAGGGTTCAGTTGAAGTTACGAACTTTTACTTACGGTTCTGAACCAATTTTAGTAATTTGACCATAACTCCTAAACCGTAAGTCGGAATGTTTCGATTCTTTCGCCAAAACGATCTATGACTCGAGATCTATAAGGAAATTTCATTTATTCATCAAGGCCAGAAACTCATCCTAACTGTTATGCATGGTTTTCTAGAGGTTAACGAAAATCGGGTATTACGATGGCTATAAATCGGACGTTTCCAAATTGTTACAACAATCACCAAGCCACACCGGGCATACATACATCTTATACACATGATTCTCATCTCAACAAGTCCAGAAATATCATACTTCACCATCACATTCATTATATCTCTTAGATCAATAAAGCTAAATACATAATCATGCTTATAATACACCATTTCATAACTAATCTCAAAATCATCCAATAATCATCAAAACTTAAACTAAGAGCTAGGGTTTCTTGAGATGATTACCTTCCTTGGAGTATGTACTAGCCTTAATAAGCTTGAACTAGTCCTTGTATAGCCTTAACAAAGCTTGGATCAACCAAAGAAAACAAGAAATCAAAGATTAGTTCTTGGAAGTTACTATTCACCCTAAACTTGTAAAAATCATAGAAAATTGAAAAATAAGAATTTAGCTCTCAAATTTTTACCATATCTTGGGCTCTTCATAAGATTTGTTTTGAATCCTAGACCATCAGATATGAAGCTTCCTAGCTTGGGTTTTGAGCCCTCTTTTTCTGCTGGACAGAAATTGGGCAGATTTGTTTCACCAACTTTGAGCATGGATTTGACTAGGCTATACTACTTTGTTGGCCATGCAATTTTGAGAGAATATTACCCATGGAGTGTAGAGGCTATGGTTAAAATTTGGTGATTTTATCATGGATAGAAATGGAGATATGAATTTTTATTTCATAGTGGTTCTTGCTGGGCAGGTTTAAGAAAATGGAGAGAATGGAGTTGTCTTGCTTGTTTGCTTGCTAGTATTTTGTTCTCATCTTGTGTCTTTGAGATATTATCTCATAAAGTAGCTTTATTAAAGCTATGATGTCATGGATGATGAATTTTGATGGACATGTGTCTTGTTTTTGTGGTTGGATGAGAAAGGATGCTAAGTACTAGTTAATCTCTAATGGTTCTAGTTTGTAATGTAACTAGATTGCCTACTAGATATTTATCACTTGCACATGCATGTATCTTGCTTCCTCTACTTGTTTCTTTGTCCGTTTATCACTCAATTCATTGATCGTTCATAGGAATAACTCATTCGTTTCTAGTTAGGATTTTACCGGAAACCGTCTTAATATTTATACTACCATTCTCCATCATTCTTAATAATTCTCGAATCCATTTTCCTTAAATCCCTTCAATAATTCCTTAAGTCTTTCAGTGTCCATGGAAATCTCGGAGAAAATAAAAGCACTATTTTTCAGAATCCGACAGCTTTTACATACACTCTTTTTCCCCCTGGATCACTAATACGAACTCAGAATTTCGTTCCGGGTACTTCTATATAGCGTCGTCTAATAATATTCCTAAATCCACCAAAATCACTATTCATCCATTTTTCTTTACTCATCCTCTTAGGGTTGTACAATTGTTCCTCATCTCTTTCGATCGTTCCTTAACCTTTTTACGGACCCACTGGACCAATAACAGATATCGATCTGGATGACATAAGAATAATCTTCTCCTTTCGAATTATCAAATCTCAATTCCCTAGGAGATAGATAATTCTTATCTAAAGCGTCAACCAATAGTATTCTTAATGGCATATAAACATTTGAATCCAAATCTATTCCTTTCATTCATTATCTCAATCGTTACATCGTAGCCGTAATCACTATTCACCATTACCTCAGTACATAATAAAAAGTTTTAATTATATCCAAAATTTGGGGTTCTTACAGTCTCCCCTCCTTAAAAGGATTCCGTCCCGGAATCAGGTAGGAAGCAAAGAGTCGTTTGCCTGTCTTTCACTTTTTAGCTTCCCGGTCAATTCTTAGTCGTTCTACCCTTTCTCAGTACATCTTCTAGTGGTACAATCCATACTTTATCCTTTTTCCATCAACTTTGCTACTTTTTGTACAACACATTATGCTCTTACTCAATCTTATCCTTATTGATACCTGCAATAACATTGGTATCACTATCATACTGCGAATTCGGAGGTAACCTCGCTCGTACTGTGCATTTCCTGATAGCTTTAATCTTCACAATCTCGATCAATATAGAGAAGTGGAAAGATTTATTGAGAGATCACTATGATCAATGAACATTTGTTATATTGCATAGTTAGTACAGAAGGGGGCCAGCCTTTAGTACTTGACAAGCAATTAAACAAGTTATGGTATTCCACTTAGACTTCTATCACATAGACAGATAGTCACGTAGCAGTACCTCCCCTCCTTAAAGGGTTGTTCTTCTCAATTCATAAAGAAGATGAATAAGAGAGAAGAAAAGAAAAGAATTCTAAAGGATTATAGAAAGTTTTCATGATTGTAAAATATCATACTCAAAATTTACCTCTGAACTATAGAGGTTCATCAAAGAAGAAAATAATAATAATTATATCCAATACTATTTGATCGCAACTGTGACGCCCCCAGATCCGGGGTCGGAGATCTAGGCGCTCACGGTCCATTTTCCATTAATAACACACCTGTTCTTGCACATAATATATAAAACAGCCATCGACCCCACAATAAAACTCACACCGCACACACACACACACAGGTTAGAGTCTCAGAAACGTCATACACTTGACTGAGCAAAAGTAAAAGTTTCAGAGTTATTACAGACCGAATTAAATAGCATTTATGCTACCAGCAACACTTCGATATGAAGCGGTGTTGGCGGCTTGAATGTTTGTTACGGTACACTGCTTTGCACAGGTCATGCTTATAAATAAAACGTACTAACAAAAGTTGCCAACCAATCCGGCTAATGGGGCCTACCGGTGGAATCTCAACTGCTGCCTCGGGCCTAGTCACCTGCTTTCGGGCAGTCTGTCTGGGTCTTGCCATTTCTCTTAACTGTTCTGTTTGTAAATTTGAAAACAAGCAAGAGTGAGCAACTATAGCTCAGCAAGAAATATATGTATAAGGTAAGCAATATAACATTACATGTGTTTAGCAGTTATTAAACTCGTTTATATCAATCGGTTATAAAATCATTTGTCATCGTTGATAAATTTCAAAGGTGCACCAATACGTGCCCTTGTTTTCAAAGTAAACTTGCAGTTCTAGATACTGCATGAAGTCAACATCTTTCTCATCAAAATAGAACACTATCGGCAACTTGGCACATAGGCCTAAGAAGCAGTGTCAGAGCATTTTTCCAAAATGGAGGAATGTGACTTAAAGAAAACATAAAACCTGACAGGGATTGACGATGATCAGTCGCCACATCCAAGTCCAATAATCCGCGGGTCTTCTCTACCGGTAGAAGGATAGAAACTACATCCGTAACTATCCCCGGATGAAAACTACATCCGTAATCACCCTCGATGAAAACTACATCCGTAATCATCCTTCGGCAACACCTGGGCCAAAATAATAATTGATGGACCGCCTGGCTCAAGGCCTCTTACACATCCCGGGAATCGTTCGTCAACGATTCCCACACCTGCCAGAGTCCCTTTTTCTTTTTCTTTTAAAACTTTATTTTGATTGAAAACTGAGTAGTTGAGGTCCGACATCAGTCGACCGATAATTCTTGAAATCGAACAAGAAGCAAAACCTGACCGGGGGTTTTCGAAAATGTTTTGAGTTCGAAAGAGTTCAAGTTTGAAAGTGCTAAAGGTATCTTGGATTAGCTTTGTCTTTAAAATAATGAACAATAATTAATAAATGATATTTTAAGATTTAATATTAATAATTAATAAAATAATTATTTAATTAAATAGCTTTTAATCCAAGATAGGTATTTTTGAGTGTTTATGATGATATAAAAATAAATATTTAAGTATACGATACTTCCCGAATGACCCTTCGGGTTTTCGCAATTTAATCACGATATAATAATATACCGCTCCCTGGTCAATGGTATATTTGGACCGCTACGACCTCTACTGCTAGAGTCGTTGTCCGAGAAAACATTTCATTCTAAGTTCAAGGGGGTGCAAGCATACATATGCATATACCTCAAATTTCATCATTACTTCAATAAGTATAAACATATGATACGATTGAAAACTACAAACACAACAGTGAAAGTCCTTATATATGTAAGTTTTGAAAAGTAAACTTGCCTTGGTGAGGTTGGGGTGGTCGAGCTTGCGGAGTGGAATGATCTATACATAATCAATAGTCGTTCGTTAGTACCTTAACAATATCTTTTTAATTACGAGGTTTTAGGGGACACAAAATTAACTTAATGACTTCGTCTTATGACTCTCTAGCCCCACTATAGGTTCATGTCATCACTCGATTACGCTCGTCACTTATTCGACTTAATTTGGTTACCATATTCGAAGCGTACTAATCCCCCCCTTAAATCATACTCCACTTACGACTTTTTCACTTGCGCGAATTTTACTCTAACATTTTTATAAAATTGAAAAATACATATTTTAATCAAATTCTTTTTGGGTAGCCTTCACCACTGCATTTACTAGATGCCCTAATTTTTCCATGATCCTACATAAATTTTTAGGGGTTTAAACAGGGTTCACAAGTGGACCATTTAGTGCAGTTCGGATTCCAGAACCACTCTTCACTTCTCAGGCCATAACTCAAAATCTATACATCACCTAGTCATGAACCTTATATTTCTGGAAACTACATTCAAATACCTTTCAAACCATATGCATTAGGACTTCAGGGAACAAGATTTAGGGGTTCAGAACCCTCCTACAAGACAGTACAAGTTCCCAGAAAATTTTCACAGCTTGCTCTCTTTCTTAACCATTCAAGAATCCTATGTACACATCACAACCATCATCTAAACCACCAAAATCATACTCTATAGCACACATGGAGTAATATACACTAACCACAAGCTTAAAAATCACAACAACAACATTTAAACTCAAGATTTACATCATCCATAACTCATATGACCAAGATTCACACTAACATCCATGGATCTAACATTATACACCATAAATAATTCATGGCTAAGAGGGGTTAGAGTTTTATACCTTCTTGAGTATCTAGGAGCCTTGGGTAAGCTTTACAAGTCTCAAGAACACCTTGGATGAGCCCCTACAATCCTTACAACTCAAGATCTAAAAGAAAACTAAGCATGGTTACTATTCATCTAAACTTCAACAATTTATATCTCAAAAACTAGTGGATGAAAGGGGTTGAAATTCATAGCATACCTTCCTTATAGAGTGTAGAAGACCTAGGAATTTTATCTTGAATTGTGAGTGATGAGAAGTTGAAGAAAAGAAATTTCTTCTCCTTCCTTTGTGCTTGGGCCGAGAGCAAGATGAACAAGATGGAGAGAGAGTTGTTTTGTTTTGTGTTGGTGGAATAAAGTGATGTGTATTGGTGATATGTATTAGTTATATGTATTATTGTATCACATGTTGACAAGCCTAGTAGTAGACTAGACACACCATACCTCTTGGTCTCCTAGAATAATGCACTAACTAATTACTATTCCTCTAGTTACTTTTGCATTTCTTGTTTGCTTTTCTAAAAATCTAGTTGCATGGGACTTGCATGCAATATCTTTCCTTGTATCATTATTTCTCCACCAATGCTTGTCACTTAATCTTTAATTCATATCGTATCTTAATTAACTCCTCGTAATAATATTTTGTCGCGTAGAGATTTCCCTTGTAATTCCTTAAGTACTTAATTGTGTAAATTCCTCGAATATCCATAACTCCTTGTCATCATCCCCTAAGAATCTTTTAATACTCTAATAACCCTCAAATCCCAAGTTTTATAAATCTTACTAGCAATAAGACTCTTGCCTTCAGCAATCTTCCCTTTTTCTTACATAGTGAATGTAACAACATAATTTCTCAGATAATCAATTCCATTAAACAACATGGGTGACCAAAAAGGTTCCAAACTCACAATGTCATATTATATTAAAAAAAGAAATATTACAAAAATCAGGGTTCTTACAGCCTCCCCTCCTTAAAAGGATTCCATCCCGGAATCAGGTTGAAAACAGTTGGGGGTGCTTTTCACGCATCGTGCTCTCTAGTTCCCATGTTGATTCTTCGACATTCTGGTTCCTCCACAGAACTCTCACTAGTTTGACAACCTTGTTCCTCAGCACTTGTTCTTTTCTATCCATGATTTCCACTGGTTTCTCCACATAAGTCAAATCTGGCTGTAGGTCTATCTGGTTGTATTCTATCACATGCCGAAAGTCGGTATGGTAGGGTCGTAGCATGGACACATGGAACACATTATGCACTTGCTGCAAGCTTGGGGGTAAAGCCAATTCATAGGCTAACTTTCCAACTCGTCTCAAAATCTCAAAAGGTCCAATAAATCTCGTGCTTAGCTTCCCCTTCTTACCAAATCTCATCAATCCCTTCCACGGTGATACCTTTAACATCACAAACTCTCCTACCTCATATCCTTTGTCCTTACGGGTCTGGTCCGCATTCTTCTTCTGTCTGTCTTGGGTCGCTACCAGCCGTCCTCTTATGAGTTCGATAGTTTCTCTTGTCTGTTGGACCAGTTCAGGCCCTAAAATCTTCCGCTCTCCAACTTCTTCCCAACACAAGGTAGATCGACATCTTCGTCCGTATAAAGCTTCATATGGAGGCATTCCTATACTCGCATGGTAACTGTTGTTGTAGGAAAATTCGATCAACGGCAAGTGGTCATCCCAACTTCCCTTAAAGTCTTTGGCACATACTCTCAACATGTCCTCTATGGTCTGGATAGTCCTCTCGCTCTGTCCGTCTGATTGGGGGTGGTATGCAGTACTCATATTTAACTTGGTCCCCACACAATCCTGAAAACTCCTCCAGAACCTGGAGTTGAACCTTGGGTCTCTATCAGATACAATGCTCACAGGCACCCCATGCTTAACCACGATCTCCTTTAAGTAAATATCCACCAGCTTGTCGACAGTGTATCTCTCGTTGGTTGGAAGAAAATGTGCTGACTTGGTCAATCTATCGATAATTACCCAAATGGCATCATGATTAGTCTTGGTCCTTGGTAGTCCAACCACAAGTCCATCGCAATATGTTCCCACTTCCACTCGAGTATCTCTAGGGGTTGCAACAATCCGCTGGGCCTTTGGTGTTTGGCCTTTACTCTTTGACATGTCAAGCATTTACTTACCCACTCTTCCACGTCCTTCTTCATATTTGGCCACCAATAGTATTCTCTCAGATCTCTATACATCTTAGTGCCTCCAGGGTGAATTGAGTACCTTGAACTATGAGCCTCTTTCAAAATCTCGTCTTTTAACTCCTGAACGTTCGGGATCCATATCCTAGATGCGTACCTCATAACTCCATTCCCGTCCTTTTCACACTTAATTTCCTCGCCAGTCAAAATTTTCTCCATCGAATTCTTTTCTTCTTCTATCTTCTTTTCCTGGCTTAACTTAATCTTTTCCAATAGCGGTGGTTGGACTCTTATTTCCCTTAGACTCTCTTGTCCAAATCCTGGTAACCTCACTTCAATCTCCAGTTTCTCAAAATCCTTGATCAACTCGTCCGCTGACGTTATCATCTTGAGTTTCTCCTTTCGGCTAAGTGCATCGGCCACCACGTTGGCCTTCTCTGGGTGATAATGAATCTCACAATCATAATCTTTGATTAGCTCTAGCCATCTCCTCTGCCTCATGTTTAACTCCTTCTTAGTGAATATATACTTTAAGCTCTTGTGATCCGTGTAGATTTCACACTTTTCTCCGTAAAGATAATGCCTCCAGATCTTCAAAGCGAAAACTATCGCCGCTAATTCCAAATCATGGGTGGGGTATCTTATCTCGTACTCCTTAAGTTGTCTGGATGCATATGCAATCACTTTACCGTGCTGCATAAGCACACACCCTAAACCTTTATGGGATGCGTCACTATAAATCACAAAATCTCCCTTATCATCGGGTAGGGCTAGTACTGGTGCTGTCACCAACCTCTTTTTCAACTCTTGAAAGCTCTCTTCGCATTTTTCAGTCCACACAAACTTCTCGGTCTTGCGAGTTAGTCGGGTCAAAGGGGCTGCTATCTTGGCAAAGTCTTGGACAAATCTCCTATAGTAGCCAGCCAATCCTATAAAACTCCTCACCTCTGTCGGAGTGGTTGGTCTCTCCCAATTTGACACAGCCTCTATTTTGGCTGGGTCCACTAGGAAGCCTTGATCGCTAATCACATGCCCTAAAAACTGAACTTCCTTCAACCAAAATTCACACTTCGAGAACTTAGCATACAACTTTTCTTCTCTCATCAAGTGCTCTGCATGCTCCTCCTTCGTCTTGGAATAAATCAAGATGTCATCGATGAAGACTATAACACACTTGTCCAAGTACTTCTTGAAGACTCAATTCATTAAGTCCATGAAAGCTGCGGGGGCATTCGTTAACCCAAACGACATCACTTGAAACTCATAGTGTCCGTACCGAGTGCGAAAGGCCGTCTTTGGTATATCTTCTGGTTTAATTCTTAACTGGTGGTACCTGGTCCTCAAATCAATTTTAGAAAAATAAACTGCGTCCTTTAGTTGATCAAACAGGTCATCTATCCTGGGCAAGGGATATTTATTCTTTATAGTCACCTTTTTCAACTCTCTATAGTCTATACATAATCTCATACTACCAACCTTCTTTTTCACGAATAACACCGGGGCTCCCCACGGTGACACACTAGGTCTTATCATCCCTTTATCCAACAACTCCTGTAACTGAGTGGCTAGCTCCTTCATCTCCACTGGGGCTAGCCGATATGGGGCTTTCGAAATTGGGGCCGTACCAGGAACTAAGTCTATAGCGAACTCAATGTCTCTATCAGGTGGTAGTCCTGGAAGATCATCCGGAAATACGTCTACGAACTCATTAACGACAGGGATTTCCTTTAGGTTTGGTGCCTCCTTCTTGGTATCCTTCATATAGGCTAAATAGGCTTCACATCCTTTACGTAACAGCTTCTTAGTTTGAATCATAGTCAGGAACTTTTGGTTTTGCCGTTTCCCACTAAATAATACTTCCTCGTCCCCTGGCAGTCTCAAACTTACTTTCTTCTTTACGCAATCAATATGGGCTCCGTGGGCTGTCAACCAATCCATACCTACTATTAGTCAAACTCTCCTAGTTTAAAAGGTATTAAATCTACCCGAAAGTGTCGCCCTTCTATTTCTAGGTCACAACCTGGATATACTTGGCTAACAGGGATAATTTCATGATTAACTATCTCTACTTGCAGTCTGTCTTTCAATGGTTCAGCCTTAAGGCCTAACTGACATACAAAATCTAGGGATATGAAAGACTTGGTAGCTCCCAAATCAAATAAAACATTTGCCTTAACTGATTTTAGTAGTAGGGTACCTGCAATCACATCTGTGTTCCTCACGGCATCTTGCACCGTCATGCTAAAAGTTCTTGCAGTAGGGGCCTTGTTAGAAGCAGTTCCACTCACTCTTGACGCTGCTGGCCCAGAGGACAAACATTCCCGCATTCGGTGCCCTGGTTTCCCACAATTGAAGCAATTGCCTCCGACATTGGTGTTGTTACTAGTTCCTCGACAGGCGTTAGCATAATGTCCTGTCAGCCCAAAATTGAAGTACTTCACATCCTGTAGGTTACACACGCCCGCATGTTTCCTCCCACAGTTATTGCAATCCGGGGGTAGGGCTCGGGATGGGGTAGAGTAAGACGATCCCTGTAGTCGGCCGCCCTGGCCCACACTCCAACTTTCAGCTCTCTTGGTTCCAAAGTTCCCGCTGGGTTGGGATGTCGCCCCTCGCTTAAATTTGCTCGGAAAGCTCCCACCCGCAGAGTTTCCCTTTCGACTATCAAATTTCCTCTTCTTTCCTTCCCTCTCCTTCTGCATCTGTTAACTCCCAACCTCAACAATTGATGCTTTCTGTACCAGGGTGGCATAGTCTGTCAGCTCAAGAACCGCCACACGATTCTGAATCCATTTCTTTAGCCCCAGTTGAAACCTTCGGGCCCTCTTTTCCTCAGAGTTCACATATTCCGGCACAAACCTCGACAACTCAGTAAATTTGGCCTCATACTCGGCCACCGTCATGTTACCTTGCTTTAGTTCCAAAAACTTCAGCTCTATTTGTGTCTCCACGAACCTAGGGAAGTACTTTTCCAAGAACAGTTCGCTAAACCTCTCCCAGGTCACCACACCTCTTCCTTCCAAATTCCTCTTAGCTTCCCACCAATAGTTTGCCTCACCCTTCAGGGGTAGGTGGCGAAAATAGTCTTCTGCCCCTCAGCGACACCTAGTATCTCGAAAGATTTTTCCATTTCCTTCAGCCAGGCTCTTGCCTCAACCGGATCTGCAGTTCCTTTAAATTCTTAGGGTTTCAGGGATTTGAAGTTCCGGAAAGCATTTGCATTAGCATTGTTGGGTGGTTGCTGAACCGGCAGACGGTCCAAGTTCTGCCTAAGTAGCTCCATGAATTGTTCCATAGGGCCTCCCCTTGGATGTTCTACCTCTCGGGTGTCATCACCAGCTTCTTCTTCGTCATACTCAGAGTTGTCAAACAAGTTATGATCGTTGCCCTCATCCTCACTCAGGTTCACGTTCTCCCCTTCAGGGTTCTGGTGGCCTCCGGTCCCATGGTGGCTACCCTGGCCTTCAGAACTGACCGGGTGAGCTCGAGTGTTCATTCTTCTGGGTGGCATGATTCTGATAATGAAACAAGAAATGGGTTAGGGTTTTCTAATTACCTGACAGCGTTTACACGAGTCAGGAACGTATCGTTCCTCCTCATAAGGATGGAAGTTGCAAAAGTTTTTAATGACCTGATGCTGGTGATAAAATGTCAAAAAAATTTTGGGGAAAAATCTCTATGGGGTGCGAAAACATTTGCAGGAGTTTTCAATATTTCAAAACTTTGAATTTTTTTTTTTGAAAATTTATTTTAAAATTTGTAGGAACACTTTGGGAATTTGTAGATAACAATTTGAAATCGCATGTCGTAAATTTGAAATAGCATGGTTGTATTTGTGGCTTGTGGAAATTGTATATTCACAGTTGTATATCAAAACAGTAAAGCATGGCATCAGAAAGTAAGGCAGTTGAGACAATATCAAGGAAACTGAAACTAGATAAATATTGTACAAGAGTTATCACAAAGTTTGGATGTTAGAGCCTAATACATAGTTCCAATGTCAAAGTCTAGCAAAAGTGGAACAATAACAAGTACATCATCTGAATAGTCAAGGCTACACAAAAGTAGGGCTACATCCGCACATACTATCCGAAGTCACATCTACATATCTGTAGGTCAATCTACTCATCCACTGGTCAGAAAGGATACCACTGCACAAGTCAACTATCCCGCAAAATCGACATACTAATGTCATCTGAACCTAGAGGACTGAGCTATCCGTAACACATCATGGTGCCTCTCCGCGACGGAGTAAGGCCCTCACTCGGGAAAATGCACGACGCACAACACGCCTAGCATCCCTAGCCTGGACCACTCCGCCCCCGCGGACTCCTAAACCGATAATCCTCGCGCGACTCCTACTCTCAATCCTATGGAGTCGAGCTCTAGTCCTCCTAGCAACAGCAGTCCTCATCTCAGCCTGAATCCTCAGTCGCGCCTCGCGCTCCTCCACTAGTGCTCGCCTCGCCTCATTAAGTCTGGCCTCTGCAGAAAGTAGGTCTCGGGTCAGGAACTGCACCACGTAGGCGTGCTCAGTGCCCGACACCGGGGGTAGGTCCATCGGTGGGGGTGGTATGATAGGGACAGGAGCAGGTACAGGAGCAGGGGTAGGGTCAAGCTCCTCCTCGCCAGAAGTATCATCCTCGGAGTCACCGTCCGATGAAACAGGGCTCGATGACTGCGGAGAGGGTGGGGGTGACACAACATGACCCTCACCAGATCGCACACTCTCCTCGTCAGTAGCTACAGGGGAGGGGGTAACAGGCTCAGGCTCAAAGGGCTCATCATCGGGATCCTCATCATCAGTATCTCCTATCAGCGTAATCCAGGGGCCGAGCTCAGGGTCAGCACCCATGTCCTCCTCAGGATCCTCGGTATCTCGCATCAGTGCCTCATCATGCTCTCTCTCATAGGCCTCAGGGTCTGGTATCTCCGCCATCTACACAAGGGAAATAAGGTGGGTCACTAACCATAAAGAAAGGTTTAAGGAGTAGTTCCCTCACGGGCCTTAAAGTCAGGGCTATATCCGATAACCCGACTGCAAACTCGATGAGAGTTCTAGGTATTATTAGGGTTGTTATTAGGGTTATTGTTATTGTTATTATTATTAGGGTTGCTTTCTTAAATTACTATCGTTTCTGAGAACTGTAACCTCGCTCTGATACCATTTCTGTGACGCCCCCAGATCCGGGGTCGGAGATCTAGGCGCTCACGGTCCATTTTCCATTAATAACACACCTGTTCTTGCACATAATATATAAAACAGCCATCGACCCCACAATAAAACTCTCACCGCACAAACACACACACAGGTTAGAGTCTCAGAAACGTCATACACTTGATTGAGCAAAAGTAAAAGTTTCAGAGTTATTACAGACCGAATTAAATAGCATTTATGCTACCAGCAACACTTCGATATGAAGCGGTGTTGGCGGCTTGAATGTTTGTTACGGTACACTGCTTTGCACAGCTAATGCTTATAAATAAAACGTACTAACAAAAGTTGCCAACCAATCCGGCTAATGGGGCCTACCGGTGGAATCTCAACTGCTGCCTCGGGCCTAGTCACCTGCTTTCGGGCAGTCTGTCTGGGTCTTGCCATTTCTCTTAACTGTTGTGTTTGTAAATTTGAAAACAAGCAAGAGTGAGCAACTATAGCTCAGCAGGAAATATATGTATAAGGTAAGCAATATAACATTACATGTGTTTAGCAGTTATTAAACTCGTTTATATCAATCGGTTATAAAATCATTTGTCATCGTTGATAAATTTCAAAGGTGCACCAATACGTGCTCTTGTTTTCAAAGTAAACTTGCAGTTCTAGATACTGCATGAAGTCAACATCTTTCTCATCAAAATAGAACACTATCGGCAACTTGACACATAGGCCTAAGAAGCAGAGTCAGAGCATTTTTCCAAAGTGGAGGAATGGGACTTAAAGAAAACATAAAACCTGACAGGGATTGACGGTGATCAGTCGCCACATCCAAGTCCAATAATCCGCGGGTCTTCTCTACCGGTAGAAGGATAGAAACTACATCCGTAACTATCCCCGCGTGAAAACTACATCCGTAATCACCCTCGATGAAAACTACATCCGTAATCATCCTTCCGCAACACCTGGGCCGGAATAATAATTGATGGACCGCCTGGCTCACGGCCGCTTACACATCCCGGGAATCGTTCGTCAACGATTCCCACACCTGCCAGAGTCCCTTTTTCTTTTTCTTTTAAAACTTTATTTTGATTGAAAACTGAGTAGTTGAGATCCGACATCAGTCGACCGATAATTCTTGAAATCGAACAAGAAGCAAAACCTGACCGGGGGTTTTCGAAAATGTTTTGAGTTCGAAAGAGTTCGAGTTTGAAAGTGCTAAAAGTATCTTGGATTAGCTTTGTCTTTAAAATAATGAACAATAATTAATAAATGATATTTTAATATTTAATATTAATAATTAATAAAATAATTATTTAATTAAATAGCTTTTAATCCAAGATATGTATTTTTGAGTGTTTATGATGATATAAAAATAAATACTTAAGTATACGATACTTCCCGAATGACCCTTCGGGTTTTCGCAATTTAATCCTATATAATAATATACCGCTCCCCGGTCAATGGTATATTTGGACCGCTACGACCTCTATTGCTAGAGTTGTTGTCCGAGAAAACATTTCATTCTAAGTTCAAGGGGGTGCAAGCATACATATGCATATACCTCAAATTTCATCATTACTTCAATAAGTATAAACATATGATACGATTGAAAACTACAAACACAACAGTGAAAGTCCTTATATATGTAAGTTTTGAAAAGTAAACTTGCCTTGGTGAGGTTGGGGTGGTCGAGCTTGCGGAGTGGAATGATCTATACATAATCAATAGTCGTTCGTTAGTACCTTAACAATATCTTTTTAATTACGAGGTTTTAGGGGACACAAAATTAACTTAATGACTTCGTCTTATGACTCTCTAGCCCCACTATAGGTTCATGTCATCACTCGATTACGCTCGTCACTTATTCGACTTAATTTGGTTACCATATTAGAAGCGTACTAATCCCCCCCTTAAATCATACTCCACTTACGACTTTTTCACTTGCGCGAATTTTACTCTAACATTTTTATAAAATTGAAAAATACATATTTTAATCCAATTCTTTTTGGGTACCCTTCACCACTGCAATTACTAGCTCCCCAAAATTTTCCATGATCCTACATAAATTTTTAGGGGTATAAAGAGGGTTCACAAGTGGACCATTTAGTGCAGTTCGGATTCCAGAACCACTCTTCACTTCTCAGGCCATAACTCAAAATCTACACATCATCTAATCATGAACCTTATATTTCTGGAAACTACATTCAAATACCTTTCCAACCATATGCATTAGGACTTCAGGGAACAAGATTTAGGGGTTCAGAACCCTCCTACAAGACAGTACAAGTTCCCAGAAAATTTTCACAGCTTGCTTTCTTACTTAACCATTCAAGAATCCTATGTACACATCACAACCATCATCTAAACCACCAAAATCATACTCTATAGCACACATGGAGTTATATACACTAACCACAAGCTTAAAAATCATAACAACAACATTTAAACTCAAGATCTACATCATCCATAACTCATATGACCAAGATTCACACTAACATCCATGGATCTAACATTATACACCATAAATAATTCATGGCTAAGAGGGGTTAGAGTTTTATACCTTCTTGAGTATCTAGGAGCCTTGGGTAAGCTTTACAAGTCTCAAGAACACCTTGGATGAGCCCCTACAATCCTTACAACTCAAGATCTAAAAGAAAACTAAGCATGGTTACTATTCATCTAAACTTCAACAATTTATATCTCAAAAACTAGTGGATGAAAGGGGTTGAAATTCATAGCATACCTTCCTTATAGAGTGTAGAGGACCTAGGAATTTTATCTTGAATTGTGAGTGATGAGAAGTTGAAGAAAAGAAATTTCTTCTCCTTCCTTTGAGCTTGGGCCGAGAGCAAGATGAACAAGAGGGAGAGAGAGTTGTTTTGTTTTGTGTTGGTGGAATAATGTGATGTGTATTGGTGATATGTATTAGTTATATGTATTATTGTATCACATGTTGACAAGCCTAGTAGTAGACTAGACACACCATACCTCTTGGTCTCCTAGAATAATGCACTAACTAATTACTATTCCTCTAGTTACTTTTGCATTTCTTGTTTACTTTTCTAACAATCTAGTTGCATGGGACTTGCATGCAATATCTTTCCTTGTATCATTATTTCTCCACCAATGCTTGTCACTTAATCTTTAATTCATTTCGTATCTTAATTAACTCCTCGTAATAATATTTTGTCACGTAGAGATTTCCCTTGTAATTCCTTAAGTACTTAATTGTGTAAATTCCTCGAATATCGATAACTCCTTGTCATCATCCCCTAAGAATCGTTTAATACTCTAATAACCCTCAAATCCCAAGTTTTATAAATCTTACTAGCAATAAGACTCTTGCCTTCAGCAATCTTCCCTTTTTCTTACATAGTGAATGTAACAACATAATTTCTCAGATAATCAATTCCATTAAACAACATGGGTGACCCAAAAGGTTCCAAACTCACAATGTCATATGATATTAAAAAAAAAATATTACAAAAATTAGGGTTCTTACAGCAACCTCATGTGTCAACATATCTTGCTGCTTTGTCCACTATTCTATGGACCTATACTCTGGTTCAACCTTTGCACACTTACTTTTGGAAAATCTTTGAACCTCTCAGGTTGTCACCCGAGAATTCATCAGAAAACCCATTTATTAATCCATTCATAAAATTCCTTGCTTCACATTCCATAGTTGCTTTCCCAGCCTTTTCTTTATCAATCATATCCTTCTTATTAGCTGATTCTTGTTCACTTCTATTATTTACCTCCACCGTCATCTCTTTATTGAGGCATCTTTTGCACTTTGCACCTCCTTATTGGTATCCCGTCACATTTACTCTATAATCATCACATTATTCCAATTTTAAACCTCCGAAATGAATCTGGCCGATTTCTTTAACTTAGATCCAATATAATCTACTTCTGCCAACCTTGTTTCTCATCACTTGTTCTTTTCTACCCGTGGTTTTCCACAGGTTGTCTTTCGTAAGTCAGACCAGGTCGTACACCTACCTGCTCGCACTCTTATCATCTATTGAGCATCTGCATTTTACTGGTGTAGCTTTGCCACATGAAACACGTTACTACCATGCTATAAGCTTTGGGGGTAAAACTGGCTCGAATGCCACCTTCCGAACACTTTTAAACTCTCAGGTGGCCTAATAAGTCTCGGGCTCAGCTGCCCTACCCTCCAAGTCTCATTAATTCTTTCTACGGGAATACATTTAGAATCATGAATCATCAACCTCATATTCTCTATCTTGTTTGCGCAGAAATACACTAACACAAACTTGCTTGTCATTCATCAACATGCCATTTAGTTTATCAATAGCAGCACTTTCTTTATCTTTACGTTGTCATCTACTTTCTTAGAAGAATCACCATCGCTTGTTGTTTACGTAGTGCGTTAATAGCTAACCCTACGGGTTTCAAATCCCTTAGGGAGACAAAGTAATCACTATTCCTTATCCATAAGGAACACTTCCTGAACTTGATGTAGATATTACATGAAGTAGATAAAATTGCAGAAGAGTTTCAAGCATCGCAGCTGGGTCCGGTTGATAAAACTATCACTCATGCATCTTCCATAAAAGACTGGAAACTTAATGGTTTACTACGTCAATTTTGTATCATGGTCCTGGTTTGCCTCAAAACGGGACCTTCTATGGTGTGTAGTTTGCTTAAGACAATATCGGGAATCGAATCTTTACTTAAACTATTATTACCGTCGATTCTTGCACAGTCATCAGAAGGAATGTAAATTCCTCCACTCCGATATGTCCTTCAAGGTCCTTCCAAATATCATTCTGTTTCTTCGGTATGAACATTTGTAATTATTCCTCTATACTTAGACAGTCGGCCACCTCATTGGCCTTTCCTGATGATAATGATTTCTTGTAATCCATGTTCTCTGGGTACATTCCAACTCAAGTTTTCTACCTCATTACCATCACTGTTGGGTGAAAGCATCCTCCCTTAAGCTCTGCTGAAGGAGAAAAATATATATATCAGTCTTTTTCCATAAGTCATTGCTTTCACCTTCCCGTGGGAACTTTATCAAAGTTACTCTCGATCATAACTAGGATATTTGTTCTCTTAGTTCTTTCTTGTTCTAGGATAATCTCAACCTTCTTTGGTTCCATCCATACCTCATCATGGTTTCATACATGCCTCATCTGGCACTATTGTTATTGTGTCTTACATTCTCTACCAAACATCTAGTTTGAAACTCAGAATATTAACTTTTTCCTTGTAAGGTTTCTTAGGTCGCCCTTATCATTCCTCCTATATTTTCTAGGTACAGGGTATAACAAAACGTCATTGATCAATACTCTAATAATTCTGTCTATGTTCTTTCCAGAACTCTTTTTAATAATCCTTACAGGTCATTGTTGCCTTAGCAAATCCAACTCATATCATTTGAATTCACAATGTCTTTATTAGGGTTAATGCCCTCCCTTGTGCATTCCCCAGGGTTTGTCTTACTTTATGGATATCCTATCCTTTATTCAACTTCCAAGGAATTCTGGCATCCTATAATTGGCAATCAGATCATGTATCCTTAATAAGGGTCTCTTTTCAATCATTTTCATTTGATAATCGGTCGGGGGCTTAATGCTAACCTCTTCTTTCAGATAGTTGTCAGCCTATTTGACCTTCCAAAAGACAACGTATGTCTATCTGCTTTCTTACAGAACTTGGTAATGGTAGCAAGGATGTTTTGGAAGATAATGGTCGAGTTCAACGTGAATCTCTTAGTACTTATCGTTCTTCTCAAAGGTAATTGCCTTAGACAAAATTTCTACAGCATATTGATCCATCTCTGACCATTTCTATACTCTTTTCATAAACCTTCGTTGTTTACTTTCCTTAGTCATAATATATTCATGGTATTCATGATACCCTAACATCATACATCTCAAGTCATTATACTTCCATTTTTACTCGTAATCTTGGACAATCATATACACATGAATCACTTTAGTACGGGTGACCCCATTTCAAAAGTCTAGTAAATTCCCAATCCAAACATGGGTTACAAAGGGTTCAGTAGAAGATTCCTAAAATCACATTAATATTTCCTTTATATCAGAAGCCCTTGCAGTCGGTGCTTACTTAGAAGCAACCCTGCTTTGTCCTTTCATTGCTGGTCTAGTCACTTGATAAAAATATATGATTTTAGGGGTTGGCTAATTAGCATTACTTTTCTAGCAATTACCGGCATAGTGTCTTCTTCTTTGATACCTTTCTACCTTTCCAAAACTTTACTTCATATAAGTCTTAATCGGCTACTCAGCGCCGTCTCCGATCACCTTTCCTCTATTTTTATCTTTTCAACTATTCTTATCACTCCCACATGCCACGCAAGCTTACCATTCCTGGCATAACAGCCTTTTCACTTAAGTCAATCCCAAAGTTTCTCGGTCCGGCTGGTTTCTTACTTACATTTCCTATTTTCGTCCAATCTCACTTCATCATTGTATTTCTACAATCAATCGCGATAACCGGGGTCTGTCCACCAACCCATATAGCGGCTACCTTACCCAATTCACGGGGTTTGCCCCAGTTTCTACTTTCTTCCATGACGTTCTCTGATAATCAGAAAGACAAGGTTTGCCAAAATTCGTTGAAGTTCTTTCCAGAATCAGGGAAATTTTGATCAATCTATCCACCTACTGGTAACATTAAGGAGACCAGTTTCGAAACCTGAAGAATAGTTCTATGAACCTCCAAGCAGGTGGAATCATAAGCAGTCATAGTTAACGAAATAATCGTCATCAGATTTGAAGTTTACCCACTGGAGAGGAATCAATTATATACATCCCTTAGAAGGGAATCAATAATTTCAAATTGAAACCTGTCACAACGTCCTGATACCTATACGTCCTGATACTTAATACTACCAAATGTCGGTCTACCTAACCACTAGTCTCAGAAGGAACATTACCGTCGGAGTTGGTTGTTCCACAAAATTGGCACTACTAAGGCCATCTGAACCTGGTGAACCGTGCTGTCCGAATGCGTCCGCAAGTACTTTGTCATGCTGCGCAAGCACACATCATAATCCTTTATGCGAAGCATCATTGGAAGCACAAAGTCTCCTTTTTCCATTAAGCAATGCCAGCTCTTGGTCATTACCAATTTCACCTTTTAGCTCCAGGAAGATTTTCTCACATTTTTCTCTTTAACTGCTGATCGTATTACTTGATCCATTATAATTCCGCGTCGGGGTAAACTTAAGGTAACTACTATAATCCATTCAACGAAAAGAAAGAATTTAATATTTCTCTGAATCACATGCATCTAACATTTCTGGTTCATCATTTAACTGTGTTGCGATAACTCAATACTCAGTCTCTGACAATAGTCTCATTACGAGTTCATCTTGACTCACTGGTCTTATCTTCCGGTAGGTTCTGAGATCATTGTCTTGCTTACTACTTCCTTATATAACTTTATCCAATCATGTTGTCACTTCCCAATGTTTTCACTTTCTAACTGATTCATTCATAAAATGGACATTTTCCTGAGTAAAACAACTTCATCAACCTCAATTTGGTTCTATAAATTACAACTTATGACATCTGCCTTCTCATGGCGAATTATTACTAACAATATTCATACTAATTCATTTGTCAAATGATATGGCACTTACTGCCTCCTTCTTAACTATTCCTAGGGACTCTGCTCCTCGTCCTATATCGATGTCTTTGATAATCATACATCCCTCTAGCTCTTTCTTCGTTAATATGAAAGTCTCAAATGATTCTCGTCTATTCCCATATAAGATCTCAAGTAATTCTTCCAATCCGTCTTACTTGCTGGTACTACATCCAGTAGTCCGGCTACGAATCCAACATGAATCTTTGGTTCTCTTGCTAATAGCTCAGCTCTTTATGCTCACTTTTCTGAGCACTATACCTTAATCATCTCAGTCTTTCTGGCTGCGGACCTCATTCCTCAAGGGTAAGCTTCTTATCCTAACAGGACTGTCCTTATCTGATGGAACCTCTTCCGGGTATCCAGTAGGGTACTCCATCAAATTTACCCGCTGATCTTCAGCACATAAAGCATCATCGCGCTGCTGCTCTTATGCCTCAAGGTCTGTCGCCTTATTCGTCAATACGATATCGAGCTAAGTTACTATCATGATACTTAAGAGTTCCCATAAGGCTTTTATACGTCATCACTACCTTAAGTAGTCCGACAATGAACTTGGCAAGAGTTCTTATTATCTTAGTGAATTTATTGTTTTAACGTCGCCTCATCTCTGGGGTTTATAACGTACGCTCTGATACCACTTCTGTAACACCCCCAAATCCGGGGTCTGGTATCAGGTTGTTACGATCTCCATTACTGTTCACAATACTTGAACTTACTTCAACTCAAAATAAATTACATCTTTATGACCCAACACAACAATATAAAACACACCCGTTATAGTCCCAGAGATGAAATCAGAGTAACTACCAAATTTTATTAAGCACAATATGAGTTCTTACAATCCAAAAGAAGTTCAATATGAATACATACTCTTTGCCATCCATTTGCATAAGTCATACTAGACCATATACATGGTACTGAAAGAATAAATCTATCCTACCAATAGATTTCTCTTCGGCTCTGGTAGTCTCATCGTCCTCGCCAGCGTCGAGTGCGCCTTGTGCGAGTCATCTGGTCTAGCTGTTGTTGTGATATAATAATAAAGCAAGGGTGAGCAATAGCCCACCAACAATAATATTTAACTGAACGATATTATATAACAGTTCAAAAGTATCTTTCAAACCATATGCCATGCATTTACGGAAATGATGCCAGTATAATATGAACGATGAAGTTACAAGGTAACTCAAAATGTAAATATATGTAGGAATATCTGATATGTCGAAAATAAGCAAGATATTATCATTTATCATATATAAAGAGGAACTTGCAAGGAAAATATTGCAATTCCAGTTATTAACATTTTTCGAAGTCCTACAACCTGAAAGAAGTCTCTTCGATACGTGTTGCGGAAGACACCGTCAACCTGAAAGAAGTCTCTTCGATACGTGTTGCAGGGAATTCCCAATTTGGGAGATGAACCAATACTGGAGTTATCACGCGCCAGCTGTCCCACTCCCTGATGATCAGTCGGGGATGGTACAGCCCAATATAGTTTACTACCGGTAGAAGGAAGAACTGACGGCTCCACTTGTCGATTGCCTTTAATAGTAACTCCCTGGCCAATGGTTAGGCCTTGTGATGGACCGCGCGACTCGGCCTCTTACACATGACTCCTAGTTCGAATAAATCCACAGCATTGAAATGTAGAGTTTGTCCTCCCTTCCCCAAGTGAAATACTTGTTGATAGACTCCACAAAGTAGTCGTATCTAGTTGGAAAGGAAAATTCACCAACATTTCCCAAGCTTTTGCTTGTTAATGGATATCAACTTGTTCCAACAATCTTACCCCTCGAATGATGAGAAGGTACACACAGACTTAATGAGTCCATAGCAACCAAGTTGCGAGTGAAAAGGATAAATTATGAGATTTATGACCGGGAAGTCTACTAGATAAATAACATTGCTCAAGTAGGTTCCCCTATAACATGGAAGTTTGAGCGAGCATTTAAATCCTTTAAGATAGATTTAAATAAAAAAATAAGGATTTGGGAACCTTTCCTTGATAAGATAGTCGTAAAAAGACTCCGAAATATTTTACATAATAACTGGAGGTGAAAGATAATCTCCGAATAATATAAATCATTTTAAAAAGAATTTAAAAGAATTAAATAAATATTCCAAGAATATTCATTAACTCAATAATAATTACGGAATATCATTAAATCATAATATTGCTCGTAAGTAATCCTCGAATGAATATATAGAATTATTTGCTAAATAAAACCCTCCTTAAATGAATATTCAAAATAATATTCATTAAATAATTAACTCCAATAAATATTTAAAATAATATTCAATAAATAAGTCAAACCTTAAATGAATATTTGAAAATAATATTCATTTAATATTTAATCTTCTAAATGAATATCCAAATAACATTCATTTAATAAATAATCTTCTAAATGAATATCCAAATAATATTCATTTAATAAATAATCTTCTAAATGAATATCCAAATAATATTCATTTAATAAATAATCTTCTAAATGAATATCCAAATAATATTCATTTAGTAATCAAAACTTTAAAGGAATATTCGAAATAATATCCCTTAAGTAAATATAACTTCCAAGGAATATTTTAAAATAATATTCATCTAGTACATAAAACCTTAAATGAATATTCGAAAGTAATATTCATTTAATAAATAAAATTCCCATGAATATCAAAGTAATTATTCATTAAATAATCAAACTCTAAGTAAATATTCAAAAAATAATATTCACCTAATATTTCTCGGCTGAGATAATACTCAAATAACATTTTTCGAAAGATTTCCAAGTAATTGATACTTTATGGAAATATAAATAATGTTTAATAATAACATTCCTCGAGATCAATAATAATCTGCCGTTGGAATCCCTCCGGGTTTCCACGACTATCTGTATCTCAAATTACCGACTCCCGGTCTATATTTAAGAATGAATATCATATGCCCATCGCTAAGGGTCTTATCAAAACAATCCGGCTTATAACTGATAATTCGTATCTAGTCTATAAGCCAATAGTAATTCAGGGAACAGGTATCATAAAATAATTTGACAATAGGCATGCATGTTATGGCATATGTAAAATGGCAATCACATATATATATTATCACAACAACAGGTTCAAAGTTTTGAACACTTGCCTGGTAATCGGGTGTGGGTGGAGATAGCGTGTCCTGGGTCTGCTCGATGATCTAAAAACAATCAGAACATTCGAGATTAACCACTTAACACGTTTTAAAAGTCTAGGTATAACTTCACTTAAGTCGAAACACGTTTTCGAATTATCTCGTTATACACCTTTTAGTGTGACTCTTTTTATTACTGATACGATCCGACATTTGTTCGCTATTACGACATGTCATCATACCCACACTCGGTATATACTTAAGTCGTATAAGTTCTAAAGTCGATCGATTACGAACCGAGATTATACCTCGAGTTTTATCATTCGTTTTCTAAGTGTTTTACCAAAGTTATAACCAAGCGGGTTTTTAGGGGTTCGTTCGCGTTTAACTTCGATTCCAACATTTTTATAAAATCGTAAAACGATCCGTTTGATATGTGGTTTTCTTTCATACCTTTCCTATGACCCCTAGTATTTATTTACCAAGATTCGCCACTGAGTAACATGCTTTACGAGGGTTCAGTTGAAGTTACGAACTTTTACTTACGGTTCCGAACCAATTTTAGTAATTTGACCATAACTCCTAAACCGTAAGTCGGAATGTTTCGATTCTTTCGCCAAAACGATCTATGACTCGAGATCTACAAGGACATGTCATTTATTCATCAAGGCCAGAAATTCATCCTAACTGTTATGCACGGTTTTCTAGAGGTTAACGAAAATCGGGTATTACGATGGCTATAAATCGGGCGTTTTCAAATTGTTACAACAATCACCAAGCCACACCGAGCATACATACATCTTATACACATGATTCTCATCTCAACAAGTCCAGAAATATCATACTTCACCATCATATTCATTATATCTCTTAGATCAATAAAGCTAATTACATAATCATGCTTATAATACACCATTTCATAACTAATCTCAAAATCATCCAATAATCATCAAAACTTAAACTAAGAGCTAGGGTTTCTTGAGATGATTACCTTCCTTGGAGTATGTACTAGCCTTACTAAGCTTGAACTAGTCCTTGTATAGCCTTAACAAAGCTTGGATCAACCAAAGAAAACAAGAAATCAAAGATTAGTTCTTGGAAGTTATATTCACCCTAAACTTGTAAAAATCATAGAAAATTGAAAAATAAGAATTTAGCTCTCACATTTTTACCACATCTTGGGCTCTTCATAAGCTTTGTTTTGAGTCCTAGATTATCAGATATGAAGCTTCCTAGCTAGGGTTTTGAGCCCTCTTTTTCTGCTAGACAGAAACTGGGCAGATTTGTTTCACCAACTTTGAGCATGGATTTGACTAGGCTATACTACTTTTTTGGCCATGAAATTTTGAGAGAATATTACCCATGGAGTGGAGAGGCTATGGTTAAAATTTTGTGATTTTATCATGGATAGAAATGGAGATATGAATTTTTCTTTCATAGTGGTTCTTGCTGGGCAGGTTTAAGAAAATGGAGAGAATGGAGTTGTCTTGCTTGTTTGCTTGCTAGTATCTTGTTCTCATCTTGTGTCTTTGAGATATTATCTCATAAAGCAGCTTTATTAAAGCTATGATGTCATGGATGATGAATTTTGATGGACATGTGTCGTGTTTTTGTGGTTAGAAGAGAAAGGATGCTAAGTACTAGTTAATCTCTAATGGTTCTAGTCTGTAATGTAACTAGATTGCCTACTAGATATTTATCACTTGCACATGCATGTATCTTGCTTCCTCTGCTTGTTTCTTTGTCCGTTTATCACTCAATTCATTGATCGTTCATAGGAATAACTCATTTGTTTCTAGTTAGGATTTTACCGGAAACCGTCTTAATATTTATACTACCATTCTCCATCATTCTTAATAATTCTCGAATCCATTTTCCTTAAATCCCTTCAATAATTCCTTAAGTCTTTCAGTGTCCAGGGAAATCTCGGGGAAAATAAAAGCGCTATTTTTCAGAATTCGACAGCTTTTACATACACTCTTTTTCCCCCTGTATCACTAATACGAACTCAGAATTTCGTTCCGGGTACTTCTATATAGCGTCGTCTAATAATATTCCTAAATCCACCAAAATCAATATTCATCCATTTTTCTTTACTCATCCTCTTAGGGTTGTACAATTGTCCCTGATCTCTTTCGATCGTTCCTTAACCTTTTTACGGACCCACTGGACCAATAACAGATATCGATCTGGATGACATAAGAATAATCTTCTCCTTTCGAATTATCAAATCTCAATTCCCTAGGAGATAGATAATTCTTATCTAAAGCGTCAACCAATAGTATTCTTAATGGCATATAAACATTTGAATCCAAATCTATTCCTTTCATTCATTATCTCAGTCGTTACATCGTAGTCGTAATCACTATTCACCATTACCTCAGTACATAATAAAAAGTTTTAATTATATCCAAAATTTGGGGTTCTTACACTTGGCCTATTCGTATAACAACTATGTCCTATTCCAATGCCTACATCGGTTGACCCAAAATCTGTCAATTTGTAGAACAACACACATTCGCGGGCTTCGCTTGAATATAATGGAGGAGGGTAAATGTAAGTTGCTGAAACCTTTGGTTCCTCAAAGAGAACTTCCTCCCTTGGTTCTAATGCGCTACCTCCATCTTTATACTCTGAGACAAGTAGAAGACCTACATCTTTCCCATGGTCATCAGCCTCTTGGTATGCACATACCAATTCTTGAAATTTGTGTAGCTCACCAGTGTCTGTCCCAAATAGTGCCCTTTCCAAATCATCCACCATACTAGCATTATCAAATTCCTCACATGGCTTGTGAATGCTCACCTCACCTTGGAATTCGTCTTCCTCAATTATGCATGCAGTACCTTGCTCCAAGTCACCGTTATTTTCTAGAATAGCCTCTAGTATGAATTGCTATTTCTCTTGTTCCAAGGCACTCAAAACTTGACCAACTAGTGTCTCCAAAGATTTGATAGACTCCTCATTACTCTTTGCAAGCATCCTAATCTCCTCCATAACATCAACCTCATCTGACTGAAAAGTAGGAGTAGGTTGCTGATGTTAAAACTCTTCACTACCAAAGAAATATGACATATTTGGAACATCTTGCTGGTACTGTTGAGGATGGTATTGAAAATATGGTTGTTCCTCATAAGTGACATAGGGATCAACTCCTTCGTAGTAACAATATTATGAGGTCTCATGAACGCCCAAATATTGCTCACATTGCTGAGGCATGGATGTCCTCGAATATGCCCACCATGGCCACTCTTTGCCTGCCATTTTCAAACACTTAAGTACCTGAAACACACCGAACTAAACAAGATAGGTAAGTAACTAATCCGAGTCAGTGAACTTTACCGACCACTGATGACAAGCACATAAACTAAAATAAAACACCGATGATCCCCGGCAGTGGCGCCAAAAACTTGTTTACAGAAAATCACGTAAGCGTACGTGGTCACAAGTAATATAGATATAAGTCAAGTTCGTTCCCACAGAGATCCGGTTAAGGTTTCAATTCAGTTAATGTACTTATGCAACAATGTATGATTATCATTCACTGCTAAGACAAATAACAAATTTGGGGTTTGATTAAATAAAATTAACTAAGAAGCAAATTAACAAACTAAGAATTAATTAACTAACGAGAATTGAAATCGAATTACTTATGAGAATAAAAACATGGGATCCTAACTTCATTAAATACTTCGCTTAGATCTGACGCATTTAATCACTATGTGCAACAGTTATGATATCTGATCGGATAACAAGAAACAAGTACACGCTACCTGTCAGCATACGTATACCAAACTACCCATGCATCCACAAAAGAGATAGAAGATGAATAGACACCAATTATGCTTAGACCATATATGTCTATAGAATTTGAAAACATAACGGTCGAGGAACAAGTTATCCATATTGATCACATAGGGCAACATAATATATTTCTATTTATGCTACAAATCATGATGTCAAAACATACATAATCCTATGCTAGCATGGCAAGTTCTAAATCTCAAGATCCACTTTCACTTCACAAGAGATTAACATATTAGATGTTAGCTACACATCTATCACTTAAGAATAACCATACGAGGATATCAGATGTACATCACACACAGATCTTTAAAGCATCAAGACACTAAACTACATAGATAAATCCGTTAGAATCCCATGATAACGATTAGTTCATAATTGAACCGCTCGTCATCATGGGATCAAGTGAAACCATGATAATGAAACAAGATATGAATAATAATTATGCTAGAGTAATAGAGTTAAAAAAACAAATCCAAAATCTGAAAATCCAAAGTATCCTAATAGAAGAAAACAAAAGATGAAGTAGATCTAGATCTCTGTTGCTTGTCACGAGCGTTGGTGAATCCATCTCCACTTGTCTCCCTTGTGTTTCTATGTTATTGATATGTAACGATACAAATTACAATGATACAATGTGTTTATATAGGCCCTAGAGTCTTGCCCAACAAGAAAACGTCCAAAAATCTGATTAAAAATCGAATTCTGGACCAATTTAATATTTAATTCCCGTCAGGCTCAGGCCCTGAGCCTCAGACCTCAGGTCCTGAGTTTACTTTAAAAACATCCCTGATTCCCTCAGGCCCTGAGCCTACCAGCTCAGGTCCTAGGTTTCCTTTAATTGCTTCTTTCATCATGCATTCTTCTCTCTAGCACCTTGTTTTTTCCATAATTCATTAAAAAAAACACCAATTAACCAATTACTCATGGAAAAGTAATTTCCTGCATGTACTAGTAGTCCTGCACAAACTTCACTAAAACACGTCAAAAATACCACACACTCGAGGTCAAGAAATCAATTTAAGCCGATATGAAGCATTCCAAGTGGATATAAAATTCACTTATCATGTGCGTGTGTTTAGCATGTTGTTGCAGTGATAAGAGCGGGGATGGGGACACCTACACTTGTATATTGAAGCACTTAAATCAGAAACATATTTGCCCATGCTATGCTTCAATAGTTGTTTTTGATTTCTAGAAGGTTGAGTAAGAAGAATACTTACCAAAAGATAGAACTTTACAACGATACCAAACAATGATGGTAACTACCCGGTGATGATGGTAATTACCATTGTTGATAGAATCAATCTTAAAAGATAAATGAATATTTAATACAATTTAAATAATTTATGAATATGTATAAGTAGACCACATATTTTATATTATAAATTTATATTGTAATAATATAACAATTCGTGCGAGGCACGAGTTATTTTCCTTATGCATAAAATTTTGTACTAACATTATTCAAAGATTTTTTTTTTGTTCATTTAAATTTAATCTTTCTCATGATCGATAACATTCTATCTTATTTTTTTAACCGGTCTTCTTTAATTCGATTAAGTTTAAGAAACTTGGTTCAGTTTTTGATCTTTTCAGATTCTAATGATAGAAATTGTATAATTATTTTTAACAATATCATGTTCTATTAACACAATTATACTAACTAATAAAACGTTTATTTAAAACGTATTCATAATCTAGTTCATAATTTCGCAAGTTGAATATAATTATAGTACAAATAGTAAACTGAGGTATCCTTTATATGACAACTTTTGACTTTCCCAGTTTCCCTCGCTCATGTTGGAGGGAGCATCCTCAATTAGTAATCGGTTCGCTAGTTCACGCAAATCCAAAGAAGTTATCACGGACGAGCCATATGCTGGAAAACTTGCACGTGAGGTTCTGGCCGAGCTTTCCTGAGACATCTGATAACCTTGCTACTGCTCGCCGCTGGCGCACCCCTTTTAACTACTGCCCATTTATTCTGGAATAATATTTTTAGGAGGGACTTAATCTAATTATTTAATAAACATAGTGTTCATATCTTAGATAATAATTATAATAAATTTTATTATTCATATACTCCCTCTGTCCCCCTGAATTTAAGGCTCCCAAAAAGTATTGTTCCATAATTTATTTTTATTTTTTTTCTTCTGAATAAAAATTTAAACATTAAATTTTTATTCAGAAAAAGAAAATTTTAAAAATAATTACGGAACTATAATTTATATATATATCTTAAAATGTGTGCCAAACAGTGCTAAAAACATGTAAAGATGAGTAGGACGGGGGGAGTTTCATTTTTTTCCTTAATCTAGATAAACTTTATTTGCTTTCAATTAGCTCACGCGACACACAGACATATATATTATGTGTTTGATAAACTACAAATACGACTGCATGACAATGTGCAAATAAAATGAAGACCAAGGTTCAATTCCCACTGATAACTTTTTTTTCAAAAAGTAACGAACACAAGGGCAATTGATATATTTCAAGTGCATTAAAATGTCCCACCATTTAAATGGAATAAAATGTGTCATGAATTTTATCTCTTGTTAGTGTATTACATATACTAGCTTAATACTCGTGCGATGCACGGGTATCTTTATTAATATTTTGTAGTGCACTTTTTAAGGTTTAGCCTAACATGTATTTTAATATTTCATATTTTGGATTGTTTTCCTCTATTTTATTAGAATATATACATTATACTTTAGACATGTGGGAACTTATTGGTTTAACTATTCTTTATATATATATATATACTAGCCTAGAACCCATGCGATGCACGGTTGCTTTAAATTATTACTTTAAAATACATACGTATACATATAAATATTACATAAAAATTATTTTTTTTAACTTTTATTTAATAGAAAAAGTGAAATTTATTTAATCATGTAGACCATTTTTCGATTTTTTTACAAAATTTTCTATATTGTAAGTGTTTTCCAGATTTTGTGTATTTTTTTACTATATAGCTTATTACTAGTGTGATGCACAGATGTATTTTTAATATTTTTGTTTTATTACCCATATTTTCATATATATTTTTTAATTAGTAAGAAAATAATAAAATATTGTAATACATGTTTGATAGTATTTTTAACGATAGTGTTTTAATAATAATAATAATAATAATAATAATAATATGCTGTTGACGGAAATTGAATCTTAAACTCATGAGAGTAGTTTATAAAATAATATATATGTTTAATAGAGATATGTTGTTGGTGGGATTCGAACTTGGAACCTATAAGAGTATTTCAAATGTTAGAAAAGAAATATTCTTTTAGCATTAGATTCAACGGTTCTTATTTATTTATCTTAAAATCTAACGGTTATTAATGAGTGTACCAGAAAAGTGTACCAAACCGACAACCAAATATACCCTGTTTCGTTTATAATAGTATAGTATATTATATATATATATATATATATATATATATATATATATATATATATATATATATATATATATATATATATATATATATATATATATATAATTAGTTATGTAATTGTGAACACACATACATTTGTACTTTTTTTAGACAAAGTGTGTATTATCTTTTTATATTTTTGTGTGGTTTATATTTATTTTAAGTGCATTATATTAAACTTTTTTGTTGATTTTAGTTTTCTAAATTTAGATTTTTATTTTGAATTGGCGTTTTTTTGTAGATTATATTGTGTTGAATTTTGGTGTCATTTCCAATTATGACTTTTTTGATTACTTTTTTAAGATTATGTTTTACCATATATTTTTTTAAAGACTTTTTTTTTGTTTTGTAAATGTAAATTATTATTTTTTTAATTGAAATTCTTTTGGTATGCTTTGTTTACTTGTTTATTATATATAAAGAATGAATTTGTGACCTATTTTTAATTATGATTTTTTGCTATTTTATCCTTATTTGCTAATTGTGTGTAAGTTTTGGGTTAATACAACTCTTTTTCATATAACTTGAATTTACTTTATTACCCATTACGACCAAATGATCACGACCATATGAACCTCCTTAAGTCAATTATATATAGGATATAATATAATATTCCCTCCGTCCTTTTCATCTTTTTACATCTGATTTAAACGTGAAAATTAAAATTATCTGTACTATTATATTAAATCTATACTATTATATTAAAGCCGAAAGATTGAAAGTTTGTCGGTTAGGTTATCCTAATTATTAAAATAAATAATGATATAATATAATTAATGTCAATTAGCCATTTCCATTTTCACATTTACTTTGAGTTGAAGATATTACCTTTTATAAAAATATCAATCGTACCATATCTTCAAATTATTAATATTTCCTTTCTAATTAAAATACGTTACTTTTTTATTTAAAACTAATCTTACAATCATTAATATATACCCAAAAATATCACATCGTATTTTTAATTATTAATAAAATATATTAAAAATCCCTATACATTGTTTATAATAAGGAAACATTAGTACAATCCGTAAATATGAGTATATTAAATTATATTAAATTAAAATTAAAAAAAATTATTAAAATGATAATTATATAAAAACATAATTGTAATATTAAATAAAATTTAATAAATACCTAAAATATCGTATCTTTCAATCAATTTAAAAGGCGTTTAATTTTAATTGAACATATTACCCTTTATTCACACCTAAAATATCCTATATTCCAGTCATTAATATTTCTTTTCTAATTAAAACACATTACCTTTTAAGTTAAAATATAATTTTGCAATCATAATCTTCGAATCATTAATATTTCTTTTCTAATTAAAACATGTTACCTTTTAATCTAAAATATAATCTTGCAATTATTATATATATCCAAAAATATCACACCATATCTTTCAATCACTAATAAAAATATATAATATAAATCTGTATACAACGAATAATTACGGTTAGATTTTTAGCAAAAAAATCAGAATCGTTAGATCTGATGATTAAATATTTTATTAAGTTAATTTACAAAATATTCAAGATTCGAATTCCGTCAATGACGCAATTAATTTAAAATTTCATAATCTAAGTTGTAAACCATGAATATCATTAATTAAATTTATATATTATTTAAATTAAAAATAAAATAATTATTAAAAATAATAATTATATAAAAATATAATTATAACATAAAATAAATTTATTTCATATAAAAAAAATCGTGTATGTAACACCCCCTAATCCCTTACCAGGAATTCGGGTCGTCACACCTCTTGCCATACACATACATACCTTCCTGTTCACACCTCTTGCGGAATATTCAATCACCTGCTCACAATATAATCTACAACAATATTCATATTAAACTCCATCCTTTACTCCACGGGTTACAGTCTTAGAACAAGTACTCAATAATCCAAAAGTTATTACAGATCAGAGTATCCTCCAGAATCTCATTACAACCTCAAAGTACTAGATAATAAAGAATTAAACAACTTCCTTCCTGCTTGCATCGTCCTCAAATACTATAAGGCTAATGCGTTGAATCAGTCACCTTTCCCATTTCCTTTATCTCGGTTCGCCGTACTAGTGCCAGCTCTGGACGCCGCTGTTTAATAATATTTAAATAGCAAGAATGAGCAAAACGAATGCCCAGCAAGTATATAGATGCCATATATTAGCACTTTATATAAAAAATGTATACTTTGAAAAGAGATCAACTTGGAGGTTCTTATTAATATCGAAATACTACTCATATGAAGGAATAAATATATCTTAATAACTTCTCAAAGAACTCCTCGAATATAATTCAATAACTCCTCAGAACTGCTTATTTGATTTGAATGAATAAAATTCAACTACTGATCGGATCGACACCCTAGTTAACAGAACCACAAAGGCATCGGTTAACAGTTAGGGTATCGATGATGGACTTCTCCTCAAAACGCCACCTGAAGTAATGGATGATCAGTCCATTGTCCCGCCTCGTTTCTATCGATAGATGGATGAGCCGACGTCTCGACCACCCTAAACTCCTCAGCCTGGGCCGGTGCGTTACTCTAGTCACTTACGTCAATTATTAAGCTGGGTTAGCCCTGTCCCGGTCCCTTACGCTATTTTCAGTCCAGAATATTAGGTGTCGGAATCTTCGATCACCTTCGACAAGAAATTCGCTTAGGCGTCACGGTAAAAGAACACGTGCACCTTTATTTACTTTTCAATAAAAGATTACTTTAATATCGTTCAGAAACAATGAACGATAAACTCCTCCAATAATTGGTTTTCCTCTCGAATGAGTAGAGAAAATATTTATGAAGAACTGTTCTGATCATGGGTTCGAAATGAGATGACCCATATCAGTATTCTTAACATACTCTATATATATACATCTCAACTCTTATATATCAAATCATATATAGTATGATGATATTACTTAATATATCTCTATCACCTCCTCTGCGAGTACGAATGAAGTAATTCGCTAAACGTCCCAACAATATGGACCAACTCATGAAATAAATTTGAACAACTCGAATAAAAATACCGGATAACAAACAATAATATATATGTATGTAAATTGCATGAATAAAATCCGGTATAAACAACTAGATAGAATACTTGAATTTGAAAACTTAATCAGCGTACTTATGAATTTAAAATATATAAATAATCTGAATGATAGAGTATGAATTAGTGAACTTGCCTGGTACTCCTGATGTAGCAGGGGCTTGTAGCGGAATCCGACAATCTAAACAAGGTCAAGAAAACACACGATTAATCCCCTATACGATCCACTTATAACTCAATGCTGAGACACTTAAGCCAATCACAAACAAGGCACTATGGGGTCCCTCTAGACTCATACTAAGTCCATGTTAATCAATAAACACTTAAGTCATAATTTTAGTCCGAAATCGCTCCTCAAATTCAAGTTATACTTGACCATTTATAACCTCGTTCTTTACACCAATATGTTGCCTTGATAATCCTTAACAAGTTCCGTGTTTTAGTCGACTCGAAATTCCTCTTTTTTTTCTTTTTTTTTTGACGAAACTCGAAATTCCTCTTTTAACTTAGCCAAAACGGATGGTCAAGGTAGCACCTCTAAAGTTGACTTTCTTGAAAATTATTATTCCTTGACGCGCACTCCAACACTTTTAATAAATCACTAGAAACATATTTAAATAAGAAACCACTTATAAAATCATCTTTGGTATTTTTAATATTTATCATAAAAATCTTGATTCGAAAACACGGGTCTAGATAGGTGAAATGTATTTTCGAAGTTGGGTTAACTGCGGATTCTTACTATTTGCACCCCTTTTACTAAAACCTTCATAACTCGATAACCGCTAACTCAAATGACCTACTGTTTTCGCGTGTACGATCTAGAGAATGTCTAGAAGGTAACCAACTCAAGACATAGCTCTAGTCAGAAGATGTATTTTTTGGAATTTACCAAAACAGGGCAGTGGTTTGCAATGAATAGTATCGTCTCCTAAAAGGGCTTTTCCATTTGCGTAATCTCGGCTAACGCATTTTTATAAAATCGGAAAATAATCTTTTTAACTCGAACCTCTGCACATACTTAACTAACCGCCCTTAGTATTTATCCTCAAAATTTCACATTATAATTCGACTTTTAAGGGTCTCAATTATAGCTACAAAGTTGGTACATTTCTGCAGTTCCATTCCTCGAACAACTTTCACTAAAATGGTCATATCTCCTAAACCGTAAACTCTTTTGACATGATTCTGGCGGCGAAATAAACTAGACAACCATACCTACACAATCATATGAAGTGGTTATTATAAAATCAATTCTATGGTCTCGGGGTTCACTGTTTTAGGGGCTAACAAAATTTCGTCATTACGACGGCTATAAAATGAACATTTCCATTTTACGCCCACTCCAAATCAATCACCAAAGCATACCATACATCCCCATCATCTATCATACTCCTCTAAGGATAGTGGTGAGACTCACATCCATCACCCATCATTTTACATATATTTTTAAAGCCAAATAATCATAAAACTACTTATTATGAACCTATCTTTATATAACATCAAAACCACATCAAAAACTCATATGAACTCAAAGGTGGGTCGGGGTTTTTACCTTCTTGGGAGCTCTAGCAACACTAACAACTGTTTTTAAACACTTAACAAGCCTTAGATAGCCTTTATAAAGCTTAAACCTTAAGATCAAAACAAGAAAACAATGTTAAGTTACTATTCACCACTATTCATCATCATCTTGTAAAATTCGTATAAAATCGAAAAATAGGAGTTTGGTTCTCAAATTTTTACCACACCTTCTACTCTTCAATGGCTTTCTTTTGAGCTATAGATCATCAAATTTGAGTGGCTGGAAGTGGCCCGATGGTTTTGCTAAAAGGAGCAGAATTTTTTTGTTAAGGAAATGGTGTTCTTGGCTTTCTTTTGCTTTTGCTCTACTTTGACTAGTTGGTGATTGAATTTTGTGAGATACTTGTGATGTATAACCAGCCTACACTCCCCCTTGTTACACTTGTAATTGTTGTGTGGTGTGTTAGAAAAATGGTGATGTGTAGCCTTGTTGTCTTGCTCTCCTTCACACACCTCATCAATTCTTTTTTTTTTTTTGTTTTCTTGAATTCTTTTCCACCAAAATTCACTTAATAATAAACCCTAGATGCTCATGCATTGTTTTTCATTTCGTTAAGTATTTAATCAGTAATTTGTTTCGCGTTCGCTTTAGCGCTTAATCTCGTTATAAAGTTCTAGCGATTCCTAGAACGTTCGTTATACTAACTCGGGGGTTTTCATTCTAAATCCTTAAATTACCTTTAATAAAATATAATCCTTGAATCCTTTATATAATAATTCACTTATCTTGATCGCATCGAAATGCTCTTCACTGTCCGGTCAAATATTCCATAAAATAAAGCTTGGAATTTCTAAATTTCGATCGCGTTTACATACACTTATTACCTCGTAGATTACTAATATAACTTCGAAATATCCATTTCCTATCTCGTACATAGGGTGACATGAAAAATTTCTTAATCCTCAAAAATCACTATTCATCCATAATTTTACTATTCATCCATGCAAATCACTATTCATCCCTCAAATGAAAATCTTTCTCAAGTACAGAAATTAGGGTTATTACAGTGTATCGCACGGGTTATAAGTTAGTAATTACTAATAACTAACCAATTACATTTTCAGCTAAAAGACATTGTCTTATATATTTTTTCTCTTATTAGAACTTCTATTTTCCTTTCAAATATTATCACAGGTCATTGTATTCAATAAAATAATACAATAATAATTAAAAATTGATTGATTACCTTTTTCAGCTAAAAAGCATCATCTTATTTGCACCTTATAACTAAAATTTTTCCTTTTTTAGAAATAATACGATCAATATATATATATATATATATATATATAATTATTATCCAATAATATCATTTTAAAATTTAACTTACAAATTCATATCTTAAAAAATTCATTCAAATTATTGAAAAAATCATATAATTGTTGCTTTGATTTTCGATACGGATATCCTAATTATTAAAATAAATAATAATATAATATAATTAATGGTAATTAGCCGATTGACTTTTTCACATTTACTTTTAATTGAAGATATTACCTTTTATAAACACCTAAAAACATATCATCCAATCAGTAATATTTTTTTTAATTAAAACACGTTACCTTTTTAATTTAAAACTAATCTTACAGTCATTAACACACCTCCGAAAATATCACACCATATTTTTCAATTATTAATAAAATATATTAAAAATTCGTATACGTTGTTTATAATAATGAAACAATAGTATAATTCGTAAATATGAATATTTTGAATTATATAATATTAAAATTTAAAAATTATTAAAAATAACAATTATATAAAAACATAATTTTTATATTAAGTAAAATTTATAACATAATAAAAGACACCCGTGCATCGCACGGGCATTGAAAATTTGCGGGTTCGATTTTCGGCATGTTCATCCTAATTATTAAAATAAATAATAAAATAATATAATTATTGATAATTAGCGGATTGCCTTTTTTAATTAAAAGACGTTTATTTTTAATTGATGATATTATCTTTTATAAACACCTAAAATATCGTATAATCCAATCAATAATATTTATTTTCTAATTAAAGCACGTTAACTTTTAATTTAAAACATAATTTTGCAATAATTAATACTCCTTCCATCCCAAATTTTTTTCCATCCATCAAAATCCACCTTTTATTCAATTAAATTAAATATAATGATAATTTCCTAAAATACTACTTATTTTCTTTGTAAGTTTAAACTTTTAACCATTATTTAGTCATTAATTTAGCATAATTATTGAAAGTGGACAATATTTTTGGGACAAGCGATAATTGAAACTATGGACAATAAAATCGGAGGGAGTATACCCAAAAATATCACACCATGTCACTAACAAAATATAATAAAAATCCGTATAAAACGAATAATGACCGTTAGATTTTTAGTAAAAAATCAGAACCGTTAGATCTAATAATTAGATATATTATATGTTTAAATTAATTTACTAAAATTTAAAGATTTGAATTCCGTCAACAACATATTTATTTTAAAATTTTATAATATAAGTTTTAAACCATGCATATCATTAATTAAATTTATATGAAATCATATAAATTAAAATTAAAATAAATGATTAAAAATAATGATTATATAAAAATATAACTATAATATAAAATAAAATTTATTATATATCAAAACAAATCCGTGCATGTTATATATATACATAAAGTGTGTGTTGCCAATCATTCTAGTGTGACCGGTTGCAAGTGTGTACACGTGCCAATTTTAATATGTGGCTAATTCAATGAACCTGCTTACCGGCATTTAAGCTGTATGATCAGATTCTTGTTCGATGTTAAAGGTCAGCTCTCGGCAATGTCACTGTCCATTTTCATGTATGTACGAGTAATGACACTACTAGTACCTAACACTATTCTGTATATTTATTTTCAACCTTGTTAACTCCTTAAATGCTTCCATTAATTTTCTAACTTTTTTTATTGGGTGGTTGCTGGGTACAAGCAGTTACTCATATCAGATGAAGTAGTACATGTAAGAACGAAATTCACCCATTAATAAAAAAAAAGTAATTGACCAAACTGACCTCTCTTGTTTTACATTCCAATATAAAAAACTCCCTACTCCAATTTTGAATTTTCAATATTAAAAAGCAACTTTGGGCATTGCCGTTATTGAAAATGAAACAAAAAATTTAGTAAATATAAAATGGTAGTATTAGTAAAGGAAAATGGTTGGAGCAAATGATTGTTAAAAAGTTTCACTGTAAATGTAAGTGATAGATTGTTGTATATGTACATCAAAAATATTTCAAAAAAATTTCGCGATACAATCTATTGTACTAATCGTTTGCCATTATTAGAATCATTCGGATTGTAACTGTAATTAAAGTAAGCTTATTATGTAGTACATTATTAAGTTGAGAAGTGAATAATGGGGCGCACGTACGGTCCAAGAGGATATAAGAAGAGGTGTGCGGCTCGGCTCGCACATGGCCTCCCCTAATATCAACGCGGTTGGTTCTTACTATCAAAATTTGGAGTCAGAAGATCCTAAATCTCACAACCCATAAAAATGATCCTTTATATTACAGAAAAATGCAACTTAATGTTGGATTTCTTAAAACCGCATTGTCGTGTGGCGTTTTTGTCCCTTTTATTTTTCAAAACGTAATTATTTTTTATAAAAAAAAAAAATTTTGAGTCACGCATCCTCAAGATGCGTTACCTAATAAAAAAAATAAAAAAAAGAGGGAAACGCATCTTCAAGATTCGTGACTCAAAAAAAATTTTAAAAAAAAATTAGAAAACTCAACTGGAAGTTGCGTTACACCCCGAAAAGTAGAAACGCCACACGTCATTGCATTTTCATGTGATAATAAGGGCCATTTTTTCAGTTTGTGATATTTAGGACATTTTACCTTTAAATTGTGATAAAGAGGACCTTTTCTCTAGTATCAAGGACAATACATCATTATTACATTATTATGTAACTTTATTTTTTAATTATATTGGTATAATCTAAGGTGCATTGGTTTTTTATTTGATGAATTTAGGGAGATTTGTTGGAACGTTGTTGGCTTGTCATTTTCTTACATACCTCGTAAAAGGCAGATAATAAACTAGTATACTCTTCTGTTTTATAACCACTAAAAATGTAGTCGTGTCTAAAAATATCGAATTATTGCATGTGAATACTGAATAGCACAGCACTACTGTCACAAAACAACTCAAAGTTTAATCCATTTGTATACCTGGCCGATTGCTTTACTTTTTCATACTTTCTATATACGTACTTCTATTACAAATTGAGTTTATACTGTTATACATACCTTATATATGTATTTCAAAATTAAATTAAGCTTTACTTTACTTTTAATAATTGGAAGGCATCCTAATAGCGTGTAACGTTATCTATCTATCTATACTATTATATTAAAGCCGAAACATTGAAAGTTTTGGTTTTCGGTTTGGTTATCCTAAGTTTTGATTTTCGGTTTGGTTATTCTAATTATTAAAATAAATAATTAAATTACAAAAACAACTCAAAAAGCTAATTACTAATGTTAACGTAATTATATTCTGATTAAAATTCCTTCATCCACTCTTGGACTCTTTTTTCTGCTCCAGCAACTCAATTATACATTTTTTCCAAAGATTTTACTTCTAATTAAAAAACTTTACCATTTAATTTAAAACTAATATTACAATAATTAATATATATCCAAAATATCACACCATATATTTCCGTAATTATTTTTAGTAGTAATTTTTGTAATTAAAACATGGAGTACTTTTTAATTTAAAAATAATCTTGAGATCACTAATATACACTCAAAAATATCTCACCATATATACAAATCATTATTTTTATTAATAAATAACAATCGTTAGATCTAATAATAAGATATATTATATGATTAAATTAATTTACTAAAAATTCAAATTTCGAACCCGTCAACGACATTTTTAATTTAGAATTTTACAAAATAAATTTTAAACCTTGCATTTCATTATATAAATTTATATTAAATTAAAATTAAAAAATTATTAAAAATAAGGATTATATAAAAACATAATTATAATGTTAAATAAATTTTATAACCTATCAAAAGAAACCCGTGCTGATTCGAACCTTACCTCTAAGAGTATTTTATATGTTATAAAAAGAATATTCTTCTAACATTACATTTAACGGTTCTCATTAATCTATCTCAAAATCCAACGGTTGCTATTGAATGTACCAAAAAAAGTGTAAATATGCCCTATTCCGCTTATAAGTGCGAAGCACGGGTTTCTTTTGATAGGTTATAAAATTTATTTAACATTATAATTATTTTTTATATAATCCTTATTTTTAATCTACTTGGACTCTTTTTTCTGCTCCAGCAACTCAATTATTCATTTTTTCTAAAGATTTTACTTCTAATTAAAACAATTTACCATTTAATTTAAAATTAAAATTACAATAATTAAATAATTAAATTACAAAAACAACTCAAAAAGCTAATTACTAATGTTAACGTAATTATATTCTGATTAAAATTCCTTCATCCACTTCTACTTGGACTCTTTTTTCTGCTCCAACAACTCAATTATTCATTTTTTCTAAAAATTTTACTTCTAATTAAAACACTTTACCATTTAATTTAAAACTAATATTACAATAACTAATATATATATATCCAAAATAGCACACCAATTATTTTTAATAGTAATTTTTGGAATTAAAACATGGAGTACTTTTTAATTTAAAATTAATCTTGCGATCACTAATATACACCCAAAAATATCTCACCATATATGCAAATCATTATTTTTATTAATAAATAACAATCGTTAGATCTAATAATAAGATATATTTTCAAAGTTCGAACCCGTCCACGACATTTTTAATTTAGAATTTTACAAAATAAAATTTAAACCATGCATTTCATTATATAAATTTATATTTAATTAAAATTAAAAAATTATTAAAAATAAGGATTATATAAAAACATAATTATAATGTTAAATAAATTTTATAACCTATCAAAAGAAACCTGTGCTTCGCACTATATTAAAGCCGAAACATTGAAAGTTTTGGTTTTCGGTTTGGTTATCCTAAGTTTTGGTTTTCTGTTTGGTTATCCTAATTATTAAAATAAATAATTAAATTATAAAAACAACTCAAAAAGCTAATTACTAATGTTAACGTAGTTATATTCTGATTAAAATTCCTTCATCCACTTCTACTTGGACTCTTTTTTCTGCTCCAACAACTCAATTATTCATTTTTTCTAAAGATTTTACTTCTAATTAAAAAACTTTACCATTTAATTTAAAATTAATATTACACTAATTAATATATATCCAAAATATCATACCATATCTTTCCGTAATTATTTTTAGTAGTAATTTTTGTAATTAAATTATGGAGTACTTTTTAATTTAAAATTAATCTTGAGATCACTAATATACACCCAAAAATATCTCACCATATATACAAATCATTATTTTTATTAATAAATAACAATCGTTAGATCTAATAATAAGATATATTATACGATTAAATTAATTTACTAAAAATTCAAAGTTCGAACCCGTCAACGACATTTTTAATAAATAAATTTTAAACCATGCATTTCATTATATAAATTTATATAAAATTAAAATTAAAAAATTATTAAAAATAAGGATTACATAAAAACATAATTATAATGTTAAATAAATTTTATAACCTCTCAAAAGAAACCCGTGCTTCGCACGGGTTATAAGCTAGTACTGTTATATTAAAGCCGAAACATTGAAAGTTTTGGTTTTCGGTTTGGTTATCCTAAGTTTTGGTTTTCGGTTTGGTTATCCTAATTATTAAAATAAATAATTAAATTACAAAAACAACTCAAAAAGCTAATTACTAATGTTAACGTAATTATATTCTGATTAAAATTCCTTCATCCACTTCTACTTGGACTCTTTTTTCTGCTCCAACAACTCAATTATTCATTTTTTCTAAAGATTTTACTTCTAATTAAAACACTTTACCATTTAATTTAAAACTAATATTACAATAATTAATATATATCCAAAATATCACACCATATCTTTCCGTAATTATTTTTAGTAGTAATTTTTGTAATTAAAACATGGAGTACTTTTTAATTTAAAATTAATCTTGCGATCACTAATATACACCCAAAAATATATATACAAATCATTATTTTTATTAATAAATAACAATCGTTAGATCTAATAATAAGATATATTATATGATTAAATTAATTTACTAAAAATTCAAAGTTCGAACCCGTCAACGACATTTTTAATTTAGAATTTTACAAAATAAAATTTAAACCATGCATTTCATTATATAAATTTATATTAAATTAAAATTAAAAAATTATTAAAAGTAAGGATTATATAAAAACATAATTATAATGTTAAATAAATTTTATAACCTATCAAAAGAAACCCGTGCATCTATACTATTATTTTAAATCCGAAACATTGAAAGTTTTGGTTTTCGGTTTGGTTATCCTAAGTTTTGGTTTTCGGTTTGGTTATCCTAATTATTAAAATAAATAATTAAATTACAAAAACAACTCAAAAAGCTAATTACTAATGTTAACGTAATTATATTCTAATTAAAATTCCTTCATCCACTTCTACTTGGACTCTTTTTTCTGCTCCAACAACTCAATTATTCATTTTTTCTAAAGATTTTACTTCTAATTAAAACACTTTACCATTTAATTTAAAACTAATATTACAATAATTAATATATATCCAAAATATCACACCATATCTTTCCGTAATTATTTTTAGTAGTAATTTTTGGAATTAAAACATGGAGTACTTTTTAATTTAAAATTAATCTTGCGATCACTAATATACACCCAAAAATATCTCACCATATATATAAATCATTATTTTTATTAATAAATAACAATCGTTAGATCTAATAATAAGATATATTATATGATTAAATTAATTTAGTAAAAATTCAAAGTTCGAACCAGTCAACGACATTTTTAATTTAGAATTTTACAAAATAAAATTTAAACCATGCATTTCATTATATAAATTTAAATTAAATTAATATTAAAAAATTATTAAAAATAAGAATTATATAAAAACATAATTATAATGTTAAATAAATTTTATAACCTATCAAAAGAAACTCGTGCTTCGCACGGGTTATAAGCTAGTACTATTATATTAAAGCCGAAACATTGAAAGTTTTGGTTTTCGGTTTGGTTATCCTAAGTTTTGGTTTTCGGTTTGATTATCCTAATTATTAAAATAAATAATTAAATTACAAAAACAACACAAAAAGCTAATTACTAATGTTAACGTAATTATATTCTGATTAAAATTTCTTCATCCACTTTTACTTGGACTCTTTTTTCTACTCCAACAACTCAATTATTCATTTTTTCTAAAGATTTTACTTCTAATTAAAACACTTTACCATTTAATTTAAAACTAATATTACAATAATTAATATATATCCAAAATATCACACCATATCTTTCCGTATTTATTTTTAGTAGTAATTTTTGTAATTAAAACATGGAGTACTTTTTAATTTAAAATTAATCTTGCGATCACTAATATACACCCAAAAATATATATACAAATCATTATTTTTATTTATAAATAACAATCGTTAGATCTAATAATAAGATATATTATATGATTAAATTAATTTACTAAAAATTCAAAGTTCGAACCCGTCAACGACATTTTTAATTTAGAATTTTACAAAATAAAATTTAAACCATGCATTTCATTATATAAATTTATATTAAATTAAAATTAAAAAATTATTAAAAGTAAGGATTATATAAAAACATAATTATAATGTTAAATAAATTTTATAACCTATCAAAAGAAACCAGTGCTTCGCACGGGTTATAAATTAGTAAAAGTTAAATTAAAGAAGTTAAATAAAAGTTCAATTTTAGCACCACATCGTTATGTATCCTCGTGTAATGGACTAATATTTTCACAAGAAAAGTATTATTGGTTCATGATTATGTAAGTGGACGTATACTTACGTATTTATTGTACGTATTTATTGTACGACTCGTCAAAAAAAAAAAGTTACCCAATTACATGAGTTTTGTTCACTACAGTTAATTTTTTTTAAAGAAATATGCTTGTGATTGGAAAAAAGTACTACTATATTGTTGTGGAATAAAAACTAGGTTACTAGTATTGCGGCTAGGGTTGATGTATTTAATGCAAAGGTGTGTGAGCTTCGTGCTTTAATGGCTGCTCTTGTGTTCGTGGCTGACTCTGCCTTCACAAGATGCCTACGTACTTTGATGGGTATCAAAGATCAAGCCAAAAAACGTAGTTCTGAGAATGAGGGGTCAGGCCCTTTATATAGGCTGAGAAGCCTTATAATTATGGTAGGATTCAGAGACTTGGTGGACAAGTCTTTGAGTAAGGTTCTAGATCTATTCCTTATAGGAATCAGTTTCCATATTGAATTGGATGCCTTGGTGGATAAGTCTGAAGGGGATATTATCCTTATCCAACTCTTATTTGCTGAGCTGTTTATTACCCTTAATATTAATTACGAAATTAATATTATAAATAGGGTTTTGGGCCCATCTGGTGGGCCCCACGTTTGGACCATTCCGGGTCTAATTAATACCACATTAAAGGTGTCTTTAAGGCTTACTTTTAGCCCATATCATTTGCCCCCCAACTTCTAGGAAAACTGATCAGGTTTTCCTTGAAGTTTTAACTGCCTTTCTTGAGACTTGGGTCAGGGCTTTGTACACTAGTGTTTCACAAATGTCGTCTTGATGCAAAGTGTGGAGCGACCGACACGTTTACGACGATATGCCTTATTCGAGGCTAAGCAATTTATCTTCCATAACTTCAGTTACAGAATATTTTTCTTCAAGGAATTATCTATGAAATTCCTCGTATTTCCATATTTATCCATTTATAGTACCCACAGGTATCAAAATTCCATGTCCGTGAAGATTTGCTGTCAAAGAATCAATTTTTATAGCAAATTTCGACCAGGATTGAGTATTTTCGACCAGGAATTCGGCCAGGAATTCGACCAGGAATTCGACCAGGAATTCGATCAGAATTCTGGTCGAAATAAGGCCTTCTTTAGTTTCCTGATCGAAGAGATTTTCGACCAGGATTCTTGGTCGTTTCGACTAGAATCTTGGTCGAAATAAGGGTCCAATTTTGTTTTGGTCGAAGGGATTTTCGACCAGGATTCTTGGTCGTTTCGACCAGGATTCTGGTCGAAATTAGGGCGTTTCCAAAGCTTTGGTCGAAGGGTTTTTCGACCAGGATTCTTGGTCGTTTCGACCAGGATTCTGGTCGAAATAAGGGCGTTTCCAACGCTTTGGTCGAAGGGTTTTTCGACCAGGATTCTTGGTCGTTTCGACCAGGATTCTGGTCGAAATAAGGGCGTTTCCAACGCTTTGGTCGAAGGGCTTTTCGACCAGGATTCTTGGTCGTTTCGACCAGGATTCTGGTCGAAATAAGGGCGTTTCCAACGATTTGGTCAAAGGGTTTTTCGACCAGGATGCTTGGTCGTTTCGACCAGGATTCTGGTCGAAAGAAGGGCCACTTTGGCTTTGGGCCTATTCTTATTGGGCCTCATAGGTTTATTGCGTATTTTATAAAAATACCTCTTTTTTTTCAGAATGGGCTTGACCTCATGGCTGTTATTGGGCCTGTCCGGGCTATTCAAATCCAAATTTAGGATCTTTTGTCTATGATATTTTTCAAAAATATCTATGATTTTTTTCAAAATATCTATGATATTTTTCCAAGATATTTTTCTAAGAATGTCCTAGAATTGGGCCTTAATATGGGCCGGTTTCATGGGCTTTTACTAGGTCAACTTCGGAATTTTGACCTGTCACTATAGGTTTTCTGACCGTTTGGAGGAATTTTAACCGGCTGAAAAGCTGTATATAAGAGTGAGAGTGGAGAGTTCACTTTCTTATTCTCACTTCTACTCAAACACTTCACTAGAAATTCTCTCTTTAGTTCTCTTTATTTCAAGGCGATTTCCGGCGAGAGTTTTTATCGAAGCTCCTCCCCCTCACGGTGGTTTCTGGGTTTTTCCTTGAAGATTTCTTCACATCTTCATACTTTCTGGGTTTTCTTTGAAGATTTCTTCAAATCTTCATAGTTTCTGGGTTTGCTTTGAAGATTTCTTCAAACCTTCATATTTTCTGGGTTTTAGCGGAGCTTCAAACCTTTTTCCAGGAGCATCAATGGAGGACAAAGCTAAGTCCCGTCTTGCAAAAATGAATTCTGCCTTCTCCAAAGGTACGATCACCATTCGCTCTTCTTACACATCTCTAGTAGACATGTTAAATCAACATGGAGATGATTACCCTTCTTTGTCAGAATTAGATGCGTATGACTGCTGTAGCTCGTATCATGATGTTGAGGAAATCACTAGATATAACAAACTTTTTAAAATCAAGTCACCTTATAAACTTGTCCCAGCTGAGCCAGGTGACAGACCTTGTCACTGGAAACCCAATTCTTTGTGTGTTTATAGGGAGAGTTTAGTAGCTGGTCTTCGCTTTCCGTTTCATGAATTCATTCCTAGACTTTTAGCCGATGTTCAAATTAGTCCATGTCAACTCCCGCCAAATGCGTGGAGAATCATATTATGTTTCATGGTTTTGTGTCTCAGACAACAACTCCCTTTATCTGTTGCGCTTTTTCGCAAAATTTTTCAATTTTACAATAGTCCTGCCACGAACCCTGGCTGGGTATATGTTAAGCTCCGCCCTAGAGTTCCCCCACTTTTTAATGGCAAGTCAATCCCTGATAATAATACGGGCTGGAAAAATGACTTTGCATACTTAGAGTGGGACGGAGGTGATTGGGGCACTCTCTTTAGGCAGACATTTTCGAGAGTTTCAGACGGAAGCGCTAAGGGAATCGTCCTTAGTACCGAGGAACAGGCCGCTTATAATACTCTGACCCAGGCAGATGGTAGTTCTATTACGTGCCTAAGCCTTTTAAATGAGGAATCTCTAAGGGGAGTAGGCCTTTCCAGAGTTTCTGAACGGGGTAATTTTCTTACTAATCTTTGCCATTTACTTTTTTACTGAATTTATTCCAACTCGTTTTTGGTTATTCTTGCAGTTGCGAAGTTGATTGTGGAGGCTGCGCCCTCTCCTGATGAAGAGACTTCCAGGATGGCTCGAGCTAAGAGGGCTGCTGACCCTCGAGGGAAAAACACAGAGCCTGCTTTTCTACGCCCTCACAAGGTCCAGAAAGGAGACTTGAGGTATGGTGACATAGCTGGATTGGAGGGGAGCTCCCAGGTTAACGTCCAGTCGACAGTTTTTAGGCCTCCCTGGGGCTTCAGAAAGCAGGATTCTGTGGTGGGCTCTACCAAGCACTCCATGGATTGGTCTTTGAACTCAATCACCACTCCTGACTATAAGGACATGGTCCTTAATGGAGGTATTGGTGAGTCAGAGGCGCTTGGTGCTCAGGCTATCGCTGTGGTGAGTCTCGAACTTTGTCTTTTCAATACCTTAACGGCTTAGATTCATTATTTGATTTTAATGCTAACCTTTCATGCAGGCTAACGTCCATTTCCAAAGCTTGGTTCATAAAGCCAAAGCTTGGAAGGAGAAGGCCAAAGGTTTTGAGTCTGAGTCTCAGAAGAAGACTCTCCACATTAACTGACTGGAAGAGCAGCTAAAGAAGAAAGATAAAGAGATGGTTGGGATGCATGCGGAGCTAGTTGCTCTGAAGGATGACAAGGAGAAGCATATTGATGACTATCTGGATTCGGATGAGTACAAGACTCTCATGGATCAGCATGATGAGATGCTCTTTCCTAGCCAGTTTACTGATGGGTGGACCAAAGCCCTTGAAGCAGTTCTGAGGTAGCATCCAGGGTTATTCTTGCCTTCTGCTTTTCCTAGCCCTCACCTTCCCAGTGCCTTGATACATGAGCCTGGTTCTAGTGAAGAGATATTCGGGGAGGATGATGCTTTGGTCAAGGAGCATGCTACCGCCACCACTTCAGCCTTGGATCCCGAGCCTCCTCTAGCTCAGCCTGGTGCTGTTAACTCCGCTGATGATGGGTCTACTACTGAGACTAGCTCTGAGGATGCTTCTCCTGCTAAGGAGGCCCTTTAGGCTCTATTTATTTATCTTTTGTTTTTCTGAACTCTGGGTTTCTACCATTGGACTTGATAGCCTTCGGGCCTTTGTTTGTGTAACTTTTAACTTAACTATTTATGCAGTTAGTTTCTGTTCATTTTTCTTGTTTTTGTTCATAATTCGTTAAACTTTAGAATTTTCGAGTACTTGGCCTCCTGGCTGGTACTAAACTCACAAGTTGGTTCAACATTCGTCTTTCGTTTGTTTTAACAAGAAAGAATAACTAATAGAGAAAACAGAATAAATTCCATTATGCTGTCAAAGGACATCAATAAGATGGGTTCAACCCTTACATAGATACTCTATCTCTTACTGGGAGCAACATGCTCTATAATGGTTTCATTCGAACCTTATTTCTAATAAATAGATAAAAGTCTAAGCCTTTGTCAAAAGAACTTAAACATAATAAACTTTGAGGTTCACAGCATGCCAAGTTCGGGGCACCTCAACCCCATCCAAGGTTTCTAACTTGTAGGATCCTCGTCCTAACACCTTTCTGACTAGATACGGTCCTTCCCAGTTTGGTGCTAACTTTCCTTTTTGGCCAACTCCTGAGGCTTCAATCTTCCTCAGAACCATGTCGCCTTGTCGAAAGAACCTTTCCTTAACTCTCTGGTTGTAATGAAAAGAGGCTCTCTTCTGATATTCAGCATTCCTAGCATTAGCTTCATCTCTAACCTCGTCAATTAAGTCAAGGGCAAGTCTCATCCCTTCTTCATTAGTTTCTGGCTCATATGCCTCGACTCGAGGTGATGCTTGCATGATCTCCAAAGGCACAACTGTCTCGGCTCCATAAGCCAGCAAAAATGGGGTTGCTCCAGTTGTTACCTTACAAGTGGTACAATATGCCCAAAGTATGGGCAGCAATTCATCTACCCAAGTGTTCCTAGAGCGTTCGACCCTCTTCTTCAGTCCATCAAGGATAATTCGATTAGCTACCTCAGCTTGCCCATTGGCTTGTGGATGTGCCACTGAGGTAAAACGGAGCTCAATCGCATTCTCTTCACAATACTTCTTATACTCTTCATTATTAAACTGCGTCCCATTGTCTGTCACAAGGATTCGTGGGATTCCGTATCTGCAAATGATGTTCTCCCAAAAGAACTGGGAAACTTGCTTGGTGGTTATCTTGGCCAGAGGTTTAGCCTCAATCCACTGAGTGAAGTAATCAATGGCCACTATCAGGAATTTCCTTTGTGCTGAAGCCATGGGAAAGGGTCCAAGTATATCCATCCCCCACATCGCAAATGGAATGGGAGAGTTAATCGAGGTCAACATCTCAGGCGGTTGCCTCACAATTGGGGCATGCTTCTGGCATCTCTCACATCTCTTGACATAGTTTTGTGCATCAGCCAACATCTCCGGCCAATAGAACCCTAAATGAATTATCTTGTGAGCTAGGGCTCTGCCCCCCAAGTGTTGCCCACAGATCCCTTCATGAACTTCCTCCAATGCTTCCCTTGCCTCTTGAGGCCTTAGACACTTCAAGTACGGGATGACAAACGACCTTTTGTACAGAATACCATCAATCAAAGTGTATCTCAACGCTCTTACTGAAAGTTTTCGCGCCTCCATGGCATTGTCTGGGAGCCACCCGGTCTCAAGGTGTGCCTTGATAGGATCTATCCAAGAGCCTCCTATATCAATTGGTGCCACTAACTTTGCGTTAACGGTCGGGGCCTTCAAGACCTGAAAGTAGACACTCCCAGCATAATTTTCTATCTCAGAAGAAGCAAACTTAGACAGGGCATCGGCCTTAATGTTTTCTTCTCTCGGGATGTGTTCAACATAACACTCCTCAAACTGAGACATAACAGCCTTTACCACCCTCAGGTATTTCGCCATAGTCTCATCCTTAGCCTCGAATTCACCATTTACTTGGGATACCACAAGCCGTAAATCTCCACAAACTTTGAGATTTTTGACCCTCATGATTCTAGCTAAACCCAAACCAGCTATTAATGCCTCATACTCTGCCTCATTGTTGGTAGTAGGAAAATCCAATTTTAAAGCGTACTCAACTGTGAACCCGTCGGGGCTTTGCAAAACCAAACCTGCACCACTAGATTTTGTTTTTGATGCTCCGTCAAAATAGAGCACCCAATATTCCTTCAGATCAGGTGTAAGTTCCTCTTCTTTTTTCTCTTGCCCAGGGGTAGTCATTATCTCTTGCCCCCCGACTTCTTGGTTGTTAATAGTGCATTCAACCACGAAGTCAGCCAATGCCTGAGCCTTGATGGCTGTCCGAGGCTTGTATGTGATATCGAATTCTCCTAACTCAATCGCCCATTTGATTAGCCTTCCACTGGCCTTAGGGCTATGCAATATGTTCCTCAACTGCTGGTTCGTCAGAACTTGAATCTTATGTGCCTGGAAGTAAGGCCGCAATTTCCTTGAGGCAGTTACTAATGCCAAAGCAAACTTTTCTATGGGTGAGTAATTCAACTCAGCCCCATGCAACACTTTGCTCACATAGTAGATAGGTTTCTGGATTTCTCCTCTTCCCGAATAAGAACAGCACTCAGGGCTTGTTCAGATACCGCCAGGTATAGACAAAGGGTCTCCCCAGGACTTGGTTTGGTCAACAACGGGGCTTCAACCATGTACTTCTTCAGTTGTTCAAAGGCCTCTTGGCTCTCAGGGGTCCACTCAAAATTTTTTACCTTCTTCAATGCTTGAAAGAAAGGCAAGCATTTGTCACCAGACTTGGAGATGAATCTTCCTAAAGCTGCTACCCGGCCTGTCAACTTCTGCACATCTCTTATAGAGCGTGGGGGTTCCATGTCTAAGATCGCCTTGATCTTGTCGGGGTTGGCCTCTATGCCTCTTTTAGAAACCATCAGACCCAAAAATTTGCCTGATCCAACGCCAAAGGCACACTTGGCTGGATTCAACATCATTTTGTGGTGCCTCAGCACTTCAAATGCCTCTCTGAGGTGTTTAATATGGTCCGCTTTGACCAAGCTTTTAACCAGCATATCATCGACATAGACCTCCATGGTTTTTCCAATTAGATGGGCGAATATCTTATTCACCAATCGTTGGTAAGTAGCTCCCGCATTCTTTAGACCAAACGCCATAACAAGACAGCAGAAAACACCAAAGTCAGTTATGAAAGATACCTTTGGGATGTCATCCTTGTGCATCTTAATCTGATTATAGCCGCTGAATCCATCCATGAAGCTCAACATCTCATGTCCAGTTGTGGCATCTATCAACATATCTATTCTTGGCAGGGGGAAACAATCCTTTGGGCATGCATCATTCAGGTCAGTGAAGTCTATACACATCCTCCACTTCCCATTCGCTTTCTTGACCATCACAGGGTTTGCTAACCATTCGGGAAACTGAATTTCTTCAATAAAACCAGCCTCCAAGAGCTTATCCACTTCTTGCTTAATGGCCTCTTGCCTTTCCGGAGCAAAATTTCTCTTCTTCTGCTGTATTATCTTCCGATTAGGGTCGACATTCAATCTATGAGTTATAAGTTGGGGATCAATCCCTGGCATATCAGCTGTTGTCCAAGCGAAAACGTCGCTATTCTTTTGTAAGAACTCTATCAACTTGCCCTTCAGGGGTTCTTTCAAAGAGGCTCCAATATAAGTCACCTTCTCAGGGTCGCCTAGCTCCAGAGGGATAGGTATTAAGTCCTCTGCTGGCTTTCCTCGGTGTTCATCATCACCACGGACATCCATGTCTTCAATCGGGAGTACCTGCCCCCCGATTCCATCAGCTCTCAAAGCAGCCACATAGCAACTCCTGGCCATTTTCTGATCTCCTTTCTGTTCCCCAACTCCATTTCTGGTTGGAAATTTGACCTTCATGTGATAGGTAGAGGCAACAGCCTTGAATGCATGAAGTTCGGTCCTCCCTAAGATTACATTATACGTTGAGGCAGCCTTAATTACCAGAAAGTTCAACATCTGGGTGGCTTTCTTAGGTTCTTGCCCTATTGTCATGGGCAGCTGAATGGTCCCTTCAACCTTGGACTCAACTCCATTAAATCCGTAGATCGGCATGTTAGTCGGGGTTAGTTGAGAGTCAGTATACCCCATCTTCACAAAAGCGTCATGAAACAAGATATCGACAGAAGCTCCATTGTCTATCAGGACCCGCTTCACTTCCGAGTTTCCAATTACAGGAGTTATGACCAACGGGTCGTCATGGGGGAATTTCACCCCTTCAAGGTCTGAATCATCAAAACCAATCACTGTCTCAGTCTTAGCACGCTTCGGGGCTTCTCCTGTGATGTGCATCACTTCTCTTGCATAAGCCTTTCGAGAGTTTCGGGTAGAGCCGGCTGCTGTTGGTCCTCCCCAAATCATATTGATTACTGGCCCTCGAGGCTGTGGGTTACGATCACGATCGTTATCCCTCCTATCGTTGTCTCTTCTATCATAATCCATTTTCTAGGTTCCACGGTCTTCACCCTTGGTGAACTTGTTTAACTTTCCCTTCCGGATTAAAAATTCAATTTCATCCTTTAACTATCTGCAGTCATCTGTGTCATGCCCCACATCCTTATGGAATCTACAATACAGATCTTTGTTTCTCTTTTCGGGGTCACCCCTGAGTGGTTTAGGCCAGCGAAAGTCCTTATCCTTCTCAATATCCAACAAAATTTGGCTCCTAGGAGCGTTCAACCTTGCGTAATCAGAAAACCTCGGCCCAAAACCCTTCTTGGGTGATGACTCGGAGTCCTTGCCAGCCCGGGGATACTTGTCCCTAGCGTCGTACTCTTGCTCTGACTTTCTTTTCTTTGAATCATTAGAGCCTTTGCCATTACCTCCTGTGGTTTCCTTCTTCATGCTGTCCTCAGCCTTGATATATTTATCGGCTCTTCTCTGGAGCTCGGCCATGTTCTCAGGAGGGTGTTTTGCCAAAGACCTTTTGAAGAAGAGGTCAGTGGTTCCGTGTTCCAGGGCTACCATGGCCACCTTATTTTCCAGATCGGTGATATTCAACGTCTCTTTGGTGAATCGCTTGAGATAATCCCTTAAGTTCTCATTTTTTCCCTGCACCACATACATAAGGGATGCAGAACTTTTCTCATGAATTCTCCCACTGATGAATTGGCTGATAAAGGCAGCGCTCAACTCCTTAAAAGAGCCAATCGAGTTTGCAGGTAGACGGCTATACCATCTTTGAGCCATGCCTGACAGAGTTTGAGGGAACGCCCTACACTTTAAGGCATCACTAGCAGGCTGCAGCAGCAGTGCGTTTGAGAATGTTCTGACATGATTTGCGGGATCGCCCGTTCCATCATAGGCCTTAATAGTTGGCATCTTAAATTTCCTTGAGATGTGGGCATTCATCACCTCCTCAGTAAACGGAGGTGTGGGATCGTCAGGGTCCCCAAGTGGCATCAGATCTTTGGGGTTGCTTCTGGGGGTCTCCACCCTTGTCGATTTTTCGGTTCGGGTATCAGCCCTCCTTTGCCTTCTTGAAGGCCTCTCCAAATTTATAATGGGGATCCTTTCTGCAGTTGGAGGAGGCTGAGTTTGATTCAACCTATCTTGTTCTCTTGCAATATCGTCCTTCAATTTTAAGATCTCTGCCTCATAAGCCTTGATTTTCTCAGCAGTTGTCAAGGGGAGTCCATCATGGATTCTTCGTGTTCTTCTTAGAGGTTCCTTGCTAGCACGTCGCCTCCTCAGGGCTTCATCTCGATCATCATCCTCAGATGATGATGAATCATCAGTATAGGGACCAGAGTAATCATCATATTCTCGATCCCGGATCTGTAAGGCGTGTCCGCTTGGTCCAGGTTCCCTTCGTCGAAGGGGGTAGTTAGGCAGCCCATACATAGGGTTGGTGTTTAAAGGGAGATCCGTAGTATGGATGTGTACCCCCGTGCGATCAACGTTACCAAGAGGAGAAACCACCATCTGGAGAGGGTTAGTTTCTTGGCTTTGATGGACAATCACTGAGTGGGTCCCCTCTACATGGGGAGTCGTCCCTGGGGGCTGAATGGGCAGAGGTTGAATGACCGTCCCTGTTGATGGGAGTATTTGTCCTTCCTCAGTGACGATGAGTGGATCAGAAGTGGCTGGTGAAGCAGAGTTAAGGGGCACGGCCTCGGTTGATGTTGTTCTTCGTGTTTGAACCATGGTTGATGTTGTCTTCCCACAGACGGCGCCAAATGTTGTGGAATAAAAACTAGGTTACTAGTATTGCGGCTAGGGTTGATGTATTTAATGCAAAGGTGTGTGAGCTTCGTGCTTTAATGGCTGCTCTTGTGTTCGTGGCTGACTCTACCTTCACAAGATGCCTACGTACTTTGATGGGTATCAAAGATCAAGCCAAAAAACGTAGTTCTGAGAATGAGGGGTCAGACCCTTTATATAGGCTGAGAAGCCTTATAATTATGGTAGGATTCAGAGACTTGGTGGACAAGTCTTTGAGGAAGGTTCTAGATCTATTCCTTATAGGAATCAGTTTCCATATTGAATTGGATGCCTTGGTGGATAAGTCTGAAGGGGATATTATCCTTATCCAACTCTTATTTGCTGAGCTGTTTATTACCCTTAATATTAATTACGAAATTAATATTATAAATATGGTTTTGGGCCCATCTAGTGGGCCCCACGTTTGGACCATTCCGGGTCTAATTAATACCATATTAAAGGTGTCTTTAAGGCTTACTTTTAGCCCATATCATATATCAAATTTAATATTTTATCCAGAATAAATATACACCGCTTCCATTATGTTGGGATAAAAAAATATTACTATAATGAAATTATTATTTTATTGAATATTACTTCATTAAGATTCAACTATTTGGCAATACAATGTATATCCAAGTTATATATACCCATGGGTATTGCTATCATGAGCAACGTTAAGGTAGTTATGGTGGATCACAGTCATTGATGATATTACCTACTAGTAAAATTAAAATTCTTTTAATAATGCTACTCAGCTGATCAATTTTGTTGATTAGTCTTTAATCTTGACCAACACTTGTATATATCCTGGTATACAATAAGTGCAATTCTTAGTTTTTGTCATATATCGCATGCATTTGCTATTTATTTCAATAAAACAGAACTTAACCATTCAATGAAAACAATAAAATTTCAACCAACTACCAATTTTTTGGCATAGTTTTATGTTAGCAAGTGCGTCTTAATTAGTGCGCACACAATTTCACGCACTCTCAAAAGCTTACAGTTACCTAGCAAAAAAATATGCTACTACTATTAAAAACCTAGCAAAAAGAAAAAGAAGCTTACAGAGCCTCTAGGTATCTGTAGACACTAGCAAAAAGAAAAAGAAGCTTACAGAGCCTCTAGGTATCTGTAGACACGCTATATTGATTTTAAACTAGTATCATAATTTCAAGTTATTTATATTCCTATATGTGTGTTTCTATGTAACTAAACACAGGGTTGTCTAGAGGAGGATGGGTAAGGAACCCAACAGCATAGTGTCCCAAAATTATTAGGGTCCCAAATCACAAAAACCCATTTATATAGGTTACATAAGTCCATCTAATTGTCAACCAATTGCACCAAACATTGACCTTTTCAGACTTCAGCTTCAATTACACACGTCTAAAATCAAAACCTCCTCTAATATCTTTTCAAATATAACTATTTTATATAATTTATTTAAATTTTAAATAAATTAAAGGCCCAATTTTATAATTAGCACAAGGCCCCTGTAAAGTTTAAGACGGGCTGGCTAAACAGCAGAGAAATTAAGCTTAAACAAGAGACAAGAACAACAAGAGCAGGGTGAGCAGCAAAGATTACTTAGCATAAAAAGTCCTTTAATCCCGCGCTTGATTTTTCCTGTATGTATAATAACGTGTTAGTGACTTGTGGGTGAAATTAATGACTTGTGAGTGAAGTTGGCCATGGCCGGCTTGGTGTCCATGCCCTCTTTTTTCTGCCCAAGATCAATGCAAAAAAATGAATTGGCCCCTGCCCAAGTCCAACTACACGGCTCCCCAAGCATTAGTTGGCCTTAAAGATTAATGATCTCATTTTTGAAAAGAATCATCTACGTATAATCCTATATTATGTAACTTTAGGTGACATGAAAACAACGTCAATTTTTCTTTGGCAAGGCTATGCTAGACATGATTGACCCACAAAGGAAATTTTAAAATCCAAAAATACATCCACAAATGTGTTATGTGTTGTTGTCGACCATGATTTGGATTTTGGTGGGGTGCTAATGCTTATGCACCCAAGTTGAAAGTTGAAAGGCAAGAAACATATATACTACTAGTGTAATTATAAATATTCCACCATCATTTTACAACTTAAAAGAAAAGCCCATCTGTCTTTTCCATTATGATGCTTTAACCCTTGGGGTCGACCTTGGTGTGAAATGCTTTCATTTTTTGTTTGATGATTAATTCAGGGTTGTACACGGATGTTACATATATATATAATGCGCATGTGTGTGCGAGCGTGTGACGAAAGGGTTTTGAATAGGTTGATCATCTGATTTTGTGGGTGCATGTGTATGTAAATCACTTGTATATATGGTCAAAAATACACCCAAAATTGAAGTATAGAATTAATGTGTATTTCTTACAAAAGGTTTTTTTTTTAGCTTTCTTTCCCTTCACTCAGAATGCATGCATGTTGCTTAGATTGTTGTTGAAGAGATGATGCCACATTTCCATATTTTAGCAAGAATTTATTCCTCGACACTAGTTGGTCTATCTTATATGCATGCTCTTTTGATAGACATTTATTCTTCAATTGCGGTTAATATTCTATTCCTCCATCACCAAGGATAAGAATAATATACAGAAATCAAGTCCGATTTATATAGGAATGAATTCTACATGTTTCACTCACATGAAAAATGATAAATAAAATTGTAAGTAGTGATGGAGTCAAATGAAATATTGGAGGCCTTAGGTTGTGTTCACTTGGAGAGAATGGAATGAGGTAGGAATAGAATGAAAATTGTAAACAAAATTTATGAATAAAGAAGAAATGTTGGGGGAAATAATGAACAAATATAAGAGAGAGAAGTTTCTTATGATGAAAATTGTAAGGAAAATGATGATGATGGAGAATGGAGCATTCCTTCCAAAACATGTAAGTTAGAAATTTAGTTTAAATTATGTGGAAAGGAATGAAGAATTAAACATTTTTCCCAATTTTTACCAAACTAATTATATAATTAATTTTTTCTTAATATGTGTGTTAAGCCGCTAAATTGAGATTAGAGATAGTGGAGGGTACAAAGGAAGCATTATTGTTTCTTACGTTGCGAGAATATAAAGCTTTAACATGCTTTTCAGGGAAATGACAATGAAATGGGAATTACATACATATGATACTTTCTCAAATTATAGATATCGTAATATGTAAAGTCTTTGGCTTATTTGAAGGCTACTCTTTAATTATTGTTCCAGTGGGTAGCACTGGCACATTTACATACACTTTCATCACAGTCTACTTGAGCTATACACAAAGTTGGTCACCTTAGTTTAATTCAAAAATCATGCATGATCAATGATTTAAAGCGAATTTAGAATTTACAACACTAATTTCATTAGTGATTTGTACTTGCTTGTATGACTTGCATTCGATAAAGCATAACTTATGAATTGTATTATAGTTTATTAGTTAATGATTATGGACAATATATACTGCTATAAGATTGACTAATCAAAATCTCACACCTACCATTAGCAGTAATTATTTTACTAAACCAGATGCTGTTTTTACACCTATCGTTGGAACATAATTATAATTTCGTGGAAGTCTAGCACTGAATTATTGCGTCTATTTTTAAAAACAAAGTGAAGGATGCCTTTTGAATTTTTCCGAGTGTGTATTTTATCTTCCTTGGTGAAATTTATTAAGTATTCTACATTTTTCCTGTTATCTGATCGCTGATTTTAATTTATTTACATATTCTGCAAAATACATGAATTTGGGCTACAATTGGTATTATGTTTGCCCAAATACATTTTATCTAAGGCCCAGTTCAATTGATTGTACAACCCAATAACATTTCAGCTACAGCCATCAATGAATTTGAGCCTACATTAAATACATTTTTTAAATTCTTTAGCATGTTGAAATTAGTTTCAATGTTTCGTATGTATGGGCCACCCACAACTTCAAAATTTGTAGAAGCTGGTGTCTATCTCATTATAGTTATGAGTTTCAGCTCAAACAAAAATTAAATTAATACCCAAAACAACGAGGCCCGTTTGATCACTAAAATTTTTGTATCAATCAAGTTGAAGATTGAACCAGTTGATATAAGTTCTTACAAATGATAATATTTGTCACGAACAAAATTTTATAAAAGTATACGAGATCTTGATTAATTTGTTAATTGTTGATTAATTGTTTTTTCGGTGGTTATTTGATTCGATTATATTATAGCAGGGTCATAAATCGCTTTTTTTAGAAGAATTGGTAAAAATCGGGTTAACCGATCAAAAATTGGCCGAATTGGTATAAATCAGTAAAACACATACCAATATATTTAATCATAAAAAATTAGAAACTTGAATAAAATTTTTAAAAAAATGATTTTCATATACAAAATTCTTAATTTAGACAGTTGAATCAAGTAATATCTAAAATTTTTCTCTCAAATTGACTTCCAATTCTAAAGTTAGATCTTATAAAAACTTGTAAATGTGATATTCTGCGATAAAGTCGGACAGTAATTGAGCTTTCATTATCATCTGCGGCTTGTATTCGATGTGGAACTGACTTAGCTCGATGGTCCATGTTGTGAGTCGACCTGTCATGTCGGGCTCGTGCAAAATTCTTTTCAAGGGTTGGTTTGTCATCACCTGTATTTCACGACCTTGAAAGTAATGTCTCAACTTTTTACTGGCGACAACGAGAGAGTAAACCAGCTTTTCTACTTGAGGGTATCTTGTCTCTGCGTCGCGTAATGTGTAGCTGATGTAGTACACGGGGTTTTCTTTTCCTTCATCTTGTTTAACCAGGATGGCGGCGATTGTTAGGTCGCAGGCCGAGAGATATACTCGTAAGGGTTCACTTGGGGACACTCTTGTCAAGATCGGGGGCGAGGTAAAAAAGCTTTTGAGTTCGGATAGACTTTTCTTGCAATCCTTGTTCCAAACTAATTTTGAATGCTTCGATGCCCCTTTGATGACCTCAAAGAAAGGAATGCATCTCTTTGATTATTGTGGAATGAATCTTCTTAGCACCGCGATGCACCCTGTGAGGGACTGTACCTCTTTAAGAGTGGTGAGCCCCTATCAGAGAATGCCATTGCGCGCTCGGTCAGGAGATAGGAAGGATCCGACAGAAGTACGAAATTTCGATTGTTCAGAGAATCAGATCGGTTCTAATAAACACAAGTTGTATTGATGACCAAGAAAACTTTGGAGAAGAAGCAAGGAAAAGCACTTGTCATTCGTTGGTTATTAGTGGCATCCCGAAACGTCCGAGTCGAAATATGGCTGGGGTCTTTCATTTCTAAGATCGCTTTGATTTGATTGGTTGCATGAGAAGAAAACCTAAGAATTTACCGGAGATTAGGCCAAAGGAACATTTACCAAGTTCAGCCTCATTTGATGTCGCCTTACATTTTTGAAGGTTTCTCTTAAATCTGCGACATGGTCTTTTGCCCTTTTCGACTTCCCAATCATGTCGTCGACATATGCCTGTAGGTTTTGCCCAATTTGCGAGACGAATATCGTATCCATCATCTATTGAAATGTCGCACCGGCATTTATAAGATCGAAGGGCATAATTTTATAGGCAAAGACACCTCGATGAGTGATGAAAGCCTTTTTTTCCCAATCGTTTATATCCATTTTGATTTTCTTATAAACAGAGAAAACATCCATAAATGACAAGAGCTTGTGCCGGATGTGGCATCTATGAGCTGTTCTATGTTGGGAAGTGGATAATGGTCCTTGGGGCAGGCCCTGTTCAAGTTGGAGTAATCTACACAAATCCTCCATTTTTCGTTGCTTTTCTTAACCAGGACGGCGTTGGTGACCCATTTTGCAAATTGGACGGGCTCGATGAAGCCTGCTTTGAGGAGTCGGTCGACCTCGGTGTCAATGGCCTTACGTTTTTCTTCAGAAAAAACTCTTTTTCTTTGGCACACAGGCCTCACTTTAGGATCGATGTGGACGGAGTGGTGAGCTATGATTTCGGGGATTCCAGGCATATCCTTTGGATTCCAGACGATTATATCTTTGAATTCTCGTATGAGCGCGATTATCTTCAGTTGAAGATCGGCGTCGAGGCCTTTTCCTATTTTGATGACTTTTGTTGAATTGCATGCTATTACTTCAATCTCCTCTATTTCCTCCATTGGGACACAGCTCGATTCGCCTGGGACCTCGATGAGGTCACGAGGGTCCATGTCAACGACCTGATTAATGGAGTTGTAATCCATTTGTTTGTTCTTAGGAATAGCCATTGACAAGTGATAATTGTATTTTACATCCACTTGGAATGCTTCGTATCGGCTTAAATTGATTACTTGATCTCAAGTATGTGGTGTGTTTAATGTGTTTTCATTGAGTTTTCCAGAACTAATAGTTGTAGGCACTGGTGGTGTTTAATGACATAATTGTGGTGGAATTTAGCTCGGAAACAGGAGGTCAGAAGCAGGCCAGAGATACGTTAAGAAAAGAAGTATCAAGGAAATATAATAAAGGAGGGCTTGGAGTTTAAATAACAAGAGTTGAAGACTAATTTGTGGAAAATTTGGATTTTCTGGGTAGGTTGTGTAGTCTACACTGTTTTGGCCATATCTGGAGTTCTAGAAGTTCGAATTTAGCGATCTTACAGTTCACGCGAAACTTGCGGAATTTTCTTTAAGTAAAAAGCAAAATCAGAAATTTCAGCAGAACATGGAGCGCGCCCACGCCTGTTAGAGCGCACCCGTGCTGCACCAGCAGAAAGTAGAGCGCGCCCGCGCCTATTAGATCTCGCCCGCGCTATGCCGACCTGTCCAGAATCCTGTTTTAACTCAATTTTGGTATTTTCTTGACGGCTAAGGCACCCAGGCCTATAAATACACATCTTATCAGCAGAATAAAAGAGGTAGACAGAGGAGAGACAAGCGAGAATTGGAGAAAGATTTACCGAAGATCGTAACAACTATCGGAGATCTAGATCTACATCTTTTTATTCTTTTAATTAGGCGATACTTTTGGATGCTCGTTTTGGATTTGTTTTCTAAACCTTATTACTTTAGCACTATTGTTTTTATTCAGATCTTGTTTTATATCATGTTATCACTAGATCCCATGATGACGAGCCGTTCGATTATGGACTAATCGTTGTCATGGGATTCTAATGGATTTATTTACGAAATTTAGTAGTTTGATTGCTTTAAAGATTTGTGTGTGATGACTTATTGATTTTCTCGTATGGTTGTGCTAATTCTTCTTGGATGCGTAGCTAACATCTAAGTTGTATTATTAATCTCTATTGAAGCGACAGTGGATATAGAGATTTAGAACTTGCCATGCTAGCATAGGATTATGGATGTTTTGACATGCATGATTAGTAGTGTAATTTTAACCATCTTACGCTGCCCTATGTGATCTCAATGGATAACTTGAACTTAAACCGTTATGTTTTCAAATCTTATAGACATATAGGGTCTAAACATAATTGGTGTCTGCCCAGCTTCTATCTCTTTTGTGGATGTTGAGTAGTTTGGTATGCGTATACTGAAAGGTAGCGTGTACTTATTTGTGTTGTCCGATCAGTTATCATAACCATCACATACATTGATTAAAGGCATCAACTCTAAACGAAGAATTTAATGAAGTTATGATCCCATGTTTTATCTCTCATAAATAAATTGGGTTTCAATCACATTAGTTAATTAATTCTTAGTATTGTTAAATTGCTCGTTAGTTAAATTAGTTAATCAAAACACAACTTTGATACTTGTCTTAGCAGTGAATAATAATCATACATTGTTGCATAAGTTGCATAATCTGAAATATACCAGTCTCTTTGGGAACGAACTCTACTTAATCTTATATTACTTGTGATTGCGTATGCTTGCGTGATTTTGTGTGAACAACAAGTAACATTGCCTGGCTGTCGCTTGGTCGCCCATGACCTCTCCGATGCCATAATCGGTGGGGTCATTTTCAAGTGGGGGATGGAGGTTATGGCCTTTAAGGCTGTCAAGGTTGTTCTGCCTAAGATGGCATTGAAGCTGGAGGTGGTGTTAACAACGTGGAATTTGATCATCTGCCAAGTTTGGCACTGTAGAGTTTCGAAAAGATCCAGGAGGTCGATGGTGCCTAAGACCTTGACCTCGTTACCAGTGAATCCATATAAGGGGATATTCACATTTTCCAACTTTCTATCGCCGAGATTCCTTATAGTGAAGGCACTATGGTACAGGATATCGACGGAGCTTCCATTGTCCACAAGTATCTTTTTCACTATATTAGTGCCTATTTTGGCTGTGATTACCAAAGGGTCTTGGTGGGATTCAATCAATCTTAAAGGATAGTCTTCGTCAAAAAATGAGATGATCGGCTTGAGGTTAAGTCTTTGCCTCTTTTGGGCCTCGGGATGGATGCTAAATACCTCACGGGCATATTGCTTCTTAGCATTGTTGGAGGATCCCCCTGCGGCGTGACCTCCAGTAATGACATCTATGACCCTATCGTCGTCGTGTCGGCAATCTCTTTGATTAATTGCATTGTTATCGATGTAGTAGATTCGCTGACCTCTTTTTATCTTACTCTCGATGAGGGAGCTTAACTGAAAGTAGGCCTCCGTGGTGTGGCCGTGATCTTCATAGTACTCACAATATTTCGAGCTCGGGGGTCTACCCGACTTCATCGGCCTCGGAGATCAATAGTCGAGTTAGGATTTCAGAATTATGAGGACAGTTGCCTTGTCCACCGTGAGTTTGGGGAAGTCCTTTTCGGATCTTTCTCGGGGCTTCCGCGTTCTGTCATAACAGGATTATCTTTCAGATCGGGGGCTTCTCCTATCCCGTGACCTCGAGTATGTCTCACCGTCTCTTTTTTAATTCGATCTTGGAGATCTGAAGCCGGAGCCTGAGCCTTTGTCCCACCTTTATGAGTTTTTTCTTGGCGATTGTATGCTTCCAACTGCCTCTTGCAACGTCATTCTATACTTCACGATTTGGAAAGCCGACCGGAGGAATCGAGGGTTTTTCTCAAAGTACTCTTCCTACAAGGAGCCATGTCTATGCTCGTCGATTCCTGCGGCGAGGTAATTGATAGCGAGCTCTTCCATTTCTGTGATCTCGGCTCAGAATCGAGTCAAGAAGTCTATTAGCGACTCATTGGATCGTTGTCTTACAGTCATGAGGGACGCCGTGATTTTGCCACCACTGTAATTATTGAAGAACCTTCCTTTGAACCTTGTTTTTAAATGATCCCATGAATCACTGGATCTCGGGGCAGGTTGTTGTACCAACGAAGAGCTGTCCTGCGAAGGCAAGTAGAGAAGAATTGACATCATGTTATTTCTAAGTGTCAACAGAATTCCATTCGTCCATCATAGGTGTTCAAGAACTCGCTTGGGTCCGTAGATCCGTCAAACTGGTCAATTGGAGGAGTTTTAAGATTCCTATTGATGCGTGCCCTCTTGATTTTAATAGCGAAGGGGCTCTCCATGGGTGGGTCGGAGCCGGCTTGACTCCGGATGAATTTCTTGCACAAAATTTGATATCATTTTGCAACTACGAGATATTCTCCGACCTGTCCACTCGACTCGCTCTACCATGAGGGGTTATCGTGCGAGCTGGTTTGTCTTTTCTTATGGGGTGCGCGATACGAGCTTTTGACTCGATCTTTGCCTCGTAGTTTGCGTCATCACCATACTCTGTGGAACAGTATTCCTGGGACTGGTACTCCGAGGAGTGGGTCGATAACGATGTCTATTGTTGCTACAGTTGGAGGCGTCTTATCTCTCTTCGCTTTTCCAGTCTTTCCTCAAGCTTTTTCCTCTACATTTCGAGGACAAACAACTCATCATCAGAGCCGCAAAAGTCCTCGATGTCTTCTTAGGTCTCTATGTTGGCGTTTTTTGTCTGGATTTTTTCGAGGTGAAGAATGGCAACGCTCTTCAACACCTGCTTTTCCGAGGCCGTCGAGACCCTCGTGCGAGTGTCGAGTCGGTGTTTCTTTTTAACCTTACTTGGTTCTGTGGTGCAGGGTCTTCGAGATCATTCAGCCACCTCTTCTTCTGGAACCGAAAATAAACGCCTTGGCTGGAGCAGGGCTTTCGAGGGGGCGGTGTCATCACGGGGTATAGTTTAGATCTCCTCCTCCGTGAGACGTTTCCGTGAGACGTTGCACCATCGGTTCTTCCTCTTCAATGATCATTTTTTTGATGAAACAATATCAAATGAGCTCCTTCTAACGTCAAATAGTAATCGTAAATGGTAATCAAATGTAAAGTATATGGGTCGAATAAAATATTTTATTAATGGTAATTTTCTACCATCAATTAAGAGAATCACTTCTTTTACAAAGTTTCATCCCCTTTCAAGTAAGGTGGGTCATTAATATTTATAGGGGGATTCTTGTTAATCCTTTTTCCTAACTAACTTTTACTTTAAGGAAAAGGAAAAATTATTTACAATATTTGGGCTTCGAGGCCTATGAAAAAAATTACACGGGGCATATTTACAATCTATCCATATAACTAATTTTCTAGACTAATATCTTGGCCCAATAATATTTATAAAATAACTGATAATTTTATATGTATAACTAATTTGGAAAAAAACCATTTACATATAAAAAATATTAGCTTATATAATAATAAGAAATTAATTTTCATTAAATAATCATTTTGGTCAGCACTTTTATCGTTGAACTTTGATTTCCATTTTGTACGACAGTAATTACAAGTGCAATTTCAACCTTTGACGTCATTAGAATGCCGCAAATACTTGTTATTTCGGCCTAATTGCTCCCGATCAATTTTGGAAGTCACCTGGCTATGTTAAATACATATAATTGAAGGTTGACAATCTTTTGCAAACGTATGTTGTAGCATATCGTACCGCATATTGCAGTATGTAGAGAGATGGGTCTCCTTATTTTCACATCAAAAATTCTACTGTACACGTATCGTAAAAAATTTCTATATTACGGTATGTTGCAACGTACGTTGCAACATACGTTTGCTGTGGATCAGACCCCATAATTGTAAGGCATAAGAATTGACACGTAAGAAATAAAAAATGTATGGTCTAAAATAGCAAGAATTGTGATTCAAGTTCGACGGCTATTACCAAATGACTTGATTGTACAACTTACATAAATACAATAAACAAGATAAAATTTTATACTTCTCCATGTCTACAAACAACCACCCACATGCGTAAGTCCAGTTTTCCAAGTGCAGCTGTATTGGTTGCGCAACTTGTTTATTACAAAAAGAAAAATGCATCAACTTTCTTTGTCTCTAAAGTATTGCAGTCACAAATTTGCGGGGGCTTCCTCTTTATCTCATTACAACATTAATATTTATTTTTATTTTTTTTTTGTTAAAGATTACATTAAAATAGGAGCAGATCACCCTGTTTCTAAGCCTAAAAAACAAGTTTGAATTTGATTATGTGACGACAAATAAATTCGGCATATTTTACTGTATTTTATTCGAAAACGCGACTTTTTTCTTCTAGATAAAAATTCGGGAGCACAACAAAAATAATTTTCGATAAGAGGAGCTCCTTTGTTCCGGGTCGAGCATTCAATATGGAGCTTTTACAACATCCTAAATGTTTAAATCAAGAGACTAAGAATGTTACGTGCAGTCGTATTTGAAAATCTCATCGAACCATGTAAATTTACGCAAGAACTAAAACAGAGTTTTGTTCAACAAGTAATAGTACAAGTCGCTTCATTCCATTTTTATTTTGTGTGCGCAATTGTTTCTATGTTGTTGATGCTCAGATTATATAGATTCTTGTATTGCTTGATGGTCCATGCAGAAAAAGTAAAACACATACAAACAATGAAAGCAGAAACGTAAAGTAAATTCCACTAACACAAATATAATCAAATGACAACAATACCCCCAACTTCCCATCAAATTTCACATCACATGCCCCTTCCAACAAACCCCCGCCATCATTTCTATGGTCCTTCAGGCCAACCCTATGAAACATATATGTAAAAAAAATCAAACTGTTCTTCCTCTTGGTTGGCTCTTCATACAAATCATCAAGAACTTGATCTGATTCAATTCGATCCCGATACGATATAACTTTGAATTCCCATCCTGTCCTTTGTCTTAGACCTTGAGAATCTTTGCAGCTCGCACCACTGGATTCTCACGAGCAATCGCCTCCCGACCAGCCGCCTTGTAATCATAGCTACAATCATGACGGTCAGAATACCTATGTTCCGAACAGAACATGTCCCCGCAACGACACCTGAATCCCATCAGCCCAACCTTTTTGTTACATCCGTAGCATCGGTTGACCATTTTTCGTTTAAGCTTATTTTCCCCGTTATCAGATCCGACTGATTTAACAATTAGATCTGTTTTATTCTCCTGCAAATTTGCAGAATTTGTTCTCAGATCTGCAAAATCAGATTTAATATCTGATTTTGGATCTGAGAAGCTCTCCGACAACCTCGCAGAACCAAAACTGTTCTGGTCATCGGTGACGGAGAGCTTTGCTGAAGGAAGTGGAGGTGAACATAGAGATAGAGATTTAGGGACCTTGAGTTCGGTCTCCTCTTTCTCTCTCTTTTGAGCCATAGCTTATTTTTGGTTTTGTGTTTGCTTGGGATGAAGATAGGAAATGGTTTGTTGAGATGCAATGAAATGAGAAATGCAAACAAGTCTTTGTTGTTGTTTTTGGGCTAAGAAAGAGATGTGAATTATAACAATATTTTATTTTATGCACTTATTAAATTATATAATTATTAAATAATATTATGTATGTGTATTAATTAAAGGTTGAAAAGTCGGTAATGGTTATGGAATATAGGGCCTACTTATTGGAACGCGTAGCAAGGCGGTTCAGCTGGCTTATAATGGCGAATATGCCCTTTTGGCCTTTGGTGAGGAGCAAGGGTCGTGGGGTATAATCGGGATTTTAGGTAGAGTAATGTTAGAGGACCAAAAAAGTTTCCTAAATTCTTCTCAAAAATGATGTGTCACAGCACATGGAATATTTTAATTGGGTGATTTATGTGAATATAGGAAGGTCCATCTCATTATTATTTTCACAACCAATTAAAATTAAACATATGATATTTGAGAAAGTTTTCGGTAAATTTTTTTTGGTTATTTAACATTTTTCTTTTTGGTATTGTATATGGCTTACTGACGTGTTGCTTTGGAGGCTGAGAAAAGGATAGCCAGCTTTCCGTCTTTTGATGGTAGTGCTATGTTTAGAAATTTAAGCCATACACGTTGGCAATTACATTTCTCTTATTTTTTAAGAAAATTATTACGTACATCAAATTAGCTGTACATTTTTTACATGATGTCCTGTCAACATGAGTGTTTTGTTTTTATTTTACGCTAAATGAATGGCGTGAATGTTATAATGTTACAGCCTTAGAGCAATTCCAACGTACTCTTAAATTTTTCACTACAAATAATATAATTAAATTGCCTTTTAATTATTTAAGATTCAAAATTTCTCATCACTACAAATAATATAATTAAATTGGCCTTTTAATTATTTAAGATTCAAAATTTCTCATCATCTCCAATAACATCTTTATCCTACCTCCTAACTTATTTTTTATTAATAAATGTACTCATAATATTGGGAGAGGGAAAATGATGCTATTAAAAGGTTGACAATAAGTGATGTGTATTAATAATGGAAGAGATGAGGAGAGGAGAGAGACTCTTAAAAGTGAGGAGAATAAATTGACTATTAACTATTTGAGGAAGAGTTAGAAGACTCTTGGAGCTTGGTTTTCAAGAATTTTCCTCAAAATTTAACTTAGGAGCTTGAAATGAGTAGTTGTTTAATTGTTTATCGGATTAGGGATCCGTTTGCCAAATCTTAATTGCAACGTATAAGTTACTTATTTCGGAAAAAATTTCGTATTCGCATACTTTTTTTTTAGAGAATAATGCGTATAAGAAGTTTAATAATCGTTTTTTGCAAAAATAAGTTACTTATTTTAGAAAAAAGTACATATTTACGTACTTTTTTCCAGAATAAGTAACTTATTTTTGAAAAATAAAATTTTCCAAACAGGACCTAGATTGTTTGAGCAATCTTCATAATTCATATCTTCTCTTCATATTTCCATTCCTAAATTATATTATTATATTTTTATATATAATAAGTATAAAAAGGATCTTATCCATTATTTTGGTCATTTTACTACCAAAATAATTTTCACCATTAAATATGATATTTTTAAAAATAGACGATAGGGATGGCAATCGGGTCGGTCGAAACGGGTTTTGCCAAACCCAAACCAGAACCCGAATTTTTTGACCAAACCCGAACCCGAAAAAACCCGAAACTATAAACCCGAACCCGTTGGATACGTACCCGAAACCCGACCCGAAACCCAAAAAAAAAAATTAAATATTTTTATATTAAAAATAATATAAAACATTAATATATAAAATATTTTAATTTTTATTACATATTAAATGTTAAATATAAATAATAATAGATAATATATATTAAATGTTAAATATTATGTATAAAATAATAGATATAATAACATATATTAATTCGGATTTCGGGTCGGTTCGGGTTCGGATCGGGTTTGATACGGGTTTCGGGTTTTCGGTTCGGGTCGGTATTGCCAAAACCCAAACCCGACCCGAAATTGATTCGGGTTTAAAAATCAAACCCAAACCCGAATCCAAACCCGAAATTTTCGGGTTCGGTTGGACCCATCCGGGTCGAAACGGATCGGGTATCCATCGGGTCGGTACAAATTGCCATCCCTAATAGACGATCAAGATTATATCATATTAAACAGAAAATTATAATCTAAAAAGGATATAATTAGAAAAGGTTGCATTAGAGGTAAATTTTAAAAATAAAATTATAATCAAAAAATGATAAAACTAAAAAAGATTGTATTAGAATTAAATTTTAAAAAAAATTTATAATTTGAAAAGGATAATTAAAAAAGAATATATTAGAATTGAATTGTATTATTTTTTTATTAGAATTAAAAACATTCATATTTACTATTTGGGTTATATCTTGAGATCTAGAAATCAGATTTAGATGATTTTACAATTCACGCGAAACTTATAAAATTATCTTTAATTTAGTGATGATTTAATAATTATTATTCGAATGGAGATACTCAGAATCTCAAGAGAAAATAAAATTACGAATTTTTGCATTAATCTTATTCAATGTAGAATACCTACATTGATAACGGTATATTGGTATTCAATGTAGAAAACCTAATTATATATGATTTAAATCATTTATATACACCTTTTATATTTCAATATATATACACTTTTTAATTTATAACATATTAAAATAATTTTTTTATGCTCGATCCAACAATTTTCATTTATTTATTTTAAGATCTAACGCTTCTTATTTATTTTATCGTACGGATTATCAAAGTTTTAGACTAAATCTCTGCTAGACTTATTGTTAAAATTTTATTTTGTTTTTAGTAGAATTATCTTAAAATAATAACAAGGATATTTTAATTATTAAAACGAATTATTAGTAGAATTCATAAATTGAATAGAATTTTCAACGTTAAAAATTATCAATTTTTTCTCTCTTTTGTTGTTGCGTAGGTCTAATTGGAAAATAATTGTTAAACTATTACTAAATTAAATATTATTTTGTTAATTTTTCGTGGACTGTAAAATCGTACAAATCAAATTTTAAAAATTTAAAATAGAGTACAAATATTAAATTGAATGTGTAAAGTCTTATATATATTAATTTTTTTAATAACAATTTAATATATAAAACTAAAAAAATTATATACTTATAAATATTAAAAAATGAGCCGTGTGTTACACGAGTTATAAGCTAGTATCTTCTTCGTTCTTATTTCAATCAGTTCTTTTTCATTATCTCGAATATTTATTTTTTTTCTTCTACTTTCAATCGTGCTTCCGATTTAGAGAAAATGACCAAACTATCTCATTTTCACTACCCTATGGTCCAAAATATCGTTTTGCGGAACTGTTGGCCCAAAATACCCACGCAACACGCTATGCGTAGCGTGTCCCTAGGGTACTGTTCATCATCACCCGCTGCCATCTCACTCGTCTCTCTACCATCTCTCCCAATCTCCCGAACTCTCTCCGCCTCTCTCGCCTTCGTCCGGCAACCTCCACCTATTCTGAATACATCAAAACCACTAGTAGACCTTACTCTTCATTTTACCCAACTGATGTTATAGAATATGGTCCCGCAGGGGCTTTGTAAGAACATCGCCGGAAAAACGAAGAGAGGAGAGAGTTTCGATTTGGGGATTTACAATCCGGCAAAACAAATGGTTAAACGTGGGTATGGATGTGTAGATCGTCGAAAGACGATTCGATTGATGTATAATTCGTTAATGGAAAGTACCTGTATGCTGTGAACGGAGATTTTGTTGTGTTTTCGCCATCGGAATCGCCATCAGAGTCGCCTGGTCGATGGGAGAAGAAGATGAATACGCAACTGGAAAATGGGTATCCTGAGATGTGCATTTAACAGTTGCGTATCTCAAGCTACTGTAGCATCCACCCAACAGCGTGATGATGACGTAAGGTGACATCATCACGCTTGACCCAGTTGCGTGTCTCCCTGATATGCTGTACGTGCATGCGTATCTGTGGCTTTTACTCCTTCAACAGTCGCGTGTCTCAAGACACTCCTTCACAAGTTGCGTGTCTTCAAGGCACTCCTTCACCAGTGGCGCGTCCCGTGGGTATTTAGGGCCGCCCGAGTTGGCGGTAGATATTTTTGTAATGGGGAGTGAAAAAAAGAGGCATTTTGGGCCATCACCCTCCGATTTCTACAATATTAACCAGAAAATCGTTGATTTTGACCAAATTTTTCAAAAAAACATTTTCTTCTTCGATTTCAATATTTCCTATCGCTAAATTGCCTTACATCAATTTATCGGATAATTTATCAGAAAAATCGTCAATTTCTATAACATAGTCCACATGTAACTTAGTATTGTAGAATTAGTGAATTCCTTTAGATGTTAAGTTAAAAACAATTAATATTTATCGAAAATAAAATTCCTCACTTATGTGTATAGTTGGATTGGAAATTCTAACTACATAATTATATGGCTAGTTAGTTTTAAAAAAATAAATTAATTATAAGGTTGGTTCTTGCGATGTAAAACTATCCCATCTCATGCAGGGTGAAAGACCTATATACCCATTATTGGGTTGGACATGCCTGAAATGCCTACGGGCGGGATATAACGTTCTAAATACCCATTATATACACCATTTACAAAGGCGCATCACTCAAATATGTCGCATCAAGAGGAGTGTTGATACAACATGCCATAGTGTAAGGTGTATAGCTCAAACCTTAGAATCTAACACGCCAAATACAAAAGCGTATCACTGGGTTATGTTACTGCACAAGGCGTAACACATAGATGCTCTGAAACAAAACGCCGATAATAAAAAGCAGAAACTTTTGAACTTTTGAATAGGCAAGAAATTTATTCCCTTTAATTTATATTGGAAAAAGAAATTCTCAACCCGTGATTCTACTTAATGTGGGATGGTAGGGATTCATGGATGGGGCCACCCCACATTTTCTAATTCATTTAGCTACATCTCAGGATATATAGGTATTTTTTTTTTGAAATAAACGTACTTGCTTTCATTAAATCAAATCATTAACCAATACATCATAGATAATTCCCGGAGCAACATCGACCCACTCCTGGGAGTCTGACATAGAATGAGTCACTCTAGCCAATGTATGAGCTACTTCATTCGCAGACCTATGCACAAATTGCACTAGCACTTCATCAAAATGCTTAAAAAACTGAATACAATCTAAAACGATCGTGTGAAAATATGAACGCCCCTGCTCTCCCTTACAAGCATCCGCCAGCAACTTAGAATCTGTTTCAAATATGCACTTCTTCAAGCCCAAAGCCTTTGTCCATGCTAAAGCTTCTTTCAACCATAAGGCTTCTGCTTCACGAGGTTGTACATGTACCCTTATTCTCTTAGCTCGAGCACGAATAAATTCACCTGACTCGTTTCTGATCACACTACTAACCCCTACACTGTCATCTCCTGGGAAGGTTGCAGCATCTATATTTATTTTCAGCCACCCTTGTGATGGTGGAGACCAACGTCGAGGACATGCCTGTAGACCTGTTCCTCCACTCCTTCTATCTGCCAAAGATTTTTTCCAGTCATTTAACAAGTTCACCGCAGCTGAGCAAACTCCAAATTCAGAGCCCATAATCCTATCCCACACCCAACGATTCCTTCGATTCCACAAACTCCATCAAACCAGTACAATCCATATAATCTTGTCCCGTGTACATATACTAAATAGATGCTGGAAAATTTCTGCAATAGGCCCTTGACAGTTATCAACGTTTACTTCTTGCATACCCACCCTCGCCCACACCTCCCTGGCAAACGAACACCCGAACAACACGTGGACAATATCTTCATCTTGACCCAGACACCACGAACACCTCAATTCAATTTGGACTCTTTTTGCAGCTAACTCCACAACAGTTGGTATAACTGACCGACAAGCTCTCCAAATAAAGTTTACCACCTTTCCTGGTAAGTCCAACGACCATAATTTCTTCCAAAAATGCGCTTGAGGCCACTCTTGCTCCCCTGTTAAAGCTCTGTAACAACTCTTAACACTAAACAAACCTGATTGCTCCAAAATCCAAAACCACGAGTCTTGTTGTACACAGTTTGATATTGGAACTTGCCTAATCAAATCCGCATCCCTTTCATTAAATATGTCCCTCAAAATTTCCTCATCCCAGCTAGTTCCTTCCTCATCCATTAAGTTCACCACTTTCGCATCTTTCAACTAATCCGGTGCATTTGTTGTGATGTAGCCATTACGTACACAAGGTAACCAAGGCACTTTCCAAACTTCTGTATCCACCCCATTGCCAATTCTTCGCCTACTCCCTTGTCTCACAATTGCTTGAGCTTGAAAAATACTACGCCACATATAGCTTGGATTTGAACCGAGCTTCGCGTTTAAAAAATCTTTCGTAGGGAAGTATTTTGCTTTCATCAGACCAGTTACCAACGGATTGTCCCCATTTAATAAACGTCATCCTTGTTTAGCCAGCATAGACACATTAAATCGTTTCAAATCTTTAAACCCCAAACCTCCGTTAAATTTTCCTTCATAAAGCCTCTCCCAAGACATCCATCGAATCCCCTTATTTCTCCCATTATTTCCCCACTAGAATGAATTCATACTTCTGTGAATATCATTGCAAACCTCTCCTGGGATAAGAAAAAGATTCATCCAAAAGTTAGGCACTGACTGAGCTGCCATTTTAAGTAGAACCAGCTTACCCCCTTTAGACATCGTCTTGTTACTCCAATTTTACAACTTTTGACTTACACGATCTTTCAGGAACTTAAACACATTGTTTTTTCTTCTACCGACATACATTGGTAGTCCGAGGTAATTTCTTGGATTCCTTACTTCTTGTACCTGCAAAGTGCTACACCTGGTCTCTGCATGAAGCCCCAGTATTAGGACTAAATACCACTGTAGACTTCCTGTAGTTTATGGCTTGCCCAGATAAGTTCTCATATCTCTGCAAAATACTTTCCATACTAGCTGCTTCCTGTACCGTTGCTTTAAAAAAGAAATAACAGTCATCTGTAAATAGCATATGAGATATTGACGGTGCACCCCGAGCAACCCTACATCCATGTAATAGTCCGGCTTCCTCATGTCTTCTAATTATCGAACTTAATCCTTCTGCACATAAGATGTATATAGGTATTTGAAGACATTTCATTTACTTTATCTCGATGTGGGATGCTAAAGTTTCATTTTGAAATTTCGTTCTTTATCAAATCTCGTTAAAAATCAAAAATACAAGTTTAGTTTAACACATAACTAGTTTTGTTTGGAACAAGAGCTTTTGACTATTAACATCATTTGCTAGTTTTCCTTGATGCACGAGAATGTTTTGTTGCTTTGTTCTTCAGACAACTACATGATGCCTCCTCATTTAAGTGGGACTTTATATTCCATATATAAAAGTCATTATATTTTTACAGGCAGCAAGGACTCCTATTTCATAGAAGTTAATAATACTTCCCAACTTGTTAGCTAAATCATATCACTATGTTTTAGGGCACCCATTCAACAAGCACAAGCGTTCCATATATTGTTGGAAAAATGTGGGTTTTTCCCCACATTGACAAATCATTATGAGCCTATTTTTTATTAGACATTTGTTGCGTGCATTCAACTGGTGATGCTCGGATTATGTTCTCCTCCGAGAGAGTTCTTCGAAGCATGTTTATTTACTCAAAATGGTTAAGGGACGAATGAGATATGATTGCTCAAAGTTGATTGGTCATGCCCGTCGTCGACGTGCCAAATTGAAAATGATTTATTTTATGCTCTACTATGTTCGCACTTAACAACAAAATATAGCAAATGTGGCAAGTATGGATCGAACCCAAGGGAATAGTGTTCAATACTAGTGTAAAGTAAAATGATGGGGGGTTTTGAGTTGGTTGTGGTATTTTATCAAACACCTTGCATACAAGAAATAAATTGCTAGAGAAATATGACTAAATTAATGGCAATCATCCAATTTTACCAACACAACACATTGAGTGAATAAGAAAGATAAAGCGATATTTGACCCAAGGATAATGGAAGCTCAATTATTACACCCAAACAAATATAATCAAGATATAATATACTCTACCTAACCAAGATAATTGGTGGAGCACACATCACTTAATTCTCTTCTAAAAACACTAATTTAGTGAAGCATATAAATTAGTTCTCTTGAGACTAGCAACCAATACTGAAGCACTACTAATTTAACCAAATCAAGGAATCAAACAAAGAGAGGTTAGGACAAACCCAAGGATGAGAAACTCAACCTAGGTATTTGCACTTAAAACTTGAGGATTTAGCTAAATTAAACCTTGTGCTACTACAATGAATGCACTAACAATTACGGATTAGCACAAACATTTAGAAATTAAATTTACAAGAAGAGCAAATTGAAGCAACTTACAAATCTCCAAGTAAATTCATAAACAATACAACTCAAGCATTCAAGATAGAGTGAAATATATCTTACTTAAATTGAAATAGGTTTAGTACAAGGGCCCCTTCCTTGAGCCAAATAAATGAAGTTAGTTACTCATAATCAATGCTAGATTATGAGTAATAAATATTTCTCTCTACTCAGTAACCCTAATTGAATGTTCTTGAAGTGATAAAGATGAGATGAAGATAAGATATTTTGCTTGGTGTACAACTACTCTATTAATGCATCCATTATATAAAGGGCAAGAGAGTCAAATTGCTTCCAAAAAAAATTCCAGCAAGTGCTGTAAGGCCTGATGAACGGCCGTATAGCAGCCCGTACAATAGACTGCACAATCTGCACTAAAAGAAACACTCTGCACGGCCTGTTGAACGGCCGTACAGCAGCCCGTACAATAGACTGCTCCTTTTAAACTCTTTGAACGGCCTAGCGAACGGCCTGTGGAACGGCCGTCCGAGACAAAATCTTCAAGATGATACATTAAAAACCTTCCGGCATCGCGAGCTTGCATCTTCTAACTACCCTCTTGAATCATCTTTGCTTTTAAGCCCACAATAAGTCATCTTTTTAACAATTAAGCATGAGGTACTGAAAGATGAAAAATATAATTAATATCAATAAAATTACATTCGGAACTAATAAAAATGCAAGAGAATGAAAGACAAAACGTGTATAAAATACACGTTATCAAATCTTCCCCCACTTGACCTTCGATAGTCCCGAGCAAACTAATATTAACAACTAGAAAACTAAACTAGATTCATTACTCTAAAAGAGGAAATGGTTGAACAAGAGCATTCAAACCATCGTTTAAACCCCCAAGTAGCCTTGGAGGGCGAGTTTCGTCTCGTGAGGGTTTATATATGATGTACCCACAAAATCACAAAAGTCACTAACCAACAAGAAACTAACATTACCTACTAATTAAACTAACTACTACACCTACATGTTCGTGTCGTCTTACAAATAAGAAACAAGCCAAGCATGGTGCTATATCTACTTGTAACTAAAATCAAACATATAGAGCTATTCACCATGTCATCCACTACTATGAGCTAACAACCAATTCAAGAATCAAGATAACACACCTTGTGCAAAATTTAACCATGACACTAAAGCTAGAATGAATGCACTTCAATCGTGAACACAAGACAAGATTATCATAAGGCATACATGGCTTCGCATTAAGAAGATGAAATTGTATGGTGAAAAATCTCACATCTCAATTATGCATCACACAAGTATAGGCTAGAGATTTCACTCAACTCCAAGTCTAAATGCATCCGCTCTACTTGACCTTGGATGTCCACCTAAATTTCGGATTGCACCAAAAACAAGGAATTCATAAAATGGGTTGTAACGAGGCTTTGGTGAATGTGTGAAAATTTAAGTTCAAGGGAGGTGTAAAAGTCTCGCTAGTTGAGTCAAAAATGACGCTTGCTCTCTCTATACACCAAATTCTCAAACTAAAAATCTCCACTCATTTAAAATTACAAAACACAACCACATTTACCAAGAAAATTGGGTCAAAATAAGTACAAAGATTTATTGCTTTTTTTTTACATACCCCTTTATTTTTTTTCTTTTTTTTTAGAGTGGATGCATTACATATATAAATAATTAAACACTACAAAGGATTTTGAACCACATCTAGACATACACATCAATCTAGTTTCCACTTACAATAATTAGCATTCTTCCTCTTTGCAACATCTACAAATTCCCATGCTCATCAGCCAATTCTTTCCAGGACTCAACTAGCTCAACTAGGTCGAGAGTGAAGTATTTGGCTATGACTCATGTATAAAAGGGGAAAGTGACGAAGAAAAATATGGATATAAGCTTCAAAGGGGTAACTAGGGATTATTTTCATGGTTCACAAGCTAAAAAGACCAAAATGGTTATCCTGAAGAGAATTTCCTTATTATGGTGCATCCATAAATTAAGGTTTAATGCAAGCCCTAGAGCAACAAACACACATAAAGAGGGAGAAACACACAAGCAAAAAAAAATCATCGTTTAAGGCCTCACAAGGTTTAAGTTGTAATAACATCTTCTCGATTTGATTCCATGCATGCTAAGAGACACTACACCAAATATGGCCAATTGCAACACCAATATATATTTGTGTTACAAAAAATGTTATAATAGACACAAAACCTGGTAGTCTATTGCAATATTTTTTAAAAATGTTGCAAGAAATATGAAAAGTGTTGCAAGCAAAATGATAATTTTAAATTTTATAACAATTGCAATACTTTAGCAAAAGCGTTACAATAGGCGAAACATTTTGTCAGTTTTTCCAAAATTGTAGGCGGGAACTTGTTTTTTTGCTGGGCGGGATAAAAATAATATTTTTATTATTATAAAAATAATATTATATCAAATAATTTAATTATTTATATTTTTACAATATTAATATATATATATATATATATATATATTGAATAAAAGACAAATTCATTAACAAGAAACATCATACATGAGAGACTCCAACAACATACTTGAAGGAGCCGTGATAATGTTTTGACAATTCATGGAACAGGGTAATTTAGCTACTAAATGAGCGACCCTATTCGCTTGCCTTTTAACAAACGAGACTGAGAAACCAACCTTCACATCTAGAATCAAGCGACAAGCATCTATAATTAAACCAACTTCCAGTAAATTTGCTTCTGAGGAATGTATAGCTCGAACAACACTCAGGGAGTCCGACTCGATATCCACTCGATCGTAGTTCATTGTGAGTAACCATTGAAGACCTTCAAGAATTGCCTGGGATTCAGCTTCAACTACTGAGGAGACCATAGCCCTGTAAACCGTTTTACCTGTCAGAAACGCGCCAGTGTGATCTCAAAGAACTAGCCCCATAGAAAAAGAAGGATCACCCAACTTAATGGCAGCATCAACATTGAGCTTGTATGAACCAATTTCTGGTTTCTTCCATTTCACTGGCTCGTGCACCCTAGTGGATTGAGTGGTGGTTAACAACTTTAAACGCTTGTCTTTAGCTTCTTTCCAATCCGAGATAGACTTAGCACTCCACTCCATAGCTATGGCTGCAGTAACTCCTTTATTGTCCCATACTTTTTTGTTGCGAAAAAACGAAATACTCCAAAGCACTTTGGCAATTGTCAATATTTCAGAAGATGGAGCTGTTTGTAATTTAAGAAGCAACCAACTAGGAGCGTAATCTTCTGCAGATATGTCGATAGACCATCCTGTATACTACTAGCAAGCCAAAGGAAAAGGACAAACAAAGAAAATGTGGATCATATCTTCAATATCCGAGTTGCACATAGGACAATCAAGAGGAATGCACACACCTTTAGCACTCAACCTGTTTTTAACAGGAACATTGTTCCTACAGAGCTGCCAGAGAAACAGCTTTATTTTATGGGGGAGATCGATTTTCCAGAGCTTACTCCACCCATTAGATTGAGTTACTGATCCCACACCAATATTTCGATCATGACACATTTGATACCCCGTTTTAACTGAGTAATGTCCATTTATAGTTCGAGACCAAGCTAAACGGTCTATAGCTGAGAGAGTAGGAATGTTAGTTGCCAAGATAGTTGCTGCATCACTTGGAAAAAATACGCTTAAAACTTTATCTCTGTCCCATTTTCTTTCAGTCTGCAAGAACAGGTGAGCTACCAACAAAGTGCGGTCAGTATAGTCTCTGGATTGATCAACTCGAAAACCCTCTTTGCTTGCTAGCCAAGGATACTGTATGCATCTGATAGAAGCACCATCTCCTAGAATCCACCTATAACCATGCGCTACTTCGTTTTTGGCATTGATGATCCCTTGCCAAATGAAGCTTGAACCTGGAGGCGCTTTGGCTTGTAAAATATGGATATCAGGAAAGTATTTCGCTTTATAGAATCTGGAGATCAGAGAATGAGGGTTCTGGATAAATTTCCACACATGTTTCGCCATAAGAGCAACACTATAGCCATAAAGATTACGAAAAGCTAACCCTCCCTGACATTTAGACATAGACATACCATTCCAGGCCACCCAATTAATTCCTCTTCTATCGGAAGAACCCGACTGCCACCAAAATTTATTTATCATTACCTCCATCTCATTGCATAAAGATCTAGGAAGGAGGAAAGAAGACATACAATATGTGGGGATAGAAGTAGCCACATTTTTAATCAATACCGTTTTACCAGCACGTGAGATTTTCTTAGCTTTCCACCCTTGAATTCGCTTCCATAATCTCTCTTTAATGAAACCAAAAACCTGTTTTTTTGACCTTCCGACCAATGATGGGAGGCCTAAGTACATACTGCTCTGCAAATCATTATGCACCCCTAGCAATGTTGAGATTTCAGCTTGAGTGTTTGCTCTGACATTAGAATTAAAGAAGATTCCTGACTTTTTATAGTTAATACATTGACCTGAAGCAGTAGCATAATCGTCTAGAATTGATTTGATTGCTTCCGTTTCGACAGTATTAGCTTTGAAAAACAAGAAAGAGTCGTCTGCAAACAAAAGGTGGGAAATAGTTGGAGCTGAGCTAGTAACCTTGATACCATGGATAACCTCCTCGGACACAGCTTTAGAGAGAGCCCTCGACAAGCCTTCCACGCAAAAAAGAAAAAGATAAGGGGAGAGAGGGTCCCCTGTCTTATTCCTCGTGAAGAATGGGTTCAAAATATCTTAAAAGAAAGTAATATTTAAAAATTATTAAAATTTGATTAAATTAATTAATAAACTTATTGGAGAAAATAACAAGGTATAATAAGTTTAAATTATTATTCAATAATTGAAATAATAAACTTTATTGTCATACAATTTTTTATAAAAAATTAATAATTTTTGTAATATTATAAAATGAAAAAAAAGTAATGTAATGAAAAATTGGGAAAAAATGGGGATTGGTTTTGCGGCAAAAGAAAATGAAAGCAGGCAAATCAAATATTTTATGAAATAGTTGAATTATTTATATTTATAAAATAATTTTATTAAAATTATATTAAAAAAGCTTTGAAATAATTAAAGAAATATTCAAAAATTAATAAATTTTGATTACAATCATTAAAAATTTTATTAGAGAAAGTAACAATTTGTAAAAACTAATATTAATTATAGACTTCGGAATAGATTATAACAACAAAATAATTGAAATAATCGATTCGGTAATTATAATTTATTTTTTAACATATTAATATAAATATGTCATATTTTTTTAAAAAAATTAAAAAAAAAGAAAGTATACACTGAAATTATTGAAATGATGGAGCTTAGGACTGAGGAGCGGCAAACAAATATGCTGAGCGGCAAAACGAAATTTCACAAATACAAGGCGGGGGAAATTGGGGAAATTCTCAGTAACTAAACACAGTCTCCTTAGTTTGAGTTCTTAATACTCAGTCTCTCATTCTCTCACTTCTCACTCAGTCGCTCACTCTCTCTGAAGGATTAATCGAAGTTTTGTTCAATTAAGGTCCAATTAGGTTCGATTTGGGTTTAATCGAAACCGCCTTTGTATTATATGCTTCGATTTGTATATGTATTTGTGTTTCAATTTCTATATATATTCAAGAAGATATTATGTAGTCGAATTGTAGGGCGAGTATTAAGAGGTTGTTGAGTGAGAATGGGTCTAGGGCTTTTGATTTGGTGTTAGATGATGGGTCTCCGAATGTGGGTGGTGCTTGGGCGAAAGAGGCCACCAGTCCGAGTGCTACACCTAATTTGGTCTCCTAATATTGATATCAATAAGGTATTTTACTCCTCTTCTTTTGTGTATTTATGTTTACAAAATTATATTAATGTGGTGGAGATCAGCTTCTTTTATTCTCGACAAACAGGACCAACACGACGCCGTTTCAAACTAAGAAAGCCGTCTCATAATCTCCCCTCCTCTCTCCATGGCAGAGACTCTTCAAAACTCTAACCCTGACAACATCTCGGCTTATTACCAGACCAGGGCAGCTCACCACGGCGTCGTAACGAGCGATTGGCTCGCTCAGGCTACAGCTGAGAAAGAGGAAGTTGAATCAGAGAAGTCGTTTGATTCAGGAAAGGCGTTTAGTGTGATTGATGAGTTTAATAATTGGAGGAAACAGCCTAATTTGACGGAGGCGGTTGCGGATATACGGGCTTTGGCCAAGGTTATTAGTTCCAGTGAGGCTACTACTATGATGGAGCTGGAGATTGAGCTTAAAAGTGCTTCTAATTCTCTTAAGGTATTATTGTTCTCCTGTCGGTTTTTCGATAATTAATTGTAGTTACTGTGGTTCAGTTATGCGGTTTCACTGGTTCTCGAGTTTGTTTTTAGAAAACATAATTAGATGAAAGCACAGGGTAGCAAATGAAATGAAATGAAAATGACCTTTGTTGGCATGCACAGTTTTTATTTTTAGGAGAGGGAGTAGGAATGATATTAATAAGATGATAAATGGGGAAATTATTGGTTAGGAAGAATATAAGTTATTTAGCGCTTTTGTTTAGTTTACGTATGATTTAATTCGTATTTGCAACTCAAGATCACTACTGATAGGAAGGAAAATTTAATTACATAATGCCTGTAAATAGCAGGGCCTAGGAATTGTTAAATGTACACTGCTTAATCATAACCTGACGAGACTCTTTCTGGAACACTAAAACATAGATACGAGTGCTTGACCACTATTGCAACCATGGCTTTCAATGCCCAACGTTCAACGTCTCTCAATGGTATGAAATATGAATTTTTATTATTGGGCAACTCTATGCTCACGAACCTAATTATTGTACATTAGATGGCAAATCATCATTCTATTCTAGCTAAGGTATTCTAGATACAAGCTCATAATTTTTGGTTCACTGACTGCGTGATCCAGTTCTAGCATGTTAGCCTGTCTTGGATATAATATGTTTTGCAAAGCTAACCTGGTCGCAACTTCTTCTTGTTTGGAGAGGATTTTGAAACTTTTAAGACCTGTATGGACTTTATGCTGAAATTTCTTTGTCTATCAGTGGCAAGGGAAAATCCCCTGTCTCTTCTGTTTTCGGTCCTGAGCTTAACTTTGTTTTTGTTATTAGTGTGGGTTGAACAAGGCGATGAGATAAACCTTGAATATGCGGGAACTCATGCCCTTAAACGGGACCTTGTTAGGTATTTGGACTAGGTTTTAGGAATTCTCTTGATGTATAATATATATCTGTGATGCATTGTTTGTTTTGCAAAAATACAGATTTGGGAAGCAGACCATGGCAGGACTAATAAAAGATGGATTGAGTGCACTTTCAATATATTATTATAATAACTTTCAAGATGGTGTGCGACAGGCAAGCTTTGCAACTTGAAATCTATTATTTAAGGATTTCTGAGGTTTTATATGGGAGGGGGCTCTTTGTATATTAGAGGGTTCAAAAAAAATGTGCTTGCTGTTTTCAGGATGCAATAGATCTTATAACTGGTCATTATACTGTCAAATACGGTCCTCCTCCATCCGTGCCAAATAGAAATGAAGCACTTAGTGTAAGCACTCTTCTCTGTCCTTTCAGTTGGATAAAATCGTAATTTTTTTAGCTATTTTCAGCTACATTAGTCAAATGTAAATAGAAGTAAAAAGCCAATTGTAAACCTATATATGTTCTGCTAATCCTTGCTTTTGTCGGTATGGTTACATTTGGAAAACTACATTATCTACCAGTTGCATCGGCATTGTTGATTGGAGGATTAACGGTGACGTCCATAACACTTAATCGAGGTACTCTAATTTGTCTCAAATTTCACAATAGAAACAGTGCATGTGCTTCTCAGTTGGTTGAGTGTTTTTATAGGTTTTGTTTATAAAAAAACCTTCATTTCAAATTGCTCTTGTTAGCAGCTGGATAGAACGCACAGAGCTTTTCATGATCAAGTTACAGAGGTACTATCTCGATGCTGGGTAAATTTTAAATTATTTTTGGTAAATAATATTGACTAAAACTTGTAGCAGGATAAAGATAAACATTAATGATAATTTATTGATTACATTTAGCCATTTCGATGTATAATTGAAAAAGGGGAATAGATATGAGTTTAAATTACCAGAAAAGGTGTGATTGAATGACTTGTAGCTTTTAACCGCAAGTTTTTGAGGTTTCTCGCTTGTTGCACTGTGGAGGTCCAAAAAGTAGGTGCAGAATGTGTCCGCATGTCATATGATTTAAAGCCTCCGAATTTAAGTATTGCGATGTAATTAGCCGATATGTGTTTCGACGTTAGACTTAAGTAGTACTATATCTGGGCTGTATTGACATTGTCTTGATGGATTTGTCATTATGGATTTGAAATGTCATTTTTAGGTTTGGTATTCTTTTGTGCAAGGCATATTAAAATTTCAAGCAGGAGATTGCAATTTGGACTAATAAAAAGTGTTGCAAATAAGTGTTGCTAATAAAATTTATAAATATTACAAAAGCAATAAAAATGTTGTAGATAAATGTTGCTAAAAAATCAAAAAGTATTGAAAAAGGAATCAAAATGTTGCACATAATTGTTGCAAAAAAACCAAAACGTATTGCAAAAGGTATTAAAATGTTGCAAAAAAAACATAAAGTATTGCAAAATGCATCAAAATTTTGCAATAAACTCACTTTGTAACATTTTAATTCAATAAATGTTGCAAAAAAGTGTTGCATTAGTCTGTTGTAACACCTTAAAAATGTTACTAAAACATGTAAAAGTGTTACAATAAACTCTTATTGTAATACTTTAAGATGTGTTGCAATAAGTTCAAAAAGTGTTGCTATAGAGGGCATTGGCAACGCCGGCAAATCCAACGCCGAGTTTTGGCAAAAGCGTTACATAAACATCTATTGTAACATTTTTGGGGACTAATAATACACTTTATTGGCGTTGCAATAGGCCATATTTGGTGTAGTGAGATAACCGTCATGTTCACAATTTTATTACAACAATCTAGACTCTTCATGCCATTTTAAGTATGTGTGTGTGTGTGTGTAAAAGAAGTGTGTCAAACTTATAGATTCACATCGAATTGGTAATGCTAGGCATGAAATAGGAGAAAAAACGGCTACGAACTCACAAATGTCTTAATTTTACACACAAGTAAATAAGCTTTATGACTAAACTTGTTCCCAAATGCAAACGAAACGGACATCAAAATAAAAAATCCTTCCCCGACTTAAAACATGGCATGTCCTCATGCATGACAAATAAAAATGAGGTAGAAACAAAAGTGAAAGAAAACTCCCCTAAAAATAAGCAACAAGGACCGGGACCGAAGCCAAGAAACTCAAGCATCATGAGAAGGATCCAAGGGTGGATCCCGAGAACTAGTCTGACACTGAGCCGTCATCGAGGCACAAAACTGCTTCATCCACACCCGATGCTCAGAAAACCGCATATCAACATGGTCCTTAATGGACTGCTCCATGCGCTGTAAGTAGGCCTGTTGAGGTGCAGAGAACTCCTCAGTATGACCATGATAGATGGAACCCCCTCGATCAACCGCTAAAGGTAATAGCTCAGAAGCCGGCTCCTCCTCGGTATGAATAAGAGATGAGGGACAAGGGAGCTGAGATGATTTGTGGCCCGTCCATCGAAAATTCTCAAATTTCCCTGAGATAACACCCATATTCTTCAAAATCGTGAAGTCAATAGTAACAACGGGATCTCGACCCTTTAAGCATGGAATATGAGAACAACCCGGTCAAGAACTCCCAAGCAAGAGGCAATACGTGTGATAAAAAAAAGACAGGGGAATCCATTTTCCGCCTCGAAAGCTCCAATATCCTTGCAACAAACAAATAACCCCAATCGACGTGATACCCGTGTGCAAGAAATAAAGGACCCCAAGTTCGATCATTGAAACGACACTATTAGACCCTTCATTACTATATAAGGAATTTGTCATCACACGATGAATGTAACTCAAACTAGGGCTCTTGATTTTGGTGGACTTAATCCGACTTGAAGAGCATTGGGAGTCCGAAGAAATGGCGGGCCAAATATAATTTTAGAATTGGCGGGGAGGCTTATGACTACCACACTTGTGCCCCCATCCAAACCAATCACAAAGCTCTTCCAACCGAACACTAAACCATAAATCCATCATCCTAAAAGTGATTCAAGAGGCTAAGCTTAAATCATTCCCGACTTCAACATCGCACTTCACGGTAGTAAAGAATTCATAAACCATAGCCGGACAAGTAGGCTCATCCATATCTAACCATGTAGGCCAACCGGAAGTAGTCAAAATGTTCTTAACCTCATCCCAAATACCAAGCTTTTCCATAACATACTTATCAAAATAACGAAATGGTAAAACCTTAAGCGATGAAATGGAATTATACCTCTCAAGGGCATCGAGAATGATAGGTTAGGCTTGGCGGATTGCAAATCAAGCCCATAATTGCAAGGAATAAAGGTAGATCCTTGTCCTCGAATTCCTTGCGAGTGAGAAAAATTTGAGGTTCCGAAGACGAAGAAGTGGTCTTTTGACACTTAAATTGAACATTTCCCTTGTGTTTACCCCGCTTAGAAGGATGACCACTCATGATTATCAAATCTCAACTCCAAATTACAAGCCAAATAACCACCCAATATAAGCACCAAACACAACCACAAAGAAAACCAACAATCCAACCGCTAACTCCACAACCAATCCGCAACAAAATTCAACACCCTCCAAATTCTCAATCAATATACTAATAAAGCTAAAGATAATTTACATGAATATATTTTTTTAGAGAGAAAGTAACTAACCAATTAATAATAAAATCAAAAATCAAATGCAAAATGGATTTAAATTGATTCTTGAATTTATTAAAATTGTTTAGTTAGAAAATTAAAAACTGAAAATCAAAATTAAAAATAAAGAAGAGAATAAAAATAAATAAAAGAAATAAAAGTATAACAAAAACAAAATAAAAACAAAAATAAAACAAAACAAGAGAAAAATAAAAACTAGAGAAGGGACTGGGAAATTGTTGTGCTGCTGGTGAAGGAAGAGCCAAAAGGACAGAGTAATGGAGAGTGGAGTGGTGAAGGGGAAGAGGAGGGAGGTGAAGATGGTGTAGAGTAAGGGGGTGAGGAGTAGAGTGGCGGTGCAGATGACGCGGAGGATGCGTGGTGGGTAGAGTTGATGGCGAAATAGGTGGGTCTGGTGAAGAACAGAGGTGGGAGGACGATAGTGAACGGTGGTGAGAAGACAGTGAGAAGATGGAGTGAGACAGTGAGGTGGGCGAGGGAGCAGAGGAGGAGTGGCGGAGAAGAGGATAGGGCGGTTGAGTGACGAACGGTGGTGGCCTTGTGGGTTCTGAGGAAAGGGAAGATGGTGATTGGTAGCGATTTGCAGGTGAAGTACGGTTGTGGTGGTGTGTTGAACGGAGAAGGTGCAAGAGGTAGGTGGGTGGAGATGAGATGGTGAGAAGGACGGCACTGGTTGAGGGACGGTAGGAGATCGAAGATTGAAGGAGTGGTAGTGGAGTGGTGTTTATGTTGTGGGTGGGTTTGAACGGAGGTACGCTGGTGGCGCTGCTGTAAGAATCCTGATTTTTGTAATATTTAAATGTGTAAAAGCTTATGACATTGTGAGTTCGGGACCTTTTGAGTCACCTATATTATGTAATGGAATTGATTATCTGGAAATCCATGTTGTTATATTCACTGTGAAAGAAAAAGGGAAGATTGTTGAAGGCAAGAGGCCTACTACTATTAAGATTTATAAAAAAACTTGAGACCTGAGGATTATTATGGTATTGGGAGATTTCAAGAGATTATGATAAGGAGTTATGGATATTTAAAGGATTTACACAATTAAGTACTTAAGGAATTACGAGGGAAATCTCTACGCAATAAAATATTATTACGAGGAATTAATTATGATACGATATGAATTAAGGATTAAGTGACAACCATCGGTGGAGAAATAATAATACAAGGTAAGAAATTACATGCAAGTGTCATGTAACTAGTTAGTTAGGAAAAGAAACTAGAAAAGCATAAAGTAGAAGTGAATAGTGACATGTGTGATGGGTGTTGCAACCTAGGGGACAATAGGGCATGGGGAGACAACCTAGACCCCTAGCTTGGCAACATGTGAACCTTATCTAACCCCCACAATAATTCATATCACTCATCTCATTTTATTTCTTTTCAAACAAAACACAAAACAAACTCTCCCCCCCTTGTAGAAGCTCTCGGCCGAGCCATAGAAGAGAGGAGAAGAGAGTTCTTCTCTTCATCTTTCCATCATCTTCAAGCTCTAGCAAAAATCACATAGCCTCCTTGCATCATTATAGAGGTATGGTATTAATTTCAACCCCATCCATCCATTAGATTTTGAGTTATAAATTGTTGAAGGTTGGGTCAATATTAACCAAACTTGTTTATCCTTTAGATCTTGAAGGATTAAGGTCTTTAAAGGCTCATCCAAGTGTTCTTAGTGGTTGTAAAGCTCACCCAAGGTCTTTAGCTACTCAAGAAGGTATAAAACTCCAAACCCCTCTTAGTCATGAAGTGTTTATGGTTTTTAATGTTAGATCTAGGAGTATTAATGCATATCTTGGTTATATGAGTTATGGATGATGAAAATCTTGAGGTTATATGTGGTTGATGTGATTTTAAAGCTTGTGCTTAGAGTATGTGACCCCATGTATGTTATAGAGATGAGACTTGGTGGTTTTAATGGTAGATATGATGTATAAGTTGAGTTCTTGAAGGATTAAGTAAAGATGTGTGCTGAGTAAAAAAGTCTGGGAGTATGTATTGCTTTGCAGTGGACTTTTGAACCCCTTAAACTTGTCTCCCGAGGGTCTAATACATATGGTTAGAAAGGTATTTGAATGTAGTTTCCAGAAATATAAGGTTCATAACTAGGTGATGTGTAGATTTTGAGTTATGGCCTGAGAAGTGAAGAGTGGTTCTGGAATCCGAACTGCACTAAATGGTCCACTTGTGAGCCCTCTTTAAACCCCTAAAAATTTATGTAGGATCATGGAAAAATTAGGAGAGCTAGTAATTGCAGTGGTGAAGGCTACCTAAAAAAGAATTGGATTAAAATATGTATTTTTCAATTTTATAAAAATGTTAGAGCGAGGTGTGCGCAAGTGAAAAACCACTTAGGGGATTAGTTTAAAGTAGTTTTAAGAATATTCACTTGAGTTTTGAGTTTGAGGAATAGATTTGAGTCGAATGGGTAACGAATGTGATAATATGGTGACACGGTCATATGAGGGAGTTAGTGGTCATAAGTGGAGTCGTTAAGTTGGTCTTACATCTTTTAAAACCTTATGATTAAGTAGCGTTGTTAAGGCACTAACGTACGAATATTGATTATGTATAGATTTCCATTCCACTCCGCAAGCCCGACCACCCCAACCGCACCAAGGCAAGTTTACTTTTCAAAACTTACATATATAAGGACTTTCACTGTTGTGTTTGTAGCTTTCAATCGTATTATATGATTATGCTTATTGAGGTTATTATGAAGTTTGAGATATATGCACATATATGTTTGTACCCCCTTGAACTTAGAATGAAATGTTTTCCTCGGACAACGACTCTAGCAATAGAGGTCGTAGAGGTCCAAATATACCATTGACCGGGGAGCGGTATATTATTATATCGTGATTAAATTGCGAAAACCCGAAGGGTCATTCGGGAAGTATCGTATACTTAAGTATTTATTTTTATATTATCATAAATACTCAAAAATACCTATCTTGGATTAAAAGCTTATTTAATTAAATAATTATTTTATTAATTATTAATATTAAATCTTAAAATATCAATTATTAATTATTGTTCATTATTTTAAAGATAAAACTAATCCAAGATACCTTCGTCGTTTTTAAACTCGAACTCTTTCGAACCCAAAACGTTTTCGAAAACCCCCGGTCAGGTTTGCTTCTTGTACGATTTCAAGAATTATCGGTCAACCGATGTCGGACCTCAACTACTCAGTTTTCATTCAAAATCAAGTTTTTAAAAGAAAAAGAAAAAGGGACTCTGGAAGGTGTGGGAATCGTTGACGAACGATTCCCGGGATGTGTAAGCGGCCGTGAGCCAGGCGGTCCATCAATTATTATTCCGGCCCAGGTGTTGCCGAAGGATGATTACGGATGTAGTTTTCATCGAGGGTGATTACGGATGTAGTTTTCACCCGGGGATAGTTACGGATGTAGTTTCTATCCTTCTACCGGTAGAGAAGACCCGCGGATTATCGGACTTGGATGTGGCGACTGATCATCGTCAATCCCTGTCAGGTTTTATGTTTTCTTTAAGTCCCATTCCTCCACTTTGCTTTGACACTGCTTCTTAGGCCTATGTGCCAAGTTGCCGATAGTGTTATATTTTGATGAGAAAGATGTTGACTTCATGCAGTATTTAGAACTGCAAGTTTACTTTGAAAACAAGGGCACGTATTGGTGCACCTTCGAAATTTATCAACAATGACAAATGATTTTATAACCGATTGATATAAACGAGTTTAATAACTGCTAAACACATGTAATGTTATATTGCTTACCTTATACATATATTTCTTGCTGAGCTATAGTTGCTCACTCTTGCTTGTTTTTAAATTTACAAACACAACAGCTAAGAGAAATGGCAAGACCCAGACAGACTGCCCGAAAGCAGGTGACTAGGCCCGAGGCAGCAGTTGAGATTCCACCGGTAGGCCCCATTAGCCGGATTGGTTGGCAACTTTTGTTAGTACGTTTTGTTTATAAGTATGACCTGTGCAAAGCAGTGTACCGTAACAAACATTCAAGCCGCTAACACCGCTTCATATCGAAGTGTTGTTGGTAGCATAAATGCTATTTAATTCGGTCTGTAATAACTCTGAAACTTTTACTTTTGCTCAATCAAGTGTATGACGTTTATGAGACTCTAACCTGTGTGTGTGTGTGTGCGGTGTGAGTTTTATTGCGGGGTCGATGGCTGTTATATATATTATGTGCAAGAACAGGTATGTTATTAATGGAAAATGGACCGTGAGCGCCTAGATCTCCGACCTCGGATCTGGGGCGTCACAGCTGCTCTGTTGGTCGGAGAAGATGGTGTGGGCGGCGATGAACGGGGTGGTGGTGTTGAGGGGACGAAGAGGATGGTGGTTGCAGGAGTGGTCGTTGAAGAGAGATGTGCGGGTCTGTTGGTGAAGGAGGAGGCCGAATGGGTGGAGGAGACAGGGGAGATAAGAGATAGGGAATTGTTTGCTCTTTTGCTCTCTTTTGTTTTTTCCCCCCATTTTTTTAGAAGATTTGCACGGCCGTGCAACTATGCACAGGTAAAGTAGGAGAAGCGCTGTTTTATGCAGAATGCTCCTAAAATCTCACGGTCTGCTGTACGGGTTATTGAACGCGCGTACAGTTCCAAAAATTGTATAATTTTTTTTTCTTTTTTTTAAAGAGACCACAAATCCTTGAATAAAACATTAAATCCTGAAAACATGAAACAAACACTTCAAGGCAAGTGTGCAATAATATAAATTATAAAAATTAATATTAACGATACTAAATATTATCGAGTGGGCCATATATATATATATATATATATATATATATATAACTCCATTATAAAACTCATTAGTTACACCACAAAAATACATAATAATTAATTATTATATATTTTTGAGTTGTTTTCCTTATAAATTAAAAATAGATGAAAAAAAAAGAACCTCCACTCACTAATATTTAGATCAATCCTCAAACCCACAATATGCATAACACCCTACATAAATGTAAGTGAGGAGCAAAATTTGACACACGCATAATATAGAAATACATGTGTACCTTGGGTTGCCTCCTAAAAAGCGCCTTTGTTTAATGTCGTTGGCTCGACTTCCCGGATGTGCCTCATAGCACCAACACACAACTAACAAAGAGAGAGCTCATCCATGAAGTGGTTCCACTACTGAGATGACATCAACGGTAGATTCTTGAAATCCTTCATAGAAAGGCTTAAGATGATGACCATTCACCTTGAATTCTTTGTTTGTAGATAAACTTCGCAAATCCACCGCTCCATCAGGGTAGATTTTCACAACAACAACTTCCTGAGCATTAACTTGAGACGAGAGTCCCATAGGCATTGTTACGAATTTCCTGAGCATTAACTTGAGACGAGAGTTGTAGAGGAGAACCTTTTGCCCAACATAAAATGATTTAGGAACAAGCAAACGGTCATGGAAGTCTTTCACTCTAGCCTTATACGATTGAGCATTCTCATAGGCATTGTTACGAATTTCCTCCAATTAAAGCAAGTTAAGTTTTCGATGAGCCCCAGCAACATTAAGATCCATATTGCAAGCTTTGATTGCCCAATAAGCTTTGTGCTCTAACTCCACGGGGAGATTGCAAGATTTACCAAAAACCAACTTGTAAGGAGACATGCCAATAGGATTTTTAAATTCCGTCCTATAGGCCCACAAAGCATCTTCAAGACGAACACACCAATCTTTCCTAAAGGGTTTTACCACCTTTTCAAGAATAGACTTAATCTCCCGATTAGAAACTTCGGCTTGACCATTAGATTGAGGGTGATAAGCTGTTGCCATTCGAAGATAGATCCCATAAGATTTAAGAAGATTCCCTACCAATTTGTTACAAAAGTGTGTACCTTGATCAGTTATGATAGCTTTAGGAGCGCCAAATCAATTGAAGACATGAGATTTGGGAAATGCAACAACCGCCTTACCATCATCCTGTAATAACCCTAACTTTAGAAATGCTACACTGCTTAAATGAATAGTGATTTTGAGGATTTAGGGAAATGGTATGTAGGTACCCTATAAGTGAAACAGAAAATGAATAATCAGAAACTATATTAGTGTCGTAATATGAAAATGAGTGACTCGAAACGATGACGAATTTCAGAAATTCCTGAGTATAGATTTTTTAAGATGTTTGATTTCAATGGATCACTATTGTATTGGATATTAAAGAGTATGGAATATGAAAAGGGTGTATACTTTGAGGAACATGTAAAATTAGGTTAAACTAGGGGACTATTAAGTCAAGGGAATGCCAGAGGAATTTGGATTGTTAAACAATTTAGAACCACTTGGATAATGAGGTATATTCGAAACGAATCGTAATTAGAAGAATATGGAGACTAAGCAACCAAGATTAATATTATAACAAGGATATACACTACATTACCAATAACCAAAATCATTAAAACATTATTTACAAAATCAAAAACAAGATTATAAGATCATCTCTTATGACATCATCAATGACATCACTAATTATGTCACATTCCGCTAACTTTAACCAAGGATTATTTAGTAATTACTTGAGGATTATCTTTATAAATCATACAAAATATCTACCAAGAACTAGATAATCTCCAACCAACACAAAATCTCTCCATCTTTATCCATTATCATCCATTCGGCCATCAAGAAAAAAAAGAAGGAAAAAGAAATTTCAAAACCCTAGCATCAAGCCATTAAAACTCAAGGAAAAATTCAAGGAGCTTGTTTACATATATACTAAGGTATGTATTAAATTTGAGAGCAAACAAACTTCATTTGCCTAGTGAATAAATTCATCAAAGTTGATGAATGAATAGTGATGAATATTAACTTCAAGAACTAACTTTGTTTTCTTGATTTCTTTGGAGGATATAAGCTATATTAAGGTGATATAAAGGTTATACAAGGTGTATTAAGGCTTGTTCACATTCCAAGGAAGGTATACTACTTGAAACCCTAGCTTGAATATTGAGTTTATGGTTGGTTTTTGGATTAAGTTAGTGTAAAGTATGAAATCATGGTTATATAAATGTTTATAAGTGTTTTGATGGATTATGGAAGTGTTGTGTGTTGAAATCCATGGCTGGTATGATGACCACATGGTGTATGGATTGATGTATGTGTTGGATGATGAGTTTGGAGGTGTGAAAATTTTGGAAAGTATGAAAGTATAGCCGTTATAATGCCCGATTTTCGTTAAAGCATAAATTACTTGTTAAAAACAGAACATCCCGAATCTTTCAAGGTCAGTAGGGCACACCAAAGGGTCATGATAGGGTAGATCTTGGTTCATAGATCGTTTTGATATAAAGTACTTAAAAATCTCATGAACGGTTTAGGAGATATGGCCAAAACATTAAAAGTGGTTCAAAAACGAAAGTACAGGTTCGTAACTTTAATTGAACACCCTTAACATAAGTGATTCAGTTACGAATCCTGATAATTAAATAATAGAGGTTTTAAGGGAAGTATAGGAGAAGGTCTCATGTCGAAGAATAATTTTTCAATTTTACAAATATGTTTAGATCAAGGGTACGTTAATGGAATTCCCCTTAAACGGATAAAGGACAATTTTCTCGAGTTAATGGCCGACTTAAAAGTATTTAAGACTCAATTATCTACTAAGTGTATAAGATAATGACATGCCTTGATAGGGGACTAAGTGTCATTAAATGGCGGTATTAATAAGAGTTATGTTATGGTGTGCTTGATACGCTAAAACGAATGAGGAAATGATTGAGAATTATTAAAGGTGTTAACTTTGAACCCATGGACATTATACTTAAATATCTTTGATAGGGTTATACAAAGATTAGGGAATCAAGTGAGTTAAATGGCTAGGATAAGTATTGTTAGTAATAATAATTATAATGGGGCATATTTCTAATGATGATCCTTTTCGTTCTTATAGATACTCGAGACGAACACCGGATCATTCCTTTTGGGATTAGAGATCGAGGCAAGATTTCTTTTATCCTTATTTTGATAAACTGTTTATGTATAAAGAAAAGTGGTTTTGCTAGATAATATATGAATCTTATATCATTATATGGTTAGGGATATTCCCTGTTTGTTGAGATTAGTTAATGTGATAATGGATATGGATTATGGATATGGATTATGGATATGGATTAGGAGTATGGATATGAATATGGATAGAGCTAATATAACTTATGGTTTAAAGAGATATGAAAAAGAATGGTATCAGTTGTTATCTAGGGTTATATGGTTTATAATATTCTGTTAATTATAATCTTTAAACATTTGTGATTTAATAAATATTATTTGATTATCATTTAATACTTTAAAAATAGATGGAATAGCTATGTATTTAAAAGCATATTTGACTTCATTAAATACGGAGGATATTTCTAAACTTATTTCAAAGTATTTTGAATAATTCTGTCTTTTAAGTTAATGATCTCAGGTTTCTTTAAAGGGAGTTATATTTAAAGTATAATGATATATGTATGGATAAGGGTGGAAATGGAAATGAAATTCTTAAATGGAATAATGATGTCACAAAAAAGGGGATTACAACATACTTGCGTAGGTGGCTGTGTTTAGCATAGTCCAGCATCCATCATTTTATGAGGAAGTAGTGGAGAACCTTCCTCATTATTTTATTACGGCCCAACGGATGCCGAAGGAGGATGTAGTGGAGAACCTTCCTCCAGGGATGATTGCCATTCCTTCTACTAGTAGTAAACAAGGAGCAGGTACGATTAGGTGACTGATCATCGTCCTAAAGTATCAGGCGACAGTGGATACCCCCAAAACTTTTAAAGGAAACATTGATAATGATTATAGACTGATATACCGAAGGGTGAAAGAAAAATTTGGTATGAAATGATGGACTGATATTATATGATTTAAAGAGAAACTGATATTATATTGTTTTATATATTTTTTTTATAAAGGAAAAAAAATGAATGGTGTATTGAATAAGTAGCGATTAATTCTTTTCTTAATTATTATAGTGGACTTTTCGTTTATTAATATATATATATATATATATATATATATATATGTTTTCACTTTGATTCTGGTTTACAATATTATCTTGCTGAGCTATTATAGCTCACTCTTGCTATTTATTTATATAACAGCTAGGGCAGATGCCGATACTTCGCACTATACCCCGCAAGAGGGTAAGGGCTTTTGAGAGAGTGCTGGCGCCTATCCCTAAGGTAGCTCTTGTAGGACGGATGGGTATTAGTAGACATATGTAAATTAAGTGTGTAAGCTTTTGTAATAACTTTTGGTTGTTGAAATGCTTCTTCTAGAAGTAATATTCAGCAACACTACTTAAGTAAGATTCTGGGTTGTTATAACTCTTTTAACTTTAAACTGTTATTATTATGGATGTTGTTCTCTGAGCATATGACTGGTGTGTAATATTATAGTGTGGGGTCTATTGTGTGAGTATTAGCAAGTATTGATATTTCAACTGTCAAGAATATAATGTTATTAAAAATGGAAATTGGATCGTGATGACCTGGATTCCTGACCCCGGATCTAGGGGCGTCACACATCCGATTTTGTTGCCTTGGCCTCCACCCACTTAGAGACATAATCAAAGGCTAAGAGAATATAGAGATTTCCATGAAAAGAAGATGGAAATGGCCCCATAAAGTTTACGATAGCATCAGTCTCCATGTTCTTTTTGGCCTCCCACCAATAATTGGCCTCTCCCTTTAGTAGGTAAGTAGCAAAGACAGTCTTCTGGGCCTCATTGATATTCAGAATCTCGAAAGATTTTTCCATTTCCTTGATCCAGGCCCTCGCCTCAACGGGATCAGCCGATCCGTGGAACTCTGGGGGCTTAAGGGACTTAAAGGCCCTGAAGGAATTTGCCACTGAAGTGTTGTTTCCTGGTGGTGATTGGGGGTGTTGGTTCAAATTCTGCCTAAGCAGATCCATAAACTGACTCATGGGGTCTCCGCCCTGGTTCTCCCCTTCCTGCTCCACTTCAGTTTCTCCCCCTTCTATTTCCTCCTCAAAGTCTTCAGAGTACATGGGTTCATCCTCTGCTCCATACTGTGAATCTTCTTGCTCATTATAGTCCTAATCTTGCTCTTCATTATATTCATGGTTTTCCTAATGTTGGTTGTGACTCTCTTGGTCAGTAGATTCACGGGGGTTAGCCCTAGTGCCCATTCGTCTTGGAGGCATTTTACTAAAAATTTGGACAATTATACATTAGGTTCACTTACCTGCTTTAAAGGATTTCTCCTCGCAAAATTCGTTACATGATTGGATTTAGGATCCCACAGTTCTATATCGCATGGCAACTTAATCGAAAGCAGTACATATGCTAATAAACTCGTGATTGCATCCCAACAAAATTGAAATAATTGAAAGGGAAACAAATATATACCAGGTACCCAAAAGGTACTGTGATGCACGGTTTTTAATGATTAACGAAAATTCGGCATTACGACGGCTATGTTTACGCGATTTCCAAAGTTTTCACATCACCGTGAATCAATCAAGCACTACACCCCATCAATTCTAACACATGATAACATCATGACTAGTCTAACAACATCTCATCTCAACCATCTCATGGATCATAATCCATACAACAACCATAATCAACTAATAACATAGATCTAAGCATAACATAGCATACTAACACTAAATTACCCATAAAACTCATAAAACTCAAAATGATACTAAGGGTTTTTGAGCTTGTTACCTTCCTTAGAGAGTGATGTATCCTTACTAAGCCTTGATCTATCCTTGAGTGACATTAAGCTAGCTATATCAATCAAAAGAAAAATCAAAGGTTAGTTCATAAGAAACACTATTCACCCTCATCTTTCTTGATTTCTTTGAAAATGGAAACCATGGAATTTGGACTTGAAATTTATAGGATATGAGTTTCTTGAATTATAGAACTCACCTTAAAAGTTTCAAGATCAAGTGATGGTTGGAAGTGGGATTTCTCCCTTGGAATTTCAAGAGAACCGAATGGAAGTATCAAGAGAGAGTTTGTGTTGCTTGGTTGATTTTTTTTTTTTGACAATAATGCATAAAGTGAAGTGGTTTAACATAATATCTCATCATTGGTTGCTTTAATAAAGTGATGATGCACTAGATGATGTATTTGGCATGGACATGTGTTGATCATTGGATGGTTTACAAGTTAACTAAGGTTGGATTGACTAAGTACTTGGTTGCTTCACTTGTTTCTAGTTAGTAATGTAACTAGATTGGTTGCTAGATATTTTCTAGTAGCTTATGCATGACTCTTGTTTCCTCTGCTTGTTTCTTTTGTCCAGTTATTGCTCATTTCGATTGATCGTTCGTAGGAATATCTCACGAATTTCTAATTAGGGTTTTACCGGAAACCTTCTTAATATTAATACTATCATTCTCCATCTTTCTTACTAAGTTTCGAATTTAAATTCCTTAAATCCCGTCATTAAATCCTTAAGTCTATCAGTGTCCAGGGATTTCTCGGAGAAAATAAAAGTGCGGTTTTTCAGAATCCAACAGCTTTTACATACACTTATTTTCCCCCTGGATCACTAATACGAACTCGGAAATCCGTTCCAAATACTTCTATATAGTGTCATCTCATAATATTCTCATTTCCACCAAAGCAATATTCACTCTTTATTCTTCCTTTATTCCCTATATTTATGATAACGTCCTTGTTCTCTCTCGGGCGTTCCTTAACCCTTTCACGGAACCACTGGACTAATCGTTATCGATCTGGATGACATGAGAATATTCTCCTGCTTGGAATTGCCATATCTTATTCCCCTAAGAGATAGATTATTCTTATCTAAGTGGTCAACCATTAGCATTCTTCAAGACATATAAATATTTAAATCGAATTCCATTCATTTATTCAGAAGATCAAATATTACATCGTAGCCGTAACCAATATTCATTCTTACATCATTATATAATAAAAAGTTTTAATTATATCCAAAATCTGGGTTCTTACAGGAATGTTTTGAATTTCTTCATTTTTCTCGGCAGCTTCCAACAGCAAGCTTTGTGGTGGTACTACCCCTCGAAAAACAGGAACCTCTTCAGTAGGTTCCTCTGGCAGCTCCACTATCATGATGGTGTTGTGTGAAGCCTTTTCAAACTTCTGTGGCTCCAGCCCATGGCTTCTCATTAGGGCTTCCCCCTCAGCCTTTTCCTCATCTTGGATAGATTTATCTACCCTCTCGGTAGCCTGCACGGCTTTGTTATAGCATTCCCTTGATTCATACTGACATCCTTTCACACATCCAATGCCATTTGGAGTAGGGAACTTCATTGAGAAGTGATATATTGAGGTTACCACTCTCATATCTTTTAACACCGGTTTCCCAAGTATAGCATTATGAGAGATGTCTTCGTCTACCACCATAAACTCAGACATCTGGGTGGCCTTGCAGGGATCCACACCCAATGTCAACGACAACTTAACAATTCCCATGATTTGTACTGGGTTACCGGTGAACCCATATAGCTCATTATTGGTAGGCAGTAATTCCTTATCCAGAAACCCCAATTTCTGGAAAGTGGTGTATGCCAAGATATTTACTGAACTTCCATTGTCAATCAGCACTCTGTGCACATTCATCCCATAAATACTTACGGTTACCACCAAGGCATCATTATGAGGGTGGTGAACCAACTTGGCATCCTCCTCAGTAAAAGAAATATCATCGGTTTTCCCTTTGAACAGCTTAGGGGGCCTTTCGGCAAGGTGGAAAACATTTGTAAGGGGCTTTCCCCTGGCTTCCCGGGCATACCGGTTCCTGGAATTCCGGCTGGCACCCCCCAAGTAAGGGCCACCAAAGATAGTGTGGATGCTAGGAGCTCGGGTAGTCCTATCCTGGTTTCCCGGAGTTTTACCTTTGTTGTCTCTCCCTTCCTTGTACTTCTTAGCCTCTTGAGCCACAAATTCAGTTACGTATCCGTTTCTGATCATTCTTCAATTTGATCTTTTAAGTGCCTGCAATCGGCAGTCTCATGACCATTTACCTCATGGAAAGCACGGTATTTCCCCTGATCCTTCTTTCCCAGTGGGCCTGCCCGGTAGGGCCTGTGGAACAGTCCACTTTTCTCATTCACTTCAAGAATATGGCCGATGGGCACAGTCAAAGGAGTATACTCTGAATACTTCTGAAAATTCACCCTTGGAGTGAGTCTGTCCTTGGCAGAAACTCTATCCTTGGTTGTATTGACAGCAATAGGGGCAGTCTTGTCATCATAACGAAGGGCTCCCAAACCAGCGGTACCATTCCCGGAAGCCCTCTTATTGGAATCCCTTTTAGGGCTGTAAGAACGATTTCTCTTGTTTCTGTTCCAACCCCTGGAATCTTTGGATAACTTTGCCATTGACTCCTCAATCACCTTGTGGCATTCCGCCTGTTGGTAGAACTCAGCTAGCGTTGCAGGCTCTCCAGTTTGCAACACTTTCCAAAACTCCGTTCCCGGCCTAACTCCGGCTATCATGAAATTCTTTAGAGTTTCATCAGAAGCCTTCTTTACTTTTGGCACTTGTTCATTAAATCTTTTGAAGTATTGCCTTAAAGTCTCACGTTCATCTTGCTTGATATTAGCCAAAGTATTAACCGGTGGGGCATAGTCCACGGTAGCCCTGAATTGAGAGATAAATTGGTCTCCCATCTTCCTCCAGGACTTAATAGATCCTTCAGCCAATCTTTTAAACCATTGGTGGGCATTCCCACTCAGAGTGGAGGCTAGCAATCTGCACCTAGCCAGGTCTTCCACTTGGTACACATCCATCTCCGTATTAAAACGGCTCAGGTACTCAACAGGATCTGAGTTACCATTGAACTTCAAATTGGTGTTCATCTTAAAGAACCTTGGCAGGGGTGCCCTTTTCACCTTCGCAGAGAATGGTAAGCCAGAAATGACTCCAGATTTGAATTTTTTCTCCTCCTTGATTTTTTCCAAGGCCTTTTTCCAGTCAGAAATTTTGAACCGTCCATTCTCACCATCTGAAAGCATGTCACTTCCAGAATCATCATCTTCATAAGTTGTCTTACTCTTCCTGGGAACCGAACTCTGGTGTGAGCTGGAATCCTGGCTGGTACCCTCATCGGTAGGGGCCCTGGTAGAGCGTGATTTCCTACTCCTATGTCCAGAGGAGTGACCACTTTGTCTGTAACTCCTCCTGCCTTCAGATTTAGACCTCCTGGAATTACTCCTTGGGGGTACCGAGTGGGATCTCTCCCCGCGTTCCCGGGAACCCTGAGTGCGGGAACCCCCATTATCATCTCTTTCATCTTTGTTTCCAGTAAGACTTAGTTTATAATGAAGGTCTTTGTTGGTCAGCCTTCTACCAATTCTGTCAAAGACACTCAGGCTTCTAGTCGGTGAGCCTTCGGTACCCTGGGCTTCCGGGTCATCCGATTGGTCACCCTCATATTCTTCAGCTTCGGGCTCTTTTGCCTCTTCTCTATCAGATGGAGCATAGTCTGTATTGTTCTCAACATTATCTTCAGACTCAAAGTTCAGTCTTGTCGGAGTCACGTTCTTTTTTTTTTGACTTCGACTTACACTTCTTTTGCCACCTTTTCATTTTCTCGGAAACTTTTTCCAAGTTATTAACCCTTTCATTCATCGTGACCAAATAGTCCATAATGTCTTTATTGCTAACATTACCATTGCCACTTTTGTCTCGTCCATTACCATCCTGAGACGGTGTCTTATCACTATCTCAATTGTCACTCGCCATATCTCCTCCAAACGGCGATTTTTGAGGCCCCTCCTTCGGGCGCCAATTATTGTGGGAGGAAATTGTCACAACAAATTAGGAGGCCTGTTGCTGGAATAGCGCCAATGAATACGGAATCGCCCAACCACCCAGTGAGGCTCGTAGTTGGAGATCAATGGCTAGCTGTCCGGAAAGGCTCACAGCTAGGGGTTTCCGAAGAACACGGGGGGTGGTTCCTCGGAGGATTGGACTGAATTCACGGGATTAGAGCTCAAGGACCGTGCAATGATGATGTGTTGGCCTACCAAGAACCCTAATGAAGATGTGTCACACAAGAGTATACGTGCTCTATGCTTACTCAAGGTGTCAAAGTGTCTAAGAGATCCCGTAAACTGCCTACATACCACTATTTATAGTGGATCAAGCCCGTATGTAGTTCTTGAAATGATATATTCAGTTGTTTGTGATGAGTTATCCTCTCTCCAGTGGGATAATGACTGTTATTTCTGATAAAAATCGTGTATGATGTATATTTTTAGGTTACCAAGCTGTTATGGTAATGTAGGATGATTATTGTTTGTATTTATCATGATTTTGTATCATTTATCAAGTATATATGACATATATCCTCAAATAACTGAGCGTATATCTATTTAGGAGTGTTTTTAGGTGATATAGACGTGCTCCTAAAAAGTAGGAGGTCTGCCTTATCCAAACTAGCGGCCTTATCAGGCTTCCGGTGGAAGCTGGGGGTGCCGCCCGGTAGCCTGGCTCCAGTACCCCCTCCGGTAACCCCACCATGGAAGCCACTCTGGAAGCCCTACTGGATGACTGGTAGTGGTTATAGGTTATCCTCAAGGGGATGCCCTTCGGACCCTAAGCCACACATTTCCTCACTGCCATGTACATTGTAACCCCTAGGGCTGCCATGGGCCCTTGAAAGCCTGACAGATTGCTTATTTTCCTCTTTGGTCTGGACCCTAATCCTCTAGTGGGCCTAAATCTAACCCATGCAAGATTTTGGTCACAACAAGTATATTGATCAATATAATATATAATAGTTATGTTATAACATATATTTAGATCAATATACGATATTAAAAAATTTATTTAAGATTTCATATACATGCATGGGTCATTAAGGTTGTCATATTTTACATCGATTGAAGTATTTAGAAAATTTTAAAATTGAGTTAAAAAATAATTCAAAATTATTCTGTAAAAAATATTTCAATTTACATAATTTTTTATTGAACTTCTGTATAGTGTAATAAATATTAGACTAAAACGAAACATTTAAGTTTAATATTGTATGTATATACATATATATATATATATATATATATATATATATATATATATATATATATATATATATAGAAAAAATGATTGAGACAAGCATAAGATGACTTTTAGTCAATATTAAGAGATTTTGTAATATGTATTAAAATATAGTCTTATATATACGATCAATTTTTTACAACAAAATCAATAAGTTTACACACGTCTCTATTATAAATGGACAATTTTATGAAGATAATTATTTATATTAAACTCAAATGTTAAATTTGATAATGTTCATTTCCTGCAATTGAAAATTAAATTAATAATTTAACAATCATAAGTATTTATGTAATTATTATCTTATGAATACTTATCCAAAATTTATGAAAGCTAATAAAATTATAAAATATTTGGTTCAAAAAACTGGTATGCAATATTACAAAATAACTATAAAAATATTCGATAGATCGAAATTCTATCGTTTATCATATTTTTAATTACAAAATTATTTAAATATATACAAATTCGGACGAGAGGCATTATTACGAATAATATGACACATTTTTTTTTTTGAACAAAAAGGAATCAATTCATTAATCAAAAGCCATACGGCATTTACAAATACAATCGGCACAGACGCTTAAGTAGATCGCTGTTGAATCCTTCCTAGAGGCAACCAAGCGATTTGAAGATGATTGAAAGTATATAAAAGCAGTTTTTTCCATCGAATTGTTCTGTGTAAACGACCATAGATGCGATCCCATAGTAACCTTCATCCCTGAATCAAAACCATGAAAATCTTGCCGATGTATAACCTCGGCCATGGAACACGCCAAAACCCAATCAAAACAGAAACTCAAACTCTCACAAGGAGAGACTAACAAAACCCAAATAAATTGGGAACTTATTAAAACCCAAATAAATTGGGAACTTATTGAAGAAACAAGATATGAAACAAGAAAACGAAAAGGGATTGGGGCTCTCCACCGGTGAAGACCGATGAAAGCCCCCTCAAAACTCTATGATGGAGGCTAGGGTTTTAGTATGACACATTTTTCTTCTCTCTTCTTAAATCTCACTTAAGAACCAAGATAAAAGAGTCTTGGAGACTGGTCGAATGATGTGAAGAAACAAGAGTAATCCATGATTATTACATACCCAGAACTCACAACGCATGCAAACAATTAAATCTTTCCTAACATGTTATCACGGATTTCCGGTGGCAGTGCAGGATCCCAAATTATTGTCGTTGTCCTAGAATCCATGTCACCAAACGTCGTCGGAAAGTTCTTAGGTCCCATGTCCTTAAAAGTGCTCGAGAAGTCCTTAAAAACTGAGCTCACTGTATCAGCTGTACTAGATTCTATGCCAATTTGTATGAAGGTAACAACTGTAAAAATAATAATAACCGTGACAAGTATAACTACGAGAATAAAAAATTTAGGATTGTTGATCATCCAATCCTGGATCCATGAGCGGAATGTCATATCTCCATATTTATTTGGTATGGATTTCGCGTTGTCATTTGTAACTTCAACTGATCCTTCTTCAATATCAAAATGATATGAATCTGTTGTTGGCAGAACTTGGTAACGGTTTTGCTGTGAAACTGTGCTGCTGACATTGGATGCTTTCAAGTCCAGGCCTTTTTCGTAGTGCTCTGAGTATTTTTGCTTAAATGATGTAACAATGTCTTCAATGATCTTGCTCTCTGTACGAGGACTGTAAATTTGAGATGATAGGCCATAACCAATCCCAACTGGACTCGGTCCAAGGTACCATGAGTCCGGCCCATAGGAAGCCCGGACTGGGCCCGAACCGGTCTAGTGGGCAACCCAGCCACTGAGAGCGTAAGAGCACGGGAGACACGAGTCATGACTAGGGTCCTACATGACAGCGACAGATAAGGGAATCCTAGTATTGGCACAATCATGTCCCCATCAGACCACGTGCTGACACGCCCAGGGCACACGCCGCCACATATATTACCTGGACAGGTGGGAATTATCAGAGAAGGACAAGTGTCCCACCTACCTAGGATCCGACGCTCATGATTGCAGGTACCAACCCCTAAACCCTAATCCTTGGCCTATAAATAAGATATGGAGAAAAAGGTGAGGGGGTTACATTCTCTTTTACCTACACACTCATATACACACACCCTCCATAATTAGATACTCTAGTCCTTATCTTTTACTCTTCAAAGCCGTCACTTATTCTCACGCCGGAGGCGCCGCGGGGCTCAAACCCCCCTCCGGTGTTGTTTTGCAGACACCCAACCACCAGCTTCACCTCTTACCAGGCGTGGGAACGGCGGAGGAGGCACTAGATCGGGTCTTGGAGTTATCATGAGATGTAATGTAAATACGTACTATGATTCTATAGAAATTTGAAAAATGACAAATTAATTAACTGGTATGAGCTATTACTGCATAAGTGGTCTGAGCAGAAACAGAGTTTCTATCTAGTATTTACATTTTTACAATCAACTATTGCGAAGAAAAATGCGATTGAAAGTTAAGTGATCGTAAGGCTTTGCAATCAAAACCTATCTTTTTAACAGAAAACCATATGAGGTGGTGTGAATCTAAATCTGTGGCAAAAATTAAGATCGAACTCGTACTATTGAAACTGCCACAAGTGAGTTTTTGTGAAATCCAAAATTTCACTTATGAATGTTAATTTAAATTAGACGTAATCACATTCATAAGCCTTTATAAGCGAAAATTTGGAGGGACTGGTTTTTAATTTAACTAGAGATTCAACAGAAATTAACAGTTTCTACTCGGAATAATTTAGGGGTTTTATATATAAGAGAAGAGGAAACACACTCTTTTTCGTTGACTTCTTTGGCTAGTATGTCTCCAACTTCTGCAAGTGCTGCTCTCCACTTTACCATTTTTTCATTGTTGTGACGCTTCTTAACGTGCTCAAACGCATCACCAAATTTTCCCCTCTGATACTTCACATCTGCAGCTGCAACATAATAAAATATAGGAATGATAAAATACTTGGATGTCCGGTTCCTTTCAAGAATATGCACCAGTTCATCCAAGCAATGTCTAGAAGATGGATAATTCTCTGATAAAACTATGATCGCGCTTTTAGAGTATTTGATTGCTTTCTTAATTTTCCCATCAATTTCGTCTCCAACATGGATGTTTTCTCTGTCCATGAAGGGTTTGAATCCTAGGAGCTTCAGCTTTTCATACAAGTAGCAAGTAAAGTTGTTGCGTGTTTCGCCTCTAAAGCTTAAAAATACGTCGCAATCTTCGAATGCCATTTCTGAAAAATTAGATGTTAAAAATAGGCTTATAAGCAATCATACGACATTAATGATAAACAGATATGAAGATTTCTCAAAACTCGTACCTGAGATTTTGAAAGGGTTCTATTTGAGTTGCGGAAACAGAAGGCTTGACTAAAAATAATATACAGCAGCTAGCAGGCTCTGTCAATATTCTTTTCTATCTTATTTAAAGAATAGTTAGATAGCAGCAAATAGGGGCCAACAATATAAATGAACAAATAACAAACTCTGTATATTGCAGCAAGAGAGAGATGGGTTTATCAAATGAGACGTGAATAAGGAGTTCACTACGAGCTTTCTTTCAAGCTGAAGAAATAATTGTTGGAAAATTAATCTAAACTTGTAGATTAACGTGAAGGAAAATCAGGAAACAAGTTCGGTTATGGAAATAAAGTGTTGAAATGTCAACATGATTTGGTCAATCGTAATTAAGAGATAAAAGATAGGATGATAAGAGATAAGATAAGATAAAGATTATCTTGAGCAGCAAGAATAAGATAAGATGATATCAAATCATCGTTCTTATCCTTAGTTTGTAATGGTTATTTTTTTTCTATTTAAACAATGTAATCATTTTCATTCAATGTATCATTAATCCAGAAGTATAATACAATGTAATCTTTAGAGTATTTGGGTCTTGTACATATCAGATTTCCTCTTGCTTATTTTCATTATTGTTCTTGTTATTATGATTAAGTTATTGGTTTAATTACAACAATAATGACCACGCATTGGCTAGAAGATTACATTGTACAGAAGAAAATTATAAAATGAAGTCAATGCTAGAAACGTAAAGTCCTCGTGAATGAGACATCAGAACTACCGTAGCTTTTTCTCTTATAAATCCATGTTAATGTATTTGAAACATTATAAATAATTTTGAAAAATGAACGAAAATACTCTTTGGGTACTAGTTCAGTCATTGAAATTTTAAGAGACGAGTACTAAAAATTTACTCTTAAAAAAGCAGAGCTAGCCAGTAGTTCAGCATCACCTGGAAGGCTGAAACTAGAGTACTTGAAAACATTACTATTACATACACAAAATTTACAAGAATATTTGCAGACACTCAAACCCTTTCCTGATTTGTTGTCATGGCTTCTCCTCTGGCCGTTCAGGATTCCATATTATTTCCGTTGTCCCAGAATCCATGCCCCCTACCCTAAGGAAAGTTCTTAGGTCTTATGTCCTTAAATGCTGTCGAAGAGTCCTTAAAAGCTGAGCTTACTGTTTCAGCTGTACTAGCTTCAATACCAAGTTCGTTGTATGAAAGTTACAACTGTAAAAATTATAATAACAGTAACAACTATAACTACAAGAATAAAAAATTTAGGATTGTTAATCATCCAATCTTTCATCCATGATCCGAATGTCATATCTCCGTGTTTTTTTGTCATGGATTTTGCATTCTCTTGGGTAACTTCAACCAATCCTTCTTCAATATTAAAATGATATGATTCTGTTGTTGGCACAACTTGGTAACGGTTTTGCTGTGAAATTATGCTGCTGACACTGGATGCTTTCTAGTCCAGGCCTCTTTCGTAGTGCTCTGAGTATTTTTGCGTAAAAGATGCAACGATATCCTCAATGATCTTGCTCTGTACGCGGACTGTAGATTTGAAATGTAGAATCAGTGATATAGAAACATAGCTCTGAGCCTCTAAAAGTTTGGAAATTGGCAAGTTAACTCCCAGGTGAGAGCTATTTACTACTCCCTCCGTTTTAATATATTAGTCGTTTGACTTTATTGTACACATTTCAAAGAATTTTGATCATTTAATTAGATATTAGAATTGCGAATTTTTTTTTTATATATGTGATTTAATTAGTTATATATGTTAATACAAAAAAAAGCTAACTATGTGATCAAGACTCTCATGGTGTTTGAAGAAAAGCCAAAACAACAATATTTTGAAACCTAGGGAGTAAGTATGAATGTGCAGAACTGAGTTTCTTGTGCTTAAATTTTGTACAATGAACTATTTCAAAGATAATCTGATAGGGAGTAAAGTGACCTTAGGGCTCTGGAATCCAAACCAATACTCTTATATGGTTGTAGAAAATATACATGAGACGGGGAATCTGAATCTAGCTTGGAAAAGAACTAAGATAAAATTCATGCAACTATCGAACCTGCCACAAACGAGTTCTTGTCAAATCCAAATTTACACTTAAATGTTAATTTAAGTTTCTGTAATCACATATATAACCATGATCAAGCCTTGAGCTTTTATAAGCAAATATTATTAGAGACCAATTTATATTTTAACTGGAGAGTTCCAACAGAAATATCTGCACCAGTTTATTTCTAAAGAAAATTAAGGGATTTTAAAGCAGAGATCTAATCATATTTTAATTTAGACTAAATTGTAAAACGCACCCTTTGGTTCGGATAAGTCACATTAGTACCAATACTTTCAACAATTGCACATTGCATCCCTCAACATGTTTGGGTGCTGCACATTGCACCCCTTTCGTGTATTTTAACCAAAAATCCAAGGAAAATTTGGTAAATTCAGAATACTTAATTACATTTTAATCCCTAAAGTATGAAATGTTGCATACATGAACCCTTGAACAAAAAAATTTGAATTTTCATAAATTTTTTCGAATTTTTCCAAGCGATGCACGGAAAAATTTGAAAAAATTTAGGAAAAATTCTAAAATATTTATGAAAATTTTCGTTCAAAGGTTCATGTATGCAACATTTCATACTTTAGGGATTAAAATGTAATTAAGTATTCTGAATTTACCAAATTATCAGGGGCAGTTTGGTAAAAATACACGAAAGAGGTGCAATGTGCAGCGTCCAAACATGTTGAGGGATGCAATATGCAATTGTCGAAAGTATTGGTACTAAAGTGACTTTGGTCCGAACCAAAGGGGTGCGTTTTGCAATTTAGTCTATAATTTATAAAAGAGAAGAGGAAACACACTCTTTTTCATTGATTTCTTTGGCTAATATGTCTCCAACTTCAGCACGTTCTACTCTCCATTTCACCACTTTTTCATTGTTGTGCCTTTCCTTAACGTGCTTAAACGCATCACCGAATTTTCCCCTCTGGTGCTTCAAATCAGCAACTTCAACATGATAAAATATAGGTGATAAAATACTTGGATGTCCGGTTCTTTTCAAGAATATGGACCAGTTCATCCAAGCAATGTCTAGAAGATGGATAATTTTCTGATAAAACTATGATCACACTTTTAGAGTATTTGATTGCTTTCTTAATTTCCCCTTCAATTTCGTCTCCAAGATGGATGTTTTCTTTGTCCATGAAAGGTTTGAATCCTTGGAGCTTCAGCTTTTCATACAAGTAGCAAGTAAAGTTGTTACATGTTTCACCTCTAAAACTAAAAAATACGTCGCATTCTTCGAATGCCATTTTTGAAATTTTAGATGGTAATGACATGCTCAAAAGCAATCATACATAACCATCTGTAAAGATTTCTCAAAAACTGATACATAAGCATCTGTAAAGATTTTTCAAAAACTGGAGAGAGAGCGTTAGTTTCTTGCTGGATGTCGGTTAAATTCATACAGACTTCGACAAATCGAGAGGGATAGGGGTATACCAAACCATGTTGCTCGGCGTCATCCAATGGAGGTTCGATGAGGATATCAGCAGGGGACACATAGGAACAATCTGGTTCCAGGAGGTGAGCTCCGTTCCAGGAGGGAGCCTGTTGTTGATGAAGGAAGAGGTACCCGAAGGGAAATTCCTTTTGAAAGAGATATTCGACTGGTTGAGGAAGTCAGATCTAATCGGAGGTTTCAAGCTATTACCCCAAGGGCTTTGACATACGAGGAACCCTATGTAGAATACCCTCCAGCGGACGAGATTCCTAGAGGACCTAGCTATATGCGATCAAGATCTACAATCGAAGGGAGACATCAGGGAGGAGAATATGAGAACAGGGGCTATCGAAGTAATGATAATAGGAGGTCGGTGGATAGAAGGAGTTATGAACGGGCCATAGAGAGGTCTTGTCCTGGTACGCAAATGGATATGGATGAACGGGCTAGAAGATCTCGATCGGGAGATGAGGTGGAGATACTAAACACTGAACCTCTTCAAATTGTACGGGCCGATCACACAATTCCTCGGGGAGGGACTCAAACTTACAATGTTCAGGGTCTTGAAAACAGAGGGCATTATGGATAATGTTTCTCCAGCTTCGATTTCTTGAGTGATACAGAAAAAATGAGAGATGAATCTCTATAAAGACTAATCTGCTCTAACATCTCTGTCACATAGGTTATGGAGTTGCTGTCATTTTCAAGTGGCAGTTCCTTACATATTGCATATCCATGTGACTTTCTAAAATTGCTATACAGAGTTATCATTATACATGAAGCAATTTGGATACTTTCTAAATCAAGCTACACAATTCTAGTAGATGTAGATTTGTCATACTCTTTTGTCTTGTGATCTCTCAAGCTTCTATCGTAGTCTTGCAGGTCTGCTACAATCTTTGAAGTGTTGCAGCAAATCTATTTCTTGAACATCTAAACTTTCACGGGTTTGACTGAGATAAACCCCCAAATCAAATATTCCATTTAGACAGTAACCTTAACCGCCAAGTCTGTTGTCAAGAGAATGTTCCTTTGGATAACAGTATGAATCCCCGCTAATGTTGCTGTCAGTAATTCCAGACTTGCTGTCAAGCTGTGAGAATGTTGTTGTCTCATGCTTTCGCCAATGTTGCTGTCAGAGAAAATCTACTGTCATGACTTGCAACATGCTATCTTCTTGTAACCTTATTGTCAACGTTATGACAGTAACATTTTTATTCTTGCTGTCGACCTAATGTATTCCTTGAGGCTTGAACAATTAAATGAACTTCTTCCAAGCTATACATTTATTACATGACAGTAACTTATTTGGTTACAAGAACATATTCTGGCTGTGACAGTATGTTCTACTTAGTAAAAACTAAGTATGATAAAAGCTTGTTAAGTTGTCTCTAAGCTATTACCCATAAATCCCAACATTATATAATAGCCGAAATATTAAAATTTTGGTTGGTTGGTCGGTCGGTACGGTACATGTTCATTTTACTTATTTACCCTTAAGGGCTATTATATAATAGTCGAAATATTAAAAGTTTGGTTGTTTGGTCGGTCAGTCGATCAGTCGGTACGGTACTTGTTGATTTCACTTATTTACCCTTACTTGAGGGTACATGTTATTTTTACTTAATTATCCCTACTTAAATATTTATAGTTACTAATAACTAATAAATTTTTTTATCAGATAAAACATGTTACCTTTTCTATTTTCAATAATAAATCAATTTCCTTTTTCACGTAACTATTATATAATAGCCAAAATATTAAAAGTTTAATAAATTTCATTTTTCAGGTAAAACATTTTACCTTTTTTATTTTTCATTTATAGTTACTAATAACTAATAAATTTTCTTTTTTAGGTAAAACATGTTACCTTTTCTATTTTCAATGATAAATCAATTTCCTTTTTCACGTAACTATTATATAATAGCCGAAACATTAAAAGTTTAATAAATTTCATTTTTTCAGGTAAAACATGTTACCTTTTCTATTTTTCAATAACTAATCAATTTCTTTTTTCACGTAACTATTATATAATAGCCGAAACATTAAATGTTTAATAAATTTCTTTTTTCATGTAAAACATGTCACCATTTAGAATTTTCAATATTTAATCAATTTCCTTTTTCACGTAACTATCTACACTATATTATAATAGTCGAAACATTAAAAATTTGGTCGGTCGGTACTGTGCATCATGTTTTTACGTAAATACCCTTACTTAGTTATTTTTCACTTATTTTCTTTAGTTTTGATACATATTTATTTTGTAGTTACGGGTAATCCTATTTTATAAAATGAAATAACTATATTATAGTTGTTAATAACTAACCATTTACCTTTTCTAAAGTTTTCAACTAAAATCTCTTCTTTTCAAAAATATCATGGATCGCTCTATTTAATGAAATAAAGTAATAACATTATAATTACTAATAACTAACTAATTACCTTTTTCAGCTGAAAGGTAGTAATATTTTTCTATAATTATTAACTAAAATATCTCCTTTTCAAACCCTCTTTTCCTAAAAACTAACCAATTACCTTTTACATCCAAACACATTATTTTTTTAACTTTTCAAACTAGAACATCTCCTTTACAAAAATATCATGGGTCGTTCTATTTAATGAAATAAACTAAAAATATTATAATTATTAATAACTAATTGATTACCTATTTCAGCTAAAACGTAATATCTGTTCTATATTTTCTAACTAAAATATCTATACTATCTACACTATTATATAATAGTCGAAACATTAAAAATTTGGTCAGTCGGTTGGTCGGTTCGGTACTATTAATATTTTAGGGATATTTACAAAAATACCCAACTTTTTGAAAGTATTTTCAAAAATACTATCTAAATTTGCAGATGAGGTTACAAATGTTGCAATTGGGTTGCAAAACAGTTTCCAAATGTTGCATTTGGGGTTGCAAATTGCAACCGTATTTTTGAAAAAAGTTGGTGCAACCTGCAACATGGAAAAATACCTTGATTTTACTTATTTACCCTTATTTAATGGTATATTTGTTTTTACTTAATTATTTATACTTACTAATCTATACTAATATATATAAGTTGTAACACCCATAGATCCGGGGTCAACGATCCAGGTTGTTACACCGTTCTAGATTCCAATTTTATGATTACCATTCCAGATTATTCAACATTTCATCTAATACTAATCTTTTCCTTTGGTAATGACCCCTATATCAATAATACCAGGTTATAGGCTCAGAGTGAAAGTAAACATTACATGGAGTACCAGATTCAATCCAAAATATAAAGTTATTACAGACCCAACTGTTTTCATCTAGAAAGGGTTTAAACTCCACAAAACGCTACTACCTGAGGTGGCGGTAAATATGGGATAGTTTTCTTGTTTTTAGAAACTTACACAAGTCATGCTCGTACACAAACCTAACTAGTCTGAGCTGATAACCTATCCAACTGAGTCCGCTCACCTGAGGCAAATGAGCACCAAATAGCCTACGAAACTGCTGCGCGTTTCCCACGTGCTTTCTGGGGGTCTGGTATGTCCGAGCCATACTTACCTGTTGTTGTAACACCCTCACTAGCCAACAATAATAATATAAACATTTATACTCAATTAAATATTAATATAGAAGAAATTTTTAGAAATTTCGGCATGAGGTAATCATAAACCGGACTAATCACCTGCTCAAGCAACTAAGTATAACTAAAACAGTCCACATGCACAAGTTATACTAAACCATAAGAAAATAAAACCATACCAACCCAGACCGCTCACAGGTCACTGTATGAAACAACTACCAATAGCTATTACAACCCAGAACTGAATCAAATAATATACAACCCATCAAATATAATGGCCTGACTACTAGTACAGACGTAATATGAAACAGGAATATGTGCACTACCCATCCAACCACCTCGACCCTCTGACTGCCTCGGTGACTACCCCAACCAGACGGGCCACTTCTTCTAGACATCTTCAGGCTTAGCTGAGGAAACAGAATTAGCAAGCAAGTGAGCCAAATGCTCAGCAAGTATATATATATATAAAACATCAACAGCTGAAATGTCTGCAAGATTGTCAAGAATTAACAGTCAACATTATATAAGCTCAATTGAAAGTTCATCGTTTATCTGAATCATAGAATAGAAGCGGATTGGACTATCATGCATTTTATAAATAAAAACAATTATAAGGTTAGGCTGCTGATCAGTCACGCACTAACCCCGGACAAACGCACACAGCAATGTCCTTAATGGATCCACGGCACACATTGGCCTTAATTATTTCTGACCACGAATCTGGTCCGACCCTTACGGTCCACATTTTAAAAAAACTAACAGTCCAATCCTAACTAAACATCAGGTGTCGGAACGATCGACCACCTCAACTGCCAAACACTCTGGACACTTTCGTTCCAGGTCAACATCTCGAATCTCACCAAGTAGAATAAGGCCAAGTAATCTCTGAATTAAATATTGACAAGTTCGATATGGCAAACAGGGTATTAATTTAAGTCAAGCTACTAAAAGGATCAACGAAAACGATATAATCAACTCGGGGTATAACAATTGAATATTCACAATTAATGAAAATTATCAGAGCAGTTATATCAAGGATAAATCGAATGCATAGGAATCAGGTTAAGATAGTCATAATTCGCTGGAAATATAAGTGAAGTGATTTACTTAAAAGAAAAGTGGAATAATATACTTGCAAGGAATATGGATGTAAATCAATTCATTAATAGCATCAACAACTCAGTAGAACCAATTTGGGGCATAACGATTAAGTATTCAAAATTTCGGGAAATTACTGGAACAATTATAGCAAGAGTAATTCGAATAAACGTATGAATCAGGTTTTTGTAATCATAACTCATTTAAGAGATAATTGAAGCAATTTACTTGCCTTAAATAGAAAATCACAGAATCCGAAGCGTCTTTACGTCCTCAGCTTTAGCCTTCCCTTTATCCACGGAATCCACAAAACCAACTGAAGAATCAAGATTGAAGAAGGGTTCGACTAGGAGGTCGAGAGAGAGATTGCTATGAGAGATTTTCGAGAGAGAGATGCCACGAGAGAGGAGGGATTTGAGTGAGAGCTGAGAAATGAGTCTCGAACAATCGAGAGAGACAAGGCCGACTGCTAATGTCGGTTCAATTAGAATTGTTAGGGTTTTTAAGGGAAGTAATTGATTTGGGGGAAAACAAAAGGGATAACACAAAATTCTGAAAATAAACAATTCATTGTAATTCCAAAAATTTGAATTATTAGGAGAATAGGGAAAATTTTAAAAATTAAATTTCTAAAATAAAGAATACAAAATTACGGTCGTCCCCATATTTTAAAAATATTTTTCGGACCAAAAACGAAGTAAATATGAATTTTACAAGATTAAATCCTTAAATTGGAAAATAATTCGTAAAATCATTTTAAAATCCTTGAAACCCAAAAACAATTCACCAAATATTTTTAAAAGTCATATAAACTAATAAAGTTAATAATGAAGAAGATTTCAGGATTTCTGCTAATCCCGAAGATTTAATAAAATTCACAGAAGATAATTATAACTCAATTAAATAGGAAATAAATTCCCAAAATATAATAAAAAAAATAGTCGGGCTTACTCAACATATACAAAACACCAACCAGGCCTCCAAATATTATTCCACAGATACATCACCTCCTTAACCAATTTATACACCACATAATTCATATTTAATATAAAAATAAATAACTTCTAGTAATTAAAATATTCTGAAATTTCTAAGGCGTTATAACCTTCCCCCCTTAAAAGGATTCTGTCCCCAGAATCTCACCTAAGAGAATAATTGAGGATAATTCTCCAGCATATCGCTTTCCAACTCCCAAGTTGATTCTTCCACCTTGGGGTTTCTCCACAAAACTCTCACTATAGGAATTGTTTTATTCCTCAAAACCTTTTCTTTTCGATCTAGTATCTTGATAGGCTGCTCCACATAAGATAAATCTGGCTGAATCTCTATCGGCTCATATTCAATGACATGTTTAGAATCCAGATGGTACTTCTTAAGCATAGATACATGGAACACGTTATGGATATGTTGCATATGAGGCGGTAAAGCTAACTCATAGGCGACTTTCCCGACTTTCTTCAATACCTCGAAAGGCCCAACAAATCTTGGACTTAATTTTCCTTTCTTGCCAAATCTTACTAACCCTTTCCACGGAGATACTTTCAACAGTACTTGCTCTCCTTCTTCGAATTCCATATTCTTTCTGGCCAAATCAGCATACTTCTTCTGTCGGTTCTGAGCTGTCACTAACCGTTTCTGAATAAGTTGAACCACTTCCTTGGTTTGCTGCACTAACTCAGGTCCGAGTATCTTTCGCTCGCCAACTTCTTCCCAGTATACTGGAGATCGACACTTTCGTCCATATAACGCTTCATACGGTGGCATACCGATGCTAGCATGAAAGCTATTGTTGTATGAAAATTCCACTAACGGCAAGTGTTCATCCCAACTTCCTGCAAAATCCAACGCACAAACTCGGAGCATATCTTCAATTGTTTGAATCGTTCTTTCACTCTGTCCATCAGTCTGAGGATGGTAAGCAGTACTCATTTTTAATTCGGTGCCCAAACATTCTTGAAAACTTCTCCAGAATCTCGAATTAAATCTTGGATCTCGATCTGAGACTATTGATACTGGAACTCCATGTCGCACCACAATTTCTTTTATGTATAGATGAACTAATTTGTCTAATGAAAACCTCTCATTTATTGGGAGAAAGTGTGCAGATTTCGTTAAGCGATCAACAATTACCCAGATAGCATCATGATTAGCTCTCGTCCTTGGCAATCCAACCACAAAGTCCATTGCAATATGTTCCCATTTCCACTCGGGAATCTCTAATGGTTGTAGCATCCCACTTGGCCTTTGATGTTCTGCTTTTACTTTCTGACAGGTCAAACACTTACTCACCCATTCAGCAATATCTCTCTTCATATCCGGCCACCAGAAGTTTCTTTTTAGGTCTCTATACATTTTCGTACTTCCTGGATGAATCGAATATTTCGAGCTGTGGGCTTCCTGTAGGATCTCATTCTTCAGCTCTGTCACATTGGGTATCCAAATACGTGAAGAAAATCTCAATATCCCCTTGTCATCTACCTGTGTGCATATTTCCTCACCGGTTAACTTGTTCACATCTCCGCTCATGACTTCCTCCTGGCATCTGCGAATCCTTTCTAACAATTCTGGCTGAAATGTCATAGTGTACACCGTATCTGTACTATTTGCAGGCAGGCACACCTCTATCTCCAATCTTTCAAACTCTTTGTATAATTCCTCAGGCATTGTCAACATACTGATTTTCTCCTTCCTACTTAAAGCGTCCGCCACCACGTTCGCCTTCCCAGGATGATAGTTGATGGTACAATCATAATCCTTGAGTAATTCTAACCATCTTCTCTGTCTCATATTTAACTCCTTCTGGGTGAAAATATATTTTAAACTCTTGTGGTCCGTGTAAATTTCACACTTTTCCCCATACAGATAATGTCTCCAAATCTTTAAGGCGAAAACAATCGCGGCTAATTCTAAGTCATGAGTAGGATATTTCTGCTCGTGAGGTTTCAATTGTCTCGAAGCATAAGCAATTACCTTACCGTGCTGCATCAGTACACATCCCAAACCTTTGTGAGATGCATCACTGTAGATCACAAATTTCCTTTTTCATCTGGAAGTGTCAACACAGGTGCAGTCACCAATCTCTTCTTCAATTCCTGGAAACTTTCTTCACACTTCTCATTCCACACAAACTTTTCATTCTTCCTCGTCAATTTTGTTAGTGGGGTGGCTATCTTCGCAAAGTCTTGAACAAATCTTCGATAATATCCCGCCAATCCTAAGAAACTTCGAACTTCTGTGGGTGTTTTAGGTCTGTCCCAATTCATCACGGCTTCAATTTTAGCAGGATCCACCTTAATCCCTTCACTGCTGATGACATGCCCTAAAAACTGCACTTCTTTCAACCAAAACTCACATTTGGAAAATTTCGCATACAATTTCTCTTTCCTCAACGTTTCTAAGGCCATTCTCAAATGCCCTGCATGCTCTTTTTCGGTCTTCGAGTATATCAAAATATCATCTATAAACACAATCACAAACTTATCCAAATATTTCTTGAAGACTCTATTCATTAGGTCCATGAACGCTGCTGGTGCATTAGTTAACCCAAAGGCCATTACTAAGAACTCGTAATGCCCATACCTAGTCCGAAACGCTGTTTTTGGAACGTCTTCCGGTCTAATCTTTAATTGAAAATATCCTGACCGCAAATCAATCTTCGAGAAACAAGTTGCTCCTTTTAATTGATCAAATAAATCGTCAATTCTTGGCAAAGGGTATTTATTCTTAATGGTCAACTTATTTAATTCCCGATAATCGATACACAGTCTCATACTTCCATCCTTCTTCTTTACAAATAATACCGGAGCTCCCCACGGCGATACACTAGGCCTAATAATACCTTTCTCCAGAAGATCTTGCAATTGAACTGCCAATTCCTTCATCTCTACAGGTGCCATTCGATAAGGAGCCTTTGACACGGGTTCAGTTCCTGGGGCTAAATCGATGGTAAATTCTATTTCTCTATCCGGAGGTAAACCGGGAAGTTCATCCGGAAAAACATCCAGAAATTCATTCACCACTGGAATTTCCTCTATCTTAGGCACCTCTTGACTAGTATCCATGACATAAGCCATATAGCCCTCGCATCCTTGCCTCAACAACCTCTTTGTTTGAATGATCGACAAAAATCTCCTAGTCTGCCTCTGACCCCTAAAGGTAACTTCTACATTATCAGAGGGTTTAAGGATCACCTTCTTATTCTTACAATCAATTTGGGCATTATTTTCTGTTAACCAATCCATCCCTAAGATAACATCAAATTCACCTAACTGAAATGGTATCAAATTAGCGTAAAAACAATGCCCTGAAATATCAATCTTGCAACGAGGACACACTTGAGTAACCGGAATTCGTTCTGAATTAGCTATTTCTATAACTATAGCCTCACGTAACATGCATACCTCACAATTTAACCTTTGAACAAATTCTTTGGATATAAAGGATTTCGTAGCCCCGGAATCAATTAACACTTTAGCTTGAACAGAATTTACAGGGAGCGTACCTGCTACCACATCCGAATTCTTAATAGCTTCGTTCAGAGTCATGTTGAAAGTCCTCGCCACTGGTCTGACACTTGCTGTTGGGGGTGGTGCTTCAATTGCTTGCAGTATTGGATTAGCCAGAACTGGAGGTTTCACTACAGGTACTTTACAGTCTTTCATTATATGCCCTGGCTTCCCACAACGGTGACACACAATTCCTGCCTTGCATTCCCGAGCATAATGACCTTTTTGATTACATTTGAAACACGTCACCTCCAACTTTGTGCACACCCCCGGATGCCTCTTCCCACAAGTCTTACACTCTGCCAAGGGTGGCCTAACCAATTTCTGTTGACTCGCATCTTGAATTCTATTTCCTTGGCCCCCATTCCCTGATCCCCGCTTCTTAGGGTTCCCATACTTTCCTGGCTGGAATCCTGGCTTTTTATTTGGCACATTCTGAGAACTGCCTTGCTCTTGTCGTTCCCCCATTGACCCAGCCTTTCTTTTCTTTCCTTCTTTTTCCTTGAAGTATAATTCGCTTTCTCCTTCAGCTATCATGGCCTTTTGCACCACTGCTGCATAAGTCTCCAACTCCAAAACTGCTAGTTTATTACGAATCCACGGTTTCAATCCTTGTTGAAACCTCTTAGCCTTCTTCCTTTCCGTGTCCACATAGGCCGGAGCAAACCTAGCTAGTTCCGTAAACTTGGTTTCATATTCTGTCACCGACATTTTCCCTTGTTTCAGCTCCAAAAACTTCATCTCCATCTGGTCTTTCATATAGTCGGGGAAATACTTTTCCAAAAATAGCTCTGTGAACCTCTCCCAAGGAATCACCTCAGTAGCTTCCAACATCTTCACCGACTCCCACCAGTAAGTAGCTTCATTCTTCAAGAAATAACTTACATATTCAGTTTGTTTGTCTGCTGGGACCCCCACCAGTGCAATGACTTTTTCCATCTCTTTTAACCAAGACCTCGCCTCCACCGGGTCCGCTGTTCCTTTAAACTCAGGAGGTTTTACTGCCTGGAAAGACTTAAAAGTAACCACCGGAGGAACAGGTGGCTGCTGCTGCTGCTGCTGTTGTTGCTGTTGTTGCTGTTGTTGCTGTTGTTGCTGTTGAGCCAACAACTGCTGCTGTAATTGCTGCTGTTGCTGTGCCAGAGTAGCAGTCTGCTGAACAAGAGTTTGTAATATTTGTGCTAAGGCAGGGTCCATCTGACCAACAGGAGGTGGATTAGCTTGTTCACCCTGATCGGGGGTTCGGGTATTTTGTTTCTTCTTTTTGGGTGGCATATTTCTGAAATCAATGAACAATTATATTAGATTCAGGTTCAGAAAATAATAGCTCAAAATGATCCAACCTAAACAAGCAATGCATATATTACTGAAAGATAATTCGAGGTCTCCAACCAATTTTCCGGTCAACAATTGATTCACAGGGTGCAATAGGATATCAATCCAAGGTTACACAAGGTATTCACAAACGTTCAATAGGTGCAATAAAGAAACAATAGTCATAATGCTAAGGTCAAATATAGTATCGAAAGTAAAAACTATGCTAGAAAGAAATGATGCTGAAGGTAAATATGAAACGAGCAGTAAATAAGATGCTTAAGTAAATGACAGTATAAAGGAATTTAACACAGTTCTGCGAAAGTGATAATGACATATATAGATAGATCTGATACAAGCGTAAGAACAACGCTTCGATAAGGGTACAACATAATACTAAAAGAGAAGACTGCTAGCATCTAGTCACAGTACAACAGATATATACAACAAAACTGGTCGCACTGCAAATCCTGACGTACTACTACTACCCTAATCATCACTGGTCATCATCGTCATCCGACTCTCCCCGCCAAGCTGATCCCAGAATGCTCTCCAGCTCTGCCGTCACCAGACCTAAAGTCACCTGCTGTGTCACAAATGCCGGCTCATCTCGGGATCTAATCCGTCCCCGCCTAAGGACAACACGTCTAAGAGCTCGTACTCGCCTCCGGACATCCTCCAGCTCAGCTACCGCTCTATCTCGATCTCTAGCCCGGTCCTCCTCCCCAGCCCTCATAGCCCTCAACTCTGCCATCTGCCCTAAGAGATAGTCCCTCTCTCGGGCCACTCGCTCGTACACATGATATGGAACAGGCTGAGGAGTGTACTGATATGCTGGCCCATTCACCGAGCCCTGCGATCCTACGAACGGCTGCATAACCCCTGGGGAAATCTGCTGCGGTACAGAAGCCCCTCCTTCCAGATCCTCGTCCGGGTCTGAATCGGAACCAGAAGCAGGTGCCTGAAGTATACATATATATATATATATATATATAATTTAGACTTCCTATCTCTCACGACACCATCCTGACCTTTCTTATAACTCTACCCCGACTCCCCACCTAATTGTTTCAGTGACTGTGACCTGTGGCTCTGATACCAACTTGTAACACCCTCACTAGCCAACAATAATAATATAAACATTTATACTCAATTAAATATTAATATAGAAGAAATTTTTAGAAATTTCGGCATGAGGTAATCATAAACCGGACTAATCACCTGCTCAAGCAACTAAGTATAACTAAAACAGTCCACATGCACAAGTTATACTAAACCATAAGAAAATAAAACCATACCAACCCAGACCGCTCACAGGTCACTGTATGAAACAACTACCAATAGCTATTACAACCCAGAACTGAATCAAATAATATACAACCCATCAAATATAATGGCCTGACTACTAGTACAGACGTAATATGAAACAGGAATATGTGCACTACCCATCCAACCACCTCGACCCTCTGACTGCCTCGGTGACTACCCCAACCAGACGGGCCACTTCTTCTAGACATCTTCAGGCTTAGCTGAGGAAACAGAATTAGCAAGCAAGTGAGCCAAATGCTCAGCAAGTATATATATATATATAAAACATCAACAGCTGAAATGTCTGCAAGATTGTCAAGAATTAACAGTCAACATTATATAAGCTCAATTGAAAGTTCATCGTTTATCTGAATCATAGAATAGAAGCGGATTGGACTATCATGCATTTTATAAATAAAAACAATTATAAGGTTAGGCTGCTGATCAGTCACGCACTAACCCCGGACAAACGCACACAGCAATGTCCTTAATGGATCCACGGCACACATTGGCCTTAATTATTTCTGACCACGAATCTGGTCCGACCCTTACGGTCCACATTTTAAAAAAACTAACAGTCCAATCCTAACTAAACATCAGGTGTCGGAACGATCGACCACCTCAACTGCCAAACACTCTGGACACTTTCGTTCCAGGTCAACATCTCGAATCTCACCAAGTAGAATAAGGCCAAGTAATCTCTGAATTAAATATTGACAAGTTCGATATGGCAAACCGGGTATTAATTTAAGTCAAGCTACTAAAAGGATCAACGAAAACGATATAATCAACTCGGGGTATAACAATTGAATATTCACAATTAATGAAAATTATCAGAGCAGTTATATCAAGGATAAATCGAATGCATAGGAATCAGGTTAAGATAGTCATAATTCGCTGGAAATATAAGTGAAGTGATTTACTTAAAAGAAAAGTGGAATAATATACTTGCAAGGAATATGGATGTAAATCAATTCATTAATAGCATCAACAACTCAGTAGAACCAATTTGGGGCATAACGATTAAGTATTCAAAATTTCGGGAAATTACTGGAACAATTATAGCAAGAGTAATTCGAATAAACGTATGAATCAAGTTTTTGTAATCATAACTCATTTAAGAGATAATTGAAGCAATTTACTTGCCTTAAATAGAAAATCACAGAATCCGAAGCGTCTTTACGTCCTCAGCTTTAGCCTTCCCTTTATCCACGGAATCCACAAAACCAACTGAAGAATCAAGATTGAAGAAGGGTTCGACTAGGAGGTCGAGAGAGAGATTGCTATGAGAGATTTTCGAGAGAGAGATGCCACGAGAGAAGAGGGATTTGAGTGAGAGCTGAGAAATGAGTCTCGAACAATCGAGAGAGACAAGGCCGACTGCTAATGTCGGTTCAATTAGAATTGTTAGGGTTTTTAAGGGAAGTAATTGATTTGGGGGAAAACAAAAGGGATAACACAAAATTCTGAAAATAAACAATTCATTGTAATTCCAAAAATTTGAATTATTAGGAGAATAGGGAAAATTTTAAAAATTAAATTTCTAAAATAAAGAATACAAAATTACGGTCGTCCCCATATTTTAAAAATATTTTTCGGACCAAAAACGAAGTAAATATGAATTTTACAAGATTAAATCCTTAAATTGGAAAATAATTCGTAAAATCATTTTAAAATCCTTGAAACCCAAAAACAATTCACCAAATATTTTTAAAAGTCATATAAACTAATAAAGTTAATAATGAAGAAGATTTCAGGATTTCTGCTAATCCCGAAGATTTAATAAAATTCACAGAAGATAATTATAACTCAATTAAATAGGAAATAAATTCCCAAAATATAATAAAAAAAATAGTCGGGCTTACTCAACATATACAAAACACCAACCAGGCCTCCAAATATTATTCCACAGATACATCACCTCCTTAACCAATTTATACACCACATAATTCATATTTAATATAAAAATAAATAACTTCTAGTAATTAAAATATTCTGAAATTTCTAAGGCGTTATAGTTGTTGTTTATGATATATATAGAAAAAGTAAGTGTGAGCATAATTGCTCAGCAATATAATAAAAGTACTGCAAAAAAATTTCATCTCATTTGAAAACTGAATAGTATAATATATATTCAATTTTTGATAGCATTTGCTTTCCCTGAGTCATTTTAAACAAGAGCATTCTGGTTTTCAAAATTTTTCTTGATGAGTTCAACACTGACAACACTATCGGTACTGAAGCACCTGGGCTACCAGTACAGTGTAGCAGTACAATTCCAATTGGAAGGATGGGACTTTTCTAGAGTACACCCGATACAAGGTGATCAGCCATTGCATCGTACAAAACTTCGCTACTAGTAGACGGGAGACGAACCTATTATGGAGGTCGTGGCCCTGACCACATTCGGGTCTTATGATGGACTTGCCTACCTGCAAGCCTCTTACACTTGTACATATATCTTGATGGACTCGCCTACCTGCGGGCCTCTTACACTTCGATATATGTATAACTGGATGGACCTACCTACCTACAAGCCTCTTACACCTAAACACCCTCCAGTCCCCAGAGTCGTTTTAAACCAGCTTTGAAACCTTTTTCAAATCTTTACTTACGAAAGAAAATAAGGAAGTAAGTTCATCGCACGAGTTGATCTTCGTCAACTGATTTTCTTTACTCAGGGAATTCTTTTCAAACTTTGCTTGGGAATTGTTCGGAGTTTTCTTAAAGATTTTTAAAACCTAACCCTCCCTCTTTGAGGTAGGGCTAATGCACAGATTACGCTTTAGTTTGTAGCGAAGGGAGAAAACATTTTTAATTGCTCCCAAACGTTGGGTTTCCAAGTTTTGATGAGTTCGCAAGTCGGTGAGCTAATGTTTTTGAAGTATATATAATTATAAATAATATTTGAGAACCCATGCTATTTTTAAATATTTTTCTAAAGGCCAGAAAATATTTAAAATAATTTTTAAAGGCCAAAATTAATTTTTAAATAGGCCAAATAAATTTTAAATAATTTTTAAATAAAATTCAGAATATTTAAATCATTTTTAAATAATATTTACTAATTATTAAATAATTATTAAATAATAAAATAATTAATCATTAATCAAATAATTAAATAAATTAACTTTAAATGAATATTGAGATTAATATTCATTTAATTTAATAAATACTCAAATAATATTTATTAAATAATTCAACGCAATTTAATCCCGATGTTCTTAAATTTTAAATCATCGGAATCCTTTTGATCATAGAAAATAACGGTCTCCGGGGTTACCTGGTTTTTTTATAGAAAATATCTCCGATTCCCGATTCGTATCCAAAAGTACTTACGCTCCACCCGAGCCTCGAAGATAACCATATATACATATATATATATATATATATATACCACTGGATTCATACTCATGTGTACACATGTATATAAACTTAGTTTAGCTTCACAAGTACTTAGGGAAAATCATACATGCATTTGTAAACTTTGCTCGCATAATATGTAAAACAGTTAATGATTTCATATCACAACAACAAAAGTATTTAAAAATACTTAAAACTCGGTTTTAGAAAACTTGCCTGACGGAGTCGGGGGAGTGGAATCTCGGACTCTAGGGTGACGATCTATAATGAACAAGAAACGCTTGGGTTAGATTTTTAAACGAATTAATTAGCCGATATTCGTATAACGTAACTAATTCCCTTAGAGAACTCTCATCGTTTAAGTTGAACCTATATACTTTGATGACGTTCCTTTACCGAATAAGGTTACCAAATCGGTGTTAAGTTTTCTTAGCGTTCGTCCCCTAAAGGTATTTTTCATTCGCGCGACCTTGGTTCGAACATTTTTATAAAATCGAAAAATAAACCTTTTTACGAAATTCTTTTTCCCCTGTCTTCCTTACTGCACCAAGAGACAACCACCCAAATTTCATAATTTCAGTCTATTACAAGGGCTTCAACCAAAGCTCTAAAGAAGGTACTTCTCTGTAGTCAGTTTCACTTGCGCAGTTCTGACTTGATAATTTTTATAAAATCGAAAAATTCATATTTTTACTTGATTCTTTTTGGGTAGTCTTCTATACTGTAAGAACTAGCTACACCAAAATTTTTATAATTCTTCTCCAATTTTAAGGGGTCCGTTTAACACTGCAAAACCAGTTGTTCGTCACGATTCGTTCGTTTTAACCGGTTTTATTAAAACAAGCATAACTTCTAAACCGTAAATCGTAAATCGTTTTAATGTGATTCAAATTCTCAAACACACTAAAAGACCAGATCTACAAGTGTCTAAGCAATTTTATCCATAAATAACACTTCTTTTGTTCGGGTATTTCTGCATAAAAATCCAACGAAATTTTGGCATTATAACGACTATACATCGAATATTTCCAATTCTCATACATCCCAAATATTCATTCAAGCTCATCATACAACACCAATATCATTTTATCATCATCAAGAGTCTAAAAAATCAGTGATAAAATTATTTTATCACCATCCAAGATTTTCAAAAAAATATAACTCTTTCTCCACCAAAAACCATTTAATCACCTCATGCATACAATCCATTTCAAAAACTCTTAAACTCAAAGAACTTAAAGTTTGGCTGAGATGTTCTTACCTTCTTGGAGCTTGAATAATCTTTACAAGACTTAACACCCTTCAAGAATGCCTTGGTTAGCCCTTAAAAACTTTAATCTTCAAGATCTATACATAAACCACCTTATTTACTATTCATCTATGAACTTTGATAAATTTTTTCACCATGATAAACTTCATGAAGAATTGTGGGATTTTAACCATACCTTAATAATACCTTGTAGAAGCTTATGAATTAATTTGGTGATTTATGAGGTAGTGGAAGCCATGGAGATTTTTTTTCTTCTTCCCCTTCCTTCTCTACTCGGCCAAATGGTCTTCAAGAGGGAGAGAAAGTGTTTTTTCTTGTTTGGTCTGGTGCTAGTGTACAATTATATGATATGTATCTATTATGTATAATATTTAGTAGCTAAGAACCCATTTTTCAAAGCCTAGGTTAGCCTTTATTTACTTGGTGATCCATAAATTGTGCAACCATGTTACTAACTAGCTAGTTTGTTTCTAACTATCTACTAACTCTTGGTTGGCTCTCTTTTTGACTTAGTTGTTAGCTTGACTCACCACCTTGCATGTAATTACATGGGATTTGCATGGGTCTTGGCACCTTGGTCATTTTCCAATTTTATTCCTTAATTTTCCATGCAATACTAGATTAATTCTTAAAATGTTCTTGGTAGGAAAATCTTTACAAGTGGCTTCCAACATTCCAATTTCTCGTTTAATATACTTATAATATAGAGTTTCGAAATTTAAGATTTCCTTGGCCTTGTTATTGCTTTCGTATTTATTGATTTCTCGAGGAACATAAATTATTAACGAAATAGGATTTTTCGAATTCCGACAGTATTTGCATACACTCATTTCACTTATATAATCACAATATGAATTCAAATCCTCAATTTTTCCAATACTCATAAGTGGGTGGGAAATGTTTTTCTTAAATAGCAAAAGTACTATTCATCCAAGTTTTTTACAGTTGTACAAAAATCGAGGTTATTACATAAGCCGAAACATTAAAAATTTGGTTGGTCAGTACGGTACCTGTTGATTTTACTTATTTACTCTTACTTAATGGTATATGTTATTTTTACTTAATTATCCTTAGTTAATTACGTATAGTTAATAATAACTAATAAATTTTCTTTTTCAAATAAAACATGTTACCTTTTCAATTTTTTAATAACTAATCAATTTTTTTCACGTAAAATACATTTTTTTTATATTTTATCTAACTAAATTTTTTTCATTTCTAAAAATACTATGAGCAATTCTATTTAATAAAATATTATAATTATAATTATTAATAATTAACCAATTACCTTTTTTAGCTAAAATACGTTACCTTTTCTATTTTTTTTCCAATAAAACCTATTCGGGTAGCTTTATTTAAGTAAAATACGATAATAAAATTATTATATAAACTAATAACTAATCGATTACGTTTTTCAGCTAAAACGTATCATTTTTTTTATATTTTCAAACTAAAATCCATCTTTTTCTAAAAATATCACGGACAACATATATATAATTATTATCAGATCATATTATTTAAAACTTTAAGCCTACAAAATTCATTTCTTAAAATTTTTAATTCAATTAAAACAAAATTCTATTATATTAAAGAACATCTGTGTATCACACGGTTTTTAAGCTCGTAATTAATAAATTTTCTTTTTCAGGTAACCCATGTTACCTTTTCTATTTTTCAATAAATAATCAATTTTCCTTTTCACGTAAAATACGTTATCTTTTTGTTTTATCTAACTAAAATTTTTCTATTTCTAAAAACACTATGTGCAATTCTATTTAATAAAAGAAAATATTATAATTGTAATTATAATTACTAATATTTAACCAATTACCTTTTTAAGCTAAAATACGTTAACTTTGCTTTGTTTTTATTTTTTTTTTTAAGTAAAACCTATTCGGGTAGGTTTATTTAAGTTAAAAAATTATAATAATATTATAATAATTAGTAACTAACCGATTGCCTTTTTCAGGTGAAACGTATCATCTTTTCAGTATTTTCAAACTAAAAACCATCATTTTCTAAAAAATATCACGAACAATGTATATATATATATATATATATATATATATATATATATATATATATATATATATATATAGGTCATTGCTCCATGAAAAAACATTCTTATATAAAGAACAATAAAGAACACTATGGAATCATTTATTCCAATAGATCCAATGGCCCCGCCAGGGGCACCCAGTACAAAAAGTTCTTATTTTTTTACCCTCTTTCCATTCAGCAAAAAAAATCACTGTTCACTAACGACGTTAGCAGTGACGTCATCATGAACAGTGATTTTTTTTTTGCTGAATGGATAGAGGGTAAAAAAATAAGAACTTTTTGTATTGGGTGCCATGACGGAACTCTTAGATTAGTTTAAATATGAGTGTTAAAATGGTGTTCTTTATATAAATTGTTCTTCATGGAGTGCAATATATAATTATAATCGGATGATAACATTTAAAAGTTTAAGCCTAAAAAATTCATGTCTTTGAATTTTTAATTCAAATTAAAAAAATAATTTTTATTATATTAAAAAACATCTGTGCATCACACGGGCTTTAAGCTAGTATTTTATAATTTATCAACATTATTAATTAGTGGAGGTTAAATATGCACTGTCAATATGTTGGAATAAAAATTTATATTGAAAATAAGAATTAATCATGAAATGTTTAAAGTTAATAATTATTGATTATTGATTTATGGTGGTTTAAGGTAGGGGTGCAAAAATAGCCTGACAGGCCAGGCTTTATCCGGACCTTAAAAAACCTGGGCTTTAATCTTGAAAAACTGGGCCTGGCTTTTCTAAAAACCGGGCCGGGCTATTAGGAAAATATGAGGCCTGTTTTCAGCCCGCGGGCCGGACCAGGACGGGCCGGGCTTTATCAGGGACTGGATTAAAAAAAAAAGGCTGCTTTTTTGAAATATGTGTAAAAATCTGGGACTTCAGAAAAAAAGAACCTAGTCTTAATTAAAAATTACAACATGATACTGAAAATAAAAATGGAACATACATATCTAAAGAACTCATTCAAATTACAACTTAACACCTTACAGCTAAAAAATACAAAATACAACTTCTAAAAATTTAAATCTGAATATTGCGAATGCACCACTTGAACTGTATGTTTCCAAAGAAACACAAAGCGAGTTCCTTTCTCAATCCACTGTATGTTTGCAGAAGAAAGCGAGTTGAAGCTACTGAATTTCCAAAGCAACACACTACCTGCAAATTTGTGAACAGAACAATTAATAATGGACATATAGATGCTGTATAATGTCCTGCACAAATTTTTTGGAAGTGTATACATGAAACAACATCTCCAATCACAAGTGCTACTCCCAACAAATAAAAGAAGGCACTTGGTCCTGACAAATAAATTGAGTTATTGCCTAGAAACAGCCTAAGCAATGGATGATCGAGTGACTAAAACATTCCGAAGCTACAAAGATAGTTATTTAATTGTTAGCACCGCATATAAACATTCTTCCTAGAATAGCTGATAATACGAATAAAAGAAACTTGTTACAGTAACAAGTAACAACATTGCTAGTATATTACTAGAGCAATAACCATAATCCCATACAAGGTACCAGTAATCAACATTGTTCAATCTTGTCTATTAACTTTGCAAAGTAGTTGCTGATCAGAGCTTGTGATTCCATTTTTTTCAAGTCTGAAAAGAACAAAACGTCTACTATAAACAGCTATAAATACATAACAAGTTCTTGTAAATATATAGGTATAGCCCGTGTAAAAATCAAGCAACGACAATAAATTAAACAGCTATAAATCAACGGTTATATTCTAATTATTTGACAAAATAACGGCTACAATTCTATATACGATAAAATATATACACACTCACATATACACATATACAATTAGGGATTTTATTGAACCTTGGCATACTACAGTTGTAAGGAACTAAGGATTAGTAGTCATGTGAAATTAGGGATTTCCGGTCGTGTGAAATTAGGGATTTGCAGTATTTGGGGATATGATTTTTACACGATATGATTTACACGTGATATGATTTTTACACGATATGATTTGGGGCTGGGCTATGGAATTAGGGGTGATGTTCAGTGTTAAATTTCAAATGGGCTAGAAATTAGAAATTGAATGTAACCACAGCCCAAGGGCCCAACCCCAAATTTTGTTGGATTTTGAATTTGTATAATTACATTTTAACAAATTAAATTTCTGAGTATATATTTTTATAAAACTAGTAATATGCCTGTGCTTCGCACACGGAGTTATTTCTATTTATAATTTTTTTAAATTTTGTTAATTCACGTTATTTAAAAATAAACGGCATATAAACTACCTGATAATTAAAGTTTTAATGATGATGTTAGCCATTTTTTATTATTACGCACTTTTACGGTTCATCTTTTTTGATTGGGATTATTGAACTGAGTACACACGGTGTTAATGACAATCATTAGTATGCGGTGCATGGTGTTTGATATAAAAACAAAAATGAATATTTCTGGTTGAATGCATATTAGAGATTCAATTAAAACGACTATGTCATTAGGTTCCAATCTTCTTTCATCCAGTTTGTGGTTTTTTGTGTGCCATTAGGTATAACGTTTGATTTGATATTAAGTTTCCTAAATACAGAAATTCGAACTATGCAAAAAAATTATTTGTTACATAAATGTATTGGTAAGAATGCAATCATGCAATTTAATGATTATTGGGTTTGAATTATATGAGAAGTGTCGTGATGCAACACTATTATATATTAAGATGTTCAGAGTGAATTAAAGCAAAAATTTATCACGTTTGTAGTTAATTTTTTTGGTGAGTGACTGAGAGGAGTTTTGTAAGAACCCCAAATTTTGGATATAATTAAAACTTTTATTATGTACTGAGGTAATGGTGAATATTGATTACGACTACGATGTAATGATTGGAATAATGAATGAAGGGAATAGATTTGGATTCAAATGTTTATATGCCATAAAGAATACTATTGGTTAACACTTTAGATAAGAATTATCTATCTCCTAGGGAATTAAGATTTGATAATCCTAAAGGGGAAGATCATCCTTATGTCATCCAAATCGATATCTATTATTGGTCCAGTGGTTTCGTAAAAAGGTTAAGGAACGATCGAAAGAGATCAGGGACAATTGTACAACCCTAAGAGGATGAGTAAGGAAAAAGGATGAATAGTGATTTTGGAGGAATTAGGAATATTATTGGATGACGCTATATAGAAGTACCTGGAACGAAATTCTGAGTTCGTATTATCTCTCCGGAAAGAAAAAGAGTGTATGTAAAAGCTGTCGGATCCTGAAAAATGGCACTTTTATTTTTCCCGAGATTCCCAACATACGGAATAATTTAAAGATTATTTAAAAAGATTCGAGAAAGTTGGAATCCAAGATTATAGAAAAGAAGTAAGAATGATTATAGAAATATTAAGAAGGTTTACGGTAAAACCCTAACTAGAAATCTTTGAGATATTCTTACAAACGAGCAATGAAATTGAGTATTAACCGGACAAAGAAACAAGCAGAGAACCAAGGGATGAGCATGTGCAAGTGGGTGGAGACAAGGAACAAAGGTGACCAAAGGATAAGTCAACTAACATTGTAATGGTGTGTTTGCATTTTTGCCAAAATGGAGTTGTTTAACATATGGCCAACACTTGGACCAATGGATGGGCAACACTTGTATTAAAAATAGATGCATCCATATATTAGAAATATCTACCAATTATACAAGCATAAGTCATAAAGCAAAAGAAAGCAAGCAACCAAGAACACCAAGGAATGGAGCTCTCGGCTTCTTGCTCTTTTTGGAAATCAAAACCCAAGCTCCCACCATTCAACAATTCTCATATTAATTAGGTGAGTTCTATAATTCATAACTAAGATGTCCTATGAATTTTAGCTTAAAAATCCATTCCATTCAAGAGTTATAAAATCATGAAGTTGATGATGAATAGTAACTCATGATTTTTCATGTTTTGTTTTCTTGATTTTATGGCTTCCAAAGGATATTCTAAGCAAGGTTCAAGACTTGTGAGGCCTTAATATCATTCTTAAGCTTCAAATAAAGGTATAATCCTTGAACCCCCTTCGATGAATCATGGAGTTTGGATGAGTTTTAGTGATGTTATGCATATTTAGAGTACTAGATCTATGTGTGGGTTTTATGAGTTAATAATATAGTTTATATGAACGGAAAGACATTGCTTGGTCTTAGTTCAAGGATAAATAACATGTATGTGTGATTTGGAGTGGATGGTATTATAATTGAAGGGTTTTGATTTTGGACTTATCCGAGTTATAGCCGTCGTAATACCCTATTTTCGTTAGACCTTAAAAAAACTCGTGGTATAATCTCGGTTCGTAATCGATTGACTTTAGAACTTATACGATTTAAGTATATACCGAGTGTGGGTATGATGACATGTCGTAATAACGAACAAATGTCGGATCGTATCAGTAATAAAAAGAGTTACACTAAAAGGTGTATAACGAGATAATTCGAAAACGTGTTTCGACTTAAGTGGAGTTTATACTTAGAGTTTTAAAAGGTGTTAAGTGGTTAATCTCGAATGTTCTGATTGTTTATAGATCATCGAGCAGACCCAGGACACGCTATCTCTACCCACACCTGAGTACCAGGCAAGTGTTCAAACCTTTGAACCTGTTGTTGTGATAATATATATATATGATTTCTGTTTTTCATATGCCATCGCATGCATGCCTGTTTCCAATTATATTGTGACTCTGGTTTTTGTGATACTTGTTCTCTGAATTGATATTGGCTTATAGACTAGATACGATTTATCAGTAATAAGCCGGGTTGTTTTAGTAAGACCCTTAGCGAAGGGCATATGATATTCATTCCAAAAATAGACCGGGAGTCGGTATTTTGAGTTATTGATAGTCGTGGAAACCCGGAGGGATTCCAACGACAGATTATTATTTATCTGAGGAATGTTATTATTAAACGTATTTATATTCCGTAAAGTATCAATTACTTGGAAATATTTCGAGGAATGTTATTCGAGTATTATCTCAGTCGAGAGATAATAAATGAATGTTAGTTCCGAATATTCATTTAGAGTTGATTATTTAATGAATATTATTTTGATATTCATTAGAATGTTATTTATTAAATGAATAATACTTTCGAATATTCATTTAAGGTTTTATGTACTTAATGAATATTATTTTAAAATATTCATTGGAGGTTCTATTTACTCATGGAATATTATTTCGATTATTCCTTTAAAGATTATTTATTAAATGAATATTATTTGGATATTCATTTAGAAGATTATTTATTAAATGAATGTTATTTGGATATTCATTTAGAAGATTAAATATTAGATGAACATTATTTTCAAATATTCATTTAAGGTTTGACTTATTTATTGAATATTATTTTAGATATTTATTGGAGTTTAATTATTTAATGAATATTATTTCGAATATTCATTTAAGGGGGGATTTATTTAGTAAATAATTCCATATATTCATTCGAGGATTACTTACGAGCAATATTATGAGTTAATAATATTCCGTAATTATTATCGAGTAAATAAATATTATTGGAATATTTATTTAATTCTTTTAAAATTCTTTTTTAAATGATTTATATTATTCGGAGATTACCTTTCACCTCCAGATATTATGTAAAATATTTCAGAGTCTTTTTACGACTATTTTATCGAGGAAAGGTTCCCAACTCTTTATTTTTCATTTAAATCTATCTTAAAAGGATTTAAATGCTCGCTCAAACTTCCATATTATAATGGAACCTACTTGAGCAATGTTATTTATCTTGTTGACTTCCCGGTCATAATTTATCCTTTTCACTCGCAACTTGGTTGCTATGGACTCATTAAGTCTATGTGTACCTTCTCATCATTCGAGGGGTAAGATTGTTGGAACAAGTTGATATCCATTAACAAGCAAAAGCTTGGGAAATGATGGTGAATTTTCCTTTCCAACTAGATACGACTATTTTGTGGAGTCTTATCAACAAGTATTTCACTTGGGGAAGGGAGGACAAACTCTACATTTCAATGATGTGGATTTATTCGAACTAGGAGTCGTGTGTAAGAGGTCGAGTCGCGCGGTCCATCATAAGGCCTAACCATTGGCCAGGGAGTTACTATTAAGGCAATCTACAAGTGGAGCCGTCAGTTCTTCCTTCTACTGGTAGTAAACTATATTGGGCTGTACCATCCCCGACTGATCATCAGGGAATGGGACAGCTGGCGCGTAATGACTCCAGTATTGGTTCATCTCCCAAATTTGGAATTCCCTGCAACACGTATCGAAGAGACTTCTTTCAGGTTGACGGCGTCTTCCGCAACACGTATCGAAGAGACTTCTTTCAGGTTGTAAGACTTCAAAAATGTTAATAACTGGAATTATATTTTCCTTGCAAGTTCCTCTTTATATGATAAATGATAATATCTGGCTTATCTTTGACATAGCAGATATTCCCACCTATATATGCATTTTGAGTTACCTCGTAACTTCATCGTTCATGTTATTCTGGCATCATTTCCGTAATTGCATGGCATATGGTTTGAAAGATACTTTTGAACTGTTAGATATTATCATTCAGTTATATATTATTGTTGGTGGGCTATTGCTCACCCTTGCTTTATTATTATATCATAACAACAGCTAGACCAGATGACTCGCACAAGGCGCACTCGATGCTGGCGAGAACGATGAGACTACCAGAGCCGAAGAGACAGCTATTGGTAGGATAGATTTCTTCTTTCAGTACCAAGTATATGGTCTAGTATGACTCATGTAAATGGATGGCAAAGAGTATGTATTCATATTGAATTTCTTTTGGATTGTAAGAACTCATAATGTGATTAATAAAATTTGATAGTTACTCTGATTTCATCTCTGGGACTATAACGGGTGTGTTTTATGTTATTGTTTTGGGTCACACGGTTGTAATTTAATATTTATGTTGAATTGTGGATGGGAATTGAGACGGTAACGACCAGATCCCTGACCCCGGATCTGGGGGTGTTACAGAAGTGGTATCAGAGCGTACGTTATAAATCCCAGAGATGAAGCGACGTTAAAACAATAAATTCACTAAGATAATAAGAACTCTTGCCAAGTTCATAGTCGGACTACTTAATGTAGTGATGACCTATAAAACCCTCATGGGAACTATTAAGTATCATGATAGTAACTTAGCTCGATTTCGTATCGACGAGTAAGGCGACAGACCTTGAGGCGTACGAGCAGCAGCGCGATGATGCTTTATTATATGCTGAAGATCAGCGGGTAAATTCAATAGAGTACCCTACTGGAGACCCGTAGAGGTTCCAGCAGATAAGGAAAATCCTGTTAGGATAAGGAGCTTACCCTCGAGGAATGAGGACTATAGCCAGAAAGACTGAGATGATTAAGGTATAGTGCTCAGAAAAGTGGGCATAAAGAACTAAGCTATTAGCAAGAGAACTGAAGATTCATGTTGGATTCGTGGTCGGACTACTGGAGGTAGTACCAGCAAGTAAGACGGATTGGAAGAATTACTTGAGATCTTATACGGAAATAAATGAGAATCCTTAGAGACTTTCATATTAACGAAGAAAGAGCTAGAGGGATGTATGATTAGCAAAGACAACGATATAAGACGAGGAGCAGAGTCCCTAGGAATAGTTGAGAAGGAGGCAGTAAGTGCCATATCATTTGATAAACGAATTAGTATGAATATTGTCAGTAATAATTCACCATGAGAAGGCAGATGTCATAGGTTGTAATTTATGGAACCAAATTGAGGTTAATGAGGTGGTTTTATTCAGGGAAATGTTCATTTTATGAATGAATCACTTAGAAAGTAAAGACATTGGGTAGTGACAACATGATTGGGTAAAGTTATATAAGGAAGTAGTAAGCAAGACAATGATCTCAGAACCTACCGGAAGATAAGATCAGTGAGTCAAGATGAACTCGTGATGAGACTACTGTCAAAGACTGAGTATAGGGTTATTTCAACTCAGTGAAATGATGAACCAGAAATGTTAGATGCATGTGATTCAAAGGAATATTAAATTCCTTCTTTTCTTTGAATGGATTATAGTAGTTACCTTAAGTTTACTCCGACGCGAAATTATAATGGATCAAGTAATACGATCAGCAGTTAAAGAGAAAAAAAAATGTGAGAAAATCTTCCTGGAGCTAAAAGATGAAATTGGTAATGACCAAGAGTTGGCATTGTTTAATGAAAAAAAAGGAGACTTTGTGCTTCCAACGACGCTTCGCATAAAAGATTAGGATGTGTGCTTGCGCAGCACGACAAAGTACTTGTGGATGCATTCAGGCAGCATGGTTCACCAGGTTCGGATGGCCTTAGTAGTGCCAATTTTTGTGGAACAACCAAATCCTACGGTAATGTTTCTTCTGAGACTAGTGGTTAGGTAGACTGACATTTGGAAATATTGAATATCAGGACGTATAGGTATCAAGATGTTGTGACAGGTTTCAGTTTGAAACTGTTTATTCCCTTCTAAGGGATGTTTATAATTGGTTCCTCTTCAGTGGTTAAACTTCCAATCTGATGACGATTATTTCGTTAATTATTACTGCTTATAGTTCTAGCTGCTTGGAGGTCAATAGAACTATTCTTCAGGTTTCGAAACTGATCTCCTTAATGTTACCAGTAGATGGATAGATTGACCAAAATTTCCCTAATTCTGGGAAGAACTTCAACGAATTTTGGCAAACCTTGTCTTTCTGATTATCAGAGAACGTCATGGAAGAAAGTAGAAACTGGGGCAAACCCCGTGAATTGGGTAAGGTAGCTGCTATATGGATTGGTGGACAGACCCCGGTTATCGTGATTGATTGTAGAAATACAATGATGAAGTGAGATTGGACGAGAACAGGAAATGTAAGTAAGAAACCAGCCGGACTGAGAAACTCCGGGATTTACTTAAGTGAAAAGGCTGTTATGCCAGGAATGGTAAGCTTGCGTGGCACGTGGGAGTGATAAGAATAGTTGAAAAGATAAAAATAGAGGAAAGGTGACCGGAGACGGCACTGAGTAGCCGATTAAGACTTATATGAAGTAAAGTTTTGGGAAGGTAGAAAGGTATCAAAGTAGAAGGCACTATGCCAGCAATTGTTAGAAAAGTAATGCTAATTAGTCAACCCCTAAAATCATATATTTTTATTTTAGTGTGGCCAGTTGAGGCCAAGCCACAAAGGATTATCAAGTGACTAGACCAGCAATGAAAGGACAAAGCAGGGTTGCTTCTAAGTAAGCACCGACTGCAAGGGCTTCTGATATAAAGGAAATATTAATGAGATTGTAGGAATCTTCTACTGAACCCTTTGCAACCCATGTTTGGATTGGGAATTTACTAGACTTTTGAAATGGGGTCACCCGTACTAAAGTGATTCATGTGTATATGATTGTCCAAGATTACGAGTAAAAATGGAAGTATAATGAATTGAGATGTATGATGTTAGGGTATCATAAATACCAGGAATATATTATGACTAAGGAAAGTAAACAATGAAGGTTTATGAAGAGAGTATAGAAATGGTCAGAGATGGATCAGTATGTTGTAGAAATTTCGTCTAAGGCAATTACCTTTGAGAAGAACGATAAGTACTAAGAGATTCACGTTGAACTCGACCAATATCTTCCAAAACATCCTTGCTACCATTACCAAGTTCTGTAAGAGAGCAGATAGGCATACGTTGCCTTTTGGAAGGCCAAATAGGCTGACAACTATCTGAAAGAAGAGGGTGGCAATAAGTTACCAATCGGTTATCAAATGAGAACAGTTGAAAAGAGACCCTTATTAAGGATACATGATCTGATTGCCAATTATAGGATGCAAGAATTCTTTGGCAGTTGAATTAAGGATAGGATATCCATAAATTAAGACAAACCCTGGGGAATGCACAAGGGATGGCATTAACCCTAATAATGACATTATGAATTCAGATGATATGAGTTGGACTTGCTAAGGCAACAATGACCGGTAAGGATTATTAAAAAAAAGAGTTCTGAAAAGAACATAGATAGAATTATTAAAGTATTGATCAATGACGTCTTGCTATACCCTGTACCTAGAAAATATAGAAGGAATGATAAGGGCGACCTAAGAAACCTTACAAGGAAAAAGGTAATATTCCGAACTTCAAAATGGAAGTTTGGTAAGGAATGTATGACATAGTAACAATAATGCCAGATGAGGCATGTATGAAACCATGAGGAAGTATGGATTGAACCTATAAAGGTTGATATTATCCTAAGATAAGGAAAGAACTAAGAAAAGAAGTATCCTACGTAGGATTGGGAATAAACGTGATAAAGTTCCCACGGGTAGGTGGAAGCAATGACTTATGGAAAAAGACTGATAGATATATTTTTCTCCTTCAGCAGAGCTTAAGGGAGAATGCTTTCACCCAACAGTGATGAGAATGAGGTAGAAAAATTTGAATTGAAATGTATCCAGAGAACAAGGATTACCAAAAATTGTTATTATCAGGAAAGGCCAATGAGGTGGCCGACAGTCTAAGTATAAAGGAATAATTACAAATGTTCATACCGAAGAAACAGAATGATATTTGGAAGGACCTTGAAGGTCATATCGGAATGGAGGAATTTACATTCCTTCTGATGATTGTGCAAGAATTGATGGTAATAATAGTTTAAGTAAAGATTCGATTCCTGATGGAGTCTTAAGCATATTACGTACCTTAGAAGGTCCCGTTTTGAGGCAAACCGGGACCATGATACAAAATTGACAAAGTAAACCATTAAGTTTCCAGTTTTTTATGGAAGCTGCATGAGTGATAGTTTCATCAACCTGACATAGTTGCGATGCTTGAAACTCTTCTGCAATTTTATCTACTTCATGTAATATCTACATCAAGTTCAGGAAGTGTTCCTTATGGATAAGGAATAGTGATTACTTTGTCTCCCTAAAGGATTTGAAACCCGTATGGTTAGCTATTAACGCCCTACGTAAACAACAAGCGATGGTGATTCTTCTAAGAAAGTAGAGGACAACGTAAAGATAAAGAAAGTGCTGCTATTGATAAGCTAAATGGCATGTTGATGAATGACAAGCAAGTTTATGTTAGTGTACTTTTGCGCAAACAAGATAGAGAATATGAGGTTGACGATTCATGATGCTAAATGTATTCCCGTAGAAAGAATTAAGGGCAGTTGAGCCCGAGATTGATTGGGCCATCTGAGAGTTTAAAAGTGTTCGGAAGGTGGTATTTGAGCCAGCCTTACCCCCAAAACTTATATCACGGTCATAACGGGTTTTCATGTGGCAAGGCTACGTTAGTAAAATGCAGATGCTCGATAGGTGATAAGAGCACGAGCAGGTAGATATACGACCTGGTCTGACTTACGAAAGACAACCTGTGGAAAACCACGGGTAGAAAAGAACAAGTGATGAGAAACAAGGTTGGCAGAAGTATATTATATCGGATCTAAGATTAAGGGATCGACCAGATTCATTTCGGAGAGTTTAAATTGGAATAATGTGATGATTATAGAGGAAATGTGACGGGATACCAATAAGGAGGTACCAAGTGCAAAAGATGTCTCAATAAAGAGATGAAGGTGGAAGTAAATAACAGAAGTAAATAAGAATCAGATAATAAGAAGGATGTGATTGATAAAGAAAAAGCTGGGAAAGCAACTATGGAATGTGAAGCAAGGAATGTTATGAATGGATTAATAAATGGGTTTTCTAACAAACCTTTGGGATGACCACCTGATAGTGTTATTGTTATGAATATGAAATAGCTAGTAACATGACATGGAATGTCAGTAACGATGGTGTCAAGCGAGAAACTAAGATTTAAGCTGAAAGGTTGAAGGAATTTTCTGAAGTGAGTGTTGCTAAGGTTGAACCAGAGTATAGGTCCATAGAATAGTGGACAAAGCAGCAAGATATGTTGACACGTAAGATTGTGATCAAATAGTATTGGATATAATTATGATTATTTTCTTCTTTGATGAACCTCTATAATTCAGAGGTAAATTTTGAGTATGATATTTTACAATCATGAAAACTTTCTATAATCCTTTAGAATTCTTTTCTTTTCTTTTCTTTTATTCATCTTCTTTATGAATTGAGAAGAACAACCCTTTAAGGAGGGGAGGTACTGCTACGTGACTATCTGTCTATGTGATAGAAGTCTAAGTGAAATACCATAACTTGTTTAATTGCTTATCAAGTACTAAAGGTTGGCCCCCTTCTGTACTAACTATGCAATATAACAAATGTTCAATTGATCATAGTGATCTCTCAATAAATCTTTCCACTTCTCTATATTGATCGAAATTGCAAAGATTAAAGTGATCAGGAAATGCACAGTACGAGCGAGGTTACCTCCGAATTCGTAGGGTGATAGTGATACCAATGTTACTGCAGGTATCAATAAGGATAAGATTGAGTAAGAGTATAACCCGGATAGTGTGTTGTACGAAAAGTAGCAACGTTGATGGAAAAAGGATAAAGTATGGATTGTAGCACTAGAAGATGTGCTGAGAGAGGGTAGAACGACTAAGAATTGACCGGGAAGCTAAAAAGTGAACGATAGGCAAACGACTCTTTGCTTCCTACCTGATTCCGGGACGGAATCCTTTTAAGGAGGGGAGACTGTAAGAACCCCAAATTTTGGATATAATTAAAACTTTTATTATGTATTGAGGTAATGGTGAATAGTGATTACGACTACGATGTAATGATTGGAATAATGAATGAAGGGAATAGATTTGGATTCAAATGTTTATATGCCATAAAGAATACTATTGGTTAACACTTTAGATAAGAATTATCTATTTCCTAGGGAATTAAGATTTGATAATCCTAAAGGGGAAGATCATCCTTATGTCATCCAAATCGATATCTGTTATTGGTCCAGTGGTTTCGTAAAAAGGTTAAGGAACGATCGAAAGAGATCAGGGACAATTGTACAACCCTAAGAGGATGAGTAAGGAAAAAGGATGAATAGTAATTTTGGAGGAATTAGGAATATTATTGGATGACGCTATATAGAAGTACCCGGAACAAAATTCTGAGTTCGTATTATCGCTCCGGAAAGAAAAAGAGTGTATGTAAAAGCTGTCGGATTCTGAAAAACGGCACTTTTATTTTTCCCGAGGTTCCCAAGATACGGAATAATTTAAAGATTATTTAAAAAGATTCGAGAAAGTTGGAATCCAAGATTATAGAAAAGAAGTAAGAATGATTATAGAAATATTAAGAAGGTTTCTGGTAAAACCCTAACTAGAAATCTTTGAGATATTCTTACAAACGAGCAATGAAATTGAGTATTAACCGGACAAAGAAACAAGCAGAGAACCAAGGGATGAGCATGTGCAAGTGGGTGGAGACAAGGAACTAAGGAGACCAAAGGATAAGTCAACTAACATTGTAATGGTGTGTTTGCATTTTTGCCAAAATGGAGTTGTTTAACATATGGCCAACACTTGGACCAATGGATGGGCAACATTTGTATTAAAAATAGATGCATCCATATATTAGAAATATCTACCAATTATACAAGCATAAGTCATAAAGCAAAAGAAAGCAAGCAACCAAGAACACCAAGGAATGGAGCTCTCGGCTTCTTGCTCTTTTTGGAAATCAAAACCCAAGCTCCCTCCATTCAACAATTCTCATATTAATTAGGTGAGTTCTATAATTAATAACTAAGATGTCCTATGAATTTTAGCTTCAAAATCCATTCCATTCAAGAGTTATAAAATCATGAAGTTGATGATGAATAGTAACTCATGATTTTTCATGTTTTGTTTTCTTGATTTTATGGCTTCCAAAGGATGTTCTAAGCAAGGTTCAAGACTTGTGAGGCCTTAATATCATTCTTAAGCTTCAAATAAAGGTATAATCCTTGAACCCCCTTTGATGAATCATGGAGTTTGGATGAGTTTTAGTGATGTTATGCATATTTAGAGTACTAGATCTATGTGTGGGATTTATGAGATAATAATATAGTTTATATGAACGGAAAGACATTGCTTGGTCTTAGTTCAAGGATAAATAACATGTATGTGTGATTTGGAGTGGATGGTATTATAATTGGAGGGTTTTGATTTTGGAATTATTCGAGTTATAGCCGTCGTAATGCCCGATTTTCGTTAGACCTTAAAAAAACTCGAGGTATAATCTCGGTTCGTAATCGATTGACTTTAGAACTTATACGACTTAAGTATATATCGAGTGTGGGTATGATGACATGTCGTAATAACGAACAAATGTCGGATCGTATTAGTAATAAAAAGAGTTACACTAAAAGGTGTATAACGAGATAATTCGAAAACGTGTTTCGACTTAAGTGGAGTTTATACTTAGAGTTTTAAAAGGTGTTAAGTGGTTAATCTCGAATGTTCTGATTGTTTATAGATCATCGAGCAGACCCAGGACACGCTATCTCTACCCACACCTGAGTACCAGGCAAGTGTTCAAACCTTTGAACTTGTTGTTGTGATAATATATGTATATGATTTATGTTTTACATATGCCATCGCATGCATGCCTGTTTCCAATTATATTGTAACTCTGGTTTTTGTGATACTTGTTCCCTGAATTGATATTGGCTTATAGACTAGATACGATTTATCAGTAATAAGCCGGGTTGTTTTAGTAAGACCCTTAGCGAAGGGCATATGATATTCATTCTAAATATAGATCGGGAGTCGGTATTTTGAGTTATAGATAGTCGTGGAAACCCGGAGGGATTCCAACGACAGATTATTATTTATCTGAGGAATGTTATTATTAAACGTATTTATATTCCGTAAAGTATCAATTACTTGGAAATATTTCGAGGAATGTTATTCGAGTATTATCTCAGTCGAGAGATAATAAATGAATGTTAGTTCCGAATATTCATTTAGAGTTGATTATTTAATGAATATTATTTTGATATTCATTAGAATGTTATTTATTAAATGAATAATACTTTCGAATATTCATTTAAGGTTTTATGTACTTAATGAATATTATTTTAAAATATTCATTGGAGGTTCTATTTACTTAAGGAATATTATTTTGATTATTCCTTTAAAGATTATTTATTAAATGAATATTATTTGGATATTCATTTAGAAGATTATTTATTAAATGAATGTTATTTGGATATTCATTTAGAAGATTAAATATTAGATGAACATTATTTTCAAATATTCATTTAAGGTTTGACTTATTTATTGAATATTATTTTAAATATTTATTGGAGTTTAATTATTTAATGAATATTATTTCGAATATTCATTTAAGGGGGGATTTATTTAGTAAATAATTCCATATATCCATTCGAGGATTACTTACGAGCAATATTATGAGTTAATAATATTCCGTAATTATTATTTAGTAAATAAATATTCTTGGAATATTTATTTAATTCTTTTAAAATTCTTTTTAAAATGATTTATATTATTCGGAGATTACCTTTCACCTCCAGATATTATGTAAAATATTTTGGAGTCTTTTTACGACTATTTTATCAAGGAAAGGTTCCTAACTCTTTATTTTTCATTTAAATCTATCTTAAAAGGATTTAAATGCTCGCTCAAACTTCCATATTATAGGGGAACCTACTTGAGCAATGTTATTTATCTTGTTGACTTCCCGGTCATAATTTATCCTTTTCACTCGCAAATTGGTTGCTATGGACTCATTAAGTCTGTGTGTACCTTCTCATCATTCGAGGGGTAAGATTGTTGGAACAAGTTGATATCCATTAACAAGCAAAAGCTTGGGAAATGATGGTGAATTTTCCTTTCCAACTAGATACGACTACTTTGTGGAGTCTTATCAACAAGTATTTCACTTGGGGAAGGGAGGACAAACTCTACATTTCAATGCTGTGGATTTATTCGAACTAGGAGTCGTGTGTAAGAGGCCGAGTCGCGCGGTCCATCACAAGGCCTAACCATTGGCCAGGGAGTTACTATTAAGGCAATCTACAAGTGGAGCCGTCAATTCTTCCTTCTACCGGTAGTAAACTATATTGGGCTGTACCATCCCCGACTGATCATCAGGGAATGGGACAGCTGGCGCGTATTGACTCCAGTATTGGTTCATCTCCCAAATTTGGAATTCCCTGCAACACGTATCGAAGAGACTTCTTTCAGGTTGACGGTGTCTTCCGCAACACGTATCGAAGAGACTTCTTTCAGGTTGTAAGATTTCGAAAATGTTAATAACTGGAATTGCAATATTTTCCTTGCAAGTTCCTCTTTATATGATAAATGAAAATATCTGGCTTATCTTTGACATAGCAGATATTCCCACCTATATATGCATTTTGAGTTACCTCGTAACTTCATCGTTCATGTTATTCTGGCATCATTTCCGTAATTGCATGGCATATGGTTTGAAAGATACTTTTGAACAGTTAAATATTATCATTCAGTTATATATTATTGTTGGTGGGCTTTTGCTCACCCTTGCTTTATTATTATATCACAACAACAGCTAGACCAGATGACTCGCACAAGACGCACTCGACGCTGGCGAGAACGATGAGACTACCAGAGCCGAAGAGACAACTATTGGTAGGATAGATTTATACTTTCAGTACCAAGTATATGGTCTAGTATTACTCATGTAAATGGATGGCAAAGAGTATGTATTCATATTGAATTTCTTTTGGATTGTAAGAACTCATAATGTGATTAATAAAATTTGATAGTTGCTCTGATTTCATCTCTGGGACTATAACGGGTGTGTTTTATGTTATTGTTTTGGGTCACACGGTTGTAATTTAATATTTATGTTGAATTGTGGATGGGAATTGAGACGGTAACGACCAGATCCCTGACCCCTGACCCCGGATCTGGGGGTGTTACAAGTTTTTTGAGTTATTTGAATAATCTTATGGAGATTACTTTTTGAATGATCTTATAATTTAATATTTGATTTTTTTTAGGTTGTTTACAGTGGACGGGAGAATTTGTAATAATTTATTAATTATTGCAAGTGAAAATGTAATATACAAAAAAGAAATTAAAAAGAAATTTTATGTAATACTGCAGAAATTGAAATGATTGTCAGCGAAAGATAAATTAGCACTAAAAACCTGCAAAGTTAATTTAACTAGCGTTCTACTCGTGCTACGCACCGACCGATAAATTATGTTAATTAATTAATATAAATATATTATTTTAAATTTTATTTAGAAAAAATATAATTTTAGTGAAATGTTAATTAAATTAAGTATAAAATTATTTATCCGTGAATTCTTACCAACTGAATTAATATTAATATTATGAATCAATCATCAAAACAGATACAACCCCCGTTGAAAAGTTCAAAATTTTGCTTGTTTTGAATTAATATTAATTAATATTATGAATTAATATTGATTTTATGAATTAATACGCATATTATGAATTAATATTAATTTTATTTTATTGTTTTTTTTTAAAAATTTTGCTTTCAATTTACTTCTCTCTTTGTTAGAGAATATTTCTACGTACCATGTTAACAAATACCCATATTCTGAGAATTCAGTATATTTATTCAATATCGAATCCTTAAAATATTTATTATATTATTTCATTGAAAATATTTACATGAACGTGGTTAATTTTTCGATTAAATATTAAAAATTTATAGAAACTTAAACCTCACGACTCTAATAAATCATTAGACTGTCTATCGAAAAAAAGGTTGCATGTTTTAGCAATATGCGAAAGGATATCTACTTTGCAAGATACATGAAACGAACTTAGTTATAACAATAGAAACTTTCATCTAATCTAGTTTGCTATGTGATCGTTCAATATCATTTTTACAAATTATACGTCCTTTTATTAATGAATTGATTTACTATAGAAAAATTAATATTATCAACTAACCAAACAAATTCAATATATCGCGCTCTTGAAGTAACGTATGATTGTTAGATTTTATGGTTATTGACCTTAGTTCATTTGTAAAGACAACTTTAAATGTGCCTTTTCAGTTTGGAAGTTTGTATTTTTGTTTTTTTATTCTTTTCTAGTAAAACATGGAATAATACATTTTAGTTTTCTTTTATTCTTAAATTAAGACATATGAAAATGAGTATCACCTTTCTTTTTTTAATATAACTAACTTGTGAAAATAAGCTACTGTCCATAAAACTGAAATCAAGTGTGTAATATATAAACACATAATGACACTAAACTACACGAATTTTTTCGTGTACACGAAATGAAATGAAATACGCTAATAGAAAAAATATGACAATTACATGAAATATTACTATGTATCGAAGTTATGTAAATATATAATCATATGTCTTAGAACCTAAGAGTAGTATGCATGGTGTAAAGTCTCCCAAACAAAATAAAACTCTCCTTTTTATTTTTTCTTATCTTGTTAACAACTATCTCTCTTTATGTAGAATCTTTCTACCGGGTTATTGAGTTTTCTTACCCATATTTCATGTTTTGTTGATATTAAAAAAGAAATTATAATCAACCAACCAAGCAATATCAAAATATGCTTTTAGGTTAAAATACGGGAATTGATACTATTACTTTAATTCAAAAATATAAAATTCAAAAAGGTACCCTTTTATTAAAATAATATAATTTTAAGTGTATCAACCTTTTTATTTATCAATATTAATAATTTTTGTAACAAAGATCGTAGTTGTTGCTCTCTCTCTCTCTCTCTCTCTCTCTCTCTCTCTCTCTCTCTCTCTCTCTCTCTCTCTCTCTCTCTCCACCTTTTCCAAAAAATGCTAAACTAAAGTTTAGGAGTTGATATCAGCTTTTTAAGTTTTTAAAAAAAAAATAGAATTTTTTTCTTGATTTTTCTTTATTTTCCAATAAATATATCATTGAGAGTCTAGTACCCCGTTGCCCGTTGGTGGATTTTATCTATCAAATATTAGATTTTGTATTATCTCCTTGTGAATTATTAGCCCCATTTTCTTTTCCTTTATTTTACTTTGGCTTTCAATAAATATCTCTCTTTATTGAGAGCCTAATATCCTGTTCGTGGATTTTGTCTGCCATTCTACCCATATATTAGATTTTGTTATATTAGTTCATTGATTTTGATAGTATAGAATCACAGTTCTGGTCGGTTGTTTGAATACGTTCTAACAAATCAGATATACATATTACTCACGTTTATAACAAATTGTTAGATTATCTCGCCGAAAAGGCTGTATAATTTAGTGATATAAGCAAAGGATGTACCATAATTGAAGATCTGTTCAATGACTGAATAAAAGAAATTAGTGATCTATTATTTAATACTTTACATAACTTAAATTTTGAATGTGTATTTAGAATAGTGTGGTAAATAGTTTTATATTGTTAACAATTTTTAATTCATGATTTTGATTGTACCTTATGATTTTGAATTGAGAGTTTGAGATATCAAAATATCTATTATAGATATAATAGATTCATGTATTAATGTATTATTTTTTACATAAATAATATTTGTATTTAGAATAAAATTGTTAAGTAATCACTAAATAACATTGACAACCCAACACTGTAAAAATATAGTTATCGATAGGCACGCCTAATAATGTCAAAAAATCAGTGTAATGTGATAAGGATTGATGCCTATAATTCAGTAAGTCGCAGAATTATTGGAGTTTGCTACTGAATATTTTAATGGGAAGTAACTCTGGGAGAATCTGGACTGGGGATGAAGATTACTTAAATACTTTTCTATTTTTTTTGTCAGAAACGTTTTTCTGTTGAATTTATTGGACAATTAAAACACGAAATATATGATACATATATATAAACGAAATAAAAAGATAATCTATCCAAGTATAGTATGTCACATAATAAACAGATATAAAGTAGTACCTTAACCGAAATTGATATGATTTAGCCATAAGGAGAATTGATGCATACACTTAGTTTATCAAAGTTGGCTAGGTCTGATGGGGAATAAGGTATAAGCGGCTTAGATTTCCTATAATGTTTAAATTGATATAATAATTATAATTTTTAGTTTGTAAGAATTTTATTTTATATAAATTGTTTATTAGTTAATCTTTCAAATAAAAATTAGTAGTTATTATGTTTAGTTAATTGATATGAAAAACTAAAAATTAGCTGTTATTGACAGTAACTTGATTTGAGTTTAATCTTGGCTGAAACGTAGAATCTAGATCCAATAGGGAAACATGTTACATTAAGTTTAATTGGTTTTAAATTTAATAGATTCTGAATGATGTTAAAATAATTCACAATATTGTGATTGGTTAACTAATACACGGTAGATTCGGGTATCCTCTATTAATAAAGGATGTTCAAAAACAATTCATAATTAAAAGATATATAAACATATGTAATATACTGTTATGTGGATTTATAGAAAATAATATTTACGGTTAGTAGAATGTTTTTAAAATTAAAAATCATGTGATATGCGAAGTTATTAAATAAATATATTTTTATATTTAAATTTAATTAACCACGATTAGTAAATTAGAATAAGCATGGTAAATAAAAAAAAAATTTGTATGATTGATTGATTTAAAGTTTAGAAGCAAATTCTGATTGCCTCTAAAATAATTTTAATTTTTTGAATATATGCTATAAGAATACTCTTATAGCGTATATTTAATAATTAAAGTATTTAAAATATATTAAGTGTTTGTTTATACGAATTTAGTAATTATTTTATTAACAAATTATGAATAAACATATTTTTGAGCCTTTCAAAAAATCAATTCTTTGAATATATGGATTTTATATAAGCTATTTAAAATTTGATTCAAATCCGATTTTGTAGTGTTGGCTTATATGAATTTATTAATTAATTTTATTAATAAATTATGAATAAATATATTTTTGAGTTTATAAAAAAATCAAATTTTTGAAGGTATGGTTTTTATCCAAGTTATTGAAAATCTGATTTCAAATTCGATTTTTTCTTATTTTTTGTTAGGTTAGATTATAATTATTTAAGATCGATTATAATTGTACAAAATATATTACAAAAATCAATTTATAATGTATATTAATATGATTGTAATTAACTTTATATTAAAAAAGTGGGTGATTAATGAATGATTAATTGTGAAATTTAATTTAAAATATATAATAGTATATCATGATTGATTTCAAATTAAAATTATGATTTTTTAATAAATATTTTTTGATTTCAAAAATATATATTTATGAATATGTTTAATAAAATCATTATTGTATTTAAATTAGAAGTGTTAATTAACCATGGTTAAAAAGGTAGAGTGAGATTGTAAATAAGGAAAAGTCTTAATATGACATGATTGGTCTAAAATTTAGGAATTAGCACTGATTGGTTCTAAAATAATTCATAATTTTCTGATTTGTTAACTGCACTTTGGTAGACTCACGTATTATATCATAATTAAAAGCTATATAAACATATGTAATATACTGTTATGTGGATTTACAAATAATAATATTTACGGTTAGTAGAATTTTTTTAAAATTAAAAACCATGTGATATGCGAAGTTATTAAATAAAGATATCTTTACATTTAAATTTAATTTAACCGCGATTAGTAAATTAGAATAAGTATGGTAAATAATAAAAATTTTGTATGATTGATTAATTTAAAGTTTAGAAGCAAATTCTGATTGCCTCTAAAATAATTTTAATTTTTTGATTGGTAATTTATTCACCAACCAATAAAAATACTCTTATAGCGTATATTTAATAATTAAAGTAATTAAAATATATTTAGTGTTTGTTTATATGAATTTAGTAATTATTTTATTAACAAATTATGAATAAATAAATTTTTGAGCCTTTCAAAAAACGAGTCTTTGAAGATATGGATTTTATCTAAGCTATTTAAAATTTGATTCAAATCCGATTTTGTAGTGTTGGCTTATATGCATTTATTAATTAATCTTATTAATAAACTATGAATAAATATATTTTTGAGTTTATAAAAAAATCAAAATTTTGAAGGTATGGTTTTTATCCAAGTTATTTAAAATCTTATTCAAATCCGATTTTTTTTAAATTTTTAGGTAAGTTAGATTATAATTATTTAAGATCGATTATAATTGTACAAAATATATTACAAAAATCAATTTATAATGTATATTAATATGATTGTAATTGACTTTATATTAAAAATGTGGGTGATTAATGAATGATTAATTATGAAATTAAATTTAAAATATATAATAGTATATCATGATTGATTTCAAATTAAAATTATGATTTTTTAGTAAATATTTTTAGATTTAAAAAATATTTATTATGAATATGTTTAATAAAATCATTATTGTATTTAAATTAGAAGTGTTAATTAACCATAGTTAAAAAGGTAGAGTGAGATTGTAAATAAGGAAAAGTCTTAATATGACATGATTGGTCTAAAATTTAGGAATTAACTCTGATTGGTTCTAAAATAATTTATAATTTTTTTATTGGTTAACTGCACATTGTTAGACTCAGGTATTATAATAAAGGATGTTATAATTTATTTCTAAAAAGACATTTTTACCTTAATATGGAATAAGGATGTTAGTAAATTTTAATATAAGGTGACAAAAAGTCCTTTAATTTTTTTTAAAAAATATTTAATAACTCATGAAATTGTTTAAATTTAAATAATGACAATAAATTCAAAAAAAAGATTAATTTAGGCCATCATATTTAAAAAAAATTCACCAATTATTATATATTTGATTAATATTAAATTCATCATTAAAATATGACTACATCATTTATAATCCTAAAAGAACAAAAATACTGATAATATTTTTTTTAAAATAAAATTTATAAAGTTTTTTTTTAAAATAGTTCTTATTTTTTATAAAATAATTCAAATTTTTATAAAATATTTTTTATATTGATATTCTTTAGAAACATAAAATTTTTGGTAACATATTAAAATTGTTCATATTACATAAATATATGAATGGGTTTCGTCAAAATATTTCACAATGAGACACCTCTATTATCATGATATCACTAAGTTTAAAAATTAGGGGGAAAATTTAAACATTTAAAAGAAAATACTTTGACTTATTGTAAAAATTTAATTAGCACACAAACTGGTAGTAGTTGAGACACCTAAAATTTAATGTTTGTCTTAATAAAAAATTTATTAGTGTATTTATGATAAAAGTAAGACAGTTAGAGATAATATCAATTACACAGGTAACCCAAAACGGTAAAGAGTGTATACATATCTCAAATCAATATAGATAAACAAAAATCCCAAGATTTTAGTTACATGCAGAGTGCATACATATCTCAACTGTCGAACAAAGAAAAGGGTTTTGTGCAAAAGCTGTGTAGAAGAGTTGTAGTCATCCGATGGAGGTAATAGACTACTCAATCTTTTTTATGTTTGGTTTTTACGATAATGAAGTATTTTATTGATTGTGCATGTGTTGATTGTATGTATAATTTTGGGTATAGTTGTAATTGTATGTTTCAATTGATATCAGTCATATACAGCAATGTTTCATCTTTAAATTTTGCATAGATTTGATTTTATGCCTCCGGTGGATGATTGCTTGGCTTATCAATTCAAGCCTGTATTGCAAAACTATATCTCTATTAGTAATCTATGACTTTTTTCTCAGAATTAGATTATACTAAAAAATTCTCCTGAAGCATGTATACATTTTTATAATCTTATGTTATTTGTATCAATCTTGGTGACTGCTTATTCGTTTGTTAGTGAAAGTATTTAGGACATTGTTAGCAATTTGTTGCTGGTAAAATAGATAAGGCATTACAATATTACTATTTACATTGAATACAGGGTACAATCGTGAGTTATAGGACTCGAGATAAAGCATTTTGTATTGGTATGTTGCCTTTTCAATTGAAAATTGTAGAACTAATTATAATGTTTTTGATTAGGTTATTCTGATTTTGTGGTTCAATAAATAAACAACTTTTAATGTAACAGGGGATAGGCCAATGTTGTCAAGTTTTGTTTCAGCTAATAATGATAAGCATGGATTCGGATCATTTGTAAGTATTATTTGTAATGGAAATACTCTATCTTTTACATTCTCATATAATTCATCTGTTAACCTTGAATAGGAAAAATGACATTTACATTTTTACTTTTTTTTGCAGAGAATGCCTAAATCTTTTTTTGATGAGTTTGGAAAGCAACTATCTTCAAAACTGATCGTTAGGTGCAAAAAATTACTCCCTCCGTCCCCCGTGGTTCTTTACATGGGGGATGGACACGGAGACCAAGGAAATGTATAAAAAATGAGTAAAGTTAGATGAAAAGTGGGTGAAGTGGTGGGACCTATTAATATTTAATAATAGATTTGAGATAGTGGAGGAAAGTAGTGGGTGTAATAGTGTTTTTTATTATTAAATATATGAGATAGTGGGTGTAATAGTGGGAAAAACTTACTATTTTAGAATGTAAACAAATGAGAGGGACACCCCAAAATAGTAATTGTAAAGAATCTGGAGGGGAGGGAGTAGTTTGGAAAGGAAAATTAGATAAGGAAAATAAAGAAATCTATGGTTTACTCAATTTCATGAGTTTCTATGAGATTAAAATTTACAATCTCGTTCAGTTTGATTTCTATAGGAATGATCTGTTCAATGTCAAAATCTTCAAAGACACTGCTATTAAGTGCAATTATCTGATCGAGGATCCAGAAGATTTTTTTAAGAATGACAATATAAATAGTTGGAGAAAGGAGCAATATATGATCGACTGCTTGTCACTGGAATATCATAAATCTTATTCGCTTTGGAAGTTTAATAGTTATGAGAATCATGTTACATCTTTCGATATCAAAATTGGTAATGCTGCTATTGATAAGAATCTGATGCCTCTGGTGAGAATTTTGCAATCTGTTTTAGGTCCAGTGAAAGTATGCATCTTTAGTTTGTACTAACTCACTTTTGTTCTTTTATTCTTTGAAATCAGAAATAAAAAACAGAACTGGAAAGCCTTTATAAAGAATGGATAGATGGTACAAAGGTGTTACTTAGGTTTATTGAAACCTTTTGGGAAATTTATATAGAGTGGAAGGAAGGCACATGTATGCTGGGCAAAGGATTGTATGAGTTTGCTTCACAATCTGAACTCAAGGTTGGCGATACACTGGTGTTGTTTAAAGTACCTTCTGCTGGACTTAACATTGTAAATGTTTGCATTTTTAAAGATGGAGATAAAGTTATTAATAACAATCCAGGTAATATAAAGCATTATAATTATTATAATACTGCATTTTCTTTGTGTGTAGTATTGACATTCTTTTTTTCAATATTTAATATATAAACAGATAGTGAGAAGTGCAGTAGATCTTTTCTTAAAGTTGTTACAGAGCATTGTTTAAATCAAAGATTGGTGGTATGTATTTTTATTTTAGTTACTTATGCATCAAACTGTTAAATGCACTCTCTTCCTTAATGTAACTTATTCAAAATGCTAAACTTGGTGGCATTGACTTAGATATGACATATTAGTTATCAGAATTTTCTGTTTCCTCTTAATCAGTATGTGCCAAAATGGATTAAAGTCTTCTACGGTGAACACCTAAAGCGGATGAAAAAACTTCAAATTGCTAGCAAAGAGTGGTGCATTTCTTACAATCACATTGAAGGATACCTCACAAACCTTGAAGCGGTGATGGAAAATTTAAAATTGACACCAAGGGAGACCATAATTTTCACAATGAATAACAGTAATGTGTTATACAGAAGGATCTTCCAGGAAGATGGTAAAGAAATAGATTATTCGAGAAGTTGCTCCATTCTTTCAAATCATGGAATTAGCAACTGGTTCTGGAATGTTAGTTGGCTTTCAGATTCTGGTAAGCACAAATTATCTTCCTTACAGATGCACAAATGCATGAGTTCTTAATAAATGTATGTGTTAACAGTTAGAGTAAAAATTAAAACTCATAACATGATAATTTTTTTCAGATTCTGAGGAGGAAAGTGATAATGTTATTAAAGAGGATGAAGTATTAAGAGATTCTGCCAATGTTGGTTCAGTACGTCTCACAATTAACTTCATTTATGTTTATCTACTTAGCTGAAAAGATTGTGGATATTTGATTACTATATTTTAATATTAATCTTTAATTTTGTAGAATAATGTTGATGACGGGACCTATCGGCAATTTATCATTGCTTTAAAGCCTGAACAGTTTGAGGAATGCAGGCTGGTAATATTTTTTATACATTAGTTTAAAATTATTCAACATTTAATTATAGAAATTATACTCATTAATTATATTTCTTCATGGATTGTTACCAGACAATACCAGATAAATTCTGTTTCGAATATGGTGACCAAATACCATTAAGTGTCACACTACAGTTACCAACGGGACGTCAAATAAATGCTAAAATTGAGAAGACTCAGCATTATCTAGATTTATATCAATTATCAGTCTTCTTTAAGGAAATTATAAATTTGTTCGATTCTATCTTGGTATTTGGTTATAAGGGAGAAGGTAATTTTATGGTTCATGTGTTGAATGATGATTCAGCAGAGGTAGAATATTTACCAATGCGAACAGTTCGAAGAGTTCTTGTATACCATCAAGGCAAGTTAAATTTTAAAATCAAAAAACAATTGTATAATAATTAAAAAATAAATATTATAATGTAGCTTTTGATTATCATATGTAATTTTGCAGATAAGAATTCTGGAGTTGGAATGAAATTCCTAATATCTGTTTCAGGTCGGACAGTTGAATCTGTAGAAATGGTATGGTCTAATTTAAAAAATTATCCTATTGAATTATTTTCAAATTTCTTGTATGAAGCATGTTCAGAGTTTGTTTTGGAAAGCATATACATGTTGCATGTTTCTTGTATGAATTGCATATTTTTGGTTGTTTTTAGGCTATCCCGGAATCTTTTTACGAACGTTTCGGGAAGCTTATACCTGCTGCAATTAAGTTTGAACTACAAAATGGGGAAGTTTTCAATGGCATTTATATTGAAAATGAGAGAAAGCTGTTTGGATTGCTTGAAATAATTGGTAGCAACAGCTCGAGAAAAGAGAAAATTTGTTGTTTACCTATTATGGAAATGGTAAATTCGAACTTTGTATATTCGATAAGTCAAAGGTTAAGAAGTTTTTTCTTATCATTGAAGCTGAACCTGAAGCTCAAACTGGTAAAATTTACGTATGCAGTTTACATACTTATTCTTTTTAGCTTTGTAGATATAAAGTTTAGATTTATTTAATATTTCAATTATGACATGAATGTGAGATTCATGGATAATCTTTATCTTTTAAAATAATATCAGATATGGATATGGAAGATCGAATTATGGATAATATTGAAGATAATGTGATGATTGAACCACATATATCTGAAATTGATGAGGAGGCAGCAATGGATGATGCAGAGATGGAAGATATTGTCAATGGTGACTTAGACGAAATGGGTGAAGAGACTTGGAACTCATGCCCAATGAATTCACTACATCGTTAACATTCTCAAATGTCAATCACTCGTCACATGGAGTTGTAAGTTTTTTACTTTTATTTAATAGTTGTGATTTATGAATTTAATATATCAAAATCTGTGATTTCATTCACTGATCCAATATGTTTGTGCAGCATATACCAAGAAATGTGATCCCAAACAACAAAGGCTGGGAAGCTAGTGAGCATGTGAGATTGAGAACTGCTGCTGGAACTTGGACTGTTACGATAGAATTTAACAATGGAATTCCACGGTTTTCTGCTGGTTGGAATCAATTTGCGAAATATAATAAACTCAAGCGCAATCAGATTTTTGTTTTAACTTTGCTTGAGGATGAAGATGGAATAGTGTTTGATGTTGCCATTCAATAGAATATAGTTTTATTAAATCATGTCCACTGATAAGATGTCTAGGATCTATTCTATTTTTCTATCTCAAAAGATAGAAACTACGTATTTCTTGTTGCGATTTGAACTTGATATTTGGAAGAAATGTAATTTTTTAATGTTTCTAAAATTATGAAATCGAATTCATTACCGACTGTTGGAAAACACCAGTTGCCACTCCTACTTGACACCTCAATTTACAATCGCAACTTTGTTTACTGTACTTGTGGTGGTGTTGGTAAAGCCTTTCATTATATTTGTGCTACTTGCAAAATTTATATTAACGTGAATTGTGTTTTGACCCTAGAGTCACTGAAGCACCAGTGTCACTCACACTATAGTAAATCTGAAAGCTTCAAAATCGTATAGCAATTGTACAAAATTTGGGGAACATAATGAAAGGATCTCTTTTGGTTTTTTGAATTGCAAAAGAGATGCATAATTATGAGTTCCTTGTCTACATTAAAAGGGGATAGGCCACCCATAACCACTCATTTTATCAAATTTATACAACTCAAGTCTAACAACCCGTCCACCATGTTAACTCAAATAACTTGTAGAAGGGGGGTTGAATACAAGTTATGTAATCGTGTCTGATTTTTGATTGATTAGATGAACAAGAACAAACGAATAAATCAAACTGTTTGTATTAATAAAATCAAATACAAACTCTACCAAAGGTGTACAATACCTTTAGCAGCTGCTCTCAATACAAATCTTTCTCTGTTTGTTTCGAACTCTCGAATACAAACCTTATACTAAGCTCACGTTTTTTAACTCACGAACGAACTCTTTTTACAATGATATAGAGAGAGTATTTATAATGCTTCCTATCAAATAATAACAGAAAGAACAATCTATACATGGTAATCTTCTGCCGTCCAGTTGATAGTTTCCAACAATGCTTTGATTCTTTTCTTCATGCACACTTCTTTCCATTTTCTGAATATAAGATCGTAAAGTATAGCACTTTCCAATTCTACAGCTTTGATACAGTCAGGGTCTCTCATAGTCCCTGAAAACTCTGTACTCCGTGACCTTAGTCTCTGATCGAGTATTGTTCACAGTTTTGCAGATCTTGAATAACTGATATTCCCTTAATCAAATGCTAAACCCTTTATAAGATCAGGGTATTACAAGAAGTGTAATGTCATTCTATTCTACACATCACAACTCATGAATTTATTCCTAACAATCTCCCCATATTTATGCTTTATAACATAAAGCATAAATCTGAGTTGTTGATGTCAAAACCTCTAACAATGCAACTAGAATAGAATATACATTAATTTATTATTTACATGAAGTTAAATCACACAAGTACCTCAATTACTCAATCTGCCTTAATTCTTCTGAATTGTGAATTGTCTTTGAGAAATTCTTCAAGCAAAGCATCTTCAGTTTTGGCTAAGACTTCACCAACACTCTATTTCAGATCTAACATGTCACCATTATCAGTAATGATTTGATAATGCAGAGCTCTTAACTTGTCTGGCCTGTATCTGAAGTGATTAAGATTTTCAATAGAAACAGAATCATACTTCCCTTCCATAGCTTGATAAAAGACAAAAGATCCCCCATCATCAACATTGATCTTTAATGACTTATACTCAATCTCTTTGTCTTTGCCATCATCATCAACATAATGTAGCTTGAAAGGTGGTACATTCTCCTTCTTTGCTCCATACACTTTCTTCAACAATTTATCAATTTCACCAGTCCAATGCATAAGTGATGCATTATAGTTCTGAGTAACTTCAGCATTTTTGTGTAACAAGAATCGAACATATGATAACTCTTCTTCCTTCTTGTGATGTAAGAACGTAGACATATCCATCCACCTCACTCTACCATCAGATAAGAAGTATACAAGAAAAACTTCTGTTTCTTCTTTATCAACCATTCCTCTTCTTCTATCATATTCTTGATATGTCTTCACTCTCTGAACAAGCTATGCAGAAATCAACTTATTAAGATGTCTTTGAGTCATCTTTTCACCAAACTCGTCCAAGAGTGAATGAGGATGAGCCTTTAGCTTTGTAACATCTGTGGTATGCTTTCCAATATTACTATGACCAAGTCCAGTCCTTTTTCTAGGAATTAGAGACTGTAAATTTTGACTCATAGTCCAGTAAGATGGTTCCTTTGATCTTGAATGAACTTGCTTCTCAACACCAAGAGTAGTAAATTGAACATCTTCTAATTTCATCACCTCCTCCTGTGTAAATCCTACATTCTTCAAATTTATAGTAGTCCCTGACACTACATCTTTTACAACTTGTTCCTGTAGAAGAATTGATGCAGTATCTGGTACTTGAAGAGTTTTAGCTTTCTTTGTTACAGACTTTGACTATCCAGAAACTTGCTTTTCTTTGGATCTCGACTGAGTAGATCTACCAATATCAGTGCCTTTACCAACTTTACTTTTTCCTCTCCCAACATTCTGACCACCACTGCCACCACCATCACCTTTATCTCTTCTATCAGACATGTCTTCAGTAGCATCAGCCTTGCAAGTATCTCTGATGACTATTCCCGTTTGTTTCCTCTTAATTGTTTTTATTACCCCATTTTTGACATCAGCAACATTTACTCCAAGAGTTTCAATGAGAGAACAAATAAGATTCATCAAAATAGCCCGATTTTCCATGATAGTGACCTGGTTATCCTCTAATGTTTGATGTCTATGATAAATCTGTTTGAGATTGTTGAACACCCTCAAGAATTCTCCGGTGCTTATACAGATGAGTATCAATGTTGGAAGTTACAAAGTGCATAGAGTCATTGGTAACTTGAATTGCAGTATCAATACATGCAACTTGAGTAGCAAGACCTTGAACAGGCCAGTTCACAGAAGAAAGATCAGCATCCGAAATTTGATGAGCATCTTCAAGAAGCCCACTTTGATAATTGAATTCAGCAATTCCCTTAGCATGAGCTAATGCTGTAGGATTTGACACTTCATCTGGATAGATTCCATACTTGTTAAAGAATTCCAGTTTGTCCTTGGCCCTTATATTCTCAATCTTACCAATGTGTCTGATAAGTGTGAAAGAGTTAGGATCAGTAACAAATTGACTATGAGAAATTTCAGTTGGAAAATCTTGATCCCAATAAGTAAATGTCTCCTTGTCTTCAGATTCAGCATTAGAATGAGTAGAATCAGCATGTTCTCTGTCATTTGCTTGAAGCAGTTGAATAAACGTGAAATTCGAAGAATCAAGACCCAGATCATGAGCTTCTACTAGATTAGTAGGCCATATTTGATCAAAATAACCAAAGGAAGGTTCTTTAACCTTTACAGATGATGTTGCCTGTGAATCAAGAACTACATATGTAGAATGATATTCAAGTAAAGGTACTTGAGTAGAATGACTTACAGCTGCAACTGGAGTATCTGAAACTGAAGTAAAAGGTACTATTGCCAAATTTCCAACATTACTCACATCCTGACCTTCACCAGTATCCTGTGTGCTAACATCTACAGACTCTGACTCCTCCATAGAGTGATCAGCTTCTGAAAATGTCTCAATCCTAGCTGAGATTGGTTGCATATACAGAGGGACACTAGGATCATGAGGTAAATCTTCTGGCACATGCTGAGAAAGTGACTCCCTTAGCCTATCTCCTCTTCGATTGATAGCATCCACAAACCTTTGTTGATATTGCTGAGCTTTAACTTCAGGCTTTGAATTATGCTTGGATAAGTCCTGTTTCTCATACATCTTCATGAAAGAATAAGTACCAGCATCCATACCAAGATTTTCAGACCAAGATTCAGGAAAAATCTGATCCCAGAAATCAAAAGATGGTTCTTTCCTAGTTTTCTCTCCCTCACTATGGAGTTGATCATCCATACCCTCATTCTCACTTTGACTTACTAAAGCCAACGCTCTTTCTACCTCTCCTTTTGCCTGGTCAGGAGCCAGCCTCTCAATTTGTGGATCTATGTCCATCTTTTCAAGTGTATCACTCAAATTTGGATAAGTGCTCTCATAACCTACAGAAAAATAGGGGTTAGGAGAAGTTATTATACCTGAACTCACATGGAGAGAGGGTTCCTCATATGGCAAGGGGCTTGAGGTTTTCTCCATGGAGTGAGTTGATATAGTCTCTGAACCCTCACAAACATCTACTGTCTTTCCAGAGGCCACAGGCTCCAGTATACCACTTTCAGGGTCTACACTAGACTCTGATGTCTTCAGTAAAACTTTATTAGACACCATAGTTAGTATGTCACCGTCTTTAAGTGTTGATTGTTGAGACTCACCCTCAAGGTGGATAGACTCTGACTGAACAATATTTGTTTGATCTACAGGAAAATCAATCAAAGTCATTCCTCCCATATCATAGGGTATCTCAATTGCAGTTTCAGCCATCACAGAAGACCTTTCAACATCAGTTATCACAGTTCCTGAGTCATCCAACCTCTGACTAGATGGTTATTGTGTTGCAGTTACTGTGATCTGATTTATCCTACTATCCACCACTGGTGCAATAGTATCTCCGATTGACTGGATTCCACTATCTACTACCTCCTTTTGTTCACCTTGAGCTGGACCATTTTCAACAATGAAATCCTTGTGAAACAAGTATGTGTGAAGTGATTGAAGTGCACCATGCTTAGAAAGTCCAAACTTCTTTCTCAATTCTCCTCTGTTTGATTTATAGAAATACATCTTCATAAGATCAAGTCTTTGATATAGAATTCCATATTCTTGAGGATGAGAAAGTTTGGGTACTCTTTCAATCAGAAAGTCTAGAACAGGTCTGGAAAGCTTGACTTTGATAGAAATAAGCTTCATAGCCATCCTGTATGTCAATGTGGTTTCCCAACTTGAATCAATATCAAGGCCTCTCTTGTCAGATTCTGACTTGGATACAGCTTTATGCTTAGAGACCTGCAAAATATTAGTTGGACTACACTCTGTGTGTGTAGGTGATAATTGAATCTTTCTTCTTGTTCTCCTGGTATAGTGAGCAACAGATTTACCTTGAGAAGACTCAAGAGGTGCAGACTCAGTGGTGATCTTAGGTTGAGATCTTTTTTCAATAGACACAGCCTTTTGAGAGACTGTACCTAGTAACTGTTTTCCCTTTTTAAGAACTACAATCTTTTGAGAGACTGCAGCCTGGCTGTGACTAGGTCCTTCACCTCTTTCACCTAGCTTAGAAAGTTGAATTACATCCTTCAATTCTTCTCTCTCAGCAAAAGGTATATCATCATCTTCACTACTAGAACTAGGAGCTATATATCTTCTCTTCTTTACAACTGATATAACGCCTTAGAAATTTCCAGAATTTTTAATTACAAAAAAATTATTTATTTAATATTAAATGTGAATTATGTGGCGTATAAATTTGTTGAGGAGGTGAAGTATCTGTGGAATAATATTTGGAGGCCTGGTTGGTGTTTTATACGGGTTATGTAAGCCCGACAATTTTAACTATATTTTTGGGGATTTATTTCCTATTTAATTTCGTTATATTTACTTTCCGAGAATTTTATAAAATCATCTGGACTAGTAAAAATTACGAAATCTTTTGTATTATTAACTTTATTAGTTTATTTGAGTTTTAAAAATATTGTATGGATTTGTTTTGATTTTTAAGGATTTTAAAATGATTTTTATGAATTATGCTTCATTTTATGGATTTAATCTTGTAAAATCTGTATTTAATTCGTTTTTGATCCTAAAAATATTTTAAAAATATGTGGGTAATCGTAATTTTACATTCTTTATTTTAAAATTTTTAAAATTTAATATTCCATCTATTTTGTATTTAATTTTGATTTTACAAATTTATTTTATGAATTTTATTTAAAGAGTTAATAAAAAGGTTTTTTTTTTAAAGTTCCCCCAAATCAATGTAGTTAAATCCCTAGATTACTTATTCATTTTCATATCTCTCGGTTTCCAGAGACTTCTTCCCTCTTCCCCCATCAGTCTCCATCGTTTTTCTTTGTCCAATCTCGATCGATTCTTGCTTTCATTCCGGTGGACATTCGATCTTTGTCCTTGTCCGAGCTGGTTTCAACTGTTCTTGCTAATTGTGGGGTATTCCATCCTCTCCCCTATCTGTTCCAGCCGATTGTAATTCAATTGTGTGTGTAGTGTGTGTGAGTTAGTGTAAACTGTGTGTGTGAGTTAGTGTAAATTATGGGTTGTGTGTGTGTGTATCGAAACAGTGAGTGGGTGTATGTGAATTAAGGTGAAGAGTTGTGTGTGTTGGTGGCGTGAGTCGTGGCTGTTGTGTGCGTAGGAATGGTATGGCTGCGTTGCTTTGTGTTGCACGGTGGCAGTGTCGTTGTGTATGTTTGTGTTCGAAGGGTGTGTGTTAGTGGCGAGAGTATATGTGGGTTTTCCTGGTTCCCTGGACCATCACTGTAAATCTTTCTTTTTCCCTTGTATAAGCTCAGTCTTGGCTTGATCGTACTACTGTGATTGTGCTTGGTTTCGACTGTTGTGTCTTGACCATTGTTGATGTTTTGACAGGAAACGGAAAAACAGGGGTTCGAATATTTGAGTTCAATTATTCGAATTGATTGTTTAATTATGATGAAATTTGATGATTATTATTGGTTATGCAAATTAATTTGGTAGAGTTCCGTGATTGGAAACCCGAGTTAGGGTACCTCCGGGACTTTGCCCCATCGACAATGATATTAATAATAAATTGAGTCGATGGTAATTGGCAATGATGATTTCTCTGAGCCAAATAATATTTTTATAAATTATATAATACTCTTGGTTTTCTTAATTTATAAGATTTCATATTTTATTAATGCGAATTGATTAATTTGAAGGTTATTCGAATTGGAATAATATGAGTTTGAATGGTTGGATAACTTCTGAAATATGATTGGTGATTGATGATTGTGTTGGTTGTGTCGGCTGTATTCCGACTGGCAGTCACCCGTATAAAGGGGACGCCGTCAAAATTTTTCTAAAAAAAAATCTTAATTTATTTCTTGAAAATGTATATGTATAATTATATAACTCGCATAAATTATGAGTCGGGCTTCATATTCTAAAACTGACTGATCGATTATGTGGTAATGTACCATTTATGATTAAATATTTTATCAGAGGCATATATAATGTTGGTATATAGTTATATAAATGTAAATTAGGAGATTATTCGCGGGGGGGGGGGGGGGGGGGGTAGCTTAAATAAATTTTGATACTGATTAGCGAATATTGTGTAGAATTCTAAAATAGTGTTATATTGTGTGTAGATCCCGCGGATAAAGGGAAAACTAAGGCTGAGGACGTAAAGACTCTTCGTATCTTGTGATTTCCTGGTTAAGGCAAGTAAACCACTTCACTTATCTTTCAAGTGAATTATGATTATCATAATTTGATTCTTATGTTCATTTGATTATCATTGATATAACTGTTCTATAAATTTCCAATAAATTAAATATTCGATTGTTATACCCCAAATCAATAAGGTTAATTTCATTGATTCTATTAACAACGTATCCTAATCAGTACCCCTTTTGCTATATCGAACTTGTCGATATCTAGGTCAGAAATTTACCCGACCTTACTTTATTTTGTGAAATTTGAGATGTTGACCTGGAACGAAAGTGTCGAGGGTGTTTGGCAGTTAAGGTGGTCGATTATTCCGACACCTGATGTCTACTTCTAGGATTGGACTGTTAGTTTTTTTTTTAAATGTGGACCGTAAGGGTCGGACCAGATTCGTGGTCAGAAATTATTAAGGCCAATGTGTGCCGTGGATCCATTAAGGACATTGCTGTGTGCGTTTGTCCGGGGTTAGTGCGTGACTGATCAGCAGCCTAACCTTTTGATTGTTTTTATCTATAAAATGCATGATAGTCCAATCCTCTTCTATTTTATGATTCAGACAAAAGACGTATTTTCAGTTGAGCTTATATATTGTTGATTGTTAATTCTTGACAATCTTGCAGACATTTCAGTTGTTGATGTTTTTAATTACATATATATATACTTGCTGAGCATTTTGGCTCACTTGCTTGCTAATTCTGTTTCCTCAGCTAAGCTCGAAGATGTCTAGAAGGAGTGGCCCGTCTGGTTGGGGTAGCCATAGAGGCAGCCAGAGAGTCGAGGTGGTTGGATGGGTAGTGAGCATATATCTTTGTTCATATTATGTCTATATTAGTAGACAGATTATTATATTTGATGGGTTGTATATTATTTGATTCAGTTCTGGGTTGTAATAGTTAATTAGAAGTTGTTTCATACTGTGGCCTGTGAGCGATCTTGGTTGGTGTAGTCATATTCTATATGGTTTTTGTTATTATCACGCAAGTGAACTGTTTTGGTATCAGTTGGTTGGTTTGGTTGATTAGGACAGGTGGATAGTCCTAATCACGAACCCATCATGCCGAATTTTCTAAAATCTCTTCTATATAAATGTTTAATTAATTATAAAAGCTTATAATCTTAATATTGGTAAGTGAGGGTGTTACAAGTTGGTATCAGAGCTACAGGTCACAGTCACTGAAACAATTAGGTGGGAAAGTCGGGGTAAAGTTATAAGAAAGGTTAGGATTGTTTCGTGAGAGATAGGGTGTCTAACTATAAGATATATATATATATATATATATATATATATATATATATATATACTACAGGCACCTGTTTCTGGTTCCGATTCAGACCCGGACGAGGATCCGGAAGGAGGGGCTTCCGTACCGCAGCAGGTTTCCCCAGGGGCTAGGCAGCCATACGTAGGATCGCAGGGCTCGGTGAATGGGCCAGCATATCAGTACACTCCTCAGCCTGTTCCATACCATGTGTACGAGCGAGTGGCCAGAGAGAGGGACTATCTCTTAGGGCAGGTGACAGAGTTGAGGGCTATGAGGGCTGGGGAGGAGGATCTGGCTAGAGAGTGAGATAGAGCGGTAGCTGAGTTGGAGGATGTTCAGAGGCGTGTACGAGTTATTAGGCATGTTATCACTAGGCGGGGACGGATTAGGTCCCGAGATGAGCCGGCGTTCGTGACACAGCAGGTGACTCTAGGCCTGGTGAAGGCGGAGCTGGAGAGCATTCTTGGATCAGCTTGGCGGGGAGAGTCTGATGATGATGACGACCAGTGATGGTTAGGATAGTATGATGATGTATGTAGTATATAGAGGCATGTTAGGGTAGTAGTAGTATATTAGGATTTGCAGTACGACCAGTTTTGTTGTAGATATCTGTTGTACTGTGACTAGATGCTAGCAGTCTCCTCTTTTAGTATTATGTTGTACCCTATCGAAGCGTTGTTCTTACGCTTGTATCGGATCTATATATATCATTATCACTTTTGCAGAATTGTTGTTGAATTTCCTTTATACGTTGTTGATTACTTTTGCGCACCATATTTACTTTCCTGCACTATATTTCTCCTTAGTACTCCATTTATTTTCGGCATCATATTTATTTTTCAGCATTGGATTTATTTTCAGCATTGCTTCTTTTCTAGTACTGCCTTTACCTTCAGCATCATATTTAATTTCAGCATTTTGTTTATTGTTCTGTAATGCATCTATCAGATAATTATGAATACCTTGCATAGCTTTGATTCTTGTACTCTGTTACACCTTGTAAACCAATTACTGACCCGAGTAATGGCAGGGAACCTTGAATTATATTTCAGAAGTATATTCATTGTTGGCTTAAATTAGATTCTTTTGATTTAGTTGCTCTTGAATTTGAACCTAATGATTGTCCGTTGATTTCAGAAATATGCCTCCAAGAAAGAAGAAACAAAATACCCGAACCACCAATCAGGGTGAGCAAGCCAACCCACCCCCTGTAGGTCAAATGGACCCCGCTTTGGCTCAAATATTACAGACTCTTGTTCAGCAGACTGCTACTCTAGCACAACAACAGCAGCAGTTACAGCAGCAGTTGTTGGCTCAACAGCAACAACAGCAACAACAGCAACAACAGCAGCAGCAGCAGCAACAACCACTTGTTCCTCCGGTGGTCACTTTTAAGTCCTTCCAGGCAGTTAAACCTCCCGAGTTTAAAGGAACAGCGGACCCAGTGGAGGCGAGATCTTGGCTGAAAGAGATGGAAAAAGCTATTGAACTGGTGGGAGTCCCAGCAAATAAACAGACCGAATATGTAAGTTATTTCTTGAAGAATGAAGCCACTTATTGGTGGGAGTCGGTAAAGATGTTGGAAGCTACAGAAGTGATTCCTTGGGAAAGGTTTACAGAATTGTTTTTAGAAAAGTATTTCCCAGACTACATGAAAGATCAGATGGAGATGAAGTTTTTGGAATTGAAACAGGGAAGTATGTCAGTAACGGAGTATGAAACAAAGTTTACTGAACTAGCTAGGTTTGCTCCGGCTTATGTGGACATGGAGAGGAAGAAGGCAAAGAGGTTTCAACAAGGATTGAAACCATGGATTCGTAGTAAGCTAGCAGTTTTGGAATTGGATACTTATGCGGCTGTGGTGCAGAAGGCCATGATAGCCGAAGGAGAAAGTGAATTGTATTTTAAGGAAAAAGAGGGGAAGAAAAGAAAAGCTGGGTCAATGGATAGACGACAAGAGCAAGGCAGCTCTCAGAGTGTGCCCAACAAAAAGCCAGGGTTTCAGTCAGGAAAGAATGGGAACTCTAAGAAGCCGGGATCGGGGAACGGAGGGCAAGGGAATAGACTCCAAGATTCAAGTCAGCAGAAACTGGTTAGGCCACCCTTGGCAGAGTGCAAGACTTGTGGAAAGAGGCATCCAGGAGTGTGTGCAAAGTTGGAGGTAACGTGCTACAAGTGTAATCAGAAAGGTCACTATGCTCGAGAGTGCAAGGTAGGGATTGTATGCCACCGTTTTGAGAAACCAGGGCATGTAATAAGAGACTGTAAAGTACCTGTGGTGAAACCTCCAGCTCTGGCTAACCCAATACTTCAAGCGATTGAGGCACCCCCAACAGCAAATGTCAGACCAGTGGCGAGGACCTTCAATATGACTCTGAATGAAGCTATTAAGAATTCTGATGTGGTAGCAGGTACGCTCCCTGTAAATTCTTTTCAAGCTAAAGTATTAATTGATTCCGGGGCTACGAAATCCTTTATATCCAAAGAATTTGTTCAAAGGTTAAATTGTGAGGTATGCATGTTACGTGAGGCTATAGTTATAAAAAAAACTAATTCAGAACGAATTCCGGTTACTCAAGTATGTCCTCGTTGTAAGATCGATATCTCAGGGCATTGCTTTTACGCTAATTTAATACCCTTCCAGTTAGGTGAATTTGATGTCATCCTAGGAATGGATTGGTTAACAGAGAATAATGCACAGATTGACTGTAAGAACAAAAAGGTGATACTTAAGCCCTCCGATAAAATAGAAGTCACCTTTAGGGGTCAGAGACAGACTAGGAGATTTTTAACGATCATGCAAACTAAGAGGCTATTGAGGCAGGGATGCGAGGGCTATATGGCTTATGTCATGGATACCAAGCAAGAGGTACCTAAGATAGAGGAAATACCAGTGGTGAATGAGTTTCTCGATGTTTTTCCAGATGAACTTCCCGGGTTGCCTCCGGATAGAGAAATAGAATTTACCATCGATTTAGCCCCAGGAACCGAACCTGTGTCAAAGGCTCCCTATCGAATGGCACCTGTGGAGATGAAAGAATTGGCTATTCAGTTGCAAGATCTTTTGGAGAAAGGTATTATTAGGCCTAGTGTTTCGCCGTGGGGAGCTCCGGTATTATTTGTAAAGAAGAAGGATGGAAGTATGAGATTGTGTGTTGATTATCGGGAACTAAATAAGTTGACCATTAAGAATAAGTACCCTTTACCAAGAATTGACGATTTATTCGATCAGCTGAAAGGAGCAACTTGTTTCTCGAAAATTGATTTGCGATCAGGATATTTCCAATTAAAGATTAGACCCGAAGATGTTCCAAAAACAGCGTTTCGGACTAGGTATGGGCACTACGAGTTCTTAGTGATGGCCTTTGGGCTAACTAATGCACCAGCAGCATTCATGGACCTAATGAATAGGGTTTTTAAAAAATATCTGGATAAGTTTGTGATTGTGTTTATAGATGATATTTTGATATACTCAAAGACTGAGGAAGAACATGCAGGGCATTTGAGGATAGCTCTAGAAACGTTGAGAAAAGAGAAATTGTATGCAAAGTTTTCCAAATATGAGTTTTGGTTGAAAGAAGTGCAGTTTTTAGGGCATGTCGTCAGCCGCGAAGGGATTAAAATGGATCCTGCTAAGATTGAAGCTGTAATGAATTGGGAGAGACCTAAAACACCTACAGAAGTTTGAAGTTTCTTAGGATTGGCGAGATATTATCGAAGATTTGTTCAAGACTTTGCGAAGATAGCCACCCCACTAACAAAGTTGACAAGAAAGAATGAAAGGTTTGTGTGGAATGAGAGGTGTGAAGAAAGTTTCCAGGAATTGAAGAAGAGATTGGTGACTGCACCTGTATTGACACTTCCAGACGAGAAAGGAAATTTTGTGATCTACAGTGATGCATCTCACAAAGGTTTGGGATGTGTACTAATGCAGCACGGTAAGGTAATTGCTTATGCTTCGAGACAATTAAAACCTCACGAGCAGAAATATCCTACACATGACTTAGAATTAGCCGCGATTGTTTTCGCTTTGAAGATTTGGAGACATTACTTGTATGGGGAAAAATGTGAAATTTACACGGACCATAAGAGTTTGAAGTATATTTTCACCCAGAAGGAACTAAATATGAGACAGAGAAGATGGTTAGAGTTACTCAAGGATTATGACTGTACCATCAACTATCACCCTGGGAAGGCGAACGTGGTGGCGGACGCTTTAAGTAGGAAGGAGAAAATCAATATGTTGACAATGCCTGTGGTATTATACAAAGAGTTTGAAAGATTGGAGATAGAGGTGTGTATGCCTGCAAGTAGTACAGATACGGTGTACACTATGACGTTTCAGCCAGAATTGTTAGAAAAGATTCGCATATGCGAGGAGGAAGTCATGAGCGGAGATGTGAATAAGTTAACAGGTGAGGAAATATGCACACAGGTAGATGACAATGGGATATTGAGATTTTCTTCACGTATTTGGATACCCAATGTGACAGAGTTGAAGAATGAGATTCTACAGGAAGCCCACAGTTCGAAATATTCGATTCATCCAGGAAGTACGAAAATGTATCGAGACTTGAAAAGAAACTTCTGGTGGCCGGATATGAAGAGAGATATTGCCGAATGGGTGAGTAAGTGTTTGACCTGTCAGAAAGTAAAAGCAGAACATCAAAGGCCAAGTGGGATGCTACAACCATTAGAGATTCCCGAGTGGAAATGGGAACATATTGCGATGGATTTTGTGGTTGGATTGCCAAGGACGAGAGCTAATCATGATGCTATCTGGGTAATTATTGATCGATTAACGAAATCTGCACACTTCCTTCCGATAAATGAGAGGTTTTCATTAGACAAATTGGTTCACATATACATAAAAGAGATTGTGGTGCGACACGGAGTTCCAGTATCAATAGTCTCAGATCGAGATCCAAGATTAAATTCGAGATTCTGGAGAAGTTTTCAAGAATGCTTGGGCACTGAATTAAAAATGAGTACTGCTTACCATCCTCAGACTGACGGTCAGAGTGAAAGAACGATTCAAACAATTGAAGACATGCTCCGAGTTTGTGCATTGGATTTCGCAGGAAGTTGGGATGAACATTTGCCATTAGTGGAATTCTCATACAACAACAGTTTTCATGCTAGCATCGGTATGCCACCGTATGAAGCATTATATGGACGGAAGTGTCGATCCCCAGTATACTGGGAAGAAGTTGGCGAGCGAAAGATACTCGGACTAGAGTTAGTGCAGCAAACCAAGGAAGTAGTTCAACTTATTCAGAAACGATTAGTGACAGCTCAGAACCGACAGAAGAAGTATTCTGATTTGGCCAGAAAGAATATGGAATTTGAAGAGGGAGAACAAGTTTTGTTGAAAGTATCTCCGTGGAAAGGGTTAGTGAGATTTGGTAAGAAGGGAAAGTTAAGTCCAAGATTTGTCGGGCCTTTTGAGGTTTTGAAGAAGGTTGGAAAAGTTGCCTATGAGTTAGCCCTACCGCCTCACATGCAACATATTCACAACGTGTTTCATGTATCAATGCTTAAGAAGTACCATCTGGACTCTAAACATGTCATTGAATATGAGCCGATAGAGATTCAGCCAGATTTATCCTATGTGGAACAACCTATTAAGATATTAGATCGTAAAGAGAAAGTCCTACGAACTAAGACAATACCTATAGTAAAAGTTTTGTGGAGAAACCCCAAGGTGGAAGAATCAACTTGGGAGCTTGAAAGCGACATGCTTGAGAATTATCCTCATTTATTCACTTAGGTGAGATTCTGGGGACAGAATCCTTTTAAGGAGGGAAGGGTATAACGCCTTAGAAATTTCCAGAATTTTTAATTACAAAAAAATTATTTATTTTATATTAAATGTGAATTATGTGGCGTATAAATTTGATGAGGAGGTGAAGTATCTGTGGAATAATATTTGGAGGCCCGGTTGGTGTTTTATACGTGTTATGTAAGCCCGACTATTTTAACTATATTTTTGGGGATTTATTTCCTATTTAATTTCGTTATATTTACTTTCCGAGAATTTTATAAAATCATCTGGACTAGTAAAAATTACGAAATCTTTTTTATTATTAACTTTATTAGTTTATTTGAGTTTTAAAAATATTGTATGGATTTTTTTTGATTTTTAAAGATTTTAAAATGATTTTTATGAATTATGTTTCATTTTATGGATTTAATCTTGTAAAATCCGTATTTAATTCGTTTTGATCCTAAAAATATTTTAAAAATATGTGGGTAATCGTAATTTTACATTCTTTATTTTAAAATTTTTAAAATTTAATATTCCATCTATTTTGTATTTAATTTTGATTTTACAAATTTATTTTATGAATTTTATTTAAAGAGTTAATAAAAAGGTTTTTTTTTTAAAAAGTTCCCCCAAATCAATGTAGTTAAATCCCTAGATTACTTATTCATTTTCATATCTCTCGGTTTCCAGAGACTTCTTCCCTCTTCCCCCATCAGTCTCCATCGTTTTTCTTTGTCCAATCTCGATCGATTCTTGCTTTCATTCCGGTGAACATTCGATCTTTGTCCTTGTCCGAGCTGGTTTCAACTGTTCTTGCTAATTGTGGGGTATTCCATCCTCTCCCCTATCTGTTCCGGCCGATTGTAATTCAACTGTGTGTGTAGTGTGTGTGAGTTAGTGTAAACTGTGTGTGTGAGTTAGTGTAAATTGTGGGTTGTGTGTGTGTTATCAGAGGCATATATAATGTTGGTATATAGTTATATAAATGTAAATTAGGAGATTATTCGCGGGGGGTAGCTTAAATAAATTTTGATACTGATTAGCGAATATTGTGTAGAATTCTAAAATAGTGTTATATTGTGTGTAGATCCCGCGGATAAAGGGAAAGCTAAGGCTGAGGACGTAAAGACTCTTCGTATCTTGTGATTTCCTGGTTAAGGCAAGTAAACCACTTCACTTATCTTTCAAGTGAATTATGATTATCATAATTTGATTCTTATGTTCATTTGATTATCATTGATATAACTGTTCTATAAATTTCCAATAAATTAAATATTCGATTGTTATACCCCAAATCAATAAGGTTAATTTCATTGATTCTATTAACGACGTATCCTAATCAGTACCCCTTTTTGCTATATCGAACTTGTCGATATCTAGGTCAGAAATTTACCCGACCTTACTTTATTTTGTGAAATTTGAGATGTTGACCTGGAACGAAAGTGTCGAGGGTGTTTGGCAGTTGAGGTGGTCGATTGTTTCGACACCTGATGTCTACTTCTAGGATTGGACTGTTAGTTTTTTTTTTAAATGTGGACCGTAAGAGTCGGACCAGATTCGTGGTCAGAAATTATTAAGGCCAATGTGTGCCGTGGATCCATTAAGGACATTGCTTTGTGCGTTTGTCCGGGGTTAGTGCGTGACTGATCAGCAGCCTAACCTTGATTGTTTTTATCTATAAAATGCATGATAGTCCAATCCTCTTCTATTTTATGATTCAGACAAAAGACGTATTTTCAGTTGAGCTTATATATTGTTGATTGTTAATTCTTGACAATCTTGCAGACATTTCAGTTGTTGATGTTTTTAATTACATATATATATACTTGCTGAGCATTTTGGCTCACTTGCTTGCTAATTCTGTTTCCTCAGCTAAGCTCGAAGATGTCTAGAAGGAGTGGCCCGTCTGGTTGAAGTAGCCATAGAGGCAGCCAGAGAGTCGAGGTGGTTGGATGGGTAGTGAGCATATATCTTTGTTCATATTATGTCTGTATTAGTAGATAGATTATTATATTTGATGGGTTGTATATTATTTGATTCAGTTCTGGGTTGTAATAGTTAATTAGAAGTTGTTTCATACTGTGGCCTGTGAGCGATCTTGGTTGGTGTAGTCATATTCTCTATGGTTTTTGTTATTATCACGCAAGTGAACTGTTTTGGTATCAGTTGGTTGGTTTGGTTGATTAGGACAGGTGGATAGTCCTAATCACGAACCCATCATGCCGAATTTTATAAAATCTCTTCTATATAAATGTTTAATTAATTATAAAAGCTTATAATCTTAATATTGGTAAGTGAGGGTGTTACAACTGATGCCTCTTGAGAAACACCATAGGTTGGTTTCTTTGAAACAACAGGCTGTGGATTAAAACTTGGTTCTAGAATTGTTTCAGAGACTGTGATGTTTTGGGTTACTTGGGTAGACATGGGGGGTCCTCCTCCAATTGAGGTTCCTGAATCATTTCACCACCAAAGAAAGAAGAATTATAGAGAGTAGGAAGATGAGTTCTTAGAAGTACCTGAACATGATTCGGATAATGCATTGCAGGTAATTCCTCTAAATTCTTCTCACTGTCCTTCTTTGTAATATCAGAGAAAATTCTCTTTTGTTGTACATAAAAAGGAACACAATGTTGTCTACCAAACCTGGTATTAGCATTAGGAATAAAATGTTGATAAATAATTGCATAAATCTATGATAATAAACCATATTCCTTCCATTTTTATTAGGACCAACTTTGATACTCATCTGATTCAATAGAATGTGACCAATGCTAATTACTCTATTATAAAGCAAACTATATCCAATGTGAGAAGTAACAGCAGTAATTTGTTCAAAAGAACTACATTTACCAGTAAAGCATTTAGCTAATTGATCAAAGAAGAAAGACCATTCTTTTCTAAGAAAAGGTCTCCTTAACTGGCTCATGTTATCTAAAGGTCCACTATATCCTAGTGAAGATAACATAGTTCTAATATCATCATCAGATGGTTCACTAACATAAGGCACATTAACAGGTAAGTGAAGTACTGAATTGAAAATAGATTCAGTAATATCAAAAGAATCTTGTCCTAGGTTTAGAACAATCTTACCTGGTTGACCCTGAACAAGATCAACTACCTCAGCATTCTCCCAAGCTTGTGAAACAGCAGCTTGATTAATCACTGGAGATACTGTCAGTGCATAACGCAAAGGTCCAATAGCCATAAAATCCATAACTGGGTGAAAATCAGTTGATACTCCATTCTTGTTCGTGATTGCAACAACATGGTTGTTTGTCATAAAGTCGAAGTCACCAAACTTGAAAGCAACTGACTTTGGTAGTTTTCTTTGAGTAGCCATTGATTTTGATCTGAAAGAAATTAAGAATTCTTGAAAGAAATTAGTTAATTTGAGAGCTCGAAGGATGTTTTTGCCTTAAACAATTTGAATTAGAAGAAAGCAATAAACAATCAGAGTCTCAAAATAAAGATATATTCAAAACTCCTTCAGACCCACTAACCCACGTTCACACGTAGATTGACAGGTGTTAGTCCCTGAATAGACGTAATTACCCACGATTTTTGGAAAATAAAATCCAAAATTGATTTTAATTTAAATCAGGGTCTAGAAAGAATTCAAACCGATTTCAGAGACTAAAATGGAGTTGCATATGTGGCATGTCAGATATTTTCCTGAAAATAAAACACCAATAATCCAAGCAAAATATTTTGATTAGATTTGAAAACATCTTGGAAATATGAGAAGGCCAGTCACGCGCGAAGTAATGACGTCATTGCTGCATTGGAACACTTCAAAAGACTGTCCAGCTTCTCACGGTTTTCTATATAATAACCTGGTGTCATTTGCCTTACTCCATTCTAAAAACCACTCAAACACTCTTTGCAAAACACACAAAGAGTTCTCCAAACACAATGGCTTTTAACCCAGATATTCACATGAACCCTAACTTTCGATTCCTGTCCCCTGAAGAGTTAGATGCTCTTGATCATCAGGAGCAAATGGACTACCTCTTTGAGCATATGACTTTTCTTCTTGAGTTAGAAATGGCTGGAATCGATCCAAATAATGTTGAAAACCCTCCAAATGATCAAAACCTTCCTCTTGAACAAAACCCTCCCCCTGAACAAAATCCACCTCATATGCTTGAGGATGAAGAATTTGATGAAGAGGATGAGGCTGATTCTGATGAAGATGCACTGCCTCCTACTCCAACATGCAAAGTACAGGCTTGAAAGAGAAAGAGGGATGATGATTTCGACCCTTCTCTTGGAGGATGTCGAGTCTTCGTTCCTCTTCCTGTCATTCTTGCTCAATAAATACAGAGCTACGTAGTTTCTGGCTTGCTTAGGGAGTTGACGAATTAATTGTGGAAGATTCATGGAAGAGACAACTCCAACAGCCACAACATTAGAAAAGAAGAAGATTAGTAGTAACTATTAGACAAAAAGAAAAATTGTATTTCATTTCCGTGTATGTAATGCTTTTGATTAATGAAAATACAAGTTTCTTTCATCTATCTTATCTATTTGCTGTTTATTGACAAGAAGATTGTTAGCATGAATGTATTGAATCAATGAGAATATGCAACAATCATTAGAACTAAACAACTAAGTAATTCAGAACCTAAATTACCAAGTCAGAGACTAAGAAAAATTTCAAAGTCTAGTTCTTAATGACATGTTACTCATACTACAATTTATCAAGGCAAAATGTTATTAGCTTCAAGGTCTAAATGAAAGATATAGTTACTGATGTAAATCAAATCTATAAGCTAGACAACATACCTTGCTACTTATGCAAATGTTAAAGATCTAGAAATTTAACATTCCTAACTCACTAACCAATCTAATGAATGTAGGCTCATCAAGTGGTTTGGTTAGGATATCTGAAAGCTGTTTGTCAGTAGGAACAAAATGAAGTTCCACAGTACCATTCTTAATATGTTCTCTAATAAAATGATACCTGACATCAATGTGCTTAGTCCTTGAATGTTGAACTGGATTCTCTGCAATTTTGATAACACTAGTATTATCACAGAACATAGGAATATTACTAAGTGACATACCATAATCCATCAACTGATTTCTTATCTAAAGGAGTTGAGCACAACAACTGCCTGCTGCAATGTACTCAGCTTCTGCAGTTGAGGTTGAGACAGATTGTTGCTTCTTGCTTGCCCAAGAAATCAATCTGTTTCCCATGAATTGACATGTACCTGTTGTGCTTTTCCTGTCTATTTTACACCCTGTATAATCAGAGTCTGAATAGCCAATTAGGGAGAAATCAGATTCTCTAGGATACCACAAACCAAGGTTTGGAGTTTCTTTGAGATACCTAAAAATTCTCTTCACAGCAATTAAATGAGATTCCTTAGGATCACTTTGGAATCTAGCACATAAACAGGTAGAAAACATTATATCTGATCTACTTGCAGTTAAGTATAATAATGAACCTATCATGCCTCTATAGCTAGTGTTATCAACACTCTTTCCCTTAGGATCAGAGTCTAGCTTAGTGGCTATTGCCATGGGTGTTTTTACAGCTGAACAATCTTGAAAGTCAAACCTTTTTAAAAGATCTTTGATATACTTTAACTGATTAAGGAAAATACAAGTCTCGGTCTGTTTGACCTGCAAACCTAAAAAGTAATTTAGTTGACCCATCATGCTCATTTGATACTTAGACTGCATAAGCTTGCTAAACTTAGCGCACAACTTTTCATTAGTAGAACCAAATATGATGTCATCAACATAAACTTAAACTAAAAGCAAATCACCTTTCACCTTTCTAAAGAATAGAGTTTTGTCAATTATACCTCTTGTGAAGCCATTTTTAAGAAGAAATTTAGACAAAGTCTCATACCATGCTCTTGGTGCTTGCTTTAGTCCATAGAGTGTCTTGTCAAGTTTGTACACATTATTTGGAAACTTTGGATCAATAAAACCAGGTGGTTGCTCCACATACACTTCCTCATCAAGCTTGCCATTTAGAAAAGCACTCTTTACATCCATCTGGTATACCTTGAACTTTGAATGAGCTGCAAATGCAAGAAACATTCTGATTGCTTCCAATCTTGCTATAGAGGCAAAGGTTTCATTATAATCAATTCCTTCCTCCTGAGAGTATCCCTTGGCCACCAGTCTTGCTTTGTTTCTTACAATCATACCAGATTCATCTAGCTTGTTTCTGAAAACCAATTTTGCACCAACAATAGATCTGTCTTTAGGTCTTGGTACTAATTTCCAAATTTGTTTCTCTCAAACTCATTTAGTTCTTCCTGCATTGCAATTACCCAATCAGGATCCTGTAAGGCTTCTTCAACCTTCTTAGGTTCATTCTTTGAGAGAAAGCAATTATACTAGCATTCATTTTGAATTGATTCGAACACCACTATTTGGATCACCAATAATCAAATCTTCAGTATGATCCCTTGTCCATTTTCTAACAGGTGGTAGATTACTCCTGCTGGACTCTCCCCCTATGTTAGTGGTATCTCTTGTAGAAGAGTGTTCATTTCCTTCAAAAGCTCCCCCTTGATCAGTAGAATCAATAGACTCCATACTGCTACTAGTACTTGAACTTTCTCCATTAGTCCCTGAAGAATTAGTCCCTGATGAAGTAGACTCTGAATGATGGGTCTGCTCTTGACTAGTACTGTGTTCTCCTTGATTGATTTGCTCCCCCTCAGCAATAGCATTCCTTTGAGAAGCAATAGAGATTTCCTCTATAGAACCTTTGTTAACACAATATCACGCAAGTATACGTGGTCACAAGTAATATAAATTAAGTTCGTTCCACAGAGATCTGGTTGAGTTTCTATTCAGTTAGTGCACCTATTCAACAATGTATGGTTATAACTCACTACTAAGACAAGTAACAATTTTGGGTTTAATTAACTAAATTAACTAATAATTAATTAACTAAGAGAACAATATCAAATTACTTATATGAGAATAAACATGGGATCCTAACTTCATTATCTACTTCACTTAGAGATGATGCATTTAATCAATGCATGTGATGGTTTTAATATCTGATCAGACAACACGAAACAAGTATAGGTTACCTCTCGATATACGAAGACCAAACTAATCATACATCCACAAAAGAGATAGAAGATGAATAGACACCAATTATGTTTAGACCCTATATCTCTATAGAATTTGAAAACATAACGGTTTAAGCACAAGTCATCCATATAGATCACATAGGGCAGTATAAGTATTCTCATCTTATGCTACGAATCATGTTGATAACAATCATGAACCTATGCTAGCATGGCAAGTATTAAATCTCAAGATCCACTCTCGTTTCGTAAGAGATTAAAAAATTAGATGTTAGCTACGCATCTAAATTCATGAAGCACAACCATACAAGGATATCAAGAATTCACCACACACATATCTTTAAAGCAATCAAACTACTAAGTTACGTAGATAAATCCATTAGAATCCCATGACAATGATTAGTTCATAATTGAACCGTTCGTCACCATGGGATTTGATGAAGACATGGTATTAAACAAGATATGAATAAAAGAAGTAATATTAAATAAACGTAGAGTTAAGAAAATAAATCTAGAATCAAGAATACGCCTAAGAAAAGAATACAAAAAATGAAGTTGATAGAGATCTGTTGCTTGTCACGAGCGTTGAATCCTTCTCTCCTTTTCTCCCTTGCAAATCTATGCTATGATATGTAATGATACAAATTACAATGGTTTGATGTGTTTAAATAGGCTTTAGAAGTCTTGCCTATGAAGGAAATACCCTACAATACTATTAGAATTCGAGTTAGGTGCAAGAACTACCTAAAATACAACTAGAATTCAAAAAAGGGCAAAACTGTCATTTTACCAACATTGCGCGCGCAGCCTTCGCCTCTACCTCCTGCCCACCGCGCTGCCTGCACGCCACAGGCGCAGCCTGTGCACAACCCTCTGCCGGTTCGCCATTTTCTGCTCCGTTTCTTCGTTTCTTCATCTTTTCCTTCCGTTCTTTTTGCAAATGCTTCCGTCTTCAATTCTCTAACCTTGAAATCTTCATGATAACTCACAACATGACTCCACTCTTCATTCTTAAGCTCGAATTCAACTCCAAAATTGACGGAAACATCAACCCTAACTGACATTCTTGCAAACCTGCACACTTGAGCAAAACACATCAAAACTACAACAAACTTGAGACCAAGCCAATCAATTTAAGCTGAATTGAAGCGATCCAAGTGGATATAAAATCCACTTATCAACCTTCACCATCACTGGAGAGAAAATCAGAATCCTTAAGATTTTCAAATTCCAATTTGTCATGGCTTTCATCAGTTTGCAAAATTCCAAACTTCTTGTCATCAAATGCAACATGAATTGATTCCATAACAATGTGAGTTCTGAGATTATAAACTTTGGAGGCCTTTGATGCTGAATATCCTAGAAAGATTACTTCATCCAATTTGGCTTCAAACTGTCCAAGTTGTTCTGGATGAACTTTCAGGACATAGCATTTGCATCCAAAGATGTGAAAGTATTTCACACTTGGCTTCTTTCCTTTGATCATCTCATAGGGAGTCTTTCCATGACTATTTATCAAGGTGCAATTTTGAGTAAAACATGCCGTGTTGATAGCTTCTGCCCAGAAATAGGTTGGAAGCTTTGCATCTACAAGCATGGTTCTTGCTGCCTCTATGAGAGTTCTGTTCTTTCTTTCTACTATACCATTCTGCTGAGGTGTTCCAGGTGCAGAAAACTGTTAAGTGATTCCATTGTCTGCATAATACTCCTCCATTGTAGAATTCTTGAATTCTATACCATTGTCACTCCTAAGTACTTTGACTTTGTACTCAGAGCTATTCTGAATATTCTTGACAAGATCAATGATTTGCTAAGGAGCTTCATCCTTTTTATGTAGAAAGAATACCCATGTGAACCTTGTGTAGTCATCCACTATAACTAGAGCATATCTTTTCTTACTGATAGACATAATGTTTACTGGACCAAATAAATCAAGATGCAGCATGTGAAATGGTTCAGTAATTGAATTTTTAGTCTTGCTCTTGAAAGTGCTTCTTCTTTGTTTTCCAAGCTGACAAGCATCACAAAGTCCATCTTGCACATAATTTGCCTGAGGTAGGCCACTCACTAGATTGTGCTTAACAAGTTGATTAAGCTTCTTGAAATTAAGATGTGAGAGCTTCTTGTGCCAATTCCAGCTTTCATCATTTGATGCCTTGCTGTAAAGACATCTGATAATTCCTTTAGATGTGTCACTCAAGCTGGGTTCATAAATGTTACCATGTCTCTGACCAGTTAGAACAATGTCTCCATTCTTCATATTCAAGATTTTGCATCCTTCACTGTCAAAGATTGATTGGTAACCTTTATCACCCAGTTGACTTATACTTAAAATTGTATGTTTCAAGCCTTCAACCAGTGCTACGTTTTCTATGATGACATGCCCCAAAACAATTGAGCCATATCCCAGAGTTTCTCCTTTGTTGCCATCTCCAAAAGATATTGCTGGACCAGCTTTCCTCTCAAACTTTGTAAGCAGGGACTTCTTTCCAGTCATATGTCCAGAGCATCCACTGTCCAAGATAATTGAATGCTTCCTTCCTGTGCCCTTAACAGAAGATGGAGAAGTTTTCTTTGGAGATCCAGGTTTATCTGAAGTATTTGCCATCAATGCAATGTTGTCATAATCCAATTCATCATCAGAATCACTGGAATCTGCCCAATCCTTCTGTGTGACCATGAGTGCATTACCCTTTCCTGAATTCCTAGGCTTCTTACACTCACTAGCAAAGTGTCCAAGCTCGCTGCAGTTAAAGCATGTGATCTTTACCTTATCAAGCTTGACAATTGTACTTTTGCCCTTATCACTCTTCTTCTCCTCTTTCTTTTGAAAATGCCTTTTGCTAAATCTTCTCCTGTTGAATCTTCCTTTCTTGAAAGCTTTAGCAAACATAGCAAAGAGTTCCTGCATCTCTGATTCAGAATCACTGTTGTCAAAGTCTATATCTGTAGTCTCTGACTCAGAACTTTCTTTGCTTTTCTTCTTCCTTGAGTCCTTTACAGTAGGCTTAATATTCTGTTCTTCTGGAAGCTTTTTTGATTCAGATTGAGCAGTAAGTACAACAGTTTTCATCTTTCCTTCACCTTTGCTCTTCTTTTGCTGCCTGTCCAGTTCATAAGCCCTCAATTTTCCATAAACTGCCTCTAATGATATTTCATCCAGATCATTAGCTTCCTCAATTGCAGATATCTTCTCATTGAAGAAATCAGGCAAGGCTTTCATGAACTTAGTATTCATATCCTCCAAGTTATAATATTTACCATGCATGGCCATCTCATTGATGAGTTTGGTAAACCTATCAAAGGTATCAGTAAGTGACTCACCAGACTTGGATTCAAAGTACTCATACTGTAGTGTGAGAAGTGTCCTCATATTCTTCCTAACAGGTTTAGTTCCTTCACAATGAACCTTCATATTGTCTCATATCTCTTTAGAAGTTTTACAAGAAAGAACATAGTTAGTGAGAACAGAATCAAGACTATTGAACAGTATGTTTCTCACTTTAGCATCCTTAAGAACGTTCTCCTTGTCCTTATCTGTCCATTCAGATTTAGGCTTCTCTGCCGTGTGCTCTGGAACTACTTTTCCTTTGACAATTGCTTGAGGAACAACCCTTGTTGGAACGAAAGGCCCATCTCTAATTCTGTCAAGATAATCAGGACCTGTTGCTTCCAGGTGATGCAACATCTTCACTTCCCAGAGAGTATACTCGTTTCTCTTGAGCATAGGGATATTAGTATTACCATCATTGTAACCAGACATGATTGCAGATCTTTATGATTATTCGAAATCAACCTGCTCTGATACCAGTTGTTAACTTGAATAACTTGTAGAAGGGGGGTTGAATACAAGTTATGTAATCGTGTCTGATTTTTGCTTGATTAGATGAACAAGAACAAACGAATAAATCAAACTTTTTGTATTAATAAAATCAAATACAAACTCTACCAAAGGTGTACAATACCTTTAGCAGCTACTCTCAATACAAATCTTTCTCTGTTTGTTTTGAACTCTCGAATACAAACCTTATACTAAGCTCACGCTTTCGAACTCACGAATGAACTCTTTTTACAATGATATAGAGAGAGTATTTATAATGCTTCCTATCAACTAATAACAGAAAGAACAATCTATACATGGTAATCTTCTGCCGTCCAGTTGATAGTTTCCAACAATGCTTTGATTCTTTTCTTCATGCACACTTCTTTCCATCTTCTGAATACAAGATCGTAAAGTATAGCACTTTCTAATTCTGCAGCTTCGATATAGTCAAGGTCTGTCATAGTCCCTGAAAACTCTGTAGTCCGTGACCTTAGTATCTGATCGAGTACTGTTCACAGTTTTGCAGATCTTGGATAACTGATATTCCTTTAATCAAATGCTAAACCTTTTATAAGATCAGGGTATTACAAGAAGTGTAATGTCATTCTATTCTACACATCACAACTCATGAATTTATTCCTAACACACCATATTTAAAATCATGCTAACATACATGTATAAAACACATTTTTTTACACTTCTTGTCTACTCTGCTTTTCTAAATACTCTCTACTCCCTTAACAAAACATTTACAATGTTAAGCAGCAGCAGGTAGTCCCTGCAACATCATATAGACCTGTTTCCTACTGCTAGAATGGGTCACTTGACTCCATTCCTCCGTGTCGCTGCAATGCTAGGTTCATACAATGTTACTGTCACCGTGATCACTGCGCAACCCACACTCTCTACTGCAGAGTCAGATACCATTGCTTCTTTTTTTGCAATTCATCCTCAAATTAAACGCCTCAATTTTCATATCATTCCCTATAATTCGCCAACACCTGATGACCCTCTTTTCATTCATTGGGAAGCTACTAATCGTTCACTTCATCATATATATCCTCTAATTTACACTTTATCACCACACTTGACAGCAATTTTCTCTGACCTCGTCTTAGATAATAATATGATTCCCATTGTCGATCGTCTTCAAATACCCACCTTTATACTTCTTACTACTTCAGCAAGATTTTTATCCTTGTTGGCTAACTGTACAAAAGCATTTGTACTTTAACTATAAGCATCAAACATATAGAACATGATAACGTGCCAAGTTTATGTAGTTGTTGAAAACCAACTAAGCCAACAGCATTACATGTGCAATATGCAGCAAAAATGATGATTTAAGTGTAATGTTTGTTATGAATATATATGTTCCAAGTACTAAATGTGCTTGTTAAAAGTGTCAGTATGGTGCCAAAAATTAAACATTATTTACGCAAATTCTAAACCTCATTGAGCTGATAAAGCAAAACATACTGGCTGGGATGATGTGATAATGTGGCAAATGATATCCTCATAAGTGAATTTTTTTTTAATTTGTGTTTTAAAATCTTATTTTATTGTTTAGAAGCGGATATTTGTTTGACGTAAACTACTTGGTTATGATGGATATATATAGTTAATTTAACATAATATTGCAAAAATGAAAAAAGAAATGTACTGATAAAAAGACAAACATAAAAGTGTTATTACATAAGAACATCCAAATCCAGAAATAAAAAGCACTGACGAAAATGAGCAAATAAGAACATTCACTATTTTTAAATTCAAACAAAATTATTCTAGAAATAGATATTCTACTTATTGGATGATTTTGACTTCTTCAAAGCATTAAGAATAATAACAGCAAAGGCATCAATGCATCCGGTAGCTGCTGTCATTTCTCCTGAGAAGAAAATGAGCAAGATAGTTAAGTTTGTGTTAGAGTAAAAACGCTATTGCAAGAAATGGTATATGTTGTTTACTATGAAATCTCTATTTATACCGTCTTAATTTTCTTGCAAACGGATTTAGCGGAACCTGGAGTATACTCACTTTTGGATAAATCAATCAAATTTTGTAACAATTAAGACATCCAGAATTCAAACAGATTAGTAAAGTTCAGTTATAGTATCAAAATCTAATGATTATGTGATGAATAACTAATAATCCTTACATCTGCAGAAAATGCATCCGTGCAACCTGTCATAGATGTAAAATTACTTGATGTCGAACTAACAGAATCATCATATGCATCAATGGCTGTAAAAATTTTACTCTTCGATGCAACATTGTCCTTAGTTATTCTATTTTAAAGGTAAGCTCCTTCCCCACCAGATTCTTTATAATTGGAGGGTAAAAAATAGTGGTCATGGACTACACATAGAATACTAAAAATTAGAATTATTGAACTTGAAAAAATTTCAACTTTAATAAACGAAATTACAACATGCATTCATTTTTAACTTTACCATTTTATTTTCAGCAAGCATTTTTGTCACAGTTTTCCGAGTCAACCGTTTTGCAGCACGATCTTCTAAAATGAAATTGTAAGCCTCTGTTGAGTCCTCGGCAAGTACTATAATTTTGTATCTGACAAATACAATATTAAATAAATATTTATTACCAAAGTTTTCAATCTAGAATATATGTTTTAAAGCAGTCTAATTAATATAAAATTGGAAGACATTATTTGTAATACCTTTTCTCAGCAACAGACATTGTCTTGGTACATTTGGAACACTTAATCTTCCCTTCTAGTTGTATAACCTCTTCCTCACAATTTGTACAACCATTGTACCACCAATTAGCAGTCTCCTCTACACTCATGATCTTTACAATGCATAGAAAATTTTTCTGCAAAATATAACACATTATAATTAATGAAATTTCTTCCTTCTAAATATGACATTACTTGAAGAGAAAAATTTCAAATATATTGATTACATAAACTATACCTTTAGATCTTCCATGTTTGTTTTAAGTGCCAATTCTTGCAATGATATAGTTTCGATAACAGAAGTAGCTGTTACTGGTATTGGATTGTCCATGACATCCTCTGGAGCTTTGTATCCTTCTGCCTCAATCCTAATGTCATGTGACAAAACAATGTTAGATCCGTAATTATAATTGTATTTTACTATGCTTCTGTTTAATGCCAACATTATGTTACTGGAAACTTTAAAATGTAATATGTATCATGTTACCTTTGACGCATTCCATAAACCAAATCATTGTCTAGGTTAAAGTACACCTTCGAAAATGGAATAGTTGAAATCTGAACAGAGCCTAAAGAAATCCAAAAAAACATAAATTAATTTTATATTTAAAAAATGATAGTTAATCATTGGAAATCAAAAACAACGATATATTTATATTCAGCAACTGATAATGATATGATTTTACTCTTGAATAATTTCAACTTAGCACTCGAAACAATGGCTATTATTGGTTTCTCCACAGCTTCTTCATATTGTTTGTCAGTTGCTATAGCAAGAATGCCCCAAGCAGTGACTTTGTGAGAATACCTAAATAATTTATTCATATAATAAAATGATTACAACATTACAAAAAAAAACTTATAATGTAATATTACATGTTCAATACTATCACATTACCTTCCATCAATTATTCTGAACTTCACAATCTCTTTATCTCCATACATGGTGCTTATTAGCTTCACTCTTTCAAAATCTTCAACTACGCCGATGACATCTAAACAAATCGAGAACATGTTAGTTACGATAAATATAGAAATAAGATAAAACTAAAATAAGGACTAAGCGACTATATATTAAATAAGGCGTAAATAGAAAGACCTATAGAAAACATGGGATTCTCTGTCTTCTCATTATCTGTTGCAATATTGAGCAATTCACTTAAGTCAATAAACTCAAATTTGTGCATTGGTATCATAAAATCGTCCTCTGCCAATTTCTCAACAGTTGTTGAATTTGATAAATTAATGATAAATTTGGAACTTGTTGGCCGAAAATTACCCAAAGCTTCTTTAGTATAGAAATTTGTTATTATGTAGAGACCACCTTCGACCATATCCTTTGACATTGAGTTCCATTTTTCAGGGTAAACATATGCGTGGACATGAGTATTCTGAATTAGGCAAAAAGATAGTAATGTTCATAATCTAATTACATATGTCATATTCATGCATTAATAATCTCATTTTATCTTCCCAAATTATCATACTCGTAGCTTCGGTTTATGGTAAACAAATTTAAATGCAGAATAAAAAACAAAAATTCTTACATTATCATCTATCAAAATAAGATTGTATCCCTTTAGTTTATCATTTGAAGCAGACGATGATGGCCACATCCTACTAACCCGCACCATTACTTTCTATGAGGTCCTTGATGTGTCGAGGGAAGAAAGTTGATCAAACATAGCGTAGTTTATGATAAAATACTGTAATAAATAATCATGTTAATAACAGTTTTACAAAATAGTAAGATTAAGTTTACACGATGTTCATGCAAATACAGAGAGGAAAAAAGACTTACAGAGCAAACTTCTTTCCTGTAGCTACTAATGGAGATGTATATTGCATTTACATTTCTTCTGATATTTATAGGTAATTAGCATCAGATCAAATTGTATCATGATGTAGATATGTTTTATCATAGCGTTAATTTAGGAGAGATTGACATTGCTAAGTGATTAGCTCAGAATCATTGCTTAATCTTTTTAAAACATGTTATATATATATATATTGCAATGCTGAAGTATTGGAAGCACATGCCAATTTTGTATCAATCACATATCGAAATATATTCTAATGTGACATAAATCCTTTCCATGTTAGTGATTTAATTTTTGATTGGTAATATTAACCATACGTAATCTTGTGAGTTATAAAAATTTGTACAATTATTATATTTAACATTGTGAATATGAGACAATTATTAATTCATATTTGATTTGCAATCTTCATCATTATTAAAAAATCATTAGAGAATTATTTCATAAGATTCGATTTGAAATCTTCATCATTATGAAAAAAATCCTTGTTAATTGTATTCACAGAATTGATATGAAATGGTTAATTTGTACTTACTTACTGGAAAGATAATTAGTTAGCGCCAATATAAAATATACTTTATGTGATTGTCAATTCTTGAGTGTATCCATTCATAACTTAAGTCGTTGAGGTGAATTGTAAAAGTTAGTGGATGTCTTGACCTTGTCAGAGAAGCTGAATTTATCGCATTTAAGAAATTACAATACTTGGTATTTATGAGTTTAGTCGTTTCACGAGAAAAATGGAAAATAGGAACATTGCAACAACTGAAAAAAGAAAGTTCAAATATAATTACATGCCAAAATGCATGTTTTATTTAAACAAACATCAAAACCAAATTATAGTTTCCAAATTCAATAGATTGACTGAAATAAAAAACGACACTTCAAAAGCAGCCATTGACATTATTGTAGCAATTCTTGTAGCAATACACCAATTCTTCCACATTGTTGTTCTCTTTCATCACTATGCATTGGCAGGAGCCCAGTAACCTTGATCAGTAAGCCTACCAAGGAAAAATATAAAAAAATAAATTAGTTGACAAAATATACTTCGAATTAAATAAAATAGAATGTAGTTTACAACCTCTGCCTAATTCTTGCAACAGCTTCATAATTAATATCAATAAATATTCTTGATCCTCTTATACTGGATAGCTGAACTTTTTATACAAAATAAAAACTAAGAGTTTTTAGTGCAAGCATATAAGTAACTACAATTGTATTTATTTTCACAATGTTGTATAAAATTATAACCTCGAAAAAGTTTAAGACGCATAGTTGACAAAACAACTATTGGAGGATTCTCAAAGTTCCCATTAGTTAAAGCATCTAAGATGTCAATATGTTCATCCCAAAATGCAACTTTGACAGCGGTTATGTCAATTACAAAAAACAATATGAATTAATAATATCGTAAATGTTAGAAGGATATGTGTAAATTTAAAATGACACAAACCGTCCATCATAAATCTGGAAACAAACAAATTGTCTTTCGCCAAATGTGTGCTTATGTGCATAGGAGGTTCAAGATTTTGCACAATCCAAGCCACATCTACAAAAAAAGGTTTTATATAAAAAAAGTTAATATGAGAAAGTATAAAGATTTTCCATAATGTTAAGATTTAACAATCACCTATAGCGTTGTTTGGCATCTCATCTGCAGGATAAGAGCGTGCAATGATGTACAAATCCCCAAGTTCAACAACTTAAAATTTATGCATAGGTATTGGTGTGATAGCATTGTTAAAAACAGGTTTAACTATAGTGAACTGTGTTAAAATCAAAAAGGTTGTAGAAGAAACTGGTCTAAGTACTCCATTTACCTGTGTAACATTAAAATTAGTGATCTGATATATATTTCCAGCAAAGATAACATTCTCAAAGGCGTTCAAGTTGGGAGGATGTACAAAGGCATGTACGTGAAAATTCTGCAAAATGTAAAAGTTTTAGTATAAGTGTATGATGACAAACATATGACTGTGTATAAAAGATTATGCCAAGAACGTATATAATGTAAAAATTACTTGAGCATCAAGGAGAATGTAGTTTACACCACTCAAATCACCATTATTGGAAAAAGAAGGCCAAGTCCTGGTAACTCGAACTGTTATTCTCCAATCTGTCCTGCTTTGATCCAATGCTGCGAGGTTATCAGAAATATCTGGAACATTATATACAGATTGCATTAGTACAACAAATGTATATCAAGAATGTTGTTTGGAAATTAAAAATCTTGAGAAACTCTGTATTGTGTAACATACGGGATAAATGAGCCAACCTTCAGGCTTTGCCTAAATTGAATACTTAATGGACGATGAGTGATTATTTTTTAGGGTTAATAATAGCTACATATAGGGACTCCAAACTTATCAGTGTTTTCAATTAGAAAATGATAAGGATGGTAATGTGGTTACAATGTTATTCTCCAATGGCAATTATCCTTCAATTATCTCTAATAAAATATATGACCTATATTATGTGTTTGTTTGTTTTTACAAACAAAATATGACAATGTTTATCACAAAACATATTGACATAGTTATCTTCAATCAGAATATTTAGTAAATCAATTTATGATAACTAAATTGATAGAGTTTGTTAAAAGGTTATACACAGCTCATTACTAATTTTCTTGAGCCAAATATTTCGTAAATCAATTTATGATAACTACATTGATAGAGTTTGTTAAAAGGTTATACACAGCTCATTACTAATTTTCTTGAGCCAATTATTACTTGAGACAATGATTGAGTTTCTGTGACCGTTACTGAATATCTTTAGCAATTAAAGATACCTATAGGAAATAAAGATATTATTTTTTAAAAAGAAAAAAAGTAACAGTTAGCAACATTGGTATGCTTTTTACAGATATTTGATTTTATATTGATAATGTAGTTAAAGACAAAACATAGAGATACTTGAACAATGGTCATGAATGGTGTAGCAAACGTGCAACATGGTCATTTTAACAATACTAATTGGAATTTTCCATGTGTTCTTCATGACCTGAACTTCGAGAAAAATTATTAAAATGCAGAGGATCATTACCTAAGTTTTTCTTATAGCAATCTTTGTAACTATTGGGCCCAGTCGAGTACACATTGATTCTTTCTCTGACATGTATGATAATGTTGACTGGACTTATACCACATTAAAGTTGACGGCTATAAATTATCTGGCAATATTACCGATCTAATTTTAGCATTGTGTTCAAATTACATGGCCAACAATTTTATCCATAAAAAATTGGATTAATTCACTAACATGGAAATGCAACAAATTAAAGTTGTGTACAGAACATAACTGCTTCTGCATTATGCTTATTGAAAATGAAAAATCATTTACTAAAATAATGTTGTACTTTGCTTCCAAAAGTAATAAAATGTAGATAATTTATCAATGACAAAATCAAACATTATATCTGAACAATTACTAATCACCAACATTGGGAAGATTATAAAAAACTTCATTGAATACAACATTTACAGTAAAATTATTAGAATTGCCTGTGTTGCCCTCAATGAGAATGTGAAGACCTTCAGGAGAAGTGACTCTAGAAATAGCAAACTTTATCCAACGACTGGCCTTGGTTTTTGTTAATCATCATGGCGAAACAAATTTTAAGTGGAAATTGTATTCTTTTGAATACAAATGGCATATTTGTATCAGTTAGTTCCATTTCAATCCACGGGATGAGATGTTTCGAACCAACGTGAGATCCTGTTAAAATCATTCGTGTTCCATTGCAAAGACCCATAATTTGATTAAGATTTCTCATAAGCATTACTACTTAACCAACCTTGAGTTTTAATTCATGTTTCGGGATGCATGGCATGTTAATAGAATTTAGACATTCTACTGGAAATGAGGATTCATAATCATCCTCATCATCTCCATAAATATCATCTATTGAATCCTTAGAGAGGTAAGTATAAGTAGTACCTGGAATAAGATCCAACATGTGAGAATTGATATCATCAACAATTGCATTTGTTGGAGTGAGAATGGCTCTCTGTCTCAAGTAGGTCTCAGATGTCATATTATTGGAAAAGTCTGGATATTGTTAGAAATAATTGATGTGAATATTAATCAGTGTTCAAGTGTTACAATGAAAAATCAGAGTTTAGCTGGAAGCAGTCAGAGTTTTGTTAAACGCTGACAGTTGGAAGCTCGACAGAGTTTGTTAAACTCTGTCTGGAGGCAGCGTCTACTGGTCAACAGTGTTTGAAGATTATTATGGAAGTAATATCTTTGAAGATTGGATAGCTGTCAAAGAGATTGAGTTGAGTAAGGAGACGTGTAGCAATCGTAATTGATATCAATTGTATAGCTAATTTATAGGAGTATCAATTATTGATTGTATAGCAGCTGTATATCTTATAAATACAGTTAGGTTAACCCTAGAAGGGTATCGATCATTGTGAAACATTATTCATTGTAACGTAAGCATCTCTCTGTGATAGTTTACATCACTGAGAGAGGAGTTATTATTTCCAAATAGTTTTTAATGTTTAAATGCGTATTTTATTGTTAATCTCTCATACGATCTTGATTATAATTGTGTATTCGGCCTAACAATTGGTATCAGAGCCAATCTGTTACTCTATACAGTTTAAGATCCACACACACAGCTATAATCAATGGCAGAGATACCTCCTCCAACAGGTTCAAGTTCTGAGAAGGCTCAACCTACTACTGTGAGTCGTTATGAGACAATAAGGGTTCCTATTCTCAGGCCAGCAGAGTATTCAATCTGGAAGGTGAAGATGACCATGTTTCTGGAGGCTACAGATCCAGAATATCTTGACAGAATTTATGAAGGTCCTCATAAACCTACAAAGCTATCTGTTGCTACTGTTGGTCAAGAAGCTAAAACAGTTCCAAAGGAGAAGAAAGATCTGACTCCTGAATATCTTTCATCTATTGCTAAGGATGCAAAAGTTAGGCATCTACTTCATAGTGCTTAAGACAATGTTATGTCTAATAAAGTGATTAACTGCACTACTGCCAAAGAAATCTGGGATGCTCTTGAGGTTAGATGTCAAGGAACTGCTGCTATCAAGAAGAATATAAGGAACATACTCACACAGGAGTATGAGCACTTTGAGGCTAAATCTGAAGAAACCATGATAGAAACATTTGACAGATTCTGTAAACTGCTAAATGATTTGTCATTGGTTAATAAAGAGTATGATCTAGAAGACTCAAATCTCAAATTTCTTCTTGCCTTACCTGAAAAGTGGGATGTGAAGACAACCACCATAAGAGATAACTATGATCTTGCTGATACTGAGATTGATGAAATCTATGGGCTGCTCAAAACTCATGAATTGGAATTGGATCAGAGAAACAGGAGATCAGGAAAGAAGACAAAGTCTGTTGCTCTTAAGTTGAATAAAAACCCTTGAAGAAGGAAGCATCAAGGAAGAAAGCTAAGGGAAAGGCTTCAGTCATACATTCTGAAAGTGAGTCATCAAACTCTGATGTTGATTCAGACACTGATGAATCATCTGATTCTGAGGATGATGAAGAAGAAATGTTGCAAATGACTGCTTTGATGGTGAAGACCTTCAAGAAGATGGGTTTCAAGAACTTCAAGAAGGGAAAAAGGTTTTCTAAGAAAGATTCAAACTCTGACAGAAAGAGTTTCAGAAAGTCTGAGAGAAAGGATACCAAGTCTGGGAAGAAAGACAAGTCTGAGATTCAATGCTACAAGTGTAAGGAGATGGGTCACTATGCTCTTGAGTGCAAGAAGGGTAAAACTAAAAAAGCAATCTTCACAAAAGGCAGAGACTGGGCAGACACTTCAGACTCAGATGAGGATGTTAACTATGCTCTCATGGCTTCTATTGAGAATGAATCTGAAGATTCTGAAAACAAGGTACCTCTAACTACCTATGCTTATAATACTGATGATATAACTGAATTGAGAATCTATCTTAAGGCCTTGCATATCAGTTATAGGGATCAGACTTTAGAGAATGAGAGAATCAAATCTGAGAATTCTGAACTTAAAGTGAGAAATAAAATTGTTGAAGAGAAACTTGAAAACATGCAACAAGTTCAGAAAGAAAGACATGATGCTGTTTATCTAGAACAGGATTTGCTAGGAAAATATAAGCAACTTGAATCTGAGTTGGAGAAGGCAAATCACATAATTAAAACTTGGACTCATTCTGGAAAAGACACTCAAGAGGTTTTTCAGTCAGACACAGTTGGTTTAGGTTACTGTGAGGGAGATGAACTTTGGTTTCAAAACAAAGTCAAAATTAGAACACATCTTCCATCTACAAAATTTGTTCATGGAATAAATGAACCTAAGTCTGAAGCTGAAAAAGAAGCTGTTAAGAAAGAACCAGTAAAAACTAGTGTTAAACAAGTTAATATTGGTTCAATGACAGATAAACAACTCAAGCATAAGCTTAAGGAGTTAAAATCTGTCAAGAAATAGAAAGTGTCTAGGAAGAATAGAAATGGTAAAGTAGGCATTACTCAAGGTAATTATCCAATGCTTGCTACTTTTGCTCCAAGAAAGACATGTCATAACTGTGGTAGCACTAACCATCTTGCTAGTTTCTGCAGGAAGAACAAAAACATTAATTCTTTACCTTCCAAGTCTGAAGTAAAGAAAGATAATGTTAGAACTAGACCACGGACTTTATGTAAACAATGTGGAAGTACTTGGCATTCTATTTATACTTGCAGGGATTACCATGCTATTTATCATAATTACTATGAACTTAAGCCCAATTTGAAATGGGTTAAGGTTAACTCTGCAAGTGCAAACTCTGAAAGTGTTAGCTTAAACTCTGATAATGCAAATTCCGCTTGTTAAATATAATTGATGTGGTTAATATCAGTATTTAAGTTTTACAGGGAAAAACAGAGTTTAACTTGAAACTGGAAGCAGTCAGAGTTTAGTTAAACTCTGACAGTTGGAAGCTCGACAGAGTCTGCTAAACGCTGACAAGAGGAAGCAGCTAAACTCTGTTAAAGAGAAGCGTTTGCTGGTCAGTAACAGAATTATTGAAGATAATTATGGAAGCGATATCTTTGAAGATTGGATAGCTGTCAAAGAAGTCGTGCTGACTAGAAAGACGTGTAGCAATCGTAATTGATATCAATTGTATAGCTAATTTATAGGAGTATCAATTATTGATTGTATAGCAGCTGTATATCTTATAAATACAGTTAGGTTAACCCTAGAAGGGTATCGTGTAACGCAATATCATTTCATTGTAACCTAAGCAGCTCTCTGTGATATTTTACACCAATGAGAGAGGAGTTAATTCCAAAACAGTTTTTAAAGTCTTTTAAGAACTTATTGTTATTCGCTCATACTTAGTTGATTATAATTGTGTATTCGATCTAAAAATTGGTATCAGAGCCAATCTGTTAATTTAATACAGTTTAAGATCCACACACACACACACAACTATAATCAATGGCAGAAATTCCTCCTCCAACAACAGGCTCTAATGCTGAGAAGGTTCAACCTACAACTATGAGCCGATATGAGACAATCAGGGTTCCTATTCTCAGGCCAGCAGAATACTCAACCTGGAAGGTGAAAATGGCTATGTTTCTGGAGGCTACAGATCCAGAATATCTTGACAGAATTTATAAAGGCCCTCATAAGCCTACAAAATTATCTGTCGTTACTGCTGGACAGGAAGCTAAATCTATTCCAAAGGAGAAGAAAGATTTGACTCCTGAGGACATATCATCCATTGCTAAGGATGCAAAGGTTAGACATCTGCTTCATAGTTCATTGGATAATGTTATGTCTAACAAAGTGATCAATTGTAAAACTGCAAAAGAGATCTGGGATGCCCTGGAGGTTAGATGTCAGGGAACTGCTGCAATCAAGAAGAATAGAAGGAACATACTCACACAGGAGTATGAACACTTTGAGGCTAGATCTGAAGAATCAATGACAGAAACCTTTGACAGATTCTGTAAGCTACTCAATGATCTGTCACTGGTTAATAAAGAATATGATCTAGAAGATTC